>OU974022.1:2989166-5978333 GCA_918843925.1 Eulithis prunata | reverse complement strand
GAGCAACGCCGCGGGCGACGGCTAGTTTAATATAATTTTTTTGTAAATTTTGCAAATTTAGTCATTTATAACAGTTTTTTTTTTTAGCATTTCACTTTATAATTGAAGTTTAAAATACTACCATCTAATTTAAAACCAAATTTGTTTGGCGGAGGGCATTGATATGCCATTGTTATGGCAATAAAATCCTAGTTTGGGTATCAATGTTGGCCTTTTACAATATTGAAAATGTAATATTAATGTCTGTTGTTATTTCAATAAATTTCATTTCATTTTATACGCTGCTCAAATACCCATACAAAATTTAGTTTACGTGAGCTTTGTGGTATGCGTAAAAACTCCACACTAAGCACGAGTGTGTACCTAATGTTGGACGTTTACTGCAAAGTCACGTAAACTATAACTTTGTATGGAGGATAATCAGTTTTGTAAACTTCTTTAATTTGTTAAATCTCTATACAAAAATATAGTTTACGTGAACTTTGTAGTATTAGTAAAACGAGCACACTAAGCAGTAAGCATCGCCAATGACAAAACTATACTTTTACTGTGAGGTCAGTTATTAGTACTTATAACAACGTAGGTAGTTATTTTCCTTCTATTCTTGTTAAGATGTGGATAGATTATTGACCTTTTCCAGTGATCCCAGTTCGTTAACCTTTGAAACGTTTAATAAAAATCCCCTGAATTTCTAGTATTCTATTTAAATTGAATAAATGCAATGATCGAGTTGATTTATAGAAAATCTCAAGTTTAATATTTTCACAAGTAAGTAGGTAGGTACCTATATCAACTCAAGAACCTATTACTTTCACAAAAACTTGAATAAGGAATATGCACTGATAGAAATAGGTTGAAAGTCAAGATTCAGTTCGAAATTTGATTAAAATTTGTTTTAGGGTTCTGTAACTACTTTATCTGTAAAACAACATTATAAAGTGCAATAGACGATTTGAGATAAGAAAAAAAACATACAAGCAAGCTCGTATGAGTTAGTGGCCAACTCTCAAAAAACACATGTCAGTAACTGTCGCACTCAAGAGTCGTGCCTTAACAGATAATCACTCTCGTATAAGTTTTTGTATACTATTTAATCATCTAGCTGCTAATATTGTTTGTGCCCTATCAGGGTTCATATTGGAAGCTTTTTCTTCTTCTTCCTGCCCTTATCCCACTAGGTGGGGTCGGCACAACATGTTCTTTTCTTCCATTCTCCCCTATCATTCGTCATATTGGAAGCTATCACCTAATTTATTTAAGATCCTTTGTACAATATGAAAGCAATAAAGAACTTGGACTTGGTAATCGCTTAACATATTGACATCTCTCGCCAATAAATAAAGAAATACACCGCAATTTGTAACTAATTCTTTTTGTATTATACTGAGTGTGGCAGAAGGTACTAAAATATACTGTTGAGTAGACAGACACTGAGCACAGTTGCAGCTAACACACGCTCATCACAATATCGTTTGATACACGGTGATATTTAGATAAGTAAGTACACTAAGTAGTTCTCTATATTAAAGGAACATTCAGCCTACCTTTGCATTTTGCACCCTATTTCCAACACTTTATATAAACCAGTATTTCACAAATTCCACTGGTTTTTTTATGATTTGTACAAAATCACAGCACCTTGTTCTAAAATTGATTTGTATGAGTGTATATCGACGAATGACGCGAAGTACCGATAATTATTCACTCTGATAATTTATTTAAAGAGATAAGATTGTGTGGCGGAATTCATACCTCGCCGATTAAATCGATTTTGCGATAGATAATTTATAAATAAAGTTTATTATCGTTATTATGTTTCTTTTTGTTTTTATTACATTTTCATGTTCATCCTGACGTAAAATAGTATATTATACAACTAGTGAATAAAAGACGGATTTAAAGCGAGGGTTCTAGATGAACCACGAGCAGGTGAAGGATTCTAACGACTGAATCACGACCGTAGGGACTGACTCATGGTGATATATATTATAGTGTTCTAAATTCAAAAACCAAAACAGTGAGTAAAAGTGCTTTTTACTCACTGTTTTCAGTGAATAAAATAAGCTTTTTAGAGAGGGAATGGTATAAAAACTTTTATGAGTGGTAGGTACTTATTCTATCAGATTCCATAGTTTCCATAGTGCAATCTGCTTAGTTTGGGAGTATAGTATCATATGATATGTGCTTTGGGGTTAGAGGGCGTTATGCAAAATATCCTTATATCCATTTTAAATTTATGTATTGAGGTGACAGCAGGAGTTATTCTAGTTTCGAACTACTGTGCCTTGATCACCAATAAATGGGACAATCGCAAACGTATCGTACCGCTAGCGGGTCCGAAATACACTGCGCGGTGACACTACAACGCTTGGCAGTCGAGCTGGCATTGGCACGCAATATAACTCGAATATGTTAACGCGGCGACTGAGAGATATATATTCCTGATAGGTATCTCAACTACTTCTACACTACTTCTCAACTTTATTCATGTTTCTATTACAGTTTCGTCCCAAAATTTATTTCAATACAAAACAGATATGTTGCAGTGAATACTATAGTGTGGTTGCCAGCTGCCCAAGCTGGGATTATCCAGGAGCCGTAGTATGCTTACTTCGGTAGAGGTTTAACTCAAAAATATGACGTGATATTATATCGGTTGAATAAACGAGCGTAAGACCCCTGCATTAATAATCCCGCAAAAATATTTTTGGGGTTGATTATTAATTAATTTTATCACTCTAGTTAAAGGTCATTCGTAATTTATCTAAGTGCTTTATCGCTCTGTTTGCAGGCAGGTCAGTGTGAAACACTAATTACTTATAGCTCTTTTGGCTCAGCCATAAAACCTAAATTAGATCAAACGTAATTCCTTGAAATATTATGAAGTAACTTTTTTGCGAAGATGTGAAGAGCAACCAAATAACTTCAACGATAAAGTCTTTGATGAAAATTCTCAATTTCAGAGCAACATCTCGAGAAATAATTATCCGCGATCTACGTTTTGTGTGGTGCTGTTCGCGGCGAACCCGAACGCATTATCGCAATGCGCCTGTGTGAAACACTAATTACTTATAGCTTTTTTGGCTCAGCCATAAAACCTAAATTAGATCAAACGTAATCCCTTGAAATATTATGAAGTAACTTTTTTGCGAAGATGTAAAGAGCAACCAAATAACTTCAACGATAAAGTCTTTGATGAAAATTCTCAATTTCAGAGCAACATCTCGAGAAATAATTATCTGATATTCCAATCACAGTGACCTGTTGCTTGAGCCACGAAAAGTAATCTCATTCAGGTTGCTTCGTAGACACGACGTCACAACGTGCTACGGCGCTACGAGAGGCACGCGCGTAGCTTCTACGCCGTAGACGCTGCCGCGAAACTTTTAATACTTACAAATTGTGTTAGCTATTAAAAAACATGGAATTGTCTTATGAATATTAATACGTACAGTTTAAAAAAATGGCGAAAATTACTGCTAAGTGAAAATTTTGATTTCTTATCTTGTGTCATCTAAGTTTAAAAAATAGTAGTAATAAATATCAAAAGGTAATATTGTATTTAAAAAAAAGATTATTTAAACCTTTGTGCTGTTCCAAATGTGAAAGTCCTGAAGAGCAGTGCAAAAAATGACGACTGAGCAAACAAAACTGACCGCGACAGAGCATTTCTCGGATTACTTCGCCATGGACAGTAACATCACCGAGTCTGAAGACATGGTGGCACCATCACCAGGTCACGAGATGGTAGTTGGAGTGTACAGTGCATTACTGGCGGTCGGGGCAACGGGCAACATGGCAGTATTCTGCGCGCTGATGCGTTCAAGAAGGAGGAAATCGAGGGTCAACCTTCTGATGACGCATCTGGTGGTGGCTGATATGATGGTCACATTCATTGTTATACCGCTTGAGGTAAGATTTCCTCATTACATCTGACAGAAGTCCGCAGCCAAACATAGACCCTTTTTGATTTCTAGAAAAAAAAGTAACTGTTGACAACCGACCCAACTTATAGTTTCGATTAGAATTATATTTTGTTTACTAGCCTAGTTTTGTTTTATCCGGAGATTCAATTCAAACATTATTTCATACAGAAATACGTTTACGTTCAACTTTTACTCAATTGTGTAGCTTAAGGCTTAGGAAATTGAGTATAAAATGTGTTTATGTTGGATTTTCCGAATTCAGCGACTCAAACTTCCCGCAATCTTATCAATGGCGGCGGTCCATTGGGTGAGCAGTCGCCATATGCTTTGCCTTCTAGATCGTGATCGACATTTGAAAAAATAATATCCCATCACACTAACATTATAAATGTACTACTGTAAAGTAGCCCGATTTGGATGCAACATGGAATATACATATGACTCGGATTAACACTACTTAGGCTACTTATAACCCGAAAAATCAAAAAAATCAAACAGGACGCGGACGAAGTCGCTAGTTGTTGAAAGCTAGTTCTAGATAAAAAAAGCTTATTTGCTTATGTCGACGACCTCACCTCAAACGAATGAAATGAATAAAACATTTTAATGTTCAGCTTACTGTCGTGTTTTTGGTTTTTAAATTAGCCATAAAAGGCTATAAAAGAGAATTATTTTGACGTTGCATTAATATTTACGTAGTTCTTAGAGATGCAAAAATGTTTCCATCTTTATTTTTTCATTCGTAGTCAGAATTGATTAGGATGGAAGATAAGATAAAGGTGAACGAACACCGATATAGATGACGGCTGATAGAGGAGATTGAAAAAGAAAACATGTACCGAGTTCACCGAGCGTGGGATTGGTATGAAGAGGATTTGATAAGAATAGCTTTATAAGCAGAAAAGTGAAATAAGATAATATGATTTTTTTTCACAGGATAATTATGAACTAGGTAAACAACTTTTTTATCTATAGAACTCAAATGATATACAATAGTCTATGGTAGAACTACTGTGTGAGCGCGAAAAAGAATCAGCTGTTTCAATTTTTGCCAAGTAGGTTATACGTTTTGTATGGAAAGTAAAGTTAATTCTTTGAATTATGTCGGGCTTGAGATATTTATTTTCCAATAAGAAACAAATTTCACTTACATGAGAAATAATAACTAAACGTAATTCGCTGCACGTAAAGTTGGCACTAATTTTTACGTTACAAACTAATAACACATATAACAAGTAAGAAATATGTATAAAGTGGGACAAGGGCAAGGAGATGATGATGATGATGATGAAGTAAGAATTATGTGAACACTTCTACGTGATTCTCATTTAAATAACACGGTGTTTATGGTGATTCCAGGCCGGTACCCGACCCGTATCTCACTCCACGTCACGTCTGTTCGAAGAACAATAAAAAAATATAATCGGAATTTCATAAACTCACCTGTACTTTTCCATAATTTCTCTCGTCATCTCTGTTATTTGAATAGTCCCGTGGCTCATTGTTTTAGATACACTATTCCCACACACTGTGAAACATCATCATCATCATTTCAACTTGTTCGCCAGCGGTTGTCAGTTCTGCGATCAATTTAATAAGTTTGCCTTTTCTAACGATTGTTACATTATTTAACTAGGGAACAGCTGTTCCACAGAAGCCTAATGGTAATGACAAACTTTATTTATCATTTTTACAATATTAATAAAATCTATATACTATAGGTAGGTATATCACTTTTGAAAGTGATGTCAATAGTTTCGACTTTGCTTCGCGGTGAAGCTCACATCATATTACGTAAAGCAAATTCTTTGGGTAAAAGCTCTTATTACCGATCTTTGTTGCACTCAAGTTTCAAACGATCGTTTAGCGTTTTTAATGTGAGGGAAACTTTATTACGTCATATCCGTGTTGGCTTGCTGCAACCCGATCCTGTTTAGGCCAAGGTTAAGACATGATTTGGCACTCAACACGCTGCCAAAACATAGCAACAGATTTATTGTTATCAATATTCATTATGCAGATTACGAAATTTACTATGTTTGATCGGCGATAGGCAAATAATATCTAATAGGTCTATAGATCACATAACTTTCGAATCTTAATTGAATTATGAGTTCAATGTTTACCAACTACATTGAAATTGAATAAAAATAAGCTCTGATCTGAAGTGGTTTTGTATGTGTGTGTACCTACTTGTAATATTATTTCTTTTTTGATTTATGCAACAAAATTGAACTGGACCTGTGCCTAGATCTATTTAGGTATATCTGCTGTAGTATTAACATAGGTAATATAAGCGCACCTAGCCTAGGTAAGTGGTAAACTTATGTATTTTAAGATTATCATTATAAATAGGTAACAGAGTGGCTATAAATATAAAATCCAAGTAGGAGACTACAATCTGAAATAAAACTCCATACCATATTGGGGATTATGCATACCATGATAGAAGCCGTGTCTATTTTTACTTAACAGTAAAGATAAACACGGCTTCTAATCACTTCACTTCGCACTTGCACTTGTTACCTACACTCATCACTAACAGCGTATGCGTTTACATGCTGATTTTACTTATCGCTTAACACTTGCACTTGTCACTCGCGCTTGATACTTAACAAAGTGTAAACCAGGCATAAGATGTGTTTGATCCTTAGCAACGTAGCTTAGCTTAGCTCTGTTGGCAAAGCACCCTAATGTGGTTTTGCCTTAGTATTCTAAGCCGTTTCTCGAGATAATATCAAAGTCTTCGAAGCATTTCAAAATATAAAGTTACTGTGAATAAATTCAATACGTTCAAGTTAGTCAACAAAAAAAGAATTACCTATAGCTATTCTTAACTAGAAAAATCTTGACCACTCTTTATGATAAACAGGTATTTTAGATTGTACCTACTTAGTGTACCTACCTATAAATATTGCTAACCAAATATTGGGAGTTTGGGAAACTGTGCGTAGGTAAAAGATAACAATATTTTATGCAAATTCTGATATTATTCAGTACTAATAAAACGTCAGTGACGCGTGGAAATTGAGAACAAGGTGTTTGAGAGAAGGTGGGTCCGGTAGATAGCTTTTGAGCTGGTTTAGGTCATTAAATCAGCTCCTAGATAGTGGTGGATCTAGGGTAGGAGCTTTATAGCAAGGGGTGGGGGGTCTCGAGTCCCCAACCAGGCAGAACACACAGGATTATGTGTAGGTAGAGGAGGGAGCAATCGTCCTGAAAAATTATTATTTATTGTTAATAAACCTTATAACCCTTACCAATGTATGCCCACGCGTTACAATTTTTAGCCTCGTAGAAGGCCTATGGCGTAGGCAAACAATCTCCTTTGATTATATTTTTCTTTCATCCTACCAGCTTACTTTGAATATTATCATTTAATTTAACTTTGTGGCCATTTCAGTGGAAAAAATCTTAGCTGCTTAGTGATTATAAAATTACATTTTCGCTATCACGTTTTTAACTAAAATAAACACACTAATACTGCATCTGCCATAATAAAGTCTTTTGCATCCTAGATGAGGTGATTTATATAGCGTCAGGAGCCACTTTTTACCCATGCCCCGCTGAACTGGACGCTGTAGTGCCTGGGACATGATTTTTACATACTGTATAGGCTTGCCCACCACCTCTCCACTGCTACGTTGTAGACATGCTACTTCGTAGCAGTGGTGATTTCTGGAGAAAAAACTGAAGTCCCCACTGGTAGGGATTTATTAGTGGGGTTTTCTGGAATATATCCACCTATACCATCCTATCAGCTTATCGACAGGAAAGACAAGGTCAATATGTGCGGAGCAGACTAAAATGCGGGTTTTCTTAGGTTTTCCTTCACCGTTTCAAAGCACTGGCATTGTGCACGTGAATTTTTCGGTACGAAAAATGCGTTGTGGCACCCGTGACCTATAGGATCCGAAGGCGAGGCTGCTGCCACTAGATCACTGGTGCTCTTCATCTGCCACAGAAGTCATAATTTCTTATACCTAAAAGTGTTCTGTGTTCTAGAACTGTTATTTACTGGCTCGATTTAATGTACTTATGTTTTCATAGAGCTACCTTAGGGTAAGAAGTAAGTACTAGTATCATACAGTGCGTTAAATAATAATACTGCCTACCGGGATGGCGTCCCCTCCCGCAGCCACCCCGGTTCAATCTTCACTCTATCCGGAGATTATACCCACCCACTTATACCAACCTTGGTTAACTCGGGCTGATAATTCCCTGATACGAGTATCGTTGACATATTAGATGCCTTGGATGTCAAGGCATCTGATCATATCCTACAAATATTATAAACGCGAAAGCTTTTAAGTATGGATGGATGGATGTTTGTTACTCTTTCACGTAAAAACTACTGATCCGATGAATGAAACTTGGAATATATATTGTGCGTGACCTGGATTAACACAATATAGGCTACTTTTTATCCTGAAAAATAAACGGGAACCAACGGGACGCAAACGATGTCGCGGGCGGCACCTAGTAATACTATAAGATAATATTAACGTTGTGCTGTCTTTTGTTTTAGATCAATCAAATTGTTAAAATTTTGGTTGTACCTCCCCCTTTCTACACTGACCATATTCTTATTCGCACTCCCCTCATGTTTATAACACTAGCATTAGCGAACTCGACACTGGCAGAATTTCGAAATCTTTGGAGAAGTCTTGTTACTAGGTAAAAACACCTACATAATTATTTTCTCCTACCAACTACGTAATGAGGCTCGAAGTTATTACGTGGTTACACTGCCGTTTCGGTCTCTAATTAAATACAAAACAAGCCCGCTGAAAGTTATTTATTCAGCCGTTTAGTTAATACTGAAGTGGTTTAGTAAAGGAGCTACAAAAACGGTACCCGTATTAAACATCGCAAAAGACAACATACAAAACACCAAAGGGTATAATTTCAATTTTTTTTATCTCAGAAATGACTGAGACCACTAACAACTAGGTAGGTAGATAGATACAAGATACAAGATGTTTATTTGCATAGGTAAATAAGTGTTACGAGGCACTTTAGAACTTATTCACCTTTTTCAGGTATCGAAAATGTTTTGGGCGCTTAAACTTAGGTAGGTAATTATTAAAATTAATAATTTTGGATACATACTAAATTTTTATATTTGGGCATGCACTAAATTTTTAAATATTAAATTAACTATTATTAATAATTAATAGTATCTGTGTAGGTAGGTAGATTCTATTGTCTAACAAAGTAAATTGTTATAGAAATCAGATTTGCATAATATATTTTGGTTGTGATTTTATATCTTAACAAATGTTGAAATGCGCAAGCAAGAACTTGTGTGATGCTTGTCAGCGTCCTCGAATTCATAAATGATGCAGAGGCTGCGCTCAGGCGCTGCGCTAGGCGAATGCTATTTGAAACGGTTTAGGGAACTGTTCAGCCTCTGTGTATGAATTCTGAATTTGGGGTAAGTAATCCGAACTGAAATGTTATTCATGAATATAGGCACAAGATCTGAGGTTACAAGGAACGCTTTGAAAGATATACCAAGGTGCATCAATGCAAAGAAAATACGATGCTTTCAGTTGGTGAGACGGTCTCTATCTAAGCTATTTACTTTATAAGAAGACAAACAACCAGGGCTAAATATTCAAATTGAAACACCTACAGTAAACGAATAAAATACCTACCTACCTACTCTGAACATCAACATAATATATTTTCCTTCATGAATAGGATAGCCAGGGGATTTTCAAACGTAAATTGAAACCAGTAAACTGCAGGATACTTCCTACCTACCTATTTGTATAAATACGTAACCACAGAGCGATGTGGCTCGCTTCTACTGTGAAATACTACGTTTTGCAGTTATTTTGGTGATTCTTTTTTTTGCTAAAAATAGATTTTTAATAATCGATGATGTTATAGGTACTCAATTTTACATCCCTAAAGAAAAGTGTGCATTTTTCAATACAAATGCTACATTTGAAAACTTTCAGTAGGTAGATAGGTATAGGTACGAGTACTTACAATTTCAGTACTTGCATATGAATTTAATTTTACAAAAAATATTCTGCAGTGTGTATTTACGCAGTTCAAATTTTGTATTTTATTAAAAAACTTATTGGTTTGGATAAGCAAAGCAAGCAAGTGGGTTTTTTCTTGTATAAATAAAAATATTTCTGCACGGTGCGGTGCTCGGAAAAGTCACAGCAAACAAACAATATAGTAGAAGATTTGTACAAACAAATAAAGAATAAGTGCATAAAGAATAATTGGTTGAAATAAATAAATTTTAAATTTTGACAGGCGTCATGGCTCAGTCGGTAGTAGCTTTGCCTTCCGTGCTGTGGGTCGTGGGTTCGATCCCCACCGAGAACAAACATTTGTGTGGCAAACATAGATGTTTGTTCTGTGTCTGGGTGTTTCTATGTATTACAAGTATGTATCTACAAAAAAAAAATGTTTGTGTGTATTCTATCAGCCATCTAGTTTCCATCGTACAAGCTTTGCTTAGTTTGGGACTAGAAGTTGTGTTAAGTGTCTGTGAATATTTATTTAAAAAAAAAAAATCTAGCTATTCATCATCATCATCTTAACAGTATGTAAAAAATTACTGAACACGAGTTTAAGGGTGCTTTCCCTCAGAAATAACTACGTTGCTAAGGATGTGTTTGAAATCCACCAATAGAGATCGTTTGTTATTATATTAAACTAGCTGATATCCGAGACTTCGTACGCGTGCGAAACTTTCCACCAATATATCGGTCAACCAGCATACGATGAACCTTGTGTCAAAGGCTGCTTTTGCTTTAGATAGGTCAAGCTGTATCTAAGAAGCCATGTCTTTGATTTCAATAAAATATAGCCTATGTTTCAATCCGGAAAAAGGGCTTCTGAATAGTATAAGTTTCATTCAAATTAGTCCAGTAGTTAAGACGTGATCTGCGAGCAAACAAACAGACAAACTCAATTTTCGGAATCAGAATCATTTATTTAGTAAATCTACATATTTATTTTATCCATATCTTTAATTTTAGTTTTTGGCTTTTTTACAGTTTTATAATAGTATAGAAGATAGATAGAAGACGATTACTATTGGTCAAACACATCCGTAGCAATGTAGGTTAGCTTAGCTTTGGTAGAAAAGCACCCTATGATGGAGGATCCAATACTGTTTTTGTCCTCAGATCGGATGGCGGACAACCAATGCTTGGCTAGCGGGGAACTTGGCCTGTAAATTCTTCCTAGTGCTCAGAGCGTTTGGACTCTACCTGTCTTCCAACGTTCTTGTTTGCATATCTTTGGATAGGTAAGAATCATGATTGATTTTGTTAGATTCGTTAAAGCGCTCGTGGCGTAGTCAATATGCGTGGTCACTATTTTGCTAGTAGTAGAGCTCTTTGTGAGAGCTCGTCCAAGGAAGTACTACCACCGTACCTATTTCTGCCGCCAAGCAGTGATGCTCGCATTGCTGTGTTCCGGTTTGAAGGGTAAGGGCGCCGGTGTAATTACAGGCACATGAGACTTCAAGATCTTTACGTCTCAGAGTGATGGACGCAGTGCATTGCCTTACAGGGCACGTCCTCATTGGACTTGCTCTGTGAGGTAATGCATTGTTATAGGCAGAAGTTACTACTTAACACCAGGTGAGCTATCAGCTTGTTCCATTACTATTATCATAAAAAAAACTATTTGAATGGGTGATTTTAGTAGCATTTATATCTGAACGCTTCCGTGCTTCGGAGGACACGTTAAACTGTCTGTCCCGGCTCTAGCAGCTGCAGTCGTTAAGCCATGACGGAGGCCTTAAGGCGGCCTAGAAACTCCGTCACCAGAGTTGGCCACTGACTGATACAAGCATGCTTGCTTGCCTGCTAGGTTCCATTAATGCTTGCGGGGCATATTTTATGGGTAGGTCGCAATCATTAAGCTACAGCACAGACACAAAGGAGCCATTGTTACAAAAAACGTCAAAAATTTGACACTTCCGAAATGTCACTTTATTGATCGGGTGAGTGAAGCAAACGAAGATCTTACTAACAACTTAGGCAAATTAGCGTTGTGTGTTTGTAGGTTTGTTCGAGCATTACTTACGAAACGCTTATCCAATCTTCACAGAATTTAATAAATCTATGAGTAATACTCTTATGTTTAACTAGTTTGAAAAGTGAAGTAAAATGGTCCAGGGTTTGTAAAGTTACAAGGGTCCAAAAGGGAGTAAAAAAAAGTGGGGTGTCATACAAGGTGTTACCTTCGTAGCACCGAAGCGTGCTGCTACGGTGCTAAGCTGCTACGAAGTCACGTAGCAGCGTAGATCCCACTTTATAACATGGAATAAAAATATTGGTATACTATACTTTGTATTTTTTCAGGTTTTTCGCGATTATATACCCATTGAGGCTTGCTGTTGCGAGAAAGAGAAGCAAGATGATGCTGAGTTTGGCGTGGACTGTAGCATTGCTTTGTAGTCTTCCACAGGTATGTACTTTTATTTATTTTAATATGCGTTTTGTTTATGATTTGACTCTAAGTCCACATTTTGCCCACTGGTGGGCCAGATGGGAAAAAAACACATCGAGCCCATTCATTTGCATAGTGGGCTCGATGGGATTTTTTTTCCCTTATCTATAAAAACGATCAGATTAGCCGGATATCCGTTACATCTCTATGAATTACGATGGTAAACAGGTAAGATCTAGTCATTAGTTAAATTAATAAGGATGACTCTGAATCGTCCCACAACCTAGATTTCACGCCAATTAATTTGATCTTCTGGTTAGTGGTCACCATTACAGAACATTTCTTTTTATTCCCAAGGGCGGCGGCAGATTACTGGAAGCCGTCCGTAATCCACCAAAAATAATGACTAAGTCGCGTTTTTTTATGAAAGAAGTAGAGAGTAAGTAGGTCCGATCTAAAGAGCGATGTCTAAGTATAAAAAACAGAGATGTATAAATAAATAAATTTAGATTCACTGTTCCTTACTATAAATGGGAAAGAAAAGTAAGGTAATTGACCGATTTCTACAGTCGTGCATAAAGTAGCGACAATAGGGTGTGAGGGTGTGTGTGTGTGTGTGTAGGTATCTTACTTTTATCTACAGTTGTGGCATATTTACATATTATATTTTGTATTTTTCGAATACGTACTAAAATTTGTATGTATTTGCAGGTTGATAAAATCATATTTTACGTAATTTTTATGCAATCTAGTGCACAAAGTTCATACGTAAAGAATGTAACGTAGTAAGGTTAAAATATAACCACAAAATGAGTAATTTAATATTAGGTAAATTGTTAACATCACTTATTAACATCGCTTATTCTAAATACGTGCAATATTAATTAACTGCAACAACATTTTCGGTGCTGTGATGCGAGCGTATTTATATTATTTATTTATTTATTGATCACCAACATAGCTTACATCGTTACAATTAAAGGGCTAAAGTTAAAAAGTTATCAAATAAAATGCCACCATAATAATTACAGGCGAAGAGAGATTAGTATGACACATGTATAACCCGTCTATTGGTATCATGTCATCATCAATCATCATCATCAATATATATAAAACTCTTTTGAAGCTGACAGAGAATCAACGCACAGCCTAAACTATAAGTCCTAGAGGTATGAAATTTGGAGGGTAGGTTCCTTATATAGTGTAGGGGCGCACTAAGAAAGGAATTTTGAAAAGTCACACTCTAACGCGAGCAACGCCGCGGGAGACGGCTAGTATATTATAAAACTCTTTTGAAGCTGACAGAAAATCAACGCACAGCCTAAACTATAAGTCCTAGAAGTATGACATTTGGAGGGTAGTATCCTTATACCTACTATAGTGTAGGGGTGCACTAAGAAAGGAATTTTGAAATGTCACACTCCAAAGGGTAGAACGCGAGCAACGCCACGGGCGACGGCTAGTTTATAAAAAAAACATATAATAAAACCCCATCATTTCTGGTAAAGGATTTTGGTTGTAGTCAAAATCCTTTACCAAAAATGATGGGGCTCGAGCCAATAACCCCAAGGGAAAAACATTTCCAGTGATATTTATATACATTCATTTTGCGGGTGAAGCTCCGAAAATGTTATGTTGATTTATTAGTGCTCAGTGATTTGAGAATCCCTGTGCAAAACACGGCAGTTTTTCTAACTCCAAAAGATTTAAGGGATTTTTTATAAATATAATAAATACTAGTACTTATAGACTCACTGTACTAGTATTTATTTTATTTATAAAAAAGGTAACTTTGCAATTAAATAAATAGGCAATCCCAAAATGATTTGTACCTACAATGACGTACATGATGATATATTTACCTACCTACATGGTATCTTTTGTAGACTATGCCTGAATACTGAAACGCTACTTGGATTATCTCTTCTCTCACCATACTGTAATACCAAACAAAGGCACGGCAATTTAAAGTGTTGTTAACTTGTTTTAATTTGAGTGACGTTTTTTTATTCGGGTGATAGGTTTTCAAACCGTTTTCGTGGAAGTCAATGTGGTGTGTACAGGAAAAAATCTTCCATAAGCGCTGCAAACTTGGCGTGGTTGGACTCCTATGGTAGATAAGCCGTGGAAGGTATACCTACTAGGTATACATATTTAAAATAATATAAATCCTTGAGATGAGGAACAATATACGAATAAGTACGTGGATTTTTGAAATAGAATTCAAGTTTGAAATGCCTCGTATTTTGAATTACAATGTCAAATTCCATGTATACCAAACTAAAACAATTTAACTAATGCCGCTAAATAAAGCCAGCTTAAATAGAGTTCTAAACAGTTTTCACGGTGTTTAACAATTTGATGAAATAGTGGAACGAAACGGTAAAGTTCAAATTTATCTAATAAAAATCATAACACAGGTAGGGTATCCATAACCTGTAGTTAATTATTTATAATATTACTTTGGAAAACGCTATTGATATCCGTGAGCAAAACTTTGATCGGTTCCGTCCGATCGTAGTATCGAGTTATGGGCTCGTGTTCATTCACTTATGTCTTTTATTTTGTTTGAATGTTCTCTTGACTTTTGCTTGTTTTGTGTGTATGTGCCTAACTACCTGTTACTAATAGTAATTTGTGACTACTTTAAGAACATTTGAAATGAATGAATGAAATGTTGGTGTGGTACACGATTGTTACCTTATACCCTTGTTTCAGAGTCTAGTTTTCCGTGTCATGCGTCACCCAAACATTCCTGATTTCGAGCAATGCGTCTCCTTCGGAGCCTTTTCAAACCAAAACCACGAGTTAGCATACAACGTGTTCTGTCTATGCGCGATGTACTTTGTACCGCTGATGGTGATATCTGTTTGTTATCTGTGCATCTTCTACGTAATATCCAGGAACACTAAGGAGAATTCTGGTAAGATTATCTTTCAATATATTGTTTCCGATTGCACCCGACGACGTTCTATAGAAATACCGCTTCTAGTAGTTTTATAAAGAAAGTGTGAACCGTACAATCGTTTTATATTTTAAACGTTTAATTATACGTTACGTTTATTGTTTATTTTATTTAGTGTACTTAGGTAACTTTATTAGTAGGTACAAAACATTTCGAGAAAATTATAAAAGAAATATAGAAACCTAAAGCATTTCATTTCCTTTGTAACATTCTCATGTAATTCCCAGCAGTATCAAAAAGTAATTTAAACTTATCCAAGCTTTTTGTGGTTTCGTTCTGAAAAAAATATAAAGGACACGACACACGGGTGTAAAACCAGTCTAAAAGCGACTTTTTTAACAAACAAATATTTTTATAGGACCGTCTTTCACCAATTCTGAATCTCTCTTTGTTTTTTCAAATACTAGGTATCCGTCTCTATTTTGAACGTGTCAAAAACAAGGACTGCAATATATTCAGAGTTATCCGAACCCGGCCTAAATCAAACACAATATAGGTATATGTGAGTAACAGCTCTAGTACCTATTTTATAGATTACTATTTGTATTTTGTGGTTTACCTACTCGTATTTGTGGGATTTTATGACTAGAAAATATAACCACTTTGTGAGTTCAATATACTCTGAAATGGAAAACTAAATAGCAATAAAACTTTTTAATGGGTAAGTTCGATCCTTGGGGTTGAATTCTACCTAACGAATAACATTATAGGTATTATCTACTCAGAAAGTATGTATACAATATAAAACTGTAAAAAAGCCAAAAACTAAAATTAAAGATATGGATCAACTAAATATGCAGATCTACTATAAACGAATCTGATTCCGAAAATCGAGTTGGTCTGTTTGTTTGTTCACGAATAACGCCTTAACTACTGGACCAATTTCAACGAAACTTACACCATTCGGAAGCCCTTTTTTCGGATTGAAACATAGGCTATTATTTTATTGAAATCAAAGACATTGCTTCTTAGATACAGCTTGAACTCTCTAACCCAAAAACTGCAATTTGCTACGAGGGTCATCGTATGCTGGTGACAGATATTTTGGTTGAAAGTTTTGCACGCGTACAACGTCGCGGGTATCAGCTAGTATAGTATACGGTTGGTTGCCAGTAGTGTATGGTTGTCAGTCAACCAACGTATGAGCCAGGGTACGTTTTACCACACGCAAGTCTGCCTTTATATTTATTTTGTATAATTATAATGTAGTACATAGTTTCTAGTTTAGTTAATATAATCTTTTTTTTTATTTTTGTAATACCTACTCGTTCGTATGTCGTAAATAAAAATTATATATATTCTATTCTATACTCATACCCTAACATGACTAAATTCTTATAATTCACGACACTGGAATTTCAGCATTTAAGTATATTTCTTTGTAAGAAGGATAAAAAAAAGCGCTAGAAACCAAGCCTTAGTTTCTTGCCCATTTTGGAGGCTCAGGGGCCTTATGCAGTTTTACTCTAATAGAAATGACGTCATATCGCGGCCGAAACTCGTTTTACCCAATGGTGAATCGAATTCTCGACGTAGTTTTGGTCGCGAAGAACTGGCCTGGAATCACTAAGATGATTATAATAATAATAATAATGTATTTATTTTTCTCCCACAAAGCATAATTATACAAACAATTAAAAGCTATTCTAAACGATCTTTGTGATTTGACTGGATAAAAGAGGCTTTGACTTTGATTCAGTTTCAAGTCGATGCTTATAAGTTGATCAAAGCGTAACCGGCTGGTTATATTTACTAGAAACAACGATTAATTATTGTCAAGAGCATGCGCGTCTTACGATGTTTCTGTCGAAGCTCCTGTTTCAAGATAATGAGAAAAAACTTGGAGATGGCTTGACAGGGAAATGAACCGGTAATAGATGGATGACACAATGAACCCGGGTACACCATTCAAATGAGATTACTGCCTACCCTTTCTACGTACAGGGACATGGGCGGGTGATTTTGTTCAACAAAAGTGTCAAATTTTGTTTGACAAGCAAATTGAATCTAATAAATATTCTTCGACATTTCTCACAACTGCGTCTTATCGCTCGAATTACCGATTAACACAATAATTGACTAGAAACTTCGAGTAAAGTTAAAAGAATAACAAAAATAATCTTAACTTCGTAAATCAGGTGTAATCATCAATAAGAAGCATACCACAACATTACCAAAAACTTTTCCAAACTAATAAATATTTACAAATCTCGCTAACTTCTCCTTCGCCCACTCGCTCGCAACAGAAGTCCCCACGAACTTTTCTTGTTTCAGAAAAATATCATCAAACTAACAACAGCCGCGTGATGCTTCGGCGCTCTGACCACCGCCCGTTAGTGCGCGCGCGACGTCGCACGCTGCGGATGACCGTTACCATCGTTACTGTGTTTGCTTGCTGCTGGCTGCCGTACGCCACTATGACTCTATGGTGAGCAACAGTCCTTATAGGATTCGAGTTTTCACATTTTTTGAAACAACACATTGCATTTTTATTTTAATAGTTTTTCTTGTGTTATTGTGAGTATAATATTAACCAATAATACTTAGGTCGTAACATAAAGTGTGAGCCATTGAAATAAATGGGTGTAAAGTGGTTTTTCTGAATGTGAAAAATCGTTTCAGGTTTTGAAAAGAAAATCCACCATTTTCTCTTCATAACAAACGACAGCCGACATGACGAAGACTTGACTTGACATATATTATTTAAAATTCACCACTTGACATTGGCAAAATTGTCTGTCGAAATGACGGACACAGGCCATATAGGTTTAAAAGAAGAAGAACAGTCCTTATAGGTTATATTATGATCTGTGCTATAGGCATTAACAAGAGTCACGTGATACTCCGTTGCTCTGACCAGCAGCAAAAAATTAAAACGCTTTTATTCCCAACGAAATAAGAGCCTTCTAAACCTAGTAGTGATGCACAACTTATTTCCAAAACTATTTCTTAGAAAACCAGCACTCAAAGATTTCATCACGTTTACGAGTAGGTATAAGTTCTCTTAGTACTAAGAACTTCTACTCAAACGATTAAGTTTCCGTCTTAAACGCATTATACAGGCTTATTTTTGAGAAAACATTTTATATACCTACCTACGAGTATCGAGTCATCATAAAACGTTTTGAGTAATATTGCGATTTTTTTACGAATTCCGGTAGTGCAGTTAAATATCTTAAAAGGTTACAGACCTTAGAACGTTTTCTTGCACCTACAACGGTTAAGGTAACCCCCTTGCCCTATTTCCCCGTATAAGTATTTTTTTGTTCATAATTCTTGGTTTGTGAGATATGAAAACATGTTTAAACAGGGTTGAGCCCTTCGTACAAATAGTTCCTTTAGAATCGTTTATTTTTTGTTTGATTTTGTTTATTATGTTCGAACAAGTTTCTGCAAAACGCGAGTAAACTTTCGTAACAGATGTAATAATATCTCTATGAATATAAAAAAAACTGTTTGTATGAAATTTCATTTTGCTTTCGCGTTGGTATGTTCCGGCTTTAAAGGGTGCTGGTGCAATTAGAGACACAAGAGTGATGGACGCAGGACATTGCTTCACAGAGCACATCCTCAATGGACTTGCTCTGTAAGGTAATCCATTGTTAGGTTAGTTAACACCGTCACAGATCATATAATACTATACTAGTACCAGGTGGACTTAAATACATAATGTATGTATAGTATAAGCTAGTTTCTTTAAAAAAAAAATTGTTTCCGTTCTTTACCTGATGCGGCGTCACAACTCAGTCGGTAATAGCTCTACCTTCCGTGCTGTGGGACGTGAGTTCGATCCCCACTGAGAACAAACATTTGTGTCTGACAAACATAGATGTTTCTTCTATGTCTGGGTGTGAATACATGTATGTATTACAAGTATGTAAGTATATACAAAAAAAAGTATATAAGTATTAGGTATATCAGCAATCTAGTTCCCATAGTACAAGGTTTGGTTAGAAACTATAAAGCGTTGCGTGATATGTTCAAAAGTATATTTTATTTATTTTTTGTAAATACATAAGAACCTACTTCAAAAAATTATTACGAAGGTGTCTTCCAGGTACATGGTCGATCGAGAATCGGCTGAGCACGTATCAGCTCGCGTTCAGGACCTCTTCTTCATAATGGCTGTCTCCAACTCCTGCATGAATCCGTTGGTCTACGGGACCTTTGCGGTGGACCCCAGAACATTCACCAAGACCTTTCGGAAGATCTTCTGTGTCCACAACCATGCTTCGGAAATACCAGGTGACAAACCTTTAGACCCTATGACTGCAGTATCTTCAAAAAAGGCGATTTATATTTTAAATTCTGTAAGGGTCGGCAAGGCGCGGTATGCTCTAGTATTGAAGGCGTCCATAGGCTATGTTCGTGATCCTGTGTCTATGGCGCCTACCTACTACCTATCTAGTTTTAATCTTTGATAGGTACCTTTTTCTCTATCTCTAGGAATGTAAAATATAGAAGAAGAATACTCTTTAACAAATGTATAATGTTTCAAATTCAAATTCAAATCGTATATTGCACTTATGTTGTTATAGAGATGTTGTACAAAAGGTAGTGTATCAAACATAAACCCTGTTAGGGCACAGCAATTTGTTCAGGTACAGATAGGCACTAGGTGGCATATTGATGTAATATCTAGTTTTAAATATTTTAATAGTTCTCATCTAGAAACTCGTGCAATGAATAAAAACTAAGTACGTCATACGTCTACTACGTCTGACTTACGTCTACTACGTCGTACTACGTCGTTTACTACGCCATGTCAGTTAAAAACATACACGCATCGTTTTAATTAAATATTCTTAAAAACGCAATTGAACCAGTAATTAGTCACACCTATTAGTAGAAAACAGCTTTGCTGTCATTCACTACGGGATAGGTAACTGCTTTTTGCACATAATAGTGTCTACTAGTATACCTAAAAAATATTAAAGGGGCGATTCTTAACACAAAAATGTTGTACGACTTTTGTGAATTCAAATGATTTTATTAAAGTTATATTTAGCTTTGTTCTGTTATTTCTGTTTAGGTTTTATGTTGTAATTATTCATCATAATTATGGCTTCTGCGTGACGCGACCGAATTAAGAGAATGCAAAGCGCATTCATGTCATAATGAATCTAAACTCAATGCAACAACGTTCATTTTTACTGTAAGCGTCCAGAAACTACACAAACTTCTTCAGAGGTATCAGAAAAATGAACTTTATACCTTTTATTTAAAATTCATTATAGCATAACGCGACATAGTCTCCTATCTCGAATCGTAAGCCCCAAAGCTTTGGCTACGAACAAACAAGGATACGTCAACGAGTATTTTGTGATATTATATTCATAACCGTACATCATAATATCAAATTACGTATTTATGGTAGCGTTTATCTGTAATTTAAGAAAAAGGCGTATTATTGTGAGGTCATTGACTTGTAATATGAACGGTTATTTAGAGACATCTTTTATTTATTCTAATTTTCGGAAGGTCCAAAATGTATAATAATAGGCCTTTACATCTATTAAAAATGATTTATACAGCGTCAGGAGGCAACCTATGCCTACACTTAACGGGACAGTGTAGTGCCTGGAACAGTGTTTAGATGGAATAGGCTTGCCCCGCACCTATGCTATCCACTCAGCCTAGTAGCAAGCAAGCTCGTATGAGTTAGTGGCCAACTCTGTTGACGGAGTTTTTAGGCCGCCTTAAAGCCTCCGTGATGGCTTAACGACTGCTAGAGCCGGGACCGACAGTTTAACGTGCCCTCCGAAGCACGGAAACCTATAGCCATATCCACAGTAAAATATATCGGGATTTACCTAAAAGTATTTTGTTTACAGGAGTCACCCGGCCAAGCACAATCAACGGTAAAAGTTCGCTAAATGACGCAAGCCTTAAGAATAACGTAAGTGATAAACAAATTTATATCATACTAGCTTTATCAGTCCGCGTCTCGTTGGATCCTGTTGATATTCCGAGATAAAAAGGAGCCTGTGTGTTAGTCCAGGTTACGAATTATAATAGGACGTAAAGAGCAAGCTCGTATGAATGAACGAATGAATGAATGAATGAATGAATAATGAATGAATGAATGAATGAATGAAAATACTTTATTGTACGTAGGTACACCTTACAAACTAATATGCGAGACAGACTAAATTACATAACATTACGTACAATGGGCGGTCTTATCGCTAGGGAGCGATTTCTCGTATGAGTTCGTGACCAACTCTGGTGACGGAGTTTTTAAGCCGCCTTAAGGCCTCCGTCGTGGTTTAACGACTGCTAGACCAGGACCCGCTGGTTTGACGTGCCCTCCGAAGCACGGAAGCGTTCATGTAATTGCCACTAACGTATACGTCGCTTAACTTAGTTAATCAGTGAATATTGCTAAGCAAGCTACGCCACGAGCGCTTCATAGGACGTAACCAGAGCACCGAGTCTTCAAATTTGTTTTGACTGACACACAGGCTACTTTCTATCCCGGAAAATTGACAGGATTTAACGGGACGCGGATGAAGTCGCGGATGGAAGCTAGTCATCGATATAGCTCTTTTAGTATAAAAACTTTGTACTTTGCTGAAGGTATTATGGATAATCTAGATCAAGGAAAAGGCTTGTTAGATAGGTGTATCAAATGCTCTGTGACCTGGATTTAAAATACCGTTTGAACTGGATCCGATAGTTTTCAAATTGACTTGTTAGTTACTTACTTCTTTCAAACTAGGTAGGGTACGCATAATAACATAATTTTTCTAAGTAGTTCAACTTCGACTTTAAGTTCTTGGCTTTTGCAACTTGTTGTTACAATTCTGCCAGTATTATATTATCATGATCATCATCATCATCCCGACTACACCCACTGCTGGGTATAGGCCTCTCTCTGTATGTGCCACTCTTTACAGTCCTGTGTTAATCTCATCCAGGACTTGCCCGCCATAGTGTTATATTTTACTACATAAAAAACTGCATTAGAATGGTTACCAGGCAAAATCGTTTGTCGAAATGACGGGAGAGGCCATAAATAAAAGAAGAAGAAGAATTGTTACCATCTTGCCGTGATATTTGATTTGACAGACGAACGAATGAATGATTATTTGCGTGAAGAGTGGTACATATTAAGAACTTAAATATTCCTAATATTATTGATTCACACACTTTGCCAGAGAAACCCAGAATGCAAATTTAAGATTACGCTTATTACGTTAAATATATGGTTAATATAAAGAAAATCTAAGTATGGTGCAAATTACAATAAATAAATTAGGTTAAATGGTCAACTGTTTCATGTGTATTTTGTAAATATTGTAAATACTGTATTAGTTGTAATTTTCTTTGTTGAAAAATGATCTCGCTATTCTTCTTCTCTTCATTAATGGCCTGTGTCCGTCATTTCGACAGACAATTTTGCCAATGTCAAGTGTTAAAATTGTAATAAATAAGTCAAGTCAAGTCATTTGTCAAGTCGGCTGTCGTTTGTTTTGAAAAGAAAATGGTGGATTTTCTCTTCAAAACCTGAAACGACTTTTCACATTCAGAGAAACCACTTTACACACATTTATTCCAATGGCTCACCCTTTATGTTACGACCTAAGTATTATTGGTTAAAATTCCACCATAATTAAACAATAATACTCACAATAACACAAGAAAAACTATTAAAATAAAAATGCTATGTGTTGTTTCAAAAAATGTGAAAACTCGAATCCCGATCTCGCTATTGTAAAGATTATATGCATGTATACATGACGTTGTCATAAATGTCAACTGTCACCTGCGTGACAGTAGTAACTGAATGATACGTTAAATGGCAGTAATAACATAATATATCTTAAATTTTAATAATAAAATTTATCGAAAAATGTCATGTACCGAAACTATAATTTTGCTGAAATAATACAGAAAAACGGTAGTGTTGCTACGTGCCCGTGTATACCATGAATTATAATAAGGTCTATACCTTCTGAGACTTACGCCTATGCCTATCCTATACCTTCTGAGACAAAGACAAAGACACAAAGAGAAAATCAATGCCTTTCGGCGCATCCGTTCTAAAGTCAGCAAAACTTTGCCAGATGCTATTAAAAGTTCAGAACAATTTGGCTGTAAGTACCAACATCCCCTTTGGGCCTTTCGTTAATACCATCTATTATATAGGTATAGGTAGATCTATACTGGACTAGCTGGCGCCCGCGGCTTTGCTCGCGCGGTAGCAGCATACGCATTATTTGGTTAATACTACCCTCCAAATTTCATAGCTCTAAGACTTATACAAAGATTTTGAACAAAAATCTCATTTTGAAACAACCGTTTCGTCGCCCACCGAAAATGTATAATAATCAGTATAAAGTGTGCTGGAAAAAGACGCGCTTCGAAAGGGCTTTTGTAAATTTACGGAAGGCTATTTCTCTGAGTCAAGCCATTATAAAATTAACCTTTGTGGACAGCCCTCAAGGGAAAATATCTAATGGCGGAATATTTTTTAGGCCAACATAACTTTGCCACTTATTTGTCAATTTGTCTGTATTTTTATTTATTGTAGATCTAGAAATTTTATAGAATTTTTATTAACTTTGTATTTTTGAATTCTGATTTCTAATTTTTAGTAGTACGTAGGTAACAACAAGTACGTGTATTTGTAAGATTTTTCTATTTGACGTGTATTGTTTAAAATAATGCTTTTCTTCTTTACTTATGTGGATAGGAAATATAGCACTGAAATTAGTATAAAAAGCCACTGGTGTGGAAACGTAAACAAAAAAGATTTATCACACTTCGTTATATTCGATAAAACTGCGGTAAAAACTGTGTTCAAATTAAATTGCCTTACTTCGCACGTATGTACATATACTATTATGTCTTCATTAAAAAATATTCCAGAGTAAACACACGCGGCGTTCTCTCGTGAATTTATTTGTTTGTTCTCAATAAACATCATTTTTGTATGACAACAATCTATTTTGTAAATATTTTCAAAGCTTTTATCTCTGTAACATTTAGTACCTACCTACCGCCTTTTAAATCAAGCTTAGTTGATATTCTACAACCGCTAGCCAGTCATATCAACTTGTACGCGAATTAAATTTTAACTTTTAGCCTTCAAATTTATTGAATCTTATTTCTTATCTTATAAATTCTTTCAAGCAATAGGTAGTTAGTGGCTTTGTGCTCAATGGATGACGACAAAATAATGTTACATCATCCTTATTGGACTAAAATCTCTGCCGAAATCAGCATAAGGCCCTAGATGTCTACGTCTAAGATCTTTACGTCTCAGAGTGATGGACGCAGTGCATTGTCTTACAGGGCACGTCCTCATTGGACTTGCTCTGGGAAGTAATGCATTGTTATAGGCAGAAGTTACCACTTAACATCAGCTGAGCTATCAGTTTGTTCCATTACTTTTAACATAAAAAAAAAAAGATGTTAACTCTCTTTTTGTTTACAGGTACGAAAAACCAGATTCTCAGTTCGCTTTGACGATACGTCGGTGCGACCCAGCTTGAACTCTGATCCGACTCCACTCTGGAGCGAACGTCAAAATGATGGAGTCCTGACACAGGCTCAAAGTTGTGAGATCTTCGTGTTACACTCCCCGCCACATAGACCGTAGTCCGTTTGAAATCGTCGAAGCGTCTTTCGGTTGAAATAACATGGACATTCTAAGACATTTTTCTATAAACCAGTGACTGTCTACAGCATGTTGACAAATATCACACGCTGTGTGCATATTATTGTGCATGCTAGAAAGTGTAAAATTGTTGAAACGTGTTTTAGTTGTAACAATAATAAGGAAATAACATGGACATTCTAAGATTTTTTTCTAAAAACCAGTGACTGTCGCCTGTCGACAAATATCACACGCGCGACAATTATAGATATGTGTATATTGTGCGTGCATGCTAGGTGGTGTAAAATTGTTGAAATGTGTTTAGGTTGTTGAAATAACATGGATACAACATTTCGGATGAGTTAATTGTGAAATAAATAAGTATTTCGTAAAAAAAGTTGTTACTACATAGGTACGTAAAATTTATTTATCTACTACCTTATGAAAATGATATAAGGTATAATAATATAAGGAAAATAATATCTTCTAAATATATAAAACACTTTTATAGCTGACTTAGAATCAACGCACAGCCTAAACTATAAGTCCTAGAGGTATGAAATTTGGAGGGTAGTATCCTTATATATTGTAGGGGTGCACTAAGAAAGGAATTTTGAAACGTCACACTCTAAAAGGTAGAACGCGAGCAACGCCGCGGGCGACGGCTAGTACATGTCATTGTATACTTAGTTAAGATAAGTACAACATGTATCTATGTTGGTATAGAAAGTAGATTAATGAGGTACCTAGTTCTAAGCCTACTTTCTTTCACTGTTATAAATAAACGAACCGAATACTTAGGTAGTGTTAAAATAAAAATTTATAAGTAAACAAAATGTACGTACAAACATAATAGCTGTTTGTTTGTCAATGAGTTGAAAATGAATATCAATCCAAGTTGTGTCAAATAAAGTATTAGGTATTTAAGTAAAATTAAACGTACAGTCAGCATCAGAAGCAGATTAAAAAACCACTTTAAAAATAATTTTTGAAACTTTTACAAAAATTATTTACTTTGGGCTACAATCATACTTTTATCTAAATTTTAGATAAAAAAAAATGGGAAGTTCCTTCTTTCTTATCATAAAACATTTTTGAATCTTTGTTTCGTCATCACTTCTTTAACGCTGACTGTACCTATAGTATACGATTAATTTGTAAAAAATGTTTTTACCGTTGAAATATATATTTTACTTGAGAAAAGGTCTTATTTATTGAAAGTCACAAAAATATCGCAAAGTTAAAATTACGACATCACCTAAAAAACCTCTTCACTGTCCTAAGCTAGCCTCCCATTTCCGGCAGCAAGATGGGCAGACGACATCGTCAAAATCGCAAGCCCTAAATGGGAAAGACTAGCTCGTGTCAAATAGTAAGTAAAAATTACAAGTTTTATGTATAGGTAGTGGTTATCACATAACGTCAGGGCCATTGGCTTGTCATCATTTACTTGCATAAAAAAATCATACTTTATGGGTTGCAAGCTTGGCGTGGTCAGACTATCTAGGCCGAGCAAGTCGTGCGTGAACCTTTCATTTTGATAACAATAATTCATGTTTTTAGAATGGAACAAAGGAAAAAGGTTTCTCTTTTTATTTTCACACAAAGATTTAATTTTGAATTGACGACGAGATTTTTACGTCTTTTATTGTGCGTAGAATTACTTATAGGGGTAGGTAAAAATTCTATATTGCAATAGAAATCAAGTACTTAGCAACGTTCTCCGCGGTATTAGGAGCCCTACTTTCAGAGCTACTTACCAACAGACAGGCTCGCAAACTTATAATACCCCTCTTTTTTGTCAGTAGCTACGCATCCTGTCCTTCCAAAGGTGGCCTGGAAGAGATTTATTTATGCAATAAGGCCGCGCCCATTGTACATAACTCCTAAAACTTAACTGTATTACCAATTTTGGTATTTAAGTGTTATTTTGTTTACTTGTATAAGCGGTGTACAATAAAGAATATTCTATGTATCCTATCTACGCAATCTCCTTGCTACAAATATCTCGTAGCGATAATTTGTCCAAGCTCGTAGCAAGTGCTACGGTTCGTAGAACGAAATGCCTAGTCAGTTTGGAATTCGGAGCACGTTTATTTCAAGTTTGTTAACAAAATATCTTGGTAATTTGGTGTAAAAATTTAGGTTTCACATTATCATGATTATAAGTATGTGGTGACACAGGTTACAAAACAGTACGCGTACAAAACGCGTTTCACCAATTCAGCGTTTTGAGGACTGGGACCTCAGTCACACCTCAATCTTCGCCCCCGTTTCACTTGTCATGGACAAGCCGTGAACAAATATAGAAATGTTAATTAACTAAAATTAAAGTAAAGTGTATCAGAAAATATAAATGACAATTTAAAGTGTATGTAACCGCAACAGTAACATTATAGTGAAGTTAAGTGAACATTTTGTTTTCATAATCTCCCCCAACTCCTTCAGGCAGATCCTAGACTTTTTTAACTGAATTATTAACTGAATTAGGCCAGATTGGCTAGATACAAAAAGTACCTACTAATTTTCTATACCAATAAAGACTCACAGAATAGTCACATAGAGGTTTTACTACAGAATATGGCTCGAGTTTTGTGCCAAGCAGTTTAAACTAAACATGGGGTATCTAGTACCTACTTACCTAATAACAACTTTATTAGTCAGTCGAATGAGGTGGCACCAATAAATTATATATTTCCAGGATTTATTTTAGTAGGTATCCAGAACCCACTAAGAATTGCTGGGATAATCACATCATAACGATCGTTAGTAGATAATTTGTGAAAAATAATGTTTGAAATAGAAATCTGGGTTGTCTAAGCCTTGATAAAACGGGTGGGTGTTATCAGTTGTTAATTTCAAGAAATCTCGGCTAGTACTAAATTGTAGGTTGTTTTGAGTTTTAAGATTTATCGCTAGCTTTATCAAAGTCTATTTTCGAGCCTTTGTGAGAAATTTCGGTTACCGAAATCTTTAATCTGGGTTTATGGGATGAAAATATTATTGACTGTAAAGATAAGCTGTCTTTTTGTGGTTCTTGGTAATTCTGTCAAATTATAATTTGTTAAAGGAATTACAACATCTGTAAGAACCATAATTCTAGCAAAATAAACAATTTCATTTCATTTCCTGTCATTCTATAAAACAACTTCTAGGAAAAAATGCTATATTTTTAAACAATTTATTAAAATCTGTGTCAACTGTTTGACATTACTTGTTAGTATGAGACAGCAATAATGTTTCAGAGTGATGGGCGCAGCACACGTGCTCAGTGGACGTGCTCAGTGAGCCAATGCATCGTTATAGGCGGTGATTACTATATAAAATCAGGCAAGCCGTGCTTTCTTTATCATTTAGTTCAGTAAAAAATCCTTGTTTTGTTTTAATTTAATAATGAAAGTTCAGTAATCAAATTACTCAAACTTAATAAGTAGCCAGTAGGGAAACTTCAATATAAACACCTAAACAAACTTTGCGACTGAATTTTCAACCAATTTCGATTATAATTGATGGTTTTAAAAGTACTTAAGTACCCAACATAGAAACAGAAATTCAGGTAACCCAAAAGCAAGCGACCAATTTTAACACTCAACTAGGTACCTTAAGTACTTTGCGTTCCTCGCAGTTTCATATCGGAATATCGTAAAACTGCTAGGAGTTTTAAACCAGTTTATTTTATTCGATGGACTTTGAATAAATATGTATGAGTTCTGTTTTATCACTTACTACTTAGACTGCATCTAATTTACATATACAGGGTGTCCCACGGCTATGCCGCTTGGAAGGAAAGTATCTTAAATAATGTGGATAGAACATTTTACTGAAAGAAGACTTTATTTTGATTTTAAAAACAATTTAAACTGCATTCAAAGAACTTCGGTTAAGCACCTTTCTAAACCGGGAATCGAACCCACTAAATTGTAAAATAAAACACAAACGTTATTTTATGATACCGATCGAAAGGCACATTTGTAAGGATTGTTTTTCTCCAAATAACATATCATCTTAAACAAAAGGAAGCCCATAACAATAACAATATAGATGGAAGTCAAATATATTAGTGTGTTCTAATTTCAAACACCAAAACAGTGCTTTTTATTCACTGTTTTCTGTAAATAAAATAAGCTTTTAGAGGGGGAATGGTATAAAAAAAATTGGGGTTCTTTAGGGATACGGTTGCCAAGCAATTATAAAAAGCGCGTAAAATATACTGTAACATGATTTATTCGAAATTATTTCAATAAATTAACCTATTAACGATCAAACGACTAGACAGTTTTGTTAATTAACAAACTTCAATCTTATAATTTTAGTGGTACAATGTACAAAATACATTGATACCTAATTAGAACTATACAATATTACACAAACACAGTTGTAAAAATACTTTGCAGCGTTGCTACGAGGAGAGAAAGTACATTATACAATACAGGGTAGCTTAGTTAAGTACTCTGTGTGGTTTTGCTGTAAAACTTTTGGACCCTGTAGGGACTAAAGAAAAATATTTGTACTTATAAAAAGCATTCGTCCTCCGTCACTCACCGTACATTTTGCGTCACAATATTATGACAGCTGTCATCGCCATGGTATTTTTTTTTACACATAATTTGATTGGATTTAAATATGACTGGTATATTAGCGATCACGTTGTCCCATGCAGGACCTATACTATATTTTACAAACTATAAAAATAATTCTATACAATCATAATGTATATTATTATAAAAGATTCCTTCTTATTTACATAAATAAATAAATTCAAATCTTTTCATATCCGCCATAATATGATCACTGATTTTTACAGACTATAATACCACACTTTTAATAGCTGAATAGTTACACAGTTGATTAAAATCTGTTATTAAGAGACAGTAAATAAATTAAACAGCTGAATAAAGTTACGCAATGATTATAAGTATGCAAGTAAGTATATAAACTACACAGAATTATGTGTAGGTCTAGTTTAAGTGGAACCTGCTTTGAAACTTTGTTGCATATCAAGAAACAAACACACAAACCGATATTACAAACTGTAGGTATATGTACCTACCGACTAAATTTTCAATAAATACTACATCATCTTTAGCCAACTAATTTTTAATTTATTTAAAACCCACTGTCTTCTTTTACATAAAAATAAAATACGCCTTAATATACTAAGTAATTTCTTTAGAAACATTACATAACCTCTAATAAGTTTTAAATGTAAGGTCTCGATTTCCTGAAAAGCAGTGTAAAAAAAAACAAATTGTCAGTTTTTGAAAAAAAAATAACGTGATATTTAAACAAACATTTTGCTCTTGGACATTACTTTGAAAGGGAATATCCAACCGTTGTTACTTTTTGTGGCGTGTTCTTGAAACAAGATATTATTATCTTATTTCCTAGTAACATTCTTGTTATTAGACGATACCAACTAACACAAAACAATGCTCTATAAAAAGTAACGTTCGCGTATCTACTTACTTATGATGTATTCATATGATATATTTGAAATAAATAAATATTGGTAGACACCATCTATTTTTATGCTAAACAAAAGACAAACACAAAAATACTTACATTAATATAAACCGAGCTGTGATGCCCGTCTATCGTGTCCATTGTTAATTTATTTTACCCACAGTATTTTTTTACACAAAATACACTGCTTTCCAAGACAACAAGGTTTTCGAAACAGAAATCATGAAAACCACTACGTTTTATTGCAAAAGCCAAAATAAAAACAATGAGTTTATTTGAACATAGAAGCTTACTTTTTTACAAACGCTCAGTTTATGTTGGACACCACATTGCTAAAGTGATTCTGTTTAGAGTTCCATCTAAAATAAGCTGGATACACACGTACGTACATACTCAAAGAGCATGTTTCATCCGAGCATACAGGGCCAATCTACAAAATATGCTCGACCCTTCGTCTACACATCGAACATTTGTCTTGAGACTTGCATGGTACACACGATCTTACTTGCTCGAGATTGACCAAAATCAGCGGGCATGTACGTGTGTATACAGTTAAAGAATTAATGTTTTGTTTTGTTATTTGTATGTATATGCACATTTCCAGCAGTATTAATTGTGAGTGGATTTTTCCATTCCTAGATTTTCCCCGCACGATCCAACTTAGTCTAGAGTAAAATAGAAAGTAATTTAGCTTGGCATCGGAGACACGGATCTTCTTGCTTGGACAGCTCTGTTAGTGCAATACGTTCTGATATCTGCAATGGGCTGCAGTAGAAATACAGGAACGTCATCGTCCCGTTTCTGAAAAGTAACATTTATTGTAAAAAAATAACGGAAATAAAATCGGAAGACCAAAATTAAAGTTATTTTTATAAGTAAAAATACAAGCATTTTATGGCTTAGTTTAGTCTAGTCAATATGGCTGCTTATTTAGAGGTTTTTATCACTTTGATTATGTACATAGCTATATACTAGCTGTCAAACGCGGCTTTGCTCGCGTGGTAGCAACATAGTCATTATTTGGTTAAAATCATTGATCCTAATTTTAGACATTTTAGGGTGCGACTTTTCAAAATTCATTTCTTAGTGCACTCCTACACTATAAGGATACTACCCTCCAAATTTCATACCTCTAGGACTTATAGTTTAGGCTGTGCGTGCGTTGATTCTCAGTCAGCTTCAAAAGAGTTTTATATTATTAATGAATGAATTATTAGAAGATATGATTTATTTGAATACGGGTGACAGTTTATATTTCTAAATCAGCACAAAAAATAAAGCTATTCTACCAACTGAGCCGAAAAATCCAGTCAATATTGAGATCTTATGTCACTAAAATTAAAGGTAATGTATCTCGTATCTCGTACAGGTAAAAAGTAACTTTTTCGAAGTAATTACCTGAAATAAGACTTCGCCTTCAAAATAAGTTAGATGATGCTTCCTCGTGCGGAGCAGTAAACCAACAAGCTTATCGTTGATCACGGTGTATATCTAAAAAAAACAAGCATAGAATAAGTAACTTCACAACCAACAATGGTCCGTTGACAGAAAGTATTTTCCACGACATTCCCACGAATATAAATCGAGACTCCGATTCTTGTTTCTTCCTAAGTTGGTTCCTCGTGAACAGGCATGACAAAACAAAACAAAACAAAAACCAAGTATTTGTAACTGAATATAGAAAGCTTTGTCTGAACTCTTATTTCAAAAGAACAGAGTTAGAATTGTCTAAAAAAAAATGATCCATGAAAATCTCAACAACAAAAAACTCTTCAAGAGAAGAAAGTTCTTGTCTTTTGTTGCCGAGATATTTTAGGGTACAAAATTCCGGAGATAATAATAATAATACATAACATAATTTGTCATAATATATTTGATTTTTTTTATATAATATTTTTATATATTTGGACATAATTTGTCCTTGTGGAACTTACTAGTGGTACCATTTAAATTTATAGGAAAACACTTCATGAAAAGCAATAAAGTTATTTCTGACTAAAGACTTCCGCCTCCATATTCGGACGCGAGTGTTTGTTTGCTTTGCTAATTACGTGCGCTAACTCTAAACCGAATCCAAATTTAAATCTTGGCCGTCACAGACAATAGGAATGTGTGACGTGGGAACCGTTCGATGTATCACTCTGTGTACCTATGCTAGGCGGTTCCACACTCACTGGTACGATACCTTGGAAGATTATTCTTCCAAGTAGGTACGATACCGAAATGTATCTTGAACCAAATTATTAACGGTGTCTATGCCAAAACCATGTTAAAACGGTGTGAAAGTATAGTACAATTTTTCTTCTTCTTTTATTTATGGCCTCTGTCCGTCATTTCAACTCAATTTTGACAGTGTCAAGCGAATAATTTGATCTTGAATTTGATAAATAGTATTTATTGAAGTCAGCTGTCGTTTGTTTCAAAGGCAAAATGTTGGATTTTCATTTTAAAACTTAGTAACGAAATTCCAGCAAAATATAAAAAAACCACTTCAACCAATACCGAATTCATTCAATGACCAGAGCATTTTTTTTAAATGTCAGCAAATAAAATTATACGACGTTAGCTCCTTGCCGATATCGTGTCGGTCGTAGTGTGAAAACGCCCTATGATATACTAGCTGTTGTTTACACGATGCCATGTGTTTTGCATTTGTTTAGGTTTTTTATCGTTCGATTTTACATAGTACCTACCCAAAATTTCCATTCAGTATTTGTCAAGACTCAAGCTGACTCTTTGACAGGCCTAACGTTGCACTCATAAGTTTTCGAGTGTAACGCCAAGTACCCGGCCCCACGTGTAACGGACATACTGAGTCGTGAAACTTTTGAAACTCCCCTCCTACCATCAGTTCCGGGCTTTTACTCTTCACCTATTTATGGAAGAAGAGCTCAACGATTGCAAGACTGAATGTTTGGGGTTGAAGGAGTTTTAAGATCGATCGAAATATGCAAGAAGCATATTGGATGTAGATAATTTGTCATTTTGAGTGACACTTCGCGCCTCTACGAGAACTTGATCGGCTTGTCACGCAGTGTAACATCAAAACCTAAGTTTATTGTTTTGAAGCCTAGACTTGTATTTTGACGTGTATTTTTTTTTACGAATAAATTGATTATCTGATTATCTCCTAGTCTTAACACCTAATTTCCGCATCTCCTAAATTGTAAGATTTATAAAATTTCTAGATGAAAATTAAAACCTCTAAACTAGCTACATAAATATGCCACCTAGTGCCTATTTATAACTCAACAAATTGCTGTGCCCTAGCATGGTTTATGTTTGCTACACTACCTTTTGTACTAACTCTATAAAACAACATAAGTGCAATAAACGATTTAGATTGGAATTTAAGAAGATCACTTACAGTAAATAATTCCCCAAATGAGATAACTTTTGTGGCGCATTGGAGTTCCGGCGGCAGGAGGCTTTTGCACGGAGGTTTCCCGTAGTCGTTAATTATTTCACAGAGCTCTTTCATTTCAGTACATACTCTTGCCTGGGCTTCTGCCCCTCGGTACTCAGTCATCGATCCGGGAATAGGTCTGAAAACCGAAACATAGAAAATATTTATTTTGCACACACAATACAAATATTTATAAAAGAAATAAAACATCCATGTAGGGTTTATTAAACATTTGGTAAAACAGTCAGCGACAGTAAGATGTATATACAAATCTTAATTTTAAAATTCATATCTTATTATCGCCGACTGCGCCCACAAAAGATATTTAACCTTACAACTAAATGAATTTAAGGAGGTCCACTTAGAACCTTACAACCAAATTCCTAGCGTACACAATTGAGTAAAATGAAATTTCACAAACGATGGTCACTCACAGCATCTCTGGCTGCCAAGTGCGCGTCTAGCTTTACTTACTTGCCATACTCCTCTCTGGAGAATGTGGGTTTAACATTCTTGTCAAATTGACCACTAAACGCGTTTACTTTCTGCAAATCACTGTGAGATTGTGCCTTTGTATCAAATGCCGAAATGAGGTCGGTGAGTGAAGAACTCTGAAAACAAAAAAAAACTGAATAATCTGAATAACGCCGTTCCGTTACGTGTCCCATTCAGGCAGCTCGCAAAACTACAGGAGACGTCAAACGTATAATCACATTCCTACAAGCTCATTACACATACATCAGCCTCCTGATGACGCATCTTGCGACAAGCGTAAGCTGCTATAAAATTAACGGGTTCCTTTTAGATCTGCTAAATGTGTATTTAATTGGCATAAGGTATTTTATACACTACGGCGCTTATGATGATAATGAAATCGTTACTCATGCATAGATTTCAGTAGATATTTACATACAAAAATCTATGCTTGAGTCCGGAACAGTGCTCGAGCAATATGCATAATCAGCATAATCATAATCCATAATCAGCATATCATTATGGGCCTCTATCTCTATTTTACTAAGCCCAATAACGCCTATTTATAACAAAAAGTTGTGTTTGATTCCATTTAATTTTCACAATATTTCTGGAACTTTTTAGTATGATTCTATCAAACGCGGCCTTCTGCACAATTGACGGAACTTCCGCGGGAGTCAATCCGCTACCATACGATCGTCCGCGACGGGCGACCGATTTTCCGTGTATAGTGTGCCCGCTATTTGTAAAGCCCAATAACGCCTATTTATAACAAAAAGTTGTGTTTGATTCCATTTAATTTTCACAATATTTCTGTAACTTTTTAGTATGATTCTATCAAACGCGGCCTTCTGCACAATTGACGGAACTTCCGCGGGAGTCAATCCGCTACCATACGATCGTCCGCGACGGGCGACCGATCTTCCGCGTATAGTGTGCCCGCTATTTGTAATTTATATGCAATAACATGTATTGACGTTCCGTCGGGAAAGTTCCGCGACGAAATTTCCGTCAAGTGTGCAGGAGGCCTAACAGTTTTGTTACGTTGCAGCCTAAACTGAGCCAGTTTAGTCATTGCAACTTTTAATAATAATAATAAGAATAATTAAGAATAAGAATAATTTATTGCCAAAAACAGTACACCGGTTATTAGGTAGGTAAATAACATTAACAGATTTAACAGTATTTTTAGTTACATTTTAGCCGGTGAGGCCCAAACTAGGCAAAAAGCCTGTATCTTGGGTCTCAGGAGTTAGGTTTACCATAAAAGAGTTTTAAACAAATTACATTAAGTGGGTGTTAGCGTTGCAAGTGAGGCATATAAAAACAAACCTGGCAATCTCCATAATATGTCAAAATTGAAATATGAATGCAGTATTTTTTATCTGTGATTTACGATTCTAATAAAAACACCTTAGCTCAACAAAGTCGGCAATGTCCCATTCAAATGTGCTGCTAAAGTTATGATTCCAATACAAACACGGCAATCTCCATTATTATGCGTTTCAATGTAATAGTGATCAATAATAGTCAACATTAGAGCTGTCATGTAAATAATTAGGTATTATATTAATAATAACTTCATACCATATTTTATTGCATTTTTCTATTTTACCAACAATACGATGCAGTGGAGATTGCCATGTTTGATTTTATATGACTCAAGTGTTTGGCGGATTATTAACAAAAGAACTAAAGATATAATTGCTGGACAAGACTAATCAAAGAAAAGAAAACTGACATAATACTGATTGCTTTGCGATTGCTACAGTATAATCGCGAGATACACAATCAGAGAGACGCAAGGCCGAGACATTTTCACTAAATCAACAGACTTGGCATCATTCAGCAAGTTATATAAATAAAACAAAGACAAGCAACAAAGAGCATGGATCTCGTCTCCGCTTTAAACGTCATATCTTAATGTTGTTTTTATAGCTTTTTCAATTTTATTGATCTGTATTTTGTTGGCCATCGACCAGTTCAAATAGCTACGTATCTCGTCTTAATATTCAGGCGCACTTGTGGCCATGACTTTGGAGACTAGCAGGACGTACCTTACCTACTGAAATCTTTTGAAGCAGCTATGGTTAAATTGTCATGCAGGTTTTAATCGAACTATACGGAAACTATATAAGAGCTTTGATATATTGACCACTAGCCACTGGACATGCTGGACGTCTGTTTGCTTTGAAAAATATATTAGGAAATGTGTGTGGTAATCTCTGACGCTGCTACAAAAGTAGTAAATAAAAGCCAAAACACATGTTTTTATAAGCACTTAGCCGGGTAGAGCAAAGTAGAGAAAACAAATACCTACTTTCTGTAGACAAAATGTTAAGAATAGTACCTAGCTACAATAAAATAGGTTGGCAACTGAAAATTAAAGTAGATACATTTTGGAATTCAATCAGACTAAGTATCTAAAGTCGCAATTATTTGAACTGGTAATGAGGCGAAACTTCGAAGTACGAAACTTTTCATTGTCCTACTGAGTTACAAACAAAATATTTAGAGAGAATAGTTGCGAACATAATACGCTGAATTCGGGCTTTTATTTAGTGAAATGAAAGAAACCGTTATTAGAACAAGGTAAATCAGTAATAACGGTTTGTAGACAGCTCAACTGTTTCATGTGTATTTTGTAAATATTGTAAATACTGTATTAGTTGTAATTTTCTTTGTGAATAAATTGAATTATTTTATTTAGGTAAATGAGAATATTTTCAGATTTAAACCAATACCTAAGGCTACGAACAAATCAGTTAGTATTACGTAGATCTAACGTATTTGAGTGATATTGCGCGTCAATGCCAGCTCTGCTTCTGAACGTTGTAGTGTCAACGCGCAGTGTATCCGAGACGAGTATACGTTCATCTTCTCCACACTAAACACAGGTTAGGCGGTAGATAATGCTAGGTAGCATTAAGCTCGCCTGTTATATATAATAACAATAAATAATTTTAATATAATCTAAACTGAATATATACTACCGCAAAATTATAAATATCGTCCCTTACCAGAAAAATCTGTTAGTTTATTATAGAATCATTTTATTTCAAGAAACCTTGGCACGATTGCTAAAATTAGATAAATGGTATGTAAATACGCGATAACTAGGAGTTTTACTCTTTTTCATAGTGGTAGAGTTCCACTAGCAAAAAATCGACTTATCTATTGTTCTTTTTTCATTTTCATGCAAGTGAAAATGACAGACCATAGTTTCTAAAGCCACTATATAAATCCCATCCGACTAATTCCACTAATATTAAAAAACGTGTTTTAATGTTTTTGTTTCAATCATACTGCTGGTCCGATTAAGATGAAACTTGGAATACATATAGTTCGTAACCTGGATTCAATGGGCTAAAAAGTATTAATCCAGAAAATAAACAGGGTCAAATGAGACGCGGATGAAGTCACAAATAGTTAGTGTTATATGGATGAAGATTAGTTAGTGAAACTTTATGACGATCCAATAGATTTTTTTTCTAAGAAACAAGATTTTTTTAGTGAGAAGATAATCTAGTTAGAGATTATATACAAAGCTTTGGATGCCACTACAACTTGCAACATCTTTGTGATATCTTGAATTAATTGATCTGAAGAGTACCGGAGACGACTAAAATAATACTGTTAGATCAGGGGGGCAATCGTTGTCTCCTAAAAACCTGCCAGGTATAAGCTGGCAAGTTTTTTGAGCTGTTTTCATACTAAATCATAGGTATTCTGTGACTAAATAGTGACATTAGCGCGTTTCAGTGCGTTTTTTGCAGTCAAAAGCTTCTTGTTTTCGTATATTTGTGGCCACTTCGCTTGACATTATACTGGGCAGCGAAAGCAGTTCAGAGCTAACGATACGGGGGCAGTTACTGCTCTAACGTGGGCGCGATTGCTACGAGTGCTCCGATTTAAAGCGTCCGAATTAAAAACCTGTCGCAAGTTACCTAAAGTCAGAGAGTACCGGCTTCCAAAGGAAATTTAGTTCTAATTATGTCTCAATAGATGGCGTAACCAGTACCGATTAGTTTTTATTATTATGAGTTTACCAAAATTACTGTGTACTAGTATTGTATTATATGATCTGTGGTCCCAACTATTACTTCATCTATAACCATGTGGTTTGCTGTTGTAAGATTTATTTACAAATGCGCTGCCCATTCTCACACTTAAATCATTCTAGATTTATTTCCGAGCGCATTTCTGCACCTGTCTTATTAATTTGTACTGAATTCTTGGAGCATGATTTTCCTAAGGAATGTTCAGAGTACAGTTCACATCAGAAGTTAATATCTCTTCAGAATTACAAAATAGATTCGGAATCGCGCAAAGATTTACGAGGTAGGCAAGCGCACTTTGATGTATTGTTTACCTACATACCTACTACTTTAATGCAAGCGCATAATAATAAATAAATAAATATTCTTGGACATATCACACAACGCTCTCTAGTCCCAAACTAAGCAAAGCTTGTACTATGGGAACTAGATTGCTGATAAAATACTTATATACCTACTTTTTTTGTAAATACTTATGATACATACTCGTAGTAACACTCAGACACAGAACAAACATCTATGTTTGTCACACACAAATGTTTGTTCTCGGTGGAGATCGAACCCACGACCCACAGCACGGAAAGTAGAGCTACTATTGACTGATATAACCAAAACATTCCATGACTCAAGATTGAACTATTTTCAAATTTAAATACAGCTCTCTCAGACAAATATGAATTATTACGAATATGACACGCGCGCGAGTGCCTAATTGGTTTTCTCCATTACGCAAACGACAAACATCTGAAACCCATCACAAAGCGACAGAGACGGATACGCCGTCGATGGGAGTTCAAAATAGCTCGATATTTGTCATACATTTTGGCAAGCGTATGATAATCCCAGAATTATATCCAAGGTGTAAAAATACAGTAAAAACTCCGGAAAACAAATAATATATTTTTGTTTTTTTTTTATACAAAGTGGTGAAGACGACATCGTCAAAATAGCAGGCCGTAAATGGGAGAGACTAGCACAGGACCGCGGTGGATGGCACAAACTTGGGGAGGCCTATGCCCAGCAGATGGTGACCATTTCCTATGTCGATGCATTGCTACATTGAGGACATCCACTGAAGATGTGCCCTGTGATGCATTGCACCGCGCCCATCACTCTGAGACATACAATGCCTGTAATTGCACTGGCACCCATACCCTTCAAACCGGAACACAACAATGCAAGCATCACTGCTTCGCGGCGTCGGTAGAACTTCCCAGGACGAACTCTTTCGCAAGAAGCTCTACTACTATTGAACGTACGGAGTGTACTGAGAAAGTTCGATGCACGCACAATATTTAATTACCTAGATACAAATACAACACATACACAGCAGATCCACATATTCTGATCTATCCCTACTGGTAAGGAGGAAGGGTATTTCAAAACATGGGTAATTGAGTAGGTTTTTATTTCAAAGTTAAGTAAAGTTTAAGTGCTGTGGGTCGTGGGTTCGATCCCCACCGAGAACAAACATTTGCGTGTAAACATAGATGTTTTTTCTGTGTCTGGGTGTTTCTATGTATTATAAGTATATGTATTTACAAAAAAAATGTATGTATGTATTCTATCAGCCATCTAGTTTCCATCGTACAAGCTTTGCTTAGTTTGGTAGTAGAAGACGTTGTGTTTAGTGTCCGTGAATAATTTATTATTATTATTTATTAAAGGAGATTCACTCAGCTTATGACGTTTTTGCTTCTTGTATAAAATAGACCACAAGGGTCAAATAGGTAGCAGGTAGTAGTTTCAAACTCAAACATAGAGATACTCGTAGGTATTGAGTTGGATATGCCTTAAGGGGTCCACACACAACAGCTATAATGTATATTTTGAAATGTATGGGAAGGAAGGTACATTTATGTACATTATAGCTGCTCTATGTGGTCAATAGTAATCAGGCATGAAATCAAGATGATTTCAATATTTTTTTTAAGCGTTTTGTTTATTTTTGCGACTGTTTTTTTTTTTGAAGAAGTCTTAAAGAAGGATAAGATCAGCGCGTGAAGCATCTTTGCTGGCGATGTTGATAAATCCCGGGAGACGAGGTGAATGACAGACGAATGAGGACGCCTTGGCCTGCGCCTGCGCGGCCTTGCGCTTCAACTCATTTACGTTTGAATGATTGCTGTTTTGACGTACCTACCACTGAGTCACGTTTCCGTCTACGTTATTGCAAAGGAATTTCAGGGAATGCATGCAAACAAACATATTTCTTGAAATTATTGAAATCAAAATATAGATTTGTACGTTTGCTTTCGGCGGATGTTTGCGTCTGCTTTTATGAGGCCAAATAACTGATGGTTTTATGAATACTGAAACCAGTTTTATTTTGGAATAAATAAATAAACACCAGATATATTATTAGGTACTTGGTACTTATACCCAACTCAGTCAGGGTGTGATAAAATCGCTCCTGAAAATTTCGAGGACCAACTCAAGTATCTACCTAGAACTTTTTAAAAGTATAGCTTAAGCATTTGGCTGCCAACACACCAGTTAGTGTAGCTGCAGTCAGCACTTTTTGAGAGGGGTCTTGCTTTCACACAGACAACGATAACGTGACGACAGACGCGGCCATTTTTATTCAAGCAACTGACTTGACAAGACGGATTCGATGTGCGTGTTGTGTTCTTTCTCCCGCGCACGCAAAGATTCATTGTAATGGATCACCATTTTCACGCAACACGACATTGTACCGTAGTGTCATTAGTGGAAGAGGAAGCTTAATATGCAGTACAGTCAGCAAAACAAACTAATCATGATCCCACAGCTTAGCACAAAGAGCTTTGCTTCCACTTTCGTAATGTGAACTGCCAAGATGTAGAACTCTTTGCCATTTTACATTTCCTCATCGTTATAACCTAGAAATTTCCAAAAAAAGAGCTAATAGGTGGATTATGGCTAAGCGTGCTTCACCGTAGGCTGCAGCTACACTTACAATCAGTTGTGCTGGCCGCCAAATGCATGAAACAAAACAGTTATAAATGGTAAAAGCATGTTTGAGGAGCTTTTGACTATTTGTTTTGTAACTTTCATATGAGTTTATTAGTGCTGAAGCTTAGTGGTAGCAACCTCGCTTTCCGATCCTTAAATCGTGTGTTTCCAACCTGGACGAGCACTAATGCGTTTTCTTTCTCTCAATCTTTTTCAACTCTCGTTGTTAATAAATTTATGCTGCTGATTGTACCTATGTTTGGAATGTGTGAAATGTGTACCGTGAGTTGAAAAGTATACAGCGTTATTCATTCTAATTTAGAGCATCTGTCTAATTGATAAAAACGCTTGGCAACCGTCCATTTCATTGCATTATTTTACGAGATTCCTGGGCGACAACAATCAATGGAATGTTTGGGTCTAGACGTACACATTAATTTCTTTCGCTTTGAATATTTTGTGAATTTCATTTAGGTATACGAAATAGAATCAGACTACACAATTGTGATATCCAGACCGCTTTACGTTGAAATCTCGCTTGCTTTGAAAGATGAATCGTATTATGTTGAAACTTTGCGCTCTTTTCACTGAAATCTCTTTATTTCTTTATGTTTTTGCAGTTCATTTAATGATGAGAAGCTAAACAGGCTAAAAAATAGAGCTGAAACGGATTAAATCTAATTCTTATCACATACTATAAACGATAAAGCTGATTCTAATATCAAGCACTTTGGAAACACTGAAAATTCAATACCTTACCTTGTGATACCCTGACTCTACCACAAAAAAATTTGCATAGTACAAAACGTAGGCAATTTGAGCAGGTTTTTACTTACGTGTTCAAATAGCTTTCATGAATAAAATACCTAAGTAATATTACTCATAACATTATGGAGAGAAGTACCACAACCTCTGACGTATTAAAAAACGCGGCTAACCACATCGATCAAAGTTACAGCACTCTGATGACTTGCTAGTCCCATTTAGTCACTGAGCTCCTATACTAAAAAATGTTGCTGTGACCAAAGCAAGCAAGCGAGCTCGTTTGAGCTAGTGGCCAACTCTGGTGACAGAGTTTTTAGGCCGCCTCAAGGCCTCCGTCGTGGTTTAACGACTGCTAGAGCCGGGACCGACAGTTTAACGTGCCCTCCGAAGCACGGAAGCGCTCAGATGAAAATGCCACTAACGGTCACCCATCCAAATAGTGACCGCACAGAACGTTGCTTAACTTAGATAATCAGTGAAGATTAGCTAAGCAAGCCTAGCCACGAGCGCTTCGTGACCAAAGATGGTAGATTATTTTTTGTGACAAAGCTCAGTTGAGATCAATAAAAAATAAACATCTACCTATACGACTTCAATAATCCAAAAAAATATTAATTTGTTAGAAAGTAATTTAAAAGGGGCCGTAAATCCTACCTAATTATGTCTCTTTTATGCTTCAAAAAAACATGAGTAATCACACCACACTTAGCAAGAATACACACACAGTAAGAATCCGGAATAACTCATGTCAGATGCTAAATTCAGTGTCAAGCTTTAATTCAATTAATAATAATATGCAATTGCACTTCCTTTTAGCCTTGCAATGTTTACATAAAACTTATTCTAATAAATCTTACCCTCGATCTCTTCTGTATAGGATCATCTCCAGGTATCGTCAGGAAATTACCGCTCATGATGATTTTAATACACAACAGGAAAAACAAATGATTTTTACACGGTAAAAATAGCGCGTGATTTCAACGGACGTGCGTACGCGTCTCTGGCTGGTAACCGAATGAAACGCTTTCAAGTTTATGAATGAGTGACGTTTTTAAATAGATATTTTAAGACGTCATGTGACGTAGCGTTCTGCGTTTGATTTGTTGTAGGAATGTGTGCAATTAGGCGCAGCTGGCAGTTCTAGCTATTTCATGATTCGAGTGGATCGTTACCATTTATTTTGATACATTCAAATCCATTTCAGAACATTATTTTGTATACTTATCCAACGTTTTCTACTGTTTCTACTCTACCTTGTTTAATCTTTATGTGTTCTGCTTTCTTTTTTCGATTTTGATCTTTATCAGATTTAATTTTAAGGCTCTTTATGGTGACTCACGTTATAGATTGATATTAAATCTTATCTCTTAGGTCTGATTAAATCAATTTCTCTAGATTGTCGCTAACTTCTAAAGAGCGATAAGTTTAACTATCTTTTAACAGTGTAGCTGTTTACTACAAGTGGTCTATTTATAACTCTACACTAAATAGGTACTACATAGATAGGGCACCTATCACAACACCCACTATACCCAGGCATGACTCTATCAAAACACGTGAAATGCCTTAGTACCTCAAGTAGTAAGTCAGTCCTGAAAGTAGAACGCCCTAGTTGCATAATATAATATAGCAATACAAAAAAGGGGTACTTATCTGAACACCTAAATAGCAAAAAGACTATTTAGTACAATTGACTAAGATGCGAGAATGACCTTGTACCAAAACGTCTAGAAATATAAATAGTCTATATGTATAGAACGACCAGTACAGTCAGTGTAGTATAAATAAAAAAATACTTTTAAGTTTTTAAAACGTAATTATTAATTGTTATTATTAACACTACTTGTTTTTCAGAATCTGTCTCCAAATAAGTAAATAAGATGATGTATAAATTTTTTTTCATTCATATTCTTCATAGCTTCTAGGACGGTTTAATAAATCTAAGAAAACAAGAATCGCAATGCTACTCATGCCAAGAAATATAAAATAAACATTCTTGAGATCAAACATTTTGTATCAACACGGAATTCGGAAAAGTGTTGTTCTTTCATACACTTTGATTTGCAAAATATTCTTTATCGCTAGACGTTTTATGACTTCCTTCCTACCATTGCGTAATCTTCGTCTTTACATTTATTACTGTTATTATAACTACCTAGGTACCCCGATTGTATATAACCACTGAATGAAATGATGATAACGAATAATAATACTGCTGTATGGGTTTGTTTGTCGAGAACTTTTGTCTCAAAAGATTGAATAAAAACAAATCGAATAAAACGAAACGAATTATATTTGAAATACGGATATTTATTTTTTTCATAAAAATTCTAAATTCAATAATGTGTTTAAACATGTAACATATACATATATGCATTTATACAAAGATATATGCAATGTTCAGTGATATTTTTATGCTAGAATTGGAGCGTAACAGACTTAGGTACGATGCGTAATGATGACGATCACATTATACACTTACAAAATAATATTTACCAAGTATTGTCAAATGGTGAAGGTTTGTTGATACGATATGATGATGATGATACCTGTGCGCTTTTCTTTTATACTAACTTGAATCGGAATATCTTCATAAACATTTGAAATAATAATAACCAAATAAACGGTTGAAATTTTAAATAATTCTGAATAATACTGATTTGGTTTATGTAGATATCACTCGATCCTCTCGCAACCGCAACCTTCTTTGCACAATACAATGGAAAATATTTGTAAGTATTTACAAATGAATGATCAGTTACGTGTGTTTATTATCATTGGTTGCGGGTTGTGTAACATATAAAAATATATAATAAGTTATATTCGAATCAACCATCTAATAAATGACATCTACAATTAAATATTTCAACCGTAGCAATGCAACGCAGTTATGTACAATTGTACATCCTAAATTTTACTATTATATATAATTATAAACAAACACATTTATTATTTATAACGAATTTATAATTATTGCTTTTTTATTTGTTTTTAAGGTACGTACTTACATACTTGAATGTAGGTACATAATAACAACCTATGCATCTAACTTAACTATATAAATGTAAATTAAATATAATTTGGACACCATACTCATATTATTTTACATTTAATATTAACATAATATAAAGCTTATGACATAACTGCGTTGGATAGACTCGCACAAACATAACAAAATATATTATATAATTTTAATTGGAATTTTCTATTACACTATAGTTACAAAGATTCAGTCAACTCGGAAATTTAATTATGAAATTAAATATATTAAATAGAGAAGAGTAAATATATATTTTAATTTATTGAGATTTGGACTAGACAAACCACATTCTCTAACTACAGATATGTAATCAATGATAAATGCTATAATTAGAAAATCTAAGTCCCGTGTAAGTGAGATGTGCTTCGCTACACATCGTGTCTTTTTTCAATGTCATTATGAAAAATAATTGTCTATTACATGGGTGCTATATTTGTAGTATATTTTATTTACAAAAAAAAAAAAACTATAATCATTGGTTGCTATCTTTTTTTATTCAAGGGTAGCTAAATATATTAAGTGTAATCCTACCCATATAAATAATTTATTAATTTCTCTGCCTTTATTTGGGTGAAAACTCATATATTGTTATCTCTTAATTAATATAGGTACTATTTCATAAAATAACATTTTATTATTTATTTATTCCTAATGACACTGAAAATGACACCTAAAGTTAATGTGACGATTCAAACACTGTGTTTTGAAGTTTGGACTGTGATAAAAAATTTATTTATTAAAATGTATATCAATAAATCAACGATTTAATGTTATATGTCATAACAAATTACATTTGAGCACTAGGGCCTTAACAATGAAGTGTAAAGATTTTTTAATGACCAATCCATTCATTGTTTTTATTGCACAGACCATTAATAATACTCATTTTAGTAAAAACGTTGCAAAGGTTACTGGACGTTTGAAAAGACCTATGCTCTTACTTAGAATCGCCTCTTAACTTAAAAACTGTGCCTAAGATTTAGTCACAATTTTTAACAGAACGAGACAGCACTCTTTTAAACAGTGATAATATTTTTTTTACCGAAGTTGAGAAGGGATTATAAGTAAGCTCTTTAAAGTCACTGACAACAAAGTTCTGAAGGCTTTAGATGATAATTACGCCAATTAGGTAATGTGCAGTATATTTTGAATACTAGATAGGTACGGTTGAGCTAAGCCGAACCTCCAACCTTAGTAAAAAACTGAAATAAAGATTACCAGAGTGTTACCATAAAACCAAAATATATTTGAATCGATTGATTTTGGGTTAAGTATACATAAGCATAAGCAACGCATGCTAGGAAAAGGTTAAAAGGGTTACAAGGACTGCCAGTATAAGGCCATGGGCCAATAAATGGATGGTCTAATACACTGCTAAAAATCTTATCACAAATGTTATGACAACAAAGTGAAAAAATCTGTACAATGAAAAATGTGTAGGTATTAGTAGTCCATGGTATTAGAAATTCAATAAACTGAATTTTATATAAAATTGAATGAGTTTTAATGTGGTATTGAATTACCCATGTAGGTAAGTACGTAGGTGAATGTTAAATGTCAAGATTCTGCAGCCGTTTTACGAATGATGGAAATGATAATAGAAATTGAAACATGGCTAATGTTTTTTAAAAGATTTAAATAGAACATTTTTAGTTTTCTGACGAGTAAGAACTACCACTTTTTTTACAGTGACTGTAAAAGTGATATTAAGTTACTACTTAATCACTTTTAGTCATTATAAAAAAATTGTTCATTCCTAAGGAGGTTCTATTATGTACGAAATATTTTATCATGTTTCGTTTTGTTATACGGCTGTTAGATCTAAATGGTTTATATTCTTAAGGCACCAAATCAATAACAAGATCACTAATTTTACTATCAGATGTAACAATTTTATTATTGCTAAAGATTTTCAACATTATAACTTTTCAGAATTTATTTCAAAATGCTTTTAGTAGGTACTTCTTTATTGTACTACAGAACTTACGTAATTCATGATATTAATGATGCTTTTTCACTTTTTATAACAATATCACAATTTTCAATAATATACAAAAAGACATTGGAGATGTCATAGATTACACGAACAGGCCAAGCTTATAAATTAAGAGCAAATTTCGTGATATACATTGTTAATAAAATTTATATATAATTTTATATACAGTTCTGTAAAATATTACGGACCACACATGCACTGTTCCAGGGGACACAAAATAATATATATAAAAGATGACAAGACATTAGAAAAAACCGTTTAGCTATGACTATATATTTATTCCATTTTATATAACACCCATCATCTAACGAACATGCTTTACGTACTTCGCACTATACACGCAATTATACAAAAAAACAACGTTCTCAAAGTATGTGACACCGCACACAATTCCGTTTCGAAAGAAGCGAAGATAACAAACAAAATAAATAATTTACATAAGGCCATATAATATTATTAACTGTACACGTATAACGAGTAGATGATTAAATAGATAAATAATGCATTAATATTAGGGATTAGGATTTTAATGCGTCCGTTATTTACGACAGTTTTGGTCCATATAAACATTATTACATAAATCGTGGGTCGATATATCCACTCAAGGTCTTTGGGTATTCAGCAAACTGTCGAACGATTGATTTTTTTAAAAAGTTTATGAGATTAAAAACTATTTAGAGAGATTACAAAATATTACCAGAAAGGTTACAACAGGTACTCAATAAGAGGATAAAGGCGTTACAATAACCGCAAAATTTCTAAGAGCTTAAACGAAATTGTAACAAAATCTAGAAGAATCTTAAAACTTATTTACTGAATCCCCAAAAGTAAGTGGAGATCGTTGCGGCGCTCTCAGCCGCCTACGGTCAGTCTTTTCTGCTAACGATTACGAATTTGTGCAAAATATTCTACTATCCGCGTAAAACTTAACCATTATTAAATTTTTATTTACAAATCCCATCTCCTTAAAGAGATGCTAATGAAAATGAACGAGCACTGACCGGAAACCGCCAGAGCGCCGAGTGTTGGTGTCGTGATCAGTTTCCTATACAGCGTCTTCTCCTTGCTAGATGGAACGTCTTATATCGCTCGCACGGAGACGTGACGTCACTTGTGATACGAGGCCTTCCGACTAAAACGCCGAATACGTCAGTATAGCCGCAGCTCTCGAATCGATGGGTTGTTTAGCACTATGCTATATAAAGTGGCACGTTGATGGATATTTATGTGGTTCACGATGGTCCTGGTCCTCCGATGGGCGCTTCCGACCTCATTTCAGATTTGAGCTTGACGAATTCTCTCGCTACTTCGTCACTGTGTCTTTGTGATAGTATCCGGAGTATCGTCCAGCCGGTTTCGTCCATTTTGATTCTCGTGCCGAGTGGCAGCCAACAGGCGCAGGAGCCCTGCGTACCAGATTTCTATTTGAGTGAAGCATTATTTTGCCATTAAGCTAGTTATATAGTGACCCACCTGTTCAGATATCTCGGACAGACGCATGACGGCCACGCCGACGAGACGATCTTCTCGAGCGAAACAATAGTCTCGGATGCACACGTGAAGTTCAAACAAGTCCATTTGCTCTGTCAGGCTGACCATACTAAAATGAAAAAATAACCAATTTATAACACCCGCTAATTAATTAAGTAATTAGTCATTTCAATCATGTTATCGGCGTTTGCTATACAATGTGAACGGTACAATGCGTACGGTTAACATATAAAAACAAATGAAACTCTAATTGAAAAAGAGTAGTAAAAAGTACACTCACAAATAAAAAGTCTCATTGAATTTCGGGCTCCAGTTATTGCTTTTGGACTTGGTCGCAAATTTCCTCTTCTTATCGGCGAGGTGCGGTCCGATAAGGTTCACCTCGATAAAAGGACGGAACATACCACTCTGGATCACCCACTTCAGGTCATTTGCAGCAACCACTATAAATATGATAAAATAATCAATATTCCATACTGCAAACAAAACTACATTCCAAGCTCAAAATCACTTCAACTTGGAAGGAATGAGTAGTAAAATCTTTCAAAATATTGTATTAGTGAATAAAGTAGAATTTCACTGTAATAATTTATTACATTAAATAATCTTTATAAACATCTTTCACTGTCTCAAAAACATTTCTACATTATTAATTATTGTTCATCTTTATCTTTTCGTTCCGGTTTTATATAAAATTGAAAAAATCACCAGTTCACTTGGCAACCACATTGTGAGCCATATTTTATTTTGCATCACTCTATTTATTATCATTTGTCTAAGCTTATTCATATTTGTGTTTTTTGTTGCTCAATGATGTTGCCTGGTAAATCTTTGTCTACAAATTAATACTTTACCTTTTACAGCGATCTTATGCTCTGCCGATCCTGGGTTTGTGAAGAGGTCCACTTGTAGAGAAACTTCACCGACACTTCCTTCTTCGGCAACTGCGGCATCTTTTTTTATTAGAACAGTGTTATTGTCAAAAAAATGTGTATTATGTTCAGTCTGTAGTATCCAATCCAGCAGTTTTTGATGTTAATGTGATGCAGTGGTAATGAAAGCTTGTCGACATTTTTTTTTGTCGATTGTTTCAAAGCGCATTATTTAATTGCTATGGCGCAGCAATCAAATTCGAATGGTTCTATTATTCAGTTTTGTGATACGCGAGCATTATGAAAGACGTATTGATTGATCTACTTTTTTTTTTCTTTTTTTTTTTTTTTCGAACGTACTAAAATGCTGTTGTAATCGTCTGACGATTGCTGACAGCGTTACCGGACAAATGATTGATCTACTATTAAATTTATTCACTTTTATAGGTGCGTTTATCTGCAAGCTTGTGACATTTATTTTTGTAAAATGTACTATTCTATAACATTTTTGTTATCACTAGTTTAATCAATTGAATATCGTCTCTGAGTGTCACGAGTATGTTGTATGGTTTTGATAGTGGAATTAACGAAAGGCTCTAGAATGTTACTTTTATCAAAATCTACAACTTTGATTTGTGCAGTCTAGGTTGTATCAAAAGCAGTTGTGACAGAAGCACTTACCCTGGTTCTGCTGACTCGTTACAAAGGTCCTGATCAACGTGTCTGTTGTTTGTGTGTACAGACTCAACGCATATCTCAAAGATTGTAGTTCTGGACTCTTTTCTAGGAATGTTTTCTTGAGTCCGTTGCCACCGGCATGGAAGTAAAGCTTGATGGTGTCTAGCGCTGCGTCTAGGACCGCGCACTGTTTTGGTGTTAGTGACTTTTCGGCTGATAAATGCTGGAATTATAAAAAGGTTAAAGCTAAATGCAAACAACGCTGGCATAGTAGCTAATATAGATTTAATAGAATAAACATCCCAATGTCTATATCAGTCTCTTTAGTCGACTAGAAAAAATATGACCAGTTTCTAGGTTATAATAAACATAATACAATCGAAGACGAGATTGAATTTTAGCACTAAAATATGATTTGATTTAATGTAGAGTTTCAAATCCATTACAAACTACTACTAACTGATTTGAATGTATATCAGTCTTAAAGAACCAATGAATTATTCTCGTATGGTTTATTATGATATCACATTTGCCTCCTTATGTACCCTATATTATTTGTCGTAATTAGGTACCCTTATATTGTATGTAAAGGGTGAAATACTTACCTCTTTCGATATGTCCATAACACCGGATAACGCATGCTTCACATCCTGTTTGCCGACGGTGCTCTTGAAGAGTTGCGTCATGTCTTCGATCTTCGCGTTTGCAGCCAGGTTTTTGGCATTGTTTGTGAGGTTTTTCAACATCATCTGAAAATTGTTACTTTCATTAAAATTTGAGATATTTTCTTCATATTTGAAACCCAAATTTTTTTACGGCCTTTTGTTTGATAGGTACATCCTAATGATACCAAGTTTTCTTTTTAAAACTATATGCATACATTTTATGATAAAAGACAAATACTAAATCATTTCAAAAAATTGAAAATTTTCTTCTGATTTTCACTGAAAATTCAAACAAATATCTTATTCATATTAGTCTCAGAGGTCTAGTTCTTTATATATTTCTCTGTACCATTACCTAGTCTTATGTTAACCAGACGTGCACTTACCGTCTTATCAGTCATAGGCGGAAGCACAACAGTCTTTTCTAGAATCTTCATCACAATCTTCCACAATTCCTTCAGCAGTCGTTTCAATACAGTCTTTTCACAGGATTCAGCGTACATTGTCAACGAACCATCCTGTAAAATAGCAAATTGTCAGTAAATCTCCTCATTATAATTTTTCCGCTGTAAAGTTAGATATTTGAAATAATATCCGTCAAGTCAAGTCATTTGTCAAGTCGGCTGTCGTTTGTTTTGCAGGCAAAATGGTGGATTTTTTCCTTTAAAACTTGGAAACGAATTTTAACATTCAGGGAAACCACTTTACACACACTTATTCCAATGGCTCACACTTTATGTTACGACCGCAAGTGTTATTGGTAAAAAATGTACCTACCAAAATAACGAATAATACTCACAATAACTATTAAAACAAAAGTGCTAATGTTCCATCTGGTGTCATCTCTATTATTAATAAAGGGGATAGTGTCATCATGGATGACTATCTTATCCAGGTATGTAAGATCAATGTCTTGCTTTTAACTGTTGACTACGCAACGATTATCTTTGATAGTAACTCTACCTTCTGCACTTGTTTTATTCGAGCCAAAGCACTGATTTTAATCTTTTTCTTCGCAGCTTTGCGATATTTACCAGTATATCCATCAAGGGACGTAGAACTTCATCTGCTTCGTGATGTGCTGGAGGTTGTGGCTGGCCGGGTGCTCCACCACCACCCACCTTCTGCAGCAGCTCTCCCAGTTCCTTCACACTTGCAGTTATCCTCAGTTCCAAGCTGAAAAAAAATTGGTATTGTGAACTGAGATTTATTATCTGGTCAATAAAGTCGCGATTTTGTTGTGCCGGATCGTGCAGCTTCATACCCACACAAATGTGTGCCATACATTTGCGTTTCTTGACAGCGCCACACCACGCTAAAATTATAGCTGTCCTTGTTGTTTCAGTTTATTAGAAAAAGACGGCTATATTTTTAGTGCTGACAAATAAGGTTACTTTAAGAAAAAAAAACAATTTTGCTACCGGTTAGGTACAAGATCCCACCAGTGAGACGAAACCCAGTGAGACGAACGGGACTGAACGGAATCTTCTACCTTAGTTGCAACTAAGGCAAAAACTGCTAAAAATAAGAGTCAGTGCAAAATTCTGGTACAAGCCATTGTATGGCTTAAACTTGTAAAATCAGATGACGTCATACCTGATAGCAAACATAGAGGCTAGTTCGTCGAGCGTGTTGTTCAAAGTTTGTTGCAAATCGTTCAAAATGTCGGCCGCATCTCGCTCCAGTTTGGTTCCGCCCATCGCTTCAAACATCTTCTCTAACTGGACTCTTAGTTGTTGGATATTGTTCATTAGGATACAAGCCTGCAAATAAACAGAGTCACAAACTGGCGTGGACTGGTTCTGGCCTATATATTCTGTTAACTTCTGTGAGGGTTTTATAAATCTAAACTTGTGAAAATAAATAAAACAAATAATTGGGAGAGCATGGTATGTACTAACTCTAGGAATTTATAAAAAGACTAGCAGTCTCCCGCGGCGTTGCTCGCGTTAGAGTGTGACTTTTCAAAATTCCTTTCTTAGTGCACCCCTACACTATATAAGGTTACTACCCTCCAAATTTCATACCTCTAGGACTTATAGTTTAGGCTGTGCGTTGATTCTCTGTCAGCTTCAAAAGAGTTTTATATATATTGATATTTTCATGTGTCGTGTGATTTTCATTTGTCACAACTTTTTTTTAAACTTACCACTCTCTCCTCCTTCAAATGCTCAGAGAATTCTTTCTTCACAATATCAGCGTACGCTACCAGTACTTTCACTATTGTTTTGGCAAATCTCTTCATGTACCGCTTCCAAATCTCAGGGTCTGGGCATTCGAGTTTGGAGACCACGTCGAAGCATTGCGTCAGTTGTGTGAATACGTCGACTACGGAGTTACTGAACAAAGCGTGTTCGCTTGATTTTGTGAACTGAAAAAGAGGTTTTATTGAGTTTTTTTTAACACTTAACAAACCATTACTTTTATAAACTGTTACATTGTATTTGTTTATTTCAATACTTAGACATAACTTAACTTAACTTACCATAACAGAATTTTATTCCAAAGTGTTATTCTAGTCTAGCTCTCGCTTAACCTACATTGAGATACTTAAAAACCTACCTACCTAATTTAAAAATATTAAAACATTTAAAAAGGTATGGGATTCGACTGGCTGGTTTTCTTTACAAAGAGAAACAAATGAAATCAAAGGCACTTTTAAGTGAGTTACTTTGACTTGAAAAAAATCACAAAACACTTACCCCGTCTCGTTTATCCCTATTGAACGCCCCGTTCAGATATTCCAAGGAGACGTCATCGTTTTCATTGAGCCACTGCATCACGAAGGGTTCGAACCAGGCCGGGTACTCTGGCACCGCGCCGCAGTACGGAGGGACATCGGTCACATAGTGTGTGTGAAGCCATTTCACCTGAAAAAAAACAGATGAGATTGTGATCAAACGGTCACCTACATTGTAAAAAAAAAAATCGAAGGTAGAATCAGTTATGTACTTATATATGTACTTATACAAAATATATCGTAGTAGCTCAACAGTTTCATGTGTATTTTGCAAAATTAAATACTGTAATAATCGTAATTTTTTTCAATAAAAAAAAAAGTAATTTACAAAAAAATACAAGATAGATAGTACATCTGCCATAGAGTGTAGATAGATATTGCTAGTTGCTAACCCGTTATAAAAACTACTTCTATTTTAGTAACTTACTGAACTTACTACCTATGTAAAACAAAATCCTATTGGAAAAATATATAAAAAAAAATAGTTTCGGTTTTTTTTTCATTTCTCACCCTGAAATGTAAGTTCATGTACGCAGAAGACTTGCAAAGGCGATGCTGTTCGTGTTCTTCTAATGCGTATTTCATGTCCACTGCAAATAATGACCACATCGTAGCTGCTGAAAGCTGAAAAAAAAACAAAATTATACTTTGCAAAAGTCGTTAGAGTTACAAAAACCAGTAAACTTTGAATAGGTACTTCTTTTAATCTAATACTAAGCTTTCTTGTACCTGCTTAAATATTATAGTTGAGTGTATTTCGACACTCCCTACGTATCTTTGCCTAAGTGCCAGATACACACTTATACGTTTTATGCATTTTTGGCATCTACACATGTCAATCTATTATAATAAAATTTAAAACAAATAAAAAGTCTACTCTAAGTACCTTTTTCTTGATCGTATAACTGTCCAACTTCATAATTTGCCCGATAGACATTGTTCTATCTGCCTCATACACACTTTGACGCGGGGAGGATTAGGTGCGGGTGGCGGGTAATTGCCTCTTCCACAGTTCTTGCGCGGGCAGCGAGTACAATGCGTGTGCGATTCGAAAATATTTTATTGTCTCAACTATGACCAGGGAACATATATTTTTGATAAGTTCATATTTTATTTTGATTATCTACGTACAAATATGTAACTACGCACTTACATATTTATACATCGGGATTCAGTATGATCATAAAGTGTATATAGGCACTTACACGGTTATGCTTCGAAAAGATGTTAAATCATAATTCGGTAACTTACTTTTACATAATTTTACATCGGAAAGATATTCAACTAAATTTGTAGACACCCATGCACTTACATAGTTCTGCGTTTGTTTCTTCATGTTATTTTAGTAAAATAAACAACTATTTTATTAATTTTTCAGACTAGTTGATATCCACGACTTCGGCCGCATGCGAATTTTCTACCAAAATATCTGTCACCAGCATAAATGATGAACTTTTTTTGCATAGTATAGGCAAACGTTTGACCACAATATCACCTGATGTTAAGCGATAATGCGGTTGACGGTGTAGCACATTTGCCGAGAAGATTCAAGATGCTATTCACTCTCCTCTTGAAAACATTCAAATTATGAATAAGTATTCGGAAACACAGACGCTGCGCTGGCAAGAAGTTCCACTCCTTGGCGATCCTCAAGATGAAAGTTGAGGCAAACCGCTTAATGCGGAGGTGGAATGTAGATATGGGTGCCGTGTTTCCGTACGCCTGGTGGTCCGATGATGGCGGAACTAGCTCATAGAGCTCCATCGCACACTCTCCAAAATGTATCCGGCAGAAAACCGAAAGACTGACAACTTTTCGCCGATGCTCGAGGCTCAGGAGCTTAGCCTTTACCAGCGCATCATTAGTTATGAGCCTCGTCTGTCTATGGTTCCCAAGGCCTCAAGCTGGTATTTAGCAGAGCCATCCCAAAGGTGAGAGCAGTACTCCATACACGATCGGACTTGCGCTTGGTACAAAATAAGAAGCTGTCCCCGTGTGAAGAACTTCCTCACCTTTGACAAGATGGCTAGCTTTTTTGCAGCTACCTTGGCCTTGGACTCAATGAACGAGCCAAAATTTAGCTTAGGCGTGAGCGAGAAACCTTTAAAGCTCAAGCTGGTCGGAGATCGGTACGGATACACCTTGGAAAGTAGGAGTTAGTTGAAGTTGACTCTTCTTTGCGCTGAACAGACCCGCCTGGGTTTTTGAATCATTTAACTTGACAAGATTGGCATCTCCCCAATCGTCAACGGCTTTTAGGGTTAAGTTCAATTGATCCACCATGGCCTCTCTGTGTGACTGGATTTGTGATTCACTGGATCGTGCCGCGGGTATGTATCTCTCAACAACTGGGCAATCATCTGCGTACCCAATGATACCAGGCCTAAGGAGATCATTAATGTGTAGCAGGAAAAAGTGTTGCTGAGAGAACTGACCCCTGGGGTACTCCAGCATTAATTGGCAAGTGATCAGACGAGCAGCCATCAACTACGTTCTTTCCTGCTGGTGTCACCGGCCACCGCGACAAAACACGACAAAGTCGTTTGGCGTTGCGTCTTTGACAGGTGGGTGGTCACTAACCACGGCCACAGCCTTCCACCATTGTGTCATCTTCTTTACACCACCCAGGGGCCACGTGTTGGGTTTCATAGGATATCCTCCTACGGACGCGGACGACTAGACGCCCAAAATATAACAACTCAAAATCTATTTGACCTAGAACAAAAATAAAAACTGTTTTGGAATGTCTAAACAAAGCCTAATCATATGACTCCCCACATGTTATTTTTGTATGCCTTTAATTTTTTTACTCCCTTAGGTCCCTCATAACTTTACAACCCCTTAACCGATTTACTTCATTTAACAAACCAACATTTAAAAGCCAAAAATAAGCTTAATTTCGTAAGCAAGTGAGGGAATTAGGGCCTGGTGACCTGTAATACAGGTCACCTGGCCCTAATTGTCGAAACAGATGTGGAAGTATATCATAAGATTATATGTTTTCAACGTTAAAACATGTAAGTACCAATTAAACAGAATAGATCTACGAAGTATATCCGTGTAACAGGCAGTTACGATATTGCCGTTCTATTAAGCTCCCACGAAAAAGTATGTATGTGCCACATACGACGTACTAAGCACCACGTAAAAATATGTACGTGTAATAAAATTTAAACCAGTAAATATTTAAATAAAACATAGTATCCATCTTAAACTTGATCTACAGTAAGAGCTTCTCACCAATTTTCACAACAATATCTCAAAAAGGGCTAAAGTTATAGCAATTTCAACGTTTTCAAATCTTTAAAACGCTCTCCTGTAAAATTTGTGTTTTGCAGATACACAACTGTACGTAGGGAGTGTCGATTTGCAAATAAATTTATTTTCTTTCTCTCTTTTTATTAAAGATCCTTTGAGAAGGATTAAGACCCACAACCATGAGCCCCCCAACTCCCTATTCGTGGTGCTACCTACTCCTGCCCTATCGAGTTTTTTTCTTTAATCTATTTATTTTTGAAAGCTCTCCAACATCTTTGACACAATTTCATAAATGCAGCACCTTGTATATAAAACTACCAAGTAATGGAGGATCAAAATCTTTTACATAACATCGCAGTTTTAAGGATGACTCTGTGAAAATTATGTCCTAACACATCTTGGTCCTCTGGTCACCTCTACCAGTTGAATGAATGAATAAATGAATTTATTTGACTTAATAATTAGGTAACACAGTTCATTCATTCATTCGGTTAGGTTATCAATATATACCTGTCCAATATTCAATTCCTGCGGAAACTGGTTGAGAACTGGCGCATAGCTGTTTCTATCCTCTTCTATCACAGATACGATGAGAGCTATTAACTTGTGCCAGAAGTCTACTGCATCTAATTGTGGACCGTGGTCCGCTGGTTCGCGTTTCGCTTCGTTTGGATCGACCTGCGAAATCAAAGTATTTTCAAACCTCATCATCATAAGCAGCTTATAGAAGTTTAATGCTGGACACCAGTAGAGCTACTCTTGATAACCACCGTTCCAAATTGGATCCGGATTTTGACAGATTTCGTGTCATGTTGTATTGAAAAATGAAACGACCTGTCAAAATCTATGGATTCTTCAAAATGTGGTTGAGAGTAACCTACCGTCTCATACCTAAAAACCTTAGGCACCTATATTAAATCATAGCCTAAAGATTAAAAAATCTCTATTTTTGAGATGACACGATATTTCATCAGTTCTGAGGTAGCAAACATTAAAAAAAATAAAAAAAAAACAACCAAATTGAGAACCTCCTTTTTTTAAACCGGTTAATTATAAAGAAATAGTCTAAGATGATCTATAGATAACTATATTGTACTTATCTATGTTTATTACCTGAAATTCTCTACCGTATAACTCGTAGCAATTTTCGAATAGAAACTGATATGTTGATCTAAGGCATGCCTTCACGCAGTCCTTGACTACAGTGCTGGCGCGGGGTGGACTGCTCAACTCTTGGACCTAGAACAATACAGTTAAAATGAATACAATTTATAAAAAAACCTAATCCAAAAGATTTTAAAACCCAAAAGTTATACTGTAGTTAAGCAGTGGTACTAAAATACATTGAAGTTGGAAAGTGTTATGTTTTTAAAGAATAAAAATAACATTCTAAGAAATAATCTAGTTCCAAAACTATAAAGCTTTTCAGAGTATTCCTAAGGTGCGTCGCTCACTGGGAAATTAAGGCGAGGGGTGGGCGAGTATACTTCATCCACACATCCTAATCTCAAATCACCAAGTACTTTAGATATAAAGTATGACAGCTTAGGTGTCAAAGCAATACAAACACGTCTAAACGTAGTTGCGCAACAAACAAAACGTAGTAGGTAGTGTGTGCGCACTACCATTCATTTCTTAATAAAACGTGCAAGATGCGGCACGCCTCTTTTGCGCCTGTGCTTTAACCTCGCCTCATCTCTTGTTCGTCTGGGCGACGTGCCTTAGATTCTAGTTAATAAATACGAGTTGACATTGTTAAAAGTTACCTTCATCCTAAAAAACGTGATGCTGGTCAGCAGATCGACGGTAGACTTGAGATCCATGAGTTTCTCAGCGCTGGAGGCGGGGAAGTTGTTCCGGTACATCGACAGGTCAATCCTGAGAGAGTTGTGAAGCTGGTCTAATAACTTGACGAACTTCTCTTTCTGTTAATAAAAAATATCATTTGGTATATTTTTCTTAAGTTTTAGTAAGCTGAAGTGGCAGTGGGCCGGCCATGTTTGCCGCAGAACCGACAATCGTTGGAGCAAACTAATACTCGAGTGGAGGCCGCGTTTAGGCAAGCGTAGTTTAGGACGCCATCCCGCTAGGTGGGGTGACGATCTGAGACATGTAGCTGGCAAACACTGGATGAGAAGATCCGAAGACCGAGCTCAGTGGCGCGTCTTGGGAGAGACCTACGTCCAGCAGTGGACCGATATAGGTTGATGATGATGATGATGATACTTTTCTTCAAAACGACTCAAAACGACGAATTTTCACATACAGAAAAATCTGTTACGACCTAATTAATCCCCACGGCTACGCCGTGGACATGCTACCTCGTAGCAGTGGGGATTTCTGGAAAAAAACTGAAATCCCTACTGGTATTGATTTTTTAGAGGTGATTTCTGGAATATATCAAGAAAGTGCTAGGTGTTGTTTCAAAAAATGTCAAAACCCGAATTGAAATGGCAGCTTATTGGAATTGTCGCTCCTTATGATTTAAAAAACAAAGAGAAAGCCTACATTATGATTTTAATCATGGTCAAGATTTTTGAGTTTGACTTAGACATTAGAAACTTACACCAAAGTTAGACGCAGCGAATCGGTCCGAAGCTGAAACCGCAGACGAAGCCGTAGTATGTGCATAGTATGCGTTGATGTTGGCAAGTAGAGTAGACATCACTGCCGGAACTCCTGCGCAGAGGTACTTCGTCGATAAGCAGTGGAAGTGCCTGGAATTTACGAGACATTTTTATTCATCTTACGTACATAACTAGCTGTGACCCGCGGCTTTGCTCGCGTGGTGCATTTGCATTGTTTGGTTAAAGTCTTTCATGCTAATTTTAGACCCTTCAGGGTGCGACTTTTCCGAAATTACTTTCTTAGTACACCCCTGCACTATATAAGGATACTACTCTCCGAAATTCTTTCCGACAATTTTCGAAATTCCGACTTATAGTTTAGGCTGTGCGTTGATTGTCAGTTAGCTTCAAATGAGTTTTATATATTTAAAGATTTTGACTGTAAACGTATCTTATCGACTGAGTATACCCTAAATAATAAGCTCTAAGGGGTAGTTATACATTATGTCGGGTCACGGAAATCAAACCCACGTATTCTGCGTTTTAGCAATTTGCCAGCGGCACAAATATCGTCGTAATCTCTTTTTTGACCTCAACAAGAAAGAAGAAAAAAAAGCGAGGCTATTTCTAGAAGTTATGTTTCTTCTTTTATAAGTTTTGCGATCTCGGCTCAGACAAAGCTAAGTTTTGAACTTATATTTTCATCAGCTAGATAAAAGCATAAACTTGAATCTTTTCTTCCTGGTTAACGACTTTTTAACGAGGGCAGATAAACCTTAGATAAAGTTCTCTAGATATTTTACTCAAGAAAATGAAGCTACAGTTTTTGCTTCAGAAATTACGTTTATACAAACATTTTTTCTGAAGAGATTTTACCCAAATGCTCGAGACTAGAAGATTAATGAAAATCTTATCATTTTGTAATGTTATGAAAAAATAAAACGATTGTGCTTCTTGATAAGTATTATTTTTACAAGCTTAGTCACACAATGACGTGATTTAGAGAATTCATCATAAAATATTTTAAAAACACCGAAAATTTTCATTTTTCAATTGCAAGAGAATAAAAAACACGTCAGTGCCTTGATCACGAATAAATATGACAATCTCAAATGTATTGTAACGCCAGCGTATCCAAGATACACTGCGCGGTGACACTACAACGGTTGGCAGTCGAGCTGGCGTTGACGCGCAATATAACTCGAATACGTTAACGCGGCGACTATTAGGTTTGTTCGTGATAGAGGTACAGATATATTGTTTCAAATATTTCACTTGACACTGGCAAAACTGTCTGAGGCCATCAATAGAAGAAGAAGAAGAATAGACGCCAATGCAAACTTTTTTAGAAGATTTTATTAGATATTCAAAATCCCCAGTCCGACGACTAAGTAAAAAAGTACCTAAATGTAACCTAACTAGTTTGTATTAGTTTTATTTTTATCTTTAGAAGTGTTTTTTTGCTTCTTTCCTTTGTTCATTTAGTTTTTATTTACCTAATTGTAAATACTTAAATTTAGGCTTCCTTTTTGCTGTTGTCTGTCGTAGTCATAATAATATTATTGCAAATGCTGTGCATGCCTGTAATTGGCATATATTTTATAGAATATGGTTTTCAATTGCGATTATTGTATTTTACACTTAGTGCGCTGTTGGCGTCGCCTATTGAATAAATAAAAAATAAAAAAATACAAGGGATATTATATTGTACTCACGTCATAGCCTGGTAGATCGCCTCGATGCCGTATCTCATAGCGAACTCATCAACTATCTCCTCAGGGTTCTCATTGAAGTAGACCTTCCATGCGTCATCTCCTCTTGCTGCTGGTAGTGTGACAGCACCGCCGTTGTCCTCACAGAGGTAGTGAAAGAGATTCTCGTGGAGACAGGTATACTGGAAGTAATTTAATAGTACGAATTATTATTAGTACTACTACCTAACCTACCTAATGTAAGGCTATCGACGCTAGGAGCTCATGTTGCATCATCTTTAAAAACCTTGTGATATATGCCGTGATTTCCTTAGTGTTTTTTAAAAAAAAAAATAAAAAAAAATCAATTGATTTCAGTTTTGGATTTATTGATGCTGAAATGACCAAACTGTAATAAAAAAATAAAAAATCTTATTTACGGAGTTTTCTATCAATATTTTGTTTTATAATTTCACTTCAGTAGTAACTTATAAAACGATGTTTTTTTTATAACAGAGATCTTACAATAAATTATAAGAAGAAGCCTTCCTAATAAAATCCAATAAAACTAGTTAAAGAAAAGTGAAGATCTGTTTGCTTTATAAGGCATTTGCTAAGTAGTTAAGAACGGTTAAGGCGATTATTTCAACGCCACAAAGTTAATATGTGGCTTACACTAATTAGGAAGTCATAGATCAAAACTAATCGTATAAACGCTTAATTGCTATAAAAATATCGTACATCTCTGCAGTTTATTGCAGGCTCATACAACTTAACACTTTTAAGTCTCAGAGTGATGGGCGCAGTGCAATGCATCACAGGGTAAGTCCTTAGTGAAGCAATAACCTTGTTTCAGCATAATAGTTGTATAAAAAAAGGATAGGTACCTATTTTCTTAAGTACGTAAACAGCAGATGCAAGTCCCTTTAAATAAGGAACCCTTTTTAACCCGTAAATACCCCTCCCCAACCCCTAAAAGACAAACACGATTTTAATTTCGTCGGATTGTCGAACAAAGTCGCGCAAATTAAAAGTTTTCCTGCCCTCATTTTGTTTCGATATACAAAAAACGTACCCGAATACACGAGGGAAATATAGCAAACGGAATGTAAATTGAATCATGTACAGTCAACGTCAATAACATTCAAATCAAAATTATGAAAGATATGTTACATACGAAGAATCATAAAAAAAATATCTAGAGCTGCGGTGCAATCGTTGTTTCATAAAAACTTACCAGATTTAAGCCTGGCAGGTTTTCTGAACTGTTTTCATGTTAAATCATAGGTATTCTATGACTAAATAATGACAGTGCGTTGCAGCGCGTTTTCTGCCGTCAAAAGCTTTTTGTTTTCGTATATCTGTAGCCACATTATGCTGGGCAGCGAAAGCAGTTCAGAGCTTTTGATCGGGGGGCTGATGTCAATCTGTATGTGTTTGTGCAGCTCAACTAAATAACCGCGACAATTTTTTTAAAATTTTTATTTGTAAAAGCGTAGATTTTTCAACGCTGACTGTACCTAACCCTGTCAAATGACAGAGATAAATATATGACAGAATAGTGTTCGAATGTATTTCGCGGATTCCATTAGTACGCAAGCAGTGGGTCTCACGTTTGAGAAGATTGAGACTTGAATTGAAGTCTTGATTGAGGTTCATTTCTTACGTAACCGTGTTGGAGTAGAAACTCATACAATTTTAAATCTATCTATACTATTATAAAACCTCAAATATACTCGTAGGTATATTGTTGACATCGACAATGTAGTACTGATGTTACGCGTCAACTGTGTTGGAATCAGAGCGTACGGAGCGAAAGGATTTGTTGTTTTGTACAAATTTCTCAGATACAGCGTGCACTCAAAAAAAAATTATTTGGTACATAATTACAATGAAAACAATAACAAAAATTAAGAACAATGATAGCTATAATAGTAATAAACTGTGTCGTAACTATTAACGCACTGGAATGAATATACTATGTACCAGCTTACGCTCGCAACTTCGTCCGCGTCCTGTTGATTTTCCGAGTTGAAGTGTAAAAAACTATATATACTCTACGTATTCGCTACGCCGTAGCACAGTGCTATAGAAACAATTTATTTTTGATTATAAACAAAACTAATAATGTCCCTATTTAATTTGTTATTTGTTCGAGTACTACATCTACGCTTCTTCTACGGCGTAGCAAAGTGCTACGAGCACTTGTATTTTAACATCGTACCATTTTTTTTTCAAGCTGTGCGTAGTCTAAACAGTTTTGTGACAACTCAAAGCGATCCTTCCTACTTTGTTCATGACGCTTTTGTTAGCTTATCAAAAATACTCACGGATTTAACAGTTTAATCAGTTTTAACTTCTATACACCTATTTTGAAGTGAATGCATTCTTTATAGCTCAATATAACCGCCATGGCCACCTGCTTCCAATAAATATGCATTGTCTATTCGAAATTGAAACAATTCGATCTAGATTTAGTTCCCACTTGGGGTTACTTCGAGTTATGTCGCACTTGAATCTTGTTTATTGGAAGACTATTTGGTCGAGAAAATGGCAAATAGAAATTCTTCAACAATCTTTTTGCGATTAGTTTTGAAATGAAATTAAGTAAGGTATAGCACAGCCCCCATATCGTATGCTCTAAACTGCTCTCGCTGCCCAGCATAATGTCAAGCGACGTGGCTATAGATATACAAAAACAAGAATATTTTAGTCACAAAATACTTAGGATTTAGTATGAAAACAGTTCAGAAAACCTGTTTTTACAACCAGTTTCGTAATCGTTGTTGTAATACTTAAACAGGTTGCATTGGTGTTTAGATTTGATTCTTAAACTCCTACCGACCGATATACAAATACTAGGTAGGTGGTACGTCTAAAGCATTGTACGTGCTTAGTATTTCTAGGTACCTACACAAATGATAATAAATATAAATGTTAATATCATACTTTATATTATAAATGTGAATGTAAGTTTGTTACGCTTTCACGCGAAAACTACTTAACCGATCATCATGAAACTTTGTACACATATTCTCGGAGGTATTAGAAGTAACATAGAATACTTTTTATCCCGGAAAATTAACGGGATCCAACGGGACGCAAACGAAATTGCGGGCGGAAGCTAGTATTTAATAAAAGTTATTAACGAAAAAAATGTGATTTAACGTTATAGTAAATACGCTCACAAATATGGTTTCCTTCGCACAACAAGAGCTTCCTCGTTTCGCATTGAAGAATTTTTTTCGGGCTGTTTTACATAATATTTTCCTCAAGTCTAAAAAATTGACGCCTATTACTCAGCGCTTTATTATACTCGGTGGAGCGTTGTAAAAAACAATTATGAACAAAAAAGTTTCTTTGTAATACAGAGAGAAGCGGTAAAAAAACTTCTTAGTAACACCTTAAGTGGATTATCTGGGTATGCCTCGTTTGTATTATGCCACTGTTTTAGTAGACAAGTAAGTAAGCTTAATCCACAAGATAAGACTTCAAGAATAAGCATGGTTACTTTCTAGCGATATGGATAGAGCCAGTTCACGGGTCAACACTTACTACAATCTAAAGAAGCAAACTTGTTTTTTTAAGTGCACTGAATCGGAGCGCTCGTGGCGTAGCTTGCAGTCAATCTTCACCGATTATCTAAGTTAAGCGACGTTCTGCACGATCACTATTTGGATGGGTGACCGTTAGTGGCATTTACATCTGCGCGTTTCCGTGCCACGGAGGGCACGTTAAATTGTCGGTCCCGGCTCTAGCAGTCGTTAAGCCATGACGAAGGCCTTAAGAGAGCCTAAAAACTCAAGGTAATATTTAAGGTCTTTATAAACTCGAATATATTTAAAGCCATGAATGCTTAGTGGAATTATAAAAGCTAGCAAAGTAATTAAAAGTTATTTTTATTTTAAATTATATTAAACTGTCTTTCAAACGCAATTTATTTCACTAAGCTAGAAATTCATGGTTTCCACGATATTCAAGTTTTTATAGATGACCCGATTTTTTTTTACTTTCGACTGTAATTGCGTAGAGCCAACATGAAGGTTATTTGCTTCGTTAGTTCGACATTCCATTTTACTAACGTTTTACAATGAATAAAAATAATTGAAATAATCCTTGCATGTTCTTTTCGTTTATCCTTTAATTCTACTACTACTTACTACTTAGGCCTTTACATCTAATGAAGATGATTTATACAGCCTCATCGGAGGCAACCTATGCCTACACTTAACGGGACACTGTAGTGCCTGGGACAACGTTTAGATAGAGTAGGCTTGCCCAGCACCTATACCATCCTCTACTACAGCGATCCCATTTCAGTAAATGCAACTTAGCACATTCTCCAACAAAATCCACGACATAAAGTAACAAGCATAAAATATTAACGCGTAAGTACCTCGTCATCGAAATTGATCACGCAAGTAGTCCGACATGTACCTACACCTCAAAAGATTTATCGTCTATCCATTTTCAGAGAAAAAACTTATTTATGAAGAGTAAAATATTGTGGTTTACTAGTTTTCTGAAAAACGCCGACTGTTAATGACGAACGTTTTTTAGCGGGACATTTGTCTAGTATATTGATTATATTATACATAGGTGCGTGATCATACGTACTAAGTACGTGCATGCGAGTGAGTGCATTTAGCAGAGTGCTCGCTTCGTCTAGACGGCCTAATAGACAAAGCCTGTACTCGGCTCATTGTCATTTTACAAACCCATTTCTACCCAACTCGAAACTTCGAGTATCAAACTACTAAATGATGGAATAAGTGGATGGTCCACTTGACGTTAAGTGGTAACAATTGCCTATAACGTAGCAATGCCTCACTGAACACGTCCGTTGAGAACGTGTCCCTTGGATGGCAACTCTGAGACATAGGGTGTTAAGTTTCATATAATATTTGACCCTTCAAACCAGAACACAGCAATGCGAGCATCACTGCTTGGCGGCAGAAATAGGTACGGTGGTAGTACTTAGTAGTAGAAGCTCTACTGCTACTATCCCATTTTCAACTTCTCCCCTGGGTGGCGCTAAATGAGCAACAACACTTGGCTGCTGTACCTGTTCCTAGAACCTCACAGCACCACAATCGTTCAGCAACAATAAACAGCTAAATATAATATTGTGAACGATTGTTTGAACGCCATACGAATAAATAAATAACTAATTTTAAAACTTGATCACAATCATGAAAGACTTATACAAAGAACAACAACGAAAACAACTAAAGTAATGACAGTAATAAACTAAGTCAAAATGTATCTCTGTTGTATTATACACAGATCCATCTTGACTTAGTTTAGTACTATCCGATAAAAGTAGATCAGTAAATGGCTACAAACAAAACGTATAGTTGTATTGTCGTCTTCTATCTAAACAATAAAACTTTAGTTTTATAACATCTCTTCATAAATATGGGTTTAGAAGGTCGAAGGATAAGAAGGGATAATCCGATACTTATCCAGCAAATCGATTTATCCAAATATATGGACAAATAGGAATTCTGCGAATACCATAAAAGTCAGGACAAAAGCCAAGAAACTGACAACAACACAACGACACCCACGATATCGTGGGAAGGTATAAATCTTAAGCTACGCGTCCACTGCGTCGGCATTGAAGAGTACGAAGCGTACGAGGCGTCCCGTCGGTGATTACTAATATCCCATTTCTCTAGTATTATTATAATTATTGTCTGATTCGGATGAATCTTGAAAATATATATGTAGAGGTATTAAAATGGGAAAAGTAACTAAACAAATAAAATACTCGTATTGATATTCTTCATCAAAGGATATTTATTTAATGACAGTACTTTTTAGGGGGATAATGAATGAAGTTATCGCACTATTTATTATTCAAAGCCATAAACGAAGAATTTGAAGTTATTTATTATTCTGTGATTCGACACAAAAGGACAAACGTGACAAAGTGCTACGCCGCAGCAGATGCGTAGAGGTACCGTAGTAACCAAACTAACAAAATGAGTTCACTTCAACAACTTTCGTATCTTCATAGTTCTGCGGCTCTTAACCTAGTTAGTACTTAGGGATCTAACAAAATTAGAGTATTTGTCTTCGCCCATGTTCTTAGTATAAGCCTGACTTTCGTAACTCGTTAAGGGCGGCGTATATTCGTATATTCGTATTCGTTTGTTCTCGTGGGTTCGATCCCCACTGAGAACAAACATTTGTGTATTGTAAACATAGATGTTTGTTCTGTGTCTGGGTGTTTCTATGTATTATAAGTATGTATTTACAAAAAAAAAATGTATGTGTGTATTCTATCAGCCATCTAGTTCCCATAGTACAAGCTTTGCTTAGTTTGGGACTAGAAGGCGTTGTGTTAAGTGTCCGTGAATATTTATTTATTTATTTATTATTTATATTATGGCCCATTTAATTAAAGGTCTCCATTCATAAACTAGAGAAAATAAATTGGTTTCAATGTAACCCGCCCACCTGCTATAAGTACATCGCTACACAAATACTTAGAGACGTATATAATACAAACCTACCACTAATTACCTAATGACTATTATAAATGTGTAGATATTTGTAAGATTTGGCTGAAACTTGGTATAGAGTTCGCAACCTAGATCGACACATAGGTTACTTTTTATCTCGAAAAATTAACAGGACGAACGAAGGCGCAGGCGTTAGCTAGTTTTTTATATAGCTTAAGTGAAAAGAGTCGAACGCTTGAAGAAAAAAATATTTTATTTTGTTCCAAGAGGTTGAAAACTATAGTTAAAAACACTATTTCAAGTGGAAAAACGAAACACTTATCCCTAAATGTATGATATTTGTATACACCAAATAAAAATAGCTCCTATCAGATTAACTTAGAGCCTATTATCCTAAATCACTCTATTAGCTCCTTTGACCTAGTTTGTGAGTCTCATGCATGATGTAAAAGGGTCGTAAATCAATGGCACTAATTTTAGAATTCGGCCTATTCATTTCCGATCTCGATTAACGACGCGTAAAAGCCTTTTGTGAACAAATTGACCGCCGAGGCCTGTTCATTTTGTAACCAAATTTTTTTTGCCAAAACATTATACACAAAGTAACTTAAGTAACAACAGTACAGAACCAGTAAAAAGTCCACGGTAATAGATTTTTTTGAACATAACATTTTAATCCATACTTTTACATAATATTTAAATTGGTTTATTTACATCAATATGTATGTAGTATATAAAAAAACTTTAAATCAGGTATTCATTATTGTATAGGTGTCTAACAAAAGTAATACCCACTGATTTGATCAAAGTTGCACGCGTCATACGCGAATTATAACAGAAGTTAAAGAGCAAAATAAGCAACGTCATAAATAAACAGTACTTATCTTTATTCACAAAGAAAATTACAACTAATACGATATTTTCAATATTTACAAAACACACATGAAACAGTTGAGTTATCTAAAAACCGTTGCAAACGATTTATAGATAGCTCAACTGGTCCAGATCAGTACCAATCGGAAGCGTGCTCAAGACACTGGTTTGCCTTGTTAGGTCACGTAAGTATAAACATATAATTTGCTTTCAGTTTTATAAAATGTTTAAAACAAGTTGAATGTTCTAACAAACGCGTTTTCAAACGTAAAACTGTACATGGCGTTTGTGCTGAGCTCATAATCCAATTATACACTTACTCAGGCATTGCTTCCACATGCTTCCACTGAACGATAGGTACTTATACACTTTGAAGCAGCTATCTAATTATGGCTTTTTCAAGGGTAATATTGGCTGCTTTTTTTTGGAAGCAAATATCAGTTTTTAAAGAAGTAAAATAATTACACATAAATGCATAACTAATTAGAAAGAAAGCACGAAAGAAAGAAGTATTACGTAGTTACGCAAACATTATACCGCGTTCACACTATGCCATTGCCGCTGCCGGCATGAATGCCGCGATTAATTCCGGAATGATTGCCACAGCAACATCGCCAAGTTCATGCCCTAGCTCCTTGATGAGAATAAAGGCGATGTTGCTGTGGCAATAATTCCGGAATTAATCGCGGCATTCATGCCGGCAGTGGCATGGGCATAGTGTGCACGCGCTATTAGGTATGCATATAAAAATAAGGTAGGTAGGTAGTCAGATATTATTACATCATGATCATTTATTTTATTTATTAAAAATAAAACCGGCAGCTTTTAATAACATAGCGTAGGAATAAAAATCCAATTAAGGATTTTTGCGATTATTAGTATTATTTCTCGTATTCAATTGAAAGCTTTGAGCGCGAAGAACTACGTAGTTTTTAGATTGTACATTCCTACATAATGTAAGCCAGCATTCGTTTGTTTTATTCAGATTTGCTATCACGGTATGGGTCAAACGTAACTCAGTAAATCAAATTATGAGCCTCATTTACACTGTGGAAATGGAATGGCCCGCGTGATCCGGACCGGACCGGATACATCCGGATGGCTTTAAATCAATCCGCACGTCAGGGACTAATTACCTATTTGGGAGTTAACCGCGTTCTGTGTTATATCGACCTATGAGACTACACTACTATTGCATAGGTATTTGCTTAAAGGTGCTCTCTCACTGGAAGCATTCGCCTGTAATGTATCTGTTTTGTTTGAGAAATGTAGGACACCAAAGAAACCACCATTGAAACGAGACTGACTTTTTATTGAGTACTCGTACCCGCAATCTGCTGATAAATTATTAACTTACCCTAAGCTTTTTTTTAATGATATAAGTAATGGAACAAGCTCATAGCTCACCTGATGTTAAGTAGTAACTTCTGCCTATAACAATGCATTACCTCACAGAGCAAGTCCAATGAGGACGTGCCCTGTAAGCTTACATATATAACATCTTCACACCTCTGCTGCAGAGTACTTACACTTCTTGGCATAGTCAGTGGTACACTAAAGGCAAATAAATAAATAAATATTCACGGACACTTAACACAACGCGTTCTAGTCCCAAACTAAGCAAAGCTTGTACAATGGAAACTAGATGGCTGATAGAATACATACATACATTTTTTTTTGTAAATACATACTTATAATACATAGAAACACCCAGACACAGAACAAAAATCTATGTTTACAACACACAAATGTTTGTTCTCGGTGGGGATCGAACCCACGACCCACAGCACGGAAGGCAGAGCTACTACCGACTGAGCCATGACGCCTGTCATGGCTGTAATGCTCTTATTATGCAAACAATTGTTCCTGCTTGAGTTTGATCGCAATTATTTTTTTATATATCTACTAGACGCACACACCTTATTTATTTGCTGACGTTTACCATAGACTAAGGCCGGTTTCAGAGCTTGATTGACCGTCGGTGCGTACCATCGGGTTCCTGACGATAGTAGCAATATATACGCGTGCGTACGGTCGGTCTTGTGAATTTTCATACAAATGACAAGTGCGACCGACGTACACACCGACGGTCGGTCGAGCTCTGAAACCGGCCTTAGTCTATATTTTATACTAGCCGTCGCCCGCGGCGTTGCTCGCGTTCTAGACCCTTTAGAGTGCGACTTTTCCAAATTACTTTCTTAGTGCGCCCCTACACTATATAAGGAACCTACCCTCCAAATTTCATACCTCTAGGACTTATAGTTTAGGCTGTGCGTTGATTCTCTGTCAGCTTCAAAAGAGTTTTATATATATTGTTTTTTTTTTTTTTTGTTCATTTTTTTTTTTTGCGTTTCAATAAGTAATGTTAATTTTCATTTTTATTTCGGCCATTTATTTACTTTTGAACGGCAGTTTTATAGCGATAAGTGTTTCATGATTGCGCATTGTAAAAGAATAAATTCTAAACTATGGAAAATTAAAAGTTATTTCGCGTGTTGGATGATCGTAAAGTTAAGGCAGATTTTGCATTGTTTTTTACTGGCTTTTCGTATATAATAAACATAAATAGGAACCGATTAAATTCTTCCGTATACTACATAACGAATCATAAAGTTTGAAATCGTTTATCTAAATGATATTTTCAGACTAGTTTAGTTCCGCGACTTTGCCGCGCCTCGTTTCTCTAGGCAGCCTTGTAAATTCGGTTGATTGGTCAGGATAAAAAGTAGCCTTGTTTGTTAGTCTTGGTTACAGGTTCTTAGTTTAATTCAAGTTTGATTAAATAGAAGCAACGCGATTCAAGAACACACATCCAAACATATTTTTCACATTTATAATAATTAGTATGAAATAGAATATTAATTAACATTTAAATCAAAAGTTGTAGCTGCAACGTACTATTGTTTTATAGCTTATTTTACTTTTACCTATAATTTTACTCATAAATATATTTTTGATTCGTCTATTATTCCTAGTCGTAGAACAAAATAAGGATATTAATAATTATGCTTTATTTAGAACAAGACTAAACAATATCAAAAACACAGCGTAAGCAAATGATCTCATAAAGTACACGCATCGCAATGCCTCTGGATTACTGCCAATTTTCCTACCACACCTTCGCTCGCTTAATGTTCAATAGAATTCAAATTGTGCCTACAAGGAATCATTTAGGAGGCTTATCGATACATAAATTACGTAGCGTGAGACGCAAACGTGTTACATACAGCTTAAATGTTTTTCCGTACACGTAATATTAACGTATTAAATTATGTTACTTTGTACTCGATACGCGAAGAGCGCTATGGAAACCTTGTGATATTTTTTTTTTCCAAATATGGTCACATCTTAAAAGTAGTCAAATTCATCTGGGTTAAAAAAAATACAAAAATCTGAATCTGAATCTAAAAAAAAAAGTGATCTTTGTGATTTTATTAGGAACGCTCAAGCCATCTTCAAATGTTTTTTTTAACTAAGTAAATCGTTTTCATAGTAAAACTGGCTTAAACTGAGAAAAGCCTAGCATATCAATAAAACTACAGCCTTTATAAAACGCGGCACTCATGCATTGGTTTACATTGAGTTACAAGAAAAACGTAACACTTTGGCGGTGTCTGAGTTTTCAAATACTTATAATTTAGCAGTTTTCAAGAGGACACTGAATAGGTTTTTTTTAGGGCAAATGCAAAGACTATTGGTGTAACTTTTTAATAAATAAATAAATGCTACATGCAGCGTCGACCGGATCAGGTGAAATTGTAGTCAAACCTTTTCTACAACATGTAAAAAAGCAAATAGAACTACAATTTAAAGAGTACGAAACACGCTAGCCTAGATAGTAGACACCAAACATACGCGCATCATAAAATAGCGTTCTAATGCTCGTTGGGAATACGGGGTTAATTCGCCTTGTGTAGTTAGCGTAAGCACGTAATGCCTGACGTTGCAATTTAGCTCTAACTACCTACGAGAATGTAACTAGTAACCATTGGCTACTGTAATTATTTATACTGTGGCCCTGAGAAATGTAAAGGATTTTTTCTAGTCACTAAAAATAGCTGCAGTGTTTTTATTTGAGACCAGTTTTTTTAAAGTATTTTTTAAATACGGTAGCTGAAAGATCTAGACTTATTTATGAAAAAGTGGCGATCACACAAGATAGAGAAACTTGAAAGAGGAGTAGGGAGATCTTTAAAAAAAAAAAAAAAAGGTGTTTGATCTGCAGTGGAAACATTTTTTTTTTAATTAGTCTTATTAAACGATTAAACAAAAAAAATGCATTAAATTTATTATCACACAACATCTAAAATAAAATATTAATGTGTACTGTATAGACAAAACAAAACACAAAAAAGAGGCACCGAAGGCAACCTCTGATCCTGGCTTACGCTTCCATTTTGATAAAAAACAAACAGATTGCCGTGGGCTTTTCTAAGCTATCATCTAGTGCTTCCACATTTTTAAAATGGTCAAAATAAAATTGTTTGAATTGTTTGACAAGCTTTTTACCTCAGAATTAGTCTGAAACTTAGAGAAATATTACTGTATTATTATTACATTCAAGATTTATTTCATAAATAAAATGCACTATAATTATTTAGGGAAAAAAAACTTTCAACCAAGCATCACATTTTCTTTAATGTTCAGTCTTTTAACGTTTCACTTATTCGTTCTTGAACCCTGCTATTGGCAGTTAGGTAGTGAGAACCAGTGAGCTGAGAAGATTAAGGTACGAAAAGGCGAAAGAGGATTCACAATACTATACTACCTCTTCGGTAAAAGGAACAGCTCACATTAAGACCTATTTAAACTGTATTTAGTATAAATAAAATTATTTACATTGTTCATTTTACGTCAACAGAATACGCAGGATCGCATTTGGTAGTGTTTTTAAACAAATACATTTTTAGTCTTCGTATGAATGCTGCGGAAATGTGAGGGAATTTCAGCGTAAAAGATCATGAAAAGACAGACTAAAATGATGACTAATCGAAAAAATAGTAATTTCATCCTTTTATTGTTCACTTGTACAATACAAAAAAAAATAAACCATGTAATTTTGATTTTTAGATTATACTTTATCAAATTAACGGTGAAGTTTGCGTCGGTTAAACTCCCCTGTTTATACGGTTTCATACAGAATCTGATAACTTGGATGTTACCGTCTCACAAAACAAATCTCCCGAACTTCCGACTTCCCCTTACCCTTCTAAACTGTTTGTGTAAGAAACCATAAAGTTGTACAAACTTCTACATTTTATCCCAAATATTTATAAAACAAACTTTTAGGTACTCAGAAGTTCGCGCGATCAATATTTTAATAAGGAAAGGCGTAAATAGGTCGTCATGATACAGGTATGACGTCACACTTGGAAACTCAATTTACAAGACAACATCAAACTTGGTTTATGCTCACATGAGTCATACAAAATTCATGGAAATCAATGGGAGGTGTTGGTCTCAGGGGAATGAGATAGCTGGTAGACGTGATTCTTTGGTTTTGGGCCAGACTGTTGCAGTCATTCGAAAAAGGAAAATAATATCAGGAAAAACTTTACGTATGAAGTTTTACCTAGTTGATAGACAATAAAATTATTGAAGCCACTATGATTTTTTTAATGAAAAGTGATGGAACAATGATTTAACCCATATGATGTTATTCGATTACTTTTGCTTATAACAATGCATAAGGTAATGTCAAAAAAAATAAAGATGCTGTTTTGAAATGCCGTTTTGACCCACCTCTGGGCCAGTCAGTGGGTTCGATGGAAATAACCCAGTCAAAGGTGTAAAATATCATTACGACCTACATGACATGGTCGAACGGTCATTAATCTTATTGAATGTCGATTATTGTCGATGCCATACGAAAATTTGCAAATTTAATCAGGCAGTGCACGTATTATCTCTGAATACTATATGAATATTCGTATAAATCATACGTTTGCATTCGAAACCAATTTATTTATTACATAACCCTCTTTTAAATTGGCACGCATGTGGTGAATGCTGGCAACATTTTTCGAGTCTACCTATTGAATAAATTGATGAATAGAATACTATATAGAAAATATTTTACTGCCTGTCGATTTTAACTAGACTTATCGGTTTTTATATCGTGGTACGAACTGCTAAAGCGTAAAAACTTCATGAATAAGGTTAGTGGTAAGAAATAAAAACCAGTAACTCGAGATGTGTAGGTTGATTGTGCATGATTGGCTACAAAATCTCCTACTTGGGGAATTTAGCCCGCCCTCTGGTTAGGCTGCAAGCGCACTTGTCATGGACGTGGTGACTAAATCGAGTCCGTACTAAAAACGAATTTAATTTTTGTCAAACAAAAAAAGTAAATTGGTTTAATGTCGGCGAAACCAGCGGCAAGAATCAGCCATTGTTTATGAAGATAGTCGATGTCTGGTCGCTGCCGTTTGGCCGTCAATTGCGCGTGTAGCCTTACCCATCTCTAAAAGCTCGTAATTACCAACATCACGAGCTTAATGTCCATTTTACTGAACGTTTAACAATTTGTTACTGAACTTACAACATTTACACAATTTATGAATTCCGTTCACATTGTCTAGTGAAGCCTGTGGGTTACGTTTAACCGGTAATTATCGTAACGAGCATGTGTTACGGAAAATGGGCAAATAAATCAACCGGTGAAATTATTGCTTCGCTTTTAGGCCTATTTCTAGTGGCTTTAAGATTAATGTGGCATTTTTTTGTAAATAAATATCTAAATATATAAAACTCTTTTGAAGCTGACTTAGAATCAACGCACAGCCTAAACCATAAGTCCTAGAGGTATGAAATTTGGAAGCCAGTATCCTTATAATATAGTGTAAGGGTGCACTAACAAAGGAATTTTGAAACGTCACACTCTAAAGGGTAAAACGCGAGCAACGCCGCGGGCAACGGCTAGTACATACATAAAATACAGCAACACTCAGACACAGAACCAACATCAATGTTTGTTATCACACAAATCTTTGCTCTTGAAAAGCTTTGAAAACAAGAAAAAAGTATCCGCGCGTGCCACAACCATATAATCACGCCCGCTTAGTGTAAAAACTTTTCCAGCAAATGTAGTTTTTCCTCTTTCCGGCGGTTAATGCTGCAGAAAAAGTGAGAAAGCCTTTATAAGGCTTTTTTGCGCTTAGTTTTCGTGTGTGCAACTAGTTAAAGTTTTTTTTTACTTTTTTTTTAGCGAGAGCGACACTATATCAGTTTATGTATGAACTTTTAGCTGATTAGCAACGATAATTTGAAACCTTGATATCATTATCAATTTACCAACAGAAACACTGCGAATTTGAAGTTTCAAATGAGGTCTCTGAGCGAGCTGGGTCATCAAATTAATTAAATAACTCCCACCCAAATGATATTTTACAATTATTACCGCACAAGAAACAGCCGGAACCCTTTTCTTCACAATTATTATCGCAAGAAATGGATGACCCGGGAGCAAGACCCCAATTAAGCTGAGAATATTGAATCGTCTGAGTACAGTCGTCAACAGAGGGACTTCTTACTCCTGAATGCTTGAACATATACAATGAACAGAACAGCAAAGCGTTTTAACCACAGCATTTGCATATAGCCTAGCGCCTAAATCCGTCTCTAGAGGAGTCTCGCCCTCGTTGATGAATTGAAAAATAAATTATAGTTAATTATACAAAGATACTTCTGTCGATGAAAGTCCCAGTCGTTAGTTAAGGTCACTTGTGGAGTCCCTTCTAGTAATAAACGAATTCTGTGAATGAAAGATTTTTCCCGGTGTTTGCTTAAGGACGAACAGCTATGCCTCCTGCGTATCCTTTAACGCCTTGAATTACTCAGCTCACAGAAAACCCAACCGAATTTTGAGCCTTCTATTTCAGTCCGTGCAGAAATAATGAACTCTCTTTGGATTTAGGCACATTGAAACTACCTATGTTACGCACCTACAAATTTTGACCAATTACATTTTTCTCAACTACATCAATCATTCTATTTTGAAAAAAAAAAAAACTTTATGGTTGGTTTTATGTCAGTAAAATTGACAGCGTGATAGACATTCCCACGAAAACGGCCTCGCTAAGGCCAAACTGTGATGTGATTCTTGGTGTGTTCATTTTTTTCTGTGATAAAAATAGCCTCTATTATAGTTTTCTTTACTTCGGTGGTGACTAATCATAATATTCCTCTACATAAAAAAACAGTCTGACAGAGTGAAAAACCTTGAGGATGATGATGATGTCTTCCTGGCCGGTTTCGGTTACGGCGACATTGTTGCTGCTGGATGCCTATGATGGGCTCTAAGGTGACTTGAATAGCCAATTAACAGGCGTCATAGCTCAGTCGGTAGTAGCTCTGCCTTCCGTGCTGTGAGTCGTGGGTTCGATCCCCACCGAGAGCAAACATTTGTGTGTTGTAAACATAGATGTTTGTTCTGTGTCTGGGTGTTTCTATGTATTATAAGTATGTATTTACAAAAAAAATATGTATGTATGTATTCTATCAGCCATCTAGTTTCCATAGTACAAGCTTTGCTTATTTTGGGACTAGAAGGCGTTGTGTTAAGTGTCTGTGAATATTTATTATTTATTTATTTATTATTAAATTTGGCTTTGAAGGTTCTTGCACACAATGTGCAAGTAAGAGCGCCATTAATGTAATTATAGTTGATGCGAAAAACCTTAACATCACACTTAATATAAAGCTCCAAAAGCCCAAAAACAATCCCTGATCATACAAACACATTACGAAAAAAAACATAAAGCATACCTACTTTCCTAGACCTAATAAACGCACCCCAGTTTCCCCAACACAAACAACACCACACATTCTTTCCAGTCATGCAATCATTTAGTTGTATTATTTTCTAGCTGCCCGTAACGGTAGTTTTCCAGACTATTATAACTCTTTTGTAATGACCAATTAACTCGTGTGTTTCCCGGCCGGCGAGCTCGTGGCAAACGTTATAAGCCTTTTGCTGCAGATTACAATACTGGAAGTGGTCTTTGTCGTGGAATAAAGAGGCCACGGTTTTTACTGTAGTTTTGAACAAATGCTGTATATATTACTAGCCGTCTCCGGCGGCGTTGCTCGCGTTCTAGACCCATTAGAGTGCGACTTTTCAAAATTCCTTTCTTAGTGCGCCCCTACACTATATAAGGATACTACCCTCCAAATTTCATACCTCTAGGACTTATAGTTTAGGCTGTGCGTTGATTCTAAGTCAGCTTCAAAAGAGTTTTATATAGGTAATAACTAGCCGTCTCCCGCGGCTTCGCTCGCGTTCTACCCTTTAGAGTGTGACGTTTCAAAATTCCTTTCTTAGTGCGCCCCTACACTATATAAGGATACTACCCTCCAAATTTCATACCTCTAGGACTTATAGTTTAGGCTGTGCGATGATTCTAAGTCAGCTTCAAAAGAGTTTTATATATATTGATTGATGATGATGATGATTCTAGATTTTACTCATCATAGTTTTAAACATATGCAACTTTCCAACACTGTGTCTTCCACTTTTATAGTGAAAGTCAATAAAACTTTTACAACGTAAAGTTTAATTGAATTTTATTCTTAGCTCAACGGAGTTTTTCTTTTATGACGGCAAAAATAAATATATGTTTTGGGAACAAAAGGTTGAGCTTAAGCTAATAAGGTACCTATCTACTACCACTTCTACTTGTGAATTAACTCCAAACACATAAGTATGTATGTGGCGCATCTAAACTGAGTATTATCTACTATTGATTCATAACATTGCATTAAATCAAACATGAATTTTGCTCTCCTAAGAAAATGATTGTGATAAGAAACAGGGCATTTAAAAAGTTACGATGGTTTGTAAGTAGGCTCGTTGGGATTTTTTTCCCATCAGCCCCACCAGTGGGCCAGCCAGTGGGCTCGATGGGAATAACCCAAAATATGGACGTTTTGTGATATTTTAGTACAGTTTTCACCACACAAAATCCATCAGAAAAACAACAAACAAAACTTTTTGAAACATACTCTTTTACGTGCGAGAAAACAAGTTTGCGTCCGCCGTGAAGCTAATCCCAGCAAGCCAACTGTAATCAGTGGTATCAACTAAAACAACACACTTGCGACTAAACTACGCTGCTTTGGAAATTTTCTCATCACACTTGTCCTCACAGCGAGAGGCAAACAAAGTTTTGAACTTGTTTTCCTGACCGCAGCTGTTAAAAGAACATCCCACCTTCCATTCCATTAATTCCACTAATAAATATTATAAATGCCAAAGTTGTTTAGATATTTTGTGTGTCAATCATGCTGACAGCCAAAGAGCCAGTAAACCCCACACCTTCGTTATTTTATAAAGGCTGGAAGTTTGTCAGTGCAAGCTCCCAACACAATATGGTAACAACCGAGTTTGGCTCATCGTGGCTATATATGAAACTACTAGTCCGATTTGGATGAAACTTGAAATATATATAGTTCGTAACCTGGATTAACAAATAGACTACTTTTTATCCCGGAAAATCAACATGACCAAACTGGACGCAGATTAGGTCGCGGGCAAAAACTAGTGGCAATGGCTCTACGGAATTATGGTAGCAGCTATCGCAGTAAGTATTCAGCATTGCAGCAGCAAAAAAAGTATTCTAATAGCAATCTAGTTCACATACCTAGTACAAGCTTTGCTTAGTCCGGGGCTAGAAGGCATTGTATGAAATGTCCATGTATATTTAATTGTTTATAAAACAAATGCAATATGTATAGAAACTAGCCGTCGCCCGCGGCGTTACTCGCGTTCTAGACCCTTTAGGGTGCGACTTTTCAAAATTCCTTTCTTAGTGCACCTCTACACTATATAGGGTAGGGATACAACCCTCCAAATTTCATACCTCTAGGACTTATAGTTTAGGCTGTGCGTCGATTCTCAGTCAGCTTCAAAAGAGTTTTATATATATTGATGATATTGATGATGATGATATTATACAGAAAGTTTTGAAAATAGATATATTTCACTGGAGCACTGAAAGTGAACTGAAATACAGCTGAAAGTATAATTTAATAACCCGAAGCGTAAAGCGAGGTGAGTGCAACGCTTGAACAAACCCGTCGGGGCCCGAAACAGAGTTTTATCAACGTTTCAGGGTTCCGTATATGTAGTTATGGAAGCCTTTAGGTATAAGGAAAAGAAAGAAAATATATTTATTTCGATTGGTACACGCCTAAACAGTAGGTATATGGTACTTACTGTGAAAACAACAATAACTTCAGTCAAGAGCGAAAATTCCGGATCATCTAAAAAAACTTGAATATCATGAAAACCATGGATACTAGCTTAGTGAAATAAACTGTGTTTGATAGATAGTTTATTACGCCACAGTTTAAACATTTTTGGCTTGTATAATTTGAAATAGCCGTCGCCCGCGACGTTGCTCGCGTTCTACCCTTTAGAGTGTGACGTTTCAAAATTCCTTTCTTAGTGCACCCCTACACTATATAAGGATACTACCCTCCAAATTTCATACCTCTAGAACTTAGGCTGTTCGTTGATTCTCTGTCAGCTTCAAAAGAGTTTTAAATATATTTATTAGATGATTAGATAAGCTAGCATTCATGGTCTCAAAGCATTTTAAGTTTTTATAGATGACCTGTAACTTTTGCTCTCGAGTGTATACAGATAATATGTATCTTACAAGGTACCTATTTAGAAACAAATACTCATTTTTGAACCCTTGTCTAAAGCTAAAGTTCATTGACTTTCATTTTCCTTTACGAAAATACAAAAATTTTGCCTTAAAACATTATCAGAAAGAAACAAGTATTTTTTTAAGTTTTTTTGATGATATTGAACGATTACAGAATCTGCAGATGGTTTTGAACAAGTTGGCTATGAAACTTTTGATACATAAAAGAGATTTCTTGGTATTGTTTTGTAAGAAATTCAAGAAACTACGGAAGCCTCAGGCCTCAGTTGTTCGTGCTCGAAGTACTTCAATTAAAATCTGAACAAAACTTGTACAAACATTAAAATAATTTCCTTTTGCGTTTGTAATGGCACATTTTATTTTATTATTTTGGGTAGGATAGGTAATTATTTTTGAGTGAAAATAAAATATGGTCTGCATTCATTTGGGGTTGGGTATTTGTCTTACTAAAGTAAATAAATGTTCCTGCATGCATGTAGATGCAAGGAAATCTAGAACGAATAATTTAAGCCTATGTATTATTACATCAAAGGTACCTACTAGTAGCAGTCACACTAGAGACGTAGGTACGTCGAAAATAATCAACGCTTACTCTACAACGATATCTCTTACGAATGAGTAATAACGAACTGAGGCGCGAGACACCGTTTATTTTAAGTAACACTTCACTTTAAGCGATGTCTCTGAGTGCAGCAGCCAGTTTATAACGCAGCAAGTTTTAAACTTCAAACTAGTGCTATGGGCACAGTTCTCGGACGACAAACTTCTCGCATACATTTTCCCCCAGTTACCGTGTTATATTGTACTTGATGTTTGAATACTGTCTGAATAGACTTCATTTTGGAGTGAAATCGCTTGTGATAAACCGGCAGTAGTTGAGTAATGGAGGCTTACGGTTCGTTAGCGACAAATTTACCAAGACTATCTACGGTTAAGCGTAGTTTGCGAGCTTTGATTTCCCAAAAATAAGTTTGAATGATGATTATTCTAAGTAAAATGTACAAAATTATTGTTGTTATTATTTTCAATAATAATTAGAAGAAAGGCACTATATTGCAAAATATGGTGGACTATATTAAGTAACGTTTAAATTAAATTCTTTAAAATCACGGTTCTAGTTGTTATACTTGCAAGTTAAAAAAATTGTACCTAAAATGTTCAATATGATATTATTTGGCGGAAGAATTAAATTCCTTAGATTTAAAAAGCTGAGCTATCTAAGAGGCAAGATATTAATTTAATTAGTAGGATAGTTTTTTACTAATCTATAGTTCTAGTGCAATAATTTAGACAAAGAACAAAAACATTATTTAAATAAAGCCACTTCCTTGTCCATTTTCTAAATGACCACTCAAATACCTAACAAAAATATAAAAGCTTTGAAACAACAAAAACAAACAACAGTATAGAGTACCTAGCGGGGACACACGCCGAACTCACACAATATACATGAGGCCATTTTAAACCCACCGCTTGAGTTCGCAACAGCAAACATAAACCGTCTGAATAATTTGCATCACGAAACTGCCCACTGAGTATATCCCCTGGGGTTGAATGTGACCAAGAAATTATACTTTTGCATTAGCCGGCAGTTTCGCTTAGTTAGTTCGTAGAAACTTTGCGCATTTATCCCCCGAAAGTTGGACCTCCATCTGGCTGTCGCGTCGGTCGCTTTAGGCGGAACAGTTTACAACTACGCCAGGTTTGATTGTTTGCTCCTATTGAAACCAGGTGGTGGAATCAGTTAATGCGATTTAATGTGAAGGACGATTCGAGGAAAAATTGTCAGAAAGTTTTCGGGGTTTGTCGAATTTTAATGAGATGAATTCCCCTTACTACCTGTTTTTTGTTCGTGGGGAATTGTAATGTTATCTTTCCTCCATTAAATTTTCAATAATAGTAGATTGTTACACAAGGCACTAAAATGAACCATTATATTATAGGTACGAGGTAGCTTTACTTCCGAGTTTTAGCAAGAAAATTATTAGAAATCGAGTTTTATTAAGCAAGATTAGTGAAAAATATAGTCTTTGAAACACAACTCTACAAAAAATATTGAAGTCTGTTCGGCAGCTTACAAAAATAACTTTGCCAATGCAATATTCTTTTACAATTACATTTAACCCATTAATAATAACACTATATCTTGTCCAAGCCGTAAAAATATTTGATCTACAAAATTTTGATCTAGCGCTTCATGTCTACCCGGAAGAGCCTTTCTAAACAAATTGTATACAGTGTTCAATTACATTTGTCAAGTCTAGTAATTTTGCGGAACATGTGATTACGACCGCTGGCTTGGGGCCAGGGGCATGGTGCCAATGCTCCGTATGACCTGTTGAGTCACCATCGCTAAAACATTATTCTTTCAACATGCAGGTAAAAATGAAACTTACTAGCCTTTATTGCCAGTACATTGTGTATTTGCCGTTTTATTACGTTTTATGTGTTTCAAAATGTGCAAGCTATTATTGCGATGTTTCCTTTTTTGCTGATGCGTAAAAACTCTTGTGCTGATTTCAGAAGATGTTTTACGGATTGAATAAAAACCTCATCACATAGTTCTAAGAATCAGCCCAATATCATATTTTCTTTAATAATATTTTGATGAAATCGATGAAGCTGTTCTGTGAAATCCTTACCCTTTTCCGCTTCAAAGCGCTTATCTTGTTATTTTTTTATCTGATATTTCCAAACGATTGTTTTTTTATTACTAAGGTACTCTTTTTTAATAATGTTTTCTTTCGCATTAGAATAAGAAAAGGTCTGAGATCTGTTTACATACTAGTTAGTTATACATTGTATAATAATACAACGATGCTTTATTAAACGTAAATATTAATAAGCTAAATTCAATACACTACCCACGGCGTCGTTTCTTTGTTACCTTAATCGAAAGTAAAGATTTATGGAATATTTCAGAAGAAAAACTAACTGGGTATAAGTGTGGGTATATTTATTTTATGTCAAAAATAAAAAATTAAATTCCCTAACTTAAATAATTTACGCGTAACTATGAGGTTTTCTTATTTCAGTAAATAAACCAAGTTACCTTAATGATCCAAAAAACAACTCAATTGATATTCCCTGTCTTTATTATAGCGCTTTAAATAAAGTATTTCTGTCATGGTCACTTTCATGTCAGCGAAAAAAAACACTATGGTTACTTTAGCCTGTGGAGCCCTCAGTAACCAAACTGATAAATACCTGCTTGATAAAATAGAATTCACATAATTATTATATCCTCGTACAATGATATAAAACTTAAAAACTAGACTTACCTGAACATGGTACGGAGCCACCTTCTCCTCGCCTTTGATCTCGACGTTGATGTGAAGCCTGATGGCTCCGGATACAGCGGACTTATCTGTCCTCTTCTCTAGATTATACCACACGTCCATTTCACCAGATAATGTTCGAACCTGTTGGTAGAAAAAACTGATTGACAATGGTACCTACTTAAAAACGACGAATACCAGCTGAATAGGAGAGAAATACCCTATTATACTGGTTTTTAGATGCCCTAGTAACCACTTACCAGCAAACGGGCCGTACGATTTCTTGCTTGGAAAGTAGTAGGTATAGAAAGGTTTTTCGTAAGTACCTACTAACTAGAGTACGTAGTAAAGTATGCTTAAAAACTTTGATACTATTTTAAATCTGGGTTTGTGGTTGAACAGCTAAATAGCTACGTAAAATGTTACGTGTTATATTACCTCAATGATTGTTTGGCCCAAGAAGTCGTCCGATTCTCTCGTCAGTCTTTGTCGCAGTTTTGATTTTAAATCGTTGTCTTCATCCCATACTCTGACCTTGATGCGGTCTGAAGAGTTGTGACATTCACTGTAATGTAATGAATAATGCTAGTTTTTGTTGATGATGATGATATCCAAAACCCTCTGTCTATATTGGCCAAAGGATCTCCTCGCACGTAGGAAAAGAAATTGCAACAGATTTATCGGACATTTCAATTGAGTGGAGCTCGAGCCCAATATGAATTAGACCAGATGTGATGGGTACAATTTGTGTATTATTAATAAAGTGCTATTCTGTACTGAGACAACTCACAGGGATTAAAAATAAATCTATCCAATTTTAATACGTTACTGGTGCTTCTTTCAGTGAATACTTCGGCTTTAAGTAGAGTGAATATGTCGAGTAACTGCCCTGACTGCTTTACTGACGGCACACAAGACAAAACAATTATTAACAATATTTAAAACTAAAACTAACGGTAAAACGATGGGGTATGAACTGTTTTTAAAAAACAATAACCTATTTCTAGGCATCCAACTATATGAGAATACTTACAAATAAAACTTCTCATTCCAAACTGGATTCAATTCCTGAGGCATTGTTCTCGTCCTCTTCTTAACTTTGCTGACTTGGACGGTGACGTAAGGATCGGATGTTCCACTTTTGTCTTTTGCGATCAGACCTTGAGCACAAATAACTGCCCGCATAGGGCCAATTTAGTATTTGAATGTCAACACAGCAAACACATTTTAGCAAATAAAAGGTTATTGATTTCGCAACGAAACTTCTTAGGGTAACACGCCAGCCGGAATAATACTTGAAATATTTCACGTTTATGGCTGTTTTTATACCGCCAACGATACGACACCTATCCGATATTGTCGGAAAGTTAATGTCAAACACACACACTTCATTCGCAGCGCCTCAATCGGCGCTGACAACGATAGTTTTTTTCGAACTACTGACGTATCATTCGAGTCACTGAGGTTATCGTGTCGGTATCGGAAAGTGTGCAAACGCCCGATAGGTCGGGAACGTATAAAGTAAGTGTGATATAGAACACCATTTCACGATCTTTGCTATAGTATTACGCCTCAGTAAATTCCGGCCAGCGTTCTCTGCTAAATCTTGCGAAAGTAATGGTCTCCCAGTAAGGCTATTTTATTAGATCGTTTTGTTATTATTATATTTTATACACATTTAATAGCCGTATAAAATGTTTGAAGATAAGAAATAATTTTACGTTACATCTTAGCAGTAAGCTTACCTTCAACCTTATACCTTGCTCACCAAGCATTCAACGCTAATTTCCTTTTACAATCTAAAAACGGATTTCGTGTGATCAAAACGGGTTGGGGGTCAAAAGAAGACTCTAGCTTCAAACTACCAAACTTTTTATCTATGCCCAATTCGATTTCTAATACAACTCGAACATAGCGCCTACTAATCGCAACTTCTAATGCAAACTTCGACCAAGAAGATAGTTTCAAAGAAGTGGAAAGATATGCGCGGAAATCAAAACTAATGGGATTGGAATTTTCTCGAAAAGTTTTTTGCGTAACAATGGGAAGTATAGAAGTTTTGGGGTAGTAGGGTTCCTTCATTCTGCATGCTTTGGTTTCTTCTAGTCATTCATTTGCACTACGAAGAAATTACTTGTTCCATAAACGCACTGAAAATAGTAGCATTATCATCATTGCAGTGAAATGAGTATGCTTTCACCCTTCCTATATAAACTGTGTGTTATTTCGTGACACTCATGCAATTTGTGTCGATGTTGCGGACGCAGCCGCATTGTGGTTTGCAAATATTATCAAACGTGGCGAGTTTAAAATTGTGTCATTTATGTTAAAGTTTGTGTGCGTGATCAGAATATTGTTGACGTTTATCATTGTGGTAAAGTGTGTTAGATTCGTGGATTTTTTTTTAGTGTTTGATGGCAAATACAAACTACGTTCTGTCAATGGAAGTGATCATAGGCGGTGCATTAACGACCGTGATTATTGGATTAGTATTTGAAGTAAGGTATGCAATAGAATTGTTTGTAGCATCTGCTTCTTTGGTTATCAACAGTTATTGAGATTGAAAATATAATACAAAGACAAAGAAACGAATCAGATGTTAGAAACATAGTTGAATAGAGTTCAGGCGAAGAGTCTGTCTAATAGAGTCAAAGTTGCGAGCGTGCGGTTCGTAGCCGCAAAAGACCACCGCAAACCTGTTATAGCGATCTTGCAAGACCATTTTGAAGTTCCTTCTATAGTGACTTGCTTGGCCTGTTCTACACTGTCAATGTGAGTGTCTGGGTCGACGTTAAAAGTCCGCCTGGCCGCCACATGAAAAAAATACTGCAATTTAGTGTTGTGTGTGTGACTGTGTCTTCTCTTCTGATCGGCTCTGCCTCGGTACGCCGCTCCGGTGAACGTGGCTCTGGGGAAACAATTGCGTTGGCGCGTTAGATCATCGAACCTGTGATGGCGATTTTGGCGCTCCACTTTGATGTACCATCGAGGACTGATTGCTTGACGGTGCTCATGTGTGCAGAGTGCCCCTCTCCCTCGATGCTAAACACGCATCTGTTACATACATACATGTGTCAGCATTCACACCGCTTCACGTGGTTTGATGGATGGTGATACAACATTATACGTGAGCTACGACTGCTGGATGCGCTATCATTGTGACGTTGTTATTTATTTTAACATTGGTCAAAAATGTGCTGGTGAAGGTTGACCAAATCGCTGCTAAAGAAATGTTAAAAGAAAATCATTGCGATATTCGTGGTATTGGATAACAAAACATTTCAACAAATAAAAGATATCAAAAATATCAGTGTCCATATTTAAAATAAAATAAAATTCAATATACCTGTCCATTCCAACCTTAGAAAAGAAATAAGCAATTAACAACATCAATATTTAGGTAAATTCAAAAGGAAAATATATTACCTGATCAGTTCAAAGATTTCTGGCTTATCGCGTTCTCGTTGTTTCATCCTCTCCTTCATAGCCGTGATGATGGAATTGGCTTTGTCTTCGGCACCATGTTTAGAAGACTTCTCGGCAGCCCCTGCGAAACACACTGCTCAGGCGGTGCCAACCAGTTCTTGGTAGTTGCGGGATGCGCCAGGAGCGGCCCCCCCGCCCCGCACCCACACCCACCACCGACAACTCTCAACCACAACCTGACAAGAATCCAACTTCAATATTTGTAAAGTATGTAGTATGTTATGCCAGATCTGATCAGGTTGATGACCTCGAGCGGCGCAAGCCGGAGTGGGTCTGAGCACGGCGCCTGTCCAACAAATCCAATACATTCCGTCGCGTTTTATTAAGAAATTCCTCATTTCTTGGCGGATTATCAATTGGGACTCATCAACAAGCCACCAAATCTATGGTGCGTCCGGAATGTACCCTCAAGCCATAGATTAAGATTCCCTTGTTTTGTATGTAGGTATCTGTATTTATTTGTACCTCCGTCATCATTGTTTGAACTTGACTTTCGATTGTTATTCACATTGATTTTGTTTGAACTTGACTTTCGATTGTTATTCACATTGATTTTATACAAAAGCTTCAACCTCCCTAGAGAAAAGAAGGAAAACAAAAAGACAGTGAAAAAAGTCCATGAACCAAAACAAACAAAAAGGACCACATATAATATTGAAGTGGACAGACATCGGATTGCGTGCACACAATGCTATATCAGGCACATCTTTACACATTAAGTGATAATCGGGCTCGTTATTTCGCTTGTGTTACTGAAGCTTCAGACCAATTTTTACGAAAGTGTGTCATTTAATAGTGTAAAATGTAAAGTAAAGGGTAAAAAAGTACAAAAAGTATATTGTTTAAAAGGGCTTTAAGTTCGGCGCTGGGCGGGGCGGCCCGAAGGAAGGGACACATCACACGACTCAAATCCCTATCTACGTGATCTACAGTCTACACTTCGAAAACTGCTGTTTTTATTGTTTCGAATAAATTATAAAAGAGTATAGTATATTAATAAATTTAAAATAACTCACCTGAGCCAAACGTAAACATAATAGAAACACAATCATATAATGGTATAACTTACACAAAGTAAACACAACATATTAAAAAAAGATAATATGAAAAGGAAGCAGAAAAATAAAATCCCTGACAAATTCAAAGTGTAGACTTGATTTTAGCGTGCAGTCGATGGATCTAAATCGTAAATCTTAACGTTATCTGCACGCGGCAAGTCCGCGTTGCCACTGCCCACCTAAACGTGCAATGATCTCATCCAAACTATAGGAACGTTATAATTTAGAATATCAAAAAAGTGTCTCGTAACCAATAGCCATGCACATTGACGAAGCAACGGTCAATTCACTGCGAGGTAGGGAAAAATCATGCTTACTTATTATATGAGGTCATATCAAGAACGTAAGAACAGTCAAACAAATAAACACAGAAAAAAAAATCAAGAAGAAAAAGATGGTTTGATCAATCGTTTTGCGTGACCGGTGAATGTTGTCTAGGTGTTTCCATCTTTACCGGTGATTCTGGTGTTTTTCATGATCAATGTTTGGTTACATACTGAACCGATACATGCAGAAAAGTATACTCATGCACTTAAGTCGCTATTTGTGATATTTGGTTCCACTACAAGGAAACTCGACTTAGTAGATTTACCTGACATCAGTGGTAACCTAAATTGCGGGATATAAACATATTACGAAGGCAACGTTTCGAATTATCAGTAATATATAACAAAAATCGTCACTTCATACATACAAGGATAACTTATATTATAGTTAATATTTAGATTTATATCACGAGCCATTTTACTTGAGATAGTGGACAAGTATCGTATCCAAACAGAATAGATAATAATCTCTCGCCTTTGTAATCGAAAATTCTCGGATGCAAGATATATACTATCTGCGTTGGACTTTGCCGAAGTACGGGTACAAAGGACATAACTCTTAAGGAGTCTCCATAAAGTGGTGCTCCATTCATACTGCTTTTGTGACGAGAGTCCCGGATGTACTTGAGCATAAGTCTTGAGCTGAGCAAGTTATTTTATTTAAATTTTTCAATAGAAGTTTGTGAATTTGGATAAAAGTCAGGGACTTTCAGCGGTTAAATTTTTTATTAATTTCAGTACAAAAATAAATTGTTCAAAAACGTTCTAAACTTTGAAAGTAGGTACTTATTAACGAAGTGTTCTGGGTATAAATATTGATTTTCCCCCACGGCGTTGTGTTGGGTACTTCTTATCCGAAGATCTTGTCTTCATGAGTGACCTGTCAAGCCTCACTTGACTGATCTTGAGTTTAATAAGGAGCGAAGCGCTTTGCCGTCGACTTTCTACCTAAATATTGCTTGGAGCTTGTGATGTGACGATCTTTGTTTAATTACAAATTGCATCATTATTATTGACAGTAATTATTTAGTTACAATTTCAAACTTGACCATTGAAGTGTGAGAAAAGATTCATGAAACTTGAGAGAATTCTCTTTTATAAGTTCGAGGCTTGAATTTATGAGGTCAAGTGGGAAACCTGTCTAAACAAAACGCCTTAGAGTCGAAACAACTCGAGCCTCCACTTACTCTGGAGGCAGTCAGCGTTGAGTAAATCTTTGCACTTTTCGTGGCACTTGACTCCGCATTCAGTACACCTGACACCTTGTCTGGCAATGCCCCACAGAAGACCCTCGCACTCGTAACAATAGGTGGGGGAAGTGGCGGACCACAGGACAAAGTTGTGAGGGGTCGTCGACGATATTGGATAGATGAGAGCTTGCAGAGTCTTCTTGTATACGTGCATTTTCTGTAAAATACTTTACTTTAGTTTTGTATAACTTTTATTTCAAGAATTCAGAACTCATTTGAAGTATCTAATTTGACTGATGGTCAGAAGAGAATTAATGTGAAGCTATAAGTAAGTGCTTTTACACCTAATATTTTAAAGAATGATTTATGTACAATTGGGACTTTGTTATTTATTTACCAGTTCCTCATCATTCAACGTTGCTCGATGTACAGCCGACGTCAAGCCCGCGTTCCTCTTCGTAGCAGCCATGGTCTAATAAGAATAACTGCATTAGTAAAATAAACTTAATCTTTCTACAATAAGAGTGTAATTTCTAAAGCAAAGCTTGTTAGTTTGAACTGCCTATCGTTCTACTTGAACTCCTTGCAAAGATCAAATCATGTTTGCTGCTCTTGAAACTCTGTCTTCTACTCATGCCTTCCAAAGCTGTTTCATAAGCTTGTTTTAATGATCATCCTATTCTACAGAAAACATTTTTATTTCACCGTCACTGATGAACATTTTGACATTTACAAAAGTGAACTCTGAAATCAAACTGTTGCAGTAACAAGTGCGTAAAATGTTAAAATAGGTACAATTTTGTGTATGTGTGAATCGACACTGGGTGTACGCACAATGTGGGGACTCGTTGATTGATGTTGTGATACAAAGGAACCCTTCGTAAAAATAATATTTGCTGTGATATTGAAGCTCGCATGGAAACGAAATTGGCAAGCACGTGCATGTTCCGAGTGTCGAATTCAATTTCCATTTTTATTAATCTTTATGTACATTGATATTGTTTGACAAGACTAGTTGTCATTTTTTCATTAACGTTACCTTTGATAACTCTATACAATGAACCTGAAGCAAATCATGCAGAGGCAAATTGAATCATTCATCATAATGCAAGCACACTATTTACAGTGAGTGAAAAGAGAAAAGAAGAAACTCTTTTTATCTTTTCATTGTCAAAACGAAACATGCAAAGAATAAGATATTGTTATTGGGAGAGAAATACCTTGAGAACCTGCAGGTCCATGGTAAGGGGGTGAAATGCAATGATACCATTATTATTTATCAGGAAGATTTAACGGTCCAGTGGTTGCTACGCTACAACTTATTGGTGACCCTATTTTTCCAATCGGGGAATAAGAAAGGTTAAGGTTATCTAAGTAAGGATAAGAAGTACAAATACAGGTAACATTTATACACCGATTAAGAAAGAAAGGTTGATAGTCTTTGATAGTAGATATTTATTTAATAAATTATTGACAACTAATGGAGAGCAGTTTCAGGGCACAGGACTTGTGGTTGTGTCAAATACACTCTAAAACTTTTATAAATATATATTAGGGCGTAATAACATTGCTACTTTTGAATAGTACTTTTTCGGATAGCTATCCTTGTTTTTTTTCAATAATATGCCGAAACGATCTCCCCATAAATTGTATACACATCGGCTATGACGCCGCGAAGAAGAAAACATTTATTACGCGCCTAAAATTACTAAGCCTCAGAAGCAACGTCGATGCCAGCTGTAAACATTTACGACCAGTTTCAAACACCTCTGAAAATGCGGAATAACCCCACATACGTATAAAATATATTCGTATATAAGTTATATATGATCCAAAAAAGATATTTTGGGATTGAATTTCACGTGTTATATTAAAAAAAAATTGTACTCCAAATCAATATTTTTAGTGATACTTCTCTTTATTCATATAATTTTTTTAATACACAGAAACTTTACAAAAGATCAATTTTAATAAAAAAAAAACCATTTCGAGTTAAACAAATTCAACATACAATACCGAAAACACCGATTATAGAGCTTAAATAGAGACACCATGAGATCTAGCTCATGTCATTGGCTTGGTAATAATATACCTTTATGGATCATATAATTGAGATTTGAAACCAGTCAAAAAAGAGATCTTACACCATAACCAGATAAATATAAATAGATTATAATATTAACTTGAAAGGAAAGTTACTTACAAGTTCTGACACGAGTGGTATCGATTTTCTTCTCGGTCTGATGTCGGGCATGCTGTCGATGTTGCTGTAGAACGGGTTATCTCCCGGATGCCTATCAAAAGATTTTAAACTTTATGATATTTGCTCGTAAAACACACAATCGCTTACCATTCACTTGTGATTTGCACTCAAAGACAAAAATTTTAGGAATGCATAGTAACAAATTATATAAAATCCTAAAACTCATTTTCCTATTTTTCTAATCACTTTAGTTCAGTGCATAAGTTTGTACTATTAAGTTTTATCACATACCCATTGCCACGACCCCCTTGTTCGTTGAATCCGCCAGAGCCATTCTAAAAACAAAAAAAAAACATTAAAACAAAAACAAAATAAAAAAAACTAAAAGTTAACATTTTATTTATAACCAAAAATACAAAAATACAAAACTCAATTAATTCGATCAATTGGTAACCGTCATCAATTTTAAGCCTTCAAGTGTCATGTTTTAATTAAACTTCAATATTGCAGTTGGTGAATTAACAATTGATCGAATAAATAAATTATATAAGTTAAAAAAAACTATGGAGAATTAATTTTATATAACCAATACACAAATTTAAAATGAATAGATGCTGCTTGATTTTTGTAAGTTTCTAAAATTATGACTTCTACGACACGAATACAACACTGTCCCAAAGACTAAGAAACAACCTATCTTTTCAAAATATAGTTCAAACATTTTTGCTAAAACGATCCCTATTCGTATAACTTTTCAACAAACTCTTAGTTCAAACATCTAAGACCCACTAAATATATTAAGTGCCAGCTAATTTTTTTCTCGTGTGTGTACGCTAGTCGATTATATAAGCCATAATGATAATGTTGTGATATTTGAATATTTTGAACAATTTAAATATACCTAAGTTTATATTTTTTATCTGAAGATATGGTGAATAATTTTCAAATAAAATACCTTTGAGTCTACACTCTGCTTTGGTAAAAATATTGAAGTAATCTTCAAGCAGACTGAATAATGGCATACAATAATAGTTATTATTTTGTAAATAATCTCTGCTTACGTGATATGGAGTGTTATGATATTTAATGAATTTTGTACGTGAAATGCTTTCAAAGCCAATAACTTACTATGTTAGAATAGTTACCATATAAACAATTAAATACCATAATTAATATCAAATACAAGACAAGTACTAGCAACATTTTATACCAATACTTAATTTTTTTTTACATAATTTTGTAAAATACTGTTATGTCAATTCACAGGAAAATAAATTGAATGGAGTAGGTTTTAACTGAGAACAACTTTTGATAAAAGAAGTATATTGTGTAAGGTATCGATGGCAACACAGCAAAAAAAATAGAGTAGAAGGAAAATTTATTTCATTAGATTGTAGCATTGTTAACTAAAAAGTATTATATTTCTTTACGATGGGTTAGCTGGTACTGGTGTGAAACCGGCCGTATATTATATATTGCATAAGTAAGGTACCTAAGTATAAACTAAAATGTGAAAGTAATAGTCACGAGTACTTGCCAAGTCAATTTAGTAATAAATATTTCTAAAGTTACGTTATATCAATGTAATATAATTTTATTATAAACCTACAATACTGTGTTCAGCTTTAATCATTAATTTATGTTCCTAAACATTGTCGTGTAAATATTATAAGCAAGTTATACATTTTAGTTATATACTCTTAGGTAGGTATTTAATTTATTGAGAGAAAGAGCTTCGTAAAAAATTAATATATTTTTATATTCAAAGTTTTTAGTACTTTTCGTACAGGAAAAATACCTAGTTAGTGCCTTAAATAGGTCGAACGTTGATAGCATGTATATTTTGAGTAGGTATATAGTTTTAATAAAGAGCACCTATTCTACTTATACAATTTAATACGAGTTATAGTTGAAGACACCGTCTTTAGTACTTGTGTTACTAAGGTTGAAAATAAGAGTCATTATTCACAACCATAGTTTAGTTATGTAGAAGTTAAACTTGGGCTTCGAAAACATAATAAAACCCTTCATTCGAATACAAATCACTATAAATATTTAATATAGAAATGTTGGAATGGACAACTACCTACGCTAAAATTCTACAATCTAACAGTTTATGGTTAGTTCTTCGTTAATTCTATAATTAAAGCGGGTTATATATTTTTGCAATGGCAAAGAGTAATATCAGTCTAGCTATTAATAACGCTCTCAATATCATATAGGTATTCGGCAACACAGTTCACTACAATAAATTACTTAGCTCTTAACTCTAATTTCATGGAATTTTTGCATGAGGTAACTTACACTTGCTGTTACTTTATCCTTCTCTGTGGAAGGGGCGGTCTCGACAGTCGGTGTTTCTGCTGTCTTCTCTTCGGCTTTTCTGTCTTTTAATGCTTTTAGGAGCTTCCATTTGCTTCCAACAGGGGCGTCCAGTTGTTGTGGAGGCTCTCGAATTTTAGGGTCCTCAGCAATTTCTGGCATGTCATAGTCGTCGTCTAAATCATCGCCACTCATGACAGGACTGTCAGGACCCGATGTTTCGCCTGAACCTGAGTCGTCAGCATAAGATTTGTCGTCATCATAATCTTCAACCTCTTTAACGTCGTCTACAGATTCATCAATTGAAGGAAAAGTAGTTATATCTTTCCACGTTTCTTTTGGCGACTCGTCGTATTTAGTTTTAACAGTAGCTGTTTTCAATTTTAGTTCTCGGAGCACAAACGACATTTTTTCTTTCAAATTTTCTTCCGGTTCTTCTATTATTTCTTCAAATTCTGGCTCTTCTGCCAATGTTTGCTGTCTTTCCAATTCAAACTGTGATTGATGCTCCATTTCTTCTAATTTTCTTAGTTCATAACAATACCATTCATCTTCAGAATCAATGCTGTCTTCAGTACTTTGTCTTCTTGAAGATACTCTAGAGCCGCTTCTCCAAGAGTGAGTACTCCTGCTATCATCATCGTCATGTTTATTTGGTATTTCTAAGCTTTGCTGATGTCTTGGTTGAAATTTATTATGTACACCACGGGTACTTTGAATGGATGGACTTCGTTCGGGTAACATAGAAGGTTCCTCTAAAACTGTACTGTTTTTAATCTCTGGAGTTGGTGGAGTAGTTTTATATGGTCTTTTTTCTCTTTGACTTTTACTTTCGTCAATAATATTATCTGGTTGTGGCTCTGGTTCTCGTTTTGTAGGAGATGCATCAGACTCAATTTGATCATCAGAAACTGATGAAGATTTTCGTAAACGATACTTTCCTAGTGCTCGAGAAACTGCAAACTCTTGCGATTCCTGTCTTCTTCCATTATATGCTTTATTACTTTCAATAGATCCATCTTCTGAGGGAGTTGTTATTGATTTTTTAACATCTCCAACAGTTGCAAAAAGAGAAGCAGGTGATTGGTTGTCGTCTTTTTCCTCGTCGTCATCATCAAATAAATCTATATTTGATATATCAGTATCAATGTCCAGTTTTTCCAGATCTTGTATTTTATCTTGTTTCATTTGACTTACGCGAGCAAAATGAAAATCGATATCATCACTTTTATCTCGAGGCAAATTTGTATTATTTGATGGGAATTCGTTTTCTTCGACAATGCATTCACTATCCTCAAGTTCATGGAAACCTTGTTCTTGTAACTCCTGAATTAATTGTTGTTGCTCAATAATATCCTGGTTATTTACTTTTCGTGGTTTTTGTTTAGGTGGTACTTTGACGAACATGTTACTTTCATGATTCGAATCAGAAAACACACTATCGCTGTCTTCTGACTGAGCACTAGATCGACCACCAGACCACTCCGTTTCAGACGTTTCAGGATCTGATAAAGATTGATGACTAGCTTGATTTTTTCTTCTTGCTTTTTGTAACAAACCAGACATCGATGCCACTAAATGATATTTCTTTTTTCTTCTCTGTGCTGATAGAATTCTTTCTTTTAAAGTTTTTTCTTGCTGTTGTTGTTGGTGTGGTTCTGTGGTATCCACATCAGTAGGCAATGAGTTTGATCTATGTTTTTTGGGTAAATGTAGATCTGGTAACCAATGAGTCATGGTAGACATCGCTGATTTTAACGAGGAAGTGCGTTTTGGTTTCTTTTGCTGTTTCTCGTGTGTTCTGTCTCTTTCTGCTGTACTTTTGAGGTTCGTCGAGATAGATAAATATCCAGACTCAGAAACTAACATACCACTTGAATCTACATATTGCTCTTTCCTTGTTCTGGAGGATGACTCCACTTTTTCATATCCTTGATTTTCGAATGCTACACTGCCATTTCTTTGATCATATTGCTGTTGTTTAAAATACTCTTGTTGTAACTGATTTTGGAATTGCTTTCTTTCAGCAATACTCAGGGAGTGCGATTTGAGACTAGAAGTCTCCATTGAACTAGAAGGTGAACTCCTACCTTGCCAAGATAGTTGGTCTTCTAATGATGCCCGTTTAGGTGAGTCGTATCTGCTCGAAGTAGGATAATAAGAGAGTGCATCGGTAAGGTTACCAGGCGGGTATCCTCCACGACCCGTAGGCTTATAGCCATTTTGATAAAAGTGAGGATCATTCGCACCCATGGTATTTGCTCTTGGTAGTGGCCTCTTATTTGCATTTGCTGACGACATTACTACAGTTTGAGCATGATAGCTGGGTTCTGGTGGATATGAATCTACTGTGGTTCTCACAACAGATTCTTGAATTTCATTTCTATCTAATAATTCGGAAAAATGTCTGTCTTCAGATAACATTCCTCTAGGTGTGCTATACACAGTTGTAAAAACTGGTTGTCTATTACCTGCAACTGAATATATTGATGGAGCTTCATTGCCATAGTAGTAATCAGGTATACTACTTATTTGAGTATTTGGATCAGGTATTGAGTAAGGTAATTCACTCTTTAAGAAATCACTTTCAACCTTTGCTTGAGCTTTAGTAAAGTCTCTAGAACCCCGTAAATTTTGAGCCACAATCTCTTCCTTTCCCAAGTCATACTCCATTTTATTGCTTTTATCTTCAAACATGTACGAGTCAACCAGTGTTTCTAAATAAGGTTTAGAATCCACATCGTATGCTAGTCTTTGAATGGATTGCGGTGATGGGATTCTAATCTTATGTGGGTCATGACTAATGTGAGAAATTCTGCCTGTCTTAGGAGAGCCGGGACTTTTCTCTAAGCTCGACCAACCACTCATGGAAGATAATCCCGAGTCTGATTTAGCCGCCACAATATTCGCGTTGTCTCGTTTTAAATGCTTAGGCGAGGTTTTAGGGGACTTTGGTGATCTAGGACTCAGTCGCATACTGTCTGTAGGTATTGCACTTTTTGTAGAAAGCATTGCTGAATGAGGTAATATTCCATTTTTATCTACGGAAGGAAACAGTTCCCCTCCGTTAGGTGGTGCAGGTGGTGGTGGGCTGGGAGATTTTCGCCTACTTTCTTCATAAGCTAGTTCAAGCCTGCTTTCATTAGGTCCGTTATAAATATCATGTATTGATAACGGAGAATGTTGTTCCGTACTTGACTTGTACATGTCAGTCAAAGGCTGTGACATTCCTTTACTAGAGTAGTAGTTATGTCTAGAAGGTTCTGCGACTTGATATGATGAGCCATATTCGAATCTGTCTCTGGAATGAGCACCAGGTGATTTGCTGGATTTTGCTGCATTGATCTCAGCATTAGCGACTGCAGAACTGTAAGCTAGACGTCCAGTCACCGTAGTATAAGGTTCTGTTGATGTTCTTTCTGGAACAAATTTTCGACGAGGAGATAGAGTAGGTTGTAAGTAATCACCTTTTCTATCTATCATGCTGTTCTCAGTAAGTGATAACCTTGACGGTGATTTTTCTCTGGAAATCGATTCTTTTGGCGTTGCTAACATGAAGTCGTCGAAACTTTTCATCATATCATTAATACCCCAATTCTCACTGCCGGCATAAACGCTTTTCAATTGTTCATCAATGATGTTACCATCCTCAACAAGTGTTTTCGCTTCAATATCTCTATCGTGTTTATTTAATTTACTTTCAGGACTTAGGAGCATTTTTAAGTCTTTTAGTTCTCTAGAATCTTTATGTAACTGGGTAGTGAGCCTATCTAATTCATGTAATTTATCTACTGTAATTTGATCTATTGTACTTAAAGTAGACAAGTGCACCAAATCTCTTTCACTTATTTCAGGTCCACCTTGCAATCCACAATAGTTTTTATAATCGGTTGCACTGTACACTTGCCTTCCATTCGTAGCTAACATTTCTAAATCGGGTTCTTCTGGAGCTTCCCATATCATATCTAGCTGTGATGGTGGTCTTGATGTCTCTTCACAAACAAGATCATCCCGATACGCTTGATTTAAACTTTTATAAAAAGCTTCGTCTGATTCTAAGACTTCGTCCGTAGGAACTAATAGCATAGAACTTCGTCCTATGTCTAGACCCTCTTCTATACCTTCTTCGACGGTTCCGTTTCCGAGTATTTCTCTGATGACTTCCAGCCGCGACATTGAATCTCTACCTGCCACCGTCCGACACGTGTAAAAATCAAGTAGAGTAGATATGACGCCTTGTTGATCTGATAGTAGCGCTTCGAGCCTCTCAAGCCGCTCCCACATGCGGACGTACTCCTGGCTAAGTAAGTCAAGGGCTCGCCAGGCGTACTTGAGCTCTGTCTCGAGTATGTTAAGGCGAGTTCCAAGGCGCTCCATGTAGTCGCTGATAATGTAGTCCCCCGAGTAGGGCGGCAAGTCGGGCGGCAATGCGAGAGAGCCGCAGTCGTCCATATCGACCTCGGTACCCCCACTCCCGCCGGCCTCGCTTCCCTCCATCGCGCCGCTTGCGCCGGCCCCGCCACTGTCGTGAATATCGCGCATCATCTTCGTATCGGAAAGTAGGATTCACGTAACATTTTCCACTATGAGTCATCCCATATCGTTTTGTTATTAACACTTTTCACACAAAAACGTCCCGTTTGTTTTATCGTCACTAACACCATTGTCTCACTTTTTTAATTTATTTTCTCATTGTTTTATAGCACTATTTTCACTGTTATACGATACTAGTTTAACTTTGTATCGTGGATTGCTTTGATTTTATCAAATTATCGTTTATTTACTTGAAGTATTACTTTTTCACTTCACTGAAACGTAAAATTGACTGTGAAAATGACTCAACTGGTTTGGACATAAGCTGGCTTATGTTCACTCCAGTATCAGGGGTGGAAGGGAATACCTCGGCGGAACACGTAAACTTCAAAATCTTTCGCGACCCGATTTTGTGTGGGAAAATGTTGTTGTCAAAACATTTGTTAGAACGGTTTTCGTGAGTGAGAGTTGACGCGTTCCTGTGGGAGGCAGCTAAGCGGTTCGCATTCGATTTCACGTGAGCAAATGCGTCTCAGAGGTGAAAGGCGTTGCTCGGCAAGGGAAGGAAATAGGATAAAATGAAAGGAAATTAATGCCGAGTTCCACCACCGCTTCGCTTAGATTATTAACCTTGGGGCTATCGGATTAGGTGAGTAGGTTTCGTCGGTATCGATTCGGATAAACAAAACATTGAAATGACTTCATTTTGACGGTGAGCCTTAGGTATTTATTTCTTCGAGAAGCGCGTGCCGAAACCACGCTTTCTTAGCACCAACTACGTAAATGAGAAACGTCTATAGAGCGAAACGTGCTCAGTTTACTGAAGAGGGAATGCCTTTGACACCATATAGAAATACTTAGAGGATCGTAGATAGTGTGGTATGTAGGAATACTTATGTAAGCAATGTTAGCGAACACCGCGAGGGTATAATAGTTTATGGGGGTATTGTTTTCCGAAGAAATATATTCTCTAAACATGCGCACTGTACTCCGACCTTACCGAACCTGGCTATATTCATTGGAGCACTGTATAGTAAAATAAAAATATGAATTGGTCAAACAATTTGATGAAAAGACGGTCTCTAATTGATATTAGCTTTGAAAGGAATATTGATTTATTATTCCAAGGACATGACATCAACAAAACGTAAATTACTCGACGTGATTTCTTAGAATCACGTTTTCCTTACGACTTTCATCGTGCCCACCTGTTATTAAATATTGCCGCCCTTATTTACCCTCGAGGACAATAAAACGATTTCTTTTTAATAATTTAATCCGCAGCCATACTTTACGGGCATGCGATGAATTTGAAAATAAAGAAATACATGGATTTATAATATTTATACATCTTATTTAATAACATTGGTACGTGAACGAAAATAGATGTTTTAAAGCTTCAGTTCTTTTTTGTAAGATATAAAAATATTTTTGTAAAACTACACAAATTACCGTTTAAAAAAGCTGTTTTTCATTCTCAATAGTGTACTGCCTAAAATATTATGTGCAAAAGTAATATCTTTGTAGTAGGTATTTCAAAAGATTGTTTGAATTTTTTCGTTTGAAAGAAATATTCCATTGCTCAAAAGAAACCTCAACACACTTCTTGCGGACTACAAATCCAATTATTGTTAAGAAAAAGTTCTGGTACATTTTGGCCAGAATCCAACCTTTTCAATTGTCGATTGCCATCCCAAGGCACTGTTCGTTCTTGACGGTTCATTGGCACTAATTTACTTTGGGAACGCAACTTCCAAGTGATTACTTTGCATTCGCGCTCTGTTTGGGCTCTTCCCTTAAGAATGAAGCAGCTTTTTATTGCACAAAACAAGGGTTGTACGATTCTTCATTATGAATGGTGGTCAAAATATAATTAAGCTCATTTTGTTACTCCATTTTGACTGTTATATGGCAAGCTGCTGTAAAACAATGAAAAAATAAAAAAGTAGGCGTAATGCGATGAAGTATACCTACAAAGGTTTTATTAAGTTGGCGATATGCAACCTATTATGTAAAAAATTGTAAAAGTCGGCTAAGCTCTATAGTAGGCATCTTGCTACTAAATCGCTATAATAGATAATTCATTAATTGAGCACATCAGATCTAAAGTTACTTGCTGGCGACTGCGCAAGTTTAAACACAAATCAATAAATTCGAGATCCCATAAATCTGAGCCACTGCTTAATTTATAAACCACCCCGCAACCCTTGAGTATAGAAATTGAAAGTATAGGTGCAGGTAATCGTTCGTTGACCCTCATCTCACCTCTACATGAAGGGAACCGTTTGATCTACACGGAGCTTGCTTGGGGTGGGGTTTCTTTCATATAAGAGTTTTAAAATTTGAGGTTTCGATATATATATTTTTTATATAGAAAGATGCAAAAGTACTTTCAGTAAATAAGAGCTCTCCTTACTCTACCATAGTCTAGAGTAAGATAGGGATTTTTAAGATGTTTCAAGAATTTTCCTGTAAGAAAAGCTTACGTTTCTCGACCATAGTTTAAATCTGGAATTCTTTAACTATTTCGTGTTACGAGTATATAAAAAGCGTATTTTATTTAGATGAGGAAAAAATCCTTGGCAATCCAACAGAAGACAAAGTGACATCCCAATAAACCCACAACATATATTTGATCACGGGAAATCCATAGATGCTCAACGCTCACAGCCGATAGTATAATACTTGAAAAATGGGGAAGCTATGTCTAAGATGATAATGATAATTTTATCAGAATGATTTTCACATCATATTATGATAAATTTAATTTTATAAATACCGCTCTTAACTACTTACTAGAAGGTTCAGTATGTTTACCATACCTGGAGATTTCTGAGCCCATTCATTCTATTTTCAAAAAGCTGACTTATTTTCTTTCTTGTTTAGAATAAAGTAGCTTTATTGTTTCATAATTATCGAGCTGAAACTGTGAACCTTCACCCTTATATTATGAACCACACACAGCCAATTAAGCCTATGACTGTTTTCACACAGCAACGACACGACACGTTCACGATATCATCCGCAGGCTAATAAACTTGACGCTTTCATATCGTGATCGTTCACACCGACGATATTTATTGAGTCACTGGCATATAAGTATCGTGTGGTATCGGATTGTGTGCAAACGCCTTATGTGGCCTACTTTGTGCCCATAATTACGAGTATAAGGGCATAATTAAACTTTTATACCAAGGAAAGACCGCACGCGAGTCAAGTTACTCGTTGAGTTACATACTTAAGAAAGGCTTGTTTAAATGCCTACCTAATCTATTAAACGACGCCATAAAAGTGTATTTACTTTTCGAGGAAGATTAATTTTGTCGTAAAATAAGATGAGATAAACATTAATCATCATCATCATCATCAATCTATATCGGTCCACTGCTGGACGTAGGTCTCTCCCAAGACGCGACACTGAGCCCGGTCTTCGGCTCTTCTCATCCAAATGACAGGCGTCATGGCTCAGTCGGTAGTAGCTCTGCCTTCCGTGGTGTGGGTCGTGGGTTCGATCCCCACCGTGAACAAACATTTGTGTGTTGTAAACATAGATGTTTGTTCTGTGTCTGGGTGTTTCTATGTATTATAAGTATGTATTTACAAAAAAAATAATATGTATGTATTCTATCAGCCATCTAGTTTCCATCGTACAAGCTTTGCTTAGTTTGGGACTAGAAGGCGTTGTGTTAAGTGTCTGTGAATATTTATTTATATTTTTTTTAAATATACATTACGGTTATGTTTTTGCAAAATGAAATACGTCTCTATTCATATCCGCACCCAAACTAAAACAAATACAACTCTTTCAAACTAAAGTAATCCAACTGACACGCGTCCCAATAGCCAGATGCTTTATCAGAAAATTGAAGCCGTTTCGAACACAAACTCCACAGCGCTGGACAAACCATTTGGAATCAAGAGCTGTCAGAGCATTTTGCTTACAATTCAGTTGATGTTATGGTATAGTTTTGGTTGCTGTTATAAAGTGATTAGCAAACCATGCATAGGTGCTGTTCGAATCAATTCACATTAACGTACAGCACAAGTTATTTTCTATGTCATACAATGAGCCCACCATATAAATAAGTGGGCTTGATGGGAATATTTTTACCCATTATTTTCAAGATGAGTCACGAAATAGCAATACAATGTTCATAGAATGAAAGATTAAGTACGAAACTGTTCATTTACTAGCGAGGAAATGTTATACAAGCCCAAGCATAGATTGAATCCCTGCCAGAATTTGTCACACGTTGACTTGTGGTCCAATTGAAGTGGATATACTCAAGCCGATGCAGCTGTTGGCAACAGTTCAACACCAGATGTTCAGTGAGACATTTTTGCGTAGCGATTGGCTGAAAAGGCTGTATTACGTATGCTTTACAGCCTATAATAATGTGATATACAGGGCTTTTACCAAGAAAGTTGGGCACACACTAGGGTCATGGATTGCAATTATCGTTATGGTAATGGATAACCGCCTGATATCAGATGGGCCATTGGTTTGTAGTGTTTTTTACTACTCTTAATAACAAACATAAAAGTGTGGATTAATATTGAATGTTTCTGGCGTACTAAAGGAAAAACTGCGACTGACAACTGAGACAAAAGATACATAAAATATTACTTGATGTTAATTTCAAGACAATTTGACGCCATTTCCGTCATAAATTATCAAATCTACGTGTGTTAAATCGTCCATGAATCTACCTATTGGTTCAAGTACTCGTATGCTATGGTTGCAAATCTAACCACAGGATAATAAAAACTGGAATAAGGTGCTAGACGCAATAATTTTCCTCAAAATATTCCTCATATAAATATGTGCGGAAATAAAACCGGAAACAGCTGTTGGCAATTGTTCAATTCACCAGATGTTAGCTAGATTTGCGTAGCGTTTCATAGCGGTATAAGGTCGTATTTCCCTTTTGTAGCGGTCCATGGCGTATTAAGACCGTATTTATCTTTTGTACCTCATGTTTAGGTTTGTTTGTCGTAATGAAATTACGCTATCAGTACTTCCGATGACGGTGTTTTTGTGTGGTCGACACAGACATAAACAAGTACGTGCGTGACCGAATGAATGAATGAATGAAAATACTTTATTGTACGTAGGTACACCTTACAAACTAATATGCGAGACAGACTAAATTACATTATATTACGTACAATGGGCGGTCTTATCGCTAGGTAGCGATTTCTTCCAGACAACCTTTAGTTAGTCATTTGAGTGGTCATTTGAAAGAGAATGTTTGATTCTGTATAAGCCGGTGGGCTCGATTAGAATAACCCAGAGCAAATGTGCAGCCAAAGTTAACCTCAATATTTAGAAAACTAATAACAATAGTAGTTACGCCGGATCTACTGTCGTGAGCAAAATTTCCGTGACATTATTATATTAATTGATTTCACAAAACTAGCATTCATGGTTGCTAAGACATTTAAGTTTTTATAGATGACCCGGAATTTTTGTCTTTTTAGTCATACCTACTATGATTTATTTTTGTCAAGACCAAAGTATATTTTACAGTAGAACAGAATGAAATGGTTCAAGTTTAACTTCAGATGTGAGGAATCCCAACAACTCATTCCAAGTGAACAATACAGCGCAATTGTTTAATTTTTCAAGAAGTTGTATAGAAACCACCAGCTATTGTCTTACTTTCACAAAGAAAACTAGAAGCATTTTCAGTAGCAGAGGCAAATAAGGGAAATGAATGAATTAACAATACAAAGGTTACTGTGGGAGTAAGCCAAAGGTTAAATTTCTTTACAACTGTAACAAGAAAATAAAACAAAAAAGGGTTACCCGGTTTTTGAAATAAAATTATGTTAACTAAAAATAATTAATCATATTCTTCGGTAATGAGTAAACGGCACATAAATCACAAAGTTTCTAAATGAAATATTCCATGAATTGTCTGAAGTTTTTCTATTCAAGGTGTGCATCTTAGCGAGACCAATATCTTGATATTTATATTCTCAGAGTATGGGTAAGGTACGCTTTACTACACGTAAGGTCACTTTCGAGAAACTCAAATGTACCTACCTTTTTTGTTGCTAACGAGCTAGATATCATTTTGTTACAGAATCAGAACAAAACCTGTTTAGTTTGTTACCTGTAGCCAGTTTTCATCCATTCTTATGTTTTATGAAAAAATTATGAAAAATACTGATTTTTGAATTTTTTTTCGTTATTTTAAGTAGTAATTGACCGATATGTTCTTCTTCTAAATGATATAAAACTCTTTTGAAGCTGACTGACAATCAACGCACAGCCTAAACTATCAGGTATGAAATTTGGAGGGTAGTATTCTAATATAGTGTAAGGGTGCACTAAGAAAGGAATTTTGAAAAGTCACACTCTAAAGGGTCTAGAACGCGAGCAACACCGCGGGCGACGGCTAGTTTTCTCATAAAGACATGTTATATTCTTTGTATTTGTATATAACTTTACAATTTATAGAGATGTATAAAAACTTCTTGTATAAAGTAGAAACAACAAGACAAATGAAGCGGATGAATTAATTACAGCGCACTAACGAGCAGCAGCTTTAGGGATGTAACTAGCCGTTATGAGGGAAGTTTAACATGAATAACTTTTTCAATTTAGGAGGAGGACTGTCAGCTTTTGAGTGAGGGATTTTTAAAAGGCAGAACCATATTTTGGGATAAAAATATACCAATTATTCCAAATATATTATCTCTAAATATATAAAACTCTTTTGAAGCTGATTGACAACCACCGCACAGCCTAAACTATAAGTCCTAATGGTATGAAATTAAGAGGGTAGTATAGTATCCTTATATAGTGTAGGGGTGCACTAAGAAAGGAATTTTGAGAAGTCGCACCCTAAAGGGTCTAAAATTAAGATCAAAGATTTTAACCGAATAATACGTACGCTGCTCTCACGTGAGCTAGTATATAATATATACCAAGTATGTTAAAAAATATTACTAACTTTGTAGTATCTCTAATCGTCAAACCTAAAATTTTACATCAATAATTCAAGGTGAAATCCCAAGTTATTTCGATGTGTACGTACAGTCTCTAGTTGTATAAATGATTTTTGAGTTTAGCAGGGTATGATACTACTAGAAGAAATACCTCGAAAAATAGTTTTTTATCCAAGAGAAACGCTTTCAGAGCTCGAAATCTCAAGAGTTTAAATTTATCGCTGTAATTTTGAAGTGAGTTCCATGCAGATTTTACTCAGCTCGTAAAATACTAGGTAAGCTCGGAATGAACTTGAATCGTGCGCCAAAAGTGACGCAACAGCACTTGCTTGAGAAAATGAAAATGCGATTTCTGAAGCTGCAACATTTGTACGTACTAAAACGTGAGAGAAATATAATTGGGTAAATTATAGTGGTTAAATTATCTCCTTATTTACCAGTTGAATTAAAATAAAAAAGTTAAATAAATAACTATTATTTCTGACTTTCTACCTTGTCTTAAAATATCATATTTAGGTGAAAAGGACTTAGAATAATCACCATTTTGACTATTATAGGGCTTTATTTAGAAATAGTGCTCCAAATAAAGTATAAATATATATAAATATAAATCTATAACTCAAGCGTCTGTATCGGCATCGATTTTTGACATTTCAAAGCTTAACTCAAAAATGCTTGAGTCTCGATTCAGACTGGAAATTGATTCTGAATACGGACTTACTAGTAAAAGACCTTTTCATAAAATAAGAGCATTAATGTAGTCTATTTGCTTCAGGGACATTCAAGTGCAAAACTCAAATATGACAACCCAGAACAAAAGAAAGTCGACTAGGATATTTGGTTTACGGTTCGCTAACACACCGATTTTGGGCATGACTGTACCTAATTCTAAAACATACGGAGGAGTTCACACAAGACTGAGCTGTGCTGTGTTTGGTCCGCAACGGGCCCGGCATAATGCGACCCAACCTAATAGACTGTAAGTAGCAAAGACTTTGAACACCTCATTGTCTATAATGTATGTTCCTGTTCTGTGCAACCTTTATAGTCATGATGATGATCATTAATGAGATTCCCTGCCCTTATCCCAAGCTAGGTGGGGTCGGCACAACATGTTTTCTTCTTCCACTCACGCCTATCATTCGTCAACTCTGAATCAACTCCTCTCACATTCATATCCTTTTTCACACAATCTAACCACTTCTTCTTCGGCCACAACCCTTATAGTCAGTAGTGTGCAAATAACACACATTTACGTAATAAAACTAGTAAATTAGCCATGTTATTATAAGTACCTAGAAGTTGCTCACTGGAAAACAATTTAAATTCTAAATACTAGAGCTGAAATATTCAAATAGCTTTGTTGACTTTGAAAGTAAAAGTTTATCAATTCTGTGGAAGAGTTAATTTACGCAATAAATATTTACTTTTGTACTCTAGAGAAAACGAGCCCACTATGCAAATGAGTGGGCTATATGGGATTTTTTTTCCCATCTAGCCCACTGGTGGTCAGGTTCGTGGGCTCGATGGGAATAAGCCAGAAACAACGCCATTATGTAAGTTCGTATGAGTCAGTGGCCAAATCTTGTGGCGGAGTTTTTAGCCCGTCTTAAGGCCTCCGTCGTGGCTTAGCGATTGCTAGACGATGCCGGGACTGACAGTTGAACGTGCCCTCTGAGGCACAGACTATTAAAACCCTTTATTCTGTAGTACGGGTCAGTAATCTACTTCATTAGTTAATGTGAAAAAGTTTCAAAAAGGTTTTATGGCTGAAAATTAGTAACTTTTCTTTTAATTTTCATTACATATATTTTTTTACCAAAATTCAAATTGTACCTTCTGTAAGTCAACAGTTTTTTTAGAAATGTCTCTGTGTTTAAACGCCATGTACAATGGACTATTTATTTGACGCTCTGAAAATAGAACAGTACAATTATGCTCAGACGTGAGCACGAGCACATTTCTTAGCTATACACTAACGGATTGATCAGCGATACTTTAAAATATTAGAGCGTCAATCTGCAATGCACGAGAGAGATGGGCGCTGGGAATTTTCCCAAATGATTTTACCCGGTAAAATTCTATTTTGGAAAATTTCCGGGAAAATTCCCGAAATTGGGAATTTTCACGGGAAAAAACGATTTTCAAAGAAAGTATTACTGTTTCTGAGTGCTTACCTAGTTTTATCGGTTTGCATATCGAAAAGCCACCAGAATAACATAAAAGTGCAAACTATTTATGAGTATTTTCACGGGTAAAAACGATTTTCAAAGTCAGTATTACTGTTTCAGGGTGCTTACCTAGTTTTATCGGTATAGATATCAAAAAACATATCTACCTATCTATACTAATATAGGTAAAACTAAAAAAGCTAAAAACAAAAATTTAATATATGATTAAACGAAATGTGCAGATTTACTAAATAAACTATTCTGATTCCGAAAATCGAGTTTGTCTGTTTATCTTTTTGTTTGTTCGCGGATCACGCCGTAACTACTGGACCAATTTCAATGATTTCATTCGGAAGCCCTTTTTCCGGATTGAAACATAGGCCACATTTTATTGAAATCAAATACCTACGTGTTGTAGAATTAAAAGCAGGCTAAAATTATGAAATCATACTGCCTCGCCATGTGCGCACTACCCTAATAAATTATTATCCTCACTACCCAAAGGTTAGCTGGTAGAGAATGCTATTTTAGCATTAAGTTCGCCTGTATACACTACCTACTTTAAGTTGTGCAATAAAGAATTTTCTATCTATCTATCACCCCTTCCATTTTTTATATTTCATACTAGGTGTCCAGTTGTGCCTATCTATTGAGACATTAAATAATCTGACATCAAACAAGAATGCTATTGTATTTTTCGTCTTCTTCTGTACAATTTCGCAAAACCGGTCAATCGATTCTTCTTCTTTTGTTGTTTTTCTTCTTCTTTTGTTGTTCTTCTTCTTCTCTTTAATAATGGCCTGTGTCCGTCATTTCGGCAGACAATTTTGCCAATGTCAAGTCAAGTCGGCTGACAGTGACAGATAGTAAGAAAATGTCGAATGTGTACGTAGAACTTATTGCGGACACGAGTTTTGACATTTTTTGAAACGACACATAGCACTTTTATTTTAATAGTTTTTCTTGTGTTATTGTTGTTTAATTTTGGTGGAAGTTTACCCAATAATACTTAGGTCATAACATAAAGTGTGAGCCATTGGAATAAATGTGTGTAAAGTGGTTTTTCTGAATGTGAAAATCCACCATTTTCTTTTCAAAACAAACGACAGCCGACTTGACAAATGACTTGACTTGACTTATTTATTACAATTTTAACACTTGACATTGGCAAAATTGTCTGTCGAAATGACGGACACAGGCCATTACTGAAGAGAAGAAGAAGAAGAACTTATTGCGTACCTATGTATTCTGTGGTAATGTATGTTTTTGTCTCGACGTGTATCAGTAACTGATATGATTTCTACATAAAAGAATATTTACGAAAGACAAACACATAAACAAACTAACTTAAGGGAAAAAAAAACAACGTAAGACTAGGCGGTATGGTTTGAAAACTATTGCCTGCTCTGAGGAGCGAACAAAAAAAAAAAAAAAAAAATTTTTGTCTCGACTTTGCCGACTTTGTAAACAAACAATTTCATCAAACTCTTTTTCTATTTCTATGTACATAAGATAATTGTAGGAGGTGGTTTATAAAACTTGATAATGACGTAGGTACTAGAACAATAAAAGAAAGACCCTGTGTAAAGTAACAATATAAATGGTTTTGTGACATGCTACCCATAAAACAAATTGTTTTTAACTACAGGAATGTAACTACCACTAAATGCTCTTGGGCCAGTGCAATTTTGGTGCTATAGATAATTATCTATCGTACATGCTAAATAGAAATAGCTAGCACCCAACATCCTAACCTAACTGATGGAAATGAATACTTACGCAAAACAATGTTGGAAGGTGTACCTATCCGTCTCCTGATGAGACAGGACAAACTTGCCTATGATGATGTAAGTATTTTATTTTTTATTTATTTAATACTTTATTGCACAAAATTATAAATTTGTTACAAAGGGTGGACTTAATGCTGAAAGCATTGTCTGCCAGCCAACCCAAACGTGGTGGAGTAATGAGGTGGTTGGCGTGCGACATTACAGAAAAATCTTAAAAAATAAATAAAAAATATCTTAATTAAATATGATGAGCTTAATTCAATATATAAAAATATATATATATATATATATATATATAACATAACTATATATATATAAGTATACAAAGTATCTACCTATATTTCCTAATATATAGGTAGGCACTAAAACATTTCAATGTTTTTTGCAAATTGTTTGGGTGTGCCTACAAGCTTAGCTTTTAATTTTTGTATTCTCTACAGACAAATCAATCCTATTTTATATTACTAATAACATAAAGGTTTTTTAAGAATGAAATGTAGCTAGGTACAACAAATTCATATTCAAGAAAACTTACCTATAATATTATTTTGTTTCAGTATTTGCATACCACCATCGGCTGAAGAGTTTTCATACAAGTGATGTGAAGAGTACTTACATAAACTTTGTTAGTTGGTTCATATTTTTGTTAACCGTCTAGTAAACTAAGCTTAGTTATAGTCTTTTTATCTGAATAAAACAATGTTGATTATTATTTTATATTTTATTTCAAGAGTTTTGGTCTTACTACCCCCGTCACAAACATTGAGTAGATACATTGTGTGTATTGCGAGTATCTCAGCTCACAGTGGTAGCTTGCTTTGAAAAATGGATAGGTATCACCCTTTACTCTGTAGTAAGTGTAATTCACAACCGCAAGCATGCTAAGTTATGGGTCTGAGATGGGTGTCTTCAATATGCATCCACAAAGAAGCTGAAAAAAATAAGTTTCATTTATATTCATTAATCATGAAGTTACATAATAATAGTATAGGTATTACATGCTTATCCTAATGCAATAGTGTAGTCATCTCAAAATTCATTTTCATTAAACATCAGTAGGATATACTTGCAATATGGAATATGTAGCCCTTCAGAAATATCATACTGGTCATAATGGTACAGTTAGTTTTGAACTGATCGGTCGATAGCTTTATACAATTTTAGAATGAATTTTATAAGTTGTAAAGATATTAGTATGTACCTAGCTAATTTGGTTGATTAGTAGTAAGGAAGTATTCAAAATTAATAATTATGTAAGTAGGTGTGTGGATGTCTATAACTTCCTCAAGGTTTTTTTCTGTGCACTTTCCTATGAGTTGATTTATCTCATCATGAGCTCATCCAAAAGGATTGGCACTGCTTTATTCCTATAGGATGTAGGTATGTATACTTCTGCACCTCAAGCATGTAGTAGGGCCCGCCTGATATAAATGTCTTATTCGTTACAAAGACCTGAAATAAAGAAAAGTTCAATCAGCAGGAAATACTTATACAACATTGAGCTTATCACCTATTTAGAAAGAAAGAAAGAAGAAAGAAAAATATTTATTTTGTTATTTTTTTTAAATTTACAATGTTATAGCGAAACTTAAAATTAAAATAATATAACAAAAATGGCCACCACTCAGCATGATGCCAGGGCAGGATATGTGAATATCCTGCCCAGGCGCTGGTTTTCAGTGGCGCCAGTTGTGTGCATGCTGTAGGTACTGCGATCTATTATAATAAATATAAACCATAGTTTATTTTACCCATAGTTTATTGTAGAATATTTACCCATAAATAAAAATGTAGAACATTTACCCATAGTTTATTGTAGAATATAAACTTATAAAATGGTTTGTAGATGAAGGTGGGTAATTAGAGTGAGGGTTTTGCTGACTTCACAGATGAGTAATTTTACCAAAACATTCTTACCTTTGTAGCTTTGTTTGAAGTATCAACATGTATTGTGGTATGGTTGGTGGCAAGTGAAGAATCAACTTTGTATAGGTACATTTGATGAGGCAAGTACTCCAAAAGGGTCCAATAAAGTGTTGATATCTTCTCGACAAATTGCTAATCACTCCGCACTTTAGGTAGATATTATGTATCTTGCATTCTTGGCTTGGACAACACATCCAATTCATTTGCACTCTCTAGTAAATCCATGCATGTGCATTTTCAAACTATTTCCAAGGTTTTTCAGGCACAAATAATTCTAAAGACTGCTACTTCTAGACTCCTACTTTTTCAAGAGCGATTCAAGAGCGATTTTCAAGAGTTTTTTTTTTTTTCTTTGCACCTCGGAGCTGGCTATAGTTTTAAAACCATACCGCCTAGTCTAACGTTATGTTTTTTCCCTTACGTTAGTTTGTTTAGCGTAAATTATAAGTCAAGTCAAGTCTTCGTCAAGTCGGCTGTCGTTTGTTTTGAAGAGAAAATGGTGGATTTTCTCTTCAAAACCTGAAACGAGTTTTCACATTCAGAAAAATCACTTTACACACATTTATTCCAATGGCTCACACTTTATGTTACGACCTAAGTATTATTGGTTAAAATTCCACCAAAATTTAACAATAATACTCACAATAACACAAGAAAAACTATTAAAATAAAAGTGATATAGTACGTTGTTTAAAAAATGACAAAATTCGAATCTCTCAAGTGCGCTAGTCAAACGATAATCCCCTTCCTCTTTTAGAGGTAGGTACGTATAGATTATGTAGATTTCGAATGAAAACTAAATAGGCAGGTAGTTCTTCCTTTTTTAATAATTAAGACATGTTAAATAGCTCCAAATAACAATTGTTGTTTACATTTTAATCGATCCACAGCTAAAAACCTCAAAAAACTCTTGAAAATTGAAAATTCCCTTGAAAATTCCCATTTTGGAAAGTTTCCGGGAATTTTACCCAAAATACCGGGAATTTTCAATTTTCCCGGTAAAATGCCCATCTCTGTGCACGACAAACTTATTACTGACAAGCACAAAAACATGACGTTTTGAAAGTGTCTTCATTTTAGCGATTTTCGAAATAAATAATGTATTGTTTCTTTATGTAGCTCATATTTGGCTGTCATTTACATACATTTAAATTAGTTTTCTATTCTTCAGTAAAATGTAGAATCTCAACTTGGCTAAGAACTAATTATAAAGTACCGAGTCACCTGTATAGTATAACAGCGTACAGAGATAATTAGATAAGATTAGGATAGAATATTAGCATACAAGACTAGAGCGGTTTCTCGAGACACCCGAGTGTCTCGCTTTAGGTTATCCCTCTAGGCTAGAGCGATTAAATGTTACACACAAATTAACGTTCCTATACTAATATAATTATGTTGTACCTGTATTATGAATACGAGGGCAAAGCTTGTGATATACAACACACTATAGGTGTTTAATATTTCTTTCAACTAATGAAAAAAACGAATAAAAAAAAATAACAATAACATTCGTTAAAAAAAATGGCGGTGTTCGAATATTTTTAATAACACATGTTCTTTCACTTCAACACAAGGTGAACGTATGTAGGTAATATTTTTATTATTCACTTTCTTTACTGCATTGAAATTTGAACCTACGCTTGCTAGATATAATGAATAATTTTATAACTCACCACGAAAATTATTCTTTCATTTTAATGCATTGAAATTTGAACCTACGCTTCCTAAATATAATGAGTAATTTTCATATTTTCATTAGAGTGACCGGCCTGAAGGTATTCTTTCATTTTAATGCATTGAAATTTGAACCTACGGTTCCTAGATATAATGAGTAATTTTCATATTTTCATTAGAGTGACCGGCCTGAAGGTAGTGCTATGTGCCGGGAAGCGGCCGTTTAATTTCATTTCCGGCTTCATCTGCATTTTTGACTGTGTACTCTATTATCTATGAGATAAAGCTCAATATAGAATGAACCACTACTTACGATAATTAAGTCGTTTAGTGTATATTTAACAACATTGATCTGCATTCAATTGTATGCTTTAAGTTGGTTAAAATAAAACACAATATAATTTTTATCCAAGGATCATGAATACAATTGTTATTTTTGGCAAATTGAATGAATGACAATGATTGAATGAATGAGACCTAAGAGACGAAAATTTATTTAGACTTGCGATTTGCATTTTTGCGCCATCGTTAGATGGAAGAAAGTGTTTGTTTCGAAGTCGTATTATGTGAAAAATGCCGAGAATAAGTTCGGATATATGGAACCATTTCGATCAATGTGCGCGCCGATGCGCCGGTACATTAGAATAGAATAGAATAGAATAGAATAATTTTTGGCAATAAAAATTATTCTATTCTATTCTATTCTAATGTACAGGCGCGGCGGCGGTGGCGTCGCAAAGTAGGCTACCTGCAAATACTGCAAGAAAAAGTTTTAATTTTATTGAAATATAAAAAGTAAACCTGTGTAGGATGCCCTTATATTTCTTATCTGTGGACCGTTCGTGTGAACGGTGAATGTTTTTGTCTATGAAAAATTGTCTGTGCTCGCTCTCTGCTAATATCAATCATTCACTCATGCGTATAAATAAATTTATCTAAGCGAGTTTATCGAATATTTATTCAAATAAAATTAATCATTAAAAATAACGATATATTTTTTTATCGTTATAACATTAACTAATAAAAAAAAATAACCGATATTGACACCTCTACAACACACCCACACAACTCAGTACCAGAATCGTGTCATACTCAAAGCCTATTCAACAAAAAAAAGTCTATGATTATTTCACATAGTCCCATTCTAGTTATTTTTTTTTTTCGTACTGTTTATTTAAAATGTTTATGGATGTAATTTTTTTTTTCTGTAATAACTTTTTTACTTTTTTTTTACTAGTAGATTAGTAGTAGTAGAGCTCTTTGTGAGAGCTCGTCCGGGGAAGTGCTACCACCGTACCCATTTCTGCCGCCAAGCAGCGATACTCGCATTGCTGTGTTCCGGTTTGAAGGGTAAGGGCGCCGGTGTAATTAAAGGCACATGAGACTTCAAGATCTTTACGTCTCAGAGTGATGGACGCAGTGCATTGTCTTACAGGGCACGTCCTCATTGGACTTGCTCTGTGAGGTAACATCAGGTGAGCTATCAGGTTGTTTCATTACTATTACCATAAAAAAAAATACTAAGCAAAGCTTGTGATTTGCCTGAAGGGCCACCCAGAAGGAGAGAAACGATTTATTTTTGTAGACTCACATCTTGTATTTTATTTGGTTTTTGACACACACTTTTTAGTTTGACAGGTCGCAATAGTACAGACTATATCATGATCAACATACCACCCGCCAAGAACATTATGATGGTCTTTATTTAAAAGTTAAAGTTATCCGAGGGAAGTGCAAAAAAAACAACTTAATTTTAATTTTTTACCTAACTTCCCCTTAAGTGTTTGAGCTGAAATTTTATGTACATATTCCTGAATCTATGTTTATACATAATCAATAAATTGTTTTGAAAAAACTAACAAATTTTATTTTTTCCAAATCTATCGTTGAATTTAGTTAATCGATGTGAAGTCTATGTTTTCTATCAAAGTACAAATTAACTAATCTTAAGTAGTAATAAATCTCTTTATCTTAACTCTAATCTATTCTTGTTAGTTACTAACCACCCGCCATGGTATATTAGTTGAAAATCTAGGTGGTTATCAAAGTCTTTAGTCTCACTAGTGAATTTAAGTACTAAGTTATTGAGATCAAAATTCTAAAGTTATCCTCGTAATTGAATCTAAGAAGTTAAATCTAATCTAGGTCATGAAAAATCTAAGTTAAATGTCTATAGGCAATCTAGAGACCTTTGTGACTGGTCTTTTGAATGTAGAATTTTGTGATTTTAAAGTTAAAACTCTAATCAAGTTATCCCCCCCAGGATGTGTATCTATGATCCTTGCTATCACCCACTTGCTTGGGGGCAAATGATCCTCCTTTACTATAACTAGGTCTCCAATCTGTAGGTTAGGTAATTCTCTAAGCCACTTCGGGCGTTGTTGGAGATTAGTCAGGTATTCTTTTGACCATCTTGACCAAAAGTCTTGTAGAAGTCTTTGTGTAATTTGCCATCTTGACAATCTGTTTGTGTTTGTTTGTAGATAAGTCTCTTCTTTGAATTCTTGTTGTTGACATAGAATGGTACATTTTGTCAAAGCTGAGGTTATTTCCTTTCCTGTTAAATGTTTCTCATGTTTTTCTCTGCTGAATACTCTCATGATGTATGCTGTTACTCGTAGTAGTTTTGTTAAGCTTGAATATCTGTCGAATAAATCGAAATCTTCTGTAGTAGTTGTTGTCATAGCTTGTATCTTTTTCTCTTCCAGGTTTGTTGTGGTATCAGTAAGTTGTTCGTAGTCTATCTCTTTTTGTTTCAAATCTTCTGGACCGTTCCACCACAGTTTGTGAATAAGTAGTTCTGGTGCAGATACTCCTCTTGAAGCTACGTCGGCTGGGTTCGTTGCTGATGCCACATGATGCCAGTGTGCACGAGGCAATGTTGTAAGTATTTCTGAAGTTCTGTTGGCTATGAAAGTCTTCCACTTACTTGGGTGCGATTGTAACCAAGCAAGTACTACTGTAGAATCAGTGTAGGCATGTATATTTTCTTTAGGTATATTCAAGTTCTCTGAAACATCTTTCAAAAGTTTTGTGAGTAGGACTGCAGCACACAGTTCCAGTCTTGGAATTGAAATGGTTTTGATCGGTGCAACTCTGGTCTTTGCAGTAATCTGATTGATATGAATTGAACCATCTGCTTTCAGTACTCTTAAGTAGATGACAGCTGCATATGCTTTCTGGGATGCGTCACAGTATCCATGAAGTTCAGCTTGAGAATCATCTCTGTTTGTATGTATCCATCTATTGATTTTTACTTCTTGAAGTTTTGTCAGTTGTTGTCTGTATTGTTCCCATTCTTCTTTTATGTTTGTTGGAACATCTTGGTCCCAGGTGACTCCAGCCAGCCAAAGTTGTTGAATCATGATCTTTGCTACTATTATTACTGGTGAAAGCCAGCCCATGGGATCAAACAATCTCGAAATGTCAGAAAGTATTGTTCTTTTGGTTACTGTTGTTGTTGAAGTGGTTGGATCAGGAAGGTTGATTGTGTATTGGAAGCTGTCAATCTCTTTGTTCCAAATGAGGCCAAGTGTTTTTACTATATCATCTGACTTGATTGTGATAATATTCTCTGAGTTGTAGCAAGTCTTCTGAACATAGTCTTCAAATTCTCTATTGTTGCTGGCCCATTTCTGTAGTTGGAAACCTCCCGCCTTCATGAGTCCAGTCATTTGTCTGTAAACTTCATAGCTTTCTTCTAAGTTGTCACTTCCACTTAGGAAATCATCGATGTAGAAGTCAAGTTTTGTTTTTGCTGAAGCTATAGGAAAGTTTATCTCTTCATCAGTAGCTAGTTGATGCAATGCCCTTGTAGCTAGGTACGGAGCACTTGCAGTACCAAAAGTTACTCTAGTCAGTTTGTATTCGTTTAGTTCTCCGTTTGTTCTCCATAATATTCTCTGGTAATCTGCACATTTCTCGGTTACTTTTACTTGCCGGTAGAATTTGACACAGTCTGCTACATATCCAATCTCGTGTATTCTCCATCTCATTACTATTTGACGAAGATCTTGTTGTATTGTAGGGCCCACAAGCATGTTGTCGTTTAGTGATTTTCCTTTGGGTCCTTTACTCGAAGCGTTGAAAACGATTCTGACTTTGGATGTGCTCTTGTCTTCTCGTATCACCGCATGATGTGGCAAGTAAAATGTGTTAATGGCAGTGTCTTTCTCTTTGTCTATCTTCTGCACATGCTTTAAATCAATGTATTCTTGTATCACTTTTGTATATTCTTCTTTGAGTACAAGATCTTTGTTTAATTTTCTCTCTAGTTGATTTAATCTCTGCAGAGCTATTTGTTTTGTGTTTCCATAGTCAAAGTTGTCTATCTTCATTGGGATTTTGACTATGTATCTTCCAAGATCATCTCTTGTATAATTGTCTTTGAAGTCTCGTTCACATTGTTGTTCTTCATCTGTTAAGATCTTGGTTGTTGTAGTTTCGGATTCTAGTTCCCAAAACTTCTGTAGTAGGCCATTCTCTTGTTCTTTTACTATGTGTAGGTTCAAAACTCGGTTGTGTGTTTCTGTTGTATTCTCATTCTCTTTTGTATAATATTTCTCTTGTTTAGTGTTCTTCTCTGAGTATTGATCGGTTATGTTTTCATAGTAAATCTGTTTTTTGTTTTCATAGTCATTGTATAGGTGTTCTTCGTTGTAGTTTGTAACTTCTCCAGATAGGATCCACCCCAGCTGTGTATTCTGAGCTAGTGGAGAACCAGGGGGTCCTTTGATTACACCTTCTAGTAGTATTTGACTATAGATCTTTGCACCTAGGAGGATGTCTATACTTCCAGGAGTAGCGTATCTTGAGTCTGCCAGTGGCAGCCCTTGTATATGAGGCCATGTTGTACGCACTCTCCTCGAAGGTAGCAAATTTGTTAGTGTCTTCAGACAAAAGGCATCGACGTTGAATTGACTGTTGTTGATAGTGGACTGTATGTTGAAAGTTACCTTGTGTCTGATTCTCGTGGATGTGTTAGCACCTAGCCCACTTACTGAGCAGTTGACTGTATCTCTTCTCAGACCAAGAGCCTGTGCTGCTGACTCGGTAATGAAAGATCCTTCTGACCCTTGGTCGATCAACGCTCGAAGTTGTTGCATGCTTCCATCTGATGAGTTGACTCCAATGATGGCTGTTGCTAGAAGCATTCCAGTTGATTGTATTTTCTTCGTAAAGTGTGCTGATAGTTGGTGGTCTGGTCTAGGTGTATCTTGTGTGGTCTGGTGTGTCTCGTAGGTGTTCTCTTGTTCGTCTCCTTCTGGGTGTAAAAGTGAATGGTGTCTTCTTCTGCATATCTTGCAATTTGTTCTTTGTCGACATTCAGTTACTCTATGTTTAGGTATTAAGCAGTTGAAGCATAAACCATTCTTCGTTACAACCCCAATTTTGGCTTTGTGATGTAGGTTTGCAAATTCTTTACATTTGTATAGGTAGTGGTCTCCATCGCAGTGTACACAATGTTCAGTAGTAGTGTGAAAAGTTCTCTTTGTTGTTGTGTTGTTGGTTGTAGTGGTGGCAGTTGTTGTTCTGTTCCGCACAGCTTGTCTTCCCTCAAGTGATCTAAATCTTCCTTCCAGAAAGTCAATAAGTTGTTCTAGTGATGGTAGTTCGTCGTGGCTTCCTAGCTTTTCTTCCCATTGTTTTATGGATTCTGTGTCTAGTTTGGAGATAGTCATGTAGATAATTATGGAATCCCATGAGTCTGTAGGAATGTTCAAACTTTTCAGTCCGTTCAAGCAATCTGTTGTGATATCTAGCATATTTTTAATCAAATTTGCAGATTCATTAGTTATTGTTTTGATTGAAAACAGTTTACTCAGGTATGCATTCACAATAATTCTCTTGTTTTGGTATCTCTTTAGAAGCTTATTCCAAGCATGATCATAGTTGGCATCAGTAATGGTAATATTCTTTAGCAAGGTAGCTGCTTCACCGCTAAGGTTTGTTTTCAAGTAATGTAATATCTGCACTGAGCTAAGTTTTTCATTGTTGTGTATTAGTGAAGAAAATTGGTCATGAAATGAACACCATTCTGTATATAATCCACTGAAAGTAGGTATTTTTATTGTAGGGATTTTTATCTCGCATACCTTTATTGATTCTTTACTGACTGAGGTTTCTGCTTGGTTTTCTGTGAGTTGTAATTGTACTGGTGATCCAAGGTCTCGCATTTTCTTCATCATAGCACACTTTGCCATTGTATATTCCTCTTCACACTTGAAGTACAAATCGTTTTTTGTATATTCATGATCTGCCAACATCTTCTTGTCGTATGTATTTGCAATCTTTTGATGGTTTTCGGTAAACTTCTTCCAACAATCATTCAGTAAATTGATTTTAATTTCTACGTAATCTCTTGTTATACGATCTTTTGGTGTTTTCTTGAAGTTAGCATGTGCTTTTTCAAGTTGTTCCTTGAACACCATCTGCTCGTTCATCAATCCGTCGTCATCGTCTGATAAGCTCATTTTTCTCACTAAACGTTGTATGAATTTCTCTAGCACTGTTGCTCACCGTTAGTAGAAAATAAGAGTCCTTTTTTGTGTATTTTACGTAAAAGTTAATCACCACGTGAAGTTTATGAAAGTTACGGAAGTGTACTTGTCGCCATTTCATCTCAGTAAAAATCCATCATTTTTTTGCTTGATTGCTTGTTTCAAATGTTGAAGTCAAAGTTCTAGTACAAATAAGGTTCAAAATAGGGTCAAATCACATCACATAAATGTTTGTTGTTTGCACTCAACTTTGCACTCAGGTTCCGGTGCAACATCTTGTTCGAGTAAACCTAACCTCAAAGTTTATCACCACTTTCGATCTTGTAAAAAGTTTTCGTAAAGTTTTTCACACTATTCTTTTGTATTGGAGACTTTCACTGTTATTAAATCCGACTCGTAAGGACCATGATTTGCCTGAAGGGCCACCCAGAAGGAGAGAAACGATTTATTTTTGTAGACTCACATCTTGTATTTTATTTGGTTTTTGACACACACACTTTTTAGTTTGACAGGTCGCAATAGTACAGACTATATCATGATCAACAGCTTGTAATATGGGAATTAGACTCTCGGTACTCAGTGAAACGAACGAAAAGTGTAAAATAAATATACCTTTTATTAAAATAACTTCTCGTTCGTTCAAAGCTCTGATTCCAACGCAGTGGACGCGTAGCTTAAAGCAGTTCTTGTCAAAATGGCTGACAAATAAAAATACTACTCGTCTATCTGTATATGAAAAACCGTGAAAAATACCTATCATATTTATGAGTCACGTAAGGAGAATTGAGGAAACGCTAGACACGTAAATTGTAGAATTCTATTGCCACAAGCAACGGTGTCAAATCTCAGGGGTGAGATCACGTTATCACTTGTATCTTACCCATGAGATTAGTCGAACATTTTCAAGTATAAAGGTACTTTTTCACTGCAGCATTTTGAGGTAGCACATGAATGTAAAATGATAAAGTTGTTTACAGATTGAAACATTTTTATAGCTTTATACATTGCTGATGAATTTTCTCACGGAATATCTTCCTCCTGTGTAACAGAAGTTAGAAAACAAGAAGAGAAGCTCTAAAGCACAAGTTTAAAAAAGTGATAAACAATAAAATTAAATTTCATAGATCAAAAACTAGGTCAGCTGTAGAAAAAAAGTTCAAAGTTCTGAGTCTACTGTGAAGATAGATAGATAGATAACACTTTATTGTACACAAGAATAATATTTTAGAAATTAACTTTATTGTAAACTTCTATGTAATACATATTGAGAGTGGCATCCTTCTTGTAAATGCAGCCTAAGGTTTGGTTTCAAATAGTTTCACAGAAATTGAATCGTGTGGCATCTAACAATCGTCACTGAACGTGTGGCAGATTACACTCCCAGAGAGACGTAGCAATTCGTAGCACCTCTACGCGGCGTAGCACTGCTACGACACATTTCCATTATCTAACCAAATTTCATTATTTTAGGCAAGTTTTGGTCGCACTGAAACATTTTGGGAGAATTTAGAAGCCTTCATTACTATAGTTAGTTATTCCACGTATTTAAATTAAGTTTGAATTGTAATAAAAATTCGTTTGAAAATATGTATCATGCCAAGTATATTTATTGAATTTTAGTCCATATTTTTAAGTATGTCATGGTTTTTTTTTCAAAAACACTATCCCTGTCCGTGTTTCTCGTTATTTGGTAAGTATAATAATAGCACTTTTATCTTTTGACAGTGTTTTATAAGACTATTAAAAAGTAAACATTCTTTCAACTAACAGCCTACAGGTAAATTTTGGCGATTTAAAATTCAAACTCAATCTAAATCAACCTTTACAGCCAACACGAGCACGCGATAAAAAGGGGTCAACAATTAAACACGGAGGTTCTTATAAAGCATATCGCGATTTTGTAGTCATAACTCAGCGACAAAATAAAAAATGATTTTATGGTTACATGCATTCATTTGCCCTTTGGACTTACTAAGGATTTACGATAGGAAGCACGTTATACTGTTCAATTTCAGGGACACCTTGTAGAGTGGAATGTCGACCAAGCGTTGGTCGGACGACTAGGATCAAATTTCAAATATATCAGCCATCTAGTTCCCTTAATACAAGTTTTGCTTAGTTTGAGGCTAGAGGGCGCTGTGTGTAATTAATGACATACCATACTGAAATCGCTAGAGAAAACCTCAGTAAGAAATTCCTCTGAGAAAGGCTAGGTTTACATTCCATTTTGCTCCATCGTTTCCACTAATAGACACGACACGTATTCAGCGCCAAACGCCACGCCTAGACACATAACACGTGTGTTTTCAGTATGCCTAAAGCATTTGGCAAAAAGACCGTAAACCTTGTAAGTGAGCCTGTCAAATCACAACCCTTGTCCTAAAAACCCGACCCTTCCTTTTGCTGACGTTTTTTCATCAAACGAACCACAAGCCACGTCCGTCAACAATTCAAATGACCTATATTTTTGGATATAAAGCTCTGATAAAAAATGTTTCACAGTTGATTTCGCGTTAGCAATTTGCTTTATGATTTTGTTAAGTTTTACCCACCAAATTTTTATTTTTATTTTTCTTAACATGAATTGTTTTCATAATATATCACGGGTATTCTGTGAATAAATAGTGACATTAGCGCGTTTCAGCGCATTTTTTGCCGTCAAACGCTTCTTGTATTCGTATATCTGTGGCCACATCGCTTGATATTATGCTGAGCAGCGAAAGCAGTTCAATGCTTGCGATATGGGGGCTGAAATTAATCAGTGACATTATATTCATTCTGCTTTATGTACTCGACTAGCCGTCTCCCGCGGCGTTGCTCACGTTAGAGTGTGACTTTTCAAAATTCCTTTCTTAGTGCGCCCCTACACTATATAAGGAACCTACCCTCCAAATTTCATACCTCTAGGACTTGTCGTTTAGGCTGTGCGTTGATTCTATGTCAGCTTCAAAAGAGTTTTATATATATTGATAATTCATTTATTCGTCAGAAAAATAAATAAAATTACCTGTTTAATCCGGTAATAACCCGCCTAAAGCCAATAATTTCCCGGTACAAAGAAATCTTAAAAACCCTTATAAATGACACCATCATTTATTCAACTCCATTACGTATACTTGAAAACGTTTTAGCTAGCTTTAAACTCAGAAGTGTACAGGAAAATGGCATCTAATAACACAACAGAAAAGGGTTCACTATCGATTGGCTAGTGACGCGAAATCCCCTACTCACACCATTGTCCCTTTAGTTATCTGGTTTCCGTAGTAGCAATTAAATTAAACCGCTGTAGACGAAGCACATTTGTGCTCAGTTTGTGACGTAGGGTAAGGTAGTCAGAGCCACGTCCAAGCACATTTGACACACAACAGATAATCTTAGACATAAATACGAACCGTGTTAGTGTAATCGTCTTATCACATTTTAAGATGAAGCCTTTTTCGCATTTATGTACTATTAAAAAAAAATTACTGACATGACTTTTTTTTCAGACGTCATTTTTTAAATCTGTGTCTCCTGAATTTGCTATTCAGAGGTTAGTTATATTGTAATGAGTTCTTTATTTAGAAAACAAACGAAAATAGATGAGACTAAAACCTTTTTATAGCATAAATACATACATTCTTATGGAGGCGAACTTAATACTATTTAGCATTCTCTTCTAAAAAATCCTTGTGTAGTGTAAAGAAAGTTTTAGTGCATAAACGAGCGATGTTTAAAAAACAAGAAGTGCATGTATAAAAAGTAAACCGCCTTGTTGTAAATAACAAGAATTTATTAAGCGAATAAGATAAGTTTGTCGAATGGCCTTGCGAAAATACTCGGGCCATTGTTCGGATTTTGTTCGTTGATGACCCGTCTAATGTCTATCATATTGAACGAGCTATCATCAAATCCTGTTGCGTAATAGCTGTACACACGCAAAAATTGTCAAAACGTACACACTAGAAAAACGTTTACGAGTTTAGACGGCATTTGCGGTGTAACGAGTGATTATCTAAAAAGATGTGGAATAAATTCCCACGAGAGAATAGATAAACCACAATAAATACACTCGAGAGTAAGCATTTCGGGTTATCTATAAAAACTTGACTATCATAGAAACCATGATCTTTTGTCAGTTTAATAGCCCTTAGTTTACTTAATCAACTTAATTGTTAGCTTGCATAGTTTCACTAAGCTAGCATTATTTTGTAGCTTACAAGATGCTCAAGTTTTTATAGATAACACGGAAATTTTGCTCTCGAGTGTATAATTATTTATATCCAGAAGTCTCTGACAGACCTAGAGACTAGACCACAGATCTAGTCTCTAGATATACCTTATACATTACTAGTAAAGTAGACTGTTCACCTAAACAAGTGTTATAGTTTCTGTAGTATCGATACTTGTAATTTATCGACGATAGACGTTATCTAAGTGTAGAATCCTTTTTAATGGATTGCTTGAAGTTCATTTTTACTCCAGAAATTACTAAAACAAATTGTTTTGTTCAAGTTCGATATAAATAAAACAGTGCTCATTGTGAATAGACATAAATTACTTCGAAAGTACGTAGATAATTACACTAATGTTTTTCGTCGTAAAGCTACACGTAGCACTTCGGAAATTACTTTTTGTTCGTTTTTTTTTTCACACTTCTAATAGAACTATTATTACGTAATGTTAGCTTCGATTTTTTTTAATCTAGTAGTAGGTAGTAGACAAACAAGCATTATTATTTTATTGGTATAACTTTGAAAATCATGGTATTGAAGATACATTTTAGGCCAAATGTAATATCAGAAGACATACACAATTATCTGTAGTTTTCATATTTTCTGGATATCGGGAAAATAATCACATCACTTACCTATTACATAATAGGTATCGATACTTCGGCCACAGAGTGTTAATACTCTGTACTTGGAGTTCTCATTCGCTTAGTAACAGCAGTTTAATTAAGAGCCCTTAAAAAAAAACATTTGAATGAGCATTATTTCATAAAAATTAAACTAAATTTAATCATGATTTTTACCCTTACGTAAAGTATTTTAAAGTTACAGGGACTAAAAAAACTTTGCGCGAGAAGTTTGCTCAATAAAAGCAAAACATACTGCAAACTTATGAGTTAAAAGTCTGCATCAATGTTGTAAGTACATGCTTCAAAGCAAAAGGTTGCAAAACTAAAAGTTCCAACAACCTATAACATGCAATTTCTGTACCTACACCACAGAGTCCTACACTCTAGCAGGTAAAGTTAAAATCGATACTGAATTTCTAAAGGTAATTGCTGCCAAATACTCGGTCAGTGTTGTGGGTAATTGCGGTGGCTTGTATAAACGAAGTCAACGGACAAAATACTTTGTTTTTCTATATAAATTGCTATGGAATTAAAATAATATATTATAGAGAGCCAAACCTCAAAAAGCTCTAATTAGGTATTAAAAAATACAGTAATTGTTAACCCACAGCGCTCGTATTTCTACTGTACTGTAGCACGAAAACAATGCAAGGTTATTTTTCGTGTTACGTTCATCGAAAGCCTACAATGTAGCTTTTTTTTTTTAATTGGCGTCGCACTGTACAATGTAGCTACAAGAAGTAAAAATTATTAGTCGCACAAATGAATTGATTTAAAAAAGTTTCGGATTGATAACATACAGTGATTTTTCACAAGACTACAAAGTGTTTTTTTTATACATTGTACAAAATACGTAAGGTGCACAAGAAGACGTTTTTCTAGCGTACGATTGCTCTATATAGGTCGAGTTTTTTTTTTTCTGTTTATGACAAGAGCAATGTGGTCCCACGACTTCCTTTTTAGAGTTATAGCTACTGAATAAGCATTCAATTTATTTGCGTGGGTTGGAGTTATAACATTTTATCAATAGAATATGAAAGCTACTTTTTAAGGAATTTTTTTAAATATTGCGTATGGTAAAAACGTAGTCAACGGTTAGGTAATTTGCAAAATCTAGCATCTAGAAGTGTATTTGAAATAACAAACAAAGTATTGAATGTCATAACCATGAGTTTACACATTAAAAAACGATTGTAATGTAACTTATAAAAATATTTGCAAAATTTCGTATCGAATATTTATGGAAAAATCTAAATTCCATGTAAATTACCATGAACATTCTGTGCCTGAACTTAGTACAAAATGACGTGTCAAATTGTAACCGGGTCACGTGTCAACCCCGGGTCAGGTCAACATTGTATAGGACTTACATCAAAGTTAAACATTACAATTTATTGTTTGAATAAAATTGTAAAGGTATATTCACAAATAAAAAATAAATGAATAAAATAAAAACAACCTACATTTATAGGATCTAGGATGTCTCTAGGATGTCTCCAGTATTAATTGTTTTAAGCAAGTCTAATATGACTTGCCTAAAACAAAGAATACCGGCAAAAGAATGTAATCCAAAACCGTATTGAGGTATCAAAGTAAATAGAAGCTGAATTATTAGAAAGATTAATAAATGGGTAGGTATAGACGAGTGGAGAATAAAGTGGTAAAGGAGATAAGCAATGAAACCTACTTCAGAGGACTCTGTTACGCAGATAAATACGGGAGGTCATAAAATCATCTTCTGTTTCATCGTACGTAAGAGTATTATAACAGACAAATACCTATTTAAGAAAACACACTCAGCGAATCTACGAGGCTCGTATCTATTTACAGGCTTGTTTAATTTTTTTTAGATCAACTTATCGAAAAAGATTTGATACGGTTATATTTTGTAAAGTCGCAAATTTTAATAATTTTTTTATAATTCGATAAAAATACGATAGCAGCGAAGGGAAAATTCATTTAGCGATATGAACTCTACATAAATCAGATTGGACGTTTATTAATTGCTGGAATGAAAATTTGTTTGAACTGCATTATTACTTACGTGCAAAAATATAGCAAAATAAAATATAAAACTGTCTCACAGACCAACTTTTTACTATCTCAGGATTACGGTATCCGTTTGTATATATTATTATTGTCTCAGACTCTACTTTAGACTAAAGACTTGTAACAAAAATGGGTAATTATGTATTACTAGCCGTTGCCCGCGGCGTTGCTCCCGTTCTAGACCCTTTAGAGTGCGACTTTTCAAAATTCCTTTCTTAGTGCGCCCCTACACTATTAAGGAACCTACCCTCCAAATTTCATACCTCTAGAACTTATAGTTTAGGCTGTGCGTTGATTCTATGTCAGCTTCAAAAGGGTTTTATATTATATTGATGACTAGCCGTCGCTCGCGGCGTTGCTCGCGTTTTACCCTTTAGAGTGTGACGTTTCAAAATTCCTTTCTTAGTGCACCCCTACACAATATAAGGATACTACCCTCCAAATTTCATACCTCTAGGACTCATGGTTTAGGCTGTGCGTTGATTCTCTGTCAGCTTCAAAAGAGTTTTATATATATTGATGATGATGATGATGATGATGATGATGATGATGATGATGATTGATGATGATGTTAATCTGACGGTAGTTTAGAACAAAAAGTTTATATTTGTTTTATCTAACAGATAGCGTTATTCAGACATCGTGGCTTAAAAGTACAGTTTTTAAATAAGTGTATTAAAATAACTGTCACAAAAATTCCTGGTAGGTATTATTTGTAAATCCCTTGTTTTTATCTATACAAAATATACAAACTGAATGACTCACTGTTACATTACAAACGAAAGTAATGTTATCAAACGAATTATAATACAATTTATTTTATAAAAATTACAACTAATACAGTACTTACAATATTAACAAAATACACATGAAACAGTTGAGCCATCTAATAACCGTTGCAAACGATTTATAGATAGCTCAACTGATTAAAATCAGTCTAAATCAGTACTAATCAGAATTGAATTGAATGATTGTAGATATTTAGGCATTTTCAGGAAAGTTCTAAGATTATTTGAAAGTATTCACTTGTAACCCGTCAGATCCCTCGTTAGTCTCGACTTTCGACTAAAAGAATAGTTTTCAACGGAATTCACTTGAGGCATTGTGACGGTAACAAGCTAGATCCGCTTCGGTTCTAATGAGGAGGCGTCACGAACTACAATCAAGGTGCGATCTAAAGCTGAACTCAATCTAAAGTCAATCGGGTTAAAGTTCATTTCTATTTGCATTTCGCTCCAGGATTTTCATTTCAACTTTTAGATTTAATCCATTGCACTTCGATAAATTCAAACGTGTTAAAAGATTTTAAAAAGAAAAAAAAAATCAAATCATTCGTTTGTTTTGGTTAGCGTTTTACCAGTTTTGAAATAAAACTTTTGTACTAAGTACTTACTGTTTTCGAAGAAACATTAGAGCTCGAAGGCAAAGGGCCATAATAAAGCTATCTTCAAACATCAAAGCGATCGCCTATGGATACAGTGGCTCCTAATTTTTATAGACGTCATAACATCATACGATTTTCCCCGAAATCGAATTACAAATACGGATACAATATCGAAATCACAAGAGGGGCGATGTCGACTCAATGTCAAGTACCGTCTAAACATGTTGATAAAACAACACTTATCCCTATTGCCTATACAATAAGGTTAAAAGTTGAGAACTTTCTCTGTCTAATAAAATTTTCTTGTGTAATAACGCCCGCGTGAAATTATAACAGAATTTAATTCCACATTTCCCTTCTCTAGGGCGTTATTTCTTTGCAAAACGGCAACGCTTTTGACGATAAGTAGGATCACATTTTTCGTATTTTAATGTTACAAATTTGCCACATTTATAAACCGTTTTCTGGCTATAGATTTTTATTTCGATATTAAAGACGTAAAAAGAAACCCTTGAATAGAAAAATCTGCTAAAAGACTATTCTACGAGCCGAGAAGACATTCCAAACCCTAATGGACTGGACAAAAAGAAGAATTTGCCATTAACCGGCATTACATCTTTAGGTGGAAATAATTATCCAGGAGAATAAGAGGTCGCCTATTGAGATGGGAGCTGCCTAAATTTAATTATTCACCAAAGGAATGTTCTTACCGATGCCTGAGAGGTAAGAAACGACACTTTGAGATGCTTTTGGTTAATTGTTCAAGACTGATGCTTGCGTAGTACGTACTTCCAAACATAATTTGCATGGATGAGCAATTGAGCATAGACACAACTCTGACATAAATTTTATTGACTTAACCAAACACTACAGGAATAAATTAAAATTGGTTGTTATTATTTTGTGCTGTTATTGAGGTTTTAGACAGGAGTAGGAGTCGTCTCTAATAGTGCCCCAAAACTGGGCCGAAACACTCTAAAAACTAGCAAAGGATTTCTAGTAGAATCACCAAAGGTTGGAATCGTTAAAATAGTGTGACGTGCGTTTACGACCCAATACTGTTAGAACCATCTGCATGACGAAGGTTTTAAGGCGGCCTAAAAACTCCGTCAACAGAGTTGACCACTAACTCATACGAGCTTACTTGCTTGCTACGGGCCCACTGGTGGCCAGATGGGAAAAAAATCCCAACGAGCCCACTATGCAAATGAGTGGGCTCGATGGGAATAACCCACTTGTATGGTTCGAACTTTACCTACTATTTAATTATGTACATTTCTTTTGCTTAGCAAGGTTTTACGCTTAAACAATCACAGTATTCTGGAAAAACAAAAGTTTATGTACGGTTTATATTAGCCGCAGGCCAGTTAGCCCGTGAACCTTGGAACTTTTGTCAAACAAAAACCAGGAGCGGGGTATTTACCTATAAATATTTATAGGATTTGTACCGAACAACACAAAAGAGGGCATAACCAAACAAGAAATTGTCGAATGGACGAATAAAAATGTCGATTGAGACCTTTGTGCGAGTGCAAAATATTTTTTAACTGCCCGGTTCAGGTTATCCATCACTCTATCAGTTAAATAGGATTTTCGAAATTGGAATCGAATATATTTTTGTTTTAAATGTCACTGTCACGAACAAATTTCGATTCAATGAATTAAAAAATGTGAACTTCAACCTTCATGTTTCAAAATATATAAGCTGTCCCTGACATAAAAGTATTAATACAAAATGAAAGCGAACTTACGTACTCGGTAAATCAGACATGGAACACAAACACTTTTCGTACCAAAGATATTGTAATCCTTACACAGCTGAGCGCGGAAAGGGCGTAAGCTTATCATTCACTGTCAATGTCAACACGTCTATATCCAAAGTAAGTAGAGTCAGGGGTAATCCGACTAATTGTCCACAGGATCGGTCAGGCCACATTAATTATAGGAACCTTCAAGATAATCGATCAATCATCCCCCCTCCCCCTACTTGGAATAATACCCATTAGTGTCAACTTGATCTTATAGCCGAGGCGGGTTTGCAGGAAAGCAAAAAGTTTTTATTTTCGCTTATTGTAGAATTGATTAATCACCAGATTTCTCGCTTGAGTTTTTGAGTTTTTGTAGACAATTTATTTTGTCATTTCCAAAAGAAACAATGCAAATTTGGTATTTAAATAGAAACGGGTTTTTATTGCCTACTTTGTTATGTTTTTGCGTGTTTTAGAATCATAATATTTACCCGACATTTTGTCGCTGCAGAAAGGTTTTTTTGGAATTCATCTGACAATTATTATACAGATGCTTAAAAGTGTTATCTTTTTAACGTTAATTACATGAATTATTAATCATTTTAAACACGAATAATAGCATTTTAGCTATTAGTCATTTCAATTGTACTAATTTTGTACATTTACTGTAGGTACATTATTATTAAAGGCACATTAAATATTTTGGTAAACTACGCGTCCTTGCTCGCGTACCACGATAAAATAGGAAGCAAGATAAAGTCAAGTGTGATTCATGAAAGGAAACAAGGGTACAGCTAACAGCAATTAAAACATTATGTTGAGACAATCTGACACTACCCGAGATATTCCGGGCTAATAATGTCACTTATCTTATGTTGCACTAGTATGAAACTTATTACAACAAGCCTAATTTTATCCCCCTCGAGTAAGTTTTACTTTGTAGTCATAGATAACCTATACATCATTCAATAAATATGAAGACGATGATATTGTTTATGTCATAAAAAAAAGCTGATTCAAACTCTAAAACTATTTATTTCACTGTTGAAGTTTGGAACTTTAACATGACAGCGAATTAAAAATGCAGAAGAAATATTTTCTTTTACAAACAGCAAAATACTTTCAAAAGTAAAAGTTATATTCAGAGTAAAATATTTCATACTCAACTGAAACAAAAACGACCTTATTCGCATGCGAGACCGCGATGAATAAGGCTTAACGGGGTGCGTAACAAAAACTCGCCGAGGAAATTGGCCTGACTACAGTTGTTTGGTACATTGCCTAAATAATACTGGTTTTTACACTTTTTTATATTTTACGTTGTGAAAATAGTTTGTACTTATGTTCAATTTTGGTATGCTTAAAAGAAACTTAAAAGATGGACAGACGACATCGTCAAAATAGCAGGCCGTAAATGGGAGAGACTAGCACAGGACCGCGGTGGATGGCACAAACTTGGGGAGGCCTATGCCCAGCAGTGGGTAAGGTCGGGCTGTGGATGATGATGATGATGATGATGAAAAGAAACTATTTTTTTAGGATAGAACATGGATGGATAGGTAAGTATTATTTGTTGGTCTCTCACTGATGTTAATCGTCAATATTTGTGCAAATAAGTGACTTTTGCTTTTGCACAGAAAAAAGACTCGTCTTCCAGTCTTTCAAATAAAATGTCTGACAGTAGTGATTATCTCTATTACGCTATGGGTATACTCATCGCAAAATTACAAGAGACATAATCAGGGGGCCCATAACGAAAAAAACAAAGTCATTGGATCACTCAAGAACCTTTTCTATCCGTTGAAAAAACATCATCTAAATTGTCCAGCCATCACAAAGATGGGTTACGTGACGAAAAAACCAGCTACGAAATTGATAACCTCGCTTTATGGCGTCGCGTCGTATCAAAAAGGGTTATTATAATCCCCATGAGTAAACCACCAAATTCAAATCTCTGTCAGACCTCAAAAATCTTTTTTGAAGAAAATTGAAAACACGTTCTACGTATAAATCACGTAGTTTCGTGACAATTTCATTGAACTACGTGTGTGTTCATAAGAGAATTGTTAGGAAATTATTGCTACCAACGAGTACACAACTTATAACATAATCATGACAAAAATGATAGTTATTTTTTTATTTGCAGGGTTTTGTCGCTTAGCGACTATATAATCCTGTTATAAACATCATCTTAATATAACAACTATAAAAAATAAAAAATAAACGTATATTTATTGTATGTATTGGTACCATTCAAACGTCAAAAGACAAAATCATTATCTTCATAATGACTGCCGGAAGCTTATCTAGCAATTCAAATCAAAGCGCGATTAGGAGATTATAATGATACAGGTAGATATAATATTTTTAGCTTCGACTCTAGTTTCTAGTAAGTTTATCGTTCATATTTGACAAACTTCGATAAGTTGGGCTTGTACGGGGTTATGAAACCCAGACAGTCAGTATTACCTTCTATTTTTAGCTGGTTATATTCAGCTTTGAAAAATATTCGTACTTTTTATCACGAAAAGCGTATTTACTTAGAACAGTCTACTCAGAGTAGAAGATAAATCTCTTAGTATAAAAATATTGTATATATTTTTATACTAAGAGATTTATCTTCTATTCGTATATGAGTTAGTGAAAAACTCTGGTGACGAAAAAATTTAGGCCGCCTTAAGGCCTCCACCGTGGCTTAACGACTGTCAGCCATGGCCAGTTTAACGTGCCCTCCGAAGCATGAAAGCGCTCAGATGTAAATGCCACTGACGGTCACCCATCTAAATAATAAGCGCGCAGAACATCGCTAAACTTAGACAACCGGGGAAGATTGACTAAGCAAGCTACGCCACGAGCGCGCTCGATTATATTAAAAGAATTACCCTCTGAATAGTAAATGCGGTTGTAAGTCAGGTGAGCGCAGCGAGCTCTTATCTCCAGCAATATATTCCTAAGCTCTCAGTAGGTATTACTGCACGGGAGCTCAAAACGGTCTATCATTTTCATAATTAAGGAAAAACTTCGTGAGTATTCTGCGGGCGTAAGGGTCATAAAATAATTAGGCTTGACCCAATTACAGAGACAAATGTAGCGTGTAAAAGAAAAAAATCGAGGCTCATTACAGAACAAAAGTGGAAAGATTTCGCGGAAGGAAATACGTGAAGGGCTCATAGATCGGATCACGTAATCAAACGTACCTACCTACTATAGACACATCCTTTGTACGGAACACGGACAGAAATATAGATTACACAAAGATATTGGCTTTGAAAAACGAAGCCTGTATCTATACAAGTATTCAGTAAGAGCATTAAGTTTGGAAATAGAAGGCGGTGACTGCTTTTAAAGTTAAAGTAGGCCAGATATAAAGAAAATTCAGCCCGAGTCTTCGAAAGCTCAAGCTCTAACGAGATCGCATTTGCCTAAATACGGTTAAGCTCTCTAACTTGGCTTAAATCATCGCTCCAGGTAACTTTATTTAATAGAATTTTGTTTGAGCATGTCGCAGTATAAAGTTTCTGTTTTAAAACTGTAGTTTCAAGGAACGTCTAGTATAGACTACCAGAGCAATGAAAATCCAAAGTAATCTAGCATACTATTCCCGCGGCATGGCGTAGCACTTTCGTAGCAGGTGCTACGCTCGCGCTACGCTGAATGAAACTTCGTAACTTAATTATTTTCCTCTTAGCTACACAGTATAATTAAAACAGTTTTCATAATACACAATAGGCTTTAGAATAAAATATTCAGGCAGTAAAACCACACAGGGTTGTCTAAGTTGTTATGACATCCCATTAATTTGCCGTAAGTCTCATGAATAAATCTAAATACGCTTTCATCCTTGCAACCTTCAAAAAACACAGATTTGTAAGTTTCTATATGGCATCAAAGGTTATAATGATAAGCCTTGATCGTGGAGCAGCTCCGAAAAAACACAGTTTCGGCGCGTGAGTTTCTATATCAAGGGTGATAAGTTGCATAATGCATAATTCCGGCATCGCGGCACTCGAGACACTCACTTCACTACGGGATTGTTTACCGTGCGTTGGGATTGGGTAGGGTTAGGTAGAGTTCGCGGTTGTCAATGCCCGGAGCAGAGAGACGTGCGACCGGGCCGAGCGCGCCCGATGCACTGTGCGCGCGCCGCCGCCGCCGCCGTCCGCTCGATACAACACGCCGCGCCCTACACAACCCCACATACCACCTGTACGCTCAGTCACAACACCATGGATATTGTCAGCTCGCCACCCTTGCCAACAACCATGTGGTTACTATCAAACTAACTTCACTCAATCGCAACACTGGTTTTTGTCAGATCGCCATCGCGAGCAAATAACAATGGGTTTTCGGTCGTTACCTGGCAAATACCATGGTATTTGTCAGCTTGCCATTTTTGGCAGGAAGCATGTGCTCCAACAATACTGTCCATAATACCATGGTATTTAACAGGCACGCCAGCGCACCATTCTTGGGAATAATCATGCGTTTTCGATTGTACACTCAGTTGCCACCATGGTTATCATCAGGCACCCTAAGTAAGAACTAATGTGGTTACAATGGGCTTAAAATCTTTGTACACATTACAAAATTTTACCATGATTTTTGTGGGCACGCCAACCCATGTGCTGCTAAAATTCGGAACACCATGGTCTTTTCAGCTCAGTCAATATGTCTTGTTAGCATAAACCATGTGTTTCCCATTAAATTCACACAGTTAAAACACTATGATTATTGTCAGCTCACCACCCTTGGCCAGAAACATGTGGTAACGATATGATTTCATTCAAATCAGCGATAACCATAACACCATGGCTTTTGACAGTTTCCCAACGCACGCTTTTACCAGTAATCATAACTGGTTTAGCTCAAAATTGTATGTTAAAGTTCCCAACACCATGGTCAACTCGCCACCCTTAGCCGGAACCATGTTTACAGTCATGTTCAAACATAAATGATACTTACACACTCAAACTGAACACCATACCAAGTTTTGGTAATAACCATGTAGCTCCAATTAAATGTTGCTATATATCTAATAACATTATTACAATTGATATTAGGTATATTTAAAAAAAAACTATTATAAATCTAAAAGCTGTCACCACACCGAACTTCTAAACCTAACGTAAGCTAACAAGCAACCGAAGCCCAGCCATCTAATATTTATTTTTCGGATCACGAATGTCAATTATTTTCTGTGCAAAGTTCAAACTTGTTTGATAACGGTGTGTTAGTTATCTGACGCTAAAAACTAATGTTTTTACTGTTTGAGATACAAAAAAAGATGGCGACAAAAGCCTGTTAAAAATTTAAATCCTGTAGCATGTATGTATAGTTTTCAAAACCATAATTAAAGTCATAAAAAATGTGACGCCATAGTTTCAAAAGTTTTTATTTTCGATTATTTTTCTTACTAGTGAAATGTAAATATAGTTCAGTGAACTTTAGTGTCATAATACCATAGAGTAGATTACGCCAGGTTAGTTAGTAGTAGCAAAACAAACACACAAACTGTTTGCCGTTATAATACTGTACAGTACATGTCACTATTCTGTCGCGCCATATCGTAAGCACTTTCATTAGGAGCAGATTAAATTGTTTTCATGTTATGGCATTTCTATGAAAGGTTTCCGTTAATCAATATATATAATTGAATATATATATATGAAATTTGGAGGGAAGTTTCCTTATATAGTGTAGGGGTGCACTAAGAAAGGAATTTTGAAACGTCACACTCTAAAGGGTATAACGCGAGCAACGCCGAGGGCGACTTAGTCGACTCAGCGAATTAGTCTAGAACATAACAAGGACCTCTTAATAGAGTATTGATTTCCACCCAATAGTTTGGCGAGTTGAGCAAGGGTTTTACCGAAGACGTAAATAAAAGGAAAATGATTTCTACGGGTTTAGTAAGTTCAAGGACAAGGAAAATTCAATAAACTTTTATAAGGAATCTCTCTATCAAAGTTTATTGGGAGCAGCGCAGCGTGTAATAGAAAAGTAGGAAATATTGAATTAAAACTTGAAAATATCAATAGTTTATGAGCCAATAATAAATGTCTAAATTTAAGATTGACGTTTCGTAAACTTGGATTCAGATGAGTTCACATCTTATGGACTTGAATCTATGTAATTGAAAACCTCATAGTCGAAAAGATTCTAAGGGCCGTAGGCTTATTGATTGCTCAAGTGCTCAAGCATAGATTTTTGTATGGAAATCTTTACTCAAATCTATGCTTGAATAACGATTTATGTATCAGCAATAATCGGCATACGGGCCTTATAAAAACTATTAAACTATTGTCAAACCAGAACATTCACTAAAAACCAAAGAAAAATTATAACACGTTTATTATAGGACTGACACAATACCAAATGAAACTACACAGACAATAAGGCAAGAAGATAAACAAACACGAGTAAAATGATCATGGAAATCAGAAGAGTAAATGAATTGTATAACACGTGAGAACGATTCCTTTTTACTGTCAAATAAAAACTCCTTGCTCCGAATGTCAATAACTAGAGCCACATAAAATCTACTGATAGTCTGAAAGTTGGAATAGCTATTGGAATAGTTCAATTTGTTCTTTGTTCGGAATCCATCTATGTACTTCAAACTCTGCTCTTAATAGTTTCCGCTTTCAAGGTTTAAATAATTGTTTCTAGAATAAATTTAATAATTTTTAAAACATCTTTTATAAAAGTAATAACTTATTAGTATAGTTTTATATTTTCAGCTGTCTAGTTTCATTCGTTCATTGCATTTGGCTGGCGTTCCATTCCACTCATTCGTTATAAAAAAATACAAGGTTTATTTAATTTTGAAAAAGTATTTAGAATAAAATTCAAAATGTTGTGAAATAGTTTGCTGAAATTTAGATTTTATGTCTAGGGTTTATACGATATGATTTCAAATGAAACAAACAGCCACGGGTTTAATCATATAACGTGGTTTATGAATAGTTATCGCACACAGCCACTGCCATATAAAGAGGTACGACCGTAATAAAATTACGGTTTTATTTCTACGGTTACTACATCATACAATTTCAGTTTTCAAAAGGAATCGTGTTTATGACATTTTGAGCACAATATAGTCAACAAATATGTAATGTTACTTTTATAATGAGAATTTATTTATAAGTATTTTATAAATATATAATAAATTTACTTTTACCTAGTAGTTGTACACAAAAAGTCATGAAGGAAAATACCGTTAAGTTTTCTTTTTCAAGAGAGTGAAGATTAAAGTCTTTTAAGTTCAGACATCGCTTTTAGATTTTTGTAGAGCAATATGTCAGTTTATAAACTGTTAAGTAATCCATGTCGCCGGTACCAGATGCACTGTGATTCCTTCACGGTCACTTCTCGGGAACTTAGCTGAGTGGTTTTCTAACTTGTGGATTATTTTTAAGCCCTCAAGCGAAAGTGGCTCAAGAACACGATGCTCAAGTATTTTTGCTGAGATTTTTTAGTCTATCGGAGGAGTTTTCAATTAAAACATTCCCCTATGACGATGTACTGGTATAAAGCCAACAATTTAAAAAATAAATGTTATGAAAAGCAAAGGATTATCTTTGTTCTTGGTAAAATAAAAACTCAAACTTTCCACACACGTTTTGCAAAAATACAAAAAACATGACAGCGCTTGTGTATTCTAAACAAACACGTTAAAATATAGCAATTCCTGCTCGAATCTCGTCGTATTCTCATAAATAGTTATCACATTCTGCCACCTTTACGACTTGGCTTCAAAGATGTGATTTCTGTTAGAAACTTCTGTATTTTCAAAGCATTTTAGACTGTCTATGAAGTTGAGTGCATTTCACTCATAATGAAACATTGATGGAACTTAGTGACCTACGTGGGATGATAAATTCTTTAGACAATAGTGAAAATGTGATGTAAAATGTGACATTTTCATCGTAGAATAATAGCTATCTACAAATGAAAACAAACTTTAGGCTTCTGTAAGTACATAGTAACTGATTCATTGTTTTCGTAGTTTAAAATACTTATCTTCTTTTATTTATGACCTCTGTCAGTCATAGTCTCCAGACATTTTTGCTAGTATCAAGTTTGTTGGTACAATATCGCTAATTTAAACATGTCTAAAATTGAAATTGTGCTGTGCGCGACGCCACTTCATTCTAGGCATTCCTGAAAACCAGCGCTAAAGGAGCCACCGTGCACCTTTAGCATTTGCTGAGCGAGTACCCTTTTTACGCATCATTCTCTGTAATTTAATGCTTATTTAATTGTATCTTTGTATGTGTTTCTGTGTAAAATAAATAATTTCTATTTCTATAAATTTATAGTGAGAGTTGAACGTGCACAGATTTGAAAAACTTTTATCATGGATGCGTAGGAAAGGGTATTATTTCATTTTCAAAAGGTTTAAACCTAGGCTAAATTCAAATTAAACACTTTAAAAATAATTACAATTACCAATGGGCTACCAAAAGCCTAGATAATGGTGTTACAATCGCTAGCTCACTATTTTAAAAACAGTTTTCATACCAAAATAGACATTTCAGTCAAACTTAAAATGCAAATTGAAACATTTGATCAAGCTATTTTGTATTCACCAATATTCCACAAAGCTGTGCGGCAAATTAAACTTTTTACATTCGTTATACTATTGTGGTTTATTGTAAAATATTTCTCTTTTTATATATACAGATACAGTCAACAGTTTGCACCAAACACGCCAAGCTAGGAGCAATTTTCTTTTCTTATTAACTCTGTCTTTTCGCAATGTCTTGAAGCTGTTTTCATTTCATTCACAAGTGTTTCTGTTTATTTTCTTCTGTAAAGTAACAGTTAGACACTTTTGAAATGTTTTCATTACATCATGTTTTCAAAAGTACTAAAACCACGAACATTTTTTTTTTAATGATAAATGGAACAAGCTGATAGCTCATCTGGTGTTAAGTGGTAACTTCTACCTATAACAATGCATTACCTCACAGCGCAAGTCCAATGAGGACGTGCCCTGTAAGGCAATGCACTGCGTCCATCACTCTGAGACGTAAAGATCTTGAAGTCTCATGTGCCTGTTATTACACCGGCGCCCTTACCCTTCAAACCGGAACACAGCAATGCGAGCATCGCTGCTTGGCGGCAGAAATAGGTACATTGAAGTAATTTGGAAAACACATTAAATATTACTTCGCGGATCGGAAAAATTCAGTGTAAATTCACGCTAATCTTAATAATTTATGTAAAAGCCAATACAACACGTAAGCGGAGTTAATATCGAGAAATATTGTAAAAATATGCCGACGATATAACCCAAATGTGGCGCGCGACACGACACATTCTAATATTATAAGAATTCCTGGCCCCGAGGGAGGGGTAATTTCCCTAACTCCACTGTTATCTGGCCAGTGAACGTTGGATCGTATTATTTGGTTAAAGTTGGGATTTCGGGCAAGGTTATTTAAATAAAACTTTGAAATTATGTTTGCTAAGTAACTGAGGTTCAATTCAAAGTTAAGTTCAGAATAAAATTACGTACCTACCAAATACTTATTGTTTTAGTTGTATTTAAAAACAATTATCATGTTTTTAATATAAATTTTATATAAATACTAGCCGTCGCCCGCGGCGTTGCTCGCGTTATACCCTTTAGATTGTGACGTTTCAAAATTCTTTTCTTAGTGCACCCCTACACTATATAAGGAAACTTCCCTCCAAATTTCATACCTCTAGGTCTTATAGTTTAGGCTGTGCGTTGATTCTATGTCAGCTTCAAAAGAGTTTTATATATATTGATGATGATGATGATTCATGTATTTATATCCAAGTTTTAGTTGCCGAGTCGTTTACCATTTTTAAAATAATATTGACTCCAACAAATCTTGTACAAAGTACTGCGGTTTCGTACGTGGATTATATCATGTTGTGTATATTTCATTCAAGTCGTGTGTACATTGTTGCCAAAACTTCCAATCAATACCACCAATATAAACTATTCCCTCTTGCACGAGCAGGCACCAACTTCCCACAAACTGATACCGTTACTAAGTACCGCGTCCCCAGAGCGAGTCCGACCCCGACACGTATTACTGATACTGTAAATTTATACCTATTTAATATTCAGTGTGGTTTACAACCAATCAGGGACGTCCTTAAATATGGTCTTTTTCGATATTCTGTGGCATTTTATAGCGGCTGTCTCTTGTCGTCGTCAATTTCGACGAAAATAAATGGATACACAGTGGAAAGTGAATGTTTAGTGGTCAATATGAATTAAACCATATTAGGCTCCGATTATTTATTCTGTTAAAAACCTAAATTACATTACTTATCGGAAAAAATAAGTGCTGCTTTTTTATAACTGTATGAATTTAAGTAAGACACCAGCAGTCACCTAGATAGATACTACCATTTTTATGGGTTAGTACTGTCAGTACTAAAAACTATGCTTTGCAATTTGATCTGCAAATATTTGTTAACATAATGGTAATACGTAACTACTAGTACTTATAGTATTATCTGATCTGTGGTAATACTCAGTGACAAAAGAAACACTGTTTCCTGGAAAATCTTTGAGCCAGAATGAGATGACAAACAATAATGTTTCTTAAGTGAATACGCCCAAAAAATAAATCCATGCTTCTACTTTTACTAGGTATAGGTCAACTTTGTATGTGTCATGTTCATGTCATTTAAAAGAGGGTTTCCACAAACTGGTTTTACTGAAACTATCTAATTTATTGTACAAACAAGGGATTTGATAAATAGTTTCGATAGTGTAGAGGGCCTGATTGTGATCGCGTTTCAAATCACTATAGTCATTAGCGAGTTAATTTGAATAGAAAGCTATTGTTTCAAGTTCAAATATATTTATTATCAAAAAAATCGAGCCACCTCTAAAGTTGATTACATAGTTACTAGAATCTGGAGATAAATTTCTATGCAAATAATAATCGTCACCTTAACAAAAAATGCAGGATTGGCCCAGTTTATTCGTGAGAATTATATGTAAGTACGAGTATAAGCATTGTTCTCAAAAAATAAATGCGAACCAAAATTAAAACGTATTTTCGTTTATTAAAACAATGACTTGCCAAATGATGTTATAATTAAAATTTCAGATTCTCACTTCCGCTAAATGGTGTTACGGCTAATATTCTTGCGTTAGAATAAATTAACTTTAGGATAACCTATTTTAGAAACGGATCACGTGCTGGTTGAGGAAGAAGCGAACTTTCGAAAACTTTTAGTTTTATGAATAAAACTTTTATTCATAAAACGGGATTTGAAGGTCTTTTGTCGGTCTTTTAAGAAGGGCCTACTAAAAAATACTTTGCATTAGTATGAAATAGTAAAAAAACATATTTTGACATAGATTTTGTCAAATTTTCATGCCTAATCCAGATCTTTTACTACAAAATGGTAAATAACTTTTATTTTTAAATCGCTTTATTTGAATTTACAAACCTACATTTTATGTAAGCAGTAGGCAAACACGCATATGGCCCACGATGGTAAGCGGTCTCCATCGCCTAGAAACACTAACAACACTAAGAGTTGCCGGCGTTCGTAAAACGTATAACATGAGCAAAACCCTAACTTAGTCTAGGGAATATCACAGTCCATCAATCAACTATAGTATGTACGTATGTACCTTCTAACTTTACCTGCCAGTAACGAAACAATGTTGGCAGGGTATAACAAAGAGCTACGCATCCCTTCCTCGCTCTCGTCGAGCAACGTAAGAAACTATTCATATGTATGCAGCGTTGTTACGCAGACAGGCATTGTAATTTGTCATCAAAACGAGACAGTGCGTAGTGCTTCTTGTTGTGTGGTTACCACGCTCAGTTTACTACAGTCATAATTCAGCTACAGTGTTATAGTAATTTGAACTTTATTGCAAAAACTTGACAGGAAAAAGCTCGCTAGTTCTATTTTCTCCAGCCAATGAACCGACGACGGCGCACGGCGTTATAAAGAAGGTGGAAGGTTTAAAATAGCTTGTCCTGGAAATCCACAGAGGTCTAGAGACTAGAGAGCGTTGTGTGATATGTCCAAGAACTTTTCTTTTTTTGTTGCATAAAACAGTACTAATAAAATTAGGCCTTTGCCCTGCAGTGGGATGATATAGGTAGGCTAAAATAAATGAATAAAATAAATAATAAAATTAAAACCGAATTGAGAACCTCCTCTTTTTTTGAAGTCGATTAACTACAGAAAAGTTGAGCTCTACAGTATAATCATTATTACGTTTACTTTTTTAACCACTTCCTTGCTATTTCCGAAGTAAAATTGGCTCGAGGCTCGTTTTAACCCCTAAGTCGAGTTACTCCCAACTTAGTATTCTAGGCACGTTGCCATTTTGTATCAGCTGGCTTCCTGGAACTAGTACTAAAATTTGTAGAATAAAAACCTTGCTGAAAAGGGTTTTTACACCTTTTAGGTATGAAAAAAGAAGCAAGTCAGACGCCAAAACTAGTGCTGCAAATATCAAAATGTATCAACAAATACACCTTCAATATATTTACACTTCAAATAGATACGCGAACAATGTAAATACAAACTGCATAACGTTTGTGTACAGGGCTTTGTTTGCTGTACAAGTGTACAGGTTGGACTATCTCCTCACTACTGTATGGTTAGTAAAAATCGTCCAAGCCTTATTCACATAAAAGTAAGTAAAGTTACATTAAACCTATCAGTAAAGGGATGCCTGCAATGTGAAAAGAACCTAATATTATGACTGTGATGAGTATTATTGTTGTATAAATCAAAATTAAAAGTTGCGAATAGTTACCCCATTTTCTTTGTTTCTTTTGATCGAATTTGAATCTGCTTGTCAATGCGAAAAATGAAAAAATTATGTTTGTAGCTCTACCATTCAATTGTTTTTTTTTTTTTCGTTTTATCAGTTATCATTTTTATTGCTCATCTGTTATCTCCTCTACATATTACTGTGCTATTTCTACTACTCTTTACCATTTTTTTGTAGTGTGTTCTCTTTTACTCTACCTTATCACAAATAAATGTCTTTTATTCTTACCCCCTATCTTATAAAAAGTTAGAGCAGACATTATGTCTTGTTTAACATACGTAATCAGGACATAATGTCCACTCTAACTTTTTATAAGATAGACCAGTATTCTTTATTCTAAAACAAGAGACGGTGTTGTTACTCAAAACTTACATCAAGTTTTATAATATAGTGTTTCCATCGTTTTTTTTATAGTTGTGTAGTAAATAGTTTGATAGTTATTTCCAGCTCTAAAACAAGCCGCAGTCGATGGCGTAAACTGAAATCGATAAAGCCCGTATTAAATTAGCAACTTCCTAGATCAGACGGCGCGAGATAAAACTTGAGGCCAACTAATGGCAGCGTTCACTTTACTTATTAGATCTCTGGCATTTTATTACGAGAGGTTTAATTTCTTCACCGATAAGACCAGTTTAAGGTGAATTTATTTCCATATTTTTAGTAGTCAAACAAGCAAGAGCTTTTAACAGTCGAACGGTTAAGTCAATTAAATTTAAAATTCAGTCTATTTTCTCAGCTTATCAATTATAGAGATTAGTATGTCGGGCATGTCGGCCCTCGTATATATTATTTCAGCAGTTGCAATAAAACAGCTCCATGAAAACAATCCGACACCATATTTAGCTTGAGCTAACATAGAAAAATATATTGGTTTTATTAATATTTACTCAGTGTTATTGAACCGTAACAAAACTGTTTTAGAAAAATATAGCTGCAGACTTATTACTCACAGGAAATTACCTCTCGTACAATAAAAACATTTTGTTAGCATTACAACGATCGGAATTCCAATTAGATCCATCGGGATATTTCAAACAAAAACTCAACGGACCAGGAAAAATAAAATCGTGCCAAAAACGGAATGCGAATCATAAGGCAGACGTTTCGAGTGGCGAGGAATTTTAGATTTGATATTTACAGAGGGTGTGACACGAATCGACTGACTATTCTGGACCGATTTTTAGATTGAGTCAGACACGTTGAAGAGTGCCTTTATGGATCAAACACGGTATGTATTAGTTTTTTTGTAAACCGTTACAAAAGCAGAGAGCAGCAGAGTGCCAGCCGGATGTTGTGCATGCTGTTTCTTGCTTGTACGTAACAATTAAATTGCCTCATAGAGTTCGCTCTGCAGCATAAATTCAATAAGGGTATCTTAAAAAATATTTACCTTATAGCATTCTATTAAAAACATGTCAAGATTCTAAACCTTCATCATCATCATCAACCTATATCGGTCCAATACTGGACGTAGGTCTCTCCCAAGACGCGCCACTGAGCCCGGTCTTCGGCTCTTCTCATCCAGTTTTTGCCAGCTACATGTCTCAGATCGTCACCCCACCTAGCCGGAGGGCGTCCTACACTACTCTTGCCTAAAAGCGGTCTCCACTCGAGTATTCTAAACCTTAAGCTCAATAAAAGGAATCGTACAAACACGAGTTCATAAATAACGTATTTCCGATTCCCAATATTGCGCTGTCAATTAATATCTAATTTTTTTAACTCTCTTGTTGAATCACTTCAGTAGCCAAGTTTGGCATTGATCAGCAACAAGTGTTATGCGGCAGATGCGCAAATGTTGGCAACCATGCAGAATAACTTACTACAGTAAAAGTTAGGCTATTTGATTAAGCGCAGAGCACTAAAATGGACAAGCCGCAAAGCGGTTTGGTGTCACATGTTTTATAAAAAAAACAACCAGTTTCCTAAATAGAAGGTAAAGAAATTATACATTTGCATAACACACTAAGGTTCTCTGCAATCTTGCAAGGCATCACTGCGGATACTGTGCTGTCAATTTTTACAATATTCACGAAGACAGTTTGAATATTCAATATTATTTTTTGGTTTTAACTTAAAAAAATGGAATTCTCTGTATTCGTTTATTAACAGATTTACTGAATTGTCTTATAAATCATCAGTAATACTGCACCTAATTTGAAGCTGAGTATAAAATATCCGCATCCAGTAAAGATTTCCGATCCAATCCATCTTTGCAGAAAATCTCAGAGCAAGGCACTTTTAAATTGTTTACACGAAGATAGCGAAGCTGAATGACATGTTATTCAGTAGTGTCTGTCGAGTAATATATAAATTGTCAGAATGTTGAGGTGACACACACAATAGATCCTGGAATGTTTTTTTGCTGATGGAATGACCTTTTGTTTAGTTTTCTTTTATTGCTTTGGCATGTTAGCTACGTAAGGTATGTTATGAAGCTATAGGTCCTTACTTAAGAAATATGAGATAGATAGCTATACTTACGTAATACCAGATCAGTTGCTCTAATGAGAGCTCTACCTAATGATCTTCTTCTTCTTCTCTTCAATAATGGCCTGTGTCCGTCATTTCGACAGACAATTTTGCCAATGTCAAGTGTTAAAATTGTAATAAATAAGTCAAGTCAAGTCATTTGTCAAGTCGGCTGTCGTTTGTTTTGAAAAGAAAATGGTGGATTTTCTCTTCAAAACCTAACACGAATTTTCACATTCAGAAAAACCACTTTACACACATTTATTCCAATGGGTCACACTTTGTGTTACGACCTAAGCATTATTGGTTAAAATTCCACCAAAATTAAACAACAATACTCACAATAACACAAGAAAAACTATTAAAATAAAAGTGCTATGTGCCGTTTCAAAAAATGTCAAAACTCGTGTCCTACCTAATGATCAGAGCCGGCGTTTTATGTTGACATCGAATGAAACTTTGAACGAGAAGCGTCAAATTCTGTGCTACACAAAATAATGACGTTTTAGGCTGATTTATTGCTCAAGTCAAACTGATTCAGACTCAAGCTAATTTCTGTATGAAAATGTCTACTCAAATCTATGCTTGAGTACTAGTATAGTATTTTATTATGATCTATGGCTTGAGTAAAGATTTCTTAATCAGTATATGGGAGAGAGCATTATTAGTTCACCGGCACTGCCCCACCTACAGAGCTTATGTAGTTTGTTGGTGTATACATGCGTGACTTTTACGACGTCGTATCGTTGGCAAATACTTGTTCCGGTCAGAAAAAAGGAAACTAAGTGAATGACGACGTGCCAAAATAAACGTTTTAGTGGTTAAATGTTCAGCAAATGTTTTGATACACCTTTGAACAATCATTTACTTAGTGTAGATACATAAACTTAATGTGGTCTTAGCTAAATAAATGCTGTGTGGGAGGATACTCGCACGTATTTCGTAATTGCTACCACTGAGATTTTTGGGGCGTATGTCCTAAGTAAATACCTAACACATATTATGTTTAATTTTCTCAAATTGATCTACGCAACATCGAGTGAGCAATCTGATTATTCCATCAAAAACTCTCATGATGTTGGACCAAGTATTACAATTTTCACCTTGTCAGTATAAAGTAAAAAAAACACAAACAAAAATTTATATTTAAACTAAAAAAACTCGGTGTAAACAATTAACCGATCGAATGATGTCAAAATTACTTATTAGGAATCATGCTTCGCACAATTTTACTTATCACACAACCACAAACAAAGCTAAATGAACGAATGAAGCTAATTAACCATCAAAATACTTCAACCAGTAATACAAATCAACTGCACCGCTTATTATCTGGCCTAATTAAGAGCCCCAGCGGTCAGTTCAATTTACAATTAAGAGCCACGGTGACCAGCTCAATTTATATGCACTAGTATACAATTGTACTGAAAATCAAATTAATTAAGGCATCAGAACAACAAAGACATAGCTGCGGACATCCGGATGTCGCGTGATAGATCGCCAAACCAGTGTAAAGTGAGCTACGAACTACCGGTGCTGTAAATTAGCTCATTTAAGCTCATTTGCCGTAAACAAAACCGGTGTCGTAAGTATCGGTGTGGTTGTTTTAGTAATGAAGTCTCACTTCAAGCTTTGAGTAGAATTTTTAGTGAATCTGAAGTAGTTGGTTGTACTTTTTTTAATTTTAATTTTATTCGAACCGAATCTAAGTTACTGCAGATAGTTATCCAATATCCAATAAGCTAAGCCAAAGAGATGAGTGAGATTTTATAAAAGTAACCTCTGGCACAGATCATTATAATACTTGTGATCTGTGCCAGCGGTGACTTTTTGACACAGACTATAAGCACTGGCAATGCTATACTAACAAGAGTTTTTTTTAGATCAAATCAATGATATCACCTCCTGTGTTTTTAAAGGAACATTACTTTATAAGATCTGTGCATCTTTTGGCATAGAATAGTCTGAATAGAGTAACGTGTGAAGAGATAGAGCGGGACGGAAACTTATTAATCCAGGAACCCTGTATTGTGGTTGGACGGGCACCCCAAATGGTTGCAGTTATGCGTACTTCGTAAATGCCTAATGTGTTGCTCGGTACTATTCCGTCCAGAGATTACATACAATATGCAATTTGCTTGTTACGATTACAATTGGCGGTTCTAGTTTAGAGAGGTTGTTAGTTTCCATTTAATGGTGTTTACGAAATGTTTTTTTTTATTTTGTTTATCAGAAAATAATACCGATTAAAAGAACGACACTGATACCGCAAATAATACTCGTATTACATGATTGTTGCGTAGGTAATAGGTAAAAATACAAAAACATAGCTTACTCATATAAAAAAAAACAATCCCAATGATGATGGAATTAATTCCAATCTTTTTTGAATGGGATTATAACTCAACTTCATTTATGCCATCAAATCTGAAATACCGACAAGTTTTACTATATTTTTTTATCTAAATAAGCTTCAAGTATAGTTATATCACATAGTTCTCACAAATCATTTAGAAAATACAGCGCGATAATTTAAATTGGGTGTTCGTGATACTCGAGTTTCGTGTTACATTTTGAATTACAAGGTCTTTTAAATTGTAGATTATTTTCAATGATATGAACTCAAGCTGTGAGCAATTTTGCAACACTTAGTTTGATGTAAACGAAGTAAAGGATGTTGATGACATTTTGATAGGTTAAAACGATATATTCCAGAAATCCCCAATAAGAAATCCCTACCAGTGGGAATATTTTTTTTTATGAGCATATGCATTTGGCTGCCAGCACAACTAATAGTAAGTGTAGCTGCAGCCTAAGGTGGAGCACGCTTATCTATAATCCACCTATTCACTCTTTTCTTCAAAATTCAGTGGGGATAAAACAACCAAGATCAGTCTTGGTATTTTTTTTTTACTTTAAATTGGTAGCTGGAAAGAAGAGAAAATTTTAAAAAGAACTAAGTTAACGATAACAGAACTGTCTACATTTTGTAGTAGGTACTATTAGTAAAAACGTGTTTGATAATATTTTGATAAGTAAAAAAAGGGGACAAGATCAACGCACGCTTTTGCCTTTTTCTGCTAGAAACGGAACACTTCAGAAATTACAAGAAATTAAACATAGTATGTACCTAGATGATATGATTTTTGTAGTACAAGTTGGTAATAAGTAAAAAAAAACCGAATTGTGGAACTCCTCATATTATTAGAAGTCGGTTAAAAAAAGGCAAAATAGACTACCGGCTATTTTCCAGTAATAACGCAGTTTAACCTTACATTTTGTAGTAGGTTATTAGTGGAAGAACCCAGTAGTAATGTATTCAAACAATGTGAACAGGAACACAAAGGAGTTTGGAACAAACAATTTAAGTGGACGCAATATTCCAAGACCGTTCTTTAGTGGTTTCACGTGACGCTTTGGGTATTCTCAACTAACCACGGTGTCCCTAAAATTTTAATTACTTCGCACCCGAATCTAGCTACTAGTAGCACCATATTTTAGTTTCAAACCTGGTAACTCCGAAGAAAGAAAATGACGCTTGAGGTGAAATTAGGCATGATTTTTAAAATTTTAAATCTCTTAAACACATGCCAGTCGCGTAATCAGTAGTTTCGAAACACACGGATGTTTGCTGGAGCCTTAGATGACGATCTCAAACAATGATAATGATAGCTTATTTTTCATTCGTGTAAAGAATGAGTGAAAGAAAGGGCCGTGCGGAAAAATAAATCAAACAAAAGCTCAAATGAAATACCGTCTTTTTTTTACACAAATACCTACAAAGTCCTAATAATCATAACAGTCACGAAATCACAAACATTTTGTCCTTTACGCAAGAACCGCCACAAAAAGAAAAGACCCTGAAATATTCATCCCGTACATAACTCTCAGGGTTTTGTGTAAAGTAAGTCCATCTTAATTACGTGCAAGGAAATTACAAAAGTTCTCTTTGGGATGCTTAGATGACTGTTTTTGACGCAGAACGGTTTATCTTTTATAGAAATAGAAATTATTTATTTTACGCAAAAACACATATGAAGGCACAATGACATAAAAATTAAATTATAGATACCTAAAAATTATAGCCGTCGCCCGCGGCGTTGCTCGCGTTTTAGACTCTTTAGAGTGTGACTTTTCAAAATTCCGTTCTTAGTGCACCCCTACACTATATAAGGATACTACCCTCCAAATTTCATACCTCTAGGACTTATAGTTTAGGCTGTGCGTTGATTCTCTGTCAGCTTCAAAAGAGTTTTATATATATTGATGATGATGATGACAGATGCGTAAAAAAGGTACTCGCTCACCAAATGCTAAAAGTGCACGGTGGCTCCTTTAGCGCTGGTTTTCAAGAGTGCCTAGACTATGTACCTTTTCGACGATGTTTTGCGATCGATCTTTTTGATACAAAATTGCACGCGAAACTTTATCCCATAAGACCATGCACTAGTACAAATGTGCATCTACATGTCCAATTTAGTCTTACAAACAAAATTGTATGATGTGATAGAACATTAGAATGCAGCCATTGACTTTTATGAATAACGCGTGCTAAATGTTCCACTCTACATTCATGTATCAGTTTTCATAACGTGTTTTTAACGACACTGCTATCGGAGCGTTTAGAGTTTATTATAGTTATAAAAGTGTGTGAACAAATCGAGAAATTTCGTTTTATTTTACTAGATCAATCGATTCACCGGCAATTTTAATCTTATGACTTATTGAATCTTTATTGGTATTTACCAGAGTCTTTGCTATGGTAAGTATTATGTTCTTTTAACTGCAAGGTCCTTCGAAAACTAGGGTTGGTTACACTGTATCTAAAGTTTATGTCAAACTGACGCCATAACTTTGGATGCGAATCTAATTCCTACGCCATGCGTCACTGATTTATACAGTTTGATCGCGTAGTCACGTGGCTTCCTAACCACGGCACGCGTCAGCTTAGACGCAGCTGAATGCTAGTGACGTGTCACAGGCGAGAGGATTTAAATCCGTCGGTCTGTAAATTATTCGCCACCGTAGTAATAAACTACGGTAGATCCGACTTACCGATACCGACACGATACTGCCATGTCAGTAACTCGAACAAAGGTATCGGTGTGAGCGCAGATACTGTGTGAAAGCGTCCGGTACTAAATGTATGAGATGTGCTCTTGGCCAATATCGTGTAGATGTCGTGTTAGTGGCAGTGTGAAAACAGCCGGTGTCTGTGCAGATTTTATTGGCAATTGAACGAGTGGAATGGACTTTTCGTTCAGAGATTTCGGCTCCATTTTTGAAAAAAAAAAAAATATTGAAAACGGCTTCCATTTAACTTATTCCACGAGAATTACAAATGGTTTATTTCTATCGAACCTCAGGTTTTCTCGCAGTTTTACACAAAGATTTCATATTTATTCTCCAATTCTCAGTTTTGGATTGAACAGTATTTCTGAATATCCCATTGCAATATGCAAAAAAAGTAACTTCAAAAGCTAAAACACGACTACTGAAAATCATGCTCTAAACGTACTAAACAAGAAAATATTATCATCTGAGATTCTAATGGCAATGTGATGTTTCGAGGATAGCCTCATGTTTGCTTCGCCGTAGTCGGATAAGTTCAGATTTTAGACTCCCCAGATGTTTTCAGACCTCTGAGTGTAGTAGAAATGACTAGGTACTCGTTTCAGTATAAACTTTTTACAATACGAAGATCGTCACATACTGTACCCTTATCAAATTGATGACCTTATCAATCACAAACCTTGTTGATCTCAGTTTTAGGAGCGGTCAGCTAAATTAATAGCCAATTTAGAAACAATAACGATGTTGTTGTTTGTAAAGTTAATGGTTATTAACCATTAAATTGGCATTTTCACTAATATGCAGTTCAGCGGAAGCAATTTTGCTGAAACTCATAACATTTTAGAATTAGGTATTGTAATTTTTAATAACTTTGTTACCCCCGATAAAAAAGAGGGACTGTGGTATAAAGAAGAATTAATAAAAAAATACATTGAAAAATTCGCTTAAATGCACCTAAAAGCTTAGGTAAAAGCTAAAAAGCTAAGACTAAAAGCTAAAAGCTTAGCTTAGCACCTAATTTTAATTTGCTTTTAAAGTTTACATAACTACCTCAATGTGAAGTGTAATTTTTTTTAATACAACGCTAATCTTTTTTTCATAATCCAAACAGCTCTTACAGGTTGCTTGAAACTTTCAAAAGGCCGCTGTAAAATAGACTAAAAGAAACTTAATGAAACTTGGCAGCCCCATACTCCAACAATTGGAACTTAAGGTGTTAAAATTGGCAAACAACCAAGACTGGGGAATTATAACAGGAAAAAGCCAACAACTTGATTCATACTAATTGGTGAGAAACGGAAACCAACAATGGGTTTACTGATTAATTCAGTTTGCTTGGAGCCGTACTATCAGGGAATTGAATTGTAGGTTTAATCAGAACTGCATAAGTTTCTAAAGTTTCTGAGAGAGGTCGCGACGAATTGCTGTGATCTGCGCTTTTCAAGCTTTTGCCTTAGAGTAGGGAAAAGAATTACTAAATGGTTTAACTACTAGTTATGTTTATCACTATGTTTAAAATTAGAAGAATTGAACTGCCTATCAATTCATCAATATGCTGAGATGACAGTTCTTTGACATATTAATACTTATCATGCTTTAGATAAGTAGGTTGGTTTGGGTGTTGGACAAGAATATTCCATCTAAACAATGTGTCGTAAGGTCATGGGTGAAAAAAATATTCACTATCAAATTAAAAACTTCGATATACGTGTGTTGAAATCGAAATTAGCAAATAGGGTTGCCACCAAACTCCCAATAGACCACCGCGACTCTCGAAATAAATTCAACGAAACCGCGCTACACGACCACCCCATTACCGATTACAGACTTTTTTCCCGAATGCATCGATACCTATTTCGAGAAATAAGTTATTGAAATTCTTTGGTTGGTTGGTAGTTGCGTTATATTTTGATCTTGTCCACAAACAATCTGTATACCGTATATTCAGCTGGAACAATAGACAATCGCTAAAGAATAGAATATAAAGCTTATCGAAGTTAAATAAATCACGTGATACATTTCCTATTCCTGAACCACAGATCATATTACCCTGAACTAAACTGAAGGACTTTGTTTAGTAATTATACCCATCACTTTTGATATCAAAGATAAAAGAAAATAAATAGTCGAATGAACTTTTATAGCGGGATTTATTTTACAAAGACTAGGCGGTTTTATTACCACCCTTGAAGTATTCTACTAAAACTTCTGGTAGCTTCCATCACTTTGGTCCAGCAGTAATAGGATAAGTTTTAACGACTAGTTTTTGACATCTTTCTCACGTTTTGCTAAGTTATAAGAAAGTCCATCTTTCAGTGTATAAAAAGCTATTTTTTAAACGTTTTCGTAAAAATAATCTATTTTATTTATATTTGCTATAGATACTTTTTTTATGACAGCCCACATGATAATAAGCGGCTAGTTCTGACTCTAACAATACTTACATATTGCATACCTCTTATAGCATGTCCACTGAAGACCTACTCTATGAGGCTTAATAAATAGGCAGTGAAAAATGTACTATTTCCATCACTCTGAGGCAGAAAAATACGTCTCATGTGCATGTAACTGGCACCCATACCGTTCAAACTGGAACACAAGCATCGCTGCTTAGTGGCAAAACTAGGTGCGGTGTTAGAACTTCCTCGTACGAACTCTCAAAAGAAATCTACAAATAAGAAAGTTTCACTTATTCAGCTTTAGTATACCTAAAGATGTCTGTGCCGAGTGCAATTTCTATAAAAGTTTCATTGTAAAGATATACAAAGTAGGAAAGGAACGTATAACATCTTAGTAACAGATTTAATACTACTATTAGAATAGAAATGGTTTCGTTGACCTTTTCATTGTGGTTGACACAGTTTTGTCATTTGGTTCGCTACAAGTTTATAAAATCAGAAAGCAACTACTTGTGTCCAATTTCTTGGAGAGAAATACGCAGCGTCAATCAACTTCGTGTTCGCACATTTCAACATCTCTAAATATATAAAATGAATGAAGTTATTTATGAAAATCGCAAACAACACTGTTGTGCTCCTTAACAACCTTAAGCAATAACATTGCATAAGGTTTAGCATACATATTATTTTGATCTAAAGTTTTCTAAACGAAACGTAACAAACAAGTTAAAAATTTAAAAAAACTATTGTCAAAAAGTATTTTCATCAAATATGTAGTGCTTCATAAATTATTATTTTTTTACGTAAAGATACCTAATTATTTTAAAGAAAAGTTAATCTTAAAATAACCGAGGTAGAGAGCTAAACAGCATGAAGGGCGCAAGAAAAAACATCTATTTTATTCCTAAAGCAAGAACCAACTTTATTGTATCTACGATTTAATTAAACGGATAAATGCTGTGTGACGTCACTTGTCATCTGTCAGCGGTGACAAACGTGACTCGGGTGCAGAGATAGCAATATTTTAAGCTATCCCAGCTATCTCAGGGCTGTTTAGATGGCAAGATAAGTATGTGGATTGCGTGTGCGTGTGATGTCATTTATTTTCGCTTCTGAACTAGATCTGACTCATTTGCTCTCGTTGGTTCAAAAAAGTAATTCTCCATTATTCCATTCTTCCATTATTCCATTATTACCATTATTCCATTATACCATTATTCCATTATTTCCATATCTTATTTCCATTGGTCTCTGAGGGTTCCACTAGCTGTGCTAGTCTTCTCCTTCCATACCTATATGGCCTCTGTCCGTCATTTCGACAGACAATTTTGCCAGTGTCAAGTGAAGAATTTGAAATAATATAAGTCAAGTCAAGACTTCGTCAAGTCAGCTGTCGTTTGTTTTAGAAAGGAAATGGTGGATTTTCTTTTCAAAACCTGAAACAAATTTTCACATTCAGAGAAACCACTTTACACACATTTATTCACACAATCAGCCCTTTGTAACAAATTTATAATATTGTGCACTAAAGTGTTAAATAAAAAACGTTTTATAGTTATGCTTTTAAAAAAAGTCTTCGTGTTACTTTTCTCCATGGTTTATTTCTATTATTATAACCCTGACACAAGTGAGCTTAAGTTAAATACGTCTGGGTTCAAGCTACGTGTGATAACATCCTCTGCACAAACTACGTCTGGCTCCGCACATTTGTTATTTCACAATAAGAATGCACCCGTATTGTAGCACAGAAAAATGCTGCTGTTGACGTGGAATTCTTCCATTACTAGCTCTGTTGATTGTTCAGGCGATATGGCTAGAGGAGTGAAGTTTTGTCTATGGTTTCCACAACCGCTTTGTTTGTAAGTGAAAAAGTATGGTTCTTAATTTATGAGAACTACTTACTTTAACTTACTTTTAACTTTGGTAAAGAGAAGAACAAACTCAGCCAATTTCAATGGATAAGGAAAGGCTTTTAATAGGAACCACAATTAACCACATACATAGTGGGGATTTCTGGAAAAAAAAAATTTAATCCGTACTGGTAGGGATTTCTTAGTGTGGATTTCTGGAATATATCAAAAATATAAGTAGTAGTAAGTGGTTTATAAGTAGTTTAGATAATTGAAAATCTTGAGCACAAATATAACTGTTTTTCTACCGAGCGTATAAAGGAATTCTGTTAGGTATTTGTATTTAGATCGCTTTTTGTTTTATAAAACTATAGTGGCTAGGATAATGAAGAAAAAATTATGAAATGAAGGATTACATGATCTAATTTTATAGGCCTTCCTATCTCAAACACTTCTTAACATAATAATAAGTTAGCTCAATTAATCCAAATTAAGCTACGAACAACCAAAATTGTTTAAACAAACTTGTTGCTAACTTTAAATAATTCAACAATCATCTTTATACCAACATCTAGTTATCAAAGTTACTAACAAGGCGAGAGGGGAAGAGAACCCAAGCTTTCACTATGTATAAAGTCTCATGAATGTTACAATAATTATTTTTATAAATCTTATGCGGCATGGTCTTCTAATCTAAATATTAAAATAACAGTAAAATGTTCTATCTACATTATTTAAGATACTTTCCATCCATGTGGCATGGCCGTGGGACACCCTGTGTATAAAACTCGTTTGAAGCTGACTGACAATCAACGTACAGCCTCAACTATAAGTCCTAGAGGTATGAAATTTGGAGGGTAGTATCCCTATAGAGTAGGGGTGCACTAAGAAAGGAATTTTAAAACGTCACACTCTAAAGGGTGGAACGCGAGCAACGCCGCGGGTGACGGCTAGTAATTATATAAAACTCGTTTGAAACTGACTAACAATCAACGCACACTGCACAGCTTAAACTATAAGTCCTAGAGGTATGAAATTTGGAGGGTAGTAAGTATCCTTATATAGTGTAGTGGTGCACTAAGAAAGTAATTTTAAATTGACGCACCCTAAAGGGTCTACAACGGGAGCAACGCCACGGGCGACGGCTAGTATAGTATAAAGGCGTTAAGACTCAATTATACCTGAATTTGCACCGGCACCCTTTGAACCGGGACACAGCAATGCGAGCATCACTGTGTAGTGGCAAATATAGTTTCGGTAGTAGTACTTCTCCGGGCGAGTTAATTTACAAAGCATGTTATTCCTACAACGTTATAATAGCAAAAGTCTTATTCCTGGAAGAGATCGCGGTATACCGATAAGACCGCCCATTGTACAATTAATTTAAGTTTTGTTTTTATTTTCTTGTAATCCCTAGGTTCAGGTGTGCAATAAAGTATTTGATATCTATCTATCTATTCCTACGAAATATTTAGTAAATCAACTCTACACGACGATTGGCAACCCCAACCGGTCAAAGGTGGCAACTCGTTTGAAAGTTTAATCTTGGGTCACCTTATCATTGCCTTCCCACAGTACCCACATAAGGTTTACATCAACAATATATAGCCTTTTTTAACCTTTGCTGTCATCCCTTAACCTCTAGACTGAAGGTTTCAGACGCAATAGATTTTCTATTGTTTTTCAGACAGATAATATGACAAAGCAGACTATGTAAGATGTTTTTCTGTAATTTAGGACATAGTTTGAATAATAGGAGTAAAAAACTTTTAGTTTTTATGGGGTTAATATTATAAACATAGGCAGTAGAGGGGCCCTGGGCTGGTTCTATAATGTCGTTGAATAAAAAAAAACTATGTTTTTAAGTCATATTATTCATCTACAATAGGGCTGTGATAGGTTAAAACATAACTTTAAACTCTGATGTAGGTAGTTGTAAGTTTCTTAGTAGAATATAACTACATAGCTATAATATACCTACCAACTTTGATTGCTTGCCAATTACTGTCATGACTTAATTAATTACTCATTGGTTTGGTGTTCAGTTCTGCTGTAGACTTTTCATTAGAAGTGATGAATTAATGAATGAATGGACATGCTACGTTTTTATTTAAGTGTTAAATCACTTTGGGTGAATAAATTACCATGAAAATCTTGTAATAAAATAATCTATTAAATATCTTTCATGATCATAATCATAGAAAGTGTTATATTAGCTTGTGTTTTGCTACCCAATGCAATATGCATGCAAATATATTGAAACAACGAACAAATCCACATATTTAGCACTGCAGTAAACTCTCTGTACCTATAACAATAGTGAAGATAGAACATAGCTAAATTACAAGCGTAATCTAAGCAAAAAGCGGTTTCATCTCGTCCGCTAACTGTCCGTTTTGCAACAGTGCAAAAAGGTTAAATTGCTCGGTTGTAGAACAGTGCAGCGAACGGGACAAAGGTTATTGCGAGACGTGACGTCACTAGAGTCCGGACAGTGCTCCAATTATCTATACGATAACCGGACTTTATTAATCAAAAGTTTTGTCTAAAATGTGATGTTTGTTGGTGTTCCTACGAACAGTTTTTGTAAATTTTATATAAATAATAATAAATAAATATTCTCGGACACTTAACACAACGCCTTCTAGTCCCAAACTAAGCAAAGCTTGTACGATGGAAACTAGATGGCTGATAGAATACATACATACATTTTTTTTTATATCAAAATATATCCAATATATTTTTGCTTCTACCGTTTTATTGCGTCTATAAACCAAATTTTCTTTTTTTCTTAAGTAAAAACAATTTCTAATGTGTTAGAACTCCAAATTTTATCTGAACAGTATACCTAATTTGTTTTTCATACAAGAAAATACTTAGTTTCCTTATCAAAAAAATTCCATTTGCAAAGTTTTCCATACGCCGTCACAACGAGCTTTTATAAATATAACCGGAAATTTTAAAAGGCCGGTTCCGGTCTCTAGACCTAACCATTGTCAGTGCCATTGTGCAGCGCGGCGTGCTGAGACGTATTCGAATCGGAAGTGGGACGGAATGAATAGAATGATTTTATTTTCATTCAAAAAGTGTGGTTGCCTTTACGAAAGCTTGAGATTTTTTGCTGTAAATCTTGTGTAGCCCAGGCACATAACTATGAGTACATGCATTTGAAATCTTTGGCTAACTTCGCTACCAAAAATGTAGATACCAAAATAGAAATGGTACGCATCAAAATTAAATATGAGTACAATAGGTACATAGAACAATTTTTTATCAGTACAAAGTGTAATAACCAATATTTATAGAAACGTTTGATATCTTGTCTTAGGCTAATTTTTCTCGCACTTTCAATATATAAGTATTCTAATAAGAACAACAAAGTCTGGACTCATTTGGTTAGAATACATTATCCTAAAGATCGAGGATCATTCTACTTTGCAATTCAATTCCACAAATTGATAAAATGCAGATACGCTTATACCCGTCTAGAACATAATGAATGAAGAGAGTTACACTAGCTCTCTCTCTCGAGAGAGATCTCTATCTCTTTTCTGAGAAATTGTCATTCCCATCTCATGATTATTTTCATTCGCTCTTATGGTGGTCACTGTTCGAAAAAAATTAGAGCAGTCGAACTAAGAAAATTGTTTTTTTACTAATCGCTCATAGAACTAATAAGTCAAAAAACCTATTTTCACTGCTATATTGTTGCTTCTAGCATGTTGGAATTTAGTTATTGAATACGGACGTAAAAGAAAGCTAACTTTTAGTGCCATTTCATTCTGAACTCTTAAGCAGTCGATTTGTATTCGGAAATGCTTTATTTTTGCCCGAATCGACCGACCTATACGATAATAACTCAACCAAATTACTCAATATCAGGAATACTTTGATAGCTCGACAATTCACACGAAGGAGCGTTTGCACAGTATCCGGTACCTATACCTACTTACACGATACCTATATTATGTCGTTGCACAAATAAAATAATAGATAAATAAATAAGTATGGACATTTTCACTCTGCTCTCTGCTCTCTGGTCCCAAACTAAGCAAAACTTTGGGAACTAGATTAGTGATAGAATACTTTTTTGTAATTTTTTTTTGTAAATATAATGGGGATTCATTATTGTCCGTACCGACGCGTGTACGTACCGGCTCCAAAACGAATATTGCTATCGGTAAAAATCCATGACATTATCTCTCAGATGATATCGCGTGTCGTATCGTTGTATGTAAACAGCCAACAGCACGACCGCTTTCGTCTGTATTTTAAATAGTCCAAGGTTTATTTTAACTTGCGCGAATAAATCAAATTAAGAGAAGACCGGAGAGCATTTCAAGACTATTTACTAGAAATATCAAAGAATTTCCAGTTAAATTCATTTGTAATTTAACTGGTTCCTCCTAGAATGGCCTGAGTTGACTCAATTTTGCATATCAACGCTCATCACTTATGAATTTATGAAACATAATATCATCATCAATATATATAAAACTCTTTTGAAGCTGACAGAGAATCAACGCACAGCTTAAACTATAAGTCCTAGAGGTATGAAATTTGGAGGGTAGTATCCTTATATAGTGTAGGGGTGCACTAAGAAAGGAATTTTCAAAAGTCACACTCTAACGCGAGCAACGCCGCGGGAGACGGCTAGTATAGAATAAAACCATTCTTGCATGAACAGAAAGCGCTTACATGGATTTATTATTACATGGATTTGCTTAGTTTGGGACTAAAAAGCGTTGTGTGATATGTCCAATGTATTTATTTTTTATTTATTGCTTACATGTACATAATATTATTGTTAGTTAAAAAAAAAAGGTGTAATATAACTAGGTTAAGTTACTCCACTAACAGCTAAAATTATTAATATATTTGTGACTAAGTTATGCCCTAAAACTGACCTGGGTTTTTAACCCAGTATTATATTTATTATTTAGATTCTTCCACATACTTTGAAATAAGTTCTACCAACCAAACCGGAAAGTATTTCTAAAGTAAAATGCAAGCAAGTTCTCAGTTTTCTCTATTTTAATGAACATTTTAATTATAACGCTAAAACTAAGCTAACGCAAAAGGTTTTGGGCTGTGCTTCGTGGAACTAAACCGTTGTTCAATGGATTATATTGCAATTTCTGTACACGCATGTAACACGGTAACTACTTTAGCGTAATGGTACATTGTTCTTTTCCTACTTTCTACTCGTCATAGTACTCAAAAAGATAGTTCTAAACGCGTAATATGCTTATGCGGCGATGTGTATCTACATTCACTGTGACTGGATTTTATTATTACAACTGTACAAATTTTGAGATATTTGGATACATAAATGTGATAGGTACTTTATCAAACGCGCACTGCCTTGACTAATTTAAACTAAAGTTAATATAAAACATTTTCAACCAGACACCACGCATACAAAATTAGATTAGATTAGATTAGAAAATTCTTTATTGCACTTTAAAAATCGTACAGAGGCGAGTTTAATGCTATTTAGCATTATCTACCAACTAACCTGGATGTAGTGTGGAGATGATGGTAGTGCTTCTAATGGAAAACTTTAAACTTTAAAAAGAAAAAACAACGCCTTTAAAACTACATTAACCTACAAAACATTCTACAAAAAAAATAATTAATTAATACAAAAATTCATTCTACATTAAAATTAAAATTACGAGTAAAAAGCCAGTAAAGTGTTACTATGTATCATAAGTATGTATTTACAAAAAAATTAATAAGTATATTCTATCAGCAATCTAGTTCCCATAGTACAAGATCTGCTTAGTTTGGGACTAGAGAGCGTTGTGTAGTATGATTTTTTTTTTATTTTTTATTATAATAACAGCAGTATAGGTACCTACTTTCTTACGATTCTTGCAGAAGTTATTTAAACACCATGCATTTGTAAAACCCGCTTATTATTCTGAGTCCTGTACCCAACAAAAGATACGAAGTGACAAATGAAATACGCCAAGTACTAGAATCAATATCCAGAACGGTATTGCATTCGGAGTGATGCCTGCTTTTGTTCTGCGGAACAGTATTTCAGTCTGCTGTAGATATAAAAAATATTGTTTGAGCTCAAACTCCGCAGAGGCACTGATAAACTCGCTTTACAGATTCACTCACTTTTTATTTACAGTATTGATACTCTTCAGACCCTATATGCGTATTTTTTACTTTATGAAATCATAGTGTACAATCACACTAAGCGGCTAAAAGTAGTATAAAGAAGCTATGTGATTCAATTTTCCGATTGAGAGATTCAATCAGTTTTATATCGTCGTGATACAGTATATAATTTGTAGCTTTTCGTAGCGATACAAAAACGCATTAACAGATCACGCAGTTTGTGAAAGGTGGATGTATCGATTCAACAGTGCGATTGTATCGAAGCAGAGGCGCTATAAGTTGTGTGGTTTATTAGTGACTGAATCGCCTGACACGACTAAATTGATGCAGTGGTGCATGACACAATACAGTGCAAGACTATTACTAAATCTATATAGTAATCGAAATTCATTCAAAATACCAAAAGAAAATCTGTGATACCACTGAACCTTGATCCTTAAGCTAATCATGAAATAATAGTATGCTGAGACGCTGAAATTTAAAAACCAGAGCATATACTTTCAAGCTGTTAATATCTGTTATGGCTGAAGTACCGAAGCGCAGAAGTACTACGGCCCTAATGAAATCTAATGCAATTTTCCACTCTATTCTCAGTAACTGTAGTGCTAAACCATAACATAAACGTCTCTGACTAACTTTAGCATAGTCGTAGCTTAAATTTGTAGCAGCTATTTGACTTTATTTATTTATTTACTTAATACATTATTGCACAAAGTTATAAATTTGTTACAAAGGGTGGACTTAATGCTGAATGCATTGTCTGCCAGCCAACCCAAACGTGGTAGTGTAATAAGAAGATTGGCGTGCGACATTACAGAGAATAAATAAATAAATATTCACGGACACTTAACACAACGCCTTCTAGTCCCAAACTAAGCAAAGCTTGTACGATGGAAACTAGGTGGCTGTTAGAATACATACATACATACATATTTTTTTTTGTAAATACATACTTATAATACATAGAAACACCCAGACACAGAACAAACATCTATGTTTACAACACACAAATGTTTGTTCTCAGTGGGGATCGAACCCACGACCCACAGCACGGAAGGCAGAGCTACTACCGACTGAGCCATGACGCCTGAATAATATTTATCTCAAATAAAAATCTATACACTAGTTATCAATGATTATTGATTACAACTAGAAACTTTGGAAAGATATTTAAAAGCGAATTCGAAACCTCCTTCGAAATAGCGCATATCTATTCGGAAACACTTTCCGAATGAATTAGAATAACCCGGAATTAGCTCTGTGACTCTCTGAGAATCATGTTTCTAGACAAAATTAGAAGTCAAAGTCAAAAAGCTTTTATTCAATAAAATCTCACTGATCACTTTGAATCGTCATTACGTTTTGTATGATTAGGTATGATTACAATTTTTTTAATTTTTTATCTTATGAGTTGAAGCTAGTTTGTCCCAAGACTACTTATGACTACCGAACTACAAAATATAATTTGATGTAATGCCCAACATGACTACCAGACTAGAAAGTATACTTTGATGTTATGTAAGAGTCAAATTTCAATGAAGTATCGTTGTGTCTATATTTTTGAAGTGAAACTTCTAATGCGACTTCCAACAAGGTTGCGTTAAACGTTTAACGCTACCATGGAGGGGGTATGAAAGCGGGGGAATAGAAAGAGACAGAGCGAGAGTAAATGCGTGGCACTCGAAGTTTCACTTCTTCCGCGCAGAGGGATTTCACGCAGTTTTTTCTTTCATTTTTTTCTATCGTAAAACTCGAAAAAAAAAAAACATTTACGTTCCGCGTTTTGCTATTACCTGGCGATGATATTTTAGTAAAGTAAATCAGCTGAAATATATTCACTGTGAGTTAACAGCGGAGAAGGATAATTAACAAAGTTCAGTCAAGTTGATTCCGTTATAGATCGGCAGTTACTCCCTTGTAGATTCAATGTTTATAAATTACTCAAATGAAATACCGTGCATTTAATGAACTTTTAGAAAATTATTCGTGAAAAATACTTTAGCACTGATAAGAAAACTCAGTAAACAGTTTGTTATCCTCACTACCCAAATGTTAGCTGGTAGAGAATGCTATTTTAGCATTAAATTCGCCTGTAGACACTACTTTAAGTGGTGCAATAAATAATTTTCTATCTATCTATCTAAACAGTATCTGAATATTTTTTTCTTAGTTTTTATGAAAGAAAGAAAGAAAGAAAGAAATACATTTATTTATGACACACATTTATTTATGTTGATCGTTATATGATTATGTTGATGTTTAGGCAACGCGATAGACCTAAAAGAAGATGGCGGGAAGAACTTGACCACTTTTTGACTGACTGGCAAAGCGTAGCCCAAGATTGGAGTGTGTGGAAAGAACGGGGGGAGGCCTTTGCTCAGCAGTGGGACTCAGAGGGCTGAATACAATAATAATAATTTATGTTGATCGTTCAAAGCAATATTGGTATTAATTTCCAATTCATTCAAACAAAACGGACGCCATAAAGCTTAAAGAAATTGCACCCTTAAAAATCCATTCAATTTGCTCCAGTATTTTACGATCGCGGTACCCTAAACCGCTTTTAGACTTGCCTCCAGTTGTCCTGGGGACACTTTTTACCCGGATTTATTCCCAGTGCGAATATAAAAACTCTTGTCTTTCATTTGCTTAACCCTTTTTAACAATGCATGAGCGAAATACACAAACGAAAATTACTTTTCGGAAGAGGTTTTGCACAAAGGAGTATTGTTAATGCTTTCTGTTGAGTAACTTTGTCACACTTTTACTTGTGAGTTCAACAAGCTTTGTCTAGTAAATTCGTGTATTTTACTGCAGTTGTTAGTATTCTGGAGACAGGTTGACAGTTTGCAAGTTCGTTGATGCTGTGGGCATGAGCTAAATGTAATCTTCTAAATCTAAATATATAAAACTCTTTTGAAGCTGACTGAGAATCAACGCACAGCCTAAACTATAAGTCCTAGAGGTATGAAATTTGGAGGGTAGTATCCTTATATAGTGTAGGGCTGCATTAAGAAAGGAATTTTGAAACGTCACACTCTAAAGGGTAGAACGCGAGCAACGCCGCGGGCGACGGTTAGTAATGTATAATGTTTGTGACGGATATCTAATCTAAAGTATAGTTATACCTACCTACTCCTATAACATAACACCTACCTTGAGTTTCTACTTGGTAAGTTTTATACAGTGAACTCTTTGGTACAAGTGTTAAAGAACTTTAGACTAGCATGCAGACTATTTTATTATCATAAACGTGTGATTAGTACTTAGACGATGCACCTAGATAAATCTTAATTGTTATTTACCATGAAATTGTAATCAGGTTAATAGGCTAGTGACTTTTTGCCACAGATAAGCTATCTCGAACTATATCAGAAAACCCATGTAGCTAAACGACCTTAAGCAGCTGAAATGACATTGAGACTAAGCGACGTTCTAAAAAATGTCTAGAAATTTTAAATAGTCTGGGCCATATTTATAAAAGCTGGATAGTTAAACAGCTGTTTCAAATCTAGCTCTTTCACTTTTTGACATTACCTGCAGAGACAGCAATAATTTAATTAGCTGAATAAAGTTATTCGACGATCATTAAGCAGGTATATTTATACAAAAAGAATAGTACAGTCGTCTACAAAATGAAAAAGGTCAGTACAAAATTAGAGTTATATGCGTGTTTGATACTGACCCCCAGGAAAGGCAAGGTATAACTGAAAGCCAGAACTATTATATTCCTCAATTGTTCATTTCAAAACTCGGAACTCGACGTTTCAAACGACCTTTGTTTCATGTATTTCGCAACGGGATCATAATATAAATCATTGGCTATACACGCCAGGATACTGGTTTTATACCCAGTGACCTAGTTTCACCCGATCTCAGCTCCCGTGTACAATGAACTCCAAAAGTGCTAGCTTAGTTTGGAAAAGACACTTTAATCTATTATTTGCCTTCACCATTATAGCCCAACATAGCCAACTGTTGGGTCAAATTCCTCTACAAGTTTCCTTATAAAATGTTATAAAACATTCCAGTGACCCTCAAAACTACATTGTCTACTTGTAAAAAGCCAACCATAGTTAATACACTTTTCACAACTGATATTTTAATATAACTTTCCTAAACATTACAGAAACCTGAATATGATTATTTTCTGTCTTTCAATTATTTCCAGTAAAAAGTAAGTAGAGTTTCGTTCGGGGTTCCAACTGGTAAAAACGTTTCGAACAACTCATTTAAAACAAGCAGTGAGATAAGTGGTTGCATACCACTTGCATACTACTGCATACTTTTGCGTCTCACTGTACTCTCTCCCTGAGAAATAAAAGTGCATTCCAGTTGGTTCACTTTCTCAGATGCAATTACATGGGCGTTTGCTCATTACGAGTGTTGTTATGCCAGAGGGCGTACGCAATTATTGTTTTAGTATTATTTTTAACTTCACAGCGTTTTATTTTAGTTTTCCGAAGGCAGAAGTTGTTCGCATTTCACATTGAATTTGTCATACTTGTGTGACAGAACAGTGTCTGGGTTAGTCGGCCGCGGTTTCCAACTTGATGAAAAGATGGATAAAGGCTGCTAGGAACTGTAATGGTGGGTTATTTTCGAACTCAGTTCCAATCCGGATCCATAGATTTTGACAGAAGTCGTGTCATTTTTCAGTACAAAATGACACGAAATCTGTCAAATCCTGGAACGGCGGTGGTCAAGAGTAGCCCTCCAGGACGGACCAGATCGGTCTGAAAACGTCCTCTATGGCTAAACTGAAATGAAAATAGTGATGAAACACACTCTTACGAAGCATTTGGTAGATTAGTCGATTTTAACCCCAAACCTAAAGTTTAGTGAAAAAACATTTTCTATTTGAAACAGCATTGCAATACGAAGCTCGTTATGTAACCGGACCCGTATCATTTTAAAGCAGCTTTTAGAGTAAAATAAGCTTTATCTAACTGAGTTTAGATTCAATATGGCGAGATGATACAGGCTAAAAATTTTTTTCTGAATTTTAGTTGCCCCATAAATGGAAAACATTTGTGTTTGTATTCACCTACACAAAGGTTTTTTTTTTCAATATGGCAATTTTAGAGTCGTAGTAAGTATATCTTGTTTAGCCGTTCGTAACCAGTGTAACAGTTACGCAACGCTCTGCGCCGTCACTTTTTGAGTGGGTGACTGGCATTTAAGCTAGAATTATTTAGAGTCCAGCATCACTTTTCCGAGAGGAACAACGTTGTTTTAAAACGAAACAAAACGAATGAATAATGAAAAGAATTAATGATGTACCGCTTTCCGACTACCCGCTTTTACTAATGAGAAACTTAGTTCACCGGAACCATAATTAAAAATATTTTTCTCTCTGTTTTGTAGGCAAAATATGTTTTAAGTATTGAATAACTACTTAAAATTGTGCTTAACGTTGTAGCAGTGTAGTGTAGTACGCCACAAGCAGGTGGAATTGATCGTTTCAAAGAACAAATACATAATGTCCCTAAGTTTTATGTATGTAGTAGAATACTGTTTTATTTATGTATTTTCATTTGATAGTGGTTCACAGTTGCAACAATAATACTAGAATCTTTTGCGAAGACTGCAGTTAGCTATGTTCATTCGTCCTTCTTTTTTCTCCTGTGCTAAATTTTACTTGTACAACTTTTGACCATTCACGCCTATAAATTGAGGTTGAATTGTATCAGAATTATATTTCCAATTTACTGATTCCCCTCCGGGGCTAATGAACAAATTGATGGACCTCAAACAAAATCCAATGGTTTTGGAGACCAATTCCCAAGTTTAATCGAGGTTAACCTTGTAATTGAAATTGAATATTTCATCAATTTTCATTTCTTAGAATCACCGGGTTGATTCATTTCAATTTTTATTAAGACTATAATTTTGGCTGGAATTTAAACGATTCGAGATTCTGAAAATCTATTCAGAATAACGATAGTATTTTGCGGCAGAATTCAAGATAGTGTAAAACTAGGAAGGGCTCTTTGAAATTTGTAGGAGCCCAAACCGCGAGCTGCGAAAATTACCCAAGCATTAATTAAACTTTACGGAAGAGTGAATTCCACTTGGCTCCGTTTTAAATTAAAAACCAAAGTCACTCGATCCCGAGTGTCTCCGCGAGATCAATGCTTCTGCGAGCTCAATTATCAGAGCGGGGGACTGTAAATAGGCTATTTGTCACTTGCAACCGGGTCTTGTACCGGGGACGATTAAGTGCGCCCATTTAGGAACAGTCTCGAGTCAGCAAAACATGCTTTTTATCTCGTTTTCTTGGTCTTAAATCGATGTATATTATTACCACATTACGACTAACACTTAGAAAAAATACGGATGGAGGCTATTACGATTTACGATGTAGGTAGACTGATGATAGCACTAAAAATAAGGAGAATACTTTTTCAAGATCTGGATCATCCCACTAGTTTTATAAATGTAAACTAGTGGTTGCGTTGCGCGCGAGCTGCAAGCAGCTCGCGTCTTTTTTTTATGCCGTATTTTTATCAAAAACCCCTCAATCTCATTCGGATACCCCGTTGGATCGAAGTCAATCGGTTAAAGTTTCGCAAAAAAAATCTACATGGCCGCCATCTTGGAATACCAACCTTTTATTGCAGTAAAAACGCATTTAAAATTTAAAAAAGTGTAAAATTCCATTCAAACCCCTCAATCTCCTTCGGATACCCCGTTGAAACGAAGTCAATCGGTTAAAGTTTTGAAAACCGGAAATGACACGGCGGCCATTTTGAATTTCTGAAATGTCATAATATTTCTGAAATATACAGGATACAAGCTACCTGTCAGTGAAAGAACGGTAGTCATACCTTAAACTTGGTAGAACAAAGTAAGTCGCCAAAGTCGGGTCTGACTGAAAAATTCAAACTCCTATAGCATGCGGGGTTGCCAGCTGCGGGGAACGAAAATGATCAAATGTCATTCGGATGGGCCCAATCTTGCCAGCTAGTGGAAATTTCGATTCAAAATGTCGTTATTTCTACTTTTCACGTTCCCGAGGGAAAGCGGGGAAACTACCCTAAAAATGGGGAAATTTTTTCAACCAGGCAACACTCCTTTTTTTTTTTTTTTTTTTTTTTTTTTTATCCTGGGGAAATGCGTTACGCATACCCCCCTCATGGGGGATGAGGAGGGTTATGTGGGGCTCCCGGTCCAGATAGGACCGGTGTACCCACTAAAACCACCAGTTTCTCCGGCGTCGTCTATGTGGCGGGGGACTGGGAAACCGGCAGAGCCTTTACGTCCAGTCCCCCGCCGACGACTGCCTGCTTGAAGCAGGCCCTTCACGCCCCTCCTTGCAGGAAGGGCCGTGGAACGACCGCTGGTGGTGGAGTGCAATGCAGGAGATGGCGCCCCCGCGCCTGTCTCCCGCTATCCACCACCATGAAGAGGGAGAGGGCGACTATGGCCTTCTCCGCCCTCTTTTCCGCCTGTGCGGCGGCGCGAGAGGGTCCTCCTCCCGCGCACGTTCCGCCGCCTCCTTTTGGGACATCACGTCCTCACAAAAGGAGGCGACCGCTGCCCAGGCCTCCTCGCTTCCCAGCATGGAGATGACCACGCTAGGAAGCGAGAGGTCCGGCCCGACTACCGCTGTCAGGCCGCGACGCGGCTCTGACCACGACGCGCACACCTCGAGGGTGTGCTGCGCCGTGTCCTCCGCCGCGCCACATTCGTGGCACGACGGGCTTTCCTCTCTCCCGATCCGGTGCAGGCAGGTGCCGAAGCAACCATGCCCGGACAGCACCTGCACCAGACGGAAGGAGAGGAATCCGTGGCGTCGCTCGAGCCAGTCTTGCAAGACTGGCCCAAGTGCGTCCAGCGTTCGGCGACCAAACACGGCAGAGGCGAGGTCCTCCGTCCAGTGGTGGACTATCGCGTCCCTCGCCTCTCGCTGGACGGCCTCCCGCACTTCCAGGGCGGGATGCTCTCCGAGAGCCCTGCGCCCCGCCGTCCACTCATAAACTCTGGCGAGCACCCACGCCTCGAGCTCCCAGGGTGGGGTGCCCGCCAGAGTGCACGCCGCTGCGAAGCCTACCGAGCGGTAGGCCCGCGCCACCCGTTGCGCAATAGCCCTTTGGGGCCTGCGCAACGCCGTGGTGTTCTCCCTCCTTTGGAGGGAGTCCGCCCAGATGGGGGCCCCGTAGAGGGCCATGCTCTTCAGGATGCCGGCATATAATAGCCGGCATCGTGCTTTGGGCCCCCCCAGATTTGGGAGGAGCCACGACAGCGCGCCCGCGACTTTCAGCAGGCGCGCTGAAAGCCCGCTGAAATGCGGACCGAAGCGCCACCGGCTGTCGAGGATCAGGCCCAGATATTTCATCTGGGCCTTCACCTCGACTCTAACGCCCTCCACGACGATGTGGGCGTCGGTGGGGGTGCGCTGCCGAGGCCCGTGGAAGAACACGGCCTCGGTCTTGTGCAGCGCCACCCCCAATCCAAGCCGGCGGATCCTTCCCGCAACCAAGGATCCGCCAGCCGAGGCCAGACTCGCCGCCTCCCTGAAGTCTCTCCCCCGGGCAGTGAGGAGAGTGTCATCCGCATAGCAGATGACACTCGTGCCTCGGAGGAGAGCTCCACGCAGGAGCCAGTCGAAGCCGATGTTCCACAGCAGGGGTCCTAGAACGGACCCCTGCGGAACACCAGACTCCGCACTGTACCGCCTTAGCTGGCCAGCTCTGTCCATGAGGAGGACCTCTCGATCCTCCAGGTAGCTGGCCAGGAGGCTACGCAAGTACTGAGGCACTCCATGATAGCGGAGCGCCTCTAGTATTGTCGGGTGGGGGACGGAGTTGAATGCGTTGGCTATGTCGAACGACACAGCCAATACCCCCTCCCTCGCCTCCACTGCCTCCCTCACCTGGCCCTTGAGCCGGGCCAGCGCGTCCACTGTCGAACGCCCTCTTCGGAATCCGAATTGGGCGTCCGACAGGTTCGGCCCCACCTCCAGCAGGTGGCCATTTAGCCGGCTGGCGACAACCCCCTCGAACAGCTTACCGACCTCATCGAGCAGAACGATGGGCCTGTATGCCGAGGGGGAGTCCGCCGGACGTCCCTCCTTTCGGAGGAGGCACAGTTGGCCCTCCTTCCACGGTTTCGGGAATCTCCCAACGGTGAGACACGCGCTGAAGAGGTCCCGAAACCGTTCTTCCATCTGGGTGATGGCAATCGCCACCACCCGCGCAGGGACGCCGTCTGGCCCTGGAGCCGTTTTTTTGGCGCGGAGACGGAGAGTCGCCTCGCCAAGCTCCTCCGCCGTGACCAGAGGTACCTCCTCCTCCGGCGGAGCCACTTCCCGCGGGGGGTCCATCGCTGGTGGGGTAAAGTTGGTCCCGGACGGGAACAGGGATCGAACCACCCTATCCAGCAATGCCGGCTCTAGGGACTCCGTTAGCGGGGGACCAGAGGGGCGCAGTTTGTTCCGCGCCGCCTTGTATGGTCTCCCGTACGGATCCCTGTTGAGCCCCTCCAGCATCTCGGCTCGGGCCGCATCATCGGCGGCCCTCATTGCCGTTTTGAGGACCCTCTTTGCCTCTACGTAAGAGGCGTATAAAAGGTCCTCGCCTTCGGGGTCTCGCCGGCTGCGCCGTCGACTCCGCGTGTAGGCCCGCCTTGCCGCCGTGCAGGCGCCCCGGAGACCCGCCAGTTCCTCCGACCACCAATAGACGGCGCGGCGTGGTGGTGGACGGCGAGACCGAGGCATGCTGGAGTTGCACACCTCGGTCAAGGAATTCCTGAGTTGGACCGCCGCGGAGTTCACGTCCAGGACTTGGACAGGGGGCGTGAGCCAGTCCTGGACAAACGCCGCCTCCTCAGCCGCCTCACGGTTAAGGCGGGTGAGAGCCCACCGCGGAAACGGAGAGCGACCTGGAGAAGCCGTCCTCCGGGGGCTCTGGGTGGAGACGTCGAACCGCACGTAACGGTGGTCCGACAGTGTCTCCACCATCTCCACCCGCCAGTTCGCGACGCGGGCGGCAAGAACGGGGGTGGCGAACGAGACGTCCACCACTGACCCTCCCCGTTGCCGCACACACGTCTGAACCGTCCCTCTGTTGAGAAGGGACAGACCGGACGAGGCCGCCCAGAGCTCGACGATGGGTCCCCGGACGTTACACGACGCGGCCGGGTTGCCCCAGGTCACCGATTTGGCGTTCAGGTCGCCCAAAACGGCGACCTGGCGCGGGCCAGCTCTTCCTGTGACCCCGCTGAGGATTTCGAGGAAATCCTCGAAATCCTGCAGCGGGCGGTTTGGAGAGAAATACACGCCCACCAGGGCTATTTCTCCCCACGCGGCGGCCACGTATCCCGGTCCCCTCTCTAAGAGCGAGAGGGGAGGGGAGTCTGTGGAAGACCGCGCAATCAATGCCACCAAGCCGTCCCGATCACCCAGCCAATGGCCAGGGACCGAGTACGGCTCGGCGACTACCGCCACGTCCACCCCTCCCCTTCATGACGTGGCCTGCAGGTCGGCCACTGGCTGCGCACACTGCGCAGCGTGGTGTGGTGACCTTGCAGGAAGCGGACTTATGTCCCGCCTCCCCGCAGCGGTAGCAGGTGTCCGACCTGTCCACCGTGGACGGACAGAGGGCCCGCGTGTGCCCGATTCCGAAGCACTTGAAGCAGCGCAGAGGCTGGTCTTCAAGTGCCCGGACTCTGCAGGAGGTGCCAAAACCTACAGGAAGCCGCCCCTTGTCGAGGACGGCTTTGGCCGCAGCGACCGGGCACTCGAGGCGGACAGTGCCCATGCCTCCGCGGCCAGGCCTGATGTCTCGGCACTGCACCGCTGCGACGTCGCAGCCCCCCGTTGCTGCGATCGCCGCCACCACCTCCTCTTTGGTGACCGTATCATCGAGATCGGTCACCTCCAAGGCCACAGACCTTACAGGCCTGACCACCTTGGCCGCGTCCGCGATGACCTCTCGCAACTTGGTTGCGAAGAGGTCCGCGTTGGCGCCGCCCTGGGCCCCCGCAAACTCGAAAATTCGAGCTCCGGTCTGGGTCTGGCGGCACACGACTGCACCGATCCCAAGTTGGGTGGGATCGGCGTTGGCACGGGCCCGCTTGAGGACGGACCCGTACGTTTCTCCCCGTTCCGCGGCCTCCGCGGTGAGAGTCACCACGACGGCCGCAGTCTTGGGAGGAATCAGAGGCTTTCTCCCACCGGCGGGAGCCCTTTTGGCTGCGGGGGCAGCGGCGGCGGGCTTGGGGGCCGACTTTTTTCCCTTCCCCTTTCCCCTTCCCTTGCCGGTCGCCTGCGACGGGCCGGAAGGAGCGGTGGGGGGGGCGGCGGCCGCTTTCGCCTTTTTGGCCTTGCCCTTTCCCCTCACCACTTCCGTCCAAGGCTGGTTGGACGGAGTGGTGGAGGGTAGTTGGGCATCCTCCCCTTGGGAGGGTGGCGCCGACTTGTTGGGCCTCTTGTCCGCCGCCAATGGCGGACGGAGGTTCTTCTCCGGTAGGAGCCTGTCCTCGATCCCATCGAGACAGGCTCTCGTGAAGGCCCTCTCCTCCATGACAACCTTGCGGATGATGTCCTCAAAGTTGGTGGAGGAGGGGGAGGAGGGGGCTTCCGCTGTCGGTCGAGGATCGGCCTGGGCCTGAGCAGGCCGGGCCGGGACTTCGGCCAGCTTCTTGTGAAGCTGGCTGACCTCAGACTGCAGGCGATCGACCTTCACCTGCAGTTGCTGCGTCTCCTCTGTCGTGGTGCGCTTCACCAGCTCACACACGATGCTGCGCATGCTCGCGGCCCGACACTTTAGGGACTTTTGGACGGTCCCCTTCAAGTTGGAGGACTTGGAGGCGACCTCCGCAATCTCCTTCTCGTCCTCCAGCGCCATGCGCTCCAGCTCAGCCAAGGAGTGGTCCGAGTACAGGACGTGGGACGCCCCGTACCCGGACTTGGCCCGTGCAGTGCGCGCCTCCTGCTCCTTAGCAACGACCTGCTCCTCAAGGTCCTGCTGGAGCTGCGCCCGCCGAGTCTGACTCAGCTGACGCCGCGCTTCAGCCAAACCCACGTCGTGGGTATCGGCCACGGTGGCCTTCTTTTTGGCCCTCACCGCCCTCTTCTTGGGAACGCTCCTCGTCTGTTCCGAGGAGCTCGACCCAGAGCCGTCCTTCAGAAAGGCCCGCTTGCGCGATTCGCCTTGATCGGTGATCGCCTTCGGGCCAGCGCCCGACCGCGTAACGGTTCCGCTGTCGGATTCCGAGTCCGAAGACTCGTCCGACCTGCCGTGAAGGCCGACCGCAGAAGTTGCGAGGCATACCGCGCCTTCCTCGGGTTGGCCCTGAGAAGGGCCTTTTGGTTGGCCCTGAGAAGGGCCTTTTATGAAACGCCCGGAGGCGTCCCGCGCATGCTTTTTAGGCATTCCGCAAAGTTGTAGATGACCGCAAAGAGAGTCTACAACGCACAGTGCTCTTTAGCCGAGCCCAATCTGCCACTCCGTTACGGTGGTCAGAAAGGGTCGTTACCAGGGGACACGACGTGGACGTAAGCACTGTGGGGGGTCCCCCAGGCAACACTCCTCTACCAACTGCACAACCGGTCCTTACAATTCATCCAGGTAGGGGGTTGCCAACTACCCGATATTTCGGTTTGAAAATCGTGATTTTTTCGAAAATCGCAACTTTTTTACAAAATGGCCGCCACGCCGTCCGCCATCTTGGATTTTTGAAAAGTCATAATTTTTCTGAAATCTCAAGGATATAGGCTATCGTTCTGCATAATCGGTGTTGCCAGCTTTTGAGTTTCGTAGAACAAATTAATCCGCCAACGTCAAAAAGTCCCAAAAACTAAAATGTTGCAAGTCTCTCGGGGTTGCCAACCAAAAGTTACGAAAATGGTCAAATGTCATTTGGGGGAGGCCAACGCTCCTATGCAGCCCAAGTCTCTATTCAAAATGTCATTATTTCTACTTTTCATGTTTTTGGGGAAAATCTCGGAAATTACCCTAAAAATGGGGAAAATTTCTAAACCAAGCAACACTCCTCATCGAATCACACAACCGCTCCGTACAACTCGACCCCCTAAAATGTTGCCATCTACCCTAAAAATGGTTTTGAAAATTTAGCAAAAACCATGACTTTTACAAAATGGCCGCCACAGCCTCCGCCATCTTGGATTTTTGTAAAGTCATAATTTTTCCTAAATCTCAAGGATATAGGCTACCTACCCCTATACTCGGTGTTGCCAACTTGCGAGTTTCGTAAAACAAAGTAATCCGCCAAAGACAACCCTAAAAAGTCGAAAAATTCAAATCGAAATAGCGCGGCCGCCATCTTGTTTTTTTTTTTTTTTTCACCAATTCCCAAAATCCCAACCTACAATCAGTCGGATGACACGCTCGGACGCCCTCTATCTGTCATAGTTTGCGAACGCGCAAATCAACACCGGCGCCATCTTGGATTTCGAGAACCGCTATAATTTTCCTCTACTCGTTTGGTGTTGATACACATTTTCGTAGAACATTATTGTGGTGTAGCTCCACTCCTTCTGTCTCTCAGGGCATGTCAATCAGTGAGTGGTAATGTAGCTTTATATAGTATAACTAGTGGTTGCGTTGCGCGCGAGCTGCAAGCAGCTCGCGTCTTTTTTTTATGCCGTATTTTTATCAAAAGCCCCTAAAAACCCTACTAACTCCTATAAACCCCTCAATCTCATTCGGATACCCCGTTGGAACGAAGTCAATCGATTAAAGTTTCGCAAAAAAAATCTACATGGCCGCCATCTTGGAATATCAACCCCTTAATTGCAATAAAAAACGCATTTAAAATTTAAAAAAGTGTAAAATTCCATTCAAACCCCTCAATCTCCTTCGGATACCCCGTTGAAACGAAGTCAATCGGTTAAAGTTTTGAAAACCGGAAATGACACGGCGGCCATTTTGAATTTCTAAAATGTCATAATTTTTCTGAAATATACAGGATACAAGCTACCTGTCAGTGAAAGAACGGTAGTCATACCTTAAACTTGGTAGAACAAAGTAAGTCGCCAAAGTCGGGTCTGACTGAAAAATTCAAACTCCTATAGCATGCGAGGTTGCCAGCTGCGTGGAACGAAAATGATCAAATGTCATTTGGGTGGGCCCAATCTTGCCAGCTAGTGGAAATTTTAATTCAAAATGTCGTTATTTCTACTTTTCACGTTCCCGAGAGATAGCGGGGAAACTACCCTAAAAATGGGGAAAAATTTTCAACCAGGCAACACTCCTCTACCAACTGCGAAAACGGTCCATACAATTCATCCAGGTAGGGGGTTGCCAACTACCCGATATTTCGGTTTGAAAATCGTGATTTTTTCGAAAATCGCAACTTTTTTACAAAATGGCCGCCACGCCGTCCGCCATCTTGGATTTTTGAAAAGTCATAATTTTTCTGAAATCTCAAGGATATAGGCTATCGTTCTGCATAATCGGTGTTGCCAGCTTTTGAGTTTCGTAGAACAAATTAATCCGCCAAAGTCAAAAAGTCCCAAAAACTAAAAAGTTGCAAGTCTCTCGGGGTTACCAACTAAAAGTTACGAAAATGGTCAAATGTCATTTGGGGGAGGCCAACGCTCCTATGCAGCCCAAGTCTCTATTCAAAATGTCATTATTTCTACTTTTCATGTTTTTGGGGAAAATCTCGGAAATTACCCGAAAAATGGGGAAAATTTTATAACCAAGCAACACTCCTTGACGAATCAAACAACCGCTCGGTACATCTCAACCCCGTAAAATGTTGCCATCATACATAAAAATGGTTTTGAAAATTTAGCAAAAACCGTGACTTTTACAAAATGGCCGCCACAGCCTCCGCCATCTTGGATTTTTGTAAAGTCATAATTTTTCCTAAATCTCAAGGATATAGGCTACCCACCCTTATACTCAGTGTTGCCAACTTGCGAGTTTCGTAAAACAAAGTAATCCGCCAAAGACAACCCTAAAAAGTCGAAAAATTCAAATCAAAATTGCGCGGCCGCCATCTTGTTTTTTTTTTTTTTTTTCACCAAATCCCAAAATCCCAACCTACAATCAGTCGGATGACACGCTCGGACGCCCTCTATCTGTCATAGTTTGCGAACGCGCAAATCAACACCGGCGCCATCTTGGATTTCGAGAACCGCTATAATTTTCCTCTACTCAGTTGGTGTTGATACACATTTTCGTAGAACATTATTGTGGTGTAGCTCCACTCCTTCTGTCTCTCAGGGCATGTCAATGAGTCAGTGGTAGTGTAGCTTTATATAACTATAAAGTTTAGATGTTTGTGATTTAAACCAGTGTCCGATTTAAATCCAACTTGGAATATACGATTATAATTATGCAGCTCGTAGCCTGGATTACCACAAAGCTACGTTTTATTTTGGGAACTAAAGAGGGTCAAAACGGACGCGGACGAAGTCGCGGACGGAAGTTAGTGTGAAGAACACAATGGCGCATTTATTGATAAACAAAAATAGTTTCAGTGGTGAGCACTGACAATAAATAAGCCATTTGTGGTCATAGACGTGTCCTCTAAAGTATAGTAGGTACATATTATATCCTAAATATTTTTAGTTTCATTACTTAGTACTTTTAAGTTTAGTTACATTACATTATATTGGTAAGACTTTAAAAAAACTGGACGACCTATACTTGCAGTTTTATTGATATTCGTAAAATATGTTTAGGATGGTTCAGTCATTCCTCTTTGTGCTTAGACACACACTGTAAATACTAATTTGGACTGAGTCCAACACTGATAAGTGTAATGCATATATAGCTAAAGTACTATTGTCTAGACGAAATATATTGTACTTAGTAGAGTCAAACGTTCCCATGTTATTCAGTATTATTTGATTATTTAAAAAAATATCTTTTATGAAGCTTGCTTGTTATACTTTTGCGTAGTAGGTATTATTTTATATGTTTGTGCAAAGATAATTATATCATATATACGTTTATCGTACATGCTACTTATTAAAATAAAACAGGGAACCTCATAAATATTTGTTTATTCGCAATACACAGCCTAATTTAACTTTCTTTCCTGTTATTCCAGCAAAAAATACTAAAAGCTTAAATTCCCAAGAAAATATAACATCTTAGGTAATTAATTAAATATTTTTATGTTTATGCGGAGATCATAAAATATTTCAGAGATTACATGCCTTTTTAGCTTAATTAACTAATTTATATCAAAGTAAGTACAACTTCTAAGCCTGAGGAGTACTTCTCTTGTAAAATTGTAGTAAAAATATCGTTGTGATTTTGTTGGAATCTCATGAAAGTTACCTATTAATCTGGCTGCCATTTGATATCCATTTTAGTAGGAGAAATATGTGGAAGAGAAAACGTAGGCACGTTGACGGAAATATTCTCAGAAAATATTCTTGTAGTTCTTTGCAAGGGCTGAACGAATTCTGTCTGAAGAGGTTTTTAATAAAGATTTAGGTACCAAGGTTTACTTTTTTACTGTGTAGTTACTATGTACATCGCCTTCAGTTCGCAGTTTATTTCATTTATATTTATGCTGAACCCTGTGCAATTATGGCCTTGTACAATTTTTCATAAATACCTTCAGTGAGTTCAGATTTCCAGAAATGTTGAAGTGTGCAAAAGAAGTTTTTTAACGCTTGTCACCTAGCAACAACAAGAACCCAATTTCAAGCAGCAATAATGTTTAAATTTGCTTATACTTTAGCAATAGTAAATGGTAATTTTCTAATGGTCCTTAGAACAGATTATTGGCGATTCAGGTAGGTACCACTTCAACAAAATTGGAAGCGGGTTGTATAATAAAAACAATAACCTATTTCCTCAGATAAATGAAACTATTTCCTGTCACGATAGTGCAGCTCTGTCCGTGAACAGATACATTTTCTCAAAAGCTCTGCATCTGTCCATAAAAGACGCCCATTGGCTTCACACTGCAATCGATCCGACACCTACACGGTATCAATGAAGAACTATACGTAAATCAATCAATTAAGACCACTGCTAACGAAGTTTACGGGGGCACGGGCGGGTAACTTTGTTTAAGAAATGTTATAAATTCTGTAGGACATGCAGACTGAATCTTCGTCAAAACTGCACTTGCTGCCCCGCTCTCCGATCCCCCGCGGACAGGTACACGTCCCTGTTTTGCAGACACAGATCATATAAACTAGTACCTATGCATGCATTCTGTACGCACCCTCACACGTGTCAGAGCTGATATTTTTGTTCGAGTCAATTGTCACTGGTTGTATGTCTATATCGTGTCGGTGTCGGCCATTATGCAAGCCCTCGTTTCTGTACTGACGTAAAAGGCTACGAGGATGTAGGTCGATACTAAAGGCTTCGAGTAGAGCCTACTCTTTGGATATATTGCAAAGTTGGCTTCGTTATATTAGGAAATCGTTCAGAAAATTCACTCGAGTTTTTTTCCAATCTATCTATCTATTCTATACTATTATAAAACTATAAAAAGCCAAAAACTAAAATTAAAGATATATGGGAAAACGAAATATGCAGTTCTACTAAATAAACCATTCTGATTTCAAAAATCGTGTTTGTCTGTTTGTCTGTTTGCGGATCACGCCTAAACTACTGGACCAATTTCAATGAAATTTATACCATTCAGAAGGCCTTTTTTCGGATTGAAACATAGGCTATATTTTATTGAAATTAAAGACGTGGATCCTTATAGATACAGCTTGAACTCTCTAAACCAAAAGCAGCCTTTGACACGAGGTTCATCGTATGCTGGTTGATAGATATTTTGGTGGAAAGTTTCGCAGGCGTACGAAGTCGCGGGTATCAGCAAGTCAAGGCATTTAAGAAGTTGCGTAAGTTCAAAGGTCCTTTTTCATTTATTTTTACCTTATTTGCTGCTGTTACATAAATTCACATAAAAATGAGTACCTACAGTATTTTTTCAGAAAAAAGTGATGGAAAAAACTCATGTGTGGGTTGTGGCCTATCTGTTACTAAGCGGTAAACTCGGCTTATAACAATTATATTTTTTGACATCATAGCACTTCCACTGAGGACCTGTGTTATGATTTTTCTTTTATTTCACGTTAAAAATGTGTGGGATGTAAATTGCTTTTATAACAACCTCTTAAAACTATAAAAGTTTAATTTCATAACTGGCATTATTGTTCATTAAGTTTTAAACGCTTTTATAACACTCACTCACCGAAGAGTATAAAACCACTTTAATAAAAGTACTAGGTACGGTACTAAAGTGAACTTCTTTTTATTATGTCTTAGCAACCTGTACCTCTATCACGAATAAATGTGATAGTCGCCGCGTTAGCGTATTCGAGTTATGTTGCGCGTCAAAGCCAGCTCGACTGCCAACTGTTGTAGTGTCACCGCGCAGTGTATCTCGTATACGCTAGCGTTACGATACGTTTGCGATTATTACATTTCGTGATCAAGGCACTGATCTAAAAAAACACTAACTAAAAAAATTATTAAGTATTCTTCCAATTTTACATAAAACCTCTCGATTTATACTCATGTGGGAGGATGTAGGTACTTTAAGGTTTGCTGAGTTTTGGGTTGAGTTGATCTTCATAAAAAATATCCGAAAAGGGTCGGAGTCTTGAGGCAAAAAGGCCAGGCAGGTATCTAATAAATCTCATTTACTTTGATGTTTTATATCAACTAGAATTATCACTGGATTCGGTTCGTAAGCTAGCAGATTTTAGAACAGAATTTTTTTTCGGTAGTCTTTCTGGCAGTGGTTGAATCACATAAATCTTTTAAATTATCTTGCGATATATTTTGGTGTGTTACCGGAGTATTTTAGAATCCGAGCAAAGCGGGACTCGTGCATAGCAGAACTAACCCGAGTATAGTTTTGGGCGTTTCTCCGACAACCCCTACAAAATTTTCAAGAACCTTCAACCTAGCTCAGAATTCCATAGTGTAACAGAAGACCTTAGCAAGAGGGGCGTGGCCTATCCCCGCGCCACCGGCTGACGGCTGACGTGACGTGACGAGTTTGCAGCGGGGCGCATCGCCTGACAATTTTGCTCGGACGGTCGGAGAGTGCGGACGTATTAGGCAGCCTTAAGCTATTCTGAGTTATAGATACTTATCTGTAGATTTTTATTTCGTTAAAATTATAAGAGTTCTAGTTTTTTTTCAGTTTTGTATTTTTTTTATTAAATTTCGCTTCTGGTCTATAAAAATAGTTATATTTTCTTAAAACTGAGCTTTTCTTTTGCAAGTTGAAATGAACTACTCTAAACTTGTATACTTGTAACATGTATACTTCTAAAAGACAGCCGACCGCTTACAATTGTAAATTTTTAAGCTGTTTATAACTTAAAATTCCATTTTGTTTCTTTTTCAAAGCCTAGGAAAGAAAATAATCTCATCCGCCAGGGTGTTTCATAATCGTTCACCGGTTTGAAGGAGTCTGCGCTTTCCGGAATAGTTTTAAAGTTCTTTGTAACGTTTGAAAACGTTTGTGTTAACCTGCAACGTAAAACTTTCACACAGGAATTTTCTTATCATCCCGTTTATTTTCTGCCTCCACGAAAATTGCTTACAATTTGTTTTGTATTGTGTTCGTGTAACATTGTTTGATTGGGTTTTTTCTATGTTGAAATAGCGAATGAATTTAATATCATTTAGCATTTTTTTTTGTCGACAAATGAATATTTGGTTTTATTTTGTAGGTTTATCTATAGTGTCCATATAAAGATTTTGGTAATAATGTACTGAAGACGTTGGAAAAATAACACGTGAAATAAAGAAAAGATTACTAACAGAGAAAAATAATGAACTACAAATCACTAATCAAGTACCTAATGATACAAGAAAACATTACCTACGAAAAGAAAAGAAAATAATAGAGTTACTTGGATAAAACATTGGACATTATTATGTTTCCTTGGCCAGATTGCTCTCGTGTAAAATTTTACACTCACACACTTTTTTAACAGAATAATCATTCTAGATTCGAAACCCACCCTTTGAGGTCAGAAGATAGGTCACTAAAATGAGGTCCAGTAAAAATATCTGTAAGAGATATTGCGAAATGCTCGTCCCAAATTTTTCCCATATTTATATTCACGACCCCTGTTTATTCATGATATTTCTAGCAAGTACACAATTAAGACGAGCCAAGCTGAGCGTCTGAGTATGAGGTCGTAAAGCCAAGAAACAAGGTCACCGCACCAAAGATATAAAACTAAGATAAACCAAGATAAACAGTGTTTATTGAAAACCGATACGGTACCTATAAAGTTCCCGTAGATGTCTTGATGCCTGCAATATGCCAGTCGGGAATAATAAACTTACAACAGTGATTGATATAAGATCATTTTACGATGTCATGAATGTTTAGAACGCCACTTGACTTATTCGAATATCACCTACTTAATAATTTTGAACGCGCTTTTGTCTAACCGTCTTTTGAATAACGTCTAATAACAGTTTCAAGTTTCTAAAAGTATGAAGGTAGTATAAACCTTAAGGGTAAACCTTGTATTGCGTAAGTAATAATTTAAAACGCATTTTTACACAAAAGCGCGTTTAAAACAGCAATATAGTGCCCAATTTTTGCAGAAGACAGTTCTTATGTCGTAATCTAATCGCCCTATTAGTTTTAGAGTATCTATTTCAGTAGTCCATTAGTTCAATAAAGGTTTAATTTAATTTTGAGTAAAACCGAGTAAATCCTTTATTCAGCTTAAGACAATTAAATAACTCCAAAACTATTATCAGAATGTTTTATTTGAGTTGTACTATTATAACGTTTTATTTGAAATAATTTCTAGCACCGAAATAAGGATAATAAATAAAAAATAATAATAATAAAGATTTCTTTTTACAGTGTTTCTTTCCCTCAAATCCAACCATAAAATAATTTTGCAAAGACGACCTTTTGCATGACATAATAGGCATTGTAGTATTCTGAGGAAAAGCATTTGTGTAACATCTATTGTTGAACAAGTTTCTATTACGTAAAATATGTCTCAGTAATCCTGAGTCAGGATTATCAAAAACATCAAAAATATTCTTCATTTAGTACTCTACTTTCCACCTAACCCTAAAATCAGTAAGTTAAAACAACCGTGCTTTTTAATGTTAATAGCCTCTAAAAGCGCTTATTACCCTTTTGCCAACATAATCACCAATTACAATGCTTTGACAAAAAACAGACGATAAAAGGGCATTTTCACGCTGGACGATAACGACACCTACACGATATCAAGCCAATGCTGGAACAAAAACATTGTCGGTGTCAACACGTTATAAATGCATCTAGTAGTATAGGTCCGGACACGGTTTTATAACTCTGACTTTAAGTAGAGGAAGTAGGGGTGCTTTGCGTAAAGAAAGAGATATAGGATATAATAGGATAGAACGAGATGTAAAATTCTCGAGAGCTACCGTGTTGGAGACTATAACCGTATCGACGATATAAGTGTCGTGTCTGTGTCAGTGTGAAAGTACCCAAAGGCCCTGTTTGGTGTCCGCTCGAATTGCCGATAATTGCGCTCACCAGATAAGGTTACTAAGTGTTGGCCAACAACAAAATAGGTCGGGCATAAAACTTGGATGAGAGCCTTTTCGAGTGCCTTTTTTGTGGTCTCGCACTTCACAAGACGTAACACTTATATTATGTACTTATGTAGACTTGTAGTGGCCAAAAGTTATACGAGACCAATCACAGGATAGCTGCACTATAGATTGAGGTGAATATAAAACCCGACGTGCTTTAAAAAAAACCAGTGCGTGGAGTCCCTCCGCGCGAAAAAAGTTATACTAGAACGCGCTATCGAAGTGTTTTGCGTTTTGTGGGGGTCTCCGTATGTGACCACTCTCGCTCTGTTCCCCCTCCCCAGAAGCGTTAAACGTTTAACGCGTTAAACGCTGTCTCTTTGTATTCCTCCTTCGTTTAACGTTTAACGTGTTGGAAGTCGCATTAGAAGTATAATTTCAATAACTTGCTATGTATACAAAATTAAATTAAATTGGGATGTGCCCCAAACTACCTTAATTATCTTAAATGTCACGAAAGCTACTATTGTTAATCTTATTGTTATTTCATTTTGTTTTGTATACGAGTTGCCTTAAACACTAAAGTAAAAAAAAGTTGAATTTTGATTCTCATGTGGCAGCTTAGAGGCAGCGTAGCTACTGCTACGCCGTAGAGCTCAAAGTACTAAGCTGCTAGTTATTTTTAAGAATATTCTTCAAACTTATGTTCTAAAGGAACTTTTTGAATCTAACGTTCTCGTAGCAGCGGAGAAGCGGCGTAGGTACTGCTACGCCGTAGATCTATAGAAACTGAGTTGCTACGGATACTCGAGTTCATGTGGACATTACTTTGTCATCTCTACCACCAATGTACATGTTTACTTCTATACAGTGGGTACGGTGGCAGCCAGAGAGTTAATTCACTTAGTAATATGTAGTAAAAATATAGTATTCCTATTTTTTTGGAAGTCACTGTGACTTTTATGACACCCCAACTAAATTCCAATGATATCTCTAAATATATAAAACTCTTTTGAAGCTGACTGATAATCAACGCACAGCCTAAACTATAAGTCATAGAGGTATGAAATTTGGAGGGAAGTATCTTATATAGTGTAGGGGTGCACTAAGAAAGGAATTTTGAAAAGTCGCACCCCGGGTGACGGCTAGTTTTTACTAAAAATTATATTGATATTCAGAGAATTCTCTGTCTGGTTCATGGCTTAAGTGCCTCAAGTTTTCTTTCGTAATCAAGCTTTATCTGGTGAGTGGTTACTTTAGCTGCAGCTAACTTTTGTGTTGAGCGTAACTTCTAAATGTTAATGGTGAAGTGAGTAACTTCAAGTTAAAAGCTAGGTTGGTGTTTATTTTAAAATATAAGGAACAAATATTTGTTATTTTCTATATCAAGTGCATTATTATAGGCAAAAGAAATCGCTTGATATCAAGGGAGTCTGTTTGTTCCATTAAAGTCTTTAAAAAAATGAGAATTATTATAAAAAAAATGTATATTGTAAAGTTGATTGGAGGGCGCTTTTTACTTTTAGTAATATTATTATAATATTTTTAAGTAATATTACTGAATACCATCAATTAAATCAGTAATTATTTTCCTAATAATTATCGATATCATTTATTGTAAAAAATATAATTATTTAAGGTAAACTAAAAAATAATAATTATGTAAGCGGCCGGCAGCAATCTTTTTAAAGAGCGCCTTAAATAATTCCTTATGAAGATAATTCAGAAGAGCAAAGGTTAATTTAATACCCTCTTTCCAGTTTTACAAAGAGCCCTTTCTAAGAAAAAAATTATGAAAAATATATCAAGTACTGTAATACGGATATACGACTCAATTCTTACTAATAGATAAATATTCACGGACATTCGACATTTAGTCCCAAGTTAAGCCAGGCTTGTACTGTGGGGAGGAGAATACCGATAGTTTTTTTTTTTTTGTAAATTGGTACATACTTTACTTATGATACATAGTAATACCCAGACATAGTACAAACATCTATGTTATAGAGATGATATACAAATTCTGGAAAAAAAAATTGAAAGAATGTGCAACAGAATACACCGAGAAATATCCATATTTATGAGGCCACGTTCTATGATTTATGACAGTTATGAACCTTTTGCGAGATGGGTACAAATGGTCGTGCGTGATCGATGTCATGGAATTTTTTAGGCCACATGTATCCCATAACAAATCGAGTAAATATTACGGTTACAACAAATCCCACGAGAGTAGTTAAGTAGTAGAGCTCTTTGTGAGAGCTCGTCCGGGGAAGTACTACCACCGTACCTATTTCTGCCGCCAAACAGCAATGCTCGCATTGCTGTGTTCCGGTTTGAAGGGTAAGGGCGCCGGTGTAATTACAGGCACATGAGACTTCAAGATCTTTACGTCTCAGAGTGATGGACGTAGTGCATTGCCTTATAGGGCACGTCCTCATTGGACTTGCTCTGTGAGGTAATGCATTGTTATAGGCAGAAGTTACTACTTAACATGAGGTGAGCTATCAGCTTGTTCCATAACTTTTATCATAAAAAAAAAAGTTTGAAAAACTGTAGTTGGTGTTTGATAACCGGCCTAAAAACTCCGTCTAAAGAGTTGGCCACTAACTCATACGAACTTGCTTGCTTGCTTGCTTGGTGTATGATTCAATAGCTTAATGATTTGTTTGAGTAACCATGGTGACAAATACCGTTGTTGTATTTTTTCTAAACAAGATTAATTTGGCAGCATCGAAGTAACAATCTTCAGCGTTACTAAGAGATAAATAAAAGGAAGGCAAAGTTTTAAGGCCGTAAAAAAGGTACCAAATTAAGTTGTAGCATTTTCTTATACCATCCTAATTTGACAGCACTAAAGTAACAGCTCCTTATTATTTCAGCTAGTAAAGAAAGAGAAGAAAACCTTATTAGAGCAATTGAGGATTAAAAAAAAACATTTTCAGTTAGATTTTTTTTCTTAATCTGACACATTTCTATCTTAAAGGTCACCTAATTTTAAAGAAAATAGGCGTGATATTACTCTAAATACTAATACTAAGTTTAAATAAAGGTACACTGGTAGTTTCTATCGAATAACTGTCAGTAAGTTGAAAGGCTTGTTCCTCGTATCTGTATTTCAATGTATCAGTTTTAAACCTACGTTGCTCATAACAATGTAAGTTTGGAATAGTTATAGAGTGTCATGCCTTGCATTCTCAATTTGATAGAGAGATAAAACACGGTGTAACTATTCCAAGCGTATATCAAGTTTATTAATAACATTTGGTTAGAGGATTTGGTTAAATCGTAATAAGATTACAAGATCTTTTATTTCACACATAATTAATATGTTGGACATATTTGGCTGTCCTTTCCATAAATAAAACGTGGTCACATAAGAGCAAGATACAGTGAACTATAGCATCCAAAATAACTCACGTTGTTCATGTTTAATTTAATAAAAATACATTTATCCTCTTGCTTGTGTGAACAAATTGTACAAGGTTTACTGCTTAGTGTTCACACTCTAGTATACCAATTATAATCAAAGTTATTATTACTCTGAACTCTTCGTCAAGTATGCATCGTCGCAATGATATTTCTGCTCTGTGATATTAACAACCCGTTCTGGGTTAATATTTTTGCCGAGACGCTCTCATTTTACGCGTATTTATTTTTAAAAGCAATGTACGACTTTTTTGTATGTGATTCCGTTTTCGAAACGCACACCTACGTGGTTTTCTGAATAGAGTAACTATATAATTATTAATATTACATCATTAGTAGGTATTCTGTAAAGCCACTGTGCTAGCTAAATTATATTTGACACAAAAGACTTCGCATGAAAGCATTAGAGTTCAAAATACAGAACATTAAATTGTGCTTGAATCATCGGTCATAGAACATACCGAAGAACTAGACTAGAAGCGGTCTGAGGCGCTAATTAATTACAATTTGAATACCAATCAAAACTGTTCTTAAATCTTTTCAGATGTACAAATACACAGGAATTAAATGATCAAACGATTTGGACTTTCTGCTAATGATGATGATGATGATGTCCTCCTAGCCGATTTCGGCCATGGCGACTGCGTTTTTTCTGGACAGGCATATTTAACTCGGGTTATATGTAGGGCTTTGTTGTTCTGCCCGTTGATGCGCTCTAGTGTGACTTGCGTACCCGATTTAAATAAATAGGTAAATGTACGCTCGCATTCTCTAATTTCTGCTAATATTGGCCCACGTAATATCTTTTCCCTCCATATTCACTGAGCGCTGCAGCATACGTATTAAAAAACTCCGACCATTTATTCATCTATACCGATGTTATAATATTTATTGCGGGCAAACGAGTTTTGTTTGCCAAGATACCTTTAAATAGGATTACGTACGCTCGCTTCCGGACATGCTCTGAGCGTAATAAATAATTCACAGCGAGCCTTATGCGGCCTAACTTTAAAGCGATCGATTCAAGCTCAGCTCGTCTATTCTATGGACGTTTTTACACTCCCACCGATACAACTACACGATATTGTCATGATTTCAAAAATGAATAATAATTTGGTAAAATAATTTTGTATATTTTGGTTAATTAATTTCTCATTATTCGTTGATTTTTAATTTAAAAAGATTTTTAGTTGGACTTTCTGTTGAATTTGTTTATTAATAAGTATTACTTTTGTATAAAGAAAATTACAACTAATACAGTATTTACAATATTTACAATATTTACAAAATAAACATGGAACAGTTGAGCTATCTACAAACCGTTGCAAACGATTTATAGATAGCTCAACTGGTCCAAATCAGTACCAATCGGAAGCGTGCCCAAGACAAGTTGGACTTTCTTAGTTGTCGCTATTAAAACACTCAATTTATTATCCACCGGAAACGCGTTGCCTGACGTTTCATATTCCTTTATTTGAACAGCCATTTTTGTTATCGATAAGTGTATTGTGGAAGGCGGGGGCAGTTCGTCTTGAGCCTTCGGGCAGTAAGGTTGTGCAGTGATAATGGAGAAGGTTTACGGTGCAAAAAGTATGTGCGTTGGTGCTGAAATGTTTTATTACAATATCGTCGGAAATCTCATACATTTACTACTAGACGATTTTCCACTGTGTCGATAACAGTACACTGATTTGTTCCAGCCACTCACTAACATGTCGAATTGTCGATATCGTATCGGTGTCAATACCGGCCAATGTGCTGAAGCCTTATCCTAGTGATAAAGTTATGGTATATTTCAGGAGTGTCTCTCACGTATGTCACAGTATATTGTATTTCTGAGGTACTGTGGATGATGCAAATGGCATACACGTTTCCACTATAAATAAAATTTCACGTAAAAGAAACAAAAGTTTTTTTTGTATTTTTGAAGTGTCCCTGTATTTTCGTTTCTGTCCCTGTATTTTATATTTTGCAAGGTAAACTAAAGGTTTTTTTGAAACGCACATATTTGCTTATCAGTAACTGTACTTTCACTGATAGGCGAATAAACATACATAATATCGTTGGGTATGTAATTATGTATTCTTGGGCATTTTTGTTTGGTTTTTAATATAAATAACAAAATATTTTTTTGACTCAATCTGTTCCATAAAAAAGGATGTTGAAAGGAACTGGAGACCCTTCCGATGCGTATTTTTAAATTTCCATTTCATCACGGTTTGGGTAACTGTTATGTTTAGCCTTTCCAGCTTCGAGATCAAACAACTTTGCGCACCGTATCAGTGTTTGCACAACTGAATTGAATTTTAAAGGTATCTACGTCTGTTTTGCGTTTATTCATTGTGAGAATAGATACAATTGTTGAGCACATTTTCTCTGATAGGAAACGTCAAATGAATCACAAAACGTGTTTGCAAAGTCTATTGTAATAAAAAATCTTTGATTCTGCTGAAATCATTATCATCAATATATATAAAACCTGAAGCTGACAGAGAATCAACGCACAGCTATAAGTCCTAGAGGTATGAAATTTGGAGGGTAGTATCCTTATATATTGTAGAGGTGCATTACGAAAGGAATTTTGAAAAGTCGCACCCTAAAGGGTCTAGAACGCGAGCAACGCCGCGTACAATGTTTCGCAGAGTACAATGTTTTGTGTAATGTTGACTACACTGCACAAGGTTCAGCATAAATATAATTAGGATCCAAAAAAGTTTTCTGATAGGAACTTTTAATCCAACTGTATTTACCTATATGTATGTAGTCCTAGTGCACTCGTATGTTGCTCGTAACGATATTCTGCATGTATGTTATTAAAACTTACGCGTTTTTACTTCTCTTTTTATTTACAAAAGGATAATAAAAAGAAATACCGTAACATGGAAGATAAAATAAATGAGTCCGCACCTTTATTCCCAAAGAGTACAGATAATCCTCTTGTTTGCAATTTTTCATAATAGCATTCAGTGATTTTATATCTTCAAAAATGTTAAAATGTACGAGCAAGAAATGTTCACACCTTAATCCTTAAGGCATTATCCTCTCGACTTTATTAGTGCCTACTACCTAATATCTATTCTAAGCTCTTTGTGATAATCTATGGAAGGCGGAAGTTAGATGTATGTTTATTCATTTGAAAAAATAAAAAAAGAAAAGAAAGCGTAGCTATACCTAAATACAAAGTTTATTTCGATAAGTCGAAGTAAATTGGATTACATAGAAATTCGCAATCTCGAATCAGGAGAGTGAGTGATTTTAGCGAAGATTATATTAAAAGGCTCTCCTCTTACCCATCGGCTCTTGGCTTTGCCCTCGACCTCTGGACCGCAAATGCAATCAAACGTTTCAACATTGTAAGCCCCAAGATATTTCATTAATGTGCATTGAACTATTCTTTTACTTCAATTCAATATTGCGGTGAGATGTTGGAAGGAACTTTTCAACTTGGTACATTTAATTCCCAGAATGAAAAGTCTGTATCAGAATGACATGCCTAAAAAAATTCAATCTTTACAAAAGTATTTTTTTAAAGATACGCTAGATAAAACACAAACTTTAAAGCAATAAACTGAATATCTCGGAAGTAAGCTAAATCTAGCCAAAAAGCTAAATCTGCGGGCAGAAGTTAAGCAACAGTTGAGATGCGTGCGGGGTGCGGGAAGGAAAATCAATAGAGGAACCAGCCCCTCCCTCCAAAACAAGCCCCTGATGTGTGGCTGGGTTTTTATGCCGTGATATTCTGCATGAATGTAATGAGAATTATATGACCTTGGGAATGGACACGGGTCGGGTTAGATTTACTTTTGACTAAAAAGTAGGTCACGGTATTTGTCAACTGGAGATTTCACCGGATTTTCTGTATTTTTTTTTACTGAATAAGCCTTGTTTACGCAGACTAAGCGGTTTCATTTTTAAATTGAGTTCACGCAGCGCTGCCTGAGCGGTTCTCGCGGTTCGTACCACTGAAATAAGCTCTGCAATGTAGAGTATCTCAATATTATTTAAGTCTAATACTATAATATACTAGTATATTATTTAGTATAGTTTAGTTATGATCTATGCTTCAGTTAAAAGCTTGAACGAATAAAATATCTTCATTTCTCAGTACTGATAATAACAATACACAATTTTCAGCTGTAATGAAGTCGACCTTCAATATCATACTAATATCAATATAAGTCATTATATCATTCTAAAGCCACGCTATAAGTCTCAAAAAGAGTTTGTATATTTCACATCCTATACAGTTTTTGATTATAATAATAATTCTTATTATTTAATATCTAAACAGTTCTAAAATAGATGTTAGTAAATAAAGGTGTATTCATCGCAAACCACAAAAAGCTCTAGTATATTATTATAACACTGTTCGGAGTACGAAAGAAGCTTTGCAAACACACCCTTAGGACACATTTTCTATAACTAGCACAATGGCCTTGAGAGGTCCCCAGAAGCGCAAATCTGACAAAATTCTATTGGGATATAGAAAATCCTTTGTGCCGTCTATAATTTGAAGAAACTTCGACGTTCAGGTAACATTGAGATATTCAAGGAATTTGGAAAAGCCATTAATCTTCAGAATTGCAGAGCGAGGAATATTTTGTCTCTCTGTGATTGATGGTGTTTTGATTTTACTAATTACTTGAGGCGCTAAAGCGAGAACCACTTCATTTCTCCCTCCCAATATCTCTCTCTTTCTCTCTCGAAAGCTTGTCGAGTAAGCTTAGATGATCTCTATGCGGAAGCGCTCTTACACCAAATCGTAAGCTTGCCACGTTGATTCCACATTTTATGCATTGTTAAAATATTAAAAATAAAAAATTCCTACGGTTATTGAGCTACCACCAAGAGCCATCATTTCACTCACTACGAAGACACCATCTTCTTTTTCAAGATGAAATTTTTCACGTTTGCGAGTGATATGTTGGCCGTACATTACAGATTTGCGCGCTAGATCTTCAAAGTGTTCGATTTGAACTAGAAAATGTGCCCTTCTCTGAGCACAATTGTACTGTTTCATTATCAGAGCGCCAATGCACAGTCAGTATTATATTATCTGTGGCACAGTGCACTGTATAAATAGGTATCCTTGGCTACCTTACGGCGTGACAACCATGCGTCGCAGTTATAACAGCCAGGATTAAGAGATATGGAAGAGAATAGATCTTCATGTATGGTTTATGACGTCTACCAGCATAGTACATCATCATTACCAGCTGCCTGAAGCAGTCCAGTTCAACTTAACTGATACTAATAACCCCCCGTTAAAATGGTTACTTTAGAGAAAGTTTACTTTGTCGTTATGAAGACGTGTTTTTTATTGACACACCTAATAATTTTCGATTACAAAATGTTGAATTCATAGGCTTCTAGCAAAGTCAAGTAAACTATAATTTTGTATTTTGCCAGGTGTGGTGGCAGCCAAATGATTAGATATAAAAGCTCATATTAAAAAAAAAAAAACAGTTTTGTAAACTTCTCACTAGGGGCGCTCAATCTCTATACAAAAATATTGTTTACGTAAACTTTGTAGTAGGTATACGTAAAGGAATACACTCAGCATGCTGAGCTAATAAACTGTGTTATAGCTGTAGGAACCATAAAAAAAGTGTCCGTACTTATACGCTAAAATTCTATTGTAACTCTTTATAAATAAAGTAGCAGCAATTATTTAGAGCAGGAATTTGTTAAAATCCTTGAAAACTCAAAACCGTTAACCTAATATTTAAATAATCCCAGGGATGAATGTTACTCACCTTTTATTACGCATAAACGTCGCACGTGACTTACCGCTTTTATTTAACCTTATTTTAGTTAATTATATAATTTGAGCTACGAAAGTACGGTCAGTAACATAAGTTAGTCAACAGTTTAAGATTGTTCAACTATATTTTGGGAGCATTTTAAACATTTATTAAAATATTATTTATATATTATTATTTATATTTACATATTATTATTATTTATTATTTAATTTTTTTTTTTTTTTTAAACATTCGCACCGAGTGTTTTGGCTCTAATAAAACTGCCAAGGAATGGAATTACCTGCTGTCTTCTTTCTTTGCTGAAAACTATAATCTGGCTCGAAATTTCAAGGCAAGAGGGAATGTCTTCTAGACTTCTGTTTCATTTTCGGTGAGATTGTGGCCAAAGAACTTTTTTTGCAAGGGATTATGTAGACCTTTACATCTTTATACTAACTTCAATGATAGAACTACTAAGACATCATATTTAACGACTGCATTTACTCGGATTTTAAAACATAATTATGTTACTGACTGTACATTAATAAATTATGGAGTGAAGTAAATAATTTCTTCTTTTAATAAAATTTGCTCATCGTTGAGTTGGTAGTTAAGAATTCGCTAAGGAATTAATTACAAAGGCTAAGGCCGGTATTTGAGCACCAGTTTCTGACGTCACTGTTTCAACTTCAACTACTTGGTTTGAGTTATTCGTCAACTCGCGAGCGTGAAACTCGCGAGTGCGCGCCAGTTGGCACCTTCCGAAGTTACCTATTTGTGGCTTTTGTGGCTAGTTGTCACAATTCTGCCAGTGTCGAGTTCGCTAATTCTAGTGTCAGAATCATGAGGGGAGTGCGGACTAAGAATATGGTCAGACATCACTGTTTATCACGGGTCTTTCAAAATGATGGATAGAAGACATAACATTCATCATTATTTATTCTTTGTATGAATATCCCTTGGACACCATTCTTTCATTTTTCTTGACCGAAGCTACAGATGAAAGAAAAACACTCAAAGGTGTGAAAGCGTCTAATTGTATGACATTAGGTTTGCGACGATATCGTGTTGGCGGTAGTGTGAAAACGCTTTATTTTTATTCAATTTTAGTTTATAATCTCGAAAAAACTCCGAATTTAAAATGTATGTAAGTATCATCGTAGTTAGTTATTCAGGAGAATCGGGTAAATAGATTTGGTTTTTTTTCGTGTTTAAAACATTGTTATAAATAAGTACCTACTCAATAGTTCAAATAGATTTGACCTACACTGTGACGTAAAGAATATCCAACAATTTATTTATTTATTTATGTAAACAGTCAGAGAAAGCACAATTCCACGCTTCCTCAAAATAACCACCAAAATCCATTCAGTTAAAAAAACACTATGAATTATTAAAGCGTTGAGTCCGCAGCATTAATGGTAATTTATACAAAAATATACTTTGAAGCCAGTGGCGTAGAGCTTATACTTGAATAGCGTGCAATTAAATGTGTGATCGGACCAATGAGTTCCAAACTTCCGTGTGAGAACTCCTTTTATAGGGTTCAATCGATCGGTATCGAGTATTTGGTTTTTACTTGTTGAAGTAACCGTACTGATTATATTGAAAAAAAAAAAACGTTCGTGGTTCTTTTCCTAAACGCTTAATTGCTTTTATAACAGTCAGAAAATCTTACAAAATTTTGTGCTTGGTAAAATAGTCTTTTTTTCATAAACTTTGTCAATGTTCGCAAATATGAAAAGCAGATTATAAAATAAGTATGTTTATGCTTTTTCAATTGTAAACATCAAATCAAATATTCAATAATAATTTCTGTATCTATTCCTTTTCTACTCGTGAAAACGTTTAATTGGCTTACTGTTTCCATTCTTGTACCTAATCTATGTTATGTGTCGGTTTTCCTAAAAATAAATAAAGAAATATTGTAAAAAAGTAAACGCATAAGATACCGAAGTTCGTTTCTTCAATAAAAATATAGGAGTTTGGACATGGACGGGGCAAATAAACGCATGAAAGCCTTCCGGAACCGTGTACATTGACACATTTCCCCTGTCCAAACGCTGGCGGGCACAGCGAGCCACGATAAATGGAATAAAACCTTTCTAAAAACGGATTTGCTGATATAAGAATCGTTCTAAAAGTTCTTCACTTTCTTACGTTTGAATTTCTGTAACCGCGAATAAAATAGTAATATTGTACGTGTTCATGGTTACTTAGTTTATCTTCACCGACTAAGTTAAGCGACGTTCTGCGCGGTCACTATTTGGGTGACCGTTAGTGGCATTTACATCTGACCACTTCCGACCTTTGGAGGGCACGGTCGTTAAGCCACGATAGAGGCCTACAGGCGGCCTTAAAATTCTGTCACCAGAGTTGGCTACTAATTCATACAAACTAACTTTTTTCAGTTAACAATTTCCATAGCATGAAACATTTTTTTATGTTTTTCCACTCATGCAGTTTTACTTTTATAGTCAAATTTTTAAATGTAATTGAACGTTTACTTTCAATATTATAATACTTTTAAGTCACGAATGTAAAACGAAATTATAATTATATATTTCAATTTCTGATTAGAACTATTAATTCTGTACAGCGGGATCGTATATGTTCAATAGAAACTAATTTAGAACATTCAAGGAATAAGAGTCATTTTACTTTGCCCATTCTCAGCGTACGAGCCCAGATTGCAGTAGTGGTAAACTAAGAAACTATCGTTAAAAACGAATTAATATTCAACATACGAACCCAGTAACTAATGGTTAGTCTATAATGTACTGTAAGAGAGCAGTTACTTTTTTAATTCCAAAATAATCACTTTATAAATACTTTTTCTGTTTATTTTATTTTTACTAGAAGTTTTGTCTATTTTGATCATAATAGTATTACTATAGGGACTATTACAAGGTACGGTCCCTGCGCGTGGTCCACCGCATAGTACACCTGGATGTTCCAGGCAACCAGGTGTACTATGGCAATTTTTTCTTCCCATGATAATACCGTTTAATAAAAAAAATGTCCAAAGATATTTATTTTTTATTGATGACCAACAGCCATGATGGGCCTATAAGTCCTCGCGGTCATATTATTGACCTTAATTATTAACAAAAATTGCTAATCTTATTCATTTAAAGTCACGTCTAGCTATCAGAGAAAGCTTTTGAGAGCTTCAAGTTTATCAAATAGTTCAATGTAAAATACTTTGACGAACTAATTCTAATAATAATTGAAGCTTGAAAAGTTCTTGTAATTTTGTTTGTTCTTGTTGAAGTTGAGTTTGTCGATTTAGCGATTGGGTATGACTAAAGCCTTGGTCTAAAGCGGTATGCAGCATGCAGCGCCGGACACATAATTGTATAGAAAACGTCTAGTACCGATATGGTATTGTCTTACGTCGCAGTCTGCGTCAGCGGCGAGGAGCAAACGCGGTACTCTGCGTAGTGCTGCATACCGCAGCGTTGTGCGTTACGATCGCGAGACCAAGGCTTTATTCTTGTACGCAACATTTGAGTGACATTACGTGGCCGTTTGGACATTATGAGCCTTGTAGAATGTTTGCAGTATACCTCAATACTACACAGGGAATCTAAATTCGTAGTACACTCGCAAGTAATGCGCACACAAATCATAAATTTTTCGGGACTACGTTATGACGTGTGATAGCTCTTCATGTCAATCGATTTGTGTACTCGGAGGTACAAAAATAGCCCGTAGTTGTTGAAACGCCATGCTAAGCAAGCTCATTATTCAAGGGATCATGGGGTATTATGCATCACAACGTGTGACTGACACGCTAATACGTTGTAACAAATGCACGCAATGAATATTAGTCTAATCATGCTGAGCTCGGTTAGACTCGGCTAGATTTAATGTTTTTTAAAGTTGTATCCAGTCTGCAATTTAGTTCCAGTTTATGACAAAACCAATTAGGTTAGTTTAGAAAAATGCAACAAAAGAATCGATGCCTGTATAAATACATTGGTACTATTATTCCGTTCGATGATAGTTTGGTCACAAATCGCATAGGGTTACCAAACTTACCAACGATCAACTGCATAACTGGTGTTCCTAGGGATCTAATTCGAGTTTGATCGTATTGACAGCGTGAACCAAGTTCGTATGAAGATTTAGGTACCTAACCGCCCTACATATTTATAATCGCTGAAATCTGACGAACTATTCCTTGATGACAGAATATAACCGCATTAATTACTCTAAAGATACGATATCAAGAACAGAGGTGCCTTAATACCTTCGTAATTGATTGAGACAGATTGTTACATTAACTAATGGGAGTTTGGGAATTTCGGATAATCTTGTTTCATGGTGAGGAAGCCTTAGAATACGGAAATACGTATTACTTGCACCGATGCCTTACATTGTTTCGAAATCATTTATTTTTGGGCGATAACATAATTTTATATAAGTTAAATGTTTGTTTTCTTAGTGGTATTGCGCACATGTTCATATTTTGAACTAGTTTAACATCACAATCCCTCTTTTTTTCATTTATGGCAATAAAAAATCTTTGACGCTAATATTATCTCAAAAAGACTACTTTAAAATACACAAAAGTATAAAATACAGCCTTTTATGAGTGCTAAGGTAAGGTAGTACTAGAAGGTATGAGATCTAAAAAGCTAATTTGCTAGCTCCCGAGTTATAAAAGTCACTTTACGACTTATAAGAGCTTTTGTTATTTTAATTTTCCGTCTTTATTGTACCGGAAAATTGACATTGAGCTAAGCTTTTTAGAAATTATAAGAAAACTAGCTGATACCCGCGACTTCGTACGCGTGCGAAATTTTCCACCAAAATATCTGTCAACCAGCATACGATGAACCTCGTAGCAAATGGTGGCTTTTGGTTTAGAGAGTTCAAGCTGTGTCTAACAATCCACGTCTTTGATTTCAATAGAATATAGCCTAAGGGTCTATCTTATAAAAAGTTAGAGTAGACATTATGTCTTGTTTAACATACGTAATCAGGACATAATGTCTACTCTAACTTTTTATAAGATAGGGGGTATGTTTCAACCCGGATAAAGGGCTTCCGAATGATATAAGTTTCATTGAAATTGGTCCAGTAGTTAAGGCGTGATCCGCGAACAAACAAACAGTTAACCAGACAAACTCGATTTTCGTAATCAGAATCGTTTATTGATCGAGTGAGCGAAGCGAACGATTAGTAGATCTGCATATTTAGTTTATCCATATCTGTAATAAAGTTTTTGGCTTTTTCACAGTTTTATAATAGTATAGATAGATAGAAGTGACTCTAAGGTTCACTGATCTCATAAATTTTTTTCCAACTGAGGCTTAATTGTACAATTTATGGTACGGTGAGCCACGAAAAGTTTTGGTAAAAGTATTTTCATGTTATAACAAAACGTAGAATAGAGTTTGATTTAGTACAGAATACCTACTATTAAAGCTAGGCACACAAATCATTAGAAAACTAGAAAATTTGTTAAAGCAGTAAAGGATGATGAATGGTACATGTTACAAAAAGAGAGATGTATGGCAGATGTATGAGAGCAGAGAAAAGCCAATCGTTCACGTGTATGGAAGCTTATCATCATCATCATTTTGTCATTAGTCCAATATTGGACATGGCCTATAGATTTTTAGGTAAGTACAGAGGCTTGGAGACTTCATTCACTGGCTCAATTTTCACAATAACTATTTATCTAAACCATTTCACAAACAATTACCGGGTGTCTCGATAATTTTTTTTTGAAGATTACTACCTCTTGTAACTGTCGTATTTCATGGTCGAAATCACACAAATTAATATCATAAACCACGACGTTGTAAAGATCGCGGAAAGTCGATGGATGGAGAAAGCCGGGCCGAAGTTGCGTTATTCTTGTCAAAAATCTTTATTCAGTAAAATTACAAGGGCCATTTAGAATCAGTGGATCACCTAGTGAGTAGGTGATCCTGTGATTCTAGGTGCCAGTTTCTTGTGGTCAGAACGTAGAAGTACTTTTCAGTGCACTGATGATGATGATGAATATCATAAGAGGTAATTCTTAAATTGACTACGAATTGTTAAAACTCTGTTAGTCACGTTCTTTTAACACGGCATTCAATTCTCAGCTTAAAATAAATTTATTTAGAAATAATATTAAAAGAAACCATAGAAATGAAATAAAGGGCAACACCGTAAATAAGTGGCGATACTTTATTAATCTCATTTAGTATTCGTGTTTATTATTATCCTGCTAAAGGTTTGGGGTGTTGAAGGGTTCATTGCAATGGTGAATAGAATTACGAAGACTAACTTTTATTTATTTTGATTTCTTTAGTTGTATTTTTTTTAAAATCTTTTAATATATTAAGTAATATAATATAAATACCTATACTATATTAATAAGTAATATACTAGAATATATTTAATGTACTAACAAATAACAGCTAACAACTAAAATTTTATACAACTATAATCATGAAATAAGCCGATGGCCAACTGAATACCTACAATTATTATGGTTCTAGTCTAAATGTAACCGGTTTTCTAAGAAACAGTGAGAAGCTAGAAGGACTGAAATTAAATAAATAAAATACCGACATTTCTACCGAAAAAGGGTAAAAACCTGTTCTATCTCTCGAGCCATCCCTCATGCTAACAGGATGGGGTCCTCTGAGATATTTATCAGGCGCAGACGAGCTCCCACCGGGACTTTACAGGTCTAATGCCAATGTAATATACATTTTGTACCTCGTTTTTGGTGAAATATAACGGAACTTACGTAGTTTTATATGTAACGTAGAAATAGGGCCTACTTTTATTGGGAAAAATTGCAAGGTTCTTATACTAAAAGCTTTTAGGAAAAGAGTTCGGTGATATTGTTAAAAAACTGGTAAAGTTAAGACTTCAAATTATTGACGATGATATAAAACAACATAGCATAGAAACAACTAGAATAATTGATCGAGTGAGCGAAACGAACGAAAATCTCAGTGACAAATTGACAATGGTTACAACAACTCAAAAACTATTTAACGTAGAATAAAAATAAAACCGGTTTTGGAATGTCTAAACAAAGCCCTATCATATGACACCCCACTTGATATTTTTGTACGACTTTATTTTTTCTACACCCTTTGGACCCTCATATATTACGACCCCTTGACCGATCGATCACGAGATCTCAGTTCGGGGCGAACTACTAGTAAATAGATTATATAATAAATATGAAGTTAATATCTGTTATCTTTTGTATTGGTTCACTTTGTAAGCACTTTAAGACTGTAATGTACCTAAAATGTTGTACAAGCTGATACCTACCTAACTACGTACACCCGTACTGTGACTACTGCAGCATACTAAACTTCTATAATCTACGTACAGCTTCAACTGTTTGGATAAAGCTGAAAGCCTTTACACAAACATGCCGTAAGCGTTGGATAAATTCCATGTTAGTACCTGCGCAGAGTTTTATCGGTTATGGCGTCTACCTTTGCATGCTGGCCGACACCGATATCTACACGATATCAATGAAGTACTCCATATATCAGTGGCTCAAAAAAAAATATCGGTGTTGTGTTGGCACACGATATGAAAGCGTGTTTGTAAGTGAGTATTATAGGCGCGGTTCGTGCCACGGGTGTACCGCTGTTTCGCACCACAAGCTTAAAGTAATAATAATTGCTTAAATCCTCACCGGCCGTTTTAACCCACAAGTTTATAAAAGAGCCTAAAGTCAACTAAAAGTAGTCAGAGAAAAAAGCGCAACGGCATTTTGAAGTGGCGTTTGACATTAGTCGTGCGACGATATCGTGTGTGGATGTCGTATCGGTAGCAGTGTGGAAACAGTACATTCCGCTATTTTACATTGCACTATAAAAGGCTGGTATAAAATATGGCGACCATTATTTCCCTCGTATTTCACGATGTGCTAAACGTTTCATCAACACACATAAAATGTAAGTGTTTTTAGAGCTTCACGTATACCAACGCAGACAAATAGTATATGTACCTGGTATAGTAGGTATACTGTACATTGTAGGTACAAATACAGTTGACAGCAAATATTCCGAGGGAAACCATGAATGCTATATGCTATACTAGCCGTCGCCCGCGGCGTTGCTCGCGTTCTACCCTTCAGTGTGTGACGTTTCAAAATTCCTTTCTTAGTGCACCTCTACACTATATAAGGATACTACCCTCCAAATTTCATACTTCTAGGACTTATAGTTTAGGCTGTGCGTTGATTCTCTGTCAGCTTCAAAAGAGTTTTATATATATTGATGATGATGATGATGAATGCCGGCGATTTTATTTATTTTTTGTATAAAAATTAGAAAGTTAATTTGTTGTTTGCAAGCGTTAGGTAAGTGTATAAATATAAAATAAATAAGAAACAGTTCTAGTAGTACCTACAAAGCCTGAGATTTTTCTTAAATATAAAAAAAGTGACAGCTATTTTCATTGTTTTATTGTAAGCGCTAAAATTAAATGTAAATCTAGATAGGTACATAAGAAAATACCTATTTTAATTATAAAACAGTGTAAGGTAGAAGTTGGAATTATCAAGAAATACAGACGTAAAATAACTGTCTACTTTCAGTTTATAATCTAACTAAGTTTCTCAGCTCGTTTTGTTCAATAGACACTTGTCTCTAGATTGCCAAATTACGAACCGAATTACTATTTAATTTAAATACTATTCTAGGGAAACGTGTTTATTTGTATCAGTCTTTTAAAGGTTTGGTAGACTAGCTCTACTGAAAGTTTGAAATTATATATCCTTCGAAACATATAAAACTCTTTTGAAGCTGACTGAGAATCAACGCACAGCCTAAACTATAAGTATGAAATTTGGAGGGTAGTATCCTTATATGCATGTGCACTAAGAAAGGAATTTTGAAAAGTCGCACCTTAAAGGGTCTAAAATTGGGATCAAAGATTTTAACCAAATAATGCATGCTGCTACCACGCGAGCAAAGCCGCGGGCGACAGCTAGTTATCTGTAAGTTGTTTTAGGTGTATTTGTCCCTACAATACCGCTCACACACAAACCTAGACCACCAGAGGGTGGCACGTGTCCTTACGTGAAATACACGCCCACAGCCAAAAAGTTGGATAACACCACTGAAACTATGTTTCAGTTTAAAATTGCTAACAATAAACCTTCTGACTGGCTAGACCAAGGTTTTCATGAAAGGTATGATAAAAAATGGTGCACTAGGTAGCCCAGATTTAACAGCTACATTCCTAAGATTAATTCCTAAGACACTATGTAATAAATTGGTGAACACAAAGATCTGAAAAATACCTCTGTATCTGAACAAAAAAGTTAATTAGCATTGTGTGCTGTAAAATATAAAATTGTTAATAAATATCATGTTATTATACTCTGTGTATGTTTATTCTAAAAAGGTATGGTCGGTCGGTAATACAAATATAACGAACGCAGAATAAGGATTTTATTATAATTAGTTTAAGCTCGTTCTGCGACAGCAACAAACTAGTTAGATAGCGCGAAGTTTGATTACATTGAACGCAGTTCTGGCCCAAATGAGCGCTTGAACAAACTTTGATTGTTCCACTTCATTGCCCGATGTGACTGCACTGGCGACTTGGGCGAGTAACTTGGTGGCAAAGTGTAAACGACATTGTATTAAAGACGCCAGTGCTTTAGCCATAGTGCTAGCGGCAGAAAAGGTTTTGCGTTTTACTTTAATTGTTCCACTTCATTTGCTTATCTAACTTGGGTGGATAAGCAAGCAAGCTCGTATGAGGTAGTGGCCAACTCTGGTGACGGAGTTTTTAGGCCGCCTTAAGGCTAAAACTGCTTAACGACTGCTAGAGCCGGAACCGACCGTGCCCTCCGAAGCACGGAAGTGCTCAGATGTAAATGCCACTATCGGTCATGCATCTAAATAGTGACCGCGTAGAACGTCGCTTACATTACATAATCGGTGAAGATTGACTAAGCACGCTACGCAACGAGCGCTTCATTTATGTGGGTGAATAACTAGGCAGATAGTTGCGGCCACAGGGTTGAGTGAGACACACATGGAATCTTAGAATTTTTAATAAAGAAATACGCAACAGACACATCAAAAGCAAGCAACCTATCAGAGTAACCTGCAAAATTCCCAGTTTTTTATAAAAGTTGAGAGTTGGAGTTCTCTGAAAAGAAAAATCTAAAGAATACTTATACGCTTATACATTCAATTTGTTTGATACCAAATTCTAAACAACGGCACCATACCAAATTCTAAACAAACGGGGAAACAATTGACTAAGCAAATTGATCTCCTGCCATCCAATATATTGACACAACAAAATGGGCGGTCCCGGTTGTGTCGGGATATTAAACTGGGTTATTGATGGTGCATGAATTTAATTTTTAGTGGGTACGCGTGGAAATTAATTATTCACACAATATTAGCCATTTCAAGCTTCCGCCACTTGGTATTATATACCATTTCATTCCCGAAAAATGTGTTCTACCACAATGAACACCAAGCTCAAAGCAAAAATTGGAAGCACAATCTCTACCCTTTCATGTCTTCCATTCATGAATATTTTACTCAAGTTAGAATCGAACACGTTCTGATAGCTCCATAGAATAATACAACGAGAAAGTCGGTCACCTCTACTGAGATTTGAATTCAAAACTTGGGAGCTCTGCATTTTCAGTTTCAAAAACAAAACAATTATCCAAAGTGTTTACCTTCTCTGTGGTTCCGAATAAAACAATAGGTACATAAAAAACACGAGCTGGAAAAAATCTATTTATCTACACTCCGACCATGTAATAGGTAGTCTAATAATTGGCGTAACTGACGACCTTTTGAAGGTTCTATGTACTTCAATATTATAATTTTTACAGAAATATTGTGATAGTAACACATGCTTAGAATCCTGCCTACGAGTGGCAAATAAAGGCATTAAAAATCTAACAAACATAACTATTATTTGTATATTTTACTAGCTGTTGCCTGCGGTTTTGCTCGCGTGGTAGCAGCATTCGCATCTTGATCCAAATTTTAGACCCTTGACTTTTCAAAATTCCTTTCTTAGTGCACCCTATATAGGGATACTACACTCCCATACCTCTAGGGCTTATAGTTTAAGCTGTGCGTTGAGTGTCAGTCAGCTTTAAAAGAGTTTTATATAATTTAGATTTATTTCAATTTGTAAGTAGCTCATTTAGGTTAATTACCTGTAACAATAATTACCGTTTGATATCCGTGATAAATATTATTGCACATGATTGCTTATCAATATATATAAAACTCTTTTGAAGCTGACAGAGAATCAACGCACAGCCTAAACTATAGGTCCTAGAGGTATGAAATTTGGAGGGTAGTATCCTTATATAGTGTAAGGGTGCACTAAGAAAGGAATTTTGTAAAGTCACACTCTAACGCGAGCCGAGCCGCGGGAGACGGCTAGTAGTATTTATAAGCATGTTTTCTAAGACGCCCTATATACAATCACAAACCCCCATCAACAATGTATGAAGATAACATCACATCTGTACTCGCCCACCTAGATTTATGCGATGGCTACGTGATACGCACGTGTTATAGCTTTGCTAATTGAATTAATGCATTTGAATTAATTAGATAAGCTATTTTATTTGCATATCTAAAGAACCTGCTAAATGGTAACACGAACTTCATATTGTGCCATTTCTACTACTGTTTATCTTTTCTTTGTAGTGTGTTTTTTTGTACTCTACTTTATTTGTCACAAATAAATGCTTTTATTCTTAAATTGGGTGATTATCTCGGCAAACTGCTGATGTCTTGTACATTCATAGAGATTTTACAGAAAATTTGACTTCTGCGATCAGAGCTATTAAACCATGTTGAGACCTTAAGCTAGGTTGTATAATAATAAAGGCCTCAGACTTTTTCTTTTAGATATGGGCCATTGATTCCGCTTTCAAAGCGAAGGTCAGAACATTTTCACTTACAAACATCTGTTTTTATGTCCCAGTTATTTCCGTAACTTATTTTGCATGTCTTTCGTTCACGCGATGAACTAAGATACTTTTTCGTAAAGTACCTTATCATTAGGTACCCTTCAGTGCGTTTTCGTACCTTCTTTTGCAATGCAATTAAAAAAAACTTTTAATTTTTGTTTTTTTTATACTACTAAGTTGGCAAACAAGCGTACGGCCCGCCTGATGGGAAGCGGTTACCGTAGCCTATGGACGCCTGCAACACCAGAGGTATCACATGCGCGTTGCCGACCCTTGAAGAATTTTAAAACACCCATTTTGAAGTGCCCCATATTGTAGTCACTAGGAAATCCCATACATTGATATCCACTTAATACTTTTGTCTTACGGTTCGAATAGAAAAACTTTAGTTATGAAAATGTAACAGACAAAGACGTTTGTTTTCATGATAATTTTGTACTAATATTCTGTGATAATAATGTGAGTTTATTGAGCTACTCTCGCAAAAAAAGTGAACTAAAAAGTACACTTCAACATCAAGTTCATGTTGATTTATACGTTGATAAGCATCATAAAACCATGTGTTTACAACCCTTTTAGGCAGACCTAACTGTAGGGTTGCCATACGTCTCCTTTGTACAAGACATGACGTCCCGTACTACACTACTACTGCCTTTTTTGCTTAGACGAATCTATTTTCGCCACGCGTCCCGTATTTTCAAAACTATGAAAATTATATTTGCCAATAAACTGCTATCCATACAAAGTCCTTTACCTAGTGGTTAATAGACCAATGTTTTCCAAAAAAAAAATGCAAGGAAAATAGGCAACCCTGTGGAAGGAAGTTATGGTCAGTGTTATCTACATTAATTTAAATTAAGTATACGAGTGCATAGTAGTTAGAAAACTTGCCACCACATTACGCTGTATAAACATTACCACAACATAAAATAAAATGACAATGAGTCCCTCGTTTACATATAATATTGCACTGCTAGTCCAAAAACACCCATTTGTACCCATAAAAGGTACTATGACTCGCATAACATGTTTCCGCATACTTTAATTGAAAGAAGTAAGAAAAAACGTACTACATTAAAAAAAATGCTTTAGATAAAAAAAATTGAACCAGTTTCTAATTGAGTAATAGAAGTACTAAGGAGGTCTCAGCGTCCCTTTTAGGTTTTCAGAAGTAGCCTTCTTACACCTTGTAGTAGCTTAACCATCACCTTAGCTTTATTTATAAAGCGTAAAATCAAAACAAGCTTTCAGATAATTATGTCAACAGTTCTAAACTCCTATAAATATCTTTAATAGAAATCGTAAACTCAACAACGGTTATGTGTTTCCATTTCTTAAGAAGGTCACGTTTTGCCCATTTCAGACAACTTTGGCCATCTAATTAAGATTCTGCGATGGGGGACCAAAAATTGAGCGACCATTTTCTCTTCCCTTGGTTTCTAGTGCACAGTATTTTAAAACATAGATCAGAATTTGATCACTAAACAAAGTTACTGAATTAAGGTCACAACAAAGTTCAGAAAGCATATTTCAAAGTTTATTGCATAAGTACCACTGATAAAAAAAAATCCTTGTTAACATAGTTACATTGAACGCAGGCAACCAGGCTTAGGTACTCTAGTAAATTAAAAACAATTTAACTCCTGTAAAGTAAGCACCTTTGTGTTTTATCCAAAAAGGCTCAAACCTCCCGACACGCAATTTGTAACAAAGACGTTGAGTACGCGTCTTATGCTTTATACCTAGATAATTCCATACACAGGCACAGAAACACAGCTGGTGTTAAGTGGTGCGTACTTGTACGTACATGATTATCTTTGTTCATCTCAGGGTCTCAGGTAATCGAGTCTGGCGTTACGCGCAATGTCATTTTAACACAATCATCCTGGATCGTATTGCCATTTTTGTCATAATGAGCACTCTGGTAAAGGAATTTAGAATCTACCTGTTTATTTTTATGACAGTTTTTACAAGCGCTCATGTGAAAAGATAAAAGCTAAGGATATGTACCTATCAGATTAAAGAAGGGAGGGTGAAAATGTAATAGGCTCGCGATTGTAATCCCCACGCATGATACGGATCTTCTTAGAACGTTTGGTACTTATAGGGTGACCAGATATAGGAGGTCATTTTCATCCGTGACAGGTTGCAAACCCAATGCCGTTGATAATTGCTTTCCTTACGACTGATACCTGCATTGCCCGCCTTGCACCAGGATAAACGTAAAACTTACCAATACCTCAACGTGTAAATAAGTAGTTATATCTGATAATACCGGCTATAAGATTTTTCCTCTTCATACGTTCAAATAGGATACTTTTTCCAAATGTCTTCCGTTTATACCGTTTTAAAAATAAATTATGAAATCTTTCAGGAGAGGAAATCTATCAACAAGACGTGATTGCTATTTGCCCTATTTCAAATTTTATTCACATATAATTTGTAGACTTCGACCCTTCTGGTTATAAACGCTTATTGCTTACCGTCATAAAAACATAAGCTTACTGAGGCATATTACTTTCTAAATACCTCCTACTAATCACTGCAGCACTTATTGTGTGTGCACGAGGGCTGAAATATTGTCAATTTTACTTCAAGAATGATAATATGGATTCTCTTGTTGCATTTTTATAAACTAACTTAATTTTAAAACACTAAAATTAGAGCTGTCTTCGGCGTTTCAGTTTATGAGAAACTAGCCATCGCCCGCGGCGTTGCTCGCGTTCTACCCTTTAGAGTGTGACGTTTCAAAATTACTTTCTTAGTGCACCCCTACACTATATAAGGATGCTACCCTCCAAATTTCATACCTCTATGACTTATAGTTTAGGCTGTGCGTTGATTCTAAGTCAGCTTCAAAAGAGTTTTATATATATTGATTGATGGACGGCAACATTTTTAGTGCTGCCTTCTGCTGCCTTAGAAAAATTCAACAAGAAAATCGATGCCAATGTGTTCTAAGTTGAGTAAACAGAACTAATTGCCGCAAACCAATTAATACACTCACAGCGCAATGCACTGTATTTAGTGTGCTTCGATCTAATTGTACGAGAATAAATTCAATTGACCGATACAATATTGTACGGAGTTGACCTTTTAACATTCTCTATTCTGTGTCAGGCAGCATTGATTAATATGCCGCCGGTAACTACCGGATATTAGGAGTCGACTTTGGCCGGCGTGAGTGATGTACAGGCGTGAAAAAAATATCTAATTTGCATTAAAATGGATATAGGTATACCATGATTTCTGCGGTGAAAAAATATTTAAGTAGGATAGTCATATTCAATCAGTTAAAATACCTTCAAACGATTGTATGTAGTGGTTGAAAAATGTAATAATCCTGAACGATAATCCAATTTAATAAAAACAATTCATATTTTTTTTCACTTTAGTATCATCGAAAATATTGAGAGATCAGAGGAATTATCGTGTGGAAAATACCTAAAAATTTATTTCTCAGTCAATGTTATAAGTTCCTTCTATATAGTTTTTTTATTTATTCCAGTGATGTGATAACGATTCCGTCGTAATTTGGTGACTTTTAAAATTATATTTTAATTTAAAAAAAAATTTAAGCGTAAAATCTAAATCAATTATAAAACTCTTTTGAAGCTGACAGAGAATCAACGCACAGCCTAAACCATAAGTCCTAGAGGTATGAAATTTGGAGGGTAGGTATCCTTCCTTATATAGTGTAAGGGTGCACTAAGAAAGGAATTTTGAAAAGTCACATCCTAAAGGGTAGAACGCGAGCAACGCCGCGGGCAACGGCTAGTAATTTATAAAAAACGATAAAACTGGATTCAGACGTACACTTCTACTATGAAAATACCAATTTCGTACTCTACTGATCTATTATTCAATAGTTTCAATAATTTAGAGGTGCTACGAGTCGCGACGAATTGCTTCGAAAATGATAAAATCTTTTCCAAGAAATTGAAGTAAGAATTTGATATTGATGCGAAGAATCAGGGACATTTTTATTGTGAACTAGCCGTCGCCCGCGGCGTTGCTCGCGTTCTAGACCCTTTAGAGTGTGACTTTTAAAAATTCCCTGTTTAGTGCACCCCTACACTATACATACCTATAAAGGATACTACCTTCTAAATTTCATACCTTTAGGACTTATGGTTCAGGATGTGCGTTGATTGTCAGTCAGCTTCAAAAGGGTTTTATATATTTAGAAGGTATCCTTAATATTACCTTACATTCCTTAGTGAATTTGTAGTTGATATACTTAGTGCAACTATAGATCTGTTTATCGCCAAGAGAAATGGTAATGGAATTTAACAACTTTGCTTACCATTTTTACAATATTTGTAATATCTACAATGTTTTTAACTTGTTAAATGAAAACTAGCTCCTGGTAATCTTTTATTTCAGTTTTAAGTCATTTGAATAAGTAATGCTATGGAAGTAAAAAAAATCCAAAGTCTTTGAACTCCGTTTCACTTGGGTGCTGTAGGTAGTATACGCAAAGGTATTTCCATTGTAGTATTTATAGTGAGTTCATAGTGTATTTTCTTAGCACCTTCTCCCCGACCACTACATCAAATTATTACGATTCGACGGTGTAACTTTGCGTCGAATTGAGGTGGGATTCAAAGGGATGTGCGGTGGAGACAAATATACCTGCGACTAATGAGCAGAGGACAGTTAATGAAAACTATGTATGTATGGTGAATAGTAATGTAATTTTATTACGAATAATTAGGTCAAGTATTTTTTATGGAGTGTAATGAATTACAGAGGCTGAATAACCGAACGCGACATTGTCTTGTATTATGTGATTTTGATTTGAATAGTTTTTTTATTACTAATTTAAGTTAATTTATACTGAGTGATGCAAATATGGAAGCTGCAACATAGCCTCAACACAGGGTGTTTTGAAAATGTAAAGTTCCAAAACGGGCTTATTTTACTATACGACTTTTGAAGATTCAACTAATTTCCATGAAAAAATACTTCAAAACTGGTTGCATAATAAAAAGTAAAAAAAGAAGAGATTTTCAAGAGAGAAGAGCAGTTAAAATTCAAGACAGTTTTATTTCCAGTTGCAAATCCTCGTGATGTTTTCCACTACAGTTTGAGAAAATGAAAATGTCGGTATCCAATTTTGAAACCCAGCATCATAAAATCTAACTTTCTCAATGTTCACGAATTGGGTAAAATTATTCGAAAAACGGCTTTTATATAGATGGCAGAGCTAACAAGGCTGGTTTGAGGAATTACACACTAAGTACACCGGCACAGTTTCACGAATTGGAATACTTCATTTCTGGGTTTGTGTGTTGATTACATAAGCTAGATCAATTTGAATAAAGCAAGCAAGCTCGTATGAGTTAGTGGCCAACTCTGGTGACAGAGTTTTTAGGCCGCCTTAAGGCCTACGTCATGGCTTAACGACTGCTAGAGCCGAGACCGACAGTTTAACGTTACCTCCGAAGCACGGAAGCGCTCAGATATAAATGCCACTAACGATCACCCATCCAAATAGTGATCAATTTGAATGAAAATATAAAAATGTATATGCGATTAATTTTGAATAAATGCCTCTTCTTATCTGGATGCGGAGCCGCGGGTTGGAACTAAATGCACAGGTTTTTTTGTTTAGTAAAAGATCTATGCAAAAAATATCAAGGAAAAATCCGTACGCAAAGAATATGACCTCTGTAGTTACCCAAGTGAAAATATTTCAACAAAATCTGAAAACCCCACTCAAGATTTCAATAGAATCTTTTTACATCCTATATCTTTGGCTCAATACCTTTGACATGCAAGTGGAACATAAAATATGACGTCATCCAAAGGCCCCTTTAAAGCTTACTGATTAAATTTGCATCCAGAGCCGGTATTTTAAAGCCGGGAGGTATCCGGGCACCTGTACCCAAAGGGCGCTTGTACACCGTCCGGCACCGACACCTACACGATTGGCTCGAACAATTTTTTTCTAAGCAAAGTATTTGTAGACGATGCAAACCTCCTCGGTAGGCGAGTGACGGATGGTGGTGTGAAAGTTTTTAGTTTTGATGGAGTCATGTGACAGAAGAGAAAAAATAGAGTTGTTTTTCAAAGTAAAATTATTTTATTAAATTTACTTCATCCTTCCCTTCCCCATAATTAACAGTATTATTGAACTTGCTCTGGACCATCTCCTTGTTCGATCAACTTTTATCATTCAATCTGTTTTTTTCTTTTTTTTATCATAGTAGTTCTTGCACACTTCTTTGATCCTGTTTTGTTTCTTATCGGAACTGGTGGCGCTGGGAAGGATCACACAAATATGCTATTGTCGGCGCTGACTTAGCGCGTTTATAGTAGGTATCAAACGCTATCCAACGATATCGTGTCGTTGACTGTGTGAAAGCACCCAAACCGGGTGCGCCCGAATAAATAAACTGTGGGATCTATTGCGTAGCGATGAAATGCGATGAATAATGTCTTCAAGACTGTAAGAATTTAGCTTGCCGGGTTAGTAAGGCTGATATTAAACTTCCATAATAAAATCTCTGCCAAAAACGCTATGAACACGTCTTTTTTTGATAAGTTTGTGTTCTCATTTTTACTGAACTCTAACTAAACACTTCATCTCTCTCTCTCTCTCTCCTAAGCATTTATTATTCCCATCTGATGGTGGGGTCTCCCAACTAAACACTTCAAACGAGTTCAAATTAGGTCTACCTATCCTATGCACTTACAACTGCAGAACTCTTACAACGGAACTCTTGAGGCTTTTTATATAAATTGTAAAAAAAATTAACACTCAGTTGTTCAAATTAAAAAAAAACTTACTGTAACTAAATTAGAAAATACTCGAGCATGCTTTTATGGTTCCGTCGTCGCCTTAATTCACCAGGACTAATTCACCTAGGTGAATGAAGTAGATTTAAATATTTAGTCGATTTAAATACTCCTTTAAGTGACTTGCGGAGAATTAAGTACATCAGCATGTGAGCTTTACTTCTTTTAATAGCAGCAACAAACAATAACCCTATAATTTACGATCAGGGCTCTGAGTCTATCTCGGTGTTGTGTTTTCTTGCTATTTTTGGCATTCGGAAATTTTGTATGAAAACCGGATAAGCGCCTCTAGCAGGAGATTTGGGAACTGTTTCTGCGAGTCTATAGACGTCAGATAGACTCGCAGAAACCGTTCCCAAATCTCCTGCTAGAGGCGCTTATCCGGTTTTCATACAAAATTTTTCACTTTGCGAATCCGTTTCCGAATGCCAAAAATAGCAAGAAAACACAACACCGAGATAGACTCAGGGCTCAGTTGAACATAAACCTGTGCCTGTTACAACGAAAGACATTTTATTTACAATTTCAACAGCAATAAAAGCTACACAATACCCGGTTTAACCGGAAAGTGCGCCATTCTTTTACTAAATTATCCGGCATGAAACAAGTGCATCAAGCTATCCTGCGATGAACACCTGCGCAAAATACTGCAGATGTATTAAAGTTTGTACAATGGGTCTAGGGCGTTTCAGGTCCCGATTTGCATACATTTCGTTAATTTTTAGATTAAAGTTGTTAATTATAACTTTTGTTGGTTTTATCGTAATCTATTATGCAGTAGCAGTGACGAAAACGGAAAATAAAGTAATTATTTTGACGTAAAAATCTTTTAATACGATAAACAACATTGAAAACGACGCATTTTTTAAAGTAAAATGTGTAATAACTAATGATTCCTGCTGCTTTATAATGACATTGTTACATATTTAAAAACTGCATTGTAAGTGTATTGTAACAAACAAAATTCCAGTTTAAAAAAAATGTGGGACCTGGGCTCCATCCAATTTGCCCCAGACCCTTTGTGTAAAGTTTCTGCTCAATAACCTAATTATGTCACACTCGGGTGAAGGTTTAAATCTGCCGATGAAACAGAATAAGAGATATCCTATACCAATATTTTGTAGAGCTTCCGTGCTTCGGAGGGCACGTTAAACTGTCGGTCTCGCCAGTCGTTAAGCTACGATGGAGGCCTTGAGGCGGCCTAAAACCTCCGTCAGCAGAGTTGGCCACTAACTCATATGAGCTTACTTGTGGAGGTATGTTTTGTCTGTGACACCAACACTGTCTTATTTAGAAAGATAAAACTTCTCTAGAAATAGATAAGCCATGTTTGACACTGATACATTACGCTGCACCATTTGAAGCAGAGCTGGCAATGGAGTACACACCATCAAGTGTAAATCAAAATTTGTATATCATATTTTTTTTTATGATAATAGTAATGGAACAAGCTGGTAGCTCACCTGATGTTAAGTAGTAACTTCTGCCTATAACAACGCATTACCTCACAGAGCAAGTCCAATGAGGACGTGCCCTGTAAGGCAACGCACTGCGTCCATCACTCTGAGACGTAAAGATCTTGAAGTCTCATGTGCCTGTAATTACAACTTCAACAAATCTTACGTGATCTGGAACAGTTTGGTTACTTTTTCCTTGGATGAACAAAGACGCTAACAGAAGATGGTGTAAAATAGTTTAATTCAATAAGTTCATAGCTGAAGCTACAGTTTGGAGTTTATAAGCCGCAAATACGATTAATATCCCGTTTCTAGTTAGACGCCATTATCGTGCATTATTAGCTACGGTTATGTAACTGAGACTATGTAGTAATTTGATATTCTGTGCCAAATTACGTAGGTATGCTAAATCGTATTCTTCTTCTTTTATAGAGTCACTTTCACGTTATAGTTCTTCTTTTATAGAGTTATATGTTATTGTACTTTTGTGTACAATAAAGAATAAAGAAAGTAAGTCATGATAAAAATATTGTATTAAAATATCTAGGTATGCTACAGGCGACAAAGACGTGGAAAAGTTGTTTCAATCATGCAGAGCGCATAAAATTTTGAAAAATTAATAAATTTCAAGCGAATTAAATGGCATAGGTACGCTACAAATAAATGGGACATCCGATGGAGTGCGTTAGCTTTTCTTGTACGTAGTACATACTAATTCAATAGACTAATATCACCCTGCAGTGTCTCTAGTTCGATAGTAAAGCAGCCTTATTCAACATGATACGCTGGTTCACTTTTTTTGCCATGAACTTGTCGAGTCCAATAAAAGACACCAATACCCCACTACCCTGATTCTGAAGTTCTCAATTTTATTCAGGATGGATACTAACGAACCTCGACGTTGCACTGCAGTGCAACTGTAAGATACATTTACCGAGCTCAGCTACCCCTCTGCATTACAACTAGCTTGACTGTTCATCAACAAGTTTGTATTATTTTTGTATTGCAAATTCGTTATTCAAACAAAAAAGTTTCAGTTTTTTTTAATGTATGATATGCTTTAGTTTATTTGTAAATCTAGATTGAAAACGTCTAAAGAAGGCTTCTGCTAAGAAGTAGGAACAAGTCGGCTTCTTTTACTTAATAAAATTTAAATATAAAAGTTAGTGGAGTCCATTCTATACAAAAGATAAAAAGTAATCGGAGAGAATCAGTTTAACAAAATTATTCAATTAGCCTGTAAATTTGACAAATCATTTAACTTTGTCTGTAAGGACAGGAAATCGGTTTTTGTGGTTTATAAAGATCCGAAAAGTAATAATTGTCTTGTACATTCTTCTATCAAGCCAATGGAAATGATAATTTAACAATATTAATGTTTTTGTATTAGGCACATGTTTCCATGGAACGTTTATTTCGTCAATATATACTTACTCTAAGTAATAATTATATCTTAATAATTACCTAGTTGCAAATAAACTCTTTGATTTGATTTGTTTATTTCACTGTCTTCTTGTTTTCTGCTAAGCCAAAAATCTAAAAACTAATCTAAATCTATCTTATTACAGAACGAAGACTAAAGAAAGTCATGGTTTACATTGACATAAACCTTTACGTTGACGTACGTTTACTTTCTTTAATCTTCGTTCTGTAATAAGACCGAATAAATACCTATTGCGTTCTCTTGGAACTGAAACCTGAAAACTATAGAAATAGTTCGATCGCATTCTAGTGTCTATAATAGGCAAAACTAAAATATTGAGCTCTACAAAATATTTCATTATAATGAATATCGCCTATGGGGTAGAAGTTTTACAATAAATACACTAGGTCATTTCACATTCCAAGCAGTGATTCAAGCCAGATTAAAACCATCATGCACAATATGGCAACACTGGCAGTCACGAAAGCGAAATAACTACGATCGCGACGTTCATTACGCACGCGGTAAACAAAGAAGCGAAATGAACAATACAGTACAGTCAACATCATTAAAATGATTATGAATATCTAGCCGTCGCCCGCGGCGTTGCTCGCGTTCTACCCTTTAGAGTGTGACGTTGTATATAAACTTTGCTCTGAAAATGTGATCAACTGCGAACGCTGACTGTACCCACTTCATGTGTACAATACAGCGTACTGTTTACAAGGCATACTTCATACGTTGTGAGGTTTTGGCTTATGGGAAACTTAGTTTGTTTTTTTCCAATTTTTTGCGAGATGCTTTAGATAGCCAGGATTACCTGGTGCTGGCTATAGGAAGCTCAGTTATAAATGGAAATACAAACAGGGTTTTGCATCTGTATACTTATTTAGATGCAAAAACAGGGCCACTTTATATACATACCACAATTTTTTCATCGAGTAAGATTTCCGAGCACCTGTTCCGTTCATTGAGAATGTTAATGCTCCCTTTGTATTAGTTGTACCAGGGGACATTTTACGTCTCTTTTATACATCCAGGTGAACATGCTTGTAGCACTACGGGAGAATTTTAATCCTTTCAGCCTTGTTGACTTTATCAATAACTAGCCGTCGCCCGCGGCGTTGCTCGCGTTCTACCCTTTAGAGTGTGACTTTTCAAAATTCCTTTTTTAGTGCACCCCTACACTATATAAGGATACTACCCTTCAAATTTCATACTTCTAGGACTTATAGTTTAGGCTGTGCGTTGATTCTCTGTCAGCTTCAAAAGAGTTTTATATATATTGGTGATTAAGAAATAAATGATCAATAAATCGTCTAAATGGAAACGTGCTCGCTGCATAACCCAGTTTATTCGTAAATGATCAGTCTGTGACGAGTGCTTCGATTCGCATCACGTATCCAAAGCTCATTACCCCACATGCAAGTTAAAATGAACCGTAAATGTCGAAAAAAAATATCAGCTACGTGCGAACGGGTAATGCGGGCTTCCTTTAATTGAACTACTCCACTTCTCTCCGGCTGAAAGTACCTGGTTTTATTTGGCTCTCGTTTTTATCAATTAAAAATAATGACCAGATTTTTTGTAGAATTCTGCTTTTTTGCTGGCAGAATTCTTGTTTTCTTATAGTACCTATAATTTTTGCTACAAGCGGTCACAAACCCTGTCACGCTATATTCAAATATATTGGAGTATTTTGTTCAACAAATATCCTGCTCAAAGAACTCAGTGCTTGGGGAATATGTCTAAGGCGGTTGCTAACTTTATGATTCGCTCTACTGTCCTTGTGACTATTCTACCACAATGGACATTTGAAACTGTAATTTATTTTGTATTTAGTTTTTGTAGTTAAAATAAAATGAATAGAATAAAATGGGACATTCTCCAGTCCGAATAAACGCTTCCGTCACGTGTTTCAATAAAAAAATCTAGTCATTTGTTCTTAGTCTTCGTAAGGATATCAGTTAAAAATATGCACACATGCTCATAAAGTAAACACATGTCATATGCTGTAAACGCTGTTAAGAAAAGATACAAAAGCTTTCATTGTAGTCAAAGCTTTTAGTGTAAGTGCACGTAACTTGCATAATTTAAAAACCAAAATATACAGTTTGGATCTTTTGTGACAACAGAACAATAAGCACGCGGTTTTATGTAAATATCTAAGTTTAGAATTGTGCTACTGAACGTTCATTTATTGTGCACTTCGTTCAGACGTCTCCTTGAATTACAAGGACGAAACAAGGGCCCATTTCACAGAGACTCAAAGGAATAGCGATTGGCGAATGTCGTTGAAATTTTCTTTTGGGAGTTAATTTAAAATAGAACCAGTAAGTACGTAGGTTTGGGTCAAACGAAAGTTCTTGCTAAATAGAAAGACAGCAATTTCTTAATTTAAATAAAGTGGTAAGTAATGTGCAATTACATAGATTCTTGAAAAATATAGCTATTGTTTATGCAATTTTTAGTGCTCATAAAATTAAAGTAGACATAGTTTCTTTTCTTATAAAAATACCATGAAAGTTAGTTAAATATACATTCAGGGATAATATTGTATGTACTAGGATTAACTTTTTCATAACATTTGCCATAACTTTTTCAACATCGAAAGTACTTCCAGCTAAAACCACGTACCCACAAACAAAAAAGCTCACTACAAAATTGTGTACGTATCTATAAATTTTTGCTTTATAAAAACTTCCACAAAAAATGAAACACCAACAGTAAAATAATATATTATCTCTGTTACGCTTTATGTACATTTTATTAGATTTACTTTGCATATTATTTTGAATATTCATATCAATGCGAGTAAACTAGATAAAGCTAAACGTGAAATCCAGGTATACCTACAAACTGCGGGGTTTGCGAATATTTCGTGTGGATTGCGATATATAGCTAGTTCACGATGTAAATAGGGCTTTATTCTATTTGTTTCAGGTTTTATTTTGAAAATAAACGCTCTGCTCTTTTTTTACCAACTAAATATCCATAAAATTCGAGTTTTATAAATCTAGATAGACCAGCATTCAATGTCACTAGCAGTGTAACCACGAGTCGTACGTTTAAATAATTACTGTTGATCACACCGCACAGTGTGACCACGAGTAAAAGAAATTACTCGTAGTCACACTGGTGTAGCAAACCCGTGTGACCACGAGTCTGTCACCGTATTCACATTTTCGCGTTGCAGTTTGGAAACAACTTTCTGAATAATAGCGCATTTCGTCTCTTTCCAAACACTTTTTTAGACATCTGTATCAAAAGAATTGTAAAATCTTAGAGAATAATGTTCCACTTTTTGTTCGCTTTTAGACAGCGGTGTCTTTTACTTAGAAGTACTTGAAGTTAATCATAATGAATTACATACTCGTCTCCCAACAATACTCTAACCAAACATTCAATTTCCATTTGACGGTTGGATGGATTCACTGATAGGAAACATTTCGAGGCAAATCCGTTTTAACCATAAAAGCGTTGTGGTATTGGTACAAAGCAGAAGAGATTAGCGAGGTATAATAAAGAAAAAAAAAAAAAAAAATGAAAGGTACCTAGTAAAATACTGACTGCGGGGGTTTGATACAACACGCTATGTCAGTGGCTCGAACAAAAGTGTTGCGCCAACACAGTTTGAAAGAATTCCCAAACTAAGCAAAAAGCTTGTACTATGGAACCTAGAATACTTATGTATTCCGCCGATATCGTGTACGTAAGTGTCGTTTCGGTGACAATGTGAAAACATCTTAACCCTATAGCGTTTTCTACAGTCAAAGTTATCATTTTATTTGCTACTTCTTGTGATTTATACCACATCCCAAAGGAGCCCACTACGGCTAGGATTAGGACCAACTTATGATTAGTAATCTTGCTGCTTAGAAATTAACGAATAATTGGTTTTCTTAATCTCGCTAAGTTAGTTACAGTTTATACAAAAAATTCTTTGCGCAAGACTGGAGAACCTAGCTTACAAGTCCAGCCGTTACGAAAGAGCCACAAACATTTTAATTTCACTTTGAACAAAATGTACCCAATTTACCGCCTTGTTTTTATCTAGGTACTCTACTGCTGTTATAAAAGCAATGGTTAGTCATGCTAGTTTAACACTGAGCTTCTTCAAAAAGTGATTTGAAAAATACGACAGGTATACGATTCAGTCGGTAGTAGCTCTACCTTCCGTCGTGGGTTCGATCCCCACCGAGAAACAAACATTTGTGTGTAACAAACATAGATGTTTGTTCTGTGTCTGGGTGTTACATGTAGTACAAAGTAATAAAAAATGTATATAAGTATTCTATCAGTAATTTAGTTCCCACAGTACATGCTCTGCTTAGTTCGGGATTAGAGAGCGTTGTGTAAAATAGGATATTTAAATAATCTCAGTTACACGGAAAACCTCAATTATATTTTCATAGCTCCATTCTTCATATATAGGAAGTATATTAATTTTACTAAGTAGTCACTTATCCTACAAGGTAGCTTCGCACGCTTTTAGATCGATGAAATCGATGTGCAACACTAAATCGATTCAATAATCGATACAACCAAACCAATGGTGTCACGTCACTACAGCTCGTCTAGAATCTCCTCATTCTTTTTTCGTGCGAGGTAGTGTACGCACGCGTCTACAAGCTCATCCAAGTTCGGTATTTTACAAGTGGAAAAGTGTTGGAAGATGCCGAAACGGAAGAACGAAGACCAATTAATCCAGCTGTATCAAGCCAAAATTAAAAGGCTTGAAAAACAACAGACTGGTCGACGTCGTCGAATAATTATTTCTTCGGATTCTGAATCTGATTCGCAAAATGAAGGTAAGCATAGGCACATTGCCTAAAAAGATATTTCTTATCTTACATTCTAACTAAATAAACTCGTCGAAACCATCTATAAGTCTGCCGGGCGGTTAACTGCGGGTTATTCACGAAGGCTAGACATGATGCGATAAAAACCTGGATGTTGACCCGAGTGTCATACACTCATTTTATATTTTAATGGGTTTTATTTCCATTTTTAGAAATCGAAACCCCGCTAGATGACGAGTTGATGGATACCAATGCTTCTGTAGAGGATGGTCTACCAGCCACTGAAAACTCAGCATTTTTGGATGAGACGCTGGCCGATCCTTTGCTGACGGAAAATCAAACTTCTCTCGAGGCAACCACTGAAGGGCTGACAGATACTGTCGTAGAATTAGACCCAGAAATACGTCTTGCGCTAGGAGACCCCGTTGAAGAAATCCCAACTTATGGCGAAAATATCCATGCCGACATAGCTAAACGCTGGCTTCCTATTTTACGCAAAGGACTGACCAAAGATATCAAGGAGAAGCTACTTAAAGAACATAGTGCTCCCGACAACTGTAGGCTGTTGAAAGCCCCAACCTTAAATCCAGAAATTTCTGCAGCTGTCGCTGAAGTCGTTCGGTCTAGAGATAAAAAATTAGAAACAAAACAAGAACAATTGGGCCTAGGAATCACTGCCATATCTAAAGCTATGTCTAAACTACTGGACAATGGACCGAAAGTAGAAGTTATCAAACTTCTTTCGGAGGGCTGTAGAATTTTGTCAGACCTCCACTACACGGAGACTCAAACAAGATCTAAATTGATAACACCGTGTTTGGATAAAGCATTCTTGACTATCATCCAAGATGAAAACAGAGACGATACCTTATTTGGTAAAAAACTCTCAGAAAAAATTAAATCTGCAAAAGTCATTGAAAAACAAGGACTACAGATAAAACGAAATGCGCCTTCGACTGCGGCTGCTAAATCCACACTTCCGCAGCAAACACCAGCAAGGCGACAAGCGGGAAACTGGCAAGCCCCCACTCGGTACCCTACGTCGGCGAACAGGGGGGGGCGCAGAGGGTATTCAGCGAGCCGGCCTGCACCGAGTACGACCTACAGGAAGTACTCAGCTCAAGCGCAGCCTCCACCTCCTGCGTCAGCGTCAACTGCGCAGACCAGACAGACCGCCAGCCGACAACGTGCACCGACACGACAGTAGCGGCTACCCAGGTACATGCGGGAAGGTTACAGCATTATTATAATTGCTGGCTAGCAATTACAAAAAATAAGTTTGTCTTAAACTGCGTATTGCACGGTTATCGTATTCCTATAACTAGTACTGTAACTCAACTATATAAACCTACTAACCAGAATTCTCAAATAGATAAAAATTTAATGCAACTAGCTATAAATAACTAACTTGATCTTGGTGCAATATCTGTCTGCAAAAATGAGGAACCGCAGTTTTTATCACCAATTTTTTTAACACCTAAACCGAACGGTACGCAACGGTTTATTTTGAACTTAAAATCTTTTAACAAGTTTGTTCAAAAAGACCATTTCAAAATGGAAGATTATAGAACTGCATGTAGTCTTTTACCCGAAAACGGTTATGCAGCTACTATTGACCTTAAAGAGTCATACTTGTTAGTACCTGTCCATTCAGACAGTAAAAAATATTTGAGATTTCAATTTGAGGATAGTTCTGGTCAAAGTAAAATTTACCAATTTAATGGAATGTGCTATGGACTTTCCACAGCTCCTAGAACTTTCACTAAAATAATGAAAGAGGTTTTTAGTTATTTGAGAAATCGTGGTTTCAGCTCTGTGTCTTATCTAGATGACACTCTTTGCCTAGGAAAAAGCTATGAAGAATGTCTTTATAACGTCAAAGAAACTGTAAAACTTCTCGAATGCTTAGGATTCGTAATTAACTATGAAAAAAGTGTACTAGAACCTAAGCAGAACTGCAAGTTTCTAGGTTTTGTTTTTGATACTGTAGATATGTCCATATCTTTACCTGAAAACAAGCGTAACAGCATTTTTCAGCTTACACAAAAATACATTAAATTACCGCGTTGCACCATTCGAGAATTTTCCCAGTTTATAGGCATATTGACAGCGGCTTGTCCAGCTATAAAATACGGCTGGTTATATACTAAGGTATTTGAGAGAGAAAAGTTTTTGGCTCTCAAAGGCCACTCTAATTATGACGCTAAAATAAACCTGTCAACAGCATTATTGCCCGATTTATATTGGTGGAAAGAAAATATCCTTGTTGCTAAAAAATCAATAATTCCTAAAACCTACGCTTTAGAAATTTTCACGGATGCTTCCAGGACAGGTTGGGGAGCCGCTTGTGATAGCATGCGTGCAAACGGTCGCTGGAAGGAATGTGAACTTCAATTCCATATTAACTATCTGGAACTCCAAGCGGCTTTTCTAGGCCTTAAGTTCTTTGCCCAAAACAGACTTGACTGTGATATACTGATGCGGATCGATAACACCACAGCCATTAGTTATATTAACAGGATGGGTGGGATTCAATTTCCCCATTTGAATGCCCTAGCGAGATCCATTTGGCAATGGTGCGAGCAGCGAGGTATATGGTTGCATGCTTCGTATATTAACACGAAAGACAACAAAGAGGCTGATGAAGAATCAAGAAAAAATAATCCTGATACAGAAATAGAACTTTGCTCTAATGCTTTCCAGGTTATTGTTAAAAAATTCGGTCAGCCTGATATAGACCTCTTTGCATCTCGTACCAATGCCAAGTGTGATACATACGTTTCATGGAAACCGGATCCTGATTCAATCAACGTTGATGCTTTTACGATTTCTTGGAATAATTACTATTTTTACTGCTTTCCTCCTTTATCAATGATCCTTAAATGCCTTAACAAAATTGTTAACGAACAATCAACTGGAATTATAGTATTTCCTCATTGGCCTTCACAGGCGTGGTTTCCCCTTCTGAACCAGTTGCTGGTGTCAGAAATTATATTTTTTAACGATGCTTTACGGTCTCGTTCCAGGGTACACCTACCTCAGGAGATTACCCTGGCAGCCGCGATTGTCTCAGGCAAGCGTTCACGCGACGGGCTGTTTCTCAAGAATCGTTAGACTTAATGTTGGCTTCTCTAACGGCGGGTACTTTGAAGCAATATAATACGACCTATAAGCTATGGTGGAGTTACTGTCTAGATAAAAATATTAATTATTTAGAAGCTCCGACTACTGTAGTTATCATGTTCTTAACAGAACAGTACAAAAAAGGAGCCTCTTATAGTTCCCTAAATAGTCACCGATCAGCTCTGTCGTTGTTATTAGGTAATAAAGTTGGTTCTGATGAACAAGTCTCGCGCCTACTAAAAGGGGCTTATAAACAGAGGCCTAGTTTGCCTAAATATAATTTTATTTGGGACCCTCAAACGGTGCTGAATTTCATTTCTGGCTGGTATCCTAATGATGCTTTACCACTAGATCAGATAACTAAAAAATTAGCGATGCTACTTGCGTTATGTACCGGTCACCGTGTACAAACAATTTCGGTTATAAAATTAACTGATTTTGTATTTTCCCCAAATCAAATTACCATTACCATATCAGATCTTATAAAAACATCAACCGCAGGTCGTGATCAACCGACCCTAATATTACCTTTTTTCAGTGACAAACCTAATATTTGTCCCGCAAAATGTTTAATGGATTATTTGTCTGTGACAAAAGATCTTCGTAATGAGATTAATTACCTATTTATAACCCATAAAAATCCACCTAAACGAGCCACGACACAATCCATAAGTCGATGGATTAAAGATGTGTTAGCGGCGAGCGGCATCGACGTGGCAACGTTCAGCGCGCACAGCACGCGGCACGCTGCCACGTCGAGCGCGCGCGCAGCCGGCCTCTCTGTGGACGCTATCCGCAAGGCGGCCGGGTGGACTATGAACTCGCAGGCATTTGCAAAATTCTATAACAGACCGATTGTCATAGAAAACTTTGCAAGATCGATCATAGAATAAGATTCACAATAATTATAAATAAAATCTAGTGATTTTTACGTTTTAGGTCTTAGTTGCTACTATACCTAGAATGCTATGCCATTCACCTACTGACTTATATTAAGCCTAAATAAAAATATGATTTATTAGTAAATAAACAAAAGTTTTTATTTATTTTGAACCCTTGGTCTTCAGAAATGTACTTACCAAAAACTTTGTAGGTACACAGATAAGTAGTACTCTAAACATCTACTTAGTAAAATTAATATACTTCCTATATATGAAGAATGGAGCTATGAAAATATAATATATGATTAAACGAACTTCACAAGTGAAATTCAATCATTATTATATGAATAGCTCCATTCGAATATATAGGAACCCATCCCTCCACAACCCAAATTAAAGTTTTTGGGGTAAACTCTAAAAGAATGAGGAGATTCTAGACGAGCTGTAGTGACGTGACACCATTGGTTTGGTTGTATCGATTATTGAATCGATTTAGTGTTGCACATCGATTTCATCGATCTAAAAGCGTGCGAAGCTACCTTGTAGGATAAGTGACTACTTAGTAAAATTAATATACTTCCTATATATTCGAATGGAGCTATTCATATAATAATGATTGAATTTCACTTGTGAAGTTCGTTTAATCATATATTTTACATACAATGCCGGTTTTGAATAAAATAATTAATTTGGTAAGCCTGTGATGGATTCAAACAGTTTATCTTTAATCCTAAAATACCAGTTTATTATGTACGCCCCAAGGGCCTCCTCTGTCCTAATACTTAAGCTTTGCTCCAGATCAGTAGATTTCTATTGTTCATTGCTCTCAGGGGAGAAACGATTAATTAGGTTTATGAATTCAAATTCATGTTTTACTCATTAAGTTTTACCATGTATTTTGCATAATATTAATTTTAAAATAGAAAAAGTTTAGATTGTAGAAACTCATGCCGAAAAACTAAAAAAATATACATAGTATCCAGCCCAATCAGCATACTCACATTATTATAACAAAACTACAGTTGACTGCAAATAAGAAATTACACAAAACACAAGGCAAAAGGTAATTCCACAAAAATAATCAAAATTTACATATTTATTATTAAGTTTTGTAAACACACTTGTGCAAGTAACATTAGGGCGTTTGCACACTGGATGCGAACAATAGCGACGCCTACACGATAACGACACGTTAGGTAGTGGTGCCGATTGTGTTGTTTTATTCCTAAGCTACCAAATTAAGTTAGTTAAAAATATGTTGAACTAGAATCGGCAGCACCAGTGAGGTCGAAAAAAGAGAGAGTTGGCGGCGAAGCGGTGTGATAGCGTTTTAAGCGAAAAAAAGAATGAATGTATTTTCTTTCTTTCCTTCTTTCTAAACGGTGCAGTGATAGCGTTTTGTACTAAATGTATCAAATTGAGGGGAACACGGTAAGATGTGTGTCCTCCTGGGTAGAAAGGGTAGATCTTCCACGCCGAGCGACCTTTGGCTCGGGGTGCGAGGACCAATGGATGGTATTCGGTAGTATTACATAAGTTCAAACTCCGTGATAACTTCGTTTGCGCGATCTAGGATAGTTCTCATGTAGCGAGCTAGATGGCGCTACAAAATGAAACCCTTTGCCGATATTGTATACCTAAGTGTCGTGTCAGTGGCAATGAAAACAACCAGCCGTAGCAAATGTTCGTTGATATTATTTTCTCATTAGCTCTTTACATTTTAAATGAAGCGTCGCGCGTCGTCGTCTCGTGCGACATTTTGTGTGACATTGTTTAAAATACTTATACCAAGTTTCATTTACAATTAAGACTAAATAGCTGTATACTAAGCGTTCCCTTGGGTATGTATAATTACTTGATAACATCGCGACAGACATTTCTATTGTCTCATTTTACAGATGGAGGAAAAAAGAAGAATTCTTTGAAAATGTAACATTTTTTTTTTAATTGTTTTTTTAGCTTTATACAGTGTCTTAGCTTTCATACATGGGTATGTATAGTCGTATAGTCTTAAAAACTTAAGGTACACTAGATTTTTCACCAGATTGGACATCAGTTACTACCATACAACACCATCATTCAAGAGTCGTCCCATTGATATTCTAAGCCCAGTATTACATTTTTCTTGTATTTTCAATATATCAAACTATTTCTTTTAATGTGGCTTTAGTAAATTCAAGACAAGTTTTTTAAACCAACCGCTTTATTTCTGCTTGTGTTAAGTGTTTACCAAGCAGAAGCATTTCAACTCTAATGGCTCTACCTTTAGTGCTCATAAACATCTCAGCCTTTAGCGAGCATTCTTAATGGCTATGACTACTCTGTTTAATCTGCGGATCTTTGACGTAGCCTAACCTTATGATTTTTTCTAATTCGAAAAAGTATAATTTGACACCTGGTACTGTCCACCTTCTACGGCTATGCGGGTCTCTGGCAGAGTGGTCGCATTACTACGCATTGTAACTAAAACATCATTAATTTAGTATAACAAAACAAACGAATATAATTTGCGTAAAGAGCAAAGGAAAAGTATCAAATAAAAAAGCAAGAATTGTTCAGACAAGATCGGAACTTATCTAACGTGGCTTGTAGCGTTTGCAATAACGTTCAGCAGACGACGTGCAGTGAAACTGAAGACTATTTGAAAAGTTCCACCTTTTCCTTGTTAGCAATACCCATTCTAAAGAATAGGGTTAAACTTCAAAGTAATTTTTGTAAAACGTCTCTTATGAGATTATCTTGTATTGCAATAAAAGCTGCGGTTTCTATTGCATTTTGAGATAATAGCTGTCATTCTTCATTCTGTCCGCAGTCTGAGTTTTGTTTTGTCGATCGAAACGAATACCCAAAAGCGACTTGCGAGTTATTTTGTATGAAAACCCGATAAGCGCATGTAGTGGGAGATTTGCAAACCACTTTTCTCCATATTAAAACTGCGAGTTTCTCGATTCTCGCTTTTCGAAAATCAACAAAAATATTAACACGTATCAAGTTTATACACTTACACAAAAACCTGGTAGCTAATCACAAAAACTATGCTCTCCAATTTATCGCAGTGACTATAAAATTAAATGGCTTATTTGATTTGGTACCTTGCGTTCGAATCATCAATTTAAATTGAAGTCAAAAAGGAAATTTCCGCTCCAAGCAAGAACGATCCACATCGCTATTAGCTACGTATCAAACTTAACATCCAAGCAATAGTGAACCTTATAGTCTTGGAAATAAAACAATGATAGGTTCATAACACTGTTATTTCCCAACAGTGCAATCAAACGTGCTAAAGCAATATTGTACTATTGAAAATCACTCACTGAAGTTTGATCTCATATCAAACTTCAGTGACTGAACTCATATCCTGAAATTGAGAGAAACTATATGAAAGAGGTTTTATTTTTTAAATTGCCATGTTGTATTTAATATGTTGCAGTATGTATATTAAAGGCTCGAGCAGATCGGATGCGTATACGTGTATACGTCGTAGTCACGTCGCAGTCACGCGCGTAGTTACCGAGTTGTGATGTATGAAAATGTATGGGACAGGACACACTGCTTGCGTAATAACGCGCACGTCTACGTTACGCAAGCAGTGTGTCCTGTCCCATACAGTTTCATACATTACAACTCGGTAACCTGTAAGCACACTTTTTAATTCACGCTTTCACAGAGATCTGCGACACCAAAAATCCTAATTTAGAGCACTATTTGTGGTTATTTATAGTTTGATTTATTTTGTTAGAATTTATGCTTATTTTTGCAAGCGTGTAAAAAGACGCATATCATTAAGGTATTTATTAATCTGTATGTGTCTGCTGGTACCTTACGAACGAAATAGTTAAAATAATGTATATTATTAATTCTTATAATATTAATAATATTACTAAAAAATATAGATAGGCACATGTTTTTAAAATGTGTACTTAGCTGGAAAATATATAAAAAGAAATGTAAAAAATTGTACGTCCAAATAGAACAGGCTGTTTTTACTATTGTTTACTATTTTTATACCTACCATCTAATATCCTAATAAATACCTGCATATTCAATCACATAAGCAAACGCACAAGGCATCCGTATTACAACCGGAAAGCAATCATTTTGATTCGAGTCTGAAACGTCGGCATGCGTCGATATTGCCATTCAAACAAACGCCTCCAGTCATGTTCCGGCTCAACGCATATTTCAAACAGCATTCTGTATGTGGAATAATTGACCTTATTGACTGTTTTCACACGACACCTGCACGACGGCGCAGAGTTAATGTCATACACTAACTGATACCCGCGACTTTGTACGCGTGCGAAACTTTCCACCAAAATATCTGTCACCAGCATAGGATGCACCTCGTAGCAAATGTCTGCTTTTGGTTTAGAGAGAAGCTGTATCTAAGAATTCACGTCTTTGACTTCAATCAATCATCAATCATCATCATCATCAATATATATAAAACTCTTTTGAAGCTGACTTAGAATCAACGCACAGCCTAAACTATAAGTCCTAGAGGTATGAAATTTGGAAGGTAGTATCCTTATATAGTGTAGGGGTGCACTAAGGAAGGAATTATGAAACGTCACACTCTAAAGGGTAGAACGCAAGCACAATAAAGCAAACTTTTTTAAGTTTGACAGTATTCCACAGATGCAAACTACAATAAATCAGTAAATGCGAGCGTCAAGCAGTACCACGGTTAAACGATTCACGTTTGAAGTGCAAAGTTAATATCACTGAAGTGTTCTCGACTGTAATTTGCGGGAACGAAAATCTCATCTAGCTTAAGCTTTAACCCCGTTGCAATACCATTAATAGTAGGTAACCATTAACCTTCTCCTTTTCTTAATTCAAGAATAATCAACAAAGTTAAGCAACGTTCTGCGCGGCCACCGTTTGAATGGGTAACCGCTACTGGCATTCCGAAACATGATATCAAACTTCTAGATTGAATTTTAATTCCGTTTTTGGTCTTAGCAGTTCTTATGTCGTAGGGCTTATAATTTAGCAATTGACAGGGCGTCATGACATCTTAGACATTATTGTTATCAAAGTTGACTATAATTTCGGCAAATGGCATTATTTGTGCCCAATGATACTTTTACTACATTTTATGTAGAGAATTAGCTCTCAGTTCTACGAAATAACCACTGGTTAGACTGTGCGCTGCGTTCACCTAATATGAAATAGCTGAAATTGTTCTAGAAAAGAGTCACATCGCATAACCATGATTTACGGTAAATGGTCTGCAAACAATACAGCTGTAATATGGTGCAGCAATATTGTTCATGCAGTAAGCTATAAATATAGGTACCTGCATATATACTTAAGTAAAATTTTAATATTAATTTCTTTTATTTTCTGTAACCTGCTTGTAAGGTCTGAAAGAACTCGAATCATACTAAAGCGACATTTTCTTCTTTTTGCGCCAATTTTGGCGCAAACAAACGTGACAGGTAATAACTAGACTAGTTGTGCCACGGGAGATGCTGGTTTACCTGTGACACTATCGACATTTTAGCCAAACAGTTGTGTCTGAAATTATTCTAAAAATACTATATGTACAGATGTAATGATTTGGATACGAGACTGAGAGGTCTCCGTCACTACCAGGTCTCGTACTCGATGCTATAAATCATATTATATAGACTAAATTAGGTGCAAACGACAGGCGTCATGGCTCAATCGGTAGTAGCTCTGCCTTCCGTGATGTGGGTCGTGGGTTCGATCCCCACCGAGAACAAACATTTGTGTTGTAAACATAGATGTTTGTTCTGTGTCTGGGTGTTTCTATGTATTATAAGTATGTATTTACAAAAAAATTATGTATCTATGTATTCTATCAGCCATCTAGTTTCGTAAAAGCTTTGCTTAGTTTGGGACTAGAAGGCGTTGTGTTAAGTGTCCGTGAATATTTATATTTATTTATATTAAACGCCTGTTTACAGACCTAAATGTAATCTAAACATTTAAGTATATAAACCAAAGGTTTTCGAAAAAGATCGCAATCTTTCTTAAGTGGCGCTTAAAAAAGCCCACTCCGCACTTTACAATAAACAGTAACTTGAACTTAGTTTATTGTCCCGTAAACTTTACTGCGTGTTAACTTCGAACGAAAAAGTTTACGGGCCCTTGACAAAGGTTTTTAGCCAAGATTTAAGGCTCAAAATAGACGGTTTAAATAGTTTTGAAACTGTTTTATGTGCTGCAAGTTCGACTTGAATATTTTTTTTAACTAAATAACTCTGGTACATGCTTATGCTGTACCACTACTAGACCCATCTCCATGGTCACTTATACCATGTTTTTAATAAGATTTAGTGATGGAACAATCAGATGGCTCACCTGATGCTAAGCCAACGTGACGTCATCGACACACGGCTAATTTTTTCCTTCTTCCCTGGTACTCGTACCTTTTTTATATTTTTTTTTATTTATACCTCAATTCACTTATCTCCAAGACATAAAATAGACTTGAGAGAAAAAGTGACTAATGAAAGATACGTGCGTTCATCGTCAGCTGAAAAATATTCCATATTACACTTCTCGTTTCTCAAATAACTCTCTGAAAACGAATGCAATAATTCGTAGAGTATAAAAACTCCTGAACAATTTTGTAGCGAGCTTACGTTGGCACATTTATGATTTAGGCGCGTGTTTTGCATATAAACCGGCGTTTTGCAGAATGCTTAGTTTGCTTAGCCTAGGTGGCGCTACTACTACTGAGTGCTTTAGTGCACTTAAAGTTCAGAATGCGTGGTTTCACGGTACACCAAAAAGGAAGTCAAAGTTAACCGAAAATAGAACAAAGAGTAAGAAAATTGTACTTATAAACGAAATTAAACATTTTTGATTTTAGTATTAAATAATATAACTTTATCATATTTAAATGAAATCACAGCTGTCTAAACAGAATATTCTAAATTCGGAATTTGAATCGGTTCAGCAATTTTTATTCAAAATAAGGAAACGGAATTCCGTCAAAAATAAACCAACTAAGCGTACCATAAAAAGACCATTATCCATTATGTAACACAATAACAATCCTTTAGAATATCGCTTATAACGCTCCGGAGGACCTTTTCTTGCCACAATTAATCTTAAGGGTTGAACTGTTGTAACACAAATGTCTGCCTTATAGAAAAGTAGTAAGGTTTATTTTTGTTATTAGGCTAGAAGACGGAATTGCTACGAAAACAACCCTACGCAGGTTACGTGTGGAATACCTATGTTGAGTGGCACATGCTGGGAGAAATAAGTAGACTGGCAAAAGTACGCTCAAGTTCGGGATATTTCAATGATTCTTTGACCCCGAATTCTTTAGAAATTAGTTTTGTGGTTATTGCGTTCCCGAATTAAAGTTAACGTGATAATCGCTAGGGTTGAATTTCACTAGGACAAAAAGTTCTGGGTTATTTATAAAATACTAAGTATGCGTTTATGCTTAAGTTAGAATTCATTTGAAAATGCATGAAACTATCATAGCAGTAATTGTAAACATTAGTTTGCAGCATCTGCGACTTAACTGAATGCAAAATTTATTATTAAATCCACGTTGTCGCAATAAATACGACTTAGTGACGATTCGGACAAAATATACGGACAAAATTGTCCCAATTGTCACTTTTGATTTTAATCATTTTTGTTGTGACGATTCGGACAACATCAAATTAAGGAAGCCATTGAGTACAGTCAGGTAAAAAAATGTTAAGCAATATATGATATAGCTATTTAAATTGCTTTGCGAGCGTGTGGTCACATTAAGGTGGTTCGATTTCCATACTAATTTAATTTTACCAATTTGGGGGAAATTATATTATTATACCTAACAAGCAATTTTTATTTCTTTCTTCAATCATAGAACTTAAAATCAAGATCTAATTTTTTGATGACAGCTGTCAAACTTCAAACGCCCAGAGCGTTTGTTTTTAAACATAAAAAAAGATTCAAAGATAAGGTTACATGCGTTACGATAGGTTTCGTTTGTCTTCTATACTGTGAGTCGTGGGTTCAATTTCCACCAAGAACAAACATTTGTGTTTAGCAAACATTGATGCTTGTTCTATGACTAGAGGGCGTTGTGTGAAATGTCCAATTATTTATTTGGTTTGTATTACCTACGCAGTTTCGGTTTGCTTCGCTATCCCCTTGTTATTTTTGCCATCACACTTTCCTGTCTTTCACAGACAAAAACCGGTACCTACAAAATAAAGAGTATTCATCATCATCACCCTCTTACCCCTCTAAGTAGGGTCAGTACAAGGTTCACTTCACATTGCTTCCTTATTTCCTTTGTTTCTCTTGGCAAGTGTTTATTAAAATACTTCAGTCGTAAAAAGTTCCCATCTGCAAGGAACCTCACATCATACAAGAACCTTCTCAATGTTTGAAGTTCAGTTTTCACTGACAAGCTTTTCGTAAGTGGTTTGAGTGTGATCTTCGACATCTGAGGCCAGCAGCTGCTTATCTAAAGACTGTTTCTTTTTACCCTTTTTTTATGTTTGTTACCTCAGAACTCCTGCATTTATAAATCGATTTTAAAATTCTTCTTTATCTCTTTCAGATTGGTCGGCAAAATGGGCATAGTAGTTTTTTTTTATGATAAAAGTAATGGAACAAGCTGATAGCTCACCTGATGTTAAGTAGTAACTTCTGCCTATAACAACTATATAGTTTGACTGTTAAATAAGAATAACTGAAAAAATCACGTCATCCACGCACACGACATTGATTATTATGCTTTCCTGTGACTTAATGTGGTGTTTACCATCATTAAAACAGTCCCAATAAACTGCCATCATCATCAACATCACCACTTGATGATAAAGGCGTATCAAATTGAAGTCGGTTTTTTAAACTCATAAATTATTGTTTTGCGCTAACTTTTCTGGGAGACTTTGTTAGTTATATTAATATTTTTACTTCTTTTCGTATTTCGTATTATATTTCCTCAACTCTGCTGATGCTGCGCATTTGTATCCTACTACAAAGGAATTAATTGAAAATCCACTGCGACCACAATCCCTTACTTACAGGCCGAGTCTATTCTCGTCGGTAAAATGAGTTTCTTTCAGAATCCACGTCATACCATCATTCTATTCAACATTCGCGTTTTGTCTCATTTCAATGGTTAAATGTCGAGTCGGATTTGAGATTTGAATGTTGGAAGTTTAATTTTATTACGGAGCTATAAGGTTCATTATGGCCTAAATTAATTAGGCTTATCTGTGGTGGGAATATTATAAGGTTGAGGTTGCTTTGAATATGTAGTGTAATCGTCCAGTCAATGATGAATTCTGATTACCAATAATTTGCCTTATGTGCGCGGGTACCGAATTACTGGCCTATTATATAAAAAAATATTTTAACACTAGTGTTGAGTAAAGGAAATTAAAAAAATAACTTCCAACCCATTACACCAGTGTGAGAGAGCAGTGTGATAGAGAAGCGCAGAATTACTCGTATGACGATTCACACTCTTGAAATTAGATTCGTGTAGAGTTACATTTCGCGGTAACCAGAACTCTACAGCAGAGCACTGCTACGCTACAGCGCAGTGGAACTCTATGGTTTCAGAGAGGGTAAATTGCCTCTAATGCCCTGGTTTATACAGCCGTAGGGTTCTCAGGTACACTATCGTTGTTACAATCTAAACTGCGGGTACGTAATACGGGCCGGTTGTAAATTCTACATCGATTACAAACGCTGTGAAGGTAAACGCAGAGTGCTAGGTTAATCTAGAGCTTTATCTACACTTAGTCACAGTTTTTGAAGATAGCTGGTTTAGTTCTAATTCTTATTCGTGGAGGGGAATAAGAGCACTGATGTTTTCACCTGCCTGCATTCGAAGGGGTCCAGAAATCCCCTACGCAGGGGACTCACGCATGGGAAAACTGGAATGAGCCCTACATTGGGATGTATTGTGCTTTGTCCCTTTGCTGACTGGTTTAGTTTACAAGTTACCAAAACTGTGCAAAAATCAGCTGCTTTTCACGTTATATTAAATCAAAAAGGTGTTGTTACTTATTCTTTAGCTAGGGTAATTTCATATTATACTGTAAAACTACCAAATATTTTCATAATCAGTTCATAGTATCACTATAACCGCAACTGGTTTAAGACAGGTGTATCAAGTTTTTGTATCACTTTTGAAGTGAACTATCTGTTTTCTACATTCTATACTTAGCTAAAGGGGTGCCGTAAAAAAGGGTTTTACAGTTTCACAGCGGAACCCCGTTATTGGCAAAGGAGTTAAGTGCTGGATTAATTGCAATAGGATAGAACTTAAACTCAGAGCTTAGGGATTTGCTTTTAGGCTTCCTTGGAATTCAACACAGAATTCATGAATATTCAAATACTTTTGCGCTTGGCTTTTCTCGCGTGATACTTTCTAATAACATAAAAAGTTGTTTAATGTAAGTCTTGAACTAATAAGCTGTTTATTCCATGATGGTCTACTGAAAGTATTTGAATAGAAGATTTCGCAAATAAAGCAAAAATATGTGAGTTACATAGATGATAAAAAAAAACAATAATAATAATACATCGATTACGGCTCAGAACTTACAGGCACAAAATATTTTTAAAAAAAGTGAACCACGATTATAAGAAACACTGTATAATGCTTACTATCTCATTTTCTCCCACGTTAAATCTTATGAATTTATGTGTCTGTCTCTTTTTACCGTCGCTTTTTCGTTTCATCGACTTTCAAATCACAACGATGCTAAAGAAGTTCTCACTTCAAAACTTTTCTTGTAAATGCATTAGTACTTGTATAGTAATATAAGTGAATGCCACACTTAGCCATAGCCACCCAATGTTCACTACAGAAAAATAATTATACTGAAAAAAATCGAACCCGCAACCTACACAAAAAGCAAAACTACCAACTAAGCTGCATCACCACTTCTTCTCTTAGTATTTACTGCAAATAAACTAATCAGACGAAAATCAGACTTCCCACGTTTACACAAAGTGCATGTTTGAATGGATCCTATTTATTTTCTTTGTAAGCGATGCCTTTGTTCAATAAACTTTAATATTGTTTCTTTGGACAAAGCTTTGCGGTGCGTTCGGACTGTTTGTTTGTTTCTTTACTGGATTGTCAAACCGAGGTTGGTACAGTCGGCCATAAGCTTTTGAACAATGTTTTTGTAGCAAAATTAATACTGTCATTACGAAGTCTAAAGGATTCTTGTGTTTTTTGTGGTCCCATGATTTGTCCCATTAATGGAACCTCGAGAGAGTTATTTCTCTTCGTATTTTCTTTTGGTCCGTTTTTTCAAAATTCGAATGCAGGGTGGAAAGTTTTCAGGACGAATGATTTTAAACCTAAATAAGCTCACAATTTTACTTAGCATAGATGTTCATTCATAGATTTCAGAAACTCAATTTTGAGCATCATTCACTACACGTCGACTTTCCGCAACTCTCACAATATGGTCGATAACTGGTATAAAACGTTAAATTTTTCGATTCAAGCCTGCAACATCAGAACTTGTTAATCGCAAGCGGATTTTTGGTAAATATTAATTTTATTTCGCTTGTTTTCGTGAACTCGTAGCTGGCGGCGTCCACTGAAATAAACATGGACTGCGTAGGCTCGAATATCAAAATCACAGTAAGCCAACAATGAAAATGACCTATGAGGTGCGTGCTCGAGTTTCAGCATTTTAAAACATGTACCTTAAGTACTTTACCACAATACTAACGAGCAAAAGTGACCTTTATAGACAGAATATATCAAGGTTTTCCGGAAATTATCCATGTATTCATTTTTCTATTTTATCCAGGACTAGCTTCTGCCCGCGATTTCGTCCGCGTACCGTTTGATCCAGTCAATTTTCCGGGATAATAAATATCCTGTTTTAATCCAGGTTACGAAATACATAATTATACATATTTCAAGTTTCATTCAATATGGACCAGCGGTTGTGGCGTGCTTGAAACACAAACATATAAATATCTAAACTTTGGCATTTATAGGTGATATTAGTGAGAAGTGGGATTTCATATTTCGGACTATGACTTAGGATAGAAGTGAGAGAGTAGTTTAGTTCGGTGCAATCCCAAATTCGAGCCAACATTTTGTGTAGTAAACAATGGTTGTTCTTATATACAAATTCGTTATTTCATATCCAAGTACTATATACCATCCATACTAATATTATAAATGCGAAAGTAACTCTGTCTGTCTGTCTCGATTGCACGCCAAAACTACTGAACCGATTTGAATGAAATTTGGTACACAGATAGTCTAGAGTCTGAGAAAGGACATAGGCTACATTTTAATGCGAAAAAAGGGTTGTAAGGGGTTGAAAAAGGGGTGAAAGTTCCTTAACCTTTTCCATAAAAACTTTTTTAATTCCACATTTGAAATCACACTGTCAGTTGTTTGACAGTAAGAGTTTAAATGACAGGACAGCGTCGGTCGGGTCAGTCAGCTAGTTCAACTATAAGCCTAAATCAGCTGTCTGCTACCTTTAACTTTGCATAGTTTCGGGCTAAGTAACGTCAATCAACAGTTTTAATGTTCAGAAGAAAAGCTATAGCCTAACCCGATCCTCCTGTCTATGTGAAGAGCGAAAGTAAACTTCCGACACCTTGACGAGGGTTCATAAATAACCCTCACCTAGTTCAAGGCATTTCGCAGAACGTTATTGGAACTCGTAAATTCAGTTAGTTTTGTAGCAGTTTTGAGAGGTACTCTCAGGTACACGGATATTCTTGGTAAAACGTAAGTTTTTCAAACTGAATTTCATTGAAATTAGACTTACCTACTTGTACAAGTTATTTCTTTTGTTGTTAGATAATTAAATTTTTCTGCAAACACATTTAAATTTTTGTATTTAATACTCTAAGTACTTATTTATTGCACAAAATAACTAAATGTACAATATTTACAATATTCACAAAATACACATGAAACAGTTGAGCCATCTACAAACGGTTGCAAACGATTTATAGATAGCTCAACTGGTCCAAATCAGTACCAATCGGAAGCGTGCCCAAGACACTGGCTGCATTGCCGCGCTGAATAGCAATGCTATTAATTATTATAATTATAATTATGTATTTAATTACATTACTAATTCACATCAAAGAAATACTTTACTAGACCGCACTCTGTGTGAAAATTAAATGAAACCAAAAATAATACATTTTTTAGAAGACTTTTTTCTTCAATATTCATAGTATGGTTACCAGGCGCTTGCTATCTAATTTACCTAATTGTATTTAACTGTACTAACGAAGATAATCTCGCCTTTGATAGATAATCACAAAAGGTACACGAAACTGTCTACGACACTGACGTAGGTAACTAAGTAGCGGAAGCGGTGTACTAACCATTTCTAACATTCACTTTAGGGTAAGTGGGTCCACTTTGGTATTATCCACGAATCTATTTCTTGGAGTATTTAGTAAATAAGAGGCCTAACCCGGCCTAAACTTCATGCTATAAAAATATGTATAAAACTGTAAAAACTATGTTGTGATAGGAAAAACGGTGGTTTAGTATTGTGTGTGTACTACAAGGCAATGGTGGCGCCACGTTGTTATAGGTAGAAGTTACTACTTAACATCAGGCGAGCTATCAGCTTGTTCCATTACTTTTATCATAAAAAAAAAAAAACGTTGACGATTCAAAGAGGTTTTCTTGTTTTGTTTCGTGTATAGTATTATAATGATCTGTAGTTTAGGGTCTCTAACGCAAAATCTTTCGTGGTGAAAATTATGTGTCATCAAGTTTTCCAAGTTTCAAGTCATATTTGTTACATAGCATGATACAAAACCTCATTACTCTGTTACACACTAACATTCAGACACGAAACCGCAAAATTGAGTACGTTTATAGCAAATTCTCTGTTTATAGCCTACTCTGAATCTAAATTAAGTTCTCGGCATAAATCCTGGAATTTACATAAAATCATGATTTGATATTGCTGGCGTAAAACGACTTAATTTGTACAACTTTGATAAGCTGAAACAGCTGCTATATCTACTTGTGAAGCTTCGAGCCAAATTACTTCCTGTATTAGGCCTCGTATACTAATCATTATTATGATGTAATAGTAAAAAATGTTATACAAAAGAACTGCGTGGAGTCCCTCCGCGCGGAAGAAGTGAAACTTCGAGTGCCACGCATTCACTCTCGCTCGGAGAAATAGAATCAATCTGCATGAAATTTAATATTTCTTGTTAAACGCATACAATATGTACGGCGATACTAAAACTGTGTAATAATATTCCAAATCTAAATTCGTATTTTCTTCCAATACCCAATCCTACGTCCAAAATCGGTCTTTGCTTGAATTATTGGCGCAGTAAATTAGGATAATCTACAAGCTACGTAAACAATATTCAAATAGCATGAAATAACTTTTGTTACTGAGTAAACTGAGGATACTGGTTTAAACAAATGTTTGTTCTGTGCTTAGGTCATGTTTTAGTTTCAGGAATTAGAATTGTCTTTGTCCCACACTATAAATAGACTAACTATTAATGTGACTTTATAGTGAGCGCGGTTTTCATTATTTTATTGTGGTTTTATAAAATACTTATAGTCATTTTTGCTGTAAAAAAAAAAGAGTATTTTTTTTCTATGAGTCATTTGTTCGAAACTGTTGATGATGCTTACGTAAAAGTAAAAGTCATACTTATATTATTGTAAGGGTATTCAGGGATAACCAGAGGCACGTCTAATTTTAAACGTGCCCACACTAACTTGTTGATATATAATTTAACAAGCCGTCTCCCGCGGCGTTACTCGCGTTCTACCCTTTAGAGTGTGACGTTTCAAAATTCCTTTCTTAGTGCACCCCTACACTATATAAGGATACTGCCCTCCAAATTTCATACCTCTAGAAAATATGGTTTAGGCTGTGCGTTGATTCTAAGTCAGCTTCAATAGAGTTTTATATATTTAGAAGATTATCAAAATATGGTATAATAATTAATATTATTAATACACTATTGTGTAGCAAAATTTGGCAGAATTAGATATGATCTACAGTGATTTGATTACCTACGAAACACGCTCTATTTACCTACTCCTCTCACCCCCTGAAAACATGCTTTGAATAATTTATCGTCATGATCGATTAATATACAGTTAAGTTCGTATATTTTATGCAGAATTAATACTAGCATAATATTATTATGATCTACTATGATTGCTGTTACCCTTTATTTATAAATTTTACCAAACTTTTTTTTTATGATAAAAGTAATGGAACAAGCTGATAGCTCACCTGATGTTAACTAACTTCTGCCTATAACCATGCATTACCTCACAGAGCAAGTCTAATGAGGACGTGCCCTGTAAGGCAATGCACTGCGTCCATCACTCTGAAACGTAAAGATCTTGAAGTCTCATGTGCCTGTAATTACTTATCCCACGGAACTTCTCAGTGGACGTGCTCAGTAAAGCATTGCATTGTTATGTTCAGAAGTTGGATGGCCACCTGCTTGTTCCATCACTTATTCTCATTAAAATCAATAAAAACTAAAACAGTATTTTTTGTATTTTTGTAAATCCGAGCTTTACAAATTTTATAACTACAGGTAGGGAACTAATTATGGAGGTATCTTAGGTAATTACCTACTTTAATTAGGTAATGCATATGAATGAGCTTACAACTTTGAGATAATCTCCGGCCTCGGAACTACTTATTTTGAGACTGTATCTCGTTGCACGGATTATACTAATTTACATTATAAACAATTATTATTATATTTGTTATACATTTCAAAATCCATGACCCAATCCATTGAAATTCATTTAAAGCTGGAAAATGTACGCATCAGTTGTACTGATTGCAAAACAATGCATGTAATTTTAATCCGAGTTGAAAATGCAATGCTTGCAAATCTGTCCGACCAAAATGCGATAAATGTTTGACCTACAACCGAACTATATAATAATGTGTAGGATTTTATCATAAGTAGGAATTATACAGAAATGTTTTCACATGCCTTTGTTTTACCCTTTAAGATCTCGGAGATGACTACGACGCCTGGGGATTACAGTCTTGAGCCTGTAAATGTTTTTCAATGTTTTCCAGTTACGTCTTCAGCAGCGCTCGACGAGCTCGGCAAACTGTCAAGTCGTATTAACCCGAAGCGTCGCGTCGTGTTCAATTTGTTAAGCAATGCGCACACAGCCTAAGCTTTACTACGTCATCAGCATGGCTTAATACATCAGTGTACGAGAATTCCAATTTGTACGGTTGCAAATGAGGTTTGCACGCGCGTTAGGCTACATGCACCAGAGATGTGCGGGGCAGATGAATGGTGTGTGAATTGTTGAAAAAATTGGACGTTTAGGGGTCTAGAGAGAGTAATTTCATATTTGGTTTCTCCCCAAGCCTTGATTTAAGTAAAGTTTTAGCACGTTAAGAGCAATAGCCTCAATAAACTATTTAAAAGACAAAAGGGTAATGTTATAGGGTTATGACGTGACTAAACCCCATCAGTAAGTAATAGTAGAGCTTTTTATGAAATAACTAGCCGTCTCCCGCGGCGTTGCTCGCGTTAGAGTGTGACTTTTCAAAATTCCTATCTTAGTGCGCCCCTACACTATATAAGGAACCTACCCTCCAAATTTCATACCTCTAGGACTTATAGTTTAGGCTGTGCGTTGATTCTCTGTCAGCTTCAAAAGAGTTTTATATATATTGATGATTGATGATTTGTCCGGGTACTACCACCATATCTATTTCTGCCGTCAAGCAGAGATGCTCGCATTGCTGTATCCTGGTGAAAGTTATGAGTGCCGGTGAAATTACAAGCACATGAGACTTAAAGTCTCAAAGGTGTTAAGAGTGATGGACGTACTAAGAACAAAGCTTCGTGTAAGCCGTCGTGTCAGGACGTGACAGCTTAGATTGTAGATAAAAAAAACCATGAGCTTCTAAAGCATTTCTTCGTCACAACCATTTAGTCATCTTCTTCTAAATATACAAAACTCTTTTGAAGCTGACTGAAAATCACCGCACAGCCTAAACTATAAGTCATAGAAGTAAGAAATTTAGAGGGTAGTATCCTTATATAGTGTAGGGGTGCATTAAGAAAGGAATTTTGAAAAGTCGCACCCTAAAGTGTCTTAAATGAGGAGCAAAGATTTTAACCAAATAATACGTATTCTGCTACCACGCGAGCAAAGCCGCGGGCGACAGCTAGTACCACATAAATTTCAGGTACAGGTAACATAAATTGATCCCATTGATAATTAATCGACACTTTTGTATCTATGTTTTTTTTATACAACAAAATAAGACAAACAAGCGTACGGCCCGCCTGATGGGAAGCGGTTACCGTAGTCTATGGACGCCTGCAACACCAAAGGTGCCACACGCACGTCGCCGACCCTTGAAGAATTTTAAAACACCCTTTTTGAAGTGCCCCATACTGTAGTCACTAGGATATGTATTATGTATGTATATGTCTTTATGAAAATGACTTTGTGTTTGTATTAGTATAATTTAGGACCAGACAGTGATAGAAATATTAAAGTTGAAAGGTTATTTCGTCCCAGTGGGACGCGATATCGATAGTCCCAAACTAAAATAACTCTTATTTTGCGCACTCATAATCAGAAACTTTTATATCAGAAATATTCTTAACAAGTAGGTACTCGTAACTCCATCTATGAACTGTTTCATCATACAGATAGCCAAGCCTTCAGTTTTCAGAACCTTGCTAGTATTGTGTTGACTGTGCTCTCACTATTGTTCGAATTCATCAAGTTTATAAGAGATGGCGCTGTTTTGTTACCCTTAGGTAGAATCTACATTACCGATATTTCAGTTTTTACGAAAGTAAAATAGGACACAACAATAATGAATGATCAATTTTATAAAATTGAAACTTTTTAATTTTACATACAAAAATAAAAACTACAAATTGTTCCTATATAAAATGTATTTTTTTTATCTAAAGCAATAAAAAGTACAATAGTTAATTTAAATTTAAGCAATTCCTTGGGCTTTTTGGATGTTATAAGAGTAAATACACTTTTAAATATTTTTTTTGACTTTCCTGGTTTCCCGAGTATTGGGATTCTTTTGATGGCCCAAATTCACACAGATTTGACTGTATCTGAACAAGAAAAAGCCTAAAAGTTTTAAAACTAAATTACCTTCGGGTTTGTTCACACAAAATAATGTCCTCGTTCCTGTTCTTGTAAATCAGGAAGCGGAACAACCTCGCTTGTTTTATTTATGCATTTGATATCAAAGCAGCAACATCATCGCTTCAACATCCTATTCAACGGTTGTGTTTATCTAAACATCACAAACCACAATGCTAGTCAATCACGAGTTTTTTAACGTTCTCAGGGTTCAGTATTCTTCAATTATTTTATGTATTTTACGGTAAAATAAATAGGTAAATAAAATTTGGGATTTCTGTAAAAAAAACAGAAACCATCGCTACATCGTAGACATGCTACGACGTAGCAGTGAGAATTTCTGGAAAAAAATATTGAAATCTCCACTGGTAGGGATTTCTTAGTAAGGATTTCTGGAATATATCATAGATACTTGTGGTGGTAAAATACATGTTTTTTTTAGTTGTTACTTGTTCTGCGAAAAGCATTAGGTAATTTATTTTTAGACCAGAAAGTCATATTAGAAATCAGAATTTTATTTACTACGATAATACTATCTCGTATATTAATAATGTGTAGTATATAAATTGAGAATTTGTTTTTAAATATGGTCCTAAGCATTACCAAAACATAGTGCACTTTGGAATTACTTGTGTTTTGTTATGTACATAGGTACATGAAATGCTAATGTAGGTACTGTGCGTGCAGTGTGTGTAACTATGTACAGTGGTAAAAAATCAATAGATATCTAATTAATATAATTATATTTTATGTAGTCACCTATTTGTATTTATAAAAAAATCTTACAGCTGCGATAGTCTTGCTTATATCTTCCACGGGTTTTATTCTTTATATTATGCTAAATAACTCTAAAAACATATTAATGAACAGTAAAACCAACCTACATAAACATAAACAGTCACACAGCAGTCACCGCATTGAGTTTTACCAAAATCATAACAACTCCAGCCGCTAATTCAAAACAAGCACACTTCGAAAACATTCAGTAGTATAGTGCTTATCGTTCAAGCAGCATTGATTTCAAAACGGATCTCTAAAAATAAATAGAGCTGGTCCATTTTTAAAACACAATTTTTTTTAATATCCTTTAATATTTTTAAATAAATAGACAAATGCCTATTGAAAATTAAGTTGGATAACCAATTAGCGTGTTTGGTACGGCAGTGGTTATACAAAGTGTGTGTAGTTGATTATGAGTGAAACAAAGAAACTGAAATGATTCGTAGCGGCTTTTTTGTGATCGTGGCATTTGTTGCTTTTACTTTTCAGGTATGTGATTGGAAAAATCCAAACACGTTTATTTTTTATGCGTGTTTTTATACTTATTAGTAGTAGTCAATAACATTAGTAAATGATGACGAGTCAAAGTTTCAATAAAGTTTTATGGCTGAAATAAGGCAATATTTTATTTTCTTTTTTCTAGACATGATAAGTAGGTACCTAGTATGGTAATGGTTTAAGCCAGTAATTATTAATTTTGAAATCCTGAGAACGTGACCTTTTTTGATGTTGACTGTACAATACTGTACATAGCTATTCGCATTTTGTTACTTGATTTATCGGATTTGGTGATTGAGTTGATTTCCACGCGGTTGCGTTTTATAATTGCGTAAACCAAACGTTGACTACTAACTAGAACTCGTTTTATTTTTTTAGGCAATTTCCACTCGTTTTTATGTAACTTGATTTCTAGCTGCAATTTTAATTTGATTGTGCAAATGTAATTTTGTTTGTTCTCTCTGAATTTATGAACATTATAGGTAGATAACTTAGGTACTATACCCACAAACTAGTGAGATTAGTGACGCATCTCTACGATATCTTTTCTTCTTAGTTTAAACTTTTTCTTCTATGTTTTGGTCGCGAAGAACTACACGCTTAAATACTAAAGTTATTCTTTGTAATTTTACTTGGTAAAGGCATAGCGAAACCCAAACTTACATATAAATCAAGTCAGATTAACTAAAAAAAAGTTACAGTAACATGGTGTCTTACTTTTCAGACGACAGATTTTCAAGATAATCTTATAAATGGATACCGAGCGCTAATTGCTGACATTCAAGTGAGAACGCAGAAGTCACGAGAAGACATGGACACGCTGGTTTCTCAGATCAAGCTCCTGATGAAGAACGAGGCTGATAAGGCAATCAATTATATGACTGTTTATTTAGAACAGATCTCGCTATACTTTCAGGTGAGCTAATAAGTTTTGATAATCATTTCTTACATCCTAGTTTTAAGGGTACTCGTGCTTCTCGTGGCGATCATGAATTAGAAGACGAATAAGGCATAGAACTCAGACAATAATGTCGTATATGGTCTCATAATTTACATGGAAACCTAGCAGTGGTCTTTTTTAGGCGATTTAATGAGAATTTAGTATAAAAATATCAAGGCACTGAAAAGTTCACATTTCTAACTCACCGTAAGGTAAACCCCGGACTTATCAAAAGTAAAGTAAGTGGTAATACTAAAAGCACACATGAACTCTACTATTGAAACTCGTCAGGTAATAATCCACGACCGAAAGCCGCGCAACGGGACGTACTGCAAAGAAAGCATTGTGAAGTTGCTTGGGGAGAATCTGCAGCTCGCAGACGAGAATGTCACTTTGTGCCTCGCGCTTGGCTACCAACGTGTTCAGAGATTACCTGGTATGTACTTTAAAAACGATATTTCACAATTTTTAAGGAAATATATGAGTAACCTCAGCTACTGAAGAGATTTAAAAAGTAGTAAGAAATAATAAACGTATTCGTTCTCAGTTGAATGAAACTGTAAAAGTAAATTATAAATGAAAAATGTAGAGGCAAAATTCGTTTAAATAAGTTCTGACTTTGATACTGAAGACAGTGGCCTGTAGGTAGATAGCAAAAGGAATTATAATTTAGATTTACACCATTCCTACAGGGCCATTTAAGTACTCTTAAGTGTACTCTGAAGTACTCTATACTGTTAATTATAAGGAAGAGATGCAAAAAAAGTTCTAATGCACAGCCAAATTTTTTGTTTTACTACAGCCTGAACTTTTGCGGTTCACTTTTACTTTGTCATAACCCGTTAGTTCTATTTAAAAATATAGCACATTTTCTTGAATAAGTTCAACGCTTTGTGCATGAAATGTTAGGTAAATAGTTTCCTTTCCGGAAGACGAGAGATATTTCATCACACAACAAAGATATTTTGTGAACATTTCAGGTATGCTGAGCTTAGACCGTAAGAGGAACAATTTCCTTGAATAATATTTACCTAAGCCTTGTTTCTACTTAACAATCTTATACCGGGTGCATACAGTGCAATTTAGCACGGACGCGCTACGCTGACCTGGAAAATAACAGTACCTAGAGTGCAATTTTGAACTTTAATGTTAATAATAAGTGGAAAACTTATCGTAAAGCTGCATAATTAAACAGTTTCATTCTTAACTGTAACACAAAGTATTAAAGTGCATTTTATTTTACAGAAAAACTTCAGGTACACTTTGAGACCCTCGAGAATCTTAAGAAATATTCAGCTTCAAAACTATTTGAGTGTCAGAAGCAGCAGCAAGTTGGAGGGAACTGCTCTCACGAGAGCCAGGACCTTGAGAGGACTGTTGTAAGTACCAACACAAGAGCAAAGAATTAAAAGTTATGATTGTGAAATTAGCCAAAGTATTTCAAGGGTACTTATTTAGCTTTTCATAATACTAAGAGGGTAATCAAAAATTACGAGTTTATAAAGAAAACTTGAATATTCAAGACCATCTTATGTTTTATTCAGGATTTTCGAGGATTATGTTTTTTGTGATGGTTACTGGAACATTTTGAGCAAACTGAATAAACCTGAACGAAATTATATAAATACTTACCTACGTCAATTGTTTGCCAAATCTTAAACTTAAGTAAATTTAAGTGTTCATCCCACTAAAACAAATGTCAACAGATTCTTCACAGTATTCAATTTGAAAAAGATTATAAAAGTTTTGGTTTTTAATTTCGCGCAAACGCTTAGCGTTTGAAACTCGATAATCAAAGTATTTTTAAGTAATCGATCTGTATCTAAAAGAAAAATGAAATGAACATATTTTTTTCAGTTTCTTTACGAGACGTCACCCTTCCCAGTGGTCATGGCAGAAATAGCCATCCACGGCTTCAAAGAAGTGTCTGACCTGAGCGTCTGTCTGAAGGACATCATCTCTAGAATGATGACTCACTCTGTCAAGGTCATTGGAGATTTTAACAGGTGCATCCACAACATTGAAATGCCCAAACTCAAGTATCTACTCAAATTCATGAAAAAATATGCTTAAAAACCTTAGGAATACCTTAATTTTATGTTTTTTGGTATTCATCGTAGCTATATTGTTTAGAATAGGTACCTATAGTTGAACTAAATGTGAATAATACTTTTAAGTTACGAATAACTTAATTTTATTAGTTGATGAGTTGAGTAGGTAAAAAGTAATTAAAAATAATTAACTACATATTTGTATTGTTTTATTTAACCATAGAAGATTTTTTACTGTCTCAACAGGTACCGTTCGTTCAAATTTTAAAAAAATCTAGACACAGGTATTTAGATACAAATTAATAAAAAAGTAATCAGTCAAGTTATAGCTTTAAAAAGTAGTTCATTAGGTAATAATGTTTTAAGACTTTTTACCACGAAATAGAAAGGAAGAAATTCCACATAACTGTGTGTCCAATAATTATTCATGAGATTCGATCAAAAGCACAACAAACGCAAGCATTTAAAAAACTTATTCAACTGAAACGAGTAAATTTGAATAAAAATGCCGGTTACTTGAAAATTCATGAAACGCCAGCATCCCAGTGCATCCTCTTTCCTATGCATTGCTTTAGTTAGGATTCATTGAATACGTACTGGGTCGATAAATTGTATTGATTTATGAAAACAAGAAAACAGAAATTGTTTCATAAGAAGTTTACTACACTAAAACTCTCGTTGTAAAGTCATGGTTCATACGATATTACTGTGACCTTTTAGCTCAAAACACCTTCACCGTTGATTACAGCCCGAATGTTGTTCGATAGGGGAAATGAGTATGTACTACCCACCCTTGTATCCACCACACTTCTATCGAATAGCTCAAATAAATTTATTCAATCAGAGTCGGACTCTTCGCCAAGATATCGTCAAATTGTAGAGTTTGATAAAATATTATGTAAAAGCACAACCATGATAATGTTTGATAGTTTCTGATAAAGGGATCATAAAAGGTATTATCTGCTACATTATGATACGATTAAAGGGTTTTACGAAGTAATCCATTGTAATAAGAAGCCTTACAGGCATATAGACATGGGTATTGAACCCGATCATTGTTTTAACGACACGAAAAATGCATATACTAATACTCACTAGAGTGATAAGAACATCGGTGGAACAAGGTTGATATTTCAACAGTCTGCTGAACCGCAGAGTTCGCTGGGCCATCGTCAGAGGACCCACGGGTCGGGACACATGGATGAGCGGGGAGGACGGCGGACGCGACGGCGGCGGAGTCGACACGGATGGCACATTACGTCGCACCGTCTCTAGCGGTACAGTTCTAGCGACCAGCGAATCACTACCAACAGAATTGGCACTACCACTAAATAAGTTCATCAAATCGCCAATCGATCCACCACCACTGGAGCCACCACCGCATCGCAGCTTGTCCAAGTCCGTCAAGCTCGACCCGCGGCGGACGCGAAGCCGCGAGCCGCTCACATTAGAGCGGCTTTGAAAGTTTACTTCGCGGCGAACATCAGCCTCGCTGATAGCCTGGTTAACCTTTCTACTTCGGAACATTTTTACGGCATTACTCACTGAAGACTGTGAAAATACTAAACGTTAACACTCGATACGGTGTCGATTTGCATACAAATTACAGGTGGGTTCGTATCATTTGTGCCACGGCCGCCCGCAGGATGTGGCTATCGCGTCCTCGCGCGGCTTCGGCGCCATCGCTTGCGCAACGATCTCGTCCTAAGCTTAGCGTGTTTATTTACAAGTTTTTCTCGATAAACGTGACGGGTCCGCTCGCAACAATGTCTGATCGCAGACTGAATGGTGAGTGAGTGCGTGTTGCTGTGGGTACATAAGTGCGTATAGCTGGAGCATTGAGCTGGACTAATGAGATGATCGGGTTCAAAGGCGTTACGAGCGCCACGGGCGGTCGCCACTTTGCTAATACTGGATGAAAGTAGCGACTTTTTGGTATTGTTTTAAAATAAATTGTCTGGAAAATTTTCGCGTGAGAGCTATAAGAAAACAATTTACTTTGTATACAGGCAGCGAAGCCCCGTCTTCTATTTGCCGCCGGCGAATAGGAGCGACAAGGTTTTTATAATCATCGCTGTGCCTACAATTTCCTCAATTATGAAGTTATGCTAAACGAACATAATTTTCATGATGAAACTTAATTTATTTAAATAAAAATGAAAATCTTTTCATGTAATACTTTTACTTTCCTGATTTTTATAAATGTTTTGTTACATGTACGTAGTTAGATGAAGCAGGTTGAACCCTTATTGCTGAGTTACCTAGAATTTCACAATAATACCAACGACTTTGGTAACCCCGCACTGAAACTTAAAGCGGAAACTAGTGCAATCAACGATCAAGTGGGTGCATATTCAGATGTATATAGAGCCCAAAGTTTATTCGTTTGAACTTCAAACACCACTTTGAAACTAGAATTCCTAGCAATACCGTTGACGGCTTACGTAATTGCAGCGAGTTAGTATTTTGAAACATTAAATTGAAAATAGAAGTCTAAAAAATCCACATCAAAGCGTTGTGCGCGCAAAGTATAGTTGGGATAGATAACTATCTGAAATCTTAAATTTTAATTTCCTAGAAAAAACACACACAGAAAATCGACTAGGTGGTCGACTGGTAGTTCTATTGCCAAGCAATCAGCAGTCTAGCATACTAAATGTAGCTCATAAAAACTTAGCCACGAATGAATCCAGTTGTCGAAATAATAGCGAGTCTTATTTTCTTTCCAACACAATAAAAGTATACAAATAAAATAACCGCATTTCAAACAGAATCCTGAGGTCACAGCTAACAGCATTCTCGCATTATCACAGCAGGGTATTGTGTAGTTTCAGTTAGCCCACTGGGATTCCAGTCACTGTTATAGTTCTGTTGTATATGTTCACAAGAGTATAATATTATAAGTATTGTACCTATAGATAGTTTGCAGGAAGTTTTAGTGTCGTTCTCGTCAAGTTTTTGGATAGGATTTCTACCTAAATAATGTCTAGTGATGGTTTTGTGTTAGAATAAGGGTGATTTTTCCCCAGAGAGAGCGAGAGAGAGAGAGAGATATGTTTGAAATCCACCAATAGGAATCGCTTATGCCTATTGGTGTCAAACACAACTTTAGCAACGTAGCTTAGCTTATCGTGGCTTAGCTCTGGTGGAAAAGCACCCTGTGACCGGGTTATACAAACTTCGAATAACGCCATTATTTACATTATATTTCCGTCTTTTTTTTGATAAGTTTAAAGTAGAGACAGATAGTACGAGTATTTTATCTGACGGGCAGCATTATTCCAACTTGGTAAAATTCTGCATGCTTTGACGTATCCAGTAGAAATTTCTGGAATATATCGTATTGTCTCGAGACAAAGAGATACAGAATGAAGCTTTCACAATTTTCACACGTATAAAGCACATAAAGTGCACAAGTAGAGCTAAGAAAGTCATTGTATGGGGTTCGTTCATGATTGTGTTTTGAACTTTTACATACAATAAACAGCATAAAGTATATAAACAGTTGTTTTAATTTTAAAGTTCAAGTAAATAGAGTCATAAAATGTTATGAGAAGTTCTATCATATAAAGTAGTATAAAAATATAAGGGCCTTGTTAAACTTTTGCAAATGTTACAAAACAAATAGTCGAAAGCTCTCAAAAAATAGTTCGGTGGGATATTAATAATCAACTTATATTGCTGACTATACCATAGTATTCAAATAATTATGAAGGTACCTATATATTGTACAATCTACTCTACAGTAGAATTAAGAAATTCATATTATGAAATTCTTTTACAAAAATATTCCGCACCTTTACATCATCATCATCATTATCATCAACCTATATTGGTCCACTGCTGGACGTAGGTCTCTCCCAAGACGCGCCACTGAGCCCGGTCTTCGGCTCTTCTCATCCAGTGTTTGCCAGCTACATGTCTCAGATCGTCACCCCACCTAGCCGGAGGGCGTCCTACACTACGCTTGCCTAAACGCGGTCTCCACTCGAGTATTAGTTTGCTCCAACGATTGTCGGTTCTGCGGCAAACATGGCCGGCCCACTGCCACTTCAGCTTACTAATCCTCTGAGCTATGTCGACCACCTTTACATACTCGTACCTACTATTATTATCTTTAAAAACAAACTTTGTAACAGTTAAATATCTGCAGCTGGTATATTACGCTGAATTATGTGTCTGAAATGTGGTAGTCAAAAACCTCATAAAAACTGATACACCACACACCCAAGATGATGTAAAACCATCGTAATTGCATCTCCAGACATGGCAATAAGCGCCCCATTAAATCGCTGTCAGAAGCGAGCTGTAATCATAGGGGGTAGTCACCCACTGTGCTGACGTATAAATACGTATAAAGTAGGTGCGTTCTCAAATAACTGTTGCGACGTGGTAGTTATTGCACACAGTCAAACAAGATCATTACACAAAGCTGATACAGCTGTGAAATTAAGTTAGTATTCAATAAGGTGCACTTTGTAGCAATCTTGATGACAAACTTCAATACTCGTTAATACTAAGCCTAAAAAGAGTTATTTAAAACTTGTAAAAAAGTAGTAGTATTTTTTTTATTAATGTTTTTTATTAAATAATGAGTCACTTTCCAGTTATTATTTGATTAGACCTAATATATATTTATATAGACGCATTAAAATACTTCCCATTAAAATTGCATGAGCGTTATGAACGAAAAAATATGACTGTGAAATAAACTGTGAGTAATCTGAAGATTAATATTCAGTACCAATTACGAAGATAAGTGTGGGTGTCAAAATGTCACATGGCCTTCCTGAAACTGCTTCTAGACAGCGTATAATGTTAACCCAAACCATACCAACCGGTCGGTAAATAACTTGACCGGTCGTGAAGTTAACGGTTTCTCATAATATTTGTTTTAGAATAGATAAGGAAGAATTTCATCCTTATCTATTCTAAAATAGATAAAATAATATCGATGCAATTCTTTTAGGTATTTTTTTCCAATTTTATGTTTGTTTTAGTACGACTTTTGAGTATCTAACAAAGATACCAGAAATTACGAGGCTAACTTTATGCACGCCTTGTAATGATAAAAACTCGTAGAACCTAGAAAATAACCGTCGGTACACTGATGAAAACGTATAAATTTATTTATATCGATCGTTAATAAAACATTATTTTCTTATTTGGAACAGTGTGTTTTATCAAACAAGGTTTCGTTATCTCGTGTGCGACCTTATTTTGGCAGAATATAAATTGCTTACTTACTTTAAATATTTATGTATTGGTACCACTAACCTGATGCTCCAATTGGCAAGCTATTAATTCTCCATAGTAGGTACAAGAAAATGTATTAAAGTTATACGCAGAAAAAGAAAAAATGTGACGAGGAATTCAGATAGAAATATTTTTTTTTGTTGAATCGGCCTTGTTTATTTTAATTAAATCATTTAAAAATAATAAAATAAATAAATAATTATAAAGAAAGAAAATAAACAAAATATAAATAAAACTCATAAATAAATAAATAACACACAAAATAAATAAAACAAAAACAAAAATGAAAAAATAATACAATAAAATTAATCTTTTTTTTTTAAGTTCAATCTTTTCTTTGAATCAAAGTAAAAATGAAAACTGAATTCATCGCCGATAATCAAAAGAGTACTCACGTTCAGCTGCATCACGATCTTATTGTACGCACGATGCCACCTCTGCTTCGGCGTCAGCTTCGGCTGTTCCGGCTGAAACTCTTCAATCTCGTTCCTCTCCTCCTCTTGGAACACTTCCTCCTCATTATACTGCTCGTCTGTCAACTCCTCGAATTTCTCATCTTCTCTAAAACTCTCGTCTTGGTATGTATCAGATCTGTACTCAGAATCTTCATACACTTCTGGCACTTCCTCATTCTCTTCGGGTACCTCGTGGTATGTTGTTCGATCTTCTTTGAAAGACACCTTCGTTTTATCTAGAGAGTCTGAAACAAGTAAGACGTTACGTAATGCCTTATTAAATATACCTTTCAATTTCATTAAGTAGATTTAAAAATAAGAAAATGTTATACCTTCTTGTGTTGTAGGAACAGTCAATTTGTCTTCATGCTGGAAAGAACTTTGCGATGTTCTTCGATCTATCGTTATTGAAGGCGTTTGGCTTATGTGACTTTGATAACTATCTACTGATCTCTTTCTCGTTATCGACACCGCCCTTGTCGGTGACGCTGTTTTTTGTATACTAGGACTCGGCAGCTCCGACAAACGTCGTTCTATCTCATCAGGTGCCTCCTCAATTATGGCATCGGGATATTCATCGTCGCGATACCTATCCAAAGACGTTCTGTCTTGGTTTTGATCGAATTCAGTCTTATTATACTCGTCCTCGTAGGCACTTTCGTCGAAACTCGCTTGCATGTCCTCTGGCGCGTCGGGCAAAGTCCGCGTCCGACGCACTGGAGGCCTCTGTAACGACTCCTGTCTTCTCAATGATGGAGTACGCGGTAATGTGATTGGCCCTTGTGATGTTGTTACTATAGTCACGGGCATTGAAGTTGGGACTTCTGGGACGGACGATGTGACTGGAAGTGCTGTTGTTGAAAATGGTGTGACGGATGCTGTTGATGATGTGAACTGTGGGATGGGAGCGGCAGTGACTGGGGCTGCTGCCGGTGGCGCACTTACTGCTGGCGCAGCAACGGCGGCAGCTGCTGCTCCAAACAAATTGCCTAGTTTCTTTGCCCCACCTGCCATAAAAGAACCAAGAGTAGCTGCTCCAGTTAAAACTGTAGTTTGTAGTTGTTGAGCGGGAGCAGCTTGCTTCGCTTGCTGCTGTTGCTGTTGTTGTTGTTGCTGTTGCAGTTGCTGTTGTTGCTGATGATAGAGTTGTTGTTGTTGTTTCAGCAACTGATCTTCCTGATATTGCTGCTCTGGCGTTAGTTTCGGCTCTTGATGTTGTAGTTCTGGCTGTGGAAATAGCTGCGGCTGCTGATAGGGAAACTGTTGTTCTTGTAATTTGAGCATTTGGGATTTTGGAGTATCTTGGTGTTTCTGATCGTAGCTCTGCAGATACTGATTATCTTGTTTATCCTGATACTGGCCATCTTGGTACTGTTGGTCTTGCCGATCATACTGATATTGGTCCTCGAAATGTGAATCGTATGTTCGCGTATAACTTTGATCGACGTAATCTTGTTGGCTCGTCACAGGCGGATCTCTTATTGATAATGAATATGGATCTTTAGATAAATATGAATCCACTTCACTCGTAACAGGATAAGAAAACTTAGTCGTACTATCCGGTTCAGTCCATGAAGATTTTTGAGCTGAAAGTTGAAATAATTCTTTGAATAAGTTGTGAGTCAGCTGATCGTACAAATTATTGAAGAGACGGCTCGCCATTTGCGCGTGTCAATGAAAACTGATTCAATGGCAAATCAGGAATACCTATAACGGATGCTGCTATCATTAAACTGAGTTTAGCTTGTTATTTTTAATGTTAAAGATAAGAAAATCAGTAGAATTGTGTTACAAGGGCATGAATGACTCATCGCATGCATTATTATTACGAGGAAAAAACATGAAAGGTTACCGGCGGCAGGCGGAGTGGCGTGTGGCGTTTCATCGAAGAAAGGTTGCATCCCATCTTCATCATAACTGTAAGAAAGCAGCGAGTTTAACAATAAGATTTTTACAAAGCCTACTGTTTTGAAATAGTTATTTGTTATACAAGAGTGCAAAGTTGCTTTTTAACCGCGTGTTCAATTTTGATGACCGAGCAATCGAAGGACTCTAAAATTGAATCACGAGCGCAGCGAGTGATTCAAAATTAGAATCCTGAGCGTTAGCGAGGGAATCAAAAGAGCACGAGGTGAAAAATCTTTGCACTCGAGTGCAACACGTAACTTTTCATTCCACCTCAGCGAGGAAATGACTAAATGCAAAAAAAGCAAATTGAAAAAAGAACACCAAGAAGGTTCAGAGTCTGAGTTTTTAACAAATTAAAAAAAAGTTGTATGATATATTCGGCACCATAGAGGTAGCAGTAAATAGGTTTAATGTTTTTTTTAATTCACAAACTTAGTGCACACGATGTTCTAAATTCAATTTACTTTATCCTCTAGAGAATAAAAACGGCTTTTCCACTCAGATATTGAAGATTAAAAATACTCTTGCCGAGATGGTGGGATGAAAAATCTATTTCTTGTACTAACATTTTTAATAGAAACGAAAAAACCTAAGCTTTTATCTTTACAAGAACGTTATACGTGATTGTTTAAATCGGCCAAAGTTCAGTTGGAGCCTAAGCACGAATAAATGTGACAATCGTAAACGTATCGGAACAATAACGTATCCGGGTTACACTGCGCGTTCATTACTGTCATTGCTGCGATGCAGCGTTGTATATAGGTACTCGGATAAGCTACTGTAATGAAAAAATAATTGCGTCACACGTGTTTTTATCGCTGCAAAAAATCGCAGTGTGTAACCGTTCTCCCAGAACAGTGGCTTGATCACGAATAAATGTGACAATCGCAAGCGTATCGTAGCGCTAGCGTATTCGAGATACACTGTGCGGTGACACTACTACGGTTGGCAGTCGAGCTGGAATTAACGCGGTGACTGTCAGATTTGTTCGTGATACAAGCGTGTAGCTATTGCGACGCGCAATGTATTTTTTCGAACAAAACTTTACTGTGTTTCACATCACAAACGGCTAACTTCACAATTGCCAAGATACTAATAATTTGATACAAGTAATTTGAATACTCACCTACTACTATAATTATTATCTTGATACTGTCCAGCGACAGTGTCCTGGAAATCAGGCCGGTACCCGTAGCTATCGTAACCGTAACTCACATCGGGAACAATCTTTTCGGGTTCTGTGAACAAACAACTAATGTAAGATCCATCGTATATATGCTAGAAGTACGGATTTTACTTCATCAACTTATTTATTTTATATAGAAATAGAAATAGAAAAATAATTTATTTGCAACACGAGAAAAATTTAACATAAGTTAGGTAGACTAAACTAAAACATAAGACATAAATAATAAATAAATAAAAGAAACCAAAACGTAGTTAAATGAATACCTAATTATAATAACAAAACTAATCAAAGTGCTTCCGTTACAATGTCTTAGTTTGGCTCATAGTGTAACGAGTTAGCCAGAAATAGTATAAAGTAGGCGTGACGTCATGTTCGGAAGCCATCGGAGCGGCTGCTGGAGACTTCGGCGTGGCGTCCGCTTCATATTTTCCGTAGTGTTTAAAGACTCTGTAGACACTACGGAAAAATAGCGTGGTAGTATGAACTGACCAGAGCCTCTATCACGAATAAATGTGACAATTGCAAACGTATCCGAGATACACTGTGCGATGACGCTACAACTTTCGTAAGTCGCGCTGGCGTTGACGTGGTATATGACTCGATACGTTAAGTTTACGTAATGTGGCGACTGTCAAACTTATTCGTGATCGAAGCACAGGAATTTAAGGTACGTGATATGCATGCTGGCTGTAAAGTCATACCGTGGAGACATCAGAGCAGCCTCTGGAAGCTTTGGCAAGTTTCGTTCGCGTCTGCTCTAGTTTTAGAGCTAGTGTCTACAGAAGGATAGTTTGAACCACAGATCATAAAATACTATGGTTTGAACTAACCGGGTATGTAAGGCACGTGCGTATTCGCGGTGGGCGTGACGTCATGCCGCGGGACCATCGGAGCGGCCGCTGGGGGCTTCGGCAAGCGGCGTCCGCGTCCGCTCCGGATGGATCCGCTCTCGCTGCCCTGCTGGCCGCTCGGCGGCACCGGCAGTGCCCGACCGCGCTTTGGTGTTGATGATGGCGTGGCTGGAATGTTATTGAGTTTAAAAAACTTTTTATTTATCTTGTATTTTTTATCTCTTTTCTTAGGCTTCAAAACATTATTTTAATTTGCTTGTACTAATACGTCACAAATTTTATTTTTTAGTAGTTGAGTCAGTATATCGGATACTATTTTAGATAAATCGCTTGTTTTTTGTAGTTTTGTACCTATCGGTCTAATTCAAAGCTGTACTTTTGGATATTGACTGAACCAAGATGGTATTCTTATACAATAAGACTCCGTCTTATATACCTATAGATAGACTAGCTGATACCCGCGACTTCGTACGCGTGCGAAACATTCCACCAAAATATCTGTCAACCAGCATACGATGAACCTCGTGCCAAAGGCAGCTTTTGGCTTAAAGAGGTCAAGCCGTATCTAAGCATCCACGTCTTTCATTTCAATAAAATATAGCCTATATTTCAATCTGGAAAAAGGGCTTCCGAATGGTATAAGTTCCATTGAAATTGGTCCAGTAGTTTAAGCGTGATCCGCGAACAAACAAACAGACAAACTCGATTTTTGAAATCAGAATGGTTTATTTAGTAGAACTGTATATTTAGTTTTCCCATATCTTTAATTTTAGTTTTTGGCTTTTTTACAGTTTTATAATAGTATAGATAGGTAAATAGATAAGATATAATGTTGACTCTCTGTATTAGTTACCTGGGAGACTTGCTGCTGACCGCCTCGGTCGCGGCCTGTACGGAGCCATCTCGTTGTAGTCTGAGTACCGAGATGATGGCACCATCTACAAAATATACATAAATTATATAAAAACGGGAATCTTCTAAGAAAGTTTCATCACAGCTCAGTCGGTAGTAATTCTGCCTTCCAGTAAGTGGGTCATGGGTTCGATCCTCACCAAGAACAAACATTTGTATGTGGCAAACATAGATATTTGTTATATTGTCTAGTGCTACTATGTATTATTTACTTCTGTGTTTATTGAAGTTATACTTCTAATGCGACTTCCAACTGACAGCGTTAAACGTTAAACGAAGGAGGAATAGAAAGAGATCACTCTCGCTCCTGGGGAGGGGGAATAGAAAGAGACAGAGCGAGAGTGATCACATACGGAGACCCCCACAAAACGCAAATGGCACTCGAAATATAACTTCTTCCGCGAGGAGGGACTCCACGCACTGGTTTTTAAATTTCTGTAAACGTGGTGTACAATAAAGAGTTTTCTATTTATCTATCTACTTAGTCATAGATATTTATTCACCATTTGGAAGACAATATGGGACACTTGGCTTTTTACAAAAACCAATGAATAATAAGTATTCTATACAAGCTTTGCTTAATTTGGGCCTAGAGGGCGTTGAGTGAAATGTCAAAAAAAAAAATTATGACTAAAATTCAGATCCTACTTGTTTAGGCGGCACTTGAGGTAGCTGCACAACCGACGATCGTCTTTTGTTCACAATATTCTCATACTCCGTCGGCGTCATCCCATAGCCATCATCAAAGAAGTACTGCCCCCCACTGTCCCACTGTCTCGTCTCATCTCCCACGTATGAAGTTTGGTATGAAAAGCTACTGGTGTCGAAGTATTCCTCGTAGCTTGGCTGCTGTGAAATGTGTGCTGAGTGGTCCCTGAAACACAAAATAATTAAGTACTTATTTATTTATTTATTTATAGGAAAACCGACAGCACATAACATAGATTAGGTACAAAAATGGAAACAGTTGGCCAAAAAAAGGTTTTCACGAGTAGAAAAGAAATAGATACAGAAAAAATGTGAACAAAACATAAAAGCAATAAGGTAGTATAAGAGCAGAAAGATAAGAAAGTAAAAACATTTTGACAAAGAGTATAGAAAGGAAGAAGGTTTAGTTATGTGCTAGGTATAATGAAAAAGTAAGTAACTATCACATTTCTATTTCTTTAACTACTTTATTAGTTTCAATGTTATAAATAATGCTATCATTATGACGAGAGCCCGAAGCGAATCGCTGTATCTACAATACAGGCTCATCAGAGACCTAGTGTGGGAGACAGAGCTACGTCAGATACTTGGGTCAAATAGATAACTAAGACCAAACTTTGTAGGTTTATTACAATTACATGTGTTTTGTAAGTTTCTTGAATAAATTAAAATTAAATTGAACTTACTATGTAGGACTGTTGGTACTAGGTAAACAAGGTAATACATATTTTCATTTGAAATATTAACACACAAGATTTTTTGGGCCCAAATTCAGAAACAGTGCTCAAGTCAGTCTCGGTGTTTCTATGTATTAGAAGTACATATGTATTTACAAAAAAAAAATGTATGTATTCTATCAGCCACTTAGTTTACATCGTACAAGCTTTGCTTAGTTTAGGACTAGAAGGCGTTGTGTTATAAAAAAAAAAGTCTTGATAGTGCCCCTTTTTGATTGGTGACATTATTTTTTGATAATACTATACTTTACCCCTAGTATATCGGGTTAGTCTCATAATCCCCTTTGAGCTGTCCTTCAAGGGCATAAAAAAAGTGGTAAAAAAATATACAGATAAATGATGTACCTAATGTGCGTGGTGTTTGTATATGTATCGAACCCGAAGCCCATGTTGTCGTCGTACAAAGTACTTTGACGCTCTAAACTTGGCCTCCGCTGGTCTTCTGAAATTCATAAAAACAATCATTATTAAAAATACCAGACTACGTTTATTATAAAAAAATACTGGCCTGATACCTACACGTAATTGGAAAATTAGCAATATAAATTAAATATTACAATTAAGACTGAATAAAGGTCGGCTTGCACAAACATCGCTAAACTTGTTTTATAATTTGTATAAAATTCGTTTACGTTCGTTTGGATAACTGTTGACAGCTTCATGAACGAAAGTGTCAAACTATTTGGCAATTGACTTATTTATTACAATTTTAACACTTGACATTGGCAAAATTGTCTGTCGAAATGACGGACACAGGCCATTACTGAAGAGAAGAAGAAGAAAAAAGGTAAAATTCCATTTTCTCTTTAAAACAAACGACAGCCGACTTGCCGAAGATTTGACTTGACTTATTATTTTAAATTCACCACTTGACACTGGCAAAATTGTCTGTCGAAATGACGGACACAGGTCATATAGGTTTAAAAGAAGAAGAAGGTAAAGTTCGTTTTCGATGCTTGTAATCAGCTTGGCAAATGGCAACTTTATTATGACTACATTTACCAAGCGCTGTTTACGTTTTATTAGCCATTAAAAAAATATTTTTAGGTATTACCTCCTGACTGCCAGTCAGCTGCTGTCCGCCAAGATATGGCGGATTCGACGCTAGCCTGTGCATGAAGTTGTGACCACGTATCTATTCTGTGAGCAAGATAAAAAGTATAGTAGAAGAATTAAATGCTTATTTATAGCCAAATACAATTTCAAAGAGTTACTAATAGAGCTGAAATATGATATTACATGCAAGTTTCATGCAAGGTCATAGATTTTGTATTATCATTCATTCATAGATAAAATAATCTTTGCATTCATCCAATTCGACGTATCATGGCCAGCGTAGATGGTACAGAAAGTTTGCATTAATTCAGAACCAACGCTCATGTCTGAAGCCACCTCAAGCATTTTTTTAACACTTATTATCAGTGACTAAATTTAAAAAAAAATTGTTGATGCATCGGTAGAGCTATTAATTCACTCAACATGCTTTTTTCTAATCCAAAGTTTAAAATATTCTTTTCAATTAATTTTTTTAAGTTGATCCTAATCTTGTAAATATTAGTGAGCAAACACAACAATGTTATTGAGTAGGTACTAACCTATTTGTTCTCGGCTGACTATTGTAATAAAGTGGATCGGTGTCGCCATGAATGTGGTACTCCTCTCTTTCATACGAATTCTCTCTCGAAACTTCCAGCGATCTCTGAAAATGTAAACAAAAATATCAGAAAATAGAGTAAATCAAAAAAATTAAAGCATTCTTCAAAAAACCTTATTTTCAGTCTGACTATAAAAAAAAGTTACCCACATATGTACCTATATGTATACCCATTTAAGTACATTGGTTTATTTCTAACCTGGTTTTATGGAATAATTTTGAAAATATGTTTATTATACGTAGGTATAAGATATCCGTCATACTTATAAAAGAGAAGGAATAAGAACATATTTATTCAGCAACAACATGACACAGTTAGGTATACGACAAAAACAAAATGAGATCGAAATCTACTTATTACATTGATATGTATATATTTTTCATTAGGTAGATGTGTGTGTGTGAAAGGTGAAAAGCTAGTATTAAAGAGCTAGTAGGTACCTGTGGCGTGTGCATCTGATGTGCCGCGTTCCTGAACTGGCTGGCGCTGCAGTTAGCATGCTGACCCACTGGGTAGTTGAGGTCCGACGTATAGTCAGAATCTTCTGAATACCCTGCTGAAAATACAAACAAAACTACTAAGTTTAGAGTCATTAAGCTCGGGGATATAATTGACAAAAATATTATAGCATATTTACTTCTCGCTCAGTTTATTGGTGGAATAGTAAGTTTGTATGAGTTAGTGGCCAAGTTTCGTGAGTTATTAGGCCGCTTTAAGGCCTCAGTGACTGGTTTACGTGCTCTCCAAAGTACGGAAGTGCTCAGATGTAAATGCCAATAACGATAACCCATCCAAATAGTGACCGCGCAGAACGTCGCTTAACCGTTTATCTAAGATAAACGGTGAAGATTCACTAAGCAAGCTAGAGCGCTCCGGTGGAATAGTGAAAGATGTTAATATTGATGAGTGTTGAATTTTTCGTCAGCAAATCTCTGTTTATCATTAAAAGTAGAGGAAACAAAAATTTTGATTATCTGAGGTCAAGATCTTCCTTTGCCACATAGCAGCACCCATTTTAAGAAGTTATTCCCATCGAGCCGACCGCCTGGCCCACTAGTGGGTCAATTTTAAGCCCGACATAAGCTAAATATTATTATATTATTATTGTTGTGATTTATATTTTACAGTATTGCACTGAAGGGGTAGCTGGTAGCTATCCATAAACCTTCAGTTTTATGCAGTGAAAGTAGACTTTGATGCATTCTCAATTACTAACAAAACTTTGAGAAGTTAGAAATAGGGTCACGTGTTCAACTCTAAAATTTCGCGCGCAAAACTCGTCTAACTCCTACATCGCCTGAGGTCGTTGCCCCGCGGCTTTGCCTAAATCCATTGGATTAACTTATAGTAGTCCATTCAGTAACAAGTTGGGATATTGAATGAATTACGTCATGAATGTCATGATTCACATTTTTTATTTGCCTTGAAACTATTACAAGGTAAAATTACATTCGTGTGTAATTTTACCAACAATAATGATCGAATAGACTTTTTGAAGTTAGCAGTGTTAAAATAGGTATATATCTAACTCTAGATTGATTACGCGGATCGCAAAAAAGAGAGCCCCTTACCCTATAGGTAGGTACGTATCTCGCAAAAGGTTTACGACAAGTGTAACGTGCATTTGTTGGTATCAAACGCATTTTCAGTACTCACGATTTGAGTATAACGTGGGACAAAATTAGACGATATTGCCCAGGGCAAAGAAAAACCCAACTAAGTAAAAGACATCTGATATTCTGTGGTAATAAGCTAAGTTAAGAAGTAGATTTCAAAGGTTAAACATGTATAAGTACAATCAGCAACATAAGACGATTCATAAATTAAAATAAAAGTGACAATAAGTCAAAAGCTTCGAACATACTTGGACGATCTGATATTGTTGATCAACTTATTTTGCTGACTGTACAACGTTTCTACTCTTTCACACTTACAATGAGCAATATACTGCATCTGCCTTCGCGCCTGCTCGGCCCGCTCAGCGTCCAAAGTTCCGTTGAGCAGATCCAACTTGCGCTGAAGATCAGCGCCACCAGTTCCTTCAGCATCTGAAGTTGTAAAATGAACTTTGTTAGTTGTGTAATAGAGTCCTTTACTCAGAGGTAATCAGCGTGGTTTTGTTAATTTTATGACAATAGAGGAAACGAATTAAAATCCTAGTATTTGAATTAAATTTCTCTAAATAAATGAGTCAACATAAATAAATAAATAAATAAATAAATATTCACGGACACTTAACACAACGCCTTCTAGTCCCAAACTAAGCAAAGCTTACATGCTAATAGATCGTTACAGATAATATAATATGGTTCATAAAAACTAACATTAAAATTGGAGGTTCCACTTTAAAGATATGCGAGCTCAATCGTAATAAGTGAGCCTTTCACTCAAACTTACAACACCCCTGGTGTAAGTGGTAGGCTAATAATCTCTGACACATTAACTAAAAAAATCCTATCAACTCTGTAAATCCCATTGATATCTTTACTAGATTTTATTATGAGAATTTCTTCGATAGAATCAAACGCTTGTTAAGGTTAAGCTCACCTTTGTTATTTATTTCTGTCTTGTTTTGTGTACAGTAAAAAAAAGAATCAATCAAAAAATATAAATGCGAAAAGTAACTGTCTGTCTGTCGCGCTTTCACGCCAAAACTACTGAACCGATTTGAATGAAATTTGGTACACAGATAGTCTAGAGCCTGAGAAAGGACATAGGCTACTTTTTAATGCGAAAAAAGGTGGTACCAAAAACACTATTCCACGTGGACGAAGTCGCGGGCACAGCTAGTCCTAAATAAAATATAGATATAGATCCTAAATATAAGAAAAAAATTATTTTAAAAAGGCTACTTATATCCTGACTGATACTTCGTGATCAAAGTCTTGGAAAAGATCATCAGTTAACCCTTTCACATCTCCATTTGAGAAATCTTTTTTGAATTTGATGAAAGGAGAGATCATTAGGAAAGTTAGGAAAGCTCGTACAATAGAGTTCCGTTTGAGCCAAGCGTGCCTAAATCTTCTGAATAATAAGTGAAAATTTTCTCGCTAAGTTCTCGAGAATAAAGTAACAGCTTTTTTATCATGTACACATTGTACACGCTGCGATAAGAAGTACCCAGTCCGGGTAAATCTTAATAGAACTAGTAAACTATAAGTTACACAGATTTTTTTTTAAACTAGCTGTTTCGATTACTTTGTACTCAAGTGCTAATTCATATCAAACACCTAGTTATACCTAAGGGTTAATTTTTTAAATTAATTTCTTATTGTAATAGTGTAGTTTTAGGGTTAAATATTTTATTTATTTATCGATTTATGTAATACTAGCCATCGCCCGCAGCGTTGCTCGCGTTCTAGACCCTTTAGAGTGCGACTTTTCAAAATTCCTTTCTTAATGCGCCCCTACACTATTTAAGGATCTTACCCTCCAAATTTTATACCTCTAGGACTTATAGTTTAGGCTGTGCGTTGATTCTAAGTCAGCTTCAAAAGAGTTTTATATATATTGACTTTTATTTATGTATGAGTCTTACAAACAAGCGTGCAAACTTAAAAAATAAACAGTATTTATCAATACTACACCTACAGTACTAAATATCGTTTATATAACTGGGTTCCAGTATGCCGTTATTAGAGAAGATATCGTCAACCATTAATAAATGACTAGTAAACTGCTAAATTCCATTCTAAAGTTTGAGAGACAATAACGCTTAATTTGAACCCTCAAATATCTAAATCTGTTACGCTCTAAACCACATATTTTAATGTAAAATATAAACAGTTTATTAACGCCTAAATTCTACTAAATATTCTCAAAATTACAAAATTTACTACAAAGACTACAAACCCCTCTTTGTAAAAGATGTACCGTTTACTGAACCCCTAAATACTGCGAAATAATTACCATTCAGAAATTGTCCTCATAATACCCAGTGGTAATGATATTCCCCGAGCTCGCGGGGGAAATAAATTTAATCGGAGAAATTGGGTCGCAGGAAGAGTGTATTAGCTGCGAGGCAATCATTGACTAGTTGAGCTGATCTCAACTTGATAGAATTATAATAAGATGATAGTTTAATTTACAGCAGATTATACACTCGAGAGCAAACATTCTGGGCCATCTATAAACGCTTCAAGGTCTTGGAGACCATGAATGTTAGCTTAGTGAAACAAATCACATCTAAATTACAACCAAAGACCTAATTTAGACTTTAGAACAAATTTGCTTGGAAATAGAAGAAGCAAACGAAAAAACATCGCAAAATCACTTTATCAATAACCCCATAGAAATTCCATACCTAATCCAAATTTCAGCTTTATATCCAAAGTTACTAAAGAAAAAACTAGCATAAATAAAAAAAATACGGAAATCCCATCAAAAGTTCTTACAATCATGGAACTTTTGGATCATAAAATTTAAGAGCTACTAAGGTTGTGCCCAAAATTAGGGGTTCGTTACACATTGAAGTAAATATCTAATACTAATTATTATCATCATCATCATCATCAATATATATAAAACTCTTTTGAAGCTGACATAGAATCAACGCACAGCCTAAACTATAAGTCCTAGAGGTATGAAATTTGGAGGGTAGGTTCCTTATATAGTGTAGGGGCGCACTAAGAAAGGAATTTTGAAAAGTCACACTCTAACGCGAGTAACGCCGCGGGAGACGGCTAGTCGTATCATATGATCTGTGCTATTAATACTAAAATTATGTTTTTGTTCTAAAGTTATGATTTAGCTCGTTGAGTGTGCGTACATGGACTTAGATATAGCCAAGTTGACGTCCACAATAGCTAGATTATTTTTTGACTTTTTACTGCACGTAGGTAGATACATAAACATGCAAATAAACGATAAGTAGGTAGTAGGTAATAAGTAGGTATAGAACTCGTTGCCCGCGTCTGTGTTCCCGAATAACTACATTTGGAAGTTTTCAAGAGTATAGTGAATAGGTATCTTCTAGGTAAGCGTGCTGTATCGTCCACCACATCATCGCTTAACATCAGGTGAGATTGTAGTCAAACGGTTACCTATATAGTATTTTTTTTTTAAATGTATCACATGTTTGTATTAGGTGCTTTCCTGCACTAATACAATTGGAATAAGTATTTTAAAATCTTTGCAATAAGTATTTGCAATACTCAAATATTAAGATTTTCTAAAACAACAGTTAAAACCTTACGCTCGTAGTATTTCCTCGGTATCACAGTAATATTTAGTAGTTATCGTTCAACATTCCGAGTGAGTTTACCTTGGCACACTGCACGGTGCATTCCTCAAAGTTTTCTCAGCTAAACTAGTAAAAGCTACATACTTTTACTGTTAAACGAAGTGACGTGCACAATACCATAGTTTAAAAATTATTTATGCTCCACTTTGAATGAAAAAACAAGGCCAACGCGTACGCTTAATATAACCCTTTTATAAATAGAGCCCAAGGATACAAAGAAACTCAAAATAAAGTACTGAAAATAGAATGTGGTTCAATTAAATGATAACAATCTATTTTTGCTAAATAATGAAACAAACAAGTCTAAAATGTAGTTAAAACTCAAACATAAGTTGCCCTTAGGAGAGATGAAATGAGAGTGGGTTTTAATTCTAAATTAAACCTTATCTAAACGCCTTAAAGTGCAAAACTTAGCATCAAGTTTATCTAAAGCATAACGATAATACGGTCATAACCATGAAGTTAAACAATACGTACTCGTAGCTTCGTAGCTTGTAGCACGTAGCCCGCTACGCCGTAGACATTTCGACACAGACTCTGTCGTAGAACTGGTTTTAAAATGTATTTTTAGAACGGGTCATCATGCTAGCTCGAAAGATGCCCCCGTTTCGCAGTAAACCAGCGACCGGTTTACCTAGACACCTAGAAATAACCCAGCGACCTGACTCTGGATAGATTTAGAAGTTAGCTAATACACAGAGCGAGGTCACGCTATGCTGGGCGTCGGTCGGGAGTTGCACCGACTCTCAAAGTGTATTTCTAGTTTACTATGCGTGAAACCACGTTGCTTCTATTTAAGCCTTTATAGTCAGTGTCGTTAGTGAAGTAGCTTTTGTTTCTGAGCGAACGCAACTGTTGAACTTTTATGTAATCGCTAGTTTTTATTTGAAATGTTTTATGCATGAACTTGCGGTTTTTATTTCACTTTTTATATAGTTTGGGGTTTTCGTTTTTATTCATTTAAAATGAATAAAACTACCAACTACCAAAAAGAAGAAGGTTCTCAATTCGGCAGAATTTTTTTTTTGTTTGTTATCTCAGAACTTCGTAATTCATGAACCGATTTGAAAAAATATTTTTTTAACTAAAAAACGAATTTGTGAGTCAGAATGACGAACAAACCTACATTACATTTCAAGTTCAAGACAAGATCCTTAAGGTTACTCCCATCGAGCCCACTCATTTGCATAGTGGGCTCGTTGGGAATATGACAGTTGATATAAAAATAGCACTCGCCACATTTTATCAAACAATTACTTTATTCGCATGTGACTTTATTTAACATGAACTGTAAACAAACGCGTCCACTAATGAAGCATTCAGTGCAATTTGAGAGCAAACATTTAAATTTTTGTGACCGTGCAATCAATTCTACAAACATGGTAACTATTTTACATTTGCACCCTACTTTGTATATACATTACATAACTGGGAACAATACGATAAGGTAAACGATAAGATACTGAGAACTACCTTGCATAAAGAAAATGGCAAGTCGTAGACAAACGCTCATCACATCGCAGTCTTTGCGTCACATTTTAATCTATAATTTTTTTAATTATTTAATATTTGACTGCCCATTATAAAAATCTAAAGGTTTGAATACTGCTTCCATCATGTCCATCGAGGTACTTTCTGTCTGCATTTCTGGTTGTTTTCCCGCTAGTTCAGCTTAGGGTCTGGATAGAGCTTGGAGGATAGAGCCATGTAAAAAGACGACACGGAAAAAGAAGGTACGTTTTTATTTTTCTTGCAATACAGGTGAAGTGATGTTACTTGGCAAACTCAAAAAAGGTCTCGGTCTACCATAGACTAAGGAGTGCGTGTTTTTTTTAAATCACTGATATCCTTTTTATTAAAAAAAAATACCTAACATTTTTTGCATAAACGCACAGTACATAAAACAGTTGACAACATGAAATATTTTACTTCACAGAACCTTCTGCGATGTAATCTCCGGCATTTCAAAAAGCCGCCTCAGGCTCGCTTTTTATTATCATGTCCGTACAAAGAGCAACTTTAAAAGAACTAAAAAATATACCACAATCCTTGGTCACACGGAACTGAGGGCTGGGCGTTTGCACACTGGCCGATACGTATACGATACTGACATGTCAGTGGCTCGAACAAACATATCGGTATTGGCGGCGACGACGCGTTGAAAGTGAGACTAGCTCTTCTCCAATATCGTCTAGGTGTCGTACGTTGTAAGTAGCTTCTCTGTTTGATCTAACTTCCTGCAACCTTATCATCTAGATGTTTGAATGTGGTGTTGAATTAGGACCGGGGTATACCAACATAATGAAACTTGAGCGATGATAACTCCAGAACTCTCGTTGCTAGGTTACGTAATGTAACTAAAAAGTAAATGTAGCAAATATTCTAAATGACCCTTGAAAGCAAGCAAGCTCGTATGAGCTAGTGGCAAATTCTGGTGACCGAGTTTTTAGGCCGCCTTAAGGCCACCGTCATGGCTTAACGACTGGCTAGAGCCGGAACCAACAGTTTAACGTGCTCTCTAAAACACGGAAGCGCTCAGATGTAAATGCCACTAACGATCACCCATCCAAATAGTGACCGCACATAACGTTAACTTAAATAATCGGTCAAGATTAGCTAAGCAGATACGCCGCCACGAACGCTTCTAATGACCCTTGTGATTTTATTGCATCAAAGACTTGAGGATTAGAACCTTGTTTGACTGAATATTGAAAGTAACTCAACCAAACGCCGCGTCACGATATCCGCTTTGCTTTTATAGATAACCCGGTATTTTTGCTCTCGACGGTATTTTTATAAATAAAACAAACGTCACTTGCGCCAAAAATTGTTTTACAAAAAACGCACCGCAACTTGTGGCTCTTCCTCATTCCGCCCGCGAGTTTTCATAACTTATACGTCACACGTGAAGCGTATGCCCACGCATTCATAATGCATTGTACTCTCGTATATGCTTATTAATGCTGGCAGTTGGCAGCGGTTAGGTTGGATCAGGAGCTGTGGTTTTATTAATCAGGTTGTACTGACAAATGGCAGGGCAGAAAGGCAATCGTTGTCTAAATCTTTTCTGAACTGATTTCATACTAAACTAGCCGTCTCCCGCGGCGTTGCTCGCGTTAGAATGTGACTTTTCAAAATTCCTTTCTTAGTGCGCCCCTACACTATATAAGGAACCTACTTGTAACTTGTAGTTTAGGCTGTGCGTTGATTCTATGTCAGCTTCAAAACAGTTTTATATATATTGATCATGATCATGATCATAGGTATTCTGTGACTAAAAAGTGACATCAGCGCGTTTCAGCGCGTTTTTTGCCGTCAAAAGCTTCTTGTTTTAGAATAACTGTACCCACGTAACTTGACATTTTGCTGGGCAGCGAAAGCAGTTCAGAGCTTACAATATGGGGCAGTTTCAATTAACAATAGGTAGCTGTGTAATTTACACCGAGTTTTCAAAGAAGATTTTAGTCTATGGTGCAAAGTGAAAAAATTGGAAAGCATTAAAAATTGGAAACACACTTTCCAATTTATCAGTAGCTAGGAATTACTTTGGAACCAGAATAATATTTCCGTTTGCTAAAACGTTCCTTAGATGGTCTTTATTTTATTTTTGGAACATCTCATCGAGTTGCCTGTATAATGTAATTAAGGCTTACTATGTATTCGAAAGCAGTATTTCGGTTAATAACCCTGGCCGTTATTCCCGGACCGCCTCTCGGGACCAAGAAACCAGATCAACTGTACAGAATAATAGGAAGTGATAAAAAATGCACGAGATTATGCAGCGTTCTGTATACCTAGCCCATGGAACATAATTTCATGACCTAACCGCACTAAACAGATTGACATTCTACAGAAAAAATCAAAAATGTATCGGTAAATTCATGTGATCATGTGACTCATCTCATCATTCGTTTCGGATCGCTGTCTTTTTTCTATAAAAAATTAACATATTTTTATCATTGTTATTTTTATGTACTATTTTTAACCTATTTGATATTTCAATTTAAATTATGCTCCTCAGTACCGTGGCTCAACCAGCCAATGTGTACACAAGCCCTTTAACTTCCGAAAACCCCGATTTTTTTCTCACCGAAATTGGTAGAACCATTTCCAAGAAACCTAACATACAAATTACTTCGTAATATTGGATCTAATGTTGGGGCCACACTAACGAGAAATGCCATTCATTATCGCGATAATGGACGTTAACTATAGGTGTAGCCACAACTTATCGGGATAATTTGACAATGGCATTAACAATGCCGTTTGGCGTTAGGCGATAGCTCAGGAGGCGGTACATCAAAGAGATTAACGCGAGAATTGATGCGATGAAGCGGCCACACTACGTATTGTCAGTGTGCATCGAGAGCGCAACGTGTTCGGACGTATTAGTTTTTTTACGACGGATTTGCCTCAAAATCGCACGTTTTTGTCTATACGTACTCGTACTATGGCGAGGGAGTGGAGTAACGAAAAAGTAATTACTTTTCTTGAGATTCTGCAAACAGAACCATGTTTGTGGAATCCGAAACTCAAAAGTTACAAAAACCGTGGAACGCAAAGTGATGCTTGGCGCCGAATAATGGAAATATTACCTTTTCAAACAACTGTTGAAGAAATAAAAAATAAATAAAAAAATTCAACGCCGTTTTTAACGCCAATAATGAGCATTCATGTTGACCGTTAAAGTGCAGCCACCCACTTTAATGCGTTAAAAATTATCGCAATAATTATCGCGATAATGGGCATTGACGTTAAACGTTAGTGTGGCCCCAGCATAAGAAGGTTCACTCTCGTGAAATGATTACTGTGGAGTATTTCCACGAACTTGGGATACAAAAACCTCAGATTATGTAGATGTGGCGAGATATGAGCATAAACTGACACAGCGACTTTTGTGAAATTATAATTTTGCGTTAGAATTACCTGATTTACCGTTGAATGGTTGTGGTAAATATTCAACAAAATATTATGTACTTATAGATAACGTGCTCCATTACGCGGCTTTACTTGTACTCAACTAAATAAACATAAAGTCATCGAATGTAAACATCAACCGGAAATTGACTTTATTATTTTGACTGGGCCCATTCGAGCCACCAGGACCGGGCCCAGTCGCTAACTTACTCTCGACCTCTATTTTTCTGATCTTTCATATAATAAAAAAAATCATTGGTATAAATGCGTACAAAGTCCCCACCATCCCCTCGTATGACCGCTAAGTGCACGTACAGCTTTATATTATGCTGGGATATGATTAATAGCTATAATTTTTCAAACATGCTTTTGAGCCAACCTGGATGTGATTGAGGCTAAATCACCCTAATCACTCATTCTTGCAGATCGTTGAGACACTGGCATACCGTTATAAAAAACTTTCTTAAAAAAATATGAGGTGTTGATATTCCTACAATGTTATTTCAACAAACCTTCGTGGTACTGAATGAAAACTCTTTATGAGATTAAAATTTATTCAATGCAAGTGAACATATTGTACCGACGACGTTTAGATATACGGATTCATATAAGCGTTTAACTTAATAAAACGTAACCGTTTGTCTTGGCTCAGTAGCGTGTAAACATGTCTTCAGCGTTTTGTTACATAATATAGAATTAGAGTTTTCAACCTAAGCTGGAGAAGAAAATATTTACAACGACAATTACGACTGATACAGTATTTACAAAATACACATGAGAATAGCTTTGATAGTGAAGTTGCGATTGTGATTCTAGAAGATGTTAGTAGGTAATTAGTAATAGTTTCACTAAGAACTTAGGTTCACTACTAACCTGGCTTTTTATTACTTTTTCAAGCGATCATATCCAAAATGTAGTTTGTGTCGAACAAAATCAGCCGCTAGTTTTAGACACTAATCTATCAATCGTAGAACGTTAAATTGGCTAGAATGCTGGCAGGAAAAATTACAATGACCTTAATTGATAAAATATACAAAAATAGGTCCAGTACAGTTTTTATTACAACAAGTTTTTAATTCGTGTGATAAAAAGCGAATTGGTCACGAACGGTGTTCAGCGCGCGACAAGTTTTGAATTTTGATGGAGCAAAGAACGCGGGTCGGGCCCAACCTTCTGGAAATATCCGAGTAAATTCTAACTTGCTCAACTAAGTTATGTCCAGTTTCTTATGAAGTGATAACCGTTATTTTATGTCTTAATACCAGTTACCATAGTTTTATAAATGCACTAGCCGTCTCCCGCGGCGTTGCTCGCGTTCGAGTGTGACTTTTCAAAATTCCTTTCTTAGTGCACCCTTACACTATATAAGGATACTACCCTCCAAATTTCATACCTGTAGGACTTATAGTTTATAGGCTGTGCGTTGATTCTCTGTCAGCTTCAAAAGAGTTTTATATATATTGATTTACAGTATATTATGGTAAATAGTTTTACCAAATGTACCAATATGTAAGTTACTGAATAATATTACTGGTCGCATCCTGTAGATGTATATATCACCGACGAATACGAGTATATTGAAACATCAGGTGTAATATCCCACGCACCGCTTGTGAATGATTTTAACACGATTAATAAAAACACTCGCAGTGTCAGCTTGGGTGACCTTTTGAATGAGCTCTTGATAGGTAATTCAATACGTTCTATATGAAATTTTCATTGCTAAAACGATTTTCATCCAATTTTTACGGAAAGAGATTCGTACAAGTAATAGAAGACGAACAACCCACCCACGCCTGTGACATTTTGTCATAAACGTAGGCAAATGTCAAAGAGTTCAAGATTCACCGTATTTATTTCAGTGTTTTTTCATCTGTATTTGCTATGAAATATTTACAAATAGAATTCAAAGCGAACACAGAGCTTCGATAGGCATCAAAGGCCCGATAACTCACGCTCAAATGGACACGTTAGATAAAACACAGAATAAAGATAAAAAACTAATTCAATATCGTATTCAAAGTTTTTTTTACACTATAGAAGATGATTGGTATTTTATCAAGCACTATTTTTAAACAGAAAGGATTTATAAACCCAACATCAAAATAAGCCACCATATATTCCAAAAGGCAAAACTCATGAGATTTTAAGAATTTTGTTGAGACAAGTCTTTTGAAAGGAAAACACTAGATCTTACGCCTAGGACAAGTGTGCGTCGTTGTAAATTTTAATTGGGTTCCGTAGACCGTAGGGGAAATAAGAATTGCATTTCGCTCCATATAGTGCACTAGAGAAAACTTCCAAGAAAACTAATTTAAAAGGTTTCTAAAGCTACTTGCTACTCTCTTGTTTACCCCGCTGAGTTGAAGAACTGCGACTTTCTAAGTAAGTTTTGAATTTTAGTTGCGCAACCGAGATTCCTTTTAGAGTATATGATTTGTGCTTTTACAAACAGCTTTATAAGGTACTAGCCGTCGCCCGCGGCGTTGCTCGCGTTCTACCCTTTAGAGTGTGACGTTTCAAAATTCCTTTCTCAGTGCACCCTTACACTAGATAAGGATACTACCCTCCAAATTTCATACCTCTAGGACTTATAGTTTAGGCTGTGCGTTGATTATAAGTCAGCTTCAAAAGAGTTTTATATATTGATTGATGATGATTGATGATATTCCAAAAAATTCCACTGAAAAAATCCCACGTAGGGATTTCAGTTTTTTTTTTCAGAAATCTTCACTGGCTCTGTCGTAGCATGCTACGGTGTAGCAGTTAGCATTTCTGGAATTTTATTTCCAGAATAAATTGATGTGTGTAGAGGGATCATGACTGAATTTTCAAACACGATATTACTAATGTATTGAATAATTCAATCAAACTAGCTATCTACAAATAGCTCAAGTGATCAGTATCAGAATCAATCGGAAATGTTCTTGTCTGTATTGCCTCATTGAATAGGACGCATAATCTAGACCAAATACGCAACAGATAACAGATAGCTTTGACTGTTTCGTATCGTGCATTTAAATGATATATTTGACCTAGCTCGTCATATCACTCATATCGTCATATTATTAATTAATTGAAAGAATTTTATTATATAACTATTACTTAATGACTTATGTATACCTAATTTGACTGTTTTAATAATAATGTCTTGTAAATTGTATGTATATATATTTCTATAATTTAATGTGTCTGTTATAAATAATTATTGTAATTGGTTCATCACCGTACTAGTTATTAAATAAATAAATCACTGAGCCTGAGTTAGGAGGCTGCCTTTAATAGTACATTATGGTACAAGTGTGGTACATTGGTGATTACCGCCGAGGTGCCATTGAGACCCGAGCCGTAGGCGAGGGTCTTAAGAAAGCCGAGAACGGTAATCACCAATACACACGTGTATCATACGACGTTTTTCAACACACTTGTGAATAAAATAACAATAATTTCAACAGTGAAAACGCGTTGTGAAAAATGTTTCGCTATGGCGGGAAAAAATAATCAGTTTTCCTATGCGCGCGCATTGCGATCGGCCACAGACTAAAGGGATGAGGTTTTTTTTTTTATTTATTTTCCGCGCTTAGGGTTTGCGCCTATTCTGCCACGTAAAAATGGGGAATTTAAAGTTTTCTTTTATTACAGAGAAAACAAAAGTTATATTTGAGTGAAAGTTTTATTTATTAAACACGTACGAGTTAAAATTATCTATTTAAATAAGAAGTTGCATGGAATGAGCAAGCAATAGGAACATTCATTTATTTGTTCTATTGAACACGATCTTTTTTTTTGAATAAAAACTTTTTTAGTAACAAAGCTACTCAACCAATAAAATTTAAAAAAAAAATCTATAACTCACTTGTGAGTTATAGCAATGAAAAAGTCACAGTTTGATTATGGGTGTCATTATGTGCCTAATTGCGGTGACCATAGAGCCACTTTATGAGCAAGTGTGTTGAAAATAAACCTACCGCACTGAGAGCAAACAAACTTGTGTACTTTTGATACCGATTTTCACTGTTACCTGCATCACTCACCCGCCTCTCACTATCCTCTTGTGCCCTTTTCACACAAAACACACACGGCAAGCCTACTTCCTCAGCCTATCGAGAGGAAGCGGAGACACGGCGGACGTGAAACCTCCTTTACAAATGTCAGTGGTTGCTACTGTAATGAACTTTAGCATGTATTGTCTGGGGAGTAGAGGGGAAAATGGCTTGATAGATTTTAATTGGCTTTTAGATTGGCACACATCAAAGGCGTACGCGTGGGTAGTAGATTTAATTTACCTCGCGGATTTAACCTGTTGCTGGGAATTGTATCATTCATAATACAACACAAATTTTCGTAGCGAATTGCGTGACTATTTTTATACTTTATAAATGTTACGCCATACGAAAAATAATAATAAAATACAACCAATAAACAAGAAAAATTAAAAAAAAAAAAATTGGTCAAAATTAAATGACTGATTTTCTTTACATAAGAATAACATAACTGATACATAAGAACTCAAATAAACACGATAGAGTAGAGCAAAACAGAGTGCTCTATAAAAGTGATATTCCTCTATGAAAAAATATATAGTTTTGAAATGTATTGTAAATCAATATCGGTTTTTATCGATACTAGCTGGCACATTTGACATAATATTATGTCTTTGTATTTATTTTATCATGTATGTGAGTATCAAGCAGACCAAATATCTCTATGACAATTGTACCGGCCCACTGGTGGGCCAGATGTACGCTCGATGGGAATAAGCCATCATTACCTACACCAAGCCGTATTTCCGTATTTAGCAAAAAAAAAAAACAACATCAACGTTCTTCGCGAACGTTTATGATCCATCAAAGTTGACGTGCTTCTTGTTGACGCTCTTACAACGTTAATACATTTGGATATTGACGTTTTTGCAGATGTGCTAAATTAATGATTGAGAGTTGAATACAGCCTTTTTTTTATAGAAAATAGAAAATTTAGTAAAATAGAAAGACATAGAAAATTTTATAAAAGTACTTATTGGAAAAATATGACGCCACGTAAGAAAATACGTTAAATAGAATCAAGATATTATTATATCTTTTTTGGTTAGGTTATTTTTCTCCATAACGCCATGTCTGCATCAAAACATCTTGACATTTCCGGTTTGTTCCGGATGGGTTCCGTTTTCGCGGCATACGCGTCACTGATAACCGACTTGGTAGAGTTATAAAGCAATCAGACAAAAAAAATAATAAGCAAATTATTTTCATGATGCCGGTATTACATTTTTTACTTACATAATAATTTGTATCTACCTAAGTAAAACAAGTAATGTGTTGACCAGTAAAAATTCATACCCACTGTTGATTGCTAGAATGCCAATAGAAAAACTTTCTAATATTTCAAAGAGTTAAATTGTGTATGGCCAGCCAGTAAACCTATATTTAACTAAAATTCAAAAACAGTCAATTCGTAGTTTTTTTATAAATGAGTGTGCTCGTTCAACCACCTAACGAATTCCCGCCATCTAGTCTCACCCTATCCTTCCGACGTCACACGACCTTGTAACCGCAGATATACGAACAGTAGCGTTCGCCCACGAGTCTCGTTTGCCGCCCAGACGGCGCCGCATATCCTATTATTCCATCACATGATCGGAAGAAAAACTGACCCAGTATATCGTTGTTGGGCACAATTTGTTTATTTAAATCTGGTGACCTTTTAAACCCAATTTACGTTGTAGTTACAGTCGCCAAGAGTAGTTACAATGCGTGACAGCTACAACTAGACTGATGCGGAACGGTGATGCATGCCGCGCAATGTGTAGGAAGCTCTCTACACTGTATATAAATCACTAGATTCATAAACTTAAGAGAGTGTGTAAATGCTGCTTAACGGTGTTCGAAAGCTGTACCAAACTCCATCAAATCCTTCCATAAAAATCCATTAAAAATTCACAACGAGTACATTATGCAAATGTGTGGGCTCAATGGGATTTTTTTTCCTATCTAGCCCACCTGTGGGCAGGCTGGTGGGCTTGATGGGAATAACCCTATAAAACCGGTACAAAATAATTTACTTTGCGCTAGAGATTATTTGATCACAGGGTATTTTCACCAACGAAGCACACTCCTCCATAACCTATCAAGAACTTTTGAACAGTTTATTGTGAGAAACCAAGCCCCAAATATCTTCAGGCCTACACATTAATAATTTATCTGGGTGGCCTGAAAAGGCAGAAATAAAGAATCAGGACACACTAGTTGGCAAAACCATGGACAGAGGGGCGCCGTCCTGGCACAATTCAACCATCTGCCAAATGGGAAACTTGGTATCGATTGCGGCAATGATTTTATGGGATGGTTACGAGAGAAAAAGGCTCTAGACTCGAGAAATTTCAAGTGAAATCAATAGACTTTGAGCGGTTGTGGTCACTAAACAATATCTAAGAGACATTTGCCACAAGTAAAACCAATATAAAAGTCAGCAAAAGTTACATATTTAAATGTAAAATTATATTATATTGGCCCATAAATGGAAAAATACTTTAGTATGAAAATCGAACCACCTTAACCTGAACTACAACTCCGAGAAAGTGAAGTGGTTTATGAAGTTTGAACAATTGCAACTTACGCAGCGCAGTTACCAGACACTATATTATTATTATGGGCTAAGTTTAAATGGGTTTAGGGACCGGGGTAACACTATAATTCAAACTCAAACTAAATGCGTATTGTTCCAATGCAATCATGGATCACCTCTAACCAACATGAAACAATAAATCACCCTTAATACTCTGAAGTTTCGTGAATCAATGATATTGCGTCATTTGAAATGGCATCTTCTGAGGTAGTATCTGAACTCTGAATGCTCATGGCATAGTTTATAAAGTGTGGCCACAACTTTAACCCTCTCGGACCTCTTGGGAATTCACGGGGCGCTCATTATCGCTCTTGAAGCCCAGCTGAAGAGGTCAAAGTACGCTCGCATTACTTATTCCAATAAATGGATGATGTGGCTTATACAACTTAGCACTTCATTTCTTTAATTATACCCGCTACGTTTAGATTTGCTAGTTTTAGTTGCTAATGCAAGAAGTTGCTTTTTTGTTTTTGTTCTGAATTCTTGCATTTTATTCTCTTAGCTTAATCAACAGGCCTCTAAGCTGCATCTGATCTATAGATAATTTATACAGTTTAAAGAAACTGTAGTGCCTGGGACATTTTTTACATGGAGCAGGTTATCCAGTACTTATAATGGTATGGGTTTTGAAAATAGGGTCAAATAGGCTAAGAATGGCTTCAGCCTAGTTGACCTTACCTTCTGAAAAGGCAAAGCAGCTTACTGCACCTGTTTAACACAATAAAAATTGCTTGCTTACTGCCAGCTTTACAGTTGGCCAAGTCCCATCGCCAAAGCCTTCAGTTAATTCTAAAACAAGAGTAACACCGCAAATTTGGGATATCATGCACCCACTAATGGCACTTCTATTTGTTGTTCCTTGTTTTAAATGGAGAACATAAAGTTGGGAACGAGGAAGGATTGTTTGGCCTGCATGGATATGATAATGAGGTTTAAAAAGTTTCTGTCGTCACACAAGGCTTATCGAATCTCAGTCCTATATGTAAATATATCTTAGAAGACTTATCAAAAACTTACGGCAGTATATAGATTGTTTCGGCTTAGAAGAAATTCCAATCCTGAAATCTCTTGAGAAAAAGGTCAAGTTTACTCAAGGTAAACTAACCTAGGAGGAAAATAGACAGCCACAAGGGATTTATAGCTTTTTTTGTGTACAATTGTTGGATTGTTAGAAGTCAGAAAGATTAATTCGACACATAAACAATGTTGGTATCTTCGTTTATTGAATCAAAAACAGAGATAGATTGAATTGTTAGTGGCCGACTCTCGTGACGGAGTTCTTAAGGCCGCTTTAAGGCCTCCGTCGTAAACTAACCACTGCTAGAGCTGTGACCGACAGTTTAACTTGACCGCCGAAGCACTGAGATGTAAATCTCACTATACGTCACCCATCCAAATAGTGACCAAATAGAACGTCGCTTAACTTAGACACATATCATAAATAATACTTATAATATACTAGTGCAGATACCTCATCTCATACAACGAAACGCGATCGCCCTAACTCGGGTTTCTCTGCGGGCTACTCAGCTTGGCACAGGGAAAACGCTAGATAGCGCTAGTGACGGTGCTTTCAAATTTTAATGTTACTTAGACTTAGTGAGTGAAGATTGACTAAGCAAGCTACGTCACAAGTGCTTCGATTGAATATTCGAAATAGTAGAGTAATTAAAATAAAATTTATATTTATGTAGTTTTCCACCGCTTTCATCTCACTGTAAATAGATCCTTATGGTAATAGCTTTAAGGTTACTTACCAAAGGGTGGCTCGAATCGGCAGTCGAGTAGCAGTGCATGGCCAGTGGGTCCTGTAGTACCGACCACAGCACCACCGCGCATCATCAACTGTGCCTCGAGCTCTACCCAACGGCCTCCGACTTCCTGCTGGAATACAAATAATCATCCTATTAATATTATAAACGCGAAAGTTTGTGAGGATATATATGGATGTATGTATGTAGGGATGTATGTAGGTATGTTTGTTCCTCTTTCACGCTAAACTACTGATCCGATTTTAATCAAACTTGGAATATATACTGTCCGTGATTTGGATTAACACAAAGGCTACTTTTTATCGCGGACAATCAACGGGATCCAACGAGACGGGAACGAAGTCGCGGGCAAAAGCTAGTCATAAATGGGATAGAATTGTTTTTAACTCCTAGCTATTTAGCTAGGACGTAATATTACGTCCACAAATTTATAATTTAAAATAATTTGATACACGTGTGCTCCTTTTTTCTGGGCTTGAAAAGGCGTAGGATGTCAAAAACATCTTGAACATATTGTGTGTATTGTGTCATACGCTACTTAAATAGTAACATCAATTTTTGTAAAACCTATGTTTTAATTGAACGTGAGAAGAACTACTTCAAGGGGGCGATCGCTGTCTCATAAAAACCTGCCAGGTTTAAGCCTGTTTTTGTATATCTGTAGCCACATTGCTTGACAGTATGCTGGGCAGCGAAAGCAGTTCAGAGCTTAAGATACGGGGCAGAAAAACGCAAAAAAAAATCACTGTAATGTAATCTCAACTCTGATAAATTATTCACTCATTTTTCCGACATTCGCGATACGCTCCCTAAATTCATGTCCAACAAATAAAGATGCCGAAAACTTGAATAAACGTATAAATTAACTGTAAACAGAGGCTTTTGTGCAAAATAATACTGTTGTCAGAAGGTAAGAAAGTTTAGATGGTACTTGTATGTAATCTTATGCCCTACAAACTTTCTTTCGTCGTGTGGCTGAGGTGATCTTTAGAGTTTTGTAAATGCTGTAGGTCAATCTCGTGTTTCTAGTTATGTAAGTACAATCGCGACAGAAGGTGATTAACAAATTGAGTTTTAAAAATCCAAAATGCTTGCACCTCAAATATTTCTCAAAAGTATTATGATCTGTGGTATTTTTATTTTTTTAGGGTTTTATGGCAAACCAATCACTTTACCCTCTTATATATATAATATACCTAAATACGTAAACTTAACAACTAAACGTTGATCTAAATATCGACACAAATAAAAATAAGTACATTACTTTTTTCTGATTCAGGCCGGGCTTGACTAGCTCCGAATAACGCTATTCGTCTAGTATCTACTTTAAAATTGTCAAAAACAAGGACGTAAATATTTTAATCTTAACAATAGCATTTTGAAGTTGGTTAACTTGAACTAAGAGAGTGAAATAGGTACTTAAACTGTTATATCATTTTAGCAGTTAAGCAGTTTTATCATTGCTATTCAGCGCCGTAATTCAGCCAATGTCTTGGGCACGCTTCAGATTGGTAATGATTTGGACCAGTTGAGCTATCTATAAATCGTTTGCAACGGTTTGCAGATAGCTTAAGTATTTCATGTTTATTTTGTAAATATTGTGAATACTGTATTAGTTATCATTTTTTGTGAATAAAATATTTTTTTTTGATTTTGTCAAATTTTTATTATTGAAATAGTTCAAAGATATACCTACCTAAACGTTTACAAAAGTTACAAACCCAGGTAATCAAAAACTCTCAAAAAACAGTAAGATAATCTACTTATATTACTGTTAACCAACTTATATGTTACTGACTGTACTTCCAAATAAAAAAATAAGAACCATTACAAAGAGTAAAACTTTTTGAAACTTTTTTCAGGGGTAATGAATAAAGAATTAATCTAAATAAACCTTTCTCATGATCCCTAGTGGGATTCAGTTGAGCTGTTTGTCTAGTCTAGACTATACAATCGTCAAGTTTTATATATTTACCTCAAGATTCGAATTTACTTATCTACAACTCTTATTACATTGCGCAAACATACATCGTCATGAAATGACGCTGGAGGTTTGTAGATTTTCCCATAAAAAAGACATTCCACTTTCATCAAATCGTGACCACTATACGTACTTGACCACATACCATACATGCTCGTCCGATGACGTAATGTGAACCCATTAATGGAATGGGGAAAATGAATTACGTAGTAGCAATGTCGTAGCCTCGTAGCAATGCTACGGTGGCCTCGTAGTAGTGCTACAACACGCCTACGCGTAGAGCGAAGACTGACGAGGCGTCCGTAGCTGGATACTCGACCGTGTGTTTTTCCAAATGATCAGTGTAAGTATAGAAATAAATAACATTATACTTTGAATAACTTCAGTAAGCTGGCATTCATGGTTTTCAAGATATCGAAGTTTTTATAGATGACCCGGAATTTTTGCTCTCAAGTGTAGTTCAATCTATGGGTGGGTATGGGCTACTATAGTATTATATGATCTGTGGTAAGGGGAAACTAGCTATTCAACTGCACAAAACCTACTAGCTACATAAACTAAAGTTTTTGGTCGACCATTCTGAATAAACCAGTATAATACGATCAATTACGATGCAAAATGAGCACTTCAGCGGTAATTACGTGCAATTTCAACTTGAACGGCAAAATTTATCGCAGTTAATTCTGTAATGTACGTACAATTACAAACAAAACTGGTAACATAGTTGTTTTAAATTTATTGTTGTATTTCTATAGTTGTATTTTTAATTTCAGCACTGATTTTAAAATTGTGTACCTTCAAATAGCGAGAAGCCAGATCTGTCAAAATTTGAACGAACTCCACATTTTTTTATTGTAATCTATATGACCTGCCACCACTGCTGAGAGAAAGTGCCTGATTTATAATGAAAATATCTAAACAAATAGGTACGAAATGGCGGTCAAATTATTTTGAGCATTCACCAATTCAGATTTCATGCAGTCTTCACCCAAATCACGACGGAGGCCTTAAAGTGGCCTAAAAGTTCCGTCAACAGAGTTGGCTACTAACTTATACGAACTTACTTACTTTTTTTTGACAAATGAAAATGAAAACAAATTTCTAATCATAATAAAAATAAACCACGAGCACATAAAAAATCTAGCAATGCAGTTTCTAGCACGACTCCAGTAGAGCACCTTGTTTTATAAAATTAAGTACAATTTCTATGAAAATTAACGTTCATTGTCTGGCCACGACTACTGTAGAAAAATTCTCTTTTGTAGTTCCAATTTTACAATGCAGAAGAATTGTAGTTGTAAAGTTACCTCTAATTTTAATGTTGAGGGTGACAGTTTTTACTTTTTTTTTAAAAGGTGAGTTATGTAGTAGATGATAGACTTGAAGGGCAATTTTCATAATAAAATAAATTTTTAAAAAAATCCTTGATTTTTATAGGCACTACAGCGTGGCACTACAAGTACGATGAAGGGAAATTTTACTTTCCCGTGACACTACTGGTATTGCTACGGGTAAAAGTAAATTCCCAGTAGTACTACACTGTTGCCAGTAGTTTTCAGGTACAAAAAATATGTAAAAGATTTGCAGCAGCTTTCTTCAAAGCCAAACGACATTACCAACACAAAAGCGAGCCATATTTATTTACAAATCTCATTAAATACACAAAGTCAACTTAAACATCGTGCATGAACAGAACTCTGAACAAATTGCATTGAAAGAACGTGATTATTTCCAAGACCTCTCACCATTTTTAAACACGAAATCTGAACAAGGAACTCATCTTGTCTTTTTCCAACTTACCTCGTTGTATACGACGGAAGTAAGAGGCAGATAGTGGTATCCCAGTGCTCTGTCCCAGATGACTCCTTTATTCCACACTTCTACAAGCAGACCCAGGTTGATGTCGTTGACCTCACTGCAAGGAAATGGAATGCTTTAGTTTAAAAATGCAAAATTCTCTACAATATTTTCAAAGCAAATAAAATTTATGTCGTTGCGTTCATAAGATTGCTGGAGCTTTGAGAACGTGAAAGTGTTATTTTTATTTTACGTGGCATATTTATGCTACGTAGTATTTACAAGACATATTATGTAGCTTCATCGTAATAATACAATGAGTTATAAAATGTTTTATAATAACACTAACTGTCGCACGCGGCGTTGCTTGCGTAGTAGCACCATACGCATTATTCGATTAAAATCTTTGATCCTAATTTTAGACCCTTTAAGTTGCGACTTTTCAAAATTCTTTTAAAAACACTATATTATACTACGCTCCTCATACCTCTAGGACTTATAATAGTATAAGGCTGTGCGTTGATTGCCAATCAGCTTCAAAAAAGTTTTATATATTTAGATTTACTAGTACTTTAATTTTATTTTACTCAACCAATAGTGTCTACTATCTAAACAAAGTTAAAAGTTGGTTGCAAAACCCCTACTAGTAGGGATTTTCTATTCAGAAATGTCTACTGACTACGTCGTAGTACGCTACAGTGTGGATATCTGGATTTGTTTTCATGAGCCCCCACTAAATATGTAAGCTATATTAATTTTTTATTATATAAGCAAGTAAAACCGTGAACAAAATGTAATTTTATATAATTTAGTAGGATCTTGACAAAACCGATAATTCATCTCATAATTTCCTGTCCCAATTTAAAAGAAACTTTACACCTCAGAGGTTTCCCGTTCAGAAAAGGAAATGGCAAAATATGACCTGACTAATGTTAATTACTAACATTTTCTTTTACCAGCTGAAAATAAAGGTTATGAATTCGGGTCAGACCTTTTTGCTGACTGCCAACAGTACTAGGCTTTTATACTCTGCGGAGAGAAAGTATTGCTTATTAAAAAAATTGTTTCTTGATCCCTGACACTTTATTCGGTTTCATTCCCGTTTATCCCACTTCTCGTCCTACTGGTGGTACGAGTAGAAAGATTTAAAATAAACTTAAAAAAGTTTAGGCTGCAGCTTCACTCATCATTAGGTGTGCTGGCAACCTAACGCTTAACTAATAAAAAAATACTTTCCATTCGTCCCCTAAATTTGTTCTCAATATTATAGAGAATTTCCAAAGCTCGTCACCAATTATGACAATTCAGATACACGACGAATAACGTGGACATAATGTGAACCTTTTATAAAACCAAGTCTTAATCAAAAATAACGTTTTTTAAAGTTTGCAAAGTAATTTCCGCGCCAGTGTACACTATTTCACGTTATGCCGCTAACTTCATTAAAAATATCAACATTTTTCTACGTGTTAAAACGATACAAGAATAAAACTGGAGCAATTTATAAATGCTCTATGTAACCAATTACTTTATATCTGAACTTTTGCAGAGTTTAAAAAAAAGTTTTTTACTGACATACTCCACATATTTTATTAGTTTGACATAGCTTATGGTTACTGGCAAGGAAGAAGGAAGAAAATCGCGAGGTGTAAGCCTAATGCGCTAGTCCGATCAGATCTGCACCACACTCGACACATCCGTCTACAACTATCGGGATAGAAACAAATGGCGTGTACCATCGTCAAGATGAGGATAATGACAGGAGGTGGTCACGGTCACGACCCTCCGATATGAGGAATACGATTGAAGGAGGAGGCCTGGCATAATAATGTTTAAAAAAATAATTTGCTACGCAACTGGCGACTAACTGAGATGCACGAAGAGCAGGTTCAATTACTTTGGTAAAAAGACACTAGGGTAATCGATATATGGATTTTTAGGATTGCATATTTGTATATGCTATAGGTATTTCATATACTAAGGATGTAAAATACTATCACCTCTAGTATAAAATACGCTAGTAGAGCTTTACGGTGAAGGAAAACATCGTGAGGAAACCCGCGGCTTAGTAAGCTCCGCACGTGTTGACATTGTCTTTCCTGTGGATATGGCTGACTAGGCTGAGAGCATGGTATAGGTGCTGGGCAAGCCTACTCCATCTAAACATTATCCCAGGCACTACAGTGTCCCGTTAAGTGTAGGCATAGGTTGCCTCCTGATGCTGTGTAAATCATCTTCAATAGATATAAAGGCCTATTATAAATATAAAATACCTAGCATATACCTACATCTACAAGCCTAAAAATCCGTATATCATGACGATTCCACCCACCTATAATATCTTTGTGTGGTATGTAATAGTTTATCGTCTTTGGATGCTATAAAAAAAACATTAACCTACTTTGTACGAATAACACCTATTAAAACTGCTGGTCTATAAGCTTTACTAAGAGGTATAAATACAGCCACATTTCATTTGCAGAAAAGCTAACCACGATAGGACGATAGTAATTATGAATAATGAGATCATGAGATACACTTTACTTTTAATAGTAGTACCAACAGTCGAGAAGAAAAATTCCGGGTCATCTATAAAAACTTGAATATAATAAACTTAGAATAAATTGTGTTTATTGTGTTTGATAGACAGTATTATTAGTTGCATTATAGTTAGTAAAATTGACTGCATTAACAGCTTGCATAATTTCAATAAGCTAGCTTTCATCTAGGTAGTCTCTAAGATATTCTAGTTTTTATAGATGACTCGGACTTTTTGCTCCCAAGTGTATATTAAACAATTAGACAGTTGAATATATATTATATAAGCTATACACCGACCATAAATTATGTAAGTTTACAAGTGTAACATCAACAAAAATACTGTATAATTTTGATGATGTTAGACTTCGGAACTTTATAACAGTTGAATTACTTTACGAAGAAGTTATACAATAGACCCCGAAACTAATAAAGTTAATATTATGTTTGTCCCGAAACTGAAACTGTGGCCACGTCGGCACACAAACTGCCTGTTAAATCACATATAAAACATAAAACATTGCAATTTCATAACGGGTATAGGTACGACAGTCTCAGAGTTGGTCTGTAAACAAATCTACCCTCGTAACGTAGAGTGTGGTCAATTGAATGTGATTTGAAATATCGACGTACCTACAAGTAAGTATGTTTCAATCGTCTTATAAAAACACCAGTCAACACTAGTCTTGCAAGTCTATTCCGATTGATTCGGAACGATATTGGAAACTTTCGTAGGCAAATTCAAATATCTAATTCGAAATCTCCATCAAAAGTTTCTAATATCGATCCGAAAAGGCTTTCCGAATGAATCAGAATACTCGTAGCTCTACTTAATCAAGCTGGCAAACGGAAAAGTCTGGCTCGTATTCAGAAATAATGCTCAAATGGAAATAGAGTCAGACAGAGAATAGATTATTGTACCCATGTATAAATTTTATGACAGTTTTCCACCAAAAACTAACCGGCATTATCAATGCGTGTTGCTTTTGATTTGGCTGAAACTTGGAACATACGAATATAATTCGTAATCTGAATTAACACAGAGGATACTTTACCGAAAGATGTACAGTACGAGCGGAAGCTAGTTGAAAATAGTTATTAGAAAAGCAAATTCTCACAAAGATATTTTAACTTTACTATCACATATCTCTAAAGCGGTTGTTGGGTAGCGATACCCCAAAGTATCAAAATAAACAAATATTTGCGTCAACAGTCCTTGTGGTTATTTTATCTTTAAATATTGCTCTCTCGGATCAACAACAGCCATTAGGCGCTTCAGACGTTTTCGGCCATAACTTTATTTATGAGATCTTGCTGGTTATCCGAAATCTATCTAAAGGCGTTTGCATTATGAGCGATACTGGCACCGCGCGCGATACCAATATATATGTCGCTCAAAAATATTGTAGTCGGCCTTGATGCGATGTAAATTGAAATTACATTTATTTGATTAACAACATACATCATCAATACATAAAACCGACTAATTAGTACTAAACTCCAATTTATTTATTTATTTTTTATGGAAGACCAACAACCGTGATACTGATTATGCTACTTAAAATTAAGTTAAATATTAATATTAATTATGACAATTTGACATTATGACACGTGTTTTTGGCAGTGTCAAAACAGCCCTCAACCCACATCCACCCACTTCTGAGAACTTATTTATACTAACAAAAACGTATTAATATTATTTTTTTGTGAGCAAACCCGCAGCTTAGTCAGCTCCGCACGTATTGACCTTGTCTTTCCTGTGGATATGGCTGACTAGGCTGAGAGGATGGTATAGGTGCTGGGCAAGCCTACTCCATCTAAACATTGTCCCAGGCACTACAGTGTCCCGTTAAGTGTAGGCATAGGTTGCCTCCTGACGCTGTATAAATCATCTTCAATAGATGTAAAGGTAATAATAATTTACACAAAATAAATCAACGGTTATAAAACCAATTAGACTTACAAGTCTGAAACTAAAAGTAACTAAAGTAGACCAACAATTTACTTAGTTATTTAAATTACACACGAGGGAATAGTAATAGAAAATCTGTTTGATCAAACTATAATTACCTTGAAACTGAAATTATTTCTGATATCCACGAAACAATGTTTTAGATTGATAATTGTCGAATAGGAGCTGTTTTTGAAAGAGTTTGTCTGTTTGTTTCGTTACTTTTAATTGTTTCTACACGGTCATTTACACGACACCTACACGATATTGACGAAGAGTCATACATATTGTTATTTATGGGGAAGGGAATGTGGCCAAGTAAATTAAATAAAATTATTTTACTTTGAAAAACAAATCTATTTTTTTCTCCTCTGTCACATGACTCTACGTCACTAGCCTGCTGAAGAAGGTTTGCATCGTCTACACATATTATATAGTACCTACTAGAGACGGTTTTACACCACCGCGCACCCTGTCGGCGACACCGATATTTGTATTCGAGGCATGTAACAAGAAGGCATAAGCTCTTGGTATCGGCACGTGTGCAAACCTCTTTTGCATAGATAAATAAATCTTGATGAATACAAATAAAAAATAATGTAAATAATATAAAACTCTTTTGAAGCTGAGTGATAATTAACGCACAGACTAAACTATAAGTCCTAAAGGTATGAAATTTGGAGGGTAGTATCCTTATATAGTGTAGGGGTGCACTAAGAAAGGAAATTTAAAAAGTCACACTCTAAAGAGTCTAGAACTCGAGCAACGGCGCGGGCAACGGCTAGTTATATATATATAAATAAATAAATATTCATGTAGATTTTACACAACCCTCTAGTTTTAAACAAAGCAAAGAGAGTTTTAATAGAAATTTTGTATAAAACAGACAATTACAGGTCTCTCTAAATAGTTATTTTTTGAAGGCTTGCCTTGTATGTACTACCACAGATCATAATAAAAGGTACTACAAAGATTATATTATTCTCTTAAAATTGGTCTCAAGTGATTTTAATTCTAAAGCTAGAGAAGTTAGAGTTCAAATTTACGTCGAACTTTCGTATTCGGGTTATACAATCTTATAGATCCTATTGTCTATTCTATGCTCTGCTAATTGCACCCATTCATACTCAAGCAAAGCGGTTATAACCCATTATGGTACTCTGTCTTTATTCTTTGTCTACACTTAAAGGTCAAACATTTTGAAGAGGCGTAGAGGGTCGCATTAAGAATTTTTATAAAAAGGAAATTGAAAAGAAGCTAAGTAGCTATTTTGGTTTTATTGTCAAGCTTTTTTGCGAAATGTAGGTAGTCATCAACGCTGAATCGAAGGTTTTTGAGGTTTAGAGGCTAATGTTAATAAGCCAAAATGTTTGTTGTATTTTTAACCGACTTCAAAAAAGAAGGAGGTTCTCAATTCGGTTGTATTTTTTTTTTCGATGCAAACGTTTGTTGTTTGCAGACGAATTAGGAGGACTAGGAACTCATTCTTGTGGTAAGCCAAAGAGTTTTATCTAATACAATTTAAAAATGAAGTCATTTTCTATTTATTTACTCAAAACGCACCTACATCTTAATTTTTATAAGCAAATCTAGGATTAGGCTTAGAAATCGTTCGCGAGACGTTTTTAATACTTTTCTGATAGGTGTTCGGAGAATAATTATTATTATGCTCAATACAAGGTGGATGAGTCTCTTTCTTTACTTTTTCCGGCAGTGGGATAATATTTATTAGAATAAAAGACTTCTTCCAGGCCCCGTATCGCAAGCCCTGAACTGCTTTCACTGCCCATCATAATGTCAAATGACGTGGCTATAGATATACGAAAACAAGAAGCTTCTGACGGCAAACAACGCGCTGAAATGCTCTATTGTCACTATTTAGTCACAGAATACCTATGATCTAGTATGAAAACAGTTCAGAAAACCTGCCAGGCTTAAGCAAGGCACCACACCGATCGCGCCCCAGGTTATATCCCTAAGTATCAACTAAAGAACGTACGATTCACCAAAATCCCGCGTTTCGTTCATTAAATAGAAACAATATCTTTGCTTTAAGTATCCAAGTTAATGTTTATTCGGCAGATGGTTTTATGTAACTCTCAATTAATCTAATTGCTTCGTCAAACCTGTTTTAAGGCTTTTGCTAACAAACATAAATATAAGAAGTATGCTTCAGCTGTCATTCAAATATAATAAAATGAGTAATTCACTTTAAAACGACAGAAATAATAAGAAAGGGATATTGAACTTACAATTAAATAAATACCTACTACAGTGACCATATCTTTGCAGAAGATTTTATTTACTTTTTGTCCATAATTTTTAACGAAAATTAAAATATAGGTACCTACCTTCCTATCTATCTTTAGGATTTTTTTATCTTTCAATTAGCCTAGGCTTCAATAAAATTGAACCCTAAAACCTAGGTTATGGAAAATTACCGTAATCTTTCAAGCTTAGGGATGATAAATAGACGAAGCGACGACGCGTGATCGCAAAAAGATGTCACACGTCACGACCACACCGTGACTACACTTCTCGAGACTTGAGACGGTTTATAAACTGTATTTTTTTTGCTATTGTGGCCTGGCTGAAGTCATAAAACCATACTCTCTTGTCTGTTTACTACACTGTTTTATTTCTTCTAAGCTTCTGTATAAAACTTGGCGTCCTTTCCTGTCACCGCTATATCTTCTTCTTCTCTTCAATAATGGCCTGTGTCCGTCATTTCGACAGACAATTTTGCCAATGTCAAGTGTTAAAATTGTAATAAATAAGTCAAGTCAAGTCATTTGTCAAGTCGGCTGTTGTTTGTTTTGAAAAGAAAATGGTGGATTTTCTCTTCAAAACCTAACACGAATTTTCACATTCAGAAAAACCACTTTACACACATTTATTCCAATGGCTCACACTTTATGTTACGACTTAAGTATTATTGGTTAAAATTCCACCAAAATTAAACAACAATACTCACAATAACACAAGAAAAACTATTAAAATAAAAGTGCTATGTGTCGTTTCAAAAAATGTCAAAACTCGTTCTCACCGCTATATCATTTTGACAATAAGAAAGATTCAAAATATAGGCATGTGCCAATTATGTAATTTGACAGCTGACTTGACTAAATACTAATTCAAATAATTCATTTGAAAGTGACAAAATGTCCGCTAAGATGACGGACGGCCATAAATAAAAGAAGAAGAATGGTAATATTTTGAAGTGCCAAGAAAATAAGGTTTTAAGGATAGATAAGGTTTTCAAAGACTCAAACATTCTACAACTGTCAAATGTCAAAATAAACGCAAGCCACCCAGCCCGACTGTCATTTATTTATACGCTCTATAGTGACAAAATAATTATAAACGTAAAGGACCCTGGTCTAAAGTACAGTCATGAAAATCCAGCTAGTACCTAACTAGCTTACTATTAGGTACCTACTGTGCTAAAGTGCAGATTTTTATCGTCGTAAAAGTTGAGTTTCACGATAGTACAGCACGATTTCAATTTCGCAAATGACTTTTTAGTTGACTGCCGATAACAGTCGGTAAATGTTTTTAAATTGTAGCGTGGTGACTAAAGCAGAGATTGGATAACAGGGGGATGCATTATACGCATTTCCTCTAAGGGCGCTATCATAAATCTAACCCCTTTCAAATACACATTATGTTAACTTTAAGAAAAGGTAAAATGTCGGTTCACGCTGTTAGACATGAAAAACATAACCGTGTCCATGTAGGTAAATAAATACATACATAGAACAAACATCTATGTTATCACACACAAACGTTTGTTCTTAGTAGCGAGTGGAGATATTCCTCCAAGGGGGAGATCGAACCCTTAACTCACAGCACGGAAAGTGTATTGGTATAATAAAAAAAAAACAGCTGAATCATCTTTAAATCAAGATCATTTTGTTATTTGATACTAATGCTGAAAAATAGATATTTTACAATTCACTACCTAAAAATATAGGTAGGTAATAAAACGTTTGTTATGCTATTTTTAGCAGTCGTATTTTATTTATTCAAGCTAGCGGTTTATTTACAGTGACTAACAAAATATTCTACGCTTGTATACCATTCATTTGGATTCACACAAAGCACACACACATTAGCAATTTCGTGTCTTTTATACAGCTATATCATATTACAAACATTCCATCATTAATCATAACAATAAACCGTGCATTCTAACGGGTAATCCCAAACAAAAACAAATTATTCCGCAACAAATTACGAGTCGAACCAAGGGAATCTCAGGACTGACAATCCCCCATAATACTGGCATTGTTTAGAATAAACGTATGGAAGCTAAAATGCCCCGAGTATAAATGGAGGAGGCGCGGGTTGAAATGCTAAATACGCAAATTGTAGGACTCATGTTCGGGCGAATGACAAGTAGCAACCCGTCAGCGGTACAACATTATTCTATAACTTTTTGGGTAATCTACGTGCTGAAGGTTATGCGCGTTTCATTTGTTCTGCGTCATTCTTCCGCTACTTAGGTATGTTGTTAGTAATATCGCGTGTTGTTGCTTTTATACTAAACAAAAAAAAGAGTTACCTAGTTGCAATTCACATCACATAACATTCTAAGAACGTTTATGGTGTACAAAAAATGTGCGCAAATTATCGATTTTTTTATCCACTATTTCATAACACGACTAATTAGCTTGCACTATAAAAGCTTCAACTTGAATCAAAGAAACTGTATAAAAATACTCACAAAAGAAAGTCTTGCTCCCAACACGGGGTCAGACCCTTAACTGTCACCGTCGTGGACTTGACATTCTGAAGCTTGAGTGTCACGTACGTGTTAAATTGTGTTGCTGCAAACAAAAATAAACCTTATTACCTTGGCTCTGAGTCACATTATTATACTCAAACATTATTAAAAGACTGATGTTTTAGGTACTGGAATAGAGTAAAATGGATGAAAGTATTTTAGAATATTATTTCAGGCATCATGTTACGAGCTTTATTATTCATGACGCAAGTATAAAATGGTTAGTAGGTCTCGTCAGCCAGTAGAGTTGAGTAATTACCGCAATTTGAGTCTTAATACGAGGGTGTAGGGCTGGAAATTTATTTAGACATAATTGAATAAGCTCTCAACTCTATTGTTATAAATTATGCCTACACGACGTTAGTATAAGTATTTTTAAATGAGCATAAAGTGCCTTTGTTGTGTAGCTAAGTAGGTATACCATTAAACTTACCGGGTATTCCAACATATCGCGCCTTTTTCACTGAAACAAAAAAAGCACATGAGTTTGTCAGTAGACTTATAGTCAAAACTATGAAACTAATCTCTCCTGAGAGAGCTACTCTACGCAAAAACTAGAGCTACCCGCAATCTGTATCAATTTATCAACTGCCGGCAACCCGTAACCGCCCTTATCAGAACTTTGCCTAAAGTTAGTTCATTGAAAACAACGCTTGCCAGTCCCACTACGTTTTTGCGACAGGTCTGCGACAAACATAAATTAGTGGGCAATTTTGTAAAGCTCAAATCTTAGCATGTTGTAAAATTACCAATAAAAATAATGATTTTTAAAATTTATATTACTTTTCTCGTTACTTAGGCAATGCATCGTTATAGGCAGTAGCTACCACTTAACATTAAGTAAGTCATCGGCTTGTTTCTTAATAATAAGTTTATGACTAATAGATAAGAGTGGAAGACGAACACAAGGAATAAATCAGCTTGTTACATAAAAAAAAGTTACTATCTTCTGTCAAAATGGTATATTCCAGAAATCCCCACTGATAAATCCCAACGAATGGGGATTATCTGTCAAATTCGCCGATATAAACGATAATCTGAGAAAATATGAATAAAAACCATTGTACGTACAGGATTACATTTTCAGAATTTCCCTCGCATGTTTATTCCCTTGTGTGTTTCCAACAAAAGTGACCACACAAAGGCAGGCAACTGCTAAGGTATGCAAATTTTCAGCAGAGTTTAAAAACAAGAATGTCAGATATTCCTCTGAACGTTGTATGGAACATCATGGTTGATACTTTTGTTTATTCAACGTTTTAGTAACCAAATTGTTTTGTAATCAAGGATTTTAAAATTGTTTTAGCTCTTAGGTACCTAGGTACTCATACAATATTGGTTATCGTGCATTGCATTAGGATTTTTATTCACTGTTATTTTATAGCGGTTCTATTTGATATTATAATAGTTTTACCTAGTGAGAGACTAGATGGCGTTGTGTAAAATATCAAGAAACTTTACTTATTTATTAGAAGTTGTAAACTAAACAAGAGAGAGAGAGAGAAAGAGATGCAAAGATCACCAAAAGACTTATTACCTAAATGGATTAGTAACATTTCAGCGGCTAACATGAATAAAAACATAAAAATAAAATATAAGCAAGAGAATGTGAAAAGATTGACCGTAGAAATAGCAAGTGCCAAAATAAAAGACAAACTGTAGATACTTGTAGGATAGATCATAAAAATACTGCGACATTTCCAAGTCAAATGCCATTAAGTGCTTCCGAGGCATCTTCTGTTTGCCCTGCCGCGTATAAAAGGGGTGTAAATATTTAAAGGTCGGCGGGAAGAATGAACCAGACATACAAAAAGAGACAAAAATAGATTGTGGTTTGTCGCGTCTATTTCAGTTGTTGTAAATCTGTATGATTCTGTTTTTTTTTTTAGAAAATGCGATAAAATGACAGATCCCTTGAAATGTTCCCAGTTTGAAATGTAATTTTGTAAAAAATGAGTAAACGTGTATTACGTAAAATAGCTCACGCGCTCTATGGATTCCTCAAGTTCAGCGGTTGCACTAAGTTTAATAAAATATTTTCTATGATTGGCTCCCAGTAGGTAGGTACTAAGAAAACGATCCTTCCTGGCGCAGAAGATAAATAACAAAAGTGTTTTTGTTATTTATCTTCTGCGCCAGGAAGGTAGTTTATCCGACAAAAAGTACAGGCAAAAATGCCTAACCTGTTTAAACATAAACATGCTTGAAAAAAAGTTCACTCTTTAATGTCGCGTGTTATTTAACGATTAATAAAAATAATACATGGCCATACCCCAACATAACATAGTCATTTGTTGTTTTTATCAGTGACAAAATCAAAACAGGCTATTATTAGGCTCATACAGGGTGTCTAAAAGTTTCTGAGCAAGCTCTCGCATGGTCGCCCCTTTCCCCCTTGTCCCTTTACTTGTCCTTCACATCAATGCTATGGGTTTGAATAAAAGTGCCCACATGTAAAGGTATGTATTTGGTAACGTATTTAACTCGTAAGTAGATCGTGGGCACCGGTTTTAAAGATACTTTTTTAGGTAGAAAATATTCAGATGAGCATGAAACGGCCCCTCAAATTTATTTATACCTGTTTCCCTGCCAACAAGCAAAAGGCAAACCCTCGCAAAAGATTCATAAAAAGTTATAAATGACAAACATCGTTACACGGGCTTAACCTTCCAGATGCTGTTAGTACCTTTTGATCCATAAAAATTAGTTCTAAAATAGTACATTGTTTTGAGAGTTTATAAGAGGCTATGACGTATCTTCGTACATTTTAGAAAAACTATATTTTGTACGTAACGCCTTGTACTAATATTCCATGGTAACGCTAAGCTTGAACTATATCACACAGTATTCATTTTATTAAAAACGTCACATAAATATTCCAACCCCGTACAAGATTGTGTTATATCAGTAACCAATAACAGTTATTGGGACATGCCATGATGATGTGAATCTCGTAAGTATGAAATATTTTTTTTACTAAGCGTACATTGCTGTAGTTAGAATGTACCCTTCCTTATACTATTACAATCCGAAATACAGGCTAATGAGTCATTTAAATCTAACTAAGTTTTTGTATAGATTATTTTGATAGAAGTGTGGGATAAGAGATTGACCAAAGTTTTCATGTTCTTAAAAAAAACTAAGTTTAAAAAAAAATTGTAGCTACATTCATTATCATCGTTGAGGTCACTCTCGTGAACACCGTCCTAAATGAAAACTAAAACTTTTTATTTCATTGAATGGCAAGGCACCACTTGGGCACTCTGCCAGCTTCAAGTTATACTACAATTTTACTTCACGTCACTTAAAAAGTTAAAGTTAAATCTCTGTAAAACCTGTCTCATTGGTTGTACAGTTTATTTTAGTACGTATTTGTAAACTAGTAAAGTTTTCCAAAGCGCTGCGCTGTGATAGCCCGTTTATCTTCCATGACACAAGCTGGCTGAAATCAATCTTTCTACGTCATTATAATAACCACATTATATCTAGACTCTCCAGTATTTGACGGTTATCATACGATTGCTTTTACTACCAAATGAATAATAGAACAACCTCAATTAACTGCCATCATCATCTGTACCTCTCGAAGGATGGAAATTTTGAAAAAATCTGACAGTCTCCGCGTTAACGTATTCGAGTTATATTGCGCGTCAATGCCAGCTCGACTGCCAACCGTTGTAGTGTCACCGCGCAGTGTATCTCGGATACTTCAGAGTTACGAAATTGGAGACTTTTACCATATTGATTATCATTTCATTTACTCATTCCATAACGCGACAGGGGTTAAAAGCATCTTTGAAGAAATATCATCAGTGTAAAATCTAGACTTTGAACATCAAAGGTGCTATTTCTAAACAGACTGGGCGAACAGGAGCATGTACTTCTATTAATTTGTCACATCGCTGGTCAACACCTGTTTGATACAGCTTATTTCAGACTAGGTTAACTATAATTTATGTATCAACGTGGGAAACATCAACTACCCATCAAAGTAAATCTAACAATCGATTGGGAATACTTAATCGAAATCGATTTACCTAATCCTAATAGAATAAAATAAATGGCCCTAAGATTTAAAGGCCATTAATCTAAAGGCCATTTGCGCTATTTTCAGTTTTTTTTTTTAAGAAGGAACGGAACGTATTTTTCTTGTTTTTAAAAAGTAAACTTATCCTTGACCAATAACTGTTCCTATGGAAACGCGTGTTAAGCGTTTAAATGCTGATATTATCTATTCTGTGACTGCGTTTTCGATTTTGGTATTACCGATCGACCTTTATATCATCGTGAGAATTTCTTAAAATGATTTATACATTTTTAGTATAACCTTAACAGGCACTATAAAGAACTCATAAAAGTTAGTTTCGTATCAATAAAACTTCTTATCATTTTATATATAAAAATATCAACAAAATACACTTCGCACAGGGAACACTTCCACTGGTAATAAAAATCTTTGTACCTTATCGAAATTACTTGAAGCCATTTTCCTTAAATCACGTCGACCAAAACCGTAGTCGATTTATGACGAAACTAGCAAGTAAGCTGTGGATGTACTGTGAAGCGACGATATATTTCAGACTTGTGTAATAAGACCGAATAGCGGTACCATACACCATGATTTGTTAAGGGTAGTAACGTTTTTAGACGTGTTTGGACAGCTTCTAACCTAAAATGTAACCCTTGACTTTTAATTTAAAGTGAAATATCTCTACGTCAGCATGATAAGTTACCGCGGTGGAGAAGCGTTCAGTTCAAGATTATTCTGTCTCTACGTAGATTTTTATCTTGAAATGTAGTGACAAGTTTCTTAAAAAGACAGACCTCGTCTCAGAGGCACTTTATTTTACATCACCCAGTCCTTGCTTCGTTATACTTACTTCGAAGTTTATGATTGAAAAATGTTAAGTTTTTTTTTACATCTGCAATATCGTACAAAATATTTCCGACGTTGCATTTTTAAAACACACAAAGTTCCCTTCAAATCGATATGAACACAAGTTGGAAAAAAGGTTTCCGAGCAACCGTTCCCAACGATCGTTTTACTTTTATCGCAAAAGAATATTGTACATTTATATATTGAATTTCTCTCACGAGATATTAAGTTGAACCCTAGATTGTGTGTTTTGCTGATGTTTTTTCCTAAGCAAATAGAAAAACCAACTAAAACTAGGTTTAGTTTGTGTCACAATGAGTATTTTAGACAATTTAAAGTAGGTATATAAATATTATGCGTAAATTAAAATAAAGTACTGATTCGGTAATAAAAAAAGTAAAATAGAAAATGGAATTTGAACTTTTATAGGTACACTAAATAGATCCATAATGCTCTGGTCTATATAAGATTTCCGTTTCAAAATTAAATCGTTTAAATCTTACTCGAAATACTAATTTCTTTCTCGTAAGAATTATTAACCGAGTAAAGTAAGGTTTATTTATCATGGCAAACGCAGATGGGGTCAAAAGGGGACTAATAACGAATTGGTAGCCTTTGAATAAATCGCTAAAGTACCGACAGAGTATTTATGTTCTTTTAAAAAAAATATAGAGTGTCCTACTTATTATTAATTAGTTAAATAGTATAGAGTAGTGTCCATAATACAAAACCAAAAGTCTGAAAATAAATTAAAATTGAAATGTAGTTATTTTTAACAGACATCACAGATTACAATCAATAACACATACAAATTTAGACTAATTAGAACTATTATAAAAGCTATAAAACCGCTTGAACCGCAGAAACAAAAAAAAACACTAGCGATAAAATTGCTTGCAAAAATGGAATATCCAAACAGTCGCAATCTTCATCGAACTTCATCGAAAAGTAAATCAATCATTTACTTGAAAATATGCTGTGAAACTTATTTCTTGAAGGAACTTGCAACGCGCATCAGTTTTGCATCCCACGAAAGTTTATTGGAAAATGTCTTAACAACCGATGCCGATAGTTTGCCATGACTCAAAAAGATACCTAGATATAATTATGGGAATTACAACACATTTTTATATAGAAGCCTAATTATAATAGTGAGTGCGTTTCTTCATCTGTATCGTAGTACTAAAGAATTTAGAACATTCATGATTTGCTACTACGAGTAGGTACCTAAACTATTAGGTACTTATATCTTTATCTCTATCTTACGAACCTCAACTCATATTCAACGCTCTCTGAAAAACTTAGGTAGAATTTATCACTAGTACGCCGGTATTTTTAGATTGTTAGACAGTAAGTAGGTACGTAACGTTCCGAGCAATACTGTTGCAAACTATGCTTAACAACCCGAAAACACGCAACGATTTCTGATATTTTTAGTCTGAAACTTTTTGGTATGTTTTTGATAGGATACTACTATTTACGTAAGTGGTAAAATAAATACTATTATCTAGGTACCTACTTACTTGTTTTAAGGCCGTTTTTGGATACGAAACGGTAGCCAATGCTGCTTTAACTAAGTTCTTTTGGGATAAACAAAGCTATTACTTAAATCGTCCGTATATAGGTTTTATGAGTCACATATAGACTTTATAAAAAAAAACACACGTGATACTTATGATAAACCAGAAAGTAAATGCACAATCCGATAGACGTTCTCTAAGCCGTCAGCAAAACAACACAGGGGGCAATCGTTGTCACATAAAGATATTTTCTGAACTGTTATCATACTAAATCATAGGTATTCTGTGACTAAATAGTGACATTAGCGCGTTTCAGCGGGTTTTTTGCCGTCAAGAGCTTCTTGTTTTCGTATATCTGTAGCCACGTTGTCGCTTGACATTATGCTGCATGGGCAGCGAAAGCAGTTCAGAGCTTGCGATACGGGGGCTGGATACTAAATATGTATAAAATGAAAAAATTCAAGATGCTTGAAAGTTCACACTTTTCTCGATCAACGGCGGACAAAACGGAAACCTGTATATTTTATAGTATACGTTAGAAAACAAAATTTATTCACAAAGAAAATTACAACTAATACAGTATTTACAATATTTACAAAATACACATGAAACAGTTGAGCGTTGGATACTTCTGAGACAAATAACCGTACGGCCCGCTGGTTCTTTAGCCTATGAACGCCAATAATTGAGAACACACGACTTTTTACTTGTCGAACCTTTGAAAGGTAGGCGAGTTTTAGAAGCGTTTATACTGTAACATCAAAAGGGGGGTTTTTTCATGTTATTCGGCAACGGCACGGTATGCGGTCGTGAAGTAAAGTATAAACGCTTCTAAAACTCGCCTACCTTTCAAAGGTTCGACAAGTAAAAAGTCGTGTGTGTTATTGGCGTTCATAGGCTAAAAAACAAGTACGTAGGTAAGTAAGTTGGCATGACTCCAAGTAGGTATACATATATCTATTCTATTTCGCTGTGAAATATTCATAAACATCTAGACACAAGACTTGTGATTCTGCTAAGCAAGGACAAAGGAATTGTCTGTGATTGAGATACAACATTGCTGTCTTAAGAATCTCTTCACAATGCTCATATTTCGTCTGATGAGTTTTTCGGAGAGCTAAGTTGATTGGAATAGAAAATTTCCGAAATTTAGGAAATAGCTTCTGTCCTTGTGATAAAATTAATCCAAATGTAATATTACTTACAATGGAGAGCTAGGCCACAGCACTCGTATCGTAAGCTCTGAACTGCTTTCACTGCCCGGCATATTGTCAAGTGACGTGGCTACAGATATACGAAAACAAGAAGCTTTTGACGGCAAAAAACGCGCTGAAACGCGCTAATGTCACCATTTAGTCACCGAATACCTATGATTTAGTATGAAAACAGTTCAGAAAACCTGCCAGGCTTAAACCTGGCAGGTTTTTATGAGACAACGATACCCCCACTGGTAGGCATTGTCATTTTACCTTGGAGTATTCTTGTTTTTTACTCAGCAAAGTAAGAAGACCCAGATTTTATCTATTTAATTGGAGATTTATAGGTTTGTTACTTACTATGTCAATTGCAATGACAAAATGCGTTTTCAATGAAAATACATACAAAAGGCCACTACTTTTTAATTGCTACTCAGAGATCTTTTAAACTACTAAGTATATGTACGAGTTGGTAACTTGTTTGATAATAATACAATTATCAGACACCTACAAGCTTATTATTTATGCAGCGTCAGGTGCCACTTTTTAATATACCACGTTAGTATTTTGATAAATCACCTTAACGCCTCACTCATATAGATAAGTACCGCACATTATATCTACATAGGTGCCGTGAAGAAGAATACCAAACGAACTTCCTCGAGAAGTTTTCTCCTCGACTCAGAAAGTTCATTAATTACATCAACGCGGGACGTCTGGGCTTAATTAATCTTTCTATCTCGATCGAAGACTTTCTTCTTATGTATTTTAAATTATAAGTTTCATAAGGATTTTGTGGTTTTGATTATCTTGAGATGATATTAGCACAGGACCGTAAGGAATACCTACCACTGATATAGAGAGGGAGTATATGAAGTTCAGCTGGTGGAAACTTATGAAAATTATTAACTTGATGGTATTACGTTGCGTAAATTGTCAATGATTTGTTTTTAGATACTTTACTGTTTATAACAGATTGCAGACAAGCATTTTCATCAATATTCAAAAAAGCCAACAGTCGAATATAGTCTTTTTCTAATAGAATTCGAGCGCGATGGATTTTGAGTAATCTCCACCCAGCGATTTCCCGCGGCAACCAATTACGGAACCTATTGTAAAACCTCCTTATTCCTAATGACTCTAATTCACGTAAATCGATTTAATTTTGAATAACCAACCGCAACATTATTTCTTGGAAGTAACAAAATGTGAAAAACACAAAGAATTTTAAACGAAAAAGAATCGCACCCGCTGTTGGAAAACTGCAAGCAAATATGAGACTTACAGTTGGAAATTTAAGGCTTAATATCTCAACAGTTGGTTTGGGAGAAGTTTTCGCAATATGGATGGAAGGTAATGGCAGTGAGCCAACAATAACGGATCCGCCATGCCTATTCAAAGCTATGCCTCGACATATTGAAATAATTTCATAGTTAGCTTACAAATATTTGTATTAAAAGGGTTACCCTCTAGCACAAAATGATCCACAATTTTTTTTTTTATAGTACCTACAACTCCCTTTATTGACACTAGGTACATAACAGGTATAGTAAACCAAATTTTAACTAAATTCATTATTGCGCTATTTTAAGATAGCATGCAAAAAATTATACAATATAAGTTGGGTAGGTCTAATAACAACTATACAATTTATCAAATCTAGCAGCCGTTAAGCCATGACGGAGGCCTTAAGGCGGCCTAAAAACTCCGTCACCAGATGTAGGCGACGCCTTATTTTGTCTATTTTTTTATAAGTAATAATTCTGTTCTCTATGGTCCAAAATTGGCAATATGGCCGTTTTGCTTGAACTAAGAAAATATGACCTGTAATAATTGTGTAAATCTAAAAGTAAATAAATGATAGCTGTAATAATAAAAAGTGCCTTGGTTTTCATCATCTTTGCCACCTCTTCGCCGGAGCTCATCTACATTGTCCTTCGAACCCGATCTGCAAAGAAGTTTGCAAATGTTCCACACGCCGCAACGTGCTACGCAATCAATGGTTGTAAGCACGAGGAAGGCTGTCAAACAGCAGCAAGAGGCGAAGTCTGCAAGTATGATGCCAACACAGCCGCCTGCAGAACATCATGATAAAAAAAAAGACGAACAATTTCACCGACGTCGTACATTTTGCTTGGAGGCAAACAGTGTCGTGAAATCGGAGCCGCCATTACCATCCGGCCCGCTGCTACCGACCATGCCGCCGCCATTAGAATCAAAACATCACTCTGTCGGATCGAAATCCAAACGCTCGTCGTCATCTGTGGCAGCACAAAAAGCCAAGCTGGAACTACAAGCAGCAGAAGCAAAGGCAAAAATCCAAATGGATCTGATTGATAAGAAACTCGTCGCTGAAATGGCCGCTATGCAAGAATGCCATTCAAAAAGTTCAAGAACGGACGAGGAATTGTTGGACACAAGAAGTCAAGTGGAGAAGTGGCTCGAGCGAAGTCAGCATGAACTGAACACACAGCCCGCCCCCGATCATGGTCATTTATCGGGCGCGCCGTGTTTGCCGATGACATGTACCATCGGCACAGAAGGGACAGTAGAAATGCTAGCAAGCGCACTCAAGAATCTTACAGCCGCTAACGCCTCCGCCAACAATGGATCCAATGCAAAGCTAATGAGTCGCATTATTTGCAACCCCAAAGATTTACCTACTTTTGAAGGGGACCCCATGGAATGGCTTCAATTCAAGCAAGCATACGAAGAGTCCACCCAACTTTGTAGTTACACCTCAAAGGAGAACCTATGGCGACTTCGAAAGAGTCTTCGCGGGCAGGCAAAGGAAGCCGTGTCAGCTTTACTAATAAGTGCCTCAACGCCCGAAGATGTGATGTCAACCCTGGAACTACAATTTGGAAACCCAGATGTGATCCTGTCTAAAATAATGCTGAACCTTAAGAAAATGAACCTAGTATCCCAGGATTATATAAAAGATATTGTATCTTTTGCTGTGAAAGTGAGAAATTATGTGGTAGCAGTCAGTGCGATTGGTCGAGATGAGTATTTAGTGGCCACCAATGTGATAACAAATGTGCTATCAAAGTTACCTACAGTCCTACTATCGAAATGGGCCGACTACAGTTATCCTCTCATCACTGAAGGTAGAAAACCAACACTGAACACTCTATCTGACTTTCTCACACAAGAAGCTAAAAAAGCTAATACTTTGGCACTAGTGAACACTAGCAGTCTAGACTATAACTGTAACAATAGAAAGAGATCCCAGGAGCCTTCATCTACTCGCTCACACTCACACAATACAGTTTTAGTACAAAATGAAGAAGACCTAGACAACAACAAATGTAAATTCTGTCACACAATGAAACACAAACTGCCAGAATGCAAGAAGTTTCAAAAAGCACTACGCAAACAAAGATGGGCTTTTGTAAAAAAGCAAAGATTATGCTATAAATGCCTTTTGTTACAGCATGACAGAAGTACTTGTCCAGCACCAGCATGTGACATAGATGACTGCGGGTTACTCCATCATCGCTTACTTCATTACCCGAGCACCAACAACAACAACGTGACTACTTCCAACATGGCCGCTGAGCTTCACCCAGGCACCAACGGAGGGCAGCAGACATCCGGAGGTCCACAGGAGCAGCAGCCTGAAAGTGTAACAAACATCAACACACAAACTGTATGTAAAGTTTTATTAAAAGTAGTGCGTTTAAACCTACATGGACCTAAAGGTACTATCAGTGCGGTCGCATTATTAGATGATGGGTCTACAGTGAGCTTGATAAACTCTGCGTTAACTTCTCGGCTAGGGCTGCAAGGGCGCCCAGAAACCATGCGAGTGTCGGGTGCATGGAACAACAATGAACTTAAATGTGAATCTGAGGTAGTGCGTCTTCAACTTTCTACATGTGATGGAAACAAATATGAACTTAATGCGCATAGTGTTAAGGAACTTAATTTACCTAGACAAAATTTGTGTTCAGTAAATTGTAATGATTTTGCTCATTTAAAAAATGTAAAAAATTACTTATGTAATGAAAATGTTAAACCAGACTTGTTGATAGGACAAGATAATTACCATTTGATAAGGCCATTAAATGCTAGGGTAGGTAGGTCAAATGAACCTTGTGCAACACTCACTCTGTTAGGTTGATGTATTCATGGAAGGGTACCGGTGACGTCATCACATGTGCGTCATTCCACGCTCTTCATCCAGGATGATGTCCAGGCTGCTAAGGAGGAAGAAGGTTTGGTGCTGCTGCAGCTTCATGATGAGGTAAGAAACTCATTTTCTATCGAGTCAATGGGTGTATCTAGCAAACCTCGTCAGAATGCTGAAGACTTGCGTGCCATAGAACAACTGGAGAAATTAGCTGTTCTAAAGGAAGGCAGATGGCACGTTGGACTTCCATGGCGCGATCCTAACTGTAAAATGCCTGACTCTGAGCCAACAGCACTACGTAGGTTCAAAAATGTGGAACACAAGATTTCTTCGAATGAGGAATATGGTCATAGGTACAAGGAAAGGGTTAACCATCTTTTTGATAACAACTTTGCCGAGGAGGTCACTGACCTTACAAAGAACGACAAAACATGGTACCTACCACATTTTGGTGTTGACAACCCTAACAAAAAGAAACTGCGTCTTGTATTTGATGCCGCCGCCAAGTCGAGAGGTTTATCATTAAATGATTATTTACTTACAGGTCCTGATCTGCTGATGTCATTATATGGCATAATGCTGCGTTTTCGTGAACATAGGGTCGCGATTGCTGGGGACATCAAGGACATGTTCTTGAGAGTAAAGATATTGCCTAGCTGTCAAGACGCACTCAGATTTGTATGGCGAGACCATGTAAGTAGCTTTATGAAAACTTATAAAATGACTTCATTGGTTTTTGGTGCAAGTTGTTCTCCGTTCATAGCTCGATTTATAAAGAACAAAAACGCGCTGCGTTTCCAACAATCAATGCCGTCAGCTGTTGAAGCTATATGTAGCCAACACTATATGGACGATTACATAGATTCGACGCCAGATTCGGCGACGTGTATCAACCTAGCGCACGATGTAAGCAATATTCACCAGTCCGGAGGGTTTGTAATATGTAACTGGTTGAGTAATAGCGCTGAGGTTCTGAATGCATTACCTAGCGATAAACTTGCGTCTAATGCCCACAAATTTAAAATTGGTATGCCACAAGATGGAGAACGAGCCCTAGGACTTTTATGGTTCCCTGATGATGACACCCTAGGCTTTGATGTATCGTTCAAACGAATTCCTGAGGAAATCCTCAACGGAAGGCGACCTACTAAACGGGAGGCACTGCAAGTAATAATGAGTATCTTTGACGTCTACGGGTTTTTATCTCCATTCACTATAAATGGTAAGATTATCTTACAGCTGACATGGAGATCAAAAATAGGATGGGATGACTCGTTAGACGATGACATCTACGACAAATGGTTAAGCTGGCTAAAGGTTTTAAAATTAATCGGTAGCATACGCTTACCTCGCTGCTACCATAGCGCCACAAACATAACCGCTTCTTTTCCGGCGGGTTCCGCTTCTTCTCCGGTGGGTAGTTTACCAGGGCATGCGCTCCCATCAGCTGATTGCTATAGCAACCTAGAGCTGCATTTATTTAGTGATGCATCTACGCAAGCTATGTGCGCTGTAGCATTTTGGCGCTGGACGGTAAACAACGAAATAAAAGTAGCTTTTGTGTCAAGCAAATGTCGAGTAGCACCTGTAAAGCCTACCACAGTCCCTAGGCTTGAGCTACAGGCAGCGCTGATGGCAGCCAGGCTAGCGGAAACTATACAGACCGAGCATAGGATAAAGCCGATACGTAGATACTTTTGGTGTGATTCTACGACAGTTCTGCAGTGGGTTCGCAATGACAGGCGAACTTATAAAACTTTCGTAGCTCACCGACTAGGTGAGATCGATGAACTGACAAATCCTAACGAGTGGCGGTACATACCTACCGCTATAAATGTCGCAGACATTGCCACTAGGGAATCTTATGATGTAACCGTTTTTCAATGCGAGTGGTTTAATGGTCCCACATTTCTTTCCAGTGAAGAGCAGTCGTGGCCTGCAGACATCGTACAAGGAGCTCCTGAAACAGACAAAGGTGATGTTGAGTGCGTGTCTACCATACAAACTGTAAGTACGTACTTACCTGTCGTACCTGAACCTAGTAGGTTCTCTTCATGGTTGCGTCTGTTGAGAAGCACCGCCGCTATGCTGAAATTCATAGACAGATGTAGGTATAAAATACTTACCGATGACTGTACATTAATGAGGCGCGCGGAATGCTTACTCATGAAGTACTCACAGGCTCAATCATTTAGTGAAGACCTAGCTGAAATTAAGGCTGGGAAGGACGTAGGTAGACAGAGTAAACTACTCACCTTATCGCCAGTTTGTGATGAGCACGGTATACTGCGCGCGAGTGGCCGTATTGACGCCGCCGCCGACGTTTCTCTCGCTACGAAGCAACCTGTAATTCTAGATGGAAAAAATTACATTGCAAAACTGATCGTGCGTCACTACCACGTGATGGCTGGCCATGGCGGCCAGGAAATGGTAGTCAACGAATTAAAACAAAAGTATTGGATTATTAAACTTAGACCAACAGTAAAGAATGTTGTCTCCGTATGTAATTTTTGTAGGATCCGCAAGGTCAAGCCCATAGCACCACGCATGGGTAATTTACCGGCAGGACGGATGGCTCACAACCAGAGACCTTTCACCCACTGTGGAGTGGACCTTTTTGGACCCATGGAGGTGACGGTTGGTAGACGCCGCGAAAAAAGGTATGGAGTCCTTTTTACTTGCCTAACAGTAAGAGCAGTCCACGTTGAAGTGGTACATGCACTGACGACCGACGCCTTCTTGATGGCACTTCGTCGCATGGCTGCTAGAAGAGGATGGCCAGGATTCATGTACTCCGATAATGGCACTAATCTGCGCGGAGCAGATACCGAATTGAAAAGGTCGATCCAGGAACTCGACGAGGAAGTGCTGAAAGCGACTGCGAGCAACTACGGAACGCAATGGAGTTTCATCCCACCAGTGAGCCCTCACTGGGGTGGGGCGTGGGAACGCCTCATCAGGAGCGTGAAGACCACACTCAAGGTGGTACTCAAGGAGCGCGCGCCCAAGGATGAAGTACTCATCACCTTACTCGCTGAGGTCGAAAATATTGTTAACAGCAGACCGTTGAGTCACGTTTCAGTAGAGCCTGGAACAACAGAGTCGCTCACGCCAAATCATATTTTGCTTGGTACGTCTTCAAACTTACCTTTGCTTGGAGCCTTCGATGACTCGGACCTCCACTTAAGGAAGCAGTGGCGTAAAGCGCAGGCGCTAGCCGATATGTTTTGGAGAAGGTGGGTGCGTGAGGTATTGCCAGATATGATACCCCGACAGAAATGGAGTAAAGATCAAGATCAACAACCACTTCGTGTTGGAGACCTTGTTTTTGTCGCTGATCCCGATTCCCCCAGGTGCGTATGGCCTAGAGGCATCATTCAGGAAATATTTCCAGGTAGCGATGGTAGAGTTAGAGTGGTTGCCGTGCGGACTCAAACCGGTACCCTGAAACGTTCAGTAACACGCGTCGCCAGGATATCCTATTATGAGTGAGTGTTGCCAAGGCAACACTAGGGTGGGGAATGTAGGCGACGCCTTATTTTGTCTATTTTTTTATAAGTAATAATTCTGTTCTCTATGGTCCAAAATTGGCAATATGGCCGTTTTGCTTGAACTAAGAAAATATGACCTGTAATAATTGTGTAAATCTAAAAGTAAATAAATGATAGCTGTAATAATAAAAAGTGCCTTGGTTTTCATCATCTTTGCCACCTCTTCGCCGGAGCTCATCTACACCAGAGTTGGCCACTAAGTCATACGAGCTTACTTGTTTATCAAATCTCCAATCTCCATTCATTATCTTTGTTCATTATAACTCCCAGCATTATTGGTATTCAAAAGCCATTTGCGTAGTTCACTTATCGATAGTACTCGAAACGATAAAACCTACACGAACCCATTCGTCACAATAATATTAAAAGTAAATAGACTCCACGGCACTATAATAACCGATCTATGACTAACATGGCAATAAATTAACTTTCTATTCATTTATTCGAGTAGGCTCACACAAAAGAATACTCTACTTAGATGGTTAAAAAAAACTAATGACTTATATGCCTAACGCGCCGAATGAAAGAGATATTGGTTCAATTTCGCAAGTCAACTGGTAGTACTTAAATATGTAGGTTTTGGGTGTAGTTTAGTCAAGATCATAAGCAATGATGAGACAAAGTTTGAAAAACGTTGTATGATTAAAACAAGCCACTTTAATGATTTTTTCAACGTGTTTAAAGGAATAAGTTTAAGTTTTAAGTTAAGTTTCTCAGTGTACAATAAAGAATAAAAACTTTACTTTAGCGCAAAAATAGCGTGAGTAATTAAACATATTCGAAATAAAAAAAAGTGACCCACTTTTGTCACCAACGGTACTCGTATTTACTACGACAAAGAGAACCCACGTAGGGTCAGGATATAGGTACTATGTATTGTGAATGTTGAGAGAGCTTTCTATAAAGCTACATTAGGTAATTATTGAAGGAAAATGGTAAATACCGCGTTATAAAGGCACGAAACGCTGCGGTTTTTGCCGTCCAAAACAATAAAACCACGTAGCAAAGGATTATTTTGTTGACACGGTATTAAAAGGTCAACCAAAACCACACTTTGTGCAAAAGTGAGAATGTATCGTTGAATTTAATTTAGCAAAAGCTGTTTATTTTAAAAACTTTATTTCTCAAACCATTTGTCTAAAAGGCTGCATTGCTAGCTTTAACGCGGTTTTCCACGAGTGGTATTAAACTAAAGTTCCCTACGTGTGTTACCTACAACTGTATTTTCTACTATTTTAAAGTTTAAACTCTTCTTACGAAAGTTTCAATACATTTTTGACTGTTAAGTATATATACCCATATTTTTGTACTTTAAAGCTACAGCAAAAGTAACTCTTCAGAAGCTGGACGTAAATGTAAATTTCATTTATCTGGTTAATTAATTAGAACTTAGGTTCAGACTGGAAGCGACGGGCTCGCTGCGCTGGCACTCATAACAAAGTGATTTATGCCCAGAATGCGATGACGCAAGTACGCAGCGACCGTGACCCTGTGCCTGGGCCTAAGGTCACTTATCACGCCACCCGCTTATGATGAAACGCGCAAAAAAATGTGCAAAACACCATTGACAGACTTCCATGTTCTGCTAAAATCAGTGCGTATTTTATGTTTAGTGAAAATATTAACAGTTTATAAAGAGTGTTCTTGAAGAGGAATGAATAATGAATAAAATAATAATTGAACAAAAAAGACATGCTGTGGATACCTACCTACTCTTGTTTCTTGAGAGAAAGCGCGCTAAAACTTTGCATTTAGCATATGATACATTTTTTTTTAACACATACATAATTCAAATATACATTTTATATTATTATGTTGTACCCTATAAACCACAGAAGGTATAAATACATATTTAGTTCAAGGTAATTCCATAAACATTGCTAAATAACTAAAACCATAAAGAATACCCTGCCTATCAAGGACCAACCTAGTAAGAGTAATTTGTATATCAACAAAAAAAGATTTCCACAACCATTGTACCTATTTGTTTGAAGTGGATGCCGGGTAACTAATAATTATTCACCTGTATGTTTAATATGTTTATGCTCGATGCCTATCATGAATTTAGATCTTTCTCGGTATCATTCATAACGTAGTAACTTTACCCAAGCTTGTTTTCTAGAAATGTCGCAGTAGAACGGCTTCCTAGAACTTTATTCAAAAGCCGGGTAATCTTGTTTGTTTAGACTTCAATAACATAATTCACCCGGTAAAATTACCCTAAATTAATAAATGGCTGGCTATTGTAGAAAAAGCATGAGGACTGTGTGACTCAACCAATAGAAATGCATGCTTATCAATCATCATCATCATCATCAATCATCAATCAATATATATAAAACTCTTTTGAAGCTGACAGAGAATCAACGCACAGCCTAAACCATAAGTCCTAGAGGTATGAAATTTGGAGGGTAGGTTCCTTATATAGTGTAGGGGCGCACTAAGAAAGGAATTTTGAAAAGTCGCACCCTAAAGGGTAGCACGCGAGCAAACGCCGCGGGTGACGGCTAGTACTCTTATAATTTTTTTTAATTAGCGGTTTTGGTTCCACTGCTTGGCCAAGGCTTCTCCAGTTCTTTTCACTGGTCTCAGTTCTACACCAAAGACTGTAGGTAGATGTAGAATAGATTATGACGTCATCGCTTCTTCGATCTACCTTAAACTTTCATCAACGCTGAGATAGTTTTGCGCGCAGTTTATAATAAATACTTAATAGGTACTAAAAAAATGCTATAATTATAAAGATTTCTTAAGGTAATTTCACGGTTGAATTCAAAACAAATTATCTTCTATTGTCACTAACGACTTACCATCTTACCACTAAGAATACATTCAAAACTTCAGCCCGTCTCCTGCATCTGTGTGGGTTCGATGTAATATATTCAACTACTTGATGTAGCGACTAGCGAGTAGCGAGGAAGTAACATAATAGCTTTAGAAACACCGCCGATAAGATAAATACGCAAAGTTCTTTAATTTAAGGCTTCTGTCGGCTTGCGTGAAGTGTTCGATCGCGGTCTCTTAAGTTGGCTTGTGAGAGTAGGGTGAGAACAGACATATGAAACTAAAATAGAGTAAGTAGTATAAATACTGGTGAAAATATTATGGAGCGCCATTTAGCCTCGAAATAAATAAAGCTTTTGACAGCTGATTTATGATGATACTAAAGTTTGAAAAACCTGCTAAGATTAGTGTGTGTCCATGTAAAATAATAATATAACTTGGAATTAACCGCGTTGAACAGAAATAACTACATTATTGATAAACCAACTTGAGGAAATGAAACAAGTTGGGTACTGCCTTCCAGAATTTACTCTACCGGATTGAAAACAAAGTTTTCTGTACACGTACTCGTAGCTACCTCGTAGCATGTTCTACGGCTTTCCGTAGCAAGTCGCTACGTCGTAGAACTTTGTATTACTTCGAGTTATGTAGTTTTCCGCCGATTTCTGCCACTATTCGGCTGTAAGGAAGAAATGTTTGATTTCGGATAAAAGATCGTTGGGTTTCGGTAACAATACCAATAACATGACACGAATACAAATACTCTAATTGGGTTAGTAATAAAAAAAATACAAAAATATTCTGCTTGGATCATTTTGAGATCATTTTGATACGCCTACTATATAAAAGGACCACCTACATTACATGGTTGAGAAAATACCTTCAATATTTTGTCAATAAGTTGTAATTATCTCCAAAATCAAATTCACCTTTTTTTGAAGTTGGTTAAAAAACGACCACGTATTAACACATTCATATTATGAAGGAGAACACGTCATCAATAATGTATAGAGCCAATATCCCGTACTTAAGGTCTGAGTGGCTGATGAATGCGGCGCGGCGTCGGGACAGATATCGACTGAGAGGTATTGGGATCGACAGGCTAAAGTCCACTGTCCACTGCAGATGTACCAAGAATGAGTACATACTCGTATCTAAGGCTATCTTTTACGGTAATTGGTCGAGCGTGCGAATGAACAGAGTTGTATGAGACCCCGCACTGTGATGCTGAAGTCAATTTTGTAGTATACGTCATACCAACGTACTAAGCATGCCGGTGACGATGAGAGCGCGTACATAAACCTGACTGCCACATCTTGCTGCTAAATCGTCAGATGACGGTCATGTTTTTTAAATGATAGTGACTCTACTGAAATAGTTTTTTGTAAAAAAAAATACGTGCTTTGGCTTATACTTAGTTATTATCAAATTTATTGTTTTAAGAGCCTTAAGAGTTGTCTGGTTATTTAGAGTTTGCATCAAAACCAATTTGAAAGCCTATTACCATGAAAGCTACTTAGGTAAGATTATACCATGTACAAATCTTTTTGGGGTGGCCCTGCACATTCATTCCATTAAAACTGTTGACAATAAGGCTATTCTTGATGACCACTACTGTTCCCTGGGTCTGGATTTTGACAAATATTGACATAGACATAGACATTCATTTATTTACTACATGGCACACAACATACAAAACATATAGACAAGTACAAATGAAATAATAATAATAAAAATAACGAAAGCACTGAATTTAAAAGGAAAAAATAAATATATACTAAATAACATAAATTGGTGCCTATATGTATGATGCCTGCCACAGCAGCAAATGGGTCCTAGCTCAGCAATTTGCCTACTGTTTTAGCAGTAGGCGCTGTTATTCTGCTACATATTACATACTACATATACATACAAATTACACATACAAACATTCTACATATTACATATTGCGTCATTTTGTACTGAAAAATGACATGATTTCTGTCAAAATCTTTTAATCCAGGTTGGAACGGTGGTCAAGAGTAACCCTACAGACTCTAGGGTACCCCTTCTGATCCATCGTTGTGTCTTCACCGTGGTTAGTGTGCACTCACCTTTAGCCGTGACACAAGTGGTGTACTACAAGGTGTCGTAAACACGCAGGCCCACGAAATCACCACTTGACCACCTAAATAAGTGTCCCATTTTTCCAAACTTGGACCGGAACTTTTGGAACTAAAAAGTACTACCGGTTAATGGTAGATTTACATTACGTCGCATTGTTGGGTGAATTGGCTCGTTAGGTGTGGTACCACAGGAACCTATTAATTTTTATGCCCCTGAAACCTGCATTTTCGGGTTTTTCTTTCAACCTAAACCACTATTATTATTTTGTCTATGGTCATAATTTTTATGTTTTTAATTTTAAAAGCCATTTTTTTTAAAAAAAGGATGATAGTCATAAACGGTTTTATATTTCCAGACTTGTATTAAATGAGTGTTGAACTTTTTGATCGCGTGCTTGTATTTTCATGGGTTTTTACATGCATAGGTTTGCTACGTATAGACATCATAAAACATAAACTTTGAGTACGCTACAAATACTAAATTTTCATACTACTATGTTTTGTCTAACGAGCAAACCATTTTATTTGATAATAGAACTATCAACTATCTATATTGGTCCACTACTGGATGTAGGTCTTTCCCAAGACATTTATGAATAGAACTGAAAGCGTTTATTCTGCGACAAAATAAAAAAACAAAATATCATAATATATAAACAAAGACTAATTAAAAAATACTATGATTAGTGACAGCAAAATTGGTCGTCACTCAGTTTATGCTAAAAAAATAGCGTGATACTACAACGCTGATCATCCATGACACCAATTTACCTTAAAAATGGGGGAAAGATAAAACACAGCATATTCAAAGCTAAGCTTTTATCCGTTGAAATCGTGAGCACGTTTTTCTCTTGTTCAACTTTAACTTCATGGTTTTATGGCTTTTGTAACTTGTTGTTACAATTCTGCCAGTGTCTGAACTACAACGTTTCTCTTCTCTCTTGTCAGTTTCTCTTGAACCATTAGTTAATGATAGAATGACCGTTTCGTCTGAATATCTGAGCCTGATAATAAATCACGTTCTAAAACCAATATAATAACAAAATACCGAATGGTAAGTACCTATTTCTCAAAAAGCACTTGATAATCGTTGCATTTGTAAACGAGCTATTGACGTGTTAGACTAAGGCCATTTGGCAACTACGTAAAACGTGGCCTTTGTACGTCACTGGTGTCGATTCTGTTGGTGCATTTTTCACTAACCTGATTTGACAGCGCACAAATTAAGGCTGCATTTGTCGTTTCAGTTTATGAGAAAGGGACGGCAGCATTTTTAGTGGTGCCTCTTTTTAGCATTTTTTTTAAGGCAATGGACATTGCATCGGCGTTTTTTTACCGCCTACGCGATTGTACTTTCTTCAACACTCAGACATCATGATAAGCAGATTCACTGCACACAAAAACTAAATCATCATAATACAATTTTGAAGATTCTTACTTCTTACTTAAAACATTTGAATTAAAAATATGAAGCGTCTCAAAGAATATAATGTCTTTTTTCAATTAAATGCACAACAACAAGGGGAAACCAATTTGCTCGAGCAGTTTTTAATACGAGTCGTATTGTACAGAAAATATCATTTGACTGTGAATCGTAGCGTGAAAATGGACGACATTGAACAAGGTACTATCAGCAACAAAAGTTTATGAATAATTTACGATTATTCATGTTTTTGGAGCTATTTTGTTTTGAAAACTTTTAAACTACAAATTTTTTAACTAATATGTGATGAACAATTTAAAATTATCCAAGTTTTGGAAGCTTTTGACAATTTTTCATGAAACTTTTGCAAGAGCTTATGTATATTTTTAAATTAATTTCAATGTTAGAAGTACTTATAACGTTAAACGAAAGTATTTACTTGAATTTTAGAAATTCAATTAGCTCTAAGCGATTTGACCGCCCGTACAATGGGCGGTCTTACATATCGCCCGTACAATGGGCGATATGTTTAGCTATATTTCTTTTATAATTTTTTATTCTTGTTTATTAGTTTTAAGGTGTACAAAGTGTTTTCATTCATTCATTTGTTCAATTCGTTACTGCTACTGAGTGTACAGCTAAGCAATCATTTCGTTTCGATCGACGAATCTTCGTGCCAGAAATGCCAATGTAATTCGCTTATGTACATCCGGTCTCAATAAAATGTAATGTACTCGTTCCATTTACTCAGTCTCCAAGGAATGTTGTATACAAAAATAACGAGATATTTAATGTTCATTGACAGGCGTCATGGCTCAGTCGGTAGTAGCTCTGCCTTCCGTGCTATGGGTCGTGGGTTCGATCCCCACCGAGAACAAGCATTTGTGTGTTGTAAACATAGATGTTTGTTCTGTGTCTGGGTGTTTCTATGTATTATAAGTATGTATTTACAAAAAAAAAATGTATGTATGTATTCTATCAGCCATCTAGTTTCCATCGTACAAGCTTTGCTTAGTTTGGGACTAGAAGGCGTGGTGTTAAGTGTCCGTGAATATTTATTTATTTATTTATTTATATATCGTAGTTATTACTTTATTGAAATCTTACTTACACAGAACTTTGGAAACCCAATAGATATAACCTGTTGGTTATTTGGTTAACATATAGATTCAAATACCTATACCTATTAATAATAGAATTATCATTAAAGTTGCATTAGAATGGCCACATAGCTCGCAAAACTGACAACTCTGGAGAATAGATTCTTGAATGACGAACCTGAAAGCTTAGTGTAGGTCGGTCACCCGATAGGTTGACGACATTGTTAACGTGAAAAGTCGATGGATGGCAGACACCCAAAATCGCTCTTTCTGGAACTAAGGCGCTTATGTCCAGCAGTGGACTTCTACAGGCTGATATGATGATGATGGATGATATTACTATACTTAATAGCCTATATTATGGAATAATGCAAATATTATCTTGCCTTGTACTGTAGCAAAAGATACAGAGTTATATTGAATTTTTTTTTATACATTTACAAAAATATTATCGTAAGATACGAGTTTTGGCGGAAGTATAATGACGACAAGAAATAGTACTTTTATATTCACACTTCTTTCTGGTAATATATCCGAGAGACATGGTTCATAGGTTGCCGTAAGTAGGTAGTCATACGTCCTGTATTGATAACCCGTCAAACCTCCTCTCGACCTCTTCGTCTCGCTAATAGCTGTACGTGACTCACCAAAGGGAGATGCTCTAGGGAGGTAATGTTTTTTACGTGCCTGCTAATGACGAGGCCCAGCTTTGAGGCACTAGCCTAGTTCCCCGGCCTTTCATCAAAGATGTAGTGTAAAGATAAACCTTTGAACACGTTCTATAAAGCTTTGCTCGTCCAGTGAACATAATTAGTAAATTATTGAAAGAATGATGATGAGTTACAATATTATTTGATTGAAAACTATTGTCTTTTCTGCTAACTTATTAAAACTTCTCTCAACTTTGATTAAGAAGTAAAAAATGTTTTTAAAAGCGTTGGTTTCTATGTTAAAAAAAATATGATTAGACTCAAAAATAAACAATTTTGTAAAAGTGATCTAATTTTGATGCTGACTGTACATAAATGAAAAAAATTGAAACCTGCTCGTAAAATATCAGGATAGACTAAGAATTAAAAGTCGTTTAGTATAAAAAGATATTGAAATAATAATTCTGATTCTTCAAATCCAATATCACAGAATCTTTTATAGGATTTAGAGGAAGTCGGAGCTAAGCCCTTTGAATTAAAGATCAAAGTTCCAACGTAAGCCATGATAATATGATAGAATGGTACGATTTTTTTTCAATTTTGCTGTCGACGATAATAAAATCGTACTTATTTCATTCGTCGATAGCAAAATTTGAGTCAGAATTTTTAATCAAAAAAATTACATAGGTTCATATTCCAACTTACTGAAAATGGTGTATATTTGCTGCAATATTATCATATACATTTTCCATAAAATTTACACCTAAGTTTTCAGGCTACTTCAAATTCCTAACTAAAAACTAGTTGATGTACCCTATGTGCAGAATCCACTGACCCATTTGGCTTCGAAATGAAACGTATCCACACGCAAAGAATGATAAAGGAAAGCCCTGAATGTGGAATGAGTCAACTGCTCTTTATATTACACGGTCTATGACGAGACCAGTTTTTAGGACTTTTATGTAAGTAATGCACATGATGAAACGCGTCGAAAAAGTGTAAGTGGATATGTATTTTTAAGCAGATATAAATATCGATGGCGTCTAAAATCAAAATAAAGCTCAAAATCCGATAACAGACAGAAACCAGAATCTATAAATAGAAAATACATTCTTTCGGAAATATAAAAGACTACGTTACAAATAATCTCCGCTCGTTTTTGATGATGTAAGAAGCGTCAAAGTAATTACCTCTCTCAATTTTTTTTATGAAATGGCTTGTGGGTCGTAGAGCAAGAAAAGTATAATGTTGTTTTATTTCGTTTTAGATACATACATGAAATGCCCAAGACATTTAATCTTGTTAAGAAAAAGTTCGCTGTAAAACATGTAAAGTTAAAAGTTTCACTTCGATAACAATAGTTTCTCTAAATGCACTGAAATAAGCATTTCCATCGCTAATTTATAGGGTGTAGTCTGTCACTTGATTCAGACTATAGTGCGCAGGGGAGCAACCCAATTTGATGTTTCCTTGACAGATGTTTGACAATGAACATTGTTTATAAACTTCAAGATATAAAAAAGAGGGGAGACGAGTTTTGACATTTTTTGAAACGACACATAGCACTTTTATTTTAATAGTTTTTCTTGTGTTATTGTGAGTATTGTTGTTTAATTTTGGTGGAATTTTAACCAATAATACTTAGGTCGTAACATAAAGTGTGAGCCATTTGAAAAAATGTGTGTAAAGTGGTTTTTCTGAATGTGAAAATTCGTGTTAGGTTTTGAAGACAAAATCCACCATTTTCTTTTCAAAACAAACGACAGCCGACTTGACAAATGACTTGACTTGACTTATTTATTACAATTTTAACACTTGACATTGGCAAATTGTCTGTCGAAATGACGGACACAGGCCATTACTGAAGAGAAGAAGAAGAAGAAGAGAAGAAGAAGAAAAAGAGGGGAAAAAAGAGAGCGTCTATTTAGAGTCTCCCTTCTTCACCGGTAATTTTTCTTAGCCTACCTACTCAGATCTCCGCCTTTTGTTAAAAGATTAGTAAACCAGTAAACGCCAATAAACACTGACATTGGCAAATTCGTGGCAGCCCTAGCCACCGAACAGCCACAACAAAAAAAGAAGAAGAAGAGCGTCTATAGCACTTTATGCAAGTTGATAAAAACAAAGAAAACTATAGCCCAACTAAAAAAGAAAGGTGTGAGTGAAGCCTGTACTCGGTCAAAAGTACGAGCATAATCGTTTAAGTAATAATTGTGGATACTAACTTTGTTTTGAGTTTAGCCATTAATTTCGCAATGAGCTCAATTTGTTTAATGGAGTTGGCTCGAAACAAGACATTTCTGGTTTACATTAGCCTTTTATTGTTTAGTGCTCGTAGTTTTGTGGTTTAACTACTTAAAACTACATCTCTATTTAGTATAAAACCAGAGTAACAAGGCAAATTCAAACAATCGAATTACTAACTTTGTAGAATATATAAATTTTCAGACTGGTTTCAAACTAAATATTTATGTTTGATATTTTGTGACTATCAAGGAAGATAATTAAGTAGGTCGTTTACGCAGTTTACTACGTTTCAGTATTCTACTATCGTGTCAATGTTTCAGACTACTATGTATTTAGTAGGTTGTAACAAAAAAATAAGTCTTTTGGGTCATTTGAAACATTTTAAAAACTTATCGTCAATTACATATGATGACTAGCCGTCGCCCGCGGCGTTGCTTGCGTTCTAGACCTTTTAAAGTATGACTTTTCAAAATTCCTTTCTCAGTGCGCCCCTACACTATATAAGGATAGTTTAGGCTGTGCGTTGATTCTAAGTCAGCTTCAAAAGAGTTTTATATAGGTACTAGTATTGATAACTGAATGTAGGTACATGATGGTTTGAACAATAACAGGCTTTCGATAAAATATACCGCCTGTATTTTGGCTAAAAACGTTATAATCGGATGGGGAAGCTCGCAATTCACGTTCCCCCTACCAACTCATGCTCACCGACTGGAAGTGATCATTTCCGACACCGTCTGACATAGAAATATCACGGCACATAATGAATAGTGACAGCAATGCGTTGTCGCAATCAACCGATAAGTTGATTGCGACAACGCATTGCAGTCACTATTAACCATAAATTGAATAAGTGGCCCTGAGTGCGCCTAATTGTGATTAAAGGTAGGTATTTATTTATTTAATACTTTATTGCACAAAATTATAAATTTGTTACAAAGGGTGGACTTAATGCTGAAAGCATTGTCTGCCAGCCAACCCAAACGTGGTGGAGTAATGAGGTGGTTGGCGTGCGACATTACAGAAAAATCTTAAAAAATAAATAAAAAAATATCTTAGATAAATATTATGAGCTTAATTCAATATATAAATATATATATATATATATAACATAACTAATCGATAAAACATTATGTATTAAGACACAGAGGTAGGTATGGTGAAACAGGGTGGCATCTATCTATATCAAAAGATAATGTTGTGAGAGGTGACATCATGCATACAACTGCTAAGGCAGGTCATTCCATAGCCTGACCCCTTCGACAGAAAATGAAAGAAGAAGAAAATCTAGGTATCACTTAGACCCACTCACTGTAATTTTTAAAAATATGCTCTCATTTGAAGCGTAAAAGCAAGTTCATATGAACTTTAGTAAGCAGCCGGAAACCAAAAAGATAAAGATAAAGAATGTTTATTTGCTAAAAACAAGAATTTTTATGCAAAAATATACCTACTTGAACCAAAATTTTGCAAGTTACAAAGTCAGGGATACCGTAGAGATATGCCCATACGATCATACTATTGAATATTGGCTATGTATACCTAGGTGTCTTGGTACCTCTCCAGGGAAATCTGATAACGTATCCGAGTTTCAAACAAATACAGTCAAAACAATACGTTGACAAAATATTCTTTACTGAGTGAATCTTTTGTAAATAAAATATCATGAGACATGTGAATAATGTTCCTTTTTCAAAGTTTTGTAAACTAAAAGCAATTAACCTGGATAAAGTTTGCTGTACTGTACGTTCTAGGTGGTATTATTGTGATAAATACATAGATTAGGTCATGTACTTACGCAGTTTTACAAATTTAGGTAACCCCCAAGTTTACCAAAACGTACCAATACATTCAAGTTTACAAACTTTACAAAGACATCACACAAGTTTACCAATATATTTTTGCAATAACTATATTCGAAAAATACATTTTAGTTCAACTTATAGGGCCTACTATTTAAAACACTATGCTTAATATCACAGGCACTACGGCATCTACGAAATAAAAAATTGTACAAAGTTTTCGTAATATTTTTACCTAACAAGACATACCCTATAGTTTTATATGATCTGTGACATAGCCTATACTACAGATCATTATAATACTGCCTATACCGCAGATCATAATACGATAGGTACTAGTACAGATACCCCATCTAACACAACGCCTATACCACAGATCATATAATACTATACTAGGCCTATACGTTATACTTGGTCTACTTGTCACTGCAAGCTGTTTATATAGACTACTATAGCTTATAACCCACCACTAAGCTCAAAGCGGTACGCTATACAAACAAAAGCGGTATGTAACACAGACAGTGATATGGGTCAGCGGACCGCAGGTGTTCAACCCTTTGATATTATCAGTATCAGCGTTAATTTAGGGTTCCTATCCTCTGGGTTTTAATTTTTCAAGCTGATTTTCAGTTTATGAGTGCCTACTTTTAAACCGCCTTCAAAAATGGAAGAGGTTCTCAATTCGGTTGTATTTTTTTTTTGTTTGTTGCCTCAGAACTCCGTCATTTATAAACCGAATGTGAAAATTATTTTTTTATCTGAAATGGTATGCTTCCAGATTGGTCCCATAATTTTTTTATCAAAATCAATTCAGTAGTTTTGCAATTAAATAAGAATAACTTGAAAAAACACGTCATACACGTACGCGACATTGCGTATTTTGCTTTCCTGTGACGTTTCTGTGTAACTTACGATCAATAGAACAGTGTCAATGAACTGCTATCATCATCATCATCATCATTTTGATGATGAAGGCGTATCAAATTGAAGTCGGTTTTTCCAGTTTTTAAACTTATAAATTATTACTCTATGTGTAAACTGCAGGGCTTCTGTATTGTCGGGTGACTTGGAGGGATTAAAATTAATGATAAATAAGAAGGTCGTGTGCAAGTATTGATATTTTATTTAATGTTTCCAACACTATGAAGACAACTAATTTCATATTATAAAACTGTTTTGTGATTGAATGACTCTGATAGATCACCTAACGTATGATGATAACTCTACTATTTGCATTAGTTAAAGACTTCCTTGTCTTAGTTGAATCGATACTAGCTGATTTTACTCATGAGTAAGTTATGCTCCCGTGAAAGTTCCTGTGAAAGAACAAACGAACGACTGTAAGTTATCTATCTATAGTCGTTCGCATTCAATCGTTCATATAGAAGCATAAAAATTGATATCTTTCGTTTTGTAATGTAGTTATTGTAATATAAAGTAGTACAAAGCCAACTAATTATTAAATTCAACTAAATGCTGCTGGTTGTCACAAAAATTGAGAAACAAAAAAAGTTGTGCGTGAAAAGAGTCGTGGGCAATTGAACTTACATTCCATCAATCAAACAATCAATCGACTAATAAACCACTAAATAACGATAACAGCCTAAATGGCTCGCCTATAAAAGTATTATGATGTAAGATATAACTACACTCGTGAGCAATAAACTCGGGTCACTGGCAACCAAGCCTTGATATCTCTGCGGCTTGGAGTGCTCGCGTATGGAAATGAAGGGTGTTTCATAAACCATTCAATAAGTTTTGTTGATTTTCTTTTCAATGGGCTGGTGTACGTGGTGTCGGGATTATTGCAGTTTGTGTGGGTGAACGAATTTATTGCTCTTTAGTATATTGATAAATATGGATACATTGGAAACCTGAAAAACTTCTAAATAAAAAAGATGGTTTTATTTTATAACCTATTAGTTACTTAGTCTAATTCCCATCACATACACAGTCAAGTTTATGAATACCAAATTCAAAAGAACCTGATAAAAATACTCAATGGAAAATACCAAAAAGAAAAACCCTGCAAAAGTTCCTCCCAAGAACAGAGCATATTCAAGCAAAATGCATTTTAATTCCATCTTTCACAGAGCTACTTTTCTATTCAACAAACGCGGCACGTAGACGTACCAGTTCCGGCTCTGTATCGAGTTCAATCTAATATCTACGTCACAACAGCTTCGCGCGTTCACGGCATCTTCAATTATTTACAAACTTTCTATTTATAAGCATCTATTGGAAACTAAGGTGAACTCGGATATTCAGGCAACTTGGTGACATGAGCTGTCTCGTTTTGATTTCGTGAAATGGGCAATGGGAGTGAGTAGAAGAAGTATTTTTCGAATGAAGCAAAAGCTACAGCGCGTAGCAGTCTGCGTGCTAAAGCGTAGATCAACTAGATACTGGTTGAACCAGTGAAATAAACGGGAATCTCTGGAATAAATATTTTTAAACCTAAGGTGGCTTACGATATGTTACGTCATAGACAAATGAGGTATTCAAACTAGAACCACTTGTGTTAAAAAAAGCTCAATGTTTTTTTTAATATTATTTATTGTTTTGTCGCTTAGCGACCATAAAACCCTATTATATACAACCTAACTTATCAACTAAAAACCACCTATATACACGAAATAAGACATAACTCAATCCCTTACTCAATAACTTATCTATCTTTGTAGTTTTTATTACTATCTTTAATTTATTTTATTAATTACTACTTTGTATTGTAGCTTTTATTCTGTGCCTAAATGGTGATTTAACCAACGAGTTTTCAGTTCTGTATTGTCTATACATGTTCATCAGAGAACTCGTGTGGGGAGAGAGTTATGTCAGATACTTGGGTCAAAAAGACCTTCTAATACCAAACTTTCAATCTATATTGTAGGCACAATAACAATGTTATTTCAAAGTTCTTTAGGCCTCCTTTACTCAGCTGGCAGATATTATATTCGGTCTAGTGCCCTCATAGCCTCCATTTCTAAATAACATTTACCTACATAATCCTCTACCATCTAATAAATTCTCGAAACATGTTAGTGGAGCACGCGAGATGCGAGAACGAGAAAGATCAATAAAATAAGTTTCACTTCGGGTAGTGCGAGATCTATCATTTTCATTACGAATGAGTGAGTCATGAGTATTTTTCACGCATAGTGAGTAATTGATCTTACCTATGCCTATTTTTTTATTCTACAAACATCGTCAGTAGCTTCACGCAATTCGTTAGTAGAATTTTAGCAGAGGATCTCGCTACTTATTGGTTAGCGCATAGCAGCTATTTACTTAAGTCTGCATTCGCATTTACTGCTCAATCACTGATGTGGACTTAAGCATAGATTTTTATATGAAGATCTCTACTCTAATCTATGCATGAGAATCTTATGAGAATAAGCCTTACTTTACAATTATATCGTGTTATCATTTAGATACTTTAGCATCGACTATTAAGATATTAGTATTAATTATTAGTATTAAGATATTATTCTCTGTAATGTCGCACGCCAACTTCCTCATTACACCACCACGTTTGGGTTGGCTGGCAGACAATGCTTTCAGCATTAAGTCCAATAAAGTATTAAATAAGACTATTACTTATGCTACTAACGGATGCTCGTATAATATAGAAACGGTGAACAGGAGATTGTGAGGCTTTTTGCAAGCAGGTTACTCTCCGTGTAAACACTAACAGTTCTCATACATTTTGGCAAAGACTAACGTTCCAATTTAGCACGAATCATATCAATTATATCTTCCACGTAATATTGCCGGTCATTCATTAAAGACGCTGAAACCAATGTACGTATTAAGCCCCTGGAGAACTGGGTCAACGCTGAATGATTGTGATATTGGCAATAAAATCAATTACAATTTTATCGAAGGCAACAAGGCAATTACATTTTATGTAGCCACAGAATGCAACAGAATTTGTGCTAATAGTTATCTTGTCATTTTACTTTAGTGAATTATTAGTATTAATCAGTTATTTTAGCCTGCCGTTGTTTAGAACAATAATATTCTTAAACATATAACTTAATATACAGCTAAGGCCATGCCTAACGTGGTAATATTTTTAGTTTAAGTGATTGCAACATTTAGGTTTAGGTTTAAAGAAATTTATTCACAAAAAAGACAAATAGTCACTTACATGCGAATAGTTATTTAGCGTAAATAATCATAGGTAGTAAGTATAATAAAAGTAAAACAAATCTGAGTAGGTAGGTTAGGTAGATCATCGTCCGATTTGGTAGGGGTGTTATATTGTAGGATAAGTAGGTACGTAAACGGTTGGTAGGTGGGAAGGTGAGTTGCTAGGTAGGAAAGGAAAAATTACAAACAGTCGAAAAAACTAAATAAAATAAAAAATTCAAAAAATTAGAGGTAGGTGTTCTAGGTAGGTTGTAGGTATTTGCTAGTTATTACTAGTAGGTAGGTATTACTTATCGTCCATAATAAATTGTGCAAGTTTTGTTTTAAATGCTTGAAATAGGCTAACATTCTTCAGAATTGCGGGTAGTTTGTTATAAAGTTGTGCTCCTTCAAATGTAAACATCTTTTTTCCGTAGTTTGTTCTGACCTTGGGCATAACAAGAAAGCTTGCACGACGAGTGTTGCGCTTTGTCACCTGTTTAGATTTTACGAAGGCTAAACTGGTATGGAGAGAGCCTTTTATTATTTTGCGAACTAAGATGCATGTGTTATAAATGTACATTTGATTTATCGTCATTAATTTGGTTTCTTTATAAATAGTTTTAGTCGATGTTAGGTAGGGATAGCGAAAAAGTAGTTTTATTATTTTATTTTGTAGAATTTGTAAGTCGGCTAGTTTTGTTTTGGGAGCACTGCCCCATATTTCAATTAGGTATAGCAAGTGTGGTTTGACTAATGAGTTATAAATGGTGTAGCGTATTTGGCGTGGGATACATCGCACTATATTGCGAAGTGACCCGATGAGTGACGAAAGTTTGGCCCTTATTTTTTCAATGTGGGTACTCCACGTCAAACCGCCATCCATATGTAAACCGAGATATTTTTCACTTATTTTTCTTTCGATTATTATGTTGTTTAGATGTAAAGGTTCGTGAGGTCCTATTATTTTATTTTTAGCTCTAAAAATGACGTAACAAGTTTTTGAAACATTAATTGTTAAGAGGTTATATTGAAACCAGGAGTGGAGATTGTTTAAATCATCTTGTGCTTTTCTTATAATTTCCTGGATTGACGGGCCGAAATAAAACAAACACGTATCATCAGCATAAAGCGATATGTGACCATGCAGCCCTAACTCATGTATGTTGTTTACGTAAATTAGAAAGAGCAACGGGCCCAGAATAGATCCTTGCGGAACTCCACAAGTGATAGGAAGGTTAGAGCTTTGACTATTTTTAATTTTGACTACTTGGGCTCTGTTCGCTAAGTAAGATTTAAGCATTTTTAACGCATTGCCTTTGATACCGATGACTTCAAGTTTTTTTAATAACAGTTTATGACTTACGGTATCAAAGGCTTTTTTTAAATCAATAAATACACCTAAGCCAAGGTTTTTACTATCTATATTAGATTTTATTTTTGTAACAATATCTATAGTTGCAGCTAGGGTGTTGCTTTTAGGTCTGAATCCAAATTGATGTTTGTAAATAAAATCTATCGAGTTTAGGTATTTTTCTAATCGGCTGTATATTATTTTTTCAAGAATTTTTGACAATATGGGAAGCACTGATATCGGCCTGTAATTACCAGGGTCACTTTTTGATCCAGATTTATGAATTGGAGAGACCCTAGCTATTTTGAGGGTGTTTGGAAATTCTCCAGTCAGTAGAAGTTCATTGAAGCAGTTGGTTAGGGGGTCTAATATAAAATATTTAACGCATTTAATTGCTTTAGTGTTTATGCCGTCTAAACCTGAGCTAGAGTTCGAATCTAGGCTATCAATTATTTTACTAATTTCATCGGGACTGCATGGCTGAAAAACGGATAGTCCTTCACGTGTACGGTTATTGGTGAGTGGTAATGCTAGGTTGGAGTTTTCATGAAAGTGCTTAGGAATTTGGTTTGCTAAAGCAGATCCTATTGTTGCAAAGTATTGGTTAAACACCTCGCATATTTGGTTTTCGTTTGTTATATCTTTGTCGTTAACTGTGAGTTTTGAAGGAGCACAGTTTTGTGGTATTTTATTTTTAGCTAATGTATTAACTAGTTGCCACATTTTTTTTGGTTTTTGAGTGTATTTACAGAATTCATTATAGTAATAAGTATCTTTTGTGTCTTGAATAATTTTTGCAACGTTTTCTTTTTTTTCCTTATATTCAGCATTTAGATCGTCACTGCTTGGATTATGTCGTAGCTGTGTCCATAAGTAGTTTCTTTGATTTATATTTGTTATTATATTTTTGCAGATCCAGTCTTTTTGAGGGGGGTTCAGAATTTTAGTCTTTGTGGTCTTGCTTTCATCTGTGTACTGTTTTATTTTCTGTTCTAAGTGTCTGTAATCTATTCTTGTTTCCAAACTATCTTCCTTCACAAGTGTATATAGCTTGCTGTAATCTATAGCTTCATATTTTGTATAAACTTTAGGTGGTGGTTTATATTTCTTTAATTCCACGTATATTTGTTTATGATCTGACATCGCAGAGTCTATGATAGCCATGTGAAAATTGTCGTCTTTTAGGTTGGTACTGACGTGATCTAAGATAGATTTTTTATTTTTCTGATCTCGGGTGCAATACTTTGAACTTATCTTGTTTAGAAGTTTGTGCCCAGCTTCATGGAGTAGATATTTGTATTGTTTTGTTTTTTTGTCCTTGTCAAGAAGGTTGACATTAAAGTCTCCAAAGACTATTGCCCTCTTTTTTTGTTGTAATTGTTGGTCGTATGTAATAAGAAAATCTTTATAGTTAGTGTCGCCAGGGTTGTATACTACACCTACTTCAAGCCCATAGTTTTGCAGGTGTATCCAGAGATAATTATTTCCATCCAGGTATTTTGACTCAGTTAGACTGTGTTTTAAATTGTTATGAACATAGGCTGAGACTCCTCCTCCCCTTACATCCGTCCGATGGTTATAATAGTGTGTGTAGTTAGGAATTTGCAATTCAAAAGCATGTTGGTCACTTGCAATCCAAGTTTCTGTGAGTAAGATGAGTTGTATGGTTGGGGATATTGAGCGTAAAATACATAATAGCTCGTCAAATTTTCCCTTCTTTCGTATACTTCGTGCATTCAGGTAGAAGAAGCTTAATCTTGATTTTGTAGTTTCTAAGTTTTCGTAGTTATCGATAAGTTGGTGTGTTGTAGTTTGTAGATTAGTCGAGTTTGGAGCCGTGTTTACTGCTGGTAGTTTTTTGAAGCCGGTTTGATAATTGTTGGTGTCCCATTGATATATTTTATTATTATATCATCTTCACCATTTGCTTGTCTGCGCGATAATTCTTCCTTGAGCCCTTGTAGGTACTTGTGCTGTGCAGGCGTTTGATCGGAGAATATTTTGATACCCTTCGGTAGTTTGTCTTTACTGCGCAGTAATAGCTTTGCAGGCGCAGTGGTTTCGTAGCATACTTTGACTCGGCGATTCTTTGCAGCGTCGTATTTTCCGAGGCGAATGATTTTAAACGGCATAGGCATATCACAGTTTATGAGGTTCGTGATAGTATTCACTTCTTTTTCATCCTGTATCATTCTCTCCTCGGCATTTAAGGACGTAGATTCCGGAATGCCCACAAGAATTACATTTTTCTCTCTTATATTGCGGTCTTGAACTTCGCGTATGATGTGTTCACTTGAGTATTGTTGGTTTTCAGAGCGAGATGCAGACCCAGAGGGCTGTATTAATGAGGGGTTATTCAGGTTTTTAAGCTCAACCTCTATGGCGTTTATTTTGCTTTCGCCAAGAACTAATTTGCTTTCAAGTCGACTCATATGTGTTTTTATATTATTCTGCTCCGTGACTACGTTGTTTGTAGTAGACTTAATGTCATTTATCTGCGCTTTGATTTCCGTAATGCTATCCCGAAGTAAATTTGTAGTTTGGTCAGTCGACGATTTAATTTCGTTCATTTGGGTTTTTACTTCGGTAATACTACTTTTGATATGACTTAGTATTTGTTCGTTGGACTCAACATATTTTTCCAAAAGAGAGCTCAGGCGTGATATCTCGCCCCGCACATCTTTTATCTCATCTGCACACTCGCAGTCAACTGTTAGTTTTCGTTTATTACGGAAAGTAATCGTAGAGTCCGTTGCCATATCATTTAGCTTTGACAAATCTGGTTGTGACTGCGATCCACCAGTCGAAGTACTCGCTGACGGCGGGGATCGATGTACATTCATTGCGCGGCGTTAATGTAGGTACTCACTAGTTGTCACAGCAGCGATGCGCAAGCGATACAAAGGATTGTTTTCGTCTCTTTTCTTCGCAAGCACAGGATAGGAGTAAAAATGGGTTATTTCGCATTCGTTGAATAAGGCACAATGAGCACTGTTTCCACGTAATTTGGTTGAGTTTTGACTGCAACTAGTTTATAACTTTTAGAAAATAACCGTGCGCACGTCTACTCTGGTAAGCGATCGAACGACGACTTCGACATTTTCACAGCCGATGTGTATTTTTATGTAATGGCAATAATTTGCTCTCTTCCTGTTTGAAATTTCTCCTAGCGGTTGTGCATCTGATGTATTTTTTAATAAACTTTTTAATATACAGCCTTATTTTATACAGCCCCCTAGAGTTGTCCCAAGCAGATCATAATTATAATACCTACTATCCCCAAGCCTATGTTGGTTGACATTTCAGGTGGAACTTTTCAGTTAGGCGCGAAATAAAAAAACTATGTTTCCCGGCTACATAATATACGATCATGCAAAACTATAGTTTTGCGGGATTATTGAACCAAACAATTTTGGTAGTGTTTTATTGCACCCTGTATCATCATCACCCATCATCCACAGCCCGCTTTACGCACTGGCTGGGCTTATCCTTTGCTTGTCCCACAAGCACCCTGTACTAAGAGTTAATTAAAAAACATTATTATTCAATTTGATTTCCATTTTACTGTGCACAAGGACTGCGCATAATCAAAGCTAGTTACGTTTCTATAAGAAGTTTTGATTATGAAAAAGCGAAGTCCTACATCTACTGGTATAGATTGGATCTTTTCTTCTATTTAAATTGGTGTTGGTTCTAGGAAAAAACTTGGGTAGGTGAACAACACATTTTATGAACCGGCGTTGGAGGCTTGACAGAAATATTCTTCCACGAAAACCAATTTCAAATTCCCTTTAGAAATCCAACTCAAACAAGTGTTTTACAAGTGTGATTTTGTAAACATATAGGATTTTGTTTCACTCGATTTATTTGTGACTAATGGCGAACTAAGTGTTTCTTAGATTTGATAATTACTATTTGTGTTGTAGCCATTGTAGGTTGTTGCTTATTTTAAATTTTACAGCATATTCGCTAATTTGTGAGTACCTACTTAGGTACATAATTGTGTTCGTACGCAATTATGTACCTACCTATCCTATCGTTACTTAGCCTAACGTTTTTTATGGTTCGGATTGTAAAAATACCTCAGAGCACGCTGGTGTTTATAAAATTACTATTTGGAACATAAAACCATTTTATTACAATGGAAAACTAAAGGGCAATTCTTATCCCCGCTGATCTAATATCCGCGATGAAAACTCATTAAACGCAAAATATACGCTATAACCCTGTTATGAAACTAATAAAATGTAAGAATGGCAGTAAATTCGTGCAGGTTTCTTTCAAGCCACCTTGTATCGACCAGCAGCCGGCACAGGCGTCACAGCTCAGCCGGCTCTACCTTCCGCGTAATGCGCTATGGATTGTGGGTTCGATGCCCACCAAGAACAAACATTTGTGGGATGGCAAATACAGATGTCTGTTCTGTATTTGAGGTGTTACTATGTAGAAGAATGTATTTACAAAAAAAGTATATGAATAATCTATCAGCAAACTAGTTCCTATAGCACAAGCTTAGCTTAGTTTGATACTAGGCGCTGTGTGAGATATCCATGATATTTATTTATACACTGGTGCTTTCTATAGCGTGTGCATTGTGCAGTTCAGTGGGCCGCGTTTTGTGTTAGTTTTTTCCATTCTTATCTTAGGTTTCAGGAAAAACTCAATTAAGTAGCTGTCCAAGAAACTCCAAGAAACTGCTCACTTAATTTCAGAAGAGTAGAACTTTCTTTCGAAACACATTTTAAGCTTAGAGTCACATACAAACCTGTTTGTATTGAGAAAAATGACACCGGTACTTTTGCTCTCAATAAAACACTTCTTGGTAATAAATGAGTAGTCTAGTTTCAAAGCCGGCAATGAAACTTGACGACTCACGCACTATTTATTTGCTCCACCGACAACCCTGTCGCTACTACACAGATAGAGAGGTGGCAAAAAAGCTACACTATGTAGTAGCAGTTGGTATCTACCATAGACCATAGTCGGTCTTACTACAAAAGCTTTAAAGTTGAAAGTAGTTTGGAGCTGACTAGCCGAATTGCATTCTTTGTTATGAGTTTGTTATCGTACAACACCGAGGTGTGTTTGTAACAGCTTGATTCTGAGTTTCGAATCCGGCGTGTAATTCGAAATACCTGCTTTGTTTTTTTTTTATTATTAGATTGATAACTTCATTCTTCCTAACCTATTCTCACTGTGCCAATTTTTCCTTGCGTCTACCCTACTGCAATTCGGTTGTTTGCCCTAGAAACTTATCTTGTTTATCGTGCTCTATTTTGCGCGCAATGTGGATCAAATTCAGAATATTTATAAAAGTATAGCAGAAGTTCAATTACTTTTTTCCCGATTAGCGAAGAAGAAGTTATGATTGAAAGTTAGATTAGATTAGATTAGAAAATTCTTTATTGCACTTTAAAAATCGTACAGAGGCGAGTTTAAAGTTATGGAGGGAAACTTTAAAAACTTCTTTCTTGTTCTTCTAAAAAACTATTTTTCACGCTGAATTTCATTAAAACGATAAACAGCACCACAGTTTCACGGCACACGCTAGTTTTGTTTATTATTGATGATGTTGTTACAAAACTTTTTTTTAAGTTAATAAACAAATTGAGTTTAAAAAATCCATGTAGGTAAATGCAGTTGTATAATACTATGTTCAGTTCTACCATTGAAATTAGTAGGTATAAAATTCTACCTAAACTCCTCCAAAAAACATATTATTTTCTTAATTTTTTATTTACCCATTTATGTGACTGACGAAACAAATACAAAGAAACCCTATAGCATAGCCACAAGGCTCAAATTAAGTCATAATGTGATTAATATAATAGCGCGCTAAGCTACTAAAATATCATTATTTAGTACGAAGTGCAAGGTTTGTATATTATCTATGTTGAACTTTCATAAAAGACAATCGTACGAAATGCAAAGGCGCCTCAAATATCATAAAATCCAAACGAAACCCTTGAAATAGTGGCTACATAACGTTGAAATAGGCGCTCCTCTATATAGGCACTAGTTTATTATTCAAAGAGGGTTATGACATATTTATAGGTAGGATAACCTCTAGGTATAAGGATCTAAAGGTCCATGAGTTTGTAGATTCAGACAGGTGTGTAGGTGTTTTTGCGGCTCATAACGAATATTCCAGGAAATTTCAGGTGCTATGATAATGAGCTGCAAAATAAAAATCCTCAAAACGCAGAATATAGAGTATTAGCGATATAAAGTACAAACAATTTATCAAAATAGAGACGACGCCTACAGAATTTTGCGTGCATTTCATTGCCCTAGATTAGATATCAGTTGAAACAATACGCTCTGCATTTATGAGATTAAGTAAGAACTGCTTTTGGCTACAGATCTCTATGCAAAACATATTTTATTAAAAGAGTGAAATGTAGTGACTACAATCACTGAAAATCTCTTCGTGTACGCCTGATACTTCAGAAAATCGGTCTGAACGATTAAATATTCACGTGACACAGTGCGTGTATTTTGAAAGCAGCATGGGTCGACACTCCAACCTTTGTGTCACTTTACTGCGTACACTCGCCGGAGTCCGCCTCTCCACGCAAAACAAACTCGTGGACGCGAGGCGAGTAACATTCAGACTGATAAATCACTAGATAACGTTCTAATAGACTATTACTGGAATTTATCGAGGGCGCTATGCGCTCTACCGTGGTTATATCGACAACACAATAGGTCTACCGTTTTGCTTTGTCTCAACGACATAACTAGAAGTACCTGAGCACATTGAAAGCGTCCATAACGACCACAATATCTGCGTAACCTTATAGTAACACACCTGTGACGCTGAGCAAGGACATGTTGGGGCATGGGTGTGGGCTGGCCCGTCGACCCGGGGCGGTCGGCGGGGCCGGCGCGGCGCCTCACCGGCCGCCGCGGGGCGCCATTACTGCACTCGCGCGCCCGGCTGATGACGCGGCCGGCGACCGACTGCGACTGCCGCGAAACCCACCCGGCATTCTGTTCACCCCTCCACGCAGACTACTGTCCTTCTCCCACGCGTACGCCAGCCTTACCCCCACATGGGAAGGAGCAAAGCCTCTCTGACGCATGCGCTCTACCAAGGTACTGACATCACCGCTGCCCGGATTATTTTCACCCGGCGAGGTAAATACCCTCACATTGATCGGTCCCGGTTAAACTTGATGCAATTATTGCACTGCCCTAGTCCTCGATGCGAATTTAATGTACCGGGAAGCTGTCATACGTATAACATTATTAGAGTACCTATATAGCTCGCATTTCAAATAGGATAACCAACGTTTCTTTTTTTTTTAAGTTAAACTTTAAAGCGTAAGTTACTACGTACATTCGATACAAACCGGCTACTAAGTTGTTTACTGAACATCGCTCAAACGTTTTATCAGTCCGGAAAGGAAATGAATAAGAAAGCATTTAGTGTAGGCAGCTGAATCGTGATTTAGGCAGAATTGGAAATGCACACGAAGGGGTAATTTATTCCAACAGTCCCACGCTACGGCGTAGCTTTAAGGCTACGGCGTAGGCTTCAGCTACGTGCTTATTGCTACTAACAAAATGTGGGTAGTTTACTCAGGTGCCTAGAGGTCTGGCTTCAAAACTATAAGTTAAAATTGCTTTGAAAGTGTTTGCATAATTAAAAGGCATGAATTAACTACATAGTATTCCAAGTGGATACAACCACTGAAGTTTTAAATAACGTGCAAGTAATGTCGCGGGCACTTCTTGTATGAAAAATATAAATTCTTTGCTGAAAAAAACAAGAAATCAGCATCGTAAATCATCGTAAATCATTATTGCAATAAAAGGGAACGCGTAGCACAAAATTACCGAGCGATTGTAATTTCGTAGCAAGTACGTAGCGTGGTGCTACGCCGTAGCGGAGTTTTTATGTTCTTTGCTATGCAATTTTAAATACGTACCTACTACGGACTCTGTTGTTCGGAAAATATTCGGAAACGACTGATTTTCCGGTCTGTAGTCTGTACATAAATTACTACGGATTTACATTTTTACTTTTTATCTTGAATGAAAGTTCGACTCAGTCGGATAACAGATTTCTACTAACAGAAATGGAATTGATAAAGACGTGATGAAAATTACTAAAATTGATTTTGCTGGTTTTTTTTTTCTTATATCTATTGTCAGATTTTAATAAGTAGGTAAGGCTATATCGCTAGTGTTATATTGGAGAAATTAGGTCTCTTATTGGTAATATCTCTGAGCTCTCAGGCTCCAGGCGTTTGGCGAACAACTTTGATTAATGTATGAAGATATTTCTCATGAAAGTAAATAACATTTTACCTAAGAAATAACATTACAAAACATTTTCCATTACGTTATTCTAGTTTTCAGCATTTTCAGATACATAAAAGTTACAATCAATATATATAAAACTCTTTTGAAACTGACTGAGAATCAACGCACAGCCTAAACTATACGTCTATAAAAGGTCTAGAACGCGAGCAACGCCGCGGGCGACGGCTAGTTCTATCATAAAATGAAGCTACTACTAGGTAGGTACAGCAGAAGATAAGTTTTCCTGCTAGTTACTAATACAACTCACGGGAATGACTACCGCCGGCAAATACCTTTGTGTACAGTCAGCATCAGAAGTAGATGACAATTAACTTACAAAAGTGTTTTATGAATAAAAAAAATGGCAACATATAAAATTGTTCTAGATTGCGTATCATCAATCATCAATCAATATATATAAAACTCTTTTGAAGCTGACTGAGAATCAACGCACAGCCTAAACCATAAGTCCTAGAGGTATGAAATTTGGAATCTTTATATAGTGTAGGGGTGCACTAAGAAAGGAATTACTAAGAAAGGAATTTTGAAAAGTCACACTCTAGGTTATGAACGCGAGCAACGCCGCGGGCGACGGCTAGTAGTATTATATGATCTGTGATTAAGTTTATGCTATGCATGCACTAGACTCTAGTGCATAAGCAACTTTGGTTTTCTGATAATCTTTAACATTTTTATCGACAGAATATTGTCAAAATAAATAACTGAAAATAGTCCTGTTAATAAACCGTTTAGTCAAGTAATACTTATCTACATAAAATGATAAGTTCAAGTTCACAGTCTGCCCTGAAATCTTCCTGCCAGTAATGGTTTATTTCTGAAAAATTCATTAAACTCTTATGCAGGCTGTACCTACTTCCGGGTATTCTCTTTGAAATTCGTAATCCACTTGATGTAAGATTGTAATGGCTTTTATATTTTTTACGAGGTCTTACCGCTCAGAACCCGGATTTTATCGAATACGTTGATAGGTAGAGACGGTCTAGAATACAAAATTATATCAGAGTATCTCTGTGCTAAGTTTCATCGATATCAATGCAACCGTTTGTCGTGAAACGTAACAAACCGACAAACTTTAGCATGCCTAAGTTTTCAACTAGTAAGATAATAGAATCTTTTAGAATTGACTCGTTCTAAAGTTGCTTCTAAGTTCTCTATTCGAAGTAGGTAGGTACGTTAAGTGTTCAGTCGAAAACAACATCGACAACTCACTCGTATCTCTACCTGTATTTAGAAAGTTTTCCTACTGTAGAGCGTACCGCCGAGATAGGAACCTCCGCTCCCGTTTCAGGATTAGTTTCCTTCTCGGAGAGATTAAGTTCGTACCCGGGTGCTATAAATCCTTTCCCTAATCTCCCCGGCAAATCTTTTAATTTTCTTTTGCATAATCAGATTGGCGTCGTGTCCGGCGGACACCGTCGGAGCCACAGCTTGTTGAGCATCAACTCTTACACAAATAAATCTTCGTCAATGAGTTGTATCGTTGTACCATCATTACGTAACTCAGCACGTGGTGCCCGTGAGATCGGCTCCCCTCGGCTCGACCGCGGAACCACCCGAACCCAGTCCAACTATCGATCGCGCCAGCCGCGAGCGGTCGTGACGTCACCAAAGCGGGCTACCCATGAAAAGCTACAACTACCCGCGATCTATAAGAAAGTCAATTCTAAGCCTACAGCGACAATGTTCAAAATGGAACGGTAGGGTAAGGTTGTTGCGTTCTGGTTTCGTGAGAGATTAAAAGCGATGCGAGCCTCCTGACCCATATCAGGGCTATGTCGCATGCCGATGCGTAGTAGGTATTATGCGTATGCACCTGTTTTGTACTTAGGACGAGTAATTGCGAGCAACATGTGACAAATGACGCATAGTGTAACACTGTAAGTCAATCTAATTAGTTTTTGTTTAAAAATAAACCAGGTTTTACGGTACACGGACTCTACCACTGTAATACGCATAACTTTGGTTCAAATATCCCTCTAATCAATAATGCAAATTAAATGTAACCCTTATCCTAGGTACGCTAAGAGTTCACAGGTAGGTATGTTTAACTTTCATTACTCAAAAGGGTCAAGTAACTATAACCCCTATTTTAAGATTATTTAAAAATACTAGGATTTAACCCCGCGAAAGATATCTATCGTCCCATCTTTTTCACTGGCCTTTCAACACAGTCGCGCTAGCAGAAAATTTTAGTGGTAAGAGTTTCTTTCAGACGTTGCACTGAAATTAAAACCACTTTACAATGAGGCGAGTACCTAGGTACAGTCAAAGTTAAATCTAATATAGTCGTAGTTCACGGTTGTACTTGTAATCTCGAGTTAATCTGCTCAGAAAGAAGCCAAAAAGAAGTACCATTGAAGCGTGTATCTCAACTATTACTTATGACATTTTTTCCTTGACTGTAATAAGGATTAAGTTACGCTTGCGAAGTAAGTCATAACGATTAAGGAAGTGAACGCACGCGAATCTTTGCTCAGCTATTTACAAATCTAACTTTATTGTTATTGAATTTTATTAGAACTGATTTAAACGCTCATAACTACACAAGGAAGCGTTAGGAGATAGACCTGCCTATCTCCTAACGCGCCAACGCGCAGTGCAAATCTACCGCTTCTACTTAAGCTGTGTAAATCGACTTTTACATTTACATTGTATGTTGAACGAGTATGAAGATTAGATTTTAAAAGAGCGTTATAGTGCGTTACAATTCTTTTAAGACATCGTAGGAAGTATTATCAACCTTACAATAAATCCTGTAATTAAAAGTAGGTATCTGTGTTTAAAATAACTCAAATATATTATTAATTCATTGGAATACACATTGTCTTTTTAACAAACAACTTATCTAAGAGATGTAGCCATTTTGAAATGTTTATAAAATTTGCGAATTATTTAACGAATATAATGTTTTTTCCTTAATAATAGCCTACATTAGTGCTGCTTTTGCTATTTGACTAACGCCCGAATACTGAAACACATGGGGTTACATGGGGTTTAATAAAACCAACGAGTAAATGAGGCAGGACAATTTTAAGTGGTGTTTTAATTTGAGTGACGTTTCAGTATTCGGGCTATAATATCATAAATATAGTGCAGCCCTTATTACAGGTCTTTTATAATATATTTGTCAGACTATACAATAGCAGATTATAACAAAAGATAGTATAATTGTATTCCTTTTAATAAGTATGTAACATACTTATTACGTGTTAATTTCATAAAAATGCTTTGTTAAATACAAAATTTACATAAAATACAATATGAACAGTAAAACCTAAAATAATAAATAGTTATTAATAAATAATATTTCAGCAATTCTTAATAAGTAAAGTATTAGGTAGGTACATATTTTACATAGCTACAAACTAGAAACACATTTCAATATAACGCTGGTTTCAGGCCAAGACATTACAAACAGTTGAAGAGATAAAGTTTCACATAACATTGTTCAAGCCTTCTACAAACTTCATGTACTTCTCATGTCTATCAGAATAGTTGTCACCATCACTCCTTCGCTCATCCACAAACTGTTTCTCATGCTTGATCAACACATTGAACAAGATGCTTGAATAAACTCGATTACAATCATACCTAACTATTTTAACATGATTTTGAACATCTATATTGCATTTCATGCAGTTTTTCTTCACCAGTGCCCCGTTTTGTCTAACAAACCCAAAGTGACCATACATGAGGCCGATTAGCTCATGTACAACAAATCTTCTGTGGTACCAAAGAGTTTCATGATGCTTGTAAAACCTTAGTAGGTCATTGTTCAATACAAGCTCGTGGAATAATACTTCTATTTGCCGACAAATTGAAACTGTGTTTGTTGGACAGTTGCACGTTTTGTTTGCATGACTCAGAATGAGTTTGACTATCTGTTCCTCTGAGTATGTCAGAAGATTGTCTTCTGAAACAGAGATGGTAGTATCTTTTGGGAAATGTGAATAAAGGCCAGATACTAAGCTTTTACGTAAATTGCTATCACTTGTGCTCTCAAACCTCTTCCAACTGGCATTATCTATAGTCAAAATATTTTTAATGCAGAACTGTCTGTAATGGAAGTAGCTAAAATCTGATATATGTTTTGAAGTCCATGTTTCTGAAAATCTATATTCTTTTATAAATAATAATGCAATGTCATACTGCTTCCTAAAGTTTTTCAATGTGTCTAGTACCCACATTCTGTGATTACAACTGTGGTAATTGTTTGGTTTTTGGTCTGAAGCTAAGTCACATATCCCCAGCTCCTCATTGACAAGGTTTTCTATGATATTTGATGAGATTGAATCATCTGAAATTAAAAAAAGTTATGCATCAGGTGCAGGTAAAAAAAGGCATTTAAATAAAACCAATCATGTGAGGAAACGGAAAATTTAATTTTAATTTACCTTGAAACATTCCTTGCAAAATCCACCTTCTGTATGAAAATGCTTCATTACATTTTGGTTTCCTTGATAGTACCAGCTTGGTGAATTGCAATTCGGAAGTCTTTTCCAGCAGAGAACCCTGGACCATTTCACGTCTTCTATTCCACAATGTACTTAGATCGGGATTGATCAAGAGTGTTACATTCAGAAGTTTACCTAATCTCTCTGAATTGGAGGATAGAGGTTTGGATGACTTGCGTTTGGGCTTAGCAAAGAACTTGTCCACCAGTTCATTATAGCAGTAAATGTAGACGTGTTTCACACACCAGGACTCCAGGCCTAGGCAGTTCTCCAAATGTAGGACAGGCGACTTATTCCGTAAGTTACACTCCACGGGAACTATGTCAAATGCGCATCTGAAAGGGTAATAAGTAAAGCGTAAACAACAAGTATCTACACAGTAAAACACAATTGAAATCATGCCAAAATTTGTAAATATTTACAACTCAGCGTTTTTCACCATCACATTATCAATGTCTTTGATTATTTTCTCGACGAAAGCAAACTTATCTTCGTCCATTTTGAGTTTAGGACGCCACATAACTTGATATGTTTATATTTTAGCTGACAAAGGGACTGTGGCAGCAGAGAAAATTAAATTAACAAAATCATGTTGTTTTACATTTTTCTATTTATTCGATTTCCTATTTATTTCCTTCGACTTCTTTTTTATTTCATTCTTCTTCTTTTAAACCTATATGGCCTGTGTCCGTCATTTCGACAGACAATTTTGCCAGTGTCAAGTGGGGAATTTTAAATAATTTAAGTCAAGTCTCCGTCAAGTCGGCTATCGTTTGTTTCTTTTATTTTAATAGTTTTTCTTGTATTATTGTGAGTATTGTTGTTTAATTTTGGTGGAATTTTAACCAATAATACTTAGGTCGTAACATAAAGTGTGAGCCATTGGAATAAATGTGTGTAAAGTGGTTTTTCTGAATGTGAAAATTCGTGTTAGGTTTTGAAGAGAAAATCCACCATTTTCTTTTCAAAACAAACGACAGCCGACTTGACAAATGACTTGACTTGACTTATTTATTACAATTTTAACACTTGACATTGGCAAAATTGTCTGTCGAAATGACGAAAATTGCACCAAAATTAAACAACAATACTCACAATAACACAAGAAAAACTATTAAAATAAAAGTGCTATGCGTCGTTTCAAAAAATGTCAAAACTCGTGTCCAAAATGGTGGATTTTCTCTTCATTATTTAAAATTCACTACTTGACACTGGCAAAATTGTCTGTCGAAATGACGGACACAGGCCATAAAGGGTAAAGAAGAAGAAGAAAGAATGTAAACAAAACAAAATAGCATTGTACAAGTTGAGAGGAGGTGCGATCCTGAGAAAAAAGGCGGGAACTACAAAAGTGAAAAGGCGCGCTTTTGGAAAATTTTTGCTTTATTTAATTAAAATTAGGTAAATTTTCCTCGGGGATAGCCCGAAATACTTGTAAATAGGTGGCTATACCAGGAAGTGCACGGTTGTGGTCCGGGATGGGGAAGAAAAGGAGGAGAAAGGAGGAACCGCCTCCCCCTGATGAATCGCTACAGGCATCGACTTCTGATTCTTCGGATACAGAAGATGCGAAGTCGGTAGTATCAGTAGACTGCTCATCACAAAACAAGAACCATAAACAAGCGGATAAGTATGCTATATTTAAGGTCTCTGGGTACTCGCGTAAGTACCCCGAGGATTCTAAAAAAAATGAGTTCATTGTCTTTTTGACTCATAAAACCATTCACTGATCGCGATCGTATGTCCCTTTCAAAAGGGTTAAGAGATCATGGCGTCTCAGGTGTTATGCACCTCAGGTCCATCAATAAATATAAGGTAGGGATCACATTTGATCTCCCTAACAACGCAAACATGTTCTTACAAAATGTAAAACTTCTTGATCAGCTGTCCCTTAAAGCTACCATACCAGCAGGTGATACCGAAGTTACTGGGGTTCTTACCTCGGTTCCGGTGGAGATGTCTAACAAACAAATATTTTCACTGATAGGCAGTTCAAGGAACGTTATTCAGGTGAGACGCTTCATGCGCAGAGTGAGAAGCGATGGTGGCGCTGCCTTTCTACCCACACAGGCAGTTGCGGTGACCTTTGCTTCCACCATTCTCCCGGAACATGTGTACCTAGACTCCTGGAGACATGAGGTCAAAGTGTACATACCTCCTGTGAAGCAGTGCCTTAAATGCATGAGGTATGGCCACATTGCCAAGTTTTGTAAAAATGTTGAAGTGTGCTCTATCTGCACCGAGGAACACAATTTCCGCCAGTGTAAAGTTGACCCAAAAAATGCCAAATGTAAAAATTGTAATGGAAACCACATAGCCATATCATCAATGTGTCCTCTTAAAAAGCAGAAGGTAGAAGAAAACAAAATCAAGTCTAGAACTGTAACCTATTCGGATCTTTTCGATTCTAAATCCTTTCCACAACTATCTGCAAGAACCCTTGATGTACAGGTAAATAATTTAATGAAGTCAGAAGTTTTTATAAACATCTTAATTGAAACAATAACAAAGATGATGAGCAACAAAGATGTTCCAGTAAATTCTGGGTCTATCAGAGAGACCCTAAAAAAAACTCTCAGTAATAAGCTCCCTCCATCTGTATAATGGATTTTTTAAACATTATACAATGGAATGCACAAAGTCTAAACAGTAATAAGCAAATATTTACTAATTTTCTTTATACAAATAATATTCATATAGCAATAATTTCAGAAACATGGTTTAAACCGCACCAACAATTCAAAATAAAATATTACAATATTGAACGTAATGATTGTGGTAACAATCATAATGGAGTAGCCATTTTAATTCATAATAGTATAACTTATTCTAACATTACTACTTACTTTGATAATTCGCTGCAAAATATTTGTATCAGAGTTACTATTAACAAAAAGGAGATAAGTATTCTTAGTTTTTATTGTCCAACAAATAGTTATCCAGCTTTTAGCAAAAGTAAATTTGATGCACTAATAAAGTCGATTACTGGGCCATTAATACTTGCAGGCGACTTTAATGCCCATCATACATCTTGGGGCTGTGGCTCTGACTCTCCTCGTGGGAGAGAGGTTTTGGAGGTCATTGATGAAAACAATTTGGTTCTGTTAAATGATGGTCAAGCGACGACAATTGGTTCGCTGTCGTGGCGTCCAAACGCACTAGATTTGACAGTGGTTTCGCCGTCTTTGTCACTACAATGTGAATGGTCCGTTCATGATAGTCCTTTGGGCACTAGTTATCACCTTCCTGTAATAATTAAAGTCTTGTTTAACAATAATAGTAATAATTCAGCTAATAATAATTGTAATAATAAACATTTGCCCATCTACCCAAATTTTAAACGTGTGGATTGGAAAGTGTTTAATGATTGTATGGATACCTTGTTGGTTGATTTTGAAATAGACGCTCGATGTCCTCAAGATTCCTATCAAGAATTTTGTAAAATTTTACGCACAGCAGTTGCGAAATCTATCCATAACAATAATTCAAATAATTTAGCAAGCTCTTCTATTGTCACTGTCAATAATGTCAGTCAACAGTCATGTCGTCCTAAAAATGGTGAAATACCATCCCCATCCCTTCCATGGTGGAATCAGAAATGTTCTGATGCCGTTTTGAATTCCAAAGAAGCTTATCTACATTTTAGATCTAATCCAACAGAAGAAAGTTATTGTGAATTCAAGAGACTTCGGGCTCTTAAAAAACTAACCATAAAATTAGAAAGACAAAAAAGTTGGTTTTCCCTTTGTGAAAAATTTAATCGTTGTACCCCAATTTCTTTAATATGGAAATTTATTCGTAAATTTAATAAAACATACATTTCTTACGACAATGAAGATGACACGTGGATTTTGGATTTTTTAATGAAGTATACTCCTGATTTTGTGTCACCCAGACAGGATGCATTTAACTCAATTAGTGTAAATATCAGCAATTCTTTTTTACTCGATGTATTCTCAACTAATGAATTAATATCTGCGATTCATTCTAGAAGAGATACAGCTTTTGGTCTTGACGGAATACCGTACATTATTTTTAAGAAACTGAGTAGTAATAGTTTGGAAATTTTTCTAATGATTTTGAATTCACTCTGGACAAATAACGACATACCTTCGGATTGGAAAATCGATTGTTTGGTACCAATTTTAAAGCCTAATAAACCCAAGCTATGTCCTGATTCCTATCGTCCTATAGCGCTTACGTCATGTGTCGGTAAAATATTTGAACAACTGCTAAAACAACGCTTGGAATTTTATGTAGAACACAACAAAATTCTGTCGTCAAATCAATTTGGTTTTCGTAGAAATCATTCAGCTCGTGAAAGTATTTGTCAATTAGAACTTGATATTCATAATTCTTTGGCTACAAACAATCGTTTATTGGCGGTTTTCTTCGACATTTCTGGCGCTTTTAATAGTGTCAATATTGATGTACTCTGTCGAGAATTGTTATCGATAGGAATTCCTGGAAAAATTGTCAATTGGGTTCAAGCTTTTTTAAGAAATAGAGAAGTTTTCGTAAAATACAATAGACATCTATATGGGCCGAGGTTATCCTCGGTAGGTGTATGCCAGGGTGGTATTTTGTCACCTTTAATATTTATATTGTACATACGTCGTTTAAATTTAATATTGGGTTCGCAAGTCAAAAATTTACAGTTTGCAGATGATTTGGTTGTTTATGCGTCGGGAACAAATTTAGCTCAAGTAGCTGAAATTGTTAATGATGCATTAACAAAGCTTAATAAATATTTTTCCTATCTAGATCTTAATGTTAATCCATCGAAATCTAAAGTTGTTGTCTTTGGTAAAAGGCATATTATTGATATGCCAGTTATCCAATACAATAATTTGCCTTTGCCTGTATCGCAAGAGGTTAAATTTTTGGGAGTATTATTCTCCCATAATTTATCCTGGATGAATTACACTAAGCATATAATTAACAAAGCTAACAAAGCTTACAATATTTTAAAGTCTTTGTCTGGATCCTATTGGGGTGCAGACCCAAAAATACTACTAACCTTGTATAAATCTTTAGTTCGCAGCCATTTTGAATATGGTTTCTTTTGTTATGCTGCAGATGTAAAAATTGTAAATAGTATAAACGTCTTTCAAAACAAATGCCTGCGTTTGATTCTAGGGGCATTTAGGAGTACTCCTGTAAATGCAATGCAACTCGAATGCAGACTTCCGCCAATTCCTATTCGTTTCAACTTTCTAAAAGAAAGATTCGTCTTAAAACTTTTCAGTGTTTCTGGCAATACTCTTCTGGCCAATCTGTCCAGCGCTCAGCCTGGCTCAAAACCATTTTACATGTTAGAGGGTTTCCAATGCTTTCTAAATTTTCTTCAAAATTTAAACATCTATCAATCAAGTCTTAGGTTACCTTGTTACGAAGGTTCTTTTATTAGTAAATATCCAGCAATTAATATAGTGATCAATAATGATTTGTCAACAAAAGAAGAAGTATATGCGATGCTCTCCGAGTTTATAGATTGCAAATTTGTTTATACCGATGGATCTAAAAATGAAAACGCTGTGTCTTTTGCCTTATTTGAACCGTCTTTGAATATTGGAGTCGGTCACAAAATTGATAAAAACGCTAGTATTTTTACTGCGGAAGCTGTTGCAATCCTGAGTGCTTTAAAACATATTAGAAATCGTAATTTAGGTCATGCAAAATGGGTTGTGGTGAGTGATAGCATGAGTGTTTTAAAAAATTTAAATAATAATAAATTGCATGCTAATACTAACTACATCATTTATCTTATAAAACAGCTGTGGGTTGAGCTGGCTGACTCTGATATTAATGTAAGTTTTGCGTGGGTCCCTTCGCATAAAGGTGTAGAGGGTAATGAGAAGGCGGATTATCTAGCCAACACTATAGTTAAATTAGCAGATACTATAGATTCTAATCTTGAAAACGGTGATGCTGATGTAGCTCTACCACACACAGACGTTGTAAGTCTTTTAAGACAACGAATGTGTCAATCATGGGGGAGACATTCGTATCATTGTACACAGGTCGAGAATAAGGGTTCCTGGCATGCTGCTTTGGATGTTCAGATTGATTCTGTACCTTGGTTCTGTAAGAGTAAAATTTTCATGAACAGAAAGTTTTACTCAACTATTTGCCGCTTGCGATTTGGTCATTGTCGTTTGAATTATCATCTCCATCGTTTAAAAATGATAAATTCCCCTTATTGCGATTATTGCCAATCACAAGAAATCCAATCTATAAATCACATCATTTTCGAATGTTCATCTTTCAATATTCAGCGCCTTGTATTGATAGATGAACTGCTTCAAACTTATCGTGAACCTGATTTAGTCCCGCGTTGCATTCAGGAATTGCTCAAGGATGAGTCAAATTTTATTCATTTGTACAAGTTTGTTATTAATACAGTAACAGAGATATAACTATGTCTCTGTAACGTAACGTTAGTTGTAAATAATATTATTAATACTATTGTGTAATTAAAGAAAATGTAAATAATATATTAATTAGGTATGTACATAAAGGTCAAAATAGACGAAGAAAATAATAAAACCATTCAGATGTGTACCAGCTATTGGTATGTTCTCATTCAGATGTGTATCAGTAACTGATACGATTTCTACATAAAAGAATATTTACGAAAGACAAACACATAAACAAACTAACTTAAGGGAAAAAAAACAACGTAAGACTAGGCGGTATGGTTTCAAAACTATTGCCTGCTCTGAGGAGCGAACAAAAAAAAAAAAAAAAAAAAAATGTACAAGTTGAATTTGTGAGAAAAATAAGATAATTAATTCGATTTTACTAAATATTCCGTAAGCATATAAGTGTTCTGTGCTATCATTTTCCTACTGCTGAATTGTGTGTACTTACGGGAGAAATATCAACAGAAAATGGTATTCAATAAATGAAGGAAAAATTATTTCAATGCAAAAATACGATTTAACCTGGTTATACGTTTTTCAGAGTGCTTTATTCAATTTCCAAAGTTTGCTGACTGTAATTCTACTACTGATCTGCACTTGCGCGTATCTTAGATCATTCTTCACTAGCCTGATGGATCGCAATAAGACTGGGTAAGAAAATTGTTTTGTCACGACACGTAGTATATCCAAATAGGTACTTCACTTACCTACCTAACCCAGCACATAAATAAAAATAGAAGGTATGTACTAAAGAAAGAAAGAAAGAAAATATTTATTTTGTTATTTATAAAATTGACAATGTTATAAAAGTGAAACTTAAAATAAAATAAATGCATAATAGGGCATGTAGTACCGGTACCATTAATTCCCGGTACTTTTATTGAGAATGGTACATGCTCTAGTTACTAGGGCATGTACAATTATTGTACATACCTACTAAGCCCTAGTATGTACCTTACTGGATACAAAAAAAGTTACTAACCTACCTTTATGGAATAAGATTTAGGAATTCAAAGTTCCCTCATAATCAGTCCAGCCCTTACAGCACAGCAGTGCCTTATGGGGTCAAATCAAATTTAACCACCTATCTAAGCTATACTTGCCTTTTCCAGGTTACTTGGAACATTCTGGAAGTGTGCGAGGATTGGTGAAAGGAAGTCTCCATATGTAGCTATCTGCTGTATTGGAATGGCATTCTCAATATTGTTCCTTACATAATCTGTTCTAGATAAATGTTGTTTAAAAATTTGTATTTAACTGTAATTCTAAACTTGTATTATTATTAGCCTGTTTCATCCCACTGCAGGGCAAAGTCCTCCCTATCCCCCTTCCATCTCTCACGGTCTAGTGCAGCTGCATGCTAATCCTTCGAAAATGCATCCAGTTCGTCTCGCCATCTTAATCTGAGTCTTGTTAACTTGTATAAATTAGTTAAAAATAAGCTGTTGTATTCTTGTTTGGCTTAAAGCACTACCTAACAGATAGCCCAGGTAGGGATGCTTAGCAGTTTGTAAAAATCAAACAACATTTTTTTAGTATTTTTATTTATGAGACTGGATTTCTAGCGCAGATAAAATTTTATAGAAAACATGTGCAAAAACAAGGATCAAAAATAAAATAGCTTTTACCATGGATTTGGATTGTTTTAACATATACAGCAAGTGCATAATGCTCCTGGTAAAAGCTAAACTAATAATAACAACCCAACACTACTTAAAATATAATTTGATTATGAATACATAAGAGTGAATGTGCAGCACCAGCTGTGCTATATGCAGTTAATAACAAGTGTAGCACAACACAAACTGTGCTAAGTATATATTTTATAAGTGAAAATAAAAATTTACTAAAAATAACTATACAAAAATGCAATTCCAGGTTTTTCATTTGTATTTCTATGAGAAGTGAATTCAATAATTTAAAATACTCCAAAAATTGCTATAATCTAATTACAGTATGAATTATTAAATTTCAGTACAAAAGTTTCATCAAAAGGGCCAAAAGTTACAAAAAAATGTCACTTTCTTTACAATTTTTGTGGAAAATCTAGTGCATAATTAATATACATAACTAATCCAACTAATTGGAGCTTATTTCAGTCTAGACGTTTTCTAAGTTAAGCTAATTCACACTTAGATTACTGCAACGAGCCTATTCTACATGCTAGGTACTATAGTAATTGAATAATAATGTACTTTCGATGCATTCAAGTGCATACGTCGATAGTTTATGTGCTTAAATTTTTGGTAGCTCTTGAGATGGCCTGATCATATTTTGTCTCTCCTCACACAACAACTATAGGAAAGAAATAGATCAAATAACACCTAAAGGTATCATATTCTATTGAAACTAAGATATCAGATTTCAGTAGAAAGACACTAAATACAACACATCACATTGTTTGAAAAAATTTATCAATATTTATCAAACACTTATTGATTCATGTTATGTGACCATTCCTTTATTTACCACATCATCCACTCGGCGCAGCCACAGGCATAGCCAACGGATTTAGTGACATGACAAAGGAACCTAGGTACTTATTTTTTGGTCAATAACAAAAACACTAGCAATATTCTGATGTCCAAAGCACGTGCAATAAGTACAGATATATGGCACAAGAAATGTAATCTAGGTAGTTAGTTTCTTGAGCAAGAAAGGAAGAGGGTATCTTAATTTTAGGAAACACCTAACACCATGTTTTACTAAAAATATTTACAATAAAACCTTCACAACACAATCCATGTTTCCACTAAAAACAATCACAATGAAACCTTCACATCACAATCCTTACAAACAATTTGTTTTTACAATCAAGAAAGTCCTTAAAACAATCTGCACAAGATTCAAAATGTCAAACATGCACAGGGTTTGTCGATGGAAACGCAAATCAATATCTTCACAGAGTTGTGCATGTTTTATTGTGAATGTTTGTGAGTGGAAACCTACAGTAATGTTATACAATGTAATATGATCAAAAAGATCATATTTGTTTACCTTTTGAACAGAGAAAAACATCCAAAACGAATGTTACATACAAAATTGAGAAAAAAAAAACAACCAAAAGTTCAATCTTTAGAGAAAACAAAGTATGAATATCACAGGGGACTAACATTTTAGTATAAGTGCACTGCATAGTTAAGTGCAACTTCATACGAAGATCAATTCAATATACACCAACTCTTATACTTCTAATTCCTATCACAATACCTAATTAACTCTACAACATTTTTGGTGTCCTATAAGTTGTATATAGATCCTAGCGACGCTTATTGCTATTTAGCAAAGTCTTTGCCGATTTCAAGATACAGATTTCGATGGCCGCTTGTCGAACAGAACATTTCCATTTTGCCCCGCCACATCAAATGTAGGGATCTAAATAGGTACTCAATCATCGGAAGCTAACGCCTACCCTAACCTGAAGGCTACAATCAGGCTTAATCCTATGCTTATAGTGAAACTAACTCGTCCGGAATAACCCGCCCCGGATTTCCGTTCATCAGAGATCCTGAAGTCAAATCCTTTCAGCGCAGCGATACCCCAGATTTCCCGTACGTACAAAGTACATGTACAGACAAATGTAGCGGGGACCGCATTATATTTAAGTATATTGTAGACGATTACATAAGAATTAAATAAAGTAAACGATAAATGTATGCTTACTAAGGCCTACTTTTAAAGCGTGTTAGTTTTACACCTAATTTGTATTTTTTTTTACGTTTTAAAGTAATTTTTTAGAGGTTCTAAAATGCCCAGTCTTTTTGGTGAAATGCAAAGAATCGAAATATTTTATGTAAGTGTGAAATTCTAAAATACAATATTTAGCTTCGTCATTCGTAGAATTCACTTTGCTATTTGTTGGTTTCAATTCTCTTTTTTTTATATTAACTGTTGTCGCCAGTTTAGAGGTAAAATTTAAGTTTCTCTATTAGGTTTTTTTTATACCTACAATAAAGTGAAATAGTGAGCAGAAATTTCAAAGCTTATTTTTAACATCAAATTAAATATAAATAAAAGGCACTAAAATCACTTGGAAATAAGATAATGTCTAGTAAAAATCAAAACCAAACTTTTAGGCAATTTAGTTTTTTACAGTTAAAAGTTCAGACTTGCAAGTTAAATAAATGCTAAATTAGATACTTAATACGACAATAAATACGTCTTATCAAACTAGAGAGCTTTTTTTTCTTTATAAATAAATGTGATTAGGCAGTTTAAATAATACGTATATAGAATAGAATAAATTTAATAACTAAATCGAATATAACGATATAAATACGGACACGCAAACTTTTGGCACGAAAAAGCTTGTAAATAAATTGAGTAAGTATGTGAAATTTTAGCAATGAAAGTTGAACTACGCGGCGCATTGACTTATTTGAATTCCAAAATAGTACAGATTGGCTGGTTGGAAATAAAATAATTAAATGGGCACAAATGAGGCCTAAAACAGCGTGAGGATAGGATATCCCTGCTTGATATTTTTTAAGAATAGAATTATCATTGTAAAATCAACCCTACCTTCTAAAATTAAGGTCTAAAGTGGTCGTGGCCTATATGGTCCACTAGTAAGAGCCTATGTATTGCGTCTGTTGAACAACTTTCATTACTCAACTCAACCCACAACCAAACACTAAATCTAGTAGTGACTACACGGGGAAATTCTTTACTTCTACGCAGAATACGTCTACGTCTTATGCCGCTTCCGTTATTTTACACGATTTACCCTGAAACCTGAAAAATTAACAAATATATATTTTAAACAGACAAAAATCACCTTTAAAACCTTGGAAGTTTAATTTAAGATTGTAACTATGTATTAGTATGGGTTGCATAAAAAATCTATATTAATAAAGGCGTTAAATCAGTGTACGCGACCACAGTTAGCTTCAAGATTGTTCAGACATGGTTCGATAGAAGCCGCATGTTAATGTTTACAGTCCATTGCGTAATTCAATGATCTCATTAAATTCTATGCAGTATAAGAGCAGCAATGATTATCGTCCATCGTTCGTTTTGTCAGCATATAAGACCATGGCGGCCACAGTCGTATTTCGCCGTATTGCTCTCTAAGCAACAAAAACTACAAGTTTTATCTTTTGCATTGAAAAGCAGTTTCAATTGGTAAAAACAAAACACAGGTTTGCATTTAAATCACTGTGAAATAAAATACTAGATATAAAAAATACCTAGATACGTTTATATAGTGACTAGGTGCCGCCCGCTACTTCGTTCGCGTCCCGTTGGATCGCGTGAATTTTTCGGGATAAAAAGTAGCCTATGTGTTAATCCAGGTCACGGACAATATATATTCCAAGTTTCATCCAAATCGAATCAGTAGTTCTTACGTGAAAGAGTAACAAACATCCATCCATCCATCAATCCATAATTACAAACTTTCGCGTTTATAATATTAGTATGACAGGAGTCATGGCTCAGTCGGTAGTAGCTCTGCCTTCCGTGCTGTGGGTCGTGGGTTCGATCCCCACCGAGAACAAACATTTGTGTGTTGTAAACATAGATGTTTGTTCTGTGTCTGGGTGTTTCTATGTATTATATATAAGTATGTATTTACAAAAAAAAATGTATGTTTGTATTCTATCAGCCATCTAGTTTCCATCGTACAAGCTTTGCTTAGTTTGGGACTAGAAGGCGTTGTGTTAAGTGTCCGTGAATATTTATTTATTTATTATAAGATTACCTTTGTGTATAAAGCGCGCCCTATCTGATCATCTCGAGATACTTATGCTTGTGTTTGGTGAGCATTTCAGTGACGGTCACGAGCTTCCTGATCGCTGGCTGGGTCTTGCCCAAGACCTGGAGCTCTGTCAGGTGAGACACGCAGATGTGGTGGAGTGTTGCTAGCTCTTTCGCTAGAAGAACAAAATATACGTCACGAGTGTTAGGCAGCATTCACACATGCAGTACAGTGGCAACAAGTTACACTGCGCGGAAACAATGCCTCGACTATTGAGCGTTACCGTGTTAGCGCACAGTGTATTTCTGTTGCTCCTTAAATTGACTTTATACTTTATGTGTCAATCGGTCTTAATCCATAGACATACCCTTACATAAGTTTTGTAGGACAGTTACATGTCACGGTACTGCTTTGTTACTTACTATGGGTAACAGATCTCTTTATAATCAGTTGATTTATTCAATACTAGCTTCCGCTCGCGACTTCGTTCGCGTCCCGCTGGATCTGGATTTTCCGGGATAAAAAGTAGCCTATGTGTTAATCCAGGTCACGGAAAATATATATTCCAAGTTTCATTCAAATCTGATCAGTACTTTTTGAGCCAATCTGTTACAAACATACTTACATACAAATCTTTCCTCTATAATATTAGTATAGACTATCACATTGATATCGTTGAACTACTATTATTAATCTAGGTGCCGTTTCTCGATACCAAAGTCTACTCGTAGAAGAACAGGCAACTTACCGATATCGAAATTGTTGTTGGAGCTAGTCGGTACATTCCCAGGATCTGGCACATTGCTGAGCTGGTCTAAGAACACAACCATGCGCTCCTTATTCTTCAGGATGAAAGGATTCACGACTTCCATGTATGGCTCCTGTTGGTCAAACATAAGGAATATATCCTATGCGTTTGTTAATCTCCAATTCGTACATATCTATTTTGACAAATCAACTTTTTAAGAGTTGATTTGTCAAAATAGATAGAGGATTTTTTTCACCGGTCATTTTTCATAACTTACCTACTCAGATCTCCGTCTTTTGTTAAAAGATAAGTAAACACCAATAAACACTTACATTTGCGAATTCGTGGCAGCCCTAGCTACCGAACAACCACAAGAAAAAGAAGTCTCCAACAGAGTTAATTTTATTAGCAGATTATATGGTGCCGTGATATAACATACCAAGAATGCATCTTGCTGCAAAGTTCTGCCTATATTTAAACTAAGACATACAACTTGGCGTATCAGTAATGAGCGTTGCGCGCGAGACCACTAACCCTGATTATTTTACCACAGTCTATATTTTATTTCTACTACCTATAAATAAATACCTTGGCTCCAAACTCGACAAGGTTAGCGAGGTTCTGCAAACACTTGGCTACCATCAGCAAGGAGCGCTGTGCGTGAGGTGGCGGCGCCGCCGACACCAGACCCCACGCGCGGGGCTCTACCAGCGCCGGACATATCAGCCTCAGGAATATAAAGCCTGGGATAAACAAATATACAATAAGCATATCAATCTAAATACAACATCTATGTTTATAACTAGCTGTCTCCCGCGGCGTTGCTCGCGTTAGTGTGACTTTTCAAAATTCCTTTCTTAGTGCACCCCTACATTATATAAGGATACTACACTCCAAATTTCATACCTCTAGGTCTTATGGTTTAGTGTGTGCGTTGATTATCAGTCAGCTTCAAAAGAGTTATATATATATTGATGATGATGATTGTTTATCACAATAATGTTATCAGCGGAGATTGAATTTAGACTAACAAAAGTAGTATAATAAATTCTGGTCAGAAAGTGCATCTCAATACTCGTTTTGTTTATTTAGAAAACTCATAATTCTTCATTCTTATTTATTTTTGTAAAACTTACAGCTCTTAAAAACATAATAATCAAACACTAAGTAAACGAGGTTAATCTAGACGCAAGTTTCAAGCCATCAAAGACCCGACAAAAAAAAACACGCAAGAAAGTTTGATAAAAAAGAAACAAGTTTGTTTATAATTGTTTTTTTTAATATTTCCATTGATAAGCCATCTCATAAGTTTAGTTGATGCATGCTCATGATGATTTTAGTTACCTGACACGACCCTAGTGCGTACGAATCTCTCATTAGGCCACTTTGCAACCGCGGCGCGCTGCAAACAGCCGCACAGATAGCGAACCGGCCGCGGACAGGCTTCCGGCGATGTAAAGATTGATAGTGTTATCTGTGGAAAGATATTTTGAATAATTATATGAATGGGTATTCGAAAACTGTGTTTTGTAGAACCAGCAGATTTAGCATGATTGCCCTAAATAGTAATTGACTAGCAGAAGAGTAGAATATAACTGTTTCTTTTTTGTCAAGGCTCATTTCAAAATATTTTTTTCTGCATGGTAAGACCATTTTTTTTAAGTAATCACAAAAATGTAAATAGTTTACCTGATCCAGTACCATGAGTAGAAACTCAGCGTTATTACAAGCGTCATCGGGTGAGTCCATCTTCGTAGGATTGAGTTCGGCAGATTGTTTCGCATCTATCAGCTTCTGAACCGTTTCTGAGATCGCCGCCTGATATGAAAATAATAAATTTTAGTAGACAACATCTATGTATAAATTAGATAATAGACAAATAGATATTTATTGACCATATTACATTATAGGTCAATATCTGAATGAGAGACGAATATAGATGGTGGAGTACGCAGTCTTTTGACGACGCTTCAAACACGACATAAAGCTTGCGTGTTTCATAGACATGTACCTCCTTTTCTTGGAAACATGATCACATTAACAATTAACTTTATGATTTATGAATAAAATCCGGTTCGTCTCACGAGCTACTTCCGCACAGACCAACTCACGAGCTAGCTGATACTAAATTATGGTTACATTAGTTACCTGCAAGAAAGGCTTGTAACGCTTTCGCATAAACTCGTCAACATAGCTACTCAACGCAGACCAACTCACGAGCTAAGTCATATTATATTACAGTAACCTGTAAGAAAGGCTTGCAATGTTTCCGCATGAACTCGTCGACGACGGCAGTCGCCAGTGATGCGGCGCGGAACATCGCGCGATGATCCGTCTCGCGAGCTACCTCGGCGCAGACTAACTCACGAGCTAACTCTGCACCGCGGTTGCATTCGCTGAATGCGTGTAGCACCGCTGTGAAAGAAATCAGTATTTAGAAATACTGTAAAAATATTTTTTTTTATTTCTTCAAGAGCGACTAGCTCATGACCGCAGTGGATAGCACAAACTTGGGGAGGCCTATGCCCAGCAGTGGGTAAAGACGGGCTGTGGATGATGATGATAATGAATTTATTGAAGACAGAAAAAACTTATATACATGATTGGTAGGGTAGGTAGTTATTAAAGATAATGCTAGAATTATTAGATAAAGGAATCTCGGTAATATGTTTGTGTAGAGTTGTTCTATAAATTTACAAGGGCGGTTTGGCTACGTTTGTCTGTGTAAGATATGCATAATTATGCATGCAGTGTGTAAAGAAACAGATCACTAATTTTGGAATTGGGCAATAGTAAAATATGATGAGGAAACCCGCGCCTTATTATTTAGCCCTTTATAAATGCAAGTGCGTATATTTGTTCGAAGAGTTCGAACGGACACTTCTCCAAGACCCTAACAATTCAGTGTGAAAATTTCATCCAGCCCAAAAGTCCTCAATACATTTATTGCTTCCACAAGGTATTTAGTTGTTTTAAAAGCTGATGTACTTACAAGTAGCCAAGGGTTGTCTGTCTGTGCGACATAGATCAGCCAGAGCCTTTACAGCAGGTAAGCCGGGTTCCAGCAATAATTGACGCAATGGATTGTATTCTTCGCGGGGCATCACTAGTTCTTGCATGTATCTAGAAAGTAGGGGAATTAAACTGTATGAGTACGCCTAAAAAGAAGTAAGCTAGATGACTTGAATAGAATTTTACAATAGTGTAAACAATTGGCATCCTGCAAGATTACATGACTCAGTATACAATGATATGAAAGAAATGTTTTACCTAATACGCAGTCTCAAAGAACCCCACTCGCCAATAGGAGTCATTCCAGCGAGTGGATACCACTCTTCTATTTCTTCTCCGTTTGCAAGATTCGCCAGTTCTATCGTCAACTCGGCGACCTGCAACAATTAATCGATAATGTACCTTATAATGTCGATACTGAGTTGGTATTTCATATCGTAAATATGATTTGCAACTCATATTGAACCATTCAGAATGGAATTAAGTTGCAAAATTACTTACCTCAGACTCTTTTCCTCTCTTCCCTGTGTTGTGAACGGTGATAGTGAATGAAGTCACATCTGGAGGCACATCACTGAAAAAATAATGAAGTGTTTTTTGTTTGTATTTAATAATAATGAAATACATCGTGCTGAGTTTTTGGAGAGTGCAGAAGACACTAGACAATGACCCCAACTGCGCCCCCTCCCCCTGCTTCCACAGCAGCCAGAGTATCAAAGTGTTAGTGTACGAGTGAAGAGGTCAACGTCGCCTATCAGAGTTCAGCATTATGGTTTCACCAGTGCTACCTAACTAACATAATAATTGAACTATATCATAACAATCAAGTGACCTTAGATAAGTATTTTTTATTCATTTTTTTCTGTATTTTCCTTCGAGCAGCATGTATGAGCCAACTCAGACAGTATCAAATGTAGCAAGCAAGCACTTTTAGTTTTATAAGTTTAATTGAAGTGTATGACATTGTTGGGTGGGAGATAGTAATTCTATTGGAAGTTATAACAGGGCTGACATAGTCGCTAAGCGAGTTCTTCCAATAATAAATATGTATAAGAATAAAAAAAAAGTTTAATGGAATAAAGTTAAGTTGCGATATCACATTAGCATCGTGCGGTCGTTTCTCTCAAACCTGATCCATCTCCAATAGCATTTATCATCGTAGTGTACCGGGATAGCACCAACCTTGTACAATAACGAAGCCCACTGCATATTTAAACGCGGTATTACAGTACTGCCCTAGGGCTAGAGGATATACTCACTCGAAGAAGAATTCATCGTCCCAGTGCGGGTCGGGCGAGGGTCTCGGGCGGGTGCGTGCGACGGGCGCGGCGCCGAGCGCCAGGCGCAGGTGCGGCCGCGGAGCCAGCCGCGCCGGCAGCCTGTGCGCCGTCAGGCAACGCACGCGGAGAGCACGCAGCCACACTACACGCGCCACCTACATTATTACATTACATTACATCATCAATATATATAAAACTCTTTTGAAGCTGACAGAGTATCAATGCACAGCCTAAACTATAAGTCCTAGAGGTATGACATTTAGAGGGTAGTATCTTTATATAGTGTAGGGGTGCACTAAGAAAGGAATTTTGAAACCTCACACTCTAAAAGGTAGAACGCGAGCAACGCCGCGGGCGACAGCTAGTACATTATACTATACTATACACACATTGTACATGAATTAATGAAAATACTTTATTGGTAGGTACACCTTACAAACTAATATGCGAGACAGCTTATATAGATAAAAACCGCCGACCGCACTATAATCACATCGAATTTAAAAGATTTAGGGCGGAATACTGAAACGTCACTCAAATTTAAATTTGTAAGAGATGGCAATAATTTAAGCATGGACGGACTTAATATAAGTAGCCTTTGAGTATTCGGCCGTTTGTCAAACTAGTCGAAATCAATAGGGTGGTGAAGTGGGTCGTCGCATCAAAATGTCAAATAGTCACAAACCCCTTGAACCTCGTCCTCGTCGAGGTAATGCAATTGTTATATACAGCGTTAAACACCAGATGGATCATTTAATTTTGCTTTTTCAGTAACTTTACTCAAATAAAAAATCAAGATAAATAAGTCAGTCATGCATTGTGGCATAAATAACTTATTAAAACAGTATGATGTCCACTTACCTTGCATTGATGTCTAGCTTGCTGAGACACGCACAAAGGTCGCAGCGCGTCCAACCAGGCCCGTTCTTCATTCGCGCTGTTTGCAGCTAAAAATGTATGCGTGGACAGGCACGGTAGAGCACGCTCTACCAGTTGGAAGCAGAATTCACGCTCCCATAGCGATTCGTGAACCTAGAAGTATTGTGACGTTTTAGAAGAAGACTGGTCGATTTCAAAGTGTGATTGAAATAACACGTTGTCACTAAGATCTATCACTTAGCTACTGTTTAAAAAAAATTAAGGCCTACTTGAACAGGCTTCTGGGTATCTTCATTACACAGCTCATAAGAATTTATCAGTAGCTTGCATAAAGTCAATCTTCACCAATTGGTCACTATTTTGATGGGTGACCGTTACTGGCATTTATATCTCTATGTGCTTCCGTGCTTCGGAGGGCATGTTAAACTTTCCCGGTTGTAGCAATCGTTAAGTCACGCCGGAGGCCTTAAAGCGGCCTAAAAACTCCGTTCATAGTTGGCCACTAACTCACAACAAACTTACTTTAGTAGTTGCTTTAAAACTTAAAAACTCATACAAACTTACTTCATGATTGTTGCTTAAAAATTTAAAAGTTTGAAATGATTATACCGGAGTCCATTACCTGGTAAAGATAAGCGCAGGACAAATCAATCAACCCTTTCGGCTTAGTCCTCTTTGGAGAATCATAAAAATACAGATGTGTATCAGTCCCTTCTTGCAAAAGCACGAAATATAGCGCTTTCCACTTCTTAGCGAGCTTATCCGACTTCTTGTTCAAGTAGCCTTGGTGCTTGATGCCCTTTGTTTTCTTCAGACCGATTTGGTCGCGGCATTCGCGAAGAGTTGCGTATATTTTCTCGGCGGCGGCGCCAGTTGTGCTTTGCTGGGGCTCTATTACATGGCCCTCGGCGATTAACTGCAAAAAATTATATACACAGTTTAAAATTTGTATTACTATGGCTTGTATTACGAAATTAGCGATTACGGAATGGTGGCCAAGGGACGCTCAAAGACCACGAGGCAGACCACCCGCCCGATGGTCCGATGATATTGTGGCTGTAGTTGGGCAGCAGTGGAGAAGACTCGCGCAGGACCGGAGAGACTGGCGTACTAAAGAGGAGGCCTATACCCAGCAGTGGGTGCATACAGGCTGAATAGATAGATAGGCTTGTATTAAAATTACATTCTCCTTTTACATCCTCAAAAGCAGAAATTCAGTAGGAGACTCTTTAGGTGTGTAAATGGAACATAAGGGGGTGTTTACTGTACTGGATTATAGTCATAAACTTAGTGATATTATTTATTCTAATAAATTAAAGACTCATTTTGAATGAGTATACGAAAGTAGTTCAAATCTGTTCAGCATCAACGCCATTCTTGAATCAGAATAGCTTGCATCATAATCAGATTGAAATGAAGACTGGAAACTGTTGATTGCAACACATTCATTCATTCGTTTTACAGATAACAGAAACCAACTACAACTGTAGAGTTCTAAAAACCAACTCACCGGTTTTTTATTGTTATGGCACTGGAGTCTTGTCATTTTGCAAAGTTTTTTTACTTTTCCTAATATTTTTTGACACTAAGAAACTCACCGGTTGTCCCAAAGTGTGCCCTTCAACAATCTGTTCCTTCCTATAACGATTGATGACCGCGTCCAAACACTCGAATGTCCTACCTCCCATCAGATAACGAACTCCTTTTTTCTCTATCCTGAACCTACAATTAAAATAACATTCTACAAAAATCCTTAAAGTTTAGCATGACATGTGTTTAATATAATTAGAATAGAATGGCATAAAATACCAAATATGTACTTATAGGTAGAATGTGGACTATATGCCCAAAGTAGGTAATGCTTGGAGAAGCCTCTGACTAACACCTCTGACCATCGAACTTTCGTACCTTTTTTTCATTTTAAAAGTTGCTGTTGAATACACTTCCAGTTGCTGTATTTTGTGTATCTCACCTTTGAATCTGATTATTGATGTGGAAGAATAAAGAGTAATCTCCGGGCGAGTTGTCCGAGGGTCTCACAAGGAAGCTCCCTGGCCCCGCCTTGACCAGCATATCCACAGCTTCGCTTTTAGTGCAGTTGGGATGGAACCACGAGAAAACCGTGTTCGGATCGATGGCTGGATCCAGGTCTTCGACCAGCTCTCTGAAGATCATCCCTTGTTCACCAGTCCTGGATATAAAGATGGGAGAAATACTACAATGTGATACTAGTTAAACCCCATAAAGAACTAGGGATAGAAAACTATGCATGGGGTCAATTCATACTAGCGCAGTCGAAGCGCATCATAGAAACTTAACATAGCCAATTCACCCTTATCTCCACAATGTAATGTACAATATATTTTTTATTTTTAAAATCAGGCGCATACGAGATTTCACGCGTCTGAATTTGCTATTCAGCTATGTTAAGTTTCTTCGATGGGCTTCAACTCTGCCCTAGTATGAGTTGACCCTTAAGGTCCATTTTTTTTATTTAAAAGCCTGAAGGTTAAGGTGCCACTTAATGTTTCTTTTTTCTACACAATTATAATTACGTAGATATAGATACCAACTAAATTTGCAATCCAAAAACTCGTGAACCGATTTTGCTTGATCAAAATACTTCGTATATATGTCTTCAGGCCAAATATTTTTTATCTCAAACAAGACTTCCTCTCTTGATGTAAAAATTAAGACTAACTATGAGCAAAGTAAGCAGAGCGGTAAAAAATACCCCTTTCGCATACATAATCTTACAGCATGGTTCAATGCACATTCAATGACCGTAGTCAAAGGTCAACGGAACAAGTGAAGAAACCATGAATTCTCTGAAATCGTAATCACGGGAAGTAGGAAGAGATAAATTAATAAAATTAACATATTAAAACGAAGGTGAGATGCTCAATTATTGTTAATCCAAACCGGATTTACTACACATTTGCAGTAGAAAATGATCTTTATCGCTTTAACTTTAGAACTAAAATCGAGATGGATCAATCCATATACCTTCAACAGTGTTTAGTAGAAACGGAAGTTTTTTTTTTTCAATGTTAAAATACCTAGAAGCAACTTATCTTGAGCTGATGAAAATGTTTGAGGATTATCTTAGATTAATGTGTCATAATTCGCTACATAAAGGTAATTCGTTTATTTCCAATAAACTAAGTTTACCTATGAGCAGTGACCCACAGCCAACCGTCACCCATGTCGTTGTGAACGAAGAATATGTCCCCTTTTTGGAAGGTCAATTCATCTGTATCAGGCATCTTGGTATATGGCAGGATGGCTACCACTCTCTGCAAATATACATACAAAAGCAATTAAAATATACTTCAAATGGTGAAAGAAAACATCCAGACACTGGTAATCATATTCACCTTCTTATCATTGACTGGCTCTGGTGGCGGTACCGGCTCAACCAATCTCTCCCGTTTCAGCAGGTCGGAGCAGTGACTGTAGAACCCAACAAGCTCCGTCAGGGAGTCGAACTGACGACCGCCGATGTAGTAGTCACCACACACTGCTGTTATCCTGTACATTGTATAAAACAATACAAGGTATAATAAGACGCCTCCCGAATACTGAAAAGAGTGTAGGTACTTAAAACATTGTTTAGCCCGATAGCGCAGTCTGTAATCGTCAGACTATTACCAGAGCATGTTAGTCTGTTCAAGAATAATTTATAAGTTTAAAAACTTAACGAAACAAACGAATAAAACCGACTTCAATTTGATACAGCTTCATCATCAGATGACGATGATGATGATGGTACTTTATTGAGTTTATTCTATTGATCATAAGGAGCTATGAGGTAACAACCATAAAAAAAAACAACCGAATTTAGAACCGCCTCCTTTTTTGAAGTCTGTTAAAAAAAACATCTTCCAGTGCAAACACACTTGTCTGAAAGGAGAATCATTTTAGAGATTTTAGGAGAATACAATTTTTTTTTCAGTTATGGATTAACATATCAGTTTGGTAAAACGCTATTAGAAATTAATTTGAAAAGGTGGAACCAAATCACTTAATTTATTTAAAACAGTAGCTGTATATAAGATTTCTTAGCAAAGTATTTACCGAAAATGATTGATCCCAGTTCTGCCTAGATAACTCAGAACATAAGATCCAGGCTTCCGATCACTCTCTCGAACTGTAAATAAATGGTATTTTTGGGACTGTAGTGTAAGGGTCAATTCATACTAGCGCAGAGTCGAAGCGCATCGAAGCGTCAATCCGAAATTTAACATAACAAATTCAGACGCGCTCAGAAAAAATATGTGCATTATATTGAGGAGTTAAGGGTGAATTTGTTATGTTAAGTTTCTTCGATGTGCTTCGACGGCGCTAGTATGAATTGACCCTATGATGTGAAAGTAGACAAATGTGTCCCAAGATGGTATGGATTTATAACTTGTTAGGTATATTGCTTTCTGACTCAACTAAACAAATAAGGGTACTCAGATGCTCCGTATTTACAGGACCGTTTCATATTTTAATACACGGAAAAATATTGATAATTTTTTATCAATATACTGTCTTATGTGTAAACTCTCATATATAACTACATGCGCTGCGCATACATCTAATAAAAACATGCTGATAAAACAAACTGTCGCTGTGTGAACATACTTTAAGTCAAGGTAGGTAAACAAATGTTTTACAATACAGGAAAATCAACATATAAAATTAAATAAATAAACCACATTAACATAATACTGCATTCTATACTTATCAACAGTATACAAAACCAACGCAGATTAGACTATTTTCCTTTTGTATAGAGATTACCAGTGGTAGTGTAAGGGTCAATGCAGTCTAAATTGACAGCAACGTGATGCGATGAGATGATCAGATTTAATAACAAGACATTATAAACCTTATGAACAATTTAATAAGATATTGAAACGCTTGATATAATGAACGAGGTGTGGCCCACAAGCTTACGAACTCGCGAGACCATTTGAGCCAGCATGAGGCTATCAAGAGTTTCTTTATCTTATTACATTGTTCATAAGGTGAGACTGCTCGAGCCAGCGCGAGGCTATCAAGTGTTTCTACATTTTATTACATTGTTCATAAGGTTTATAATGTCTTGTTATTAAAACTGATCAACGTGTTGTTGCCAATTCAGTGTGAGTTGACCCTAATGGTTACCACCCTGCCTTCTAATCCTATGGCCAACATGTTTGATTGTGTAAGTAAGATTCTGTAGCTACAGAATCTTACCTTTAATACCTATTTCACTATCTCATTCAATTCAATACATTTATTCTTCTTTCAACATTTTACAATGTTCTTAGAGCAGTCACAAATAGGTACATTTCAATAAAAATGTACATATTGCATCATGAATATGTTATAAATACCTCAGACCACTCAAAAGACTAAAATGGGTATATTTTTATTCCACTGCTTTACTCAAAGATGGTGAAACAGGCCCTTAGTGTGGCAAAATAATTGTAAATAATGGAACAATGACTACGGCTGTGCTACCCTTCATTGCATAATTCAGTACGCAGTGACAATAAAACCTCTTGGGAGTTTAAAAAGGTACCATTACCATTGTTTTGTAATAACTAGCCATTTTGTAATCATGTCTGTTTTAGTATTAAGTGAAACTCAATGGTTTGTTAGTAACATAAAAATATTAACTAATACAATAATAACAAAGTACTATTTCAGTAATATATCTTTTTTTCTTTATCATTAACTAATTTGTATAGGTAGTTAATTATTAGAAGAGAGAATTTATCAGATTGTGATTATAGTAGGACTGACCTAAATAGCTGCCAAGTTTGCCAGCAGCCCACAGCCTTTCCTCGGAGGTATATCTGTCCAAACGACCATGGTACCATTCAGTTTCCGGAGGAGCAAGAACAGCCTGTCTTTCACCTAGAAAATATATACATACGTAAATATTTTTAAAAGAAATCTAGGTAGTTAACAAAGTGGTTTGGTTTCTTTACCATTTGTACTAGGCCCATCAGCTTCATCCAGTTCTAGATCGGCAGTCAACTCCGCAATATCCCCTCCACCGTCCTCTGACTCCGTGGAAGGTGATCCCAGCTTATCCTTCACAGGGGGTCCACTAAGGGCCCCCATAGCGCGTATCATATCAGCCATAACTTGGTATGCAAGAAACCAAAATCCAATCCTTCTCAATAAGCGATACAGAATAACCAGTGACTCATAGTTCAACTAAGTAACTAATCAGTATAGCAAAAACAGACCAAGATTTGTACGTAGAAAATAACACAACTCGAACGTGTTTACTTTTCAACAAGAACAAAAAATATATAGGTTTTGCATTGCAGCATCTTAGTTATGTGTAGGTAGGTAAGGTACCTACTTAGAGATAGGTATTTTTAGTTTTAGATTGTTTGTGTTATTTGAAATGCAAGTTCAAATTCACAAAAAGTAGGTATTAATTTGCACTGCACTGTTCAGTTTATCACGCACAATTCATTTTTAGAATTTGACAATTTGTATTTTGTTTGTAGGTACCAGTCTAGTAGATAGGTCTATCTATTAGAGGTGTCAAAATCGGTTAATTTTTTTTATTAGTTAATGTTATAACGATAAAAAAATATATCGTTATTTTTAATGATTAATTTTATTTGAATAAATATTCGATAAACTCGCTTAGATAAATTTATTTATACGCATGAGTGAATGATTGATATTAGCAGAGAGCGAGCACAGACAATTTTTCATAGACAAAAACATTCACCGTTCACACGAACGGTCCACAGATAAGAAATATAAGGGCATCCTACACAGGTTTACTTTTCATATTTCAATAAAATAAAAACTTTTTCTTGCAGTATTTGCAGGTAGCCAACTTTGCGACGCCACCGCCGCCGCGCCTGTACATTAGAATAGAATAGAATAGAATAATTTTTATTGCCAAAAATTATTCTATTCTATTCTATTCTAATGTACCGGCGCATCGGCGCGCACATTGATCGAAATGGTTCCATACATCCGAACTTATTCTCGGCATTTTTCACATAATACGACTTCGAAACAAACACTTTCTTCCATCTAACGATGGCGCAAAAATGCAAATCGCAAGTCTAAATAAATTTTCGTCTCTTAGGTCTCAATTATTCAATCATTGTCATTCATTCAATTTGCCAAAAATAACAATTGTATTCATGATCCTTGAATAAAAATTATATTGTGTTTTATTTTAACCAACTTAAAGCATACAATTGAATGCAGATCAATGTTGTTAAATATACACTAAACGACTTAATTATCGTAAGTAGTGGTTCATTCTATATTGAGCTTTATCTCATAGATAATAGAGTACACAGTCAAAAATGCAGATGAAGCCGGAAATGAAATTAAACGGCCGATTCCCGGCACATAGCACTACCTTCAGGCCGGTCACTCTAATGAAAATATGAAAATTACTCATTATATCTAGGAAGCGTAGGTTCAAATTTCAATGCATTAAAATGAAAGAATACCTTCAGGCCGGTCACTCTAATGAAAATATGAAAATTACTCATTATATCTAGGAAGCGTAGGTTCAAATTTCAATGCATTAAAATGAAAGAATAATTTTCGTGGTGAGTTATAAAATTATTCATTATATCTAGCAAGCGTAGGTTCAAATTTCAATGCAGTAAAGAAAGTGAATAATAAAAATATTACCTACATACGTTCACCTTGTGTTGAAGTGAAATAACATGTGTTATTAAAAATATTCGAACACCGCCATTTTTTTTAACGAATGTTACTGTTATTTTTTTTTATTCGTTTTTTTCATTAGTTGAAAGAAATATTAAACACCTATACTATCTATGCACGGTCTGTCTATGGCACGCACAGATGGCATGGCATGCAATGCACGTTGGGAATTTCAGATTCGAAGGAAATGAATGAAGATGGAATGAAGTAATTATCTCTACTTTCGATTCGATCGGGGAAAAAGTTTTTTTTCTTCTGTAGGGTAAGGTAAAGGTCGGACCGCATTTGAGCAGCACTGCGCGCGCGGCAGACACTCACTGCGCGTCACAGCACAGCTGTGCTATATCTGTATAAAATACTCCTTCAGAGTTTATAGAGTTTAATGTCAGATGTCTTGACATATTGACAAATGTCATTCTATGCACAAATTTTAGTTAGATAAAGCCTATATTCTTGGTAATAAATTCGTTTCATTATAACAATTTATCTAACTAATAAAAACGTGATGAACGATGGCCTCTCTTGCGCGTCTTCTTAGACCAGACAAATTTGACGTTGACCCGAGAACTACAAGCGCCGAACTAAAATACAGTACTGGTATTGGAAAGATACGTTCCAGAACTTTCTCGCCGTAGAAACAGAGTCAACTAAAGCTATATCTGATGGCACTAAACTAAAAATTTTGCTGAATAATGTGTCACCTGAAATCTATTCATTTATTCGAGAAGCAAAACAGTATTCTACTGCTTTCAGTACTCTGGACAATATCTACCTATATAAAGACTAAAAATGAAATTCATGCTCGCTACCTACTCACGTCCACTAAACAAAAACCCGAACAGAACGTTGCTGAATATCTACGAACATTACACCAGCTTGCATTTGATTGCAATTTCAAATCGGTTAATGCCGAAGTCCACAAAAAGGAATATATCCGCGATGTCTTTATCGCAGGCATTTCATCACAAAAGATCAGGCAACGACTGCTCGAAAACTTACAAATAACCCTGGAGGAAGCGAGTAATCAGAGCATGATCAATTTGAGGATGCTTCAGATGCTATTGAAGAACCAGTTCCTGATACTTCTCTTCGACGCTCAACCAGAGAAAGGCGAGCTCCGGTTCGCCTACAAGATTATGATATTTTTAAGTGTGGGTGAATGTGCTATATCTGTATAAAATACTCCTTCAGAGTTTATAGAGTTTAATGTCAGATGTCTTGACATATTGACAAATGTCATTCTATGCACAAATTTTGGTTAGATAAAGCCTATATTCTTGGTAATAAATTCGTTTCATTATAACAACAGCACAAGGCAGTACGGTACAATACAAAGCTCCTTTTGTATTCTCTTTGCATAACACGTTAAAATAATAAGTATTCTAATATTTTTTTGTATAGAACTTAATAATGAGTTTCACCGCTGGCACCGACAAATTAATCTTCTGATCTTTTTTTTTATATTCTTTTGTTTTGTAAGGAGTCGCCTAACAACTATGTCATCCTGGGCTTCAGATCTTTACATACGATGATACAATTCATAGTTTCTTTGGCGGTAACGCTAACCTGGCCCGACAAAACAAACAGTTTGTATGGATCGCATTGTGAAAGTTGATTGTGAATGTTTTTGGTGGAAATCCGGTTGTGTAGTGTAGTGTATGTTGCATCGCACTAGATAGACGCTGTAGGGCACCGAACACCTATATCCTGCTGTAGGGAAGTGACCGTCACTAACTAATTGATATTGCAGCGCAGTGCCGCACAGCACCGCGTTGCTCAAATGTGGTTCCGGCTCTAATGTTCTGGCAACATTTTCGTTCATTCCATTCATTCTACTCAGGGTCCTCTTGTTTGTAGCCAAAGAGTATAATAAGTAATAGGTTTGTTTGTAGCCCTAACGCCAAGTAAATTGGTAATGGCAATCAAAAGCTTTGGCTAGTTGTACACTATCTAACTAAAGTATTCCTTTGGTATTCCTGGTAAAATCTAAATTGAAAAATTAAAGTCCTCTAAATTTCACTTGGCGAGAGGCTTTGCTAAAGATCTTGGTACGTAAACTTTACGTACCGTAATGACTGAAGCTCCCATTTTTTGTAAAAAATAAAATAAAATGTCTCCATCAGTTCAGACTTCAGTGCATAGACAAGGTATAAATAGAGTATACTAAATCTATGGATGGTTCAGTGTCAGTTCGGTTCGGTTCTGTTTCTGTTTGTTCTGTGTTTGGTTCTGTCTGTGCCACAGACCTGTGCGCTGTGCAGTCGAGTCGAAGCAGTCCAGCCAGTCGAAGTCGAAGTGTGAGCGAATCAAGCGGAGCGTCGGTTGTGCGTGCTTTTTGATTTAGCGACTCTGCTATTTGATTGAATCAGAATAGTTTCGGTTGATAGATCGATTTATCATTTTAAGTTTCTACTGAGTTAAATAAGCCGTATATTATATATTAGGTAAGTTAAAAATCAGTCTTCCTCCTTGCTGTCGTCAAAAACAAATTCCTTCAACTATGACGTTGCGTGATGACTAGCCTCCATCATCGACCGACGCCATTTTGTGTTCGCGATCTTTCTTTGTTCCTTTGTTCTTTGTCCTATTTTGATCGATCGCATTTTCAGTACAAATCATATCAAATTAACAGTAATTTCAGCCATCCTCAAATTCTGCTATCGATTGTTACAGATCTCATCATGCAGATTTTCGTGAAAACCCTGACGGGTAAAACCATCACCTTAGAAGTCGAGGCGTCTGATACCATCGAAAACGTAAAGGCCAAGATTCAGGACAAGGAAGGCATCCCCCCAGACCAACAGCGTCTTATCTTTGCCGGAAAGCAGTTGGAGGATGGCCGCACCCTATCTGACTATAACATCCAGAAGGAATCTACCCTTCACTTGGTCCTTCGTCTCCGAGGAGGCATGCAGATCTTCGTCAAGACCCTTACTGGAAAGACCATCACTTTGGAGGTTGAAGCTTCAGACACCATCGAAAATGTGAAGGCCAAAATTCAAGACAAAGAGGGCATCCCCCCAGACCAACAGCGTCTTATCTTTGCTGGAAAGCAGTTGGAGGATGGTCGCACTTTATCTGACTATAACATCCAGAAGGAATCTACCCTTCACTTGGTCCTTCGTCTCCGAGGAGGCATGCAGATCTTCGTCAAGACCCTTACTGGAAAGACCATCACTTTGGAGGTTGAAGCTTCAGACACCATCGAAAATGTGAAGGCCAAAATTCAAGACAAAGAGGGCATCCCCCCAGACCAACAGCGTCTTATCTTTGCTGGAAAGCAGTTGGAGGATGGTCGCACTTTATCTGACTACAACATCCAGAAGGAATCCACCCTTCACTTGGTCCTCCGTCTGCGAGGAGGCATGCAGATCTTTGTCAAGACCCTCACTGGAAAAACTATTACTCTGGAAGTTGAAGCTTCAGACACCATCGAAAATGTGAAGGCCAAAATTCAAGACAAAGAGGGCATCCCCCCAGACCAACAGCGTCTTATCTTTGCTGGAAAGCAACTCGAAGATGGTCGTACTCTTTCTGACTACAACATCCAGAAAGAATCTACCCTTCACTTGGTCCTCCGTCTCCGAGGAGGAATGCAGATCTTTGTCAAGACCCTTACTGGAAAGACCATCACTTTGGAGGTTGAAGCTTCAGACACCATCGAAAATGTGAAGGCCAAAATTCAAGACAAAGAGGGCATCCCCCCAGACCAACAGCGTCTTATCTTTGCTGGAAAGCAACTCGAAGATGGTCGTACTCTTTCTGACTACAACATCCAGAAAGAATCTACCCTTCACTTGGTCCTCCGTCTCCGAGGAGGCATGCAGATCTTTGTCAAGACCCTCACTGGAAAAACTATTACTCTGGAAGTTGAGGCTTCAGATACCATTGAAAATGTGAAGGCTAAAATCCAGGATAAGGAGGGAATCCCCCCAGACCAACAGCGTCTTATCTTTGCTGGAAAGCAGTTGGAGGATGGCCGTACCCTATCTGACTACAACATTCAGAAGGAATCCACCCTTCACTTGGTCCTTCGTCTCCGAGGAGGCATGCAGATCTTTGTGAAGACACTCACTGGAAAAACCATTACTCTGGAAGTTGAGGCTTCAGATACCATTGAAAATGTGAAGGCTAAAATCCAGGATAAGGAGGGAATCCCCCCAGACCAACAGCGTCTTATATTTGCTGGAAAGCAGTTGGAGGATGGTCGCACCTTATCTGACTACAACATCCAGAAGGAATCCACCCTTCACTTGGTCCTCCGTCTGCGAGGAGGCATGCAGATCTTTGTCAAGACGCTCACTGGAAAAACCATTACTCTGGAAGTTGAAGCATCAGATACCATTGAAAATGTGAAGGCTAAAATCCAGGATAAGGAGGGAATCCCCCCAGACCAACAGCGTCTTATCTTTGCTGGAAAGCAACTGGAAGATGGTCGTACTCTTTCTGACTACAACATCCAGAAGGAATCTACCCTTCACTTGGTCCTCCGTCTCCGAGGAGGCATGCAGATCTTTGTGAAGACCCTCACTGGAAAAACCATTACTCTGGAAGTTGAAGCATCAGATACCATTGAAAATGTAAAGGCTAAAATCCAAGATAAGGAGGGAATCCCCCCAGACCAACAGCGTCTTATCTTTGCTGGAAAGCAACTGGAAGATGGTCGTACTCTTTCTGACTACAACATTCAGAAGGAATCCACCCTTCACTTGGTCCTCCGCCTCCGAGGAGGTATGCAGATCTTTGTCAAGACCCTCACAGGAAAGACTATCACTTTAGAAGTTGAAGCATCAGACACTATTGAAAATGTTAAGGCCAAAATCCAGGATAAGGAAGGCATCCCCCCAGATCAACAGCGTCTTATTTTCGCAGGAAAGCAGTTAGAGGATGGCCGCACTCTCTCAGACTACAATATTCAAAAAGAATCGACGTTGCATTTAGTTCTCCGTTTACGTGGAGGCATGCAGATTTTTGTCAAGACTTTGACTGGAAAAACTATTACTTTGGAAGTAGAGCCTGCTGATACCATTGAGAATGTCAAAGCTAAGATTCAGGACAAAGAGGGAATCCCACCAGACCAGCAGCGTCTTATTTTCGCCGGCAAACAGCTGGAAGATGGACGCACGCTGTCCGATTATAATATTCAAAAAGAATCTACCCTTCATTTAGTTCTGCGTCTTCGCGGCGGCAATTAGTTATTATTAGATGCTTGATGAGATCTGTAGCAATCGTAGTTTGAAAATGATTTAATTCTATGCTCTTGCTTATGTAACCATTCCAGTCATTATCTCAATAAACAATAGATGGTATGTAAGAGTTGTTTTTCTATTTCATTACCTGCGTATTCTCAATAGGTACCTATTAAGGTATGCAAAACCTAGGCTGAGGGTTTTTGAGTTTGGCGCAGTAGATTACATATACTTATCCTATTCCGTGCCCTAGTTTTATGGGAAAAGTTCATAGGTTCATACCTTTTGTTGATCCAGAAGTTATCTGGAGAATTTAACTAATCTCTACGCTTAGGCAATAGTACAAGCTAGCAGATTATAGGCAGGTATTTTGCATTCTCTTTGGGCAGTTTGGGCAGGTAGGTACCTACCACGTATCCTACTCCGCAGTCGCCGTTCGGCTAAAACGGCTGCACACTAAAATAATCAGCATTTATAGAATTTTCAGATTCAACACTGCTGGAGTAACGCTCCTATTCTTCTTGTCTAGGTACTAAAAACTACTTTCTTACCTATGAGGAAATAGGGAGAGCACCACCACATACCTACTCTTATTGAAATTCCTTTTTATTCGTTCAGTGATAAAAATAACTCAATAAAACACGAAAGTTAATTGTTAACATTTTATTTAGGAGGCGAAAACGAGCAATAAGTTTTGGGATTAATTTTAATACAAATAAATGATATTTGCATTTCTTATATCGTCAAGTTACGCTATGAAATTACAGTATTTAAAGATTACAGTAGGTAACATGAACAAGAATAATACACCATAACAGACAGTTATTTGTACCATAGCAAAATATTTCGAGAGCCTGTTATAGATCCTACACCACATCTGGGTACAAACGTTACATTCTATATATTAGTGTGCTAACAATTACTTCTCAGGATAATGTTGCTTGACCACAATGATTCATTGACACTGCATCAAATGTGCACTTCGTTAGACTAGGTAAGTTTAATCTTAAATTCGGCTGCAAGCATCATTATCAATACGAACCAGTGCCGCTACACTTATAAAAGTGTAAAACAGCACTACCAACAGTAAATTGCTCTATAAAATATGTCCTCTCATTTGATTCTCTACGCACACGTTCACAAGCCGTTAGAAAATATTTAAAACACAACAACAGTCTAAAATATTTCAGTAAGGACAGTGTTAGAAGATTTAGGCGTACAATTTAATTGTATGTAGGTATAATGAGATAAGTGATTGAATACTATAGCGAACACTGATTACACACTTCGCTAGCCACCATACCACTGAGTAACACTGAAACATGACGAATTTTGTAACATTGATTTACTCGAAATACTTACATTAAGAGACACTTGAAGATAGAACAATTATTTTATGAACTTACATACAACTAATTAGATCTAGGTATTGTCCTTTGTATGCCAGAAAAGTGATTACAAATGGGGTCCGATATTACTAATGAATGCAATAAATGTAGGTTATATTTTATTTACTGTAACACCAATAATGTCAATTTGAAATATCTTAATTCCGTGCATTATATTTAACAATACTATTGCGTAAAGGCCATGTAAATCTACTAATGATTTTTGGTATCAATAATGCATTACATTACTAAAATACAAATAACTATAATACGCTATACAAAATAAGAATTGAAGGGCTAAAGAAAACTAACATGTAGGTAAGAACGATGCACCGGTAGCATGATACCTAATTATCACAATGACATATAATAATGTATTTAATATTAATAATAGCTTGCCAATAACACACCGAACAATAAAACGCCATGGAATCCTGGCAAGATAACAATTCTTATACCGTCCTTCGTCAAATTCATTATTTTTATAATACGTTATTGTATACATTCTCCATTCAGATAAAAACTATTATTTTCTAATTTCATTAATGTAAATTATGCGAAGTTAATAAAGGTTAAGTTCTACTCATTTTGTTGATGAAAACAAATTGTACAGAGGTTCAAGAAAGACAAGTAAATGTAGTGGATTAGATTTAAAAAGATATCTACGTAATTTTAATTCAGAATTGATGTTAACCGGCCTTCAGTACATTCAATTATAATGTAGTGCTCCAATGTCCATACTGTGCTATAAATATATACTGCAAAGCAATAGACTGCTTCACAATTCCAACTCTTGGATTCTCAACTCTGTACAAACCTTTTATGACGCATAGGTAATAGTAAAGTGGTTCAATTAAAAATAAACTTATAAAATTAAAGTAACTAATTGCTCCCAAACTAAATAACTCATAACATCATCATCATGAAGTAAAATGGCAATAACTTCTTACTAAAACATATAAAAAACGTCTTTTTAATTTGGCAACGAATTGGAAATTATTGGTAAAATTATATAAAATTAAACTTAATTATTGTAATTCATTAATGTCATTTTAGCTTTAAAATTATGATTTACAAGATCACCGGTAAACAGAATCCGGAAGACCAGAATTATATTAAAACAATATCAATACATGATGTGTGTGGAATAAGTTCAGCTAAATGAAACTTTAACATTGAGCTTTTGACACAAATTCAATTACACAATAATATAATTTGTTTAATACTGTAAAACAGTGAAGTAGACAATAACAATTTAGGTTATAATAATATTAATATTATGTACTCGTATTGTGTGACGCAACTTGTTTGAATCAAACATAAATGCAACATACTGATTGTAGCTAAATGCTTTTTCATTGTAATAGATTACGATATGATTGATGTTTGGTCTCCCACCGTTACATGAAAAGGCATAGGCATAATAAATGGAATAAAACTAATAAGAGACAATAATCATTCATATTAAACTGTACAGAGATTTCTTCGTAAAATGTTGGTAGGATCATCGCTGTAGGAATTTACGACCATCTTTTAATTGTCTGCATTTTTTATGAATAAAGTTGCAGAAAACTTTGCTCATTAAGATATTCCTTTCTTAAAAATGGGAGTATTTAGCTGACGAAGACTAAGAGTACTTTTCGAGACTGAATAAATTATTACGTACCTACTAATAGTTGCATTTCATATGGCAACTAGTCAGTATACCTATCCTACCTACTATTGCGAGATATATTATGTAATGAAACCATATTTTACGTTTTACATGAGTTTGAACTGTATATTTTGAAAAATTGTGACATGCGAGGCAAATAAGGGGTGTGCGCAAAAAATATCCACCAATAGTGTCACTTCAGATGAGGAATAAAGTGATACTATTGGTTGATATTTCGTCTCACACCGCTTATCTGATTAGCACATCTCAGCATGCCGAGTGTACGTTTGACGATTACTACAAACTCATGTAAACTAATTTTGTATGGAGAATCATTAGTTTTGTAAACTACCCGCTAGGGGCGCTACTCCATCTCTATACAAATATATAGTTTAAGTCTATTTTGTAGTATACGTAAAACAAACACACTAAACATGATGGTATATGGGTGTAATAGTTATAAGGTTCTGTTTTCACCAAAAAATAGAAGCAATTTGATAGTTGCGGTACACACAAACGACGGATCGAATGTTTACATGTTGGGTAGCGGCACTGTGACCTGAACGTAGCTGATCGGGAAGTAGCCGGTCTTGCCATGCACGGAGCCTTCGAACCAGTTGTCGTCCACTTTGTTGATGAGGGTGATCACGTCGTTCTCCTGGACAGTACATTCAAATTAGCTGCTTATTAGGTTAATAAAAATAACAGTATAATTCAAAAGACCAGGGGGTCAATCGCGCTGAGTTGTAACAGCTCACCAGTTACTGTTACTGTTACGTTATGGCCGATTTACACAGTGTTTCAGAGAGATTGACTCCCAGGAGTTCTTTCAACTAGATTGATTCGCAGTGTAAATCGGCCATAACGTAACAGTAACTGGTGAGCTGTTACAACTTAGCGCGATTGGCCCCCTTAGCCCACAGTCTGAGTTGTGTTATGTTGATTTGCGACAAGCGAGAAACGAGAAACTCACAGTTTTTGTACGCAGAAAAATAGTTTGCAAATCTCCCGCTAGAGGTGCTCAACGGGTTTTCATACAAAATATCTCGCAGGTCACTTCTCGATATGCGTTTCGATCAACAAAACAAAACTCAGACTAAGGGCTCTGTACACTTAGCATTAGCGACCCAAATAACGTTTCTTTCTATCGAAGAGAGGAAATCATCATACTTTGGTCAATTCTTTCGTTTGATAGAAATAGGTTTTTAGTCAACTAGGGTGCTCCTGCTCATGCTAGGCCTGCTGAAAGGTTAATAGAGAATCAAGCTAAAACTAGTTATTTCAGGAAATATATGCATAGTATTATATCCAGTAGTGGACTTAGATAATGTATTTAGTATGCTAAAAACTATACAAAACGTTTAACCTTTAGTATGCCGGATACCAGATCTACGCAAAACAAGACATATATAAGGGATTTTCTATTGTTTTTGGAATTAAGGCATATCTGCTAGAAGTAAAAAGTACCAAATGAATTCTCGACTAAATCTGAAAAGAGCGGAACTTTCAAAAGTATGTATATAACGCTTTCATTTATTGTTACCTTGAATCCCAGCTCGCCCTGGTTTTCGGCGTCGAAGTCGTAGAGAGCGGTGCAACAGGGCCCCTTGGCGGGCGCAATCGGCGTTCGCGCCGGGGATTTTACCGGCGATGGTAGAGGCGATGCTAAGCACACACCAACATTATAACTCTTTGTATACGAAACCAGTCCAACTGGGGTCAGCACGAACTAATTTAACTATCGTATCGTACATTATCAGCACGATTAAATGTGATAATCGTAAACGTATTGAACAATGACTTATCCGAAACTCAGTGCTGTGACGCGGCAACATTCCAAAGTTGAGCTTTCATTGATACGATACGATTACGGTTGTCACATGTTTTCATCCTTACCCCTCTGAGATACACTGCGCGGTAACGACAGCTCATTATAGAACGATGCCGTCACCCCGCAGTGTAACTCAGATTATGTTACGTCTCTGCAACGCGACTATTGTCAAATTTCCCGTATTCAAACTGTCGTTCCGTGTAACGCTATAGTTGTTTTTATTCGTGCTGACCCCCTTGGATTGTAAGTTCAAACGAGCGTACAGCATTCGTAACGCTTTTTTGCTTCCGTCTTAGTATTTCGAGCAAGGCAATGGTCAACACAGTGATTACATGCCATATGAAATGATACTGAGGGGGTTGAGCACGAATTTTGTCAAATAGTCAAATAAAAGTAACGTACCCGTTACACTGCGCGTCAACGACAGCTTGACTACGGAGTGTTATTGCGTTGCCGTGCAGTGTAACTCGGATGCTACGTTACCTTCTCTGTCACTTGTCAAAATTCGTGCTAACGAGGCTACGTGATGTTTCAAATAGATGATAATGTAGTACGAATGGAAATAGCAATGAAAATGGCCTGTCTGTTCACTCATCGTGCTAAACTGACATCGGTCGTCAACCTCGGTCGAGCGTTCGCGACCGACGACGTCAGCGCAGGAAGAACTAAAACATTTTTTTTTGCAGAGACTATACCTACCTACTAATTGCATTCAGTCATGATAAACATAGGTAGTACGTTTAATATAGTGATTTAATATAGTTTCTGCAAAGGGTGCCTACAAACATAAAGTGATAGAAGCACTTATCCGAAAATGAAACATTATCAGCGACACTGACATAACATAAAAATATGAAATGGTATCTGCACAATAATCGCATGATTTAGTAGCCTGTAAGCCTGGATTTGGTAAAAGCTAAAATCGAATGCAGAGTACACAGATCAGCACACATAACATTGAACATGAAGTCGGTTAAAATGGTAATGTTTGACATGCACATTGCGTGGGCATGTTTGAAAAAAACTGTTTGAAATAATGAAAAACACGCTCAAAATAAAAGAAGCCACCCATTTATCTAGCTAAAACTCATATCAAACAAGAAAATAACTCAAACAAATTTAGTTTGTGTGTATGAATGTAGTGGTCATGTAAAACTAAGGACTATTACAATCTGTCAAACACAAGTCGAATTTCTTGTATTAGGTACTACTGTATTTTGTGAATGTTTGTGTTGGTTGTGAAAGCGAAATTGTGTCGGCATGTGTGTGTATTGTGAAGGAAAAGTTGTAAATATTAAGTATGAAAAGATCAACCGTCGCCGTAACATCATTGCGTTCTTGACAACTTTTTCAGTACTTACGTATTACTAGCTTGAGGATAAGCTAGCAGTGTGTGTAAGAACACGTAAAAATTTTAGTGTGTATTGTGCGTATACGTCTTTATGTATACGTCCATGAAGTGGACAGCGTATGGTATGTGTTTCATTTTGTCAGTGAGTCTATGTATGCGTCGCTCGCATAATGTAATCCTATTCTTCCTACGCTGACGTCGGTCGACCGAAAGAATAAACACTATGTTATATTCTATGAGGCACCGCAATGCGATACTGTTGTAGTCAGCGGCGAATTAATTGCTGCGTGCCCCCTGACGACGTCAGCGTAGGACCAATGGTGGCCTAAGGTGTGGCTGTGTGATGTGTGTGTTACCATTGTTGGAGCGTTGCACGCTGCCAGAGCCCGGGAAGAGCTCCAGGTGGGATGGGGGCTTGTGCTCCGGAGTGCCGGCGTGTGAGCCACCCTCTCCACGACGCAAATAAAATACATCCCAAACTCAGTATACAACCATTTACTACTATTTTATACGTAAACTATGCAAAGTTGTATCCGTTTACTAGTTTTAAAATGCTAACCAAGTTTTATGGAAATCAACTTATTTTTTTATAAATTTTATTTATTATTTCATAATAATAACTTGATTTATTTTTGAGCGTAAAAGTCTGGAGATCGCACGTATCGAGTAATATACCTCGTTTTCAACACGTCCCGTTCTCAATACATGGCACTAATCTAACCAAAACTACTCATTTGCAAATAGAAAACCAGTGACTGGCAAGCCAGTCTGGCGTCATTGCGTTATGAAAAGGACCTATATAATATGTACTTTGGTATGCACAATTGCACATACCTACTATTTATTATACGTGTGAACTTATTGTGTAAATGTAGTAAGACTTGCGATGTGCATGTCAATAAACTGAGTATACCTTAGAAAGAGATAGAAGACACATCGATCTACTTACTCGAACAGATAGGATAGATCACACACATACGAACTGTCCTAATAAGAGATATTGAATCACACGTACATTAAAATATCAAATTATTATCTTATTCCACAAATAATTTAGACGGTTTTTAAACTTGTTGGAATATTCTGTCGTATCTCAGAGACCATAAATGCTAGTTTGTTTTTTTTTATTTGTGGAATAAGTCAAAATACATAGTAATATTAAATATTGTGGTAAAATAGGGAGGGAAGGATAGGACAAGGATATTCGGCAACCTGTAACAGATAATCTCTGTACAATTACCCCGCCTTATGTGCTATTAGATACTGTGTTAGCACAAGAGAAGAATCTAAAATAAAATGTTAGATATAAACGAGTAATATAATTCTACAAAAGACATAGAAAATACTTTTATGTACAACTTTTTAATATATTATTATTTTGTGACAAGCTCGAGAGTTTCTACATTCTGACCAAAAAATAAAAAAAGTTGAACCACGATAGAACCATCTTGAAGACTGTACTGTACTGTACTTATGCGCGGAATTATTGTCTAAATTCGTAGTCCCAACTAAATAATGCTTCTCTAGATATTCTATCTGTATATGACAACGTAGAAGTTTGTTAGTAGTCGATACATGAGTGTTAGAACAAGTGTATATTACTTTCTCAAGACCGCTGTGACAAACGTAAAGCGAAATGTACGGTGAAGGTGTGTGATATAAGGTTTTGACTATGCACTGCCTTATTGAAAACATTAGTACTCATTACCCTGTTAATATGGTCAATTATATCGCAAATGAAGTGTATTGTATTTGAAATACCTTACTATATGATAAAATAAATAGTACCTAACTTTAGTTTAACAAACATCGACACAGCTCAAGTAACAAAAGAAAGCCCAGCACCTTTTATTTGATGAATAACCCAAAGTTACCAATTACGTGTAACCCAACTGTTGAAGCAACAATAAACCATCACCACGTTGAGAAAATACTAAATACGTCAAATCCCACAGTTCCAGTAACAAAAAAAACCCCATTACCTTTTATTTGACGAATGAATAACTAAAAGTAACCATGTCTAACCCCAAAACCGAAGTGGAAAAAAAAGCCCGCCACCTAAAGCAGTACACGTTCAAAACCCAGCAAATAAAACCCAAAGTCACCTGTCCACGGGTCTCTCAGACCGTCGAATTGATTTCTCGGCGCCGGGTGCGGTTTATACCCGGTCGGTCTTGACACATCTTGCAATGACGGTTTCGGTTGACCGTTGAACCAAGCATCTTGGATACTTGGCCTTAACCCGTTGAACCTTATAGGGTCAGGGTTGAGTTTACTGTGTTTGGCAGGCGAGTCCCAGGCTTTGAGTGGGTCTGCTTTACTGAGATCGCCGACGGAGGATGATGGGGGAAGGTTTTGTCGGGGAGGACGGGAGAGGCTCAGCGAGGAACCGTAGCGCCTACCATGGTTCAGTTCATGGATGCCCTCGATGTGTAGATCGGCGAGCGTCTTTGGTACGAACTCCAGCTTGGGACGGTTCACGGCCTCCTCTTTCCTGAAAATGAACAAACACGTTTGAGTAACTAGACCAAAGAAAAGATGGATGGATTGCGTGAAAGATGACATGGGTAAGAAAGGAGTGACAACTGAGATAACGACTGATAGAAGAGCATAGAGAAAAAACACATGTTGTGACATAACACATAAAGTGGCACAAGGACAAGGAGATGATGATGATGATGACTTGATGACGTTTGAGTAACTCTTAAAAAGTGGTCAGAAGGCATCAAGCCAATTGCAGGCTCGCTGTAGACAAGACATTTGGATGAAGAGGATAGACAAAATCAGAAAGACAGTGGTGTGCAAAAGTTAAAACTGACTGAAATAACATATACCTATACTAAAACGCGCCTATATAACACCTATATAAAAATATAACATACCTACATTCAAAATAATAATATATTGTGTCTAAGTATACTCACTTCTCCATAAGCGTGGCCACAAGACCTTGCAGTATCTCCGTGCATTGCTGGTGGTACTCCAACAGTCCTTCGGCAAAGAAACTGAGTTGGGCTACTTGCTCTACCTATAAATAAAGCATTTTATTACATTTTAGAATGATATTTGATCACCGTTTCAGTCATAGGATGTCTACTGCTAAACAAGGGCTTTCATCATCTCCAGATTTGCAGAATGATTGATTTTTAGTAGTTTGCACGCAACGACTCCCAACATGGGAGTAGAAATCGGATAATTGAAATTGGTGCATATTTTCTATAAAATCACAAGAACCACTTTGAAATGTCTTGTAAGTAGAGGAATTTAAGGCTCAGTGCATCGCGAGTACGAAAAATCTTCTAAAAAGACTCAAATTTCATGTATGTACATAAAGTTCTATAAAACCAATGATTTTGTTCGTTCTGAATTGTGACTGGACTATATTTATACCCAACCCACAGCGCCATCTTCTAAATCTAAACTGAATATTTCATTACATCTAACTGTACAAGGAGGATATGGTCTTCCAAATCGATATTGTATAGAATTAAGTTCCGTCATTCTTCCACCACCTACTTTACAAGATTGGCTGTATCGCTTGTTTGTTTCCTATGCTTTTTCGTCACTATGTATATAATTAACTTGTTTACTGAAATAAATGATGATTATTATTATTTAATTTCTGCTTTAATAATGCATCAAAGTACTTACGTCATTATCAAGCAGATTGAACATGCCAATCTGTGCGAGATGTAAGGATTCCGCAAACTTGTCTTCCGCCTGTCGAATCTCGTCGTCTGGAATGTGAGAGCCTGATGTACGCATACTTCACAAACGTACACATACGCACACAAGCACGCAATCACGTACACACGTACGCAAAACAATGTTAATACAGGCATAAAATAAAAAATAAAAACAAGGTTGCATACAAACCAAACGATGAATACAAACTCAGGCAGGTAAATGATGGTGTAAGGGCGACGCAGGCGCGGTACAGGAAATAACATGAAAATAACATGAGTGTTTGTTAAAGGATTTATAAATACATGTTTGTGTTTATGTTTAGTAATAGGTGGTATGCGGCCGGTCAAAGACCTAAGTCCTATGACTTGTTTTATTCATACAACTATATTATATCAGTTGTTCAAAAATCATCCTCGAAAACTTCAGGGGTTAAAGAACCCGTCAATATAAACAAATTTCAATATGGAAACAAGTGAGTGCATACGTGTTTGATAATAAGTAAACATTGTATTTTGTATGAAACCTCAATTTTTTGTGCTTAAGCTTTGTTCTAACAAAAGTTGTTCATATTGATTAGCACAGACCCCCCCCCCCCGAAGTTTTCAGGGGTGGCCTTATACACCTTGTATAATTAAAACAACATAATTTGACAAAGTTCTTTGTTGGCACACCACCTAGCTACTGAGGATCTACAAGTTGTCTACAATCTTTACTAATCGCGTTGAAATGTGTTCTAGCTATGTATGCAATCTCTCATACCAGTTCGAGACGATCCGTGACTTGGACTCATATACGGACTTGCCCTACCCGGGCCTATTCGTTTATTCAAAGGAAAACAAAAAAACTAAATTATTTTCAAGTAATGGCAGGAGAAAGAATAGTCTAAAAATAAAATAAAGAATAGTTCGTGCGATGTTTTGAAGGAAATAATCACCTTTTGCCTGTCTCCGCCGTTTGCAGTCAAAGTCCAGTCTGCGCCCTTGAAGTTTCTTTCGGTGATGCTGTGAAACAAATAATAAATTAATACTCAAAGCACAAAACATTTGTAGGTAATTACCTACCTAAATAAAACTTTATGGCTGAACGCACCAACCAATCGTCGTGGAGTAGTAATAATATTTAAACGTACAAAATAAACCTTTTAGTACATTACAAAATTATTTAGCTAATAATAAATTGAAGATTAGGTAGAAATCGTTTGAATGAACTACGTAAATATCGTTACTCCAACTGGTCCAACTGTTCAAACAATTTTACCGAAACCGTAGTCATAACCCCCTACGGTCATTACGAGTATCGTGTATGCCATTCGGGTTGTAAAATGCGTCAGTTTTACACTCACCATAACTTCCTTGAGATCCTTCGTCTGCAGATGATGTAATGGCTCCAAGAAGCTTTGCTTGATATTATCATCGAGCGAATATTTCACATCAGCCATCTGTTTCAATGCCTCTCCAAACTCAATCATACATTGAGCTGTGGAATATACTATAGATTAGGTAATCACTTAGTCTTATAAGCCGAATGAGAGTATTAGAACCAAAAATAAAACAAATCTACTTCGTTCGTGTCGTGCCACTTGTCCTTCCGCCTTCACCTTTTAGGTCAATCAGCAATAATATGAAGCATCTCAATGCAGACTCTGATTCTAAATAATTATTCATGATCTAGTATCAGTTGCTATGACAACATATTTCACATGGAAAATAACAGAAAAACGTGGTTGATATCAGGCAGGTCATTAATTATTCAAAAGTTAAAGTTGGAAATTGTGGATAGTAGGTAATTTAACATCACTGTATCGACGTAACTAGTATCTAACAGACTCAGAAATTCAACTGTAAACAGAGGATCTGTAGAGTGATCACGGATGCGATCAGATATCAGTATATTACTAGCGTTTTGCAAGTCTATTTTATTGTGAAAGGTAAATAACTTAACTTACTGTAGGTTTTCCGCTGACAGTTTAGAAATAGAGTGAACGTTCATTGAAATAAAATACAAGATAGCTTTGTTTAATGATCTATCTGTCATTCATTATTTGATTTGCTTATCTCAATAGAGATTTTCTTTAAACGAGCAGAAGTTCCGTTCTAAAAAATAAATAACTTATGCCCGAATACCACTTCAAATTGCCCTACTTCGGTTTGATATGATTCATTAATTTAAGCATGAACTTATTTGAGTATTCGAGGGTTAGTTAGAATAACTTCAGATCTATTCTGAAAATTCCTCCAAAGTTCTCCTTTGAAACCCTAAATCTACATAATATTAAAAATCGTTACCTGAAATAATGACGGACTGAAACACAGCTCCTAGAAATACGAAAGGAACACCCAGACTGATATGTACCTAGGTATGTAAGAAAACGCAACGCGGTCGAAGTCGCTAGCCCTAGTCATGGATCCTCTTTTAATTTTCTATCTATGATAATATTTATAAGACTATTCGCGATGTTCGAAAGAAATCATATTGTATAATTTATTTTTACACCCCAGATCTTACAAATACGCTCAAAATCTTTGACTTTGCTGATAACAATGTTTGCAATGTTATCTGGTTGATAATGTTGATATCTATGAATCACCAAAGCACGATAGTTAGAAGAAAATACTTAACGTGCTATATCAGGTTTTCTTTTTTGCAAACATTTGATCAGACTATACAAAAAAATATACTATCACAAATATTTTGGTCCATGCTATATCTACCAATTTATATTTGCTTACTTTCCTTCAGCGAAAGTTTAACGAATTAAATTACGCAAGTATTGCGTGCGACTACAAATCCGCACAAAAATGTTGCCGTGTTTTATACCTAGCACTAATCATGCGTCACGCAAGCCAATTATTATACTTTGAAAAATACCGTTCAATTCAAGAACAGTTCAAGCCTAAATCTGACAATCGTCGCATTACGTTAGTTACACTACGCGCTGATGCTACTACGTTTCGCTGTCGAGCTGTCGTTGACGCTCACTGTGCCTCGGGTGCGCGAGGTATACATTTCGCACTCATCCTGTACTATTGAAGTGCAAACCGGTCTTGATACGAACCTAATAATGCAATAATGACCACACTATAAGCTATAATAGGCAGCATAATAGGCTGCTTTTTCACCAACGATATGTGAGGGAATATCAGCCAATAGTATCACTTAAAATTAAACTGGTAGAAACGCCGCCTACGGCAGCCTACAAAACAGGACAAGTGACACGTCGAACGAACCACCTTGAAATAGACTTACAGAACATAGAATCCTCGCCCAGTTTCTTGCCGTAGAAGAGCATGCAGTCAGCCAACACGCCCTCTGGCTGTGGGTAGGTGTTACTCTTGGCTTGTCCGCTTAGTTTGCTGATGCCTTTGACGGCGGCCATCTTGGCTCGCGCTGTGGGATTTGGCTGTAGGAACTCTTTGGTCTTCGCTTGTAATTCTTCGACGAGTTCGCAGGTTACGTCTGTTTTCTGGTGAAAGCGTAAAACGTAAGTATGTTTTATTTAGAAGTGACCTCTACACCCTGCAGGACTTTGTGAAAGCCCATTTTTGGTATTAATTACATCAGTATAGATACTCGACCTAAAAACTCCGTCACCAGAGTTGGCTACTAACTCATACAAGTTTGCTTGCTTTTGATACTCGACTTTCTCAAAACTGAAAACAATTTAGGTAATTCATCACACCGGCGGAGCCGCCATGTGGTTTAGCAACATTAGTTTAAATTACGAGATCTCGGACGTCGATTTCTACACAGTTTAAAACGTTCTAAAAATACAATCAGCAAGTTACTCGAAATTCAATGGCACATCGTTTGTGTGCGATACAAGAAATTATACTCAATTCGTCATAAAAATAAGATGTAAGTCGTCATCCACCAGATCAATCGGTTTTACCTAAAGTGATTATACAGGCCGATAGGAGCACTTACTCTTTCCATTTCCACAAAGTCCAAATCCAATTTGGTGCCCTCGGCACCGCCCATTTTTTCCGTGACATACTGAAACACGAATGAGTATAAAGATAAGTAAATCACATATTGTTACAAAGTTGGAAGGTATAAACTTGGGATCAGAGGCTAAAGATAAAATTAAACCATGTATATTCAGCTTTTAGGTGGAATAACTTTACCAAAGCGTACCCTAGAGAAATATCTCAGAAAGAAATACACTAGATAAAAACATCTTTTCTTTTGTCTAGTACGGTTCTTTGTTGTTACTTCTTACGTCTCTCAACGTTTTAAGAAAAGCAATTTCTAGAAATCCAAAGTTGAACGGTAACCTTAATGGACAAGTTTGTAAAAGGTCCATCAAATATATTTAAGGCGACCGAAAACTTAATCCAACTGTAAGAAAAACTCGAAAGAGGTTTTCGAAGAAGGTTTACACTTCAATATTTTTTCTTATTTCCATGTTTGCCATATAAATATCATCTCATAACTAACGAAACAAATAAATTCAGAATCACGGTTTTGCTGAGTTCATATTCGTACTAAAAGAAGCTAGGTACAGCTTGGTGGACGAACAAAAGCTCAGGTCGAGGTCTAGCCTTGGCCGGATTGGTCGCGTACTACGAGCAAAATCGAAATTGTAATATGAAGGAGAAAGCTTCTGCTATGAATGGCCACAATTAGCGCCCCTTGGTACTTAATTACCCTCAATTAAATAACGGTAAGGCTTCCCATTCAACAGAAACGATGACGTCAGAGATTCTGCACTGACTCAGGTAAGATCAAACGGAAGAAAGAGCAAAGTTCAAAATAATTTCACACGAGTTATAACAGCATTTTTTAAATGCTACCATGACGTCAGAGGACAATGACATCAAGAGGATATTTACGAGGGAGATACTGAATAGTGTATTATACAAAGAGACTCGTAAACGGAATCGTGTCTTTGTTGAAAAATACTTTATAGTCCTTATCATGCGTTGTGGCGGTCATAAAAACGGGCTGAAAGACCCTCATAGATTCCAATCAAATTTTATTTTACTACTAAGCTTGAGATAAGTGGAAATGCTATAACTTATGGTTCAAGGACTCGTCAAAGAGAGTTCGCTGGAAAATTACCAAAGCTCGTTTTTTTTTACAAAGTACTGCGACGGGGTTTGCAGATCAATAGCGGCGGATGTTTTGTAACACGTTACACAGATAACTTTACAGTTTCTACGGCCGGTAAACTCTTTTAATTAGTAGAAAGCGACGTTGATATGAGTCTGTCGCTGGCGTAGATAATGTCTGTGTTGGAGACTCAGATTACCAGAATACGTTGGTGATAACGGGGTAAATGAATTTTACAGTTAAAATAATTATTTATCAAATACAAAAACACATAATTATGTGCACAAATAAAACGTTTATGGATATCCAAGTCACGACGACTAATTAAGATTAAAGATTAAAGAATAATTAATAAACCTAGATTTAAGTTTGAATCTAGCATACCTTTTTCATTAACAAACTCAATACGCAGCCAAACTACTTGTAATAAAGACAAACATATAACATAAAGTTTCATATCTCTACCTCTATGAATCCTTGAGAGCAATTTATAAAGCTCTAACTACTAACTAGTAAATGTTCTACAAAGTGCAAATGCATCGCAAGGTCTCATCTCTCGCACAATGTCACAGGACCGCGGGAAGCTGTGAAGGCCGCAATAATTGGGGCACATCGTCAATATAGGGCAGGCTCTGGGTCAAGGCTGACACCCCATCGGTTCTACCGCTCGATGCGCGGGTGAAACGAGGATATGCCTTTGTAATAGTCTATACTAATATTATAAAGAGGAAATATTTATATGTAAGTATGTAACGAATTGGCTCAAAAAATACTGATCCGATTTGGATGAAACTTGGAATATATATTGTCCGTGACCTGGATTAACACATAGGCTACTCTTTATCCCGGAACATCAACGGGATCAAACGGGACGCGAACGAAGTCGCGAGCGGAAGCTAGTTTTTTATAATACCCGTAGACTGTTTGTCATTGTTATCTGAATAAACGTTAAATATACTTTAAATTTTCAGCTCTCTCCCACGCGCTAGCTCTATTTACAAAGGATATTTTTAAAGGGAATTCTGAGATATTCAGCCTAAGAGATTTAAGTGTTATGAAGCGTAGGCCAGTTAAATTCAAGGGTCGTTTTAGCTTCGCGCGTAGATCGGCGTAGGAGTGCTACTACGCGTGTCTACGTGCGGCTACGTGTGCTACGCCAATTCAAGGGCCCTTCGCTACGCGCAGAGACTGGCGTAGCAGTGCCACTACGCGCGTAGACTTGCGTAGCCATACCGCTACGCGCGCCTACACGCAAACACACTACATGCAATTACATGCGTTACCCAAATTCATGGATATTTTTGGCTACGTGTAGCGTGTCAAGCACTTGAACTCGATGTGATCTTTGTAATAAGTAACAAAGTTAAAGCTATAGATGACTTAATCCAATCTACACGAGTAAAATATTTTGTGTTCTGAGAAAATCCTTATAAGCAAAAAATATTACGATGAAACAAATGTTGGTTTTCCGCCCCCACCTAACATCGTAAAGCTACATTACGCGGCATAAACGTGAAGAAACGATAATTTACTCGTAAACCCGCTGGAAGGTTATAAAGGTTATAAAGAAACAGGGCAAACTTGGCCCATCAGCGGTCCGGTGATCAGCGATAAATCAGCGCCGCAGACTCGTCAGCCCTGCTTTAATAATTGATTAAGTAAATTATCTCGATAAAACAGGGAAGTTTCTGCTTCATTAATTCAGACTGTGCCAAGCTTTGCAAAAGGTATAGACAGACACGCCTTATCTGAGGGAAGAGGGTTTCAAAACTGTAATAAAGTAAGCTTCTGACTTAAGCTGGAAAACTTACATGCGCCTTGAGGCTTATGATGTATTCTGCCTTCAGTTTTTGTAAGCCGATTGAAGAGGTATCCATATTTTATTACATTAGGGATCAAAACGATGGTTTTAGCTTTTAGATAATGGACATGTTAGGTTGTCTGTGATCGCCAAACGGATTAGTCAACCCCCGCAATACACACAGACAGTCAACATTGATCCTTCCACTTTAAATATAACTCGCAAGGATGTATAACGTCTGGATTCGATTGAACCTGAGCTACTGCATTATTCATGTCGGGAATATAAATGCTGGGTGGCCATTATTCAGTCATCAATCACTAGATAGATATTCCTGGGGCACAAAAAAGTTTTACGATTTAGATGAGACCTTTCTACGGATACTGACAATGTTTTTCATAAAAACACCGTGTTGTCGAATTGAGAAACTCAAATATTAGTATCCAAGAAAAAAGCAAAATTATTTTTTGTTTATAGCCAAATATTGGCTGGGCAATTTCTAACTGGAAAAATTGTTGATAGACCAGCAGAAGCTAAACGACGCAAGGGGGTTCTTCGTAAATCTATACACGTAAAAGTCATTTCCGTTCGTCAGCTTTACTCAAAGTAACGTTATATTACACACCTGTCTTTTGTAAACCCTGGTGTCAATTAATTTAAAGTTGCTTGGCTAGGGTTTTCAACAAGGGGTTACGTGAATACTAAGCTAGTGAATAAATGATTGGGTCTCGCACGGCGCACATTTCATTTACGAAAGGAAGTATCATTTCAGACAGGAAACAAAGCGTAACAGAGACAACAACGGTAATGCCGTCTGAGCTTTTCAGATTCATGACCTAACGAATCGGCTAACTCATTCACTCTATGTTTAGAATAACATTTTAACAACTGCTAGATTTATAATATTTTAGGTAATTAGACGATTTCTGTATCGGCCTACGAAGTACCCCATGGAGCATTTTTTTTGCCATTTTGACAATGGATTAGTAGTTTTGGGAAAAGCTTTCCTGCGACTCGCAACAGGAAACACAGGGCTCCTCCCTATGTGCAATATTCCTAAGCAGAAAGTAATGGAGTGTCCTGTTGTAATATAGAATCAGCCGAATTGAGCGATTCAGAGTTCCAAACACAGACTGAACACGTCTCGAACGGCTTGTCGACGCGCTGGTAGACAAGTTACGGTTATAACTTTAATACAATCGGGGGCTATCCATTCGTTTAATTGGAAAATATTTCAAGCGGACTGCGCTACACGTCTCGTACTGAATTTGCCGAATCCGCTACAAAACCCTATCACGCCCGAACAAAATGAATGGGCTGGGCTAAGTCCGTTTTTTATACGCTTCGTGGAATCCGAAGATAATATTTTCCAGTGAGTTATTGCTATTGAAGATCCGAGTATTCGAACCGAATAACACCGTTCAGTCGAAGGGATAGCGAAAAGTCTGTGATATTCTACATTGTGATGATCACTTGCTTGGGTCCTTTATAACCATCAATATTATCAGTCAATCTGGTGTATTTAGCTCTACAGGCTGTCAAGAGTTAATTTTAAATGGAATGGCGACTTAAAACCTCAAGCTTCATTTGGCTTAGGATAAGTCAAAAGTATGTGCTTTCCTAAACAAGCTTTTCGTTTATGATCAAGCATTGGCATAAATATACTGGATTCTATTCTACGACAAAATCGAAATAAGAATTCCTACGTGCAAACACCAATTCCAGCGCGATTCCTTGAATCCATTTCCAGTAATTGAAGTCCACCGAAACAGTTTAAAATATACGAACAAGCGACAGAACGACCCGGCAAGAAAAATGGTTCGATAATCTAGCAACCTCATTGGGAAAATAAAGTTTTGTTTTTCAGCGCAAAGATCCAACGCAATCTTCGAGGCTTCTCTTTAGAAGTTTTCTTAATCTCGATTCTTTATTTAGATTAAACGCGCCTGGCTCTTTATTATGCTGCTTTTAATCACTGCTTTTTAATTAGGTATAGTTTGGATGTTTTAAGGTTTATTGGATACGGCTTACCTGATTGGCTTTATTAATCTGTTTTTTAAGTCCGGCGAAAGCCATGGTTGTGCCAGTTGCAGCTGCTTAATTATTGAGATCTGAAACAAAACACAAATGCATCAGTAGATACTCGAAAGAATAGAAAGCTTTTGGATACATAATAGAAAAACTGAAACCCTAGAGTATTGAGTACACAGTACATAAATGGTCAAACTCTCAGAATAGTTTGATTTTGTTACGATGTTACGTATTGCCGAAAAAATGTTGCTACAAGTGTGTAGCATAACCGTAAGACGTTGAAATACCGCAGCAATTAGCACCAAAGCACCGTATTTATATTCTGTGCAATGTTTCACAGTGGCAACTTTGCCCGTAATAAAGTTCTTATTGTAATAAAACAGTTTTGACATCGAAACTTGCGAACGGGCACAAGTTCCCACTTGTATCGGCGTGGAGAGGCACAGTAGCCGAGTTTTGTATTGGCAGAGTGCCACGGGGATCGATCGATAGCAGGATCGTGCAGGCTTACAGGATAGCAAGTTCTCTCCACCTCTAGAAATTCAAAGAGCTTCAAGAGCATACAGATTTCTTAGTAGTACCTAACGAGGACGAGATAATAGTCACGCAAAAGTGTCAAAAGTTCATAAAAAGAAATCGCGTTTTGTTTAGAGGATAACCGTGGTCAGCCCTTTTTGCTTCGCCGTAGTCGGAACTTGTTTCCACTACGATAAATAAGAAAGTAGAGAGTTAAAGATCCTAAACCCGATCTCTTTTTCCCTTGAGAACAAGATTCCACATTCAACATGGTTTTTGGATGGTGAATTACGGAAACGTTCATTTTCAAGCAATGGAATATATCATAGTGATTGTCCAACAATAACCCTATTACTGATATTACCACAGAGTGCTGTGACGGTTGCAGTGGCCGTCGCTGCTGACCGCACCATTATCGTTCGCTAGATGGGTTGAACTTTGAACATGGGGCTCATATTCTAGAGTTGAAGCTAAATTAATAACGCATATATTTTTGGACAGATTTTTATTAGATAAAAGTTTAAAATTGGAAAAATAGAGCCTGTGCAATTATGGGAACATGCGACTTGCGAATTTCATCATGGGAATAAACGTTGTCTGTCCGAGTATGTCAAACTTGTCTGTGATTGTGGATGATTCGTTGAGGGACGGAAGTAGGTAAAAGGAAAACTGTTTATTTATCAATTCGACTGAATAACATAATGAATGGTTGGCGGGATCGCACACAGTTGCGTAATTTTTCATCTCGCCAACTTACAATAAAGAACTCTGCACTACCAACTATATAGGGAATATCCACGCCAATAACATCCTCAAAGATATGTGACAAGGAAACATTACGGTGGCGAATCTCAAAGCTCTCACTCGAATCTCTCGCTTCATGCTTGTTAAGAGTTTCTGCTGCCTGCCATAACATTAGAGTTTCCACAACGATTTTTAAAGCATGACTACTTATAATAAAGTTATTCCTTGTAGACAGGATGATAACGAACTACACAATAGGAATCCTAGCTGGATAACGAGTAAAACGTGACAATCAAACCACTGCACGTACAAATATACCTATTTTGAGCACGTTCCGATATCCTAGTAATGCAATGTAGTGTGCAGACTGAGCAGTAGTGTGGAATGCAAAATGGAAATCCGGTGATATCAGTCCTACGTCACTTTCAACGAGAAATGAACTTTATTCCGCTGAACTCTGAAACCGGATTCACATAACTGTGTAAGTTTGTTAAGGTCGCAGTAAACTGTCGTTGTGGTATTCAATCAGGCTACAGGTTACAATAGCTACCTGAGTATTTGATTCGATACCTCAATGTATATTTTGTGCTACACAAACTAAGAACAGATACGTTGAGATCAGCAGCCTTACACGGAGTAACAGTGTAAAAGTGTTGAACTCTATTACCATTTCTACTTCGCGATAAGGATGCAGATATTGCTTGTTGGTAGAGTGCCCCGAACTTATCTGGCCTTGTGGTCAAAGCCGCAACAAATACCGGACGCCATAGAGTCTATTATGCAATGACAATGAGAGTGCCCCGAACTTATCTGGCCTTGTGGTCAAAGCCGCAACAAATACCGGACGCCATAGAGTCTATTATGCAATGACAATGATAGTGGTAGCACCTTTGTCTCCGAGCCCTGAAAGTTTGTGGCACTCACACTGAATAGTGCAATTTTGGTCACAGTGCAATGTCTGAACGATACTATCATTATTCTGTGGAGTGTGCCAGTCTCGTTTCCGTTCGTTCGATTGGTTAATTTCATTCGATTAACAAGTCTTTGTACGATCACTGTGGGCACTCGTTACCAGTTCCAAAAAGCTGATCGTTTTGTATCTAAACATGTCTATAATGTTTTCAGGTTTTTGTATAAATATTTTTGGACCCAACACGCACTTTTGTTCTTGGTCATTATCGGTATCAAAAGTACCAGAAATTCCCGGTATTTATTGTTATTGAAGCCAATCAAAATACTTGTAAAGTGTACGGTACGTTTTTAACTATAAAATTATTTTAAAAACGGCATCCTCGCAATCTGCCATTGAGATTTCATAAGCTTGAATGCAAAATACGCTACGCCGTAGCACTCGTAGAATCAAAGCTCGCTACGCTGCCGTAGACGGTCTACGAGTGGGCTCTTATCTTGCACTACACAGAAAAATACTTTTTACGCTTTTTAAGCTCGGTCTAGCATAGCGTAAGTATTGTAAAGTGGTGTTTTACGTCTTAAAAGAACTTAGGGTGACGCACACTCAAAAGGTTTTGCTGCATTTTAAGCTAATTCGCTTGAAACCATAACTTATATGTTGTAACTAACACTGAAAACTTGAGATCTCTTTCCTTCATAAAGAGAATCGTATTCCTATCGTTTTTATTCTAGAGTATGACGCAATTTCTCTATGAAGTCATTATAAGCTTATTCAAGACAAAATCGATAGAACTTCCGACTTTGCCGTTTCCAATAAAGGAGTCCTTGGCCCACTCAGCGATAAAACTTGCAAGACTCTGGAGAACATCTATTGGTTTAGCGGCAGGTGCAAGATTATAAGAGGATTTGAAAAGGTAAAGGTATCTATGAATTCAACATATCATGATTCAACACTCAGATTATCAGAGGTTGAATATTCTGAGTTTCAGTGGCAACTTTTGGAGAGCAAAACGATTATTATGACTTCACGGATTGGTTTTATTGATCGAGCGAGCGAAAAGAGCGAAGATCTTGAGCTTCTCTAACAGAGTAAGCCGTATCAACTGACTTAGTAGACGAACGGATAATAGGAATACTTTTTCGTATTTTGTAAATACTGTAGTCCTTTTTTTTAAATCAAGTTTATTCTTAAAATAAATATATGAACCGTTAATATTCTTAGTAAGCATTAAATGAATTAGAAGTTACCCTTCTATTCAAAATACGTAATAAAGTTGACCTTTTTAGTCGCTAATGAAAAAACGCCCTTTAAAGAGGAAAGTCATATAAAAACGTTGCCTTATTCCGCAACGCATGAATTATTAATGAAAGAGATGTTTTATGATGTTAAGCTAATTTATGTTGCTAAACTTACTCATAAATTAAAATGATATTTACAAAACCCATCATATTATAATTTCTCAGCTTTGCATTCCCCTGAGTGTTTCCTATTAAGTAAGGTACTCGGTACAGTAAGTAATAAAAGTTTCCTCAAAAACGCTGTAGTCTACTAAAGTAATTTAACTCAATTTGTGGCTCGCAATCTAGCCATAGACTGAGAATGACTGCTTTAGACCTGCTATATACTCGCTAACATTTATATATTAAAAAGAGGATAATTGACTCCGTTAGTTGACTTCCAAACTAAAATGCCAAAACGTTAGCAACGTTCATTACGTCAAAGCAGAATATTTGATGCGAACGCGATAAAGGAGCTCTTGAGTATAGATAGAATAATAATAAAGTAGTAACCGAAGTATTTAAGGCATTCTCTATTCAATTAGTTTACGGGATATTTGCAGAACTACGCAAATAAAGGAGGTAAATTATTCAAAGAGATTATTTAAACAAACTATTTGTGAAAAAACTATACAAGCAATGTTTTGGGTTACTTTATGAAACTGATTGCAGAATTTAAAAACCTTCGTAAGCAAATAAGCTTTTCTTTGCAAAGCCATTAAAAAATTATTGAAAGTGGTTACCACTTAACATCAAGTCGGCTATCGGCTTGTTCTAAGGTTTAGTTAAAAAAACTCAGTCTGAAACCAAACAAAAAAAATGCTCAGTCTGAAACCAAACTCAAGCATATATTTATTGATAGACTTTCATTGAGAAATGTACCTACAAAAAAAACTTTGAGTCTGTGTTTTTGAGCTCGAAATTCATATAACCACGAATCCGAGCGACTTTACTCGTCTGTCACCACCAATACCAACATAGGTCTTAAAAATATTTAAAATCTGGATTATCTGACTATTTGAGTATGATTCAATGACAGTACAGGATCATCATATGGACGGATTACGTTAAGTTGACATGGGTAAGAAAGAGTGGCTCTGACGGCTGATAGAGTGGTGTCTGGTGGAGTAAGTAATGTGCCGACCCGACATGAAGTGGGTAAGGTCAAGAAAATGTAAATCTGTACCTACAGATTTGTATTTTGATCAACCAATTCAATTGCGTGCAGTCGACATCAGAAGTCTGATAGGCAAAAATTTCAATACCGTCTTTGGCTGAATACTAACAACTTTTTATTTTCTTTTTCTATGACTAAGCATCATCATTTCCCTGCTCTTATCCCACGCTAGGTGGGTCGGCACAACATGTTTTCTTCTTCCACTCACTCCTATCATTCGTCAACTCTGAATCTACTCCTCTCACATTCATATCCTCTTTCACACAATCAAACCACTTCTTCTTCGGTCTTCCTCTACTTGCATACCCAGCCACACTCATATTCATAACTCTCTTCGTTATATGACTTTCATCCCTCCTCATTACGTGTCTATGACTAAGCGACTTTTTATATGACTAAGCGAAAAATCTTAATAAGGGACGTATTATGTAACAATCAACAATTTGTAAAAGTCATCGGTGCTGACTGTACAAGGCCCACAACGTTTTGCCGATCGGATTGTGAACGTGTACTTGTGTCGTTAATTTGAATGTAATGCTATCCACGTTCCACATACATTTTACTGCCCCATTTGTTAGTGTTTCTATGCAATGAGGTCGCTTCTGGCAAGCCATAGTTTTGAACTAAATAGAGGTTGTGACTCCTTAATACACAACCGTATCGAATACTATTAATGTCCATTACCAATATTAATTATAGCTCAAAGAATATACGATAGTACAGATATCGTCAAGAAATATTGGTTTACATCAACGATATAAATAAAACATGTTCACGTCCTTCAGATTCCGCTTTCGTCAGATCTTGTACGATATCTCCTGGCGAAACGATACTCTTCAAAATTCCTTATTCGACTGTCCTGTTAAACGTCTTCTGAGTAAATTAACTTCCGAGTGAATGACCTTGTTATATAGAAAACGCAAAAAAAATAAGCAGAATCCTTCTTGTTCGTATTAACTTTAACCGAGGCTTTAATCAGCTAATATAGCCGATAAGTTTCTATTGTCATCTCTTTTCGTTGCCATGTCAGTGAGCGTAACAGAGCATTGTATAGACCCGCTAAAAAATAACAGCGGATTATGTACAGTAAGCGTCATTAATTGGTTGCTTTATACGAGTTTAAAGGTAAAAAATGAGATTTTTTACACGCTCATCCATACGGCCTCTTCTTTAAACATGCTAGAGTAACTAGTTGCAGCTGTACCATAAAACATTGTTTAAAACAAATCAACCTAAAATGTTATTAAGTTACGTCCAGTTGGGTGACTCTGACGAGGTGTCATAATTCACATAATCACGTGTCATTAAAGTTTAAACCGTTAGGACCACCCACATATACCCACGCGCATATATAACTACCCCATCACAACCCACCCACGCCACCGGTGACATTTAAAATGGCAGGTTATATATAAATTTTCATTAAGGATAATGATGCAACTACAGGTAAAGGTAGACCATCTATTTGTGTGCACATCATTCAAATTACCCACACAAAGGAGTTTTTTATTATAAAACGTATAACTGCTTAAATATTTAAAAAAAAAGTGTTCTACACGTTTACGTAAGCCGTAACAAACTGATCCAGCTATTTTCCAACACTCGGGTCTTATTACACTCCACACCATCCCATTCATGCAATTAAGCATCAACCTTCCGTGTGACTGTTTCATAAAGCCATAAGACCGAGAATCCTCCGGCACAATGTTGCCGACATCAATAATACATGTCGCAAATTACCTATTACAAAAAAACTGTATTGAATGAAAGATGAAACGGTACCTTTGATCCTTCGCTCTTGAATGGTATTCCTTTGAGATTACCGCGACACAAATACACTGTTGATGAAGAATGAAAAATTGTAAGGGTGCTACGACGTAGCAGTCGGCAGTTCGCGTAGGTCGGACGCGACTGAATCGCTCGTAGCGCTACGAAATCGTAGAGGTGCGCGCGCAGCCTCGCCCCTCACATATGAAATGAGACCGATAATATTTATCTATTCGCTGACAAACAATTTTCAAAACGATCTGCGACTATTCAATTTTAAAATGATCTTCATAAAACTTTTTCAGTATTTATCAAATTCAGTAGATACGTTATAAACACTGTTACGTAATCCAGACATTTTCTGAATTCCTATTTCCTGAATAAGAGATTTATTCTCAACAAGCATAGCCGTAACTGTGATAAATGTAAAACACTCGTTTCTTATAATTGATGTGATAAATCATGTTCAAATCTACTTTTTGGTAGACGGCAATAAGTTTTATGAGTTTGTCAACTTTAGGGTCTGTTGCGAAAGGAGGACAGCAATAAAAAATCCGTGCCTTTTCATATTTCTACCTCATTATAGCACATTTCACAAAATGATGAATAATGAATGTTACAGCGAAAATGTTTCAAATTTGTAGGGCCAGGTATTCGTGACAAAATTCTTTCTACGTCATTTCTTTAGGTAGGCTCTGGTAGTGTGTCAACCTCCATCAATAGAGATAAGAATAAGAATAAAAGTAGATTCACCTCACCTCAAAGGGGTTGGTATCCGATGGGACCACGTTTTGATTGCGCTCGTTTTTCTATGTCAGACGCAGCGAAGAAACCCGTAAACAAAATGGAATACAAGGGTTGAGAGTTCAAACTTTTAGACAAAGCGCCGGACTGTGCCTTTCTTTGAATTATTTATTAGTACAGTGTTTTTGATTGTAACAGCTCATTGTTAAAGTGGCTATAATTATTTTAAAGCCACATGTTAAGGAAGTAAAGTAAGTAAAAAGTAAAAAAAAATTATTACAGAGAAAGAGAATTACATCCATAAAAATGTTAACTAAACAGTACGAGAAGTGAAGTTTGTAGTTATCACGACTAAATCACTGAAATGATAACAAGAATTCTAGAGTCGCATCAAACCATTCATATAGGAACCAGAGGCCTGAACTGATATAAAAAGAAATTTTGCGTTCTCTGTCGCATCAAACCATTCATATAGGAACAAGAAGCAATAACAGCATTTGAAAAGAATCTAGAAATGTGATAATATGACATTCTGATGGCAGTCGTAAAGCGTGTGGCATATCCCCTTTGGTTCATTTTACGCCACATTTCATGCTAACTTTGTACGGACCGGGAATAACGAACTTTGCCCTGTGTTAAATAGATTCATTTTGCCGCGTACTCGGCAACTTTTTAATTTAAACTTCTGGTAAAAAACAGAGCTTAGCGACCAACATTGCGAAAATACAAAACGCGGCCAGAATTGTTCTAAGTGTTAGGAATAATTTGGTTATGAGTTTTTATACACTGGAGGTTTATGCTAACCTTAAACAAAGAGAAAGGCTAAAGGGGAGCGATGCCCTAGCAAGCGCAGACAAGCACATACATAAGGACACATATACAACTGTATAAATATAAATAAGCTAGTCTGTCTAGTCTAGGCTGTTATTTTAGCGCATGTATTCAGATGAAAACACAATGTGCGCACTGAAACGATTAAGCTAGGTATAAAACACCTCAAAAACACAACAGGAAACGACGGTTCAGCAAACGGTTTCAAAGAAAGAACGTTGTTTGTTATAAGCTGAGGTAGCATGTGTGCTTTTACAGTCACATTTTCTCATTAAAAAATACATAACTGGTTTAGAGTGTTTCAATTGACTACCATTTTATCAATTGCTTTGATATTTTGTATGTTAAATAAATAAATAAATAAATTGCAGAGCTCGTGTATTAAAGCCATTATTAGTTCAGCTTTAAAGCGACGCTAGCAATATAATTGTCTCAAGCAATCAGAGTATCTACTAAAGTGTTTTTCTTTATAATTCCCCCCGTGTCGCTCGCAGCGAAATTAGCTCACCTTCAAATAACAAAGTTGCAGACACCTGCGTGATTTAAATTCTCTCCAGTCATGTTTTATTTAAATTGTGTAAAATAATTTTCACCTCTGTATATATTTTACTAACCGTCGCCCGCGGCGTTGCTCGCGTTCTACCCTTTAGAGTGTAACGTTTCAAAATTCCTTTCTTAGTGCACCCCTACACTATATAAGGATACTACCCTCCAAATTTCATACCTCTAGGACTCATAGTTTAGGCTGCGTGTTGATTCTAAGTCAGCTACAGAAGAGTTTTATATATTTAGAAGATTCTGTTTTGACAAACAGTATTTGAATGATATCGTTAATGCGTCTCGAGTCCAGCTCCCTCATCATCTGTCTTTTGATACCCTGAGAATTTGACACATCACACTCCTAGAAATAAAGGCCGAATACTGAAACGTCACTTAAATTTAAACACCACTTAAAATTGCTCTGCCTCTGTTTGACATTACTCATTTGGCATTAATTAAAGCATGAACTTAATATAAGTAGCGTTTGAGTATTCGGCCGTTAGTAACTTCAAAATATTTTACGCTATTACTACCATCGCCTTAGGAAGTATATCATGTGTTCTAAAAGCATTAGAGCCGGGAGCAACAAAGTTATTTACGTACGGTTATTCTGCGTATTAAACATGGACTACTTACTTATGTTTATTTTATACTTAGTTTGTTCAGTCTACAGAACTCGCCTACGGATCCGCCTACGTTACATTTTCATTGAAGTTTATGAAGTCTTATTTTTATAGATCCCTCTGACTCGAAATAACACTTCCTCGCGTAAAATAAACACAAGTAGGTACTTAGGTATACCATTTTCAATACGGATAGTGATAACATGTACTTATTTTAATAAAACTGACTAAAATTATGTAAGTACATATAAAAACAAAACTATGGTATGTATAATTGTATATGTGCAGCGTAGGTATAATATAACTATCAATATAATTTAGATAGATGTTGTTTTAAATATAATGAAATCTACTTTAAATTAATTATATGAATACGTGGCAAAATGAACCGCAGAGACAGCTGTGATAATAATTGTGGTAGTAAACTTAAACGCAATAATAATACGAATAATACTAAATAGAGAGATATCGCGTGCTGGTCAAATAATTATGTCTTTTATAAATTACCTATTCAAAACATACGGCACAAGGTTGTATAACCATGCCACGTCTGTGGCCAATTTTATTCAACTAATCGCTCATTCAAAAAATTGTAAATCGTAGAAGAACATAGCACAACCCAGTTTCTTTTGGAATCTCTCAATGCGTATCTTCAAAAAGGTCACGTGTTCGTGACACTGGTTTATTTTTTGTCATGTGTAAAGATTTCTAGCAATCGGTACAAGGTGTTATCAAATATTTTACCCTACAATTAACATTTCATATCTATATAATGTGTATTTGATTACGATAAAAAGTGTCAACAACTATTGCTTTATCGTACGAGGATATTGATCTATTACAACTGTGTTTCTTGTTATTTTCTTTGTCCTATTTTGGGCTTTCTACAAATATTTAATACTGTAAGATGGTTGGTTTTGGTGCGCATCAGTCTCCTTTCACAAAATCTTCAGTTTTGTCGTTCGAAGGTTCTTCCTTTAAATAGGTACCGTTTTGAATTAGGAACATACCTTTTGAAAGAATACACACACAGTTATTAAATTCCGCCTCTCGTTTTGGCCACATGAGACTCGTAAAATAATTGTCGCCACATGCGGACATCAGCTGAAATTACTACTCGGGTTAGAGCGCATTTGGACAAGGCACTACAGAGACACTATAATTTCTCAATATTCCCAAAGAAACCAATAAAATGTGTGTCGTGTCAAGCTTGAAACTACTACTCTTTTATTGGACTGGGGTCGAAGCACCCACTTAGCACAGTGCGAGCGTTATTTGTAGTATAAATTTTTTATTTATTGTTTTAAAAATACATTATAACTTATTTTGTACTATAGCATTAAGGAAACCACAAGGTTTATATGAATAAGTAAGTGAATACGACTTTACAATATTTTCCCATTGTTCGTAATACGATAAAGAACACTCGTTCACAAGGTACCGCCAATTCCGAAAACATAAAATTACTTTTGTAATGAATGACAACAAAAGAACTGATCTACTTTTGGGATAATGCGTGTTATCCTCCTTCGCGATTGTGCAAAGTTATACCGTATCGAAGGCGGTATTGATGTTTTCGTCGGGCAGTGCGGATAAGAGTACCTAAGTTTATTGCTAGGAAAACTAAAAATCGACTTCTTCAAATTTAAACGGCTTCCTATTGAAGAAGAAAGCGAGGAATATGAATTGAACTTCGACCAATACGACACGACAGTAGATCGGAAATTACCGTTACTACAATTTGCTAATATACTTTTTGTCGTAATCGGTCGATAAGGAAAATCAGCTGTGAGCCAAAAGGCGTTGAAGCCAGCCTACGCCAATGCGTAGGAAGTAATAAATCAAAAGGTCTCATCTCAGCTCGAGCAAAGTAATAAAGGCCGCCACACACGTGACGCCAGCACATTGAGTGACCAATTTTTCATTCAAACGCTTGGATCGAAGAGGATGCGCGCGCAATCTTTACACTACCGACTTTACTTGTGCCATTTGAGACGAGGTCGTGGATTATGGAGATTATAGAATCCGTACATAATTCAGCCAACTCATTGGGATACTAATAGTATAAACCCAGCTATCTTAAAGAGCAAATAATGATCCATGATAAAATGATGTGCGGGATAAAGACAAGAAGTTGATGGTAATAATGAGCCTATCCCACTACCATAATGAACAGGATAATTGGATAACCTTCCGAAAAAATAAAGAACCAAGTCATTCTCTACCTATCCGATATTGTTATTTGCCAGAGTTCAGAGTAAATTCGTTAGTTCTGCGGTGTCTGATTCGTCGATAAAGTCTATAAATAATCCAGCGTCCCAAAAGTCATTAAGATTTAACGTGATTCATTAAATGGCGAGCTGACTTAAAGCAGGTCGAGCGTTTCGAATGGAAGTCAATGTGTCAGGGGCGCGGATCGACGGGTGCCGGAATGTGGGGAAACTGAACCCATAGTCTGAGTTTCATTCTAAAAAATTAAATGCGAAACGCTGATCGAGTTTGAGAGTTCTTGTATGAAGTCACGATAAGTATCCCTAGTGAGTGAGTGGGCTACCTTTTGTGCAAAAACCTCGAATTGGAATCGCGTTCGGCATTTCGTTTTTCGAGAATGTAACTCTCGTAGATCAGTTTGCAACTCACTTTGTCCATCTATGTCATGTGTATCGTGTATCTAACATAGAGGGATATAAATGTATCGCGCTTATTTAAATCACTCTGAGAATTTCGAAAGGAAAAAAATACTTAGAGGGTACAGACAGAGTTATAGGATTACGAAGTATACTTTTTGTGCTATAATTTTATAAATAGGATCGCAACAAGGATTTTTGATTTAGTTGTTTATTTTTATAAATCGTAGAAAAACAAATAGGTAAACAAAAATAAGTAGGTATATTATACGCATGCAGGCTAGCCCAGAGTACCGCTCTCTTAAATAAGTAAATGAGCTCGTCGCTAAAGCGATTCGTCGGTAGCAGAGACACTAAACAATCGCTCCATAAAAATGTTTCTAGACCGTGGTATTCTAAGAGGCTGTGAGACGGCGCCCGCTCGTCTGGCGTCAAGTTCTTAGGCTGCAGCCTAGATACCAATGCCAAATGGGTTACTGAATTTGGGATGAATTCATCGTTGGTGTGTCCTTATTTTGGTGAAGAAATCTTAATACGTTTATTATTGGTGACGCACAAAATGTTATTTTCAAAGCCCTTACACGGAAAAATAACAGACACACCTTTTATAAAAAAAACTAAACGCAAGAATGGTTTCGGAAGTTCAAGGTTCTTTACATTCGCAACAATGAGGCCACGCATTATGTGGACATCTAAACATCCCTCTTTAGTCGGGGTTAAAAATAGCCGCTCATAACTTTGTGTGCGATCACAACAGTACGCACACGAAATTCCACTCAAACCATACTGCAAAGTAATGTCAGAACGAAGTTTTATTAGGAGGAGCCATAATTTTATTTTAGCCATATGATAAGAATGGTTTTAGATAGCTAGATATTTTTGTAAGTATTCAGAATATCAGTACAAGTAGTTTAGCTAACCTTCGTAAGTAGGCTGGTGGCGGTGTAAAAACTGTATACAACTTACTTCTGTTGCGGCTAATGTGGCCACCAGCATATTGCAAATCATAGATAAGTAATTCGAAATTCGTGTCTAATGATCATGCTTACTGGCAATAAAGACAACCGTTGGTATAGATAAGAATCGTAGATAACATTATTCGTCCTGTAAAAGAAAAGGTAGCCTTGTACTTGTACTAATATTCTGCGGTCTTAGTATACCCTCGAGACTACTTCGAGACGACTCTAGACATTTAATTGGAATACATGTAGCTAGCTGAAGGCAATTTCATTTATATAGAAGCTTATTTTTTTTTACCAATACTGAAACTAAAGTCTGACCTTCCCCTGGACCGTTTCACTGACGTAATAAGACCCCTCTTTTTTCAATTGGGGGTTAAAAATGCAGTAGTGGCACCGATCCAAATAAACTTTCAACCTTTCAACACTTTAATTAAAAAATGTCACACAACCTTGATCATAGAAAGAATGCAGGTATTGAGATATAATATATGTGCTTTAAGTAAACTTATAAGCTTTGTAGAGCCTTGTAAATATATAAATATCCTTGGACATTACACACAACGCCCTCTAGTCCCAAACTAAGCAGAGCTTGTACTATGGCAACTAGATTGGTGATATAATACTTATATATACATGTATGTATAGTATAGTGTCTGTTATTTCCTAATGTAAAAACCGTCCGCCGTTTAAAATGTGATGAGACTGAATTTACGACTGTAGCCGGTGAAAATTTGCTCTCACCCTGTGGAGGTAAAGGCTATGGATTATGTATGTAAGTGGTGTGATGGCAGACCAATTTGTCCGAGTAGGGCGGCTAGTTTGGGATTAGCGTCAAGGGACTCCGTGCTGGAAACAAATAGTCGTAGAGACTCAAATGATGGCGAGATAAATATAAAACCGAAGCCTGCTGGAGAGCTTAAAATATTTTATTTATCTTATTAATTTTTCACACCGGTTTCAAAGTAATATCTCAGACATTGAATAAAAACATCGAGCAAAAACCTTCCGGAAATCGTTTTTAAAAGCAAACCATCTATACCACGCGGGTGAACAGAGGATCATAGTAGGTCCCTTTGGCAATATTGGCCCGAAATTAGATATATCGTTTCATAGAATCGGCTTCAAAGAAAGATCTGATACTGCTAAGTAATTCCCGGAAGAAACATAGCTGCTATTATTATATAGCTATTTTACTAAACCGTAGAGACGCAATAAGGTCTCTTTTCAACGTAAGTCTGAATGTCTTTCATAGGGGATTTACCTAAACTGCAGTAATCACATAATAAAAATCGAATGTCTCTAAGCCGTTATTCTCAACGTATTTTAAGATGACTTTAAAGCGTCTCTATGAAGTATGTGTCTTCAGCGACCAATATCAAAAAGACCGTTACATGAAGCAGTTACATAAAATACAAAACATGAAATATTTACCTACACCACACCTACTCTGTATCAAATCAAACATTATGAAACACGTGCTCATAATGGATTATTTGGGAATTCAGTTGGATTGTTTACTGTTAAGCTGACACACATTTGGTTTACAGTAACACGACGAACATTGAAACATAAACAAGGGTGATTGACAGGTGAATGTTGGAAATACAGTTTCAGTAGGTAGTTGTCGACTGTTACTTGTATTTAAACTTACAAGGAAATACAATCGTGTTTAGCAATCGACTTTTTAGACTTATAGTTGTGTTATTTTCCAATAGAGAAAGTTGAATTCGGAGTTGGACAGAAATACTAGCTTAATAATAATAATTTTGCTTTGCTAGGCTAGAATCTCCTTGATTGCTGCAAAAAAATAACTATAGTATGCCTAAAATAAGAGTACATCAGAGGCAAGGAAGGTCTAGCTAGTCTCTAAATACACAGGCAACCGGCAAACGATTAACACCTGTGTAATCAATTAATTCCTTTTATTATGCAATAAATAAAAAAGTTAAACAATGATTTATTCAACATATTTTTTGCTAGCGCCAAAAACTCCAGGTATTTTCACAATTTGCGATAGGAGATTTGATTGCCTTTGTGGGAAGATTAGCTAAGGAACCGTTTGTCTGCAATGCGGTGTTTGGCTATTCAAGAAGCGTCATTGAGTTACGCAACTAGAGTGTTTATTACGTCCCCAACATACATAATTAATAAAAAAGTTGTCACGGTATCTTTTGAGGTTAGTGTATTTATACTAATCGCCTACGTTGCACCTTTGCTCATTCGTAATTTTTAAAGTGTAATCAAATATTTTGACTAGAGAAGAGACAGCCCGAATTCAAAGGCATATTTTAGAGTGGAAGATGTTGGGGGAGACCTTCGCCCAGCAGTGGGACGAAATAGGTTAGAAAAAAATTAGAGACGACGCTATCGGTAAAATAAAATTAGGTACTTAGATAGTTTTTTTTTTCAATCTTCATATCGGAGGACCAGTGGTTTAAAAAAATTGCGATTTAAAAAAATCATGAGCATTGCTACCTACGCAACGTACCACAAATAAATCCATAGAGGTATACGAAATGCGCTCGCGATGCGAACTGCTAATTGACGGGGACAAGGAGGTCCGTCCTCCGTATTCTATAAATAGAAGACCCCCCCAGAGTCAGGCGGGGCAGAGCTAAAATGCACTTTACAGCGAACAGGGTTTCAAACTACACTATTTTAAGAACATTTTGCATTGATCGTTTTGGGACTTATGTGGATAGGTACCTACTTTAAGCAGTTTCAGAGCATATTGTAATTTTGAAATCAACAGAAACATTGAAATAAAATGATCCTTATTGTAATGGAATGGTTGAGTAAAGCTGTTTTCTAACAGTAAATAAATTATTTGGAATCTTGTAGAGTAGCACACGAGTAAGTGCCTTTTCACACGTCTCTGTTGCCGGTGCCCGATATGTTACGTTGGTAAGTGTGAAAGATAACATACGTCATGCCCGCATGTACTCACTTGGCCACACCGGTAGCGGGAGCGGCCCAAATTTTGCGCAAATTTTCCCAAAAATTTTGGAACAAAAATTTTGTACTGCTGTTTTATTTGGATTTGGATGTAACTAAATTAAATTATCCATTTAAGTTTTGAGATTAATAATAATAAGTATTTATGTAATCTTTTTCATGATAGAAGTATCTAATGTTAGTTCTAGATAAACAAGTTCCAGTCTTTATCAGATATTTAGCCTGCACCCTTACCGCAAAACTCAATGGAGTTCCAAAACCTTTAGTTATACTTTTTAAAACCTTAGCATTAACTAAATCCTTTAAAACTGAAATAAGGGATAATTATTAGCGATTGGTTTTAACTTATTCAGTTACACACAATGTAGGTTTTTTGAATATTGTAAAAATGGCAAACAAAATTTTACTTTATTTGTACCAATTTTTTTTCCTTTTTCGTTTAAAAAAAATTCATGACACTATCTTCCTCAAAACAACCAAAGCACATATGAATGACATCATTATTTTAAAACACCTAGAAAAAAATCTCATTCAAATATCTACACTATCTGCATAGATGTAAGGTTGGAAATAGCATTTTGGTAGGTAACTTCGGTGTATGTCTGATAAGCCAGTTATTAGTCTCAATTAGGAACAAGTGCCTTCAGAAATAAAACTTCATTTATGATTTACAAGAGGGAAATAATGAGCTGTGTTTTGGGCAGCTGTGAAATGATAAAGCAATGAGTACCTACGTGTTTGTAATGAATGAGATATAAAATGCTCTGTTTTGTTTTTATCAGAGAGGTTATAAATAGTGCAAATCAAGTGGTGATAAAATATAAAAAAGAATTAGGCTCCGGTTAAGTCCGAATCAAACAATACCTACAAAAAATATGTAAGATGTCAAGAAGTTTCAACATGTTAACTATTAAGTACCTACATGTAGGTACTTCTAAATAGGAGTACCTACCTACATGGTTTAATCTTTCTTAAAATAAATTAATGATTTCATGAAAAACTAGAAACAATGGCATAATTTCATTGTTTTATGCATATTATTATTACATACCTAATGCTATGCAAAATATTTTAAAAAATTTACCTGTCTGTTATCCTATGTAGGTACAGGAGATTAGAAGGTAGGTACAATAGGTAGGTATAGTTTACATACAATACAATGCCTCATAATGTAAGGTAAAAAAAAATTACGTTATATTTTTAAATACGAAACCTAGTATACAATGAATTTAGATCAACTATTAGAAATTTACAATTATAGGCCCAACTCGCAGTAGATACCTAGATACCTACCTACCCTAAGATACACCTACTAGGTAGGTTTGGGGGCTGTTGAAATCACAAAAGGCAGTACACCTATCTACCTACCTATAGTAGATATTTTTTATCCAACAAGAGTGGCACCTGACCTATAGGCACTGACCATATAACTAACCACCACGTTTAGGTACCTCTAGGTACGATTGGTGTAGTGTGGCCTCTTTTGTAAAGAGAGTAGGTAGGTACCTAAGTAACCTAGCATTTACAAAACTAATAGGAGTAACGTATTCAGAGGCAAACGAAAAAAGCTTGGGAGAACATAGACCTACCTTTCTCGAACGTAGAGTATGGTCCCGGGTCCGTCCTTCAAAGGTAACAATTATTTTGTTCTCTTTAACAATCACTATTGTTTTATAATCGTTTTCTTTCACCAGTAGAAATAAATAAATTGGTTTTTCAAATGGAGAAGAAAGCAATGCAAGCAAATCAAAAAAATGTAATTTACATACACTCAAGTAGTGGTGTGTGTGAGCGAGTTATCTAACTAGAGTTTGGTTGCAAATGAGTCAACTCAACTCGAATTAATGTTCTTCGAGTTGACTCAGTCCAAGCGTTCAATGCTTTTTGTCAAAAATTTTAAATAAAAAGAAGAAAAAGACTTGAATCTGTGTATTCATCGTTCGTACGCTTCAACTTGAGAGCAAGTTGAGTACGATTAAAATCATACGAATTTAAAAAAAGAAAACTCCACGTTTAAAAACTAGCATCAATTTCTCAAGTTGCTTACGTCATACACGGACCGAGTTTAGTTAACTCGTGTTGCGAGCAGTCTAAACAGTTCAACTCAAATTACTCGAAAAAACTCAGTTCGTTACATCACTATTTGTTAACTAGAAGTCTTCTTCTTCTTTTTTTATGGCAAACCTTTGACTCAACAATGACAGTAACGTAACATGACCTGTTACTAAACCATAGAGAGAAGAAGAGAGCCTAGCCTAGCTCATTTATTTCGATGTAAAATTGTACTGCCTAAAAATAAGGTAAATAATTTTGCTAAGGTGTAGGTAGGTAGGTATGGGAACATAATTGATGTGTGTGAAGGGGGAGGGATACTGGACTAGGTGGTGGGACTTGTGGAGTTAAGCTATATCTACTGACCTTTGACTTTTTTGGTTAACTTTGACCGCAGAAAAGTGATGCGAGGAAGGAAATCAAGAATAGCTTATGCTGCGAGGAGCAAAGCGACGAATGTTAGATGAACTTAAAAACTCGCATGAGTTAAGCGAGCGTTGCGCGGTAGCATCCGGCAAGTGCCAGAACCAACATTCACTTCATTTACACGTAATTTTCAGAAAAGAGGTTAAAGTTCATGGTCAGCACCCACCGTAGGAAGATACAAGATACAAGATGTTTATTTGCAACCAAGATACCACTTGCATGAGAAGGGCCGTGTAAGGTAGAGCACCTGAGAGGTAACATTTAGCCAATTACTTCTATCTAGCACCTCATTTTGGGTAAAACTAGCTATCAAGCAACTTTTGCAAGTTTAGCTACTGTCTCAAGCAAGGAATCAGGATAGTCTCAAGTTAACAGTTGGCAGCACTGTATACGTCATTTGCGTCATTATTTCGTTTCATGTTCGCTGTGAGGTGTCTGTCATAGAATTTATTTGCGTTAATTATCGAAAAACTACAATCGAAATGTCTACAAGAACTATTGTACCGATTCAATAACGATGTACTACTTCATTAGAAATCAGTCAGTGCAGTTCGGTATAGTGGAATATATTTAGCAAAGGTTTTTTTAGTTATTAGTCTAAGATGAACTGTCACCAAGTACTGAGTGGTGCCTGTAATTCAGGAGATCAATGTTTTGCTGTTGGTTCCGTCGAAGGAATACCTTTTACAGTAAGTATGACGGTCAAGGCCTTTGTATACGTCGATGGATGGATCTCGTGACCGAAGGTCCTTTTGTACCTGGGTGCTATTTGAAAAATTATGCCAGCAGGAAAAACTAAATTGGCTTTAATAGATAATCCTGGCATAAAATCCATTCATTTGGACATTATACATTATTTTAGTGGTTTGACTATTGAGTTAACCTCATTCCTTCCATTAGCTACAGCAGATAAATCCAATTGAAATCCTTGAAAGCTAATTTGCATATATATAGAACAACACAGTTGAAAACATCTACCTGTATATAGCACCCTTGTATATGAAGCTAATGTAGGTAATATCAATACATAAAGATAATTAACCTAACTTTAGTATAAGAAAAAACACTTTATATTGGTATCAACACCAATATAAAGTGTTTCACTTATTTACTGTACTTTCATCAGTATATACCTACTTTTTCTAATCATATTCATTGCAATTAAGTTTTTGAATCTTTTGTCCAATGACTGCAACCAATTAATATGATAAGATGGTATTAAATAGATGTATTGCTACACAGAATAACTACCTTAGTTAAAAATATCCCACCCAGCATACATAATGTATTTTTTTCTCAATACCTACCTACCAAGATAAGTAAACAAATAGACTGAAACCAGACATGACAAAATAATGTGTAGCTTCTATCATTATACGAGGGGCGGCTGATAAGTCCGCGACCTAAGGTACTTACAAAAAGAAAAGTCAGTTTTTCTATTTTTTATTTTTCAATATAATCTCCCTGTAAGGTTATGCATTTCCCACATCTGCCGTATAATGCCTTTAAACCACCAAAAAAAAATTCCTTATCCTTGTCATCAAAATGACGATCTACGGCGGCTACCATTTCATTGTCATCTGAAAATCTCCGGCCCCGTAAGTCTTTTTTCAAATTGGAAAAAAGGAAAAAGTCGCTGGAAGCTAGGTCTGGACTATAGGGAGGATGGTCTATTTCTGAGAAGCCTGTGTCTTTCAAGGCCTGCCTCGCAATGCGCGCCATGTGAACCGGCGCGTTGTCCTGTAAAAAGAGTACTCCGCGCGCTAATTTCCCACGTCTCTTCTGAAGAACTGCCTCACGAGACTGAGGCAATAAATTTGCATAATACTGACCATTCATCGTAGTTCCCTTAGGCAAGTAATCGATTAGCAAAATATCTTCGCTATCCCAGAAAACAGTCGCCATGAGCCCGAACGCCGACTTTTTCATCTTGAATTTCTTCGGCGCCTTTTCACTTTTTTAATCCATTGCGTGGATTCTTGATTAGACTCGGGGTCATACTGGCGAAACCATGTTTCGTCAACGGTCACGATACGATCACAAATAGCATCCAGATTTTCGCCGGCTAACTCCAAAAAACCCTTGCAACTCTCGAGTCGTCGTGGCTTGTCGAGCGGTGTGAGCATTTTCGGTACCCAACGAACACAATTTTTTTTCATATTCAAATGCTGGTGTAAAATTTCTCCAATCCGTTCTTTGCTGATCTGCAACTCTTCTGCTATCTGCCACAATTTAATTCTTCGGTCGGCTAGTACTATTTTTCAACTTTTTTAATATTTTCTTCGGTCACTACCGTTTTTGGACGTCCCGGGCGGGGGTCATCTTCGCACCTCTCTCGTCCTTGTTGAAATAAATGAACCCATTGTTTAACCATCGTGTACGAGGGCTCAGAATCCTAAAGAACCGATGACATGTCTTCAAAAATTTCTTTAGACGTTTTTCCTCTTTTAACAAAATATTTGATTATGGCGCGGTGTTCCAAATTACGAGAATTTACAGATTCTGCTGACATGACTGTGTTTGATGGTCCACGGATTATTCAATTATAAATAAAAAAAATAAAAAGAGAGTAGTTTATACTACCATTGAGTCTCGCAATAAAGTGTTATTAGTTAAAAGACGATAGGGCATTGCTAAGTACCTTAGGCCGCGGACTTATCAGCCGCCCCTCGTACATAGTTCTCTGATCTCTTGTTACAGTCTGGTACTGGCCTAGGTACTTAGTTGGAATAATTTTGTTATTCTGAGTTCTGCAACATAATAACTTGCCCTCATTCAACTATAAAGTCGGAGTAACATTATTGTGTCGGGGCCCGGTCTAGCCAAGTCTAAAAGAGAATGAATGTAAGAGCTGCTCAATCTGGTCTTATTCATCTTTTTTCAAAACACTAACAGGGATGCTACAACAATGATGCCATCGACTTTAAGTCTTACGATATAACTTTAAGTGGTTAGAATTGTTGGTATGAGGCTAGGAATTATAATGGTCAATGCACCCTAATTTAAAATGTAAGTGTAGTTTTTATTCCTAGATATCTAATTAAAGGAAGGAGGGGTTCTTAATGTTAGAATGATCCTACTACATATGTGTGTACCCTAGAAACTTTATAATATAACTTTATTACACAGAGTGTGGTACCAGAAGATGTAGTAGATCTAGGTAATTTTCCAGACAAGCTCTATCACAAGAAGCTCTACTCCTACTAAAACTACTCTACTATTACAGGCGTATGCAGCAGGTTGCAACATAGTTATCCTAGCATCCAACTTTGAGCGAGTCCAGATCATCCCAGGGGCAATACATGGATATGTGAAGATTGGTTCATTGGATTGTAGCACGGATACTGGAAAAATTGCCGCTGCATACGGAGCTGAAGTCTGCATATTTGAGCCAACTCCATTGATACATACCGCAGGGACCACTCATGTAAGAAACTTCAAATAAACCACAGAGATTTCTATTAATTAGCTACATGCAAATGAGCCAAGATACTTAACATACCAAGTAGGTAATTCTTTTTTTAATTACTCACTAGATAAAACACTATGGTGGTTTTTTTAAACACTAATCTTCTATGTAAGGCTTTTATTCTGATAAAAAAATTCATACAAAAATCTATGGTCTCGGATCCGTGCTTGAGCAGTACATGGGAATACAGGTCTTAGTTAGGGACTAGAGGGTGTTTTGTGAAATGTATATGAATATTTATTTATTATTTTATTATGCTATCTCATGTACGAGTACTGCATACATGGTAATTATGAAGTAGTTATGTATGCAGACAGGTATTTAAAACAATCACGTGCTACGCAGATGAGCAGTTGCGTTATTTGTTTATTGACTCATCTATTGTAAGTTTAAATTGCCACAGTTATCATGGTGCGGTGCAAATAGATCTAAGTAGGAAAGTAAATGGCATACCGCAGAATAGTATTGTGTGCTTTTGTAGATTGGCAATTATGTTCTCTTTGTTTCTATATTTATGACTTCTTTTCCCTTCCATCGGGATTTGCTCTACATGTAGTGTAGTAGGTATATTTTGCGAAGCTATGTATCGGTATTTAAGTAAAATCATTTGAATACGATCTGTAAAGGCCACTCACGTGCTATGCCGCTTACAAGAGTCACGCACGATGAAATTGTGAACGCCATCATTAATCATTTTAAATTATTTCTCTATTAGCGCGATTTATAGATTTCTTTATAAGAAAATTCAGTCTTTTAATCGGCTACGTGATCATATTGAGTGGTAATACACAAAGGGTGGGGAATTTGGAATCCATAGTAAGATCCTGCTTGAATATAAATTAAATTCAACTGTTATAACAAGACCTAGGTACATCCGAGACTGGGTGAAAATTTACATGACGCAAATACGTGTATTCAGAAAGTATCGGAGCAAGTTATGTCATACGATACTAAGTAGGGCAAATGCTGCTCTCTGAAATCTGTAGCCTAGATCTGAATCTTTAATATCCCACGAAGCATCTTGATATTGTCCCCTTGCCAACCTTCATTCTAATCAATCTCCAATTACTTTGTTCGCAATCGCGACATAGCACAGTACCTAGTTGTACGGAAGAAGATTAGTTTTGCAGTCCTATCTAGCGTTGTTGACATACCACAATTTATCTTTCCCCGGAAAGTGTTTGCTACTGGAATATTGCACAAGAGTTACACCGGTATTTTATATTGTTCCTTTGCGCAATCTCTTGCCCATAACTGGGTTTATTGGGAATGCGCTTCAACAGTCCGTGTTTTGTTCTAAACCAAACGTAAATGATCGGTCAAAACTTTCTCCATTTTCTATTGTCTAAACTAAACCCAGCACTTTAACACCGAGCTTACGTATACTATTATGTTATGTATTGCGAGATATCGATTTAGTAACTGCTCCTCCCTTTATCTTCTAAATGACCAGAACATAGTACTCCAGTGCATAGGTCACCGATTATCATTTCTAACAATGGGCTTGTTCTCTTTCTATTTATCGTTTTAATGCTCCATTTTCCCTCTAGTTTACGATTGACCCATATAATTATCACTATTATCAGTAGCAATTATCGCGAACCTGTTTTCATCATGACATTACCTGTCGGTATAGGGACTCGAGTACAGATGGGTGCAAACGGGAAAGCTGGTCGCGGACGGTCCAATCACCGCGTTATCATGGAACCTCGAAGGTACTCGTCTACTCACTGGTGGCAAGATTCTGCAGCTGTGGCACCAGGCGTCTTTGTACCAGGAGGACAGCCAACGTAAGTGGAAATTAACCTTATAACAATAGCGTAAACTTTTGTATCGTGTGCACCCAAGTGCCCTCCTATCTTGAAAGCTTCAAGTGTCTCTCTATTTCCTTTAAGATTATAACTGATTTGGTTGTCGAGATTGCTTGGAGACCTCAACAATCCCAAGTTTGTGACGTGGATGGAAATTCCATAGCATACTTTTATTATGTCGAATAAAACCGAACCCTACCTACCTACTGCTTTTTGGGATTACCACAAACCAAACAAAATGACTAATCAATAACTGTATCAAATCTCAATGCACTTCTACCCACTCTAGCGTTGAGTTTTGTTATCATTGGACGCACCCATGATACATTTTATCAGTAAATCACAATAGATAACTATTTGGGACAATGTCATAAATCTTTACGCACCTTTTCTTCCATGTTTTGTTGATTTTATAACGGAATAACTTATCACGAGACATAATCCGTATGCAGCATTTCAGGTTCAATTGAATTAAATATTGTTTGTATGCCTGTTACGACACTTCGGACCCACCATACCCCTGGGGGTTGGGTTGGACGAAACCATGCCACTATAGGACATCCAAAATGGGATTGTTCGTCCAAAATATGTCTGCATTTAATTTTATAGAGTCCATTTATCTACTCACTGCAGGTTTTGGGTTCGTGTTATAAACCTGCAGACTGTATTGCGTCTCAGCTAGCTCCCAAGGTCGTAACAATACGAGATTATAATATGTGCAAAAATATAATAACGCCATTTATACTTGATACTTTTGTGTACCCAGCATCTATATTGACCTCGAACTTGTCACTATCCGACCTGTTCGCTATCTTGATCGCGCTGATAAGATCTATGAGTTCGGCCAACCAAATATAGGAAATGGCTTACGAGATTAAATGTTAATTTGCAGCCAGTTCGGGCGTGACATTCCAAATTGGCGGAGATCGCGATGAAAAGCCAAAACAATCTGAAGAGGAAGAACCGGTACGTAATCTTATTCTAGACCAGGGATGGCGAACATTTACGTATTAACGTGCCATTTTCTAAAAAAATGTTTAATGAGGCCATAGACGTGCCATCAAATAATTTTGACTTTGTAATTATTGGGAAACTATTAATAATAAAGACTATCAACTCAAAACATTATTTACCTACTACAAAAAAAATAGAAACATTTAGCAATGTTCCAATTATACGCGTAATAAAAGTAGTGTGAATTCTGGTGTTGCTAATTAGACAGATACCATAATGGGGTTGTAAACTGTTACTTTTAGCAGAATGCTGCTGAATTGGAGTCATCTCGCGCTCGCTCGTCATATAATACCTACTTCACACTATTTTCATAGTGAATGTTGTGATCATTGACGTGCCCAAAATATTGCCATTGGTTCGCCATCCCTGTTCTAGACTTTCCTAGAGTTTCTAACTCGTTCTTTACCGTCATCTAGCATTTTTTTCTCGACGATCTGGCAGATTGCTCAACGATAAGATAACAGGTACAACACGGTCCTGATAGCGATAGCACAATGTTTGATTTATCTTACCAGATGATATTAATACTTCGTGTTTATTTTTACTTGTAATACCGACTACAAACTTTTAGCGAACGTATTTGGCCGTAATTAGGCTTAATTCATTCAATTGGATAACGACTGTCGTTTATAAACAGCTCAGTTGTGATTAGCCTCGTATGCATTGTTTGATGAATAACAAAAACAATTCATTGCATCAAAAACAACCTCATTTGCATCTAGGTGTAATTTACTATGCAATCAAGATATATGAGGGACGCTTTTGGTAAGATAATGTAGTTAGCGAGTGAAACTACTGAAGTACCTACTGCAAATACTACGACTCCTCGTGTCTGGGGTGTTGTGGGTCTGGAGTTCAAAGAACTGAAGGCTACGTAGATTCAATATATTATGTATGTGTGTGTGTGTATGTGCAGTGTAGTGACTATACCGTCTCTCGACTGCAAAAATGTGATGATTTAGGTACCTATGTCTGATGTGTTAGTATTTTTAAAATGCACAAACAGATAAAAATCTCAATAAGAATGATATTAGGTAGGTAGGTCTTGGCCCTGACATTGGACCAACAAAATTCTGTTGCCTAACACTTAGCGTGACATTGAACGAACTATACATAGTCGTTTAGTCATCCATCGACAATATTTTGCTAGGTACCTACTAAAATAACAGACCACGCGGAAGTTGAATAGTATGAAACTGATAGGTTAGGTATATTAATAGGTACATCTTCTAGCGATCATCATTCACACCACATTTTATGCTGAAGTTTGAATGGACGATCAATCACGCCTCATGCATAGACTTGAGCATTGTTGCACAATACCATCCTAAGTACATTTTCCAACTCGAGACTTATTGGTCTCATTATGATTTTACGAAATACGCATTTACTATAGTATGATGGCGCCAATCGTTCCACTTTTTGTTAGATAATGTCAGTGAACGGTGACGTGCTGTAATCTATTTAGTACCAACCAGTCTGGTTCATAAATTAAGTTCTCCCTATTCGATTCAGTTGGATGTTGAAGTGAAGGTCAACATTGCAATTGGAAATAATTACTTATCAATATCGGTAACTGTAGGTATAATCCAGGTGGATTAACAATCTGTATCAGTTTTGTTTTGTCTGTTTTGCAGTGGAATTTCTGATAGCTGTTTTCTTTTTTTGATAGATCTATTCACATGACCGATGAAGTCAGAAGTTTCGAGCGGAGATTTCGAATTCGCTATTTAAAATTAGAATATTGTACTGTTTGTTTCCCTAAAAAAGAAACTATGATATCGATCCAATATTTTTTTTCGGATTAATAAGATAAGTATATTCCACGAATAACAAAACAAAAGCAATACTACACATAAATTATAAAAAACGCCCTCTCCCTTTGAATCATCGAAGATTGCTGGAAATCCCCCGATCTAAGCCCCGATCTTTACAATGATACAAGATACAAGATGTTTATTTGCATAAATAAGTTAAAATAATGTTTACCACATTGTAAAGATCGCTTCGATTCAGCAGTGGAAATCTTCAGGTAGATCATATTATAGACTTTTGGTTCTTCCATTTTCATGTTCGTTGTTCTAGGGTTGGATTTGCGTGTGGCAGTGTCACACGGCAACACCGGCGCATCACCTAGCCTTCTCACCTGACGGTGTACTGTTTGCCACTTCGGGAATCAACGATAGACTTGTCAAGATCTGGTATCAAAATAAAGGTGGGCTTTTATTATTTTAACCAACTTCATTAAAGGAGAAGGTTCTCAATTCGGTTGTATTTTTAACTAATTTAAAAGTCTCTGATACACATTTTCCTCTTTACCCATGCTAATTTATACGCATTCTCATATTTACGTGTGGGTCTCATTAAACCCCACATAAATGCTCCCATAAAAATTTGCTTCCACAGATTTGCAATCTTGCCAGTTACCGCATTCTTCCTTTTTCGTTTTACAGATTCTTCGTTTTATACATTTCCTTTCCAAGCTCTTTGTAGTATCTACAATATTTTATTTCTTCAATAAACAAGTTTGTGTGTGGCTAAGAGTACTTTTCGTACCCTATTACTTTAATTTCAAATGAAAGTAATGAGTTTACTTGATTTCAGTTCTCGCCCAAACGCAAGGAGAGCATGTATCGCCCGAGCTAAACTACACCTTCATCTACGTCGCTCATCCACGGGCGGTTACGCATCTATCATGGCGGAAAACCAGCAAGTATATGCCCAAGTAAGAACGAACTACCCTCAAATAAAAAAAATAAGTTTTGGTGTTATTTACAGGGTGGACGCTTGTACGACGACTGGTTAGTCGACACTATTGTGATTTTTTCATTAAAAAAACTAGTATATATGACAGGAGATCTAAATTCAGTAGTGGATGAAGTCGGGCTGTGGATAATAAAAGAGATGGTTTGTTTATTATATGTTTAGATCCCAAATAGTTATTTTCCTCATTGAAAGTTCATCGCTTGTATATTATTCTCTGTACCTAATTAACTTTGAATAAGTCAATTCTGAGCATTAGATTTTCATTCAGAGATCTGTATAATATTGCTTGAATTGAATGTGTCTAATCTATACTGAACTCTGTAGTAAAAATCCTGTACGAGTTCCACTGGAGAATCTGACGGCATTTGTTTTCTAGGGGCAGCGTGGGCAACGTGCTAGTGACGTCATGCGTGGACAACATCTGCCGCGTATGGGCCGAGACTCTTCTGCCGGAGGATGAATGGGGTGGATGTGTGACGTCACACTCTCGCTCTCCGCCGCGCAGGCAGCGAGCCACGCATCGACACAAGCACCGCTTTATGCAGCGGTTAAAGCATATGAAGTGAGTATGGGTGTATAGGACTTTTCGAGGAACAGTGTGACGTCATACTCGCACAAGCAGCATTTTTTGCAGTTTATTACCTGGATTAATTAACATATGCTACTTTTTATACCGAAATATCAACAATATGAAACGAGACGCTGACAAAGTCGCTGGCGAAAGCTAGTGCTCGATATACGTACCTTTACACTGCGGAGATGCCGACACTGTATTTGATCATCAATATCCCAAGCATGCGGCTCGCTTCGCTCCGCTCTAAATGATCTCCCATATCCAAAATAAGAAAACTCGCTTTGCTCGCTTATTAAACTTTGACACGTAATAATAATTATGGAACGTTCTAGGACTTGTTTCCACATTCGACGTAACGCCCAGTCGTCGAAACAGCCCGGTGCTCCCATACCGACTCTGCCTTCTACGTACAGCGCGCATGACTTCCACAATCCTTACCACGCTACTTCTTACACTGGCGGTAAGTGATGAGCTATCAAAAACTATCATAATAGGTGTTGGGAATACAAAACTTGAGAGCCTGTGAATGGCAACGGAGTGAAAGTGATTATTTTTCTATACTAATTTTATTTGTGGACTATTAACGCATAACAAAAAAAGAGACCATGTTGAAAGAAATTAGTAATCTAGAATTATAAGGAAAATGCATTTCAATCCATGAGGTACGGCCTTTTTTTGGTTTGTAGTTGCGTTATTAGAACCTTATTGTTCAGCGAACATACTGAATCGAATCTCGTTTAGATAATGCTGTATATTTTTGTGTTGCTTTTGTTAATTATATCATTCCCCAAATGAATAAAGAAATAGAAATCATACAATCCAGCAGTAACAATTTACAAAGCGTTTTTGATCATTTCCCAGGTCTTCATTTCCATTTAGCAGCATCAATAAACGCTGAGACAGACATCCCATTAGTACCATCTTTGGCGGGCGGCGGCCGGTTCATCTTACACTGGCTACACAACAAGGAGATGTACTTCACCAGTCAAGCTGAAGCTATCCTCCACGATCTCACTAAAAAGGTTAGTTTTACATGCCTACTTTACACAGGATTTGTTTAAGATTTTGTTAGTACCTAGGTGTGCCAGACTCATAATTTTTATTTGACGACACAAAACTTCTATTTTTTCTTTTCATCGGTTCTATAACTTCTCATGTCTATGAAACACGAAACTCGAAAAAAAAAACAAATGAACCTAATTGATTTCCTATACAGGGTAGGTTATGTACGACACTAAATTAAAACACCTAGCTGGAGCGTCAATATTTTCTCGGTAATCGATATTAATTTGACAGTATTTTTTTATACAAACCCTTGTATGTCTGGCAATGGAAAGTAAAATATAATATGTACTTACTTACTTGTTAAGAAAACGTGACTTGTCCTCAGATTTTAGATAAAGAAGAAAATGAAGATGGTAGTTCTGAGCACACTGCACACCCAGACGGGGAGAACGACGGCAGTATGTATTATTCAGTCCATTTACATCTGTATTTGCAAACATTAAAGTTGAAAACTGCCTAACAGGTTTAAGTTCGAGTAAGGGCTTTATTTATTGCGTAACAGTTAAAAATTCATAAATCGAAGCTGATATTGAACCATAGAGTATCTTATCTAGTAATATCATTATGTAGGTAATCGATGTGCTTCAGCCAAAGTAATCTTAAAAGTATTGGCGTATTTATTTCATAACGTTATAACTATGTATTTAATTTCTTCGATTCGAAGCTCTACGCTGATAGATATAAAGCTGTAATTGTATTTTGAGCGTGTAATCCCATGTAACCAACTAGAGCTTTCTTGTGCTATAATGCTGATTCCACGCTGCGTAGGACATGCGAATAGACGGGCAAGTCAGAGTCTGCCTAAAATGCAGTCTGAGGATAATAGCAACAGCGACGAACAACCAGGTGATTATATCAATAAAATATCCTAATATTTGTCAAAATAATTTAATGTTGAATGCTTTGGTTCTGAAGAATAACCAACGGATATTCACGCCTTTTAAACTGGCGTATTAAACGTGTAATAAGGGGTTATTACACACGATATTTTAGTCACGCTAACTGACAGTGATGTGTCGTACCGAGTTTTTTCAAACTCGAGTTAATAGGGTTGAATCGAATTGAGAAATTACATGAGTAAAAACTCATACACGTTAGAAAGAAGCATCAATTTCTCTAACTACCTAAGTTGCACACGGAAAAAGTTGATTCAAAGTTGCAACCACCAATAGACAGTTCAATTCAAATATCTCGAGTTCGTGAAAACTCAACTCGTCACATCACATCACTATCCGTTAGCGTCAAAGAGGTTAGCGTGACTAAATACTGTGTAGTTGTAATAAGGCCGATAAAAAAAACTTAAGACCATCAAATTACTTGTGACAGATATTTCGCCGATGTCACGACACAAAAAGGTTTCACCCTTTGTATAGGCGACCAAGAAATTGGTTTACCACTCTAAGGCTGAATATCATTTGCACGTACAAAACATCAAGGGCTATTTTCGCTTGACAGATTAATAACTGCTACGTCAGAATCTGTCATTCCTGTTTATTTTTTCCTTAGCGAATAATTATGTTACTGGGAGATGTCATCAAAAGTGGTAAAGCAATTTTCAACACACTTGCTCATAAAGTGGCTCTTTTGTCACCGCAATTAGGCACATAATGACCCCCATAATCAAACTGTGATATAATCAATCTATAACTCACTAGTGAGTTATAGATTTTTTTCTTAATTTTATTGGTCGAGTTGCTTTGTCCTTAAAAAAGTTTTTATTCAAAAAAATAGATCGTGTTCAATAGAACAAATAAATTAATGTTCCTATTGCTTGCTCATTTCATGCCACTTCTTATTTAAATAGATAATTGTAACTCGTTACGTGTTTAATAAATAAAACTTTCACTCAAATATAACTTTTGTTTTATCTGTAATAAAAAAAAACTTTAAATTCCCCATTTTGTACGTGGCAGAATAGGCGCAAACCGTAAGCGCGGAAAATTAAAAAAAAACCTCATCTCTTTAGTCTGTGGCCGATCGCAATGCGCGCGCATAGGAAAACTGATTAGTTATTCCCGCCATAGCGAAACATTTTTCACAACTCGTTTTCACTGTTGAAATTATAGTTATTTTATTGTTATTTTATTCACAAGTGTGTTGAAAAACGTCGTATGATACACGTGTGTATTGATGATTACCGTCCTCGGCTCTCTTAAGACCCTCGCCTACGGCTCGGGTCTCAATGGCACCTCGGCGGTAATCACCAATGTTACACACTTGTACCATAATGTACTATTCTTGGTCACCTATACAAACACAAAAACGTTTACCCCCTATCTTATAAAAGTTAGAGTAGACATTATGTCCTATTTACGTATGGTAATCAAGACATAATGTCTACTCTAACTTTTTATAAGATATACCATTAATCCTTTGTGTCGGTAACAACTAGTATTTATATATTGCAGGTAGCGGCCACCACAGTCACCCGAGTCTATCCAACACCACGTCAATTAACTCTATAGCCACCGACGTCACGTGTACACATTTGCCGGATTCCCTCGACGCTAAGATCGAAGCTTTGTTGCGCGACTGGCATCAGAGTCCAGATCTACTGTTTTCTATACATCCTGTTGATGGCAGCTTTCTTATTTGGTAAGAATTATTGTCCTACAACCAAAAAGTATAGGGAAAATAATAAAATTTCAATATAAGGGACGAAAATTCACGAAAATTCTTCGATGGAAATGTATAAGTGAGGTGTAAGCCGACCAGTAAATTTTTTCTGATTGATGATTATTAAAAATAAACACTGATATTCAAAGCTAGTATCCAATGTAATTTTTTCTCAATAGTCAAGTGGTTTGAACCCTCAATTACTTCGAGACAAGATCGGGTCAATATTGGATCAGTGATCCCATCTACCTAAATACCGTAATTTTTTTACTGGCGAAGAGTGTCGAATCGAAAGGTTAAAATATTGTATAGTGTTTAAATCAACCAATATATTTCAGGGTGTGTGAATGGCTAGACGAGCTTCAAGCGGGTGCAATACGTCAAGCCCAAGTTTCCTTCTCAGCGCGAATACCATCAGCATTTCCTTTGGGAGATGCAACAACTATGTGTACCCCGGCTGCTTTATACCACGCGGCCGCTCAACCTTTGTATGTACGGCACCGGACCAAGCCTGTTATACCAGGTTAGTGTTCGTACTCGCCGATCCAAATAGTGACGGTCCCGAACTTCTTCCATTCCATCCTACTAATGCGGTCTACTCTTGGACGGATGGTCTACTAATGCGAAAGGTTGTAAGGATGTATAGATGTACGAATGTTTGTTACTCTTTCACGTAAAAACGACTGGTCCGATTTGGATGAAACTTTGAATATATATTATCCGTGACCTGGATTAACACATACATAGGCTACCTTTTACTCTGGAAAATCAACGGAATCTAACGGTACGCGAACGATGTCGCTGGCGAAAGCTAGTAATTTAATAAAGAGATCCATGTGTTTGTCTTGATTCGTATCTGATCACACACACAGATAGCTCATTGCATTTTATCGTGCAATAAACAGGAAAGTCGCAGTAGAATTGTTCACACGTAATTGCGCAGCACTTGTAAGTGGAAAATCGTCGTTGCTATTTTCATCGCTCAATTTTTTTCTTTCGTAATGAAGTTAGTTCGATGCAGGGGTTACTTTGCTCACCGAACAAACTACAGCATTTGTATTGAACATAATGTATTTTCGTTATTTACTTATAGGTCAAACACCTCAACCGGACACAGTGACCACGCCTTTAGCTAGTGTGCAAGAAGAAAAAGAAGAAAATGATTGGCCTCTAAACGAAGAACGAGCTGAACCACAAGAAAATGGTAAGCTGCATTCGGTTCTTAACTTTTTTTCGACTCATTAAAGCATATTATTGTATAGCAGCTAAATATGACATGTTTCTTTGATAGGCGCACGAGAAGACGGCACTAATGAACGCAAAACTAGTATAGCAACAGAGGATTTAGGTGAAAATCAGGAAGGCGACGTTTTGGACTCTGCACCCGTCATATCAATGGTCACGAATCACACCAATGGGACGCTTAACCTTTGGCAATTGACTTTCGATGATAAATCCAAGTTCTCTCAGGTGCGTGTGTAGAAGTTATGAAATAATTCACTATAAAAAAGATGTTTACCTTTATTTGTGAGTTTTATTGCTTCTAGATAACCATAATATACTTTCAAAACTCATTATTAGAACAAACCTATACAAATGAGGGTAGTCCGGGAAATACGTTGTTCGCGCCTAGAACAACACTACGTCGGACAGCACTAGCCGACGCTGGCGGTGTGAGTGACTGAATCCACACGTAGTGTTGTACTAGACGCGAACATACGTAAATTTTAATTAGAACTTTTCCAGCTTGATTTTCTCGCCAACAACTATTTTCTCTTCAAACATTTTTCTAGGCTAAGTTTTTTTTTGCAGGTGTTATCAATAGGTCACGCGTCAAGAGCCTCAGGTCATAGGTTTAGGGTTAACGACATCACATGCCATCCAGTATTACCGCTACTTCTAACAACGAGTCATCATAATATATCAGGTAAGTTTTATACAGGTGCCCTAAATAGGTCCAAGTCTGAAGTACCTCGAGAGGCACCAGAATAATCCCCATTTCTTCTTCCTGCCCTTATCGCACTAGGTGGGGTCGGCACATGTTCTTTTCTTCCAGAATAACCCCCATTTGTTATGTAAAATAATTATTAATTTCTATCGTAATTTTCTAAGAAAAACTCTTTTTGTTTACCTTTTTTATTTTTAAATATGCCAGCTAGCTAAGCTCTATCAAAGCCACAAATATGTAAATCGGGCTGACGCGATGTTTTTGTATCCCGCGTCGCCGTCTCTACACACACACACGTCTCTCGCTCGCACAGTATAAACATTTAGCTTCGTTAGTGAAATAAATAAGTACTTATGTGGAACACTGAAATTTATCATTACATCCCGAAGAAATAGTATAATGACTCCACAACATCATCTATTAACCCCTAATATATATAATAAAATTCGTTCTGAATGCTATCTTTTGACAGATAGCGAAAGACAAGACATCCATAAAACAGACGACGATTCAGCGGCCGGCGGCCTGTGTTCCGAACTGATAATGTGGCGTGTTGAATGTGTCGGACCTTTGGGCAAATCTGGCGGAGTTTCAGAACTGGCAAGAGTCAACTCGCCGCATCTGTCCGCTTTTAGCAACGTCGCATGGTTACCTACGTTATTACCCAGGTATAACTTCATTTCTACTAACTAATATAAAAAAAAAATATCTAATGTGTGCGTCTAGTCTACGAGTCGAACACCAAAGGTCGGTTCAGTGCTAGTATTTGTGATCTATTTCAACACTTTTAATTAGTAAAGTAGGCGTCACAGCTCAGTCGGTAATAGAGCCTTCTGTGCTGTGGGTCGTGGGTTCGACCACCCTACATCAGCACCCAACACAGAACAAACATTTGTGTCTGTCAAACATGGATGTTTCTTCTATCTCTGGGTGTTACTATGTTTTATAAGTATGTATTTACAAAAAAATATGTATAAATCTAGTTCCCATAGTACGAGGTTTGCTTAGTTTGGGACTAAAAGGCTTTGTGTGAAATGCCCACGAATATTTATTTATTTCTAATTAACTGTTTGTTTACAGCACGACATTGGGAAATCTATCAAACTCACCATCCGCGTGTTTCGTGGCGAGTGACGGAGAAAGTCTACGGGTTTTTCAAGCAGTGATCGACGCGCGAACGCTTTTAGCCGAAATCGCCACTTCAGAGAGACGACATAAAGATGTACTGGTATTATTGGACTAAGTCATCATTCACTATTCATAATTGCTTGTTTATGTGTCAGCGTCAGATCTAAAGTAAACGCGCATTGGTAGGAATCATTCACGTTGTGTAGTTTTCTTTAGAGACTAGGTACATCATTTTAAAAGGTTATAAACGAGCTTGTGATACAGGCGTCTAAAGGCAACAATATCGGCTTTTGAATCAGGCGGGCTGTACATTTGAAGTTTTTTCGAACGAGGTAGATTCTAAGATTTTTTTGAAATAAAATCGTTTATTTACCAGAAGTATGGTTCTTACAGATGTTGTACTTAGAGTTGTTTCACACACTTTGCTTTAGATACATCCAAATCGGCTTAGCCGTATATCACATCGTCAAACATTTACCCCCTATCTTACAAAAATTAGAGTAGACATTATGTCCCGATTACGTATGGTAAACAAGACATAATGTCTACTCTAACTTTTTATAAGATAAACCATTAGTCTTCGCATTTGTACACGTTTGTTATGTATCTCTATATCTGCTTACTAAATTGGTTCCAGCACCACGACACAATGTCCATGTCATCAGACTCTACGCTAGAAGAAGGCGGGGGTATCCCTCTTTACGACAGAATAAAGATAGTGTCACAGCAGTCAACGGCAAGGCCCGGAGCGATCATACAACTACACGCAATCGCTGATGCAACCCACGACTGGCATAACACACAGTTGCTGCATGTGTTTCAAGAACAACTTATTACTGGTAAGAAACGAGACGTAGAGCAAAAATATTATACCTAAGCCCGTAGTCGTTGATTTGCGACAAGCGAGAATTGAGAAACTCACAGTTTTTGTATGGATAAAAATAGTTTGCAAATCTCCCGCTAGAGGCGCTTATCGGATTTTCATACAAAATATCTCGCAATTACTTCTCGATATGCGTTTCGATCAACAAAACAAAACTCTAGACTATGGGCTCTGATAAAACTTTTCCAATTTACTACCAGTGTGTTCGGTTGGAAAGTAGGCAGTATGAGAGGACTAAGGTTGATTTTATTAGTAAATTTTACTAATGTACAGTTATCCCTCTTGGTATCCATGTATAGTTCTGAAGATAACTCATTGACTTAGACTGCATAAATCAGCACAATAATGTGCTGTGTTAAAAATGTGTTGATTTAGCCATATGCCATAGATTTGTTTATTTTGTTGGGATAACCAACGGCTATTTAAACAATTTTAGAAACATAATGGTAAACAGAAAACTAATGACAGTTCTTCGCTGATAGAAGGATAAATTCAATGTGTGAACACAAAAAAAATATCTAACCTATACTCTGTTCGCGGAGACGATCTAATAGGGAATAATGTCCCGTCCTTTTCATTTTCATACAATAGTGCAAGAGAGCGCGCGCTCTTTTTGTTTGTCTCCGCGAACAGAGTTTAGTTTAGCTTTAGCAATCAAAACTGACAGACATAAAATCACCTAAAATATTTGTAAACAATAATCATTATTCCGCAGGCGAACGCACAGCCCCAGATTCTGATTCGAACAACGATTCCGGCGTAGATTCTTCAGACGTGAACACTATTACCGAAGCTGGTTTAGAAGCTATTGTGGACCTGCGCAAAGCAGCTCTGTTCAATGAACCATTCTACATTGTAGTGTTGGAGAGAACTGACGGCGGATCCACTGTCCATATGTGGCGTCTAACTGTGTCCTCGCAAGCCGATCCAAATGGTATGTGCTACATTATTTATCAGCAATCTAGTTTTTATACAGACAGGCGTCATGGTTCAGTCGGTAGTAGCTCTGCCTTCCGTGCTGTGGGTCGTGGGTTCGATCCCCACCTAGAACAAACATTTGTGCGTGGCAAACATAGATGTTTGTTCTGTGTCTGGGTGTTACTATGTATCATAAGTTTGTATTTACAAAAAATAATAATTTTATAAGCTATCAGCTATCTAGTTCCCAGCTTTGCTTAGTTTGGGAGTAAAAGGCGTTGTGTGTATTTATTTATTACTGTAAGATCCCGTTGATTTTTCGGGATAAAAAGTAGCCTATGTGTTAATCCAGGTCACGGATATTATATATTCCAAGTTTCATCCAAATCGGAGTTTTTGCGTAAAAGAGGAACTAACATACATACGTCCTTACAAACTATCTCTTACTAATGGGAAAAGTTATAAAGATGCAGGGCAACTTTAAGTGGTGTTTAGTGAAGTTTCAGCGTTAGAAATAGAATTGTACTTATGATGTAATGTTATTTCAGATGATCTCACAAACAGTATGATGTACGTGCCGGACAGTGCGTTAGTTCAAGAAGAAGAAGGGGAATCGCGTAAGAACTCTGTATCCATGGACAACGACCGAGCTGGCATACCTAATACAACTACTCAATCGAATCTTTCCATTACTACGCAAAAGGTATGCATACTTTTTTTATGGCTTTTGAAACTATTATGCAAAAGAACATAACTTTTTTTTTAAAATTTATTTATTGTTTTAAAAATACATAATAACTTATTTTGTACTATAGCACTAAGGAAACCGCAAGGTTTATAGGAATAATGCTACATGAGTCTTAGCGTCGATTGCCTAGTCGAATTCTTACTCAGTACGGATTATATTCCATGATTATGCGGGTTTTGTTGGATTTCCTCGCCCTCGGCGGATGTATTCTGTGAGATTTGCGGCTAAAAACGTAGCTGGTTAATATTAAGAGATCCAGCTTATTCCGTCTACTTCTCATAAAAAATGCGATTGAGACTTGCTGGATCGAGTTTTTGAATACCAGTGCAAAGACGAGTCTAATATTACGAAATAGACACTACTGCTGTCTATTTCTGTTATTCAATAAAAAGCTCTACGTCTCTGATTATAACGTTGTATTTCCGTAGGTATGCGAGTGCCCGCTTGCATTGCCAGACGGAGTGGACGTTATTCACGCAACGCCAGCGGCTGGGCATTTGAGCTCTGCGTCCATTTACCCGGCTTGCTTGGCTCCATACATACTGGCTACGGCTTGTTCTGATAGTACTTTGAGGTGAGATACAATCAGAGGTTATTTTAGTGCCACTAAACGATACACGGATCAGAGCCCCGAGTCTGTGCATTTGTCTTTCGACTCGAGTATAGCACACGCAAACGCATTCGCAAAGCTAGAAATTTTGCACAATTCCCAAACCGTTTTCATACAGAATTTCTTACTTTGCGAATGCGTTTGTGTGTGCTATACTTGAATCGAAAGACAAAAAGTATTTAGTAAATAACGATAGGTACTTGATGACTACTTTATATGAACTTACAAGATTTTTTGCAACAAAGATTTGAAAGAAATCGTATCGTATCTAATTTTGTGCTGAGAATATTATCATGGGTGTAACGTTGCTTTTCGGCTTTAGATTCTGGAAATGCAACGTAACTAGAAAGGGCAATAACGACTTCGATTACACGTGGAAAGAGTGGGAGATGATGAACAAGGACCAAGAATCTACTATAGACATTCCAGGTACAACATTCAATGCAATTTGTGTCTTACATCCCTGGACATAAAGTTAATATTCCTGTAACTTCGCAGGGCAACCGCTTCATATAAGCGCGGCGTATTCTGGTAGAATCGCGTGCGCTTATAAAATGGGAAGGTCTTTTACGAGGCCTAAAGGAGCGTCTGCTTCGACTGCTAATTTAAATCCGGATGCTCGTTTTGTGAACTTATGCGTTTGCGTTTACGAATGTGAGAGCACTGGAGGCGCCGAATGGTTGCTAGAAGATACTATACCACTGAGAAATGTCAGTTTGCCGAGAGTTGGAGTTTGCGCTGATACTCAGATAGATTTGTCGTACCTTCACGATACGTCGTTTATTGCGAAGAAACAGAGGCTTAATCAGGTACGTTCCTTAAATAAGTTGAATCTATTATCTCTAGCTTAGCATACTGAAAAAGTCTTATTATCTTATGAGTTATTATTATCTTATTTTCATAAGACGTGTTGTGGAAAAATTTAAAGTTTTTTCTTTCTTTTCTTTATTTCTTTAATAAAACGTGCTGAAATTACTGAAATAAACAGTATGTAGGTAGATTCCCCTCATTATTTCCGTACTAACTCAACATCCTTTGGTGAATCTGAAGGGCATCATCAGAAGCACGTCTAAACGTCATGGTAAATTGCCCATATCGTAAATGAATAGTTTTAGCAAAATACCTGTCAAAAATACTGGCCTTGATGCTCTTTTATAGTCTTATTTGGTGAAGTGATTCATACTGTGACTGTTAAGTAAAGCATTTTGAACTCTAATACCAGGTACTACAGACTCTATCTTCTGAAGAGAACCGAAGCAATCGCAATGGTGAAGGCGATACCGGCAAATCGGCGGGTCTTCTCGCTGTTCCGTCATTTAGTACTCTGCAATCGTTACGCAGGTATAAGATAAGATAAATCATTATTTGACCCCATAGGTATACATAATACAGTAGGTAGGTACAATTACCTTATGTATCCATATTTTTATATCAATTTACTATGACCTTGACCGTGACTTAATTATATGTCACTGGTAAAACAGTACGCATTTGCATCAATAGACGGTAATATTCCAGGACTTCAATCTCAAGCTATTATTTTTTAGAATTTTAAATAAAATTATTAGTTGATCGGTCATAGACCGCAAAGTGCCGATACCAACCCTATGTTATAAGGGTAAACATTGGTACGGGCACAAATCATAGTTACGGGTATCAAGGTATTGGCATGTAGTACGTGCCTTTGGCTAAAGGTGCTGAACCCGGTTTTATTTTCAGCCTTATCCCGCTGCAAGGCATAGACCTAAAACTTTGTATCATTTTCTACATTTCATGATAAAAAAATTGTTTGCGATACTTTACAATTTTACTTGCATTCACAGAAGTATCATGGAAAACGGCAACACATGCCCATTGACGCAAAAACATCTTGTTCAACTTGACTGGGTGTCCAAAGAGGACGGCTCTCATATCCTGACTGTCGCAGTTGGCTCTAGAGTACTACTATTTACTCCTGTGTCTAGTGACCTGGCTCAGGCTAATTTGAAGGTAATTTTCTTTTATTTTTCAACTAACATCTTCAGCTGTCAAACTTGGGTTCCTATTATTGTAGCACAGATCAAAATGACGGAATTTTTATAAATAAAAAAAAAGCTACATTTATCTATATCGGTGAATTAAGTTACAGTAAAAAAAAACTCTGGGTTGCCATTTCAGCCATATTTTGAGAACTTTTAGATTTCTGTACTAAAACAATTTACTAAAAATCCTAAGCCAGTTACGTTACAATGATTTTTGATGTCTTTGTAACAGGCAAGTACACGCACAATGAGCTTAGTTGCCCATTTGACGCGCTCAAATTATTCCACAGGCCATGAAAGAATCAATAAACAACAATCGACCAATCCTGCGCAAGGCGTCATCGCTTGCGGCGCCGCTATTCGTCGAAGAGATCAGATGGATGCAGCTCCGACGAATCCAGCTCAAGACTGCCGATGGACTGCCGCCATTACCGATGCAGATATCCTGGGTCCGGGATGGGATACTAGTTGTTGGAATGGACTCGGAAATGCATGTTTATTCTCAGTGGAAGCCGGAAAATCCGCAAGTGGCTATGGGATCTATTGCTGGGCAGGTAATTTACTGTGCAATATGTTTCATAGTTATTTTGTTACACTTGCATTAACCCTATTTCCTAGTAGGTAAGTAATGACGTGCCGTAATAATTCAAAACCCATTTTATTTCTTTATTTTCTTACGTGATTTTTATACCAACTTATACAAAAATCTGTGAAACACACTATTTTAAATCATCGTCTATACCAGTTTAATTTATTCCTGTTCTACAGTTTGAGCATGTCGATATAGCAAGAATGAATAACTAAAAAGTGTGCTGGCTAATGTAATAACAATTTTACCGTTCCATTTATGAACGCCAGTTAATTCTAGAGACATTATTTTTTGAGATAAATTCTTTCAGCGCGGTCAAGTCTGAAAGAACTTTTTATCAATTCAATAACACTTTTCGTATAGGAATTGGAAGAGGGCGGTGAATCCAGGGCTCTCCGTGACTCGGATCTCCGTATTTCCGCGCCGCATTTACAAAGAGTTTCGTCCATCAACCTTCAACTGTTGGAGCGCGATGCAAGACGACGAAACAAAACACAACCGGACCAACCTCAGGTATATCACTTCTTAATACCAAGCTCATATTTTCATTGGCTGATGTAACAGTCACCAATGGGATGATAGTTATAAGCAGGGCTTGGATTACAACTACATTTTAGATTCGATTCCACCGAGGCTCGATCGTCAAGGTACCGACCGATACATTTTTATTACCGGTAAAAATTATAGCGATTCTTTGTAGAGCTGGTTCTACACATTATAGTCCGAAACCGATTCCTTCCCTAGTACCGGTACTAAAGTATCGCTTCTTTCTTTATTTATAACGTTTTTGCGCAGTATAATATCGGTATATATAAACTTACAAAAGAGCAAGCGAGACAGAATGAAATGTAGACATCGAAAATAGTCGACGGTAGCGTTCTTAAGTATATCCATGGCGCAATGTCACAAGATGCGTAACGAAATAACGGTAATTTAAGCAAGAGGGCGTTGTGTGTAATGTCCAATAATATTAATTTATGTATTTTTATTCATTCATTCATTCGTTCATTCAACAGCCTTTATTAGACTACATGCCAGACTACGGGTTATTCGAAGCGTCACAGATGGCGTGCCCCGTACTACCTCAGTACCATCCTAAGCAGTTGATGGAGTTACTCAACAGCGGAAAGATTAGATGGGTGAAGGCTATTCTTGCCCATCTTGTGAGGTACGCGTGTTATGTTAATATTCGACAGGCGTCACAGCTCAGTCGGTAATAGCTCTGCCTTCCATGCTGTGAGACGTGGGTTCGATTCCCACTAAGAACAAACTGAATGGTGTTGCTGTCCATGAGCGGCGGTGACTACTTTACATCGAGTGGCCAGGTTTTTTTCATGTTATGTTGTCCATCCAAAGGTGGTCTGGAAGAGATCGCTTATAGCGGTAAGACCACCCATTGTTCTATATTTGTTTTGCGTTATTTCTCTGTATTTTTTTACTTTTATTATGGTGTGCAATAAAGATATAGTCTATCTATCTATGTTATTAGATGCATCGGTGGAACTTTCACCGGGCGAAGCTCACAAGGGGATGAAGATAGCTTATCAAGACAGGTATGACAAATTCCTCTTCCTATAAAATCAATAACGAATTTTAAGAGATACTCTCTTATATTCTGGTTGAATGAAGACATACTACAAGCACGCGACATCAGCCAAAATAAATGTAACCTTTTTAGTTAATATCCTTTTTTCTCTAAGGATTTTAGTGAACCAATTAAATACAAATAACATCTGATCAAAAATAAACATTTTTCTCTAAGGATTTTAGTGAACCAATTAAATACAAATAACATCTGATCAAAAATAAACAAAGTGTGATATATGTTGCGTGAAAAAAGTAAGTTTTTTTATAGTGACATCTTCTGTAGCTCATAAACACATTTGTGGTAACTGACATTATTTCTAGCATTATTTACATGGGACATATAGGATAAAGTAGCATAACTCACAAGTTTCACGAACCACTGAGCTTAAAAGCCACTGATTAAAAAATCGCTCTAACATAATTACTTACACTGATCTCTGGCATGCTAGAGTTAGCGAATCCTACATTAGCTAAGCCGTATTCTCAAAAAAAACCTAAAACATCTAACGAGGAACAAGCGAGAGTTCTCCTGATGCTGTAACGGTAATTTACCTCACTGGGCACGTCCACTGGGAATATCAGTTACGTTTGAGAATATGGCTCTGAATCCCTGAATCTAATATTAGCCAGCCATTCAATAATAACAATGTTTTATAGTTTCCTCTCACGCCCATGCAGTAAAAGTAGAAGCGACAAATCTGCAGCTGTCTCTTTCCCACCCATCACATTGTGCATTAGCTATCGCATGTCGCACGTTGTTACAGCGAGGATGGTCACGGACGCGAACGCTCTCCGTTTCGTTCGCAGCCGGCGCCGCTTCGCCGCTAGATGGCGCTGGACAGGTAACGTTCATTTACAAATATACAACATAGAGTTGATTAGATTAGGTACGCAAATAGTTTCCGTTCAAAAATAGAACTTATGTTATGTAATTTAAGATAGTTTATTAGTAAACAAAGGTACCAATTCTGTTGTTTTATTTTCTGATCTTTTGACGTCCATTTGCACAAAATTTTCGCATAACCTAAAATGACAAAGACAGCTATAATTTTAGTGCTGACCAATTAGATTTTTTTTAGAAAAATGCAACAACAGAAAAGGTGTCTATATTTGAAAGATAATAAAACAGAATTGTCTATTGATTCGGACTGTCGTCATCGGCGAGGTAGGTAATCTACTAGATACACACTGTATTTGGATACATTCATATTTTAGTTTCTAAATCTATAAAAATCTTAGTTGAATACACCATTTACTTACAATCGCTAACTAAACCTCACAGTGCAAGCAATGGACACAGAACATTTCTATCGCTACGAACTACGCTGTTACTAACCAGATATCTAGTTCCCATATTACAAGCTCTGCTTAGTTTGGGATTAGAGGGCATTGTGTGACATGTCCAAGGATATTGGATCATTTATTCACAAAGAAAATTACAAAGTATTTACAATATTCACAATATTTACAAAATACACATGAAACCGTTGAGCTATCTACAAACCGTTGCCAACAATTTATAGATAGCTCAACTGATCCAAATCAGTAGCAGTCGGAAGCGTGCCCAAGACACTGGCTGTATTGCCGCGCCGAATAGCAATGCTGATACGCTGGCCTAGATAATCACCAGCCTTCGGGTCACGCGTCACAGGATATTTTGTTATTATTTATTTACTGATGCCTATTAACTGTGGTACTTATAGATAACGGAAGACGTGCAACTAGACTATGCCGAAATTACCTCAGTGCCTCCACTACCTCTGTGGACTCTACTTGTCGCTGACAAGGAGTCCCCACACCATCCGTCCACTATTCAAGAAGCTAAGGTAAGGTACTTCAGTTTCACCAGATTTATACAACTTTCTGAAACTACCCTCATAAGAATTTAGCCCAACATTTATAAATACGTGCTGAACACTCCCGCAAACTTTTTCGCTGGTTGTGACCAGCGCTTGAATCCGCCTCTAGAAGAGCATCTACATCGTTTCTGAAGTTGGGTGTGACATTTTTTGTCTGAATTCCTACTGTTACAAACTACAAAGTTATAAATTGTTTCTAGATGTTGAGTTTTTCCATGATGTATCTCTTCTATGGATATTCGTTTGAGATTTTTAGGGACGATATATTTTGTATTATTTTTGGACAGCGGATGAAATAAAAACAGATGTCTAATTCAAATTGAAACTCTTCTATTTGCTAACTCTATGGTGAACGCCAGGCCTGCTGTGTATCAAGCTGTGCTTATTTAAACACTGGATGAGAACAGCCGAAGATCGGTCTCAATGGCTCAACTTGGGAGAGACCTACGTCCAGCAGTGATATAGGTTGATGATGATGATGATGGTTATTTCATCTATGGTTAACAGGATTACAATGAACTGTTCGATGGAACGATACAAGACACCGACGCAGATTTAGATGCTTTGCTACTCGGTGACGAAGAGGGTGTCGATAGAAGACCTTCCATGCCGGAGAGACAGCCTTTGTCACATTTTGGAATAAGACAAGGTAAATTGTTCTTTAAAGTTAACTTGAATGTTCACACTGTTCTTTCTCAATTCACACATAGGCCTATACATCTATTGAAGATGATTTATGCAGCGTCAGGGGGCAACCTTTGCCTACACTTAACGGGATACTGTAGTGCCTGGGACAATGTTTAGATCAGGTTTAGATCACTAAACCTGATCTAAACATTGTCAACATTGTTAATGTGGCTATCATCGTTCTTAATTTCTGGTGTTGTTTTTGGTTCTAAATAAACTATTTTGATTTTTATTTAAAGTTCATTCATTATTTTCTCAGGTCGCATCCTCTCTCGCCTGTTAACTCACACACACCTACCCGGCCTAAGTTCGCTCGACCAAATGCATCTGCTCGCGTTAGCGGATACCGTATCGACGTGTGACGCGGACTTTGCTGAACGATTGGCTTCGAATGCGAGAGTCGATGTCGCTCAGAACAATGCCGCTGAAATATTACCCGGTGAGTGAGATATTACCTAGTGAGTGAGATATTATCGTGTGAGTGAGAACCTACCCCGTTAGTGAGATATTACCTGGTAAGTAAGGTATTATCTGGTTAGTGAGATATCACCTCGCGAGTTAGATAACCTGGTAAGTGAGATATTACCTGCTGAGTGAGATATTATTACCTGGTGGTGAGTGAGATTACCTGAAGAGTGAGATATTAACTGGTGAGTTAGATAACCTGGTTAGTGTGATAAGCTAAGCTTCAAACTAGATCAACAGTATTTCGTATTTGAAAGTGTAATTTTTTTACTAAAATAGGTACTCAGGAGACACGTCAAATTGGCACCATTAAAGTCTTACCCCCTATCTTATAAAAAGTTAGAGTAGACATTGTGTCTTAACCTACCATGCGTAATCAGGACATAATGTCTACTCCAACTTTTTATAAGATAGACCGTTAAAAAATACTCGCAAATGTAACGGGCGTTGTGTAAAATGTCCTCGAATATTAATTTATTTGTTACAGATTGCCTCGACGACTGCGGCTTACGATTCCTCCTAGCTATGAAACACTATGGGTACCTTCTCCGTTGCCTACCGCTCGCCCAGCGCGCTAGTTTACAAAGAACCGGCGTCGGTAGCTGTAATTTAGTATGGGCCTTCCATTCTGAAAGTCATGAACAACTGCTGGATTTGATACCGGGGTATACGAAGGGACAGCCGAAATGGAGCACTATGCGGGAGCTTGGTAAGGTCTAGAATGGCTTGAGTTTGTTTATGTGTATAACAGGTGTTGTAAAATGTTCCATTATTTTTGATTTATGCAAACGAGATATGTCACAACTTGGCGAGAAGATTATAGCACTTCAATTTTAATTTGCGAGTGAATCTTTTAGTGACTAGACCAGAATAAACTAGTAGTTCGACCCGAACTGAAATCCCGTGATCGGTCAAGGGGTTCTTCGTTCGCTTCGCTCACTCGATCAATAAAACATAGTGATATCAGTCTTATTTGATGTCGCTTGTTGAAGCGCTTTACAGAGCTTCATAAACTCTATGGTTATAAAGTAGGAGTAGGAGAATACTTATAGAGAAAATCCTCAGATAAATCTTGTAAAAACACTTCTAATTTTGTAAATTTAAGACCACTCCCTAAAACTTTGGGGGGTTGGGTTACGCATCAATATTTTCTTTTCAAGTTTAGTTTTGCGTTCAATGACGTTTATTAAACTTAGGTGTCGGCTGGTGGGTTCGCGGAGAACTACTGCGAACTTGCGTCGAGAAACTAGCTCGCGCGTCATACATGTCCAAGCAAGATCCCATGGACGCAGCATTGTACTACCTCGCTATGAAGAAACGAATGCTGCTTTGGGGACTTTTCCGCTCCAATCGAGACGAGAAAATGACTGCTGTAAGTATTTAATGCTTTCTAGTCAAATAAAAAAAAAATCATTTATGGTCTTTAGGTTATTTTATCATCATCATTATCAGCATCATCAATATATATAAAACTCTTTTGAAGCTGACAGAGAATCAACGCACAGCCTAAACCATAAGTCCTAGAGGTATGAAATTTGGAGGGTAGTATCCTTATATAGTGTAGGGGTGCACTAAGAAAGGAATTTTGAAACGTCACACTCTAAAGGGTAGAACGCAAGCAACGCCACGGGCGACGGCTAGTTATTTTATATGAGGAGCAACAGGGTAGCGTGGTATGGGCGGGCATGTCATGCGGAGAGACAGTTTGATTACAAGAATTTATTTACTCAAAGTACACAGTAACAAGTAGGTAAAGGTAGCTATGATTTACAGTACTTAAAAATTAAGTAGACTAAGTAGAAATTGACTAAAAGTATACTAAATAGAAGCTATTTACTAGGTACCTCAGCCTATCTAAGTAGTATGTTCAACGTTTTTTTTTTCAGTTCTTTTCAAATGACTTCAGTGAAGACCGTTGGCGCAAAGCGGCACTAAAGAATGCGTTTGTTCTGCTCGGGAAGCAGAGGTTTGAACACGCAGCAGCTTTCTTCCTTTTAGGAGGTGCCTTGAAAGACGCTTTAGAGGTAAACTATGATATGGTCGCCTGGAAGAGATCGCTATTGAGCGATAAGGCCGCCCATTAATAAATCATTATTATTATTATTAGCCAGTTTCATCCCACTGCAGGGCAAAGGCCTCCCTTCCACTTCTCACGATCTTGTGCAGCTGCAGGGATGGACAAATGGAAAAAAAAATTCGATATTTATCGTATCGATATTTTTCAAATATATCGATATATATCACCCAAGAAATATCGATATTTCGGTATATCGATATTTTTTGCCCAATTTGCAATTATTTATAAAAATTGCCTAAATTATCGAAATTTTAAAGCAAAGTCCAGTGCAGTGATACCAACCAAACCAACAAGCAATGTCATTGTCATAGACAAGCAAGTCATAGAGAGTAATTTTTGTTTGTGTTTGAAGCAAAGAATCTAAACTAATACAGCCTACTGCATATTTTCTAAATTTAAGAAATCGGATTGGTCAAAATCATGATGTGACGTATGAGCAGACAGCAGAGCTTTAAAAATATATCGATTTTGATATCTTAAAATAAATATCGAAAATTGATATATCGCGGGAAAAAATATCGATATTTTGATATATCGATATTTTTTACCCATCCCTAAATGCGTCTAATTCGTCTCGCCATCTTAATCTGGGTCTGCCGCGTTGACGTTTACCACCATGGTGGGGCCATTCTGTTGTGATTGTTGCCCTTGATTAATATTAATAATAAATAAATATTCTTGGACATTACACACAACGCCCTCTAGTTCCAAACTAAGCAGAGCTTGTACTATGGAAACTAGATGGCTGATAGAATACTTATATACTTTTTGTTTTGTAAATACATACTTATAATACATAGTATCACCATTGTAAATTAAATGCAACCTGTTTTGCTTTTTTTAATAAATGCTTTGGGGTTTTTTATGTACAATAACGTGTTTTCATTCATTCATTCTTTCAAAGTCAAAATCAAAAAGCTTTTATTCAAGAAAATCTTACTTATCACTTTGAATTGCTTTTGTCTTGTATAGACATAAAAAGAGGCACTCAATTATAGAAGAGATACTTATAGATGTTTTTTTATGCATTCATTTGTTTAGGTCCTAATTACACGCCTGGGAGATTTACAACTGGCGATGATTGTCGCACGATTGTATGAATCTGATAGTGTTCTACCAACAAGTTTGAGGAAACTACTTATGGACGAAATTCTTGGGTAAGTAATAGATCAATAAACGATAACAAAACCGTTAATATAGTCATTTTGAGTTACACTGCGGGTCAAATAAGAAAGAATCCACGCGGCTGTACAAAATGCACATAGAGGCCGCGTAGTGTAACTCGTAAAAAAAAACTAGGAACACATTGAGAAATATCCAATACATTTTGTAATTTCACAGAGGCGAGACAGACACTGGTGAAATAAATGTAGAGCAAGCCCACCCTGATCCATTCGTACGTTCAATGGGTCTTTGGCAACTGAAGCAGTACGGACAAGCATTAGATACATTGCTCAGTCCAGCGGGACGGTTGCATGCGGCAAAGGACAACGAACCATTACCTAGTGTTTTCAACTTCTACGTGTATCTACGTACACATCCAAGACTAAAACGTCACAACATGCCAAGTCAGGTCAGTTAGATGCACATTTGCAGTATGGTCTATAGTTGTGGGATTATGAGTCCGCTTAGGATATTTTTTGCTTTTTTATGGGAAAAAAGATTATAAACGTGCCCTCCGAAGCATGGAAGCGGTCAGATGTAATTGCCACTAAAGGTCACCCATCCAAATAGTGACTGCGCAGAACGTTGCTTAACTTAGATAATTAAGCAAGCCACGAGCACTTCTATTTTAAATAAAAAAAAATTTTTAATTGTCCTACAGAATCTATTGCATATCCTACTTTATTGTTCAGGGCGGAACCCTAGCGCTTCTTCAAAAGGAAGATGATGAAGGCATCACCCGTCTCGAGCGTCGCCTATATTTCCAAACAGCGCACGGTCATTTCAAAGCAGGCTGTCCCGCTCTCGCATTAGAAGTACTATCCAAACTACCCGCGCGAGTGAGAGACGAAAAACCTAAGCAAGTGTCGACTGATAAATGTGAAAAGATACATACGGGACAACTGGAGACGGAAGGCAAAAGTACGTAGATGTAATTTTTTCATGATCGTATGTTTGACTAGCTGATACCCCCCGCGACTTCGTATACGTGCAAAACATCTGTCACCAGCATACGATGAACCTCGTAGCAAATGGCTGCTTTTGGTTTAGAGAGTTCAAGCTGTATCTTTTGAGGGAGGAGGCTTATGCCCATCAGTGGGTTACTACAAGCTGCCGATGATGATGAAGCTGTATCTAAGAATGCACGTCTTTGATTTCAATACAATATAGCATATGTTTCAATCCGGAAAAAAGGCTTCCGAATGGTATAAGTTCATTGAAATTGGTCCAGTAGTTAAGGCGTGATCCGCGAACAAACAAACAGATAAACAGACAAACTCAGTTTTCGGAATCAGAATCGTTTATTTAGTGGATCTGCATCTTTTGATTACCCATATTTTTAATTTTAGTTTTCGGCTTTTAGGTTCAATGTATTTTGAGCTTTAAATGACTAGATTTTTATACTCAAAATCCTTTAACAATGGCTACTAACTGATCAACAGAGACGGAAACCGAAGCACCAGTGGACTGGAGTTCGTCGTCAGTAGATTGGGGCGCGCCGGTCACAACGCCGAAGATATCAATAGACGAACATATGGATTGGGGCGCTCCTATTGCGGCTAAATCTGACGAACTGGTGCTCGACTGGGGCAATGATGATGATGATAAGTAAGCATTTATCTTATTATATTTAAACTTTTTTTCAGACTTGGAATGTCTGCACTATGAATGTTTGTGAATTTAGCAATTTGAAAACATATCTAGGTCGTCTAATACAACAGCATCCTGAATGTAATTGCTGAAAAAGATAATTGTCCTTTGGTTTGAAACCTCATCCAGAGAACAAAATCGCTAAGTTTCTTCTATTACTAAAACCAAACTGGACCAAGTTGTCTAAATAAATAATAACTTTAACTATGTCCTAAAGCTACCACAAATTGTGCGGAAAGGGTTATTCCCATCGAGCCCACCGGCTAGACCCCTGGTGAACCAGATGGGAAAAAAATCCCAACTATACCATTATGCAAATGAGTGGGCTCGATGGGATTTATTCCCCATCTGGCTCACCAGTAGACTCAGCTGAGACGTATGCAGTGTGGCACCACAGACTAATTTTTTTTTTATTTGATTAATATAACATTGTCCTTAGATCTGACGCATCAGGCGCGTCCACGCCTCCACTGGAAATGAAAATAAACAAACCAGAAGAGCCAATGGTAAACGGTATACCAGAGAAGGATAAAGAAGAAGAACCGCCCTCTGTTGACATTATGGCGCAACAACTTAAGTTTGTCGCGTGTCTCAAGATATTGATGGAGGAGCTTAGCACGTTGGCGACTGGCTTTGAAGTTGACGGTATGTACTTTTTAATTTATAGGACAATTTTACCATAAATTTCAAGATATTTTGAGTTCAACTCTATGAAATTTTTGTTATAATCCAGTACCCAATTCTATGAAGAGTTGCTGCTAGAAACGTTCTTTTTGGGCGCCTCTTAGCCGTAACAGACTAGCCATCCATACAAGGTCTCTTGTGTTTTTCTGAGGCCAACACTCTGTTAGGACCTCATTTCTCGTGGTACCTGCTATATCTATTATTCTCCATGTCTTAACAAGTGGACTATAATACCTACAGAATAAAATTATCTTATTACCGTTCTACTCTAGATTTCGTCATTATATGATTATGTCGCAAAAACATAGATCTGTTAAACATCTTAGTTAAACTTTCTTCGTAACAGGTGGCCATCTCCGCTACCAACTTTACATCTGGCTCGAGCGCGAAGTGGAAGCTTTACGTCGTCTTTGCGGCTACGCCAGCACTCGAGGAACCACTGTGGGGGGAGACAAGAGTGTAGGAGGGGAGTTAATATGTGCTGAAGTCGACTCTCCACCTTTACCTGACCGGCCGACTTTACATCAACTACTAGTAAGAGAAAAAGCTGATTTTGAAGCGAAGGTTCAACGAGCTGTTAGCAGGAAAAAGTGGCTTAAAGGTAAGTTCTATAAACTGACATTCGACAATACAAAATTATGTTACCTATTTATATTTATTGGAATTGAAATTGTAAAGTAATTACCTGCTTGTGTTAATAGTAATACTAGCTGATACCCGCGACTATGTACGCATGCGAAACTTTCCACCAAAATGTCACCAGCATACGATGAACCTCGTAGCAAATGGCTGGTTTTGGTTTACAAAGTTCAAACTGTATCTAAGAATCCACGTCTTTGATTTCAATAAAGTGTAGCCTATGTTTCAATCCGGAAAAAGAGCTTCTGAAGGCGTGATCCGCGAACAAAGAAACAGACAAACACACAAACTCGATTTTTGAAATAATCGTTTATTTTGTAGATCTGCATATTTAGGTTACCCATATCTATAGTTTTAGGCTTTTTTACAGTTTTATAATATTTAGTAAAGATAGGGGGTATATCTATGAATTAAGAACCTCCTCTTTTTAAGTCGATTAAAAAGTATCGACATGAATAATATTGTCCCAACAGCCAACGAAACTCTCCTCCGTACTCTCCTATCGTACTGTTCTCTCCACGGGGCTGGAGGCGGCGGCCTCGCTTCAGTACGAATGGAGCTGGTGTTACTCCTGCAAGAGCTGGGTCAGGACAAGCAACATCAGCAGCTGCTGTCGCCGCTGCCATTCCCGACGACGCTGCCATTGTTGGCGGCGGCGGTCGCTACTAATAATACTGTGGTTGCCGATCCTGTTAGACATTTGCAGGTAAGCAATTTACACTCGCAGAATTGTTTTGAAATTTTAGTGTCAATAAATACAAGATATTTGTTTGTCTCTGTATGTTCAGTGGGTAGGTACATAGGGAAAAAAAAAACAATTCGATATTTACTTAATTAGGTAGGTAGGAAATCAACAATATGGGGGCAAATTGGCCCTGCCTCAGCATAATGCTGCACCACATCTACCTAGGTGGGTGTAGTGTAGCGCTGGTTTTCAGACGGGTGCGTATGTCATCATAAAAAATAAAAGAATGTTACATAAGAAGAAGAAGTACCAATACTTTCAAGGGCTTAAAAAAGATCACATAACTATTGATCCAAAAGTATTTCAGAAACTGCGTTTCATAAGTTTATTTACCGTGTGTTTTTTATGGCTATATTTTTATGACATTGTGCGTAATGGGCTTGTTAAAAATTCCCAACACATTCTTTTCAATCACCGTCATTGATACAATGTGTTTATACAGTCTGTAGCCCACGACATGTTGGGCACAATCGGCGAGCTGGGAATCCCCGGCGGGTCTGCCACACGTCTACTTCACACGCTACGGGAACTTGCCGTGGCTTTATCCGCTTGTATCTACCAGAGTTTGTGCGATTCTGACACGTTCGGATTGAAACAAACGCATCATCACGACGGGTCAGTATACTTAACAAAGATTTCTCCTCGACACACAAACAGACACCACACCACACACCCTCACACCACACACCGCCACACCACGCATCCTCACACCACACACCCTAACGCACTTACTCACCCTCACATACTCACATTACTCACGCACACACCCTGCTTTTTACTTACAGGAAGGTCTTAACCTAGTTAAAATTGTTCTATATTTTGTTACAGAAGTAAATATATTTAGATTTTTGAACAAAAAAAAAACAATGGACACAAATCAGGGAGGATTAGCACTTCGGCAGAGATAATTCTGCATTGTTTACTCTAATAGGGATGACGCCAAAATGACGTCGACAACTCGATTCAATAATGAAACAAATTTTCGATCAAGATATGACGTCATCCCTATTAGAGCAATATTTCTGCAGAAGTGAGCTTATGGCTGTAGAACAGAAAAGTAATAATTTACTTGTTTTATGTATTGCAGAATCATTGCCGAAACCCCAAGTACTAGTCAATTAATCACGCGGCAACGTCGTTTCTCAACTGAAGAGCTCATTGTCACTACTATGCCCAACAAATGGCCTGGTACGTTTTTAAAGATCATTTATTTATTAGGAGACCCATTACTTACCATAGAACCTATAATAGACGTGATCTAAAATTTTTTTTCGTTTCTTTCTTAGTTTAGCTACAAAAAATACTAAATCAGCGTAGTCCTTCATAGATTCCTATTAGATTCTAACCTATTTTTGCTGCTACCTTCCACACAAAAACCATTTTTAAGGTATCCCATCCCACAAATATCATAAATATCAAGGTTTAGATGTTTGAATGTTTGTGTTTCAATCACGCTGCAACCGCTGCTGGTTCGATTTGGATGAAATTTGGTAAAAATATAATTCGTAACCTATGGATTAATACATAGGCTACTTCTTATCCCAAAAAATTAACAGGATCAAACGGGACGCGGACGAAGTCGCGAGCGGAAGCTAGTCTAAGAATAAAATCTATTTTTCTTTGACAGGTGTATCAGCACTCCGAGGCTTAGCTCTCAGAGCCGCAGAAGAAGACGATTCGCCTCGCCTCCCCGTGTTACTAGCCGAAGCATTCTGTGCTGTATACCTTGCGTTACTCGGCTGGGCCTTAGCGGCCAGAGATGCGCATTTACTGTACCGTCTAGCAGCGCATATAGCTGATGGAAAAGCGCATTCCAGACTGTACGGTGGTGGAGTTAGAAGGTTGCTGACCACTGCACCAGCACCTCCTCAAGTAAGTTCATTTAGAACAAGCCGATGTAAATGTTATCCTACTAATACTATAAACGCGAAAGTTTGTAAGGATGTATGGATGTTAGTTACTCGTTCACGCAAAAACTAATGATCCGATCTGGATGAAACTTGGAATATATATTGTTCGTGACCTGGATTAACATATAGGCTACTTTTTATTCCGGAAAATCAAAGGGGTCCAACAAGACGCGAACTCTTCAGAATTGCACTTGTAATCCTGTGCAGACGAAGTCGCAGGCACCAGCTAGTATAGTAGCTACATAAGTAAAAGTACCACTGCTACTAACTATATTTTTAAACTATTTTTATTATAATACCCTCTTGTGCTTGAAATGAAATAAGCTGTTCAGCCTCTGTTTATAAATTCGGGAGTAAAAACACTTACTCCCCAACTTTTGTTACATTTCATCGGTTTCAATTTTTCAATGATTTTCCAACAGCCGAAACTAGTAGAACGTACCGAAGGCACTTCAGTATGGTCATCTCTTCGTGAGAAGCGAGCATTGTTGAACATGCGTCTACTGGGATTGGGACCTACTGCGCCACATAAGAACATTCAAGAAGGAAGACCAACCTATAGAGAACAATTTGTACCACCCCTATGCAGTATACTGACGTTTCTACTTACTAAGGTAAGCTTATAACAATTTGTAGAAGAAGTGTTTGAAGAAAGCGCGAAAAGTAGAGATCGCTAAATGTTTTTAGAGATACAGTTGTTCTTTTTCATGTTAAAAGGTTAGGTTGTGGTTGTTTGTGTGCGTAAGCTTCAGAGGACTCTGAACATACCGAGGTGGAAAGAGAACGGCGTACGATTGGTGTACGTGCATGCACCACCACAAACATAGCCAGTGATGATATATTCCAGAAATCCCCTAAGAAATCGCTACCAGTGGGGATTTCGATGATGTTTTTAGAGAAAACACACAAGTCAGCTGAATGTATAGTCTGTCAGATCTCTTGGCATTCAAGATCTCTAGTAAGAAAGAAATAAAGAAAAGAAAGAAAATACATTTATTTCGGACACACTATACATACATAACAGCACAACAAAAAGAAAACAACATGGGTGGAACATAAAACATAACTTAGGTACCTAGTACTTGATTAAATGCGAAGTAGGTATTATGTATTATATACCTACGTGTCTAGGCGCAAATCTGGTGTCGTGCCGGTGTATGCGTGAGCCAAAACGGGTCACAGCTCAGCCTGATGCCACTTCACATCGTGAAGTGACGCTGGTTTTCAGCTGTGACCACCGGAGTGACCTCACGGACGATGAGCAATGCCTACGTAGGCAAGTACCTACATAGGCATTACCCACCTTAGAGTAAGTAGGTAGATATGTAGGTAGTAAAGATTTTGAATACCAAGCGTTACGTGTCTACGAACGTAATATCAAGTAATACTAGTTTCCGTACTTTACATTTCTACTTTAGGAAAAACCCTTTAGACTAGTAAGAAAAGTTATCCCGAGTGACGTTACTAGGATACTTAGACGCGGTATTATGCTCAATTACTGACATTTATTTTGTGGTTTCCTAAAATAATTTTCTCGGTAAATATTAAAACAGAGTATAGGAGAGCGCAGAGTGAGGGGGGTATAATATTAGTTACTCAATCTGTACTCGCAGTAATATTTTCATTGCAGCCAACAGCAGAACAAGATCCGGAGAATTACGAATACGATTCTGCAGAATCGGGCGGAGAAGACGCGGAAGAAAGCGAAAGTGAACCCGATGACGACGATATATTCGACACTAGTAATACCAAGTGAGTATTACGTTGACACCACTGTCATACTAGTGGTTCGCCCCGAACTGAGATCTCATGATGGTCGGAGGTTAATAAAACCCAAACAATTTTTATTGACCAATGGTTGTAATAAACTTTGCAACTCGCTTCAAGAAATGGTAGCTCACGTTATACTGGGTTTGCCAATTTTATAATTTTTACAATAACTCAAAAACCATTAGACCTAGAATCAAAATAAAAACGGGTTTGGAATGTCTAAACAAAACCCTATCATATGACACCCCACTTGATGTTATTGTACGACTTTTTTTTTTTTTTACTCCCTTTGGACCCTCATATCTGCACGACCCCTTGACCGATTTACTTCATTTAACAAACCAGTAAAACTTAAGAGTACTATACGTATACCTACCAAATTCTGTGAAGACCGGATAAGCGGTTCAAAAGATCTCGTCGAACAAACATACAAACATACAAAGCATTTTCGTCTAAGTTGTCACTAAGATCTCGTTCGCTTCGCTCACTCGATCAATTAGTTTACAGAATGGCAACTGCCATTTTGAGTTACATTCCGAGTTTTACTGTATAATTGTTTAACAATCTTTGTATCGTTGACGAAATGTGAATGGGAAAAAATGGATTTAGGTGTTTTTTTATCATGAGTCAGAGAATTTTTTCGACATCACAGCTATGTGACGCAAGTTGGTAACTAAATTATCGGAATGCTAGAATTATGTGATTTTATATTATTATTTGAATGCATAATTATATACTGTCCAAAAGTCTAAAAGTCGGCTTACACATTACAGACCAGAAAAGCGTCGCAAAGGCGCGAACGTTGAACATTCCGACCCAGATTCGTACTCGTGGTACGTGATGCGAGTTGCTGTACTGCGATTGGCTCAACAGAAACTGCAACATTTCCTTCAACTGTGCGGCATTGAAATGTCCGGTAAGCACTTGCAAAACACATTTGGGTTCAATTAGATTTGGTAGCAAACTGGTTTTAGATTTTATGTGACGACATTAGTTGAAGATTAGCACTAGTTTTACGTTAGAATCGCTTAACTGCCTTTTCCAGTTTTATAAAAAAAAACATGTGCCGAAAGAAAACTCAAGGTGGCTCAATAATAGAGATGTATGAATAAGCTGAGTGAAATAAATCTACCATTAAGATTGCATTTTTCTCTTTACCGTTTTTTCTCGCTTATAAACAGCCTACGTAAAACCTCCTCAGGATTACGTGTGAGAACGAAAAATAAATACAATTTTTTTATTCAAATCAAAAATAATCATCATCATCAACCTATATCGGTCCTCTGCTGGACGTAGGTCTCTCCCTAGACGCGCCATTGAGTCCGATCTTCGGCTCTTCTCATTCAGTGTTTGCCAGCTACATGTCTCAGATCGTCACACCACCTAGCCGGAGGGCGTCCTACACTACGCTTGCCTAAACGTGGTCTCCAATTGAGTATTAGTTTGCAACAATCTTATCTCTCTAATATTAAGGCGCACCTTCGCAACGCTTTTAACCTTTAAATTCGTTTCGTCAGAGCTTGCAACAACGAGTCCTACAATCCACGCAGCGTTACGTCGCGTTGACCAATGGCAGCAACAGTTGACAGAAACTTTAGAATCGAGAGCTCCACCTCCCGACTACATACCTGGTTGCTTCCCCGAACAACAGACTGCTGGACCGCCTATTAATAAATACAGGTATCATGAGCCTCGATGACACGGGGCGAGTGTGCAAGTTGTTTGTGAACTCGCTGGCTTGTAGCTAGTAAACTCACCCCGTGTTTGCAATCTGGTTTTGACTATCCGATTGTAAATAAACTGCTTAAAAAATAAGCTTCGATGACCCGGGGTGAGGTCGCTAGCAGCTTGCACGCTCGCCCCGTGTCATCAAGCTTTTTTACAATCTGCTTTTGACAAAAAAGCTGCTTTAGTTTACTAAAATTATATAGATTTATGACATCTAATCGAAAATTCTATTCAAAAAAGAGTATAATATTTTCTAATATTGGGTAATTTTTTACTATTACTTGTACTTGTACCTACTGTATATACCTACATGTTGTTAAGAAATATCTATCTATCCATTCATATCCATTCAAAAGTATGTGATGTTTTCAGATGTTTGTTAGAGAAGCACAACACCCCATTCAGCTCGATAATGTTTAGTTCCGCGCCGGCTCGCCGATTGTGGAGTTATCTTGTACGACAAGAACCTGTGCAGGTTAGTTTAATAGATATATAGAGCTTATGAGGCCCTATTAAATTGAGGGAGTATTTTAAACTAGCTGGTGCCCGCGACTTCTGCGGATTAGAAGTGCAATTTGCTATGCGAAATCTTCTACTCGTTTCTGAAAAATTCGCGTCCAGTTGATTTTCCGGGATAAAAAGTGGCCTATGTATCAATCCAGGTTACGGACAATATATATTTCAAGTTAAAAATAAACCAAATCAGGTCAGTAGTTTTTCGTGAAAGAGGAACAAACATACATCCATTCATCCATACATTCTTACAAACTTTCGCGTTTATAATTAGTAGGATAGGATTTACAAAATTGTCAGCCTTATTTACACAGTACACCAGATATGATAGTATTTATTGTTTGTGGCAGGATCTATTCATTCGAGCCGTATTCTCCCGTCGCCGAACGCACTCAATATCAACGGCGGCTGACAGACGGGCACAAGACAGTGACACGCATAACCCGGTGCGAATCATACACAAGGAACAGGATTCTATTGCTGCGTTCTGTCTTAACAAGGTAAGTTAAATAATAACTCTTCAGAACATAGGCGTTAATACTACCAGCCCTTTGACTGAAAAAGAAGAAACTTTTCATATCACATATTTTTTGAGATTCTCTTTGATTCCCATTTTTTTAATTATTTAAAATGATTATCAGGAGCGATTACTTCTGCCAATAACAATTGCCTATAAGGTTACAGCAAACATCGCGGACCCTACTCGAAATGTTCACTAGGGGATCCAGAATTTATTTTTGGAAGGGGCTTCATCCAGGATTTCGGTTTGGAAGAGCTTGTCCACGATTTCGGTTTGGAAGGGTATTGATCTAGAACTTCGGTTTGAGAAGGCATGATCTACTATATATCACTATATTTTGGGTTTTGCCAAACCCATGTTCACCCTGGGGTAGACCTGTAGCTTGCGGGGGGGAACTCCTTAGCCCTGGATCTGGCAGTAAAAATGTTTGTTCATGTTTGCAGGTGGGTGGCTGCCTTCTAGCAGTAGCGACAGCCCGCGAAGTGCAAGAAATGGACGTGTCATTGTTATTACGCGGCGGCGCGAGCTGGGCGGAGGATGAATGCGAAGTCGATCTACTGGGACTAGCGGCTGATCCCGCCGCCTTGCCAGACACCGGCTTTCTACTTATCCAGCATCAGGACAAGTGAGTTATCAACGAAAAACTTTCCGGCAACAAGTTATGTAAAATACAAAAACAATGACCCATAGAAAAAAAAAAGACCCTACGGACTAACATACATATAAAATTATAAAAAACACTAAAAGTCGGGGCACTACACTATACTATATGCACTATATTTTGGGAATATGTTGGCTTGAAAACGTTGGAAATATGTTTGTCTGTAATGGTATCGAATCAGACGACGGATCTTGTAAACATACGAGTAAGTTGTGAATTTTTGACAGTTTTTTAGAAAGGATATCGATATGGCAGAGAACTCCCGATATCGTTCTGAAAAAGGTAAATAGATTGTACAGCTATTCTATAAGATGAGTTAAAGTGGGAAAATGTTCTATAAGTATGATTTTTTCTATAGTAGACATAAAATCAACATTTATCCTTCAGTGGTTCCGTACCCGGCACAGGCAACAGTTCTCCGCTGAACCCTAATGCGCCGCAAGTACCTGTGGGAATGGCGAGCCAAACCGGTCGCGGAGCTAGTGTGGTATGTAATCTTTACTATTACATCAAGTTTGTAGCCAATCCAACCGTACAACTATTTTTATATATTTTTATCAATAAACAAACTACAATATACAAATATACAATATTTACAAAATATTTTACATAAAACAGCCGAGTTATTAAGATACCGTTGAAAACGATACTCGTAGATATAGCTCTTGTCCAACCGTATTCCTCCCCTGCCTCCAATGTATAGTTTCGGCTACATTTTCTGAATGGAAGACAACACAAAACCGTAGTAATGTTTTTCAGCTATAAAGTCTTGGTACTAACACAACATTGTACGATTATTTTAGGTCATTACGCTCAGTATGTTTCTTTCGCTTATCCTAGCCGTAAAAAACCATGATTTTGCGCGAGGTCAAAATAAACATTCAAAATAGATGCAGTTTATAATTTCAAATCAGTTTACTATGAATTATTTATACACACTGTTATAGGGTTATTATAATCTTTACTGAAGAAACTAATTTATACTGTAAAATACCGAATGTAACTAACATCTAACTTTATTGGTGTCGTTTTAATGTTGTACTTACTAATATGAAACCATTTTGTACATAAAATTACCTATTTCATACCTAAAACTTCACACTTTCTTATAGTATCAGAAATATTTGCCGTGGGATATACTTCTACACTGTTATGAATAAACTCGATAAAACCTTGGAGTAGTTACACCGAGTTTTGTCTTTTACATTGACAAGCAGATTCAAATTCGATCGGAAGAAACAAAACTCGGTGTAACTATGTACTCAAAGCTTACATCGAGTTTATTAATAGCAAGACTAGATTCTGAGAGACTTCAAGTTTTTATCGAGATTTGAGCGTAATTTTGACAATGCGAGTAAAAATTCTATGCTATGCTCGAGTCTCGACTGTTTCCGAATTCAAAATGTCTTCATAACAAATTATGCTTACGAGTGTTATGTGCACGGTACATCCTTTCAAAGATTTTTGAACTTCATAGGGGAAAACAGAGGCACGTTCAAACATTGTATTTGGCCTGGACTACATTTCAGATACTATTTCGGTCTGGGAACACAAACTAACCACTGTAAATAAATAACATTCACAGCAGGAGCGACAGCCGAGCCAATCAATACCGACTGGCCTCGAAGCGTATATTGTCACAGTACGTGAATCAATCACACACGACTAATCACTAATTGGCTTTTGGGGAATGCATAAATGTTTGTACACTTTAATTGAACCAAGAAAGATCAGAGCAATAAAATCGAGGCAAAAAACAGGCATAGATGCAACATTCTATGTACCTGACTAGAAGTCTTATAGTGGTTTATGAATATAGGCTTCACGCAGTTCACAACCGGGCGTGAGGTGACCTTTATGTCGTTGATATAGGAAATAAAATGCAATGATTTACGCGTCTTAGTGAAATGCATGAGGACTCTAAACGCTTTGCGATCCATCTATAAAGGATCCACTATTGCTTTACCCAATTCGAAAGTCATTCTAAACTGATTGCCTGAAAGTGATCATCACTTTTCTTATTCCAAAAATGATTAATTTTCGCAGAGCAAGAAGTGTACAAGCATTTATTTATAAAAGCCAGGGTGTTAACGGTTTGGTTATTGTGTGCGTAACTACATTTTATATATACGCCTTCGCTTTGCTCAGTATTGAACTGCCTCTTAAGCTAATGCTAAGAGAGACGTTTATATATTGTCCTGTATTGATATAATTATTGGCGTTAGTATTTTGCATACTCTCGGACCTTACTATTTTATAAGCAAGCATAGCGAGTTCGTATGAGTTAGTGATCAACTCTGGTGACGGAGTTCTTATGCCACCTTAAGGGCTCCGTCGTGGCTTAACGACTACTAGAGCTGGGACAGATAGTTAAACGTGCCCTTCGAAGCACGGAAGCGCTCAGATGTAAATGCCACTATTTTATTGTATCTTGCAAAGTACTTTAGTGTTAATAACGAATTCGAAACCAGCTTGAGTAGGCAAAATTAACGCCAATTTATTGTATCAGTCAATATGTATACAATTTATGCCGTATGTATTTGCATCGTGGGTAAAGGGTTTGTATTCGCATAAGGATCATTCTGTATTATAAGAATGTATGTGTGAGTGTTTGCGCGGTGTTGGTCGCAGGTAAAGGGTCTCCAATTCCCGGGTTGCCACGATCCGAAATACTGCCGCCTGGTTCTACACCGCTCGAAGCTTCTAATGAAACCGGTCAGTGACAACCCCAGCCCTCGTCTTTCATATCACTTCCTGAATTAGTGATTTGCACCCTTTTATTTTCGGCTCGATGTTTTATTTGGTGATTTATTTTTCTTCAACAACCGTATCTCCCATTTTCGTTTTTGATTTCTCTGCAACACCACACATCTTTATGTTTGACGGAGCGATGCATCTTTCTTTTCTTGTTTAATATCCTCTCATTATGTTCCGTGGATTTGGTTCTCGTTCCGTCTCATTTGTATCACTGAAACTAAACTCATTTGTAGTGAAGTTTTATGTTGTAGGAGTTCTCAAATTATTTTCTTTGCTATTCGAATCACCGCTATTATTGTGTTGCGTTGTTCGTTGCCTGTTAGTTTGTCAAGCATGTTCTGTGTTGTCTTATAATGTCCGAATACAGAAAAGTCTCTAGATTTTTACAGATTTGGGCAGTTCACCAGTTAGACTATTAATAAACTGTTTCTACAATAAAACATCTGTATTCAGGTGCTGAAACACAAAATCGACAATATCAAACGAATGGCAGCACATCCTTCGCAACCTTTATGTAAGTTTTAACTCACAACATGTCATCTAAGCAGAGGATGGACTAAAGATTGATGAAAACAGTGCACGAGTCAAATGTAAAATAACCTTTGGAAAAAGAAAAAAACCTAGTATCCACCGGGTTAATACACAATACCTAGAAATACTTGACGGATCCTACTAAAATGTATGAATGTATGGATGTTTGTTACTCTTTCACGCAAAAGCTACTGATCCGATTTGGATGAAACTTGGAATATATATTGTCCGTGACCTGGGTTAACACATAGGCTACTTTTTTTCCCGAAAAATCAACGGGATCCAGCGAGACGCGAACGAAGTCGCCGGCAGAAGCTAGTTATACATAGTTTCTGTTGAGTGTTTATTTATACTTTTGATCATCAGATCTAACCGGCGGCGCGGACGGTTCAGTCCAACTGTGGGAATGGGGCCATTCTTCGTGCGTTTGGTCACCGCGAGCGCCGGGCGCGTTTGCCAAAGTGACGCGCGTTCGATTCTCCGACTATGGCAATAAGTTCGCGGCTGCTGACGCCGATGGTAACCTGGCGATGTGGCAGTTACATCCATCGGCGCAGCAAGCGGGGCAGACGCAAGCAGCGCCTAGACCTTTCTTTGTGAGTGTACTTGAGTGAACCCTACAGACACACATACCTTTTCATACCTTGACACTCTCTCACACATTACTTCATGCACAATGGTTTGCCGCCGGGCCACTTGTACCATTACGCAGTACCTTACCTTTTAGCATCGATAAAATATTTCCAAGTAGTTTTTCAGTATTCGGGTCCTGTCAAGTAAATCAATACTGTCAAGTGTTTAGAGTTTATCACTGGATTGGGTCTCCAAATTGTTAATCAATGAAACGAGCGTTTTTTAGGTATATTCTATCATTGAAAATCATTGCAAAATTTACAAAGTCACCAAATCTTTCATTTTGAATTAATGAAATATTGTAATTATTTCTTTTTTTGCAGACGCATCAATGCCACAGCAAAGGAATCAGTGATTTTGTGTTTCTAGGATCTTGTAGTTTAGTCGCCACTGGTGAGTTACAATTCAATATTTTTACAGTTTTCTTTTTAATCTAGAACAATTCTAATTTCCTCTTATCGTTGTTTCAGCTGGCCACAGTTCAGAGAACAAAAATGTTGCGATATGGGATACCTTGATGCCCGTGAAAAAGGCATTAGTCGTCTGTAAGTGTAACAGAGGAGTACTTAGTTGGCTTAATACTTACTTTTCTTTTTCGCTAGCTTTCATTAAGGTAAAACGATTTTATCGTATATAATCAAATGATGATGATGATGGCAGTTCATTGGGACTGTTCTATTCGACCAATCTGGAAGCCCTTCAGATAAAAAAAGTAACAAACATTAAAAAACAACCGAATTTAGAACCTCCTCCTTTTTTGAAGTTGGTTAAAAACATAGGTAACTTTGTAAAAGGCCGAGTTGTACTTAAAGTGTTATTTGTTTACCAGCGTGGACGTGTCACGAAGGCGGTGCCGCCTGCGTGGCGTGGGCCGGCGGCACTGGAGCCCTAGTCTCGTGCGGCAGGCGCGGCGACGTGTTAGTATGGGACCTTCGAGCTCGCGCTGTGAGACATCGAGCGCACGCGCACCATGCGCCCATCAAGTGTGTCGCACTATCTCCGAGAGAAGACCACTACGCCATTGGAGCCGCCGATGGAGATATCAAGGTACATCTTTAATTGACAAATTTGCTATAGAAAAAGACTGCCTTAGTTGCTATAAAATAAGCAGCGCCTTTCAATGCGTTATCCCATCCCATTCATATTATAAACTAGCATCTGCGCGCGACTTCGTTCGCGTCCCATTGGATCCCGTGGATTTTCCGTGATAAAAAGTAGCCTATATGTTAATCCAGGTCACGGACAATATATATTCCAAGTTTAACACAGGCTACTTTTTATCCCAGAAAATCAACGGGATCAAACGGGACGCCGACGAAGTGGCGGGCGAAAGCTAGTATCTAACTAAAGCTTTAGTTTTCACATGACTAAAACAAAAATGTTTTCCACAGGTGTTTTCCTTGACCACCCACCAGTTACTTTACACATTCGCCGGAGAGCACGCTAGGAGTTCATTCTTCAAGCACATTGGACAAGGAGTCACTCAAATACATATAGGTAAGAGTAGGTGTGGGTTTATTGCAAGCTGGTAACTTTTGAAGGCACCTTTGTTTCTTCCAAACGTCATCATCGCTTGCAATAAGCGGCGTCCCATAATGGACTATATAATTTAGTAACCTATGTTACTTTTTAGCGTTCCGTACCCAAGGGGTAAAACGGGACCCAATTACTAAGACTCCGCTGTCCGTCCGTCTGCCTGCCTGTCCGTCTGTCACCAGGCCCGTGAACCGTGATAGTTAGATTGTTGAAATTTTCACAGATGATGTAGTTCTGTTGCCGCTATAACAACAAATACTAAAAAACAAAATAAAATAAATATTTAAGGGGTCTCATACAACAAACGTGTTTTTTTTTTCAGATAACGCTGGTCGGTTATTCTCGTGCGGTGCTGACGGCACGATGAAAGTCCGCAAGCTGCCGGAAAGAGATGCACCGGTGCACCAACCGCAATATTAACCACGTGCACGTAGCTTGGTATGTCATTCTACTACTATTATAAATGTGAATCCGAAGACGAACCAAGGTCTAAGACATACGGAGATCGTATTATAGGACTTAAATGGAGCTGGCCAGGACATATTGCAAGGCGTAAAGCAAGCAAGCTCGAACTCTGGTGATGGAGCTTTTAGACTGCCTTAAGGCCTCCGTCGTGGCTTAACGACTGCTAGAGCCGGGACTGACAGTTTAACGTACCCTCCGAAGCACGGAAGCGCACAGATATAAATGCCACTAACGGTCACCCATCCTAATAGTGACCGCCTAGAACGTTGCTTAACTTAGATCATCGCTCTCTTAACGGCAATATGTGTTTTTATTCTACAGGTAAGCAAGACGCAGATGCAAGCATAATAAGGTGGGAAATTAAAGCCGAGAGCCGACCGCGTCTAAAGTCTACACTTACACAATATTGATGTATTTATCGTTATTGCTATTCAAATGTTACGCGTACACCACTGTACGCCGTTAGACTAGTCAATGAATAGCCGATGTTGTATTTTATGTATTGAACATATTAAATGAATCTTTAGTTATTTCTAGTTTGAAATTCGCTATTTTTATCGTAATAAACGTGCCCTAGATTATTATTATTTATTTGCACTCGATGTTAGTAGTTACCGGTCTACGATGGCTGGCCTAAATTATGTGTATGTAAACATACGATGCGGTAGTTGGTACGTATAGTTATTTGTTGTCGTGTAATAGAGTATATCAAGTGCAATAACTAACGCGATCCTAACTTAAGTAACCGGCGAGACGACGTCGAAAGCCTTTAGTAGTTAACATATAGCCCTTTAAATAATATAGCTTATATTGTGAGTGCATATATCTACGTGTAACTTGTTGACGCATAATAAAATGTTATTTATTCAAATATATACGTATTCATTTATCTATATTATCCTCGTTGGCTTAATGTAATGTTTATGTAGTTAATAAAATAACGATTGAAATTGTGTGTCCATTTCGTCTGAATTATAATTATTATTGTTCATGTTATATTTCTAATCCAATTATTCCCCATCAATGGCACTTGATTTCTTCTAGGCTTAAGTATCCTATTTTTATTCTATTGTGGTGCATTCGAGATTATCGTTCATATTAATTTAAAAGCAATATTATGTTCCAATGAAGCATTTCTTTAAATCGAAGCAATAAAATAAAACATACATTGTGTTCGTATGCTTTTTCTAACAGTATTATACAATTATAATAATACTGACCGAAGCTGCGTTAACATATTTAAAAGAAAAAGTTAACTTGTTCTTGTGATACAAACATCGTGATATTTGAGCTAAAATATAATCTGGCGTTGTGTTTAAAGCTGGGCACTGACCAACGTTACGAGGTGTAATGTAACATTCGCATCGAGCGTGTTACGCATCGAGCATGTTCGCTGTGTACTAAAATCGGCGTAACATGCTCGTCAAAACTCTGTGCTCCGCTTTCAATGCCCATAGCACACCTTCGCTGCGAAAAAAAACTCCGGCTCGTTGTTCGCTGGTTTCTCCGTAACACGACGTACTGACTGCACGAATGCTCGATGTGTAACATGTTACATTACAGCTCGTAACGTTGGTCAGTGCCCACCTTAAAAGTATTTGAAATTGAATACGATCAATTAGGAATACCTTCAACGCTAATATTATGGCATTTGTTATTCAAATCGATTTGGTCCTTTTAAATAATAATAAGTTATATATATAATATTAATTGCTTGTAATTCAATGTTAGGTCACTATCGCACACTAATACGTATTGATAGCAACACAACACAACTAATATGCTATTTTGAAAATGAATGATGTCGATGAAAAGTCTCAATAAGTATTTCTTATGTTGTTAAAAGACATTGATTTTGATGTTTTCATTTTAACCATTTGTAATTATTTTTCTTAGATTAGTGTTTCGCCAAAGTTCATTTTAACTACGATAATGTAGCTGCAATTGCATTTTTGGAATACACATTATTTGAGTTACCAAAATTATGCTTTATCGACAAAATTCGCACAATATAAGTAGTTTCGAATTTATGTTTGTGAAAAATACGGTAATTACCTTAGTACCTATGTGAGGTATAAAGTACGCATCTTTACCGTTTTAAAATTAGTTATTGTTATACTTGTTTTATTCTTATGTATAAAATCATTTCAATAGTATGTTATTTTGTCTGTTTTAATAAATTATTCCCAAAATAATTAATGTATTTTACTATTGTACCTAGTAGGGATATTTTAAAGTTATCTAACTAACCCCTGAATTCATAAGCAGAGGCTGAACAGCCGCCTCACCGTTTGAACCAGCATTCGCCTCTATCCGTAAAAAAGCGTCAGCCGTCAAGCTGGCGGGATCTCTATTAGTCATTTATTAGTCTACTTCAACTTATTAAAATAAAATGTCAATCATCGTAATCCAAATATATTTTGCTTCCAACTGTAAATAGCACTGCATCGTAGCTAATAATGAACACTAGACAAACTGCGCAATAAGCTTGCTGTAGGTTTTAAAACACAATACAGTGATAAGAGACTGTTTATGGCTAGTGGTATTAAAAAGTCATTTCAAATGAGTTATTTCAAGATTACCAATCAGGAGATATCACGGAGATAATATTGACCTAGTCTTGTGACGGTTAAAAAATTCAAGTCTTCGTTTGTTTCTTACATTATACTCGACATTTATAACAACACGTAATAAATAAATCAAAGTGCAGTCTCAACACTATCAAAAGAAACACGCGCAAATAATTATTTGAATAATTTGTTATCTATATCAGTCACCTTCATGCCCAAATATTCCGCAACAAACTGAACAGCACGGTCCTTGTCTAGGGTAACCATTCCAGATGGATTCTCCAAGAACAAGGTGGCAGTTCGGGTTCCGTTTGCCACGTTCACAAACTTGCAGATCGGACTAGCCTGGGTCTCGCTGACTGTAGGCGCTTTTGAAGACACAACTATAGTCTTTGAATTCAAACTCGTGGTGTCTTTTACCTCTTTTCCATCGCACCACAACGAAAATGTCAAGCCATACAGTCCAAAAAGCACGTTTACTTCGCTGTAAAGATTGTCTAAGCTCAAAAACTTTCCATCCTTATCTCTGAGCACAATGCTGGCCTGATTGCTCGTCACCCCACACCGCGGTGATATGCCCTGCAAAACAATGTTCGCCCAAGGGTTTGCCGGCAACTCTACTTCTTTTCTCCAAGTTATTACTATTTTGAGTTGAGAACCTTTCAACTCTTGGGTTTCTTCAATGATCACGGGCTTAGACGCAGACATGTTCTCGATCGGAATCATGGGTGCTTTGACAGTGCTTTCTATGAAATCCCGATGTATATTGATAATGCGTAAGATATCGCTCGTTTTGCTAACCGAGTAGAAGACGTCAACATCGTCAGTGGGCACTAAACGTGCTTTTTTTCTAAGCTTTTGAACTCTATTGATTATTTCCCTGGAGAATCCCTCGTCAAGCATGTCTTGGTCTGGAGTTACATTGACTAATATGAGAACGTCATTATCGCTGTGTGCTTCGTATTGATCGTTTCCTACAGCCTGGAAAATTAGACGCACTTCTGACACGTCAATACGTTGGCCGACTAACTCTACAAACCCATCGCTAATAAGCTTTTCGCACTGCTCGTTGGTAAGAGCCTTCAATCCTAGTGTAACGGCTTTAAAATCACCTTTTAGTCTGGCTCCAAGCACTTTATGGTCAGGTTCAGCTTTTAGCGTGATTCCATACTTTTGTTTATCGCTTGTGAGAAGAACTCTCTTGACATTCATCTCTTCCAAAACGTAAGATTCGAGAGATTTGATATCATTTAAGTAGGTCTCGTCGCGGTGGATGACGACCATTTCTGGAAGAGGGTACTTGATGGGTACAGTTTTTCTGTCTCTCACGACTCTTCCCAGTTCAATGACAGACTGCATTCTTTGAACGGCTCTTTCGATATCCTTGTCGACTAGATCTTCCTTCGCGTCAGGGATCATGTTGTAATGCACGCTCTCAAGTGAGCTGCCATCTATAAGTTGGCGTAGCGTCTTGTACATCAGCTCTGTGAGGAACGGAGTGAACGGCGCCATAACTCGCGCCATATCGAAGAGTACCCCGAACAACGTATCTAGAGCGACTTTGCAATCCTTTACTCCATTTTCCCCCTTCAACCTTTTCCTGTTCATTCGGACATACCAGTTGGTGAGGTGGTCGATGAACTTGGTCAGTCTCGGCACGACCGTGTACAATCTGTATGCAGCCATTTCTTTCTTCACAAACTGAATGAGAGACTGTGTGAAGGAAGTCACCCATTTATCCATCACGTTTTCTCTTACTGCCTTCTCATCAAACTTGTAATCAACTTTGTCTTCTTGGACGATTCGTTCGACGTTTTGAATCAAGAACCTAAACGCGTTGTACCACGGTAAGAAAACGTCTTTGATAACATCTCTTACGCCTTCCTCCTTGAATCGAAGGTTCTCTGCTTTTACGACCGGTGAATTGATAAGATAAAGCCTCAGAGCATCAGCACCGTATTTCTTGACTACTTCCAGAGGGTCTGGGTAATTTTTCTTTCTTTTAGACATTTTTTGCCCATCAGAAGCCAAGACCAAACCATTTGCTATAAGGTTTTTGAATGGTGGTTTGTTGAAAAGAGCTGTCGAGAGAACGATTAAAGTGTAGAACCATCCTCTGGTTTGATCAATGCCTTCGGCGATAAAGTTAGCAGGGAAAATGTCTTCAAATTCTTTTTTATTTTCAAAGGGATAGTGGCTTTGGGCGTAAGGCATGGACCCAGATTCAAACCAGCAATCGAATACTTCGGACACTCTCTTTAAAGGTGGATGTCCAGGGCGAGACGAAGGAATCTCTAAGTGATCGATGCTCTCTCTGTGCAAATCCGTAATTTTTTGACCTGTTAGGGATTCTAGTTCCGCAATGCTACCTATGCACACCACTTCTTGCTTGTCACTTGATATCCACAAAGGAATAGGCGTTCCCCAATATCTGTTGCGGCTAATAGCCCAGTCGCGGGCATCCTTCAGCCAATTTCCGAATCTTTTCTCTTTCACATATTCCGGAACCCAATATGTTGATTCACTTGACTTAAGTAGGCTTTGACTCATTTGTTCAACGCGAACAAACCAAGAAGGTACAGCTTTGTATATAAGCGGAGTGTCTGATCGCCAGCAGAATGGGTAACTATGCTTTACTTGGCCAGCAGATAGTAACCTGCTTCTACTCTTCAGTTCTGCTATTATATTTTTATCTGCATCTTTGACATATTGTCCCAAGAACTCTTTTACGGGTGCAACAAACCTACCGCTGGAGTCGACAGGGCACACCATTTCCTGATCCCTAGTAATGACTCCCGCAGCTAAACAAACGCGAAAATCGTCTTCTCCAAAATATGGGGACTGATGGACAATACCTGTACCTGAATCATCAGATACATAGCCATCCGTTAAAACTTGAAAGGCGTTTGGACACCTCTCAACAAAATAATTGAAAAGCGGAGTGTATTTGATGCCCTTAAGTTTTTCGCCAATTATCTTTTCTAATACTTCATAGTCGTCAATCTTGAGCATGATAGGGAATCGCGCTTCCTGGATGATATAGCATTGACCTGAAGATTTTTCTTTAACCTTTAAATATGTGAGCTTAGAATTGACACAGAGAGCTAAGTTGCTTGGCAGTGTCCATGGAGTAGTGGTCCAAGCCAGGAAGGAGAAACCTTTATCTGTAGGGAATGTTACCACTACAGTAGGGTCAACTACATCTTTGTAATTTTGCCCAGATTCAAAGTTGGACAGAGGTGTTGAGCATGCTGTGGAATATGGCATCACCTTGACACCTTGGTACACCAGGCCCTTATTATACAGTTCTTTGAAGACCCACCAGATGGATTCCATAAACCATGGGTACAATGTTTTGTAGTCATTTTTGAAATCTGAAAAATCAAAAGAATGTTGCTTATTACGAGATATCTCTTTTTTAAACATTCTTTCACAGCTATGTAAGTTCTTACCAATCCATCGGCCCATCCTAGTTACAATAGTTTCCCATTCATCAGCATATTTCATGACAATTTTTCGGCATTCAGCATTGTACTTGTCAATGCCCATTTTTTCAACATCTTCAGGGCCCTTAATACCAAGTGATTTGTCAATTTCAAATTCAACCGGCAAGCCGTGGCAGTCCCAACCAAATCTTCTTTCCACATAAAATCCCTGAGAACAAATAAAACGTTTTATTTCCTTCGATCTCATTACGAAACCAGACTTATGTATATCTTAAGCTTAGTAAGGCCAGTTAGAAATATCAACATCAATGAAAGTACCTACTTGTTGATGTGCGTAACGTGTGACCACATCTTTGATTGTTCCCGCCAGGATGTGTCCATAGTGAGGAAGGCCAGTGGCAAATGGAGGTCCATCGTAAAATGAATATCTGTAACAGGCAATATATATTGCATCATGCACATGCTGAGCTGTCACAGGTAGGTAAGTACCTAAGTGTACTTATGTAAAAACTAAGAAGTTGTGTATTTTGAGGAGCTAACTACCTACCTACATTACCTACCACTACTCTCAGTGTCAAAACGAGGATTATGAACAGGTATATCAATTCGGGTTTAGGGGTAATTCCTTATTTTTATCTAACATGTTAAACAGTATGAAAACTACAGAATTTCAGTCAGTACCGGTGGGTAGATAGGTACTAAAATAGATATCTATGATGTAGCCAACATATTGCTAGAGGTAGGTACCTAGAGGTACCTAAGTATAGGCGCTGGAAGTACCTACCTGGGTTTACTTTTCGACTGTTTCAAACAGGTATGAAAAGCATCGATGTCCTTCCAAAATTTTAACACTTTTTCCTCTTCTTTAGGAAAGTCGATGTTTTCAGATATTCGGTCTACTTTATTTGCCATTATCGTAAATAAATTAATAGCTTAGCTATCACATAACCTCAAAAAATTCATCCACCGCATCAGCGATGTGATGTGACGTGCCTGACAGTGACGTAAACTATGTATGACATGTCTAATATTCGTTTGACAATGACAAATAGTCCACAAGACAAAACCATGTGGTGCTGCCATCTCTCTGTCCCGAGCGAGGCGTACTAGAGAAATAATAATCAAGCAAAATAAACAAGTAAGTGCCATCTCATTTGTGTCAACCAAAAACAAACACTTGGCAATTTTGGCAAAAAGACTAGTATCCAGCGCCAAACCAAAAAACAGAAAAAAAACCTGAAAAAAAAATCTTACAGCTATTTCTCTGTTTCTGTTTACAGAGGATAAATTATTTTTAAAAGTAGTTTATTAGGGTCTATACGTTAAAACCATGAATTGTTCTTGGATAAAGATTACCCCAAGGTATTGCAGATGCCTATTTCTACAAAGCTATGCTGAAACAGCTTGGCTTCGTGAATATCAAACTTACAGCTGTTTTTTCACCAAATGTGTATACTTACCCACTATTGTGTTCTGTTTCTTATTTTCAGTGTAAGCAAGGGTGTCAGCATCATAAATCAACTAGATAACACGAGATTTGAGCAATTTCTTAAAAGGATAGTTTCAAAGATGAAAACTCAAGACTCTGAAATATTCAGTGATGATGAAAAGGAGAAACTTATCAAGATATTTAAATTGGAATCAGAAAGCTTGCTCTTAACTATCAAAACAATCATATTTATATTTAAAAGACTCTTAAAATATATCTTTATGCCACTTGATTTAAAAAGTGATCTGCAAACAATAGGACTAAGCAATGAAAAAGTGGAATTCATGGTCAAGTTATGGTCTTCAGAAACAAGGAGTACATTGAATGAATTAGAAATGGAAACTCTTGAAAAATTTAATAAATCCTTGGACTTTTCTTGGAAAGTAAATGCTGAACTTAGTTCAGATTATTGCAAAAAAACAAAAGTACCCAAAGCTTATTTATTGCTATCCCAAGAAAATGATAACACTGAGATCGAGCTGACTCATCCAGAGCTTTACTCAGTATTTCTTCAACTTGAAACTATACAGAATGAAATGGATACCTTGGGAATTTGACTAGTCTTTAAACATGTTAATTTGTATTTGTTGAGATGTAAAATATAAAATTAATTGTAATGCTCATGGGTCAAAGTGGCCTCGGGTCAGCCTTGAAAAGGTCCAAACTTAAGCCTATGTAATGGTGCCTGTAGATAAGTAATGTAATAAAATCCTTTGGTAAAGCTATTACCTGCTATTTTTAATACTTATAATATTTTAATTTATGCTCGAACGCTACTCGTATCGTGTAAACACGATTCGAGTGCGCTCGGCTCGGATGTGATATAGTCTGTGTAGGAAATCTTTTCTTCCTTTCCATTATTTTTTTAGTCTTTGGTTCTTTCTTTCTGAATAAGTTAAAAATAATGCTAAAAATAAGTTTCGTATAACCTCGGCTATGGAACGCAGCGCCATCCACCCCCCACTCCAGCCATACGTCAGAGATTTTGGCAGCCCGCGGGTGAACTATTTTCTTCATTGTTGACCTTTCCTAAATCTTAGGTGTAATTATTTCATCATTAGACGTGCTATAGCTGCATCCTTAATATAAAGTTTACATAGTTCGTGAAAGTCTCTACGATGGACTCCGAAGATGATACAAAGGACGATGTGGATTCTGGTAACGAGTCGAGTGGAGATGATGTCGACTTTGCAATGGACGTGGAGACACACAGTACAAGGGAAAGACAGACAGAGCTGGAGGAGTATCCTTACGAAGTGTTGTCTACGGAGGAAATCGTTCAACATATGGTCGATTGCATCAAAGAAGTGAACACTGTTGTTGAGGTCAGTATGTTAATGGTAAACAATGGAGTACCTGGTAATGAGGTTACTCGTACGTTGGTACACTTTACGAGCATCTTCTATGTTGCATTCTCATTTATTTGTAAACATTCATAATTCAATGTGCCTGACTTCATTACAAAAATTCTGCCTGGCAGGATCAAAGACTCTAACAATTATTTTTTATCAATTTGAACACAAAGAAACATTGAATATCTACTTAGATTTTATCAAGGTGACATGCTTTGTTAGGAATAATATTACTCCAAATTGTATTGTAATAGGTAGTGTAAGTATCTAAATATTCGAATAGGTATGCAAAATACAAAACTAAAACAAATGTTTCACAACCGGCCTAGTTTAATATGATTATATCATATCATCACGACTTGGTAGCAGAATTTAGGTATGTTTGAACTGAAACAAAGACAAATTGCTTTGTGGCCTTGGGTTTTTTAACTAATTCTTTATATGCAGGTGACACATAATATTCTAAGAAAATTTAATCTGACAATAAGGTAAAGAAAGCTATAGACCTATGAGTCATTCATGTACAGGCAGGAAAAGTGTAGCAAAGTAGGGTTAGTGTTAAAATAAAAAAAACTAATGATTTTATCTAATTGTTCATGCATCCAATAGTAGGTAATTTATTTTTGATACACACTTGACCTGATTCAACTATCAGTATGAAAAATGAAATTGTAGGTCAATCAATGTATGACTCAAAACTCTCTAAATCTGGCACAACTTTTAGGTAGGAAGGTAGTGTAGGTACCTACTTATTTGTAAAATGCTCTGCTATTTTCAAATACAATCCTAGTAACAGATATATATACCTATGTACCTAATCTATTTTTACTATCAAAAACTGAACACTGACATACAGTTAGCTGCAGACGGTTTTAGACGTTAATCATGGTTTTTTGAATACTTCTTGAATGTTACATCTAGTGAATGTATTGTATTGATGGTCTGCTTCTGATCCTAGCTTGATTAGAACATAAAAATGCCATTGAACATAATTAGCTAGTCATCATACCTAGTTTGACTTTTGATGTTGACTGTACCTATCTATCTACTCTACTCATCATGTAGATAGGTAAGGTTGGTGTGAGATTGATATATCAGGCTAATTTCCAATGGACCTTATCTCATTTTCCTATTTGATAATCAATTGTGAAATACCTATATTTAATTCTCTGGCAGCGCAAATCAGCTTTAGTTTTTTTATAACCAACTAGTGACCCGCCCTGGCTTCGCACGTGTGCAATGCTGATACTAAATATACTACAGAATGTTTTCATATACAGTGTACAATACTGTAGTACATTATTTTGATTTATCTCATAGGGTTTGCAATGTAAGCGCAAAAAATGTGTTTATTTACGACATCACATTAGAAACCTGTAATATTACCAGTGTTTCGCCACAACATTAAGCATGTATTATACATATAAACCTTCCTCTTGAATCACTCTATCATCAATATATGGGTCATTCTCAGTTAAGAGGTACTTTCCATGGCCAGGACAAAAAAATACTTTTTTTTTATACTAACTTTCTAATTAACTTATTTATTACTTAAAACTAAATGTTTTCTTCATGCTCACTTAAATTTATTACAGAAATGTATCTAGTTTAGTCACAATTAATTCTAATATAAGAAAAAAGTCTCTCCCCTGGTCTGTCACCAAACCGACTTTATTTGTAAACCAGTTATTATGAATGTATTAAAATTCAATAATTACTTTATCATTGTTAATTTTATACAGAACAATAACTTAGTCACAGTGTCTTATAAGTAAAATTACTTATATTCCAATTATTCATAAATAATATCAACGCCGAAATTTGTCCCACGTATTTCGTGTCTCGTCCCCTGGCTTTTTGTTTTCGTTTAAAAATCAGTTTTTTTTTAATATTTTGTGGAAGTTGTGACTTTGAGTGCATAGGATGTAAACTGACTGCGCCGCCATTTTAATGGCCATTTCAGTCACGCCGCTCGCTGGGTGTAGAAGTGTTGAGTGAATGCAGTCTTTCCTCTGGTTAGTTTTATTTAGCAATTATTTGTTAAAATACTAATATAGACTTGAATATTCACTATGAATAGTGCATACATTGTTACGTTTGATTGTGAATTGCGTACGAGGAACACTTTTACGGCTATTTTAGATATCAATCGAAAATGTCTTCTCCCCTGGCGTATTTCCCCTGGCTCTTTTGATGTTAGGTGTGATACTTAATGTCCAGGGGAGATACATTTGTACCTATGCGTTTTCATGAATACTTCTAGATTTTTTTCTGAACCTTTACTTGGCATTATGAATATCTTAGCTTTACAATTTAATATGACTTTTTTACAGACAAAATGGCACCTAGAAAAAAAATTACGCGCGAAGAACGGTTCAGTATCTACCCTGGTCACTTATAAAATGAGATAAAACCAACAAATTGACTGGCCACTTTGTAAACGTTTTCAACTTAAATGTTTCCATAAAAAAGATGTATAATTAAAAATTAAAAAAAAAAAAAATGCCATGCCGTCTCTTCATACAACATATTACCTCTTAACTGAGAATGACCCATATATATAAAACTCTTTTGAAGCTGACAGAGAATCAACGCACAGCCTAAACTATAAGTCCTAGAGGTATGAAATTTGGAGGGTAGTATCCTTATTAGTGTAGGGGCGCACTAAGAAAGGAATTTTGAAAAGTCGCATTCTAAAGTGTCTAGAACGCGAGCAACGCCGCGGGCGACGGCTAGTCTAATATAAAAAACTCTTACAGATACCAGCTACCACTACTCGGATTCTTTTAAACCACTTCAAATGGGATAAAGAAAAACTAATGGAACGTTTCTACGATGGAGACCAGGATCAGTTGTTTAACGAAGCGAGAGTCATAAACCCATTCAGAAAACCCGTTATACAGAGACCTAAGGTAATGTTCAGGGATCCATCATCATAAGATCAACCTATGATAAAAAGTAATCTAGTTTGTGATGCTCTCACTGAACCTGAATCATTTAACTTTTTTTTAAATCTCGATGTTCACATGAGAGTGGTGAAACAACGCCAATTACCGAGACCACTGGAAAATTTTGGGGGAGATCTTTGCCCAGCAGTGGGACACAGTAGGTTAAATAAAAAAAATGTATTATTGAACTTCAGATTATTATAAATGTATTTCAGATTCCCAGACGGATATCAACATCAGGCACAGAAGAATGTGAAATATGTTTTACTGTTTTACCTACTGCTGTAAGAACCTATTGATATAATATTAATTTGACATAAATTATTTAGTCACTATGAATTAAAAAGTTACAATAAAAATGTTTCCATTCTAGATAATGACTGGTCTTGAATGTGGACACAGATTTTGCACACAATGCTGGTGCGAATATTTGACAACCAAAATTATGGAAGAAGGCTTAGTAAGTACTTTTTGTTAGAACATGAGAATTTACTATGAAATACACAGTTAACACATTTAAAAACAGAGTAGATAAACCAAGTAAACACACTATATTAAGTAATATACACATATCAGCTTTAAGCTGCCTGTGTATAAAATAATAATAATAAATGAGGCTTGATGGGGGAATACTCCTACGACTTAATGTTGTACATTACGAAGGGCTGTGGTCTGACTGCCAAGTGTATACATATATTCCAATATTCGTAAGCTACTGTAATATGTGAATGTGAAAATATAAACCAAGGATTTGGATAATGATAAAATATGACTAATGTTTTTTAACTCCGTTGTCTTTGAGTTTCGCGGTAGCCCTTACCGCGAAACTCAAAGATAATGTAGTTCAGGTCACTGTTATCATTAGTGTAACATTAACTAATTTAGTTGCTTAAAATCTACCTAATTTATATTTGAAGCTATTTCATTGTGTAACGAATCCGCAGGGTCAAACGATAGCGTGCGCTGCGCACGCTTGCGACATTCTCGTCGACGACGCGACTGTAATGCGACTGGTTCGCGACCCGCGCGTCAAACTCAAGTACCAGCATATCATCACCAATAGCTTCGTTGAGGTAAGACAAGGGAAATTGACTCTTATTTTGAGTGCTGATAAATATATGTTTATTGGATATTTTAGATCAGTCTGATGAGCTATTTTCAAGATTACGCATTTAATTTATTTATACAAAGTAAGTATATTTTGGGTGTTACAGTGCAATCGGCTGCTGCGCTGGTGTCCGTCACCGGACTGCAGTAATGCGATCAAGGTGGCGTACGTAGAAGCAGCTCCTGTCACGTGTCGTTGCACGCACACATTCTGCTTCGCGTGCGGAGAGAACTGGCACGATCCCGTACGGTGCTGCCTGCTAAGGAAATGGATCAAGGTAATATTTACTAGAAAAACATTGTTTTCGTCTTAGACCCGTATGCTGATTTAGCTCAAGCACTGACCTCTATCACGAACAAAATCTAACAATCGCCGCGCTAACGAATTCGACTTATATTGCGCGTCAATGTCAGCTCGACTGCCAACCGTTGTAGTGTCACCGCGCAGTGTATCTCGGATACGCTAGCGTTACGATACGTTTGCGATTGTCACATATATTCGTGATCAAGGCACCGGATTCAAGCATAGATTTTTGTATGAAATCTATTCAAATCAATTCTTGAGTAACGTTTTATTTATCAGCATACGGTACGGGCCGTAGTCTATATTCGAAGACGAATCCAACCAATGACAATGAGTTGTAAATTCTACTCTAAGTTGCACTGAGTAGAGCTCAAATTCATAAAGTCAAAGTATATTTATTTGCAGAATTACATGTGTGTGTGTAAAGGTGTTATAAAGTAGCATTGTATCAATGTAAATCTACCCTACTAGGGTGTGCAAAAAAACAAAAAATAAATAATACAAAAATTACAACGACATTGTCCGATCTCTCCATGGCATTGCCGATTTATTGTAGATAAATGGAGCCATGCAAAAGACACTTGCGCATTAATGTGTGTCATATGTCACGTTTTCTATTCAGTCAGGCATAAGACCATTTATAAACTCGACAGAAATGCGACGACGACTCGGAAACGTCAAACTGGATAGCCGCCAACACGAAGGAGTGTCCGAAATGTAACGTTACAATCGAGAAGGACGGTGGTTGCAACCACATGGTTTGCAAGAACCAGAACTGTAAGGCAGACTTCTGCTGGGTCTGCCTCGGGCCCTGGGAACCTCATGGTAGCAGCTGGTATAACTGCAACAGGTAACACACAATAATGGACCTTAAATAAGCTATGAAAGAGCTATTATCGACGAAATTACTTAGCGTATCTTTGGTTTTAGAGCTAGATTTCTTTTCTTTATTATATAACTAGCTTCTGCCCGCGACTTTGTGCGCGTCCCGTTGGAACCCGTTGATTTTCCGGGATAAAAAGTAGCCTATGGGTTAATCCCAAATCGGATCAGTAGTTTTTGCGTGAAAGAAGAACAAACATACATACATCCTTACAATCTTTCGCGTTTATAATATTATAAATAGGATATTACAATAAAGATTTTTATGTTTTCTTCTTCCAGATATGATGAAGACGAAGCGAAAGCCGCCCGTGACGCCCAGGAGAGGTCCCGCGCAGCATTGCAGCGTTACTTGTTCTACTGCAACCGTTATATGAACCACATGCAATCTCTGCGCTTCGAGTCCAAGCTGTACGCATCCGTCAAGGAAAAAATGGAAGAGATGCAGCAACACAACATGAGCTGGATCGAGGTAAGTCAGCCAGTGAGCTCGGGTGAGGGCCTCATGCTTATGATTATTACCCTCATGTGGCAACGACGTAGCGTTACTTATTCCACTGTAACAAGCAAACCATATGCAGTGATTGCAACTGTTTCCAAGTACTAAAACCTTATTGGAGTTCTCAAGTTCAAAGTTCAAGTACTACACACCTTTTAAGAAATGTACGAGGCTATTGACTGGGCCAATTTGGCCCCATGTTTATTGTTGTTTTCCTACCTAATTAGGTACATATAACTATGGATGTTTTTTTTGTTATGTTCCTACTGTATATACCTGGGGACAAATAAAGATTTATCTTATCTTATTAAGGTCAATAAGGTTTGAAACTAAATGCATAAGGATTCTGATTATCGACGCAAGAATTAACGTTAGTTCATCATAGTTTAAATTGCAAAATATTATTTTGCAGGTACAATTCCTAAAGAAAGCTGTGGACATTCTATGCCAGTGCCGACAGACTCTAATGTACACATACGTGTTCGCATATTATCTGCGCAAAAACAACCAGTCTGTTATATTTGAGGATAATCAACGCGATCTTGAGTCGGCCACTGAAACACTCTCGGAATACTTAGAGAGGGATATCACTAGCGAAAATCTGGCGGATATAAAGCAGAAAGTTCAGGATAAGTACAGGTGGGTTTGTTTTATACTTAATTTTCGTTTACGTTACATAAATACATTATGAAAACAAAAGAAGGGTGTTCTAAGTTCTCATCTGGAAGTCGAAACCATTCCATAAATGCATGAACGGATTTGCACCACTACGCCATTGGTGCTCAATACTCTTGGACATATCACACAACGCTCTCTGGTCCCAAACTAAGCAAAGCTTGTACTATGGGAACTAGATTGCTGATAGAATACTTATACACATTTTTTTGTAAATACATATTAACACCCAGACACAGAACTAGGTTTATAATAGATGTAAAAATGTTCCAGATATTGCGACAGCAGGCGCAAAGTATTGCTTGAGCACGTACACGAAGGCTATGAAAAGGACGGCTGGGATTACACTGAGTAAACACTTTATTTATCTTATCTATAATGTATCTTGACTTGGGTTACGGCGAATAGTTGCGATGTTTCAGCTTTGTATCCATCTGAGCTGTCTCGACTTGAGGCATAGTGCTGACCTGAGGCAGAAGATCGAGACATGTTACGGATCAAAGTGAGACAACGTGACCCAATTTAGAGCCAAAAACGCGATGATATCAGAAGTAGAGTAGCTTTCATCACATAACGCACGGCTCAAACTGAGCCTAATAACCGACAAATGGGGCACACCCCGAGGCGCGGCATGCCTAAGAGTTAAAAATAATAAATGAATAATTAATTAATTTTCTCTTACACAACGTAACAAACGTATTTATCTCATGACATGAGTAGGTAATAAATATGAAATAAATAAATATTCTTGGACATAATAACACACAACGCTCTCTAGTCCCAAACTTAGCTTAAATTGATGAAGTGTGAAACTTTGCCAACAAGTAGTTCAGTATCCGAAATAAGCGTACTCATCGAAATAATTAAATAACGAAAAATTTAAAAATGTTTCAATTTCAAATTTTATATTAGATATTGAAATTGCCTGATAGGAAAAAAAAATTGAAATTCAGTTCGGTCAAAACAAGTACGCTATAAAAACTGCATGACTTTAAAATATTTAATTCTTGTAGTGATATATAAAATAAATGTGTTTTTTTTCTTTACAGGGACATCCCCTTCAATGCCTCTGTATTCTAACTACTAGTTTAATCTAAGCCAGTTTGAATAGAGAGACTAAATAAATTATTGATGCGGTATCAATATTCTTCTACTAAAACTATGTAACAGGGTGCTACATTGCCCAATTTGTTTTACATTTAAAACATCTCGAAAATGTATGAAATTGCTACCCTTTTCAATACTAACACGTTTGGTTTTGAGTTCGTTTATATAAAAATATGAGAACGTTTTTAAAACTCTTGCACGTGATTTTCAGCACGTTTATTAAATAATCGAATAACACTAATAAAGATTCAGATCTCCTAATGGATATATAAATAGTAATCGTAATTATTTTTGTGACTAAGAATGTGTAATTTTAAAATTTGATTGAATTATTTTCATACAAAAATTATCGTTCGTAGCTTCATGTAAATTGCTTAGTGTAGTGAACGTTTAAAGGCTCGAACATATCTGTCCCACGTACGCAATGTACGCAACGCATTATGAAATCTGGAACGCATTATGTATGGTTAGAAACACGCAATGCTATCCCACAAATATCAGGGTCCAGATTTCAATAATGCGTTGCGTACGTGGGACAGATATGTCCTTACCTTAAACCTCCTTGATGCTTATTTGACACTGTATTATTGACCTCATTTTTATGTAAAAGTTGTGTATCCTAAGTTTCCTATTAGTACTGGTTTATATAGTTTCAAAGATTTACCCAAAAATGAGAATCAAAAGTAGTGGGCACAAATAACGGTTATTTGCGAGAAAATAATGTTCACCAAAAATTTTATTTTGTTTATTATATTATTATGAAAGTTACATAATTCAAGGAATACTTTTTTTTTTCAATAATACTTATGATTTGTATTCTGTGATCGATATATTGTTGGCGCCTTAAGGCTCATCTATTCTCGTTGGTAGAACATGTTACGTTATTGCAGCGGTCGAGACATGATAAAATAATAATTCGTAATATTTAGGTAAACGCTGGAACTCCGCAACAAATTAATAAAAACATGTTTTTGCGTCATTTTGGTATGAATTTTAAAGGTTTTTTTAGACTTGTTTAGCAAAATTAAGCTCTAACACGACTAAAATGGAATCATTAAATAAAAACTGCATCTTATAATCTCAACCAACAAAAGTTAATCGAAAAAATGTATGCGTTAGCGCATAATTTCGATTGTCGATTCCACGTTTGACAAATGTCTACAAACCCTAAAAAGTATAAACGTCAAAGTTGTATTGTTTTGTTATTTTGTAGCGGAAGTCAGTCCTATAATTTATAGTAATGTCATGTCATGACAGATTAACGACTGGTATTGTAACGTAAAATTAAAAAAAAAGATTTGCATAATTCTCAAAACTAAAAGCGATGATCTAACTATTTCCCGATTAAAATCAATAATTTTACCAAAATGTGCAAACAATATTCTTATAAATACAAAATAGATGACTATTTTTGAAAATGTTTAAGAAAAAAATCATTTACTTTTGTACCCGCGCTACATGCTACGTATATCTGTTGTTGATTTAGTAATTTGGTTTTGGGACGGTGTGTCAGAAGTGGTTTGCACTGCCAGTAACAATTGACGTATAGGTGACGCTTTATGTAAGAGAGTTCACATAGTGAAAGCTCTAGTGTAGGTAGGCCCTCTAATGCCCTGTTTTTATATTCTACGACTGTTAGTAGCTCTTATCTCATTGGCTAATATTAGTGAGTTTTTATGTTTGAGCCAATGAGATGAGAGGTCATCTGAGAAGTGCTACGGATGTTCGTAAAATATATGAACGAGGTATAAAAGAACCCCGCGATCTTCTGGAGGGTTATATTATAATTCTAACACACATACAACTGTACATATAATGCTGTATAGATATTTATATGGTTTAACGTGTAAGTCTCAATACTGCGAGTTGAGCATCCTGTATGTGTGAAGGACACAATTTGTCTTAAGACGGAAATAAATTAGTAACATCGAGATGATCTTTATTATTTATCCTAACTCATCCCTTTTAGTCTCTTCAAAAACTATAAAAACTAGATTTTTATGTAGTAATGGACTTTAAGCCAAACTGGTACAGTTAACCTCAGTAACATGATGAGACAAGTGGGGCTAGGATTCGCACACGAGATATCTGTCTACTCGTTCTGTCAAAATGTAAGCAAAATGCTTACATGTACCAGTTTTTGAACTTGTATTATCTGTGGTAATGTTGTCGAGAAGAAATCTTCAACTTTTGACATTTCTTCATGACTATTATCTCGTTCTCAGAGAGGTACGACGAGTAAAAAGTGTACAATAAGAAGGCGCGTTTTATCGACAAGACTACCACACATAGTGCAATGGTTCAAAAACTGGTACCAAATGCTTACATTTTGACAGAACGACAGGACAAATATCTCGCGTGCGCATCCTAGACCCGAAGGTTTCAAAAATTTAGTACTGAAAACTAGCAATTTTAATTTTCTTTTTCAAATTAGGTAGGTCCTATTTAGAAGTAAACACTATCTTAAAAGTAGAAAAAGTAATTTGACCCATTTTTGTTGTGGCAGGGATGCGTTGGCGCCTTCTCCGACAAGACCTAGTAAAGCTTAGCGGGAATCTAATGGTAAACTACCTATATATTTTTTTACGTAGTTTTTGTGCTTTTGTATCTAATTTGAGTAGATTGTAGACAGTTTTAGAAAATGATATTCAAAGATAAAAAACGCATATTCCTTATAGAATAACTTTGGCATTCATCGTCCCGTAAGCAAAACAAATTATTTATTGATTGTCAATTTCAGAGTAATAGCAAAGGTATTGGTTCCGACACTGCTTAATAGCTCTGATCTTGAATGGTGGGGAGATGGGAGGCTTTACGCAGCAAAAGAGATGTAGATATTCCGCTCCACTTTCACCGAGAGCTATTAAACCGTGTAGGGGCCTTTCTTAGTTTGAAAACTGTAGTAAAAATAGTAGTTTGAATTATAATGCGTTTCTTAAAATGATGACGATTCTTTACTCTATTGCAGAACGTCACAAACTTTATATTCGGAAAATGTTATTTTGATAAATCTTACAAGTGAATAAAGACTAATGCGGCTATTTTAACTGTTTAAGTTAGGATGGTAGGTAATTATATCCAAAAATCTACATAAAATTTTGTATTTATAAAAAATGTATAGGTCAAGTTTTGTATAATATTGAATAAAAATCTATAAAAATAGACAATGCGGTTTATTTGTAGACATTAGAATCGATAGATTAGTCTACATAATATATGCAATGGGGCTCGTGGTAAAATAAAACTAAGTAGTAAAGCAGTCAAGTTCTATATTTATCGTTTACTTAATTTATTTTGTACAAACTTCAACAATATATATAATAAATATTCAATTAAACCTCTATCACTCAGCAAACTGAACTCACTTTTTTGTCATAAGTATAGTTAAACATAAATAAACAATACAATTGATATTATAACTTATTGTCTAAACTTAATTAAACACAACTTGTTTGTGCAAATATGCCTAATAGTAATAAAGTTGTTTGGTTTCACCAACATAATAAAAATAAGTAAGAAACGTCCGTCGAACGCCATTCATTCAGAAGCCAAGCGGAGCGGTCCGATTTCGCTCGCCCGAGTATCCGCACACAACACACAACACATCACATGTCATGTGTCATGCAACACACACATCAACTTACAAATGATTCATTTAGAATTTATCAAAGCAAATAACGGGGACTACTCCTAACACCAACACCGTAACCGTTTCCAACATTCCAAACTATTAGTTAGCGTTTACTTGTCTACTCTCATGCACGTCCCTATATACAGTAGTAAAGAGAAAATAATCTCATCGTGACAGAGTTAATATTACAGTATTTGTTAAACTAGCGGCTAACAGCGTGCCTTAGCGTCTAATGCTAAAAACGATATTTATCATACTTAATATTAACAAATTCACGACATAAAATATTTCTGTACGCATTCTAGAGCAAACCATCAAGATATTCCTAATTCGATCAGTCTTTTAACGCGTAATCTTATTTAATGTAAGTCATATGTTTTGGAACCGCTCCGAAAGGTCAATTGGGTGGTTGATCTGTTATATAAAACTGAGGAAACTCGAGGAACGCAAGAGAATCAAGCTGCGTGTGACGTCACGCGGCGTGCAGCGGCGCGGGCGGCGCGTGCTGGGGGAAGGCGCCTTGCTGCCGCCCGCGCCGCTCAATCATTACAAAACATTACCTACATAATTATCCGTAATAGTTATTGCAAAATATGTGCAAAACGGTAAGCGTCATTTACTTACGATACACTGACTCTTTAAAAATTTTGCAACACTTAGAATTGTATTGTACTTCAGATCTTTTCATAGAAAAACGAATTGAAAACAACCGACACACAACTATTCGGTGAAATGTTCCGTACGGTTAATGTAAAGCTTAATGTCGTCGAGCACACGTTATATTGCTTCAAGCGTATTACGTATCGCTGCGTTACTCGCCATATCAATAGTTACGATAAAATGATGTGTTGCGACGTGCTTGGGATCTACCCGGCGATAAGCTCTCAATATTTACAGAGTAGTAGAAAATTGACCACTTTCAAAGTTAAATTACAAAAATTCAACGATTTGTTTAATCTGTTGTGCTAGAAAGGACAATACTGTTACAAAACTGAACTGTGGTACGTGCGTACGCGGTGCAACGCGCCTCAGTGTGGCGCGGTGCTTGTGTGTGGCTGGAGTCGCTTCGGGCGCCGCACTATTGTATCTTATCTCGCATCTCATATCCCGACTCTACGATGTCTCAATGCGCGCTATCTTATAGCTCACCGTATGAAATGCACTTGACGTGGCAGCGAACCTACTCTGACTATTCCATCTATCTAGCTACAGATGCCAATCAAAAAATAACAAAACATTTCAATAATTTCTACCTTACTCGGTAAGGGACGTTCAATCTCTTAGGTATATCAATAATATCTTATTGCTAATTAGGGTCATCTCGTCGAGTAGCCGAATCGCTTGTAAAATGCGGATGATCATTACAACGTTATCATCGTCAAAATTGAAATCTGCAAGAGCAATATTAGAAGCAGTACCAGCCCGCTTGCACTATCAGTTACAGGTTCTAGTTTGTAGGCACTATTCGAAACGAACCGCCAATTCTCTTGACGTCATAGGATTGGCGCCTACGCTAGCGTAGGAACCGATTTTCTTTTGATTTTTCATTGAAATCTTAGAAAACGTATCTCTTTTTCGAACCAGCGATACTGATGCCAAGAGAGCTGCCGGCTCCGCTCGAACAGTGGCTGGCTGCAGCGGAGAAGCTCGAGAGCGGAGGGGAAAACCGTTGCCGCACTTTGCCGCTGCAACCTTTAGCTAACGTAATTTAGGGGAAGGAAATTACATTAACTAGGTATGTGAAAAGTGCGCGTTACATAAAATGGCTCGATTACTATGATGCATACTGAATTAGGACGGAAGTGAATCCTGGTACCGATTTCACAGCTGATTTGTTAAGCTTATATAGATATAACTTGCAAAATTTATCTAAACTCCTAACCTCGTGGTCTTCGGTTCGACCTCGCACTCGCACGACGCGCGACGCCGCTGCGGCGTCTCGGTACGGTGAGAAGCTTTAAAATTGGAACTATTAAAAACTATACGGACAAAATTTGATATGAATCGGCGTAGCCATTGCTTTTCGTAAGCGTCTATCAGATATACGATTACACTAACGCCCGATCGCACGGACGACTCGAGACGAATTATGTTTTTAATGTTAGAAACGTTATCAAAACAAACAGCAGAATAGCAAACGATCAAAGTGCTACATCGATTGCATGCCGTGAGGCCGAGCCGAGGCCGGCGCGAGAAGCCAAACTAACGAAGCGTCGCCTCGCACCGACGCGGTACCACTACCGGTGCGATCGCGAGCCCTCCCGCCATGCGCCACTTCGGCATACTGCCATCCAACGACACGTTGCCTTGCCTTGACTTGACTTGACTTGACTTGCCTGACGTACCATTCCATACAAATAACAGTGCTGTTGCTCGATATCATTTCGGGGAAATCAAATGATATCTCACAATCGGTACGTAACGGATAAATTTTCATTATTTTAATAGAGCTCTGTTTTAGAATTTTACAGATAGACACAGAGTGATCTCGTCGAATACAAAAATAAGCTTTTAGAGTTTTCTCAATATTATCCAAATATCTTACATTACATCACTAGTGACGAATAAAAAACGGGCACGCTCACGAATCCATTCCATTCGATCGATCGACGGGCTCTCTCCGGGAACGGGTCCGACGCTACGCAAACGAACGAACGAACACGAATCGGATCGCGACCGAGCGCGATCCACGCTCGCAAAACAACTGTCACTAAAGCATCGGCCGCGGGAATACAAAACACTCGGTCGGAACGTCGTCTAAACGCGAAAGTAGAGGGTCCTGCGGGGCGCTCGGGCCGAGTCGGCGGCGGGTCGCGCGTCAGCGCCGGGGCGGGCTCAGCAGCTCGGGCAGCGGAGCGGGCAGCGGCAGCGGCGAGGCGTCCACCAGCGCCGGCAGCAGCGCGAGCGCCAGCGCGGGTCACACCGGCGCAGGCGGCGGTGCCGGCTCGGGCGGCCGAGCCTGCAGCGCCGCGCCGCCGCCTTGTACCACCACGCGGTGACCGTTCGGTGTGACTGCGTCCAGTAGCACGGCTGTCGCCACGCCCCCTGCACCGCCACCGCCGCCTCCCTCGCACTCGGTGCCCGAGTCGGGAGCCGAGCCGCGCCGGTGCCGCCGCCACGCGTGCTGGATCAGCCTCGCGCAGTACTCCTCGCGCTGCCGCCACAGCGTCGACGACACCGGCTCGTAGCCGATCTCGTTGGGTCGGCCGGGCTCGATGTCTCCCGTCTCCTCGATCGGATTGCCCTTCCGCGCGAAGAAGTCCTTCGTGAGGGCGTCGAGGATGTCCACGCAGAACATGTTGTCCCCGCGACAGATGGGGATGTCCATCGATATGATCTTGTACTTGTTGGGCTTGTGGATCTGCAGCGGAGGCTCGAGCACGTCCAGGAAGTCGGACAGCTGGTCGTAGCGGATGTACTGCGTGCCGTCCGGGTCGAACCGCTGCCAGATCTCGTAGTACATGTCGTAATCGTCGTCGGTGAGACCCTCTTGCACGTCCTCCGTCGCCTGCGGACCGAAATTATTATCATAGTTGCGCGCCACAAAAAAAACCCTCAGTCTTTCGTTTTCTTACGTGTGTTACCTTTCACCATGACTATGGAGGCGATTTGGATAGTTTTGCTACAAAAACATCCAAACCCAGAAGATCCTCATAAGAAAGCAAGGAAGGTCATAGAAAAACAGACTTTGTCAGTAAAAAAACTTAAAAAAATACACAGAAAGTAAATACCTGAGAGTAGTTCTCGAGAATGACGGCGATGTACATGTTGATGACGATAAGGAAGGAGATGACGAGGTAGGACAGCAGGTATGTGATGCCGATGGTCGCCGAGCCGCAGTTGCCCGGATACCCGCGCTCGTTGTCCGGTAAATCACATTCCTCTTCGTTTATAATGCCGTCTAGTACACCGTCCCAACCGGCCGATGTTGACATCTGTATGAAATAGGACTTTATAGACTCAAACTTCAAATTATGATTTCCTACGCCGTAGCGGTTGCAGCGCGTGTTGATTGCAGAGCCCCGAGTCTGTGCATTTGTTTTGACTTACGACTCGAGTATAGCACACGCAAAGCGAGAAATTTTGTTGGGAATTGCACAATTCCCAAATCTCCCGCTAGAGGCGCTTATTCGGGTTTCATACAAAATTTCTCGCTTTGCGAATGCGTTTGCGTGTGCTATACTCTAGTCGAAAGTCAAAACAAATGCACAGACTCGGGGCTCAGAGCGTAGCAGATTAATTTATGTGCTACGCCGTAGGGACGTAGCAGCGTACGGCGTAGCGGATATGAGAATACAGTTCTTTATTAACAATTTTGGTTTCAACTGTTTCAGTCATAAAATAATGTTATCGCTTGAATACTCACTTGAAAGAGAAGAATCATGCTCTGCACGAACGTCTTAAAATTATACACGTCATCGAGACCGCCCTTGTCTTTGACGTGCATAAAGAACGACATTCCGAATATCGCGAAAATGAACATAACCAGGAACAGTAGTAGGCAAATATTGAAAAGGGCTGGCAGTGACATGGCTAACGCGAACAGCAACGTCCGGATACCCTTGGCGCCCTTAACGAGTCGCAGGACTCTACCTACTTTAGCTACTCTTACTACTCTCAATAGAGTTGGCGATACAAAATATTTTTCAATAATATCACTCAACACCAAGCCTGAAACAAACAACACTCATTAATCACTGGTAAAAAAGAAAAAAAAACCGTGCATTTGTTGAAATATACTTACTAAGAATAGAGAACATGACTACTACAAAATCGAACAGATTCCACGGCTCGACGAAGTAATGATATCGTAAGGCGAATATTTTTAATAGGCACTCTGAACTAAATATCACGATGAATATAGCATTGAGATAGTCTAGGACATTGCTGAATGTCTCAGCCTGCTGGTAATGGTCCAAAGTCATCGTAAGCATGTTGAATCCAATGAACAACATGATTATCATGTCAAACTTCTTGTCCGTACATATCTCGAACACTATTGCTTGTGGACGCCACTGTAAAGAAAAACAATCGCTCATTGTTATACAATCACATAACATTTGCCACACAATAAGTCCGTAGCACAAACAGTTGTCAACTAGCGCTACTGACACAGTTTTAACAGCTGGTATGAGAATAATTAATTTTATTATCAGTTTTTAGACACAGTGTTATTTACCTTGGGTCTCGGAATTGCTTTTAAAGGCTTCTTCGACCCCATTTTCTTCATCGCATTGTAGTATTTCTTCTGGTCTTCAGTCATAAACATTTCAAGACTGCCACCGGCTTTCTTCTTCTGTTCATTGAAGTTGTCAATAATTACTCCTATGAACAGATTAAGAGTGAAGAAGGAACCGAATATAATGAAGAACACGAAGTAGAGATACATGTAGATGTTGGTTTCTCGGATTGGTTGGCGTCCCACCTGCAAATTATTGATATTTTAAAACATTGATAATCAACCTTGTTTTTAACCTATATGTATATGATTTATACATATACAGCCCAAATTCCCATTTATAAGGCATGGGTAAATAGTGGCCTTTTTTACCTAAAACATTAATTTACATAATAGATTAACACAGCTATCGAAGTACAATTGTATATTACGTCAAACCGATATTATAAACACCGTGAGTAATATACTCGTAAAAAGAGCATAAAATTAGGGTATTTGGCTTATATTTACCCGACTGCGTTTTCTATAAGGTAACCACCAAAAATCATAATTACCTCTCTCGAATCGATAGCGTCGTTCATGATTTGAATCCATCCTTTGAACGTGGCGACTTGGAAGAGACAAAGATACGCTTTGCCTACGTGATCGAAATTCATTGGTGAATTCTCCCACGTGTAGTTTTCTAGCACACAAGCGTTCTTGTCAGGGATGATTTCATGGCTCAATGTTGTGTGGTTTAAATCAACACACTGAAAAACATTTAAGACATGAAAAACATACAACAGAGATTGTAAAGAAATAAAATAAAAATGTATTAGTTTCGTTTCGTAAAAAAAACGTAGTACCGATTCTGATAGATATCATATAAATAGAGTTTTATTACCAACAAACCTAGATGCTTTCAATTAAAAAAAAAAAGCAAGATAAATTATGATAAACTACTATTTCTAGCAGAAATTAAAACATATAGTGTAAAACTTTCATACTTTTCAAAGGTTCTCAAAGACTGAGTACCTACAGTATACGAGATCCGACAGAATTTTTAAAGTGCCAACACACGCGTTTATATATGCGTATTTTGTTGAAAACAAGTGTACCTACTGTACATACCTTGAAATACTTCCCAGCGAACAGTTGCACACCCATGATGGCAAAGATAAGCCAGAAGATTAGACACACGAGCAACACGTTGAAGATGGAAGGTATCGCTTGAACTAAAGCGTTCACTACCACCTGTTTTGGAAAAAATTGGTTAGGAAACAGAACGAGTAAACTGTAAAGACGGACCAGTAAAAGAAGAGTAGTCCTATGTGATATTCAATTTATGGAGAATGGAATATTTAATACGCTTTTGGGTTCGTAAAGGTATAAATTGATTTTGGAGATAATTATGTAGATTACTTACACGATACACGTATATAACATTCAGGCATTTATATAAAACAGTTAAAGCAACATAGAACAAAACAGTTGCAGCATTATTTTAGTAGCGTTACTTACCAGACAGTATCGGTATGATCATGCGATCTGCACGTTGAATAACGACATTGGAAGAAGAAACATCTAAGTGCAAAATCTATATTAGCATTCCAAGAAAAAACTAAGAACAACTCTAGTTTACTAGCTAAATAGTAAGGGTACGGCTACGACTGTTTTTAGAAAAGTAGAAGAAATTATAAATCCCAAAATAAAACCAATAACCGACTTCTAAAAGAGGATAATCAAAAATAGTGATGATACTAAGCCATTCCCATGGGTGCCACCGTCGATTTCGAGATGAGTTTCTAAAAGGTTGACGATACAAAACTACAGCCAATGATTTGAAAACAACTCTTGAACGTTAAAACAGATCGGGGCTGGGTGATTGATGCAAAATTGTGGAATTGTCGGGTGTGGATTAATGTCCAAAGGTTGAAAGAGTTGTTGAGATGTTGAAATATGTGAGGATGAGAGTGTGGAGCGTGTTGTTTGTGTGGAGCTATGGGGTCTGAGCCTGCGGGTTGCAGAGTACGTACCCTCATGCCCTGCATACGGCTCATGGCTCTGAGCGGACGCAGCGCTCGTAGCGTTCGCATCGTTTTGAATGCCTGTATGCCTCCGGCACCACAAAGCGCCGCTACGAAGTTTATAAGCGAGACCTGATAAAATCAAGGGTTTTTTGAGACACTTTATAGGCATACACGGGCTTTTATAATGAACGGCTGCACCTAAACATATTTCAAGTAGGTAATGATGTAATGTGCAGAATTGCACATAATTAAGTACGTTGAACGACCAACAGTGATTGACCATTGCATCGGTTTTAAGAAGACTAACGACCAGAGATACAACTGAGAGGCACCTAAGGTGGAAGACTTCGAAATGGTAGCTATGTCAGCAAAATTATAAATAGTTTATTGTGGATGATTTCACAGAAAGATATAAGTTGAGTCGACAAGAAAAAACGCGATTGAACCATAATTACGATTAACATACGTAACACAAAAAATATTGCCAATAAGAACTAGCTGGACCAAACATTTAAGTTATCGTGCTAATTCACATAATTTATAATCTTTCCTAAATTAAGAAGACAGCACAGAATGATAAAAGACAGAAATCTTACATGCACTTTAATATATGAAACCTATCTTCGGTTATAAATAGGGTAATTATTTGCGGGACTGTGATTATAGTAACACAAAAGCGGGAACCACAAACAAACAGTACGACACCGAGAGCTCGAGGTAGCGAGGCGAGGCCGGTCGTAGTCCTCGTAGCCCAGACATCGAACAGACAAAGCCGCTTGCGTTGCCCATCGACTGGTAAGAGTATATCAGTTGTCAATGAGCATCGCAACTATACCGATATCGATAGCGCGACAGTGGGCAATCGCGCGTACTCACGCGCATGCCCTCCCATCTGGAGACTGCACGCAGCGGACGCAGTGCACGCAATGTTCGCATCGAACGGAACGCCGGGATGTCGTCAGCACCCGCCATCACAGCACCGTGGTTTACGAGCGATAACTAATATGATATCAATTATCATATAGACATTGCGTTAGGAGGAACTTATTTCTAAGTAACTATACCTAGCCTATTCAATAAGGGCATTTTCCATCATTGACGGGTTTACCTAATAATATAACATTTCTCGCATAAATTACCAGTCATTCTATGTCCAATAGCAAAAAACCTTAGGAACATTTTGAACTAATCTGGAACTGCTTGCTCACCATATTATTTAGTAATAATAAAATCCAAACGGAAACCATTGCCTATCATCTAAGCCATAACTACTATAAATATAAATAAATAAACGTATGCGCTTACCATGACAATAACGAAATCTAGCCAGCACCACGCATTCGTGAAGTATTTCTGGAAACCTAGAGCAAGCCACTTGATCAACATCTCGATGAAGAAGATCACAGTGAAGATGCGGTCCATATAATACAATATGTCTTGAAGAATAGGTCGGTGTGGTAAATGTACATCTTCTAAGGCCTGCAAAAAATTAAACATTTAGAGCCGGCTTCATTATTTTAACGCATCATTTATTATCAAAGATCATAATTTCGTACCAAAGCCAAACTACTGAGCAAAATCATTGTAATCACAGCCGTTTCAAAGTAGGTGTTTTCGATAAGTTTGAATGTTTTCAGTCGCAGAGTACCCCATCCTTGCCAGAACGGTGACTCATCGTCTCCAGCGAGGAATGGAAACCGCTTATAGCAAGGTTCGGGACAACATTCCGCTGGAGAATCGTCTACTACATCCTCGTCGGCTTCCACCTTGATATCTTTTAGACCGTCTAACTTCCCATCTTCTTCTTCTTCTACCATTTCTGAGGGCAAAAGTAATTTACTCAGTTATCAGTTAACCAACCAGTTATACATTTTTAAATATTTGGTACCTAGTAGTACCCACCTTCTTCTAAACCTAATTCTTCTTTACTGGCGTCTTTCTTTTCTTCTCCATCTATCGTATCTGCAGATACTTTATGACTTTCATCTTTAAACGATCTCAACTTGTGGCTTCCGTACGATTTCTGACTGATTGTATCGTCGTCCTGTAACCATTGAGTTATATTATTATGTCTTGATACTGGTAAATAAGCTACGTTTTATGTTGCATTGACTTCTTACCTGTATAGGGTATCCGTGATGATTCAGTTCACAATCCAGTCGATTGTCTCTGTGGTTATCAGTTATTGCATTTATATTATTCATAAGTATTTTACCTTTTTTGTATTTATTGTCACCTGGAAAATATATAATGATTAATATCTGTTCCATTTCTAAAATTATAGTATCAGAATACACTGTTACGGATATTACCTGGTATTGTGAATTCCATTCCATCCCCTATAGCTACTTCTACTTGGTCTTTGAGCTTCTTGTCTTTGTACAGTACCGCGTCATCCAGATCTGTTCCAAGATCTAGTTCGTTGTCGACCCGTTCTGAAGAAACACACCGGCCACACAGAGCCGCTTTTAAGCCTACATGTGGCGTGATGTGACCCACAGTGCGTTGATGACGACCAGACCACGAAGACAGCGCGACAGCGTCCAAGCATAGAATCAGACCAGGGTAAATAAACTTTTGATCCTACATGAAATGATCGCTTAAAATTATCTAAATATTTAAATATTTAAATTTTTATTTTAATAAAAAAAATCTCAAGTTATGATATTGGGACACTTTTAACTGTACTGCCGTTATTACAAGAATTATCTCGACTTTTTAAAGTCAGTTAACACTATTACACTAAACCAGTATTTGTAATATTGAAATATTATGGAGATAAAATTTATATAATAATTGCTGATGAAAAAATTAAGCAAAAATATAGGTAAGTAGATTGCAATTACGCCTACTATATGATCATCATATGCCATTACCTAGTCACTATTACAACTTAACTTATACTGTTTAAGTATGTGAAAATATAGGTACTTACATACGTAGACTGTTATTCACCGTATATATGATTACCATATCTATTACCTAGTTGTATAAGCCTACTAATTTCTTAACATCAACAAATAGGTAGTCACAGTAATGTCTTTTTTAAACACATGTAAGATCAGCGTGACTTAACCGGTATAAGAACAAATAAGTATCATTAGCAACACATTTTATTTTAGCGTTACATTACTTACAGCATTTGTACACAACAAACATGCAATAACACACAAGCTAGGTACATATACATGTTAACACCAACACTTTAGTAAGCAAGGAACGGTTGCATAGTACATTTCAAGCTCTAATGATACACATATATTATGTAACAACCTCGGTTAATGAATATAGGGAAGAGCGTATACATATTTATCATGAAATAACACAAAAAAACAAGGGTAACGATAAGTAACATAAAATATAAGGTCTGTTCTACACTTGGATCACAAGGTCTCAGGCAACGCGCGGTGAGCCACATTACGACAAAAATTAATTAAACAAACACCATGCTTTAAATTTTATTTGTTTAACAGAGCATGCTTGGCCATCAATAAACATTTATATAAACCATGATACATGGATCATACTATTAGGTAGTTCGATTGTTCATATAAATAGTTCTATCGTCAATAAAATAACGTAGTAGTGGGTACTTGTACTAATTCAAAGACTAATTAAATGTAATAGAAGTGTCAGAGCATGTTGCTACAAAAAATATAAGAATTCCAATACCCGCACTGCTGGAAGTCTCGCCCACAACGAGCTAATGCTGAGTTAAATAGATGTCTAAACAAAAGTTCAACGTAGCATATTTACTTAAATTAAAACATATACAGAACCACAACACACATGCCATAACATTCTGGCGAATACACAAATCTTACCGGGTGCATGTATTGCTATCTGATTGGTCAACTTGTTTTTGAGTATTTTGAGGAAATCGGCTACGTTCCTTTTCACCCAGTCTGAAAACCTGGATATTCTGTTGAATGCCTCTGCTATTTTGTTGGTATCCTGGTCCGCGCTTGGAGTTGACAAACTCGAGGAACCGAAATTGGACAGTAACAGGGCCAAGAAAAGGTTGAGTACCTGGAATTCCATAATGTGATTAAAAAAACTATATTACCTAGGACACATTTTAATGAATTTGTTGATATGTTCAAAGAGTCTCTATGTATATGAAATCTTGGTTCTATCAAATATAAACCCAATAATAGTTCAAAGTAAGCGTGAAATTCAAACATCTCTCCGTATAGATAACGTCAAATAAAATACTGACCACAAGATTGCCAATGACGACGGTAGCCAAGAAGAATGGGATACAAGAGACGTCTCCGACCAACATGCAGTCCCACATACTTTCTATCCATTCTCCGCACAACACTCGGAACACAATCATGAAACTGTGCATGAAATCTGTAAAGTTCCATCTCGGTAGGTCTCCGTCGGGGAAGCGGTCAACGTTATCTGGTATAACATGATGCTATGTTAGTTTTACTAAAATTGCCTAGTTCCCTATATAAGTTCAAATATTTTTTTTATGAAAGCAATTACATTAATACGTAGTAGGTACGTTTCTTGAACTCTAAATTGTATAAAATGCGACTATTTACTTGTAAAATATATTTATAGATTATACTATAAAACTTGATGAAGTTGTTTTAAAACATAGTATTTTTAATGGAACAGTTAAAGAGCCACATTTTCACAAATTTTTGTTAACAGGAAAAGCAAAAGTGTGATAAAACGGCAATTTAAGCTTCCAATTCTTTATATAGTTTTCGTCTGTATAAAATTTTGTATCTTATGTAATCTACAGTTTTACCTTTACAAGGGTTTAATTATAGAACTTTGGCAAAAGCAATAACATATCATGCAATTCAACATCTACTTTGCGTTAACGGCTCAAGGACAGATTTAACCTGATGCTATTAGTTCCTACATTTCAGCATGCAAAATTGTAAAACCTATGTGCTAAAGTATAAATATTTATTCTTATGATAAATTGCAAAGTATAGCATTCATAGACTCACAATAACTTACAAAGAATCGAACCATAACAGCTGGTAATGCCAAAGGAAAATGTAGTCGGAAAGGTGAAAGTATTCGAAGCTAGCGTAATGTCTCACAAGTGAGGCGCCTTCTGAACAATAGGGCTTTTATTGCTTTAGGATAATTAGGCTCACTTGGAAGGGACACATCAAATTTCAACACTAAAATGAGCACAACAGTGTGACGCACATAAACACAATATACACTATTCAAACAGGGCGGCGGGTCCGACTAAACTGTGAATCAATGCAGGCAAACGATCCAAACAAATTAAATTCTAATTGAATCACATTTTAGGCAAACTACTAATGTTTTCCAACTTCAAACATTTTTAAATAACATAATTTTGTAGGATGTAAGTATTGAAAAGTATAAAAGGCGCTAATAAGTAAATGCATGGCATGGTTGGAATACATCGTTGGTCTCACGGGCCCCGCCGCCATACCGTTAACAGTTAACATTTTCAAACACCAATTTTACATGCAACACTCCCACCAATTACACTTACCCACATAATTTTTCCCGAATAGTTGCATACCCATCACCGCAAATATGAAAATAATGATGCACAATACGAAGGTCAGATTGCCCAAGGCACCCATTGTCCTACCCATTATAGAGATGAGTAAATTAAGTGTGGGCCATGACTTTGCCAATTTGAATACTCGAAGCTGCAATTACAAATTGTGATACAAGGCGTCACACAAGCTCGCTTACCGGCGCTTCACCTATGCTACTGCGGGTTCCCTTGTCGGACCCCTAACCACTCGCATCCTAGACTAGTGCTATTGATACTCAGTGGTTCGGGGTTCATTGAATATTATGGACTAGGTTTAGCGAATGTGTGCTTGAACCTAGTAATGTGCACGACGTATACTTCTGAATGAGTGGGATATATGTTACTCTTCAACTAATGTGAGAGCTTTTGGACATTTTTTTCACATTGTATTTTTGTTCATAAAACGTATAGGTAAGTATCGAGATAATATTGTGCCTATAAAGCACATAGATCCCATCAGTTAGCCTGATGCGTAAGTTACCCTCGGGAAGCGAAGCTGCAATTCTATGTTACTCAAGGCAAAGCTTAGTCATGATTGAAAGCTGCGTGGCATAGCTTTATAACGTGTTTCCTTTTTAGACTCTGCGGTTTAGAGCCAAAATCGGTGTTATAAAGCCACAGCATGGATTCGAAATCATTATTTTATGAAAAAAATGTTTAATCAAAAGCCCAGTGTATAGATTCTGTAGTGTGAAGCTGATTAATCATGAAGCTTATTTAGGTAATTAGAGATGCTAAATTTTCTTTAAAACATTGAACCATTGTACATAGTTCCTCCCATTCTTACCCACATAATTTTTCCCGAATAGTTGCATACCCATCACCGCAAATATGAATATAATGATGCAAAGTACAAAGGTCAAGTTCCCTAACGCTCCCACCGTCCTACCCATTATGGATATAATAAGGTTTAGCGCCGGCCAAGACTTGGCCAGTTTAAATACACGTAGCTGAAATCACATACACGTTTAGGAATTTACAAGTTCATACAAAACTGTACTAATTTATAACAGGACACACGAGTTTTGATGGAACAAGAAGAAAGATAGAATAACACTAGTTAGATGTTACATTAGAATGTTCATAGTGTTGAAAAAACTAAATAAATCATGTAGTTATAGACAAAACAATAAAGGAGTAGAAGGTAATGCTAATGTAGACAGAAACCGGAAAGATGAAGAAGTAACAGGCGGGTTACTCTCGACCACAGTTCCATTCTGGATCCATAAATTTTGATAGTGTCATTTTTCAGTACAAAATGACTCGAAATCTCTCTAAATCCGGATCCAATCAGGAACGGCGGTGGTCGAGAGTAGCCCTTCAGGTTTGATACGAATAAAGTGTTGCAAATAACTTGAGATACTCACCAAACGAAATGAACGTAACACAGACAAACCCTGAACTCCTTCTAGTCCCAACTCCAAAAGTGATAAGGCCACAATGATAAAGTCAAATATATTCCATCCTTCTTGAAAATAATACTTTGGACTCATAGCCACTAGTTTTAACAAGGCTTCAATACCAAATGTCGCTGTGAAAAACTGAAAACAAAAGATTATCAGTATTTGTATTAGAACCATTTAGTTTGATTTAGCTGTTGTAGTTTAAATACTTACGTAGTTGCCACTCTTGAGCGCTCTTTCCATATCCTTATCCATATCGTGGTGATCCAGCGCCATGAACAGGGTGTTCACAACGATACACAGGGTGATAAATAATTCAACAAACGGATCAAACACCAGTAATGCGACGTACTTTTGAAACTCTAGCCACAACCAACAGCAGTCCCACACGCAGAAGAAGTCTATTGCCTTCATTCCAAACTCCAGAAATCGCTCTTTCAATGTTGGTCCATCCTCATCGTCTTCCGCTGTTGGGAAGTAGTACACTGACACTGTTGGGTTCCGTTTACCAGCGTGCGTGTGTGTGTGTTAAAGAGAGACAGAAATATTTTTGTTAGTATTCGCTCATTATTTTATTTCAGTTTTCCAATAAAAGAAAACGTGTTATATCATCGATAACTCAGCATGAAATTTTAGAAATAATCGATTATTTTATTGGGATCTTAATCTAGACACCAATATCCATATTTTTTGTAATTTTGTATGGTTGTCATTTATTATCATCGGATGCAGAAAACTGGTACTCCAATATGTGACAGTGAGCATCAAACGGTAAAAAACTGGGTAACATCTTAGTGCTAGGTTTTGGTGCAAATCAAACTTGTTCCTACACTTGCGGTGGATTCGCATCGCACTCTTTTAACTTTGCGTAAAAGCTTTACGTTACTACTCCGATAACATTGAACGTCATGGATGAAAACTACTTCAAATATACTTTAATCGCTTTCAAAAAATATGAATATCGTGACAAATCCCACTGATAAAAGCAATCGTAAAAGCGTTATATAATAGTCTTACATCTAGTAACTAATCTAGCAACATTTTAACCCCCGCTATGATCTTCAAAGCGTTTAGGATTACGTACCTACTAAACTAGCTTTACTACTGTTGCTAAAATTCATAACTACACTATACAGGCTTGCATAAGTTTCAAAGGGTTTGGGGCAAATTGGATGGAGCCCAGGTCCCACATTTTTTTTAACTTGCAATGATGGAACTTTCTTGGTTACAATACACTTACAATGCAGTTTTTCAAAATGTAACAATGTCATTACAAAACAGCGGGAATCATTAGTTATTAGACATTTTACTTCGAAAAATTTGTCTTTTTCGATGTTGTTTATCGTATTTACAGGTGTTTACGTCAAAATAATTTCTTTATTTTGCGTTTTCGTGACTGCCGCTGCATAATAGATTATGATAAAACCAACAGAAGTTATAAATAACAAAATTAATCTAAAAATTTACTAAATGCATGGAAGTCGGGACCTGAAATGCCTCAACGCTCTCAGTAGATATATGAAAATAGTCTCAAGATCGTGAATGTGATAACTGTGATAAGTGTAAGTGCGATATCGTACGATGTAAATAAACATGCAGTTGTGATAACTAGATTACGTAGGTGCATTGTGGGACTAGCGACATCAAATCTTGAATACGAAAGAGATGTAAATACTATTGCCATTAGATACTGTTCTTTAAATTTGCAAACTACCAAATAAAATAGTACTACTAAATGTAAAGCCTTTTCTATACTCTCTTTAAAAAAAATTCAGTATACCTTATACAATTTTGCGTCTACAAATGTATTAGCGTCTAAATTTTAAAAAGGGAAGATGTAGATTTAAAAAAAAAACCCATGCCTCAGTTAATCCTTTGTTATTCATTCTATTGGTTTAAATAAGGTGGTAAGATGTCAAACTAGCATAGCATACCTACTTCGGAATTCTAGGTATGTTTTGTTTTAAAAGCAATGTGTTGTGCAGTTAGTAGTCATGTGTCTAAACTTGTTAAAACATTTTTATCATTGTAGCTGTTTATTAGGTTGGCGATAAAATGATAAATTTTGTTCAGGCTAAAATGATAAAAGTATTTATTTTGCATGTAGTGCGTGCAGGTGCAGTTTAACAACTTATCTCAAATCAATTTGCAAAACACGAAAGCAAACGAAATCGCACAGAATATAAATGACATCCACATAATATTGAAATTGTTTGCCAATTATGCTTTTCTTTCGCATAATGAGCAAATACCGGTAAGGTGTTATGTGTCGAGTGTTCTTACTGTAGTTGAGATAGTGTTATTGTACGCGTGTTGTTTTGTTTGTTGTGTTTTATTTAAAGCAATATTACAGAATAGATTAAACACCAATAGGAATGCAACAAGACATAGCGTTGTCACGAAAAGGCGACAAAACGACATTCAAATTGAATTTGGTCTTACCGTTCTGTTCACTAGCTCTACTCTGTCTTCCAGCTTGCTCTATGATCTCATTTAGTACCATTACATCTGAAATTATATAAACATTTTATTGTTAGCTGTTGTACCTCATGCTTTTTGGCAATTACCTCTATTTCGTCACATGCTTTGTCTACTCGTGAGAAAAAGTTAGTATTCCAAATAATTTATTAATTTTTAAGTTTTGTGGTTCACGCACCTCTCATATCGACTACATTGGGCTGTTGCGATGATTCTATAAAAGGGTTGTCACCGGATGGTTTCAGCACTTTACCAGCTTCATCTGTGCACTCAGTTGTACTCATATCCTGAAATTCCAAAGGGACCATTGAATAAACTCTACAGACGGACTTTTCTTTCTCTTTGAAGCACTAAGTAAATCAAAGTATTTTCCGTGTTCATTGAATCTTTGAAAGTATTTTCCGTGTTCATTGAATCTTTGAAAGTATTTAGCTTTTCTAGCTAGATATTAATATTGAATCGATTCACGTCAACGCACCGCTGACTGTATCGCTTGATGATTATCGAACTCGACGAACCGTGTAAGAACGAAGTCTTATTCTTTAAAAGGTACCTTCTATGTTTAAACTTGGCCTAATTTATGGCTGGGAGAGAGTCAAGAGAGATATCAAGATAATTTAAACTCACATATTCCCTAAGTGGTCTCGAGGCAAGCGAGGAATCTTGTCTTGGCAGTGGGTACGCGTGAGGTTGTGACGTCACGCTGTGATTCCTCGAGGCGGACCTGCCTCGTAACCTAGCCTCCTTTGTCTGAGCCTTTCCTCCGAGCAGGTCGCCGTGTGACGTGTACGATAACCGGGACTGATGTGAAGTGTATGACGAATGTCTTGATCCTAAAAAAATATTATTGCAAATAAGTATTCCTAGTCAATACCTCAAAAAAACTTGACCTCAAAAACTTGTTCTTAGATGATTAAGTACGTAAAAATACTGCCGCAATGCGGATGCTAGCTGACTCAAAACAACGCAGCAGTTTATATCTATCGTGTTGTTAGGTATTACTGCGCAGTTGCGTTTCAAATGGAAAATTTATGAAAATTTGCACGTCACGGTACAGTTGTTTTTTCTAATGGAGACGATTTATGTACTGGTAACGTTAGAAGTAAATAATATAAAAGTTGAGTTGCGGTCGATCCAATAATTTTTAATGTTGAATGATTTACATTTGTTTTTGAATATGACTGTACATGCGCTGTAAGTTACTTTGTAAATTAAATTACCTATAATCATGGTGTTTATTATAATATCCTTAAGCAGTACTTAAAACGTTTTTGTAGCACTTACCTAAATTAGCGTAGTAAACTGGAATTATGATAGCACCGTTTTCCTCTGACATTGGGGTGACCGCATTCGAATCATCGGCATAGGGAAGGTGTTCCTGTGCATCCAAATACGTTGACAATACGAGCGGCTTTCGGTCCGCTCCCGGGGGATATCGGTTCCGACCGTTCGGCCTCAAAGTCATCTGATGAGACCCTCTCGAGCCTCGGCGCAAATTGAACGGAGAACCAGGAAGTGACAATGAAGCCTGTAGCACATTTTTTAATTTTAAAAGGACCAATCTATACCCAATGGATCTATCAAATTCAAATTCATGTAATAAGTAGTTGTAGTCACAATTTTCCTCAATTCAGATCGAGTAGTAACAATAATTGACTAAACATTCTATTGATATCTTACTGACCGTTGCAGAGGCTTTTTATACCTAATTACTATTCATTAAAAAGATTAGTTACTTTCATGTGCCGATAAACAATAATAATAGAAATAAAACTATAGAAAAGGGTGTAAAAGATAGTGAGAGAGAAGAAAGTGTTGAAATGAAAAATGTTCAAGGTGGTCTTTTTGCAGCAATGCATAGCGAGATGGTATTAAAGATGATATGAAAGCCGTAAGACGTAATTAACATACCATGGACTGTTGCAAATAGACTTGAAACTGTAGAGGATGCAGAAAACTGATTAAGTAAAATCATAAATAGTCGTTGAAGAGGAAAGGAAGGAGGGTCACAAACACCAATGAGGATTGAAGGACAAACCTGTGAGCCCTCCCGCAGTGGCCCATATGAGACATGTCCAATTTTATTTATGCGTTCAGGGTGAGGGACCTTCAATACACAGAAAATTTTGAGTTCATTATCATTAGAAAATGTACTTAGAACAATAATCTAACATCCACCATATTATAAGGACGGTAATTATAGGCAATGCCATATTGCAACATCGACAAAAGTAAAAAAAAATGCATATCCAAACTTGTGTTGAAGCGGATTTTGTGAAAACAAATTGACAGTGACCTAGAACTACGGGAAGTGTTCTAGCAGAAAACTGAACCGAATGAGATGAACCCTGAACCCTGTAGCTACAATAAGATTTTTCTACATTGATCCCAAAAGAAATAAAAAATATTATTGTAGTTACTTATAATCAGAGTTATCACAGAGCCACAAATAAAATAAATACATAGCGATGATATGGGTGAAAGCAAAAATTAGTCAGGTAACTTTGTTTATAAACACATGAAGTAAATAATGTGGGGTAACCATGCACAATTGCATACTTCTAGATCGTAATCTTATCGTAGCTATGTTGTTTCTTGATTCTACGTCTATAGTCATGAAGACTGTTCTTTTGTCTTTCACTATGTTGAAGCCTCCGCATGTAACTTAATCGAAATTGAGGAATTCATATTTTATTTACGCATTTTCTGTTTAGAACCAATATTATGCTATGGTATAAATAGTTTGACTGAACCTACCTCTTGCATCGTTGATACGTTCAGTTTCGGCCCGGCTCGCTCGGGAACGCTTACATTGCAAAAGAGACAATCTACCATGACAATAGATTTACTATCTCCAATAGTATTACTCATTTATCCCATCTAATTTAGCTCATAATATCATATCATATTTGGGAAGAAACTAGGTACATAATTGTTTTTTTTTTAGAAATAAAACGTTGGCCTGTTTAGACGAGAAATATTATTGGAGATCGGAAAACTAAAACATGCCATGAAATGAAACATCGATTTCATGCCTGTATGAATATCTACAAAATTATTTTTATTGTTCACGACAAACAAAAATCGCGTGCTAAATTATTTGAAACAGATACTAGATCTAATTGAGGAAATAATGTTACTACAAGAGACACTAATGGCGTTGAATTAATTAAAAATTATGAATGAATCCATGATTTCAAATTAAAATAATTGCAGCCAATGTGATCGTAAAACAACATACCTCTAAGGTAGAGAAGTAGAGTAATGTAACTACTACTGATGGGGTAACTAAAGGAAGACATGCTTTTGGCTTGGCAAAGGATTATAAGTTAATTTATTGGTAGTCGTTAAGAAGAACAGAGAAGACAGAGGCAAAAATTCAGATATACAGATTGTAGACAGTTTTAGTGCGGAAAAAAATGCAGATGAGTATATTGATTGACAGACATTGTTTGTAACCAAAGATTTTAGAACATCATTGTTAGTAACAATATACCTATATAAAGCAAATAGGTATCTAGGTTGGTATGTAACACACATATTTATGTAACATAGAGAATTGACGATAGGCCTACGTAAAAAGCTCATCTGTATATTTGCATTTTTCAAACCACGGAACAGAAACAAAACTCGGTAAGCTTCGCACGCACTAAACAAGAACAATTGATTAATAGTTCTTTTCAACTCGAGTTCATTGTGCTAATCATGAGAATGAAGATTGTGAACAACAAGTGCCAACTTGGATTTCGTTGGAAATGACAAAGCTGCGTGAATTTGATGAAATTCAAGTTGAAGAGAACAGCTAGCTGCCAATGATTCAATCATCGTATTAAATAATGAATTGAACTATCTGTTCTTTGCTAAATATTGTTAAAGTAACTAGCTTAGGAAAATAATTATCTGTTTCCACATATTTACATAGGTACTCATACCTACTCATTTAGTTATTATATTTTTGCATTACGTTATATTGATTTGTAAGATTTCATTTTAATATTACATGATTTGACTCGTCTTGCTATAGGGCTTTTGGCTAATGACGAATGAAAGTATTATGATCATAACTTGCTAGTAAAAGTAGGCTATACCTTGCCATAAGCATTTGCTGCAAATTACTTAAATTGTCTGTAAGGTTAATATTTATACAACATCATTAACCACAGACGTTATTTTAGATGTTTTACTATGGTGTGTTGAATCATTGTCAGCTGGTGTAGCGTGATGCTGCATATACTCACCATGCTGACCTTCCTCGGGCGGCGTGCTTCGTGGTGCGTTTCGTTGGGCTTGTGCGTGGGCTGAGTGCTCACCGAGTCCTGGAAGGGATCGCTCCGAAGCGACATCCGCTCGCGCGTGTTGTCGTCCTGATTGCCTCGCTCCTGGTTTACGAACAGCTCGTAGCTCTGACATGAGAAGTCGCTCGGTGACTTGGCGGGGTGTGCTTCGGCGTAAGCGGCTGCTTCAGCGGCGGCCGCTTGCTCGCGAGCGTGGGCCTCTCGTGCTTCTTGCTTGTCCGCTCTTGCTGCTGCTTTTTGTTCCGCTTCCTGTTCATAGAATATCTTTTGTGTATGCCGAACAATGGTGATTTGAGTATCAGTGAATGACTCAGCTTATCTATGTATCTATAGTAGCTAACTTATTGTATAAATTCCCTGAAATTGAGGCATGCATAGAGGGTTTTATTTTGTGTTTTGAAAGCATAATTTTGTCAAAGGGTCGAACTAGATTGGCAGTATGCCAGTTTGGCGAAATGAATTATTTTATAGCCTTCCTTATTTGCTCTCATGCCGTCAAGCTTGTTCCTATCTTAGTATTATTTATTTTATTACTACTATTATAGATCGAACTTTATTATTAGTTATTAGGTCCTTCATATCCGGATTTGTTTCATTTGACGTTATGACTTTTTTAAACTCCTTCGGCTTACCAACTGTTTAATAGTACCACTGATCTATAATCTTACCCTCAATGCTTCTTCTTCCGCTTGTTCTTCCTCTTCCGCTTTCTTCTGCAACTCATCGTACGACATGGCGACGATGGCCAAGATCAAGTTCACGAGATAAAAGGAACCTAAGAAGATAATCACCACGAAGAACAGCACGTGCCATGATCCCGCTGACCTCAGCACCTAAAATAAACAAATAATAGAAGTGCTTAATTGTAAAACTTTAATTTACCGCGTTCTGAGTGTTATGGGTTTAACCATAAAGTAACTTATTGTTTTGTTTTTTGGAAGCAGTAGGACACGATGTACCTATTTCGAGCTTATGTCTTTAAAGTCTTAATTGTACCTACCTACTCGTAGTATGGATCTTACTACTGACCCTTTTAAACCCTACTAAAACCGTTCTTGTTAAGAAAGGTACCCTTACCAATTGGTACAAATTTTCCCAGTAGTCTTGTGTCATCAGTCGAAATGCCGATAAGAACGCCCAGCCGAATGTGTCGAAACTCGTGTAACCGTAGTTTGGGTTCGGCCCGTAGCCTTGCAAGCAGATGTATCCGGGTTCACATTGTCTATAAATAGTATAAAATTATTACCACTTGTCAATCACCTATAATCAATCACTATAGTGTATTTTATAACGCAATAGAAACCGATGAAAAGAAAACTTAAAAAGATTATATCTTGATTTCTGAAGTTCAGTCGTGTATAGTGTCCAACTTACAAGTATTTTGGATTGAACAAATGTATTTTAAAAAAGAACCACTACCAATATAAACCTCTAAGCAATTCCATTGAAAGTTAAGGTTATTTTAGGTGCCTCTAATTACTAAATCGATAGCAGAGTGATAACAATCGGTCTTCTTTACAAAAAATATAGTGGATACAAGTAAAATAGTTTCAAGGTCGGAGTGCTTACCCAGCTCCTGATGAATTTCCACAAAGCGGATATTCCCCTCCACCCCCATACCAGTTGGCTGGAACACAAAACCATTATCATAATACATTGTATTGCTCCTTGGAATATTTATAGAGTAACAGCAAAAAACTCTCAAAAAACTTGTATTTGTCTTGTTAGTGTCACTTCAGAACTTACTCTCATTCTGGCAGAACCTTTCCCAGTTCTCATCGGTAAGGTTACCCCAGGAGCCGTCCTCTGGAAACACCTTGACACACTTCTGCGTCAAAACCCCCATGTAGATCTGCAGGCCCATCAGCGCGAAAACAGACAGTGAAAACATCGTCAGGATTATCACGTCCCGGAGATTCTTCACTGACTCTATCACGGCGCCTACGATGGTCTTCAAACCTGTGTTATACGTAACATTTGTGTATTTTTATCAAGGTTCACTGACGAAAATAGTACGTCTGTCTAATCCTCATTATTTGTCAATATAAAAGAAGTCTCCTGAAAATTTCAAACTCTAATTTTGTAAGTACATGCACATGTAAGTATATAGGCTACAGTCTAAGACAGATACAATAATAAACATCTATTAGTACAATCAGATAAAAAGCATGAATTTACCCGGAATTATGGCTACTGTCTTCAAAGCTCGGAGTACCCTGAACGTTCTGAGAGCAGCCAAGTTGCCGAGATCTATGCCCATCGTCACATAACTGGAAACAGACACCAGTAACTACTATATCTACGGTAATACAAGAAACTACAAAACTAACCACATCGAACTGCTCAATTTCTAGAGTTCAAATTCAGTAATATTTAATTGGCAAAACCCACGGTTCTGACATGGATTTCAGATTCAATGTTTCAGAACTATAATTACTATTAACTAGATAATGCAACATCAAAATGTAACAATATAAATCTACCTTTAATACTACCGGTAAATTGAATAAAATATTCTACTACTCACGCTAAAGCTATAACTACGAAGTCAAGCCAATTCCATGCATCTCTAAGGTATGTGAATGGCTGTAGTATGAAACCCCTGGCCATTACTTTCACCGCTGATTCAAACGTGTAGATCCCGGTAAAGATAACTCTGCAAAAATTCACCTCCGCTCAGGAACCGCATTCAACATAGGTAATACAATATCTTTTAGTCATAACATATCTATGGAATTACGAATAATGAAAGTTCAGTATTCGAACTTGTGATGATCAAAATATGCTTAATTATAACATCTAAGTTATAGTATTGAACTATATACAGATTTATTTCATTTAAATATTAGCTACTGAGTCAGTAAGTGCTATGAGAAGGCACAGTAATGTTATGAATGTAACATTTCTAGTACAATTAAAAATTTGCAATAACACTCCAATAGTCAAGATGGCTTTAAAGTCACTCCATGGAAATGATAAATAAGGGCTGAAACATTAATTATCTATTATTTTATTTCTGGTTGGTGAATAGTAATTGAACATAATGAGTCAATCACAGTCTAAATATCTTATAACACCACAATTAGTGTGGGATCGCATAGGTAGTTTTAAAATAGTTGTATTTTAGACCTACAGCTTTGCAATACTTTAAAAATTGTCTAAAGCGTTAAATGATCTCTATTACAAAATAATTTATATTCCAATTAACTACCTATATATTTAAACGATATCTAGGATTATATTTTACTCATCATAATATCTAAGTATCAATATAAGTCCAATTGGAAAACTAGCCGTAACTAACAATTTTGAAACTAGCGTGCATACTACTAATGTTCTAGAACCTAATAAAGGTATATGCTCTGGTATTCCGATGGTATTTCAAAATTGCAAGTCGAAATTGTATTTTTAAGAAATCTAACTTTAATATAAAAGTGAATTAAAATTATACTTACTCAGTACTTTCGACGGTAGGCGAAGAAGGCATTATCATAAGTATACAGTTGACTAAAATTGTAGTGATGATAAACAACGAAAAAAGAGGATGCACTAATATGTATATCGCCACTCTTCTTATTGGATTGAAAGGGTCAAGCATCCATAAGGCGTCGCTTGCTGAAAATCTGAAGATATCTCTACCCTTGCTTACTACTACGAAGGTCTGGAACAAAGAAAAAGCTAATGTAGGGAGCTCAGCATTTGATTTCATTTTGGTACAATTTCGTTCTCACATGTACATCTCGCAAAGTCGAGCAAAAGCATGAAATCGTCATTACTTATCACTTTTATAAAAGTAGGAAAAAGACATAAGTTAGTAGGTAAGTAAATTATTCTTGACTAAAATGCAGCTTTTTCTAAGCTTCTTGGATTTCCAACTAAGCGAGTGCGCACACCAATGATAAAACTACAGTTATATTTTTCATCAATCTCTAGCCGATACTTAATTAAACGTCAAGTTTCATCGTTTTTGGTGGGCGGACTCTGTAGTTGTATGACTCACTCTCTGACTACTATAATAAGAGTCGATGTCCTCGAGGGGAGTGGAGGAGAGCTCCGGGGGGAAGGTGCCCTGGACCCGCACCGGCAGCGGCAGGCCCTGCTCCAGGGTCGGGTCCGGCTGCGGGCCCTCATCTTCGTCTTCGTCATCGTATCGCACCTACATCCACAGCACACGTTAAACTCACGCAGACCAGATTCCACCGTCAATAATGATACTTAGGGCAGGCAAACAAGCAGCCTGAAGCAGCAGCATTAACTGTCGTTGCGTCTGCATAATGAACCATTTGTAATATATGCGACTGCTTAAGCGGTTTCGTATATTCCAATGAATAGAAGATTGTAGTTCATTAAGCAGTCCCAACCTAAAGCAGTCAGCTACTGCTGCTTCGGGTTGCCGTATATGCCTGTCTTCACCTAATTGCGAGTGACAAGTTACAAGTTCATAAAAATCAAAAAGCGAGGATCTTATTCAATATTTTTTGCATGAAGTCAGAATAACTGCCCCTAGCAGGCGAATAGTGACTTCATGCAAAAACTGCGAACTGATCATCGATTGTCGAACTCCCTCTTAGCTCTTAGACCTTCATTGCCACCCTGGATCCTTATACTCAAAAACTTTTAATACTCCATGAATGGATGAGACAATTTCATAGCTTCGCTGAATGAGAACCACCCGATTATCAGAAACATGACAGCCAAAATGGGTTTCGACGTTGCCACATTCATTGAGATTAGTAACAGTTTCCAAGTTTAAGGTACTTTGACTTAATTTCTATTATATTCTTGACTCTATCATTACTCACTATAAAGATCTGATGGTTTCGTTTGCTATAAATTACACGCTTCAAGCGCATACTTTATAGAAAAACAACGGTTAAAGTTGAAAGAAGAAGTGTAGGTCACAAACCAGGACCATACCAACTCCAGCTGGCGTATTTCGACAAGCTTAGTCGAACCGTGTCGAATGTAACAATACCGCTCTACCACGGACAGTATTGTTACAGCGCAAAGCTTAATTGAATTCAAGTGTCAGTGCTGCTGCTGTCTGTGTGGCTAGAATGCGTATCTGGCGGAACTAAAAGCGTTTTGAAGTTCATACATTTCCCTCTATTGTGTTACCATTCCGAATTTGTTCTAATTCGAAAGGTTTGGGCTGTTCGCCAAGTCACTGAGATAGTACTGTAAGATATCAATTCGAAAACGGTCTCAGAATAGGAGGCGACTATAGCGCAAGCCCATAAAATTATATAATCGAATCATAACCATTGAAATTTAATAATCTCGCTTCAAGTGAACTAATTAGGTATGCACTAAACGCTAGCTAGGTGATGCCACCATGCTAGACCTAGATGACTGCGGTCGGTGATGAGTGACGATGAGCCAGTCCTGTGCAATGCTTGATAATGGTGAATGTCAATGTGCTCGTGTTCTTGAAACTAACGCTTATGTAATAGTACCGCAATGTGTAATCCTACCATTTCATTGATCCGAAACAAAAGGTTCCCGTCGCCGATGACTTCTCATTGAAAATTAATTAAATCGGAGCAGAATGGTACCACTATAAACGCAGACTCGTGAGCTCTATTTACGGGGTTCAAGGTTTGCTATTACCGGGTTTATTGGGACCTTTACGTTGTACTACACAAAGATGTCATGTATTAATGAAGGGCAACTTTAAGGACTCTCTCGTTTGTTTTGCAAATGCCCAAAACATATTCAGTTAAATATTTGTTGAGATGCAAATAAACATGAGAAGCTTTCATTGAATGAACTAGGTACTTGAAGATTAGCTGTTTAATTTATTCAATGATATACAGTAACAGCTAAACTTAACAAATATATTACAAATATATTGCCGAGAAAGCGATGTGGTCAAGGAATAATGCTGTAAATGCGATCAATATGCTTTGATAATGCAGCACAAGTTATCGCGGTTGCATATCTGCGGCGCCAATGTTCGTAGACTCTTGCAATGTATCATGTCACAAATAATTTTGATCGGTTACAAGCGATAACTTGTCAACAAATTAACTTTCTAATAAACGAGCCGTAAAAAGGTAAAAAGGGGCAAGCAAGGAATCTTACTTCTTTTTTCTTTTTCGTCCGCCCCAAATCGTTCTGTAATTTAAAATGAACCGTCAGCGTACTGAACAGTGCACATTCACAAACTGTTTTGTTGTGCCAGTAGTCTTGATCTGTCTTTGTGGTTATTGTGTGTATGCAATAACAAAAGTACTGTATTGAACGGTCTCGTTGCCCGTAAGCTGACAATGTCGATTTGTAAACAGAACACTCCAGTATTTATACACATCACACATCAATCTATACATACAGGTGTCGTACACAAATTGGGTGGATGTAATGAGAATGGGGATTACCTCGCCTTCCGCTCGCTTTTTCTCGATTTCCTTTTGTTTGGCATGCTCCTCTGCTATGCGGGCTTCGATAGCGGCCAATGACTCTCGTGTGAAGGGTCGGAATAGGCTTCGTTCTTCCTCGCTGATCGAGTCCAAGTCCTCGGACATTGTCTATCGAACTCCCCCCGAGTGAACTGCCTACTGTGTTGAAAGATAAACTTTAATACACAAATTAATAACCCTTATCTATCTTGCTGCAAGTTTCACGCTCGCGAGTTCACGAATAACTCATACTATTTTATTATTTGTAATGTTACGAACTAATCTATTCAGTCGGTTTTGGTTTGTAGTTCGTACTAAGTATTACACAACAGTAGCTAGGTATATACGAATATCATCGATAACTCGCTAATCATATTGCCAATGGGCCCGATTCTGTTGGTGCATTTCTCTAAACTTAATTTGTCAGTACTAAAATAATAGTTACTGTTGTCTTTGCCGTTTCAGTTTATGAGAAAGGGGTAGCAACAATTTTAGTCCTGTCAAATAAGGCTAGGTAGTTGAGAATGAAATAACATAACCAAGGACTTGACACTAGAGTCAAACCATGTCCAAACCACCAATCTGTAAATCTGCCTGTTATGACGTAGGCACAAGCAATATCTTATCTCTTATGTTTCGAATAGAGTACCAGCAAGTCACAGTGACTAACAATTTAAGACTTCAACTAAGACTTTAAACAAAAATAATTACCTACCGAAAATAGGCACTTATCTAGGTACGTACCTATAATATGTCGAGTCATTATGATAATGCAAAAATGAAATGCGCGCGACAAAATTTGCCGAGTCACTGTGATTCGACATTCCTATTTAAGCACAGAATAAATTATAGTAGGTACCTCTACCTTTAACCAAGACAAACATTATCCACATTATCATGGTTTACAAATATAGGTAGGTACATTCTTATAGCACAGAACACGTTAGAAGTAAGTCCATAACATAGATTATCAAGAGGTATCAACGTTCTCATAATCAAAGACCACTATACTTAACATTAATTTATGGGCTGGGCCTTATGGTCTTTGTTTCCATTAGACCTTTTTTGGATATCACGCCAGTGATAACGTCCTGGTTTAATTTGGACTTTGGTTCGATGACTTTTTGGTGGACAAAAAGTCGTACCTACCAAAATATCAAGTGGGGTGTCCAGTAAAACTTAAGAGTATTAACCGTATACCTACCAAATTCTGTGAAGATCGGATAAGCGATTCAAAAGATCTCGACGAACAAACATACAAAGCATTTTTGCCCAAGTTGTCACGAGATCTCAGTTGGGGGCGAACTACTAGTAATAGTAGGTATAGATTTTACCTGCTAACAGTGAATGGGCGGGTGTGTGTGATGCGGGAAACGCGTGCGTCCACACGCTCTTCGCCCGCGATCTCCCGCCGACCACCTACGGGCGGACCGCCCTTCTGCGCACACACATCATGCATTCATATATTTGCAACAGGTAGGGCAATGATAGTATTATTGGACTAGTGAATTTGCAATTTGGAACGTAGTCAAAAAACACAATTGCTCAGTAAAATCACATCGTACATCTGAGCCATATTTCCTCGCGATTTGAATTGGAGTTAGACAAAAACCGCATAGCTCGAAGTCAGGAAATGCACGATTCACCTACTGGTGAACTAATATGTCATGTAAATCAATACCTACCTACAAAGGGACCACGCGGACTAAGCCAAGAACAACTAAGTATTTTATGATTGCCACACTCGTATCTTGAAACCAATATGGCTGCCAGTTTGCTAACGACTATCATAAAGATGACTTACCCGTCGTCCGCGAGAGCAGTGTGACCGCGGCTACTAAATAGATGAAAGTTACCACGTTTTCGCTGATAGGGACAGCCAGCAATTGGGCAAGATTTTTCATGACCGACCTAAAACAAACACAATTAACTTGATTTAAAATTTTTACACTCTTACGTTTATTTTCCGTAACACAACTGCTGCGACTATCATTGTTACATGAAAAGTCTCATCCAGTCTGTTGTCTGATATGTGAGAGCTCGTTCCCACTTATCGGGTGTCGGATACCTATATTAATCGGAGGTTCCAGTAGCAAAGCATTTTATATTAAGCTATTCACACTTTTCGGAATCCGATTTTGTGTCGGCGCCGACAAAATGCTTTGCTACTGGAACCTCCGATTAATATACGTATCCGACACTCGACAAGTGGGAACGAGCTCTTACAGGTTTCGAATTTATATACGCAAAATGGGTACAAAAATGTGTGAATTGTTATTATTTATTTATTTTTTGTTATGATGTATCTATAAGATAGCATACCGTATATAGTACAATGTGTAAGGAGTCTAGCTCTAGAGGGCGCGCGGGGTGGTGGCCGCAACGCCCGCGGGCCGCACTGCCTCTCTCCAGCTTGGCGCACGAAACATCTGCATTTGCTCCTCCCACCTCTGTAACAACAGAAAGTACATAGTTAAAGTACCTACAGAAAGTTGAGATACAACGTTGTTGGTAAAACTGGTGTCTATCTACTCGTCATGGAACATCTAAAATGACCGAATACCAAAAAAAAACAGACAAATTATTTCGATCCACAAACATTCCGTCAATGTCGATTGAAAGAACACTTCGATTTAAAGTCCATTATTGTCTTGTTATTTTTATTTTTATTTGTGGGTTGTCCTAATATGTAGATAAGATATTGCCACCTAAAATAAAAATAAATGTATGAATTGTAGGTACAATGTGATTGAAGTATGTAAACAGATAATTACGAGTTACCGCGAGCACGGGCCGATAAGCTACCATATAAATATGGAGATTTCTCAGCTAGCGACATCATAACAAGACGGACCGCGTGTACCAGCACTCTTAAAAATGTTGCTCCTATATTTGCCCATCGCGTTAACTACTTTAGCATACGCTATTTATTTTTACTTTACACGAACGTTTAACTACTGGAAAAGTAGAGGTGTAGTTGGACCAGAACCTGTGCCGTTTTTTGGAAATCTAAAAGAGTCTGCTCTACGACGCAAAAATATGGGTGTTGTTTTTAGGGAGTTTTACGAAGAGTTTCAAAATGAAAAAGTCGTTGGAGTTTACAGGATGACAACACCCGGCTTATTGCTTCGCGACTTAGATATTATCAAGCACGTCATGATAAAGGATTTCGACACGTTTGCAGATCGCGGGATAGAGTTTAGCAAAAAAGGCCTCGGAGCTAACCTGTTCCACTCGGATGGAGACACTTGGCGGGTGCTGAGAAATCGCTTCACCCCCGTGTTCACGTCAGGCAAGTTGAAGAACATGCTGTATCTGATAACGGAGCGCGGAGAGAGCTTCATGGACTACGTAAGCGAAGTGTGCGATCAGAAGCCAGAGTACGAAGTATACCCCCTCATTCAGAAGTACACCATGGCCACCATTTCAGCGTGCGCGTTTGGTCTCGACATAGACACGATTCACGACAAATTAGATGCATTGAAGAAAATCGATAAATTAGTTTTTTCATCGACTTTTGCGCTAGAGTTGGATATGATGTATCCGGGTATTCTGAAAAAACTGAACTCTTCCTTGTTTCCAGCTTTTGTAAAAACCTTTTTTGATGATCTCGTTAGACAAATTTTCACAGAAAGAAACGGAGTTCCGGGGAATAGAAAAGATTTTATGGATTTAATTTTAGAAATGAGACAGCAGGGACAAGTGTATGGTAACAAGAGAAATGAGAGCGATAAACCGTTGTCGGTAGAGCTTACGGACGATATTATAGCTGCTCAAGCTTTCGTGTTTTATGTGGCTGGCTATGAGACAAGTGCCACTACTATGAGCTTTCTATTATACGAGCTGGCAAAGAACCCTGATATTCAAGAAAAGTTATACAATGAAACCATACAAGTTCTCAAAAACCACAACGGAAAAATCACCTATGAAACTTTACAGGATATGACTTACTTAGATACCGTGTTTGACGAGACTTTAAGATTGTATCCTCTTGTAGAGCCCTTGCAAAGGGTTGCCCTGGTAGACTACAAAGTGCCCGGGACGGATGTTCTCATAAAGAAAGGAACAACCGTTCTCGTGTCTCCTTACGGCATACATCACGACCCAAAATACTACCCAGATCCTGAAAAATTTGACCCTGAAAGATTTACCGCGGAAAACTCCAGAGACAGGCATTCCTGCGCTTACATGCCATTCGGTGTCGGCCCAAGAAACTGTATTGGTAAGTGTTTTGCGAAGGATATCTAGTCGGTTCATAGGTAACATAGCTCATGTTCATTGGTAAACTTAAACTTGTGAACTTCGACAAACCAATTAGAACTTCTATTACTTGCACAAACAGTTATGATTGGTTAGTAAAAAACAAACATTTTGAAGAAAACAAGCGTGTTGATTTTGTGTGTGCTAGGTACCTACCTAATGTACTTATTTATTGTTTCAGGAATGCGGTTTGCGAAAGTCCAGTCCCGTGTGTGCATTGCCAATTTAATATCCAAGTTCCGGGTGGAGGTTTCAAAGAACACCCCAGATGTTTTAGAGATGGACCCAAAGAGAGTGCTCATGGGACCCATGGGCGGTATACCCCTAAGGATTGTGAAACGATAGGTACCTTGTTCTTTGTCTATACTATTATAAAACTGTAAAAAAGCCAAAAACTACAGTTAAAGATATGAATAAACGAAATATGCAGATCTACTAAATAAACGATTCTGATTTTGAAAATCGAGTTTGTCTGTTTATCTGTTTGTCTGTTCATTTGTTAACTAACCATGCTCCAAATAGGTAAATTAATAACTTCAATAATATATTTTACTAGCTGATGCCCGCGACTTCGTACGCGTGCGAAACTTTCCACCAAAATATCTGTCAACCCTTTTGCTGCTGTAGCACACAAACACTTGCCAGCTTACCTAGCTACCTACTCAATCCACTCATTTCATTTTTATTCTGTCTAATTTTTGTTTCTTTGGAGTGTTGTTAGTTTAGTTCTTGTGTATTTTGTTTGTTACTTTCTAAGCAAATAAATGTCTATGTCTATATCAACCAGCATACGATGAACCTTGTGCCAAAGGCTGCTTTTGGTTTAGAGAGTTCAAGCTGTATCTAAGGATCCACGTCTTTAATTTAAATAAAATATGGCTTATGTTTCAATCCGGATAAAGGGCTTCCGAATGGTATAAGTTTCATGGTTGAAATTGGTCCAGTAGTTTAGGCGTGATCCGCAAACAAACAAACAAACAGACAAACTCGATTTTCGGAAACAGAATCGTTTATTTAGTAGATCTGCATATAAATTTAGTTTATCTATATCTTTAATTTTAGTTTTTAGCTTTTTTACAGTTTTATAATAGTACTAGCTGTGCCCGCGACTTCGTCCGCGTAATATAGTGTCTTTGGGTAGAATCTTAAATTATTGAGGCTAATTATTTGGTTGCCTGGAACAAATCACTTTAAGCGATAAGGCCGCCCATTGTACTTTGTTATGTTAGTTTTGTACTTACATTGTGTTCTTGTGTACAAAAAAGTGTTATCTACCTAGATAGGTAGATAACGCTTTTTTGTAGATAGATATCTAAATAAACAAAAAGTCGCCGTACTAAGACGCCAACGTGACAATTTTTACAAACTTTGAATGTCATATTTATTTATATCGAACCAACAGCCTAAAAAATAAGTTTCAAGCTCCTAGCTCTAAAAATGACGATACTTCCATACAACTTTCATCCCCCTTTCAACCACTTACAACCCTTTTTTCGCATTAAAAAGTAGCCTATGTCTTTTCTCAGGTTTTAGACTATCTATGTACCAAATTTCATTCAACTCGGTTCAGTAGTTTTGGCGTGAAAGCGAGACAAACAGACAGACAGAGTTATTTCCGCATTTATAATATTAGTATGGATAATTAATAATCGTAACAATCTGATTTTATTAGGTACTAGCCGTCGCCCGCGGCGTTGCTCGCGTTCTAGACCCTTTAGAGTGCGACTTTTCAAAATTATTTTCTTAGTGCACCTTTACACTATTTAAGGATACTACCCTCCAAATTTCATACCTCTAGGACTTATAGTTTAGGCTGTGCGTTGATTCTAAGTCAGTTTCAAAAGTGTTTTATATATATTGATGATGATGATAGAAATGTTTGGTTTTTGATGCTACATTTTCAATGATTAATTGTAACAATCTCTGATTTCATTAGGTATATATAGGAATATTATATTTTTAATGTTACCTTCTTGATTAATAATTGTAACCAACTGTGATTACCTAGATTAGATTAGATTAGAAAATTCTCTATTGCACTTTAAAAATCGTACAGAGGCGAGTTTAATGCTATTTAGCATTGATTGTGATTGTAGGTGTCAAGAAATGTTAAATAAAGAAATGTGATTACATAAGTATCTGTTTTTTATTTTTATAGTACAATTTTTCTTTTATAGCTCTGTGATATTATTGAAGAAACAAAAGTAATAGATGTAGTATTTCATTTAAAAAAGTTTATGTATCGTTGCCTAGGCAATTTAATTTGATTATAAAAATAATCAATAAGCTAGTCCTTACCTTATAAAAAGTTAAAAACAGGATTCTTATAGGTATTAGTATTATATTTTTAACGTAACGAGGATTAGTGAACTTTTTAGTTCACAAATCTCCGTTGACGCCGATGCGTACTCGTAACGGGGATTTGTGAACAAAAAGTTCACTAATCCCCGTTGACGGGGATTGTCAACGAGGATTAGTGGAATAGGCCTTTTTCACGACTAAGTACCTATACCTAGTAATAAAACCCCCAACCGTGTAACTCTTCTGAGATTCTCTTCATCGTTCTTGGTCATCATCAGACCTTGAAGTATGGATCTTGCAAGTTCTATCAATCGAGTACCTACTAGTCATGAAATTTTAAAATAACCGAATGCCAAAAATAGAGACAGACAAATTATTTCTCTCTACAAACATTCCGTCAATGTCGATACTTTGTCAATGGCATCCTTTAATAAAAAGAACACTAAAGATTATATCATTCTTCTTCTCTTCAATAATGGCCTGTGTCCGTCATTTCGACAGACAATTTTGCCAATGTCAAGTGTTAAAAATGTAATAAATAAGTCAAGTCAAGTCATTTGTCAAGTCGGCTGTCGTTTGTTTTGAAAAGAAAATGGTGGGGACACGAGTTTTGACATTTTTTGAAACGACACAAAATCCACCATTTTTTTTCAAAACAAACGACAGCCGACTTGACAAATGACTTGACTTGACTTATTTATTACAATTTTAACACTTGACATTGGCAAAATTGTCTGTCGGAATGACGGACAGAGGCCATTACTGAAGAGAAGAAGAAGAAAGAAAATGGTGGATTTTCTCTTCAAAACCTGACACGAATTTTCACATTCAGAAAACCACTTTACACACATTTATTCCAATGGCTCACACTTTATGTTACGACCGAAGTATTATTGGTTAAAATTCCACCAAAATTAAACAACAACACTCACAATAACACAAGAAAAACTATTAAAATACAAGTGCTATGTGTCGTTTCAAAAAATGTCAAAACTCGTGTCCCAGATTATATCATTTAAAATTCACCACTTGACACTGACAAAATTGTCTGTCGAAATGACGGACACAGGCCATATAGGATAAAGAAGAAGAAGAAGATTTTAAGCCCATTATTGTCTTGTTATTTTTATTTTATACGTGTAACCTTCGTGGGGTCGTTTTAATATGTAGATAACATATTGCCACCTAAAATAAGAGTATGAATTGTAGCTGTACAATGTGATTGAAGTATGTAAACAGACAATTATGAGTAACCAAGCACGGGCCGATAAGCTAACATATAAATATGGAGATTTCTCAGATAGCGACATCATAACAAGACGGTCCGTGTACCAGCACTCTTAAAAATGTTGCTCCTATATTTGCCCATCGCGTTAACTACTTTAGCATACGCTATTTATTTTTACTTTACACGAACGTTTAACTACTGGAAAAGTAGAGGTGTAGTTGGACCAGAACCTGTGCCGTTTTTTGGAAATCTAAAAGAGTCTGCTCTACGACGCAAAAATATTGGTGTTGTTTTTAGGGAGTTTTACGAAGAGTTTCAAAATGAAAAAGTCGTTGGAGTTTACAGGATGACAACACCCGGCTTATTGCTTCGCGACTTAGATATTATCAAGCACGTCATGATAAAGGATTTCGACACGTTTGCAGATCGCGGGATAGAGTTTAGCAAAACAGGCCTCGGAGCTAACCTGTTCCATTCCGATGGAGACACTTGGCGGGTGCTGAGAAATCGCTTCACCCCCGTGTTCACGTCAGGCAAATTGAAGAACATGCTGTATCTGATAACGGACCGCGGAGAGAGCTTCATGGACTACGTAAGCGAAGTGTGCGATCAGAAGCCAGAGTACGAAGTACACCCCCTCATTCAGAAGTACACCATGGCCACCATTTCAGCGTGCGCGTTTGGTCTCGACATAGACACGATTCACGACAAATTAGATGCATTGAAGAAAATCGATAAATTAGTTTTTTCAACCAATTTTGCGCGAGAGTTGGATATGATGTATCCGGGTATTCTGAAAAAACTGAACTCTTCCTTGTTTCCAGCTTTTGTGAAAACCTTTTTTGATGATCTCGTTAGACAAATTTTCAGAGAAAGAAACGGAGTTCCGGGGAATAGAAAAGATTTTATGGATTTAATTTTAGAAATGAGACAGCAGGGACAAGTGTATGGTAACAAGAGAAATGAGAGCGATAAACCGTTGTCGGTAGAGCTTACGGACGATATTATAGCTGCTCAAGCTTTCGTGTTTTATGTGGCTGGCTATGAGACAAGTGCCACTACTATGAGCTTTCTATTATACGAGCTGGCAAAGAACCCTGATATTCAAGAAAAGTTATACAATGAAACCATACAAGTTCTGAAAAACCACAGCGGAAAAATCACCTATGAAACTTTACAGGATATGACTTACTTAGATACCGTGTTTGACGAGACTTTAAGATTGTATCCTCTTGTAGAGCCCTTGCAAAGGGTTGCCCTGGTAGACTACAAAGTGCCCGGGACGGATGTTCTCATAAAGAAAGGAACAACCGTTCTCGTGTCTCCTTACGGCATACATCACGACCCAAAATACTACCCAGATCCTGAAAAATTTGACCCTGAAAGATTTACCGCGGAAAACTCCAGAGACAGGCATTCCTGCGCTTACATGCCATTCGGTGTCGGCCCGAGAAACTGTATTGGTAAGTGTTTTGCGAAGGATATCTAGTCGGTTCATAGGTAACATAGCTCATGTTCATTGGTAAACTTAAACTTGTGAACTTCGACAAACCAATTAGAACTTCTATTATTTGCACAAACAGTTATGATTGGTTAGTAAAAAACAAACATTTTGAAGAAAACAAGCGTGTTGATTTTGTGTGTGCTAGGTACCTACCTAATGTACTTATTTATTGTTTCAGGAATGCGGTTTGCGAAAGTCCAGTCTCGTGTGTGCATTGCCAATTTAATATCCAAGTTCCGGGTGGAGGTTTCAAAGAACACTCCAGATGTTTTAGAGATGGACCCAAAGAGAGTGCTCATGGGACCCATGGGCGGTATACCCCTAAGGATTGTGAAACGATAGGTACCTTGTTCTTTGTCTATACTATTATAAAACTGTAAAAAAGCCAAAAACTACAGTTAAAGATATGAATAAACGAAATATGCAGATCTACTAAATAAACGATTCTGATTTTGAAAATCGAGTTTGTCTGTTTATCTGTTTGTCTGTTCATTTGTTAACTAACCATGCTCCAAATAGGTAAATTAATAACTTCAATAATATATTTTACTAGCTGATGCCCGCGACTTCGTACGCGTGCGAAACTTTCCACCAAAATATCTGTCAACCCTTTTGCTGCTGTAGCACACAAACACTTGCCAGCTTACCTAGCTACCTACTCAATCCACTCATTTCATTTTTATTCTGTCTAATTTTTGTTTCTTTGGAGTGTTGTTAGTTTAGTTCTTGTGTATTTTGTTTGTTACTTTATAAGCAAATAAATGTCTATGTCTATATCAACCAGCATACGATGAACCTTGTGCCAAAGGCTGCTTTTGGTTTAGAGAGTTCAAGCTGTATCTAAGGATCCACGTCTTTAATTTCAATAAAATATGGCTTATGTTTCAATCCGGATAAAGGGCTTCTGAATGGTATAAGTTTCGTTGAAATTGGTCCAGTAGTTTAGGCGTGATCCGCAAACAAACAAACAGACAAACTCGATTTTCGGAAACAGAATCGTTTATTTAGTAGATCTGCATATAAATTTAGTTTATCTATATCTTTAATTTTAGTTTTTAGCTTTTTTACAGTTTTATAATAGTACTAGCTGTGCCTGCGACTTCGTCCGCGTAAAATAGTGTCTTTGGGCAGAATCTTAAATTATTGAGGCTAATTATTTGGTTGCCTGGAAGAAATCACTTTAAGCGATAAGGCCGCCCATTGCACTTTGTTATGTTAGTTTTGTACTTACATTGTGTTCTTGTGTACAAAAAAGTGTTATATACCTAGATAGGTAGATAACGCTTTTTTGTAGATAGATATCTAAATAAACAAAAAGTCGCCGTACTAAGACGCCAACGTGACAATTTTTACAAACTTTGAATGTCATATTTATTTATATCGAACCAACAGCCTAAAAAATAAGTTTCAAGCTCCTAGCTCTAAAAATTACGATACTTCCATACAACTTTCATCCCCCTTTCAACCACTTACAACCCTTTTTTCGCATTAAAAAGTAGCCTATGTCTTTTCTCAGGTTTTAGACTATCTATGTACCAAATTTCATTCAACTCGGTTCAGTAGTTTTGGCGTGAAAGCGAGACAAACAGACAGACAGAGTTATTTCCGCATTTATAATATTAGTATGGATAATTAATAATCGTAACAATCTGATTTTATTAGGTACGAGCCGTCGCCCGCGGCGTTGCTCGCGTTCTAGACCCTTTAGAGTGCGACTTTTTAAAATTATTTTCTTAGTGCACCCTTACACTATTTAAGGATACTACCCTCCAAATTTCATACCTCTAGGACTTATAGTTTAGGCTGTGCGTTGATTCTAAGTCAGCTTCAAAAGTGTTTTATATATATTGATGATGATGATAGAAATGTTTGGTTTTTGATGCTACATTTTCAATGATTAATTGTAACAATCTCTGATTTCATTAGGTATATATAGGAATATTATATTTTTAATGTTACCTTCTTGATTAATAATTGTAACCAACTGTGATTACCTAGATTAGATTAGATTAGAAAATTCTCTATTGCACTTTAAAAATCGTACAGAGGCGAGTTTAATGCTATTTAGCATTGATTGTGATTGTAGGTGTCAAGAAATGTTAAATAAAGAAATGTGATTACATAAGTATCTGTTTTTTATTTTTATTGTAAAATTTTTCTTTTATAGCTCTGTGATATTATTGAAGAAACAAAAGTAATAGGTGTCGTATTTCATTTAAAAAAGTTTATGTATCGTTGCCTAGGCAATTTAATTTGATTATAAAAATAATCAATAAGCTAGTCCTTACCTTATAAAAAGTTAAAAACAGGATTCTTATAGGTATTAGTATTATATTTTTAACGTAACGGGGATTAGTGAACTTTTTAGTTCACAAATCTCCGTTGACGCCGATGCGTACTCGTAACGGGGATTTGTGAACAAAAAGTTCACTAATCCCCGTTGACGGGGATTGTCAACGAGGATTAGTGGAATAGGCCTTTTTCACGACTAAGTACCTATACCTAGTAATAAAACCCCCAACCGTGTAACTCTTCTGAGATTCTCTTCATCGTTCTTGGTCATCATCAGACCTTGAAGTATGGATCTTGCAAGTTCTATCAATCGAGTACCTACTCGTCATGAAATTTTAAAATAACCGAATGCCAAAAATAGAAACAGACAAATTATTTCTCTATACAAACATTCCGTCAATGTCGATACTTTGTCAATGGCATCCTTTAATAAAAAGAACACTAAAGATTATATCATTCTTCTTCTCTTCAATAATGGCCTGTGTCCGTCATTTCGACAGACAATTTTGCCAATGTCAAGTGTTAAAATTGTAATAAATAAGTCAAGTCAAGTCATTTGTCAAGTCGGCTGTCGTTTGTTTTGAAAAGAAAATGGGACACGAGTTTTGACATTTTTTGAAACGACACATAGCACTTTTATTTTAATAGTTTTTCTTGTGTTATTGTGAGTATTGTTGTTTAATTTTGGTGGAATTTTAACCAATAATACTTAGGTCGTAACATAAAGTGTGAGCCATTGGAATAAATGTGTGTAAAGTGGTTTTTCTAAATGTGAAAATTCGTGTTAGGTTTTGAAGAGAAAATCCACCATTTTCTTTTCAAAACAAACGACAGCCGACTTGACAAATGACTTGACTTGACTTATTTATTACAATTTTAACACTTGACATTGGCAAAATTGTCTGTCGAAATGACGGACACAGGCCATTACTGAAGAGAAGAAGAAGAAAAGAAAATGGTGGGGACACGAGTTTTGACATTTTTTGAAACGACACATAGCACTTTTATTTTAATAGTTTTTCTTGTGTTATTGTGAGTATTGTTGTTTAATTTTGGTGGAATTTTAACCAATAATACTTAGGTCGTAACATAAAGTGTGAGCCATTGGAATAAATGTGTGTAAAGTGGTTTTTCTGAATGTGAAAATTCGTGTTAGGTTTTGAAGAGAAAATCCACCATTTTTTTTCAAAACAAACGACAGCCGACTTGACAAATGACTTGACTTGACTTATTTATTACAATTTTAACACTTGACATTGGCAAAATTGTCTGTCGGAATGACGGACAGAGGCCATTACTGAAGAGAAGAAGAAGAAAGAAAATGGTGGATTTTCTCTTCAAAACCTGACACGAATTTTCACATTCAGAAAACCACTTTACACACATTTATTCCAATGGCTCACACTTTATGTTACGACCTAAGTATTATTGGTTAAAATTCCACCAAAATTAAACAACAACACTCACAATAACACAAGAAAAACTATTAAAATACAAGTGCTATGTGTCGTTTCAAAAAATGTCAAAACTCGTGTCCCAGATTATATCATTTAAAATTCACCACTTGACACTGGCAAAATTGTCTGTCGAAATGACGGACACAGGCCATATAGGATAAAGAAGAAGAAGAAGATTTTAAGCCCATTATTAAATAAATAAATAAATAAATATTCACGGACACTTAACACAACGCCTTCTAGTCCCAAACTAAGCAAAGCTTGTACGATGGAAACTAGATGGCTGATAGAATACATACATACATTTTTTTTTGTAAATACATACTTATAATACGTAGAAACACCCAGACACAGAACAAACATCTATGTTTACAACACACAAATGTTTGTTCTCGGTGGGGATCGAACCCACGACCCACAGCACGGAAGGCAGAGCTACTTCCGACTGAGCCATGACGCCTGTCTTATTATTATTATTGTCTTGTTATTTTTATTTTACTCGTGTAACCTTCGTGGGGTCGTCCTAATATGTAGATAACATATTGCCACCTAAAATAAGAGTATGAATTGTAGCTGTACAATGTGATTGAAGTATGTAAACAGACAATTATGAGTAACCAAGCACGGGCCGATAAGCTAACATATAAATATGGAGATTTCTCAGATAGCGACATCATAACAAGACGGTCCGTGTACCAGAACTCTTAAAAATGTTGCTCCTATATTTGCCCATCGCGTTAACTACTTTAGCATACGCTATTTATTTTTACTTTACACGAACGTTTAACTACTGGAAAAGTAGAGGTGTAGTTGGACCAGAACCTGTGCCGTTTTTTGGAAATCTTAAAGAGTCTGCTCTACGACGCAAAAATATTGGTGTTGTTTTTAGGGAGTTTTACGAAGAGTTTCAAAATGAAAAAGTCGTTGGAGTTTACAGGATGACAACACCCGGCTTATTGCTTCGCGACTTAGATATTATCAAGCACGTCATGATAAAGGATTTCGACACGTTTGCAGATCGCGGGATAGAGTTTAGCAAAACAGGCCTCGGAGCTAACCTGTTCCATTCGGATGGAGACACTTGGCGGGTGCTGAGAAATCGCTTCACCCCCGTGTTCACGTCAGGCAAATTGAAGAACATGCTATATCTGATAACGGACCGCGGAGAGAGCTTCATGGACTACGTAAGCGAAGTGTGCGATCAGAAGCCAGAGTACGAAGTACACCCCCTCATTCAGAAGTACACCATGGCCACCATTTCAGCGTGCGCGTTTGGTCTCGACATAGACACGATTAACGACAAATTAGATGCATTGAAGAAAATCGATAAATTAGTTTTTTCAACCAATTTTGCGCGAGAGTTGGATATGATGTATCCGGGTATTCTGAAAAAACTGAACTCTTCCTTGTTTCCAGCTTTTGTGAAAACCTTTTTTGATGATCTCGTTAGACAAATTTTCAGAGAAAGAGACGGAGTTCCGGGGAATAGAAAAGATTTTATGGATTTAATTTTAGAAATGAGACAGCAGGGACAAGTGTATGGTAACAAGAGAAATGAGAGCGATAAACCGTTGTCGGTAGAGCTTACGGACGATATTATAGCTGCTCAAGCTTTCGTGTTTTATGTGGCTGGCTATGAGACAAGTGCCACTACTATGAGCTTTCTATTATACGAGCTGGCAAAGAACCCTGATATTCAAGAAAAGTTATACAATGAAACCATACAAGTTCTCAAAAACCACAACGGAAAAATCACCTATGAAACTTTACAGGATATGAGTTACTTAGATACCGTGTTTGACGAGACTTTAAGATTGTATCCTCTTGTAGAGCCCTTGCAAAGGGTTGCCCTGGTAGACTACAAAGTGCCCGGGACGGATATTGTCATAAAAAAAGAAACAACCGTTCTCGTGTCTCCTTACGGCATACATCACGACCCAAAATACTACCCAGATCCTGAAAAATTTGACCCTGAAAGATTTACTGCGGAAAACTCCAGAGACAGGCATTCCTGCGCTTACATGCCATTCGGTGTCGGCCCGAGAAACTGTATTGGTAAGTGTTTTGCGAAGGATATCTAGTCGGTTCATAGGTAACATAGCTCATGTTCATTGGTAAACGTAAACTTGTGAACTTAGACTAATCAATGAGAACTTCTATTATTTGCACAAACAGTTATGATTGGCTAGTAAAAAACAAACATTTTGAAGAAAACAAGCGTGTTGATTTTGTGTGTGCTAGGTACCTACCTAATGTACTTATTTATTGTTTCAGGAATGCGGTTTGCGAAAGTCCAGTCTCGTGTGTGCATTGCCAATTTAATATCCAAGTTCCGGGTGGAGGTTTCAAAGAACACTCCAGATGTTTTAGAGATGGACCCAAAGAGAGGGCTCATGGGACCAAAAGGCGGTATACCCCTAAGGATTGTGAGACGATAGGTACCTAGTTCTTTGTAAAATATATTATTGGATCTATTGATTTACCTATTTGGAGCATTGTTAATTGGTTACCACTGACATGCTTCGCAGGGCACGACGTAACCTCATAGCAAATATCTCGTTTTTTTGTAAAAAATACGTTGTATTGTAATCGTGTCTCGATCCAAAGTTCTCGTTATTACTATGGATACTACTATGGCAAGGGTGCGTTTATAAGCTCATATATATTTTTAAACTCCCACCGAAAAACGGAAGGGATGTTATAAGATTGACGGTATTATATGTCTGTCTGTTTGTGTGTCTGTATGTCTGATATTTGATAGGTATTACTTGTGTATTATGAATTAATTATCTGAAACTAGCTGATACCCGCGACTTCGTACGCGTGCGAAACTTTCCATCAAAATATCTGTCAACCAGCATACGATGAACCTCGTGCGTTTAGAGAGTTCTAGCTGTAGGTATCTAAGAATCCACGTCTTTCATTTCAATAAAATATAGCCTATGTTTCAATCCGGAATTTCATACCTCTAGGACTTATGGTTTAGGCTGTGCGTTGATTCTCTGTCAGCTTCAAAAGAGTTTTATATATATTGATGATAGACTAGAAAACATTTTACAATGTAAATATTAGGTAATCATGATATTTTTTTACGATTTGTAATTTCCCAAAGTTATCTTGATAAAAATCACCTAATCACGTTGCTCAAGTGGCTCAACTTTATCGTGTGCTGTAAATATTTGTCATTGTTACATAAGTAAATAAATGTTTGTTTTTATAAATTGTTTATAACTTTTATATTTTGATAGTGTATCACGGATTATGATAATAAATAGTTACCTAATGATAGTACCTAATACAATTTCAGATAAGGTTTATCAAATGACACTTACCGAATTTTGACAGGCGTACCTATGTCCGATAATAGGTAACCATTTACAATCAACACTATTGCTGGTTTCTCGAAGACTTTCGGGCATAATTACAGTCTGAAACCTTTAGGTATAAGTAGTTCATCTCAAAATACTTAAAATTATAGATTTTATGAACTAAGATCCATACTACAAGGTCTGATGATGACCAAGAACGATGAAGAGAATCTCAGAAGAGTTACATGGTTGGGGTTTTTATTACTAGGTTCAGGTACTTAGTCGTGAAAAATGGTTCACAAATGCCACAAAAGTTTTGATGAAAGATGCAGAAAATATTTTAAACTGAAACGTTTAACACATTAAAGTAATTGAAGAAAGATAAGTAACCATTTGAAATTCAAATGAATGGCAACATTATTTAACATTGCGCTGTGTGTTTTTATTATATGCTATGATGGTTTCATTCATCTGTCCGTCGGCGCCGACAAGTCTACAATCTCCCTATTTGCTCGACTTTGAGGACGTGGTGTCTGAGAATCTTCTTGGAACCAGACAAGATACACACGATTTTGTTATTACATGAATAACCTGCGCAGAAATCTGCATAACTATAATTTCAAGAACAACTATAGATACCTACTGTAATCACTAGTCTGATTCTAGCTTTACGTACCTACCTATTGTTTTTAAAAGTGTTGGTCGAATACCGTTTAGACACAGCTTTTTATTTCAACCAATATAAAGTCCTAGCACGCGCTAATCCGAAGAATTTAAAATGAGTTCTTTGTCTCGGTATCATCTCGGGACAGCGAGGCTCGACTCCAACGAGGTCAAGGCATTTGTTTCCCTTGGCGCGGCAGTAAGTAGCTCTGCGGTTTTGCCGACTTCAAAAAGATACGACTTTTGTTATAGCGGTACTTGTGTGTCTAAGGCCTTCGGCACACTTGACGGAAATTCCGTCGCGGACCTTTCCCGACGGAACGTCAATACAAGTTATTGCATATAAATTACAAATAGCGGGCACACTACGCGGAAGATCCGTCGCGGACGATCGTATGGTAACGGATTGACTCCCGCGGAAGTTCGGCGACGGAGTTACCGTCAAGTGTGCCGAAGGCCTTAGCGTGGATTGAAGCGGTGTGGTATCAAATATGGTGTTATAAATAAAATAACGCTGATTATACTTTCTACTATTGTTTTGGTATTTTTTAGAAGTAAAGTGTGTGACTGTTTATCATCTGAGGATGACCAACAACGTACATAGTTGATTTGACTAAAATAATTGCACACTGTTCTATTTGAGAGACAGATATTATTTGCGTCTTACGAAGTGTCCAAGCATCGATGTAAGAAACGGTAGATATACCTAGGTACAATATGGTAGAAAAGATAAAAACATATTTTAGCATATTTCATACCTAAACCTGGAATCTGAAGATCGAATGAGCCTGAATGCAGAAGGGCCAAAATCGAGTGGCATTTGTATGAGGAGGCTTGTGATGGCTAGGCTTGCTTAGTCAATCTTTATCGATTAGGTATCTAAGTTAAGCGACGTTCTGCGCGGTCACTATTTGGATAGGTGACCGTTAGTGGGATTTACATCTGCGCATCCGTGCTTTAGAGAGCACGTTAAACTGTCGGTCCCGGCTCTAGCAGTCGTTTAGCCACGGAGTCCTTCAGGCGGTCTAAAATCTCCTACGAGCTTGCTTGCCTGCTATCTAATATGATGGTGATTTTTTTTTTAAATCATCCCTACTTATTTTGCTGTTAGAGCGTGTATGAAGAAAAAATTAGGCCCCAATCTCTGTGAAAACGCCTCTAGATGTAGGAACCAGGTCACGGCAAGCCAGCGCAATAAGTAGGTACCCAGCAGCTACTTGCTTTTGCCGGTTTTTTAAAGAAGCTTCTCTCTTTGTTCTGGTATCGCCCGCGGCGAATTAAAGTGTGGGTGTTTCATTTCAACTAATTGGAAAAACTATACCTAATAATGCGGAGTATTTAGTTGATGTGGACGATTGTAGGTCGTCAAGGAAGATTATTTCTAAGTGGTGTTCCATAATTTATATTATTAGTGTTCCTGCTAAAAATATGCTCTGCAGCCCTGCGTGCGACTAGGCATTGTAGTTACAGGTAAATCCGTGAAGAATAATTAAAATAAACTATGCTTTAGTCTGTCCTCTAAATAGATCGATTAGTTTTCTTTCGCTCGGTAAATAGGTAAGTAAACTAAACATAATGTACTTATAGAACCTCTTTTACATACTCACCTATTGCTACGTTTGTAAGGTAGGTATGGAAAAAAACATGTTTTTCATTACAACAGAGTTATTTCATTTATTATTTGCGACCACAATTACGTAGGGTCCACGGCGAACCCTCTCTAGAGTGTTGGTCTCTGTTTCATTCTGTTTATTGTCAGAGTTGACCTTGTCAATCCAACATAAAAAATAGGCCTTTACATCTATTGAAGATGATTTAAACAGCGTCAGGAGGCAACCTATGCCTACACTTAATGGGACACTGTTGTGCCTGGGACAATATTTAGATGAAGTAGGCTTGAATCCAACATAACTCGTCAGAATATTGAACCTAATACTTATTACCTACACGGCATAGCAACCGTAGGAAAGTTATCTTTAAAAAAAAAAGATTTGATTTCCACCTTAAAGCTTAGTGTAAAATTCAGCAGCTACTTTCAAACTACTCCAACTCATTGAACTCTAGATAAGCACGGATCCGGTATCGATAACTCAGAAAGTGGTTGTGAAACCGCTGGTAGGTAACTTGCAAGTCTGGACTGGCGGGTTGAACAAACTCAGTGCCGCATTGATCGATACCGGCACAAGCCAACACTAGCGATAGCTAAATACATTGCACAGCAATCGTTTTACGCAGCCAAAGCTTTAGTAAACACATTAGTCATACTATGAGCTGGAATATATGAGACGGATATATGAGCAAAGCTAGGCATAATATCTTACTTTCTCGACGGAACAAAAAGACGTTTTCATGGTTCTCAACTCATATTGGAGATTGGAGGAATCTCAATTGCAGGAAAATCATGAAAATATCAAGGAACTCGCGAGCTCCATAGCGACAACTGAATTTAGTATTGAAACAAGCACGGTGGGTAGGTTAGCTTCTGGCTTTTTTTATACAGAAACAATTTATCTATTCTTTGGCAGAAATAAGCCTTTACTTACACTTTTTGCACGCTGTAGTTCACAAAAACAGTGAACAAAAGATGCACATTTCCAGATATGGTATTTATTTACCTTTAGCCAGGTTATATTTAATCTGTGGTTTGGTTGTCCGCAGTCATTCAAGGTCACTGGAAGTTGTTACAGTATTTTCTTTGTACTATGGAAAGCGAGGCCGTCAAAAAAAGTGTTTTAAGGGGCTAATAAGGCTAAAAATTGCATACTTGATGTATATCTATACATTCAAGGCAGTGCACCACACGACCACACGAACTACGATTACTATTAATTAAGTATTTTTTACAATATTTTGCTAAATTAATAACTAGGTAATCATTTACATATATAATTCTTACTAAATTCTTATAATATTAGATGAAGAAATCAAAACAGTTGCTGTTACTAATGTTAACTGTTACTAATTAAATACTCTGTCTCAAACCAGATTCTTGGAAATAAATTATTTAACAAATCTCAATTACAAAGGCTGTAAGAAGGAACGTTATGAATTATGTTGCCAACTGATGTAATTATATTCTCAATTGAATAAACATTACACAAAAAGATTTATGGGCGTAAAATTAGGAGATCAATAGCGTAAGAACTTACTGGGAGACCAGAAACCAGCGCAATTTTCAGAACCTATCCTTATGTATAATATTTCTACTTACAAGAACTTTTTCTCGTTCTTTTACTTACCAGAAGCAAAATAATGAGTTCATGCTTAACTTCATGGAATACATACTTTAAGTAAATATATTACTTTCTCGCTAGTACTTTTTAGAATCTAGGAATTAGAGAGTTTTGAAAGTTGTTAAAGTTTCGTGTAAAAAGAAAAATATGCTTCAAACAAGTACTTTTTTAATAGATTCATCTTTTTTTAACTTAGCAGATACACTGGTACACACTCAGAACTATTTTGGTAAAGGGGGTATACGTAATAGTTTTTTTGGTGATAATATAATAAAAGTAGTCTAAAGGTCGATGGTACAAGCTACTTAATATATGAACTTTATGTTAGAGTTCAACTGTACGAGTGGAAGCACTTTTAGTAAAACTATCGATTTACGTCCAACTGTCTTGTCTTGAGCATGGAGCGAGACGTGTCGACGACCTTAGAATGCCCTTGCTTCTTCACTGATCAATATAAAAGTATCTGACTTATCTACATTGAAAATAAACTCCCACACATGCAAGCTTTAATGCGCATTTTACATTTGCTTACGTCATGCTCGAAATGCAACCAACAAAGATGGCACTTCGTCGTTATGAGTTTCGAAATAATACGAATCCTATCCTACTAATATTATAAATGTGAATGTAAGTTTGTTTGTTACGTTTTCACGCGAAAACTACTTAACCGATCATCATGAAACTTTGTACACATATAATAATAATATTCACGGACACTTAACACAACGCCTTCTAGTCCCAAACTAAGCAAAGCTTGTCCGATGGAAACTAGATGGCTGATAGAATACATACATACATTATATTTTTTTTAGATATTCTTGCCGGTATTAGAAGTAACATAGGATACTTTTTATCCCGGAAAATTAACGGGATCCAATGGGACGCGAACGAAGTCGCGGGCGAAAGCTAGTAAATAAATAAATCGTCGTAAGTTTGCAACCAAAATACTTATACATGTTAAATTCGCACTTCTGTCTGTAGGCATTAGAAACTACAGGTCATGATCTGATACAACACTCTGAACAAAGGAACTAATAGTCCCAGATCATGTTAAATATTTGTCTCTCACTAACGCACACAGTTAGTCACATATTCTCGTTAGGTTAGGTCATGCCTTTTTTTTATCCTATTAACTAAAGACCGCCCTATCTAAAATAAATATCGCGCCACTGAAGTGTAAACTGAAGTGTTACTTATTTCTATACGCACAAGGATTGTTTTGTAACACGTATGTGTACGTTAAAATAAAGGAAAAAGTGTTGAAAACGAACGCATTTTTTTAGGTACATTGCTAGCAGATTAGACAGTTATATCTACGCAATGAGTACGCACTACGCAGGTATGTGTCATGTGTATTGTGTAGTCAGTGTTGGTGCGTAGTCGGTTGTCTACGCGACGCCTACGCGCCTACGAAACTCGTAGCACATTTTTGGTCTCTACGCTAGCGTATTATTGATTGTTTACATTTACAACATCGAAATAAAATTATTTTGGTGTTCTTTTGTTCTGTACTTACTTTGTGAGAAAATTTTATTATCTACAAATAAGTTGCTGAGAAATTATTGATGAAATTCTGAACTGGTACAAAGTTTCCAAATATACTGTTAACTAAAACATAAAACAAAAAAGTTTTTCTTTCTTTTCTAAGCGAAGGCAAAAAATATAGAAAACACTGAAAAGTCGAGGTTTTTACACTTAAAAACTGTACCGTAGGCGTCTGTTATTAGGTCAACTGGCACTCGGGAGCACACTGTACCGCGAAATAAGATATCCACGATGCACTTTTAAACATTTTATGGAAGGCAAGCATAATTTATTTTACGAAACAAACTTTATTACGAGACTAATTTTGGAGCATAGTGCCAATAACGAAATATCAAACGAAATATTAGTAAAAAATCATTTACTTAGTGCAAAAGTAAGCTAAACTTTTGTGTTTTTTTTGTTCGTTTCGCAGGCTTACCAGAATGTATTTCTTTAGAAAAACAATACCTACATTACAATACACCTTTGTCCTTTAAGAAAAAAAGTTTCTAAGCTTCAAGAGCAAGGCGCGAGGTATAGTATTATATAATCTGTGGCGCAGGTAACAACTACCTAGTAAGCAATAAAAAGACTGTTTTATAAGAAACTAGCCGTCGCCCGCGGCGTTGCTCGCGTTAGAGTGTGACTTTTCAAAATTCCTTTCTTAGTGCACCTCTACACTATATAAGGATACTACACCCCAAATTTCATACCTCTAGGACTTATGGTTTAGGCTGTGCGTTGATTCTCTGTCAGCTTCAAAAGAGTTTTATATATATTGATGATGATAATGTAACAGTGTTAATTGAGGTTCAAGCTCGGTAGGCTTGAGCAAATCAAGTTAGCCGGCAAGTGTCGAGTTACGCATTACAAGTACAATGCTCTTACTGCACTCTAATCCGATTTACCCCTGAAGGGGAGCATGTCCAGTGGGCTCTGGACTCAGAGGTAAACCGATTTTCATACCCAATGATTCTGCTTTGCTTGAGATGAAGGATCTTTTAATATTCGATGTCTTTTGGTTGTTTAATATAGACCATACTCCTTGTAAAACGCACTTATCTACAAATAAACCCGACGTAATCTCGGAATAGTCCTATTGTGCCTTGTATCTTTTGATCAGAACTTGCTTGCCAATACAAACACAAAATAGTTTGATTTAGAAATTAAACCTTGTCTAGTATAAAAAAAACCTTTTATTCGGGAGTTACGCGAGCAGCCCCATTGGCAGACGTTAGATATCTGTAGCTATAAATGGAACTCACCATGTCGTCCTAGTTCCGGCTGAATCTGCGCGTGAAGAGAGAACAGTATCTTAGACATCCCACGCTGGAAAATAGGTCAGACACGCTTTTATGCCTGGGCATATTCAAAGGGAAAATAGACGTGGAAACCACAAGAATGCTTGATCTTTGAATGCGACCTCCCACTGCTGTCTCATTAGTTTTCGAGCATCACACGATTACGTGCTATAAGTCGTGAAGTTAAATGTTTAATGTTCTAAAGATGGATGCGACAGGTCTGCGACAAGCGTAAGTAATCAGTGCTGTCGAATGTCTTGCATGTAAGTAGGTAAAAATGTGGCGCTTCTTTTGATTCTTTTTTGATTTTTTTTTATTGAACTTTAAGTGCTTTTAACAGGGGTCAAATCATTTTTATGCATCTTTTTCGATCTCACTCGTTACTAGTCCGAGTTTCTAGTAGGAAGAAGAGTTTTACTTATTTACAAAACTATTCTCAGTCTGCAGTCGATAACAGCCCTTGTCACTGATCAGTCGCCAGTTGCGTAATACAAGAGACCGTTCTCATTCATGACTCGTGGCGCTACAGAATTCAACCCTTGTCACAACTTTTATGTACCACCTTGTTATAATCGATATGAGAGAATTTCTACTAGGTAAGCCTATGCTGATACAAAGTTACGTAATTACATAGCAAACATTCTGAATAACATTGTTTGTGGCTAAACGAGGTAACCCACACCGTGGACTGAGCGAGCGAGACTATTATTTGCCCCACCCTACCCTCGGGGCACGGTATATGCAATGCATTCTATCTATACGTAAAGATTGGCTTCTTGGTATCCTATCAAGATCAAACGATTCATAATTATTAGAAGATGTAGATTGTAGATGTCGAAACACGTATCTCTGTCAAGATACAAGTATTCACACAGAATTCTGATCAAATATGTAGAGCAAACAATTATCCGTCTTGCCACATGAATTGAACTTTGCTTTTGCAATTTAGTTTTTTGTATCTTGAAGTTTCATCAAAATAACTCTTATAGCTCCAATGCATGGATTTAGATTGACAGCTACCATGCCAGTGAGTTTTTATATGGGCATCACGTAACTTCAGTCCAAAATAAATTGTGGAAACTCTCCAAAATAAATATCCTTTTGTAATACAAGATCAGTTTCACAGCTGGCTCGCAGCTAGCATACATATTTGTAGAGGCCAGATATGTCACATTCACCCCTAGTTCCGGCCTTCACACACGTACATCTGTATTGCTGTACATACCTATAGACAATGTACAAGGCTCCCTCAGTTTAGTAAGCAATGGGGGTTGCGCCCTTGACCTATTTTTATGTTGTTCCTTCGTGTAATTAAATGTCAGATGTACAGAGTTAACAGACATTTTTTTAGGAAATTAAATTGGTTTTTATTTCGTTCGTCGCGCCTTTCTTTAAAATAGTGGTGATTGAGTTTGATAAATGTATTTTTTCCGCTTTGAAACAACCAAAATAGCAGCTAGCTAGCTTCAGCTTCACCAAATAAATAAATGAATTCTAAAAGGTTCTTAGCTAAAACCATAATTATTACTTGTCTCCACCTACCTAGCTATTCTGTGATAAAACGTATTATTTTTAATAAATTAGAATAAAATTTGAACTCATCACCAAACATTTTTAAATTGAAATGATAAAACGTATTATTTTTAATAAATTAGAATAAAATTTGAACTCATCACCAAACATTTTTAAATTGAAATGAAGTAGTTTTTTTTTGATCTCAGACCAAAAAAAGGTGAAGTGGTAAAGAGACATCTCTCGCTATGAAAATGTATGCATTAAAAATAAATCTTTAGGAAGTAAAAGTTGGTGCGATACGTAATAGCAAACAACAGAATAAAATTAGTAAGTTCGCACGGGCAAAGTCGCTAGCGACAACTGGTAAATTCGGTAAATTGTCCTACTTCGGTTGCCAACTAAATTGCATAGAAACCCCTAATGGTGTGCGTATTTTATAAAAATCGATGATACCTATAGGAACAGGCAGGTCGGCGATGGATCGATTCCCTGGCGCCGACCCGGTCAACCATCGCCTGCCTCGTTTGACCCTCGCAGTGGGCCACGCGCGGTCGATAATACCTGTTTCTCATGCCATGATGCATTTAATGGTATATGAGACGTGTTTATTAGGTCTGTGTACTGTTGCAATAAGACGAGTTAAAAATTTGCAGAGAAAACATTTTTTAAGAGTTTACGGGAAGAAGAGAAGAATATAATAATAAAATTAAACTATCTAGGTACCTAGTGGGTTAATAAAAAATGTGTACTACTATTATTGGATGAAAGAACTGAAATGCCCATGAAGGTAAAGCTTTAAAGCTTTTCACCCTCCGTCGTCGGGTACAAAACTTTTTTTTTTAAGTGTGTAAAAAATTGAACGGTACCTACAAGAAAAACAAAAGTACGTACGAAAATAGTTTTTTAAAGCAGATAGATAGATATACCTAAGCATTTGAGCAAATCGCTTCATCATGCGGTATAAGCAACTACAGTAGTATCGACCGTTCTCGGAAAACGGTAACCTGGTTCAGAATTATAAATGTTGCTTCGTGCTACTGCCTCTGTGATTATCACTAACAGCGTATTTTACGTAGACAAAACAATCGTTTGTTAGATAGTTATCAAATTTCCTCCTCAGACTTCAAAAACCCCTTTCAAAATCGCCAGATTGGCAATGGTTTCGAACCTAAAACCGGTACGGCGAAGAGAATTATTTGTGACGAGCAATAAAAGCTGTTCGTAAAATTTTTTTTCGCGTACGTTTCCCATTGAGGGTTAATTTAGGTAACCTTCCTAATTTACTTCGAATTTAGAGTAAAAAACCTTTTCCGTTAGAAAAAAAAACCGCGTCAAGGTCAGTTTATTTCAGGATGCAAGAACCCTGAAAATAAATAGAGTAACCTGATTTTACTGACCCTACCGACACATGACCTATAACTATTAAGTTAAACAAATTATAGCCCCCGTTAGACGGCCTTTGTCCTACTGATGAGGAAGCAACACGCAACATTCGGTTTACATAATTAACGTTGCATGGAATGGATAATTAGGCTTTTCACTGAAACTAGTTTTGATGTTTTTGGACACAACTTATTTATATAAAAATTTACTAAACTAACTAAGGAACGAAAGATTTGCTCAATCAAATCTATAGCATAGAAATGTACGAATGCATCGATAATGTAGAGTCGGTTGCACTAGGCTTCAAAACTTCAAAACAAAAAGAGAAAGTATTCATGAAAATCTATACTAAGTTCGGGTGCTTTGATGTAACAATGAAATGGAATACCAAAAAGGTAGGAAAGTGGTAGGCACAAACATTCGCGCGGAAACCGACCCTCCCTTGCCGTCGGATAAAAAGTTGGTCTCGCCCCCCTAGCCGTAATAGCGATGTTCGGATTTTGAATCCAATACGTAGGTATGTTTAAATTATAAAGCCTACTTTCAGTGGTTTTGTAAAATACAGCAATGGGCCATTTTTCATTAAGCCTTTGCAGATCGGCCTTCGCCGGCGAGTGATCGCCGATGAGATTTTTGGCACGTCTTCTATGGCAACCCAAGGCCTGACTCCTATTATGTAATTCTTCTGGGTTGATTTATTTTGTATTAACATAGGCATTGCCGTGACTGCAACTTCATTACGGGTACAGATTGCCTTTAAAGAAGTTTAAAACAATATTAAAGTTTTTACAGAAATGAAATCAAAAATCTATCTTTATTTTCGCGACTGGGGTTAGGTAAACATTTTTCTATAAATATTTTTCTATTTTGAGTACAAACACCAGCCAACTCATTTGAGTAAGATAACAAGAAAAGGAGAAACACCAAAGCTGAAGCGATAAAGAAAAATACAAGGAGTAAAGGTTGTTCAAGAGAGCGGGGTATGGGGGGGGGAGGAACTTCAAGGTTCCAAGTTCGGTTAACAGGCGCCACTGCGGGACTATGCGTATTCGACGTAATATATTACGCGGCGAAATTCGGATGGCCGATCCAAGACTTTCAAGGCGACACCAGCAGCCTGATTCTAAAGGTTTCGGAGTTTTTTTTACAATGGTTTTGTATTTTCACGTTGTCAAAGAGAAGAGATGCCGGCAACGAATCAAGTTCTGAACTATTATTCATTTATAATGTACCTAAATAAAATATACCTAACTAGGTGCCGACCGCGATTTCGTTCGCGTCCCGTTGGATCCCGTTAATTTTACGGGATAAAAAATAGCCTATGTGTTAATCCAGGTCACGGACGATATATATTCCAAGTTTCATCCAAATCGGATCAGTAGTTTTTACGTGAAAGAGTAACAAACATCCATCCATCCATCCACACTTACAATCTTTCGCGTTTATAATATTAGTAGGATACCATTTACATAATAATGTTAGAGCTAAACATTTTTTTGTAAGTATAAGTACCTGTTCAAGCTCTACAATGCTTAAAATAGATGCGTGGGTCGGAATTCGAACCAATAATAGCAAGCTTTAATTTGAGCTACCCGTCTCTGCTTCCTGTTTTCCCTGTGTGTTTTCCCCATGATATTACCTATACCAACCTTGAAACAAACGTGATGGTATATCTTGTGTTCCAATATTTTATCAACAAAATAGGTATCACGCTCCCAATACACAAAAATCATGCAGTAATTGGCATCTACACAATTCCTAATTAGGTATATCAGTATCAAATACCAAATCAGATATATTTTTAACTGGACTTACGTCGTGAATGAAGACGGCTCAACACCGTTTGACCCAAAAACAAAAAACGGAAGACGATGGTTTTCTTAAGCTACTTATAGTTTTTTTATTGCATTTAACGTAGGTAAACCCTACACTAGTCCTCCGTTGAGAAATTGACATACGTCAAAGTTTCTTTTTTATATGCCAGTGACTAAAATGAATGATATAGGAACAGTAGGGCTACTTTCGACGCGCCGTTCCAAATGGGATCCGGATTGCAAAATGACACTTCTGTCAAAATCTATATGGATCCGGATAGGAACTGTGGTTGAGAGTAACCCACCAGTTACAATATTATGTTTACGGAAATGAGGTCACAGCTATGAACTTAATTTCCGATTTGTGCGGTGGACAGTCAGAATAATGTATTATTTTAGTATAAATATGTTTTTGGAATTAATGAACCGAAAGTAGAAACGTAGGATGAGATGACGGATCGACGACATTTTTATCGGTGGATCGAAGAGACTCAAAACCGTTATTTATAAAAACTTACGAGTATAAAGATCCGGCTCGATGGTTCGACAAGTGCAACAATAATATTAAGATCCCGGAAAGTCAGTACATGAGGATAAACATCTTTACGTCTCAGAGTGATGAACGCAGTGCGATGTCTCACAACGCACGTCCTCAGTGAACGTGCTCAGTTAGCCAATGCAATGCTATGAATCCTGCTATCTGCTTATACCATTATAAAAATTACTTATTCTTATTAAAAAGGTCCAAAATTTTCTTTCTGAAAATCAACAAATCAGCAGTCGACTTCTACCGGTTGATATAGTCATGATGACTCTTTATTGTACTAGTGAAAAATGGAGTGAATGCGCATCAGGTTTTTTGGTAAGTCTCTGGTAATAAGCGATGTCGGAAAATAACAGAAAATGCAGTTGCGAAACAGTAAATAGGCGTAATGCAGAAACAGACAAATGCACGGGTTGTAGTAAAAAACTAGAGCAGTCAAAAGTATGATGTACTTTAACTACAAAGCTCTTTGGTTCTTGCACATAAAAATATTTTTAAAACGTGTTGAAGCGAATTTTCAGTGTTTCAGATAATTAAAACTCTGACAGTTTTAGGGCTATAACTTTTATATACCCGGGCACAATGGCGCGTCTTGGGAGAGACCTACGGCCAGCAGTGGACCAATACGATTGATGACGATGATGGGTATGAAAATAGTAGGTAATCTGCGGGGCCAGGATGCATCTATAGATACGAGATATTTGTCTTCTTTTTCTTCTCTTCAATAATGGCCTGTGTCCGTCATTTCGACAGACAATTTTGCCAATGTCAAGTGTTAAAATTGTAATAAATAAGTCAAGTCAAGTCAGTTGTCAAGTCGACTGTCGTTTGTTTTGAAAAGAAAATGGTGGATTTTCTCTTCAAAACCTAACACGAATTTTCACATTCAGAAAAACCACTTTACACACATTTATTCCAATGGCCCACACTTTATGTTCGACCTAAGTATTATTGGTTAAAATTCCACCAAAATTAAACAACAATACTCACAATAACACAAGAAAAACTATTAAAATAAAAGTGCTATGTGTCGTTTCAAAAAATGTCAAAACTCGTGTCAGAGATATTTGTCTATATACTCGTGTCAAAATTTTCGACAGTATTACCACAGATAATACAATAGTTCAAAAAATGATACAAAATGCCTTCATTTTCACAGAACGAGTAGTAGATATTTCCGCTGGATCGGGATCAGCCTAGTACATACCTAATCAAACTTTTGAACCAAAACCCTTGCATAAATCGATCAATCATTAAATGAACAGTTCTAATTAAAATTTTATTGAGCCACGCTATTGCTAAATAACGTAATAAATACTGGCGCATAATAATCGCGTTTTCCGACAAGTATTTTCAGTGACAATAATAACCTAGCAGCAAACTGAAGCACGCTGAGTCGCGTGTCACAATGTGCCTGTCGCACACGCACACGAACATATCGCGGTTTGACGAAAAAGGTTTTACAATAAGGTTGTACATGTACGTATATGGTCAGCAAAAAGGTTTAAACAAAGGGTCAAGATTTTAAGGAAACTGATAATAGTGCATCTGCCAGACTTTTCATAGGTCTAAAATAAGAATAAATTAAAGAAACAAATTCTACTAATATTATGTACATTATTGATTATTACGTCCATTACATCCAATGTTGTCTGGAAGAGATCGCTGATTAGCGATAAGACCGTCCATTGTACAATTAATTTAAGTTTTGTTTTTATTTTATTGTAATCCCTAGGTTAAGGTGTGCAATGAAGTACTTCTATCTATGTACAAAAGCTTGTATGTATGGATGTTTATTACTTTTTGACGCCAAAACTATTGATCCGATTTGGATGAAACTTGGAATTTACATTGTCCGTGACCTGGAATAACAAATAGGTTATTTTTATTCCGGAAAATCAACGGGATCCAACGGAACGCGATCTAGAATCTTCACCCGTTATATTCTCACTGTTTCTCCGTTGTTCATCTATTCTCTGTAATTGATTGCGTGAGGATGACCAATATAGAGCCTACTCAATATAGTTTTATACCACGTCAAAAACAACAGACAGACGGGTACGGCAAAACAGTAAACTTTATAGTACCTACGTTCCGGGCTGCGAAGTTCAACGAGAAACCTTAAAATGTTGAAATTACCTACCTAGATGGATTCGGTAAAGTTAACTTTAATTTGACCAAACCTTGCATATTACCTTTCTACCGTAAAAAATTGTAAATAATATACTGCGCCGGGTGTAATAAGAATAATCTTACTCACTCTCCGAAGCTTCTAGGAAGAAGATTCGGAGAGTAAGTTAGATGAATAACTTTTCTTATGGAACCAAAAGTACCTGTGAGTGTGAATGAAACATCTGCTGTTTGAGAACTTTAGCATTCTTAATAGTTTTTAGGAACAGTCATAATAAGCACATTATGTAGGTATTTGCACGTGAAAATGTAAAAAAAAAATATGATTATAGTTTATTATGTAAAGCATTTCTGTTAATGTTTACATTAAATAATTGAAAAATTCGTTTTCAGAAATGTTTTCAATAAATTGAAAAAAACCGTTGGAAATTGGAAGCCAAAGGCATTTATCCTAAAGGAATTCAATCAACTATGGAGGGAGTTGATGGCTGCTAATAACGACGTTTAAAATTATTTGACATTTCAAAATGGTGATTAATGATAAAATGGAACTGACCTCAATTAGAGGTCAATGAAGTGAAAAAAAAATTTCAACTTGGCTAAAGAGTCAAACCAAGATCATTTTGAAACCTTCAGCTGTTAAAATGTCTTATTTTTGAAAACTCTACAGTAGTCTATAGAGATAATTAATCCTTTCTCAATCACACCGTAGCAGTTGAATAATTTGTTATATATGAGGGTCCAATTTGTAATTCTTACTTATTTTTGTGATTTGGAATAGCAGGCTCATTCATCTCCAAGTACACCAGCGATGTCGCTGGTGGGAGCTAGTTACAATACAAAAAGTTCGTAGCAAAGCTACGAGCTACGAAACTTCGTAGCAAATGACTACGACGAAAACGCTACAAAAAAATTCTATATTTTTTTAATGTTTTCTGATATTGTTGTGTGTTGTTCGGGAGTGTGTTGTGTCCTAGAAAAAATTAAAATAATCATTATACGTACTTAAATTATTTAAAATTAAACGTGTTTTTGGTTAGTAGGAAAACATTAAACCGATTGTCAAGTGATTTAAAATAACAAAGAAAACTCACTGAAAATAAACTAAAAATAACTGAAACGTATTATGGAAAAAGCTAAATGGTAATATCAAAAATAATACGAGAAAATATTTTGTACCTCCAAATAAAAGAAAAGGGGTGTTATATGTCTGTCTGTCTGTCAGTGGCCTCGTATCTTCTAAACTAGGAATCCGATCCAATAGGCACAGTTTTTTTTATAAGAAAGTTGTTCTAAGATAGTTCTTGTTATATTTTGTAAAAAAAAATAAAGATATAAAAAGCAGTGCATCCATTTCCATGTTATGAGGATGTCACCAGAATAATCTCATTTATAAAAGGATTTTAGGTACCTATTTGCAGTCTCAAACATTCTGCTTACGTTAGAACAATCGGAAGATAAACTAGAGTGCATATTTAAGGGTTTGATGATGACCAGTAATGATGAAGCTATTCAAAATATCGGCTTTCCCATTTTTCTAAAATATAGGTACTTGTTAATCCAAACTTCTTGAATGCCCTACATCAAGTTTATAGAAGTTCTTTAGTCTTCACAGCACAGTTACATAACTCGATTGTAAAACTCGCTGACCTATATATTTATAGGCTTTTTATAGCATAGTTGCTTAGCTAGGCAACCCCATAAATACTGTCAAAAGAGTTCTAGCGCCAACTTAAAATGGGGCGTGTTACATGTTTGAGGTTTTAGTGTGTCTGTATGTCTATAGTATTGTAGCTCCAAAACTAGTGCTCACATTTCAAATTATAGTTTTTTTTGTAAGAAAGCTGTTTCTGCTTATTCTGATGTGGTTATTTTTGGTAGAAATCTGAGAAGTCGTTTCCCTGCTTTGAGGGTATTTTAAGGAGTTACAAATAACTGCAGTATGAAACATTCGGAGAAATGATCCATCGAGCTGGAACCTTTACTTACAGGGTCTGATGACCAGCATATTTTATTAGAAAGAAGAAAGAAAGAAAAAATATTTATTTTGTTATTTTTAAAAATTTACATAGTGAGTGTAACTTAAAATTAATAAAATAACAAAAATGGCCACCACTCAGCATGGTGCCAGGGCAGGATATGTGAATATCATGCCCAGGCGCTGGTTTTCAGTGGCGCCAGTTGTGTGCATGCTGTAGGTACTGCGATCTACATATTATAATAAAATTAAACAATAAACTTAAAATGAGTTGGTAGGTACAGATAAAAAGAAATAATGAAGAGATTCTATGATATTTTTTTGAATGAAGAGTGGAAGTTACCCGTCCAATAAACCCGGATAATTAACCATCAGGGTTTATTGGATGGTTCTCTTCTAGTCTTCTTGAACTAGCTAATTGGAGATTGAGCAAAGGATTCAGTGTCCTAAAAAGACTATATAGGTAGCTGGTTTAAATCCGGTTCGAAGGACCAGTATGTACGGATGTGATGTCGGCCTCCGTACATTACGATGATATGGTAAGTACTTATTGGAGGGGTTCGAGAAAGGTGTGAGTGAAATGACCGCACGCCAAAGTGAATTTGCAACTGGTTTAATGTAGGTATGTAAAATAGAAACTATACTAGCTATGCTGAATATGATATTGTATGGATTGGCCTGGACATCTGTTATTGTTGGTAAAAGGATTGTAAGGAAAAAGTACTGCAAACTGAAGTACTTTCCGTAGCGAATCAATATAATGAATAATGACTTTATTAGTAACCATAATTGGTAAGTATTCAAATGTTGAATGCTTTTGCTTGCTATTATTGTTTTATTGAAATTTTCTAATAATTACCTATTACTTTGTAGAACAATTGTGTCTAAAATAATGGGTACTAAAACTTTCTCTAAAGAATAATATTCCGAAGTTCGTAGCAACCAAAAGTCGATCGTAGACAACCGCTACGAAAGAGCTACGAAACAGCTACGCGTAGCAAAACCTACGCTTTCTTTAAAATCATAAAGAGTTTTGATAAATAAACTTAGGTACAGTATCTTACATTCGTTTCTCATACAGTCCTGTCTGTATGAAAGGAACTACTACTTATAGCGGAAAACATAAATTTCAGTCCGCCTTGAAATAACTAAGCTTTATTAAAACTTACCTAATATGCTGCTCGAAATCTGAAATTCATTTCGATATTATAAAATAGTTACGTGTTATTCATACTACGTGAGCGCAGTCAATCATATTATAGTAGGCCTCCATGAAACTATGACATTCCATTAAGTATAAAGAGCAGTAGGTACGACGATCGATGCAAACCTGTCATTAACATTTCGTGGAACAACAACCTCGGTCGACTTCGGTCAAAAGTCTAGGAAGCTAGGAGCTGAGTCATAATTGTACTGTATCTTTTGAGTCATCGTTGTTAGATAAAGCTGCAATTGGGTAAGCAATAGTTAGATGTGTTTAGCATAGCAGAAGCGTGAGGCAGCGACGGCGACGGTGGTGCGGGACGGTGCCGCAGCCAGCGCGGCGTCCTTGCGGCGGCGCTCGCACGCGGCCGACACGCGAGCCCCGAGGGTCGATACCAGCGTCTCCGCCTCAATTATTCAGCTCGCCACCGCCACCACCACCGCGCGCCGGACAAAGGGCAGCGCGCACTGCGACGACACCTACCAGCCCGCCGGTTGCGCTCGGCCGCACGTCCAACGTCGTTCAACCGTCCGTCCGACGCCGGCACACTAATCCCTTATCACTGGAGCTGTCAACGAGCAGAGGTGCGGGCGCGCGCGATGGTCGCGCGTTACGTAAAGGGCGCGACGTGGCGCGGGTGTGCGCGTGTGGCGCGCTCGCGGCGGGCGTCCGATGCGGGATCGCGCGCAGAGTGCCGCCACAAGTTATGCAACGCGCGATCGAAGCCGCGGGGCGCGGGCACTGCGCGCGCACCCGCATCGATACCGCAGCGCCGCCGCCCGCTCCGACATCGTCGCCGCCGCCGCTTTCACATTACACCCCAGACCCCAGACATTTCTGGACGCAGCGCATGTAGCCGACAAACTTCATTTACTCGCGTACTCGCCCGTTCATCCACAGCCACGAGGGACAGTACCTACTTAGTTAATTACTAAAGCCCATTGCTTAATTGCCCGGGGAGCAGTACTGATAATTACGGTAATCGTACCGATTTAACTTTTCAAAGGAGCGGCCGGCGCTTACATGTTTTTTTGCGATGGTCGGAATGGAATGTCGCAAAAATAAGGGGAATCAAAAGTAGGTCAAGCATGTCAGATAGACCTCGAACCGTGGCGAGGTGCCGAATACGCAGCTGAGCGTTCTGGCGACAAACTTATTGAGTAGCAAACTCTTAGGAAGAGCACCGAAGGTCGATCGTGACCCCAATATAGTTTTTTCATGATCGAGCTCATGCTACATGTGCTGTGCTAGTTATGGTATCCTAGAAAATAACTAGTAAAATATTGACAGGATTTTTTAGGATATAATATTACATACACTACACCTTAATACCGATTTCTTTCGTTTTCGATGTATAGCTCTCCATAGCTAATTAGTTTCGCATCCGTAGAATTGATGTGTCCCAAATCCGAGACGTTTGACAAGCTCAATGCGGTCGCCGCGTCGTGTATTATGTGGAATAAGCCGATGTACGATGATTAATTACGTGAGCGCCTAGCTTCATGTTGCGGTTTTGTAAAGTACTCATACTTACAGGTATGCTTATGAAGTTATCAATTCCGCCCGACCTTTATTACTTTATGATTATGGTTAAAAAGAGCATGCGAATGAGTGTTACTTTTTCCGACTACTGAAGAAAGGTTTGCCTAACTATTCATTGATTGAAATAACCCACAACGTATAAACACATAGTTAAAAAAACAATTTAAGTAATTTCTGAGTTAATACAATTCTAGTTAATGTAGAAACGCGACAAGACATTTCAAGTTAGACTCAAATTTATTTAGAGTTACTTTGTATCTTCATTTATGAAAAAAACTTTTGCCTTTGGCGCCCAACGTGGGGCAAACACTTTAGGTAAAATCTGTATTGGCAGTTGACTAAAGCATAGCGTTTGATATAAAAATACCTATTTGGCAAAGTTATTTCAGTCAATAAAGAGAATATGCTCCTATTCAACTTACCTCATTGGGAAAACGCATAGTCTGCAACTGTATGCCGACTGAAAAGAGAACAAACCAATCCGTGAAGTCTGCTGTAACCTGTCAAACATCCGGTTGACAAGTGACATTTCAATACTGAGGAACCCTGCAGCGTTTATTGATTAATCTAGCAAGATTTTTTTTATGAAATGATAGTCTTGGTCGTCTTAAGTACCTACCTAATTATAAAAAATTACTTGAATTTCTTTTATATCTCTGCTATTAAGAGTATATTATATGTAAATGTATAGGTTTAGGTTTTGTCATGTCAACAACCACAGGTCCGATTTCGATGAAACATGGAATATATCCCGAAAAGTTAAAAGAAAGAACGAAAAATAAAACATTGGCGCCCAACATGGGGCAAACTAATGTTTATAGATTTTAGGTAGCCACGTTTGTTCTACAGACAATTATATGATCCCTCGAAGCAACATCATTTTCAATACAAGTAGCGCCATCTTGTGTGTTCTCGTATCTTAGATGTTCTTATGTACAACTAAAAGAAAAATAGTTCCATATTTAATGCATAGATGGAGTGACAATCTGACTAAGTAGGCATAATCCATGTAATTTATAGACACATATATATTAACAAAAATATAAGAAATAAATAAATTTAGAATATTTAGGTACATACATACTAACATCATTGATGACCTAATCTTACTAAAAAGACTTACCTACAATTCACTTAATTTAATAGAAGAATACTGAATATGAATAGAAAATTCAATTCAAATGTACCTTATCAATTGAAAAATGCAACGACTCCTTTTTTCATTCCTTTGGTGGGTTTATTAGTCCTTCGGTAGTCATTTTGATCATTTAGACTGGTCACCTTCTATTGTGCTGCCATCTCTATTTCAATTCAATTTCAATTTTGTTCACTTAGTTTTTAATTTATTGTAAATACTTAATTTAAGCTTTCTTTTTGCTGTTGTCTGTAGTACTAGTATAGTCATAATAATATTATTGCAAATGCTGTGCATGCCTGTAATTGGCACACATTTTATGGAATAAGGTTTTCAAAAGTGATTATTGTAATGTATACTATGTGCGCTGTTGGCGTTGCCTATTGAATAAATAAATAAATTAGAATCTATCTAGTCAGTCATTATGGTAATGAATTCAATTCTTGATTTTACAAAATGTAAAAAAAATTCGTCTGTTTTACGCATTATTAATGTTCATACGACAGACAGGGCCAAAGCTAAGTAAGCCAATTGGCTCTTGGCTCCAAAAGTTACATTGAGATTCATAGATGTGCCAAAAGACCTAGTATACTGCCCAACTGTTCTTCCAGTAGTTGACTTCCATAGCCATTATTTATAACAAGATCCCAGTCTGTGTAATCGTCTAAATCACATTCGGACATGACATCGTCTACGCCGGGCTTGTATCTGTACCCCCGTGTTAGCCTAGTGTAGTCATCCGCAGTAATTTTAATAGTTCTTATAAGATCGTTGTATGTTTCCTTGAACCAAGCTATATCCGTTTTTCGTCTGATATCGCTTACTATCCATATTGGGGCTTCTCTTGCTGAAATATAAAAGCAACAATTACTTCATTTGGATAATTCAAAAATATTATGATTTTACTACGAATTGAATGAATAATATTCATAGCTTAATGTAGGTAAACGTTGTTAGAAATTTATTCACCATTTTGACAGGCTATCCTACAAAAGCATCCATAATCAGTACTCCGCACTGCATCGCTCCATTTGATCATATCTAGCCTGTGCTGTTCTTTGTACTCACTGTCACTGAGCAACTCATTCAGATTCAAATTCTTTTCTTTGGCCCAATGGCTTTTTATGGGCTGGGATATTTTTATAACTTCACATCTATCACCAAGTCTGAAAGGATAACAGTAAATCAAATAGATACCTACTTACCTTACTATAAAAATTTATTTTAACTTAGCTAAAATGTTAACTTAGGGACTTATAATCTCTCAAAGTTTATGTAAGATTTATTATCGTTTAAAATTTTAGCACACACAAAACATAACACAAAACTTCATGTTTTGTTTAATGACAGTGAGGGAGTGTTTCAGTTGAGTAAGAGACTATTATAAGCGAGCCTCGTCGTTTAGCCCCCTTTTGCGATATGCATGAAATAAGTGGGAAGGTAACGTACAATTTTCTTAAATTATCTGTGAGGAAATCCTTGCCAGATTTTCTTTTGCCGCTAAATAATAATATTATTTGAGGTGCCATTGACGTGCTTCGGTAATCTGAAAACAAAAACATAAATCAAGATAGATATTTCATCAAAAACTTTGGATCGATAGCAAACTAAGTCATAATAATTATATTATTTCAACAGTATCCCGGCAGACCGAGAAATTCACACTAAATTTTTTTCATTTTATTTTAAAGATAACTGAAATAAAGGAGAAATGCTGGAAAAAAGTAATCATAAAATAAGGTGCTATTGACTGGCATGCCATTCACATAAATAGCATGAAACACACGCATCCTGTGTTATTTGGGCTTAAATGGCTATACTTTTACTTGTAATAAACATACCAGCAACAGTGGCTTAGTGAACTTCTATTTCTGCTATAAGTTTTTGGAGTTAATGACTCAAATATGAAAAATTAATAAAAACCAAACTATAATCAACAAATCCCAAAACAAAGCACTTGAGATTGAAGTGTATGCCAAATGTGAAGGGAAAGTCATATTTTATTACGTGAAATCAGTCAAAGTCAAAATTGACATTGACTTATTAGAACTAATGACAGTGATTGTGACTTAACTTCAACTTGTAATTTTTTTAACAACGCCATCTATGTCTTGGTCATAATCAAAAAACTAGAAGTATGCCATCTAGTTAATAACAGTGTAACTATTTAAGTAAGCAGAGGTTTCAACACTTCTCAAGTTAGCTCAGTATGATCGAAAAGGTGCCGTAAAGGTAGATGTCACTACTTATTATAATAATAAATAAAAGTAAGGTACACGAATATAAGCTTAGGTAATTACATAAGCTTATTTACTTAGGTAATTATATAAATTGTTAGGGCGAGTAAAGGTTAATTAGGTAAAAAAAACCTACCTACCTACAAGTAACTTGAAAATCTTAAGTGATTCAAAAGAGAGAAGTAGCTTCACCTATCTACTCACTTATTTTAATGACGATGCTAATCTTAAATCTACAATTATAAAACTCATAACGGTGAGTCTTGTGTCAAGAGAAGCGAATAAATTGATTGGTGTGTAAAGTGTATTAAGTTAAGTAGTATCGTACCCACCTGCCCTGTTATTAATATCGTATCACCCACGCCGCGTTATTATAGAGGCTATAACATATTATATCTGTCTATTAAAATAAATTCGTGCCGACACGAAAAAATGGCGTTATTTGAATGCCGACCGATAATTTAAATGTAGCAACAACCGCTTTTAGCTTACAACCTTAATTGACTTAAAAATGCTTATCGATATTTCACATCACTGCCAACATTTAAGCCTTTTAGTTTAACATCGACATTCAACGGTAAGACGCCGACTTACAATTTAATTTTGAAAGTTACCGCTTGGTGCTTGCGCTGTTCCAGACCGTATGGGGAGTTAGCAGCACGATGCACGCTCACGACTTTCTGAACAACTCCGGACAAGACATTCCACGTTTCGTTGTAGATTAGAACGAGACGGACAGTGAGCTACCCGCTGAAAAAAACGAGACAAGCAACCGCGAGGCAGTCCACGTGGACTGCTTAGTATCAACACAGGAGCAACGACCAATAGAAAACGGTACCGCTAATGTATTTCTCACCTCCGCACTCACACCAGTGAAAGCTACCATTTTTGCATTATTTATACGATTCTCAACTCTCTGTCCTGCGTCTAAAGTTTTAAATCTCATAGTGTAGAGTTGTCGTATTCTATCGTCGAAACGACTTATAGAAAGTTGCTATCTTGATTTTGGTTCTTACTTCTTGAGGGCACGGTGTATTTTAGATCAACGAGTGTTCTGCGGTTCTTGAATTTAAAACGATTCCCAAGAACACGGGCGCAAGTTGGTTGAAGGTTGGAGGAGGCCGCGGTGCAAACTGCATCGTCACAGCGTCACCCCCTTCGCTTCACCCTGCCACCCCCAGCCTTTATTGTAACACTGTGTGTGTATGTTCAGAGTCAACTGTTGTGCTGAGGCACGACGTTTTCATAGCGCTGGGAGAGGAGAGATGCACGCAGTGGCTGCACTCAACGCTAGCAATATTTTGCTGTTGCAATAATGCCGTCATCCAAACAAAAAGTATCAGCTTTGTGCTTGGAGTTGGAGAGGAAAATGTTATTTTGTTGTTTGTTTTATCTACATACTATACAAGAGCATCTTATCTTCTTCCACCTATCCGCGTACATAGGCAGGTAAGTACTATATTTTTCTTCCCATGAAGCTTGAAAGTTTGTACTGGGATTAGTACCTTACCTATTCAAGTAAGTAGACGTGAATAATGAGAGAATGTTCTAATAATACAAGGAACTACCTTTTATCTCTTTAGTATTATGAAAACAAATGGACTCGTTAAAAGCTCTTTTACGATTGGATGCAAAACGGATCTTTTGTGATCGCGGGTCCGGAAATATTACATTATGCTGTTCCCGGTCTCCCCTCGACTTTTTCAACACGTATCATCTGACCTGTTTCTTTTATGGACAAACATCACTCTTCATAATAATAAATTACTTATACTTAAGTCATTGCTTATTCATACATAATTATCATCGTTATTTTCTATGAAAAATCAGTCTTCCAAAACTTTTCAAAAGCAATTTATCAATTGTTTTTTATATAAGATAAAATGTTGGATTTAACTCTTAAACTCTTTTATCTTTGAATATTTTGAAGGGAAAACAAGTGCTCGAAGGGCTTATTAGGTAGGTAGTCTGTTTTGTTTTATTATAGTAGTTCCCTCTCCAATAAGCAGCATTATTGAGTAGGAAACTACACATGTTGGTATGGTGGTACATAAGGTAGAGTCGAGCATCTGTTAACAAAATGTAATTTCAGTTAACTTTTACCAGTGATTTTTAGATGCATAAAACGTGTACCGAATTATTACCGAATCACATCAATATCTGATCAAAGTAAATCAAGATCACAAAGATTTTATCAACATTTTTTACGGCTTAACATCTAAACGAAAGCTTCTCAAATCTTGGGGTCTTTGTAAATTATGAACCGCTGTAGAGTAATGTGCGGAGCGATATTAGGGCACAGATATAATAATAGTAAGTTAGGGGACAAAGGGACGTAGCGTCCCTCGGTTTATTAGAGCCAATATTTGATTTATTGATGGTGTTATTAGAGAGTTCTTTGCCAAGGCGTAAGGCAAAAATTGATTTTGTATTGCACTGTTCTGGTACAAAAGACTTTTTTGTGAGTAGGCCCATACAAAAAATATTAGTGTTAGGTAGGTACCTACTTTTATTTGTTTGTCAAGAGATTACCCTAAGAAACAGCAAAAATAATAAAACTTTACGTAAATGAATACGACTATTGACTATTCTTTCTGAAAGGTGGATGGATAAATGTCATGTGGTAGATGATGGTGGAACTTTCTTTATGAGCTTCTATATTGCATATGCATGAGATTTGTATGTAAACACCAAAAACTGAAAAACATACTTGGATAAGTACAACCTCTTTAAATCAGTAATACGTCGATGGTCCTACATTAACCTCGAAGTGGAGAAGTCAGTGTTTTAAGCCCTCATCTGAACTAATCAGCATAAATAAAAGGATAACAAATGCGTCACATCAACAAGGCAAACAGCATCTCATCAGTCATTCATGGAGCGGAGCCAACAGAATGCAGCGCGGATCCCGGGCACATTGCAAGCATTATTCAACGCAAACAAAAAGGGAATAAATGCTGGAATAAAATACTTTTAATTTCCCCGGGCGCCGCTAATCGGACCGCTTCGATGGAGGGCGCCAAATCGCCCTTTTTATTTTACTGTATGAACGCAAATCCGGCGGGAAAACGGCGCGAGGCGGCAGCAGCAAGGGAGAGTGGGGTGTGCGGTCACGCGCTCGGAATTAGCGGTACCCTCCTCCCGCGCCCGCACTTGACCCGCGAGGTGTCACCGAGCACGTTACGTACCCGCAAAAAATGGGGGTCCACCCTGAAAAATGGGGGCGGCACAGATTTTGTTTAAAAATTTCATCCGAAAACACTAGGCAGCTACACAAATAATAGAGGTCATTTTTGTGAAGTTGAAGTGAAGTTAAATAAGTATTGGTTAGCAAGGTACCTACTCGCTCATGTTTCCGGCGGGTGGTCGGGCCCACATCTCGCATAAGCCACTAATTGACCCACAAATAACACAGCAACCGCAAACACTGAGATATTACAGCTTAACTGCCAAACAATGAGTCACGTTCTGTCCTTTATCAGTGTTTTGAAATAAAGGCTTCTTGTTTCCTTCCTCATTAATCGTTCAACACAGGAATTTAAAATAATAATTTGCTTAGTTTGAATTGCCTGGTAAATAAATTAATTGGCTTCGAAAAGTTTGCATGATACCTACCTAGTACCTACCTACTTCGATAAAGTTAAAAACAAGTTTTAAATTATCAGAGTACCTAGACTACTATTAGCAAATTAACTTGTAAAAACTTTACACGTTTACAGGGAAATTAAATTTGACAGCACCTGACTCGTTTTCCAATTTCCCAACAGTAATCGAGCAAAGTTTACGGCTTTGACGCGAGCCACCCGAGAGATGTCGCTAGGTTTAGCGGTCTTCAGTCGGCAGTAAAAATACGTGCGGGTATTTCCTGTCCCTGTGACCGGGGGGCGATAAATAACTCAGTTTGTGGCCGCAGGGGCGCGGGGGATGTGCGGAGGGTCGGGGGGTGCGTTATTTGTAGGGCTCGCGTGTGAATTATTCGTGGGTTCACGCGGCCTGTTTGCCGGCGTCTTGCGGAGTGCGCGTCGACCCTCGTTAATGAAATTTCATATCGTCGCGTTCCATTGTTGGTCTGCCTCGAACGCTATTGAAACTACTGAATTGTTACACTTGACTGTTGAGGTTGAGCTGCCTATTGTTTGCATTTGCCGGCGCTCGCCTGGAAATTATCAACGGTTTCAGAATTCAGCGAAAGCGATTGTTGCAGAACTACGTTAAGATTTGATTGGCTCTCTGTTAATTAGAACAAACTAAGCGGTCACCAATTACATCGAGTATCCATCATCAAAAAATTTGTACAAGACATGATAGGTGAATTAACCTACTTATAAATTTATTTGATAAGTACTTACCTATTCTATTTATTTATATAAAACTTAAATTAAAGATATGGTGACAGGTGACAGATATTTTTTGTGGAAAGTTTCGCACGCGTACGTAGTCGCGGGTATCAGCTAGTCAAGCTATGTAATTTGTACTTCGAACTTACAACTCACTTAAAATAAAAGTTTAATATAAGGTCAATAAATGCCAATTTTAACCCTACTTCCCCTCATTAGTTCTTGGCTAAGTACCAAACTAATTGGTACTTATAATTCAAATCGCCTACACATGTTTCGGTATTGCAGACCTCGTCTCACATTAAACAATACCTAGGTAAGGTTAGGGAAGACACTTTATAGATCAAAATTAGTTTCCATAGTTTTTATGATCAGTCGAGCGGAATTTGTATTTTATTGAGACGCATAGGTACCGCTTATTCTCCACCACTTTTAAAAAGTTTCTTCAATAGCATTAGTATTCCAAAGCAAAACCCAAAACCGTGAACAAAAGAATACAGGTAGAGACAGGGAATATGTAGCAGTCGCAGCATAGCCAGTGTCACAGATTAAATAAAATTCCAGTTAAACGATTGAAAGACCACAGAGAAGCGCAATAAGTTTCCAAGGTCCCAGATTCTGATTTTTTTAAATCTTCAGTTTTTGAAAAGTCGCTGACTAAGTACTTTTCCCTGTTTTTTCTAAATTCTAAAACAAATAGTACCTACTGATTAACCTAAGCATCCACTGATTAACAAATCTTAAATTTTAATTTTATATTATGTAGAAGTTGTAGAACAGTAGAGTAAGTAACCGAAGTGTTTCAGTATTCGAAAGACGTCACTATGTTGCAACTAGACAATGGCTACAATTGACACAGATGTGTGCTGTATGGGTGTGTAACTATGCAGATGTTATGTTCACTCTCCACGCACACAGCATTAGTCACAGGATAGCACATGTCTGCTTATCGTAACGTATGTTTGGGCGTTCATTTTGTACACTGTGCTGTATTTTTATTTTTCTTAAACTTGATCATGTGTTGTGGAGCTGGAAAATTAGGCACACCTTATTTGTTCTCGCCAGCGACTTCACTCACATGATATTAAGTAAAAAAATTGCGTACAAACTACAAAAGTAAGTACCTGTCTGTTCCAAAATTATGGAATAGATTTTTTCCAAATAACGTTTGGGTTGTTTTCATTATTTCAAGCTGTCAAGTATGCAATACAAATAATACGAAAGAATACAAACAACGACGCAAAGAATACTCCTTAGAGATATATTTACGAACTTACGATGCTCTATGGGGATTAGGTGTGAGACTCATGGGAACATTCGCTCAAAGTACCTAAGCTCGATCTTACACAAAAAACCTTGTAGGTACATGTTCTTAAAATTGATAGGTACCTACTTAATAGTAATTGATTCATAATTTAGTACTAAGCATTAATGAGAATCGGTTTTGATAATAAATAAGTTAACGTTGTAGAAATGTAGAGGCACTAATTACAATATAATGTGCGGAGAAACCAAGTTGTACGAATGTACAGTCGGAAAAAAAGTGTGAATCATAAAACAGCTTTAGTAGTATTTGGGTTCAGCAGTGGACATTTAGTTTTGTATGAATATGAACCCTGCTCAAGTATTTATACTTCAAGATTGTATTGTATAGTCCGAATTTGATTCCTCACCCTTAAAGAAAGATGAATGAGCTGGAAAGAGGTAAGCTACGAGTATGTCCAAAGTCTAGTTGTCCAGCTACCTACTAACTCTTAAGTGTAATGGGTGTAATGAAAGGCCATTGAAGATGAGAGGCGGTCGCGCGGTAGGTATGTGCGGTGGCGGTGCGGCTAGCGTTACGAGCGCCTCGCCGCGCCGCGCACCGTGAGTAGGTCAGTGCTGCTTCGCTCGCTGTAATCATTCTAATTCAATTTGTGCGGAGGTTTCCTTGTCGTGCGCGTCGCTCGCCCGAAGCGTTTTGTTTACATTACGGCAGCCGTGCCTGCCGCCTGCCACTCTACCGCGCCTCGATTAAGGACAAATCAATAAGGCAGTCGATAGCGAGCGAGTTTAATAGAGTGAGCGAGTAGAGTCGAGCGCCCTCATTACCCCCGCAATTAGCGCACGGCGCGCTCCCGCCGACGACGACGCACCCCGCGCGAAAAACGAATAAAAAGAGCTGCCCTCAAAATGGCCGCCGCCTCCTCCCGAACACCCGCTCGACCCCCGCGCCGCTTCGTGATTGCATCCCCGCAGCTCTTATAAATATGGCCGTATTCCTCCCGCCTTTACTGATTGCCCGTATACCCCCCGGTCTCCCCCCGCGACCGCGCCGCCGGCGTCTGAATAGATAAACGAGTCCACGTGGACTGCCGCTCTTATAAAAATCTACTCTACCAATGGGGTTATCTCTGAAAGCCCCTTCAGCCAACCGTGGCTCAGAAACGCGTGTAACTCCACCCTTAATAAGCGATATCGTCGTTTGAGCCAATGGCAAGCGAGGAAACGACGAGTTCTGCTCACCGACGACGAAGCAGTCCACGTGGAGTGACGCACACACAGACGCTCGTATAATGCCTCGAGTGGAAATAGCTATGACGGCGAAATGTGCGACAGCGAAAAAATAAAATGCGGTCGGTCGGTGCGGCGGCGGAGCGAGCGAGCGAGTGGGTGTAAACAGGGGATATTTCGGTGCGGCTCGTTCATTATTATTGAATGCGCGGCGCTAATGGCAAGTCGCGGGGTGCTACGGCTTCCTGCTTCTAAGTCTCAAGTATACCGATCCAGTTGAGCATAAATGATGACCTTTTGACTCGATCGAGACAGATAAAGAGTCATGCGTCGAGCAGACATAGGTAGGTACCTAACTACTTAAGTCTTTACTCCAAATTGCTGTTGATTGAAATAAACTACTTTAATTAAGTACTAATTTAATTTAGTTTTACCTGATTTTAATAAAAATTATAGAGCATCGTGATTTTTTTATATTTTCAAGCGTGGGCAAATTACTAAGTACCTAACCTATACTATACGTTCCCTTTTTTTCAGCGTCATAGACTTTTATCTTTCAGCTTCACAATATCCATTAGCAAATAAATTGGCAAAGCGCGTATCGCACTTTCCGGCTCGGCTTCCGAAGTTAGAACAGAAACATCTCTGATGTAAGTAGGCCTACATAATTTTAATACGACACTGATCACACTGATTAAGAAATATATTTCCTAAAAGCTAATTGATAATTACGAGACAGCAAAATACCTTCTTCCGGTCGCTCTACTCTATCTATGAGAAATGTTGAGTTTTACAAAATCGGTTTTACTCAGTAGCTCTAATGCATAGTATACGATGTGTTAATTCTTCTAAAAATTTCAGTAGGTAGGTAGTTTATTTTAGATTTTCAGGTGTTTTCATTTTAACCGTGAAAAGCGCCCTGAAAAGTAATTTTCTCAAAGTATTTTTTCACAACTTTCAATGAACTTTATACCTAGTACCTATAGTATTATACAATCTGTAATTGTAGAGACTACAGTACAGGGAGCATATTGGATTATGTCGAAACTCGGGTTCAGTATTTTACTGCGAAACTCTGAAAAAAACAGAAGGAAAGGCTAAATAAAGTAGTACCTAGTAGGTATGTGAAGCCGCACTCTGCCGACCTCCATCCGATAAGGCATGCTTGTCCGGTAGCCGCAACTCGCCATTCAACACACTTCTCGTATAAAAAATAACTACGTATGTAGGCATCTATAGGTAGGTGGTACCACTGAGTGCAGGTAGACAGGTTTCTGTTTTTTTCTTTTTACGCTTCACTAACATTAATACAGTGTACACAGTACAGGCAGCGACAAAAGTTTTTGCCGGTTAAAGAATTATATTCGGGAAACTTGAAGTTGAACTCGATTCAATACTACTACGTATTATGAGTAGGTACTTCAGGGTCGTCAGAAAAGTTTAAGTTATAGAACAATACATGTTTATTCGTATATAAGTAGAAGAATTGTGTAAGGTTAACTTGTAAACTTTTGCATAAAAGTAACGAAGTGTTTTTCAATATGATTTAATTTTGTAGGTACCTATATTGGTTTAGTTCTTATTTATGTGAACCTTATTATTGATGTGTTAGTGGTACTTTTAAAATGACACCATATTTTTCATATATATGGAGCACAAGCTACCGCCCGCGACTTCGTTCGCGTCCCGTTGGATCCCGTTAATTTTTCGGGATAAAAGGTAGCCTATGTGTTAATCTAAGTCACGGACAATATATATTCCAAGTTTCATCCAAATCGGATCAGTAGTTTTTACGTGAAAGAGTAACAAACATCCATCCATCCATACTCACAAACTTTCGCGTTTAAAATATTAGGTAGGACTAAACAATTAAAACAAGGATCTAAGAGATACGGTTTGTTCCAATTCCAATGAATAGTTTAAGGTCATAAGGAAAACCAACTTATTTTGCAGCAGGTACTTCAGCCTATGTATGTTTTAAGTCGTTTAACCGTACTATAAACGTCAATTTATTTTATCAGTTCAGTTTATGCTTTATGGCAAGAGGTTTTTATTTCTTTGAGAAACATATAGTCACGACATGACACATTGTGCCAACCACCAGCATAATGGGTTTAAAATTAATAACTTTCTTTTATACAACTAAGTAATGGAACAAGCGGGCGACCCACCTGATGTTAAGCGGTTTAACGAGAAGCGGTCTAGGTACTAATACTAAAACTACCCGCAGGTTTAATTTTTTTTTTAATCACAATCGCTGCCATATTAATTAGTATTTAGCTAAAGTCTAGAGAACATTTCAAGGGGAGATATAGAGTTCAGATATTTTCATAGTTTAAACTTAAAGTTTTTAAGATTTTTTTTACCAAATTCTACATCCAGGTTTAGTGCTGTCAATAATTAAGGAAAAAAACATGGGTTTTGTGAATTAATTAATGTGTTAGAGAAAAAACTACAACACCATTTAAAATCGAACATTACGCGGAAAATAAATTTAGGTAGGTATGCTGAAAGCAGTCAGGTTGAGGCTTGAAGGAAGTAGGTTTACCAGTATTTGGTAAATACTTATAGATAGATAAATAGAAAATTCTTTATTGCGAGCAACATTTTCTACCAGCTAACCTATGTCTATTGTAGATTAGTTATTGTAGATGCATTGTTATAGGCAGAAGTGACTACTTAACATCAGGTGAGCTATTAGCTTGTTCCATTACTTATATCATAAAAAAAAAGTATATAGGGTAGTGAGAAGCATAACTTATGATCATTATTATGCCGGTAAACAACAATTAGGTAATCTGTACAACACCGCGAAACATACGCTTATATATTTAGAAATCCCAGATAATAAGCGCCATAACTTTACATCATCAACAATAATTATGTGTTAATTAATAAAGAAACCACTCAGCTTGCCGCGTCTTTATCGCATTAATATCAACGATAACTCTCCATCGGAGGTCGGTAATTGAATCACATCCGCACTTAGCAAGCAATGTATACCTACCTTACAATTACAATTGCATGAGAGCAGTTCAAATTGTATGAGAGCTACTTGGTTGATGCGGCCAAAACGTCGTATGTTACGAGCAAAATAAAATTATTATCGAAACAACCTGGGAGGAGAGTAAAAAATAGCGAAACGATCTAGTTTTTTGTGAAGAGTTGGTGTAACAGTAAAATAAATGTTGTTTTGTTTTTGATTGGCAAAGTAATATAACGTTGAATTTTATGTCTAGAGGACAAAAAGACAATTTTAATGTTCATAATATGAAGTCAAAAATATTATTCACTTGCCCTTTCAGCAACTATAGCAGCTTGTAATCGCAAATAGTGGTGTTGATGTGTCAATCATTTATCGAGGTGGCTCGCTGGCATATAAGTGTGATATTTACGCTCATTGTTGTTTGGACGGGCTTATGATGCGAAATCAAACGAGGCACAGATTATTAGATACTTGATGGTAGCCCCGAGGTCATTATGAGCAATTTATAAATACAATATACCTACCTCTCTACATTTTGGCAGGCTCATTACCCATAAAGCTACTTATACCATGTTGCGTATGTAATACCTGTAGGTACTTGTAAACAGATTATATCGATACCTACTCCACTTTGAGTGGTATATTTTATTGAACAACTTTATGATACATTCCATTATACATAACGGTTTTATTCAACATACTTTATGTACCTACTCGTAATAAACTTTATCAGAAGTCGTATAATACTTATAATAATCTGAATGCGCGCATTGTAGAGCTCTTAAAGAGGTACCTACATCCATGTCTTTACAAACAAAAAGCATTACGATCATGATTCACACCTTTCGCAAAAGTAAACGGGCGTGGGCGATATCTGAAGCTACGATCGCATGCGATTCCGACTGCAGACCCATTAAATATTAATTCCCGAGCAAAAAACACCAGGGTATGCGAGCGAGAGAATCCGAGCCTTCTGGGAAACGGACGGGCTTTAAAAAAAATAGTCGCGACACAATAGCCGGCTACACCACGTTATACAACTAATTATTCGCGCCGGTTAATTATGCAGTACGTTTTGTTTGTCCAGTTTGTTTACGAAGTGTCGTGTGTGTGGCCGCTAGTGGCCGAGCCTGACTTGTGGCGGTGTCCGGCGCGAGATAACGCAGCCCTTGTTGTTGCCACCGCCACCGGCCCACATAAGCGCACAATTAATACACTGCTATTTATGTCCGACGTGTAATTTACTGAATGATCTTTTACATCCGCCTGCTACTCATAAAGGCCCCATTCAACGATGAGAAGACTCTTCATAATTAAATTAATCTCGCATCGGCCATAAAAAAACAAGTTTTGAGAATACAGACCTATTAACCAAACGTAATGATACATAATTTCTTTCATTTAGATAGCCGACGTTACAGCCCACGTAGCTATTACTTGAAAGTATAAAAGTTCAAATTGTTGGATGAAATCTTGATGTAGGTGTTTATAACAGTCATCAACTGTGTAAATTAAATGGACATGAAAATAAAGGGTCGATTAAGCCCGTCTACCTAATTAATTAAGGCTTATCTCGTGCCCCTTCGATGCGATCAACGCGAACGCGATGGGATCGTAAAAATTTTGTTTCAGGTAGGTAGAGATAAGGAGGGGGTGTTATTGAACGGGTGGAGGGGGGTGACGTCGCCTCGTTGCGATGTCGCGGCGATATCGCCTGATTGTTATTTATCCGCTATCGAGCCTCGATCGGCCGAGACCGCCTGCGCAGGGAGCCAGTTGTTGGGCCGCAGTACCACTCTATCGGAAAGATCTAGGAAATAAATTGCCAGCGTTTCTCTAGTAGGCTTTGTAGACAGATGTTTTATAATGGCAGATGCCGTAACTTAAAAGCTGAATTATGTACAGTAATGCTAATTAGTGCACAATACAGACTGCAAAGTCTACTCAATTAGTGCTCAATACAGACAGAATGTAAACTTATTTTAGGTTTTTTTATGGTAATCGTCCGGAGTTGGACATTTCTACCAGCGTCGCGTTATTTTACTATTACAAACATGGAGACGGGGCAAGTTTTAAGGCGTCGACCCAAATTATGTTAGGTAAGAAATGGTACAGAGCACTATAAAACTGAAAATTCTATTTAATATGAATCTACGTTAGCATATTTTCATAAAAAAGGTGTCGTATTACGTAACGACGCGCGACGACGTGACGGAAAACGTAAAACGATTGTCACGCGATCTCAAAACCCTGATATATGTATGTATGTAACAGCGCCGAAGCAAAACGAAGCAGTTCAAATAGGTATTCAAATTAAGTTTAGATGATGCGGTCAAGGATTTTTCCTTTGCTTTTTTCCGTAAAAAAGTATTTAAAGGCAGTGAGTGTAACCTGTGAGATTTTCCATTGGATCGTTGCCTCTCTTACCTGTTTAGGGTTTACCTCCGAAACCTACCCTAAACTAGCTCCTAAGTTTACCCTACACTACATAAATTACTCAGTAAGGTATGTGACTGGAAACTTAATCGGTGGGCATAAACTAAGATGAACAACAAAATAAAGATATTCCTCATAAATTCCATATGGAGATAACAATTGTTTTCTTTTTTTTATTTATAACAAGCCTTTGCAGGAAACTACCGCGTCTCTATTGCACCTACCTGACAACCGACTCATTAAAAAGTATTTTGTTGATAAGCTATTCATTTCAATCAGCATTTAAAGAAGCTTGCTAATTGCAACAAGACCGTGTCACGGAGACGGGCAAATTAAATATTTATGATAATTATAAATTATCTTCTTCATTCAACGCTTTGGAATAAAACTTTTTGTCAACTTTACGCTTAGTCTGAAACCCATGAAACGTAGAACTTATATATTTTCATACAAGCCTCTAAAGAAGTTACTCGTAATCTTGTAAATATGACTTTCCTAATTTACAAAACCATTTTCATTTAAAAAATGCAATGCAATTGGAGTTTTATAATAAATTAAACTTTATATTAAATAGTACTTGTTAAAATCAAACAATTTATAGAAGCTTGTATAAGAAGCCTAGTATAATGATCTGTGCACAATTTTACTTTGTTGGTTTTAAGAGGCCATATAGAGAAAATGAGAGCTCACGTTCTAAAGTAAGGTCGGTTAGAAACAACTCAAAGTAATTGCCAAATTATAATCCAGTAAACATTCATTTATTTTTATTTCCTAATACATGCACAATGGACAACCTTATGACCTGCGCACTGGAAATACCTTGGATTTAGTCACATTATGTAGATTGTAGAATAATAAACATGTTACATACAGTCAGTCTGCGCAGTCTACTTTATACCAAATCGGTCAATAAGTTGTTTTATATTTATATAATATAATAAAGTCGCAGTTATAATTAATATTAATTAAAAAACATCAGGTTTTCCTCACAGTTTCTGTTGTTTTTTCCTCCAAAGTGTAAATTGGCAAGTTGAGTCTCCTAATTATTTTTAAAAATAATAATACAATTACATAGCTTAATATTTACATAGCTTAATTATTAGCCTAATATTTTACCCAAGCTTTTGGTAGTACCTTTTTGCAAAGAATGGTATTTAGGTATATTCAATATGAAACAACCTTATGAAATAATTTTACGAAAACCGCGTGAAGAGAAACATTCGAGAAAACTGTGTCAAAACACTTTTTAGACTTTTTAGCTAAAACGATACCTTTTCATCTGTTTATAGGTTATATTGTGGTTATATCGATCCAGTGACGTATTAGCTAAGCTGAAGATTGATTCAACCATAGTTGGAAGGTTGGAACTGAATAAACGTCAACCGTTGTGAATTAATAGAATTGAGCCCTGTGGATTAATTAACAGGTTAGTTCTATCACACATCGACAGGTAGAACATTTCTTACGCGCCGTTGTGCTAATAGCTATAAATACAATGTTTGGTATTTCGCAGCCTTTAGGTCAGTGAGTTTTTCTAGATGAGATAACTAAGTAGCTCTGTACATATTTCTCTTTTACGGTTCTTTATTTAAATCATATCAAAATAAACTAGATCTTTTACCAGACAGAGAAGCAGTTTTTAGGCTAAAAGGCAAAAAATTATGTAGGTAGATATACTTATTACGTCTGTTTGTTTCTATTTTGAATGAATGAATGAATGAATGATTTATTTGCGTGAAAGCCTATCTACACGTAAGTGCTAAATTAAACAATATGACCTAAGCATCAATTAAGCACAGAAATAATTTATTGGCACTGAAAGCTATAGTTTGCTGTACCCCACCTATCGATATCAGTTTACGCTGACCCCTAGTGCCGCGGATAACCACTGACCAGTCTGACCACCCATATTTATCACCACCCATGCTCAAGAGTTTTATCAAGTTGCAATTTCTTCGAACTATGCGTGATCGTTGCCTTCAAATCTATCCGCTAAACATTATATTAAAAGTTGAATTAGAAGAAGATATATATTTCTAACAATAATGAACCATCAGGGGCTTGTTAAATCAGACCTAACAAGTTTGAAAATCTACCCACTTGATTAAATCTCACCCTCCACCTTAACTAAACCTTGTTAAAATTGCATATCGCGCACAGAAATAACACCAAATAACTCAGCCGTAGCAGCGACAGCGACACCCCAACTCACCCCTTCTAGAAAATCCCCAAATAATACGTATCTATTAGAGCGTATATCTCCGATTCTACTAAAGTATTCCTCAAACATGAAGATAGTCGACGAAAAATTCGAGTGGAGAAAATATGTATGGCAGTGGCAATCGGCATGCGGGGTCTCGTGGGGTCGGGAGGGCTCCGCGGGGTGGGGGTCCCCCCGCCAGCCGCCAGTTCGTTTGTAACGCTTGAGCCGGGTGGACGTGCGTCACGTTCTCTTATAAATAGTGAATCGCGTGTGACTGGACGTGCGGAGTACGCGCGTTGTGTTGTGTGGATCGAGTGGAGTGTGCTGTGTTACTTTATTGTGTGTTTAGACGATGACCGTCTGTGTTTGACAAGGATTATGTATCCCAGCGCGGGCGCGATGAACGCCGCCGCCGCCGCCGCTGCCGTGGCGGCCGCAAGGCATCCGGTAACCAAACAATCCTATTAACATTCACTGCAGCTAATCATTAGGGATTAGCAGCGTTTTACTCGTGCACCGTTACAAATGGCGCGAGAAAGTTCATAATCTTAATTTCCATAAACATCAGCTTTATGAATAAAGAATACTTAGCTTGAATCGTTTAATTTATGTTCTCAGGAGAAAGATAAGAGTAGTCCACGAGATTTACCTTCATGATAATATCGTAATTAGACTGTGAGCGCGTTGAAATCTTTTGTTCGAAATTAGCGTTCGTTCAAAAGACATCAACGCGCTGGTAAAATTTCGTAGCATGCTGTAGCGCGTAGCACATTATGTCGTAGCATTCGGATTAAACCAATCAAAAATATACAAAATAATGTTGTGTATTTTGTCCCTTTTTTGTTTCATCAAGTTTCGCGGCAAAACACGTGTAATAAAAAATCACAAGTAATAAAAAATAGTTAATACATACAATGTAACAAAACTAGATACTGTAACAATAGATTTAACGAGAAACGTGAAGTGGTAATAAAAGCTATAGTAATAAAGCAGTTGGCTGTAGCAAACAAATGAGAGAAAGAGCCCCCCGCTGAGGCCGAGACCGGGCGAGTCGTCAGACACTCAATTACCCGTGAAATTGCCAGCGAAATATTATCGCCATACCTACCTACTGGAACCTGCATTTGGCAGAAATACTTTTCTTTTATGAAGCTTTAAAACTATAAAATTGTAGTACCGCTACGCCAGAGACCGTGACAACAACTCTGATGAAGTTATGAGAGTTTTATGTCTCCGTTGCGACACGATACTCATTTCCATGCCTTGACTTTTGTTACCCAGGCAGAGGTTAAACAAAAGTGGGTCATTAGCCAGCGCCGTCACATCATACCTAAGCATAGGACAAGTGTATTGTGATTCTCAATCTCTTCCTACTTCTTAGTAGGTATTAATATGTACTCGCACAAAATATGCCTACTGGGATGGAGAAATAAGATAAATACCCTGACTCTGTAGATTGAAAAGTAGGGCAAGAAAACTTCTGTTCATAAAAGAAATAAAGAAAAGAATTATAAAACTCTCACTTTTAAAGAATACATAATCAGCCTCATGATTATTTAACCACGGAACAGAGGTCTCATCGCAACTCAACTCGACATAAAAATAAACACAAACACGAAACATATAGAAGAAAACATTTTGCTACAGAACCGTCATTTTTTTATTCATGAATGCTGACCATGTGTTAGAATAACCAAGCAGTGTTCGTTTCATTTAAAAATAAAATGTAAGTCATTGCGATAAGAGTTGTTTTCGAATGCACAACAGTCTTGAGTAAAAAACCAACCGCAAGCCACATCGCATCTGTCGCCGCATTTTCCGACGTTGAACTAACCACAAATTTAAGAATGAATAAAAGTGTTATTCTGGATATTGTGTGCGGTTTTTTAATGAAATCAGCTGTCATGCTCGTTATATTTTTACCTTGATGGTAAAAGAATATGAAGTTATGCATGAACACCGCTAGTGATAAGTTCAGTGACACGTTGCACAGCGGTTTAGTCAACCAAATTTTACGGAGATTATTTTCTTACAGCAGCGGTCATCTAACTGATACTTTTGAACTGACTTTACCTGTATTTATTGTGTTAGTTAAAAAAGTACGAACTTATTTCAGAAGTTGGTTACCGAAAGATTCTTGAGACATGAAACTAAGTAAGTTTCTAATAGTGTTTTAGATTTGTTTCAAAACATAAAACAAGAAAAAAGTTGGCATTGTTGACGCTTACGACGCGGCGATGACACCCGCCCTTTTTAGAAATAATATGGCTTCATAGTAAGGGGTTTGAACTTAAAAGGATTAGTGAACAACTTACACGGAAGTTCGTCTTGGAGTTTAACGAGCTTATGTTAAGCAATAACCTCTCTAAATCTGCGTTAAAACTTTATAAAACCTACACCAAAACACTATTTTCTGAACAATACCTCATTACGTAGGGTACCTACTTGTCTTCAACCATTTAACCGTTGTGGGTGGACAAGACAGTCAAGTTAAATTGTTGCTTTCGTATATGGCCATGTCATTTATTACTGTCAAAGTCAATTTTCCTTTTCCTATGTAAATGTATTCACATACCTAATAAGTTATGTCCACAATGCTGCTATTAAGTCGTTTCCCACGTTGCCATACTCAATATACCCGTAGCTCAGCTCAGGCAGTAGACCTACTATATACACTACTTTACAAGTTGACGAGTGACCATTGAAGATGGAGCTCCCCTTTTAATATCCTCCGGTAAGAAGTTCGAAGTGACATCAATATTTTTAAGGTCCTTTTATAATGGTCGTCAACGACAGGAAATAGCGCGTCGTCGTCTCGCTCCCTTGATGCATTTATTCCATACAAATGCTTGCGTCCGTAGCATTGATAAGCAACTACGTGGATTAATTGACGTTTAAGGGCTTTAATGGCTTAGTAATAAAAATGCTTTTCAATAATATTGACTAGCTAATAGAATGTGAGGGTGTGTCTGTGTGTGTGATTCCGTTGTTCTTCGAGCTGAAAACAAGTTATGATGCAACTTACAGCTATACTGTCTCTCCATTGAGAACCAGTAGTCAATTATCTACTTCCAGAACAGTTAAGAAAACTTAAGAACTGTGAGAATATTTACTTTTACCGAGTCCTTAACTTCCATCCCGTTCACATAAAAATCATAAAGTTTACGACGAACAAACTCAACTTATCAGTTAGTCAAATTCAAGAGGGCTTAGATTTTCCATGTTGACTGTACTTTTACGCAAAACACCGGAATTTTCTTTTACGACAGTCGCTTCGATTTTATGAGTGTCGTTGAGTTGACGTAGGAGGGGGAAGAGGGAGAAAGGGTGTTAATGTAAATGCCTATTTGTCTATTTGCTCAAAATCCGTGTCGCGTCCTACTCAGTCAATATTTAACCGTCAGAAATACCGCTACAGACTGGTACGTATGGCGTTTGATTGAATACATACAACGTTATAATACCTAGATGATTCTAAAGACAATAGAAATTGACGATTGCTTATGTAGATAGTTGCTCAAACTTTTCTCTTGTTCAAATAGGTATATATCTGTTTGATTGAATAAGGCTCTCTAACGTTCGGAGTAGAAAACTTAGAGAATTACCGCTTAGTTACACTGTCGATTAGTGTCTATCAGGAAGCCCTAGAATTTTTATCTAATTGTGTGATTGATTGGGTAGTCGATAGGTACCTCTAGATTAGAACTTGTACTATAAGCTAGCTAGAGAGATGGGGGTTAAATTATGAGACTTTTAGTCATTTACATCAGGTAATAAAACTGGGTCTGCCTGTCTGTTTTGTATCACCTAATTAAAAACTACCTAGAGAATTCTGGCTTAGTCTTTTTTGTAACGAATAAAAGTAAGTAAAGTTATCGATGTTTGCTTATATATATAATATTAATAAACAAGTAGGCAGATGTAATTCGACATGCATTTCAATCATAATTATTTAACTATTATTATAAGCAGCAAAGTGGCTTGTAAAATCAGCCAACTGCAACCAAGTACTCCTCAAGCAAAAATCTCAAATTACTCCAAATATCATTGACCCTGTTTATAAATCACACGCGCAGATCTCTGCAGTTATTCTTCAGCGGAAACATGTCAGGATTATCAAGGACTGATAACGGACGCCTTGAGTCAATGTTCACCCAAAATGATTCCCAACATTTGTATACTGATACAGCGCGATATCAAAGCACAAACAACATATTTGGAGTATGCAAACAAAGTCTAATCATGCCATCAATTCTCACTGCATTGAAGAGCTCCAAACACGTACGTTACTGTTATTTATCTGTGACTAAGCCTAAATTTGTTTTAGGATAATTACGAATGAGCATGTGTGAGTTAATATCTACAATTGAGATAGTCACACTACATTTGTAGTTTACAACTAATTAGTTTGTTTAAAGTTTAAGTGAAGTAGAGCACTTGATGTAATTAGAAAACCAACTTCTGTGTTGGGATACATTGAGCAGCGCCTAAATTGATTGCCTTTGGTCCAATTAGTCTTGCTTGTTTTGTGAACCGGACTATTTGGGTATTTCGTAGAAAAGGCGATATGAAACATAGAACACACCACTGAGCGAGGCAGCCGGTGCGGTGTTATGTTTCCGAGAAAAGAAATCAGATTTCCGATCCCAGCCAGGCCAACGCTACCATATTAGTTTACTAGATTTTTATTTTTCCACACTGAAAGCAACAAATCCAACCCCTATTTTCGATTTTATGAGCTCTAAAACAAATACGATAGAGCAGAAATTAGCTCGCAGCATTTTAACATTGAAGCGTTGCGTTGCAAAGGCAATCTCGATGTTCAAATATTTGTCTATGCTTGTTTGGTTTGTAAGTGCGAATGGTGTTTAGATGTTTACAGAGCCGCTGAACTTGTGTGCGTACTGTTGGGCTTCTAATATTGCTAATAAATAGTTGACATCGATCCACATTCCGCTTTTTTCCTGGAAATTGACGTCATCGTTAAAATGCGATTCATCGAGCTTTAATACATTCGAGTTCCAATAAAAAGAAAATAATTCTTCGGATTGTACAGCAGGTAGACGTGGGCAGACAGACGTATTCAATAATTTGATATAAGAACACGTATTTTTCTTTTTTATTTATCCGTTTAAACGCATTCTGTTTAGTTTTGTTTTTGTGAGTGGTCGCCGCTGGATGCGGGCCTTTCATCCGGCCCTCTACACAATACTGCCACTCAAAAACTGTTCATTGTATTTTAATTTGACCTTTTCGGCGATAATTTATGGGAATCTTTTTTTTCTTCGAAGGGGAACGTTTACTCAGTCTATTATTGTCAGGGATTATTTTCTTTTCTTTTGTGATCGATTTTGGATCGGTCTTGGGCCATTTATCGGAGGGTGTTTAAATTATAGCTCGTGGGAAAGTAACAATTAGTCAGAACGTCTACATAATATTAGCTGTTAAAGTTGTTGTTGCTAAGGAAAATAAAGCAATCAGCGGTCAGCACCTGCCAATTTCAACGCTAAGCTAGTTAACGGTTATCTGTCGATAAGGGAGCAAAATATATTCATATTTACTACTTTGCGCGAGAAATAATACTAGTAATGCTAAATTAAAATGTTTAAACTGATGAAAGCAAAGTCAACTAAAAAGTTAATTACAATCACATCGGCCGGGTTATCTAGCTTTCGCTTCGGGTCACAAATAATTACAATGTATTGGATCGCACGAATGGAGCAAATTGGTTTGTTCGTTAATAAACAATTTTGAACAAAAGGCTTCAATTGGAATTGTAGTTGCCATGTAAATTTATTAATAGTGATTTAACCATGGTCATATTACACTTGCTTTTAATATTGACCGATATACGAAAATATTATTTAATTATATCAGTGGCCACGGGAGGGGTATGCAACTTACGTGCGACATACTACGTATTAAATCGTTATTAGTACTGGGTATAGGTCTACATTAATACCTCCCACTCACAACTATTGGAATAATTTCACAGATAAATGTATGATTAAAGCTACGCCGAGCAGTTTAATAGCTAATTGAGGTTTACTCGGACGCAATAATTTATGATAATTGGATATTATACCTGCAAGTTTATCAGATTGATAATAAATATCAACATGTTGATTAGTAGCTAAATACGTTGGCAGAATAAGTAATGTATGAACAAATAACTGGTAAAAAATACTTAGTTGGTATTTTTTACGAAATGATTTAAAAAATATGTTGATTGTAAAAAAACATACACGGCACGACCATACATCACGTGAAAGGAATTAAATGTACTAAGTATATATTTATATATAACTGTAAAATAAATACTAGACTGTGGGTTCAGTACAAACACAGTGCGTGCTACGTTACGTAGGTACCTACGTACGGCGTACGACATCTCATTGCCACACATGACGCCGCATCTCCCGATCGCTACCGTCTGCCATTGTTTTGTTTTTACTTCGCCTTCAAATAACACGTTATGTTGGTCCGTAACTTTCAATTCGCTTTTTATTTTCTGATTCAGCGATATGAACACGGATAAGTAATTGCTCAAAGCGATTCACATCTTCAAACACGAATGCTTTTAGCCAATAATTTCTTTTTATTGCTTCTGTGGAGTAATTTAGATGCTATTAGCATTTCTTGATAGTTGGAATAAAATTTCAACATCGGTTTATAGCTAAACAAGACTGAGATTCGATCTGAATTAATAATGTCTCGGCATAAAATATGTGCGCATAAAATTATTCGTGTTAAATATGGCACTGACAGCAGAGAATGGACTGTTGCGGTTAGATTATTCATAGCAGACCGCGAGTTGGTGGGTACTGCCTATTACGATATTAAGTGCGATCCAGAGATCACGTATTACAGCGTGAGACAGCGGCACGAAGGCGAGCGCGCGACCGCAAGGCTATCTCTCCGGTGGTTACATTCACTAAATTCCCGGCCACATTTTTCTCGAGCCCGATTGTCCGCAGCTCCATTTACAACGTCTACACGCCGCGCCAGTTCCTTTTACGCTTTTATTTACGCTCCTTTTATTATTTTTAAAGTCCGTTTGTTCCTCGCGCCGGCTCCGTGCGGCGGTTATTTATTTTTTGTCGTCGTCGTCGGCCTCCCGGCGACCGTGTGTTGTTGTGTCCCTCACTTTATTTTTATTTTCGTGCTTCTTATTATGGAGTTAACTTTTAGGGTTTCGTTACTTAAATAGTAAAAAAAAATGCCCCCTGGTAAGCACTTACAACACAAAAAAAGCTAAAAGTTGCACTTTTGTACGATACTTTCAAAAGAATCCAAATGTGAAACTTTGACTCAAGACCTTGGTTGGATAGGAACAATAGGCACTATGAAACATTTACCCTATCAAAGTATGTATGTAGTTTCTTAAATGTTGTGTACCTAAGTAAACCCCTTCGTTAATGAGACTGACTCGCACTTGGCTGAATACCCACTTTTCTTTTATTACTACCTACGTGCTTGCGTGTTCTCCTTGCTTTATTTCTGTGTTAAGAGGCGAGTGGTATGCTTTGTTTTTTTTATTAATCGAGGCTCACACCGAATTATGGTCATTAAAGGATAATTTGTATTATGGTAATTTGGGATGCGTATAATTTTTGTTTCGTGATAGGAAAAGGAATGTTTTTATGTTCGAAGACTCTGATTGATGAGTTCTGATGGATGCGTTCTCTTAAAATCGTGTGGAGAGTAAAACGTTGCTAAACACTGCCTTAGTTGATACATCTACCAACTGTTCAGTTGAGGACTAATAACCCTTTATTACCAGCTAATAGGTACTTTCGAACTTTTATTTACAAGATCCCCTTTGTTTTCAGGGTCCCCCACAGCCTGGTCAACCAATTAAATTCACAGTCGGAGAATCCTGTGATCGGATCAAAGAAGAATTCAACTTCCTTCAGGCTCAATATCACAAGTGAGTTATTTGAACTTGTTATTTATTATTCACTCTTCAAAACAGTTGAATTCTTTTACCACTTATAGAATTTAGGGTTCAACCATTGAGTATTAGCCCACAGCTACTGGTTCAACACAAAAGAGCCGTAACAAAAATGTTGATGTTTTTGTCCGCGTCTCAAGTTTCCTGTATAATTAATGAGTTGGACAGCGCAGAATAAATATTAACTACGGCTTGACATCACTTTGGACGTTTTAATAGCCAATCTTCTTAGTTAATATTTCTAAAATTTATATATCCGGCCGGTTTTCATTCGGCCAGTCAAATTAAAATTAAAATAAACATTCAGTAACGCGTGCCCGACTGATAATTATGAAGAAGGTACTAATAGCATGCAAACATAACAGGTTAAGTCTTTATTAACCCTGCTTCGTTCGTTTCAACTTCAACCCCAACAGATTGCACATTCAAGAACCCTTCTTGGTATTCAAAAGACCCTTCACAGGTGCATACTTGTAAAAGATTCGTGAATTTCTCTTTTCTACGGCTCCGCAATTCGCTTTGGCATGAGGAGAGTACTGCCAAAGCACACTCTTTGTGTAGCTATTTTACACACGTTTTGATCTTGGCTCTTGAAATTTAGTTAAAATAAACAAAGCTTTTATTAATAGTAAGGTATTTATTGCCAATTAAATTTTATAAAATACGTTTTATAACATTTTCTCTAAATACATTCAAACCCATATTTTATCGACATATGATAACATTGGTGTAAGTATATATTTCTTGATATACGTAGAAATAAATTCTAATGTAGTGAATAATCCGATATTTCATGTCACCAGCAATCAGAATCTCTGTCCCTTTGAGAACTCAACCGTCCCTTTTATGCTGCCTTTTTGTGACCCTCCTTTGTTATCTATATAGAAAAAGGGGACACAATGCGTTATTTATTTATTTGTTCTCTTAAGCGTAGATAACTTGTGAGTGTTTTTATGAACATTCGTGGTATAAAGATAAGATAAATTGACGGTTACAATTATTATTTTATTGAGCTGATATAGAAAAAAAACACTGTAATTATCTACCTACCTACCGTTCTACCTATTCATTATGGTTAAGACCTTGTTCTTATGGTCTTACGATTCATATATTTTCTTACAAAAAGAAGAAGAAACAGGAGGGTTTTAGATTCTAATTACTGGGTTAGGAAAATAATATATCGCTTGCGTTTTGAACACCAAAGTATTATAATATACTTGCTTCATTTCTTAGAAAGCCGCGATTGAAGTTGCTTAATATAAGTTTACTTTTAAGCATGATCGAACATGCCAGTCATAATCTAAAATTAAGACTCAACAACCATTAACCGAAACGATAAACTACGAGTATAACCATAACAGGCCTGACCCAGTACCTACCGATAACAGCCATAAAACAGTTTGTTATAAAACCCTTATCTTTATATTACAAGTGCTCCTTAAATAGAACGAACGAGTACTTTTGTACTTAGAATAACAAAAACTACTTTGCGATAAAAAAACAGTCAACAACTTTACATGAAAATTGTTGAAGAAAAATTTCACTCGCTCATAATTTAAAATGTCAGCAAAATGTTCTCTTTTTGTTTCAGTTTGAAATTAGAATGCGAAAAACTTGCTAGTGAAAAAATAGAAATACAGAGGCATTATGTTATGGTGAGTAATATTTTTACTAAGATTGCCTCATCAAAATCTTTCATCGTTATTTTTATGGACATCGCCATTTCTTTGTGACTTTATCTGCGCTGGAAATTACGTGCTCGGTTGTTTCCGAAACTTCTTGATCATTCAGTTTTGGGTCATCATCACTTTGGGCTAATCAGGGCTTCAAAATAATATTTTCTACTTACACAGAAGATTGTTTCTATTGTATTCATATTTTAACGTCAATAACAGGTGGCAACTCGAAAACTACCAGTAACAATGTATGTAGCAGTTAGATCAAGATAATAAGCACATGTACGTACAACGTGTGTTTTGTTGTGTGAAATCAATAATAGGTAGGTTGCCTTATTCACCGCCCGCATGTCTACCATTATTATTTTCATTGGATCGGTCCATCAGTCGACGAGACCACTTATTAAAGTCAATTGTGCATGTGACAGTATTGTTTACGTCGACAAAATGTGCGTGTGCGGGTCAACTGGTACCAGTCCAGCACTAATTTGGATCAATAAAACGTTAGACGTATGTAATGTGTATGAATCGAGTCGAACACCGATCAAAACAGCATGTTTTCCGTGAAACATGCGTGGGGTAACGTAGATATTATTGCCGATCTCTTGCTGGCAATACATTTTACAAACAGATATTTTGGCATGCCTTAATCCCCGCATGTTCGCTCCATTCAGTTATGAATCACGATTAAGTGTTGCCAAATCGCTCGCAATTTATTTTAATACGCTCGGGGGAATTTTCGCGAGAATTTTTATGTGTCGGAAACACTTCTGGCCTGAGTCCAAACAGTTCTGGTGCGGATGTTTAGTCACTCGACTCCTATAATTTGAGGAAGCTAATCTGTGCCAAAAGCTTTCCGTGTCGTGCCGTGGCACAGCCCAACGTTATTTCGCGCATTAATCTATACCTAATCGATGTTCCTAAAGCGTGCTTTTATGTTTCAGTACTATGAAATGTCGTATGGACTCAACGTGGAAATGCACAAACAGGTATGTACCAGTTCTTTACTGATGTATTATTGTGCACACTTATACAGAAGCTGGTCGACATATTTTCTGAAATGCCAGTACACTGTACAGTGTTCTAAACTGGATAAAAATGTCAATTTTCCGCATTCCGATGAATAACAGTTAAGTAAAAAATGATGTAAACTGAGATGAAAGGGAAAAGTGGCTATATTTCAGTAAGCCGGCCGGGACAAATTCGCGCACAGGGAAATGTTATAAAAGTATAAAAACGTGTTATTGCGCTGCGCCTGTTTGTTTGATAAACGTTGTTTGACAGCCGGGAGGCGTTGTTTAGGGCGTGGGGGGACACCGACAACCACGCTTCGGTCAAACCACTTTGTTGACATTTTGGTTTTTAATTTCCGTGAATTTTGCAACGCGTTTGTTTAGAGTTTCACACAAATGATTTGGGATGTAACGTGAACTGAATGCGGTTCGGATTAATGCTTTAGTAATGTTTCATTTTCAATAGAATTACCTAGCTACGAAATATGGTCTGCTCAAAGGGGAGCCTCCCCTAACATGTGAAAATGTACCTACTATGAATTTGACGCTTAGTAGAAATCACAAGTAGGGGTCTTTAAATAGGGTTGTCTCCATTAATTTACATAAAAAAAACGCTTCTGTTTTATTTATATCAAGTATTAGCTTTGATTTCCTAAGATATCCCTTGTGATAAAAGCTACTCTGATATAAGTAGTTACTTATATCAAATGATTACCTATACTTAGTGCCATTTAACCACTATTTAATACTATATTTATCATAATTAATAAGGCACTAATAACACTGAATGTTTATTCAATATTCATTGCAATTTTATTTTACATCACTGAACTTTTCAATTAACTAAGTTTACAAATATACAGTATCATCCACTAAACCCCGATTAATGTAGTCGACAGCCCTGACCGTCGTCGGCACAAAAGGTATCGTAACAAATAGTAGCTATTATTATATCCAACTGGGCTGTACACCCGAGGGTGAGTCGTGCCCCGGGGGGTGCTCGGTAATCTGTAGATTTTACGCTCACTGCCCCTTTGCACAAGCTTTTTAATAATAGGGCTATACTTTAACACGTTTTCAAAATCAATTTGGAAATGGAAATTGCGATGTTATTGTTTTGAAGGGACTGTTTTGATGTTGGAAATAATGAGCTGGTATGTAAAGTAGGTTTAATGAATTTTGCTTTTGATTTGTCTTTTTTTATAGACGTGATCTTAGCTCGATGATAGACGTACGTACATGTTTAAGACTTAAATGTTGCATACTGGTATGAGTTATGAGAACTTATAGATGACGTTATAGCACAGCTATAATAGTAAAGACACTAGATTTTTTAAAATTAAATTAAAGATATTTCTTAAACAGGAATGCGGAATCACTTTTTTATAAATATTTTACCCACTTTTGAATATTGAATTGTCCAATAAAAACAATCCACTTCAATTTATAATGCCATAATTGTGAGAAATATTTGATTGCGACCGCAATCGACCGTAAAATGCTAATTACAAAAAAGCGATTGCACTCCATTTTTTACGATACGATAAAATTAATGACAATACGTTATTTGAAATCTGAAGACCGCAGAATATGTTGAGGCAACGGTTGTGCTGCTGGCAATATTTGTTTAGGGTCTGGCAAACTAGCAACAAGGGGTGATTACGAAGGGTCTTATTGTTTGCTACTGCGGCCGACAGATGGCCGTCTCGACTCAATGGTTGAATGCGCTATTTAGCGTACACTGCCGCGTTTCATTGTAATGGATTATTACATTAGCACTTAACACGCTCAGTCGAGCGAGAACCAGAAACGTACCCTCAGACTTTGTTAAGCTTTTATAGCACAGCGAGCGAGCGTAATAGAATAACAATGTTTTAAACGTTTTTGCTCACTTTCGTGCTTGTTTTTCTCGTCCCTTGCCGTAAGTAATAAGACATTCAATTAGATTAAAGTATCGTAAACGGTATTGCCAACGACAGTTTTCGTTTAGTGAAGTAAACAGAAGTTGACTTGTAGTTATTTTATTGGAAAGGCTATTAGAGTGGAGGTTAGTTCCCAGAGCGGTTGTTTGTCTCTGTGCAGTTCTCGTCGTGACCGCGTCGTCGCTCAGTTAGCGTGACCGCGACTAACGCGCGTTTTCCGCTCTTTCTGACGACGACTAATTGCTTAGATTTTCTTTTGTTGGTCGCGGGGCCAGACCATAGTGCGACCGTGCCGAATCACACCTACTTACGCCGTGAATTGATTGTTTCGTCTTTGTGTGACTGTATCGACACGGAGACTTATTGTTCTATGCCTCGAGCTATTATTCACGCTCGAAGCCTGAACTGACTTTCACGCCGCCGATTAACGCAACGGTTTCCTTATTTAGAAACGTTAGCGCATATCCTTGACGAACCGGAATGCGATACTCATCGATGCAATAAGATACTCGAATCGATCACACGTCAACTGATAAAAATTGAGTGTTAACCCATAACGGTAAAATGATTTCATGAAGTGTCGCAAATGTCGAGAGGAGACAATAGGGTCGCCCTGAAAGGGTGCGGGCTCGGCGGGTCGTCGTCGAAGGAATACTTTGTCGAGGTTTACGAGCGTTGACACCCCTGCGGAGTCCGCTTCACTGCACGCATTCGCCACCCTCCGCTGACGTTCGCTTGTTATGAAATATCAATAGCGGGAACTCTCGCATCGCTGTATAAATATAATGTTAGATGTGTGCCAGTTGTTGTTTGAACTTTTTACACCTTGCTGCTTATTAAAATTCTGTTTTTTATCGACATCGTGTTAAACACGCGACTGCCGTTCTAATAATAGGATTGAACATGGAATGTATTAGTTTTTATCCGCTGTGGTGTGAAGTTTATTCATGCTCTTCTTTAAAACTAATGGAGTACCTATCCGCGACATCGTTCTGCTTCTTATTATTTTCTTAAAATTTTATGCAAAAACTAAAAAGTTGTATTATTATCCCTGAATGAAGTTTAATCATTACAAAATACAGTGAACAAATAAAATTTATTTGTTCACTGTATTTTGTAATAATCACACAACGCTCTGTAATCCCAAATCTATGTTTGCCAAACGCTATATTTCATCTTAGGACGCTCCAAGTTCTATATTCTTTGTTTAGGAACTGTAACATAAAACAAGTCGAGGAAAAACTTAGTGACGACTTAGATTCAGTCTGTTTATATATTTCACTTCACATCCGAAAGCCAAAGCGAATACAAAGACTAACCCAGTTAGATACTTCGCCGAAATCCAAAGGCATTACGTGTCCGTATAATTTAATAATCTCGGAGTTATTGCGATGCGGTGTCCCCTCGGCTTGATGTGCGCAAATTATTCATGCATAGCCGGAGGGTTACCCCTCCGGAGAGAGCTAAGGATGTCGCACTCCTACCAGGCTTGTTTTCCGAGTCCGAATTAAACAAAGTCTGAATTTGTATGCTTTGTGCTTTTATTTTAGTTTTTTTCAACACAGGATACTCGTATTTACCTTGCATAAAATATTTTATAATATATTGTAGTAGATGAGCAGTTGTTTACCTAGCCCGAAATAAGATTTTCCTTCATTTCGGAGTCTAAGCTCGGCAACATTACTAGTGAATGAGGGTGCGTATACACCCTCATTGATAAAATGCACGACCTGCACGTGCCTTATCCGCTTACCTACTATTTATAATGGAACGAGGGGATGATTCCTCCTATCTCCCATTATACTGTTTGTTTGAGCTTTTTGATATCGAAAACGTGGCATATATCGTCGCATCATAATAACACCGCTACACGTTTACATTAATTGAAAGATATCTTCTAATTGAAAGATCTTTTCGAATATTTTATGAAAATATGCCTTCAAAGGTCAACCTTCAAGTTCTTCAACCGGAAATAGAAATGAGCTATCTGCAATTAATATTTTTTGTTGTAATTACTCTTTTATGACAAGTGACACAGGTAGTGAGTTCGATACCCACTGAGAACAAAAATTTTGTGTGGCAAAAATAAATGTTTGTTCTATGTTTTTATTTATATAATTTCAAAACTAGCGCCTTCAAAACTAATTCCATACACTTATTATCAAATTAAATAAGATACAAGGTGGTTGCATAATACACTACCGTGAATTTTGAACTGCGAAAATAAAGCGTGTAGTGTGCCTTATCAAATTATCACAGTCGAATGTTCACATTTACGTGCAGTCGTTAAGGGTCCCGTATAGTATAATGGAGGCGCTATCTCGCACATCTACAAGCGTAGGTACATTGTTTTGGATTGTCGAAACGCGCAACAGCTCACAATAAGCGCTGGGAGTCGACAGCCCCTCACTTTAAAACAGAAATTATCTCTTCATCTAGTGGTACGAGTACGCGCGGGGCCGGGAGAGCGGCAGATGGCGCTTGCAATAAAACCACTAAACGCGATATCGCCGCTGTGCCCCTCTGCACGCTTTATTATTTGATCGGGGAGCCAAATTAAAGGATTTGCCGTAACCCCTCGCCTGCGACCCTCACCCGCCAACAATCACCTCTGTATTAAGTCTAATTGTGTTTTCAAATTCGGCCCCTATAATACCGGGCACGATATGCTGCGCCATGTGAAAAAATAGGGCGGATTCCCCTCGCGCTTATTATACACGCTCTTACCGTTCGCTCACAGAAATTTTATTTATAAATTGTAATTTATTGTAATCAGCATTCGTGCGTATTGAGTCGATCTGTGTAATGAAACCGTGAACGGCCGAGTCGTGACTAATAAACATAGTTTTATGGCCCGCCTAAACCACGCGACGTACCACATAATAATGTGTGTAAGTGCTTAGTAGACGCTCGAGGCAGACTCGAGGCACTATCTCCCCGACACACACATTAATCCCGATATCTTGTTCTTACTCATGTTGTGATACATTATTCAAGGCGTTGTAATTATGATACAAGCCCTACTTCATAAACTCGCTCTGTAATTGATGTTAGTGATTAACATTATCAACTGAAATCAGTTAATCGTTTAAAATAATTACCGAACTGTAATTGAAAAGAACCTTAAGCGGCGTCTCGTTTGAAAGGCTTCTTTCCCTTCACATTTTAACGTTAACCTACTACGTTTATAATTTACTAGTAGGTAGGTAGTTTATTTATCGCCCTCGCCTCCGGCAACGAGTGACGGTGTGAAACTAATTACATTGAATGCGGCCCCTGTTTTACGGACCGAGTTAATTGCACTGATTGAGACATGGATATTGATTTGGAAACAGTTTGCGTTGATGCCACGACTCGCGTCTGCCGGCAGTGCGGTGTGGTGGTCGGCCGAGAAGCCTCATGAATAATGTACGCCTCGTTCGCTCCTTGACTCTTCATTTAAAACGGATGATTTCTATTCGACTCGTAAACTACTCGCCTATGACTCACTCATTTCTTATTCAATGTAATAACCCGTAAAACTGCAGCTGGAACGAGTAAGAATTTTAAGAAGCAGCGTTTTCGCTTCGCATACTAAACAATATAACAACACATACACCCGAATGTACTAGGACGTGCACGCAGTACAGTGATATGCATAGATAGACTATCATTAAATCTCGCTTACATTATCATGAACCGGTAACAGTTGTACGTCGGTGGGTCGCCGCGTAGTCTATTCAAATAGAGTGAAACAATGCAAACAGGGATGAAGGGGTAAGAACAAATACAGGGGGTGGCGACCCTCGAAGCTATTGACGGCTGGATCCCTGCTACAGTTGCTCGGCACTACACTTGCTGGTTTTGTAGGCATTAGAGTGCACTTTGTGAGTGTCGAGAACTGTTCAAACGGAATTCGATGAGGGCGTGTATAGAATAGAAATCGTTGACTTTTTAGGTCGTGACTGTACCAGTATTGGTTTTCAAAGCTGACTATTTTCTTTCTGAACCTTCATTTCACCCTGTACGTGTGTAGGTACAACATTTGTCAATTGTTTATTTAGAGTATAATCTTTGTTCTCAAAACATCGCGTTTTATGGTTTTAGTCCGTTCGAGCATGAACTATCTCTGCAGTCGTAATCCATACTTAATAACGGAGGGGAACTCGCTTTGTGTTCTTCATATTAAATTATAAATCTGTGGGGTCCAGATTTTATTGATATTTACAGATGTTTAATATATTTTATAGTAGATTAATCTGAATGAGTTTATAAATTAATATAATAAAAATTCTCTTTCATTAATACAAATTATATGCAATCTAAAGTTCTAATCTTTCATGATTTAATGAGTTTTTGATAAATTGTGAACATTTTTTACGAAAAACGATATATTGCGGATATAAGAAACAATTAAATTATGCTAGTAATAAAATTGATTACTATGACCTTACTCTTCAATAAAAATATCTCCACAAACATATAAATTTATAACAGGATATTGATCTAATAATTTTGATTACTTAAATAAAAAATACTCAACTGTGATAGGTACATTAGTAGTGGGTGACACACGGCGAAATAGAAGTCGATTTTAAATTGCTTATTTAGCATAATTATCAACTTTAGTGATGTTCACCGTTATTGCTTAATGATATTTCTAGCTCAGTTGATATTCTATTAATATTCTGTCATTATTTATTGGATTCATAAATTATCATGTTAAAAGCTTTTGTGTTTTATATTATTTGTATAAAACCCCCAAAGCATAATAGTTCTAGAAAATCATTGACATAAACATATTAAATATACCTACTTAGGTAGATTGGTGTAAATGATCTCACTTAATGGCCAACTAAATAAAAAAAAACTTAATCTGTTTTCTGCAGGCTTTATCTTGGATACCTACATACTTACCAATAATTTGGAATCTTTTTATGCTAGGCAATTTATTATACCTGAACTTTATGCCTTCTCTAATTTGCATTAAACATATAAAGGTGTCAATAGTAATAATTTCCAAAGCTAGTGGTTTAAATGTCAGTCAGTTTGTGATTCTTTAAATTAAAATACTTTTGTTTTATATTGAAATAATTTATAGACTATTTATTCGACTAGGTAAAAATAATAATAATAATATAGGAGCATTATTATTTTAAATACCTACTTATAAAGAAAATTACAACTAATACAGTATTTACAATATTCACAATATTTACAAAATACACAGTTGAGCTATCTACAAACCGTTGCTAACGATTTATATGAAATAACAAAATACACTTCTTTACAATATAATGAAGGGTTAAAAACTAGTCAATTTTGTTTCTAAGAATATATTATGTAAATTATATAGTATTATAATTTATAACTAGAGCCCTGTACAATTATAATTAGTGTAACGATGGCGTGTTATTGGCCACTTATGGAATAATTTCAGTCTAATAGGTTTGTTTTAAAGGAGGTATAAATAAACTATAATTAATTATACCTAAACACAATTAATAATACCTATAGCTATTGCTATAGCTAAAATATAGCTATAGTTATTTTAATGAACTGTTTAAAACAATTCAAAGTTTCGTATTATAATTTGACTTTAATTATCCAAATCCTTTGCTACGAAATGTTTTGCAACTTGGATTTCGTGGCTTACCTACTTTAAAATGAAAATAAAACTTCCCAACTTCTTTAAAGCTTCTTTAATCTCAAGCAAACAAAAGAAAATTTTACAAAGAGTTTACTTATAGGTACCTACATTATAATTGTTTACATACAAAGTAAACTTTGGTACTTCCAGTTCCACCTTGTACCGTCAACTTAATTGAAATGCAAGGTCCACAAAACTTTGTAAGTGCATTCTGTTATTATTCAGGTCAGGTTTCGTGCCATAAAAACGTCGACTTCCTTTGTGTTTGGAAGGCTCACGTGTTTCCTGTCGCGATTGAAATCAGCAAAGCACAGGTGTAAAACTGATTTTGAAATAGCACCTACCTACTTAACCTAGATAGACTTTTTTAGGCTATCTACTACCTACATGAAATTTAAAGTGATCTTAATCTTAGCCTTAGGTACGAAACTTTGACTTGTTTCGGTTTGAGTAGGTCAAAAAACCTAGTGCCCTAGTAGAACCTGTATCTGCCACCTGGTGATATAAAAAGTAATTCATGATTATAAATTTTATCTTTTCAACTAACCAAAATGAACAGTTGACTATCTAGTTTAATTGAACGTAACTGCCAAACCCACATTCCAATAACAATTAGGTAAGTGACAAATTATAATAGGTATAGGTAAAAGTAGGTAAATAATAAAATAGTTTTATCAATTTGAATTTACTTCTAATTGCAATAAGGACATAACATGTTCAGCAACACCTTTTAATTAACAAGTCATCAGGGGTGAGCGTGTTAAATTACAGTGTGCATTCGTATGCTCGCCGTTTACGTGCTTCGCTTTGTAGGTTAGGTGTAGCACAACATGCTGTTAGGGCTGTCACTTGAAGTGCTTTAAACGGTTTTCTGGAATTTTGGTAATGGGGAAATAGATAGAAGATCGTCTTTATCGTGACGGAAGAAATGGTAGGTAGGTACTCCCGGTGCATTGAAAAATACCACTGACATATTGTTGTTAGCTAGTACTAGCTAAGTGAGATATTTTTAGGGGTTAGTAAGACAATACGGACGATTCAGTTGGTGCATATCTCTAAACTGGTTCCGGGACTGGGTGGTCTAGGTGTCAAAATGTCTATACGGATCGGCTGTCTTTTGACAGCTCTAAAATTATAATCGTCTTGGTCGTTTCAGTGTAAAAGAAAGGGACGGCAACATTTTCAGTGCTGTCAACTCAGGGGTCTAAAAAAATGCAACAAGATAATCGATACTGTTGTTAACTATTTAGAATTGTTAGATAAATTTGAACTTGAAGTTTAGTTACTAATAATTAACTACTTTATGCTTATACATAAAGGTTATATTTTGTATTGCGTAAAGATTTGATTTTGGAATTTCTTATTTCGTGGCCAAAAATAAGGTTTAACCCTAAACAAGCGTTCGTGCGGCGCCGTACGTGCCCGTGTCGTTATTTCAACAAACAGCAATATACTATGCCACACGCAACGTGGCATTCTACTAATGACTAATAACAGCGTAAACAAATCCAAAAATGCTATTTGCTTTATCGGTGGTAACCAACTACAATTCATCAATTAAAACGCGGTTGCTACAATGCAAATACATTAAAAATTCAGCAAACGTTCTAATGATAACGGTACTTGCTTTTTTTTTGTGTGTAGTTTATTTTTACGTAGCGGACATAGAAGCGACGATTCTTTTTCTATCTATCTATACCTACTATTATAAAACTGTAAAAAAGCCAAAAACTAAAATTAGAGATATAGATAAACTAAATAGATATGCAGATCTACTAAATAAACGATTCTGATTCCGAAAATCAAGTTTGTGTTTGTTTGTTTGCGGATCACGCTTAAACTACTGGACCAATTTCAATGAAACTTATACCATTCAGAAGCCCTTTTTCCGGATTGAAACATAGGCTATATTTTATTGAAATCAAAGACGTGGATTCTTAGATACAGCTTGAACTCTCTAAACCAAAAGCAGCCTTTGCAACGAGGTTCATCGTATGCTGGTTGACAGATATTTTGGTGGAAAGTTTCGCACGCGTACGTAGTCGCGGGTATCAGATAGTTAAAAATATTTACATCAGCAAATGTAGATTCGTTTATAGTTTCTACACACAAAAGCTCGGGAGTCAAACAAGTTGAATAATAAGTATAACGAAATTATTAGTCCGAAATCCAAATAGACAATACATTACAGAAATACAATCGAGTTGTTTTACTGCCATGATTAAATAACCGCTAATTAAATTAATCCACAAAGTGTATGTAAAGCAGTGTCACAACAAACCAGATAGGTATATGTATTTAATTGAAGTGGAAACCGTGCGTAAAGCGTGACCGATCAGAAGTCCAAACCATTGCTAGGGTAGGAGAGATATTCCCACCCCAAGTCGAGTTACGATGTAAAATAAGCTTTATTACATTGATATGAACGTTAGATATTGTTTGATAATAGTCGTAGCTAAAATAATAATCCTACAGTATATTTTACTACAGTGGTATATTTCTTACACTTATGGTTTGAAACTTCTTAGTTCTTTTAACTTAAATTTTTATGTATTTCACTATAGTTTTCATAACAGTTTGAACAGTCTGAATGCGAAACCTGAAATAAATAAAAAGGTGCCTATTACTGATAAATCACCACACAGCCTAAATAATAATAATAATAGGCCTTTACATCTATTGAAGATGATTTATACAGCGTCAGGAGGCAACCTATGCCTACACTTAACAGCCTAAATATAAACCATAAATTAAGAAATCAGAACAAAATATTTGTTTGACATAGGTAAATGAATAGGAACAATTGAAATATTCTTGGTCCTAAATAATAATATTACAAATGTCTCCGTTATGTCCTAATATAAGAATAGTGTGTAAATGGCCAAAGGTTATTCTGCTAGATGGAAGGGCAACTTTCTTTTGGTACTGTAAAGAAAGTACCTATCTTGTACACTTAGAAAGAAAAAGGGGAGACTATAGCAGGAGGTTTACTGTGAAGAAGTAATCCAAATTTTGAGTGAAGATTTCGATATTGTATTATTAAAATACGCTGTGCCACTGCCTATGTCTACCCCGTTAGGGTAGGCGCACACGGGTGGGCGGCTGGCTGCGGTCGCGGTTTGCGGTCTCGTGGTCGCGCGACCACGGCCCGACCCGCCGCCGCACACCCTATCTCGCTTACTAAAACAGTACGCTCTTTTGTGTGCTAATATCCATTTGGTATTTGGAATTAAAGGATAACATTATAATTGGAAACTTTGGAATACAATAATAAGTAGAAGCAGTAGTCAAAGTACTGAGTTACTGCTATTTTTACGAATGGTTTTTCTTGTATCTTATTAAAATGTACTTATTTTATACACACACAATACAGAAGTAATATGCTATTTACAAACAATTACCCATTTAGGAGTAAATGTCTCAAACCACTATAACTATTTAGACCGTTAAATGTGACGGAGAACAAATCCCATAAGCCGTCTTCATAAAAGCTCAATCACAAATCGTAAGCATAAAGTTGTTCAAAGCTGAGAGGATTTAAAGTGTGCGGTAATTTTACTTAGCAACGACAAAAGCGGTAAAGCAATAAAACCTTTATGGACTCCCCCGATTGAAGATAGTCATTTGGTTAGCTGTTCTACGTTCACATGGCTGGTAAGTGCTTTTGTAGAGAATATAGTTATTCTATAAATTGTTTAACGTTCTCATTGGACACGTTTCATCCGATTTGTTGTGCTGGACTAAATCCTTTTATGCTCAAATATTTGCGATCCCAAATGTCTGTCAATAACCCAGATTGTAGGTAATTTGCATAAAATTTTACTGTTTGCTGTTTGATAAATTTATTTTATAGCGTAAGAATAAGGAATATTTTTAGTAAAGAATTCAACGTTTTATTGTGGTTTTAAAAAACATTTTTCTCTTGATATTATAAAACGGCCATTATCATTGTCTATCTGACAGTCATCTTTTTGAATTCTTCGTAAACCACCAACGACCTAAACAGAAACATGAAACTTTTTATTAAAGTAAAGTAAACTAGCTGCATTATAAAAGCCAACGGAACTAGGAACTCGCATTAGCGTGAAATTAAACTATGAACTCGTTCAAAACAGGAGTGCAGTAGCGCATCCAACAAATTAAACAATATTCATGTCCTCTCCGAGTTGGCGTTCCGACGTTTTACAGCTTATAAAATAACAGTTAGCTTCCTCCATGCAACTGGTTATTATTCAAAAGGATTCGCAGTATTATGCTCATACTAAGAAATTGTTATTATTCTTATTTTCTAGAATATACTTAAAGTACCTACTAGTATAAATTTAGATACCTGTATCTAACTAAAAACTGAAAGTTATCTAATCTAGTCAGTCTAACAATAGTTTACGTCAGTCATAATAAAAAATTTGTAGGTACTCAGATGATTATCATTATTTAAAGCAGTCAATGAAAAGTTATTTCTGTAGTGTAAATACATTTTATTTGAAGTAGGTAGGTTACGAGTTTTAGATACTTATCTAAAACTCTTAACCTATAACGTTATATATAAATTACAAAGACATGTCTACAGTTATGGAAATAAACTTTACTGTATGCTCCGAAACTAAATTTAAATTAGGTAGGTGACTATTCGTAGAATGAGCGAGCCGTCTTCTCCATTCTGTAGTATCGTCGAGCACAATAAGCATCGGACAAACAGGCTGTGCAAACACAGGCTGAGTAAACTTGCAAACCAACCCCCGTCCGCCGCGCCTACAGCACAATTAAATATTTGACTCCACTTTTATAAAGTTTCATATTACAAATAATAATAGGGACGGAAAATTCCTTTAACTTTTTATGTTGGATCTTGATTCGGATTCTTTGATCTTAAAGGTTGATACGCAATTATAACATTTTTCGTTCCAAAAAAACAAATAAACGCAGAATAAAATGCTGAGCGAACAAAATGAGAATTTCATATAAATTACAATAAAGGTACCTACGCGGAGTACATGTCAGAAGAACAAACAAGCCCTTTGCGTTTCCGTTAACTACGCGGTGGTTTATATATCACAACAATGGAAACTATTCTATTGTACGAGTATCTTTGATCAGTAATCCGATCCGCCTGTCGTATACCAATCGCTGGATCTATGGGGGTAGGTAGTTAAGAATTTACTCTCCCGGCAGTCGGGAACTGCAACGAGATAGCAAACAGTAGGTACATCGCAAACGGTCTCGGTAAATAAGAACGCTTCTATCTCGCAAACATACGGCTTTGTACCTTGTACATGACATTCGATCGTATAACAACATACCAATAATCCGCTCTCTCTGCAACTGAACGGGGGAAATGTATATCTTCAATAATCTTAGCCCGGATTCGCTTCACTTCACTTCGAATAATACCTACATCAGTGAATTATTATTAGTAGCATTCTACAAGGCTGTTTTGTTATCAGCCGAGATGATCTCCAAACATAAATCATTTTTGCTGTCGCAGGCGATTAACTCGCCGAGACTGACTGATATTTTTAAGCACTGATATCGCTAGTACGTACGAGTATGTTCGTACCGTTATCGCAACATGGCTTTTACCTAATACCTTTATCATCGACTTTACTGATCATACAAAAATAATACAGATACCTAACTTGTTATCGGCAAACCCACTGTAATCTGTCCAATCAATTTTAGTACAAAATCTACGATAACTCACAATCATGTTCGAATAAAAGCAAGACAGGTGAGTATAAAAATCGTCCCAGATAATGCGGGACCGATAACGGTATTTATCGATAGCGATCGCATTTAAATAATTTGTACACGTTACACGTTAAAATTATCGTTGTATTAATGCTGTTATTTCGAAGGCACTGTTGATACGGTTTGCAGTCTGCAACACTGTGTCGAATAATCTTTGCTAACTAATAATAAACGAGGCGCATCAGACCGCCCAATATTGAAACAGCGCATCTCGTACTCGTGTCAGGCAGCGGCGTGCGTGTGTACTGTGAGGCCGGGAAGGCTTCGTTGCACATTGCATAAATTAGTACTGTATTAACTCCGCTAATTGCTGCGCTATAACACCGCCAAATAGACTTGTATTTGTGTTGTAACCGCGATCCATTGTGTTCCGTTCCGAGGTGCGGCTCACGGGCGCCGGAAATGCAAAGTCATTACTGCTCGACTCGTTATTATAGCCGACAAAAAAGCTCTGCGCACTCTGCGATGATTGATTCGTTTATAGAAACGACTCGAGAAACTACATCGAAACAAATTGGTCAATTCATGTACAAGTATGCCGAGAAACTTGTTTGTTTCTTTATTATCACGTAAGCGCTGTGCGGTTTCTCCGCACCGCGTCGCAGCGGGTCGACTATGATGTAGCACCTTCGTGTTTGTTCAGTGCTTTTACTCAGACGATTACATTAGCAAACATAAAAGCTGCTCGCTTACATAAATAAATACGAACGTTATTTTAGGCGTTCGTTCGTCGAGTAATCTACACGTTTATAAGCGCTCTTGTAAAAAGTGCCGAGTCAAAAAGGCTTCACGCTTTGCCGAGAGGTAAGATACACAAAGGGCAATAAACGTTCGGCGTGGACCTAAACAAACAGGGGTAGCTAGGAAGCTGGCTTTGTTTGGCGAGAAACATGCGAGTCAACAGAGCCTCCACTCGACGGGTCACCCGCCCCCTGCTACGTCGCCGAGAGACTGCGTCACCCTCGAGCTCGACCATGTCCTCGCTAATCTGTCAATCGGATATATGTACTTTGAACCCAGACTAATTATTTTAAAACGAACCATTTGTATAATGATTATTTTAACCATTGTTTTGTCAGACAGTTGAGAGACTCGTTATTTTCCGAATTGTCAACTACACTTAGGTGTAAAGTGATTTTCTTATTATTAGCCAAGATAAATCCATAAAATATGAAACGAAACTTTATAATGACTATGCTCTGCTATGAAGGATCGACAAAAAAGTATCCGATGTAAAGCAACGAGCTTTAAATTGACAGGTGGTGGTCGCTCGAGCGAGACTCGGTCTCGATCCCGCAATTACAATCTGATTACGAGTGACACCAGCGCCGCGTAGCACTACTCGATACTCGATATCGATAACGACGTGCCCCGCACTTACACACCCACTCGACAGCTCTCGACTCAACTTGTTCTTGCCAAGTAATTATATCCATTTTGTTTATAATGAATATTAATGATGCCAGTCCACTTCCAATTTTGTTTACTGTAAGTATCGACGCTCGAGCGGCAATTATTTTAAGTAAACTCAATTATTGTCGTTTGCAGGCCCTCATCTTTATTTTGCGAATAAACACACTTGAAAAATATTTTCTCGTAGCCTTGTCCTATTTATAACGTTCGTGTTCTTTTGCAAACATCAAAGAGCTCGCATAGCAATTAGAAAGGTAACGAGAGGCGACTACCGCCGACAGCACTCTGTATTTTGCATTATCGATGTCCCGACCGCTAATGTTTCGCAGCAGGCTATGTTTAAACAATTATTGCTCGACGAATGCGATACGAATCGATAATAATGTAGGCCTCTGTCTGCTGCAATAATAGCCCATTTATCGACTTCAGTGCCATTTTACCGAAGGAATTATTTATTGCCTCGCCATAAGAGCGACGTGGCTTTCAATACAATAATAGTTCCTTTTGGAATGGTGACTGTTTGGTTTAATAAAGTGGAAACTCTGCGAGGAAGCCGCGCCGGCAGATAAGCATAACGCGGCGTGCATAAATAATTCATAAAGAGTTGGAAGTCATTAACGGAGGTCGAGACCGCGGCGGAAGCGCGGCCTTTCTTTTGCGAAATTCAATCGTAGCGAAAGCGGTAAAGTTTCCTTGAGACCTCAGCTCATTAAGTCGCGGGATAACTTTTAAAGTCAACTGGCGTAATCCTTCGTGGAACTTTAAACCGCATTATTCTTGACAATAATAGGAGTATGTCATCGAGATAGGGAGTCGGTTCACGGTTGAAAGGTTGTTAGTATTCTGCGCTCGCTAATGTCGTTACTGTGTACGCGACCGCAAGCGTGAGCATTCTCCGAGAGACAATAAATTGCGGGTTGGGGCCGCAACCGCGACCCGCATTTAGGTCACCGCTACACCGCACCGTGGCGGATGCATTCACGGACAAACCAGGTAGGTACTGACTGACTGACTAATGGCACTATTATACCAATGCTTACCAGTACACACTACCTACACTAGTGCAGTGATAGTCAGTGAATTCGTGCTTTAGCGGAGACGTGCTACAGAAATCCGTGAGATCGCACTGCACTTAGGTAGCGCGTCTCTACAACCACTCGTGCCTCTTCCATCTCACTTAAAACTGTAATTTACCATCACACGAAATCGCGAACATACCTGAAAGCTTTTAAAATTATGACTTGTTGTTTTGCACACAATTTTATAGGTGTCTAGTTATTTACGCACTTTATTTTACTTTTTTGCAGATAGCGTTTTAAATCTATATTTTATTAAATTTGAAAACTAAATTTTAAAAATTACAAATTCACCGTCCTTGAAGCCGAAATTAGATTTTTCTTAAGCAAGAATCTTCCTATGTACTTATTCGTATAAGTAATTTATCAGGCTTAGTTGACCCGTTTATCAGCTTAGCAATAAATAAAATGCATAAACAAAGGAGCAGCGGTACAAATAGAACCTCATAGCAAGATGCAACCGCAGATTAAAAGCTCCAACGACTAAACCACGTGAAAATCGCGCAAAAAGAGGAGTCACCCGCGGCATTAGCGGATGAGTGTTGGAGCCATTAGTGCACCCCCCTTCCCCTTATTCACCCCCATAGCCTCAGGCGCTCACCCCGAAACCAACGTTCCTCTTTTATTTCTCGCGCGGGGATGAACTCCTTAATGACAAACCGTACTATATCTTTTGTGGAGAACTCGAAAAAGTACGTATTTTGCGGCCCTTTTGTGCGCCCGCTTTTTATTCTACCGTCCTGTTCGCTAGATGCAGATGGAAACGAGGATTGTTGGACTCGTCGCAATAAGAAAAACTGCTTTATCCGAAACCCTGATTGGAATACGGTCCCGTGAATTCAAACGATTCAATGAACCTACTTTCTTCTTGAATTTAAAACTTTAATTTTATACAATAGGTAATTGTTTTCGTTGGTTTGATTGCTTTTGGACTATGTACTTCGGTTCGACGTTCTAATTGTGTAAGCTTTAATAATAAATTCTGACCGTTTTACTTTAATTCCGCTCGTAAATAAATCCGTTGTTTCACGTTGTTTTGAATTGTTTTCGTAAAATTTCACTTTGCTCATATTTCTAATCGCGTCCATGAATTTCTCACGCTTAAATCAATTATACATTCGCGTAAGTAATTAAGAAGTCATTTGCATTAACATAATTCCAACACAAGTTTTTAATTGCATAAATAATTTTAGGGTTACGTACCTAACTCAACAAAACTAAAACCCATATAAAAACTACGAAAGTAGTACGGACGTCTGCTACGAGCGTAGCATTAACCACTGCTACGAGCTTAGCTACGGCTACCGTTACAAACGTAGTAACCACGATTGCTACGAGCGTATTAGGTTTATACAACCGCTACGAGCGTAGTATCGATGACTGCTACGAAAGTTGCAACGACGACAGTTGACGACTACGACTGCTATCAGCTTAGCACGTAATGCTACAAAGTAGTATCAAGACAGCTACGAGCGTAGAATTTATATATGCTACTAGCGTAGTATCAATGCCTGCTATATTATATTAAATAATTGAAGCAAAAAATATCTTTAAGTAACTGATGCAAAAGTTTGGCTCATCATTTTATTTAACAGTTCACAAGTGAATTTTCAGTATAACCACGCGGTCGGCGGCGGTAGCGGCGAATGAAAATGTAATTTGCGGTAATTCGGGCGCGTCGGGCGCTCGCCTCTGCGGCTCCCGCGGCTTGTCCGCGTCACTACCCCGCCTCGGTTTACAACATACGAACTCGTAATAAAACCTACCGTATTTGATACCACCTATAACTTTATAAAAACTTTTTTGAAGTTAGGCTACAAAACTATGGTATGACACCATCATCATCATCATCATCATCAATATATATAAAACTCTTTTGAAGCTGACAGAGAATCAACGCACAGCCTAAACCATAAGTCCTAGAGGTATGAAATTTGGAGGGTAGTATCCTTATACAGGGTGTTACCAGACCACTTCCGAAAACGAAAGGGGGAGCTACAGCACACCAAAACCCAACCAAAAAATAATCAGTTTTCCTGAAAAATAATTATAGCCGGAGAAAACAATGTTTAAAGATTTGTATTTATTTCGCCAGCCCGCAATGTACGCATTCACGTAGATAAGGTCGAGGCGTAGTACTATTATTTATTCTGTGTCGTAAGTGCCTACTAACGTAGGTAGGTACTAACGTAGGTCGTTCGCACGTCGCGTACTTGAATGACCCGCGATGAACTCTCAGCTGTTCATGCTGTAGTAGACGTAATCTGCGTGCTGCGTGTACATTGCTGCTTTATTTATTTTATTTGTTTTTTTGGTTTTTTAAATGAGATAATTAGGTAGATATGTCTTATTAGGTTGTACTGTGTGTATGTAACTAAAAAAAAATTAAAAAGAGATAGTCAAGTAAATTTTTTTTTTCGCGATTTTTTTCTCTTAATGTTTTCAGTATCATGGTCTGATTGGAACCTCCAAGTTTTCGGAAGTGGTCTGGTAACACCCTGTATAGTGTAGACATGCACTAAGAAAGGAATTTTGAAAAGTCGCATCCTAAAGGGTCTAGAACGCGAGCAACGCCGCGGGCGATGGCTAGTCTTGTAATAAAAGAACTTTTCCTGCTTCCGATTGTTTTGTTAATACTCGATTGTGAAACGAATCGAAAGGTTGACATAAAATACAGCACTAAGGAAATAATTTCTTTAATGACTCAATCGGCATTATAACATAAGAAAAGTGATAAACATTTTAATAGCTCTTTTATTGCGTGGAAGAAAACAGCAATGATACGTCACAGTCAAACGTAAATAACGAATGCAGTCGTATCGTACGATTACTCGGATTGATTTCTACAATGACCTATTGGCTCACGTTATTAGCATGTCGAGAAAATTTGCAATTGCAAATATTCCAGCCGCCAGTCACGAACTCAGATGTTTATCCAATCAGTGGAGAATCACCCTTTGTATATTCCAGAACAATACTAATGCGCCGCTCCTGTTTTCGTGTCTTGTTTGTTTCAGAAATACTTAGAAACCCTTCTTGTATCGTAAGAATGGCTTGTAATGAAAACATTCATAAATCAATCCTCGGTATAATAAACAACATGACGTAAAGCCACTATACAAATTGTCACATCAAAGTAGAACCATGTATTTTAAGCGACAGGCACCCATTGTAATAAAACGGAATCAGAGTGTTATTTGCGGTCTCATTGTGGCGCCATTCTCGCCCGCACTTTAATAATGAATAACTTGCAAGCGAACGGTTATGTTTCGTATATTTTATTGTTAAAACTATATTATGACATGTTTTTATCGCTTCAACCTTCATGTCAGGCGATACCGCGAAACAAAGCCTAACAAAATAAGCAAATAAACTTTTTCAGCTCGGCATGAAAGTTTACCAAAGTAATATTGTCCTGAGTGTAACGGCTGTGTAACATGCCCCGGCCTTTGCGGCGGTAATGGAGCGTACTGCTCCGACAATATTGTAATTTAAACTCCAAATTGAAACGTGTTGACGTTTGATTGCGTTAACGAACAGCGCGTTTTATAATCGACGATATATTTTTTCTCCAACGAAACATTATCTACACCCACGCGGCGATCAATGTTAATCACTATTTTACGCAATCAAATACATCTACAGATGATTGCTAAATAAAACAGAGCCGTCAAAATAACTTGACATGGTGCGAGTTGACACCAATACAATAATAACACACTCAATTATGTTAATTCATCGACGATTCAGTGCGAATCTGCGAATAAAATTAATGTTCATTTAAACGGAAAATACGTACAATGCCAATAAATACGAGAGAGTCGAGCGGCGATTTATCATCTCGTTCGACCACGCATTATTGTTTATCGTGTTAATTTTATTTGTTGCTCTCCAGCCGGCTTATCAACTAATTATAAACGTTAATATTGAATTTAATATGCGTCGGAATGTGGAAAACGTTTTCGGTTGTCTATTTGTATGTTAAACACAGCGCCGATAGCGGTCGCTCGTTTTATTTCACAGCCGACTTGTTTTAATTGAAACGCTTATTTTATACAAAGGCGATCGCTGTTTAAATATTCATGACATCGAGTCGTATTAAAATTATCATGAACAGTGATGGTGACATAAGAACAAGTTGGCCTCTTAAGTAATGATTATGGTATCGATTTGTGATTGATTATGTTTATTGCAGACGGAGATTGCGAAACGGCTGAACGCTATAATAGCTCAGATCCTGCCGTTCCTGTCGCAGGAGCATCAGCAGCAAGTGGCCTCGGCAGTGGAGAGAGCGAAACAGGTCACAATGACGGAACTCAATGCCATTATTGGGGTAAGTGCCTACTTGTAGCTGCGATAAAAGAAATAAATATGTTCCAAGCCAATAGCAGCTTTTATGGAGCGAACGTGGGTCGGAGTTGTTTTGTTATCTTGACAGCTGAATATCTTCGGATCTAATTACGTTATTCATGCTCAGATATTATTATTATCATCTGTAATTAATAGCTCGTTCGCTGTAGAGCGATTCGAACATGTGTAGTTTGTTGTATGGCTCGTAAACGCGGAATGTTATGCAATGCTGACTACCTACTTCATGCTTCTTCTGCTCATAATGTATGTGCGGAGGTGGCAGCATGGCATCTGTCCAAACATTTCGCGATACGGTGTCGCTTGTCATTGCATAGTTATTCGATAAATGGGAAGGTTGCTGCTGTTTTCTTTACAACTATATTTACCTACATTATGAAAATGGAGATCTTTTAGCTACATTTCGTAAGCGTTAAATAAGGAACCCAAATTACTTTATTTAATTGTAAAAAGCAAATTAGGAGTCCTTGCACAGTTCTATAGGTATATTCGCAACAATTAAAACAAGTTTAACTGCTCTCGGGCATAATAAAGACCGAACGAACGAAGAGTACTTGTTGGAAACAACCTCGGGTTAACGTGTAAAGTGAGTCGATCGAAAAGCACGGCTTCGGGCTTTCAACAGGTCGAAAGTTCGACGGTCGTTAATTAAATGATCTAAGACGCGCAAGAAGAGTTGGCCCCGCTCCAGGAACCGCCTATTGATGAAATTGCTACAAACTACATCCGCTATTATTATAGAAAATTATTTTATTAAACTCACGGTTTTGGCACGTTAACCGCGAATTAGCGTGTTTATATAATTTGTAACACGCATTTGTCATACCTCGGCCAGCGTGATTCTACATTCTGACCGTTGTAGGTATTTGTGGATGTAATGACTACACCAAGGACTTACATCAATTTGCATTTGCGACGTTTAACACATCTCCGGCTTTGAATTGATGGCTCTAATTTCACGAGTCTAATAGTACTTTTTATATGGTAGGTGTCGTGAGGACTTCATTGCCGCCCATTATTCGTATGTGCCTATTCGCGGTCGGCTGCCAAGTCGTTAGAGCGACCTATTCTCGATGTGTTAACGTTTGACGTTCGAAATTTGTAAATAGATGTACCGAAATAAATCACTTGATGATAATGAGGGCAAAAATAAGAGGATGGAAGTCAGTCGTCGCTCATCCGTCTGCGGCCGATAAGTCTCGCATAGAGCGGCTCTTTGGCGGGCGGCCAACTCGATCACACACTACGTACCTATGACATTGTTGTTGCTCGCTCGTCGACACTCATTTTAAATGCCAGCTCGAAACATACAATAAATACATCGCCTCGGTATGCAAACTACGAAGATTTAGCACCATTTAGAACGTAACATAACTTTTGAACGCCAACCAAATATCTCATGAATTATTAAAACACGCGCGAGCGAGCGCTCCATCCACGCCATTAACTCTCTAATTACCAAACATCGCGCATTGAAATTACAAGTGCTAACTGAAACAGCAGTCGGTCGGCTTTATAACTTTCTCATCACAGATAGATACCTTGCAAATGATTGCTTTATTCGGTACCGAAAAAAAAACCAGCTACGACGATCGGAGAACACCCAGAGCATAAAAGAAAATTCCTTAAGACCCCAAAGTATTTACTGAAGGTTCGTCGCCCTCCGTTTGGAGGATTTAGCTACGTGTACGTACACCCGGGTATAGCTTTCCAAGAGCCTGAGCCTCCAAGACACCGGCAAAATGCAATATCGCCCTCTCCCTATAAAACACTCGAATTTAAATAAAAAGCGGCGCCACCTTCCGTATGTCGGTCCTTTTTTATTACGAACCTTTTTTATTTTCGGGTCAGCTCGGGATCAAAGGGGCTCTCCCTGGAGAGCGCCCGCGCCGCCGACGACGCGCTGCCACCCGTCTGCGTCTGATTTGAGACGATTCCGCCGCGCGCCGATTTGTGAAGAGGGAATACTTCTCAAATTGGGATCTGTTTGCCCGCCTATTAAAATCACTTACCGTTCCGAGTGCTTCGTTTCGTTGAAAAGCGCTCCGCTATTATTAAAGCTTTGTTTGCGATGTTTTAATTTCCTTTTACCATTGTTTGCATTTACAGTTTTTAGCGATCTGAAAACGTGAGTTAATTAACGTAATGAACTCCGCAACCGGAGAATACGGGTCGAGTGCGTGGCGTGATGCTATTCGAGTGTGATTGATACCACGCTGAAACAGTCGGCATTGTGTTTGAGCGATGTGCGTGAACTCGTCGTGGAAGCAGCAGCGGGGTAAAGCCGCTGATGGGGGAGGATGTCGTCGGCGCGTTATCGCCGAGTAAATCATTTCTCGCTGGGATTTTATTCCGCGCCACATCCCCGAGAGGAGGACGCGGGAGGTAATAGCTTCCAGATACGATAACCCCCCCCTCTCGAGCTCACCTATACTGTCACATTGAAACAATATTCACTGGGCTGATCAATACCTACGTGCGACCTCGTGTCACAGATACGCGACGCGAATCTTATCTGAATTCGGGCCATGTTTATGACCGCAGCGTTAGTAATTGAAAAGCCGCAGCGACATACGCATGCGAATTAAACGAGTGCATTACGCGTAGGTACGTAGGTACATCGTTTATGCAACATTATCTTGCGAGATAGGTGAGTAAACAAGCGCGCTCAGCGTGTAAATAGAGCGTATCTGTTTCCCCGTCGATGGCTCTATAAACAAGCGAGTCGTGAAAACATTTCTATCTAGTTTGCTTCGGGTCGCGCGCCCTCTGATAAAAATTACGAGGAGAATAAATCGAGGCGGGTCGGGCGTCGTCGGGGAGGGAAACATGAATTTGTCATTTTTTCCCAGGCACGTTCGCGGGCGGGTGATAAATATTGCATTGCAGACCCTCGGGTTCTTGCGAGCTCTCGGCCGCGACGAGCCGCATTAACTTTTCCCCTGTCGCGATGTCGCTTAGACGACTCCTTGTTTTTCAACGCGCGAAACTGAGTTAGGGGCCGTTCTGTCGTCGCTTTCAATGAAATTATGTAATCAGTTTTACGACCGATCCGGCCTACGAGTTTTTCTTGTTATTGTTGAGTTTTTCTTTTGAAGTTGTACGTAATTTTATACCAAAGTTATGGAGTTATGAGTTTGTTGGAGCATTTGTTAAGATGAGACAATGCTCACAAATAATAAACGATAACCTACAAAGAGTAGATGAAATGAAATCAAAATACTACAATTTTAATAGCAAAGTATATTTTTTACCTATAGTAACCACGCAAAGTAAAACACTAATAATGCCAAGCGCAGAGAGGAAGCATACGCGTTTAAGTCTTTTCTACTTAAAATATGACCTGCAGAAAGACGCAATTATAAAAACCCATTACATTTGCTTAACTTGGCAATCGTATAAAGCCCCCATTGTTCTCGCTAACTACGTTTATGAAGATAAAGCGTGAGACACACTCGTAAAAGGTTTAAAGTTCAGCGTTAATAATTATTTACTCGACGTTGCACAGAGTCGTTTACATGTGAACGTAGGGTATTAACTAGTGATGTACCAGCTAACTGAAAGTCTGCTGAAAAGTCCGGTCGCAAACTTATTCAGTCTTTGAATTAAATGAAATTAAATATACACTACTGAAAAAAAACATACCTAGGTACAAAAAAATCACTAAAATAAACATGAAAAATATTTTGACTAAGCACTGCAATAAAAGAATAATCCAGGTGAACAAAAAACTCTAGAAACAATATAAATACTTATAAAATATAATAATTAAACCCAGATATAAACAGTTGTTTCTCATCACTATTTCTGAACATCAGTAAAGAGGGTAGCGAGGGGGTGCATTGGGGAGGCTCACGCACCATTAGGCAGCCTTCGGGTCGCACGCGACACGTGTTACACTTTCAACATAATTGCTTCTAATCACATATATTATACCAAAACTACACAAACACATTGAACTTTTAGGCTTTTGACCCCCGAGATTTAACGGAATGAATTTAATATCTTATTTATGGAAATGGATAACCAGGTGTAATGTTAAATTACTAAATTCAAAAATATGTTAAAAAAGTATTAAATAAAAAACTGTTTTTATTCATTGCACGAGTTTCTAGATGAGAATTATTAAAATATTTAAAACAAGATACATCAATATGCCACCTAGTGCCCATCTGTAGGTACCTGAACAAATTGCTGTGCCCTAACAGGGTTTATGTTTGATACACTACCTTTGTACAACATCTCTAAAACAACATAAGTGCAATATACGATTTGAATTTGAATTTAAGGCCACATGTGACTACCGCAGATGTTCTAAAAAAATCTTAGGAAGCACTCTTCCTAAGTTTTCTTATCTTCTATTATTCTTCTTAGAAAAAAATCTTAGGGAGAGTGGAGTGCGGAAATCGAACCTAAACATCATAGAACTCTTGCTATTGGCACGGTTGCCATTGCCTGGGCACCAACTGCAAATTGAACAAATAAAACCAATTGCAAATCGATTTAGACGCAACGTGTCTCAAATTATAAATGAATATCATTATGCAACGACATAATCCATCAAGTCGAAGCCAATTGCTTCATAATGGCAGTCTAAATGACTTTAATGCTTCTCTGACCGCTAACTCACTATTAGTTATCTAATTGGGTTACAGCAGAAACTTTCCTTACTATACTTATATTAAAACATTAGTAATCGATTGTTAAAGCATTGTGCTACGAATCGTTCTTGTAGAATATCCAGTTATATCACAACACCAATGTCATCACCTCATCATGGATGGATCAAGTGACTTTTAAAAATCGTGCACTCTAGGGTCACAGGTTCTGTCCTGACTATGCCCAATGCGTGACCAGATTTCCCTACACAATGCTATTTGCTACGTGACACTTAAACTAAGCTAGTATCGACTGTATGATTTCGTTTGCCGTATAAAATCTCTGTCTATATTCGATTTGATGTAGTTTTGAATAATAAGAGAGCACGACGTTTTTCCCAAAAAAACTAGTTGCAATGTAGTCGAAGTCTGATTAAGTTTACACAGAATGATTGTAAAATCTAAAATATAAATATTTATCTGTAATGTAGACGTGGGTTTAATAGACACCGCATCTTGAGAACTGTCAACGTATACCTATTATCATCCTATTATATTATGTAGGCATACACGACGTACTAAGTTTTAAAATCTAACGGGTTTTTAATGAAGACTGTACTTAGTTATCGATGTTTGTGTTTAACTAATAGTCAAGTTGCGGCGATCTCATCTTTTGTGTCATTGAACTCTGCGAGTTTCTTAATGAAAAAGAAACTCACTGAATTTTTTTGTGTTGAAAAAATATAGGTACCTACCTAAGCAAGTTCGTACGTAGGTACCTACATCCGAATTCTAAATATAAAGAAAAAGAGTTTAATACTTGCTTTAATAAATAAATAGTATCAAAATGAGATGAATAGTAGGTATTCGTAAGACGATTACGATAATAACGTCACATCGTTAAGGAAAAATAAACATCGTTAAGTTGCTTACAAACAAACCAGATCAAAATGTATATAAAAGTAGATCGGATAAAAAATATCGCCTGCTAAGCCATGAGAAAATATTTATGCGTAAAAATCTGTGCGGCTGGCGTTCGCTATCCATTTATAAATCCTTCCTACTAATATTATAAACGCGAAAGTTTGTGAGTATGGATGGATCTTTGTTACTCTTTCACGTAAAAACTACTGATACGATTTGGATGAAACTTGGAATATATATTGTCCGTGACCTGGATCAACACATAGGCTACTTTTTATCCCGAAAAATCAACGGGATCCAACGGGACGCGAACGAAGTCGCGGGCGGCACCTAGTGGGGAATAATCCCGGCGTACAGCGGGAAATGTGGCGTAAAACCCGAACGTGGAAGAACATTTTTCTCGTGACAAAAGCTTTGGGAGACAGCCCACGTCTGTTGTTGCTTAGAAAACTCACATAGGTATTCTAACGCCAATTTATTGTAGGTATTTATATACATTATAATCTCTGTCTGAGCTATTTAACGAAAACTGAATAAAATGCCTAATTTGAAAATGATCAAACATAAAGAAAAAGTAGATTAAAAATCCAATTATCAGAAAATAGCGATCAGATAAAATATACTTTCCACGCAAAATAAATATGCCGCGACCGTGAAAGTAATTCGATTTCGCTATTGACTCCCCCAACTTAAATATTCATGAGATATTATAGTTGAGCTAAACAATATTTCGCTAAAAGTCAATGAAAAAATAATAAAGTCTAAGTCGCCTCTGTTGTTCCAAAGAAACTTAATCAAAGTTTAATTCGGTCGATAATGCAAACAGCGGAGTTCGCGGAGAGATAAGTAAACGGATGGGAAAGGCGTCGGGGGAACGAGTTTTAATCCCGGGCGACCTTATCGAGTGAGTTTAATCACGGCTAAATATGGAAAAAATATCGTGAGGTATCACGGTCGGATATTGTCATTCATAACAGGAGCGAGGGGTGGGAGAGGGCCCGAGGTGTGGTGAGCCCACTCGATACCGACACTGGCGGGATCACGTCACCGCACAGTAACGAGGGAAAAGTTGGGTTCGTGCGAAATGTTTGTAACATACGTATTTATACATTGAATATTAGGGGAATATTAGGGTTGGCAAAATTCTGCATGTAGGTATAGTTGTTTTTCGCTACCTTTGTTAATTGTTTGATTAACAAAGGTAGCGAAAAGGTAGTGAAAAGTTTCCATGATAAGAATCATTGATGAACTAGCAATACTTAGGTACCTACTTGCTTACATTTTGATTGGCTTTGTTTTATCAGTATAGGTACATTTAAGTTTATGAATTAAACGATGTGCAAATAAACAGTGCCTATAGCTAATCTCAGTTCAAAGTTTAAACACAACATCTTGAAAAGAGTTTACAGCAGCCGTACCTACCGTTAATTACGTTCGTAGGTCAAGTGGTCACCTCTGATCGAGTCTAAGGTCATGAGAATTCGACTGATAGATATAAGATACTGTTTATTATTCCAAACCTGGAACAGAAAACTCATTCGAAGCCTTAACATCGGCTAAAACTAAAGCGTTCACAGACTTTTAAAATTTATTATTGTAAAGTTATGGAAATCAGTTAGTGTTTTCAATTAAAAACAAGCATAGAAGCGTAAACATTCAAATACGACTAATATAAATTAAAAAAACCTCCCCTTTTGTAAAAAAACACTCTCAACTAAGTGGCGCTCGCCACCTTTTGACACACAATAAATCACAGCCGTGAGCGGCCAATAAAAAATATGTTCCACCCTCGGCGAAAATCCAATTAATTTTCGGCAGCTAAAAAAAAGAACGTGCCCGTCCGAGCGGAAAAAGCCGGGCCAGAGGCAGGCGGTGTGGCGTAAAGCACAGGCAACAGCGGCAGCGGACGATCTGCCCCTACCCGCAATGTATAATAATATCGTTAAACGAGACGAGATACGAACGGGAAGTGCGGGAAAACGGGAAAAGTAGAAAAGGGGAATAATGGAGAAGGAGTAATCAATTTCGCTCAGTCACCGCCACCGCCGCTGGCGTAGCTCTCATTTAAAATTTAAAATATCGCGGTGCGCTGGAGGGGAGCTTTTCGAGGACTTTTTAATTTGGCTCCGCTTCGTTTTAAAAATGCACGTCGCTCTGCGGCGACACATCAATTCACTTTTACCGTCGACACTTGAACTATGAGAGCATTGCTTATTTAGTCGGGACGAGTTTAAACACTCAGTAATTTATCGCACGTGCGTTTACTTCGGGACTACGCTTTCTTCTTTATGTATAAATTTATAGCCTTCGTGAGAGTTCAGTCTGAGGAGAGGAGCAGACGTTACTGAAGTCTATAATTGTCTTGTCTTAACCGTTTAATTTTTTTCATTTCAGCAACAAAGGCCAGACCTCCCCAGGCTTTTACAACAAATGCACGCAGCGCATTTACCGGCGCATGGAGCGCCCCCTCTACCTCTACTAGGCCAGGGTGCTCTGCCCCCAGCGGGCCTATTAGGTCTCGGAGTCCCTCACCATCCCCTCTCAGTGTTAGCAAAACCCCCAGATCTACATCGACCAGACGATAAAGGAAATGGTAAGAGACATATTTTGACTTTGAAAGTCAAAATTTGGAAAGACAAGACACAGAACATTCTAATACTTATAGGAGTACCAACCAACGAAGTCATAAGTGAGACTAAGTAACGGTTCAATACAAAGATGAATATTTTAGAAGGCTGTCGCTTGTTTGTGTGTTGGCGCTGTTTGCAGTGTGCCACTGGAGACTATTAGTACCTTCTCGAGTTCCTCCTTCCCCCGCAGTGCGGCCGCCCTCGCCGCGGCAGACGTCTCCGATCCCACTTCTGATTCAATATTTACCAGGTTCGAGAGGCTTTTTGAACTCGCTTACTGTTTGCGTGTTTTCGGATCGCTGACGGCTGCGATATTGCTTCGAGAGCATGAATAAGTCAATTCCACGAATCGGTGCCTATCTAAGCGTATTTGGACAGAATGTGTAAACAGAGTTGATGGAAAACATTTTTATCGCGCGAGAACAGCGATTACTAGACGGGTCAACGGTATCATCATGGCATTTAGGGAGGGAGCTTCAGTTTTAACGGCGGCAGCGAGTTAATCCATCCCGGCTCGGTGCGGGGACGAGCGCGCCACAAATGAAAATGTAACACAGAAATGGATTTGGAAGCCGCCCGTCGCTCCGGTTAATTACAAAAGCAAGCGGTAATCTGCGCTCCGGGATGTTCCGGCTTAGCGCCCTACCCCACCCCACACCCGCCACTTCCTCGGCTAATTTGTGCCATTATCGGTGTACTGATGTAAGAGTTACCGCGCAGATGGCCCCCCTCTACACCCCCTCGCCAGCACCTTGCCCGTGCTCAATTAATTATTCCTCGCTGGTGTGAGCGTCGCGTGTTTTAGTCAATTAGTAACGTAATTTTGCGGGTGACTTGAGTGTGCGCGGTCGCAAACCGACATACGCCGCGTTTTGATATTCGCTAAATTACTTACATTCGATTTAATGATACCTACGGTTCAGTGCGGCGCAGCTTCCTGCTAAAACAGAACAGCACACTACTTAATTATTTACAAAGAGCTAAAAGCTCGCGAAAACGTTAATTAATTAGTTATGGCATGATCGCAATAATTGTTTCCATCGCTATTTGGAGCGCATCGATGCGTGTGTTGGATCTTATAGCTGAATGGCTCGCCAATAATTGAAGCTATTGCATATAAATTAATGGGTAGTGGTAGTGGCAATACATGCAGTGCTAATACGGCCGCCTGTGTAGAGAATGGTAATGGGATTGTCTGAAATTGCTCACAAACTTGAGACGAATCAGCCGAAGCGTGATGCCTTTGATGCATGCAATTCCGTAACCAACGTACCGTACATACAGTGAAATACCAATCGTGCACTGGGCACTATTTTGTGGAAATACATAATACGATTGAGCACGCTACCACTGAACTGCATAAAAGTAGAAAAGATATTATGTTAAACTAGCCGTCGCCCGCGGCGTTGCTCGCGTTCTAGACCCTTTAGGATGTGACTTTTCCAAATTCCTTTCTTAGTGCATCCCTACACTATAAAAGGATACTACCTTCTAAATTTCATACCTGTAGGACTTATAGTTTAGGCTGTGCGTTGATTCTCAGTCAGCTTCAAAAGAGTTTTATATATTTAGGTATTTAGATTAGTAAAATCTGATAGGTAAGTATTTTCAGATCATAAATTAAACTTTCTCGCTCTTATAAGCATATCAAAGACGTGATTATGAACTGACATTTAATCGATTATAGCGGTATTGCGCCGGGGGCAATCACGGCTTTTATTGCGGTTCTTAGATAGAAAGCCTTGATTGATACACGGCTGGGGGTACGAGGGGGAGGTAATTCCACGGTGGAGTCCACTGGCACTTCTAGGGTGTGTGACACGTGTGACTAGGCAATTTGCGCAGTACTAGTACCCACTCTATTTCGATTTACACTTCGTCACTGGACACTGCCTTTTGAAATCGGCATCAAATAGGGTTGCCACTTGCCATTTCGCTGAATAATTAGCTAATTTCCAGAATTTCCCCAATGAATTTTCTCTCGATTTTGTACTAATAATTGAAGTTGGAATTGGGTTGTTAGAAATTCAGAAAAAAAATAAACTACATATTTTGATAACTAACTAATTAACTACCTACCTAATAAAATTATGCTTTACAGAGTCCTTCAGGCGCTCAAAGTCTTCTCTAAAGGTGGTTGTTTTATCACCCATTTACCTGCTTACCTTTTACTGTTTTAGTATAGCTGGCAGTAGGTAACTTACGACAACCACATACTTTAAAAACAGGCAGAACATGAGACTTTCATCAAGTAAAATGTTTTTCCCGACTACCTACAGTACAAATTTAAACCTAAACATATACAGGCAAGCTCAAAAGGTGGGTGGCAACCCCTCGGGACGCGTGACGCGACAGCCTCTGCAATATTCATCGACCACTTCACACTCCGACCCGGCCTCAATTATACCGACACTATCTACTGCCGAATGTTCTCAAATATGCTACATAATGTGAAGCCAAGTACCATGTACATGTACCTACTAATATTGATCTGGCTTGTCAATACGCTACACATACACATATCATGTTTTACTAGAATTACCACGTCGAAGCTTGCTACAAAATGTGGAGCATAATTTTTTTTAAAAATTATATATTCAAAATCTTAATTTAAGGACATTTGTAGGTTAGGTAGTTATAATTGGGTCACCTTCCTATTTTACACTTTCACAAAAGATGTCCTCTTTAACAAGCTTATTCGAAGTTAGTGTTCTATTTACCTTGCAAATATAATATTTTCCCGTTACAGGTATCAGTTCAGCAGAAGAGAGACATGTGAGTACCGCATAACTTTTTCCAATTTCGCTCGAGTTGTTAAAATTCCGCAGGCAAAATTTTGCTTTGAAAAATTCCCCCAACAAGCGTAGGTAGCAGCTGCCTTTTCCATTTGGGAATGCGAACGTGGAGTGTTTCGCTCGAACACGTTGATTTCATAACACCGGCACACGACGTGGCTGGAACAAGTGGGTGGGTAGTAGGTATAAGGCAAGTGGCACACCGGCGCAGTACACTTGCCTTGCACGCTGCGCTCGTTCGTACAAGTCATAAGTTACCGCACGCCTACACACCTCCAACTAGATCAAGACCTGTCGGAACAGCCTTGAGAAATTATTGTGGAAGGGGTGTTCAACACTTAAGTATCTTCGATTAGTAATAAGAAGTAACAATTATATTTAGATAAAAATTACCTACAGCTAATCACAGTTACTTATCACCAACCAATATGTATGTTACAATAATTATAATACCTACCTACTACCATGAAAAGTATGAAGTACTCCTCGGTTGTGTGTGACAAATGTTATATTTCACCGATTAAGCACTAGCAAATTAATAAAACAATTTCCTACGTACTTAAAATCCTTTTTGGAGTTGGGGTTCGAGAGTTGGGACATCCGCTACTAATTAACACGAACCACTCAATGACTCTACATTTTATAAATGCAATTTGCCAACCCTAATGTGAAGTGAGCTCGCGACCGAGTGCGTTCGTGAGGTGTCGGGAATGTCGGCTATCGCGGGGGCGCCCTGCTATACCAGCCTCCCGCCACCCTTGTTGTGCTCGGCTGAACGCAGCGGCACACCGCACAGATGTGCCTCTCTGCAAGCGAAATGCATGAATCGATACCGCGCTCGGTACTTCATATTGTCTTTGTTGCTGTCGCCTACTTCTGTTTGACGCTGGGAATGCACGCTCCGTGTTTGTTTTGCTCTGTTTAATGAAAACTGCTGATTCTGTTTGCCTGCTCCAGCTTCCCCGGAATATTGGGTGGGATGGGGGAATTTCTGTACCTATTGTTTTTGATAAACTATTTGTGGAAACACAAAATGTAAAAGTGTAACGATGAGATTTCGTAAAAACGATTATTTTTTCGATCTTTGAGGGTTTGTACAAATTGTTCTTTGCCGAATAGGTGGTGACAACTTGAGAAAATCGGCATTGTATGTTTGTTCAAGCATAACTTTCGAACCGCTTATCCAATCTTTACAGAATTTCGTAGTTCGTATTTCGTATTTCGTTTTAGGGTGCGACTTTTCAAAATTCCTTTCTTAGTGCACTTCTACACTATATAAGGATACTACCCTCCAAATTTCATAACTCTAGGACTTATGGTTTAGGCTGTGCGTTGATTCTCTGTCAGGTTCAAAAGAGTTTTATATACACATATAATATATATATATTGATGATGATGATGATGATGATAAACATATGTCCTCTAAATCTATTTAACCTATATACTGAGATAAACTATCACATTACCCGCAACAACCACTGAGATCGTAAAGCATACTTGGCTAAACTTAGTTATAAAAGCAACAGTGGCGTGGCGTTCGCAAGTTTATAAGTTCAGGGTACGCGGTACGGCACGTGAAGAGTTTATCTCGGCGTGACCCCGATACGGCGACGTTGGCAGTCCGCGCACGAAGCCGTCTTGATCTGTGCAAACACAGGGAGCTGAGTAATGCACGGACGCGCTAGCGAGGCCAGCGAGCCGAGCGAGCCCGCTAAGAGTGCACTCACTAATAAAGTTTACACAAACCGTCTTGCGGCAGCGAGGCTTCGGGTTTCACTACCTCGCTGCTGGCTCGAATACATACACTGTGCTGTGCCGTTTGTTCGGCAATGTTTTTACTGCGAATCACGAAACACAGTTGCAAGCTCGTTGTTTATTTGCAAACAGCGCACGTCTGTTTGATTTTCCGATACATCAGCCGATGTTTATTTTACAAAGTAGACGTACGATATTTATGGCGAAATAAACGCAAGGTTTTGTTTGAGTTGTTAACTGTGGGTGTTTCATATTAGTGCGCAATGTATACCTAGCTTACCTACTAACATGGGTAAACATGCATTTTATTTTTACGCATGAAATTGACATGTTGAATAAATTCTCATCTCACACATTATCCGAGTTAATTGTCTACACTTCGGCGTTTTATGGTTGATTCTCTCGCATGTTTAACAATCTACTCAGTTTCATTAATTTCAAGAAAGCTGCTTAAACTCCCGCGGAATAACTAAGTTTACGGCAGCCAATTTACACCGACGCGAAATTGAGCAGCGGCTCTAAGCTTAACAGAGCGCCCTTCCGCAACCTCATTTGGGTAACATAATAACCGCGGATTTATTTCTGCCGCCCGTTCATTCGCTCTCAAATCGCTTCTAATATTCAATTTGGGTGCCTGAACCACACAAAAACTGCTCAGAGTCGGTTCATTACGCCGCGCATCTCGCCTCTTCATCCTCCTTACCTTATCTAAGCCACTCTGAATAACACACCCCGGCCCACCCCTAGCGCGGCACCCCCGCACCCGCACACCACTTCAAGTGGAAAACTCACAGGGCGAGGGCCGCTCAACCTTGTTTAGCATTCTCCTCGACTTCTTTATTTAATAGATGCCGAAAAAACTCCGGTCAGAATAAATTTGCGTTTATTCTCCGATATGCTCAGTCGTTGCGTTTTTTTTTTTGAAGGTGTGCTACTTTAATTAAGGTGGAGTGACTGGTGTATATACGTCATACATTTATTGAACCGATGATTGAGTGCTTTATTAAATAAACAAAATAAAACGGACTCGGTAGAGTCCCGTTTTAACGTGATGGCAGGCAGCCCTAGAGCGGCATGTTTACGCGCGGGCGGTGTACTACAGCAGCGGCGCGCTCTCTTCTCGCCCGCGACAACCCTCACAATTTATAGCCCGAGACTTTTCTTAATTGGAAAGAATGGCCACTTGTAATTATTAAGACGCCCTAAAGTGAAACAGATTGCGCGGTAGTCGTTTTCTCGGTACTTTATTTTTTGTTAAAGCTCTTGATACAAAGTTTAATTTGTTGATTACAAAATGAAACATGAAATCTTTCTTGCTTCTCGTAAAGTGTACTTAAGTATTTATAGCGTCGTTTCCCTAAATGTTTTGTTTTTAAAAAGTTTACTTAGCGTAAATCAATTAGATAAGCAGTGCATTTGATCAAGCTATAAAATCGTGTAAGTTCTTAGGCACAACTTCCAAGAAAGTAAGTACCTATTGATAATGATCTAAGGCTTTACCGCGAAGCCTCAGTCTGTCAATTTGCTGGGAGACTGACTACCATTGAAGCCATTTCCCTGGCTTAATCTGATTGCAATGAAATTGCTTTTTCCATTCCCAACGGAATGATAGATGGCATAACGGGATCTTTGAATGTGTGGCTTGCATATTCTATCGTCTTAGAATTTACATAAATTAATACAATCTTTTAATAAAAAATCACACTGAAGTTTATTACGTAAATCTTCGTAAACCTACTTACACATATTTTGTTAGACTGACACTTCGTAATTTACTTTTTAAAACGAAGTAGTATATTATCAGTCAAGCATTGTTTTTTATTTTAACTTTCTACGTTGTGTGAATATTTATAAAGGTAGCGAAGACAGACTAACATAATAAACAGGAGCCGGCGTGCGTTTTTATAAACTAGATGGAACAAAAAAATGTGGGGTAAATATAATTTAAATTGCACACGTGTAAACAGCTAGCTTGTCTAGGTACATTGATTTTCAGTAAAATACAACACTGGAAACATATACCGTACCAGATTGCAGGGTTTACCAGCATCGTCTAGTTTTCTATTATTCAGTTAATCCGCCTGGCCTGTTCACTTGATTCCCGCCCCACGTCTTCATGCGATACTGTAGTTAATCTCCTTACTCCTCGCCTTGATAGGGAAACACATAGATTACGTTGGTGCATCCACATTATTCCAGACGGATTATCTGTCGTGTCGCAGTCAGCCTCTGTCTCACAATTTATAAGCCCCTTGTACAGAATTAATCACGACTAGTACGATTGTTGAAATATAATGAATACTTGGATGCTTGTATACGAGATACTCATTAGATTAGAACCAATAAAAATACGCCTTTGTACCCAAGTTGTGGGAATTTTAATAGTGTAATATTATACCAGCCAACTCAAAGTGGCGTCAACTTAAAAGCGCTCGTTTAAAACTTTCAGTCCAAGTTTTAACAACAGGCAAGTTTATTACCTCTTTGTAAGCAACTCCCTTTGTGCGCGATGGAAAAAAACAAGTCAAAAGGGATTCTTAACAAAATATTTCCTCGTTGACGAGCAAACGAGTGCGGGCGAAGCGGCATTGGCAGGTGGGGTATTTGCGTCTCTCGGCTTGCGGCTTTGTTCCCGATCCCGGCGTATCGCATCGATTTATGCAAGCTTGATCGAATCGCGCCTGCCTCCGTCAACCGACCCCTCGCTCTGATACCCTGCTTTGCCTGTCGACGATGCAGCGTGCTCACGTGAGAAAATACAATATTAATATGCTCAGCTTCCATCCTACTTACCCGATATGGATGAGAATGGTTATGAGTTATGAAGCTTTACTTCAACAATTTCAAACTGCTGCGGTAGAGCAACATCCCATTTCTCTTTATTAATTAGCCTAATTCGTATTAAACCACAATTTAATCCATATCGAGACCAATAAACGATGTCTGTTAAGTTACATGCAATTAGTAGTTATTTATTTTATAATGTGGTTTATCGAGCAAATACAATTTTATGCCAGGATCAAAATTTATGACAACTGATAAATTACGTGGATTGTGGTCGTTATAAAAATGAGTTCATTTGCATATCAGTGCAATATATTACACTTGTGATTGCAACCCCGGCACATTGATTCAATTGTATGCACGATGCATAATAAGAGTTCACTCGCAATAATGCGTACGACCGTAAAGTCGTACCTACTAAAGAGTAACTGCGCCTCTCTTCCGCAAAATTCAATATTCCAAAATGAAATATTCAATACTTTGATAGGAATCCGTTTCATATGGAAAGTGCAATGTTTTATAGGTGTTCGTAAACAATGAAATCCAACGTTCAGCGATACGTGCACATTCTTTTGAGCCGGGCGTTAAAATTATACAATTCCGTTTGCTCGTATAATGGGTGGGTGGTACAAGGGGTTATAACAAAAGACAAGCCGCACGTGTCATAAACAGAAGCTGTGTCGTGTAACCGCACGGTGGCTATGACGAGACTGCCTCACATAGCATAGCACAGACAGCCACCACACCACACGCGCTTCACTGTTGCGGTCTATTGCTCGCACAATGCTCTTTGACGATGCGTGTGGTCCAGCTCCACTCCCGCATACGACAAACGCTCGCTCCCACTATCCACACCACACCCTTTTGTCTTATTTATTACTCCCTGCGTTCAGATTTTACGATGCGTTATAGCCGCTAACATCTAATTGCATCGAAGCGCCATAATGTTTTTACAGCGTGTTATTTGTGTTAATTGTGATTAAACTGCCGCGGACCTGTCCGAAGGCGGATAAGATAAATAAAAACAAACTCTGTCGGCGCGGCGGCTGAACTCAAACGCTAGGGCTGGTAGTTAATTGAAATGGTTGCATGTAATTAGCCGGTAGGTGGGGGCGATAGCTCGCGGTTCGGTGCACGTCTTCATAATTTATCTCAATTAGTCGCCGGGCGACGTAATGAGCGGAAGGGCGGCGGACCCGCTTGCTACCGTTCTTCTACTTGCTATTGCACTTAGCGTCACGGAACGCAGTCGCAGGGTTCCATGATTGAGATCTCAATTACCGGTGATAGTGCAGTAAATATGTTGAAAATTGTGATGGCGTTTCGATAAAGCCGAGTGACTACGAGACGGTAATTTGTCACGCTAAGGCTTAAATTGTGTAGCATTATTGTTTGAAGTGCTTATTTGTGATTTTTCTGATTTAACTACTCGTTAAAATATTTTTTGTACAATTGACGGTGTTTATACATTAGTATCATGCATGTGATCATGACGTTTCCGTTGGCATAACTGTTTATTGATTAAAAATTAAGTGCTACGGAGCGCTACGAAAATGCTACACCATAGATAAGCTCATAAGCTACTAACAAATTTCACTCATATTTTACCAGTTTAGTTGATTAAGCTAAAAGGTGAACATTAATGAGGCTGAGGGTCCAACATTGAAATGATTAGGTGACCAAGTATTCAGTAACTGCTTTGATGAACATTAAACATCTCTTGTAGGTAATTTGTTTAGTACAAACTCTTACCTACTATTAGTTAAAGAGAAACATGCAGCTTACGTACGACATTAAAATGGTACATTAATTGACCCGTTACAACTAAATAAATCTTGTATCGTCTAGGCTTATACATAGAACGAGCTTGGTTGTAGTAGTGAGTGACTCTGTCGGGGCGATGTTTAACAATGCGGGCAAACGATGTTCTGTGCAAGCTAGCAGCATATTGGTGTGTAGTTGTGTGTCGGTTCGACACGATGGCTGACCGAACACGCGAGCGCACAGCGTGCATTCGCCGCACGTCCTCCTTCGTGCTTATCACGCATTTACATATGCTTCGCCTGCTCACGCCGTGTACGAGCATCGAAAATGTTTCATGAATAAATTTGTAATCCAATTTGGTCGTTAACTTCTGACTCGACAAACACGTCTACGTCGCTTCGCATCAAATAAAGCGAAACAAAGAAACTCTCAAAATAAACAACCGAAATCGAATCTAATAATCTTCGGTTCGCTTGAAGCGATTAATCAAAAAAATACGCGGGTCGCAGCCCTTTTTCGAGTTTCCTCGTTACGGACTAAGACGAGAATCATTAGGAATTAAATTTCCCCTTTCATTAGTCCCTCAACCCTCGTATAATTCCGGACGCGGAGCAATAACAATATAAATCCCCCGTCGCGCCGAGCGGGGGATTACGGCTTGTCTCGACCCTAATTTAGGGCTGCCCCCGTCCCGGATTAACGAAGTGGCGGAATCCGCCAGGGTTGTCGCGCAGCATAAACTTGTTACGTGTTTAATGTTTTATTGACGGGTGGCGAGGGAGCTCTCATTTAAATAACGTGCGCCGGCTGTGACCCTTTGCATGCGGCCAAACTAGAGATGATATCGCGATCATACACGATTATCGTAAGTGATCAAACTTAGATACGGATCAAGTATTTTTATACACATATTTATTTCAACAACAACGTACTCGTAAGAATTACCCACTTTACGCATATTCACAAATAGCTATTACGATGGTACCTATTATTTTATCGAAAAAGCAAGCCTCGTAAAAAGATAACATACAGTTTTATTCTTATAGCCACCGTTTTTTGTAAGATTATTGTTGAATTTGTTTCACCGCTTTTCTAAATGTGTAACACAGTAAGCCGATGTAGCAAGATTATTTTATATTAAGTAAGTGTTGTTTCACTCAAAGGTCGGCTGACGACCTTTATAAATTACTTTTAGTGATTTTATGGCGTAAAAATGAATGGCTCGTTAAGGCGTAACGAATTGATTACAGCCGGTATTAAGTTGTAGTGGCGTCGACGCACATATTGCAAACTGAGGAATTTCTGTGAGGGGAGCGAGACTGAACCCTCTTTGAATCAAACTACAGGGATTACCATTAAAACGATGCGGCTTTGTCAACGTGATTCACCCAAGCAATATAATGTTTCATAATATAATAATTTGTAACAGCTAACAAGTAACAACGCATGTTATATTGAATTTAAATCACCCACAAAAACATCTCCGGTAAACTAAACACCTAATTTAACAACATCGATTTCTTAAACGAATTGCCTTTCATCACGACGAAACTCAAGTCGCGGTAATCTATTTAAGTAATTTTACAGAGCGAAGCCGCGTACCCACAACGTATTAAAATTTGCCTCGAAACCGCAAAGTAGACGCAAACACAAAATTAAAGTCGTCGACACTTAAGGGCTTCGTAGTTTGAAGGGGAGTTTCCGTGAAATTTCTCTCAGAATGTCGAAATGGCGGATGAGTTTCGCAAGTCAACTCAATTATCGTTTTAATTAAGGCGCCCGTGCCACGTGACGTTTGTTTGCGTGCGTGAAAGCGATCACCACTCCCCCCACGGCACCCCTGGGCCACCCTCGTCGTCTGCTCCTGTTAATTGTGCTAATTACTCCTGTAATGGAGCAAGGGGGCGGGGTAAGATTGCTTATCGACGGCTTCTCCGGAATTTACTCAGTGTGATACAGCTGCCCAAGTTCCGTGTTAATTTGACGTTATTTGTAGTTCGGACTCGGACATGCCGTAGGCAGGCACTAGCCTGCGGCATGTCCGAGTGCTTTGCAACACTGCAACATTTCTTACTAAACAAATGCGTCCATGCATAAAATGAGCGTATTTTAATACGAGGGCACTCAGCATACCTACTGACTGCATTGGTGAAGGTTAACAAACAGTGCAGTAATGAACATCGATTGCATCGGGCAAGCTTCCAAACGTATTTTGTTAGTGGCGTAGCGTAAGACTGAGTTTCCGCGAAGAGCGCTCATAACGCGAAGTGGTGAAGGCGGAGTGGCGGCATAATGGTTCTGCACTCGAGAACAGATTGAGTGCGTACAATCACAAGCGGAGAGACTAGCAAAGCGACCAGCGGAGCGGGCTGTCAGCTGGCGAACACCTCGACAACCAACAGGCAATTTGGTTATTTGGGGTCGGCCATAAACCGATAGCGAGCGCAGTAAACGCAATCCTCCACTCGCGACTATAAACTTTACGAGTCACGTAAAAACGCGCTCGAAACGCCGACTTGCTACCATAAATTTATGCTAATGTATTCTTTATAGGAGTTTAATGTGTATTCAGAAATTCCTCCATTATTTATGTATACGAATGAACCGGTAAAGTTAATTTTAAAGTCGCGCAGTGGGCCGCGGTTTACGCGATTACATTTTTTCAACTTTCTGTAGTATTACATTTCCGTTGGGCTCCGATTTACATTTCTGTTTTTTTTTAGGGAACCTGACCAGTAGCATACTTGAATTAGTTCAACAATGGTTTTTAGCATGAATGAGCTCTTTACGTGCTGGACCGTTTTATTATACCACGTATTGCGATTGTGTGAATATAAATTGACAACATAATGTAGCTTAAAAGTAAAATACGCTATAAAACTTTCGATGGCAGTATCATAAAACGGAGTCGTATAAAACGGGTAGTCCCGATAAAAGCTGAAAACGTCGCGTGTAAATCACGTAACTTTTCAAAACTATTATGGCTGAAATATAGTCCAAACTCAATCCGTACATTTCCGAGCGGCGGGCGGTCTATTTATCTATTTCCCCCGCTTCCGCCCCTGAGCGTCCGGTTAACCGCCCCCCTTCCGGTTAACCGGGCGGCGCGGTGGCGGCGCGGCGCGCGCGGCTAAACGGCTCGTCGCGTGACCGCAGACAATAAGCCCGGTCGGCGTTAACAGCGCGCCTGTGTGTTGGCACTTTATATGTTACGTCACAGCTTCCCACTCCCACGGTGCGAGTGCGACCCTCCTCCTAGCGACCGTGAGGCAACGTGCGACGCGAGACATGTGTGAGCGCTCGCGACAGGGATGTCCTCCGGCTTTCTCAGGACTTACGGCTGTGACGATGCTGTAAGTCTACCCCGTTAACAGCTTTCTTCGGTACACAGCGCAGCTATAGTTAAAGCAATGTGCTGATGGCTGATATATTGTTGAAACTTTGCACTTTGGCACATAACAGACTCTTGTATTGCAAAATAGATACTTCGTTTCATTTATAACTTCAGTATTCACACGTTTCACACGTTGTCGCCGTATATTTTTCGTTCTGATTAAAACATACCCTTTTGATGTGAAATGTCTATATGAACGGTTAGGTAGCAACCCTATTTCCTAGTAGGTAAGTAGTCAGTCGTGTTGTCGATGCTTGTTTAGCCGCATTCACCCCCGAGCTTCGTCCCTGGATCAATTGCCTTTTTCTTGAGGTCGACCTGCGTAATAGGATAACGGAAAGATTAGCTAGCTCTCTTCACTTTCTGTTTAAAACTGAAATGTTCGATACAGCACAGAGTAGGTAAGGTAGAGTAGGTAGAGCATTGTTTTCTTAAGAAAAAAAACTGAATCACCTAGTCTTATATTTTGATCGATTAAATATTCATCATCATCTTCATCCACAACAACCCTGACTTTACCCACTGCTGGATATAGACCTCTCTTTGTTGGTACCACTCATCACGCACGACCCTGTGCCAGTCTCATTCGATTTTTGCCCGCTATGACAGCGATATCGTCTGCCCATCTTCATTAAATATTAGACTGGCAGTAAAATTAGCCACACACCGATGCGTTTTTGTTTTTAAAAACAGTTCAAGCGAACCGCAACATTGATGTTTTAAATTAACGATTATCCGCTAACTACGAGTCCTCCAGTGAACGACTCGTACGAGCACATAAAATCCATCCAATCGAACCCGACACGTCACATTACCAAGCGCCAGTAGCTCTCTGGAATAGCGTCACTTGAATTTCGATGCCGAACTCTATAGAGAGTAGAGACCGAGTGATCGTAAAATTAGGATCTCAAATACATGAACCCCTCGGGTATACCCACCAACCTACACAACATACACCTACACTAGTGTATATATACCGTGTGCCGGTAACGTTCGGGTCGTTCGAAGCACAGACATCGCTTTATGTTCCGTTCCACACGACTTGTGCCAATAATAAAAGTTTATTGGCTACATCTCGCCTATCAAATATCCAATAACATCGGCCGCAATAAGCCGTGTCGACTTGTTTATCCTGCAGAGTGATGGTTCGTCTCAATGTTATCGTATAATGGGGCCGAAAACTAAAATAGAATGACCGCAGGCTTATAGAAGATTATTAGAGAGTATCTGGTAACATGTCAAGTGGCGATAAACAGATGTGGTTATCTGGACATAAAGTATTATAGTTGAGCTGGACAGGGAGGGTAGTAAGTCACAGCGGGTGGCGACAGGTCGCCGCGCCGAGCAAATTAACAGCCGCTTGCTTCGCGTCTCTAACTTAGTGCCTCGTAAAATTAGGCCCCGGCCCGTTACACCCCTCTAGGCGCTAGCGACCTGCAAGAACACAACTCCCTGAGGATGCAGGATTAAGTCAGGGCAGTTTCTCATTCGGCAACAGTTAGTCGAGACATTGTAGAAATTGACATTGGAATCGAGCAATGAAATCTAGTCTTTGCATCATCGTTAGCAAGACGAAGACCTGCCAATTGGCTTTTGAAAGTATGAATTTGTATAGTAGATACGAATGATTTTTATTCGTAGGTAAACAAGCACGATAAAACCAAAATTTGAATCTGCAATTTAATTAACATCTATGAATGCGGATAGCCTTTTCGGTTGAATAGTCACAGTTGTGAGCGTACACTTGAAACAGCATCTGTCTAACACACAACTAGCTGCGAGCACTCGACCGAATATTGATAAATCCGTATATTCGATACCTCTCGTGCTGGTATCTACAAAGTGGATACGCGAATGTACGTTATGTCAACACGAGTGGAATCAGTGGAGCACATCAGGTCGGTCGTTCGTCACGTATATGATTATTTCATTAGTCCGTATTTGCGCGCTCATCCAAATGTTGCGGTCGTCCTCCTGCCTCCCCCCTTCGCCCCTCCAGAGCGAGGGGGCGATGACCACTCCCGGAGCTAATCATGCGGTCAGTTTGTTCTGCCTCAGCGTGTTTTGATATTGATATGGACTGTAGCGCTCGCCTCACTGCGCACCGATTTATTTGCGAACAATGATCGATTGATTGCTATAGGCGCGTAAGCCCACCAGTAAACGTTTTGATTATGTTTACATTGAACGTATTTGAACTAACAATTTCCAATATTGCCAAATTCAATTGGTTTGTGGTGTTATTATTGAGGAATGTTAATTTTTGTTACAGAGAAATTCTATTTCACCCGGTGAGAGAGAGAAGTACAGAACACGGAGTCCAGCAGAACCTGACCACAAGAAGCTAAAGAAAGAAGAGAAAGATATGGGTCATGAGTTAGTGGTAGACGACGCCAGCGAAGAACCCACCTCGCCACACAATGGTGCTCCCTCTCCACGAGAGAATGGACTGGACAAATTGCAGCCTAAGAAAGAGCATCCGCCACACAGTCCCAGGTTAATAACTTAATCCACTTAACATCGATCGTCTTCAACTATAGTTGGCCCACACATATTATTATGCACTTTTATCGACATCGCTTACATTCCACATAATGCTAACAGTTCGCTATATAATTTCAAAATAATCGCGGTGCACTTTAATGGAATTCAATTCATTGACCAACACTAAGCTCGATTTGCATTTACATTACTGCTAACCAACTGCATTTCAAAAGCTTACCATAAATCTTCGGACGCTGTCACGAAACCAAACATAATTAACCAGCGCAGCGCCCTTTTATGAACAATCTCATTTATGATTTCGTCACTTGATTTGAAGAAACCTCTTTCACACCTCACTCACAGCGTTTTGTAGCAGTTTAGCTTCGGAGTGTAAATTCACTGTCTTCACCCTTTTAATTGAAGGCTTATTATGTAAACTAGCTGTTAGTTGTAAGGTCGTCGTACTACATGTGGCGAGTTGTCGGAGTCGAAAGTTAATCCGGCTCGGAGCTGAATCAATTACGAAGTACGGACGCGGCCGAGGCTCCCTAGTCCTATTAACAACAATTAGATTAGACGGTTTGATGGATACAGGCAGATAATCTTTGTACAAACTTCTAGACAAATTGCTGCTGAGTTTGACTGAAATGTTTATTCTTGTTACGCTCTAGTTAAACTCAGAACCTAAGTCAACTTTCTAAAATGAGAAAATTAATAGATTTCGAAAAGATAAGACATTATCTAAACTAGACGTTTTTATCAGTAGAAAAGTTTTTAGGTCTGTTCCACTTGTCACATACACAATAGACAATTGTGAATGCTGTCTTTTAGTATTATTTCCCCAAAAAATCCCAGCCTACATGATTTCTTACCCAACAACTGTATTAACTTTCCAGGTCTGGTACATCAAGCAACGCGTCAACACCCTCTGCAAAAAAGTTAGATGAGAAGCCCAGCACACCGATCTCCAAGCCAGTGACTCCCACGTCCGGCGCAAGCGGCGCTGGGTCGGCGGGAGCTCCTCTGAAGGCCGCGGTGAAGCCCCCGGCGCTACAATACCCCTACTTGGGCAACGGGGCACATGATGCGTATGGCCTGGCAGGATATTCAGCACGAGCAGCGCTGGCGTATGAACCGTTACGTCCTCCGATAGGACCAGCGGGCTTGGCACCCATCCCTGGAGGCAAACCGTGAGTTAAATCCAAACATGTAGCCCAATTTACAAAACACACGTTTGCTTTTGCTTTAACAGAAATAACATTGTTTCGTTTACGAACAAGTCGTAATGTTTCGTGTTTTTGTAACAACGACAAAACACAAACATTTTGATATGATTGCCGTGAATCAATAACACGAAGGATACGAAAAACTATAGGTAAATAGAGTCAATGTAGGTTAGACAGCATGTCGACATAACTCTCATAAGTTGCCGATATCCACCACTTACCATCAAATCGCCTGCGAACGTGAGGTTTCTTTTATGTGTTTTTGAAAATTCATTTTCTTATTTCAATTTCAGGGCATACTCATTCCATGTGTCGGCTGAGGGTCAAATGCAGCCGGTCCCTTTTCCCCCTGATGCCCTCATGGGTCCCGGCATACCGAGGCACGCGCGGCAAGTTTCAGCATTATCTCACGGCGAAGTTGTCTGCGCGGTTACTGTATCTTCGCCGACCAAATACGTCTACACAGGCGGCAAGGGCTGCGTCAAAGTGTGGGACATCAGCCAGCCCAGCAAGGCGCCAGTTAGCCAGCTGGATTGTTTGGTGAGTGGGTAACTGTCGACGACTCACGTTTTGGCATTTTGTACTTTGATTTATTGATTCTTAGGATACCTAAATCTTAATCCCAAAAGCTTGACTTTTGTTACAGGTGTGTAACAAAATTAGTATTTCAAAAAAATATTGTGTCAGATATTTGATCAATTAAGCCCACTACGCTTCACATCGTTTTATGCGTTCTTGTGTTATTATGTCTAACTTTAAAACTTTATGGGTTTTATTTTCCAGCAAAGAGACAACTACATAAGATCAGTGAAACTACTTCCCGATGGTCGCACACTCATCGTGGGAGGCGAGGCGTCCAACCTGTCCATCTGGGACCTGGCGTCACCGACCCCGAGGATCAAGGCCGAGCTCACTTCGTCTGCCCCCGCCTGCTATGCGCTTGCCATTAGTCCAGATTCAAAGGTAAGGAGTGCAAATCCTTTAGGCACTCGTCTTTTCATGTGTGGGTTATGCGGATGGAAGGTGCATGCGTCAGCACAGCACGCGTTTTACTATACTTTTGTGTTCTGCACCTTGTTAATCTTGTAAAATAGGATTAAATCGGGAACCATGCATAACTCCCTGATTAAGTTGCGTAATTTCGAGACCGGTTTTTATTTCTGGGATTGAATCGAGTTGAATCCCTCGGTCGTGGCCTTCTCTCACGTATTCACCTATATATCTAACTTTACAGCAATAAGTACCTAACTTTAAAATGTTAACTGTGAAGAGACTTTATATTCATTCATTAACCTCCCATGCAATTAGAGATAAACCCCCTATCTTAAAAAAAGTTGGAATAAGTATTAAGTCTTGATTTCCATACGTAATCAGGACATGTCAACTCTTAACTTTTTATAAGATGGGGGGAAAGTGTTCTAAGTTAGATTAGAACGTGTAAGGCTTAGCTTAAATCCATTAACTCGATTTCAGGTTTGCTTCAGCTGTTGTTCAGATGGCAACATAGCAGTGTGGGACCTCCACAATCAGACATTGGTACGGCAGTTCCAGGGACACACAGACGGCGCCTCCTGCATAGACATTTCCGCTGACGGCACTAAGCTGTGGACCGGTGGACTCGACAACACAGTGCGGTAAGTTGTAATTGTCTTTCAAATGCCATAAATACCAATTTACTGGGCTAAGTTTGGATGTTTCAGTCGTAGTGACGTCTCCCCCAATTTCCCTTGAATAGACTTTTGATCCTTCGAATTTGTAATCAAAACCCTAACTAGATGAGTAATTTAATTTATCCATCTATTTCGAATGACTTGAATAAAATTCATAAACACTTGCTCAAACCGTGAGCTGAATTTTGTAGGCTGAGAGGTGGATCAACTATCACAGTCAAAAAAATACATTCTTCATCGCTGCCAATGTTGTAAAAAAATGTAAGTCGAATTTTTGTCCTTTTTGTGAATATTTTTTGTTTCTTGTTTCCAGATCTTGGGACTTGAGAGAAGGTAGACAATTACAGCAACACGACTTCAGCTCACAGATATTCTCATTAGGATATTGTCCTACAGGTAAACATTTGTCATTTTCTGTTCATAGAGGTTTTTTCATCTATTCAAATATTGATATCTTGATTTATACCGAGTTTCGTACTAGAACAAGTTCCCTTGGTTCTTAACCAGTAGTAGGTACAAACACGTGTACACGTCTGAAAATATGTCACGTGGAACTGTTGCGAATATCGGTACATGATTGGTTGTAGTTTCGAGAGATTTTTATTACCCGCTTAATAACCACTTGTTATGGCAAATGCACAAACAGTGCGACGCCAACAAAAAAAAAAAACACTTGTTCATTTACTAAAGTAACATCTGTTTCTGTTGTATGTAGCAGAACAAAATGAACTAACTATGTGACTGTAATACTCCAACAGCGCGGTAAAAATCTTCCTTCTTATCAAAACAACTACTTATAATGATTCTCATAATACGATAGGCGTCAACGCTCTATCGGTAATAGCTCTTTGTTTTGTGTTGTGGGTCGTGGGTGCTATATTAACACTAAGAACAAACATTGGTGTGTGACAAACGTAGATATTCGCTCTATGTATAAGTTTGTTTAAAAAATTTATATAAAAGTATTCTATCAGCAATTTAGTTTCCATAGTACAAGATTTGCTTAGTTTGGGAGAGAGCATTGCGTGTGTCGAAGAATATTGATTGAATACTCAAATTTTCTTTCCAGGCGAATGGTTAGCAGTAGGCATGGAGAACAGCAACGTAGAAGTCCTCCATGCGGTTAAGCCAGACAAATATCAGTTGCATTTACACGAGTCGTGTGTGCTGTCTTTGCGGTTCGCATCTTGCGGCAAATGGTTCGTCTCCACTGGAAAGGACAATCTGTTAAATGCGTGGCGCACGCCGTATGGAGCCAGTATATTCCAGGTAAATTATTGCAACTGCAGATAGTAGATAGATGAGCAAATAGTTCATCTCTACTGGTAGCCTGGTATGGAAAATCTCCTAAATGCGTGGTTTACGTCTTACGGAGCCAGTACATTCCATAGGCAATTTCAAGGTAGTGATAATTACATACCTACATATATACATAATGTAGTGTAACAAAAGAAAGCTAATCTAACGCGCTAACTATCTCACATAATACACAATCATTTAGGGAAATCAGTAAGAAACAGACACCTTGAACATGACAATGTCTTGTTACAGTCAAAGGAATCTTCGTCTGTGCTCAGTTGCGACATCTCATCAGACGACAAGTACATTGTGACGGGATCCGGCGACAAGAAGGCAACAGTCTACGAAGTGATCTACTAGTGCCACAAAGACAAACAAGCGAACAAAACCGATCAAGTGACTGTGTATGTGTAATTAACTAGTGACGAACGTTCCGGGAACGTAGGCAAGTGGTGATATAGCTTTAGTGTATGTATAGAATATATCGGGAAGCCTGTATGTACTTATGCGACTTGTTTATATAGATTAGTGTGCGCGTTTTATGTTTATTTGTTGAGCGCCCGTAGTGTATGTTGGCAGCAGATCTCAAAATGATGATTTCGTTTCAATATTGTTGTAAAATGCTCGTATTAAAGAAAAAGATATGCGCAAACTATACCTTTTCGTACTTATTCTCTACTCTCCTTTTTTACCGCTTAATCATTATTAAATCATGAAAAGTAATTAAATCTTTAGTTTAAGTAATACATAAAGGTGGATACTACAGTGTCCCGTTAAATATTACCTCCTATTTATTATTAAAGGTAGATAAGTACCTTTCTGATGTGTTTATACGTAATAGCAAGAACTAAACAGTATGTAGAAGAATAAGTGACTCTAATTCTTTTTGGGACACCAGGTTAATATCAAGCCTCTTTGAATACACCTCTAACGTATCACCGGCGAAACTAAAGTAGAGATAGGCAGGACACAGATTAAAATCAAATCAAAGAGTTTATTTGCAACTAGGTAATTAACATGATATAATTATCACTTAGAGTAAGTATATAATATTGACAAAATAAATAAATACACAGTTGCAAACTGGTTTCAACTCAGCATATTATTATGCAGGTTGTAATAACTTGCGCTGGTCTTCCGTTGAGGCCAATGAGGAGGTAAGTGAAAAGAAATCTACTAGAAAACTAATTGAGAAAACTAGGTGAAATAAGGCGCTAGCAAATGAGAGCCATGAGCATAAAGGGATACCGCAACGGGGTGATGTAAGACAGGCATAGCAATATCAACAACCAGGTAGGTGAGATAGGAGAATAACATCGTTACTGCATAAAGAAAATTCCTATTGGTGCTAAATCGGGCCTTATTACAAAGAGTCCGACCCGAGAGGAGACTAATATCCAGCTGTGAATATACGAGCTGCCTTCAATGGTTACGAGTTAATGACATAACGATATCGGTATACCTTGCTCATGTTAGTCAAACATAGTTTTATACTACTTATATGCAAAACAAAATTAAAACCAGCATTGAAGTTCCAGCGCTCATTCTAAAAGTTTGATCATTCTAAAAACACGTGCACATTCATAGTTTCATTGAAATACGATTGAGATAGTGGCCTGGGCCTGGGATTTTAGAAATTTGATGCTAACGAATTCTTTATCATTGGGTTTGCCATTTTTCACTCAACAACGCCATGTGGTGTTAATGTTGTTTTGTTATCGGTGGTGTCGTCGGTAATCCCTTGGGGCAAGCACGTTTATTTCCAAACAACAGGATGATAATATGATATTAATGGCGCATAATACACTTTAGTAGGCCTTTGAGGCAAGGGCCTAAAAGGCTAACTGACACGAGGAGGCTAAGGAAGCTTAAGACTCCCTGGCTGGATACAGAGGAAACACCAGCACGCACCACACTTGACCCACCAATCTAGGAAACGGTTGAATAACTTGCATACTAGGTAATCAGTAGTAGTAAAAGAACTACCTAATATTACTCGTAAACTTAGGTATTGTAGGTACATAGAACATACTCTACCGTTTCTACCTAGTAAATCTCGCCCCTAAAAATACCTTTTATATTCAAGAGAAACACGAAAACTCCCTAAAACACGAAATTGAAAATACAGAGAATATACAAAAAATATCACCAAAAATAACCAAAATAGCCACCAAATCTAGCAAGCAAGCTGAAGTTTTATGAAACACCTACATAAGACTACCATCCCATACGTGCATTTAGGTAGGTGCCGTAGGTAGAAAATTTAATCTGGTGTAAATACCTAATGGGAGCGTTGAGACCAGCCAGACGCTGGTACGGCCAGCCACCGATTTGTTATCGTTTCAAAACAGAAAAAACAGGTTTTTACTTTTTTATAACTTATACTAAACAATACACTACCAAAACACTACAATAATACCTAAGTAAGTAACAGTATCACTAGTATTATACTACAGAGATGAGCGCCGACACATCTAAGATATTTTTTAAAGCTTTTGAAATTCAGGACATGAAAGTCCAAAGAGTTTGCATCTTTGTACCTAAGAAAAATGGATAACTATTTATATTTTTTAAAACAACAAAATGTTTAAAGTAACTACTGAAGGCAGAATTCGAAACCATACTCTTTGCTTTGTTTCTTGCACCGTTAATAACGACTGAGCCTTGTTCCTAAAAAACAGAATCCTAATATGTCCCTTGTGCAGTTTAACTTTTTATAAACAGAATTATGTAAGCGTTGTAATTGTAATTGTATTTTCTAGAGACTTTTCGCCCTCACATTTCACTAGAAATATAACTGGGTTCGTACTAAGTAGTAGTACAACGTCTGTGTGATAAAAGAGTGGCACTGTAGATACCCTTTACAAGTTTTTAGGATAAATAAACTGTGCGGTAAGTACTTTCCACTCATGTATTTAACAAGTTTCTGAATACTTTTAATACTAAGGAAATCTACAAGTTGTCAGCATTCTTTCACAGGAAGTAGGTATCGAGTAGATGACATACTAATTTGTTATGCTAGGAAAGATTTATGGGGCAAACCCACAACTGACACATTCTTTCCGTAGGTAATTAATTGTAAATTAAAATAATACTATAATATAATACGTGCGCAGTATAAAAACTGGAATACTAAACTGTCACAGAATTAGTGATAGTTACTTGGTAAATTGATCTGCGCTCTGCCAGATGCTGGCGGTGGCTGGCACCGCTCGCCGCCGATGCCGATAGCGCTGGCTAGACGAGCGCTGCGTATGTGTGACGCAACAGAAAAATACAACAGTGCACCTATTTGCAAAGGCCATGTAAACATTTATTTATTGAGCTGATCAATTTGCAAAGTGCTCATTAGTTTCTGTAATACTTTCTTGTGTTATTGGTTTAGTTTCATAAAACAAAGTAACACGCATCAACTCTACTACGAAGCTCTTCGATCCGTATGTCGGTTCGGTTCGGGTTTGAGAACACAAAAAAAGCTCAGGACAACCCTATTTTTATTCAACTGAATTTTCTATGGGCGAGCACGCAATTTGTTTTCGTATTTTTTTACGTAGCGCCTTTTATTAAACGACTTCAAAAAAAGAAGGAGGTCCTCAACTTGGTTTTATTTTTGTTTTTATGTTTGTTACCTGACAATTCCGTCATTTACGAACCGATTTGAAAAAATCTCTTTTTATCTGAAAGGTACTTTCAGATTGGTCCCATATTTTTTTTTATCAAAATCGGTTTAGTAGATAGGCAGGTATATAAGAATAACTGGAAAAACATGTTATTTGCATACACGACGTTTCGTATTTTCCTTTCCTGTGACTTTTCAGTGGTGTTTACAATCAATAGAACAATTTCAATTAACTGCTATAATCATCTGATGATGAAGCCGTAAGGTAATCAAATTGAAGTCAGTTTTCTGAGTTTTTAAACTTATACTTTATTTTCATGGTATTTTTGATAAATGTAGGCATCTAACCAGCCAATCCATGCCGATTGCCGACTTGGCCTTTGACCGATTCGTCATCGTTAGGTTCAACGCGAATTCGACAGTAGGTACAAGTGCATCCTGTACATTTACTATTTAGGTTAGAATAAGGTCAGTATTCGTATCGTAGTAAAGTGTTTTTTTTAATAGTTTGTGTTCTTCTCTTCGCTTTCTAAAACGAATGCGCGTCATTTTAGTAATTCATAGTGATAAGTTACCTACTATTCTGCTATTTGTTTTGTTTTCTATTATTATCTATGTTCCTCCTTGCGTCGATATCCTCAGGGTTGAGGGTCATGACCTTTATGTAAGGACCTTGTTCTGAATGATACGTACAAATACAAACAAGGATAATTTTGTTAAAAGTTCAGGTGTGCTTTAAGTCGCAGGCGTGAAGGAAACGTGGTAGAGAAACGTGTAGTTTCTTGCCCGTTATAGGCTCTGGTAGCGAGGAACTTGGACCTAGAATCACCTAATTTATAAGATGATACTAAATGGTCTTTATGATTTCGCTGAATAATCAATTTTTTGACATTGACTTTGTTTTAGACTGGATCCTTATGTTTACCTAACTACAAAGAGTTACCCAAATCAAAGTACTCGTAACTATAGTAAACAGAAGTTTACCAGTTCGTACTACAAACTAAAATCATAAAAATGGAATGTGGTGAATGAAATATGCATTTTTTACATGCCCGCATGAATCATATAATCACGTACTATTCCAGCCTTGGTGACGTTAAAATTTGTTTACCAGCACTTTCAAAGAATTTTATCTCCTTCCTTATCGGGGGAAGCTTTGCGAAAATAACCAGCGTATCCGGTCATTCGGGATTTTACACTTTGCACAGGCAAAGTTAATTTACTATACATATAAGTATATTTAGAGATACGTTTTCTAAGAGCATTTATACTCATTATTAGACTCTGGAAAGTCCTATAAAATTCTTATAGTGGTACTAAACAATGCAACAATGTGATTTAAAAACACAGCAAATAAATGCACATACATATAGATTACAAAGTTACTTAGGTAAAAGAACTGTAGGATATCCCGGTCAAACGCCTGATAACAGCATGAATAATCGAAAGACTTAATAACAATTCAATAAATGGCTCTGTTAATTGTTTACTATCTTCTTAACTGTTCACAAGTACGCGAGTACATAAGTAAATTGCACTTTTAATATTAGAATAAGTTTCAACTATAATAACTAAGACACCACTCAGTTAAAGTCATAGGAAGCGATTTTTTTCAAATGCAGTTCGCTTGTCGGGTCCCTTTGGATCTTTATCTATCAATATAACGATTGATGAGTTATTGCCTTTATTGGAACTCGGCATCTACAGATTAGCAATGAGTGGCGTGTATGGTGTTGGTGTTTTGTTGGTCCGAGAGCGACACATGTGCGGATCCGGCGATAATCGGTGATCGTCGCGAGCGCCGGCCGTTATCACGCGCCGCGCTGACGACGTGTCCGCCGCTCCGGACATCGAGACCACATTCACTCCATCCCTGAGACTCGACAACAACGGCTGTGTCATCCCGAAAATAACAATCAATTGTCAATTCATATAACTTGCGCTACAAACCTGGCAAACAAAACGGTCTTTGTGAGTTCGTATTTTATTCTTAGCTATGGGATTCGATTAGTGTTTTAACTATCTCTTCATAACATTTTTTTATTTATTATTTTCCAGATTTACCATGTATTCCGACGGCAATAGCGTTCTCTTAGAGGACGCTCTACTCAACGATCAACTACTCTTTGAAGTCTCACCGGCTGATAGCCTCATCAACTTCGAGCTACCGTCGTTCGATACAGAGACCGCCGACTGGCAGCTCAACGATTTGGATCTCAATTGTGACAGTTTCGTAATCGGTGTTAGTGATTTAAACAAGGAAGAAACCAATTACGTCGACGCGTCACCAGTTTTCGATTTTGAAGATTTGGATAGCAGTATAATAGACGAATATCTATTGGAAGCTTTGAACAGTGATATTTCAAACGATACTGCGAACTCAGAAACGAATTCCCCACGCAGTAGTGATTCAGTGTACGCTCTGGAGTCGCATGATTATCTTCCTGATCAGAGGGAATGGGAAAATGCAGAAGAAAGTGTAACAAAAACTCAGGCATTCGGCGAGCCGAAGTTTTGTCCGGAACAAGGAGCGTTTCGCTGTCCTGTAGTTGAGTGCGGGAAACTATACGCGAAGGCTTCGCACGTCCGAGCGCATTTGCGACGTCACAGTGGTGAGAAGCCTTACCGGTGCACGTGGGGAGGGTGCGCGTGGCGTTTCGCGCGCTCTGACGAGCTGGCGCGACATCGACGCAGTCACTCAGGCGACAAGCCTTACAGGTGCAGCGAATGCGGCAAACGATTTGCAAGATCCGATCACCTTGCGAAGCACGGGCGAGTGCATGCGAGGCGGGCCGCTGCCGCCGCCGCTGCCGCAGCCAGGCGCGCTGCTGCCACAGCGCACTCTTACCGAAGATCTACGAGGGGTATACTGGTTTTATGATGCAGTTTTTGGAATTTCGTATAGAAAATGACTTTTGTGGACGCTAGTGATGGTGAGCTGCCTTATCAATCGTTCGAAATAGTGACTATAATTCGGAGTTTGGTTTTAAGTTTAGAGTTTAACAAACTTTTAGTACATTTAAGTCAGGTTTATATTTACGTAGCGTTTGTGTGCAAGTTTAGACAGTTAGGACAGATTTTTTAAGTAAGTACCTTAGAGTTAAGTTATTAGACGTATTTTACTGATGTAGCTCCAAAGCTTTTCGAACTAAGAAAATCGTAAAGATCTATCTAGTCGTAGGTAGTTGGTAAACACCTGAACACGTCACAGACTCTGGACGAGAAGCTGCCACTCTTGTGTTCGAGAATTTTGGGTTAGAATTTTATGTGTATTCCATTATTTCCATTATGGAGAAGAGAAATCAAGTTATTTTATTAAATGTTAATTTTATTGGGTTCAATTGATAGGTTCTGAATTGTTTCCTAAACGGATATTTTTATATACTTACCAAAGAATTTATTAATGAGTGCATATTTCTACCATGAGTGTTTAATTTTACAAAATATAATATTTATTAACTAGCTACCTATAGGTATTCTGTTCCTTACCTACCTGAATATTTTTAATATGCATAATGGAGGGCCCTTGGTCTTACAATGCAGTTTAGAGGTTACTATTTTTAGTTTAGGAAATGCAACAAAGTGAATTCTTCTATAACATGCACCCACAAAAAAAACAGGAACTCTAAAGTTCAACTTTTTATTATAAAAAAATTTTGCTGATAAAAATTAATTATTGCCAATGTTCAAAAACCTTGGAAAACTCGGCATTGACTTGAATAATTACTTAATTGAAAAAAAAAACAGTTGTGATGTAATGATGTTGGTAGGTATATTATACAGGTTTTTCAAGTGAGTACCTATTGGTGTTGATTCTGCTGTTGCATTTTTCTAAACTAACCTAGTTTGACAGTACCAAAATTATAACTGTTTTTGTAGTATCAGTTTATGAGAAATGGATGGCTACATTTTTAGTGCTGTCAAATTAGATCAATTTTGAAAAATGCTGCAACTGAATTGACACCAATAAGTTTACATGCTAGTTTTGTATTTGATGCAAATGACATACAAACTAATATACTTAGGTCAAATCAGACTAGCTATTGGGAGAACTAGTTAGCCAGTCAGGATTTGAAGTGGTTGGTGTACTAAAATAAATAGTTTATTCACCAAGATACAGGTTAAAAAAAAATAATACACCAAAATTAGATTAATAAAATTACTTATTAGTTATGTATGATTAATCTTAAATGCCCGAATTCCCCTCTTGTGAAAATTAATAATTAAAACAATATTAAAAACAGGTGGGCCATCACCTTCTTCCATGACAATAATCTTAATGTAGGTACCTAGTACCTAGTACTCAAAGTACCTACTTTTAGAATATTTTAAGGGAATAATCAAAGGACCAGCACATTAGTATTTTATAGTTATGTTGCAATTCAGTTTGCAAATGTCGGATTACTGGATTTCTTCTAATAGGTAGGTACACGGGGTATTACAAATCTGTTTCCATAGTTGAGTAAGATACCTATTAGATGTCAATACATACCTTTTAAGCAGGTAAGTACCTTTCCTTTGTAGTGTGGCTAGGTTATAAACTAAAAAAATAAACAGAGGGTAAGAAGCAAAGTTGTATGAAGCAGGTAGGCGTGTAGGTACCTATGTGTTTAAATACAGAACATTAGGTAGTCATAGGTAGGTACTTACATTACAATGATGGTTACATGCGATGATCTTGCACGGTGATACGATATCGCTCACTTTTACATCACATCAACATGCCACCAACGCCGGCACTACCGTGAGATGAGGACAGGACAGAAGGCGCACCTCTCGGGTAAGGAATAATTCAAGTCAAATCTAATTATCCGTAAAATATGAAAACAAACTAACCGCCGTCCACACTACTCCCTTCTTCTTTTTTTTTGTCTATCTGGCATGCACTTGATATGACAGTAACTGATGAACCAATTGACACTGACATAAAGTTTTTACATTTTCATAATTTTCCAACAGAGTAAACAATAGTGATGCCAACTTAGCAGTTTTGTGGCATAATCTAGCAAAACACCTGCTGCATGCAACTGCCAAGTCTTAACCAATAACTTAATAAAATTGTTAGTACCTACAAGGTTTTACACATTAAAAAACTAATTAAATTCGTTATTATTAGTCCAATCAAAGGGTTTTTCTTATTAAAATAGAAAACCAAACACGGGTTTATACAAACAAGAGAGTTATGAGCTTAATTTTCCCACATTATGTATTAGAAGTACCCATCCTAGTTTAAAATCTGTCATAACTGGTAAAATTATTAGGATAGACTAAATGATAGGCAAAATAGTGCCCGTATTCAGTATTTAGAAATTCATAAGTAACATAACAGACAATAAATGTACTTACAAGGTAGCACGTACATCCAAAGCGTTACTAAAAAATTGAGTTTGAGTGTTTTTTTTCAAGAGATTTAACTACAATGATATTTATACAGCTGGCAATAATGCTATACGCAGAAACGAACGACTGACACACACACTCATCCTGTGCTGACACATGACAGTGTGAGAAAATGAAACAGTTTGCGACTTTCTACACGTTAGACTTTTTTTTACTCTGTGGTAAATTTTTATCTATGGTAAAGTAATAACCAACTTATTTAAAAAGTATATTCATTGCTATGATTTAACCTAAGACCGAAAGCTTTCTTATTTTTTAACACGATTTAGTATTTAGTTCAAACTTCAAGTTGTTCGTTCGTTTCGTTTCGTTCGTTCCGTCCGTCCGAAAAATAAAAATGGTGGTTGTGCAGCGAAGTAAAGTTTCTCCTTTCTCTCTATAAATTTTACTATGGAGTTGAATAAAGCCTCATAGATTGTAAAGTGTGTACTGAAAATAGTGAACATTTTGATACATTTTGGTGGTTGTGTCTGTAATTGGTGCAGTTGTGTGTTGCATTCGAGAGAGTTGCTTGTGACAAATAACAGGTTGTCGGAGCCTTTGAAACAGACACCGATTTAGCTGCACTTTGTGTTTCTGTGTTGTTTTTATCTCTAAAAAGTTAGAGAAGTGTGCAAAGAAATCGACGATCCATTGCTTGTATACATTTTCTCAGTGAAATTGTATCAGCGAAACCAGTTCCCAGATGAAAAGTTCGAACCAAGCTGGACAAGTATTTTATTCAATCAGCATGTGACCCAAATCGAAGATTTCTCTTCTTTGTGTTTATTTTTGTTCTTCTTAGACATCGAAATTCGGTGGTTGTAAGTAGAGGTACAAGGAAATGCTAGTGGATCTAGTGTCGTGAAAACTGAAGGTGCTACTTGTCACGGTTGACTACCTGTTCAACTCTGCGGGGGTCAGGTGCACGTACGATAAAAGCTCCACATATTCCTACTATTGGAACACGGGTGGTTTTAAAAACATAGAAGGTGAGAGAGCAAACAAGATTGGAAACCATGGTCGAAATCCAAACAAAAACAACAGTTATTATGCTAAGGGCTGCTAATGCTGCAAGAAAGAAATAACTAAACAATTCCGTTACAAACCTCAAAGAGTAAGACAATGATGCATAATGGCTCTTCCTGAAAACCACAGATATATTGTGCAGGTTAGTATTTTTACACTATGAACTCCGCTGGCCCCTACAGAATGTTGTCACTCAAGAATAGGCACATTACAATTGTTGTTATTGGTTTATCATACAGATAAGTCCAAGTGTGAATGTAAATGTACATGCAAATATAAACTATTTACTAGGAACAATGCTTTCTTGAAATAAATTTCATCGGTAACATTTTATTATCAAAAAAAATAGACCTACTAGAATTTTTCAAAATAAAGGTGTGATCTGTTTTGTTGTGTAGGTGTTTGTTGGTGCTCTGTCACCACACTATGAAGCCCTTTCAGTGGAAGCATCGAAACAAACCAGCTCTGAGGAAATAGTAAATTGTATCACTGAAAAGCTAAGCCTTGCAGATGGAGCTGGCGGACCGTATGAATTGGCCGAGGTAAACCTATGAATAAGTACTTATATTTTATGACGTAAATTTTGTGGAGTTTATTGGATTGTTTTGAGGGGTTATCTCTTGAACTAGGTACTGAACTGATTCTAAAAAAATATCTCATTAATATAATTTACATGCAATTTAAACACATTATCATTGAATGATGCATGTGGACACATTTCTTTATTGCTATAATAATCAGACCAGTAAATTAAATGCAAAAAAATCTAAAAATAATTATTACTAGTTAGTTCATACCCGCCACTTCGTACATGTGCGAAGCTTTTAAGCTAAAGAGAAACATCACTGCTTTTGATTTAAAAAGTTCAAGCTGTATCTAAGAATCGGGTCTTTGACTTCAATAAAATATTGCCTTGTTTTTTATCCGCCAAAACTGCTCTGAATGGTATAAGTTTCAATGAAATTGGTTCAGTACTTAAGGCGTGATTTGCAAACAAACAAACAAACTCTATTTTCGGAATCAAAATCGTTTTAGTTTATCCATATTTTAATTTTAGTTTTTGGTTTTTTTTACAGTTTTATAATAGGATAAGTAGTGTTGTTCACAAACACAGTAGTATAAATTACTTTTTTGCTACTGAATGAGTCAGCTACTAAGATGATTATTTCCTTTGCTTGATCATCTGTGAAACATGCATACCACTTAAGGTACCTTGTTGTAAAGCGTCACATCCCATAACAACACAAAGATTAAAATTTTAATATTGTAATAATATTTTTATTTGATTACGATTTATTTAGTATTAGTTATAGTACTAGGATTCATATTAAAACCATTAGTATATCAATCAGTTTAGAAACAACTGGTTTGTTATATTGAAGGTATTAATCAACTATCAAACTATTTATCAAAATAATCAAAGGGTTCATTTCCTTTTACAATTTTTTTTTTTAACCAACTAAAAAAAAGGTGGTTCTTAATTTGGTTGTATTTTTTTTGTTTGGGTCATTCTCAGTTAAGAGGTAATATGTTGTATGAAGAGACGGCATGGCATTTTTTTTTTTTTTAATTTTTAATTCTACATCTTTTTTATGGAAACTTTTAAGTTGAAAACGTTTACAAAGTGGCCAGTCAATTTGTTGGTTTTATCTCATTTTATAAGTGACCAGGGTAGATACTGAACCGTTCTTCGCGCGTAATTTTTTTTCTAGGTGCCATTTTTTCTGTAAAAAAGTCATATTAAATTGTAAAGCTAAGATATTCATAATGCCAAGTAAAGGTTCAGAAAAAAATCTAGAAGTATTCATGAAAACGCATAGGTACAAATGTATCTCCCCTGGACATTAAGTATCACACCTAACATCAAAAGAGCCAGGGGAAATACGCCAGGGGAGAAGACATTTTCGATTGATATCTAAAATAGCCGTAAAAGTGTTCCTCGTACGCAATTCACAATCAAACGTAACAATGTATGCACTATTCATAGTGAATATTCAAGTCTATATTAGTATTTTAACAAATAATTGCTAAATAAAACTAACCAGAGGAAAGACTGCATTCACTCAACACTTCTACACCCAGCGAGCGGCGTGACTGAAATGGCCATTAAAATGGCTGCGCAGTCGGTTTATGCGTCACTTGCTGCTAACTTCAAGTTACATCCTATGCACTCAAAGTCACAACTTCCACAAAATATTAACAAAAAACTGATTTTTAAACGAAAACAAAAAGCCAGGGGACGAGACACGAAATACGTGGGACAAATTTCGGCGTTGATATTATTTATGAAAAATTGGAATATAAGTAATTTTACTTATAAGACACTGTGACTAAGTTATTGTTCTGTATAAAATTAACAATGATAAAGTAATTATTGAATTTTAATACATTCATAATAACTGGTTTACAAATAAAGTCGGTTTGGTGACAGACCAGGGGAGAGACTTTTTTCTTATATTAGAATTAATTGTGACTAAACTAGATACATTTCTGTAATAAATTTAAGTGAGCATGAAGAAAACATTTAGTTTTAAGTAATAAATAAGTTAATTAGAAAGTTAGTATAAAAAAAAAGTATTTTTTTGTCCTGGCCATGGAAAGTACCTCTTAACTGAGAATGACCCGTTTCTTATTTCATAACTCAGTAATGAACCAATTTGAAACACTCTTTATTTATTTAAAAGTATATACTTTCAGCTTGGTCCCATACAAATGTTGTTATTTAATAGTTTGGCATCATCATTATCTGGTGATGAAGCCAGACATTAGCCAAATTGAAGTCCTAGTTTTTTAAACTTATAAATTACTAGCTTTCGCCCGCGACTTAATTCGCGTCCTGTTGGATTCCATTGATTTTCCGGAATAAAAAGTAGCTTATGTGTTAATCCAGGTCAAGGTGTATATATATTCCAAGTTTCATCCATATCCAATCAGTACTTTTTGCGTGAAATAGTAACAAACACCATACAAACTTTCGCGTTTATAATATTATGTAGGATAATTACTCTTAATAGAATGTAGTATAAATCTTTGCCATGTAAATTATTATCTTATATTAATTACCTATATTATTAACTTGTCAATAACCGACTGGCACATGGACATTGGAATGCAAACTAAATATTCATGGCACAGTTATGTCTCACATGGCATCGAGAGTTTCTTACCCAGAGCCAGAGTTTATGACCCGGAATAAAATAATCTGTTGTGCAATGCGCAATACATATTCCTCAATTACTGGTCACTGGTCAAAACAAAGCTGAAAACCAATACGAATTTTCCATCCCATTTTCCTGTATTAGGTGGTGGGGGACACGATTAGCGGCGAATGTAAAGAGAGACGACTCGGCCCCGACGAGTCGCCAGTCGGAGTCATGTTATTGTGGCCCAATAACAGAACGGCCAGCAATAGCACAGGCCAGTTCTACAGGTGAGTCTTTATTTCCACAGCTGTAAATATAAATCTCTCACCACTCCATAAACATTTTATCGGCACGATTTTTTTTCAAAGATGGTCTAGTTTGTTTATTTTTTATTGGCTTATTTGCAGTAGCTTTGAGTTTTTATTGATAAGGTCAACATCCCCACTTTGGGGGATACTTTATGGTACTGAAAGTGAATGATTTTATCATTGTTTGTTGTTACATTCATACTAGTTAGAGTCAAAGCAGAGGTCAAATTAAATGACCTTAGCATTTCACTTCATAAAAAAAACACAAAAATAAATTTTGCAATTAATACATAGTGTTGCAATTATCGTTTGACGCTTAGTTTATTTTAGTCCTACTGTTATTTTTCCTTAACAATGTACAGTTCATAATACCAATAATATCAAATCAGGTTCTGCTTTACATTACATGTACATAATTATCTTGTGGCCAGTCTTGTAGTACGACAAATACGTAGGTACCTTCGCATTAACCTTGCCTTTACACACCTGCACGCAAACTACTTGTACTATGATGTACTAACATCCATTCATTAGTGCCTTGTCACCTTAATACTATTTGCTCGCGTCTACATTGATCTACCGTAGCACGATGATTCACATTTCTTTCCTTACAAGTGAAGATTACGACTAATTCTGTACCTTTGTATCCTTATAAGTGTATTGACTTTTAGCATTCATAATTAATTAACTTTACGTATGCAACAATTTAATCGTAATGAATGTCGCGAGTAACTTTAAGCATTATTGTAATTATTGCTATCATTAGCAGAAATTCGATCGATACATATTCGTTGAAAATGAATTATACAAAGTGTATACTAATGAAGGGCTGTAGCAGTGATTGGGGATAATGTCCCTCAGAGCGCGGCGCGTGGCGTGACTCACTCTTCCTGCCGCCGCCGCGGCGTGATAACACGTCTCCATCCTGCCAATCAAACTGAAACATTGCCGTCCGATCTAATATGCACTCACAAATACCGCTACTAGTAAATATTTAGATTCCATCATTGCAAACATGACGCACAAGTATAACTATTTTAAGACTCTTCAAACAAAATGACCGCGAACTCGGCTTTCACTTTACGACTTGTATTATCTTTCAGGTTCTATCTCCGCGAGAAAATATCAGACGAACCATGGATGGAGAACTTTTCCGTAGACCCGCAGCTCATCAAGGATTACTTCCAGAGGTTTCTGTACCAGCCGAAGGACCGCGAGTATCCAGACTTGTGCCAACTGCCGGAGCTCAACGAACAGACGCTGCTAGATAACCTAAAGGCGCGGTTCACGGCCGGCTACATCTACACGTATGTCGGATCTATATTGATAGCTCTCAACCCGTTCAAGTTCTACCCGATATACAATCCCAAGTATGTGAAGCTTTATCAAAACAAGCGGATCGGATCGAGTCTCCCGCCGCACATATTCGCCGTAGCCGATGCGGCCTACCACTGCATGCTACGGGAAAGGACGAACCAGTGCATTGTGATCAGCGGCGAGAGCGGTTCAGGGAAAACCGAAAGTACAAATTTCCTCCTCCATCATCTAACAGCTCTCAGTCAGAAGGGGTCTCACGGTAGCGGCGTCGAGCAGACTATCTTGAGTGCCGGCCCGGTACTCGAAGCTTTCGGAAACGCGAAAACTGCGCACAATAACAACTCGAGTCGTTTCGGAAAGTTTATTCAAGTTAACTACAAGGAGAATGGCATGGTTCACGGGGCTGTCGTTCAGAAATATCTGTTGGAAAAGTCGCGGATATGCAGCCAGGGTAGGAACGAGCGGAACTATCATGTGTTCTACTATCTGTTGGCGGGCGCTTCGGAGGCGGAAAAGGAGCAGTTGCATTTACTCAGTGTGGAAAAGTACAATTACTTATCGAGGACTGGATGTAGTGAAGTGCCGGGTGTGGACGAACAGTACGAGTTTTCTCGACTGAAACAGTCGATGGAGATGGTCGGCTTCACGCTGGATAAGCAACGGAGGCTATTTGCGGTGCTATCCGCCGTGCTGCTACTGGGTAAGTGTATTCTACATACTTGGTCAAATACGCAACCTGTTGCATTCTTATCGTGCAACTATAGTAACATTGTAAGCGAGATGTCGATCTTATCATACCTTGTTTTAAATGTATATTCCATTGAGATTACAGTTTACATTGCTACTTAGACGATTTAAAACCGATTCTGAGTTTGAGAGGTTCGATTCTGTTGCGAAGCAAATGATTGCGATCTAAGAATCATAAAGCTTGGGTAACATTTACAAAGGGTACTTTTAAGTTTTACGAAACAGGAAATCATGACTATGTATTGTGTGCTATTTATTGCCGGGATATTTTACTCAATGTTTACCTGTAAAGCTGGGTATACTGACCAACGTTACGAGGTGTAATGTAACATGTTACACAGCGAGCATTCGTGCAGTCAGTACGTCGTATTGGAAACCAGCGAGCAATGACGTACTGACTGCACGAATACTCGCCGTGTAACATGTTGCATTACACCTCGTAACGTTGGTCAGTAACCAGCTTAACAGAAACTTTTGTAACTCGCTTACGAGTTTCGAACCTCTTTATGTTGAGTGGTTATAAGGACTCACAAATATTTCATAAGCGCTTTGTTAAAGTATCCACTTATCAGGTGATAAGGATTAGGTCCTTTTGTATGTAATTCATGATAACACTTTATCTGCAGTAATTTATAGAAAAATAACATTAGTGAAATTGTGCGTTAATACGAGATATTGAGCTAAATTAGTAACGATTGAAGATTATCTATCTAATAAATTATTCTACTTTTAATCTTGACTAAACAATGGAGCAAAGTACTACATTGACTTATACATACATATAAATGGAGTGATAGATATCTATATGAAATCCTCTCATCTAGGTTCGTAATATCTTATATTCTGGCTCTGCTCCGCTTCCGACTAAACGAAGATTTGTAGTAACTTTGAGTTACACTGCGTGGCAACGCTACACAGTCGGGTTACTGCGGTTACGCATACTGCGCAGTGTACTCAGAATGTCAATAAGAACTTCGTTGATCGTCGGAGAAGACCCTCTGTCCTTTGCGGCGTGTGCAATGCTTTAGCCAGACTATTTACGTAATCTTGCGGTTTGAGGCTGCTAGTCTTATTATATTTCGAATTTATAAAAAAAAGTTATAAACTATACCTTGTCAGTGAAGTGACATTACCAGTAATTAGATGCCTATCTCCATTGATCTAGAGTGTCTTATTCCTGGAGCAGACCGAATGTACCACAGCAAGCGTGAATTTTGGGATCGAATTTAATTTTAAACAACTTACCGAGTATGAATGTTTCATCTAGTTCCCATAGTACAAGCTTTGCTTAGTTTGGGACTAGAGAGCGTTGTGTAATATGTCCAAGAATATTTATTTATCTATAGCCTTGTCGACAATTCGTATAGTCCGCGCACGCAAAAAGCAATTTTCTTTCTTTTACCTTTCGTACATCACAAGGCATAAAACCCCCTAATATATTTCAGGCAACGTCGAATTCCAACCGCACCGGAAATCGTACCATCATGACGAAGCAGTCGGGGTGAAGAATCCTGAAGTGGTCGCTCAAATATCTTCGCTACTGCGAGTGAAGCAGGAAACTTTGATGGCTGCGCTTACCACAAGGCGGCCTAGGGCGTCGGGGGAAACTATCCTTATATATAACAAGTTAGTTATCTAACATTATTTCAGGCGATGTGAACTGCAGACTAACATTTTTTTGTTAACCCATACTGTCCCACTGCTGGCGTCCCACGCCAGCGCAGACGAACATATCTTTCTATATCGCAACATGAAGATGGCCTATGTGATATTTGTGATTACCTCTACTAATAACAATGCATGTCTGCAAGAGCATATCCTCAGTGGACGTGACATTGTACTTTACCCATCACTCAGACATAAAGGTGCGTTTCAAACTGAAACAGTAATGCGTACAGCAGTGATTGGCGGGAGAAATAGGTTCGGTATACACCTTCATAAAAGAGCCCTACAAATATACACAGAGCTATATAGATTCCCGCGGTATATGACGTAACTAAATATGTAGTTACTTTTCCTGAAACTTGTAAACTTTAGTTGTAAGTAGATGTTCAGATGTTTGTAATTCACCACACCACAGCGTTTGAACCGATTGGGTATAGATCTGACGCCTCTGAAAGAGGAAAATTGAGAGATTCGGTTCGACGGTTTCATGTTGAATATCATATTGATCACCTTTTTAATACGAGTACCGTTTCTCTAGACTAGACTCTTAATCTAGAGTTTTTTTTTTTACTTAGGTATTTCAGATAAATCTCATCCCACTAATGCTATAAATGTCAAAGTTTAGATGTTATTGTTTAGTTTATTTATTTATTCAATAGGCAACGCCAACAGCGCACATAGTGTTCATTACAATAATCACTTTTGAAAACCTTATTCTATGAAATGTATGCCAATTACAAGCATGTACAACTATCAACAGTGCGTTGGATTATTTAAACGGATTGATGAGCATGCGCATCACTTTCTAAAGCTAATTATTTGTACAGATTACCGGAAGCAATAGCAACGAGAGATGCAGTCGCAAAGTGCTTGTACGGAGCGCTCTTTGACTGGATCGTAATGCAAGTGAACCACGCGTTGCTTTCTAAGAAGGACACGCTCAGGGAACATCAGGGTAACAGCATTGGTAAGTTATAACAAATTGTTCTTCTTTACTATTTTTATCTAGAAAAGCTGTGTTTCACGTAAGGCAGTAAAAATAAGCGTTGCAGCCTCGAACTTTGAAATGAAATTGTTTATTTGCCATAAATATGGTTACAAGCTTATGTATTTTTTTTTTTTTATATATAGTTGGAAGATAATGCTAAATAGCATTAAACTCGCCTCTGTACGATTTTTTAAGGGCAATAAAGAACTTTCTAATCTAATATAGTACGTTTTACATATTTCAACAAACACATTGGCATGCTAATTATGTTATTTTGATAATTATCAATTAAATTATAAACACATTTTTTTTACCAACAGACAAACTCGATTTTCGGATTCAGAATAGTTTAGTTACTAGATCTGCATATTTAGTTTATTCATATCTTTATTTTCAGTTTTTGGCTTTTTAACAGTTTTTTATCGTATATTTCAGGGGTCCTCGACATTTTCGGCTTCGAAGACTTTGGCCCCAGCAACAGTTTCGAACAGCTTTGCATAAACTACGCGAATGAACACCTACAGTACTATTTCAACCAGCATGTGTTCAAGTATGAGCAAGAAGAATATAGAAGGGAAGGGATACGATGGACTGACATTGGTTTCTCTGATAATACAGGGTGCTTGCAATTAATTGAGGGGAAGCTTAATGGATTGCTGCCATTATTGGATGACCAGTGCAAGTAAGTCTCACTTTATCTTATAAACGTCAAAGTATAGATGTTTCAATGTTTGGATATTTAGATTTCAAACACGCGGTAACTACTGATCCGATTTGAATGTAACTTGGAATATATATAATAGCTATACCTTAGGCTACTTTTTATCCCGGAAAATTAAAAGGAACGAACGGGACGCAGACGAAAGCTATAAGATCTATAAGTTATCTATAAGATCGTCACAAATTAGATGTGCTTATTGGCATGTGAGATTAACTTCAATTTGTTTTAATAGGACCATCCTAGCTGTATTCTGTTAACTTAGTGAATACGTAGATTCTAGACAAAACTCGATCCATTCTATGTATTTTAGGTTCTCTTTGGTTATATCTTCGATTCTAAGAGACACTGCATATTTATTTAACAAATGCACTCAATTATAATATCTCTTTAATTCTCCGTTTAGTTTTCCTTGGGCGACGAACGAGACGATTCTACAAAAATTCAACTCGGCGCATGAGAATAATCACTTCTACGAGAAACCTCAGCGAAGGGAGCCGGCATTTGTCGTGGTTCATTATGCAGGCAAAGTAAAATATCAGGTAATAATAGTTTTTATATTTATTATAATAGACTATTGATCGGAAATTCTCCAAAACCAAAGTTCCAGTGAAGTAAAGTCTACATTTGTTATAACTAAAATTTCGTACTCAAATACTATTAACATTTACACATTGCATAGTTCCCATTTCATATCTAGGTTCATGTAAGTTTTGGCTAAATTATCTTCTAGTAATAGATACCTATACGCACTACCCTAATAAATACCCTAAAATTATTTTTTGGTTAGTGGGGTAACCAAAGGTTAGCTATTTGAATATGTATGTTCAATATGAATGTTTTTGGGGGGTTAGAATGCTATTTTAGCATTAAGTTCGCCTGTATACACTACTTTTAAGTTGCGCAATAAATAATTTTCTATCTATCTATATCTGTTCAAAGTGTGTTATATCTTTGTAGGTGACAGCAATGCGTGAGAAGAACCTCGACTCAATGAGGCCGGACATTGTCAGCGTACTCAAGAACTCGTCGCTAGCTTTCGTCAGAGAATTAGTCGGCGTCGACCCAGTAGCGGTGTTCCGATGGGCTATTGTGCGGGCGTTTTTCAGGTAAATATATAAACACACATACTTTTGATCCCATAAATTATACGGTGCTATATGAAATAAATTAGTATTTATTACTCTTAGGTGCAACTTCGCGTTCTTCTCCATCCAAAAGTTGTCTGGAAGAAATCGCTCTTTAAGCGATAAGACCGCCCATTATACATAAGTTTAGCTACATTTTTTTGTCATTTTTTATTCGTAATTTTTTATTCTTATTTATTAGTTTTAAGGTGTACAATAAAGTGTTTCCATTCATTCATTCATTCATTCACTCAAACACGGTACTAATAAAGTAGGTCTTGTTTATTGTTATTGTCTGGTTGATAAATAGCGTTTATCTTTTGTTTTCGCAGAGGGTATTTCGCCTTCCTAGAAGCCGGTAGAAGGCATCGCGTTCACAGGATAGAAGGACCGTGCAAAGTACCGCGTGCGTCTATTCACGCACCAAACGATAGCCTAATAAGGTGAGTGTCCACCGTGCTAGACTAAAATGAACTTATTGTAACGTATTTGTGTCAAATTTGCATTATGGCAAAATGCCGCTTTTATAAAAATGTACTGACTAACTAAATAATTTGTAAGTATGTGAAAGGCATGAAGGATAAACAATTGATTAGGAAATTTAATGTATAACATAATTATTTTGTGTATTTACTGTGACTCCGCTGCAAGAGTTGAGTTGCTACGATTATTTAGAACATTGGGAGTGGAGTTCTAAGTATTTGTAAAATACCCTCTTACAATGGGATCCGATATTATTGAAATGTACTGTATGAAAGCTTTGCAAGCCGAGTTATGTGACGTAATCAAATTGTGTCTTGTTGCTCAGCCAACTGGTGACAGTATCGTCAATCAATCTAGCAATCAACCGCATTGCGTAAGTCACCGATATTACGGCATGCTTATTGTATGTTCTATGTGCACCTAACGCATGGACGTCAACGTTCTAGACGTACTGTATCACCCCTTGTGGCGTCTCTGCGACGTACTGCTTAGTATTACAAATTGTCTCAAGGCCACTTGCACCAACCGATACTAAGCTTACGGGATACCTACGCATTTCAAAATGGTGCGCTAGGTGCAACTTCCGCTATGGATCTGTTGGTCAACGGGCGTTCTGTTTACCATCACGCTATAGATTTGTGTCTATTAGTTCTCTAGAATCATGTCGCCACTTCTGCATGCCCTATTTTTAGATATTTCAGTTGGTTATTCCTTTCATTAATTTTGTTATCGTCTATTCCTTTCTCACTCGACATGGGGGTTAGTAGATCGCCACACAGGGCGGCAAGTAAAGCTCGCGAGACGCCTACTCGGGCGGTGTGCGAGAGTAAGCAACGCACGGAGGCGGCTAGCTCCGCGCGGGTCGGTGGGAAAGGGACTAAGAATTACAGAATCGCCGAGACTCGAACGCGTCGCGTCGAGCGCGAGGAACGATTTGACGACACGGACGTTATGCAGCGCGCCAGCCAGATCGTTATGTACGTGCATAGCTACCAACACGTGACGTGCTCTGTTTCTGTCTTGCACGCGTTATTCATCAAACAAATGGTTTAAAAAAATTACTCCAATCAAAAGTTACGAACTATTATTTTGTCAATCTTTTCAATATCACAAAATTCTTTTTATTTAATATGTCCGCTGATAAAGTAACCTAATAAATACATTGAGTGTGAGAAGCACATTGAATGTGCTAAATTTTTCTTCAGATTCCTTTTATTTTGTTGCGATACGATTTTGTTTGATGAATCTTCGCTATCCGGTTGGGGTATCTAGCTCTTCTTTATCACGGTGATGGCAATGGGTGTCTAATTTTCCGCGCAATTTTCTCTCGTTTTATGTTTGTCATTGTATTGTCTTTCATTGTTCAGTACTGTCCTTACGGCGAAGCTTCTTACTGTTGCTTTTTTGTTGCATTGTCTACTAGCTTATGCGGCAATTTATTTCTGGGTACTCTTTTGGTATTTATGCTGGACTAAAAGACTATCTTTTGAAAATTATTTTATGTTTTGTACACTATGTTATTAGAATCTTTTTCTTATTTAAAAAGCCAAGTTTGTAAGAAGGTAGAAGCATGTCTGTAAAAAATGCACAAGTCGCACTGTAAATGCATTCTTAGGTGTTGGTTTTCGTTTGTGTTGTTCTTTGAGAGATCCTAATTTAAGTTCAATCCAAAGTGGAACTGGATACAAAAGTTCTAGATTTATACTTTAGTGGCGTCATTGCTAATTTCAACGCAACCAGTGTGCCATACAGATATCTCTCACAGGACAACGTCACAGATAGGCTCTCTACATAATGATAAAAAAACCCACAGGAAAAACAAATCGTTCAGGCCACGCGAGCGCGCAAAGAAAGGTCTCAAGAACTTGCAAAGTGTTAAAACGCTCGCAGGCAGGACAGCTGCTCCGACCGGCAAGCGGAAACAACCGCAAACCGTCGCTGCGCAGTTCCAACATTCCTTAGCTGCGTTGATGGAAACTTTGAATCAAGCTAACCCTTTTTTCATAAGGTTTGTAAAACTTCAAATGTACTGCAGTTACATCGGGGTAGATCTTAAATACTGGCACGTTCAAGCTTATCACAATTTACTGGGACGCAAACGGGACCAATCTATTCGAGAATTTACCCAAACCATATTTACAGGTGCATAAAATCAAACAGCGATAAAGTCCCGCATGTATTCGACGAGGAAACAGTACAGAGACAACTCCGATACACAGGCATGCTAGAAACGGTGCGAATCCGTCAAGCAGGGTACAATGTGCGACTAACGTACGAAGAGTTTATACAGCTGTACAGAATACTACTGCCGAAAGGATTACTTAGTTCTCAAGCGGACGTCAGACATTTCTTGGCGACGCTGAATTTAGACAGGGATAACTATCAATTAGGTGAGTTAAATAAACCAGCAAAAAAGATATGCACTTTTTAAAAAGACGGTAGTCGTGGTTTTTTTTTGTACTGGCTGCGGCATATTTTGATTACGTGTTGGCGCAGTCTGTGGGATATTCGTCTTCAAATGTTTATCAACCCTTCTAGGTGCTACTAAAATATTCATGCGTGAAAGTGAACAAACCAAGCTGGAATACAGGCTTCATCAGCAAATCATGGCTTCCATCATCACAATACAAAGGTGGTTCAGAGCGGTGCTAGAAAGGCGGCGGTTCCTTTCTTTGAGAAGAGCTACTGTGGTTATTCAATGCCATTGCAGGTAAAAACTAATATATTTTATTAAGTACATCCTAGAAATCTATGATTGGAGGCTTATGTCTTCGTAGGACTTTGTCCAGCTGCTGATATCACAATGATCAGATAAATAGGTTCATTTATAGTTCCATGCTGGTTACTTTTTGCAATTTACTTACTGTTTTTTATGTCACTGAATGCCATAAATTGACCAAATAGATTTTGAATTTCGAGCAAGTTGTGGTGTTCCGCCATTTTGTTTTTCAAAGCCAATATGACTAGTAAAAGGCACAATTCTCTTCCAGACTATGGCTAAGCTCTCGCAACGACGCCGCATTGAAACTCCAAACGTGGTACCGCGCGATACGCGGCCGGCAATGGTACAACAAGTTCTGTCGAGGTCTGATCATGTTCCAATCAGTCGCACGGGGCTATCTACTGAGACGGAAAACATTACCCGAGTTGAGGAAACGACTGCCTTCCCAACTTAGAGAGAAAACTGAGGTATTTTCTGACCACTGATTAACATTAAACTTTTGTTGAACGTTGTAGAATAGGATTTGACCGTCTTTGATCCTATATTCTATCATTGAAATGACGCAATTGCCACAGCGCTCTGTAACTAACACGTGTTTCAATATAACTTTGCTGTGACATTTTAGAATTGTGTTCTTGAGGGAATGAGAATGAGAAAATATGGAATGCCCAAGAGTAAGTCTTAATAAAATTACACCTTGCATTGTGTTTTGTGTACATTGACAGACACCTGAAAGTTGTATAAAAATGATTGTTTTGTATATATTCGTTACGATGGCTCTTCCATAAAAGCTATCTATACCATAGTGTGGAAGATCATTATTTTATAAACTTGTACAACAACTGGAACTAATAAACCTCATCAATAAATTACACTGCTACAACTGAACAACTCAATTTAAGAACTCGCTTATCAAGTTTTATCAACCAACATACTGAGATCTGTGAACCACAGTGGTTTTTTAATATCATGAAAAATAATAAACTCTACATTCCAAACGCAAGATAGAACAAATATTTGACGTGAGTCTCAACTTGATTTGGTCAGTTTGTATCATACAATGGTTGGAATGTGTTTGTATTGACAGCATGATGGAATAACGCAGATACCTGATGATGACGTCGTATTGACGAGACGCGAGCCGGCCGGGGAGAGAAACAAGACGAATATTGATAAACATTTGTAAGTTATTTAGCAAATGTCAATCTATAAAATTCAATTCGTCTAAACCATTTAATTTAGGCTAAGTTGGTGCAACTTAGGGGTTAAAAAGGTCTTTGAGAAAAAAACTATTAGTTTTAGGATTTCTTTACTCATAAAATCAATATATATAAAACTCTTTTGAAGCTGACATAGAATCAACGAACAGCCTAAACTATAAGTCCTAGAGGTATGAAATTTAGAGAGTAGCACCCCTACACTATATAGTGTAGGGGTGCTACTCTCTAAATTTCATACCTCTAAGAAACTAAGAACGTGCAAGATGCAACGTGAAGAAGGTGCACTAAGAAAGGAATTTTGAAAAGTCACACTCTAATGCGAGCAACGCCGCGGGAGACGGCTAGTACCTAATATTGGTACCAATTCTGTGGTTTCACTTCCTAACCTAAGCTAATTTGATAACACTAAAATTATTGCCGCCTTTTTCTCATAAATTGAATAGTAGGAACATTAAACAACAGAATTGGTACCATTGATTAGTCTAGTCAGTATTTCTGTTACTCTTTTGCCTTCCATACTCTTAGGACTCGACTGAAGTAGATAGATAACTGAAACATTTTTCTAGGGAAATGATTTTACAACTGGATTCCGAAAAGTCAAGACAGTTGAGGCCAACACAGTCGCTACCAATCTCATCAGAGTGAGTATGAATCCCATGTTTGCTTGATAAACAATAGCTTGTACGGTACTCCAAATAAAACTCAATATTCATTGCAGTTTGAAGAACGTGCTAGACTATACAATATACGCGTTGCAAAAGAAGAAAGATAGGATATCGAATGACCCAACTGTTACTAGACTGCCGCACAAACCAACTAGTTCCTCCAGGTTAGTACATCAATGATCTTGACTCTGAGTCTGCAAGTAACATGCTAGATAAGACGATTCCTAAGGTGGCCTTAACTTAACCGTCGTCTGAAAACTAGCTCCGCATTATACCTTCCTAGATAGGTTTGGTGCAAGATTACTCTTGAGACAGGGGTCAATTTGCCCCCATATTTATTGTTGTTTTCCTACCTTACCTATAACTATCGATGTTTTTTGTAATATGTACTTGTACCTACTGTAATTATACCTGGGGACAAATAAAGATTTATCTTATCTAAACCATCCGTTGTGAGTTCAAAGCAAGAAATTAAAATAGGATATTGCAGATGTTACTACATTAGCATCCCTTTTTAGATATTGTCTTGGTAGTGTCAAATTAAACTTTCGTTCCTTTCCATCAAGATTCAAAACTCTTTATTTTGTAAAACCACAAGAATCATTTTGAATCGTCGTTTCTGACTGTTATCCTTCTGAGTGCTAGTTTGTCGCGACGAAAGCTTATCCGTATAAAAAGTACAGTTCTGGATAGTTTATACTTGTTTTCCAGCCAAGAATCAAGTAAATCCCTATCGCCGGAAGCAAACCAATGGAATTCGAGCACAAGCAAGTATCCACAACAAGCTGTCTCTATGCCCAACAAGATAACGGCCGAAGACCTCGCGAATGAGATCCTATGGCTTACGATAGACCAGAGCTATCTCTTGTCTAACAAAATGGACAAAGTAAGTGCTAATAAAATACTGGCTGTAATAAGACCAGCATTGTTCTCATATTGATTATTATTTTCGTTTAATAAAATAATAATTTAATTTAAATAAAATTTCGTGTAATAAAGAAAAGGCCTATACTCAGCAGTGGGTGCAAACGGACTGAAATGATGATGATGATAATAAAATCATTTTGATTGGTAATTTAGCCCCTGAAGTTTTTTACTATTTCATCGATTCTATTTCAACAATCAAGAAGACCTTTGATTTAATTAATTATCTAGAAGGTATTTTTTTTTATTGGCTGACAATGAATCAAAATATAATCAAAAGCATTAAAACCCAAAACGCCCTTTATGCTAAGTTCTTGAACGTCTAAAACATTTTTTTGTAGAAATGCGAGAAAGAACTAGCCGAGCTTGTAGAACTGATGAGCACCAGCGAAGAGTATTTACGAAGGTTCGGCAAATGGAAGCCTGGCGACAGCGGTCCCGAAACCAACAAGTGCACTTCGAATTCAAAGTAAGTCCCACCGGAACAGAAAGTTTTAGTCATAGTTTCAACGGAGCTTCTGGCCACGTGGTTCGACCGCATTGTTCGATCAATCGGACTACGTGAACTTTTTTTTCCTGTTGTTTTATACCGTCACTCTTATAATTATGGATTGAAAAAAAACTACAGCAACTTATAAAACAAATGGTTGATTAAAACAAGCATAAATATCTAAATATTACTAATGTTTTCAGAAAGAGTTCACCACAAACGTATCGTCGTTCCGCGTCCACTGCCGGCCTAGTATCGTTGCCGCCTGTGAGGCGAGACCCTCGCGGACACGAAGCCGCCAATGTAACTGCAACAAATGCTAGCTTAGATCCGGGTAAGCTCCTCCTCCTTATTTGTTGTTTATCATTTGACTTTATTCATTTACTGCTATTTTTTCTAATAAATCTCAGTGTTTCGTTCATCAACGACATTCAACGTTACTCATTGACAAAATGGTTATTTTATTGTAGACAAACTAGATTAATAACTACACCACCTTTAGATATTGTAGTGTGTCATAAACTAAGCTTCACTAATTGTGAAGCTGGTTGGTGCAGAAAAGTCAAAGATTCAAGCAATGTTCTTTTCCAATTGTTACTCCTTATTGGAAGCTATTTGCTTATCTTCAAAAGTAATTTGTCAGCAAATTGTTTTTGTACTCAAATTCTTATGGGAACTCTGAGAAACGCCCGTAATTAGCTTAATCACTTATCTACACCATTTAAAATTTGCTGTAAACAACAATTCAGTGAAACAAAGCTTTATTCGTATTTTAAACTTTGAGCGAAAACTATGTCAGAATTAGTAGCGATTGTATTCAGAAAGCAAAAGACAGAAAAGTGTGTGGTGATTATTAGTGTATTAGCAATATTTCTGCTGCTAGTGATGGGATATTTCAACATGTGTGTGAAGCTGGTGTTTTATTATTTCGGTAATTATAGTGACCTAATCTGGACTCGAAACTTCGAAATCATTGTTCATTGCAATCTAGCTCATTCTTCGATTTTACCAACGCGGACGAAATGGCGGATGAAAGCTAGTTTATCATAAATGGAAAAGAGAGTAGCTCACTATTTGTCAATCACATTAAAATGTACTTGCAAGACTTTGCACCCGTGTTCATGTTGTATTGTATATGTAATACTGTATCATATTGTTCCAAAATACCGCGAAAACGTCGGCTATCATTATTCCTACACAAAAAGTTTGCTGTAAGAAAACTCTTTTTAGGGTTAAGCTCATTTTTGTACATGGTATGTACATTATTGTACATGTGTACAATACACAAACAGAAGACAGAAACAACCAATAAAAAAGTCTAAAACTCAGACTTGACAAAACTCATATAGAAGAAACAAAAATGGCAGCATGCCTTAAGTGGAAATGGGCAGGTCACATTTCAAGACTAAAAGATAATTGCTAGAGTGAGAGTCCTTTGTTGGTGGCCGCGCGATGGAAAGAGAATTACGCGGCCGGTCCGTCGATGGAGAGACGACGTGGCAAACAAACAGCTGGGAACCAATGGATAGGAGTGGCCCAAAATAGAAAAAACTGGAATAGGCTTTTATCCAACAGTGGATAGAACCGGATAATCTAAATGTTATAATTTAAAGGGATATAAAGGCTCTTTTATTTAATTATTATTGTTTCAGCATACGAGACGGCATCAGGTGCAGTGGTAGATGCAGCGAGTGTTGCGCTGGAGGCGCCAGCGCCGCCCGCGCGCGCCGCACGTCGCTCCCCGCGCCGCACGCGACACCCGCCGCCCGATCTAGTAGTCGACGCCGCGAGGCAACTGCACGATGAACAACTCACTAACAAACGGTAACTAATAACTAATAACGGTCTACCTAAGAATACGTAGTTCCTACATAAGAAGAAGCGGGAGTCCCATTCTATCAATTTTTTTTTTCGAATGGACTAAAATGCTGTTGTAATCGTCTGACGGTTGCTGACAGCGTTACCGGACTACTCTACCAAAATTACACATTGAAAATCTCGTTTTGTATGAAACGTGATTCATATTTTGACCCCCGTTTCATACACTGTTCGTTTTTCGAAAGCACGAGTCTAGTTCGAGAGTTTCGCCAGTCTGACCTTCTACTACACAACCATCAACACATCTTCTCGTTCTCTAATTCTACTGCCAGCATTAGATTTTTTTGACGATATCTTATTATAGTAAAATCTCTGCCGTACCAGTGGCCATAAGACCACTGGTAGCATTCGAGTTTGATGCCCTCCTGGTAGTGGATGACGCGATGAGTGGACAAACGGCCTAGAAAACGGTAATATTAAGTATAACATAGAGATAAGAGATCATACTGTGAAAGACTAGTGAAAAGTCACCTTTAAAATGTTATGGTGCCGACGGGCTCTTCGCTTTGTGGTCCATGTTTTTGACAGAGGATGAATTCAGTTTGTTGCTAGTGATTCGTATCTGGCTTCGACTCACGGTGGTGTTTATTAAAAAATTCAAAGAGATCTTTAAAAATTTGTCTTGTGTTTCTCTAGTATTCTATTTTTTTCTTCTACAGGGTGAAACTGCCAATAGAAATCCGCGAAACAAACAGTAGTCTTGCCAGTTCACTTCGGCGTAGGAACTCAGACCCAGCGCCCGGAGACCTCAGGCCCATCGATCCACGATCTGCAGGTTTTATCGGTCAGACAGAGAATGGGTTGTTTCGAATCGCAGGGCATAGGTATGTGCACTTGTTTTAACCTGTATCAACTCACTGTTATCCCAATTTTCTTAGTAATATTAGTATGAATATTGTTCAAATGTACCTATGTATTACTATTTACATATGTAGTTTAAATATTATTTATTATATGCACTTAGTTTGTGAAATTAATTAAATGTAGTCTTTTATTACACCGTCACTTTCGTTCATTTAAAATCCAGTCCATTCAAAGATCGGTCATAGCGATAAGGCCGCCCATTGTACTTAAGAATAATGAACTCTGTGATTATTTTATAATTTCCGTAAAAGTGGTGTACAATAGTTTTCTATTTATCTATATCGTCTCCAAGGAGTGCTCGAACATTTGCATACATCTCATTAGCTTAGTTTTTTTCTTATAGGCTGCAATTCTGACATTTATTTGCAGGTTTCGCAAAGGCACGCGGTTCGCGAAAGCCGACAAATGCGTGTACTGCCAAGAAGCAATCGACGCATTCGTCACGCAAGGACAACGGTGCATCGACTGCAAACAACTATACCACACGAAATGCATTCAGAACAAGGGCGTCATAAACATGCCTTGTACCAGCTCAGCCAATAGAGGGCGACACAAGAACAGAAAACGAATCATACCGAACCAGAACAACTTACTAGACCTGTCTAAAAACTCTGCAAGTTCAAACTTCAATCTAACAGGGACATCTGAGTTTATGGACCGGACGGATAAGATCATATCTGATGGCACGGAGTTGCAAGCGATGCAGAATTTTATAACGGAGAAGATTTATCAGATGGAGTCCAATGAGAATAAAAAGCAGTCGGAAGTAAGTTCTTTTTTGTTCAGATTGATATGAGAAATGTATGTATGTTCACTTGTTGTGTAATTGGTATTTCTTGGTCACAGTCCGTTCAAATATATACCTATAACCGTGAAGCGCCCGTGGCTTGCTAGCTTAGTCAATCTTCACCGACTAAGTTAAGTGACGTTCGGCGCAATCACTATTTGGATGGCTGACCGTTAGTGGCATTTATATCTGAGCGCTTCCGTGCTTCGGAGGTCACATTAAACTGTCGGTCCCGGCTCTAACAGTCGTTAAGGCGGCCTAAACACTCACACGAGCTTGCTTGCTTACCGTGTTATTCTGCCAACAGGTCGACAGGGTATTCAAACACGCACTACTAGAGTTCAAAGACAATCTCGTGGCCTCATACAGCATAGTGGAAACTCGAGGATCGGCCTTAAAGTACAAGGATCTAATCGGCAATTTTCTACACGTTATGGAAACAGTTTGTGCAAGAGAAGGGTCGACGTTGTCTATAACGATGGGTGTAAACGCATTTCGAGGCTTTATGGACGAGTTTATGAGCCAACATGAAACGGATAAGGCGCGAACTAAGAGGAAAAAGGATAAGAAACGGAAAGTGAGTATGAGAATAAGCTGTCAACAACTTTCCATGAACTTTCCGACTGACTTATAATAATCAACATAACCGCTTAGAAAGTACCAACTTTCTAAGCTCTTTATGTTGATTATTATAAGTCAGTCGGCCACTCAATAGTTTTACTTGGCGTAAATTCTGAATAGCTAAACAGTGTTTTGTTTTTCATTTGATTGAAAGAGACCTGGAGTTTCAAACCACTTATTATTAGTAGTAATAACACAAATAACTATTCCCAAGTTTATTAGTTTTATTGATAGCAGTGTTGAAAAATTGATTGCGATTCATTGATAATGGCTGAAGTGCTGTGAAAAATGCAATGGTTGATTGTGTGAACTTTGGATAATCTTTTTTTTTTTTTACAGCTTGAAATATACACTAACTTAACTTAAAACACATTTTGAACCCTTTAGAACATAGTGCTGAATTTTGTGCCTGCAATAATATCAACTTGTTTTTTAGGTGGACGATCCAATACAATACAAAGGCCACGCGTTTGTTCTATCAATGATCAACATACCGACAGAATGTGAGATATGCAAGACATTCTTTATGTGGCCGATCGAACGATCGCTTATTTGCCAGACTTGCAAACTCGCTTCACACAAGAAATGCTATACCAAGGTACGTTGTTTAAACTACTAACTACCGCCCTCAAAGACATCACAAAAATATTGTTAGCCTACTATATCATCATCATCATCAATCATCAATCAATATATATAAAACTCTTTTGAAGCTGACTTAGAATCAACGCACAGCCTAAACTATAAGTCCTAGAGGTATGAAATTTGGTGGGTAGTATCCTTATATAGTGTAGGGGTGCACTAAGAAAGGAATTTTGAAAAGTCACACTCTAAATGGTCTAGAACGCGAGCAACGCCGCGGGCGACGGCTAGTAATATTATAAACGTGAAAGTTTGGGAAGATGTATGTATGTTTGTTCCTCCTTCACGCAAAAACGACTGATCCGATTTGGATTAAACTTGAAATATATGTATATTGTCCGTGACCTGGATTAACACATAGGCTACTTTTTATCCTGAAAAATCAACGGGATCCAACGGGACGCGAACTCTTCAGAAACGCTTAAAAGATTTCGCAAAATAAATTGCACTTCTAATCCTGCGCAAACGAAGTCTCGGGCACCAGCTAGTTACTTATAATTATACATTATGTCTAATTTCGTTTTCTTGTTATATTTTGATAGCTCAATTTCATTTTTATTACCATTGGTATTCTATTTAATTCAACAAACATTTTTTGAACCGATATGGGAAACATTCGAAGGAGATTTCAAATAGCGAATTCGCAATATCCTTCAAAATTGTTACAAGTTTTCTAACTACCCACAGGTTTCAACCGTTTGCCTCAAAAACAACATGGCGTCAGCATCGATAGTAGGCGCAGTAGACGCGGGCGGAAGAGAGCAATTCGGCGTTATTCATAGGAGAGGAAAGGTATGGAAATATCATCAGTACCTACCTTACAAACTTTGTAAAATTTTGGTAGGCCTATTAGGTTTCTTTCTAGCCACAACTATTTCTAATAAATTATAAATAAATATTCACGGACACTTAACACAACGCCTTCCAGTACTAAACTAAGCAAAGCTTGTACGATGGAAACTAGATGGCTGATAAAATACATATATACATTTTTTTTTGTAAATACTTATAATACATAGAAACACCCAGACACAGAACAAACACACACAAATGTTTGTTCTCGGTGGGGATCGAACCCACGACCCACAGCACGGAAGGCAGAGCTACTACCGACTGAGCCATGACGCCTGTCTGTGTAATGTCTACTGCTAGGTTATAAAATTGTAAGGAGCACAAATTTTAAACTTGTATGTATTTCAGAGGTCCTACTTACTGATTTGTTTACTGTCAATTTCCTTTTTTGAATTATGTGTCTTATTTTTTTAGAAATATGTGTCATAATTGTTTGTCACAGGTGTTTGGTGTGCCACTGACCGAATTACCAACCCGTGATAGCAATATTCCAATAGTAGTGGACAGACTGATCATAACTATAGAAATGGTTGGCCTTTATACAGAAGGCCTGTACAGAAAGAGTGGCCTTAGTTCTAAGGTAAGATCGGTCAAAGTCAAAAAGCTTTTATTCAATTAAATCTATCTGATCACTTTGAATCGTATCGGTATTGAATAGTACAGTACCTGTGATAATACTTATTTGATAATTTTTAGCTGTTTCGACTTTACCTCGTACGAAATTTATTGCGTTTCTTTAGCAATTGTCCACTGCAGACAAACAAATATGTGAAACCTAAAAAAGACCAACAAATGTTGGCAAACTCGAACACTTTCGACTACACAGTCAATCTAGGGAGGAAACCAATCGATTTCATTTCTATGTTATAATAAAAGCCTTTATTTATTTACTTACAAAAAAGGAGTTAAGCAGGGTGATCCACTGTCACCCATACTGTTTACAGCGACTCTTCAAGAGATATTTAAAACGCTAACTATTTCATGGGCAACAAGGGGCATCGACGTCGGAGGCAAGCGCCTAACTAATTTGCGTTTTGCGGACGATATTGTCCCTTTCGCACCAACAGCACAAGACCTACAGAAAATGCTTGAAGAACTAAGCGCGGCAAGTCTTGAGGTTGGACTTCAAATGAACCGGTCGAAGACACAAATAATGACCAACAGCACGAGACGTAGGGTCGAGGTAGATGGGCAGGTCATACAATATGTCGATGAGTACATTTACTTGGGCCAGCTAGCGAGCTTCGAAAACAGGCAGGACAAGGAAATCGATCGCCGTATCGAGAACGCCTGGAAGAGCTTCTGGTCCATGAAGGCGCATATGAAGGGAGACCTTCCACTGTCACTGAAGCGCAAACTCATCGACACTTGTATCCTGCCCGTCCTAACCTACGGTGCACAGACGTGGTCATTGACCGAGCTGCAGAAGTCCAAACTCAAGATTTGCCAGAGAGCCATGGAACGCAGCATCCTAGGTTTCAAGAGGATCGACCGAGTGCGGAACACCATGCTGCGTTCATTAACGGGTATTGCCGATGTGGGAGAGAAGGCCGCTAGGCTTAAATGGGGCTGGGCCGGGCACGTAAGCCGGATGCCTCCTGACAGGTGGGCCAACTGCGTCACACCCTGGCTCCCCGACGGGCGTCGGTCTCGCGGTCGCCCTAAAAAGCGTTGGCGGGACGACCTCGACGCCTTTGATAGAAGTTGGTGGGAGCAGGCCCAGGAGAGAGAAAAGTGGAAGATGTTGGGGGAGACCTTTGCCCAGCAGTGGGACGAAATAGGTTAGGGAAAAAAAAAAAAAATTTATTTACTTAGTTTAAATTTCTTATTCACTACACTATCTTATTCTAATTATCTTCACTTAGCAAAGTGTGTCTATCGACATAGGCCTCACATTTCATTTCTATGTAACCTGTATTAATTATTTTATCTATTTTGTAGGTGCGAGAACTCAGACAGTTACTAGACGACCGGCCAGAGGAGGGAATAGAACTCCTCGATACATACGCCGTCCATGTTCGAGCATCAGTACTGAAAGGATTCTTTAGAGACCTACCCGAACCACTGCTTACTTTCGATTTGTATGACGACTTTATTATGGCGGCGCAGATCTCAGATCCACAGGTTTGTGCTGTACCATTTGTTTTACAAATCCTCAATTAATAATATTTAAGAATAAGCATAGAAAATTAAGCTCTATTGATGACTGGAAAAGAGTCAAAATCGTACTTCCTATGGTAATTCTAGGGCAGAAGAGTATGCTTAGCTGTATTTTTATTTCCCTAGAAAATGCTATTGATTGTTTTCAGGAAAGGGTACAAACAATATTTGGGTTACTGAAAAAACTTCCCAAACCGAATTTCGATCTAGTCGAGAGACTAATATTCCATCTCGCTAGAGTGGCACTTGGTGAAAATCACAACAGGTAAACATTATCTACGAAACTGTATTTTTTTTTAATATTATGTTTTGTGTACCATATTCTAGGTCCTTATGCCCGTATTCGCATTTCCTGCTCAAGCGTTGATCCGGGCACTTAAAATCTATGCTTGAGCTTTATCATTATGAGCATAAGAAGTGTCAAACAGTCAATTTATTGCAACGGTTTGTAGATAGCTCAACAGTTTCATGTGTATTTTGTAAATATTGTAAATACTGTATTAGTTGTAATTTTCTTTGTGATTTACTAAGTGAAATCTAATGTTTGTGTCAGGATGGGTCCGAACGCGCTAGCGATAGTATTCGCGCCTTGCATCTTGCGCACGCAGAAAGTGCAACCGGCTCAGGATTCCCTGCACGACATCGCACGGCAGACATCTTGCATCGAAGCTATACTCATGCATAAAATGCAGACGGTAAGAAACACATTTCACTTTTCAAACTATACATTAATTAGTGAAATAAACTTGACGCTAGAAAATACCCCAACTTTAGATGGCGGCGCTTTGAGGCACGCGATAAATTCTTTGCAGTTGTAAAAGAAACTTTATTTATTATGTAAAACTAGTCGGTCGATGGGAAAAATCCCGAAATAGTTTTTTCTAATGGGAAGATTTAGGTCCAGCATTAGATTTATGTAAGCTGATAATGTTAAGGGCCAATTCACACTAAGATGGAAGCAGCCACTAATGCAAAATAGATAGTATCAGCACGAGCGGCGCAAACAGTCCATGAAGTTAACAAATGAAGATAAAAGTTTGCAAAAAAAAATACGGTATTAACATTGCAATCTGTATAACTCCGGGCTAGTCAAAGATACGCGTTTGTATTCCCCAGGTACGAGTAATGATGAACGACATCAAAACTCTAGATAGCGCATGCCACACGGCGAGCAAACGTCTCGCCGACCTGCCTCGCGGGGCTGCTCCACGTCCCGAAGAACAAATCCTCGTCGGACACATCAACGAGATCGAAAAGGAGAAGTTCATTCTGCAATCCAATCTGCCTACTCTCATTAGGTATTGCTCTGTCAACACGTATGTACATTCATTTCTTTTGAACGCGAGTGTCTCACGCGAGGCCAAGACGGCGGGATCGGAGCGGTTGTGAAGCGAGACCTATTTACTGTCTTTTTATTTTTTAGATAAAAACATTGCCGTTCATGTTTTTGACAAGTTTGCTTCCTGCTCAAGTACTGATCAAGACCCAAGCATATATTTTTGTATGAAATCTATGCTTGAGTAACGATTTCTGTATCGGCATACAGACGTGATAGACGTGATAGTATTTTATCTGACGTATAGTGTTATTCGAAGTTGGGCGAATCCAGCCTAAGGAAAATATTAGATTTTATAAAAATCATAGAACCCGACAGGGAAAGGTCGCGGGGAAGGACTCTGCTCGACTTTTGGCAAGTTATAAAAAAAAAACTTTCTTGTAGATAAAGGGTTAGAACTCGACAGCTGGAGCACGAAATAGAAATAACTATAGCTAAAGTCTTGCTGGGTGGAACTAATGAAATGCGAGTTATTCTACCTTCAAGTGGTACTGTGCCATACCAGCATTGCACGTTGGTTGGTGCATTGTAACAATATAAATTACAGAGTGGATGAATAAAACGAGCGCGATTTTTTTGTAAGAATTTCTAAGGGGCTGTGTTGCTTCGGAAACGGGCGACTAAAGACAAAAGTTCAACATAAGGAATTGTCCTTATGTAGGACATGTAGGATGTTAGGGAGGGGTGGATCAAATGACAGCAGCTCTTGTTTTGCAACCGTTCTGATTGCGTCGGTTTGGCCGTAGCTTTAAAGAGGTTGCCTTCGACTATCCTCACACATACGCACTACGGAAACTTATATATTAGAAGGTCCCGCCCAACTACAAAAAATTGTCAAAATCCTTCTAGATGGAGTTTATTAGTGCGCAATGTCTGATCATAGTCGATGGCAATCTGTTTATGACGTGAGATTACATAACAAGGACATACGAGGTACAGATTTTTGTTTGGTGATGGTATTGCTGCATGGTATTACGGGTTCCATCCCCAAGTAGAGCATCTTTCACTCGACTCTTGTACAATAGTTTCATAATATCATTTTCTAAACTAATTTGCACAAGCACTGTACTAAGAATGCACACAAAATCAAATGCATGGTGAAGTTTGATGTAGTTAGCTCGATGATAGAGAAACAACAAATCAGAGATGTGCATTTCCCTGCAGAGCTACATCAGATGACGATCTCCTTTCAACCACTGACCACGACGGCGAATTGGGTAGTACTGACGATCTGAGCACTGCTGGAAGCTCCTTACGATCACAACGTTTGCACAGACAACTATCTTCAGATGATCCCATCATGGTCTAGTCTAGGTGACCCTTGCATCTAAACGCGTATATTTTACTTGTGATTATTTTTGTTATGTCCTGAATAATTGTTGAAATTAGTTGTGGTTCGTTTCTGCCAAAAATTTAATTATTTGAAAATTGTTGTTGTTTAAAAACTAGGGCTAAAACGTTGTCGAAGTTAAACAGCAACAGCGTTTGAAGATTGAGATTCTAATGAATAGCATAGCATAATAGGAATGTGTCGAATTTTTCATGAAAATGTGTATCCAATTATTAAGAAAACTAGGTGTTTTAATCAGACGATGTTGCACCATTCCTCAATCTCGTAGCAGAATAGTTTGCGATGTGTTTTCCAAAATGTTGTAGTTTTAGGATGTTCGATTTTGAAAATATTTAGGCCCTTGTGTCGTTTATGCTATTGTTGATCTTTTATAACGAATTTTTCAAACAAAATTATTTTTATATGAAAACTGTGAAACGATGCGGATTTTTTAATTACTTACTGTAAATATGTAAGACCTTTTCTAATTGTGATTTTAAAAAAAATATTGCCTTTTACATTATTCTGTTCCAATGACCTATATTTTATGTAATTTTTTAGTTTTAAGATAGATTACAAACACTGTATCCTTATTGTTAACATCTAATTTTACATCAAGGTTACGAGATTCTAGGACGTGCAGACTTAATTAGCTAATAAGTTAAATAAATAAATATATACTGATAGATTAAGATCCAAATTGTTTATTCCTATTAAGTAGATCCATTCCATTTATTTGTTTCAACAATCCAAAAAGTCTCCAGCAGAATCAAACTTGATATTATAAATTATGAATAGAGCTTTACAAAAGGTACAGTACTAGAGTTTTCTCAAATATTTTGTTAAAAACTATTAGCAAACAGTACCTAGAATTAAACTTTTTACTGTCTGTAGTTTGGTAAAATAAAGAAGCTGCTTGAATAGCAATGGAAATAGCATCTCACAGCCTGCGCGTTGATCACGAATAAATGTGACAGTCGTAAACATATCGTAACGCTAGCGTACACTGACTACACTGACGCTTGGCAGTTAAGCTGGCGTCGACGGGCAATATTATTTGAATATACGTTACATAGCGACCAGCAGGCTAACCCCCGACAACAGTTTCCAACTCGACCGCTTTCCAATCCCAATTCGGAACCAATTTCAATATTCAAAAAATCGGTACTCTTGAATCCAGTTCCGATTAAGCTGACATCGACATACGTAGTCGATTTCAAATTTGACTATTTTTTAGGGCAGGAAAAGCAACACCATGTAAGTGTTGCCATGACACGTCCGAACTAAAACTACCATTACTCAATATTCAAGAATATACGTGCAATTATTTTAAATCACAATAAATATGAATAAATTCTTTAAAAAAATTATTTTCCATTATTTTTAGTCATATTAAACTGAGTTAAAACGTTCGCTTATGTACCTCTTAAATTACATTGTGGTTGCATAAATGAAAGAATGCTTATGACTAAAAAAGACCGCGAACGTGAATTGATTCTTTGAAAAAAAAAAAACACCCAGCGATTCCCGCCAACGGAAAACCTCTCGGAAAAAAACTCTTTCTTTCGAAACGAAACACGAACAATGTATGAACGAAACGGGGATCAAAATTTTAATCACGTTTCATACAAAACGAGATTTTCAGTGTGTAATTTTGATAGAATGGGAGTCCCGCTTCTTTTTGCGTAGGAACTACGTAAGAAGAAGCAACTAAGTATTATTCTTTGTACCTACTCTGTTGAATTTGATAAAATTATGATTCTGAAAAAAAAGCAGCAACTGATTCCCGCCAATTTGAAAACGTATGAAGTCTTTCATTTTAAAGCTTTTGAATGATTTCTTACCTTCTGAGAATGCAAATCAAATCAATATAGGTAGGTACCTGCACCAAACCTACGCTCCTCATACCTATCTTTGGAGTACTGTAGGCAGACAAATCTACAAAAGTCGTCCTTTAGTATTTTTCTGATAATTAGATAAAATCATTAAAGATTTGCTATGTTGTTTCGTACCGGACGTAGGTCTACCCGTACCCATGGAAGAAACCTAGTGGAAACTAAGGAATTAGAGAAGAAGTCTAAAATATCACGTCAGTAGGTAGTTACCTAGCCAAATATAGCTCTACATCTCCTTTAAGGTACTTTATACTTTGATTTTATCATTTTTATATCCCACTCGATCGCAAAAAAGTTAGTATTTTGAAACTGTGTAAATCCAGCGAAGAAGTCGGTTCGAAGCCCGATTCCTAATGTCAAAATCGTGTCAAGAGTACCAAAAAACCCGCCAGCGGGAAATAGTCGCTTTCAATCAGTCAAACCGGCTTGGGATTGGATTGAAATTTTTTCACCCAATCCAGTTTCAAACCTTGTTGGTACTGGATTCAAGAGTACCGAATGACATGATTTCTGTCAAATTCCGTGAAACCGGATTGGAACGGGTTTCGGGAGTAAGGCTGCAGATTTTTTCGTGATCATCTGCTGTTTCAAACTAACTACCTAAACTTCCACGCATTGGTGTCTGTGACTTAAGGGTCTACACCAAGAATAACCGATTTGATGAGAAGTTACGGTTTTTAAATTTTTGATATGTCAAACAATATAATTATTACACACTATCTTCATATTCTAATCTAAAAGACTGTCTAGTAAGCTATTGAATGTATTGTAAGTCACAAATGCTCTTAACATTTTAACTAATCTATAACTATACAGACAACGAATTATTCTGTGAAAACTTAATTTATTTGTCTATGTACCTATTTCCTATCCAGTTTAATAATTTTAATCGCACTATAAATTAATCAAAGGAATTGGAAAACCTTGAATCTCAGGTTTATAGCAAAGCTATTACAAGTGAGCATTTTAAAAACATATTGCATTTAAAAATGTTATTTCATAAAAATGTAATTTTGCATTTGAAGGTATCTAATGGAAATTTTGATATCTATTTTAATCTGTGTATCATTAATAAATTTAGACTTTCTGTGCCTTTTCAAATAATTTATTTCAATGTTCAGACTTTAGTACCTGTAAAATCAAATTAATGATTGAAGTGGCTTTCCTCATACATTACTGCTTATGCTACCGCGCTAAAAAACTATCGACCTAATGTCTTGATTTTCAAATTCACATTTAATCATTATGCCAGATTATTTTTATAATCAAAATGCATAGGTCGGCGGTAACACAGTAGGTAGGTAGTGACATGTTTTAGAGTTTTATTCATCCATGTTAATTTAATATCACACTATTTTAAACTAAGACTATATTTTGGGTGATTATGCCCTACAATAAACATACTCAAGTAGGTATAAATATAAGTTATTTTTCTGAAGCTCAATATGCAATGTGGCTACAGAAACTGTAGATAATTGTATTTCGTGTTATGTCTCCTTTGTAAATATGGTTAGTGTTAATATTTTGCTGTAGGAGTTGTTATCTTTTGCCACTGTTACTTTGTAGAAGTGCCTATCAGATGAATAACTGCAATAAGTTAACTTTTTTAAATGGTGCATATGAATTTAATTTTTCTTCATCTTTTTAGAACTATTTCAAAACATTGCTATGTACCTACTAAAAACTTTAAAGGTAGGTACCTAAATACATAATAAACTAATTATTCATACCTAAATTGCTAAGGACCAAGTCATAATTCAACTCAATTATGGTCATTTTATACTTCCTTGTATACTCTGCTATACTAGGTATCTGTTGCTTAAATAATTATTACGTAATTAGAATTCATCTATTATAATAACACTCAAACAATCATTATGAATCTTGTACCATATAGCATGTATGTATATTGTTCAATGTATTTTTAGGAATCCTATATTGAAATGTAACCAAAACATTATTCAAAATATAAATAAAAAGTAAACATTTCTGTGAAAACTGTGTTTTATATCATTACAAATTCACTCATTTCTACATCTAAATGTTCTTGTTGGTAAGTTACTACTTGCCCTATTGGGCATGATGACCAATTCTTTTTGGATGCAATTTTCCAAATACCACCAGTATATCCCTCAGTATCCAGAACTACAGATTCATGGAAATCTTTCATCGTTGATTCTTCAGAAATTTCAATTTCCTCAACTGCTTTGACATCATCAGTAGTGTAAATTTTTTCTGGTGAAAATTCTACAGGAAACTTATCTGGGGCTGATATTAGTTTAGCAAGTTTACAAATCTTCATACACACTTCTTTGGGTATCTTTGGCTCCACTAACACCAATAAATCATTTACAAAGTAAGTCAAATAGGGATTGTAAGATGAAATGATTGGTTGCCAAAAGTTGACATCAGTTAGTTTAGTCGGAACTGGTTTGTGTAAGTCGAGAACAAGTCCAGTAGCTTTCTCATTAGGAAACCAGTGAAAGTACATTTGCTTCAGGTCTTTCCTTTTGTTTGAAGCACTATCAGAATCCATTCTGTAAAAAATTCAACAAAAACTGTTAGTGCACTATTCCTACCAATTTTTTGTCTACACTTCAATTTATTTCTTAAGATATAATTTCCACTTTTTCTTTGATAAAAGACTACTAACCTGTTGGTCCTTTCTAAATACTGCTTTGATTTTTTCAATGACGCAAGTATCTCCGAAACCCATAATGCAGCAACCAGAGATTTCTTTTCCAAGTCAGAATTTCGCGTCATTTCAATCAAAGCTAAGACTAAGTCCAGAAGAAGATCATTTTTATGAAGAAAGGTGAGCAGAATTTCAAAACAGTGAACATATCTTCTACTGAGTTTGTTTTTCAAAAGTTCTTGTTTGCCGAGGAAATCAATTAAATCCAAAGACAGAAACAGGGATTCTTCTCCCAGCAGCGCTTTATTTACAAAGGTGATAGTATCCTTTGCTTTTAACATCTTCTTAGCTTGGACATCCATCAGATTAATGAGACTGCTGACAGACACTGTTTTGATGTTGGAAAGATCAACCATAATTCCCAGCAAATCCCGTGCATCATTCACAATAGACTCTTGCATACTAACATCGGGAATATCAGATATTTTCTTTATTTTACAATGCTTACAAATACTCAAGCAACTGTAGAAATATATCAAAGCATTTATTCTGTTTTCATCATTGTTTTCAGTGTGTTTTTGTCCACATGTATAATCTTGTAAGCATTCCTTGTGTTTATCCCAGTAATTTTTGTGAAGCCAATTCAAGCTTATCTCACAAGCATTTCTTAGTAATGTTAGAGATGGTAAGTTGTTACTGTGTGCAGTATCATGTCTCAAGTCTATAACCCAATCGGGGACACCCAAATTTCTAGCAGCTTGGTACAAACTGGCTCCCCGAGCTGTTTCAGAATCAAGCATGTGGTTCACAAAACGCATTACTGCAGAAGAATACGCCAAACGTAAGATTTGATCACTTTCGACATCATCGCTGGTATTGAGATCTTGAACGTGAACTTGTAATAAGCTTAGCGTTGATTCAATACCAGACGGCAGAGATGGACACCGGGCTTTCCAAAGCAGGAGTAGGTTAAGAGCATCTTGATAATTTACATTTTCTGAATACATGGCATTGTAAGCAATATGCCATTCCGCACTATTGTACCACGGAACTACGTGGTAGTATTCGCACATTTTTCTTGGATTAACTTATTGAAAACTCATAAAAATTTTAACAAAATGTGAACACAACTAACACAAACACCATTTTACATTCTTTTTCTTCTTCTTCTCTTCTTCTTCTTCTCTTCAATAATGGCCTGTGTCGGCTGTGTCCGTCATTTCGACAGACAACTTTACAGTAGACCACTGAGCTGAATGACTGACAGTGACAGACAAGTGCAGACATGACGTATGTACCTACTTTCCAAGGTAAAGGTACCACTACCTACACATTTTGAGCATGAAAATGTCATCTACTCATCATCATCATTATTGATCAATGTGCCGTGCGTTGCGTGCCATAGAAGAATGTTCTACAAGTGCGTGCGGTCTAGGTGTTCGGTGCGTGCGGTGTTCGATGGTGATGACATAGCACCGGACGCACGACTTCCTCACCCAGTCCACCCACTGGCCACCACCACAACTCTCCGCACCGACGCCAATCAGAGCGCGCGGTATTTCTGTGTTCTCATTGGTTGTAATTTTGTGAAGTACATAATTTTATAAGTTCGAAGGAACTTACTCAACACTTGTGGAACGTCCACAACAGTTTATTAGGTCCAAGTCGATCTAGGGGTCAATCGCGCTAAGTTATAACGGCTCACCGGTCACTGTTACTCCTACGCTACGGCCGATTTTCACTGTGAAAATCGATGAGCCGTTAAACTTAGCGCGATTGACCCCCTAGTCTTATGACAGGGACGAATCAAAAATAGCGAACAATAAAACACAAAAACAGAATTTATATTTTTATTATAAAAAATTGATTTGAAAGCAAAATGTTGTCCAATCACGTGCAGTTAAAACGCTACATATTTTCTCTAGAACATTTTTATTGCATTTCAAAGGCATTCTTAACATTATCTTTACGTTAAAATCTTACTATTAGTTAGTTCCTTAGGATTGTATAACTGAGAATGAGAAAATTTTAAATGAAATACATATATTATTAGGTACCTACATATTATACTTTACTTATACATAATAAAATAAGAGTTTTACAGGAGTAGCCAAGCTGATTTACAGGAACATGAGTGTTAATAGAAATTATTATTTTGAAAGATATTAGAATCAAATGTAAAATAAAAATTGAAATAGGCACTTAAGTATTGTATATTCCATGGAGTCAAATACAGTTAATATTGTTCTTTGGCACTACCATTATGAATTTTAAACAACATATGTTGCGTTTTCTCTGCCGGTGATACACCAAATTTTAAATGCACTTCTTTAGATTCCGGACGACGACAACAGTCGTCAAACGAATAAACGAAACGTACAGGTAAAAAATCTAGTCATCCGAATCTCATCGACAATCACCGCTCGTTCTGTTATCCACTCAGACGGGAACCGGTCGCCTAGCGTAATAAATATCTATCAATATATACTCTTCAACAAACATAATACAATACAGGCGATTAATTACAGAAATGTACACATAGCGGCTATCACAATCAGAGCGGCTAGGCCGTTCGGGAACATCGCAAATGACACAGATCCATGATGCACAAACGCTATAGTATCCTGCAAATAAGTTGAACCTCTTTGATGCCTCACTCTAAAACTCAGAAAAATTTGTTGCATAAAAGCTCTGCAAAAAGTTCATGGATTAATATTGCGCAGATCACAGTTGCAACCAGTCTCTCAGAGGTTAACTAATCTGCCAGTTACTATTATACCACTACACTTACTACATTGTAGTTTTAAGTAGCTAGCGTGTTAACCCGAGCACTGCAAAAAACTTTCTCGAACAAACACCGCACTTATTCATAAACCACCAAAAGTCTGTGTACCGTGACATAATGCAGTTCTCAATTTACTAGTCAAAAGGCAGTAGTGTAGATCCGGATAGAACCGCCGTTTTTGTCAACTGTGTATAGAAGATCGATCACACAACATACCATTGTAGCCTTAAAGTCCCACCATATCGAGGGACTGGGTAAGTACTGTGCATTCAAATACATGCCGCTTTTAGTCAGAGTATAAAACATTCTCTCGCACACGTTTTAGTCCATCATATTGAGCGGGTTCTTGGCTCACAAATCCACTGTATTGTGTACTGTAGATTCCCAACTTCATCGCGTTAACTTATTCATCAGTATGCGTGTCCATTTTCCTTGGTTAAAAAGGCCTTGCAAATGGAACTTCCGATTAAGCGCATCATCCGCGTATTCTGTTCATAATGTTGTTAATGAGACGTTTCTTGGATAGATCCAATCAGACGCACGTCTCAGTCCGTCAGTATTCGGCTCCTTCGTAGATTCACATACTTGTTGGTTTTAACACTGCACAATTCGCGGCTAACTACCAGACTGCCCAAGCTTGGTCTTCGATTAAACGCACATGCTTCAGCCTACCGTGTAAATACTTCGAGGCTCATTCTGTAGGTTCACATAACCGTTGTTTACCATACAAACTCAGTTCAGAGTCGATACACATGACATGTTCCACTTCCACCTCTCATAAGTCCACGGTATCGAGGGGTTGCGTGGGCGCTCGTGGCGCCGGCGGGCTCGGCGGCCGCGGATGGAACTTCCCCGGTAAGGACGCAAGGGCTGAGAGCGCTGCATCCGCGTGGGGTATTCTCCGCATGATTTTGCCGGATGTGATAAGTCGTCCGAAGCCCTCTTGATGTGCGAATGCGTACCCGGAGCGCACGGAGCGTCGCGCGCGGCGGGCGGAGGGCGTGCGAGGCGCGGGTGCGGCGGCCCGCCACCGCTGCCGCGCGCGCAGCCGCTCCGCTAATGTCGGCGCTGTGGAGGACCATGCCAGCCGCCACGACACTACCGGGACCATTAGGATTATCATCTGAGGAACAAATAAAAAATGACTAACTTGTTAATTATAGGGAAAGGAAGGTGGTCAAGTAAATTATTTTTTTTAATTACGAACCAAATTCTGTATTTTTTCTCTCTGTGACAACTCAATACTATCTCAATCTTTTTTTACCCCGTCATCCGTCACTCCCTACTGAAGTAGGTTTGCGTCGTCTACATAACTAATAGTACCGTAGTACGGTTGGCGGATTTTGTGATGCGCAACGACATTTTAGTTTTTTTATTTATTCTGTATTTATTAGAAGAGCTTTTCAAGACCTAATGAGAGACTAGGAGAGAATTGATGTGCGTCGATGTGCTGGGCACAGATCACGCGTGCCTGGAGTAGTGGTAGAACCAATAAAACTCTCGCTAAATGCAGAATGCAGAATGTTTGGGCAGACCGCAAGAGAAAAAAATAATAATAGGGACATTGAGTGTTTTAAGACTGTCGGTCCCATTTGCGTTCTACCTATGGACCTACTCATTAACCAGCTTGTACGTGGACCGGTAGAGAAATACCTTAGATGTCTGAGAAGCCAGCGGAAAAAAACTATTGCAGAGTATGCAGTGAGAAAAAGATAGTATATATGTTTGAAAGCTTGCTCCTAAGTTTCGAAGACTTTATTGCTACTAACCGTAAGTACAGCCGTGAACCAGAATGTGGCCTGTGTGAGCGCCACGGTAAGCGAGCCGACATACGGCCCTCCGATGGCGTAGTTGTAAAAGTAATCCAACACGAAGTACGATACCAGTGAACCCCATATCGTTATGTGGTTGAACACCGTCCAGTATGTTGTGTCTAGTGCTATCTGTAACATCATCAATCATCAATCATCAATCAATCATCAATCAATATATATAAAACTCTTTTGAAGCTGACAGAGAATCAACGCACAGCCTAAACTATAAGTCCTAAAGGTATGAAATTTGGAGGGTAGTATCCTTATGTAGTGTAGGGGTACACTAAGAAAGGAATTTTGAAACGTCACACTCTAAAAGGCAGAACGCGAGCAACGCCGCGAGCGTCGGCTAGTTTATAAACAAAATACGAGACGATTTTAGCAATCGTAATTACATTATTAAAAAAACCTGTTGGTGTACTAAAATGTAAAACTAACCTGTGTTGTATTGTCAATAATTAAAATCGTGGCTACCACGCTTCCTAATAACCTATGATCAGATAATACTTTTCCATCCGGCGCTAATCCATCTTTGTAAGTACCTGAAAAGAAACAAATTATTGTTATAATCATTTTCACTGAACAGTTTTAACAAAGAATTATACACTCTACGCCACTCACCATAAGGAATAAGAAACAGTACGAGCGAAGTAAAACAGCCATGTACAGTCGACTTGATAAACTCGGCTTTATTGAACAGTTGACTCGTGTGTCCCGGCGCGTATAACTTCGGGAATAGTAGTGACGTCACGTCTGACACATCCTGCTCAAACACTCCCAGCGCTAGTACGGGTAGAGATGTGTAGAATAGATTGTATACTGATATGAACATTTCGTCGAACACCGTCTGTAAAGAAAAATAATATTAAAAATGATTATCAGAATACAATGTTATAAACAATATGGTATGATGATGTAATTGACTAACTAAACTTCTCTTTGCTAACTAAATTGACTACTAGATAGTAGCAATACATAATCGAAGTCTTAAATCGAGAGGTCTTACCTGCGCACTAAACCCGCAGAAAAAAGCGAACCAAAAATGGCACACGGTGAACGCGAAGTTTTTGTAGAAAAAGTACCGGAGAAACTTGCACATTCTATAGTACGACCATCGCCCGTGTACTAAGAGAAGCCGTTGTAGGAATCTGAACTGTGCTATTGAGTAATCAGAGGCGAGAACGGCTTGCATTCCTTCCTGGCCGGATATGCCAACGCCTATGTGTGCCGCTGAAACAAAGAAAACTAACTTTAATGTCTAAATCGTTGGCACGATGTGATTGGCGCCCAACGTGGTACAAGCAATCCTTGCCCCACGTTGGGCGCCAGTCAGGTGAAAAAGACACTACAGTTTCATATTTACTCCTAATTTCGACTAGTCATCTAAATTACTATATTAATTTGATTTCTAGAACTTAACAAAAATTTTGTTGAGACAAAAAAAAATTGTCTTTAAATTGGCGCCCAACATGAGGCAAGCGTATCTTACTCCTTTGTTTTATTGCGCTAGCAACATGTATATTAGAGCAGTCATAGATCAAACCGTGAGTCCTTGCCTGCTCTTGGCTTTTTACTTTGTGAGGAATTGGCATTATACTGGGTGGACTTTTGAGATCAGGTAGTAAGGGGAGCTTCCTTAACCGATGTACTACCCCAAATAGTTCTTAGAAGGCTGTCCTTAACTTTTAAAGATTTTAAGTTCTACATTTAAAAAATAAAAATGTGTATTGACTGTAAAATAATTGTCAGTATACACACTAACCTTTGATCATAGAAACATCATTGGCCCCATCTCCGATCGCCAGCGTGACCGCTTTTCGGCTTTTCTTGATGAGTTCCACGACCATCGCCTTCTGCAGCGGCGTCACTCGACAGCAGATCACGGATCTACATTGTATTACTACGTCGAGAAATCTACAAATAAAGGTACAAATAAACGATTAGAACCAAGCGGTTGGTTTCGTGGTTGTTCTTCTGGGCTCTGGTCACAAAGAACTATGTATGTACTAACTGTAGCCTGCCTATTGCCACTTTATCTTGCCGATTCTGAAAACTACTAAGTGCCCAACTGAACTCGTTTGAAACTTTGGATACCGGGGAACCACGTGACCTTCGCACTGGGTATTAGTCGGAGATTATGTATTACTCTAATCTATATTTTGTAAAAGCGAATGTCTGGTGAAAACTACATTTTCAAAACATTTTCAAAATATTTTCAAAACGTATACTCACTCAAAATTTATACTTACTCATAAAAACTTATACTCACTTTTCCTCCAATTTAGGATGTAGACAGTGTACTAGCGAATGTCCGTTGATGACGATGGCGAAACCGTTGGTGTCGTCGTTGTTGTGTTCGTGTGAATCCGCTGAATAATTGCCACTGCCACTCGTGTACTCATTGCTGTAATATTCAATAATCTTTTAGGCGATTTACAAACAAACGAACCTCTAGCAATATTAATACAATTCTCGGATAGTAAGATTTTAAATTTCATTTTAAGCAGCAACATTTTAGTAAACTTCTGGTAGTTCCGGACCCAAATAGTTGGCAACACTGACTCCAAAGCGCTATATTTTGTTTTTTTGTTCAGTTACATTTTTCTTGTAATCAATAGCCAAAAACAATACACACCACAATGTATTTTGCAAGCTAAATGGACTACAATTTTGGAAACTTCATTGGGACAATTCTATTCTAGTCTATTCTACTAATGTCGATGTATGATAAAAGATACTGATAAAAGTTAGAGAGAGAAAGAGCACTTTAGCTTAGTGTGTAGAAGTGAAAAGAAAGATAACAGGATAAGATAGTAGGTTAGTAAAATTTGGAAAAAGATGCACGATTAATTTGTTAAAATAGTTTCGGGAACAATCGTCAGGCGTAAGAGGTAAAGGCTAGGTTGGTAGGTTTACTAAAAATACGTTTCGAGAAATGTTACTAAAGTTGCATTATTCGGATTTAAAGTAGGTAGGTAAATGAATCGCAATTGACGCCAGCTTAAATCGCTCTAAAGCTATCTTCTTCTGCCACCAAGCCATCATATAAATAAAAATCTTTGTTTCTTAATAATATACTCTCTTCTATGTATGAGATTCATAAAGTATTAGTTACTTTGATATGTAAGATTTATTATTAGCTATAGTTCGTTTCTGAGTTTGTCATGACTCCTTAGAATACTGTTCATAATTTAGCTAGCAGTTAAATCATTGCGTTAAACTGATGCTCAGATAAAGGTGATATTTTCTAATTTCTTTAGTTCATAAAGAAGTCTGTTTAGAAGCTTATCCAGTGCCCCAGTTTATATTAGATATTGTATAACACATAACTAAAAACTTGTCATTAGTGTTTTGTTTCTAAGTGTTTTTTTATTTATTACGTTTTTGTGCTCTAAGTTTAAAAAAAATACCTAGCGGAGACATTTGTAACATTATTATCTAACATCATTATTATTATCTATAAATCGTTTGAAACGGTTTGTAGATAGCTCAGCTGTTTCATGTGTATTTTGTGGATATTGTGAATGTTGTAAATACTGTACCTATTGGTTGTAATTTTCTTTGTAAATAAATTTGAAGAATTATCGAATATTTTACTTGTACGAATGCATTACCTATGTCAAGCAAATACATTTTCTGATTTCTTGATCAAGGCTAGCAATACTGCAAAGAGACAACACTCGTAGACGTCACAATTGCGATTGTGTGTACACGAGACGACACAGTGACACAAACAAGATGCACACTAGCGGTGATGTGGCAGCGGTGATATACAAGTGTAGCTCTTATTATCTACCTGTCGTGTGCTATTGTGTTATGTTCCCACCTAAATGTGACTACTGATACTGCGGGCGCGTTCAGTTTCACGTTAGCGGCCCGGCCGGGGGACGGACGGGATATATTCGCGTCTCCGTTCGGTGTTTCAGTCTGCGTTCTTGCTTCAGATGTTGAACCTGTTGATATTTATTAATTAGGATGAAAATGAAACTAGGTCACATATTACGTTTCTCGAGTACAAAATAACTATAAAAGAGTCTGGGGCAAATTGGATGGAGCCCAGGTCCCACATTTTTTAAAAACTTGCAATGCTGGAACTTTTTTGTCACAATACACTTACAATGTGGTTTTTAAAAATGTAACAATGTCATTATAAAGCAGCGGGAATTAGTTATTATACATTAACTTCGAAAAATGCGTCTTTTAAAAACTAAATAATCTAAAACGTACATGATCTCATAGCTACGTGATTCTCTACTAAAGTATTTGATTATTTTTATTTATATTATAACTTTAAATGTGTTCCATGTCAAAGTTTTTCCGGCATGAAGCGTAATCAAATCACGAGTAGAGTTGTATAGCGATTGTAACTTTGAGTCCACATCGAGATCGATATACTCGACTCGATATACTTTACTCAATTGTTATTTGTGGAAATTATGAACTGAAACTTTTAACACTATCATAATGTTTAACCTCCAGTATGCCTGAATGCAATAGAAAATGTATTATGTCTCGCGTAGATCTGCGTTCCGGCATACCAAAGTGTTAATTATGGGGAAAGGAAGGCTGAAGTAAATTAAATTGCAAATATATTTTAAACCAAATCTATTTCTTTTCCTGTGACATCCCTCAATCAAACTCAAAAACTTTTACACCACCATCCGTCACTCGCCTACCGAGGAGGTTTGCATCGTCTACACAAAGGTTTCCAGTTAAAACAGCTAGTACGTACCGTGCGGTAGGAATGTATTGACGACACGTATCGAGTCTTTGCATTTTGCGAGCTGCCGTTCTACGTCATCGTACGAGACGCCATCTATGATGAACACCTCTGCCATATCGTCTGTTAGTAGTTGACACGAGTACCCTATGTTTATTGCAGTTTCTGAAAAAATACACACAACATAATCATAAGTCTTCGTAATTTAGATCTGAGAGCGGTTACAGATAGAAGAACGAATAAGTACACAGACCATTAGCAACTCGCTTTTTTTATTGGACAGTGGAAAACATACCTTGTTTGTCTCCAGTTAGAACCCAAACTTTAATACCAGCCATACTGAGATTCGCTATCGTTTCTGGTACTCCGTCTTGTAATTTGTCTTCTATTGCTGTAACTCCTGCAAAAAACTCTCTATCAAACTCTGTGCTCGTACTGACTTTTTTTTTTTATGATAAAAGTAATGGAACAAGCTGATAGCTCACCTGATGTTAAGTAGTAACTTCTGCCTATAACAATGCATTACCTCACAGAGCAAGTACAATGAAGAGGTGCCCTGTAAGGCAATGCACTGCGTCCATCACTTCTCATCACTTCGAGTCTCAAAATTCAGTAGGTACCAATCGCAGATTCAATAAAGTGAATCAAACTTCATATATACCTAACGTTCTTTTGCTAAAATTTAAGCAAAGTTCCTTCTGAACCATCCTATCAAGTTACCTAGAGTATACTCTACCATTCTATCTAGACTAGAACATTCTGTAACATTCGATCTACGTACCTAGTAACAAGAGATCTGTTTCGATCTCCTCGTAGATCGCGTCCAGTTGTTCATCTCGGTCGTGGATCGCGAGTGCGGCTTGCTGATGTCGCCGCTTCCATTCTAAGAACATTCGTTCTTCTAGCGGCCGCCACGCAAGCGCTAACGTTCTAAGTCCCTCACCGGCAAATTTCTGAAACATAAACCTATATTTTAGATACTGAGCATCATCATAGCGTTGTGTAATATGTCCAAGAACATTTATTTATTACTAGATTCCGCCTGCGACTTCGTTCGCGTCCCGTTGGATTACGTTGATTTTCGGGGATAAAAAGTAGCCTATGTGTTAATCCAGGTCACGGGCAATATATATTCCAAGTTTCATCTAAATCGGATCAGTAGTTTTTGCGTGAAAGACGAACAAACATACATACATCCTTACAAACTTTCGCGTTTACCTACTTATTGATGATTATTATGAGCCAGTATAAAACTGCAGTTTCTTCAAGTTGATACAATCGGCTGTATGAAAATGATCCTCCGTGTGTAAGGAATAAGTAACATATCTCTTTGAATAACTAAAGTGGTGGGTTTTATTGTATCCAGTCGATAATTAAATAAATTTATTCTAATTATGTTACTCACGCACATTTAAATGTTCCTGGGTTTTTGTTTTCACATCCATTTGGTTATTTTTTAATCTGTCATATATTACATTATCAGCACCTTTAGTATATAACCTAATTTCATCATCCCTCCTCAATATCACGGACATTCTTTTCCTAACATTATTAAAATCTAATATACATAACAATTCATACACCTGCAACAAAAAAAAAATACATTGTTATTTGTACAAAATATTTAAGAAGATAATATATGTTTCAAAGAATCTCCAACTAGTAGGTCAATAAAACAATTTTTATTACCCAAGTCAAACCAGATGAATTTTAGTCAAGCTGTAGACAGAAAAGCTGAGTAAATAATATTTACCTCTGTTTTACCCATAACTTCTATTGTAATACTATTAGGCGAGCGTTCTCTGAACACAAAACCAAAATTTCTTGCCGCTGATACCAGCGCCGATTCGTCTGGCGATTGGGCCTGAAACACGATACAAACTCATAATTTTTTGTAAATTCTAATAATGTACATACAAATAGTCATAACTTTGATACAAATAGGTATCTACATACCTAAAAAAAACATACCTAAAGGCCGAACGGAAAACGATCCAACAAAAAAAATTATCTAATTAGATTTTAGTTACTCTTATTGCATTTTGAATACATATATCAAATTATATGACTAGCCGTCGCCCGCGGCGTTGCTCGCGTTCGAAATAGACCCTTTAGAGTTTGACTTTTCAAAATTCCTTTTGTTAGTGCACCCCTACACTATATAAGGATACTACCCTCCAAATTTCATACCTATAGGACTTATGGTTTAGGCTGTGCGTTGATTATCAGTCAGCTTCAAAAGAGTTTTATATATATTGATGATGACGATGATGATGAAATTGCTTGGATATGACTTGACTGCATTTGACAAAAAGTTGCCCTTGACGGTATTTACCCAAATACCTTATTTTGTTTAATCAGAAACAAGTAAATTGAATAAATGTTATTACCTGGTATTCTAAACGGCCATTCTTTTGATCCGGCATAACCGTATGGCACAAGGCGAGTAGACGAAAAAAATCGTGCACATCCGTATTGCCTCGTTTGGACGCATCCAACAGCGTCGCATCAAAGAATTTAAATTCTGGCTCGTATTCAGGGTTGAACGAGAAATCCAACGGCTCCGAGCTCTGTTCAAATACACAAGGTTCTAACATTCAGTTGGAAATGTACTAGGGATAGACAAATCTACGTTGAACAAATGCCAGTCACAGTAACAGTATTGCCGATAGTATGAGTCGGAAAAAATCTTCAATATAATGTATAGAATTCAGATTTTTAGTTCTTGCAGCTCGCTCGGGAAATCGACTCAACTCAGATTCGGCCAAACTGTATGATATTTTGAATTGCGAGCAAACGCATGCGCTGAACTGCTTTCACACGCATGCAAAAACCATCCGTAAAGTCGAGTGAATATGATTTATTTTCAATTAAAGGTATGCTTGATGCTATGAAGAAACGTAGATTTGCCTATGAATCACAATGCCCAATATGTCCATTGTCCATGCGTGTTAATGTTGTTAACCAAAACCAAGCTCAAAACACGATGCAAAGCGAATCATGCAAAACATACAGTGATAGCGATATTCACATATATACAACACATATACAATATACATACATATACCCCTGATCTAAGAAGGATTCCTATTTTCTAGTTTCATACAACCAAGTACCAAGGAGCAAGAATTTCTAAGACAGTTTTCAGGAAATATGGGTCTGGTGTAGAATGTTTCGGAAAACCTAGTGTGTTGTGTAAATTCTACCTGTTTTAGCTTAACACCATTCCAAAGGATAGAAAAGACAGGGTGTAAATGCCAAGATAATATATTAGATTTTTTGGAATGTTAGTGACTATTAGTATTCTTCCACACTTTATAGTTCTTGGAAAGAATAAATGTGGACATGCCATGAACCTAATCCAGAGCTGAGCGGATTGCAATAATTTAGACCATTATTTTGTAGATTGCATATAAGCTCAGTTCTTTGTATCCTAATCTCCTAATGTACCTAGTTTCAACGACAGATCAGAAAAATGTAGTGCCATACTTAACATGATATATTTGAAAAAAAAAATACAACCCTATATGTAATCTTTTCGTAGGCATCCCTTCGTTCTAAGGCTAGTTTTCGCGCTAATTTTTTTTTTAATAGAGCGTGCTATAGCACAACAAAACTTTTATGAGTTGTTTCCTATAGTAGGAACCACTTAGTTTATTCTTTCGCTTATAAAGGATAGCTTATTTTTTTTTCGTTTGAGAGTAATACAATTTTATTTCATTTCAGGTTAGTTTTGTTTGTACACCCTAACCATAACTTTTTTTTCGTTTGTAGTTGATCATTTAGTTTAAAGATTAAAGATTATTTTTCGTGTGTCAAAGATAGCTTATTGTTTTCCTTTGAGGGTACTAATTGTTCTTTTACATTTTAGCTTACCTAGTTTTCATTTGTACCTATTGCATAAAATTTGTTTGTGAGGGTAGTTGTAAAAGTTTAGTATGGCACTACACAATCAGATCATATATTGTTATAGTGCGTACGCGATGCGTGTTGAGATGTGGCCTGGCTCCGGGCGTGCTGCGCCCAGCTTCGTGCTCCTGATCGAGCAAGCGAGCTCGCGCCGCACCGCCAGCGCCAGCGCCGGTACTCGTACTCGTACTCCCCGCGCCGCGCCAACTGCAGCTCGAGCCGTTCACCCGCTGTCACCAAACTTACTACTTGAAACCTCTCCCAACTATGTATTTGTGTTTTTTTATTTTTTTTATTATATACTAGCTTTTTCTTCTTCTTTTAAACCTATATGGCCTGTGTCCGTCATTTCGACAGACAATTCTGCCAATGTCAAGTGGTGAATTTGTATGTGTAAGTCAAGTTAAGTCATTCGTTAAGTCGGCTGTCGTTTGTTGACCGGACAGACGTTATCCTGTCATTCAAACTCTTACTGTCAAACAACTGACAGTTATTTCAAATGTGACATTAAAAAAGTTTTCATAAAAAAGGTTAAGGTACTTTCACCCCCCCCCCTTTTCAACCCCTTACAACCCTTTTTTCGCATTAAAAAGTAGCCTATGTCCTTTCTCAGGCTCTAGACTATCTGTGTACCAAATTTCATTCAAATCGGTTCAATAGTTTTGGCGTGAAAGCGAGACAGACAAACTTACTTTCGCATTTATAATATTAGTATGGTTTGTACGTTACAATTTACGTAGCAACATTACGATTTAACCATAATACCCAAACTCTCCCAACTATGTATTTGTGGTTTTTTATGGTAATCCATTTTGTTCTCGGCGACCCGCGACACAGGCTAGACCTAATGGGGACCATTGGTTAAAACAATCATTATGTAAACAACTCTTGTGGTAAATAAATGAGTTTGTATTTGTATGAATTAAAGCTAACGGAGTGTGTGTTTCCGAGTATCTTACATTTTAATGTTTTCAAGAATGAATAGGTTTCTTCTTGGGAAATGTAACACCATCGACCTTGTCCACAGGAAATACATAGTCCTGTATTCGGGAGCTAAGTAGCGGGTTTTTTCTTCTCATTCCTTCACCGTTTAAGTACTGGCATGATAATTATTGAATTCTTATAGAACACCCATTGTTCCAACCAGTTTAAGAACGTAGCTTTCCTTGTTAGGGTTGTCAAGCGTTAATTTACGACTTCTAAAACCCTGATTACCCATAGTCTTATTTATGAAATGTGGCGTTGTATGAATGTATTACTTATTTATGTTTGTATGGACAATCCACCAAGCCTTGTTCTATTGAAGTATCTTCAAATGAGATACATGTCTCGATTTCTCGAGTAGTAATAGCCTTCACTCACAGAGGATAAGAACTTAGTTTGTGGGTTATAAGTTACTTCATCCTACCCGCTACACTCTAGGACCTAGACTATGTGATGTTTGGAAATACATATCTTACCACCGAATTGATAAACAGAGGTTGAATCGGTTTGACGGATTGTTCATCCGTCAAACCGATTCAACCATCATTCGCCTAGAGCAGCGCCTGAATTTCCCTCTAGTTAGATGAACCTCTACCTACATCGTTTATTCGATAAACTGTTCGGTTGTTTCGATACTTAGTAGCGAAATGGAATAATTAATGGTGTTAACGAGTTCAATTGAGGTAGTTTCTTAGGGCTTTTAGTATATCCTTATGAAGACCTTACCTAAAAAAAAATATTGTGATACCTATCAATGTTTACAGAATATTGTTTGTAACTGTCAACTTGTCACAGAAGCTTCTATGTTTCTCGTGTATGCAGAATTTTGTACTCAGAATACAAAACGTGTACATTTAAAAGTGTTTTTGTCTACAATACAAGTGTAATCTCACTATAACTATACTATACAGCCCAAGTAGACTTCGCTTGTTGATATGTGCATAATAAAATAAACAGGGGTAAAATCCATACTCATACACAAACTGGAAGACAAACAAACATGGAAACAATACTGAAAAACAATTCACAAAATCCCAAAGCATGGGCGGATGAGACAAAACATTTCTATAAAATAGTGAAAAACTAATCCAAAATTCAAAGATAAAAAACAAACTCATAACATCATGCAAAGTAAAATAAATGTGGATTCAAAACGTGCTTGTTTCGAAAAGTCATTTGTATCGCGACAACTCGACGATGCCTACATGCATATTGTGATACTATTGGCTGTGCTTTACGAATAAGAACTTTAAGGGGAGCTGTTTGAGTCTATTTTAGTGATAATGTTAGCAGACTTACCTCTGTGAGTTCTATGGTCTCCCCTGTGCTCTCATCGATAATGTCTCCGTAACATACTCCGGCTATCGAGCACTTGTTGAACGTCATTATATTTTGTGTCAACGTGCCCGTTTTGTCCGAGAATATGTATTGGATTTGCCCTGTAAAATACAATATATCCCTAAAACTACAAATGGTTATACTTACAAAATGAAATGTAGATTAATTTTGTTTTGCCTCCAATCTTAACTAACTACCGGAAACCACACAAGCGTTTGTTTTGAATAAGTGTGTTATTATGACGAATAATACAATACTAGTACATTTGCCGTCATTCGATACCTGTGTTATGAAATATAAAGCCTTATATTAAAGCTTGTTTTACTAGGCTACTGTTTTACCGGACTAAGGAATGTTTATAGTTTGGCTGATTCTTAGCTAAAACAATTTCATTTGAGTCGTTTCAACGGTCTCGAATACAATGGCCTTATCGCGAAAAGGTAATATTTTGAGGACTTTGATTAATAACAATATTATCAGTTTAATATATTGTAATTTATGGCCAGTAGATTGATAACTGTAATAATATAATAAAAACTGTTCAAATTTGCAGTTTATTTTTTTCAGCTAAGTTTTAGCCTCAGCAGAAATCACATCTTCAAGGATGAAAAGAGATCTTATTTTTATCCTAGATTTTTTATTTTAACATTTCCATAACCTCAAAGGTTTGCTGGAAGAAAACTCTTTTTAGGGTTAAGCTCACCGTTGTACATATCTTAAGTAACGAGGGCTGGTGATTATCTAGTCCAGCGTATCAGCATTGCTATTCAGCGCGGCAATGTAGCCAGTGTCTTGGGCACGCTTCCGATTGCTACTGATTTGGACCAGTTGAGCTATCTATAAATCGTTTGCGACGGTTTGTAGATAGCTCAACTGTTTCATGTGTATTTTGTAAATACTGTATTAGTTATAATTTTCTTTGTGAATAAATACTTCCATACTTAAGTAGCTGCAAGTCTAGTCTTCTGTATTATAAAAATATCTTGAGCATTTAATTTATCAACTCGTCCAATAAAATAAATTGTAATCATACCTAATCATACGAAACGTAATGACGATTCAAAGTGATCAGTGAGATTTTATTGAACAAAAGCTTTTTGACTTTGACTTCCTATGTGTAACTACTGAGTTTATAGATATATATGCTCTATATTCTGATTTATGACAGAAAATTTACACAGGGAAGGATATAAACGGAAATATTTGATATCATTTCTTACCGAGTTCTTCATTCAAGGTGGTTGTTCTAGCTTTAGCGGCGGTACCAGTCTTTTCATAATACATTTGCTCGTCCCAGTTTATGAGGAAACTCTGCGCGAATCGTATCACCTGCGGAATAACACTTTAATTCGTACTTGAACGAAAACAATGACATCAATCTGTTGTGTAAAATGTCCATTCATATTGATTTATCTGTATTGTTTTTAGACTTCCTCTATGCTACAGTTTGTATAGAAAAGCAACAGTGACTTTATTTCTATTTAAAAAATCATCATAGTGAGACTTTGGCTGATTTCTGAGGTAAAGAAACACATCTTCATGTTGTTCATAGCAACTAAACCCAGATGGAGTGAGACCTGAGAGTTAAAAGGGGGTTATTTCCTCTCCATAGAAGTTATACCTTATACGACATGACAGCTTAATTAAAAATATCATTGAAGGAAAGGTAGAAGGAAAGAGAGGAAGGGGAAGACTGCGTAAAAGCTATATGAGCCAGCTGAAACAAAATATCACTGTCATTTCGTATAAGGACGTCAAGGAAGCTGCACTAGAAAGGGACAAATGGCGAGAGCTGCATAATTACTCCGACAAGAGCTAAGCTCTTAAGTTAGAAGAAGAAGATATAGATGAGATATTAGACTAACCTCAACAGAAACATAGAGCGATATAGGCACTACAGTGTTCATAACGATGGCGTAGGAGAAGAAGACCAGCAGCGCAATGACCACAGCTCCGTATGTTGGTTCAGCGGGAACTAGAGTGTCCCAAGGCAGGAATACTTGGAAGTAGCGTCCTGTAAGCCACTCCCATACGCCGCAAGCCACCGTGCAGAATACGCACATTGATAACAAGAAGAAAACTATCTGTAATGTGAGAGAGATAAGGTTCATTATTGAATGTTACATGGTAGTAACAAACCATAACAGATACGAACTCCAAAGTTTATATTTGACTAGCGGTGCGTAGCAGGAATATGTAATAAAAAAAAAAAATTACGTAATTTTTTTTAGTTCACATTGTTGAAGATTTAGTAAGGATTCCTATTTTTTTAGATATAATATAGCCTATGTCTCTCGGGGATAGTATCGTTTCCCAACGGTGAAAGAATTTTTCAAATACGTCCACTAGCCTATTCAATGCAAACAAACAAACAATCAAATCTTTCTTCTATAATATTAGTATATCACAAGTAAAAGTAAAAACACTTACCCCTATAATAAGAAAATTAAGTAGCCTATCTATGCTGGTGCGTTTGAACTTAGTTTTTCCGGAATTCTGCATAAGTTTGGTGTCTTTTCCCGCGAAGACAACAACTCCGTAACACCATTGCGTGTTCCGTAGTACGCAGCCGCGGAGAAGGATCTTATCATTGTCCAAGGAGTAATGCTGGTTACGCCAACTTAACGTACCTGTCGAAGATATCATAAACAACCGTTTACTTTAAGTTATATTATAAACATTAAAATTATTATAAACGCGAAAGTTTGTAAGGAAGTATGGATGAATGTATGTAAGGGTGGATGTATGTATGTTTGTTCATCTTTCTTTTTGTTCTCAAAACTACTGATCCGATTTGGATGAAACTTAGAATATATATTAAGGTATAAGGCGGAAGGTAATTAATAAGTAAGATCAATTTTTTTTAATTGAGAATCAGATGACTATTTTTAAAACATTTTGCATATGGTTCAATACCATAAAAAATATGTATGATCTGTGTCTGTGGGTGATATTATAACCATAGCAATCAATAACTTAATAACAATAAATGCAATTATGACTATAAAAAAACGTGTTTTGTTAATCAGACGGCTATTGTGTTATAATAAACTGATTGCACATCGAACAATAACTGATATTACTAACAGTTATCATCGTGGCATCTAAACATTGTCCCAGGCACTACAGTGTCCCGCTAAGTGTAGGCATAGGTTGCCTCCTGACGCTGTATAAATCATCTTCAATAGATGTAAAGGCCTATTTATTATCTACTAGCCGTCGCCCGCGGCGTTGCTCGCGTTTTAGACCCTTTAGAGTGCGACTTTTCAAAATTCCTTTCTTAGTGCACCCCTACACTATTATAAGGATACTACCCTCCAAATTTCACACCTCTAGGACTTATAGTTTAGGCTGTGCGTTGATTCTAAGTCAGCTTCAAAAGAGTTTTATATATATTGATTTATTATATCATCGTAAACTCTTTTAAATGTCTATTCATAACGTACATTTATCGAGTTTATAAAACGCGTGACGTCGATCTTTTTGATTTTATTGGACAAACTGTGTTGAATTTGTTTGCTTATGTCGAGGCAGAATAACCGATATTTTTTGATAAATTAATCAATCAATTTTATATGCCAGTAACTTTATCATTATATCTGCTTACTTATAATCGTTGCATAACTTTATTCAGCTCTAACTTACAGGTAACAAACTGTGACAGAGCTAGATTTTATTAAACTTATTAACTATGCAGCGTTTATAAGTCTAACCGTAAAGTTCAGTATTTGTTATAACTGGTTTCTTCAGTAACCTATTGCTATAGTATTTAAGCGAATAAACAATCAAATAACGATATCAACCCGCTAGAAAGTTCAGTTGCCTCAGTTACTAACCAATCAAACCTTATGTAACGTTTACAGTATCAACATTGGTTCCAAAACTAATAACGGGTATTGTAAATATGTATAAGGTATTATGGAAGGAAATAGGAAACACTTCGCCGTCGATTGTGTGTTTTCAACTAACGTAACCAGTTTTCCTTAAACAATACAAATGTATACTATATCTGTATGTAAACCTATACATATACAATGCCCCGATTCTGTTGTTGCATTTTCTAAACCAACCTAATTTGACAGCGCTAAAATTATAACCGACTTTGTCTTTTTACTTTTTTTTTTACATTCATGGACATATCACACAACGTCCTCTAGTTCCAAACTAAGCAAAGCTTGTACTATAGAAAATAGATTGCTGATAGAATACATACATTTTTTTTTGCAAACAGTATACTTTTTAATATAGACACGGAACAAACATCATTTGCCTCACACAAATGTTTGTTCTCGGTGGGGATCGCACCCACGACCCACGGCACGAAAGGCAGAGCTACTACCGACTGAGTCATGACGCCTGTCTGTCTGACTTTATGAGAAAGCGACGGCGACGCCATTTTTAGTGCTGTCTTTAGTAAAATGCGACAGCAGAATTGGGGGCAATGTGTTGTAATAATAGAACTAGGACAATAACTTCAGAAAACTATTAACATAGAACGTTAATGTTCGTAAGTCATTACTTCACACTTGACATAATTATAATTGTATATTTACCGTATTCGTTTTACTAAGAAGTATTTTTTATTACTCGTTTACATTGCAATACTTTTAGATGCGAGATATGAAACTTGGTAAGATTTATTTTAGCCCATCAATAAATCAATCATATTGTTGATGATAATATGTTAATTAAGTATTAAATATATAAATAATCATGGACATTGTTTATCAATACACTGCTTTCAATATATATAAAATAAACGCACGATTTATAAATCCAAGTTGCCATTTCCTCGAAATAACTAAGACATCAGAGAAATAACTAAGACTCAGAGGAATGCCGTTCAACCAAAATAAATAGGTTATATAGGATAGAAAAAAAAATCAATCCAATTCGTTTTTGAAAAATTTGTTATTCACTATGGTGGGATTAATTAAATTAGGAATTCAACGAGCATTATTTCTGCTCCATTTGGTTCACTAGATGATAAACTGTTAAGCTGTATTATGAAACAGTATTTAAACCATTTCACACATAAGTGAAACACGCGTAATTGTTTGTTAGTTGCGAGCTATTAGTTGACCGTGACGACATCCGCCCAACAGGCGATTTCACGGCAATTTCAACATTATTTCGCACTCGCAGGAACTAGCTTCATATTAAATGCAGTATTTCATATAACAGGCTGTAAAAGCCTCGGTAATGTACTTATTACTACTGATAATGTGAATAAAAAAACTGGGCCTGTTTATGTATGGTCTGAGAGTAACACGGTACTCTAGTTTCTGATTCCGACACAAGGGTTCCTAGTATTTAATTATGGCTATGGGTTTATACTGGTCCAGCGGACCGTCTGTTAAATACCCGGCTTCACAAGGGTATTTAACATAAAAAGGTATTTTTAGGTCATATTTTACACCTTGGGTTGCATAATTGTAGTTTTAGTAAGGATCCCTATTTTTTTTTTAAATATAAGATAGCCTATGTCACTCGGGGATAGTTTAGCTTCCCAACGGTGAAAGAATTTTTCAAATCGGTCAAGTGGTTTCGGAGCTTATTCAATGTAAACAAACAAACAATCAAATCTTTCCTCGTTACAATATTAGTATAGACAAGCCTGTGATTAGAATTACGAGGCTGCGGAAAAGGTTCTAGGACAACCAGTTAATATTTACCATCAAACTTATTAAGTAGGTTGTTGGGCGTTTCGCAGACGATTTCGCCGTCAAAGTTGCCCAGTTGTGCGTCATCCTGTCCCATCGCAGCTGTCTCCAGAAGGCACTGACGACATTTTAGATTTGTCTCCCTGCAACAAATAACATACCATTTTATTTCACTAAAAGTAACTTATCTTTATTCTATGCTGAATATTATCAGAACTTGGCTAAACTAATGTTGACACTGAAAACTTAGGGGTATATTCATATTTGTTTTCTAAAGCTGAGCTAACTAAAATGATTGCTAAATCTGTTGTCATCTCTTTTTGTTGCCATGCAAGTGGCAATGATAGAGCATTTTTTAAAGCCGCGCTAAAACGACATTTGAATATGAATAATGGGGTTAATATTTTTCAATTCAGCTGTTATAAGTAGTGATGGATTATGGATGGAAGGATCAAATAACAAGGATCAGGAATTAGAGTTTATTCTTCGTAGCGGAGAAAATTTTCACACACCGCGTCACATCATGACATCTGTCTAATCACAGTTTAGTTTTTAAATACTGTTCCAACAATAAGTATGGGCCATAGTTATAATAGCTGAATACTTAAACAGTTGATTAAAATCTAGCTCTGTCACTGTTTGACAACCTGTTAGTAAGAGACAGCAATAATTTAAACAGTTGAATAAACTTATGCAACGATTATAAGTAAGCTGGTTAGTTTGTAACTTTCTGTGTGGCGATTATAAATGGTCATCTACCTAACTTTCATTGAAATGGCAGCCATATACCAAAAAGTCCTTACCTGTCTCAACATTAACTACATTTTTATCGCGTTTTTCTTTCACAAATAAACGTAGCAATTCCTATGAAAGTATCCCGAGCAGATTATTTTATGTAACCAACAAGTTTTATTACCAAAAAAAAGTGGTTTTTACGAAACCAATATTGTAGAGCTCATTTTAAGAGCTGGCTTATATTGATTGCTTCTTTATGAAAGTCAGAATGTGGAGCAACATAAAACGACACTAAGTGCTGGGTTGTTCTTGAGATATCGGAAAGATAAGCGCAGGTGACTTGGGTATTTCTTCAAGAAAGTGTGACAGAATAATTTTTTTTATACTGGTTGCAAAAAGCCAAATATAGACACGAGTGGCGTTTGAGGGAGGAGGCTTATGCCCAGCAGTGGGTTACTACAAGCTGCCTATGACGATGATACTGAATCAAGACTCCAATAAACATGAGATATGCGATTGTCGTCTGTTTAGTTAGATTAATTACAGACTACAATCGTCACAGATATTTGTGACATTACATCGTAAAATATAAGAGCGCTCTATAAAATAATGCAATCAACTAGACAACATTCCGCTCATGTAATAATATTATTATGTACCCTGAAACTGGCATAAAAGGAACAGACGAGCGTTTATGATGTCTTGATTAATTGTACAAAGCCCCATTCAATTCGCTGAAATACTGAAATACATAAGTTCAATGCCGAGATAATAGCATGAAAGAAAACGTCAGAGCGAATGAATAAATCAATTGATCTGTTGAAACTATTCAAAGTCGAGTTACAGACTGCAAAATGAAATTTATGAGCATAACAGACGTATTTACCGAAATAACTAAATAAGGTTTTCAACAACTAAGTATATTTTTCTTATGCGATCGCTATGCGTTACTGTCATTTACATAGAAGCGCTTCGGTGCTTCGAAGTTTTGGAGGGCACGTTAAACTGTCGATTCCAGCTGTAGCAGTCGCTAAGCGACCACGGAGGTCTTAAGGCGGCCTAAAAGTTCCAGCATTAGAATTGGCCACTAACTCATACGAATTTGTGATAGTTTTTATGCCAAATAGCAGTATAATTTCATTAGACAACTAAAATAATCATTTATTAGTCTAGCAAAGTTATCTTTTGTACCGACAACTCCGAAACCTCGAATTATCTTTCAGATAAATGTTTTCAAACAAACCTAATAGAAAAGTGACAAGCGCGTTGAAATGGAGCGTATTACGTTTACCAGAAGACATTTCGTAGTAAACAACGAAAATAGATTGAAATCTTTTACGTAGTAAATAAACGAATCCAATTTTTCAGACTAATTATAAGCCCCGGGTCTCCGACGTTGATGTTTGACATACTATCATCGTCCTGTCCAAGAAATATTTCTCATTCGCATATATTTTCACTATAACAGAATTTCACTTAATGTTTGTATTGAAACCAATTTTGGGACGAAACTGAAATAGAAATATGAATAAATCTGAAAAGTAGTACCAGACCAGTATTTCGTCCCATTAGGACGAGATACTGGTAGTCCGAAACTAAAATAACTCGTATTTTTCAATGCATCGGTCATACTCCGCGACCATGGAATAAAATAAGCTTTGTGGTTAACGACACGGTAAATAGCCATACATTTTCCAAGAGACTGAAGTTCAAGAACGAAAAAGGTCCATTAGATATAATTCTAGAGTCGGGTTCTTAGACCAATTTAGATTCATAACAATAGCATTGACCTTGATAATCGAGAGTAGAGTATAATATTCGAACAACTACGCCCAGAATAACTTCCTATTTGGATATTGTGTTATTTGAACTCCGATCATTTTATTAGACGTTTATGTTGAACAATGAACAGGTAAGAACTAAAGTTAAAGTAAGCGAATAAAGCGCTGATTTACAATCGACGATCTAAGAAAGAGAAGAGTTTTTAAACTATTTGTAGCCACATTCTATACACTAGTAATGGATCCGATTCTGTTATGTAGTGCATTTTTCTAAACATAAATTAATTTGACAGCACTAAAAATGGTCCCTTTCTCATAAACTGAAACGACAAAGACGGCTATAATTGTAGAGTGGACCGTAGGGTACTTTATTCTTCTGTGTAATATGGACTTCATCTTCTGTGAAGCTATTATGATCCTTATTTGCACCTCATACAATTCACAATACTATTTCGATATTATTATGCGTGTGGGAAATCCCACTAAGACGGAGTGTATCAATGATAAAAAATTATGACTCGAGACTGGTCTGTCAGAGTTCAACTTGTTTGTTAACCTTTAATATTGGATTTCTTTTTTTGGTACTAAATTATTTAGGTATTATTACAACTAAATTCAAAGTTAATTATTTCGTCGGCATTTAAAAGCTTTTGAAAACGGATCTAGACTGTCCTGCTTCATCGTCGGTTTTACCGTCACTTACACAGGTGAGATTGTGGCCAACGGACAATCTATCTCATATCAAAATTAAAAAAAAAAACACCTGCAGGCCTAGGATGCGCATTGCGCACGCGAGTTATTTGTCATGTCGTTCTGTCAAAATGTAAGCATTTTGCACCAGTTCAGGAACTATTGCATTATCTGTGGTAATGTTGTCGAGAAACTGCGCCTTTGAATCTTCAACTTTGACAATTCTGCATGACTATTATCTCGTCCTCAATGAGGTACGACGAGTATAAAGTGTCAAAAGTGTACAATAAGAAGGCGCGTTTTGTCGACAACATTACCACAGATAATGCAATAGTTCAAAATCTGGTGCAAAATGCTTACGTTTTGACAGAACGACATGACAAATGTCTCGCGTGCGCATCCTAGGCCCGCTGGAGAGGTACAGAATTGAAAAGACAGTAATATTTAGTGATATTAGACTTACCCATCCAGTTCAGCGGTCTCTATGTAACAGAGCCCGTTTGGTTCTGAACTGCTGAGGAGTAGGATATCAGCCGCGACGAACTGATCGTTCTCCAGCCTGATGACGTCTCCCACCTAGTGAAACAATGACATTTACTATCGGATAAAAAGCTGACCACAGTACTTTACATAATAATCGTATTAATCTTCTAAATATATAAAACTCTTTTGAAGCTGACTGACAATCAACGCACAGCCTAAACTATAAATCCTAGAGGTATGAAATTTGGAGGGTAGTATCTTTATTTAGGGTAGGGGTGCACTAAGAAAGGAATTTTGAAAAGTCGCATCCGAAGATCCTTGAAAATTGGTACATAGATTCCTCAAATAAATTGACTCGAAACATGCTTCAGGATTTTTAAAAATTTTCAAAACTGTTTATATGCTGCTACCACGCTAGCAAAGCCGCGGGCGACCGACGGCTATTAATTTATAAACGTGAAAGTTTGTAAGGATGTATATGTATGGATGTATATATGTTTGTTCCTCTTTCATGCAAACACTACTGATTCGATTTGGATGAAACTTGGAATATATATTGTCCGTGACCTGGATTAACACATAGGCTACTTTTTATCGCGGAAAAACCACGGGATCTAACGAGACCCGAACGAAGTCACGGGCTGGAGCTAGTATATAATAATAAATATAAATATAAATTGGAAGTCTATGGGGGAGATCTTTGCCCAGGAGTGGGACGATATAGGTTAAATAAAAAAAAATAGAAAACATATACATATAAAATTATAAAAAAACAAAGTCAAGGCAATTTCTTCGTAATACTTGTAATGTGAGCAAAACTTGAGCCGATATAACTCTACACATCAAAGTAAATGTTAAGGAGTCTCAACACTCTACACACTATTCGATAGTATTTTCAGAAGTATACCAGCCTTGACAATGGTAAGGCAAAACGCATACTCTTCCTTCATCACATTCAATTTCCGAAAATATCGTGTTATTACACTCGGTATCTCCCGGTAAAACATAAACTGCTCCATATATTCTTGCCAAGTAGGTATTGAATGATGTTTCAAATGGGGGCAACCCTTTTCTTATTCACGCTCTTTTGATTCCATAGGAAAAGTTGTTTATATTTATGGGTAGGCACAGGCCCCGACACGGTTTAATAGCTCTCGTAGAAAACGCAGGCGAGTATCTGTACTATACTGATCTCTTCCTATCTTATTCTATCCTATACCTACCTCTTTCGCTGCATAAATAACCCTCTCTTTTCCTCGTCATTCAAGGTCAGAGCTATTAAACCGTGTCGTGACCTATAAGTATACCCTTCGAAGTTTTTAAGAGTGGTTTCTCATCATGACTTGTCATGCATTTGCTGTGTTGGAAGAAAAGAAATCAAGAATCGAGTCTTTACGGTCAACAGGCAACAACATATAATTTACAGATACATTTTAAAGGTCACCTCAAACATAAGAATTTTACAGAAAAATCATAGGATAAGAGAAGCTAAAGGGTTTACCTGTACAGACGCCCACTTCTCCTCCACAAGCTTGCCATTGCGTAAAGTCTTCGCGCGGCGGTGGTTTACTTGCGAATCGTTTTGGTGGCGTTGCTGGAACAAAAATAATAACTTAGAAAGCTTAGCTATTAATACTAACTTAGTATTAAGACGAGCCGAGCCAGAGGTAAGGCCAGGAGTACTTAGGTAGAACTTTCTGTATGTCGTTGGTAATCAAACAACTCATTATCATTTCATGTGAACAAAACTTACATCGCACGCTATTCAACACGAATTTCTGAGTCGCTGTAGCATCGAAATAGTTTCGAATTTCTGAGTTGCTGAGAATGAGTAATCTTGAATGAGACACTTTCTAAAGTCACTAAGAAAGAAACATCCCCGATTTTTATCTTTGATTCTCGAGAATCGAACAAAACAAAAGAATGTTTTACGAACTCCATTATTTTTACCTGAGCCACCTAACTGTCCAAGTTTAGAGGGGTCAGCTATTGAACGCTCTCTCAACGAGAGTATTGCGGCTGTGAACCTACGATCAGTGCAAGTGTACTCGTTCCACTTTCCCGGCCCCGAGTGTCCAACTCGCGTAACAAATTGGATTAGCACACATTATGGAAACTGCTATCGGATTCATAAATAGCTTAATCAGTATCATATTGTACATAAAAGGGTCCTATTACACAGCGCCGCCGGTTTGTACTCGAATGCTATTTTTAGAGTATTCTATTTGTAGAAGTGTAAAAAAAGAAACAATTATAACGAGGTTAAATACAGTGTCGCACGAAAAGAATATTAACGAACTAGTCGCGTGGGTGAAGTGCAGGCGCGACAATTGAATGGGAATCCCTGAGTTCTTTCTAGGAAATCAAACCACAGTTATTATGAATGTAGCAAGAATGTATCTACGTAAACAAATTTCTTCCACAGGCAGGAAGGAGGTCGCTTACTAAACGCAATGTAAATAACATTAATACAATAAGAAGCAACGATGCTATTTGCTGCTATTATTATTATCATCCTTTAAAAATTATATTTATACCGATGAATATTCATGACTAACTCGAAAGGTATCGTTTCATTTAATTAATTCCGAGCTGGAAAATGGCAGTGAGGCAGTGGATAATGAAAACGAATTAGAACAATACGCCGGAGAATATCATTTTGGCAGAGTTATTTTTGTGTCCCAACAAGAAATTGGTGTAATTGAAACCACTTTAAAACTAGGTAGTTTAATAAAAACTATTGAGGTTCTCAGTTCACTACAGAGTAAATAAAATAGGTATCTAGTAAAATAATTGCACGGTCGTAAAACAAAAATAAAAATAAAATTATTGATAAAACAGAACACGAGTCAGGCAATAAGGCAAATCAAACGCGATTTTATATTACGCGGCTTGAATCCGCTGAGCCTGTTGATGACAAGCACTCGATAGCAAATTGAAAAGCTATTTCTGCAGAGTTGAGCCCTATTCCAAAGGACTAAAAATCAAAATGCTGTGTACTATAACGTAGTTATCAAGTGCACGCATAAATAGCCGTAATTATAGTCACGATTGATGCAATTATCGATAAAAGAAATCATCCAAGAATTGCATTTGCAATGGAATGTGATGGGGTGGCTCCATAGTTCATAGAATTCAATACAAACCAACATAATAACCCACGACAGAGATAGGTAGGTACTTAGCTTCAGTCTTTTTGTAGGTCGTAGATACAAAAAAGCAATCAACACCTTCTGAAGTTCCAAACAATGATAAAAGAAAACTATGATGAAAACATTATAAGTAGTAAAGAGTATATACTTACAAAGTCGTCGTAGGCGTCTTTCACGGCAGTGAGGGCCAGCACACCGATCAGTGGTATCGCAGTAGTGATCGGCGTCAGCGATGAGATGGCAGGAATCAACTGGAGTACCAGCAGGCACAGAAAATAGAAGTTCGCCAAACGCTGAAATTGCTCGAGCAAGTTCAGTGGCAGGAACGTTATGATGGAGTACTTCGATGTTTTGATGTAGTTGTTCTGAAAGAAAAATCGTATTGTAACAATGTCTTTAAAAATCACCTCACGACTAAAAAAATCATTTTAATTTGTATTAGGATGTGGACGGAATTATAATAAAACGAAAAAACTACGCTTCCGGGCATAAGTATGTACCTACCACCAAAAAGTATCACCTGGTAAATATAACTTGCAGGAATTTTGAAAAGGGATATTTCATTACCGTCATTCCATTCGGATTTGAACACTTTCAAGGGTTCGGGAAATCCTATAACTAGATATTCCTGATAAGAGAAACGTGGAGTCAACTTTGCTTTGAATAAATTAGCCATTAACTTTAAGTTGTGATAAATAAATCGGGAAAAATAAATATTTCTTGGCTTGATTCACAAAACTGATTATTCTGAAAGTGAAGAGAAAACGAACGATTGAAGTCAGTATCAGATATACTAAACTAAATAATGTGGGTTACAAATTGTAGAGAAGGCCACGTACAGATTTACCAAGGTACAATACAAAGGTACGAAAATGGGATTACGTGTAGTCAAGTTAAACCCACCCCAAGTGGGACGGAACATAAACGCAAATAATCCAAATGAGCGTCTAGAGACAGTCGCAGACAGAGATGTAGTAAACAGAGATAATAGCAAGCGATGACGTTGTCTTTCTGCTAGCCTTGAATATAACTAGATAAAAATAAGCCATTTCAACATTAAATCAAGCCAAGCGAAATGTGGTTCGAGAGCAAGACAACTTAAAATCAACTTAACAGTTATTTTTTAAATAAGTTTTCATACTTTGAACAAACAATCTGCTTGTATCATCAGCTAGTATAGTATAAAAAAAATAAAATTGTGTGGCAAACATAGATGTTTGTTCTGTGTCTGGGTATTACTATGAATAAGTATAAGTATGAATTTTAAAAAAAATATTATAAGTTTTATATCAGCAATCTAGTTCCCATAATTATATAAGCTTTGCTTAGTTTGGGACTAGGGAGCGTTGTGTGATATGTCCAAGAATATTTACTTATAGGTATACTTCGGTTTCTATATATGAGGGTTACGATAACTTTCCGTTTGTATGTGTTAGTGGACAATAGTATATAATAGTGCTGAGGTGTTACGTAGGCATATATTCGACTTACAGCATAGCGGAACTGAGCGTTGTATTCCCTGTTATTCGCTTTGATTCTCCGTTCATTCTCTGAAACAATAAACAGTGCAAATAAAACAGCATGCCTTTGAACGAACAATTACAAGTATACTTATGTATGAATTAAATTAACATCGCTAAGCAGTCATTGTATTGCTGGCTGAGTTGCAATGTATTGTTCTTTCCAGAAAAGTTGCTAAAGATACTTCTTTCTTTTCTGCGCTAGTAACCTATTGCAGTTTCTAGTCTCGCCTTGTGGAATACAAAATCAAATACGAAAAATGTACTAAGTAAAAGTATTCACATTTAGTAAAATCCCACGCTGATATCTAATCTTAATAGATGCCATTATCTTTACTAAAACAGTTTATCGAAGTAGAACAAACATGTTTTCTTTACAATCCATGTCATCTCGAGTCGAGACACTTAACTAATTGACTGAGTCGAAAAGTTTTTTGGGCCGAAAAAAGTACTGCTCTGTTATTTTAATAAATAATGTTCAACTTTTTTGTTATTGACAAATCTCTTCATCTCAACAGCCACTCGAGATCAATATCCATAAAGCTAAATGTCTACCGTAGAGCTACTACGAAACATGCTTAAAACTAGTGAAGGTTTAAGCGAGACTATCGGAGAGACCATAAATAAATGACTGGCTCTCGAGAACGTGCCCTGTCACTACCAGCAAAGATAATTAGATGTTCATTCAAGCAACACAAGTGACACAACGCTGCCCCATCCCGTGTTACTAACGTTCTGATGACAATTTACGACTTTCAATGCAAGGCATATTCTTTGATTAATGCCATGCCTATGCATATTTTATATCGAAGTATTTTAGGTTCAAAAGCGATTAATCCCGAGCACAGGATGAGTTCACATCCACATGAAAGAACAATAACAAAGAACATAATCATATTTTATTTCATCATTCATTCATCATTCTTAGTTCAGGAATTTAAGAAAAGCTGCAGTAATTATATATACATTTTTTGTAAATTAGTAAATAAGAATAAGCTTATCAAACTAGACGTACAAAAATAAAAAATAGTCAAGTTTTACCGCTGCTGACAAGTATAATATTTTACCCGGGTACCTACTTATTAACAATACTTTGCTTTTACAAAATTGTTGGTATTTCATCTATATTTTTTTAAAACAATTACATATTGTGTCATTACACCGTAGAATTTGAGTGCCATGCCATAATAATACTACGCAAGTAATTTGTCAGAAATTAATCAGGGTACGAATATATTTTAGTTTGAAAACGTGACATCACCTCCCAAAACAATATGTAATACAATAATACTAACAATGGGTCACATTATGAGGAAATATGGGTTTATTAAGGTTCATTAAGAATTTGAATTAACAAGATGTTCGACCTTGGCAAATAAACAACGTATTCTGGTATATTAGGCACTTAATGCACGCACGTTTCCTATATTGGTTTTATGCACAAGGCACGTATGCTGAAACCACCTCAAGCCTGAAAGCTGTGATTCTTGCATAAATTAGTGTCAGTTTTGTTTTAAACTTAGTCATTGTTTCAGCAATTAAGCTTCATACCGGTCTTGCAGAATTTAGTCGCAACTTGCTACTCTATAAGTAGAGGGTATATCTTAAAAGAAAAAACAGGGGACTGTGTGCAGAGCGTGAATTGAAAGAAAATACTATTTCTCGCAGAATAAAGGCATAACTTCATTACTTAGGTAAGGAATTGAGTTTGCCCGTGGTAGCGGTAGCTTCGACTCGAGTGGAATCGGCGCCGCAGGGACGCCGATCGATCTAACTGTCTTTACGAGCCGAGTCATAATGTTTTTAGAACCATCTCTTCGCACAGAATACACCTTTGAACTTTGTATCACAATGTAGGATAAATTGTATCTTGTATATCGCTAGTTCCAATATTAGTTCAAGGAAATTCATAAGCCAGTTCTAATACTGATGACCACTACGACCAGTGACGCGTTCTCTACACGCAAAACTACATCAATACTTATAACAAGAGCCGTTTATTCATGGTCTGGAAAACTATTCAGTAAAATTTCTACTGCTTGGCATTCTTTATGTGGAAAGTTAATTAGATTTAGGCATATTTTAAAAATGTTAGATGGGTAATAAATAATAGTCTGAAGTGGGTTCTTAAATTAAACATTCGAGTACGTGGGTTCAATAAGTCATCACATGAAAGAGGGAATGACAGATTATAGCGACCAAAGTTTCAAAAGGAATTTTCACAGAACAATGTTCTCATTAATATAAGTAACAAAACATAATGTGTGACCTTTCCGTGATATTTGTCAAGATCACAATTCCCAAAGTAAGCACGGGACAACAAAGAAGTTATTATTTCAACCCAAATTTAATCAAATACCTAATTCATTCAATTTAGTTTATAACGATCAGTTTTCCTGTTTACGCATGAACCAAGTCATTGTTTATTCTAACTGGCATTTAAACCTTCGAACTTACTGCCTGCCTCCGTTAATGTTGCTAGAATATCGTTTGGGGCATTAAGTTTGATATTTAGAGGTAGTAGAACATTGTAAATCGAATCATGGGTTTTATCAAAGCAGATGGCCTAATCATCAATTGAACTATATTTTAACAGATTATAGAGCGAATTATAATCAGATTTCATTATACTCTCGAGATCTAGTTCTTAGAACCATGTTGCTCAATGGATTACTAAATCAGCAAAACAAATCATCAAAACAAACAGTCATAAATTGATTATGCTTAGGGATACAGCTATTTTGCAATTTTACACCATGTAGGTCATTGTAGGTTCCTTGTTGCTAATTCAATATGATGACGATGACGAATGGGAAGTATGATACCATAGCAAGTCGAGTCTAGCCAGACGAAATCTATAGGCAAGGTGCAAATTCGCATAAGTAGCGATGTAAGAAAATTTGGTTCGCGTAGTAAGTAAAATACACATGCTAATCGGCATGAAGCCATAACGCAGTGTGTTGATTTCCTGGTATGAGCACTAGTAGGTAGAAATTGAGCGAGCTGGATATTGACATATCCATCTCTCTCAATTTCTATTATTCATCTATTCAAGCTGATCTATTCAAGTTGATCTATTCAAGTTTAATCTATTCAAGTTTAATCTATTCAAGTTGATCTATTCAAGTTTAATCTATTCAAGTTGATCTATTCAAGTCAGTTGATCTATTCAAGTTGATTTATTCAAGTCAGTTGATCTATTCAAGTTTATCTATTCAGGTGGAACTACTCAATACCTGGATCCTGGAAAGTTTCATTTACCAAGTTAAACTACCTATTGTTTTATATTAAATTCATGTTTCATCTTTCTATTATTTTTATTATAAACTTATCAAAAGAGTAAAACTAAGACAATTTTTATTTTCAATTTCTATTATTTATCTATTCATGTTAATCCATTCATGTTGATCTATTCAAGTTGATCTATTCAAGTTGGTTTATTCAAGTTGATCTATTCAAGTCGATCTAATCAAGTTTAATCTATTCAAGTTGATCTATTCAAACTTAATTTATTTGAGTTGATCTACCTATTATTTAATATTAATATTAAATTCATGTTTCATCTTTTTTTATTAGGTACTTATATACTTTTCAAAAAGGTACAATAAAACTAAGATAATTTTAATTAGTAACTTTATTTTCAACACACCATTTTCTTAGAATAAGTACATTTTTCAGCGCACATATGTTATCATGACAAGCACAAGAATAGTTTATTCATCTATTAAATTTTAGCTATTAATCGACCTCAACTATTCACTTGTTTATTTATTTTCTTATTCTATTTATTCTTTTTTTTATGTAGGTTCCTATTCATATATTCACCCGCTAGTACGCTATCTATGTACCTAACTATGTTGAAGTATGAAATAAAACAGTCAAGGAAGATGCATAAAGATGATTTTATTCAAAACATTTAATGTAATTATAAATTAACATACATTGAATTATCCATTGATTTAAGAACATCTCTTACTTTCACATAAATATGATCTGAATAAAAATTACTAACCACATGCTGAGCACAAATCTTAGCATGACATTTGCATGTTGAATCTTCTATGCTAGAAAATTCATCTGCATCGTATATTTCAATACGTATTACCATCGATCCACTAACAGTGGTTTTCAAACAAGATGTCATCGGCTTGTAATTCACGCGTGGAGCTATAACATTCGTTTCTAAAGAGGCTTCAATTTGTTGAATGTCAATAGGACTCACAGTCGCAGGTGGTGACAAGATCCATGGTGAATACTAAAAACAATAAAAATATAATTTATAAATAAGGGTATACAAAGGATTTATCTATTAGTTCAAATGAATTGAAATTAATGAATACTTACCGACATATTTTCTTCAAAACGCGTGTATAGAATGCGAGTATCTAAATTATACAAAATATTTTTACTAAATTTCGATCATTTTATACCTTTGCAATTCTATAGGTATCGATAGATTTAAATCATACCACCATAACATAGGTATCAGCTTAAAAAAATTTAAAGCAAAAATGCTGATGCAGAGCAGAATATGAATAAGTTACCGCCGCAGTGCTATTATAGTTATAGTATGTCACATGATGCGTTGCTAGCCGGCCTCCACCGACGAGTGGCTGGTTGGGATAACACTAGTGTGGGGGTTCGATTCTTACATAAATGTAGGTAGCATGTAAACAAGATCGATCTTACTACTATTATAAATAAGTATGAAAGTATGTATGCTTATATATATATATATAATATCTTTTTTCATATCGTTGTTCAAACAAGTAAAGATTCAAAGCCACTTTAACAAGTATGTGGCTACATCCACAGCATTGCCCGAGCAGGTCAGCTGATCAATAGTGAAGTGAACCTACCTATTATTGGTGTAACTATTGAGTTTATATCACTTAATAAGATTTAATTACATAAAACATGATTTTAAATTGTGACATTATAAGTACATAACTATACAAAACCTTTCATGTTGCCATACACTATACATACAGCGTTCATGAGATACCTACTCAGGTACACCTAATAACTATGTATGTAAACTATAAACCATGTGAAAGTAATAAATGTATTGAGCATTGAAGTGTGAAGATGTTTGTTAGGTTTTCAAGTAGGTACAAATTACTGAACGGATTTTGATAAAGCTTTATTACAGTAGGTAATAAGTATTGCAAAAACATAACTGCGAGCTAGTCTAATGATAAACTTATGGAGGCAAGTCGAGTGATAAACATAGTCTAATACATCTTTGACGAATATGCTTACGATGTAATTTGTAGCATCTGAAACCTTCCCAAATACGGAAAATGAGTACGTGAACCGCTACTATAAAAGCCGGGAGTGAGACCTAAACAGGACACATTCTTATCTGGAGCAACAAGCTTTCTGATCCTGTACCTAAATCAAGAAAATCATTGAAAATAAATCAAGATGTAAGTACATTTTTATTATATTTTTTTATCAGTTATCAGTAAATTTAGTCTGTTTCATCTATTCAATACTCAACAGTTCATAAATTACTTATATTCAACACTTTAATTCATTATTTTTAATAAGTACCTTATTCAATAATCATCATTATTAATATGGGTGATTCACCTACATGATTTCATTATTAGACTTACAGTAATATTTTTTTTATTATTTTTATGTTTCAGGTCCAAAACTGTTGGTCTCGCATTATCCTCTGACGAAGAGATGGCACAACCCTCTACAAGTCATCGTGGGCGTGATGAACAATCGAAGTCTTCTAAGAAACGATCCGACAGCAGACAGCGCGACACTTCGCCGCCACCATCGAGCAAGAAACGCAAACATGGTGTCAATCCAGTAGTGCCTATCAAGCACTCAATGTACGAACTGTTCGGCTCAGAAAGTGAAGACGAAGAAGCTGAAAAGCGAGTTGATAAACGAGGTACCTATTCAATGCATTCATATTTTACACAGAAATATCCGAAAGCATTCAGCCAACAAATACATCGAACCAAACAAGGAAAATATTATATTGTTTTAAAAACATATAAAGTACCTGAATTAGAGAATATCCAGCTGAGTAAATTAGAATGCATAGATTTGTTGATCAAGAATAGAACGGATTATGGAACAATAGCGTGGCATCATCTTATAAAATTTATTAATGCCGCTCGCAGACAACTTAATAAATGCTTCATGTTTAGTGTATTTCATAATAACGGATCAATGAACAGTGAGTTTTCTTTTCAAGATGGAGCACGGAAAACTGATAGCGTTGTGAAGAAGCAGATCAGCAAGAGAGCATCGGCTTCCGAAACATTCGGTAGTGATAGTGACGAAGAACTAGTGACGGCTAAGTCTGGTAAAACACCTCCAGCAATAACCTCATATTTCAATAAGCGCGTCGCCAACGGTGTATCGCGACAGACCGATTCAAATAAAGTAGGTACGCATTTCATCGAGTTAAAGGTGTACAATTGTGATGAGATTCGTAAAATACAGCCTATGAATCGTTGGCGGCACGCTATAATTACTATTAAAAATCAAACAAATGACGACACAAAGGCTTGGGAGCACCTCACTCAATTTATTAAAGCCACTCGCAAAGAATTTAAAAACTGTCGTCCAGACATTCTCAGTGGGGGCAGTGCCTATTTTTGAAGTATGGTAGGTTACTAGTAGGTATAGCATTAGTTAAGCACTTATTATAATTATAGGTAGGTATAATTTAAGATTGTAATCACTTAGGTTTCTAATATCATATCAACGTGCATTTATTTGATCAATAGGCATAATTTGAGAATGTAATCATTTAGATTAATAGGTTTCTATTCAATCATAGAATAAAAATAAATATACTATGAATAAATAATGCATTGTATTTTTCTAATTTTCTTTCACAGACCTACCTGGCCCTGAACTTGAAAAAATCGAATGCGATAAATGTCGCATAGAGTTAACACGTTATGAGTATAGATATCATTTGAGAACCAATTTGCATAAATCAAACTGTTTACTAAAGACTCGTTTTCATAATATAGATATTATAACGACTGCATTTAAAAATCGAATAGTAACTTATCGTTTAAACCCTGATCAGGAAGTCGAGTACCTCACACCCGAGGCGTTCCTGATTGAAAATAAGAGATATCTGATTAAATTAATACAGTTTTCATTAAAAACACATACATGTATCAAATTGAATTTTGAGTTATATGCTTACTTTACTTTACCAAAGTCAAATGAGCAGCAGTTGAAGTCGTTTAACACAAAATTTGAAATCGTTTATCAATGCACTGATTTGAATGAAGTATGTATTAATTTAATTAACATTTTCAAGACAAGGCTTGAAGAATTTGAATTGTGCGAGTCTGGCTGGACATATTCATCTATGAGTCATTTAGAAATAAATGTTAATAAATACAGTCCTATGAGAGGAGGTACTTACATAGATCTACCTAAGTCTATAAAAAATACGAAAAGTTGTGTTAACATCCATAATACTGATAATCACTGTTTTGTTTGGAGTGTAGTAGCTGCACTATACCCATCAAAAAATAATGTATGCAGAGTGAAATCATATCCACACTATAACTCCGTTCTCAATGTAAAAGGGATGTCATTTCCACCCACATACGCAGATATCAGATTATTTGAATTAAATAATCCAGAAATAAGTATTAATATTTATGGTTTAGATAATAAAAACTGTGTAACTGGACCACTCTACCTAACGAAGAAACGTAAAATTGATCATATCAATCTTCTGTTTATAGAGCGTAATAATAAAGGTCATTACTGTTTGATTAAAGATCTTGTTAAATTGGTAAAGCGACAGATTACTCAACACAATGGCAAACTATTCTTATGTGAATCTTGCATACAGTTCTTTTCGAATAATGCTAAACTCATGTCACATAATTGTCATGGCATCTCAAGTGTATTGCCTGTAAAAAACTCTTACTTGAAATTTAAAAACTTTGAAAGGCAGCAAAAGATTAACTTTGTAATTTATGCTGATTTTGAATGTTTGTTATCAAATTGCAAAGAGCAACAGTCCAGAAATACTGAGACACTAGAGTTACATCAGCCTTGTTGTTTTGGTTACTACATTTGCTGTTCACATGATCAAAAACTAAACAAATATGTCACTTATAGAGGTGTTGATTGCGTTCAAGTATTTATTAAAAGTTTGATTAAAGATGCTATTCGACTTCATAACATTTTATTTAATAAAAAGCCGATGTCGCCTTTAACTGTCGATCAAGAATTAGATTATCAGAAAGCTACTGTTTGCCACATATGTAAACAAGTTTTATTTGATGATAAGGTACGAGATCATGATCATGTTACATCTGAGTTCAGAGGTGCGGCGCATGCTCATTGTAATTTGATATTCAAAGTATGTCCATTCATTCCAGTAGTCTTTCATAATCTGTCTGGCTATGATTCACATTTGTTTATTCAAGAGTTGATGAGACACGAAGGTGCAGTTAAAATTATTCCAAAAACAAAAGAAAAATACCTTACAATCACGAAAGTTATTAACACAACAAAATGTTCCCGTCCTGTTGAAATTAAATTTATTGACTCGTTTCAGTTTTTGAGCTCAAGCCTTGATATGTTATCTAGAAGTTTGTCAGATACAGATTTCGTTCATTTATCTCATCAGTATAAAGATGAAAAACAGTTTAATTTACTGCGAAAAAAAGGCATCTACCCTTATAACTATATGGACCACTGGTCGAAATTTGATAAAACAAAGCTTCCGTCTAAAAGTTGTTTTTATAATTCATTAAATGAGGAACACATAAGCGAAAGTGAGTATGAGCATGCATGCACAGTATGGAAATGTTTCAACTTAAAAGATCTGGGACAATATACTGACTTGTATTTAAAAACCGATGTACTACTTTTATGTGACGTATTCGAAAAATTTAGACAGACAAGTTTGTACTACTATAAACTAGATCCTTTGTATTATGTAACATCACCTAGTCTAAGTTGGGATGCGATGCTTTTTCATACGAAAGTTCAATTAGAATTGATTGATAATATCGAAATGTATCAAATGTTGGAAAAGGGTATACGCGGAGGTTTAGCTCAGTGTTCGTTACGCCATGCTGTAGCTTCCAATAAGTATTTACCAAACTTTGATAAATCTAAGCCACCATCTTATTTGATATATTTAGACTGTAATAATTTATATGGCTACGCTATGACGAAAAAATACCCAATTTCTGATTTTAGATTTTTATCCTCTCAAAATGTAAGTAGTTTTGATGTTATGAACGTAGCTGACGACGATGACTATGGTTACATTTTAGAAGTTGATCTTTTATACCCAGATTACTTGCACAAGACGCATCAAGACTTACCTTTCGCTCCTGAGAAGTTTACACCTCCAGGAAGTAAGAACGATAAATTAATTGCTAACCTTTACGATAAGTTTAATTATGTGACTCATTACATACATTTAAAGGAATGTCTTAAGCATGGTCTTAAATTAAAGAAAATACATCGGATTCTTTGCTTCAGACAAGACAACTTTTTGAAACCTTACATAGATCTTAACACTTCTCTTCGACAGTCTTCAAAAACTACATTTGAAAAAGACTTTTTTAAGCTGCTTAATAATTCGATATTTGGAAAGACCATCGAAAATAAAAGGAAGCAAGTAGATGTGAAACTAGTTACGAAATGGTCAGATAATCAGAACGTCACAAATAAACATCTCACCGCTGAAAAGCTAATAACAAAACCAAATGTAAAAAATATTACTGTGTTTTCAGAAAATTTTGTGGCCATTCAATTGAATCATGAAAAAATTGTGCTAGACAGACCAATTTATATAGGATTCACAGTTTTAGAATATGCTAAGCAACATATGTATCAATTTCATTATGACTTCATCAAGGCTAAATACAGTGATCGAGCACAACTTTGTTATACTGATACTGATAGCTTACTTTATTTAATAATTACTGAAGACTTTTATAAAGATATGAGCAAAAATATTTCAAAATTCGATACTAGTAATTTCACTGAATCAAATGAATATAACATTCCAAAAATAAACGAAAAAGTTCCTGGATTATTCAAAGACGAGATGGGAGGAGACATTATAACTGAATTTATTGGTCTGAGAGCAAAGCTCTACTGTATTAATAGTGTAAAATGTAACATAAAAAAAGCAAAAGGTGTTACGAAAGTGGTAACAAAGAATTTAAAAATGGATGACTATAGTAAAACTTTGTATTACAATACAATCTCAACATGTAAGATGAATTTGATAAGATCTATGAAACACGTATTATATACGCAGCAGGTTACCAAACAGCTTCTAAATAGAAACGACGACAAAAGACAAATACAAAGAGATCAAGTTCATACTTTACCATGGGGTCATTGTGATACTATATTTTAACATAATTATATTATTCTATTGACTAGGTACGCTATTCGTTTGAATACCTAACTATTTATAATGTATTGAATAAATCAAAATTATGTAACCATGTTTATTAGTTATATTTAAGTGGTTTATTGTTCTATACCTACCTACTTGTAAATGGTTTCAATTAAGTGCTAAATAAACTATTAAGTGGACTGCATACATTTTGTATTCATTTTTTAACCTTTCATAATAATTAGTATGACTCACTTAGTAACAATGACAGACAATTTCCAAGATAAGAGAGATATTTTATACTCTGCGTGTTCTAGCAACTGCTTACATCAATTTGAAACGAGTATATTATAGTCGTTGTAGTATTTTGTTGAACAGTTGACTACAGAGTGTCTCACAATGCAGTTTGTAAAACAGCCAGTAACGTTACAGTTTGACAACATTAACATTGATTCCATAAAACGTAGTTCTCGTCATGGTAAACTTTTACCAAACACGATACGCTGCATAATTTGTGGTCCATCAAACTGCGGAAAAACGAACTTGATAATTGGTCTACTTCTACACGAAAATGGATTACAGTTTCGAAATGTCTATGTATATTCTAAAACTCTATACCAGCCAAAGTACATATTTCTAGAGCATGTTCTAAAAATGGTTCCAGATGTAAAGTTTTTTAAATATCATGAAAACGACGATGTTGTAGCTCCAGAGGCAGCAAAATGTAATTCCATAATAGTATTCGACGATGTTGCGTGTGAAAATCAAAACAATATTCGAAATTATTTTGCGATGGGTAGACATAAATATATAGATTGTTTTTATTTAAATCAAACTTATAGCAAAATACCTAAACAACTTGTAAGAGATAATGCAAATTTAATAGTTCTTTTTAAGCAAGATGACATAAATATGAAACACGTTTATAATGAACACGTTAACACAGATATAACATGGCAAGAATTTCAAAATATGTGCTCAAACATATGGAAAGAACCCTACAGTTATTTAGTGATAAACAAAGATTGTGAAAAAAATAAAGGGTGTTATAGGAAAAACTTTGACACGTTTGTTAAGTTTAGTTAGTACTTATAGTTGATCACATTACATGTTTTGAAACCAATATAATAAATTAACCTAACCATTTCAAACTCAATCGAAAAACCCCAGTCAAAGGGTAAAAACGTGTTATAAATACTAATATAGTTGAATACATGTTTTAAAAATATGGAAAAAAAATTGAAAAGACAAATTATAAAAGCTGCAGAGAATGTTAAAAGAAAAGTTCGTAAGATGCGAGATATGGAAACTGAAAATAGTACTGTCTTGGAATCCGTTTTTAAACCAATTACAAATTCTCTAAGTCTAATGGTAGACGGGCAAAAGAATTCAAAAGTGCAAGCAAATGAAGTTAAACCGAAATTGGAATCGAATTCGAATCAATTCGAAGTATCAAGTCCATTATATAAAGACCAAACATTTAAGAAAAGTGAACGTCATGCGAAATTAGACGAGTTTTCGACAGGAAACTCGACAGATGATTTAGAATCCGGTTCAGAACAATCTGAAAATGGTTTTGAAGGTGGTGTAAATAATGAATCTTTTAAAACCGTTAAATCAGCTTCAAGTGATGAAAGTTTTGATATTTCTTCTTGGTCTAAGTCTTCCGAAATGCTAGTCAATGTTCCGTTTGGTGTGAGAAATGAGCGAGGTAAACTCATGATGGGATCAGCACATGTAACTGTTTCTGATGAATATATTCAAGTTGGATCAGACAAATTTAAAAGGTCGCTTGGTTTAAATGAGCTTCTATTTAAAAAAGAGCCTGACTTATCGGCAATAACTAGCAAAGACATGGAAAATTACAAGTTAATGTGTCTAGAAACAAATGTTCATCGAAGAGATTATAATCCAAGTAAACCAATTAAAAGCAATAAAGGTCTAAAATACATGAAAATTATTAAACCATTATTTACAATGCGTAAAATATCAGCAAGTACTGACAGTAGTCAGCCTGACTCATATCAAGGTAAAGGCCTACCTACATTAAAATTATGGAAGAAAAATGTTGATTATGTTTACTGGGATGATCCTAATGAGTTGATCGATAGACTAAAAGTACTGATTGCTTCTCGAGAAGCGGGTAACACTGGGTTAGATAATGAAATAATATCTATAATAGAAGAGTTGCGGGAGACTGGTATTATATCTTAATAAATAAGAAAACTATTGAATTTTAGTTTCATTTGATCTTTATCCTCAAGACCTATCAGTTGTCTTTGTACAATATGGATAAATTTGGTCATTACAAAAATAAACGATTCAGTTTACCAGAATCCTTCGAAACCTTTAATAAAGCATTTATTAATGGAGAAATTGATATACAATCAAATAGATTGACCGGTGTTAAAAGCCCACTAAAAGCAAACGACGCTGCTAATAAAGAATACGTTGATATGCGATCTGAATCATTTACAAGCAAGGAAGAAGTTCATGATATTATTAACACTGTAAAATCAGACTTAAAAACATATATTAAACTGTTTATGGAAGATTATTGTACAAAGCTAATTTTAAACAAAAACGATAATTCAATCGAAAAATGAGTAAGTTACAAGTAGTAAATGAAATTCATAAGACAGCGCGTAAAAATTTTATTCGACGATCTGTGACATTAAAAGGAATTGATGATTTATGGCAAGCAGATCTTATTGATTACCAAAACATTAAAGGTTACAACCATGGCTTTAAATATATATTAGTAGTATTAGACTGTTTTTCGAAGTTTTCTTGGGCTGTTCCACTAAAAACTAAAAGTAAATCTGAAGTGGCAAATGTGTTTAAAAATATTTTGGTTAAGACTCATCGTAAACCTATTAACTTACAAACAGACATGGGAACAGAATTTTATAACGATGAATTTAAAAAAATTATGATCGCGTATAAAATTAATCATTACTCCACGTACTCCATAAAAAAAGCATCTTTAGTTGAGCGACTTATTAAAACTCTTAAAAACAAACTACACAAATGTTTCAGTTTTAATGGTAGTTACAAGTGGGTTGGAGAAACTTTAGGAGGTGTTCTTAACGCATATAATAATACAAAACACCGGACAACAAAATATAAGCCAAAGGAAGTTAACCATTCAAATCAAAACATAGTCATGATTAACATAAAAAAGGCTCAGACCGCGAATAATTATAAATTCAAAAAAAGCAAATTTTCGATAGGAGATTTTGTACGTATTAGCAAATATAAAGGTACTTTTGAAAAGGGCTACACACCAAACTGGTCTACTGAATTGTTTACTGTTAATAAAGTTAATTATTCTATACCTATTACATATGTGATTGAAGATTTGCATAAGCAACCGATATTAGGAACTTTTTATGAACAAGAACTTCAGAAAACAGACTGTCCTAATGTTTATCTAATAGAAAAAGTTTTAAGAAAAAAAGGTAACAATCTTTTTGTCAAATGGTTAGGGCTCCCCAATAATGAGAATAGCTGGATTAAAAAATGTGAAATTTTGAGCTCCTAAGTATTAAAATTATGTGGTACTAGTGAAATTAAGTCATTCATGATTTAGCAATGCGAGGTGGTGGTCTTGTTAACAGTTTGATAAATAACTTACCTTTTGAACTACATTTACCTGGTTATAATTATTGTGGACCTGGAACACGATTAAAAAAACGATTACTAAGAGGTGACCAAGGAATTAATCAGCTGGATGACGCTTGTATGCAACACGATATAGCATATAATTCTAATAATTTAGAAGATCGACATAGAGCTGATTTGAAATTGTTAAGTATGGCAAAACAGAGGCTTAAATCAACGAATGCAGGGAGAGGTGAAAAATTAGCATCATTGCTAGTGAGTAAAGTAATGAAAGCCAAAGTGAAACATGGTGCAGGAACTAAATCATTTAAAACAATTGTTTCTACAATACGCTCGCATCTGAAGAAATCAAAACTAAAAAATAATTCTAAAGCTATACAAGTAGCATATTCAGCTGCGAAAAAGCTTATCGGAATAAAGAAAGGAGTTCGTTTACCTCGTGTTATTCCGTTACCGAAAACAGGGGGTATACTTCCGCTGATACCAATATTTGCAGGACTTTCTGCACTAGGTGCATTGGCAGGTGGAGCAGCAGGTATTGCTAAAGCTGTTAATGATCATAAATCAGCTACAAAAAACTTTGAAGAGGCTCAAAGACATAATAAAACGATGGAATCTATTGCATTAGGAAAAGGCTTATATTTGAAACCTTACAAGAAAGGCAATGGCATTTTTATAAAAAGTTCAAAAAACTAATAAGTCGGTTACCCAATCGTGCTCTTACTAATATAGATTTAATTGAATATGCTTTTGAAAACATACCACATTTTAGAGGTGTTTTTATGAGAGATGAAATACCAAAAAAACCAAAAGACATTGAATGTGCTATTATCAATTTAGACAGTTCATATAATGAAGGAACACATTGGGTAGCCTATGTAAAATATTTCGATTATTGTGAGTATTTTGATAGCTTTGGAAATTTAAAACCTCCATTAGAATTAATTAAATACTTAAAAACTAATGATATAACTTATAACTACTGTAATTATCAAAAATTTGATGCATTTAACTGTGGACACCTTTGCTTAAAGTTCTTGGATGAATTTTGGAATAATTTTTATGTTAATAGGGACAAGTAGGTACCTGAATAAATTGTATAAATTACAGAGCTGATAGCATTTCTTTCATTTACAAAATGTCCTTTACCCTGTCTATAACTGGTAATACATCTACTTTATCAAGTAACTATTATCCTGCTTTACAACTTGACGATGATTATGAATGCGCGTTACTGCATTTGACTACGTTTAATTCTATTCCTAACATTGATAGTAAAAATAATAAATTTCATTATGGAGATAACGAAATTGTGGAAATGCCTGAGGGCGCTTATGAACTACAAGATATCTCTGATTATTTAAGATCAACTGTTGAAAAAGGAACAATTTTTAACTTATTTTCCAACAACAACACTCTGAAAACTTTTATTTTCTGTTCAAAAGACGTTCATTTTGAAAAAGACAATTCTCTTGGAACATTACTCGGCTTTGGTGAACAAACTTTAAAACCTAATATAATACACGAGTCGCAGCTTCCAGTTAACATTTTATCAACGACAGTGGTGAGAGTTGAATGTGATATAGTGAGCGGATCATATATTAATGGAAAATCAGGTCATATAATTCACGAATTTGCACCTAATGTTGCACCAGGGTACAGAATAATTGAAATACCTAAAAACATTATATACTTTCCAGTTAATCAAACTAACGTTAGTTGCATTAATATCAGATTATTAGATAATAGGAATAATTTGATTAATTTACGCGGAGAAGAAGTTCAGCTATATCTTCATATTAGAAAAAGATGATCGATTACAATAAAAATGATGATACAATACCAAGACACCTCAGTGTTAATCGAACAATCCGAAAGGGAACTACTCACCGGAAAATTAAAATAACTGAAGAAAATAAAAGATTTCTGAAATTAATTGGACTTCGAAAATGAGTATTTTGGATATATCAAATTCACCAGTATACGATAACACCATTGATAGTATTGAATACCACTCATATAAACCATACGTAACAAGTTTCAATAAGAACGATGAAATTCGTATACCGATCAATCAGCAGGATCTATATATATTACCGTCAGCCAGCACCCTTTATTTAGAAGGAACAGTGAATATAGTAAAAAAGGATTTGAAACAAAAAGTTACAAATGTGGAATTCACTAACAATCCGCTGCTGTTTCTCTTTCAAGATATTCGATATGAACTTAATGGAGTTGAAATAGATAGATTAAAAAATGCTGGAATAACCACCACAATGAAAGCTTTATTATCTTTTAATGAAAACGATGCCAAAATAGCAAAGTCTTGGGGGTGGGATGTGAATGGAACAAAGACAAAAGGAAATTTCTCAGCTTCTATCCCACTAAGCAATTTTTTAGGGTTTGCTGAAGATTATAAAAAAATTATAATCAACTGTAAACATGAATTGATACTACTACGCAGTAATACCGATCTGAATTCATTAAAAATTGCATCAGGAGAGATGCTTGAAGAAATAGTAATAAACAAATTAGTGTGGCGTGTTCCACACGTTAAGGTTTCTGATAAGGAAAGAGTAAATTTATTAAAGATTCTAGAAAAAGATCGTCCTTTACGTTTTGCTTTCAGAAATTGGGATTTGTATGAGTATCCTTTATTACCGCAAACTACAAAGCACACGTGGTCAATTAAAACCTCTTCGCAGGTTGAAAAACCAAGATATGTTGTCATAGGATTGCAAACAAACAGAAAAAATTTGGCAGAAAAAGATATGTCCCGTTTCGATCACTGTAATTTAAGAGATGTTAAAGTATATCTTAATTCTACATATTTTCCTTATGAAAGTCTGAATGCAAGTTTTGATGATTCAAAATATGTCTTAATATATGAGCAATATGCTAAATTTCAGCAGTCATATTATGGAAGCAGAAATGAACCGTTGTTAAGCGCTTCTGACTTTATAGAAAAGGCGCCACTATTTGTAATCGATTGTTCAAGACAAAGCGAAAGCCTTAAATCAGGCCCTGTAGTAAGTGTGCGCGTGGAACTTGAGTGTAATTCAGATATACCCGATCAGACAGCAGCATATTGCCTCATTTTAAATGATTGCATAATAGAGTATAGACCACTGAGCAATTTTGTAAAGAAAATATCATGATTAATATGAGAATAGTAGATCTGCAGGGATTCAAAGACGCAAATAATAATTTTATCATCAAGGAGTTTGCTATTTTGTTTAACGGGATAACTCAAACATTTATTATCAAGCCACCCTATTCATACACCAGCTTATCGCCAGAAGAAAAAAAACAAGTACGATGGCTAGAATACAACCGAGGACTTTTTTGGAGTGAGGGATTCATTGACTACCGAGAATTCAAGCGTATTATAAAGCCTTATTTATATAATAATAAAATTTTAACTAAAGGTAATGAAAAAGTAAAGTGGATTCAAGAGTTGTGCAGAAACTGTAATATTAAAGATATTGGTGAAAATGGTTGTCCTAATTTCTTCCAATTACACAGTATCTACGATAGTGTACATAATAGTTTAAACTGTGTACATCACAAGAAAACGTGTGCTCTGAAAAATGTATTGTGCATAAAAAAATGGTGTGAGGATAATGATGTTGTTATGTTTTAGAATAAGATTAAATAATCATTTCATTCGACACTATTCATCACTCATATGTTACATAATTTTCGGTCTGCAAACAAAAAGAAAAAATTGCAAGCTAGGCAACTGTTCACAGTTTGATCACTGTAACGTTACTAACTTAACCTTGTTTCTTAACTCACAATATTATCCATATGAAGCATTATAGGTACATAGATAGCGTACTAGCGGGTGAATAGATGAATAGGAACCTACATAAAAAAAAGAATAAATAGAATAAGAAAATAAATAAACAAGTGAATAGTTGAGGTCGATTAATAGCTAAAATTTAATAGATGAATAAACTATTCTTGTGCTTGTCATGATAACATATGTGCGCTGAAAAATGTACTTATTCTAAGAAAATGGTGTGTTGAAAATAAAGTTACTAATTAAAATTATCTTAGTTTTATTGTACCTTTTTGAAAAGTATATAAGTACCTAATATAAAAAGATGAAACATGAATTTAATATTAATATTAAATAATAGGTAGATCAACTCAAATAAATTAAGTTTGAATAGATCAACTTGAATAGATTAAACTTGATTAGATCGACTTGAATAGATCAACTTGAATAAACCAACTTGAATAGATCAACTTGAATAGATCAACATGAATGGATTAACATGAATAGATAAATAATAGAAATTGAAAATAAAAATTGTCTTAGTTTTACTCTTTTGATAAGTTTATAATAAAAATAATAGAAAGATGAAACATGAATTTAATATTAAACAATAGGTAGTTTAACTTGGTAAATGAAACTTTCCAGGATCCAGGTATTGAGTAGTTCCACCTGAATAGATAAACTTGAATAGATCAACTGACTTGAATAAATCAACTTGAATAGATCAACTGACTTGAATAGATCAACTTGAATAGATTAAACTTGAATAGATCAACTTGAATAGATTAAACTTGAATAGATTAAACTTGATTAGATCGACTTGAATAGATCAACTTGAATAAACCAACTTGAATAGATCAACTTGAATAGATCAACATGAATGGATTAACATGAATAGATAAATAATAGAAATTGAAAATAAAAATTGTCTTAGTTTTACTCTTTTGATAAGTTTATAATAAAAATAATAGAAAGATGAAACATGAATTTAATATTAAACAATAGGTAGTTTAACTTGGTAAATGAAACTTTCCAGGATCCAGGTATTGAGTAGTTCCACCTGAATAGATAAACTTGAATAGATCAACTGACTTGAATAAATCAACTTGAATAGATCAACTGACTTGAATAGATCAACTTGAATAGATTAAACTTGAATAGATCAACTTGAATAGATTAAACTTGAATAGATTAAACTTGAATAGATCAACTTGAATAGATCAGCTTGAATAGATGAATAATAGAAATTGAGAGAGATGGATATGTCAATATCCAGCTCGCTCAATTTCTACCTACTAGCACTATTCATTCCGCTACTTTGGTGGAATCTGTGATGGATTTGAAGATCTAATAAAATATAGGCATGACTATCTAAGTGGTAGTATGTAAACAATAGACGGGTACATGTAAACAATTCGGTTATTGGCGTGCGCGAATAAATCAAAGCATCTGGCCGAGATTATTTTTGAATTGCATTCTAATTAAATTTAGTGAAGTGAAACACCGACGGGTCGATACCAACAGCGCCGCGGGGTCATCGCGAAGCGCTGAAACGACTATTCGCCGCGGCCGTTGACCGCGTGGAGGCGCGGACTGGCACCGACCTTGGCCATTACTCACTTCTCTTCCATCATCCTATGCCACCCACATTCACAAAACCAAATATCAAATTCGTTACCTAAGTACCAACAAACCAAACAACGTCGCCGGTAAACGTCGTTACGCAAGCAACAACGACAGCATCACCGGGAAACCCTTCGCGATAAGAAATAGAAACGCATGGCTCAACTGCGTCGCAGTTATCACGACGACGAATCAGGAGGGTACAAGCGCGTAACGAGTTGGGAAGGAGTGAGAGTATGGATACGAACCGCACGAGACGAAGGTGCGGAAGCGGTGGTTGTGTTTGGCGCGGCGGTGCGTCGGAGCAGGCTGGTCGCGGCGCACCAGCTTGCCGAGGAGGTCAAGCAGCGAGAGACGCAGCGGGCGCGGCGGCGGCTGGCGCTCGCCTCCGTCAGCGCCGAGCACCTCCAGCTCCACCGCCTCCGAGCGCGCGCACATTCGCGCCGCTACCGCCGCCCCATGCCGTGCGCCACTCCGCGCGGCCACCCCGCCCAGAGCGCCGCACGCCACACCACACGGTACCTACACCTGGCACGCGTCCCGCACGCGCGCTCCGACCCGACGCGGGGTCGAGACTAGCGCCGCCGTCGTCGCCGGCGAGACGGCGCGCGCACTCACCACACTGGGATCATCGCATCAATGCGCCGCCGTTGCCCGCGTTTTCTTGATGCTACTGTACCCACGCGATTTGTACTCATTCAAAAACTTTACAATAGAACGGCGAATCTCAATATGAAACGAGCAGCAACGAGATTTCCTGGGTCGGTTCAACTTTAAAACCACTAAAGCGATTATATTTTTCTCCGCTGCTCTATATACATTTTTCATTACTCGAAGACAAAATTATATGTCTTCGAGAATTCTTCGATGGAAGTTATTGATTGGGTCTCTGGAATGTTATAAATCACTTGCAAGTTTTATAAAAGTCGCTTGCTCTACAGTGTAAAGATAATAATATGTAGAGTCTACATATTATTATATTGGCTATTATGGTTTTATATGTATATAGGTAATTCTTTAAACAGCCCCTGTTTATCCTTGTCTAATCCACGATCAAGAAAACACCTGGCCCGGTGACACCGACAACAAAGACTTTTTTTATGATGTTTATGATATTAAATCATAAAAACTTACATACACAAACTTTACAAAATGAATATAAATAGAAAAATATTGATCAAACATTAAAGGAAGTAGAGAAGACAAAGTAGCAAAACTGCGAGTATGTGCCTCAGTTTATGGCTAGCAAGTTGGCAAGCTTTCAATAAGCAAGACGTCGATCGTCGTCGTCAAGTCGTTTGCAAACAGTCTTAGATTACTGAAAAAAAAATGTGATGAATCACACACTTTTGAAGTATCCTAGGTGTTTTCCACAAGACAAGCGGATTTTAATTCTACTAATTTCACATAATGTAAACATTTTTTCATATGTCATTACAATTGCCATAAAAGCTCTTAATACAAAGAGTAAAAAGATCTTAAATCTTCATGTAATGAATGTCAAGGAAAGTGTTTAAATACCTATGTTAATCAAAACTATAATTTATCTATTCAAACTGTATAAATCTAGATAACTGACACGCAAGGCAAAGAAAGAAGAATATTCTATTCAATTCTTCTAAATACTTTAAAAAAAAGCACAAATCAAACTGAAAAGACAGGAAATATAGCTGCATGTATAAATTTGTCGTCAACCTGATTATGTAGGTTCATGTTTCAGCCAGACGTTATTGAATCGATAACCAGTGGTTGCAAATGTTTGACTTACAATCTTTTTCATACATATATACAGGCCATTACATCTATTAAATATGATTTATACAGCGTCAGGAGGCAACCTATGCCCACACTTAACGGGCCACTGTAGTTCATACATAACGCATCATTATTCATTTATGATATATACGTACATGCATATATATTACGCAGCAATATGCCGATAATATAACTAGGTACAAAGTTAATGATTATCCTGGTTTCTTCAAAGGAGACGTTTTCTAGGGCTGTTATATGAAACTACCTCAGAAACCTTACTACGAATCCACTTGAATAAGAACTGCAAGATTCGTGAACAATATTCTTGAATGACCAATGCTTGTAGAGTTAGTCATTCAAGCATGTATGACCGCCCGTATTTGAGGTGGATTTTTTTCTTCGAATTTTACTAAGAGCATTACTATCAAGATACCGTAAGTATAGGTAGCGTTAATAAGGCTCACTTCGAATGAGGGTTTCCTGCAAAAGTGGGCGATCGCTCGACAAAAATAAAAATAATCATGATAAAAATACGCGTTAACCCGGAGACGTCTTCTACCGGTTATGCAATTAGATTACAGCTTTTCAATACAAAAAGTAATAGGTAAGTAGGTACCTTCTACTCGTAGGTGTAGGTGTCAGAGCATCAAACTTTTAACAAAAAGCTAAGAAAGTGTTTTTTTACAAACATACTTTTATATCATATACTTACGACATGCCTGGCATGGCGCTTTGAATCAATCACCGGACAATTTTCAATGTGTAGATATAATCTGTGTCTCTGGAGAGAACACCAAAGTGCGCGCACGTCGATTCGATTAAATAATTCTTTTTAATGTATTCCTGTAGCAACAGGAGTAAAGTTTTAATTTATCAAAGAAGATTTTCATTGAAGACAACCCATCATCATCAACAGAAAGGAAGGACGCTGGTTTATAACCAGTTAAAAATATGTCATAATTTTGTGAACAATGTTAAAAATGCTGCTTATGGAGTATTTTAACTAAGCGACGACTAACTTGAAGGTCACGCTAAGGGTGGTATCTACATATTAACTTAAACAGCAAGGCCGGCCTTGAGGACAGGTGTCCCGTGGGCGGTACGGACTGGACGGAGTATTGGACAATGGACGCTAAGCTACACTCACCTTGGCCATGTGTTCTTGCCGAGGACTTTCCCATGTCGTCCGCACCATCGACACACATACATACACTCGCGCGTGACACTTAAAACACTAACACTGCGTACTTATACTTATAGGTTGGTATAAAAGAGGCGTACAAAACGTTAGACGTTATATTATAGAAGGGCACTTGTGAACTAAGCTAGGTCTCCTATGGAGATGGTGGTATGGTTGTGTTGTAACGGGCGGAGGGCCGCGCGGCGCGATCGGCATCCTGCGATACGGCTATGCTCTTCGTGTTCCTGCAACAACAGAAAATACATAAGTATACATATAGACAGAGACCAATTATATCCTTCAAACGCACAAACGTAGGTTTTGAGGGAAATCAAAACAGACGTGGGGTACTTAACGAGCTCTTTATTCAAGTCACAACACTGAGCATACATCATAGAAACAGTGGCCGTCAACCAGTGTTCATGATGGTGACAATTAAAATCTATTGCGAGAATTGAGATGCGTCGCTTGATAATAACGTGGCATTCAATTGACATAATATGTTCTCCACTCAATAGCAGTAAATAAATACGCAATTGGAGAAATAAAAGATTCTTAAATATTAAGCAATAAGATCGGCAGGCAGCTGAACAATACCTGTTGATTTTATTAATTTTTCAATTGTGTCCTTGCTGAGGCCTGAACTATCAGAAAGTAATTTGCGAAAAAAAACTAAGTAATTCATGGCAGTTTGTAGATAGATCTGTGCGCCAACTTGCCTGCTTGTCTTCTGGGTTTTCAATAAATTCCTCAATCTTATCCGGAGTCAAAGCGACCATACCATTAAAAAATGAGAATAACCATTAAAGAAACATTAAATAAACGAAATTTTACAAGTTAACAAAGTACATAGTGAATCACAATCTCTACAATGTTCAAGTAACTAAACTACAAAACTTCGTATCTAATGATCTATGTAAGTCCTTGTTTTTACGTCACCGTTCCATTTCGTAAATGAACAGCAAGGTCGATGCATGGCGAATAAATTTAAGGCACCAAATAACGAGCCCGTACGCGAGTGTGACATCATGCTTAGGCCTTGAGATACGATCATCAGTTTTTAGGTATCCAAGATTACTTGAGGTGATCTGTATTTTTTATGTTCCTCTGATGGCAAACAATCACGGCCGACCTGTCTGTCAGAAGGTACCGTGACCGTGCCCGTAGCTTATAGAGGCTTGCTGCAATATTAAAAGTTCCATTTGAAGTCACATCTGCCATAGTCACATTTTCCTAATAAATTTAAACTGTTACAGAGGACCACTTGTATACTTATATTACTTCTGTGCAACTGGTATAAATCGAACAAAAGTAATGAGTCTACTTGTAACCCTCTCCACCTACTAAAATAACTCTGGCTGCATAGGCAGAGACTCAAACCCGGGTAATTAAAGTATTTTTTGGTAAATATTTTGTGTTAGCATGGCAAAATCAAATCTGGCGTTAGATAATATTAAATCAGATGTTGACCCCAACCTTACTCAACTCATCTGTATTAGTTTCCTTTCACTTTTAACAGGTTCACTGGCTGAGAATAAGAACTCATCTATGTTAATGCAACAAAATGGAAAAAAAAATGCACCAACGTCAATCGAGCCCACTTATGCAGTTATAATAATCTATTAGCATGACTATGAATCTAAAATACAGTGAGATATCGCGAAATACCCAGGTTAAGAAGGAGATGCTAGAATACGGGGTGCTAGGTAGGTAATGCTGAAATAAACTAATAGAAAAGAGATCACAAGAAAATCTGAACAAAATACCGGATATTACAGAAGCTCTAAATAATTATGAAACTCATAAGTGACTATTAATTACGGTGATTCAGACGTGATTCGCAAACAAAAAATAGCAAGTGTCTTGTGTAATTTGTGTATGCATGATCAGAACCCGACCTAAAAATGTTTGTTCGGTTGCTCTGTTCTTATCACCACGATGGTACACTTCACTGCGTGCAAGTGCAATCATATGTACCATTGCTCAACCTGTAATCACGAGTGGCGTGTATTGTATCATAGTGAATCAGTAATAATAGTTAGGTGTTTAAGGACATTGTTACTAACATAACAACTAAATTAAACTATAACAACGCGATACAGAGATTGCGCAAAAGAGACTCTAATTTGAGATTGTTTTACTGGATTCTAAATGTCATGTTATAATGGTATCTACTTTCAAACTTGAAAGTTTACCTCTGTAAGTTTATTCAAAACTTTACTATGCAAATGCCAGTACGGCTTGTAAAAGCGACCTCCCACACTTTAAAAACTGCTTATCAAGATACCAACCAAACTTCTTAGTATTCCATACTACATTGTCTGCAAGAAGCAGACTGCTAAAGGTTCTTACTAGGTAGAAACGCAAGCAAGAATCGAAAACGGTTTATGTTTGGTTAGTTTGAAGGAAAGGTTAAATGAATCGTCCATTCCCCTTTGTCTCACTGGGTCGTATTGCAATTACAAGGCAAAAAAAAAATTACATAGGTAAAATGTTAAACACACAATACTGATTTGATCAACACAAAGCTTTAGTGATAAGAAAACAAAGACGAAAAACTATACGCAGCAGAATAAAAAAAACACGGCTTCGGACGAAACCCGATTTTATGATGAGGGAAAAGAGTTTACACCGTTATGAAATGAAATGATGATAATATAGAAAGAGAGTAGTGTCAATATTGATTAATTGTTTAGTTAAATAGTCGAGTAATTAATCTTTGAACACGGTCACCACGTTCTTAAGAGATAACTATAACCAGCTGATAAGAGGTTCCTGTGTACCATGATTCATTCAGCCAATAAATCGTGAATACATAGGTAGATACATCCTGTTAAATGAACAGAGGATAAATGTATCAGATATCAGGACTTATCTATAGAATATTTGCATAGGGTAGTCACTAGTCAGTATATCATGCGTAGAGTATAGAGTACCTACGTCAAAGGTACAGAGAATGTTGTTTCTTCACTGATAGATATTATAATCATCATCCTCATCCACTGTGTCATGCAAATGTATGAACTGTGGATGTGGCAAATATTTGAATAAGCTTTAGTCGCATTTGGATTTTAATTAAATCCTGTGGTTTAAAATGCGTTTTATTAGTTTTATAGGAACGTTTATCTAAGTATGTTGATTTGATTACTTATGTTGTAAAGACAAAACTTTTAAGCATTTTGGTACCATTTTGAGCTCGATTAACAAATCATTAATTAAAGTTTTTAGATTTTTATAGCTAAAATTGCTACTTTAAAATAATAACAATTAGACAGTAAGTATATCTAAAATACTTACAAGAAAATGTTGGACAATTTATAAAATATATAAAAAAGCCAACCAGATAATTTTAAAGTAAAACATGCATGCATTACTAAATCGCTTACATTCTACGGAGTACAGTATGTAGGTATCTGGGTTTCAGCCAGACAAATCTTAGACAATCCAACCAACGATTCGCAAAGCACGTCACTTCACATCACATAAATAAAGCTTTATTACATTTAAGTTATAACTTCACAAATGTAAAAGCACAAAGGCTCAGAGACGATTACTCCGGCAGTGGTATATAATTTTCGCGGTAGTGTTAATGAGTGGGGCAGTGGTAGAGAGCTCAGCCGGCAGGCGTCTGTCGCGGCGCGGTGAACGAAACACACTGTTTTGATAGTGTATTTTAGCGTACGTAACAGCAAACCCAAGGTGAGTCGGTGCTCTACCACAGCACACAGCGATAGCACTTTCATTGAAAGCATCGTTCCGTAGCACGTACAACGACGGTTTAAAATACATTGAATCCTCATACACCAACGAATACGAATCGATGGTTCGATCAAAATAGTTAGATCATAATTACGAAAAATTATTTAGACGATGTTCCTTATTTTAAAAGCGAATGTGAGTACAATTTGCTTAGTTGTAAAAAGTGGATATCCTTAGCTCAATTCGCAACTCAGCGAATTTGGAACTACATATGTAATTGGAACACATGGATGATCAACTGCGACTCTATAAAAAAGTTGAATAGTAAAGTATAAGGTAATACCTACAATATTTGTTTGTTTAAGGTTTTAAATACATGATGGCGGGTTTTACCAAAACCTACGTTAAAGTATACAGTACTTAAGTTTATGGACTATACAAAACGTATGTACGGTTCATAAACGTAATTACCACCTTTATCTAGTAAGTATTCGATATTTTATGTCAACCCACACCTAGTTCAAACATTAAATATCAATTAGGCGTGAAAAAATAAAATATTTATCCTTATATAATCTGAGTTTAATTAATGGATAAGCATGGTATATTATGGTGTTGAAAATGACATCACGAACGCAACACAAGACCAAATTACCACCTTACAATAAACAAACATTCTACCAAGATTATGTGATGAACAGAACAATTTACATTACTTTGCCAACTTGAATGAGTCAAGTCGGACTTCTTTTAAGTTCATGTTAAGTGCGCGTGCACTGCGCGAACCGGTTGTATCGTAACGGCTGCCCCTATCGATGATACTTGCGCAATGAGTAAACTATAGTATTCTTCTGTGGCAACGCCAACGCGGATCCACAACACGGTGTTTGTTGGAACATCAATGCGTGACGACATTATTATCCGCGTAAACATTTGCCACGCGGGCGCCAATATTATCTCCAATCAAACAAACATTAAAAACGACGCGACGGTCACGAACCAGTTACGAGGAATTTGCAATAGTACTCAGGTCGTGATTCTTTTGAAAACATATTGCAAACCTGTCCAATTTTACCAAATTAATATTGTAATTGCCAGTAATGAGGTGAGGTGAGACCAGATTGTGCCAATACCGTGGTTTTGGTAATCAGCTACGAACATCCACATCCACTTATGACGGGAAATGAAATCAAGTAAACCGGTTCGCATTCAACCATTCCTTCTCTTGTCATTCATGAGAGAATAACAAAGATTGATATGAGCCAGTCGAGTGTGGATTTCCGAATAAACTATTCATACTTGGAAGGAGAGTTCCATAAAATATAACAAACGGTGTCTGAACGTTACGAGAATGGTTCAATGGCTAGACTTTGCAAATACCGCGACTCATTCGTTGAACAATAAAATACGAAATGAAGAATCTTCAAATATAAGGAATGATATTACATAACACAGACTGGCTCAAATGTTTGTTTTACCAATATTTATTAGTCTTTCGATAAATTTAACTGAATACGTAAATATTTTAATGTTTCGCAGACTCAACGAATTACGGAGTATAGAGTGAACACCCTTTGCAGTATTGGGTCTCCATCCTCATTAGAGTGGAGCAAAGTTCATGCCCGCGCGTTTCAGAAAGTAAGTCGGTGAATAATCAGTAAAATCAGTTACACAGATTTGGCTACATTCCAACAATATGGATTTTATTAAGATTCTGAATAATCGCTATAACTTTGATGTATCTGTGACATGTGTGCTCATTGTTGTTTTATTAGTAAGCACTTAGGAACATTATTTATTGATTGTGAGATGAAACGTCTGCTTATATTGAGATAAATATAGATGAACAATAAATCTTGTATTGGCTTATGGCTGTAGTCCTCAGGGACCGTAGACTGACACCCCCTCAGATCTTTTAGTATAGACCTTACCAACTCTACATCACAATGTTGATTTTATAGTATGTTAGTGAGGTACGCAAGATATTTAAGAGGAAACCGACCATGCCTGAGATTTACAGCCGTAACATTACACTTTTTTTTATTCCAATCACGTAGGAGACATCAAAATAAGCTTCTTGTGTTGCCTATTCTATTGTCACTACTATAGAGGACACATTTGTTGCGATGATGTCATGGGGACATCTAGTAAAATTAATCGGGTCAGGATCAGGTCAACGTAGACGCCGACACTCATGTGCTCTGGGTGTTTTTCAAGGGTAATTTATTTATATTCGTAAAAAGGAAGCCTGGCTTGTTTAAAACTTTCCGTTTATTGAAGTCAAAACGTCAAAAAAATCGACGCAAATAAGGAGGAATTCAAATAACACCTATAAAATTTCTCATCAAAATTGTAGGAGCCAAACTTATTCAGTGGCACGTTATGGCGTAGGTACAACGTTATGTTATGTTGTAAACTGAGCGTCTAATATAAGCTATTTGAACTTCATTTATGCCCTTTTAAAACCAAAAAGATGTAATATGTATACAAGAAGGTTAACGATTATTATCAAAAAACCAGTAAATTGCCCTACATATACATAATTACATACATGTCTCAACAAAATCAAAGGCGTCAAATCAGGCCTAAACGTAGGGCCAAGTCAACAAAACCTCCCTCTAAACCCCTTAAATAAACAGCATTAGTCGGATAGCCAGCCTTACAGCTTTATTGCTAAGGTCTACTTTGCTATACATAAATGTTGATTCGCGTTCTACTTTCAGTAACATTAAGCATGGTCCCCGTAGTGATTGAGTAAGGCGTGGCGGCCATGATGCGTCTATGCGGTCACCCCACCGATATAGTCAAGCCATAAGTCGTAGGTGGAAACTGATAACCGAGCCTTCGTCGGCTCGTTTCAAGTCAATCAGGTTAACTATTTAAGGTCGTGTACAGACTGTCTTATACAAAGTTTACACGGAAAACTTTTATCACCCTGAAAGTTGAACTTTTGGGTCATTTTAGTCATAATCCTCGGATTCAATACCGTTTATTACAAGTTCGTGGAATTGACGGTTGTTGGCTCCCACGACTTTTGAGGTTATCTAACCGGTGACTAATTACTGTTTGGTTATTTATTAGATCGGTACTTGATTTGTGTGTATGACAACCGATGGCAAACAAATTGAAGTACATGTCTAATGGTCTGTGTACGTAATGATTCGCTATTAAGTTTAACCTCAAATGGACCATATACCAATTAAACCATCTAACCTACACAATCACAATTGGAAAACATTATTTCTCCTACGACTTGTCATAATATTTTTGGATGATGAATATTCTAAAACAGTCCGATTTATTTCTGCAATATAGGTAAAATAAACAAATTGACAGCGTGTTACCATTAAATTTGGTGTGAAGCTTCCGCAGGGTTATATTTTCGCAAACATGGTTGAGTGGGCGCGCCTACGACCTTCGCGGATCCAACCCCACTTCCGCATTTAGGTCGCTTCCATTCAAAACGTGCCGAAATCATCAATCAAAGCTGCTGACATTTAGACAATGAACACCTGATAATTGTCTAAACTTACAATAGCTAAAACAACAGAACTAAAAATAAAATGCAGACAGCGCTTTATTTTAGCGTTTGATGGACGACGACGTGTCTAGTATGGCAAATTTGACACTCGCGAGCTGACGAATAACTCGCTTTTTGGAACTACGAATAGATATTATCATCAATATATATAAAACTCTTTTAAAGCTGACAGAGAATCAACGCACAGCCTAAACTATAAGTCCTAGAGGTATGAAATTTGGAGCGTAGTATCCTTATATTATTATAGTGTAGGGGTGCACTAAGGAATTTTGAAACGTCACAATCTAAAGCGTAGAACGCGAGAAACGCCGCGGGCGACGGCTAGTTATATATGTATTTCTATTAAACTGCGAAGGATACCCTTAGCCACCCAAAAAACACTCGAGTAGTAACGAAGATATACTCTCAGACATGATCACTTTTCTAGTGGTTTGTATTCCATATTTGTCAGGTTGAAAATCTATCGCCACTGCTAGAATACTAGTTTTCTCACAGTTTTTTTCTTTGTAAAAGGGTATTGAGCACTATGTGGCACTATGGGGCAGTCTAGGGCCCCGTAAGTGTACTTATTTACTGCTCAAGCACCTGATCCGGACTCAAGCATAGATTCTTGTATGAAAATCTCTTCTCAAATCTATGCTAAAGTTACTATTTATTTATCAGCATACGAGCCTATATAATATAGCTCGTATTCTGATAAAGAACTAAGACGTTAGCGTTACTCAACCATCGACATGATTAGAAATTTAGAAATTCTCATACAAAACGGACCAAAAACCTATGGCTGAGTCCGGATTGAGCTAAATGTGAATATGAACGTAAAAGATAAGTTACTAACCTGAAGGCACAGTCGCAACGCGGCTCACAAACAGACAGCTGTTCCAGCCATAACGACCTGTTAACAAACGCAAACCATTAGTTGGAGCATCATTCACGTTTATTATTTGCTTTTGTTTATCACAATGTCGTAATTATTCTTTCAGCGTGTGCAATTAATGTTTTTTTAAAGTGTGAGTGCTTGCTTTAATTTGCCTGAGGAAGTGCTAGTACATATTTTACTACACTAGACAATCATAGAAGAGTACCTACTTATAGTGTGTAGAAAGTATGTTCCCTAGTTAGGTCATCTGTGATTATGATGTGTCCTCCGATTCGTTTGGATCATTGCACTCAATGGTCTTACTTTGACAAGGGATTGTATCACTTGTCGGAATATGGCGCGTTGCCAGTTTTAAAATCCCTAGTTCTGTGACATTTTTAAAAATATCGCTAAATACAGCAAAATGCCACTCATTCATAATAGATAAAATTATACTACTAGGTAGTTGAAGGTACTAGTCTTCTTCTGTTAGAGTATTTATTTACTATGGGTTTCCGACTTCATTCTGACACATGTATTTTCCGTTCTCCGATAGTATCTAATTGACGCAATAAGAACAAATGATTAATCGTTTATTTATTATTACGCCAATCATTTCTAGGAAGTTGATTTATTTTATGGAAACTCCTTAGTTGATAACTTAAACTTATTTTTTTATAATTCAATGTTCTACATGCTACCGTTTGTTTTACGCCATCCGAAACTGCAGTGTAATCTAATAAGTATTATTTGGTTTACTCTCTGGTATTAAAAGTAGGGAACAACAAAAGGCATACAAAAGGGATGCTCGTTGTGCGTGCATGTGCAGTGACGGTGTACAAGGAGTTCTAGCTGTCTCGAACAACGACTATTGTCATCAACAGAACCATTACAGTGAACTGAAGCCTATTTTAATTCGGATTGAGTGGTTTATGGGCTAATGATCCAAAATTGAGTAACAAATTTGTTAAACGGTAATATCGCTGTCAAAAACATCACTTTGTAAAACAACCATCCAGACGATTGGTTTACTAATCTAATCAATATCATCATCATCATCATCATCAATATATATAAAACTCTTTTGAAGCTGACAGAGAATCAACGCACAGCCTAAACTATAAGTCCTAGAGGTATGAAATTTGGAAGGTAGGTTCCTTATATAGTGTAGGGGCGCACTAAGAAAGGAATTTTGAAAAGTCACACTCTAACGCGAGCAACGCCGCGGGAGACGGCTAGTACATAATATTAACTTAGGTAACCGTTCAAGGTTCAGCAGGAAAATTGTTGATGGGTCACGATGTCCTTGTCGGTATTTATATGTATGGGTTTAATACGCCTGCCTCTCTCATTACCATACTGTAGTCATTAGACGATGACAATTTTTTGGCCAGCCATAGCAGCAAATGACTATTAAGGGTGGGAATAAGGGAAATAAGGTCAGTTGTCCGCGGAAGCCTTGGGGGACGATTTGGTCTGACAACCCTGCCAATCCCGCCGTGACAGAGATTAGGGTGGGCACGGGCGTGGCGGCGCTGCTAAATGTCGCGCCATTTCAGCAAGCCAGGCTGACGTCACCAGCCACGCCTGACATTTCGGCTGAAGCAACAAAGAGCCCTACCTTCCTTCTGAGCTGATAACAAAAAGAGCTTAACTTAATGGTTAAAAGATGGTTTATTCGCATCGTAAGCTCGCACCGTGGAATCAAGTCAGTGCGCAGGACGTTGCCTTGGCATTATCTAACTAAAGTGAGAGTCTACTCTATCTTTCGTAAATATTTGAGTTACCTCGACCTCGGCTAAACTCATCGAGATTTCAATCGTAGTTTATAACACATCCTTATTAACTGTAGGATATAGTTTTTTTCTTAGATTACATTGTTTGGAGTAAAACAGTAAGAAACACTTATAGTTACTCCACCTAAGTGGGTGCTTTTGCTTAGATGAATAGTTTAAGAGCTTTCCAAGCTGTCAAACCGAGCAAGCAGTAGCTGAAATTAACCAACAAGCCCTTAATACCTTAAATAAACCATCATCTCACAGTATGACAAGCTTCAAAAAGAATTCTACAGGGTCGGCAACGCATCGACAATACCTCTGGTGTTGCCGATGTCAATAGGCGAGGGTAGCGACGACGGCTCACCATGAGGTGGGCCGTAAGCCTGTTTGCCTAACTATGGCATACAAAAATAGCGCTCAAACTCGGGAAGGGTCAATCCAAAAAGAAGCTATCATTGTAATGAATAGCTAAGTACCGTAGGTTTTACGAGGCAAAGCAATTTGCGTTACGGTACCTAAGTATCTAATACCTAAAGTAGTAGAGTCGCGTGCTTTCGATTCACTATTCTTTATCCTCTGTTAGTTAAGTCATGCATACATAGGGCCCGGTACTTTTACATTGAACTTATTAACTTATCGAATATAACCAGACCTAGAAACCTAGTTTCGGTAAAGATCAATCGGCGAAAACAACTCACATAAAATAGCTGGGGAGGGTGGATGGCAATGGCTACTAATAAACAGTTTGTTGCTAAACAACTGGGCCAAAGGGCGGGTCGGAATGCGAAGGCAGTTTTTCATTATTGCAATATCAGTTATATTAAAGTACCTATATACTTGTACTTACTCAATATATTGATTATTAACCTCCAACCGAAAAAGGAAGGACTGAAAAAAGTGTGTATGTCTGTTTATCTGTTAAATACAAATGTAGCTCCAAAAGTAGGGTTCGGATTTGAATGCGGTTTTTCTCGTAAGAAAACTGATTGATTGGTAAAAATTGGTCTAGTTAACAAACATCCTAGCTCTGAATACCAGTTTAATAGTCGTAATTGCAGTTTGAAACATTTGAATATCTCAAAGTATTCCGATTTGATGAACTGGCGTCCATACTCCCAAGGTCTCATGATGACCAGCAATGATGAAGAGGATCTAAGGCCATTTTCATGATTTTTTTAATCGTCTTGGAAGATGATATTGTTAAATGTACTGCAATTTCATCGAATTTTTTCAGGAGTATGATATTACATTGTGCATAATATTACCGTCGAATCAGCACAGCTCAAAAAAGTTTGTGATTAAAAACTTTATACAAACACAATGAATAATGCACGCCGTGACCACAAGAATATCTAATGAAACTAACCCGTGCGTGATGGAAGGGATAAAGTTGATAAACCACTAAAGCTCACTAAGACACAAATACGAAGGCAAGAGCTTTTACCAGCTGAATACTTTGCGAAAGAAAGTTCAAGGTGGAACGAGCCGATATCGACATTTGATTGTTAATAATTCAAACCAAACGTCGAATCTAATTGCTCGGCCCGTGGGACAAGTCGCAGCCCGCGTGTGACCACTATGTGGGCACGGAGCAAAAAACCTACAGAGGGACAGCTAAGTATATACCTGCAGGTATCTCATGAGACTGTATTTTATAAAATCTAAGTCTGCAAGTGAAATAATTTTCTAATAGACATTTTGAAGAATAATCGATTTTTGAAAGTCTTTTGAAAATAACCCCGCGGTGTCACATCATATTGGATATGTTGGTTCACATGTGGTTCACACGCAGTCGCAATCGTTTTATGTGGATTTTTATGTTTTTGCAACATATTTGTAAAAAGATTACTAGTATTATATAAAGGTTTCATGAAATACCGTGATTGACACAAACACATTGTAGGTATCTACTGTATGAAAATTAACAAATCAGGCCCTAATTCCACAATTTACATAAGGACTGTTGATATATATAAAGAAGTATGGAGATTAGGTAGAGCAGTACAGGTTATGTAGTTTAGTTAGGTATGCTGATTAATCAATATTATCATCATCATCAATCATCAATATATATAAAACTCTTTTGGAGCTGACTTAGAATCCAGGCACAGCCTAAACTATTCCTAGAGGTATGAAATTTGGATGGTAGTATTCTTATATAGTGTAGGGGTGCACTAAGAAAGGAATTTTGAAACATCACACTCTAAAGGGTTGAACGCGAGCAACGCCGCGGGCGACAGCTAGTTTAGAATAGAATAGAAATTATTTATTTTACGCAAAAACACATACAAAGATACAATGAAATAAACATTAAATTATAGAGACAGATATGTAGAAATGGTACTCGCTCAGCAAATGCTAAAGGTGCATGGTGGCTCCTTTAGCGCTGGTTTTCAGGAGTGCCCAGAATGAAGTGTCGTACAGCCTCTGTATTTGTATTTGAATATGTTTGAATAGCAAATTATTTACCTCTACCACAAAAGTTAAACTGAAAATTTGTACTAGTTCAGCCAGTCTAGTTCTTCATCGGACATGTAATATAACTCCACTTCCGCAAACACAAAACGATCAAGTTGATTTATGGATCTATCATAAAGTTCCAATCTAAGTAAAGCTTGTACTATAGAAACTAGATTGCTGATACAATATTTAAATTCATTTTTTGTAGTTCAGCAAGCAAGCTCGTATGAGCTTAGTGGCCAACTCTGGTGACGGAGTTTTTAGGCTGCCTCAAGGCCTCCGTCGTAGCTTAACGACTACTAGTTATAATACATAGTTTATAACTCATACCACATACTTCATGTAGTCCTGTTCTGTCCCAGCAATATACTAAGAGACCCATAGCATTTCAGACTACAAAAATAGCACGGACCACAAGGATCATCTAATTCCTCACATCACTGGTGTTTATTAGCGGTTACAGGAATTATCCACTTTCTCTACCTATGGGTACCGAAATTTTAATATATCTCATGATAAGTAACCTACCTAGTATGTTTCATGTTATACATGCCCACTAACACATAGGTAGGTAGGTACATGCTTAGAGAAAAACAATGCACCTAGAATACAACTGCAGGAAACATTGTACAGGACAATATCCATCAGAGAAATGGTTTACAACTTCTAAAATGGGGCACAATTACCTATGTCATTTCTAGTATTTTATCAGGTCTTTCAATCAAAGTGAAAGTTTTTATTTCAGACCAAAAGTTGACATCATTCCTGGGTAAAGGAACAGTGAAATAAAATGTTAGTAAATAAAAAAAATACTTACCTCTGCGAATTATATACACCAAACGTTGAATCAACAAATGCAACGAGCTATTTACTTCACGATATTCTTATTTTTATGAATTCCAAAGTTTTATTACAGTAAAAATAGAAGAAAAGAAAGAAATAACGTATCAATCGCCAACAAATGCATGAACGGCAATTTGGTTTGATAGTTTTTTGACAATGACAATTAAATTTAAAAAAAATATTTTGACAATGACAGCATAAAGCTGGATAAGCTGAGAGGGTAAGCAATACTAGCTAGAAGTCCACCCTTCTTCTTCTTCTCTTCATTAATGGCCTCTGTCCGTCATTTCGACAGACAATTTTGCCAAAGTCCACCCTTCCCTTACAGCACAAAAATAACCAAATGAAGCAAGTCAATCCATCACGGTTCTGTAGTTTGCCAGTTTTTTTAATGTTAGTTATCTAGGAATAACTGGAAAAAATATGTACACGTACACGACATTGCGTATTTTGCTTAAGCGTGACTTTATTTAATTTTATTAAAATAGGACACCCAACACGGGTGTCTTTTCAGTGGTGTTTATCATCATCATCATTATCTGATGATAAAGCCGGGACGAACCATACGTAGTCACAAGTGTTTCCAAGTATGGAAAATACCTGAAAAACTCGATAAGCTTTGATTTTTGCAATTATTAAACTATTTAAGTTATTTTTTTTTCTGTGAATAAAAATCAGTTCTTCTTCTTCTTCTCTTCAATAATGGCCTGTGTCCGTCATTTCGACAGACAATTTTGCCAATGTCAAGTGTTAAAATTGTAATAAATAAGTCAAGTCAAGTCATTTGTCAAGTCGGCTGTCGTTTGTTTTGGAAAGAAAATGGTGGATTTTCTCTTCAAAACCTAACACGAATTTTCACATTCAGAAAAACCACTTTACACACATTTATTCCAATGGCTCACACTTTATGTTACGACCTAAGTATTATTGGTTAAAATTCCACCAAAATTAAACAACAATACTCACAATAACACAAGAAAAACTATTAAAATAAAAGTGCTATGTGTCGTTTCAAAAAATGTCAAAACTCGTGTCCAGAACGTTTGTATTGTAACTCTAAAAATCAGTTTTTATTTTTTATTTGTATTATATTGATAGGTCTTTATCATGAATAAGGCAAAAGGACAAGACTCTGTGCGAGCGGCTCCAGCGCCAAAAAAAAAACTAAAAAAAAAAAGACTAATATTTGTAATTTTGTATATTTGTTTTCGCCTTTGGTTTTCGCCAGTTTTCGCCAAAGTTATCGCTTGATTTTTGTTGGATTTTTGCAGTTATTTTCTTTGTATTGTGGAATTTGAACGATGAACTTATTATAGTTCAACAAACACACACGCAAGTTTTCTTTGATGCATTCGCAAAAAACATTATGAACATATCTATTGAGAAGAAAAGATCGGAATGCGCTGCATTGCCCAAAGGCTGGCAAAGGGAGGAAATTATAAGAAAAACGGGTCTCTCTGCTGGAAAGGTTGATGTTTACTACTACAGGTAATATAATGTATACCCAATTAAAATGGAACACAATTATTTAGAAATTATGTTTGAGGTGAGGTGGTCGTAAAACTGTTCATCACCCTTACCTACTGCGAAGCTAAATGGTAGGTAGGGAATGAAAATCAAAAACTTTGGATGCTATTTTTATAATGTTCGCAAAATCTACAGTGCGTCTAACTTACTAAGTTAAAACCTGCTGCTAATAAATATCCCCTATTTCATGGTGCGTTCACACTCAGCCGCAGTCGGCAGGGAAGTGGGCATGAGCATAGCGTGAACACGATCATGCCTCTGTCCCGGCTCCCGGCCCAAGTTCATGGCCTTGCTCTATAATACCGCGTGCACTCTGCCCATGCCGCTGCCGGCATGTATGCCGCTTAGTGAGAATAAAGGCGATGTTGCTGTGGCAATAAGTCCGCGGCATTGATGCCGCCATACATTCCGGCAGCGGCATGGGCATAGTGTGCACGCAGTATAAGTGAACCCACTATCAGGATTTGGGTAGGCAATGCTAACGTTGTAAAAAATATGACAGTTTTTGAACTCCGTTACTTACTATTGAGTTTTGTGGTAAGGGTGCAGGATATAATGTCTACTGTTTTATTGTCACTTTAATTTTTCTTTACATCAATTACCTACTCAACCACCTGGAAGAAAGTGAGTCACATAACATGTATAACAAACAGCATTCACATACTCATCACTAAATGAGGGTGTAACATTAACATTGGTGCATCATTACAATGAATTTTCTATAGCCCTACAGGTAAAAAGTTTCGCAGTAAACCCGAGCTTGTACGGTATCTCGGTGATAGTATGGACATGTCGTGTTTCGACTTTCAACAGGGTCAGATAAACACTATGCTGTTGTGCAAGGCCAAGAAAGCACGAGCGCAGTTCGATTACAGGTTTCCATATCAGAGTCAATTTACACCTGTGTTGTGATCATTAATGCAGTCCCTAGCTTTGTGTTCCATTATAGTGCTGTTGACCAAAGCTTGTCGAGTCAGTGTGCCCTACACTTTAGTTTTTTGTTCGTAATCTGTTTGGCCAAACACACGCTTCAGACACAAAGAGGTACTATTTGTCTAAGCAATTAACTTTTCTTGATGCTTAGGCTTTAGTGCTTTGTTCACCTGCGGATAGTAATCTCATTGTAGACTCCCATCACAGCAGCTTTTTAACCAAACAAGTAGTCTTTCAACCTACAGTGAATGCACTTTCCTTGACTTTAAAAAAAAATCACGTCATCAAACTTGAACTTACATATCCGACAAAGAAACTCGATATCTTTCTTTAAAAGCTTTTTAGTTTGTGACCAAAGTGTTAAATGTTGAATGATGGTTTATGGTAAAGCATTGTTTTGTTTATGTTACTCACCCTAATCACATTTTTTAAGTTTACTTGAGCATGATTATTATTTAGCATGCAACTTGATAAATTGTAGAACTACTTATTAAGAATTATTTACATTGTTAAACTAGTACACATACAAGTAAATTAATCCAGTAGCAGTAGAAAAAATAGTTTTTAAAGATACAGTTGCAACTCTATTGATGAAGTACTACTAACACAAATTATGTATTTTTAATATCTTCCAAATTCGTTCAGCTAATATTGTGTGGCTCGATACTCAAACCATACATTTGGAAAAACCTTTTTAAATAATATTTCTCATCGAAAAGTAGTTAAATTATTTAATAAAATTAAATTATACCATTCTTTGAAGTGTCAAAATAATGTGACAATGAATTACATGTATCCATTTACAGAGGTATGCGTTCGGATGCATCACTCGTGCCTCCTATCCGTCAGACTGCATCGATATTCAAGCAGCCAGTCACTGTGTATAAAACACAAGAGAGCAAAGTCAAAACTGACTTGAAACATGGGACTCAGGAAAAGCCCAAACAGCTGTTTTGGGAGAAACGCTTGGAAGTGAGAAAAAAACGCCTTTTATTTAAATAAAAGCAAGTTTGTGGGTTCTGGGCTCAGTTGGTACTGCTAGTTCTTTTTGACTGATAGAGATCTTTGGTTGGGTCTATTAGGTATTCTATCATGGTTACCATAGACAAGTAATACTTATGCAGCTGCCCACGTAGTCCTGGAATGCGAGGGCGTAAAAACACAACGAAAAGAAATCCTAAGTACCTCTATGGGTCACTCCTCCAAGAAAAGAAATCCTAAGTACCTCTATGGGTCACTCCTCCAATTCTGCGAAGCGAAGTGCTTCTGGGAGGAGTTAGGTTAGCTACATTCGTATCCAGATCACCTCCCACGTATAATGAACCAATCTGGACTCTAAAACGCGGAAATGGGTGTCCAACCAATACCAAGTTATACTTACTGAATTAGATGGCGCTATTAATTTACTGGACCCATTATGAGAATCGAACCCACTACCACTATTATCAATCTTGACTCTGAGAGTTTTTCAGGGGCTAACAGCATGTGACGCCAATGGTGTCCTTGCCACCACTTCACTACCCAAGTACATCCGACCCTTGGGTCCGTACAACTCCGATGCCACTACAATACAGTCTTTAGCGACAACACTTCACGTGTCCTCACTACCTATAACAGGTAATTAGAATAATTTAAAACTTTTACACCCTAAAAATCCCTCATAATAATGCTGAATTCTCTTGCTTTTAAGCTGAACATGATAAGATGAACTAATGCTACTACTAACTAGAAATCAGCATGCAAAATTGTATAGAAAAAAAATTAAAATTAAAATTTATTCAATAATAAAATAATATTAACTGATTGCTCCAAGGCGTTATTCTATTTACAACTAGCAAAAACATAATAAAATCGATGCATTAGATGTACAGTTTTTTGAGCAGGTAGGCTTCGAACTTATGACAACCCTGTTTTATCATCATCATCTTAAAAGTACTTACTGCTAAACATCCCCCAAATACTCCCTTAAAGATTAACAGGAAAAACTATTTAAGCCTTCTCCATTCACCGATTTCTCGCGATTTTTACAATGTCGTCAGTCTTCCGTTCCGAATCAAAAAGAGACTGGAGCACGACTAGAGCAATGCAAGAGATGAATTATTCCTCGTTATTTCAATTTTAGGGCAACAAGGATCAAAGCAAGTTATCATCGAGAACCCTGGAGTGTTCCTGAATCCGGAACAGCCACTCATAGCAGCCGTCACCATCACTAAAGACGACGTACGCAAACAGGAGGAGCGTGTCTTGCGCGCGCGTAAACGATTGCAAGAAGCTTTGGCGGCTGCCTAGGTAAGTTGAGTACCACTTGCCAAAAAAAACAGAACCTGAAAAAAATTAAAGAGTGCAAATTAGACTTAGGCGAATTAGGCGGATTTGACCGATTCTCACAAACCGAACATGGCCTTCTTTCGAACCGAACATTGGCCATTTCTTTCCATAAAAAGATCTAGGCTTGTTACTCATAATCTAATTCGAGTAAACCGGGTAAACCCGCAAAATATTCTGCAAGCGAACAACGCTGAAGGGGCGCCTATGAGCCACCGAGAATGTTTAGTCAAGCGATATGGCACTTAAATGCTGCGTAGCTGGAGTTGTTTTTTCATTGGTTTTGTAACTTCACTGTTGCGAGTCGATACGCCATCTACGGCTAAAAAGGAAATGTCTACACAGTACCAACTCTATTCAATTTCACTAAAGCAAACTGTTATCAAAAATTACTTGAATATTCATTCAAGTCAAAACAGATGTCGATCTACCAACTTATTTATATTCAGAGCCCTCAATTAAGTTGACTATTAAAAACGCTTGCGTCCATCTTGCGCGTGCTAGTTTGTTTAACATGTTATGGTGTTTGTTTCAGGGTCACGCCGGCGGGGGTGAGGGCTTAGGCCCGGCCCCCGCCCCCGAGTCGCTCACAGAACATAGTTCTCTGTGTTCTGTGGAGCCACTCGAGCTCGTGCGGACGCCTCCCCTTGAGGACACTCCTGCCTTCACAGACATTGAACAAATCGTTTAAAACATTACCCTCCAGCACTTAGGCGCCGCCTCCACGACTGGGCATAAGCGCTCTTATCGCACGCGTTTCTCTGCTAAAAAGACAGCAAATAATTAGTCCCTTTCGTTAACTTGAAAGTGAAATTTTGTGAACTATCGCAGAGATTGGCATGTTATGAAGTACCTAGTGGATTTGCAGTTATTTAAGCATAACTGGTAATGCACGATGATGGTCCACCTGACCATCATCATTCATCTCCGGATTTACTCTCCATTCGATAATAATTCTGGGTTTTAAGTTATCTCCTTGCCCATTGAATTGTTTATTGTTCTAAACTGTCTGCGTTTTATTATGCAGTTAGGTATTGTAAATTAGTAATATTTTTAGTGGTAAGTAGAGTATCCAATAAGAATGAAACTAAGGACAAGCATTCTATATTGTGGTGTGTACTTGTACATTCAGCATCAGAAGTTGATCATTAATCTTAGTTGGGAAGAAAAGCTAGTTTTAGAATATTTTCGAAATATTGTATCATCATGAAAGATGTTGATTGTACCTAATTTAATACTTACGCGTTATTCGAGTAATCATAAGATGTAAATTGATGTGATGAATTTTGGTTCTTTTTATAGATTACTACTAATGTCGGTGTAATTTTATTATAAGGTTAGTGCTAAAACACAGTAGAATAAAACAACTGAATTAAAATTATTCTTGTTTTATTTTTTACATAATTCAAGAGATTAAAGATTAGCATTTGTGCAAATTTGAATTCAACTACCTAATACCTATGTTTTCACAACCTTTATAATTGGTTTAAACAAGTATCTACCTAGAGCTTTAAAAATGCATCTATGTAAAATCAGCTGAACAAGAAGTACAGAAAAAATTATGTAGATTAGATGAGAAAAAATACATTCTAAGACCCCCACCCACAGACACAGAATTTCATCGGCCGATAGTTGTCTGGCTATTAATCAATATGAAGATCTATGGAAGTAGATACGCATATTATGCGTATTTACTAAATCTAGGATCTTTGTAATATTACAAAGATCCCAACCCGACCAAACTATCGGCCGATCAGAAAGTCTTCGGGGGTCTTGTCTTGTCTTACTTATTTTATCTTATCACTCTCAATAGAAGAAGCAAGCCGAGTGTAATTTGTACAGAATGAGTGTTCACCATCTCAGAAAGCAACCTCTGGCTAATCGACGTTTTGGCTTATTCTAAGTATGAATATATGAGTAGGTGGTTAGGTAGGTAGCTTTAAAATCCCTCTGGCAAGATCTTATGACCACAAACTTGAGTAGGTACCTATCAGTGAATAGTGATCAACTAGTATTTAGCTGAATTGTATGGAATGGCCTACTAAAAATGGACGGCTGCTGTGTATTGTATGTAATGGACAAGCAATGTGCTTAGTGCAATTCTAAAATAGCAATAATTCGTTTATCTGATAAAAATTTAAAAACACTGCCGTTTTTTATTTTATACATTTGGTGAAGCCATCAACATGGTATAAAGAACTCTGACCAATAATTATCTTAAAATCTCAATTTAGGTACATAGGTACTTTTTGTGTACTTATAAATTATAACCTAAAATAGTATACTTACATATCTACGGTCATAATAATAATTATAATTCCATTTAAAATACAATAATTCAGTGACTAGATAGGTAAGCATTGGCTTTGGCGGCTTTGGTAATAGATAGGTAGTTAATAATAATACCTAATCTAAAACATAAGTATCGATCTAGGAAACTTACTAAAATACTTAGAATTATACTTCTATAAATTACCTAATGACTCAAAGGCCCCAAATTTCAAGCAGGAAATATAGATTTTTCCTTTTTTTCATAATTTGCATAAGTGTAGGTACCTACCTACTTACCTTAAATTTATTTGAACAGGTATGTGCCTACCACTACTAAGTTACGAGTTACATACAACTTGTAACTCCAAATTACATTAATGAAAGGCAATTTATTATTATCTCACAATATTTCCTCTTGTCTTAAAGTCTACCAACTACTTATATTTTAATTTGTGGAATGCATAATTATTTTCAGAGTAATAATAATATATGGCAAATGAATCGTTTCTTACCGTTAGTTAAAAATAAATGATATGTCAGGTCCTAAACAAAAATACATTGTTGGGTCTGATACGCATAAATGATATGTTGTGTTCAGTAAATGTGAACTAAGTCCAAGGATAAAAGTTTGAAAACAGCACTGTGCCAATCACAAAGTACCCAATGAAATAGTATTGAATGAGACGAGATTGAAAGTCAGGCATTCGACCTGATATAATAAATGTTTTCCATTTACTGTACATATTGTCAACTCCTTCTAAATTAGCTATTGACAAATGATGCGATGGTATTCTCTTTCCTGTACCAATTCGCCTAAAGTGTTCATTTATAACATTCTGATCAGAGGTTGGTGTTGGACTAACATTCATCTTGTAAGAACATATCCAGTACAAAACAGGACTTGCTGAAGCCAACAGTCTGGTAGATACTTGAATATGTACAAAAATAATACAGAATATGGACAAGAACAAGACATGAACTACATAGACAAACATTGTCGGGTCATTGGTCCCAAAATTTCTAGAATATTGCCTGGGTCTGTAAGGCATTTTAGTAGTGTAACCAAATATATTCGTTTTCAAACCAAGTCTGAAACATAATCTAAGATTATTTATAACATACGACATACAGTGATAAATTATAAGACACAAAATTGGTGCAGCTAAAATAAAGTTCGGAATTTGTTTTACTTTATAATACTTAAACATACCAACATCCCAATAGTGTGTCTGTATGTACGAGTATGAGAGAGGCAATGTATAGTTACACCACGGACTCTCAGCACTTCCCGGGAGGACATACTCAGGATTCAACAAAAACTCTGGCAGTTTATGCTCACTTTGGACACAGTACTTCAGATAGTTATAAGTTTGAACTAACAGGAATGGCAGCAAAGCTATTATCACAGTCAAAATTAATGCTACACTGGAAGTGAATAGTGGCAATAACAGAAAAGGTAATATTATTCGTCGCTTTAGTGTCCTATACTTATACATGATTTCAGGTAAAGTTCTTTCCACAACATTCTTAAAGCTTGTATAGACAATGAAGCCTAGATTCACTGAACCGTTTGATCTGGCTATCATTGAAAACCCTGCAGGCATCCCGCTCATAATGTCTATATTAGCAAACCTCAATGTTTCATTTTCTGTGCACTTGAGCATAGTACAAAATGACATCCACGCAAATAGTGTTTCTGAGTATGGTGCTGAGAAGAAAATGCTAGCTGGGTTGATACAGTACAATATGACAGCTTTGTAAGCCTTGCATTCACTTTTCAGAACACGAAGGCTCAGCATGTGTAGTACATCTGCTGATTTGATGAACATAACAACATTCACTACACTTGCTGAGATGAGCAACATACTGTGGAAATTTAACAATGTTCCGAACACACCACATAGTCCGTATGCAACATATCTTACAACTAATGGATATAGTGGAAAGAACGCTAAGCAGTTCTCGTATGTATATCCGTATTGTGCTATATGTATGAAATATTGAGCATCCCATCGTTTCATGCCTCCAAGAAGCTTGTCTACCACAGCATCTGCGTAGTTCTTCTGCAGCGTGGAGTCTTCAGGACTAATAAAAACGTTCGCATTGTGGTCAGGCACAACAAAGTTAGCAACTGCTTGCAATAAAATCACAACGACTCTTGAGGTGAATGCAAACCACAGAATCTTCTGTCTAGGCGAATACATCCTGCCTGAAAAATAAGAGTTCCACTGATTAGATGCCACACTATACCTAGTTTATTTTCCTTAGGACTATCAAAACATTATAAAATATAATTACCTTTAATCTACCGGGTTCATCCATAAATCAAAACAAAAACGAAAGATTATTTTCCATCGTTTTACTTTGCCGTCCGAATTGTCCGAATCTACAAAAAGTACTCTGTGGAATCTACCTTGCGGCAGCGCCTGCGCGCCGCGCGGCAGGCAACGAAACAAAACAAAACCAAAATATGACAGAAATTAATAAATGACACTGACTGAGCTTAATTATTACACTGACAAAATGACTGACATAACACAACAAAATGAAGTGTGTAAGACGTTTAATGTAATGCCACAACAAAAGAAGAAGAAGAAGTTTATTGTGTTTGCTTGGATCTAAATTCTCCACCGATCATTACTTCTCAGTCTTCTCACCACCGGTCATTCTCATCGTGCTAAGCTAAGGTCTAACAAAACGTGACATTGGCGAAATTGCGGGCTACACTGCAAAGGCCATAGACAAGAATTGAATTAGTTTATTGTGTGTATTGGGAGAGGGGGTCTCGGTGGCATTATTCCAGTCCGATTGCTGCGATTGCTCGTTGGAATGGGTACATTCCAGAAGCAGATTCCTTAGCCATCACCCAATAGCACATTCGCTTTTCAAATTAGACTAAACTGTCACTATGAAACCCGCTGTAAATACTGGACCGATTTGGATGAAACTTTAATTAACACATAGGCTATGTAGGTAACTCTTTATCCCGGAAAATAAACAGGATCAAACGGGACGCGGGCAGAAGCTACTAAGGAATAAGATAAATCTCTGGGTGATAAGGATGTATTTTGAGAGATCGCGCCCGTTTCAAGTAGGGCAATCTATGCGTTTCAATAGGGCATAGATTGTGGTATGCACAATTATCGCTTGCACATTATGCTAGAGACAGCGATTTCAGCATAGGTACTATAGGTAGGTACCTACCTATTTACTAAGTGTAGGTAAGTCGTAACTTAGGTACCTCTATTAGCAAATAAATACTCGTAATGATAATACTGCTGTGAGTACGTAGTACATACTACACTCGGCACGATGATAATAAAAAAGCAATTAAATTTTATTTTTTATTTAGAATATTTGCATTCCGTCACATAATAATATTGTTACACCCAGATTCAAACGATTAAAGACATTTGCAGCAGGTAATATCCATCACAGGTTATAAACATGTTTTTACAGAATAGGATACATTAGGTAACAATTAACAATTCAATTTCAGTTATTCTACAACTTGATTTCACCAAAGAGCTTGCCTTCTGTGAACTGTAAATACCTGTGATCGATATTAACTGCAAACGCTAAGTATGTGTGTGTATCTCTATATGATGCTGGTATAAACCAAATAAAACTATTGTAGGCAATTAACTTCCGAATACGGTCCATGACGACATAACTCTCATACTTTTTTACAACTTAAATTTAATATAATTACCTATAAAACCACTACAACAGGCTAAAACAAAAGTTTAATTTAATAGTTTTAACACCATGTTATGTTAAACTGTTTAGACACCTTGAAAAAGCAGCTAGTGTCAATAAAATCACGTTTTACGAACGAAAAACAATCGTCAAAAAACTGTGGAACCTATATATTTGTGACGTATATGAGTTCACAACTACTCTAGAAAAACTATACTTCAATACCTACATGAAACTTATTGCATGAAAAAATTTAATGGTGCTTATCCATTGCAGATATATTAAAATAAACCTACAGTTACATGTGTAGCTCCATGCTAACATATAATATAATTTAATAGTACAATAATGACAAAAGTACATAATATATTATGTAAGCCATAGTGAAATACAAAACACTTCTTACATGAAAATTAAAGTATTACAAAATCATGGTGATTTTATACCAAGCATGAAAAAAAATATTGTTTACTAAACCTATGTTTATACATAAATTTAGTATAATGCCTAAAAAGGAATGAATTTGTTATAATTATGTAAAGGAAAGTACACACGTAGTGATTAATAGTTACTTATTATATTTGAAAATAGTTATGAATGCTCTAATTTTACTTACACCATTGGCATTTTAAATACTTAATAATGTTGCGAAAACGGCTATGTGAGGGACGCTAGACGGCTATTTAGTATGCTGGAATTCAGGTTTGATAAGCAATTACTAACTGATAACTAATACAAAATACTCAACACAATAAATAAGTGATGAAAATTACGAGATGATTTTCGCAACATCAATTTATATTACTGAATATTATACAATCCATTTTATCCCTTTACCATTCAAACAATAAAAATATAGGCTTATTCTCTTCCTACAAACTAAAAAACCATGGAAAACAGTTACAAATTAATTTAATCCCATAAATACAAGTATAAAACTATATAAAAGTTAATGTTCAGTTTACTCACATTTTAGAAGTAAAGAAAGATGTCAATTGATTTTTTAAATATCTAATGCTAAATGGTTTGTAAAAAGAGAATAATCGACAACCACACGTACAGTTAATTCGTTCCATTATTTTTAGTTTTAGTATTTCGTAAATACCTATTATGAAAACTAACACCAAATATGACTACGAATGACGGAGAAAATACAATTACATCGCATACAACTTGCTAGTGTGATAGTTATAGCTACCCATTAGCGTTGGATCCTGCAATAATGTATTCACTTCACAAATTCTATTATCAAATGCGATCTAAAACACCGAGATAACTATAGAAGACGCATACAAAAGGCATTACAATAATCTAAAGTGAAAAGACAGTCACCGCAGTCGAAGTTAGGGCAATGGCCCAAGCCTGAGGCCCTTACCTAGTTCTTGACTCTTCTTAAAAATTGCACAAGCTAGAGGCCATCGCCCAAAGGTCACATTCCAAGCCAGAAGCTATTTCAAACAGTTGTTGAGAATAATACTTGGAGAATATGTAGATCAGAGAAAGAGACCCTCAGACGCGTTTGCTTCGTAACCCAAACAATTACGCGGTCAATGTAAAGCAATTGGCTTCATAATCAGCAAGTCAACACTAATATATAGCGCTCTTTTTTGCACTATTGTATGGAAATGAAAACGACGCACGATTTTAGTGACATGATGAACATGATTGGTCAGTGGGCGTGGCCACTTTCTGAAAAAGTTGGATGCGTTTTTATTGCTAAAGAGTACCACACGAAACGACCACAACACCATACAAAAGACTGACATTTAGCCGCAGTGTGCACGCGACTTACATTATCAGCGACCAATGACGTACGTTAATTTTCAAAACCGATCTGGTAGCAGCGAAATAGATCTACAGCTTTCATATTATAAAAACGCAAATTGAATCCGCAAGCGAAGCGAATAGCGACGCCTCTCTATTCAGAACTGGCTTAGTTGATCTGTTAGACTGTTTAAATAGATACCTGCTTACTTAAAATCGTTGCATTGTCTCTTACTAACAGGTTGTCAAACAGATAACTAGATTTTAATCAGCTTTTTAACAATTCAGCTATTATAAGTATGGCCCTTGATTAAGTTTATCTCGATGTCGACGGGACAGTACAACTGTACGCGGTATGTAAGCAGTAGCCGATGTAGTGGAACGAGTTTGACGCAAGAGCGTTAGCTCATCGAAAGCTGACCGAGAGCGAGTAGCCTTTCTACGGCAGCGTTCACGTCGCCGAACGTCGCTATCAGAGCTGGAACAAACAGTACACATAAATAAATATTCATGGTTATAATAACGCCTTCTATTCCCAAACTAAGCAGAATTTGTAGTATGGGAACTAGATTGCTGATATAATACTTATTATACATTTTTGTAAATACATACCTAAGATACATAGACATAGAACAAACTTCTTTGTTTGCCACATACAAATGTTTGTTCTCGGTGGGGATCGAACCCACGACCTACAGCACGAAAGGCAGAGCTAATACCGACTAAGCCATGACGCCTATCAAGGTCAAAAAGTTGTTTAATGGCTATAGTAATCGTATTTACAAACAAAAAATGTATACTAAGTATCAGCAATCTAGTTCCCACAGTACAAGCTGTGCTTAGTTTGGGACTAGAGGGTGTTGTGAGTAATATCGAAGGATATTCATTTTAGATATTTATTTACTTTTGACAATGAATAAAATTACCTTGCAGATTCGCTTCCCTGTTGAGGAATCCCATGGCGGTGAGTTGTTCTAACTGCTGTGAGTAGCGCTGCTCGGGCGGCTGCGATGTGTTTGTCTGGTTGTTTGACATAGCGCCGAACATTTGTTGCATGAACTAAAATGTACATGTACATGCACGTTAGTTTGTGAACTGGTGAATACTGGCGACGGGCTTTTTGGTCTACCGTCTTTATGGCTACTATGTTTACGTTTATTCATATTTTGCTATAGATTGAAAGGTGCAATTTTTATAAAACTATATACTTAAGTAAATTAATATTAAAATAATGTATAAATAGTCCATTAAAATAAATTCACATGTAAACGTACAACAATACATATTATTATCTTCTAAATATATAAAACTCTTTTGAAGCTGACTGACAATCAACGCACAGCCTAAACTATAAGTCGTAGAGGTATGAAATTTGGAGGGTAGTATCCTTATAGTGTAGGGGTGCACTAAGAAAGGAATTTTAAAAGGGCGCACCCTAAAGGGCTAAAATTACGATCAAAAATTTTAACCAAACAATGCGTTTTTTTAAATACCGTACATTGAAGACCCTTGAAAATTGGTATATAGATCCCTCAAATAAATTGACACGACAGGTGTTTCAGGATTATTATTTTTTTTCAAAATATAGTAATGTCACCTGTGAGAATAGCTCCGTGTCCTGAGCCTGGCGCGGCGGCTGCGAGGCGGGCGGCGGCTGGGCGGGAGGCGTGGCGCCCGCCGCGCCCGCGCCCAGCCCGAGGTTGTTCACGAGGCTGGGGGCTGCGGTGCGAAGCTGTTCCATGCCTTGCTGGATTTGGAGCAGCGCGTTCAAAGCCTGAGGGAAAACACGAGTTTATGATCGTGCAAGACACGTGGCCAAGTTTTTTAAATCTATACATTAACATTTTAATTAATATTATTATTTAATATTTTATTGCACAAAATTATAAATTTGTTACAAAGGGTGGACTTAATGCTGAAAGCATTGTCTGCCAGCCAACCCAAATTAGTATTATAAAGAGGAAAGATTTGATTGTTTGTTTCTTTGCATTGAATAGGCTCCGAAACTACTGTACTGATTTAAAAATTTCTTTCACCATTGGGAATCTCCGGGTGACAGCTATATGATATTTTCAAAAAAATTAGGGATACCTACTAAAACTTCAATACTGTAACACAAGGTGTAAAAAATAACCTAAAAAAAAAGACCTCCAAAATTCCTTACTAAGAAAATTTTGTTAAATACTCGTGCGAAGCCGGTACAGGCCGCTAGTTTAAAACAAGTGGGTAGTAAGGTAAGTAAAGGTTAGTGGTTCTTCTGAGTGCCAGTACCTGTGGATTAGACATCATTTGCTGCATCTCAGGGTTTTGGAGTTGGTTCAGCATTTGCGGCATCATAGTGCGGATCTGTTCTTGCAACTGAGGGTTGTTCGCGAACATTGGGTTCTGTAATCAAACAAGACTTGTGTAGACAAGTGACAAGGTTCTGCAATCTAGTACCTACTTTCTAGTATTTTAATCTTATTTTATGTGGTTTCCTATGTCAGTAGCTTTAGTAACTCACCTGGTTGATAAGCTGCGAAGCCATCTCAGGGTCAGCAGACATGGCTTGAAGCATGCTGTTGGTGTACGGCGCTGAGAGCATGGATTGCACCAGACGAGGGTTCTCAGACATTTGTTGAAGCAGCGATTGCATGCCGGGAGTGTTGATAAGTCCAGGGCCAGTGGGGGCGGCCCCGCCGGCGGGGTTGGCACCGCCGCCGCCACGAGACCACGGGTTTGGAAGTGGTTGCCGGTTTTCGGCACCTTGCTGCGGATTTGTGCCATCTAGGGAAGGTTATTTAAACAGTTTGATGGAATAAAATTTCTTCGTTTTGGGAGTTACCAAACCATTTGTTACAATTACTTAGAAATTTTCACGAAGATCGAATCGGAGCAACGATATCAAAAGATAAACAAAAAAAGACCGTAACGTCACATTAGCTGATTAGGCCTGGGCCAGTATCCTGAAATCATAGGGAAACTCCAAGAACTGTGAGTGCGCTTCTACAAAAAAGAAGTGTTGAACTTACCAGAGTTGTCAACTAATCCCGAGAACGGGTTTCCAGCAATGCTGCTTGCAACATTAAGCATTGGCTCCTGTATGTCTCTATACATGCGTTGCAATGCATTGTAACCTCCTGCAAAGAAATCACTTATTTAGTAAAACTAGTATGTTTTTCTGTTTGTAAATATTACCATTGCAAAAGCTGCATTGAATCTTACCTGGTATACTCTCAAGATTGGACAACGCTCGGTCGTGTGAGCGCATAAGTTCCTGTAACATGGCGGGGTTGCGAGCTAACTCCATTGTTTGCCGCAGAAGTTCTGGGTTGTTCAGCATGTGACTGATTTCTGGGTTTCTCTGTAACAAATAGTGATTAAAAGTAACAATAATCATCATTATATATCAGCCTAAAGAAGTCCCAATAGACATAATTATATGTAATACATTGGACGAAGAACCGCCAACTTCCGGCGAACGATCACAATAACAACAAATTGTGTTTATTTGGCCTTAAGCCATCATTTCATTATGATAGATTATCGCACACATCGACGACATCAACACGTGTTGTTTGTCGCCAAACTCCTGTAGTAGGTACATGTTTTCACATACCATACTAAGATTACCTACAATCTGTAGGACCATGGTCATATAATATGGATGGCAGAGGGCTAGTTGATAGAAACTCCCTGGTTGAGGCATATTTGGATCTGCCTTTCATTTGTCTTCTTCGAACAAGCTCTCTCTGCTGGACAGTATGCATACAATAGCCGTGTAACCATAACTTTCTAGATAAACCGAACTACACAACTAAGTTTATAAAAAATAATATATTGTTGGTGAATAAGACTATGCGACAATAGACAACTTTGCATATGAAAAATAAATAGTACTCACAGACATCAAGTCCTGCATCTGAGGGTTGGATGTGATGAGACTCCGCATATTCTCAGGATCGTTCATCATTTGCTGTACAAGTGGATTGTCCAGCACTTGACGCAGCATGTCCGGATTTGAAAGCAGCTCTTGTTGCATACGCGCCTGGAATACACAAGAAGTTATTAACCTTGTGTAGCATAGTGTTTCTTTTTACTGAAGAGAGTTATAATCATACTAGCTTCCGCCTGCGACTTCGTTCGCGTCCCGTTGGTTCCCGTTGATTTTCTGGGATAAAAATTAACCTATGTGTTAATCCAGGTCATGGACAATATATGTATATTCCAAGTTTCATCCTAAACAGATCAGTAGTTTTTGTGTGACAGAGTAACAAACATCCATACATCCTGACAAACTTTCGCGTTTATAAATTAGTAGGATTTTGTATAAAGAAAGTTGTGTGTAAGGAATACAACAATACAAGTAGTGTCCGGGTAGACACTGATGGTGTCAACGTAGTTTCAAGTAAAAATATAGCTCACCTGTAAATCCATAAATGTACTCTGACCTAGACCCAAGCTTTCCAACCCAGCCAGACCTCCGAGAGAATTCAACCCAAATGGTGTGGCTCCAATGTCCGCTGCAGAAATATACAATGTGATTAAATAAGACCAGCCTCCCAAGCACCGTTCTTGTCGATCGCATAATTTGACATTTAGAATCGTCAAAATTAGTTTTATCAACAGTTGCGGGTAGGTTACAAACTTAGTCGATCGGTAGACAAATTCGTGAAATTTTAATGAATTGGCAATGGTGTATGTTTACTATGTTTTGATTCTGACAAACGAAAGTGAACCTTATTTTGACGATCATAAGGCATCGTTAAAATTTGTCGACAAGAGATCCGTACTACCATGGCTTTAGCAATCGACAACTAAGCGATCGATAAGAACAGTACTTGCACTGCAGTCCCAATAACTTTTTCCATTAACACTGTTGGTCAGAGAAGTTGTTCATATTGTATAAGTATTATATCAGCAATTTAATTCCCATAGTACCAGCTTTGCTTAGTTTGGGACTAGCTAGAGAGTGTTGTGTGATGTGTCCAAAAATACTTATTTATTTATATTGATGAGTAGGTACTTTAACCCGAAGTTTTAGGGAATTAACTTATACCGTTTGTATTTTATTTATGAAAGATCAGAGTCCATTTACAGAGAATTCAATAAAATAGTTGTGTTGTGTTTTTTAATGTCTTGTTCCAAATCACTTTCATTCAATGTTAATTTTCTCATAAATCTATGAATATTCAATTACAAATTAGCTGTAATAGATATTACAATTACATTTCTTCTAAGTTTATTGGTGGGTAAATGAAAGTGTGGTTGTATAGTGAGTTTATTAATGACATGGACAGACTAATGCTTTTGTTGTTTCATTGCCCTTATTGTTTCACAATCTAATTTCAACAACTTGCGCTGTTCCCACAATCACCATATTGCCATTTTCATCAGAATGTGGAATGAAATAATGGTTTTTGATTAGAAGTTGTTGTGATTCACTAAATAGGTATTGAATATTGTCACTGATTGATAAAACAGTACATACATAAGAGTAAACACAATTTCTGTGGCTGTTCTGTTATCAGTAAAGTCAATTGACATAAGCTCGTCATACCTGGAGGACGGCGAGCGGCTCCTTCAGGCTCCGGTCTCGGAGGTGTTTTTATCACAAGGTGAACCGTCAGACCATCCTTGATGTTATGCTGCTTCAGAGAATCACCATCATTCATAATCTTCCCGGCAAAGATCAGGCATAATTGTTCCGGTTCAGCACCGAATTTTGGGGACAAAACTTCCTTGAACTGAAACATTATACATTGCCGAATCATTAGATATATTTCGTCACTGATTGCGTGTCCAATATTCAATGATATTACGCCATGAGTTGGGTTTCTGGCGGCGCCGTTCTCACCTTTTTGATGTCAGCATCCTCTTCGATTTCCACTTGTTGTTTTTCCTTTGGTGTTTTTACTGTGATAGTAATTTTTTTGGCTTCTTGTCCCTCTGCCATTTTGGCAAATAAAGAATGACTCTGTACTTTGGCGGAATAGCAGAAAAATTACGAGAAATTGTAGAATTTGACTTGCGTTGATGAATTGACGGATGCGAGTGTGGGTTCAATGGAATTTACAAAATGACTTCCAGAACATCGGTTATACAAAAACCTGTTTTATATCATCGTAATAAGATTCATTACATTTGTGTAGCAAAACTTCCGTGAAGCTAGCTACAAATACGAGACAGCCATGTTTTGCTTATTGGACCAAAATATAAAATTTAAAAAAAAAACACATCCCTGTGTGACCAGTGTTGCCAGTAAAACCTACTGAATGAACACAGAGTAAAAAACTACAGATTCAAAACGCCATACCACAGATTCAGAACCGATTTCAGCTTTTCCGGAAGTATGAAAATTTCAACGAGAAAATGAAAAGAAAAGCCCGGAAGTGGTTTATTTGACTTGACGGCTGACATGAAACAAAAACAAAAAACAGTTTTCAATAATGTATCTTGCAAAATTTTAATGAAATTACTACTTCCAAGCAGTTTGGTATGTGCAATGTGTTTTACAATCTAAGAGATGGTGGAAACAACACAAAAAATATATTTTGTATCTTTTTCAGCTCTGTTCTGGTTTTTGTTTCAGGTCTCCGTTGTTAGGCGACTCTTTTACAGTGAGACTTATTTTATGCCGGAAGATGTCCAATAAAAGCTTTTAGACCTTTATCCGTGAACCTATACGCACCAGATGGAGGTATTGGTAGTCCAAACCATAAGCGATTCTTGGATATTTACTAGCAAAAGTAGGTGTAATAATATTTAGTTTCTTTCAGGTAGAGTTGCGAAATACTCTATTGACTGATGAGGATCTACCATCTGCACACAGTTCAAAACAAACATTCACAGTAGCTAAAAGAAAAAATGATAAAATGCAGGGTAACTAAACTATTATTTTACTATTATTTATTTATTTAATTTGAGATTCATCACTTTAAATAGAGACTTTAAAACGCCTAGATCCTACGAGTTTATTTCACTCAAGCGTTAGTACCCTAGTTGCAAACCTCTAGCCAAAGGTTTGACGATACCTACCGTGCTTGGGGATTACAGCAGTGCCTGTACTTAACTCTAGCCATCTAGAGTTCTTAAGAATTCAATTCCCACAAGATAATAGACAAAATACATTTCCTACTGCCATTCCAATTGAAAGACAAAATAATTTCAATATCAATTTATTTAGATAAAAATAAAATAACATAGGTAGGTAACCTAGGTATAATAATGTCTATGAATCTAGATAAAAGAAACTGTCCGCGCACGGACACCATAGGTTTCTAATAGATCCCGTAAATGTTTATAATTGACCTTTTAATCAATTTAAATGAACCTACAGTACCTAATAACCCTTTAGTAAAATAGGAGATAGAGGGCACTGTTTACAATCATTGGCTAATTGTATAATTGTGCCTCTAAGATATAGGTCAGGCCGCGACAGAAACTCTAATAAAAAAAAACCTCATTACTGCTATTGCTAATTTAATGTTGATACCAGATGATGAGAAAGTAACATCGGAACAGCAAGCTAAAGAGGAAAAGGAACAAGCTGAGAACATAGCAACAATGTTGATGCGCAATTACGACTCGAAACTTTACGGCGAAGACGATACATCGCAACCTACCTCCCGCACTGCGCCGATTATACCCATGGAGGTCACGAGGAAGAAGAAGAAACGAAAGAGGTCATTCTTATCACTAGCTTCCGTCATAAGTTTGGGATAAAATGTTGCCAAAATGCTATTTCAGATAATAATTAACGTAACTTCGGGTATCAGCTAGTATTTATACTGGAGTCGTTCTATTACACACGCTATGGCAAGTTTATAGGAAGTAAGCTTTAATTAGCACTAAACACCATGTAGGTACACGTTTCACCCAAATCAGTCCAGTCAGTACAGCATGATTCAGCGTCATCAAAGAGCTCAACTTTTGCTTAATAGATAGGTACCTACCTACCTAATAACTATAGGTACTAAAATATGGTACCTACAGATTTTTTAAATCATCTCACTCAAGCGTAGCAGTATTGCTATAAGCTAAAGATTCCTTCAACGCGCTGTTATATAGTTAATATGCTCTTTTAACTATCTGATTTTTTTTTACGAACTTTATGAACTAGTGAAGTTCGAACCAAAAAATATATATTAGTACATTATGGTACTAGTGTGTATCATTGGTGATTACCGTCGAGGTGCCATTGAGACCCGAGCCGTAGGCGAGGGTCTTAAGAAAGCCGAGAACGGTAATCATCAATACACACGTGTATCATACGACGTTTTTCAACACACTTGTGAATAAAATAACTATAATTTCAACAGTGAAAACGCGTTGCGAAAAATGTTTCGCTATGGCGGGAAAAATTAATCAGTTTTCCTATGCGCGCGCAATGCGATCGGCCACCCACAGACTAAAGGGATGAGGTTTTTTTTTTATTTATTTTCCGCGCTTAGGGTTTGCGCCTATTCTGCCACGTAAAAAATAGGGAATTTAAAGTTTTCTTTTATTACAGAGAAAACAAAAGTTATATTTGAGTGAAAGTTTTATTTATTAAACACGTACGAATTAAAATTATCTATTTAAATAAGAAGTTGCATGAAAATGAGCAAGCAATAGGAACATTCATTTATTTGTTCTATTGAACACGATCTTTTTTTTGAATAAAAATTTTTTTGTAACAAACCTACTCAACCAATAAAATTTAAAAAAAATTCTATAACTCACTAGTGAGTTATAGCAATGAAAAAGTCACAGTTTGATTATGGGTGTCATTATGTGCCTAATTGCGGTGACCATAGAGCCACTTTATGAGCAAGTGTGTTGAAAAAACTTTTTTTCAAGTCACGACTGCGACTGTCAACTGACAGCGTTAAACGTAATACGTTAAACAAAGGAGGAATAGAGAGAGACAGCGTTTAACGCGTTAAACGTTTAACTCTCCTGGGGAGGGGTAATAGAAAGAGACAGAGCGAGAGTGATCACATACGGAGACCCCCCCAAAACGCAAATGGCACTCGAAGTAGAACCTCTTCCGCGCGAAGGGACTCCACGCACTATTTTTTTCACAAGAGTTTTTAAATACGCTTAACAAAACTACTAACTGGTACGTCTCAGAGTGATGTACCTACAAGGCAATGCATTTTTGCAGGCAGAGGTTATCGTAAGTAGGTAAGCTCTAACACTAAGTGTATTATGTATCAGATCCCAAATATCAATCTGCCTAACAAACTGTCGCTACGAGTCAATCCGTAAGGTGGCGAGTGCGTTCGGCATGCGAGAGGTTTCAGAAGAGGACGCGTGGAACTTCTATTGGACCGACATGAGCGTGTCTGTGGAAAGAGCTAAGGAGATGAAGAGATTTCAGAGGATTAATCACTTCCCCGGCATGTTGGAGATTTGTAGGTGAGTGGCGATGCTTTCTATTGCGCGTCAGATAAGACCAAAACGTTTTTTTAATATAGGTACCTAATGTTTATTAACTTAACGTAAATATAGCGTACATAGTACCCATGTAGGCTTATGCCAGCAGTGGGTAAAGTCGGACTGTGGATGATGATGATGATGACATAGTACCTGTCTACTGATATCAGTTTGAAAAAGTCCACTGCTGGAATCCGGGCCTCTTCTTTAGGTTTCGTAGTTTAATTAGACTTACATCCGTACGAATGTAGCTACTATAACGTAGCACCGCTACATATGGCGTAGCTTCGTATAGCAAAGCTATGTTACGTGCGTAGCGGCTACGTAGCACCACCGCTACAACTCGCGTAGCTTGGTACACTGCTACGTAGCACAGCTACAACTAGTTTAGTTTCGTAGAGGACCGCTATGCTACGCGCGTAGCTGTTGCGTAGCTGTTGCGTAGCACTACTACACATCACGTAGCGCTGTAGAACCGACTTGTGCTACGCGCGTAGCTGCTACAACTCGCGCTACGTTTGTTGCAGCACAGCTACGTGCGTAGCGCGTATCTATTTTGTGAGGAATTGTTTGTTTTATTTTGATGATTATTTATTTCAGGAAAGACTTATTAGCGAGGAATTTGAATAGAATGCAAAAAATATATCCAAAAGAGTACAACTTCTTTCCGAAAACTTGGTGTCTTCCAGCAGAGTAAGTTCTATTTTTTATCATTGTTAATGGGCACATGATATTTGCTGGGAGTTAAATCCATATACTTCTTACTTATTTCTTCGAACATAGTCTATAAAATGTTTCTATTAACTAAAAGTATTTACTATTTATTGTTATAGTTTTGGTGAAGCGTTGAACTACAGTAAATCGCGTAAGAACAAGACATTCATCATAAAGCCGGAGTGTGGGAGTCAGGGACGCGGCATCTATCTCACAAAGTCTCTCAAAGATATCAAACCTACTGATAAACTTATCTGTCAGGTAACTAAAGACCGCGGCCTGCTAAATTTTGCCAAACTATATTTTTTTTTAATTTCACCTTTGATTGAGACCTTCATACGGAGAGTAAATTAGGAAGATGTTAATTTTGCAGTATAAGGGTCCTTTTCCACCACAGCTAAGCTACGTCGACCGACGATTCTTGAAGGCCATTCTGAGCCCGGTTTTGTTTTGTTGATCGAAACGCATATCGAGAAGCGACTTGCGAGATAAGCGGGAGAGTTGCACACTATTTTTCTCCATACAAAAACTGCGAGTTTCTTGATTCTCGCTGGTCGCAAATCAACACGACTACGGGCTCTGTTAGCTAGTTTAAAAATATTTTTTAATATTTCAGGTGTACTTGTCGAAGCCTTACCTCGTAGACGGATACAAATTCGATATTCGAGTTTACACACTAATAACTTCATGCGATCCATTGAGAATTTTCGTTTATAATGAAGGACTTGTAAGGTAAGAAAAAAGTTTGTTTAATCTTACGACAAAATCGTACGGCAGGCAGAGTTAACTTTGTAAAAAAAAATAACATAGTTTTTACAGCATTTCTTTTCATTTTGCCTGTACAATGACAACTTTGACCGTTGTCAAAGTTCGGTATTGGCACTGCCTTTCTCGCGGTGGGTCGTGGCGTGGGTCCAATCTCCACCGAGAACAAACATTTGTATGTAGCAAACATAGGTGTTTGTTCTATGTCGAGTGTTACTATGTATTATAACCAATTAACCATTTATTCACAAAAAATAGGATATAAGTGTTCTACCAATCTAGTTCCCATAGTACAAGCTTTGCTTAGTTTGAGACTAAAGGGCGCTGTGTGAAATGTCCGTGAATATTTATTTATTTTAGATTTGCAACGAGTCGATACGCCGATCCCAATGTGAATAACACGACAAACGTATTTATGCATCTAACTAACTACGCTTTGAATAAGCACAGTCGAACTTATGTCTACGATTCTGAAGCTGGCAGTAAGCGGTACGAATTTAAACAAAAACATTACTAGGATCTGTTTCATTATATTTTTCATCGACTTTAAAAGAGGAGGTTATCAATTCGATTGTTTTTTTAATGTTTGCTATATCATAATGCCGTCATTTAGGTATAAATCGATTTGAAAAAACTTTTTTTCATTTGAAAAGATATACCTACCTAGGTACCTACTTACAGAATGGTCCCATGATCATCAACTTGATTAAAATATTATGTTATTGAAATTACTTCATAGAAATCTAGCTTCCAGCCGCGACTTCGTCCGCGTTCTGTTTGATCCTGTAGATTTTGCGGAATAAAAAGAAATCCAGGTTACGAACTATATATATTCCAAGTTTCATCCAATTCGCACCAGTAGTTCCAGAGAGATTGAAACACAAACATCTAAATATATAAACTTTGACATTTATAATAGTGATGGGATTTAAAACTTCCTTCAATCGATAACTCAAGGCTACTATTGCAGTAGATATCGATCAGCTAGTCCAGTAATACGTACACTTTGCCCATTAGCAAGATATCGACACTGAACAAGATTCTGCTATCACAAGGCATCGACTTGGACCGACTCTGGCACTCCATTGACCAGGTCATAGTGAAGACTATTATATCCGCGTGGCCAATACTCAAACACAGCTACCACGCGTGTTTTCCTTCACATGATATGGTTACTACTACACATGTTTTCATTTTACTTAACGCTTGATGTAGATATAAGTTTAGTTTGGTTTCCATGAGCATTCTTCTATAGGTATATCTGTCTAGAGCCGCGTGGTCAATATTGAAAGACAGCTACCACGCGTGTTTTTCTTCACATGATATGGTGGCTTATGCTCAGTAAGGCAGAAATTGTATTCTAATAGGAATGACGTCAGTTTGACGAAAGCTTGTTTCACGAGATATGACGTCATCATATTAGAGTATAAGATCTCTGCCGAAGTGAGCTTAAAGTCTATGGTTACTATACTACCTATACACGTTTTTATTTTACTTTTGGCTTTACGAGTATGTAGTTGAGTTTGGTTTTGCAAGGACCTACTTCTGTATTTGTGCTTTAGAAGTAACAATGGTTGATTTAAACATAAAATAGCTATTTTTATACTGCTAGATAGACAAGCGTACGGCCTGCTTGGTGGAGAGTGGAAAAGAAAGACTAAAGACGTGATTCCATAAAACATAAGATAGAGTAGTGTAGGCTCTCTTTTTCGATTAGTTAAATGTACTTTTTATCTTTTTTTATTGACATAGGCACACGACCTTCTTTTAGATTTTCATAAACCGCAGTATGGCCGCAGTTTAAATAAATATAAGGGGTGGGTTTTCTTTACTAAAACTCTCCACTAGGTACATATTTTTCTCAGCACACTATACATTTTACATGATAGGTAGTTAGTTCCACACACGGCATAACAATTTATTTTTTGGCAGAAACTGATGTAGAATAATCACATTTTCAGGTCCATGCCTGCTTTGAAATACTCGGATTTGATATACTTCTTGATCACAAACTACATCCTTATATTTTGGAGGTAAGAATTTAACTATAGTTACATATAGGTTTTTAAATACCTACCTATGTGTAGGTACAGTTGACCACAGCTGCCTTCAAATTCGAACCTGATTAGATTAGATCAAGATTATAATAGAACTTCCATCCCGTACATGCAACGTGAGTTTACCTATAAGTACATCACTGCAGTTAGCCATAAAGAGAATACTAGGTACCTACTAACTTCTACTATACGACTCCTATGAGTATCAAGAATCTTAGAAGAGATCTGTGTAGTCAGAGTTTTCTTTGCGGATTTGCGAAATGAGTAAAATCAGTTTTTGTTTTACTACCTACTAAGTAGGCAAACAAGCGTACGGCGCGCCCAATGGGAAGCGGTTATCGTAGCCTACGGACGCATGCAACACCAGAGGTATCACATGCGTGATGCCCACCATTGAAGAATTTTAAAACACCCTTTTTGAAGTGCCACATACTGTTTTCGTTACACTACGTAGTTTTTCTCTAACTATCGTAGAGTCGGCTCTACGGGCTCTATGTGGTCTTGAGCCTGTTTAACTTCTTGAACATTTCCAGGTGAACCACTCTCCAAGTTTCCACACAGACACGCAACTAGACCGGGAAGTGAAAGAAGGATTACTTACTGACACGTTCACAATGCTCAATATCTGGCAGTGCGACAAGAAACGTGTTTTAGAAGAGGATAGGAAGAGGATACGCGATAGATTACTGCAGACTAATAAGTGAGACAACAATACTTCTGTAGCCTTAGTAAATAAATGTTAGAATTCGTGCAGGCCGGAGCAAGAATCAAAAGATGCTCAAAAGAATTCAAAGAATTGTGAAAATATTTCAGATTTTCAGAGTTCACGCCGACAGAAGAGCAGAAAGAACCCGAAAAAAGTCCGTGGCAAACTCAGATTCAATGGGAAGAAACGCATCTTGGTAATTACAGGTATGTTCCTTTAGTTAAGATAATGTTTAGAACAAACTAGCGGCTCGTCCCGGCTTCGCACGGGTATTTTAGGTCATTTCTTACACCTTGGGTTACATTATTGGAGTTTAAGAAAGGATCCCTAATTTTTTGAAAATATAATTTAGTCTGTGTCACATAGCTTTTCAACGGTGAAATAATTTTTCAAATCGGTCCAATCGTTTCGGAAGCTATTCAATGCAAACGAACAAACAATCAAATCTTCCCTCTTTATAAAACTAGTATAGGTAACATAGAACCACACAGTTTATATTTATACGTAAACCTGGGATTACAATTTATAAACAGAAGCTGTACAGTCCACCGAACCGTTTCAACTAGCATATGCCTAGCGACATAAGACTTTAAAAATCCACCTAATAAGTTTAAATCGTCCACCGTCTTGCAGGCGGGTGTATCCAGTAGGCGAGCAGTATGCGTCACTGTTCCAACAGCCGTCAGGTTCTCTGTACACCGGCACGGCGTCATCGCGCGCCCGCGGCGATTGTACCAGGATACAGAGGGAGGAATTCCAGGTATTGTTGATATTGGAGGAATTGAGCTGAACGATCCCTAAAGGTTTTATAGCGCTGACCTTGAATGCGCAGAATTTTAGGTCTTTTCAGCTGCGTAAAGCACCCCTCCACTTTTTTACTTTCTAACCATGACCGGATTGTATTAGATTTAAAAAAAATGTATGTATAAGTATTATATCATCTAGTTCCCATAGTACAAGCTTTGCTTAGTTTGGGACTAGAGAGCGTTGTGTGATATGTCCAAGAATATTTATTTATTCTCAAAGTGAGTACCAAGAAATCTAAGAAGATCTGACTGCCACTTTGTGTTGTTTTTCTCTGGGTAGAGGCTTTTAGGATAATTGTAACTTTACAGCAAACCAAAGCAAAAGCAGAAGCTCTCAAGAAGCCCTCTCAGTCTAAAACTCTAAAAGAGGGAGATAAAAAACTAGAAGAGGCTAGCACGACAGGGAGCACGGTCACCGCCACAGTGAGCACCGATAAGACTTCCAGTTCTAAACCTAAGGCAAAGGAGAAGGACAAAAAGAAGGAGAAGGAGAAGACGGAGTCGGAGAAGAAGCAACTGACGGCTAAACCTTCGCTTGCGCAGCAGCCTGTGAGTACCTTTGATTTTGTGTTCTTTAAAGTTTGGCAAAATTCACTTCAAAAACGCAGAAAGAAGGTTCGCAATTCGTGTGGCCCCACCAGTGGGCCAGCTGGTGGGCTCGATGGGAATAACCCTATTTTTTTAATGTTTGTTACCTCAGAGAACTGATTTCAAAAAGTACTAGAAAGTAATAGGTACTTTTGCCGTATAGTTAATCTGTCAAATCTAAAATCTGATTAATGCACGAACCTGTCGAGAAGTGATTAGACAGATTCGTAAATATGCTGAATTAATCTGTCCTACGCCGAACAAAGGAATCGGAGGTGTTATCATATAGCATGATGTACCTACTAACCAAATTAAATATTCTCAAAGTAGTAAAAATAAGTTGTTTTTAGATTCCTGAGAAAGAACACAAGCCCGCGTTTGTGCTAAACTCGTTCGAGCCTGATCCTATAGTTGAAAAGGAGGAACGTGAACGAGTCAATTTACTGGCGCAGCGCGATTTTCTCATCAGAAGCTATGGAATGTTAGAACAGGTGAATGTCTTGCTTCCTCTAATTTTCAGATACTTTTAGGATTATTATGCTCTCCTGGTTTTTTTGTCACAAACGTAGCTATAAAGCTAGTTATTTTATTTTGAATTAGTAAACGATTTAAGTTGTTACATTTTACAGCAGATATTTTCCTTGTACAGATTTATTTGGTCATGAAAAAAATGGGAACGTTGAGGCCAGAAGATGAACGTAAATATGGTGTATATGGACGTCTATCCCTCGTTTCTAACTCTCCCAAGGTAAGGAAACCACAACAATGTTCTGAAGCCATTTCATCATATTTTGTATATTTATCAGCTGTTGATATGGCACGTTATGGACGAGAGATGGTTAGCTTCGGTTCAAAGATACTCTTCTATTGTATTTCACTGCATACAGGCAATGATGGAGTTAACCCCAAATACTTGCGTCCACGATGTGCCATGGCAATTTTAGTACAGCACCCTTTGTTGGCACCACACAATGTTTATGATTTGTAAAAGGTTTATCATTAATGAATTGGCTCTTTGAACATTGCGAAGTTTAGTTTATTTTAAATATCGTGTTTGCCAACAGAAGGCGTGATCTACGTGAAATTGCTAGCAAAGAAAAAAATAGACGTAAGCAACCAGAAGGGATCAGTTTAAATTTTGTGTACAGACCGTCATCGCAAACAAGATCAAAAAGTCCAAGAAACACAACCCGCACAATCATGGTGATACCCCGGACGACGGTAAGTGAATCCCAGCCTTTAGATTTCTATAAAATAAAATAGATAAAATGTTCGACTCTTTCAGCTGACGTAGTCTTACTTCACAAAAGGTATATTTTCCCGAAACGTCTTATATTTTATTTGTTAAAATGCCTACTTTTAGAAGAACCAATTCTCCAACTGTATATTTTCCAAAATAACAAGCGCGGATTAGAAAACCAATATGAGTATACCCCACAAGACTAATATGAGACAATTATGGTCCTTTGAACATTTGAATCTCCCTCAGACATCCACAAGGTATCTTGAGTATTCATGAGTAGGTAGATTCCAGGTACCAAGAGATGAGAGATCTACCGTGCTCGGGAATAAAGTTGTGACCCTATTTAATTTAAAATTTGCAGTTGTACCGCTATAACTATGTACCTTGTTGTAATTATAATTTCTTGTCTAGTTTTACGCGTCCAATGTCGGGACGCGGTGATATACGAAAGGCCGTTTCCAGTGACTGATATTGCAGACCGTTCTACGAAGACGCATCTCGTCAGAACGGCCTACACCATGTGGAAAATAAACACGTTAGTATTTTATCCACAATCATGCTAAAAATACTTATAATTACTTTTAATACGTTCATTGGTTTTATATACAGTCAATATAAAAAAGTGGTGATTCCACAATGTTATCCAAATACATCCATTTTTATTGCGTGTAGTCGAATTTCAAAAATAAAAGCTCGACTTCAGCTTCTAATGCTGATTGTCCTGAGCGAAGTTCTCTATTTTTTTTTATTTCCGCATCATAATAGTTATATTTTATTTGTGTTAGTATATTTATCCTAACTACCTACATCTGAATGAAAATACCTGCGGTTAGTTTGATTAGAAGTGTGATAGCTATTTCATTTTTCAGTTTAGCAGCGCCGCCGGTTCCCGTTCCTCTCCCAAAATGAGCAAACTTTGTGATACGCCTTGTGAAGTGAATGTGTTCATAGTGCCATGTACGCTCTATACGAGCCTATAAGTATGGTACTACGCCAAATGTAAAAGCTAACGTGAGGTACTTACTGTAAATTTGCTTATTACCCAGCTATGGCCCAGCCAAATAGTATAATCCTATTCATAAGTTAATATTATTGTAATCGATTTTAAATCTTGTGCTAACTAAAATTATGCTACTTTATCCTATTTACGCTGAAATTCTAGTGCATAGAAAAATAAGAAAAAGCTGAAAGAATGTATTTACTATATTGTTATAAATCGTATTATCTCTACTTCATTATTACTCAATTGTGCGTTTTGCAAAAATAATAAAAATATTTTTTATATCAAAATTATATTCTTTTCATTTATGTCAGTTTATACACTTTATTGCAGATTAATCAAAGTAAAAGTCCTGCTTTATTTGATCATTTTTCTCAAATGGTAATAACCTTGCATAACAAATTTATAAAAAAAAATCTTACCATTTCCATGTTTAGACTAATATTAGATAAAAATTGCACTTCAGTCATTAAACTAAATTCATGGCAGTTTTGCAGTCAAACGAATATCATCAGAACTGCAGTCTTTTAGCTAGTGAGCCTCCATCAATGTTTTCAAGTAGTTTTCTCTTTAGCGAGGGTTTCTCGGCTTCCATCTTTGTGAATGTGGATGGCATTGGTAGCTTGTTCCCCACTGTAGGTGCTGGTTTGTTGCTGCAATTATAAAACAAAACTTACAACTTACAGCTCCTGCTGCGGTTTCGCTCGCGTTGTATATCGTATGCATGTAGGGAATCATGTTTAAATCAAATGATGATGCGTGAATACGCCTATGAATATTTATTTATAAAAAACTGACGTTTTAAGTCTCATTAAATTTAGTATATTACTAGCGTGCCCGCGACTGCATCTGCGCAAGATTAGAAGTGCAATTTACTATGCGAAATCTTCTAGGTGTTTCTGAAGAGTGCGCGTCCCGTTAGATCCCGTTGATTTTCCGGGATAAAAAGTAGCCTATATGTGTTAAGCCAGGTGACGGATAATATATATTCCAAGTGTCATCAAAATCGGATCAGTAGTTTTTGCGTGAAAGAGTACTTACTTGTTCGGCAGACTTGTTTCCGCAACTAGGCCACAGCCGGGCCCTTTTGCGTGAAAGAGTAACAAACATCCTTACAAACTTTCGCGTTTATAATATTAGTAGGATCTACCTAGACCTTACCTAAAATACGGCATCTGCAATGCCTGCGTGCAGTCGCATCGACTAGGCGGGTATAAAGATAGTAAGCTCTCCAACAGTTGAATGAGATCGTCCGACGCCGCACTGAATATATGCCTCAGTTGCTGGGCAGGGAATTGCTTGAATTGTACATAGTCTGTCAAACTTTTCATACCCTGGAATTAATCAACCATTTAATTTCATTATTGAATTGATATCGCATTATCAGAATATACAATGTTCAATGTTAATTTCATCATCATAATTTTAAAATATTTTAAGTTTTCTCCTTGTGTTTTCCCTGAGAAGGTTTATCTCACTAATCAATATATTATTAGCTATTATTGGTAGAAAAGTAATGTTGCCTAATTAAAACTAATATTAGTAGAACCATGACTATAGTTGTGAAACTTACAGGCCAAATCTCATCATTGGGTGTTCCAAACACCTGGAAAATACGAGACAGCTGGTCCAGGTCTGACTCGCCAGGTAAGAAGGGTACCCGCAATAGCAGCTCAGCCAAGATACAACCTATTGCCCACATGTCCACACCTGTGCCATACTGTCTTGCGCCAAACAATAGTTCTGGTGATCTAAAAGTTTGAGGCTTTTTAATTTCACTATATTTGTGCAAATAAGTGATTGTATACACACTATAAGCGCGTGTACACTCAACTGCAGTTGGCAGGGAAGTGGGCATGAGCATAGTCTAAACACGATCATGCCTCTGTCATGCCTGGCATGTTCATGCCCTTGCTCCTATAAGAATAAGGGCGATGTTGCTGTGGCAATAAGTCCGTATTTAACCGCGGCAATAATGCCGGCAACGGCATGGACTAAGTGTGCAATTTGTAGTTAATGTTTTGTAGTAAGTATTTTTATCATATTAGTAAAGCATTTTGACTTTTATCTTTTTTTTAGCTTAATTTATGTTTACCGACATACAAGGATACAAAATAACTCCACATCCTAATAAACAAAACAGTCTTACCTGTACCACCTAGTGACAACTTGATGTGTATTTATCCTTGTTGGAGACCCAAATGCCTTTGCTAGACCAAAGTCACCAATCTTCAATATCCCTTCTCGGTTTATAAGCAAATTGTTGGGTTTTAAATCTCTGTGCAAAATCCAGTTCTGATGAAGATATTCTAGTCCTTTCAGAGTCATAATCGTGTATGCTTTAACATTACCAGGAGTAAGTACTATATTACTATCCTTAACTATTATTTCTAAGTCAGTGTCCATGAAGTCAAATACAAGAGACACATTTGATTTTTGTCCAAATACATCTGAAAATAAAAGAAAATTTATGATGAAACAACTGTATTCATCAGAGGAGTACCAGAGAAGTATTTATGGTCAATGGTAGGGAATGGGGCAAACAAGTAAATGCTGCATTGTTACATTTAGAACCCCAGTCACATGGGCTAAGTGTAGAATCACAACAATCCCCATGATTGAAACAGCCAATTTAGATTAAGTGCTAAGAGATCACATTCTGAGGGCAGATGTTTTTCTATGATCAGATAAGGTGGTGCTAATATACCTATTGTTGTAATTTAAATTAAACAAAATTAATTCAAGCTGAATTGAGGCAGACCCAGGATTACTATCTTAAAGGGGCTTGGCTCAGTTATAAAGGTTTGACAAATCCTGTTCCACCCTTAGGAGTAGGACCGATGCTTTCTGGGGGGTTTTCAAGGAAGGGTTGCCATATGTCTGGAATTTTACGGACCAGTCCAGAAATATAGGTCTTTGGCCGGAATGCCAGGGGAGTCTTAAACTGTCTGGAATTTTTACAAATAAGTGAAGAGTCAAATAAATTATAAGAAAATCCAAATGATTTATTAATTATTTTTATTATAAATCAAATTGTTTATTCACTTGCACAATGCATAACGACATTCATATAAAATTGACAAGAAAGTCCAGAATTTTCATCAAATGTCAATTTTCTCAAAAATTTTTATACTTTGATCTGGGAATCTATCTTGAGGCCCCTAGCCCTCCTGGATCTGCTAGTGCTAAACTTCATACATACCTAAGAGTCCTATAAGATTGATGTGCTGCAATTCCTGCAATAGCTTGATTTCTCTCAACGCAGTTCTGTTGATGCCATCTTGAGCCTCTAGTCGCGAGCCTATTTTTATTTTCTTTACGGCCACTATTTTGTCAGTCTTCAAATCTTTAGCTTTGTATACTGTGGCAAACTGGAAAATGCAAAACAAGTAACATGGGCAACATGACAAGCACTAAGTAGGTACCTCTAAAGAGAAATATTTTATCAGGTGTTTTAGGTTATCATACATTATTTTAGGTGTTTGCTGATTTGTATTCAGAATATAAGTAGTAATTTAAATCGTAATTCTTACCTGTCCTTCTCCCAAGAAGTCAATTTTTTCGTAACGAGAAATAGACCTTTCCATTGTAGTACCTAACACTCCAGTGCTCCAACTACAGGTAACTACTTCAGTTTATTGTACGTAATTTAGGTAGGACTAGGAATTATTTCATTTTGTTACAAAGCACTAAACAACATGCAATAAACTGCCTGCAGCAGATTATTTATTGTAAATCGAAAACGAAGCACAGAGAAATAGAGAGAAACTCGCCACAGCTCGACCGACGAACGAAACAAATTCAAAAATTATCTTCTTCTTGTTTTTTTTATGAATTGACACTGACATAATGTAATTATTTGACATTGACACAAGCAGACGGCATGTTTGGGTAGGTTGTTTTAGTTGCGGCGCGCGCTACGACTCCCCAGTTCCATGGATTTATCTCTAAGGCCCGTATGCGGAGACTTGTAGCCTATTATTAGGAGCAGTATAAACAAAGAGCATGTATACGAAGCAGAATAGGATATTAAAACCCTATGTACTTATTACCTTTTCTGTGTTATGGGACAAGTGTATCAAACCAAGCTTATTGCATGAATTAATCATCCTCTAAAGCTAAAATTAATTGTAACAAAATGTTTTAGGAGGAACCATGAAATGCCTTTACCTACCTATTTATAAGCCAGTTAAAAAAGTTACTGGAGCCCTGGAGCATATCTTATTCATCAGACAGCTCAATGTAGCCACTTGGGATTTGCTTTGAGTTGAGTACAATACTATTTACTATCAAAAATGGTTCAACGCCACAAATAAATAAAACATACTAGGTATACCTTATAATAAAACTATCATTTTTAAATATATTTTCCTATGCAAACTATTAATATTGGCTAAATAATAAATTATTTCTTATTGGAGTCCTGTGGTGCTTCCCATGGTCTTGGTCCACGTTTATTCTCCCAATTATCAATATCGAGTTTTTGGATATCTTCATAGGCTTCTTCTAACGTAACTTTTTTCTCTCTGTGCAAGCCCATTTTTTCAGCCTCTTCCCTAGTGACTCCTTTTACCCTTGAGAACTGATATCTGTAAACAAGTTTTATATACCTACATGCTCCTACATGTTAGGTAGGTAGGTAACTACATAACCTACAATACTTTTATTATAGGTACTTAGATCTCTCAACAATGACTCAACATATGCCCACAATGTTTATTCGACGACTATTACGAAACTATCACGAATTATATTGGAATTTAGAATTAAAATTTGTGGATTTGTTTACCTTATCTGAGTCCATTCTCGCAGTCCAAAAGATCCGCCAATAATGAACAACACAAATGGTAAGCCATATTTAAATGACTTTCTTTTCTGTAAAACATTGAATTTGTCTTTTATGAAAGCTAAACTGAAACCAGAGTTCATTTTATTATATCCACTACCTATTTGTACATAATCAATACATTACTTAGCTAGGTAGTTATACTATAACTAACAAATAATCATATTCAAGCCTTGACAGATACAGTGTTGCCGCTTTTTCATGGAAACAGATGATCAGCTACTTACTTATTTAGGTTTGCGACAAATGTGACATCTAGTTGATCTTAGTGACAACTTGGACCAAAATGCTTTATAAGTTTGTTCGACGAGATCTTTTGAACCGCTCATCCGATCTTCATAAAATTTGGTAGGTATACGGATAGTACTCTTAAGTTTTACTGGTTTGTTAAATGAAGTAAATCGGTCAAGGGGTAGTGAAGTTATGAGGATCCAAAGGGAGTAAAAAAAAAAAAAGTTGTACAATGATATCAAGTGGGGTGTCATATGATAGGGTTTTGTTTAGACATTCCAAAACCGTTTTTATTTTGATTCTAGGTCTTATAGTTTTTGAGTTGTTGTAAAAATTATAAAATTGGCAAACCCAGTATAACGTGAGCTACCATTTCTTGGAGTTTCAATGATTTTGTAGTTCAAGTAAGACTGGTACATAGCTAGACGGCGATTTCGAAGCGATTTGCAAAGTTTATTACAACCATTGGTCAATAAAAATTGTTTGGGTTTTATTATCCTCAGACCTTAGATTAATAATACTCAGATAGAAAGTACGCGCGCGTAAAGTGAAGCCGTTCCTGATGTGCCCTTTGGGTCACATGTCGTCTAGCGGCTCGCCTGTGATCAAGGTCAAATTGTTGTGGGCAGATCTCTAGCAGTTTTTGTGAAAAATGCCGAATTGCGTGGTGAAAGGATTTCCCAATAAATCAGACAAACATAATAAGGCTGATAACATCACATTTCACAAGTAAGTACTTACTGCCAACTTGAATTTTTACGATAAACATTAATCAAAAATATAAATTTATTCGATAGTTTGATTGGCGCCATTACAATCAAATGTTGCCAGCAACGGATTTTTTTTCGCCAAATTATTATTATGTTAATCAAAATATTTTTTTACAATCTAAGTACTAGATATTTAATTTCACACTAGCGACCCACCCCGGCTTCGTTCAGGTGCAAATGGTTTGTGTTGTAATTTTTTTTTAGAATTCCTACTGATCCGATTATTTCTGCTTGTTGGATTGAAAAACTAAGGTTGAATCTACCTACTAGTAGGTATACCTACCTACCTATTACGCGCCAATCGATGAAACCACTCGCTTTATACGAAATAGGCTTTATTAACAACAAATAATAATACCTTTGCACCTATTAATGAGTCAAGGTTGAAAAAGAGGAACTGTAACAATTTCCCCTTCTTTTTGGGCAAATGTCTCTCCGCTTGCAGCATTATACGTGCGCTTGTGTGCGTGGCGGCGAGCGTAATTACATACCTGTCACGCACACATGAATTGGTTTTTGGCTTCACTTTTGGAATGACGTTTGAATGAGAACGCTCCTTCTCGGTGTTATTATTCTAAGCCTCCGACCATCACGAGATCTCAGTTCGGGGCGAACTACTAGTAAAAATTCAAATAATAACTAATTTTAGCATTAAAAATTCAGTTATGTACATACAGATTGTGGCAAGTAGACTTCTCTTTATGGAAATATTTCTACATTAAAACGACCAAGCTTTTTCTGTGACCCAGGCGTAATTGCTCTAATCTCTAATAATTTAAAAACTTGATACATATTATTATACATCTACTAGTTATGGCCCCAGACACGTAATCCAAACGAAACGCAATAACCACCCTATAAGGTTTTTGTTGTTTTTCTTTTTTGTTTCATTTGGTGTGATTTGTATACATAAGGATCTACCTACTATACTAGTTGTGCGAAATAAAGAATTTTTATTTTATTTATTATTTAAGCATCTCTGTGTGTAAAATGTAAATGACAACTTTTACTTGAAAGTAAACTTATCAAAATAACAAAATAAATAAGATCATAATTTCTACTTTAACAGCATGATAACAGTCAGTCACGTAACATCACTGGCAGACTAAATGTGGTAACATTACGAGTTTTGACTTGACATTAACGCATTGTCAGTCAGCCTATTAAAGCCTAGAAAAAAACACTGGCAGACTTGGGCATGTCTGCACTCCGGTGTTTCTGGCCAAAATTCGGATTAGGGATCACGCTCTTTGTGAGTGTGGTCTAGATGAAGGGACAGTAGATCATATTTTTTTTAATTGTCAAAGGTTTAGCATGTCATTGTATCATATCATTCCCACGGAAATCCCTCGTCCATTTTCATTTAAATGTATTCTCGCCTTGGCATTTACCCCCTTTGTAAATATTTTGTGTAAGTATATTAGTAGGTTTCATATAAAACTTTAACACTTGATATAGGTAGCTTTATGTTAGTATGTTTAAGTTCTTCATTTTTGTGTTTTTCTTTTGTATTTTTAACTAGAATTGTGTTTTTTGTTGATTTTTCTTATAATTTTGCTTGGATCCAAATTCCCCACCGATCATTACTTCTCACCACCGGTCATTCTCCATCGTGCTAAGGTCTAATAAAACGTGACATTGGCGAAATTGCGGGCAACACTGCAAAGGCCATAGACAAGAATTGAATTGAATTGAAAAAACACTGGCTAAATTGTCTGTCGAACGATGGTCGAACGAAGTCGAACATGCGTTAGCATCATAGTGTCGAATGTCCTAATCCTAATGTCGAACGCAACGCACGCACGTCGAACGAAATGACGGACAGAGGCCATCCTTATAGGTATAAAAAAAGAAGATGAAAAAATAAAATAAAAATAATAATCTGTGTAAATAAATAAATGTTAGTTAACTTACATTTTATATCATAATATCATGGCTTCGACTAGTAAATCAACTGTGTATTACGAAGACGTTCCAGCGGGATCATTGGATGAAAAAGATTTCATTTGCACCGAACGTATAGTGCCGAGAAAAATAAAACCACAAAACATAGTTCTACGCCTACGAGACCGAGAAATATACGGTTCTCGTAAACCTGGCTCGCATTTTCATGTTGCCAGAGAGTTCTACCAAAATGTATTCCCAAATCTAACAATTGTCAATGTTGAAAAGCCACCTTGTTTCTTGAGAAAATTCAGTCCCGATGGCAAGCACTTTATTGCATTTTCAGCTGATCAAACATCTCTCGAGGTGAGTTCTTAATTTTTGAGGTACCTTTGTTATTATACTGGGGCGATCAAATGTTATCTGGATGTCTACCATGCCTGGGGATACAGTTGTGATCCTATTTCATTATATTTAGAGCACTATCTACCTACTTATCCACCTATTACTAAAGTAAATCCACCTAACGTAAAGTAATAAATTTTCACTTTTCAGATATATGAATACAGAGGAGCTTCTGCAGCAGGTGACCTGGTGGCTGGATACCCATCTGATTTGCTAAACGCAGATGCTGATGCGCATCATAGAATCAGAACGCACATCTTCTACCGCTTTTTCAAGGTAGCAACCCATTTTTGTGTAAATTTAAACACCCCAACTGTCAGTTTGTATTTCTTGTTTTAGGCAGAGATAAAAAACTAAAATAACTAAACAAATGAGTTACTGTGTAATGTTTCAGCCGAAATTCACAGTGAATGTGTGCCAACAAAGGGGAGCGGCGAGATTGGAGCGAAATAATGCCCACATGCCATTCATGGAGCAGCAGTTAAACAGAGAATGTAGTTTGTTCACGGAAGATGGTAGATACGTCATTGTTGGGTCAGCAGCTCACATACCGGATGACTTGAGACCACATTTCTATCACATACACAGTAATAATGAAGCTGTGACACCGACAATCAGGTATATATTTCTACTACAACATTTATAGTACATTAGCTGATACCCGCGACTTCGTTCGCGTCCCATTGGATCCCGTTAATTTTCCGTGATAAAAAGTATCCTATGTTACTTCTAATACCTCCAAGAATATGTGTACAAAGTTTCATGATGATCGGTTGAGTAGTTTTTGCGTGAAAGCGTAACGAAACACATTTACTATTTCACATTTATAATATTATAAGTATGAAGTAGGATTGTTATACAAGGGGCTAAAATTACCCATTATATACAGAGTAGTTCCCCCACTAAAGCTCAGGAGTAATAATTTAATGGGTTTATAGCATTGTGTATTACACTCTACTTTTCATTATGATTGAAAGAAATAATTGAATACTTATTTTTTATAAAAAATCTAATTGTATGTAACGTTTTCTTTTTAAAGACTTGGTAACAGAACAATTAAAAAACTGTTTTTCAATAGATCGAAATATTGTGCTGTTTTATTCTCGCTCTGCTATAATGATGGACTTTTTGAACAAGAGAAGTGAAAATGAGATTTTTTTAATTACAAACAAATTCTATTATGTTTTACAGATCAGCATTAGAAGACTACTCACTGCATTTGGTAGACTTGCATTATGGAAAATTGTGTGACACCAAGCATTTTAGAATAGACAAAATCTATCTCTCACACAACCAAGGAATTTATTTATACAAGGAAGTTCTTGCGGTGTTGTCTGTTCAACACCAAACTATACACTTGTTTCAAATAGTTGAAGGGAAGCTTATAAAAATGAGAAAAATAGGAAGATTTTGCTATGATGATGACCCATTCTTAGTTAGATCAGTATTCATCCCAGTGATGAATGAAAGACCATTTCACGAGGAAACTGTGAATAGTTTGAAACACCGACTTTTGGTATTTCTATTCAAAAGGGCGAAATCAATCAGTGACGAAAGAAAAGACCCCCTTGAATTAAGGAAGTTTTATAAATACTTTGACATGTTCAAAAGTTTAAGAATGTGGAAAATGCAGCTCTTAGATGAAGATCATCTGTTCATCAAATACGCAAGTGAAGAAGTGGTCACGTTGAGGGTAGCAGAACCAAACAGCCAGTCATCATTCTTTGTGATTTACAATATAAGTGAGAGTAAAATATTAGAGGTTTTCGAGAATACATCTGAAGGCTTACTACAGTTATTTGAGAACTACTGTGATTGTTTTAGAAATGCGAGACTATGTGCAGATTCACAGTTTACTTGTTCGCCTTCAAACAACCTCTACGCCAGATTGACACAGCAACGGTTCAAGCAGACGATTGTGAGGGCTATTTACGGTGGGCGCACAGAAGCTACGAAAAGGATTTTAGCTCAACTACCTATCAGCGCTCAGTCATACAGTGGCTCGCCGTATTTAGATTTAGGACTATTCAGTTATGATGACAAATGGGTCTCTGTTATGGAGAGACCCAAAGCTTATGGAGAATATCCTATCAGGTAACTAGCTCGAGCTAATCGGTTATGTTTTGTACCATAATTATCCCCAAATCATGTTTGGTTTAAAAAAAACTGTTTTTCAGATTTTACGCGCGTGATTCCGGCCTTCTCAAGTTCAAGATATACGCAGGCGTGTTAGGACAGTCAGTTCCGGCCAGTGCTCGACGACTCGTAGCCTTTACATTCCATCCCACCGATCCCTTCGCGATAAGCGTTCAGAGAACCAACTCTGAATACATAGTCAACTTCCATATAAGAAATGCTGTGTTCAGCTGATATCATAAGAGATTAGGCTAATTACTTTTATAAGTATATAAAATCTAACGAATTTATTTGCTACTGTGTAGTGTGGAACTGCCTGAAATGATATATAATTACATAACTAATGTTACATATAAACCTTGAATTTTTTATAAAATGATTTAAAAACACGAACTAGAGTAGGTACAATGTAGTACTACTTATTTACTACATTGGAGGCTCCTTAGTGGGTATAGTAGTAAGCAGAGAAGTGGGCAACACTAATAATATGTAAAACGATGATGTCCATTATTATGCATGCCCTTGCTCCGTAAACTCTGTGAATGCCCTGCCGCCTCGGAAGAATAAGTTAATACCTCTTTCAATATTTAAGACACTGACAAAACTCGAAGCTTGTCTGGGTTCAATAGGTATGTAGGTACACCTGTAGGTACCTTCCATAGAAAAAAAATACTCTACCTAGCTTTCTTTCAAAGATCATTCAAACTCTTGTCAGAGTATTTTTTTTTTCTATACCTTCCTAGGTAATACCTACAAAACAATTTAGCACAACAATGGGTGCTTTACAATATCTATCTCTCAAATATAACCACTAGCTTACACTCTCTTCCGCAAACTAAAATGTGCTAAGATAAAACCAGCCATGCAGTTCACGCAGCCAGGATTTACAAATTATGGACAGCCTTTTGCATTCAATACCCGTGAGTTGAGTATGCCAACTCAGTATATAAGTAGGTGATGCTATATAGACTAGGGTGAGCGAGTGGGCATTATTTATGGGCGTACTGCTACTCGTGCTGCCGGTCCTATAAAGTCCGCTCGAAAAATGAGCACTGAGCAATTATCGTGTGTACATATTCGTGGTCCCCACTTCCCGTAGTAAACAACGTACTAGGAATGAATCAACGGACCTTTTACATCGAGGAGGTAATTTTATACGTGTAGGTATGCCAAGGACATGAACACAGCTAAAAGTACCTACCTAGGTACATGAGCTTTAATCCTATTACGAGTAGGTATAGGTAGTCAAATTCTTAGGTTATGTTTCAGCATTTCAATTCAATGGATATCCCGAGGTAGTAGGGGAAGGTAACGTTACATCAGTGATGTCCCCAGACGGAAGTATGCAGCTCTTGTTCCTACCCACAACGCAGTGGTGGAGGCCTTACCCGTGCAATTTAACCAATGGAAATGTGAATAATCCTAACTGGAATCCTACAGGAGCTTGGTTCATCCGAAGTGTTTTTAGTCCGTAAGTTTAAATTGATTTCACGTCTGTGCAGAAAAGGATGTAGAAGAGCAATGCATTATAAGGGTTCGTGTGAAAGAATTCGTCCGGAGAAGTACCTACCTAACTAACACTGTACAGTTAGTCAAAGCCGTTCTTTGTCTCTCTGAAGCTAGGCGCTCACCCCGCCTTCTTTACTTTCCTCCAATCCGAGCCAAGAATAAGGTCTGCAGAGTTACCTGTGGCTAAGCTCAGAGAAAAAAAGATCGATAGCAACATTCTCGCATTGCTGTTTTGGTTTTAAGGGTAGGGGTGCCGGTTCAATTACAGGCACATATTACTTTCCAGGGATGGATGCAGTGCATGCCTGGCAGGAAACGTCCTCAATGGACTTGCTAATGTATTGTAACTGCTTTTATTAGCATAAAAAAGCGTGCTACTTGGCTAAGTAACTTACCTACCTTAAAACGCCTTATTAATTTCAGATTACAAACTATGCCTTGTCAACCACAGCCATACCATACTCCCAGTGGTATAGGATTTCCTAGAACATACAGCTCGGATTGCTTTGTAAATCAACCGGTGACGTGCCCACCACCTAACTTTGAACTAAAGGTAAGCACACGTTTAAAGTGAAATAGGGGAAGTTATTGGCGGATAAGTTCAAACAGTATATTTTGTGATAATATGATTTCAGTTTCATAACGATATCTGCACTTCAACATCGGATATGCATTACTTTTATCCTAGTTTGAGAACATGCGAGTGGTTGCGAAAACCCACAGGGTATGCCTCAGTTCAAGTAGATGTCCCCATGGTTACTAATAGCGCCTGTCACTATGAAGTTATCTGTACAAAACCTTGTAACTGCACACGTATGGACGAAACTGAAAAACCAGAAAAGGCTAAATGTACTTGTGAAAAAATGTCAGACACGAGTTTTAGCGACATGTCTTGCGAGACAGAAAAATCTGAAAAAGAGTGTTGCTGCAATAAAGGCAAAGGAAATAAGAAAACGCGTAAAGAGAAGAAAAAATGTAAACCGAAGAAGAAAACCAGTAGTAAAGTTATATGTGAATGCAAAGAGCAGAAAAATACAGATAAATGTGTGACAACAGTCGCCGACCAAGCAAGTGGATGTGCAGCGGAGAAAGGTCGCGAAACTCAGACTTCCCGCGGAACCATTCCCGTACGCAAAGTGAGGAGTGGAGGCGCGTGCAAGAACCAGGCCAAAGTCGAGTTTTGGACGCCTAAAACACCAGCCAGTAAGAAAGCAGTGAAAATAAAATCCTCAGAAAACTTTGCAGGTGTTTGCGAAAGCGGCTGTTGTTCTAGCACTAGCACATGTAGTTGTCACAGTGATATTGATTAACGTTTCGTAAAGAAAACTATATAAATGTTGTGGCTATTTATATTTTGTTATTCAGTTTATTCTTAAAAATTACATTTTTATATTTACAAAGAAAATAGTACAATAATAATTAAACAAATTGGATACTTATTTTAATTTTTGCATCCCCTTCAGACATTCTGATACAACTGTGAACAGTTGAGCTCATTATGTTCTGGACATTTATTTCTTTTATATACTTACTAGCAAACAGTTGTATTTGCATATCACTCACAAGTTTACAATAATAATAATACAAAAACTAATTAATATGATGACATTTATGCGATAACCAAAGATAAGCTATTTTACTTCCAAACAATGCTTTGGTTGAAAACAAATGACTTTCATTTGAATCGTTTCGGTAAATATTTTTCTTTACAATTTTACACACAGCTCATAAATAAAAACAATTTAACACTTAGAACTAGTATTGCATAAGATTAGTTAAACGATTGGACACGTTTCCCTTTATAATAGTAGTCTTTGAACAAAGTCTCTTCTGCACTTTACATATATGTATGTTGTTGGCGATATTAAAAGACAACGTAAAATACATACCTAAGTACAAAACATAAATCATTTATACCCACTATAATAAAGACAGTGGTATCGACTATCTTTGTTGCATCTTTCTAAACTATCCTAATTTTACATCACTAAAAATGTTGCCGTCCCTTTCTTATAAACAGAAACGACAAAGACGGCTATCGTTTTAGAGTTGTCAAACTACGTTAGTTTCGAAAAATGCAACACGAGAATCGATACCAATCTCTGATAAACGAATGTAACTTTGAAAACGTACAATTCAAATTGATATTAATCAATTATTATTAGTTTACACACAAATTGGACAATTTGACACCATTTTGAGATTCAAAAATTTTAAAAATATTTTTCGTGATACTAATAACATCCCAAACAGTTTACCTCACAAATGCACGTACATGTAATCACAAAGTATGTGCAATATGAATGAATTAAATGAAGAATGTTTACAAATACAATGTACCTAACTTTTATGATAGCATTTTCCAGCCTATCAGATTTCGTCAATATGATTCATAAAGCTCTAAAATTTATATTTTATAGCACACAACCTTGGCTTAAACTTGATTCAGTTTCCTTATTATGGCTAAGCATTATTCTACGTGCTGACAAAGAGCAGGAAATGAATTAGTTAATGTAATAATGTTAGACGTCATGATTAATAACAAAAACAGCCCTGCAACATTATCATGTTGCTATTTTATTAGAGGGCACTAGTAGCAAATCCATAATGACATTGTTTACGTAATAGTTTATTCTCACAACCCACAACAGGGAATTAGTTCACTTGTATAATATAGCTGCTTTTACGACACAACTCAAATTAGTAAATATTGCTTACAAATGCTTCACTTGTGGAGTGCATTAATTACATCACATCAACACGTGTAATAAATCAGTCCTGTTCCGTTTGCAATGCATGTGCGAGTACTACAATATGTATGATACAACAATATTACAAACAATACGTTGACTAGACAGTACCATTCTTAGTACCGAGTTACCTACCGACGTAGGACCACCAGAGTCTCTATTGGGAATTATCCAGGAATATTACAATAACTTTAGGCCTCGAATATACCGACTGGGAGCTTCCAGTGGTGAAAGGGCATGGGTGTTCTTATTTAATTATGTAAATAGCAATATTAGATAAAGACCATAAAAAATAAAATCTGTGCTAATTCCATAATAGCTTCTATAGCTTAGATTAGCTAGTATACCGATGTATTATTTTATATGAATAAAAACGCTAGTAAGGCAGGTGGACCACTGAAAGCTCCGAGCTATACTAATATCTCACGTACACTTTTACAACATCACACCAAACATCACACTAACCTACATACATAAGAATTACGTTACAGCGAGGGTGTGGCGTCAAACATAAAATAATTTAGTACTTACATTACTTTATTCCTTTACTATGTAAAATTATAGCTCTCGAACTTCACAGCACTTCAACTAATTGATTGTAAAATAAATCTTTCTGAAAAGTTCATTACACTATTTCACCTGGAGCACCTCACTGAAACAATGGGAATCAGTTGAGTGTTGGAGCCTTCATACTTTCTTACCAGCCATTGCTTCTACACAAACCATAGATATAGAAAAACCTTGTGTTTTCTGTCTCTAACTACGAAGTAGATTGAATTGGCTGCAGGCGATTCATATATAAGTCGGGGAACCGATAGCCTTTGGAGCAGAAAGTTTCTTTCAGATTTTCTTCCTGATTTTGGTACGTGTAAAGACCGGCTTTGTACTACAGACGTACTACGGTAGAAATGATTGTGGGGCTCCAATGAGTATCGTCTCCATGCCGCCGCCCCAAGGGGGGTTCATGTAGAGGCGGAATTATTATGTGAATGGTGGTTGACATTGGTAGTAGAGTGAATGGGGCTATATTCTTATTGGTAAAGCTGAGCTAACTAAAATGATTGCTAAATCTGTTGTCATGCAAGTGACAATGATAGAGCATTTTTTACAGCCGCACTAGAATGACGATTGAATATGAATAAATGTATGGGTATGTAGATCGGCTAGTATCAGTAGTCCGATGATGCTGATCAATACACATCATCTGACTATTGAGCCTTTTAGTCCGATATTTACACATTTCGACTTTCCCAAAAAAATAAGAAATGCATTAACTTCAGTTTATTTTTTTAGCAGATTTTATGGATGGGCTCGCTTAGCTCGCATTTTTTATAAACAAACCTAACCTACTCTATTTGGGTTAGGCTCTAACTATTTGGGAAAGTCGAAATGTGTAAATATCGGACTAAAAGGCTCAGTAGTCCAATGATCTGTATTGATCAGCATCATCGGACTAAAAGGCTCAGTAGTCCAATGATCTGTATTGATCAGCATCATCGGACTGATGAGACTTTTTAGTGTCATCAGTCCGTAGTCGTCCGTCAGTAGGAGTAAATGATTGGACTACTGATGTACATACGGCTATGTAGATACCTGGTGTATGGGCGGCGGCAGAGGTTGCGGCATGGCGCGCGCCTGGTCGCGCATGACGGCGAGGCGGGCGCGCGTGGCCGCGAACGTCGGCCGCTGCACCGGCTCCGCGTGCCACGCGGCGCGCATCACCTCGTACGACAACGCAGGGCAGCCTTCCGGCGCTTCCATCCGGTATCCGCGCTCCACGTGACGTACCACCTCCGCTAGCGGCTACAAACACATCATACCTATACATTTACATACCACACAATGATCAATTAATAAATACAAATGTATATGAATGATACGGTAGGAGTGATCGATTGCGTCTTTAGGAACAATCGCTAGCGTGTTATGTGATTATAGTTATGGCCGTACTTCCATTCCAAATAGTACATGAGTAGTAGGTTATAATGGTGTTCGCCTAAAAACCTGTTACAGCAGCGAATAAATCGCTTTTATAATCGTTGTGATTTTACTGACTTTGATTAGAATTTTAATGACTGCCTAAATGATATCAATAAGTAGCTAAATTAGTAGAATACTTACGATTCGAGGATAAGGTACTCGTCCAAATGAGTAGATTTCCCAAAGGAGGATACCAAAGCTCCACATATCAGACTTATTTGAAAATTTCTGTAAAAAACAATCGATAGATTTTGATTTCACCTTAGAAAGTGGTGGTTTGTAAAATTCAATCTACACTTATTTTTATTTACCAAATTAATACAGGGAATGTGTTTTTGTAATTTAGTTTAATTTCTGGGTAACTTACGGTGTGCTTCAGGGCTTCTGGTGCCGTCCACTTAATAGGCAGCTTGGCTTGTAACCGCGCAGCTTCGATTGGATCGTCCAGTGCATGCTCGGGCCGCGCCAGACCAAAATCCGCCACCTGTATACGATAATTAAAATAGACAATTATGTATTAGTTTATTTTAGAAATGTAACTCTCAAATTTATAAACGAAAACTTCTGTGGAGGCGGACTCGGGCGCTATGCTAGGTGAATGCTGATTGGTTTAGCTTTAGCGGACTGTGTTAAGCCGCTGTCAATGAATTCGGATGTTAAAACAGCATATTTGGCCAAACTTTTTTATCAGTCCCCTACTACCTTTGGAGCTACAAGTAAAACCAGTTAAAATTATTGCTGGTTTTGGTGATATTTCGCTATATCTATGAACATTTGAACTAGACAAGACACGTCTTATTTATAAAGTACCTTAGCAGTGCCTTCAGCCGATATTAGTACGTTTCGCGCCGCTAAATCTCGATGCACTATACGCCCTCGCTCTAAATACTCCATCCCACAACACGCATCACTGTAACAAAACATGATCATTATACCACATTTCAATGAAGTACTAGCTTCGCCTTAGCTAGATATATGGTTTCGCTATCAGCTCTAAAATTTAATTTAGCTCGGTGGAGCGATCGCCAATAAATATCTGAATATGAGAAAAAATGTATGCTTGAGTCATAGTTTGTGAATAAGAGATCTCAGTTTGGAAGCAAAGTGTGAAATCCTACATCCTTACTTCACAGATTGATGGTTCACAAGGCACATCCTCAATGGACGTGCTCGGTCATTGGCAGAGCACCAGAAAAAAATATCGTACTCACTATGCGAAGTTGATTTGGTTGAGCTGCGTGACGTAGTGCCTGCCGCGACTGCGCAGGTAATCAAGCAGGGAGCCTTGTGCGCAATGCTCCGTGATTATACACGTGCTTCCCGTTGTGAACACTAGCCCTAGTAACCGGACTAGGTTATCGTGCTTTAGTGATCTGGAAACCATAAAAGTTGTATTTTGAATATCTATTAATTTTGGTGTGACATTGACTTTTGTTTCGAAATCTTCGCCTAAAGTTGATTGAATGGCGAAATTCCAGCAATCAACATCCTCTTCCTAGGGGACTGTACAGCCCCTACGGTTATGAATTCAATACGGGTAAAATACTTACGCCATAATACTAGCTTCCGCGCGAAACTTGCTGGCCGCTGATTGGTCCTTCAGGATTTTGACGGCTACTTTCGTACCGTTCAGTATGCCGAGCATCACGTCACCGAATTCACCTTTTCCGATGTTTTCTCGAATTTCAAGATCCCGCTCGTCGATTTTCCATCCTTGAATATGAATAAAATCAATTTTAACTAAGCTATGCAAGTTATAATATAACACTTACCTATTTCAATGATCGATAGTTGTTTTTTTATTGGCAATAGTAAACAATGATAATCATGGTAATGATTGATAGATTTAGGAATAAGTCAATTTATAAAGGCTCGCGCACGAGTAACTTTTGTCTCCGCAACTAATTTGTTTCTTACGGTTCTACGGGCTTGTATGAAAGTGCAACGCGACAGCCGATATAAATAGACAGAGCAAAAAGTCATTTGTGTGCGGGCTTTCTAAAATTAGAGACAAAATCTATAATTAGTATGTCAACTCACGTGCATCTATAAAGTTTTGCGATTGTGAGTCAGTCTGGTCGGTGGCCGGCGGTTGTTGCGAGTATGTGTGCTGGAAGTGTGACGCGGGGACGCTCGGCGTAGGCGGGTATGGTGGCGGTTGCTGTAATACAAAAAGGTTTTATGTATAAACCAGCCGTCTCCCGCGGCGTTGCTCGCGTTCTACCCTTTAGAGTGTGACGTTTCAAAATTCCTTTCTTAGTGCACCCATACAGTATATAAGGATACTACCCTCCAAATTTCATACCTCTAGGACTTATAGTTTAGGCTGTGCGTTGATTCTAAGTCAGCTTCAAGAGTTTTATATATTTAGATTAGAAGATAGATATGTATGTATTTACAAAAAAAGTTTTTATCAGCTATCTGATTAATAGTGTAAGCTAGCTTTGCTCAATTTAGGACTAGGGCTCGTATGCTCGAAAAATACTCAAACCTAAGCGAGACTCCAAGAGTAACTTCAACTCAAGTCAGATTGATTTTTGACAGATTTATATCGTATTGTTTCAGCATACGAGCCTAGATCGCGCTGTGTGTATTATACTCGATAAAAATAGTGCATGTTTCTGCAACGGTTATGTTGAATAGATTACTCGGCTCGCAATTTTTCGTTAGTTTATAATCTCGCAACGATGATGTGGACAATAATCTGGCAAAATGTAGTTATCTAAAGAGGTATGATGTTTACCTGTGGATGAGGTGGGTATGGGGGCTGTAGAACACCGTTGTTGTTGGTACCGTTCAGCGTAGGTTTCGGTAAGCACCGCACTAACTTCGTACATAAACCGTCTGCGTCTTTTAAATAATGCTGAATTAATTCCGTCATGTTATCAAAGAATTCTTCGTCGTCTATCGTGAGACGTTGATTTTGGTTGTCAGTTGCCCATTTTACTCTGTAACAAGAACATACACGTTATTACTGCTCACTCCATAAATGCCTTCAAAAATAAACTCGACAACTGGCTATGAATAAATAAAACAGTGCTTAACAAAATTACTAAAATGTATTATAAGACATTTCAACATTGTGTGACGTAGACATAACAGCGAAGGCTGCTCTCGTCTATAAACTGATAAATAAATAAAAAAATACATTTCTTTCTTTTGCATATTCAATGCAATATACGTTTTAGCAGAGATTGAAGTAAGTACGTATACTTGCCTGTTAAAACCATATCATCATCATATCAGTCTGTAGAAGTTCCCAGTTAGACATATGCCTCCCCAAAGAATTCATTCATCCATCGACTTTACGCGACCTTACATTCGCCGGTTCGTGGTCCCCGTTCCAGCTGGCCACATTACTGTGAGCTATGTGGCCAGCACACTGCCACTTTAACTTGTTAAAATCTCACGTACCGATAATGTTCAACTCGCCCTCGGAACCGTACGCACAGCGTGTGGTCTCCAGGGAAATTGGTGCTCTCTCGAACTAGGAAAACGCCGTCCGGTGATGCAGAGAGCAAGGCTTCTGCACGCTCGCGCGATATCGCTCCGTGATGCCATCTGTTACCAAAAGAAACGATTATGACTATAGTTTGTCATGAGTATGACGAGATGTACGAATTTGTATCGCTTGTCAATACAATAGACAAAACACGGTGTAACTATTCTATTTAAGGTTACATCGAGTTTATTAAACAGGGTTGGTGACTGTAAATCTATACTAATATTATAAAGAGGAAAGATTTGATTGTTCGTTTCTTTGTTTGCATCGAAACTACTGGACCGATTTGAAAAATTCTTTCATCGTTGGGAAGCTACACTATCCCCGGGTTACATAGGATAATTATATTATATTTTCAAAAAAATTCGGAATTCTTACTAAAACTCCAACAATGTAACCCAAGGTGTAAAAAAATTACCTAATTTTTTTTGTTAAATACCCATGCGAAGCCGGGACGAGTAGCTAGTGTGCAATAAACGCGCCATTTCTCCAGGCGCCATTAGCGAACGTGACCTTTCCCTCTATTGTGTTACACGGACGGAAGTCTTTAGTCGGCTCGCACACAAATGGCAAAAGTAAGGCCGCCGCCGGCATAACGGTACTTTGATAGGCTAATTGGTAAAAGATATATGTACTATTAAGCTCTCAAGCGTGTGACTAATTAATATTGTAAGCCAGACCCCGGCAGAGTAGCCGGTCAAATTCATAATGATAACATGTAAATAAGTTTTAAAATGGATTGGATTTTAGCTCTGTCAAATAAGGTTTGTTAAAATACAATAACAGAATCGACAGTATTGGTATCATCGACTTCCACAAGGCATTTGGATAAATAATATGTATTTAAATCCAGTCTCTTATTGGTACTTTAAAAGACTCTTGGCTCTGATGATACTGAGAATCTAAAGGGAAATAGCAGCGTTATGAGTTTTTAAATAGTAATTTTAGAATTAACCAGATCAACAACACATAATCACAAGATAGCCCAAACAAATGTAATGCATGTAAGCAGTACATACATTGATAACACTAATTGACGATACGATAAAAATTAACACGTTCTTTGATAAATCTTTTCTTATGTACAGGTACATTATGGTTACTTATGTATAGACTATGCAAAGAGCTTGAAAATGTATGTAGCTGATCTAATAGCACAAAGCTGTGACATTTCATCACACGGCAGCGTTCAGATTGAGACTATGTATAGTATAGGTAGTAAAAGAAGCGTTTGCCTTCAACGAAAATTGCATGAAGAACTAAGGTTCGAAGGCGCAGGAGATGGCGATGATAGAAATGTTTACAACGGCCCCTTTGCACAACAGTGTCCACGAACTTCAATAGATGTAGAAAATACGTACTCTGTGCGATCGTATGTAACTACAGGCGGTATAAGCAACTTCACTTTATGCGGCTTGAAAAAACACTCAGATATATCACTAGCCATAGTTCGTCACTGAATGAGTGCTGGAAAGAATGCTTCTAGATACCGATAACTAGCCAGATAACGTCCGCAGATCTTATCAGCGTGTACATAACACTTTTCATATTACATTGTTTAGTTTCTAAGGCAATATTACACTCTTTGTTACATTTACAATGTACAAAATAGCTTGGAAAGTTAAAATCTTGATCGTATTTTTATTTGTAAACAAGAATGATTGCGAGTAGAAGTAATTGGATTTATGTATGACGTTCCATAGTTCAATTGATTAGAAGATAACAGTTATGACACTAATGTTAGATTCCCTTTACTATCAAAGATTCTATTAGATAAATTCCATGTTCAGTGTTCATGGTTGGTCAGTTTACAGCGGTTTTTTCTGTTGAAATAATATATAGCAATTTACATTAATAAGTAACTTGTTGTCTTGAAATAACAACTACTAGCTTATAGTTAGCTTGAAGTCGATACTATTAATAAACCTAGTTTTATTATTGTATCCTTGTTTTAACAGTTTATAGTAAATACAATAAGCGGAAAAGGTTTAAGATTAGGTGTATAACTCTTGAGCGGCTGAATATTTAAGTGCTTTGTATGAGACAAAGTGATGGAATCAGCAGTTGACCCACCCATTGTAAAGCGGTTACCTCTGCCTACAACAATTACCTCATAAATAAAGCGTAAACGCTTCCTGTGAGACAATGCACTGGGTTCATCACGCTGAGAGTGAGAGTGACGTAATAGCATCGGTACCCATACCCTTAAAACCGGAGCACTAATTGGCAGAAGAAATAGGTTCGATGGTGATACTTCCCCGGACCAACTCTATCACAAAGAACTCTACTACTACAGGCAACAGCACACGGTTTAATAGCACAGAAATCCAGTTATACATATATCTGTTTGCCTTCGCAAAGCACTAGTCAAGAAACCATGGCGGCACATGTACTAAACCATGACGGCCGCAATTACTTACGGCCATTGAGTCATGTTGCCGGCAGACGGAGCGTTTTGGACTGTTGAGTTAACCAACACGTCACTGGGGCCCTTGGACACAGCTGAAACAAAAGAAATACTTTAGCTTACAAATATTTGTTCAAATATAATTAATACCCAGCCGGTATTGTGGTTACCCGTGCTAGAGAAACATAAAATACTGTGCGGGATACGATTTGTCCCGTATGATCTAGTCTGGAGGAGATCGCTTTAGGGATGAGGCCGCCCATTGAACATTTCATTTCTTGTCTTTGTTTGGTTCAGTGAAAAAGTGTTTTCATTCATTCATCTCCTGGATTTACACCTCACTGGTTCTTTTCTTTCACTATCAATATTGATAAAAATAATGCTTTTGGAACTTACTTCAAACGATCATTTAACACAGGTTGGTTAAGAATTAGGTATGACGCCATTGAACACTATTATCTTCTTCAATTTAGTATCCAACTAATTACTAAGCATCCTTATTTACAATTTACTGATACGGAACAATTTTATTGATTAAATTCAACGCAATAAAAAATGATTAACATACAAACAACATGTCACACTAATTAATGAGGCAAAGTATTTTATAACGAACACAATAACTTCGGAATGGAGAGAACATAACACTAAAACCAACTTCACATTGTAAAATCATAACTTCCTATTAATTAATAGAATTGTTTGTATTGTGTGTTCAATATAGTTATCGGCTGTTGACTACTTTGTTAACAATGCGTCTTAGCAGTGCACCTACAGCTCATTCTGTTAAACAGTATTAATTTAATCTCGGCCACAGTGTGCAGAGTGGCACAAACAAACCACAGCATCTATGTGCCATGCCAGGAGCCGAAAACTGTGAAGTAATGTGTGATCCGTTATATTAGCTATTAAGTAACAATGCGCCATTAAATAAGGATAATCGTTCATAAAGTTTTATCTAACGTCATGTAGAATTTCCTCTCTAAAAGGACCTACTCGTAACAGAAATTCAAACTAAACAATTCAATCAATCAATTGGTGTGTAGACACAACGTAACTAAAAACAACAAATACTGCCACTGCTCTCATAGTGAAGGAAAAAATAAGGGAAAAAACGATGCCGATGATGGAAAAAATGATGTTTTTCATCACCAACCTGGTGTGGTCTGCGAGGTGTGCATGGCCGAAGGATTATTCACAGGCGCAGGTGTCCGCACCGATGACGACATTATCTGAAATAAGAGTTACCAGTCATCAAAACAGCAAGAGACCGTATTAAATACGATAACTGGACGCTACTTTGAAGGCTATCTAATTAGTTAGATTAGATCAAGATAGTTATACTGAGAAATAAAATATCTCTCCTTCAAAACCATATCACAAATGTCATATTTATTTATTTTACTTTGTTATCCAAAACAAAAAGCGTGGATGGAGTAGTAACAGTTTGGTTAGCAATGAGATTTGCGTCGTCGTTTAAAACATGCACTGTAAATTTTGCCGACAAAAATAAACTTTATAATAATACGAAATTTACGTACCGTTGAAAGTATATTCTGTTTACTTCATTAGTATAAACAGCGGATGTACAATAAATACAAGGATTCAAGTATGTAAATGTGAATATTTTAGTTGACTTACATTATGTGAAATGGAATTCTGCAATGCGGTGGGCGAGAGAGGCGCGTGTGGCCCATTACTGCCGCTCACATTACCTCCGCACTGAAAGAATGTACGATTTATGATTAAAATAGCCTACACTTTTTAGCGTAAACTGTGTAAATAACTCTTATTACGCGCACACATCTGCCTTTGCTGAATCAATGTTTATCTTTGATACAGTAGCGTATTGCTTTCTAAGTAATCGTGAGAAAAATTATCAGCGCTAACAAACTTGTGTTTTCTGAATTTGATCTCTAAGTTCATTGGGTTGGAAGTTGTTTTACTGTATTCCGAGGTAAATCTTAAACAATAAACTACAAATCATATTAAAACTTGTCACGTTTAAGTGGCGTAAAACCACGGCGGTAATTGCTCTACCACCCAATACAAATCATTGGTTTAGTTTGATCAAGCTTTAATGAGATCCCATCTCAGCGTTGTCTGCGTGATTCGAATAGGGCGTGTTCTTTGTACAAAGGGATATCAATTCAATGACGCAGTTTAGCCGAGCCAGTGCGGTTCGCCCGACCTCAGCACAAGGATGACACTCAGTGTGATAAAGTACATTTTAATAGTGACGCCGCCGCCGCCATGTCGACGATTGCTTGCATGAGGTTATTCTGCATTACTAAGGTTAACTACTGGATTTGATTATCTTTCTCAGATCACGTTACGTTTCTTCGAGCGAATAAAATAAATTGGGAGTTGTTTCCATGAATAAAGGATCGGATTTTCTCGGCAGCGAATGCAATATTGCGGCTCTTACACTTTATCTTCAGAGTTTTCAATTTAAAAATAGACGGAACTTTATGCTTGGCCGACTCAAAGCAATAACACAGCTTCGCTTTATTGTGGTGTATGTAGCAAGTAACGTCTCCACGAAAAATTTCAATACATTGTGGTGTATGTAGCAAGTAACGTCTCCACGAAAAATTTCAATACACCCGACCACTTCCCCCGAATAGTTCAGCCCAAGAGCTACAGATACATTCGGCGAACATGTACAATGGCCCCCAGCATACCAGACTGCGAATACATACCGGCAGCTGATGCGGCGGCTGCGCTCGCTTGAGTCTCGCCGGGGCGGTGGGCGCGGGCGCGGCCGATGCCGAGTACCAGCCGCAGGGGCCCACGCCCTGGGTACCCCCGTGCACACCGTGCTACAACAAACAACGATTTAAATAAGCTAGAAAACCTCTGTGGGTTTGCTAGCTCACTTTAAAACATTTTATACGATGCCAGTTTTTTGCAGTCGAGAAGCCTGGAAGAAATGACAAGATTCCTTTTAAATGGAACCCTTAAAACTACCATTTATCCAAATGTATTGGAACGATCGGCCTTAGAGCACCCCTGTGTACACCGTGCTACAATAAACAACCATTCCCACTTCTGTAAGCCAGCGAAAGTAACTATAACTAGACAGACAGACAGACAGACAGACTAGAAGGGTTATAGAAAAAAGTTCGTGGCCAAACCCCAGACCACGAGGCCAGCCACCTAAAAGCGATAGATATGAGCATTGAGCACACCAGGCATGGAAAAAGTTGGGAGAAACATACGTCGAGAAATGGTATTCCGAAACGGCTACACAATTAAATGATGTTGATGAAGCCAGTGAAACCTAAACAAAATAATAACACAACATAGCATTTATCGCAGTAAAAGCAGAGATTCGGAATACAGAATGTCTCATCGTGCCGCATCTGCCATCTGTCTGTCGGTCGTCACTCTCAGCTGCGTCGCGCCACTCGTGCCTGCCAAAGGGTGGATGTAAACCATGTGAGCATCTCTAATCATATTATCTCAAATTATTGTACTGTTCTACTCAATCAACTCGAATTTCTCTGGCGACATACACCCAACGAAAGTGCAGCTTTCTATCCGAAAGCATTTAAACTTTTTGTAGTCGGTAAATCAATCTAAGTAGTGCGCGAAATCAAATTTTAACGATTTCATCCGCCACTTTCTGAAGACTGGATTTTACCACCGTTTATGAGAACCGCAGGTATAGGTAAGGTATCAAAGGTACTCTACCTTCAATACACTGACTGAACCTTGAGCGTCACGATCACGACTAACCACAAGATGACATTTCTTGGAAACGCGTAATGATCATAAACGTGAAGCATCGATGAAAGCCAGCTGCAAGACCACTCATATCGAGAACAAGGATTCAGGGCGACTCATTGCCTGCTCTACAAGCTGCTGCTACAGAAAATCATAATTTTCAATATCCAGCTAGATTTTATCTGAGTAATGTCCTATTGAACATTCTACTCGTACAAATGATCCATTGAAATGTGTAACCTTGGCGCTGCGCCAATTTCAAACAGATGCAGGTAAACACAATGTATGCAGTCAAATGTTTCATAAAATAAAGTTACTGGCATAGAAATAAGGTTTCGTGATATCAAATATTGTTATCGGAATGAGATCTAGAAATACAAGACAAGTTATAATAATGACAGTTCTAATATAACGCTTCGATATTATCTGTAGATGGTACTCTTATTTGGACTGTAGGTTGACTAGGCACACCCACACTACCGAAATAATAATAGCACTACAAAATAGAAGTTTCGCTTCGGCAAAATCTAATATAATGGATCTAATCCGAAGAATCTGACCAGTAAATACCAGTAGCACGATAAAGTTCATTTTACACTAAAGAAGGATGTAATGACCTAGGTTAGGCCGTACCTACTTTGCTCACATGCTACAGTGGAGCTGCTCTATATATTTTAGACTGATACATTGGTAAAGAATGCGAAACAAACGTGCCACTGTTTGTTACACATTGCCTTATTCGTATACTTCTACGACGCAAAACATATTAGATGATGTAATCGGAGAGCTTTTTTGAACAGGGTTGACAGAATTAACTATTCAGGTTGACCTGCAACTAATGTTAAACCTGAGAAGGGTGATTCTGACCATGATGATTCTGCTAGAAAGGTAACATTTCTTAAGAGTTTTATGACTTCTTATTTCAAAATAAATAAATTTATATCTGAACTAGCCGTCGCCCGCGGCGTTGCTCGCGTTCTAGACCCTTTAGGGCGCGACTTTTCAAAATTCCTTTCTTAGTGCACCTCTACACTATATAAGGATACTACCCTCCAAATTTCATACCTCTAGGACTTATGGTTTAGGCTGTGCGTTGATTCTCTGTCAGCTTCAAAAGAGTTTTATATATATTGATGATGATGATGATGATGATAACATTGAAAAAATTTGGCAATTTGTACGTTTTCTGTCTACATAAATCTGTATTACTCTGTATTTACGGCACAAGGTATTACAATACCTAACACTGTTCCTTTTTTCTGTAAGTGTCGTTACGTTACTAGTTCTAGGACACCCAACTATAATTGCTCTTGTACTCCTCTTCTAAAGACTTCTACCATAAAATATCTGGCAGTAATTATGGATCAGACACTGACCTTTAAGCCTCACATTCATCCTTGTTTCCAGGTTGAGGAAATTAACCAGTATTTTTACCTGTACTAGTGGCGGATGCGCCTGGTGACGGTGTATATCCGAATTCATATCGGGCGTCTCCTACGACTGCTCACCCCTCATCATCTGTGAACAAAGAAAAGAACTGTTAAAATTATACATAAACCAAAAAAATTTACTGCAGTGCTTATAATATTCGTATTCGTATTAGTGATAACCCCTCTACCAGCCCTGCTATTAATTATTCCGCATTTTTGAACTTTAGTTCGCCGACTGAAAAGTTTTACGCATTGCAGAGTTGTTTGTATGTCCGCAAGTATGTAATAAAGGTTGAGCTTAAAACCAGTAATCTTTGAAGGAGCAATTAAATTTTATAGCCATAATAATGTACGGTACGAAAATAAATTTCTTTATTGATCGTGATTATTCAATGTCAGTGTCTGCGATACTCCGATGAAACACAATCTGATTGAAATGAATCATCAATGTTTACAAGTTTAGATAGAGGAGCTCTCAGACGGACGTGTACTCGTACTCGTGCAGGTTTGAGATCGAATTCGCTAGTAATTGCGAGCCGCATCGATATGCCTCTCACTCACGGCAATGCGTGGGTGGGGTATAGGGGGGTTCTAGGAGCGGTTGTGCTGATTCACTCTCGTCCTCATACCGATGATGTGGAACTAACGAAGGCGCGCCGCACTCGACCGTGTCGACTAACGTGACCACGACTTCTATTTGTTTGTATCAAACTTGCATAACACGTACAGTCGGTACAGGTGCATTGATGACAACAAAACACGTATTAATTTTATAGCCCGAGTAGATTATCTAACCGATGCGCGATGTCGTATTGTTTGGTAGAGCGTGACCGAATTCTTCCGTTCATTCCATTTATTGACTGCATGTAAAAAGCATATTTGCCTAACCTTGCCTAACACCTAAATGGAAATGAGTTGAGATTAAGAACAAACACCACTGGTAAATTGTAAAGGAATCGTGTCTGTTTTCGATTACGTATTTACAATGACCAATCAATGCTACTGTGAAAACCAAAACCACAAGTATGTACGTATAAGTACATAAGTTTCCCATTTATCAATAAAATTATTTTTTCCTTTTCGACGGGTTCCTTTATAGTACTTAGCGGATATAGCAATAGTGATTTTGTTTGTGTATGTCTATACTAGCCACTCCAACCAGCCACCTAGTAAATGTTGCCCAACCACCGATTAGTTGCAGTCTTGCAGTTTCGTCGCGTGCATGCGTGAACGTTCGTGGCACCGACAAATCTACGCCCGGCTGCCCACTTGCATTGGCGTGCCACGTTTTCTCATAAAACTCGATATGTTCTAACACGCAATTGCAGCATTGCGTCATTTCACGGTCAAATAATTAAAAACAAATAAAAAGAAGTCTTGCCACATTGGGTAACATGGTGAAATTAAAATATAGCTGGTGATGGCGTGGACGTGTTGAGTCACGGTGCCGAAGTTGCATTGGTACCTTCGGTACCTCTGACGGTACACTTATTTACCGGAACACGTTATATTTATTTATACGTAGATATTATTATGGTTATTTAGCTTCCTAAAAATGTAGCAAATACCAAAGAAGCCTCAATTATTTTCCCTATTGGATCACGATTATTGATGCATAACACTCAATACAACCACTGAATACATAATAATAATTGACCTGTTGTTTTACCCTGAGTACAAGTTAAAAATGATTATGCAAGGAAGTGCAATGCACTGTTCACCGCAATGTTATCTAGAGGAGGTTTTTTGTTTAGGTTGAATTTAACATTTGAAACCACTTTATTATGGTTTTATAGAGTCGTAAAGTTTTTGCAGGTCCCCCAAAGAATTTTAATTGGCTAAAAAGTCGCAAAACGGAGAATAACACATTACTCGTAACTGGGTTTAAAAGAATATAACTTGAAATAGATTTTAGGTTTTCAGTAGTCACGAAAAATACGATAGGTAAACCATAAAATGTTGTCGAGTGAATATTATTATTGTGGTTTATGATTTTGGAAGCTTTGTCCAACACCTAATACATATTTATAATCATAGTTTTTCAACATTACTATAACTAGATATTTATTTATATTTAAAAGTTACAAAATAATTTGTGAAATTACTTATTAATAGAAATAAAGAACATAAAAAAAGTCAGCATATTAGTACCTAACCTACCTACAATTTATTTGTGTAAGTACTAAGTACAAGGTCAAAATATTTTCCATGTATTCTATTCTTGAAATAACAGTTGAGCGTAGCTGGCCAACCCTTGTCTCGCTTCGATAGATTAATGGCAAATTATTTATACCTAGTATGTAAAGGTCTAATATTTAAAAAAGTTTTATGCCACGTTGGATCAATAAATTCAACTTAAACTAACTGCGAGATAGGCATCACCGGTAAGTAGAGGAATTCCGCTTACCGCACCAAGATTATGCGCATCTAGGCTATTCCACTGTTGAGCACCGATTGATTTTAAGCTTGGTGCTGGAGAGATTCAACTAGTAGTGCAGTGCAGTCATCGCAATTTACATGGTATTCGAGTTACATGAAAGCGAAGTCGCAGTTGCAACTGCCTAGCTATAGCTATCAACATTGTACTTCTTGTACAATGCAATAGGAGCAAAACATCGGCCGTCCGTCATCTACGGAGGCCGGAGGATGCAGCGCGTGCCGAGTTGAACGACCACCAGACCGCACGTTTCACTTTCATCCCATCCCGGCGGCGGCGGCGGCACGGCAACGGCGCGCCACCGACCGCTGCCAACTTACGGAATAACATCATCCATCAAAACATTGACACCTTGCTTGTTTTAAAATTGAACTTCTTTAGACGATGCAAATGGTAGTGTTACCAGGATGATGACAAAAGTTGAGTTACACAAGTTACAGAACCACATGGGTACTAACATTTTACAATAAAAGAGCTTTTTTGGTCAACTTTGAGAGTTATTTTGAAAAACAGTGAAATTTTACATTACGTAGTGTAAAATTAGAGGAGATGCTATATTAATCTTCGCCAGTTACTCCTGAAAGACAAGGCGACATTCTAAAAAAATTAAGATTAAAATGAAAAACTACTATCGCGCTCTTAAAAATTTGAAACAAGAATATATTCTCATCTGAAATTGTTATGTACGTAGTGATGTTTAGAGGATAGCCGTGGTTATAACGTTCATTTGCAAATTTGCAATACACGGATATGTAGTACATATCACGCGCGTACAAAAACAAAATATGTATCTAGTCATAAAATGTGCTTTACTCCCAAAGAACCGGTTTCGCTTTGCAACACTACACTATGCCGAATGATGGCACAATAATAGTTTCGAGAGCTGCTATCAATTACTTTGTTTTCTATTTTCACTTGCATGAAAATTCCCCGTTGCCTGCTACGGTGCTCCGTAGCAGTAAAGTTGCACATGACCCAAGCCAAGATAGTCGTCTTACAAAATAAATGAGGAAGTGATACGCCGCGCCGCAACGGCTTTGTTTATGTTACTGCGTTCTGTTTACATTTTATTTTCAGTCTTAGTTCGAATAAATACCGGAACTGCATGGCCCTGCAGTAAATTGTACGCGACAGTATTATGTGATACACAGAATGCAATGACAGTGCATGATGAGAAACACGCAAGGACCATTAAAATTCGATTTATAGGTAGTTCAAAACGATGCAAATGCCACTATACAGATATACGATTTGTAAACTCTACATACATTACACTAAAATATACACTAGGTGCGTTGGTATCTTATCTATAACTAGCCGTCGCCAGCGGCTTTGCTCGCGTGGTATCAGCATACAAACAGATATGAAAAAAAATAAAAATCCTGAATCACGTGTAGAGTCAATTTATTTGAGGTATCTATGTAGGTACCAATTTTCAAGATTCCAAAATTTTCAAAATTCCATTCTTAGTGCACTTCTACACTAAGGATACTACCCTCCTAATTTCATACCTCAAGGACTTATAGTTTAAGCTGTGCGTTGATTGTAAGTCAGTTTCCAAAGAGTTTTATATATATTTAGAAGAGAAATACTTGACAAGTATTCCGGTCGTCTTTGTCGATTTGCATGATGATTTGCAGATATGTATTCCAATAAGAAACGTTCAATCAAGTCGTGGACGACAAAGAGCCTCACATTCGTGACTATGAAATTCGTTTTCAGTCTTGGGTGAAAAGAGAAACGCAATGCGTTCTGGCCGAGGTGAACTCAGTAAATTGTTATGCGACCTTATAAGAGTAGAGGTTTAAGTTAAATTGCTTCCTTCCATTTATGCATCGAGGTCAGCTGAATGAAGGATGCTCTGTTTCTTTACAAATACGAGGAATCAGTAAAACGTGTGTAGTTTTAGGTGAAGTAAGTTGTAAGAAGTAATTGTAAGTTTTTATATACTGAATAATAAAAAAAAATACCAGAAAAATTAGTCACCTCCTGCGCGCTAAATGCAAGGAGTCATAAATAAACATTTCCGAAGGGTAGATAAGTATTTCCATGTTTGGGGAATATTAATATTGTTTTGGAAAATAACGCTCCCCTGTATTTCATAGTTGTGGCCTCTCCTCTTTTATTGCATTGTGTTGTGACTCACGTTTTGTAAATATTTTCCGTCCTTCATTGTAATGCTGATAAATATGGTTTTTAACATAGTCAGAAAGACGATTGTACCGACTACGTGGAGACAAAAATAGGTGGTCAACATCACACTGGCCTTGTGACACACTCAGAGTTGGTCATGCGTTTTGCCATAATCATAACATGATAAAATCAAATAGTACATTACTTACGTAAATAATGGTTAAGTAATTTAATCGTGGAGTGTAGAACTTATATCGTAGGAATTTAAGAATAATTTATGGTTTCCGCACTAAACAAACGTTCTAAACCGATTTCACTATTTTAAATACTGAATATGTATCAAAATACATCAACTTTACAACACTGTACGTAGGTATTACCTGCGTTAATATGCAGATACACTGGTCGTTGCGACATTTGTAATTTTTTAGTAGAGAACGGAATTAATATTTGTTCGCTTCATTTCTGTGCAAAGTCTTGTCTTGATACATTATTTAGAATTCTATTTTCCAGGTGTTTCGTGTGATAACGAGCATACGACATACGAGTAGATATTACAAAGGCCACGCTCAAACTGTCAGCAGGCGTCTACCACTGCCAGTTTCCTATTAACAAATTTCCCTATCAGTACTGGCATTACACAAATGAGTGCCTTGCATATTTCCACGTCGCGTCGTTTTGACTGCGTAATCAAAACAAGAGTCCCATATTAGCACATCTTTAATTAGCAATTAAAGATTTGGCCACGCATATTTTATGATATTTTATCGATAGTAAAAATCTTTAGTTAGGTATTTTAGTATCGTTGAATTGCCAGAAAAATACAACAAATCGACCAATTGGACCGTTAGCTACAAGAAGCCTACACAATTACACATACACAATAAATGGCACTAGTGTACCGACTGTAAAGTATCTGTTTGAGCACATACATACATACATACAATATGCAGCATAAGACAGGCGTCGATTTCCCGACGCAATCGTTAATGATCTCAACTTTCAGTTAACTGCTATGGAACTGCACAGGAAACACAGACACATGAGGTACTGCTTATTTACATGGATATATTAGATACCATGTAAGTAATTCGTTTAGGTACCTAACAGTACTGCTTATAAAACGTTAGCAGGAAAAAGGCAGGAAGAGGACGTTACAACGATTTGCAAATTCAATTTGCCAGCAATTCTCAATATCAATTCAGATGAGACACGCCATAAAGAATAGAATTAGACACAATATAGTATTCTGTGAATATAATATTAAAAAGATGTCTTGACATACGTAACAATGCGTGGGGTTCAAGTGGGTGTGGATTCACAAATCTACAAAGCAATTTTATGAATGAAGTAGGTACCTAGGTAGATATCACAAAAACCAGATTGGTATAATAAATAACGTATAAAACTATTGCGTGGCTACCATACTAAACTACGCCTCTACATGTAATCAGAAAGATTTTCTAGAAAGCAAAAGGTTTTTATAGAACTCACTGAAAAGTGAGTTGTTTCGTTAGTTACAAGTTGAGCTTTACAACAGAATTAATTAGTAGGTAGGTAGCTACTTCTTTACACAGAATAGGCGGCAAACGACGAATATGTACCTATCTATGAGTAAAATTTTGAATAAAATATCTTCTTTACCTCTTGTTCCAGTGACCCATTCCAACCCGACTAGAAATCTAGAGCAGCTCTCAAGAAAAGGGCTGTGGAGACGCTTGTCGTGTCATACTATCAATATCCGTGCAATGGCAAAATGCAATACAATTAGTGTTATTTGTGGCAACTGGAGCGTGAGAGGAATCTGGTGTAGAGTACAGTGGTGTTCGCGGCGCATTGCCCCGTGAACGAGTGTCGGTTGTCATCGAAATGCCCTCTATTGAGGTGAATGGAGCGCGGAAACCGTGTTCTAAAGTCGAACATTAGTCAGCGACCGATGCAATCAAGTCTTGCTGCAAGAAAACGCAAGTAATGCGAACTCACTCGGCCAACATTAATAAATTCAGTCGTATCATCGTAGTTGACTTGCCAATGTCTTTGTATTTTTTGTTATCGTTATTTCCAAACTTTGAAGAACACAGCGGGCTTCAGCCTATATGCAACTGCATCGAGTTGAAGGGGGATAAACTAGTTATCAAGAATGTACTAACCCTGACCTGTTTCCAGACCAGCTTTAGATAACAAGGCATTGAGTGGAGGGGCTATAAATCCCTTGCGCATCTGGACTCTATCCAGGCTAAGTGCTTTTGCTTAGGTAGGTAGTGTAGGTAGGTACCTTTTTTTATGTTACCGCTATTATTGATAAACTGAAGTGCGTGGCGTATTTCAGAACTAAATTACTAAAATAGGATGACAGTAATATTTATGTGAATATTACTAACACTACCTACGTACGTAAATAAAACTAAAAAATACGTAATTGATATTTTTTATTATGCTTTTCATTTGGCGAACAAGAATTTATATTCGTCCTATTAGACTAGAATAAATAAAATGTACCTACTTGTTTAGCAACACAAGTAGTAGGTAATTCATTATTGAGCTTGACTCAGGCAACTTAGTTCATCAGTAGCAAGACAGCACGGCGAATGATGTCATCGACTTCGACGCCAGTTTGTCAACATAGGTGGAACAATAATTTACGACGCAGTGGATTATTTACGCCACACTCTGTACGTAAGGTACCTACCACCAATCAAACAATTTAATTTACGCATCTTACTTTTTCGCATATCCGTTGATCAGTGACAGTGCAGGGATGAGTCAAGATTTATATATCCATCTGCAGTGATGTTGTCTCTAAAAATAGTTGCAGACAGTGCAAGCGTATTAAATTTTAGGAGGTAAATATAAACCTTCCATTTGCATGGTTTTAGCCCCAGTTTTACTTGAAGTGCTCATGGTTTGATAAAGTACCAAGGTAGAGGAAGATTTATAGCTACCTACTATGAAGGGTATACCAGTTAAATTATGATGAGTTGAGTATACTTAGGTAAATAAAGTAACGCTTCTGTTGATTTACAACTCATCATTTATAATACTTGCATGTAAGTGATAATACTCATCATTTAAGGTGTGGTCAAGGTGTCCCAATAAAGTAATTTTCTTTAAGAATATATTTACTTACAATAATTTAGATAGCGCCTCTGCCCTCCCCTCCCCAAACCCCCCAACACCCCCCTTTCGACGACTTTACCTACTTGCCACCTCTGAAGATAATTCTTTAAATTATTTTAAGATTTTTCATAAGTTGAGTTTAAATTGCATGAATTAATTAAAAATGTAATAAAAGTAAATTGTATGATAGGTTCAAACCCAACAAACAATAAGTTTCTTTTCCCACACTAAAAAAAAGGTTAATATAGAAACTTGTAGTAAATAATGAGGCGTCTCATGGCAGGCTCCAGCGGTGGAGTTCTGGTAGAAATTATGGTGCCTGATGAAAGATTCACATTATGAAATCATCACTTTTTATTAGTAAAAAAGTGGCCAATAATAAGTTTTAATAGCTTCAAACACTATTACAACACATTATATAGGTAAGTAGGCAAAGAAACCAAAGCCGGAAAAGTGGCTAATTGGATGCTAATTTATGCTGGTTCATTACAATATACCTAGCAACTTCACAAATTCAAAATATAGCTATCTATTTGCAATGGAAGTAGGTAAATTGAAAAAAAGAGTAGATTTGAAGATAGTGATCTAGTGATAACTAGAAGTAGGTAACTATAATCGCAGTATGTCTTTATATAATTACGAATATGGCATTGGAGGTAATGTCTTGCACGCCTACCTGCTGGTGCTGCATACATAGCAGCCAGGACGGACGGAGACCGTGACAAAATCAGTGCTTACGAAATCCAAGCCTGATACAGTTCGCACTTACCAGAATGACGACAGCAAGATAGCGTGTTAGGCAGTCCAAATTATTATCACTTCATTATCTTATAAAACCAAACAAATCCGTTTTTATTTAGGCAAAATTCATAAACACACACAACACACGATACGTCACTCCGAGTCCGCCATTTTATAAATATTTTTTTATTTCACCAAACCAAAGCAATGCCATAGACAAGATGTCGCTGTTGGTTGTTGGTTGTGGTTGCTTACATGTGACAAGCTCATCAAGCCACTCAAGTTTAGCAATAATGTAACTTTGTGTTAGCATGGCTTACAAAGCTAGTGTAATCAAATTATAGTATGCCCAAAAGCCCAAACCAACAAAACTGCCGTTATTTTATTGTTTGAGGCTCGCTCTGCTTACGTGTAATTTTCAACAAGAGCGAGCCTTTTTTATTTGTCATTCGCATTCCAGATGCTATGTAGCCCGAAGACCCGTATGCTGATTTACTGCTCAAGTACTGATGCTCAAGCGCATTTTTGTATGAAAATCTCTACTCAAATCGCTCGAGTAACGATATCCGTATCAGCGGCGGCGGCGGCGTACGGGCCTAAGTGTTTGATTCAAGCTGTTTCGGAACCGGCCTTATTGTGTCTATCTTTGACACTGACAGTGACAGACAAGGACTGTGTACGTCCGTTTACTGGTTTAGACTTTTTTGTTTTCACTTCTCAGATGTTCTAGCAAGATTTATATTTTTGCGAAACAATTAAAACACCGAGAAGCCTGCCTGAACTGAAGCGTCTAGTTATTTATTGATTCGATTCGTCAGTGAGAGACCATTTAAAGGGAAATTAGATTTTACACAAAAATGAAAGATGTCGAAGTCTTGCTGTTTGCTGCTTGTCTAGGAACAATTCTGTTTAGAAATGGGGAATGTAAGTTTAGGACGTTTCTGGCAAAATACTTAATTGTCGAGCTAGAGCGTCTGTTCTCACAATTACATTATATTTTAATTTTAGGTTCTCTTACTCGCAATTTGAAGTACTTCGAAACCTTACCAGCATCTAGCTTCACCCACCACATGGTGAAACGAGGAGCTAAACTCTCGAGCCATCCTTTCAACACTATCAAAGAAGTGAATTTCAAAACCCATGGAAAAGATTTCAGGCTAATACTGCACCCTCACACTTCTGTACTGCATTCAAATTTTAAGGCTTATACAGTGGATGGAGATGGAAAGGAGACAACTGTACATGTTGGTGAGATCAGCGGATGATAAATTACAATAAAAATGATAGTTTACCTGTGATTAAACCGTCATGTTCATTGTAATTTGTCAGATTCTGAGTGTAATAATAGATAATTGGGCTGCGGAGACTTTACAGTTTAAAATCTGAAGATTTGGCAATCATGAAGTTATTCATTTGTCTGCATCTACACGATTGCCAAGATCTGTTGACCATACTGTACTTAGCTATATCTAAGTACTTAAGATTATACTTTCTGCTTTCTTCTAGAAATACTTAAATCTGACAGTCAATAACATACAAGTGTTTTGGAATCACTTTCTATAGGTATGGCCTGAAAGTTATTCCAAAACATTAGTAGGTACACCTGTAGGTATACATATGTATGTATAATATTATAGTAGTAGTAATATTTAGTAAATGTAAAGTGCAAATGCGATTGTTTTAGATCAGGACAATTATTACACGGGCAGAGTTTTTGGAGAGAAGTTATCAGATGTTAAACTACACATGGAAGATGGAGTCATCACAGGAATTATCCATACAGCTGATGAAACATACCACATAGAGGTATATCACGTTACAAATGTCCTGGTAAGGGCATAGACATGCACTTTGTGAAGCCAATTCTCAAAATTATGGAAATTACAGGCATCACAATTCAGTTGGTATAGCTCTGCCTTCTGTGCTGTGGGTCATGGGTTCGATCCCCAGTATGAACAAACATTTATTTTGTGTGTGGCAAACAAAGATGTTTGTTCTATGTCTGGGTGCAATTATATCAGCAATCTAGTTGTCATAGTACAAGCTCTGCTTAGTTTGGGACTAGAAGGTGTTTTGTGATTATGACTGTGAATATTTATTTATTTCACAGCCTTCTTGGCGTCACATACCACACCATACACAAGATGAGAAAAGAATGATCACCTACAAAGCATCAGACATAAAGTTCAGTTGGGCCAATGCTGAAAATGGAGAAAGTAAGCCTAGAGTTTGTGGATATGTCAAGGAGGGAAAAGGTATGTCACTTTCAGAAGTAAATCACTTTAAGAATTTCATTATTGTTTATTATACGATACAATCATATCAAATAACTAGCTGATAACTGCGACTTCGTACGAGTGCGAAACTTTACAAAAATATCTGTCACCAGCAGGTTTAGAGAGTTCAGGCTGTATCTAATAATCCACGTCTTTGATTTAAATAAAACATAGCCTATGTTTCAATCTGGAAAAGGGCTTCTGAATGGTAAAAGTTTGGTTGAAATTGGTCCAGTAGTTAAGGCGTGACCCGCGAACAAACAAACAGACAAACTCAATTTTCGGAATCAGAATCATTATTATTTAGCTTGTCCATATCTTTAATTGTAGTATCTGGCTTTTTTACAGTTTTATAATAGTTTAGATTACAGGTAATGTTTTTATTTTGAAGAACTAGAAGATGATGATGAAGATACCAATGAAGATATAGAAATGAAACATGACCAGTTAGAAAAAGACAAATACTTCTCTCAAGATGACCTTATCGCTGATATTCATGTTGATACAAGCGACACCAGTGACAGTAAGAAGAGAGTAAAACGGCAGAGTGACTATGAGTATACTCCAACAAAGACGAGGTGCCCGTTACTTCTTGTGGCAGACTACAGGTTCTTTCAGGAAATGGGGGCCAGTAATACTAAAACTACTATCAGTTATTTGGTGAGAAAACATTATTTACAGTACGATCAGCGAAGTGCTCTCAGTGAAGTGCTTGTGGCGCAGCTTACTTAGTCAATCTTTACTGATCTAGGAAAGCGACGTTCTGCGCGGTCACTGTTTGGATGGGTGACCATTAGTGGCATTTACATCTGAGCGCTTTCGTGCTTCGGAAGGCACGTTAAACTGTCGGTCCCGGCTCTAGCAGTCGCTAGGCCACGACGGAGTCCTAAACACTCCATCACCAGAGTTGTCCGCTAACTCAAACGAGCTTGCTTGCTTGTGCGGTCAGCAGATCTAGGCAATTTTGAAGTTTGCCGTTGATGCTCAATAACAAATTGTCCCAAACTAGAACTTATGGGTATATAATAGTGTTATTTTTACTTTCAGATCAGCCTCATAGATCGCGTACATAAAATCTATAACGATACTGTCTGGCAAGATCGTCAAGTAAGTGCGTAATAAAAAGAATCAGGATACCACTGAAATTTTTAAGACTACTCGTTCATTATTGCTATTGATTTGATTTTAGGACATGGATGGTTTCAAAGGCATGGGGTTTGTGATCAAGAAGATTCTCGTTCACTCGGAGCCAACGAGAGTGCGGGGTGGCGAAGCTCATTACAACATGGTGCGGGAGAAATGGGATGTCAGGAATCTGTTAGAGGTAGCCTTCAATAGATTTTTAAAATGCCCAGATTATTTTCAGCTGAATTGAATTGTTTCGTTAACTTCAGGCAGAGATGTGAGAAGTGGGTAGAATTACCGAGGCGTTTGTTTGCTTAACTTCTAAAAGGCCTTGTCAGAACTGGATTAAAACCCTGGATGTATTTTCGAGATCCACAGCGCAGGCCTTAAAGTAGGCCATAAAGTAACTTAGTAATAGTGAACGAGGCTGACTGCTACTGACGTAGCTAAGTCGTATTGGGATTTGACCCGAAAAAAATTATAAGTAGCAATTTTCCTTCGGAATTCGTTGGGTCACTGGCAGTCTTAAATTTAGTTTTGCGTGGTAATCGATCCGTTGCGTCATCCGTCATCTTGATTTTAATTTTTGTTCATTGAATAACTCGTTTCTAGTTTTTTAACCGCATTTGTATAACAGTTTTGAATGTAATTTTTCATAGAATTTACGTCATCTCCAGGTATTCAGCCGTGAGTATTCGCACAAAGATTTTTGCCTCGCCCATCTCTTCACAGACCTCAAGTTTGAAGGCGGTATACTCGGACTAGCGTATGTGGGCTCACCAAGACGGAATTCTGTCGGCGGAATCTGTACACCAGGTACGTTTATCTGAAGCTATTGCTAGCTCTTTGCAAAATGCTAGATAATATTTTGTAAAATATAATCAAAGACGTAAGGGTTCAACATTTTGGATCTATGTACAATATTGTACAACCACTTTCGAAAACTTGGGGAGAGTTAAATATGAACGGTTTTTCCTAAGGAATAAATAATTTTCCATTTCAAGTTTTTGGGAGTTACTTTATGTCATCCTGTATATTGTTATGCAAGATCCACATCTTAGAGTATACCTACAGCTTATTTGAAATTAATTTCTGTTCGTTTTGTTTTCAGCTATGTTGCCGTCGTAGTGTGTGTGAGTGTTATTTTTGTTTCGTTTTGCTTTGTTTATGTCGCAATATTATTTTGTCCTAGCTTTTGAGTTGAATGTAATTTACGTTGCAATAACTCTAACGGGTGCTTTTATGTTGTCCCTACATTAGTTGTATCTATACTACACATGATTGAATTTATAAAGCGCTTGATTTACTACGGTTTGGGTAATTAAAATGAAACTCGACTTTAAATCTTAGACATAGACGTGCATTTATTTGCTTATAAAGTAACACACAAAATACACAAGAACTAAACTAACAACACTAAAAAGAAACAAAAATTAGACAGAAAGAAAAATGATATGAGTGGATTGAGTAGGTAGCTAGGTAAGCTGGCAAGTGTTTGTGTGCTACAGCAGCAAAAGTGTTACGACTTAGCGTATGCCTCACCACACCACCCAAAGGTAGTTAGGCGCTATTATTCTGTCGAAACCATCTGCCAATAGACCCTGTGAAAAACTATTATGTAGTGTTCATGAAGTAATGTGTGTTGAGGTTTGAAAAAGTGTCAGGATGTGAAAATCTTCTGAAATCTATCATCGTATTTCCATAACATAATATATTTAAATAACGCGGAACTAACTTTGTAAGTTACATTTTAATATCATACAGAATATTTCAAAAACGGATATACTCTCTACCTCAACTCCGGTTTGAGTTCATCTCGCAACCACTACGGGCAGCGAGTGATAACTCGCGAGGCAGATTTGGTGACAGCTCACGAGTTTGGCCACAACTGGGGCTCGGAACATGACCCAGACGTGGCGGAATGTTCGCCCGCTGCTAGCCAAGGGGGCTCTTATCTCATGTATACCTACAGTGTCAGCGGATATGACGTCAATAATAAGGTAAGTACCTACTTCATTTTAAAATGTTCCGAAAAGTGGAATTGGTCTTGGCATTTTTTGCACTCTAAAAGTGGCTACCGTCGCCTATTCACACCTGCAAGGGACTAATGGGTATTGCTGATGCGTGAGAATGTGGATAAACGTCATTATAATCGTATGTGTTTTTCAGAGATTCTCACCATGCTCGTTGCGGTCAATTCGAAAGGTGTTGCAAGCTAAATCCGGTCGGTGTTTCTCTGAACCGGAGGAGAGTTTCTGTGGCAATCTACGTGTCGAAGGGGGCGAGGAATGCGATGCCGGCTTGCTGGGTAATTTTGAATTTTATCATCTACCATTAAGTTTGATTCATGACACTGGTAGAACATGCCATGGTTAATGTCTCGTTATGCTCTTAGGTACGGAGGACAACGACATGTGCTGTGATAAGAATTGCAAATTGAGAAAGAATCAAGGAGCCGTTTGCAGGTCAGAACAACTTATTGTTTTTTTTTATCATTATCGTCTCTGCCTGGTTCTACAATATGTTATCAATTACATTTTGTATCATCATACTTAGCTAAATACATTATGATAAGCATGAGAATGCACCGTCCGTTAAAAGCCGCTTTATGGTGAAGATTAATACTGGAATCTGGATGAGAGAAGCTGAAGAATGGACTTACGGACGCTTAAAAATTGAACAGATACTTCATCTGTTCTAATTTTATATAACTTTTTCTCTGCAACTATAAGATTTCCATGTTACGCGGTCTGGGGAATTGCTGCGTTGGTCTATGTCCAGCAAGACCGTTTATAGTTGGGTACTCTGAACTCAGTTTATTTCTGCTTTCATCAGTGATAAGAACTCGCCATGTTGCGCGGGCTGCGTGTTCGCTCCGCCGGGGCTCGTGTGTCGTGAGGCAGCGCACTCGGCCTGCGAGGGCGAAGCCACCTGCAATGGAGCCACCGCCGACTGTCCCAAGGTATGATGTATAACCGTTATATGAATATTTTACATACTTACACACATGTACATCAGACCGTGCTGGTTTATTTCCTTTCTCCATGCGTTGTTTTATTTGAGGGTACAGCACCTAACTACGTAAACCTTGTATTAAGTATTGTTTTTTTGATTCACAACAGTATCCATGGTATACTGTTGTGACATATACCTACCTACTGTCGTCCATATCCATGGAAATATTGCACCTTTCAAAGCTAGGAAATGTCAACGTTTCATGAACTAAACCAAAATAATCCTCCAAAACGGATTGGTTAATGAACAGTGTAATCGTAAAATGGAAGATGTAATTACGCTTACGCTACTTCGAACCGGGCATTAGCGCGTTTATACCATTATTTTCGGGATTCGGAACACAAGCTTATTCTTTTTTGTTGTGGGATAACAGTATGTTCAATTCAGTTTATTGTATTTTCCACAGGCACCAGCAATAGCAGATGAGCATGAATGCGCGGAGCGTGGGCGATGCCGGAACGGAACTTGTGTTCCATACTGCGAAACGCAAGGCTTACACAGCTGCATGTGTGACATCGGTAAGTGCTGCGGTTTCATTTTGAGATCGTGCAATCTATTATTCTCTTCGTCTCTGAGTGTACAGAGCACGTTATCGGTTGATATGCCCTGCGAGGTAATATGTATTATTAATATTATAAGTAGAGGCTATGCCGCGTTGACACGATCAGAGTCTGCTCGGACAGAGTGGACTCGGATAACTACTCGGACGCAACTCGCATTGTAGCAACCGTTCTGTCCGGTCCACTCGGTCCTAGCAAACTCTGATCGTGTCAACTAAATCAACGTTCTGTAGCTTTGTGTCATAAAAAAATGTGCATGTTAATAGTTGCGGATGCGTGCAAGCGATGTTGCCGAAAGAGCCTCAACAAGACATGTTTCCCTGTGGCGCACAACGACATGCTGCCTGACGGAACTCCTTGCATTCAAGGGTTCTGTAATAAGGTCAGTACTGCTACAGATCTGTTAGGTACAGCTATAAAATTCTAGCCGTGTTTGTCGTTTCAGTTTATGAAAAAGGGATGGCAACATTTTTAGTGCTGTCAAATAAGGTTTAGAACAATGCAACAACAGATGACACCATTGTTCAGATTTTATTTCGAGTCCTTAACTTCTATTTAAAAATAGCTTAATATAAACGTTTTTTAAAAGAAGACTTCTTCGTCTATTTTGCTTGACGGAAAAGCGAGTGCATAAAAATAACTCTACTATTTCTTTACCTACAGGGCGTATGCGAAAAGACAATACAAGACGTAGTGGAGCGATTCTGGGACATAATTGAAGATATAAACATCAATAACGTGTTGGGTTTCCTTCGTGATAACATCGTGGGCGTTGTTGTTCTAGTGACAGCTTTCGTCTGGATACCGGCTAGTTGTGTGGTGAGTACACATACCACTAAAAGTGAAAACGAACGTCAAAAAATTATAAAACGATTAATAAATAACAGAGAAAGTAGCGTACACAACTCAATCATCATCATCATCAGCACTTGCGTCTTTTGCTGACGATTTATCTGTATTTGGCCGGAGTAAACATATTCTTTGGCGACTGTATAAGCCAATGCGTAAGCGCATTGTTTAGCTGTGTCCACATGCATCATTACACTTATAAATAAATAGAGGAAAGATATAGTTTCAGCATAGAATGTTTTCTAATTGTTTGTGGTCATTTTAGGTAAGTTACGTGGATCGGCGGAGACAGAGACAACATCAGAAATACGCGGAGTGGGAGAGACAACATGATCTTGTGCATCCTTCATCGCCGCGCAAAATAATACATACCAGGTAAATTCTTTATAGAACAAAATGCAATCAGTATATTTTGGCCGATTTGGGATGCAAAAGCGCGAAACACAGAACAGGTGCTGATCGGTCGCGGGTCGTGCTCTCGTTTATTCCGTTGAATTTATAAATCGGATAAACCTCACACAGAACGCGTGCGTAGGTCGGCCGCGGGTCGGGCGATTTCCACGCAAATTGCGCAGTCAGTGTTTGGACTTCGTCAGCTATCAATGAATAGGTTGGTACTACAACTTCAATACATAAGTGTTGTGATCTTGTTTCAGATTGCCGAAACAGAAGCAGCCTGGGTTGAAAAATATTCAAGGCACAAGTCAACTTTAAATCTCAAATAAATAGTTCTAAGTTTCTACAAATTTTCTTCTACTAATCCTAAAATGATACAACAAATTATTGATTTTAGTTTATTACAATAAATAGCAGCTTAGATATAAATAGCGTAGTACATAAACTGGGAATTAAATAACACTTTAAATTAAAGTAAGCAAAATAAATAGAGCTTTCAAAGCACTGATAAACATACAATAAAATAATACTTTGCTCTTATCGAAGCGAGATTGACAGAGAAATACAAGTTTTCTAAAACTGTTTTCTAGCTTGATTGTCTGTTCAAAGGACGCACAGACTTCTATAAAACTAAAACTCAAGTTATCATTATTTAGTTGAGAGCAGTAGATGTGAGTAAAGCGACGCCCCTTTCGTAGAAAGCGTGCGGTTCTTGTCCCGGCGCGATTGGCAGACGAACAGTGAACAGAAGCTCTGAACGGGCGCTGTTCAAGTAGACTGGGAGAATGAGCGTTTGACCAGCGGGTACTGTCTCCGGTCCACTGAAAGGAAACAAATGTTACGAAAATACATAGCTGAAAATTTTAATGGTTCGCGACTGTAATATTTGCAACGAATGACCCAGATTTCTTGGCGCTTTTGTACTAGACTTCAACATCCCTTACAATTCTTAAAAACAATTAAAACATCCCTTACAATTAAATTTTTGCAGTCGGCAGTTTTGCGTCCGGCGGAGTTTCTCACAATCGCAAGTTATTGGGGGAAACGCCGCCGGTCGTACGGATCTGATGATTTACCTAGTTACATGTTAGCAAGTGTAAGGAAGGACTAACTATAAGAGAATTTGAACCTAAAACACAATATTTCGACTCATAATACTGAAAAATCTAATATGATCTTACCGCATCCAAGTGAGCACGGTGAGTGGCAAGTCGACCATTATAGTATTGGTCAGTAGGAGCCGGTTGCCCTTCACAGTAGCTCCTTGCAACTTCAGTCCTGTCACGGAGAAAGACCATTCCACTTGGGCGTTATCAGTTGGAGTGCCCGGGTCAGGAATTGTCACCTAGAAATGTTACACGTTTTTATTATCTACCATATTTTATAGATTAGTGTATGACACAAACCGTTATATTTTACCTGCAAGTGCAGTTCCTCAAGAGACCAAGAATTAGCCTGTGCGACGCATTGTCTAGTGGCTGTGATGTAAGCTTCAGGGTTTAGTAGACCTCCCAGCCATACGGGAATACTCTGAATGGAAAAACATTTATTATTACTATCACTCAAAGTAAAATTAATACGGATGAAAATGGCGCAGTCTGTACGATCCACGGCGCGGTTTAGATTACATGGAGCAAGTTTATAGATCCCAAAATATTCGGCGCAGTCTGTAGGATTCCAAAACGTTTGGCGCAGTCTGGAGGATAGTTAGTATTTTTATTGCTCAACTGTTTTCTCCACTACATATCACTGTGCTATTTCTACTACAACATTTCTTTGTAGTGTGTTCCCTTTGTACTCTACGCTATTTGTTACAAATGTCTTTTATTCTTATTCTTTTAAACCTGACACTATTCAACATATTTTGATACCCTGCTCAACTTTCTGCAAAATATTCAAAATAGATACGAGTGGCATTTGAGGCTTATGCCCAGCAGTGAGTGGGCCACTACAAGCTGCTTATGATGATGATGATCAACTTTCTTACCAAGACAAACCTAGACTACATTACATAGTCCTGGTTTAAGGGGTGAACTAATAAGATTTTTTGTAATAACTCGTTTGGTACCTATAAAAACACGCCACACCACCTTTTTGCACGCCCAGGAAGACTGGTAGACAATGCTCTTAGCATTAAGTCCTCCTAGCACTACTTGATTGTGTGAAATTTTTAAATAAATAAATAATAACACCCGTGTAGTTTGAGATGTGCAGGCCTGTCGACGCGGTACATACCTGCAGACGCTTGGCTCCGTGCGAGGCGACGGCGTCGGATAGCGCTGCGAGTTGCGTGACGCGATGCGCGAAGTCCCCGACCCACTGCTGCACGGTGCAGCCGCGTGCGACGGCGTAGCGCCGCCACCCGCCCGGCAACATGCCGCGGACTAACGAGCCGACCATGGCACGCGTCTCGTTCGTTTGCTTCATCTCGCCCTGGGTATCGAACTAAGATTAAGCGTTGGCGCACACCTGACGACAAGACGTCGTTGTCGTGTCCGTAGTGACATGAAAATAAATATTCTTTTAAAACGCATGCTGTTAAGAGGTTTTTCGTTAATTTTTTCTTCATAAGCTGTTTTCGTTTGTAACTTGTATACCGTTTTGCTTTAGTTATAACTGAAATAGCTTATAAGAAAAAGCATATTGTAACAAAAAAAGCTCTTAAAAAGACTTACTTGCTTTTCAAAAAACTATTAATTTTCTCTCCCTAGCAAGACGACGCGACGTCTTGCCTTCTGATGTAGTTTGACGCTAAGTAATGTCGGTCACTGACAGTCATGTGAATTACTGTGATTGGTTCGCGCGTGAACGAATTTACATATGACCGCGTTCGAATTGCTACTACTTTATTATATGGGATTCATTGTCTGGGTGAGGATAGGTGTGTGAAATAAACAAAATATTCATGGACAATAATTGACATTTCACACAACGCCTTCTAGTCCCAAACTAAGCAAAGCCATGGGAACCAAATTGCTGATTAAATACTGATATATATTTTTTTCTAAATACATAGTAGCACCCAGGCACAGAACAATCCTCTATTAATTGTTTACGTTTCATGCAAATAACCCTTTGATTAATTCGATTTATTTCGGTGCCTTTGATTTTGACAAAATGCGCGTTTACATAAAATGTTATATACTAGTGGGAACTGACCTGACAGATAGAAATGACACAGCGCAGATCATGTAACACCGTTTGAAGCAATGAAGCTCCAGCAGCCACCTCGCGTTCGAAGAAACGGTACAACGGGTCTTTGATGTTTTCCACTGTGCGACGGAGTGTCTGAAAAAATGTTCACATTTGTCAAACTTAGTTCATAATTTAACACATTTCCATATAAAAATAAAAATATTTCCAAAGAAGTAGGATAACAAATACATACCGGCAACTGTTGTGGCAGTAACTGAAGCCAGTTCGTAGCTGTCTGGTGCAATGTCTTCATCCAGGCGGGACGGCCGTCGCCTTCAACGACTATTGCGCCTAAAGCAAAGAACAACAATCACCAATGGGAATTTTATAGTGTCATACCGCAATCCCACTAATATTATAAACGCGAAAGTTTGTAAGGATGTATGGATGTATGTTTGCTCCTCTTTCACGCAAAAACTACTGATCCGATTGGGATGAAACTTGGAATATATATTGTCCGTGACCTGGATTAACCCAGGCTACTTTTTTATCCAGGAAAATCAACGGGACGCGAACTCTTCAGAAACGCCTAGAAAATTGCACTTCTAATCCTGCGTTGACGAAGTCGCGGGCGCCAGCTAGTATTCGTATATTTTTGTCCTGGTTTTACAATAGTCGTTCAAAGTGTACGTACTGGGATCATGGTCTTGAGATGCGGCGTTATAAGCCAATTCTTCCTCATCTTCAAGCTGTTGCATCTTCAGGAGTTTAGACACGAGGTCGCTTCCTTGTGTGGTTAGTAATACCTAAAATAATGTGTTTCAAATCTTATATACATATGGCTAGATACTGAATTTGAACAGAAAATAATAACGATATAGGAAAACCAAATCACAGGATTTTTAGAGTATAGGATACTTGTTATACCTTCTCAGCGTTGTTTGGCAATCCAAGCCATGACGGAGTCTGCCTGTCAGACAATTCTTCGATCCACTTCAGGAAGTGGTCACGACGGTTTCCATCTGGCATCGTGATGTGACGCTGGTTACCAGAGGCCTGTGCAAAACATGGACAATATTTTTGGTTATGATTTTTTTTCAGTTATTTCTTCTTCGAAATCACTAAAATATTCGCAGAAAATGTATAAGTAAATTGAGTTCAATAGTTTCCAAAAGAACTAAAAACTTTTGTGATTTATTTAGTACTAGTGATGCGGTACAGAGACAGAACTTAGTAGTACCTATATTTTTAAATGGCGCAGCCGTAAGGATAAATAAAGATTTTAGATCTGTTCAAATAGAAAATTATGTTTTCCATCTACGCACCTATCTGAATTGTTAACACATTCCATGTTTACAGATTCCTAAGGATTCTCGATTCAGATATTCGCTAAAAAATGGTTCAATCCATGTTCACTGATTACCTTCCTTAGAAATTCGCTAAAAATAGCTCAACTTACCCCATCAACATTAGCGACAAGTGCGAAGTCAGCTTCAAAAGATTTAGGCGTGAACAGCTTGCACAAGAACGAATGCAGCAGCCGTTGATCGAAAGAGTTGTCGATCTTGCCTCCGTAGATGCATTGGGATAGGAGAGTCACTAGTGCTTCCCATGGAACCTTCTCTGGCGGCAGGTTGGTGCGGCCCTGTGGTAATAACATAAAGATAAGATAAGAAAATGTTTATTCATCCACCACATAAGAAAAATATGAACTAAAATAAAAAACTAAAACACATTTAAATTTTTAGACAAATATGTAAGTAAACGGTAATGCAGTTTCACGTATACTGCAACATTATCTTCATTGCTAAACTATTAAACTGAAATGCTACATCGAATACGTCCTCGATAGCAGTTATCTATGAAGTTACAAGCAGAGGTAACTCAACAGCAAGTGGGCCACAATCTGTTTGGCGTCTCTAGATATTTGAGAAAAAAAAAGACAAAAGCTTAAAAAGTACACTGGTATTCCCTTGACGAGAACTGCAAGTTGCATAAATACGATTTATATCTAACTTAGATATAAATTAATCCTTTATGTAAATCGTATCTCAGGCGATTGAATCTTTAATAAAATATTACTTTAGTATAATATACTCTAGTAACTGTATTACTTTAAGTTCAATATTTCGCACAAATCTAAAACATACTTTAGTCAGTTTAACAAAAATTACATTACCATAGCAGTTGTATCGATCCAAGTATCGAGTGTATCACAAGCGACGCGAAGATCCGATTCGTTGAACTCGTAGTACTTCGCCCAACCAAGAGGCACGTAGCGTAGACGCTCTTGGACAATACCTAGAAAAATTCGAGCTAGCTAAAATCTTATTTTAGGTTGCTGAAAGTTTCAGACATTTGAATAAAATAATTTTGACTTCTTTGTCTTTGTCTTGAGCAAATACGGTGTACTTTTTGCTCAAAGGGGATTTGGGGGCTAAAGAGTCTCAAAATCTTCTTGATTTTAAAATTTTGAGATTGAGAAAATTATGAGACAAGAAACCTCATATTCCCTTTGAAGGGGACAATGTTTAGTGATATCGCTCGTAAAAAGAAGGTTAAACCTAGATCTGAGAGAGACAATCATACAAATACAAATTGTTTATTTCATAATGTTATCATGTAATTTTTAGCTAGTACCACTGTTTTCTGCGTTAGTTTACACTGTGTTGCAGAAAAACAGTAAGTAGCAGGCCCAATACAGTCAGTATTTCAATTGTCTATAATGCCTGGAATGGTCACAGTCTAAGTAGTCGAACAAATCCGAACACTACTGAAGTACATACCATGGAACCACGCCAGCAGGAAGTAAAGCCTGGCACGTTCTGATGGAGCTTTCATCATACGAGCTGCCGGTACCTGTTAAATTGATTAAGAGGTATTTAAATTATTGAATTTTGAAGATTTATTGTAATCTCCTGATCCGAGTTAGATTCGTCGGTTGACTTCTTTGTCGAAATTGGATCTAATACAGTCGTCTGATCTACATAATGTTCAACAGTGGAACAGCCTGTATATAATGTCGTCTTTCTATCTAGTGGGTGGCAGTAGTTTGTCTCGTGCTTTTGGTGCGTGGTCTATCGAGAACCTCGATATTTTCTAACGGCGGCTGTTCTAGCTATATGAAACTATTATAAAACTCAAAAACTTAAATTAAACATAAACAAAATACGCAGATCTATTAAATAAACGATTCTGATTCCAAAAATCAAGTTTATATGTTTGTTTGTTCGCGATCACGCCTAAACTACTGGACTAATTTCAATGAAACTCATACCATTCAGAAACCCTTATTCCGGATTGAAACACAGGCTATATTTTATTGAAATCTAAGACTTTGATTAAACTGTCTAAACCAAAAGCAGCCGTTTGCTACGAGGTTAATCGGAAGCTGGTTGACAGATATTTCGGTGAAAAGTTTTGCACGCGTCCGAAGTCGCGGGTATCAGCTAGTATGTAATACTTACGGTAGCGAAAGTCCTCAACAGATTAGCGCGAATGCCCGGTGGAGGTTCAAACACCAAAACGCGACCGGCTCGAAGTAAATTCACCGGTAACTTAGGGCTGATTTCAGTTGTAAGGAACAATCGGAAGTTAGGATGAGGTTGGAGGGAATGTAGCTTCTTCTCCAGTTGAACTAGCCACACGGGAGCTAAGTGGACGTTCTTGAGCATAACCCATCTGTGAAATATAGTTTAGGTTAGCGTTTTTTGTAAATTACGCTAAATAGATTGTATTTTTCTGTATACTAGTAAAGCATGTCTAAAAAACAGTAAATAGATAAATAAGTCTTCTAAATAGGATAATTTAAAGAAAATCGTGGGATTTCTCCCGACTTTTTAGGTCAGAAGGTGGGACTGCAGCTATTAGAATCAGTGCAGTTTGACTAGACCATTATATTTTTTCTCTTAGGCAAACTTGTGGGTCGAGTCAAAACTTACCGTCCAGTCTTGCAAGCCGTATTGATAGCGCGTTCAGCTTGGTTGAACCCTTCAGCCGATCCAATAGCGATACTAGAAAGTGGCTTGTTCAGTTCCGTTGCCATGTCATCCACACGACCTGCCAATACACATTTTTTTGGAATAAATTTCAATAGATTATGGCCCTGACAATTTTAATGCAGTACTACATAGTTACTGCGATTAAAGTTACGCAGTTTTCGTGCTCGTCCGTCAGTCACTAACGAGCTTTAAAAGAGATAGCAGGAATTTGAAAGTGTATAGAGCTGTAAATGCCCCATTTAATATCAGTAGCTAAGTAATTTACGTACATAATTTGATTTAATAACTCTAGATTCAAAACCAGTATCGCACGTTCGTATTTCCGAAGGTAGACGAAAATTCTAAGTGCGAGTATTCTAAGTGGGAGTTTCTATGTGGGAATATTCTAAGTGGGAGTATTCTAAGTTTGAGTATTCTAAGTGCGAGTATTCTAAGTGGGAGTATTCTAAGTTTGAGTATTCTAAGTGGGAGTATTCTAACAACTTACCGCTAGCATCATAGCCAGGCACAGAGCATAGTAACGCTGGTGTGGTGGCATTCAGTTGAGTTTCTGTTATAGAAGCGAGGTCCAACTCTGTTTCAGCTTTAGACATGTAACCGGCGCCTAGGACTGCTGTCACTAATTGCGTGGCCGCTGCAATCACACGGTCCGGTCGGAACGCCTAGGATGATATCACAATATTTCGTTTCATTTATTCAACAAGTAATATTTTTATAAATCCTATGTGAATTTAACAGTTAGGGAGAAGTAGGATGCGGAACGCTCAGGATCAAATGGCGTACATTGGAAGACACCTTTACTAAGCATTGGATTGTAATAGGTTGACGGAGAGAAACTACCACGATTAGAACTGGAGACAGTGCTATTATAGGATTTACCTTCAACCGTTGTTCAAAGTGGTGACCCCAACGTGATATATTTACTTTAGATTTCTTTGCCATAACAGGCCAATAAATCTTTCGTTTTACAAATGAATGTTAAGTTCAGATATGAACTGAATAGAAACCTTTTGATACTAAGATTTCCCGAAGCATCTCCAACTATATTTTCTATCTGCTAATGCTTTCTCAACCGATCCGAATAATTTCTCGGGACAATGGCAACGATATATTTAATGATAAAGATTACCGTACACGTCAGAATCAGAAAAGCGTGAGCTAAGTTCATGTCTAAAGCTGGTAGTTACCTGAATAAGCAGCAATCGGTACATAGCAAGGGTATGCGGCGCGGGCGGCGCAGATGGTTCTGAATCCCATAATGTAGGTACACATTGTTCTGGGGCCGCTTGAGACAACCACGCAGAAAGTTCTGGTAACTCGCCCGCCTTCTCTAGTAAACGACGGAACGCTACCAGTCTGAAAACCGATGATCGATTAGAATTCGCACGTGAAAAACGTACACCGCATAAGACGGTGAAACGGCTTGTCTGAAAATTTATTCCATATATGCTTAGTTGGATTTCAATCTCGACGAGCGAACAGCTATAGTGACGGAGTTCCAATGCTGTCCGAAGGCTATTACGTGCTTTCCAAAGTAGGCAAGTACAGCAGAGCTCAGTTTATAACCGGTCTCGACCTATTAAAATGTAGTATTATATACTTTGAATTCGCATTTTCTGAAGAAAAATGTTCTCGATTCTGTGAGTGTTAATTTTAGGCTCATTCTAGTTTTCCCCAGCGTGGGGCATTTCTGGAACTTTTGTTCAATAATCCCCTTAGCGACCCCAGCGACTGCAGGCAGGGCTTACCTAGAGCTGAGTCTAGCGGCCGAGTCGTGCTGTTGATGTGTCAAAGGTTCCAGTGGCGCGGAGTGTGAGACAAATCCTTCCTTCCCTCGTAAGAACGTCGCGAACGTTTGTTCCAGTGTGTCTTCAGCGCCAGTGCCTTTGAGATGGATTCGGCAGAGCAGTAACGCGAATGTAAGGCGGTCTGTGTGAAGCATGCCGCGTGCTACGCGCTCATACACCATCTGTTGTTTACAGTATTTGTGATGTTAATATCTCTATCGTATAGCCAGAAGGGTTCCTAGTCAACAAGTAATCCGGATTCCATAACCTAACGGTCTTATTCATATTGGTTCCCTAAAGCTCCTCTAGTTTAAATTCAACTTCATAGAGCTCCTCCCGTTAAAATGACTGCGAAATCTGTTGTCATCTTAACTGCAACTTATTGGATTATGGCTTTTGTGACTTGCTGTCCCAATTCTGCGTATCTGTTTAGTTTAGTGTCATAACGATGTTGTCGTCTCTCTTCGTTGTCATGCGAGCGACAGAGCATGTTTAAAAACCGCGCTCAAATGACAAGCGTTTATGAATAGCCCAATCGTTCACCAATAGCATTGTTATGTGTAAAAGTCAAAAGTTTGTCAGACACACATTATATTTATTTTGTGACTAAAAGTTAGTAGTAAGTATAAGTAATAGTTTACAAGAATATACTCGTACAAGAAAGACTTGAAATAAGACAAATGGCTAATTGACTATAGTTTATTTTATTGATGTACTCACCGTGAAGAGTTCTTCAGTAATAAGCATGAGCCGTGCTGTGTAGTCTGTAATGCCGTTAAGAGCCGGCCGAATGAGCACAGAACTGAATATATCCAGGAACATCTTCAAAGAGTATTGGTATAAGAAGTGTACTTGATTCAGAGACTCCATTGTAAAATAGATACTACTGCATGCCTGTGGAAGAAACACCTTTATTAGAACTTAAATAATTTATAAGTTTAAAAACGAGAAAAACTGACTTCAATTTGATACAGCTTCATCACCATATGATAATGATGATGATGATGGTAGTTCATTGGGATTGTTCTATTGATCATAAACACCATTGAAAAGTAACAGGAAAGCAAAATAATTGTTGTGAAGACTAGGGTAAGGTGCAATTAACCTTTTAGCGATAAGGCCGCCCATTATGGTGCCTTATATGTTTTCTTTTAATCGGTATTAGTTTTTGTCTAGCGTCTTCTCAATCCGCCTTCGTGTCACTAGTACTGCTGATAGTACTAGAGATACAAAGGTTTGTCATTTGTACTACCAGTTGTACTTCTTAGTGGAACTACTGACAAGGAGGGTTCTATCCAAAGCCAAATTGGCAAAGTTCGGAAAGTAATTCTATCGGGCAGTTGTGTTGAGAGTCAATGAGGCAATGCATCGTTATAGGCAATGGTTACCACTTAACATCCAGTGGGCCATCGGCTTGTTTCATCATTTAGTTGTATGAAAAAGATTGGTTGGTATTTTTCTACAGGAGGTGTACTCACTTGTGAAAGAGGAAGATATTGTTGACTGACAGTTTCAATTTCAGCAATCACCTTATCAGTCTCTTCGACCTGAGAAAATAAAACAATTTTGAATAATCGATACAATAATCGATCAACGTTCATAAATCGTATTGACATTTAATGTTACACTGCGCGACAACACGGTAGTTATCCACAATAGAGTTGTTGTTCCGAGCATATTGTGCAATGCAAATCAAAGTGTCTCATTAAACTCCTGAGCCCCGAGTCTGTGCATTTGTTTTGACTTTCGACTTTCGCAAAGCGAGAAATTTTGTAAGAAAACCGGATAAACGCCTCTAGCGCGAGATTTGGGAATTGTGCAATTCCCAACAAAATTCTCGCTTTGCGAATGCGTTTGCGTGTGCTATGTTCGAGTCAAAAGTTAAAACAAATGCACAGATTCGAGGCTCTGTAAGGTTTTTCTTGCTATGAAAGTGTTACCTTTTGTCCGATATCGTCAGCTTCTTTCTTGAGTGTCTCAAGCGTGGCGATAACAGAATCGTCATCGAGGATCTTGCCCTTGGCGTCATTCAGAGCTTGCAGTAAGGATTTCTCCAACTGGCGCAGACGGAGATGGAATTCACCTAGAAGTACACGGCATTAATAGCTAATCTTTTTTTTTTATCAAATTTTAATTTAGAACGATAAAAAGTAAATGGTGTTTTCTACGCCACAATCTTTATCACGATCATGGAGGAAATCTTTTTTTTTTCTCTTATGGATCAAAATAGAAGTAGATAAATGCGTCGAATCTACGTCTATGTACGTGCTTTGTGGGGTATGTATTTTTACAGGCAGAGACAGACATGCAGGCCTAGGATGCGCACGCGAGATATTTGTCATGTCGTTCCGTCAAAATGTAAGCATTTTGCACCAGTTTTTGAACTTTTGCATTATCTGTGGTAATGTTGTCGCCTTCTTATTGTACACTTTTGACACTTCTTACTCATCGTACTTCTCTGAGGACGAGATAATAGTCATGCAGAAATGCCAAAAGGTGAAGATTCAAAGGCGCGGTTTCTCGACAACAATACCACACATAATGCAATAGTTCAAAAACTGGTGCAAAATGGTTACATTATGACGGAACGACATGACAAATATAACGCGTGCGCATCCTAGACCCGATGGAGTACCGCCATATCCTTGTTCCGTTACATATTTTCATTATAAATTACCTTGCAGCTTCAGTAGATCAGACCGTTTAGTATCAATATCGGGTCTTTCCGCTTTCAGTACTCTATGCAAGCACTGAGATTGTAGCGACGATCGAGTTACGGTGAAGTTCACGAATGTCACACGAGAGCACATGTCCGGAGGGAATTCTACTGTTGGATCCCTGTCAAATACATTACATTGATATTGAAAAGGACTGACATGAAATTAGTTTCCAAGTTTTGAAAGAAAGAAAGAAAGAAAGAAAAAATATTTATTTTGTTATTTTTAAAAAATTACATAGTGAGTGAAACTTAAAATTAATAAAATAACAAAAATGGCCACCACTCAGCATGGTGCCAGGGCAGGATATGTGAATATCATGCCCAGGCGCTGGTTTTCAGTGGCGCCAGTTGTGTGCATGCTGTAGGTACTGCGATCTACATATTATAATAAAATTAAACAATAAACTTAAAATGAGAAAAAATAATAATGATAAATGACGGGAAAATCTACCATTTTGCCTTCTTCTTTTTCAAAACAAACGACAGCCGACCTGACGAGTGACTTGACTCGACTGTTATTATTTTAAATATCTCACTTGACACTGGCAAACTTGTCTGTCGGAATGACGGACAGAGGCCATAAACAGAAGAAGAAAAGAACTGACGGATTAAGGCAGCAGGCAGTTTCCATAGTACAAACTCTGTTTAGTTTGGGACTAGAAGGCGTTGTGTGTATATTTATTAATTACTTATAATGTGTAAGATATTACCTGGTGCTCAAAAATATGACGAACGAAGGACTAAGATCGATATCTTGGTCGCCAAGCGTTATGAGCACACGGCCGCCCGTTCGACGAAGCTCACGGTTCAACACCGGGTTTAGGATAGGATCATAGTTTTCTACATCCTGAAACATACGAACTATTGTTATATTCTGGTATAGATTGGATTAATATTTCAAAGATAAGCATCAGGTGAGCTATCAGCTTGTTCCATTACTTTTATCATAAAAAAATAAAAGATAAAGACCAAAGATCGAGAAGTGTGGAAAAAAGGGAGGGATGCCTTTGCCCTGCAGTAGGATGATACAGGTTTAAATAGATATATAAAAGTTTTTTAGGAAATAAAAAAATAGCTGGAATAAGTCCTACACACATCAATGTGATAGACTTAATCATGGAAAAATTAAATTATATTTATTTTAGGAATAGACAGAGTGGAATTGGTTTCTTGTAGGAAAAAATAAAGTAGGTTGCAAAACCACGCCGGCCTTATAGCTCAAAATAAATAATGTTAGTTTGTAAGAGAAACCCTATTGACCACTCTATTTTGAGCTCTATTATTACCAATCTAAAGTTGATATTTCAAACTTACCTGCACAAGTAGCGGGTTACCGAACCGCAATGCGGATTCCAAGTTCTTTCTGAACGAGTCGTCCAAGAACGATGTCTTTGTGATCTTGCGTTCCTTGAATTCCCTCATTATGAACTCAGTCGCTTGGCCGGACGGGTCGATGATTAGTGGGTAGCGGTTGAAACGCTGTAAAATACAAGTATTTGGGTCTTCCACCAGAGATGTGCAAGGCAGATGAGCCAATATGAGAAGAACAAATACAACAATAGTGTAATTTCACATGACTAATGAAGTGTTGGTTAATTTTCATTGCACACCGCCCATATTTAGTGGAAATCAGGCTTACGTCATACTGTTTAGCACATTTCGAAAACGAATACTGTCTTATAGTAATTTTGTGCAGCTGAAGAGTTAATTAAATTCTTACATTCATCATCATCATCATCCACAGCCCGACTTTACCCACTGCTGGTCATAGGCCTTCCCAAGCTTGTTCCATTCACTGCGGTCCTGACCTGGTCTCTCCCATTTACGGCCTGCGATTTTGACTATGTCGTCTGCCCATCTCTCTGCCCGACGACAAATAAGTAAAATATTATCGGAATTGTGTTATAAATTATCACTAAGGTGATCTCATAATCGTAAGGACCAGCAGATTTCGTTGACGCAAAATTGAAAAGTATTACGTCCCAATTAAAGACCTATTTTGTATAATAAGTTTTTGAAGTGAAAACTTCTTTAGCATCGTTGTGATTTAAAAGTCAATGAAACGAACAAGCGACAGTTCGACCCCCAAAAAACGCAAAACACTTCAATAGCGCGTTCTAGGATCCGACCAAATTTAGCAGCGCCATCTAGTTCTGATTTAGGCACGTTGAGCATAGAACCTTTTCTAACTAAATAAGTACTGCATATAGAATGTCCTTGGACCACAATCTCACCTGATGCACGTGAGCGTGATACGAATGATAAAATAAAAACTCACTCTCAACATAATAGCATTCTCAACACAGAGCTCATCGGTAGGCAGCGCGTTCGCTTGCCAACGCAGTCTTTCATCCGGGTTACTGAGGTATTCAGTACGAGCGATGTCGGCTCGGTACCGGATGTTGGCAGCCGCGAGGTGCGCTGTCCATGTTGAGAACAGGTTTTGACGGTACTGAAAGATTTGATAGTAAATTAAACTTGAGATTTTAAAGATTTGTAATATGGGTCGTTTTCTAATAGATCTTTTGATTCATGAGTTTGTCTAATAGAAGTACAGTTATTAGAAAAGATAATGTTTCAATTTTCTTTTACATTAATGTGAACGGCAGCACTACCATCATCTCCACACTACGCCCAGGTTAGTTGGTAGATAATGCTAAATAGCATTAAACTCGCCTCTGTATGATTGTTCAAAGTGCAATAAAGAATATTGTAATCTAATATAACGGCTTCCATCAATTCTGATCAACACTTGCTAACTCGCATTGGTTAGAAGAAAAAACATGTTGCTTCCTATATAAAATCGGATATTACTTACATGCTGATCGAAGTAGCCTCCATACGCGATAAACGCAGCGGAGAGTAACACATCACCAACGATAGTACTCATCTGTGAGCGGAACGTTTCCGAGCTCGACTCCCATCGCTCACGTTCGATTACCAAACTCTTCAGTAAAGCTATGGATCTGTCGACCTAGGGACGGAAAAAGGACATTATGTTTATGTATCTTGTTTTAGATGTATGATTCACATTAAGGCAAAGGCTGTAGATCTAGTTTTAGCTGAAGTTGATAACGGACTCGATCTGAAACGGATTTGACGAACAAGGACGGTCAAGGATAAACCATGTTATTTAGGGCCATTATTGAATGAAGTACTTTCATTTTGTACTAGGTGCCGCCCGCGACTTCATTCGCGTCCCGTTGGATACCGTTAATTTTTCGGGATAAAAAGTAGCCTATGTGTTAATCCAGGTCACGGACAATATATATTCCAAGTTTCATCCAAATCGGATCAGTAGTTTTTACGTGAAAGAGTAACAAACATCCATCCATCCATCCATGCATGCATACTTACAAACTTTGGCGTTTATAATATTAGTAGGATTATCTGACAGTTCACCGCTACATTACTAGAAACTACATTTTAGGCAGAAAAATTATGGGCACGACTGGCCCAAGTTACGACTAAAATACTTTCACAAACACAATGAAGATTTAATATAATATACCTTAGCTTGTACAGTTCCCAAGTCAGTCTTGATAGCCTGTGCTTGGCTGATAAGCTGTGCGTATTCTTCCTTGTAGGATGCGATGGATTTCTCCAGTTGTGAAATAAGCTCGGACACTTCACTTCCAGCAGTGACGTTGGTCTGAGCCTGGTCTTCCAAAGCTTGCAGTTCGTTGCGAAGAGGCTCTACGCGTTTTAACATGTCCGCGTATTCAATCTGTAGGTAAAAACATCAGAATGTTAATATTAACCTTTCGTGGTTTATAGGCTGAAATTCTCAAACGTCATTCAAATTTGAGCACCACTTAAAATAGCTCTGCCTCTGTTTGACATTACTCATTTGTAAGAGATGACAATAATTTAAGCGTGACTTAAATTTAGTGGCGTTTGAACGGCGTATCCAAAAGTGTCGAAAAAAAAAACATGGATGCTTATAGATATTTGAGACCGAAAAGAGGTCGTCAGTAATCGGTTAAAAGTAACTTAATCTTACCTGAGCAATAGCCCATTTGACCATAGGGCCGCAAGCCATACTGGCTCGATTAACTTTTTCGAAGTTATAATCGGGGTTGCTAAGGTATCGTGTCTTCATCTTCTCGCGAACATCGTCACTGTGCATGAAAGAAATGGATTAATACTCGATTCAGAAATGTTGGCAAGTATTGTTACGTGCTCTTCGTGCAATGCCAATGAACCAGACCATCTCAAATGACCACCCCAACCCAAGGAAATCGACGAATTTCATGCATCATGTTATTCCAAAGTGAACCTTAATTGTCACATTTTACAGCTTACAAAAGGACGTCACTTACCAACATACACAGAGAATTTAGAGATAAACACCGTTACCTTCCACAATACGAAAGGTAGAATAGCAAACAAAAATAAACAAAATAAAAGGATAAGCTGTCCAATTTAGTATCTTAATTCACATAAACAAAGTTATTTATTGGCAAATACATTCATGCAATTTTGATTCGAAACAATATACGATCTAGCTAATATTTCAATATTTATAATTTTGACTTGTGTAATTTTAACAGTGATTTGTGTTGTAATTTAAGGTTTAAATTAAATAAATCAGTGTCGACAAGAATTTACTATCTTAGGCCACTGGAACACAATTTTAAATTAATCTGAAATATAAATTGTTAGTTTCGTTGATGTGAAGTTTACCATCTAAGAACTATTAGTAAATCTACTTCTACAAGATCATGAATAATTTGTTATTCTGTGGAAATTAATCTATTTCTATTTGACGTTGCCATGTTCACTACAATAAATCTTGCAAATAACCAATCGCCTAGTTACAAAACATCAAACATGAAACTACATGCACAAAAATGCCAATACCAACATGCTCATAACTTTCAAGTCTAAAATACGGCAAATACAACAAAATATCATGCACCAAGCAACACACACTCTAGCCCAGAAATTTTACTTAAAAATGTATCGCACAGTTTTAAGAAAAAGTTCGGTGGGCTCTGTAGAGTCGATACAAAGATTACAATAGCAAATACTCTCCAAACGAATTTCTCAAGTAAAAAACCTTCACCAAAAGAAAACTAAATGGAGCGAACTAAAGAGGGGGGTAATTAATCGGGAGGAATGGAAACAAGCGGGGCGGTGCTCACGTTATGTCCTCAGTGGAGAAATTAGTGACGATGCTATTGATGAAGTTCTCTCGCATGATGACCGCGCGGATTGCCTTCCAGTCGGTGGCGTTCTCCCCGAGCAGAAGGCAGATCGACTCTAGGGCAACCTTCACGAGCGCCGGCGGGTTGCCCATTGATCTCACTTCCACCAAATGCTGCTTCTTTATACTTTTCACCGCTGTACAGTTAGAGATGCGCAGATCCGTCGCATCCGTCACCACCGCGAAGCGAGAGCGAGAGAGTACAAAAAAGAGAGAAACAAAAAAGGCATTTAGCTGCTTTCTGTGATACATACATGCGGCGGGCGATATTACTGTACGATGTTTCTACTTGCGAGGCAGAGTAAAGGCTCGAGCAGACCGGATGCGTACACGTGTATACGTCGTAGTCACGTCGCAGTCACGCGCGTAGTACATTACAACTCAGTAACTACGCGTATGACTGCGTCGTGACTACGACGTATACACGTATACGCATCCGGTCTGCTCGAGCCTTAATCACGGACGCTTTGCTAGATTCATATTGTTACGCGTCCGTGATAACTCTGTACCTTAGACGCAATAAAAATGCTAAAACAAGTAACAGTTAGGAGTTGTTTGGTTAAAATAATTATTAAATACTATTTTTACGACGAATGCTTAGCAGGGTTAGTCACGAATAGTCACAGTATATTAGTGTGCCTTACACAGATGCCATTTTTATATTACATACAGTGATCACAGCGTTACTTAATTTGTTTAATATTAATAACAACAGTCACATGATGCAAGCAGGCTTAGTCTATATACATATTAGAAACGAATCTAAGTTTTCATTCAATACAATATAAAAATAATTTCTAATACAACAGTCATTCAATACTATTTAAGTGTTGGTGAGTCAGAATAATATTTATATTTTACGCTAAACATTCAAGTAGGTATTATAGTAAATAAGTATAAAACATGTTTTTGCCAATAAATAATAACAGAGGTATATTAAACAATGATAAAATCTAAAATGTTGATCTCTCAATGGAAAATAAAGTAGAGAAAGATTTAAAGAATATTAAAACTACTGAAAACATTACTGAATTGAAATTCTAGCTAGAAGTGAAATAGACCAATATTCCGCTTAGGGTGCGGACGCACTTCACAATACATTTCGGACTAACTGAGGTGGGCCAACTGCCAATCAACAAACAATAAAGTATAAATACTCAAGATGTTATTTTTTGAATAAGTTGCTGACTTAGTGCGTCCGACCTTTCGCGTTCATCTATAAAAACAACTAACGTGACATTCTCCGTTTCGAAGTTGACAATGGTAGATATAAAGTTGTCCTTCATCACCACAGAACGGATTCCCTTCCACGTGTCTCCTTTCTCCCCGAGAAGTGTGCAAATGGATTCCAATGCCATCTTCACGACGGAAGGTGGGTTGGCCATTGAACGTACTTCAACTAGTTGCTGTTTCTTGATCGAGCGCACCGCTGTGATAGTCGCTTCGAGTTTAATACTAGGCGAGATCGTATTCAGAAATAGACAAGTAGACTAGTATAAATAAAATAAGCAGTCAATCTAAAACTAAACGACGTTGAGATTAATAATATCTATTTCTGTATACGATGATTTTGTTATAACAGTTAAAAACATAATAGTGAGAAAGCAAAAACATAGTTTTTTAAACAAGTAGGCATCTTCATGTGACTTTTAAAATTAAAAAAATTATTGTACTCTGGTAAAAATAAACACATCTTCACAGGGAATAATTATCTACAGCAACTTTTAGCCATTTTATGAAAAAAAAAAACTTAGAATGATGATGGTATTCTGTTCAACTTGAAAAGAAAGATGTCTAGTAAAAGTAACTAAAGCCAAAGAGCAAACTTTTTTTTTTTTTTTTTTTTTTGCAAAATTTTCTACCTCAATCTATCTCCAAATATACCAGCAATGATAGTGTAGGTAGTAATGTTCATACCTAAGCTTGCAGAAGAAAACCTCATGAATGGACGTCATTTCAAGTTGCACAGAGTATATACACTACAAATGTTCAGAAACTCCATGCGAATAGATTGAAAAACCAAACCGTTTTGCGCTTCGATGACGGCCGGCTCCACTTGCGCCAAATCAGCCATTACATCTCGCCGCTTCGCTTCGATTTCCTTTGTCTGCTTTTCTATAGCAACCTAGTTTCAAAAACAGTACTTTTAGTGCTATAAAACTGTTCGTAGAAAAAAAAAGGGCTAAGAAACGAATGAGGCCCAATGTCTACATGTAGTAAGAATGTTGGTATCTGTTCTGAAGCATTGGCTCTTCTTACCTGAATTTCTTGACTCTCAACCTTCTTCTTTTCAGCCTCTTGTTGATCTTTCACCATTTGCCGAAGCTTGGCATTGGCAGCTTCGTTCTTAGCTTGAAGTTCCTAGTGAAAAAAATAATTTGCTTATTTTCCCATAACAAAAAACAAGGTTGGTGTTTTGAGGCTAGAAACTGTGTTGTAAAACTATTTTAGAACCAGTATAATGAAATGAAGTAAAAATGTATATTATTATATGAAATAAAACATAGGAAATTTTGATCTTTTACATACGACATGACATTGTATGGCCTTGTTATTTATATGACCAAAATCAATAACCTCATGTTTGTAGATCAGTATGTATATATGTATTTTACCTGTGATTTGACAGCGAGACTTTTCTGCATTTCCTCAACTTGTTCCACAGTTTCCGCGATCTTGCCGAGACCGACGTTCAAGTGAAGCTGTTGTTCTTCTAAATCGGCGCGCTTCTCCGCGTATAGCTTCACCATTTGTTGGATGAAGTCAAGGTAGTGTCTGTAAGATGTACGCATGTTTCAACAATTCTAAAACGACTGCGCTAATGATATAATCTAACTGCTGTAAAACGTTTTTTGTGAACTCGTAACAATTTTAAAAGCTATACGTCCAACGCGACTAAGCCTAGAAAACCCAGCTGTAAATACAATTAGTACTTATTTCTTGGTTTTATAAGTATATCTCACGATCATTAAGAATAATATACTTAGATAAAGTACGCATAAAACTGATGTATTTGAGTAACACCCCGTTTTACAATACCCCCGATTCTGTTGTATCATTTTCCTAAACTAACCTAATTTGACAGCACTAAGACTGTTGCCATCCTTTCTTATGAACTGAAACAACACAGACAGCTATCATTGTAGTGCTGTCAATTCATGGTCTATCTTATAAAAAGTTAGAGCGGACATGATGTCTTGTTTAACATACGTAATCAGGACATAATGTCAACTCTAACTTTTTATAAGATAGGGGGTTAGTCTAATTTAGTTAAATTAAATGCAACAATAAAACCAGCAGCAATGTCTATTTTATTAGACCACCTGGAGGGTTACTCTCGACCACAGTTCCAATCCAGATTCATAGATTTTGACAGAAGTCTTGTCACTTTTCAGTACAAAATGACGCGAAATCTGTCAAAATCCGGATCCAATTTGGAGCGGCGGTGGTCAAGAGTAGTCCTACTAAAGTCTGTAGATTGATCTTACCGTGGTGTGATAGCCATAGTTCGATTGGCCCGTTTAGCCAGCGCTGCGTTAGCCCGATGTAAGGTCTGGTGCACATACACGCACGCATTGACAACTGCCTCGCGATGCTGTGGACGCGCGCTTATTTCGTGACATGCAGCCGGGAACAGATCCGGGGCAACGTATTCAGCGGAATCCAGATCCATGCGAGACGTGAACTCCTTGCCGACCTGTTTGAAGGAGTAATATTACAAACGTGCAAGCGAAATTGCCAAGACTACGCTAGAATACATTCAATTTATATTTAGCCACATCATCAAATGCTTGTAGATCACCATAACATCAGCATGAGTGCTAGTGGCCGATTTATTTAAGTTAAGCGACGTTCTGCGCAGTCAGTATTTGGACCGTTAGTGGCATTTACATCTGAGCGCTTCCGTGCTTCGGAGGGCAGGTTAAACAGTCGGTCCCGGCTCTAGCAGTCGTTAGGCCACGACTGAGGCCTTAAGGCGGCCTAAAAACTCCGTCACCGAAGTAGTCCACTAACTCATAATGGTAGTTTCGAAACCATAGATCAGATTAAAACCAAGTTACTTGGAATAGTGCTCCATCGCTCCAATCGCCGAACCAGTTGAGTACGCATCGGTTGAACAATGCAGGCGAAGTCGCCGCGCGATCCTTCAGACCTTCAGATGACGGGTTCATTGTAAACACTACGTGTAGGTTTCGCATTACTTGGCCGGTGAACCTGAAACATTTGCCGATTAGTTTATAGAGACAGTTATGAGATAATTTGAACAAATATTTGATTTGTGTTATTGTTATAAAGAAGTCGTTGATCAGCTAGTCTATTTTATCTGCAAAAACTACCGTTGAGTTTTGTTATTGTAATGTTGTGTTCTATACACGGAAATGGAAAGTTCCAGAGCCCCACGCTGGGCGCCAATGGGGCGGTTAGCACCAAACACCAGAATAGATTTCTTACCATTTGTATAATTCGTCGTTGGAATCGAGCATCAAGCCTTCTCTCTGGGCGCCTTCTTTGCATTGCGTCATAAGAGCGGCGAATTCGTCTCCCTCAAATAATCCTGGCACCTGAAAGAATATACTAACACGGTAAAAACATATCGAAGCTAATTGGCGTAACTGAATGTACTGTAGTCTCATAATTTGTTAGTAAAGTAAGCACTAGGTAGTCCTTCTAAAGAAGAATTATTACCTCTCCGTTAGCTAGTAGGGTATTCATTCTCTCCAAGAACCCGCTGTCAAGTACGTTTGATTCATCCAAAATGAATGCAACTTTCTCATCGCGACAGCCGGCACGGCGTAGTACTGAACGGAGATCTTCATCGAAGTCCGCGCCTGTGTATTTGTTATGAACCTACAAGATATAGAAATAAGGTTGAAATTGTTTTTAAATAGTTTATCATTGCTCGGTAATTGCAGTCTTATTCCTAAAACTATACAGTTCAATTCACCTTGATCTGGAAAATGCTGAGTCCGTTCATCCAAGCCACGAAACGACTGAGCGTAGTTTTGCCGGCTCCTGATACACCGATCAGTAGTAAATGTCCTTGCGGTTGTCTGAAGATTCGGTCGATACGTAACACGTGGTCTAACACCTCGTCGAATAGTACTAGGGGTACGTCTAATTCTTCCTCGTAGAACACCTGACAAAGGGATAATGTTTCAAGGTAAAATTAGTACCCAATGTATTACGCTGTAACTGGTTGTTGATGCGCTCGTGGCGTAGCTTGCTTAGTCAATCTTCACCGATTATCGAAGTTAAGCGACGTTCTGCGCGGTCACTATATGGATGGGTGACCGTTAGTGACAATTACATCTCAGCGCTTCCGTGCTTCGGAGAGCACGTTAAACTGTCGGTCCCGGTTCAAACAGTCGTTAAGCCATGACGGCAGCCTTGAAAATACGTCATCAGAGTTGACCTCATACGAGCTTGCTCGCTTGCTGTAACTGCTCAACTAAATTCTCCATAAAAGCACTTTGAACATGAATAGCGCTTTAGAAACTAATCAACGTGCAATTTTACCTTTAGCCTAGCCTTGACGTATTCTCGTAGTTGGTCTCTCAGTACCGGTACATAGTCCTTGCTTAGCCAGTTACTGTACAGTATGGGACGAGCTAAGGCTTGTTCCCTGTTGATTCCTGTCAAAACCATATCAACGTCAAGACCCCTTTTCATAGACAATCCAATCACAAAAAACATAGGCGTTTGACAACAGGGTAATTGGATATAGCGTTGTGGTAGTTTCTTTATATTCTTTAAGACAAAAACAAAAAAGAACGCTAAAACAACGCTATAAATGAGAATGAACAGTTATTAATGTGCATTGATTAGAAACATAGATGTTTGTTGTGTCTGGGTGTTACCGTGTATCATAAGTATATCTACAAAAAAAATGTATATAAGTATTCTATCAGCAATCTAGTTCTCATAGTACAAGCTTTAAGGCTGGAGCAGACCGGATGCGTATACGTAGACGTAAGCGTAGACGCGCACGTTTACATTACGCAAGCAGTGTGTCCTGTCTCATACATTACAACTCAGTGGTACGTGCACGTCCACGCTTACGTCTACGTATACGCATCCGGTCTGCTCCAGCCCTTACTTAGTTTGGGACTAGAGAGCGTTGTGTGATAATGTGCTAGAATATATTGATTGGTATGCTTGAATACCTACTACAATTCTTTACACAATAACTTACCTGGGAAGAACCTCATAGCGACATTATCAATGTTCTCATCGGTCCACTGCCGCTCCGAGTCTTCGACCAAACGATCCTGGAAAAGTCGCAGAGCCTCGTGTGCCCACAGCCTTACGAGACCTTCCACTGATAGATTGTCTAAAGGCCTGGGAAGAGAAACAGTCATTAATTTTCTTCGATGTCTTGATTCAGCTGATTCTACGTGACTCGACCTAGTTCAACTTTAAGTAGATTGACGTATTGTCTTCATTCGCTTCGCTCGATAAATTAGACTTTAGAATTTATTTGACCGAAATAATATTGTTAGTATTTGGGATGAACGGATGGAAAGACAAAACAGACCAGTTTTCAATATTAGTTTCCCTGAAAAAAAATCCAACCAAACATTGAGCTATTATTACGTTTGTCAGTAGTGCATTGGTCGTTCATTGAAGTTTTATACTCTTATCATTTTTTATTCAACATTTTGAAGGGCTATAGTCAAGCCCTTCAAAATGTTAGATAATCAAACAGTAATGTATAACTAAAAATCGTGCTCACGCCTTCGTCTACGCACAATTGAACCATTCCCTCTACAGGACGCTAATCCAAAGTACACTGTATAAAATATCATTGCAATCAAATCCCAATCCTACCTGATAGCCTCACAGATACCGCGCACCCATCTCGTCATTTCTCTCGGCGAGTATACGTAATGCGGTTGCATGTCTTGCGTGAAGCGTTCTTGTGACGCGAGGTAGAGCTTCACCATCGCTTGAGTAAGTGGCTCGGCGTAACCACGCAATGCAGGCTGCATTCTGAGCATTGCACGGGTGAATGTGCCATAGATCTGCAAGTTAATAAATAAAAAAAACATTGAAAAATTTAATTATTCTAATCATAAAACCTTGACGTTTTCAAAGATTCAAAGCGAGATTTTTTAATGAGGTAAGCAATCCGGGAAATGAAAAAATATACTCTTATTAGAAACAATGAATTGAAAGAGCGTTGTTTATTTGTAACCTTTCCGACGCGCTCGTGACTACGCTTGCTTAGTCAATTGCAACTGATTATCTAAGTTAAGCGACATTCTGCGCGGTCACTATTTGGATGTGTAACCGTTAGTGGCATTTACATCTGACTGAGCGCTTCCGTGCTTCGGAGGGCACGTTAAACCGTCGGTCCCAGCTCTAGCGGTCGTTAAGCCACGACGGAGACCTTAAAGCGGCCTAAAAACTCAGTCACTAGAATTGGCCACTAACTGATACGAGCTTTCTTACTAAAAAAACGAATCTCCAGGTTCAATTTGTTTCTGAATACGAGTCATAATGTTGCATCGAGCTTCTGATCAACTTTCTTGAGGTTCTAAAGAACCTAAACCACCGAGGAGGTACATTTATCTTCTACTTTACCTGTTCCAAAGAGGTCTCTCCAGGGTAATCGACGTATATGACCGGCACGTGACGTAACAGTCGATGCGAGAGTGGTTTTCGACCGGGATCAGTGGGCGGGTTACACGCGCCCACGAATTGAATGCGTTCCAAGTGGACCCATGAATGATCTGTTGAATGACAACAAGATATTGAAATGCACGTATAAAATGAGACAGTAACAAAAATACGAACATCTAGAAGGTTAAAGAAAAGAGTAACAGTAAAGAGTACATTGATGTGATGAAGCATCTTGTGTTTGTATTTGTATTTGAAAGAAAGAAAGAAAATCCATTTATTCAACCACCACATACTGAATAGAAAATAAAATATTACTAAAAACTATCTAAACAAGAAATATAAAAGAAACAACTAAGATACTACATATTTGGTGATTTAACAGGAGTTTACGAAGATTTTTACGCAGCAATCATACATCTTAATAATAATAAAAATTGTTATTCAAAAAATATACATACACAAAGTCGTTCCAGTAAACGATTTGACTCAAGTAAAAGTAAAAAAATATCTTACCGTTCGCCTCGTGGACAAAAGGAACACAACCATAACAACACGAACATAGAAGCGATTATTCAATGTCAGTGATAGCGCCAAATCCTTCTCACTGAAAATAATATGGCCCTCGTAAAGAATACTCACCACTGGCTCTGAAGAATCCTTTGTGCTCGAGCAGCTGACGTAAGAAAGAGATAACACGTTGCGTGCCATACTGATCCATATCCGGTAAGTTTATCTCGTCGCAAAACAGTACCAGCCATTTGCCCAACTGTAAAAACCAATTGATTCAAAAAACCACTTTTTTGCTGACGCTTACCGAGTACAAACTAAAAGATTAAGTAAATCTAACCTGTACTGGAGCCAAAACAACGCCATTCGGAGTCTTCCTATACTCGCAGTAATGGTCGAAAGTCTTCAGCAGTAGCTCAGGAGTTGTGGCGGAGGAGAAGTTCAGACCAACCACTTCCATGTCAGGCAATGCTCGGAGTGCGGAGAATAGGGTCATGGTTTTACCAGATCCAGGCGGACCGCAGAGAACTGTGATGGAAGTTTTATGGTGAGATATAAATACAGAAAGCTAGTAAACTCACTAATGGCTGAATATTCAAACGCCACTTAAATTAAGTTCACGCTTAAATTATTGCCATCTCTTACAAATGAATAATGTCAAACAGAGGCAGAGCAATTTTATGTGGTGCTTAAATTTGAGTGACGTTTCAGTATTCCGGCCTAAGGCTCGTATACCGAAACAGAAAAGGTTTGAGTATAGATTTTCATACAAAATTCTATGCTTGAGTCCGGATCAACGGTTGAGCAGTAAATCAGCATAAAGGCCTAAAAAAAAATGAACAGTAGCTTACCTAGTGGTTTATGTTCAGCCAGCCAGGTATACAGTAGCGCCTCATGCCTCACAGTATCAAGCGTCGGTACTACAACATCAGGAGCGGCCACTTTGTGAGTTTCCACTTCAATCTGAGGCACCTTCGCGGACCAAGGCACCCATTCACCGGTTATGCTGACCTAGGGAATAGATATGTAGGTAACATTATTGTACATGACAGGCACTAACCTACTATAATCTGACTGTGTACCTAAAAATGTTAACTGTGTTACCTAAATATTAAGTCAAATAAATATTTCATTCATTCATTCATCGGAACACTGGATGAGAAGAGGGAAGGACCTACGTCCAGCAGTGACCGATATAGGCTGATGTTGATGATCATGATAATGATTTGCAATCGCATCTGTTTAGGAGTGTGCCTTTCTGAGCAATAGCACGGAAGGAATCTGTGCAAGCACACCTTACATTCTATTAAATTGATAATTGACGTTTTGCATAAAAAGAATCTGTATTTTTAGTCCAAAACTTACTTCAAAGTCGATGATATGTTGATTTGCACCGCAATTAGGTAGTTGCATAGTGCTTGCTGATCGGATAAAGTCACCCAGTTCATTACGATCCTACAAAAAAAAATATTATATAAAAAATTTGAACACGTTTAAAGACGATGTATATATTAAAAAAAATTGCATAGACTAGTTTTTAAAATCATACCTTGAGTTTAGCATCACCGGCAAACGACCAAAGCAGTGAATACACGAGCCATTTTGGCACATACGCTTCCAATTGGTCGTTTGTTACCGGGAAATCAGGATGCTGGCGGTTGTATCCTAAAATATTCCTGCAAAAGAACATTATTTTATATCTATTTCTTTTGTACGCAATTTTCAACCTTATCTTCAATAACATAAGGATTGATACCTGACACCGCGGTTGAGCATAGAATGCAAAGACGACAGGGCTCTATGGCGAGTGAAGTCCATAATATGGTCGAGGCTTACAGCACGCTCCAAACATTTCACTACAAGACCTTCCCCGTAAAACAGCGGTTGGAGAATTGACGCTACGTCACGTTGGGTCTGAAAGAGGATATTTAAAGTTAAGCCTTAGGATCATACAAATAAGGTTTAATTTTAATGTGGCAAAAGTTACCTGCAATGCCGGTGAAAGAATATTTTCAGTAGCATTCTGATCACCTCCCGCAGTGGGAGCGGCCATTACAATACTGAATGAATCTTCTTCACCATCTTCCAATGGAATATTTCTCAATCTAAAAACATAATTGACTAGTTAGCGTATGAAAATAAGCTAAGTTAGCGTGTTTTGTGTTTAGGCAAGTTGAACTTTATATCATACCTCAGAAGGTAGTTTTCGAATATCATCTCAGTAGTGAGCACGTCTTGTGAGAACCAAACCATACCGCAACGCGAAACAGTAGCGAGTGTCGCGTATTTCAGATCTTGTACCTGTAAAATGGACTCTATATGAATAAATATAAGGCATGACATTTAATGGAAAAATTACAATTCTGTAGCAAACGAGTTTGGAATCTTTAACAAAAAAATAAGACTCTAAATTGAATGGTTGACGAATTAAACGTACCTCAAACATAACTCGGACGTTGGGTGGAAGCGACAATCGTTCGCCATTCGGTAGAGTGAGAAGTTTGTTGTCATCAAGCACAGAGTTCAAATTCTCAACCCATTCAGGGTCTACATCACCATCGAATATAATCCATTGGCGCTTGTTGATCTCACCACGAACATTGTCTATGATTTTTCTACAAAAAATAGATAACTTTACATTATAGAGACAGGGTGTGTGTATTTGTGTATGTTCTCTTTTTAAACATAAATAAATATCCTTAGAAATTTCACATTGTCTCCCGAAATGACAGGAAATAACTGACGTCATCATAATAATACAATATGGCGGTAATCGGTTACTCGAATTACAAAGCAGGTAATTTATCTACAGCTGAAAGGCTTTTGGACGATCTACATACCTCAGGATATGAGTGAAGAGACCGTCGGTCCATTCACGGGTGTTGGGATCAAGCACACCGTAGAGCGTTTCCTTTGACATCGCTTTGGGGTCGATCACGTGGGCAACCCCTTCTACGCCCTCGAATCTATTGAGAAATTATATTATTAGTTACAGATTTTAAGCAAATACCAGAATTATGCGCGATGCTGTTGAAAGGTTGTCACAGTTTTTTGACGATCAGAAAAACAGTCTCAAAAAAGATTCAAACTAGGAAGATAAAATTAACCTATATGATAAACTCGATAGGTACACCTAAACGTACCTTTCCAAAGCCTTCAATAGTACCCGCCAAGCGGTAGATTTGCCACTTCCAGAAGGACCGACCATCATCAAACCGTGGTTCAGTTTGCATATTTGGTACAGCTGGAGAACCTGTACACAAAACTCATGTAAGCAAGGGTTTTTATTACCAATATAAAGATCTACAGAAATTCTAAGCTTTTTTATTTAAACAAAATATTCTGCTGAAGATTTAAACGATTTGAAAAAATATTCTGGAAAAGCTCAAAAGTTTAAAATGTTGGCGTAAGGGAAGCTAAAAGAATAGATATAAAAAAAAACAAAGATTACCAGTCGCGCGTTGCGCCGAAAATACAATAGAACTAGATATAAAGAAAACTCCAGTTTACAATATCAAAGCACAAGTGATACAGTGCTTCTGCTAAGTGACAGTGGGAAGATAGCTGTGACAATGAAACCACAGTGACCAGTGCTATGAGATGAGACACAAACACAGAGCTGGGGGGTCAGTACGAAAACATGTGACAATCGTAATCGAGTAACAACGCGACGTGCAACGTTCAAACCTAATTCCACTAACAAACTTGTCAGCTGAAACGCAGCTAAATAAATAAATTCGACAATCGCAAACGTATTGTAACGCTAGTGTATCCGAGATACACTGCGCGGTGATACTACAACGGTTGGCAGTCGAGCTGGCATTGACGCGCATTATAACTCGAATACGTTAACGCGGCGACTGTCAGATTTGTTCATGATAGAGGTAGGTACTGTTTTTAGGCCATTTTGGTTGAACCATTGTTGGTACTAAATTGAACGGCAACTGTTGCAAATTAGTGGAATTAAGGCCCAGCAGTCGTTGAATGTTTCGTTGACGCGCAGTGTGACCTAAATACGTTTTATTTGTGCTGACCCCCATGAAAACACACAGGTTACCCCAAACCGCACAGGTCACTGACCTTCTCGATCCACGTGCTGTGATGAGGCCGCGTCGTTGACGGATTCCGCCTCTACGTGCCGTTAGCGGGTTAGCATGGAAACGCATTCACACTGACTAGTTCGCGATAAATCGACATGGCGAACGATATTCAATCTTATTCGGGTGGAATTAGAGTTCAGTTTTGCCATATTGAATCATCGCAAATATTGGATTATGGATATACATAAATAATATCAGTAGACTACACTTCACGGACCCTTGAATTTAACGAACACGTTAGAGGTTTCAGTGAAATGAAGTCTCATACATAGTTATAAAATAAATAAAGATATTGTTTTATAGATGGATGCATTAACTGTGTATGTAAATATTATTATTAAAAGTAAATATAAAATAATAGTATATTTAAATAAATCTTCTATTAGCTTATCCTTCACCTATTATTGGTTATTCGATGAGAGGGTTACCTTATGAGATACAAATGAGTTAAAAGTCAGTGTATATGTTTTGTATGTGCGCTGTATTTCTGTGCAATGACGTCACTGAATGATGGGATGTGTTATTGAGATGTCAGACTAGCTTATAAAAACATCCTCGACCAGATTAATGTCTTCTGCAAATTAAAACATAATTCTAGCCACCATTAGTCGCAGTGTAGTCTATGTACATACCTTTTCCATCCAAGTGGAGCCATGTTCGTCCCCTTCGCCGCATACTAGGAATTCTTCGGCGCATACCGCGCGGATTTCATTTTTCAAGCCTAAATAAACACGATGTTTAAAACTTATAGTTCGTCCAATGATCCAAATCCAGAATCCAAATCCGGGACCAGTGGAGGACTTTGGGGGAGACCTTTTTGGGGGAGACCTTTGCCCAGCAGTGGGACACAATAGGTTAAATAAAAAAAATAAAAAAAAAGTTCGTCCAAAATGAGACCTCTTTAAAAAAAATTTCAATTAATCTTATATGCAATCTGAAATCTGAGTGAAATAAAGTGTTTGACAAGATAGACGAGATACAAATATTGTCTAAAACTTACCAGTCATCTCGGCTCTAGTGTACCCAACATTAGGGAAGACATCGTTGAGCAATGAGAACAGCAGTGGAATATCCTCAGCCACCAGTTTCGGCACCATGGTCTCACAGACGGATTGTATTAGAATGTCTTGTTCGGGCAGCGATTCCGCGATAGACGCCTCGTCTGGTACTTCCGTACCGCGTTCTACGAGATTCTCCTGTGGAAAATTATTTGTATTTTCTTATTGACTTAATAAATGTGGTGTTTCAATCGTGTCCTAACAACTGATTTATATTTAAAGTTCATTGCAAACCACCACAACTAGAGCAATACTAATATTACAAAGAGGATTTTTTTGATTGTTTGTTTGCATTGAATAGGCTCCGAAACTACTGGGCCAATTTGAAAAATTCTTTCACCGTTGCGAAGCTACACTATCCGGGTATAGGATATAGATCCTTACTAAAACTCCAATATCAGCCATCTAGTTCCCATAGTACAAGCTTTGCTTAGTTTGAGAGTAGAAGGCGTTGTGTTAAATGTCCGTGAATATTTATTATTATTAATAATGTTATCCAAGGTGTAAAAAATTACCTAAAAAATTCTTGTTTAATACCCTGCGAAGCCGGGACGGACAGCTAGTAGTGAAATAAAGAAGGAAGAAATAATGTTGTACCTTAATCTTCTGAATGCGATCACGCTTCACGTTACCAGCCGATACAAGTACAGACTTCAGAGCACGGAGACCGAAGTCGTAGTGAGATTGGTTTGACAGCTGTTCATCACACAACCTGTCAAAAAGTGGGTATTCACAACATTTTACAAAATTTCTAAAGCTATGCAATTCAGCAATTTTAGTTTAGAAAGATCTACAATTAAGGAACAGCTACTCTATCTTTGTTATTATAAACTCAATGTATGTTTGGAATAGTTACACCGTGTTTTGGGTTGACAAGCAGATTCAAATTATATCGAAAGCGACAAAACACTGTGTAACTTTTTCAAGCTTATATCGACTTTATTAATAACAGGGTATCTGTATAAATGTCAAAACAAGAAGTGTCTGTCAAAAGTACTCACTTGAAGAACGGTACAATCTTGCAGGCAAGTTTCTCAGCCGTCCTGAACCCTTGACTGAACAACATAACCTCAGCAATCAGCTGTCTATCCGGCGTGGTCATCGCGAGCGAACGGAACAATTTCTTCAAGTTATCGGGTAAGTTTGAACGGCCGGCGTATCCCGGGTTCATTGTTATGAATATTGCCATGTCTTGGCTTACGCGGACTTGCTTTCCGACCAACTCGACGGTTATTGATTTGCCTTGAATAAACACACATTTAAATACCAAATATATTGTTAGACAGAAAAAGAAATTACAAAGTTGAAAGTTTAAAAATAGCTGTATTTGTAACACTATTCAAAATTTTGATAATTAACACTCATCAAGATTAATTTAGTTATTTAAAAATTATACGCAGCAATGCAGCTTTGTACGCATTCAATTGGTAAAGATTTGGATTACTTGAGCTGTCTATAGATCGTTTGCAAAGGTCTGCAGATAGCTCAAGTTGATTTGATTTTGATTAAAGTTGGACCCCACAGTCGCACCACATTTTTTTCGATTAAAACTAGTTTTAGTAAGTTTTGTGTGGATACAAAACTCATTATTAGAGACTTACCCATGCTTGTATTATCCCCTTCCTGGTGGCTCTTGAGTGCTTCCTGAATAGTCTGCACTTGCTGAGAAACAGCTGACAACATTCTTTCTTCCAGTCTATTGAACTCGTCGAAACAACCCCAAGCACCCACCTGGAAGCATACAATGACTTAACAACTTGTAACGATTTTAGACCCACGATTTTATCTCGTGAATGTCAATCAACTCTTGTCTTAGTGTTCATTGTTTTTGCTTATTAGACATACCTGACAAAGACCGACGAAGATTCGCCCCATAGCTTGGAAATCGAAGGTTTCGTCACAATTGAATACCAGCACAAAACGGCCCAACTGATTTCCAAGCGCCTTGACGGACTCCGTTTTACCCGTACCAGCGGGTCCTATGAAACAAAAGCAGTTTAGAGAACTCTAACCAAATTGCACCTTATTTCAATGAGTTAGAGAATCTTACCGAATGGAGATCCGCCCAGTCTGGATTCTAAAGCTTGCGTCATTGTTAGATAGCACCGATCAGTAAGCGGAGTTTGTACCAAACGATCCTGAACTCCCAGGTACTCGAAACCGTAGAGGAATTTAGCATTCGCCATGTGGATTGTCAGTTGTTGAAGTACCTGTGAATATATTTTTGATGCAATTATAAATGCAGAAATATAAGAAATGTCTTATCCACCATGAGATATGCATACATAGATGGAATAAAGATATACTTATTTAGAAAAGAGTATTGTTAACATCTAAAACTTACTTCATGAATAAAACAGATGTCTACTCACGTCATTGTTCCTAGGATCAAAGTAGAAACGCATCTCGCAAAGCCATTCGAAGGAACGCGAACTGTTGACGTCAGAGGCGATGAGACGACGCGTTACAGTACGCTTGTGGACAAACTCGTTGATCTGAGAAAAAAAAGGTAAAATAATAATAAATATCCTTGGACATTACACACAACGCCCTCTAGTCCCAAACTAAGCAGCGCTTGTACTATGGGAACTAGATTGCTGATAGAACACTAATATACATATTTTTTTTGTAAATACATACTTATGATACATAGTAACAACACCCAGACAGAGAACAAACATCTATGTTTGCCAAACAAAAATGCGTCAAATGTTTTTGTGGAATAAGAACGAATTCGGTGTAAAATCTTACCAAATGTTCCAGTTTCCTTCTACGTAGCGGCGGTTGTTCCTGTAGCACTGAATCAGCGAGAATATTGAGCATGTTTTCAACATGGGCCAATACGCGTTTCAAGCCATCACCGCCGCCACTGGAAAGCGCTGCATCTACGTCTTCTGACCACAGGATTTGTGCGGCGAGTACTACTATTTGCGCCTGAAATTGTTATTTAAGTTTTTCGAGAGTTGAAATGGTTATGGTATGACTGAAAAGATGGATGGATTGTGTGAAATAAGTAGGCAGGATGATGGAGTCAGGAATAATATTGACTTCCGGTATTCTACAAGTTACTGAAGCTTTTATTAAGTAGATAACAAGAGCTATAAAAACCAAACGATATTTCAACATAAATATACGGAAATGGCTTTTCATTGACTCCAACTGTAGTCAAATAGGTTCAGAAAACGTTTTTTTTTATTATTTCTAACCGTGTGGGCTTTTATTCGTCTAAAACACATCGATTCGACTAAAATCAATTCTTTCATAAAACTGAATAAAGACTGGATCAAAAAAAATCAGCGAAAAATAGTAACAAAAGTGTCAGTCAATATCAATATTTATCTAACCTGATACTTATCACACCAATCAATAAACTTCTGCGGGTCAACATTTCCATCCTTGAATTGTTTGACGTCACCAACAGCGTCTTTCAATCGGCAAGCTAACGTCACTCTCATTTCTCGTTCTACCATAGATAGCCAGGAGTTGATCTTCGGGTTTTCTATTGTTGATACTGGCGATGTGAAGTAAACCTGGAATATAGAGCTTTATATTAAGACATGTAAGGTCCATTTTATAATGGTATTTGTCCAGTTACAAACAAGAAACATGGGTGAATACTGAACATTCAGGCTGTTGGGTAAGGCTAGTTTTTGTATCTCAATGGCACGAAGAATGAGCGAAAAAAAAAGAAATATCGAAGAATGTGACCCAATATTGCCATGTTCTTAAAACCAAATCCAACCCACCAGTTTTCCATTACATAACCATTTCAGTTTCTAATGATCATGAGCACCAAATCAACCTGTAGAAGTCCACTGCTGTACAGGCCCATATGATTTGCAGAAGAAACGATTTTGAGCCTTATCCATCCACCGGCCTTCAGCTTCTTTGAACTATGTCGTAAATATAAAGTACCTCTTCGCCTTCCCGCGAAGCTATACCATTGATGATAGTATTGTCCTCATTCAGGATAATTGCGGCGACTCCAGCGAACATTTTCTTGAAGTGCTTCTGTAGGCGAGCGATGTTCTTGCTGTTACCGATAATCTCTAGCAGATCTTCGTCTCCCACGAAATAGAAGCTGGAAACAATATTCTAAAATAATTACCAAAGTGTACTTGTACCTATCTCTTTTGGATCAACTGACTTGTAAACTATTTTACCAATTAATTTAATCAAACCAAATCAAAGTGTTTAGTTACCTTTTCACGGTAATTAATAAAATCTAGAACTGGTTCAGAGTTACGAGAAGATATTTTAGTTGCATATTTGTGCTCATGTTGCTAAACAAAGCAATCGATAAATTATATTAGGATTTTTGTTTTGCTACACAAATTTCACGACAGCAATACAAAATCACAAGTATACTGTAAGCTTTTTCTACCAAGGTGTAATCCAGATCAAACTTACCGAGGGAAACTGCTTCGTTCTCTTTCCAGGTACTCTCCAAGGGCCTTCTGAATCTTGCCGAGCAAATCGGCGAGACGCTCCAAAGAACGCTGCACGCCTTGGATGTTGAGCACGTCCATCACCATCGGGGATTTGCTGACTTTCTTCATCAGGCCGAGGAATTCAGAGCTGAGATAGAATAAGATTTTGTTGCAAAACATTTAAATTTGAAAACATGTAACTAAGCATGATTCATAAAACTAGAGAGAAATTGTAGAAAAGAGAAGTGAGGGAAAGGAAGAGAGAATATAATACGTGTAGTTTGTTCCAGCTTTTTAAATTTTGTAGAACATGATCAAAATTAGAAGAATACAGCAAATGAGAGAGAGAGAGAGAGAGAGAGAGAGAGAGAGAGAGAAGAAGTCAACGCAGATAAAAATAATGTGGTCTGAGTTCTTTACCTAGGAAAAATACAGGAAAAGATAAAGAGACAAGAAAAAGAAAGCTACAATAAGCTAATTTGAGCCAAGTATGAATCAAAATGTTACCTGATACTCTGGAAGCGACTGGTCTCAACCGGTAGCAGGGTTTTGATATCTGCGGAACCACTGAATATTCCCTCGAGGTACACCCAACGGCGTTGCACATCGATCCATACATCGAACAGCGCGTTGATACGGTTCAGTTTCTCTTCCCACGTCAGAGCTTCTTCTTCAAACACCTGAAAAAAGGTAAGTCAGTTCCGGTACAGAATATAATTTTGTACATGATCTAGCGCGCGAGACCTAGCCTAGATCGCACAAACGAAGTTATCACGGAGTTTGAACATAAGTAATACTAACGAGTATCAACCATGGGTCCCCCGAGCAAAAGGTCGCTCGGCGTGGAAGATCTTCCCCTTTCGCAGGAGAATAAACATCTTGCCGTGTTCTCCTCAGGCAAAATGAAATAACGACTTTAGCTGCGAAGCGTTTAGGTGCAATTTATAAACGAGGTCACATTATAGGTACCTTGTAATAAGGCGATAGTTTCATAGCGGCAACGCTGTTGATGTGCTCCTTCACTTTGTTGAAAAGATCGTCCCAACCACGGATAATCTTGCATTTGTTTTGGTAGTTTATGAGGTCTAGTTCGTAGCTCTGCCATGACTCGCGGACCTAAAAACAATGAATTTACAGAGGTAAAGAAACATAATACTTTTTCAGACAAATCTATACTATTATAAAACTGTGAAAAAGCCAAAAACTAATATTAAAGATATTGATAAACTAAATAAACGATTCTGATTCCGAAAGACTTTGCTTGTTTGTTTCTTCGCGGATAACGCCTTAGCTACTGGACCAATTTCAATAAAACTTATACCATTCAGAAGCCCTTTTTCCGGATTGAAACATAGGCTATATTTGATTGAAATCAAAGACAAGGATTCTTAGATACAACTTTCTAAACCAAGCCATTTGCTACGAGGTTCATCGTATGCTGGTGACAGATATTTTGGTGAAAGTTTCCCACGCGTACGAAGTCACGAGCTAGTGTACGAATAACAACTAAACTTCAATACAATATCAGAATACAGAACATAATCTTTGTGACTCTGTGCGTTACCTTTTGCCCTCTTTGATGTTACTTGTTAATTATAACTTTGTACCTTTTATATCTACTGAGGCAATAAATGTTTTTTGTATTCGTATTTACCTGTTTCAAAAACTCTTCCAAAGCCATTTCTCCCTGCGCCACAGAGACAACATCCTTCACAGTGTGTTCATTGTGAAGTAAATCAGCGTCCCACACTTGGCCTAGCGTCAGTTCAGACAGAGACCAGTCAACTTTGAGAGCACGGCACAGTTGACGCCAATGGCGTTCTTTTAGCGCATCGGATTTTAACTCGACGATCAGCATGTTGACCTGAGAAATAATAAATTAGATCATGTTCTGTAAAAATGGCTTTTAGGTATTTAAGAACAGTTCAGAACAAAGGTAATGTTGCAGTTTTATTTGCACAAAACTGGACGAAGATAGATGACAGCGTAATTCACCCTTAGTTTTGTCTCTTGACATCGGAGAACAAAAAAAAACCGGCCAAGTGCGAGTCGGACTCGTGCACGAAGAGTTCCGTACCATTATCTATAAAAACAGTTAAAAATCACGTGTGTTGTATGGGATCTGTGTGTTATATTTATTTTATTCCATGTTTTAGTATTTGTTGTAATAGTGGCAGAAGAAATACATCATCTATGAAAATTTCAACTGTCTAACTACCACGGTTCATGAGACAGCCTGGTGACAGACGGACGGAAAGACAGACAGACGGTCGGACAGCCAAGTCTTAGCAATCGGGTCCCATTTTATCCTTTGGGTACGGAATCCTAAAAAGCACCACTGAATGTTGCAGCGAGAACTTAGAATATTAAATGGCATACCTTCGTGTAAGATTGTAGCAGTTTCCGAACGTATTCATAGCTGTCGTACATACGGAGACGGGCTGGTAACTCTTTCAGCTCATTCAACATAGCTTCCAGTTGTTGCCTAAAAACACATTGAAAACATTGTTTAGAAAAAGCATTCACAACATGTTATTACAGCACTAGTAGTGTTGTCTATTTATACAGTTATCGATGCACTTGGACAAATTAGAAGTGTGCATGAAACGCATCACTTATTTTTGGCGAGAGGCAATAAGTCTTTCTTATTTTGTCTATCCTCTCCATCGAAAGGTTGCCTGGAAGAGATCACTTATAGCGATAATGCCACCCATTGAACTCAATAACTTAAATTGATTCTCCTTGTATCCCTGTTTCTTCCTTGTGTACTTGTTACTTGATAAAGTGATCTATCTATCTTTTGAAATCTGTAGTCAAAACTAAAGAATGTTTAATCTGCAGTCAGATTGTAAGAATGATTGAAATAAATAAATAAGTGTTTAAAATTACCTCAGTTTTCTAGGCTGTACAGAGAGCCAAGGCTTCTCCCTGATGTCATCAATCTGAGTCCAAATCTTGCTAAGGGAGGCCCAAACGCCGCGCAGATCTTGCAACTCTTCTAAGGCCACTGTCATACGTTCATTGTTCACTGAACTTCCTAGAAAGATGATTACAGCTGGTATCAATAAGCGTAGTACGATTAAGGAATAGTCATATATTTGATATACTAAGAACAAAACAAACAAATATATTTTCTGCCGAAAACTAATTCACCGCCGTAGACCATAACAGGTACATATACATACTAGCTTCCGCCCGCAACTTAGTTCGCGTCCCGTTGGACCATTTTGATTTTCCGGGATAAATGTTTTAATCCAGGTCACGGACAATATATACATTCCAAGTTTAATTCAAATCGGATAAGTATTTTTTGCGTGAAATAGGAACAAACATACATACATACATACATATACATACATCCTTACAAACTTTCGCGTTTATAATATTATAGTTAAATCTATTCAAGTAAATGACTGACCTGTATCATGCAACTCCAATGCCTCCTTAGCCTTAGCCACATTATCCCTTTCTTCCTTCAACCTAGTGTAACGAGTTTCCATCGCTTGGAGCTTAGTCAGCGCGTCTTCAGGTCTCGTAGAGCCGTCAGTTGGCTTGCTACGCTCCCATTCAGTGAGGAACTCTAGAGTGCGGGTTTCAACCGCTTTATCTTCGGCTACGATCTTTTGCTGGAGTGATGCCACCTGTAGAAAATGGTTAGGTGAAACTCCTCTTCTTCTTCTTTTTATTGTGGCTAGGGCTGCCACAAATTTGCCAATGTCAGTGTTTATTGGCGTTTACTTGTTTACTAATCTTTTAACAAAAGGCGGAGATTAGAGTTGATAAGTTATGAAAAATGACCGATGGAGAAGGGAGACTCTATAGGTGAAACTCAATTCTGTATAGTCATAAAAAAACTAAAATTTACAGTCATAGAGATAAGCTTCAGTTTGCCATGTCAGTGCTGTGAGCGTAATTGCACTATTTAGCAGTGGTTTTTAACGGAAACAGTTTATTTGTTACTTTATTTCAAGGGTATAAGTAGGTATTGAATTTATAGATGTACCAACTTACTTGGGTCTGAATAGAAGAGTCCTTTCTACGCATAATCTCATTGAACGCACTCCATTCGCCTTCAATATTATCAACGTGCAACCATTGAGCGGGAAATTGGAATCTGCAAGTAATGAACAGTCAAGATACGTGTGTTTGTAAAATTAACCTTACCGTGTAGAACATAAGGTTACCTTTGTCTTTCGAGAATACGTTGGGCCTCTCGGTAGATATCCACTTGTTTTTCCCAAGCTAAAACTTCCCGCTTCAACTGCTGCACGTAAGTAATAAGGGAAACGGCATCGCTGGTCGAAGCCGCTTCTGTTTACCAAATAATTCCTCATTGATATCACAAAATAGATTATTCTAAGTTGGTATAAAGATTCTCACTATCACAAACTTGACGAGACTCGAAAAAAATATTGTGGTGTTACATAATCAAAATATTTTTCGATAAGCCGATTAAATCTGGACTTTTTTAAAGTTACTTTTTCAATATATAAGGAGTCTGTTTTACGTCTACAGAGAGACTTTGCTCTGCACCAGAGCAAAGACCACAAGACTGCACTACTTAACCCTTTATGCGTAACGCTACGTACCAATGGATTGATGTTCAAGTTGAGAGCGTGACTTGGCCAGTCTTCCATGAAACTGTACCATCTCTCCTCCGAGCAACGCTCCGAATTTGCCAAGAACCTCCTTGTGCCATGCGTCATACTTTAGCGCTACTTTGCTTTGCACGCGAGCGAAGTCTATAACCACTGGACCGTATTCACGGCGGGTGTCTGATGTGTCGAATGTCGTACGGGATTTCCTTTGAAAAGGGTAAATCAATATGACATCAGAAGATAAGATAAAAATGTTTAAGTCTTAAATTAACATTACATACTTGCAGTAGAAATTAGTGGGCAGTGAGAAGTACAGTGGGTAGGTATATTAGATACCAACCAACCAGTTAATACATTTTTGCAAAGTGCAATGTTAAGTCAGCAAGCCCAGAAAGATGATATTTGAAAGTTTCTTCTCTAGACTTTACATTTTTTGACCAGCCGTGTAAATCACAGCGATCGGACTTTGAAATGGCTTTTACATTAATAGACAAACCCCCTATCTTATAAAAAGTTAGAGCAGACATTATGTCCTGATTACGTATGTTAAACAAGACATAATGTCTACTCTAACTTTTTATAAGATAGGCCATATGTTTTTAAGTTGTTGAAACATTAGCATGGGGAAACCCATGTGATGAGTATTTCCCGAGAGAGTAATTGAGCACAAAATTAGAATTGAATACTAGGATAATGGTTAAAAACTTACTTGATATCATTCAGACACTTGATCCACAAAGTGATGTCTTCTCCAAGACGTCCATACAAGCTATCGGGTTGTAGATCCCACAGCGCTTGATAACTGTAAAATACGACAGTTATAACACTTATTCCATTACCACTAAGGTTCAAATTTGAGAGACTCACCGTAGCCATTCATCGACATATTGCTTCACTTCTGATATCTTCTGCTCAATGGCATCATAAGCGTTTTCAAGAGGGTTCGAGCCGCCCGGTAACTTGGTCAGTAAATTCCTGTATGTAGCAGTTTGAGTGCGAGCTACACCCACTTGGTATCTAAAAAAAAAAAAAAAATCTTGTAGGTCATACACGCGCACGAGATAATCTTCTTTTAAAATAAACACCTGCATTTTTTTCTACTAATAGCTGCGTTAAGTTTAATATTTATTTATTTTCTATTATCCCGCACTATATCTTTGTCTTCCTTCACTTTTCTTTTGCAAGGGGTTACCTGGTGCTTTGTAAGCGATGTTGACTGGTGACAATAGCTTGCCAAGCGAACATCTGCCTCATCAGTTGGAAACGAGCTTCTTCGAGCGACGGAAACAGATACATTTGCTGGTTCGTGATACGTACTTCGTGAACAACGCGAGCGATCTGGAACGGTTTAGACAAGAAACTTATATTCAAAGTTGGCACAGATCTTTTACTTTGTGTATCTTATGAATGTATTAAATACTTATAAGAACGTCGTAAGATTTTCGGTTGTTACAAACTGGTGATATAGTTGGTATTCGGCTACATTTCGAACAAACTTCACTTCGTTTGCAATAATCTATCCACGATACTTGTATTACTTGTATATACTCGCGAGTATGGTGCTATATCTATTCCATACCAGCCCCTTCTGGCCAAGTTGTCAATGTCAACATGGCTAGACAGAAATATCAACTATGAATAAATAAATGATGTTAAAAGTGATACTTACTTGCGGCTCCCCGCCGGGCTTGTGTGTTGGCTCATGCGAGTAGGTATCCATAGAGAGATCGAGTTCGTTGATCTTGCCCAACAGAGCCATGGTCCACGCCTCGATACCGGCTTGCAAACGAGCTGCTAGGCTTTTCTCTACCTGTATTTATTGAGGAAATTATGTTTTGAATAATGTTGTATTGCAAAATGTTACCTAAGTACAGTAAAAGGTGGTTTTGAAAGCACGTCACTATGTCGGTCTCTAAACCCAAGAAGAATGTTCTTCTTTTTACTTTGTTTGTCAACAGCACATATTTAAAATAAAAGTACGAGTAACATAGTAGAAGTTGCGTGCGGAGCGAGAAGTGTATTAATTTTCATAATGATATAGATCTAAAGAAGTACTCTGCTAGATGCATGTCAATTTCCAAGAATATTGATTTGAGACTTCTCTTTCCATCTACTTCCCGCGATCTTTACATCATTGTTGTTCAATCAGCGGTCCACCTACGTCTCTATTGGTAATATTCTAGACTACCCACAGATCCCAAAATAAATTTTGCTTCAAGATTGAAGTTACCACATTCAACAAGATTTTTTAAAAGAACTGACCTCTTCATCAAGGCGTTGCACCCACAAATGCAAGTTGCTGTACTGCCGGAGCGACAAGTCATCGATAGCGTGTTGCAGACGACTCAGAATATCGGCTAAGCTTGACGCAGAATACGGACATGTTTCTAGAGAACGCGCGTCCACTGAGATTTGCTCTTCTACGGCCAAGAGATCTTCCACCTGTTGGATTATTTACAAAGATTCAAATACAAGTATGTAGCTACCTGCAGGGTATGTAAGATGAAAAGTATACTTGTTAATTTATTCAAATCGACTATTCGATTCAGGGTGACTTCCCTTCATACTGAGATATCATGAAAATGACCCCTTTTTATTAAAATCTAGAGTTTGTTAGTTATTAAATGTATAAAGTCAAAATAAAGATTATATTCTATTAGTTTGTTTTTAGTATTTTTGCTTCGCCTTAGTTGGGTAAAAACTAGCCACTAAAACATACCTTTTCTTGGAACGCTAGGACGACTTCGCTCAGTTTCTGCACATACGGATCCAGTTTATAGGACTCCCACACAAGAGCCATGCCTTCAGACACTTGGTTTAGAACATCGCGACGTAAGCCGGCCACTAGCGGAATAATCGACGCTTTATCGCGAATCTAAAGGAAACAAAAACTCGTCTCACACCTTTGACTTTGAGAACAAACAGAATATGGATGAGAAATAATGAATAGTTCATATGCAAACACAAAATAACACTATAACGTTCTACTTTGTACAGAAACATTCATGAACAATACGAGTCTCAGATAGTATGATACCAAATAATATTGGTCTAAAAAATACACATTCGCGCCGCTATACGCTGCAGCGTAAGGCTGCAGGGCGCTGCGATATCTAAAATGCATCATGCATTATTCCAAAGCTGCTGTAAAAAAAGCTGTAAAGAAATCTTGAAAATCACTAAAAATATTATTTCTATCTCATTTGCTAGAGAGACTATAGAAGCAGCACATGAAATAAACCACTAAACATGCAACCTACAACATTTGACTACCTTAGTATGATTCCTATTATTTAGCTGCACAAATAAAAACGCACTGTGTTAGTGAAAGACACACACGAATATTGATAGTGTTTTGTTTGTAAATCAGACTAAATTCACCATTCAACCGATTTTTACTTTTTTGTAGCTGTCTCAGTCACTCTACAATCTAGATGTCTTTAAATGTGTGCGCAACAGAGACAACCATATTAAAAACATTCAATTCGTAAGTTTTAACAAACTTCTTGATATGGTGAATCCGTCTATAGTGTGTTGAGCCAAGTGTTATGTCTATGAGTGCTTGAAGTAGAATGTTGGAATACAACACAATTCATACATACCTTCTCCAAAGTGCGTTCGTAAGTACGCACGCTCTCGATCAGAGAGATTGCGAATGGGTAAAGCTGGTTCGCTTGGTGAGCTTTGTTGACTATAGCCAATGGTACTCTACGAAAAAAAAACATATCTAAATATATGAAACTGTTGCATGGTGATCGAATTCGATGATGCTTAAAATAAATGCATTTAAAAAAACTTTTTAAATGTCAAACCCTACGTTGGACATTTAAAAAAGTTTAGTCGGTAAAATTATTCTAAATTAACGGTGTTTATTAGTGGCTGGGTAGGAGATCTAGGATAGGATTCACCACTTTATATTTGCAGCAATTAGGACCTAAAGTACATACCTGAACCCGAGATTTTTCAAGTTACGGACTTCTTTGTAAAGGGTGATGATTTCAGGCAAAAAATTAACTTTCAGCTTCAGTATAGTTCCAGTTTTATTCGAGCGAGCGCGAACAGATTCTATCGCAAAAATGCGTCCAGATACACCCAAGTTACGCTGCTGCACCTGTTATAAAGAAAACAACCTTATAATTAGTAGCACAAAGACGACATTTGAATACTGACAGGTCATTCTATTCGTCGCTTTACCTTGCGAGCCCAATCATCGAAGACCTCTTGAGTATCAAGTTTCAAACGGAAACTGTCACCATCAGCCTTGAGCTTTTGACCTTCAATATGGTTCTCCCACCCCTTGCCTGTAATAGTCAAATTCAAAATGAAATCTAGAAGATGTTATTTACATAAAACAATCTAAAACATTGCAGTATAAAATATATGTTGTGACTTGGGATGAGTCTTTATTCAAATTGAGATTCTATCATTTAGTATAATTTAGCAAGTCCTATCCCCGTATTCGTAAGCAGGGGCTGAACAGTCCACCAACTCAGATTCAACCAGCACTCGCCTAGGGCAGCTCCTGAATCCGCCTCTAAAAGAACATCTACATCGTTCATGAGTTCGAGTTGTACAGCGCTATCGAACAAACAAAAGAAAGATATAACCGATTAAACTATATTTACCTAGAACATCTTCAACTCTTTTCAAGTAAGCAGTAAGTTGATGGTCGATCTGCTTTGCCCAGATAATGGATCCAGCCACTGGTGGTAAGTCCCGAACAAGAGACAGGCGACTACATTTAGATTGCGGGTATTGTACCTGGAGATAGCAATAGAAGATTACAAGATGAGCGGTGGACACCGATACTAAAAATTGCTGAAATTATAGTGATTAGTCAAACAGATTACCTTGAATTTCTCATGTAGAGCTTCGATATCGTCCTTCACTCGCTGAATAAGTTGCGTCTGGTACTCGCGAATGGCGCCGCGGATGTGAGGGCGCACGAATAGAGCGTTGAAACGAGAGAAAATTCGGAACATTTCGTTCGCGTTCTTAGCTGTTCCGAGCTGGTCGCGGAGATGAGCCGTGATGCGGGTTTCCACGCGATCTAAGTAGTGAAATTTATTGAATAATTTGGCACAGTCAAATCACTTCAAAAAAATATCAAATATGAAGGTAAACGATTTTTTTTGAAACCGTATTGTTAGTGTGAGAAATATGTGCACCAAAAAGTGGTATATTGTTTAAATAAGATAATGTGATTATAGACTTACCAATTCTGTCCTCATAACGCCTCACTGCAGCTTCCCAAGCGTCACAACCTTCGCGGGATATATCCAAGCAATCAACTTCCTTCACATTCTCGTACGCGAGATTCACCTGAAATATTCAACTTTAACATTTGCAAAGTAACGAACAGTACGAATTAAAATTCAATTGTGCGAAGTATAATGTGGGTTTTTTTGTATTGCTCTTATTAAAATGACAGAAAAGACGGAGATAACATGGAAAAGCTTATGGTTACTGGCAAGGTGGAAGAGAGAAGGTCGCGAGGTTGAAGCCCACCAATGCGTTGGTCCGATCAGATCCGCACCACACTCGACACATCCGTCTACGATGCCCTACAACTAGCCGAGGATAGAAACAAATGGCGTGTACCATCGTCAAGATGAGGATAATGCCTGGAGGTGGTCACCCTCAGATATGAGGAACACGATTGAAGGATGGAGGAGGATTAAAACGACGCAGAATTAGGCTGCAGTCCCGCCAATAGTACGCGTCTGTTAGTTCAAATATCACCCGCAAACTGTTTGCCTAATGGGATTGCACCTTTAGAATGGAATGGATAAAATAGCTAGTAGATCCTTTACTCTGCTGAATTTACCTCAGCAATAGCATTTGCGTCGGCAGCGTCCATGGGCAGTGACAGGGGCTGGGCTGGCTCACCACCCGCTCCGGCATCAATAGCCACGGTTGCACGAGGGCGAAGGACCTGCAATACATACTAATTAGTAACCTGTTATACAAGGTATTGATACTAATTTGTTTACAGATAAGTGTCTGAATGATGACGACCAGGATTCAAACTAAACTTAATATTGAATGTGTTACTTGGATCGTGGTCAATATCACGATACTAGATCATGGTATGGATCGCAGATTTTAAAACTATCAGTATATAATTCTTTGATATTGGATCGTGAAACCGCGTATCGCTTGATATTATTGATATTGTGAAATGCCCCAATAGGGTTGACAATACTCACTCTCAGCATAACAGTGCGTAGTTGTTCATGATGCCTGCGGAATCGACGCATGTGCTCCATTCGAGCTTGAAGCCGCTTGTGTGAAGGAGACACTCGCCATACCATCTTCAAGTGTTCGTCTCGCTTCTTCTTCTTTACTATGTCTCTGCATGAAAAGTTAACTAGTTAGTTTGAATTATTGGTCAATATATTTAATTATTTTACAAAATATTCACTAATTTAAGTACTATAAATTACCGTAATAGGCCCTGAAGTTTCTCATACTCGTCGTCCCAACAAGAGAAAACCTCAAAGCACTGAGTCATCACACGCTCGAAGTCTTCAAAGGGTATGTGCATTAGACGGCGGGTTCCTAAGACCTGAAACAGTCCTTTATTTACAAAACCTACTAAATTTTGGCGATGTTGTAGAGATGTTTACAAAGACCGTTCTGAGAAAAAAATCGGTAAAATGTTATACCAGGTGTAAAGACCACACCCGAAAACTTCGGAGCTAAGATACCCTACAATATAAATAACTTTTCCTATGGAATCAACACTAAAACCGCGAAAATAGTATTTAGTTTTGGAGATTGAATTCTCTGAAGCCCCAAAGATTTCTGCAAAACGGCAATTGCCTGAGGTACTGCAACGCCTATTAATAACTCTATAGTGTCACAGAATTCAACTATGACGACCACCACACGAGGAAACTTACCTTCAGAAGTTGTTGTCCTAGATCTCTAGAGATGGCCTCAACAAGTCTCAGCCCACGCTGGATAGGATACTTGGTGGAACGAATCTTGCGAAGATGCGAGAAGATTTGCTGTACTGCCAATCTAATAAAAAACATTTGGATTCAAGCATGTTTCAATTTCAGAGATGGCTGAGTACAATTTTGCAGGTTTTATCGAGTAACATGCGAAGTAAACGGCGAACACAAACTAGTAGTTTATAAAACCATTGTTTCAGTTTCTCTTACCTGATCCTCTCAAGTTCCGTAGCACTAAGCAGGTCGTTGATGGGAAAGTCCTTCATCAGGGGATTGTAGTCCGAGACGGTTGCTAAGGCCTGTTTCAAACCAGTGTCGGTATCGAAAGAAACCGTCGCGTGGAACCGCTTGCCGTACTTCAGGATTTCAAGAGTTAGAGCCACCTGGATAAACAAGCTATTATCATGTCACGGCATACAAATTGTGCATGTTACACAGCCAATACTAGATTATGATGTGAATCACGGATTTCAAAACTATCATATCATGAAATAATTCACCTCAATACTTTCTCTTTTCTCCTGGATTCTATGAAGAGCTCTTTCAAGGTTCAGCCAGAACGAGATCTCTTGCAGTGCAGTGCCGTTGGATGGATCGCGATCCAACTTGGTGACCTGTCAAAACCATTTGATTATTGTAAAAAAATGGCGCGGTAGACCAAAACAGCGGTGGAGGGCCAAATTAGGCTTGTGATGAGTGGAAAGATGAGGAATTTCCCTTTTGCCATATCACAGCAGTATAGACCAGGCTAATTAAAAAAAAATGCAACATACATTTTTCATTTTCATTATGACAATACAACTACGAGAAAATGGCATTATTATGGGCTAAAAAGAGTTTAGTTCAACTGACAAACCTTTTGGATTTCCTTGATCCAACGGTTCACTCCATTCTGAAGTTGGTTAAGGAATGTAGAGTCTTCCACTTTGTCACCGAAATCGGCCACGCGTGGTTTTCGTCCTTCGTCGGCAGCTCTAAATAACAATAGAAAAAAAAACAGGGTCTTGCTTGTATAAACTACTCAAAAGTTGTCCAAAGAATATACCACAATAGATCAACTATCAAAATGAAGTCAAAAGTAGACGGCTGCACATTTATAGAAATAACCGAGCAAGATCCTCTAAAATTATTTTCTGTGAAAATTAGAATGTACCTTTTGATGACAATAGCAACTGATGGATGCACAGGGAGAGTGATCTCGGGGATGTCAATGTTTTGCTGCAGATGAAGTAGCCCCATCTCCAGTTCAGCAATCTTCTTCTCCACTGATGGCGCCATTTTATCACCATCTCTGTTCAAGCAAGAGTACTACTAAGGACTGAATTGCTAGTAACAAACAAGCCTAACCCTAGAGTTCGTAAAATAATGTCCAAGGCATATGCTAGTTGAAACCATTTGGCAGAAGTAGAATGTTCACTATGTTCGTTCAGCCTGTTTATGAATAGGGGTAAATCAAATAAATATCTTCAATGTAAAAATAAGATAGACTTTAGACATCTTTATATGCAAAGATTGTGAGCCTCTAGAAAACTAAAACATATTTGTGGGATTATGTAGCAGTTTTGAACATTTCAAATGCAATCAATCACATAAACAGCAAAGTAATCGTTGAGAAAAAGATGACCCAATGTTGAGAATATCAGAGACTACATAGCACCGACACAGTATTAAATGCTTCCTACACAAAACACTATGCAAATCAATCAATGGTTCATACAGTAGATGTATGACTCATCACCAAACACAAATAAAAAGGTGTGTCTGCTTACAAAATATTGCTATACACAGTCAAGTCATAAAAAATAAACAAAATCTACAAATAAAAATGTAAATTTACATGATAATCAAACTAACCTGTCAGCTCGGCCACTTTCCTTCACGTAACTCTTGAAAAACGGAGCCATGGTTTTGCTGATGAAAGCATGCAGGGTCTCATAAGGTGAGCCATCAGAGAGATTGATCAATCTCAGTTGACAGTGGATTGATTTATCTGCTTCGATGACAGCACCACGCTTGATGCATACCAAGGCAGCAACTCGTGGAGATGTGAAGTGCACCTGAGATGGACAATCATTACAAATAAAGAGTAAGATTATATGCCCTTCCCAATATTCTATCTAACTGTTTATGAATGCTTTGAAGAAGATCCTAAATATTTACCGATGGTTGAAAATAATTGGTATTACATACCTCATTGCTGATTTGGTATGTAACAGCCTCTTTCTCTTCTTCACCTTCTGTAGGTTGTTCATTGTCATCCTCTGCAATGTTAGCAATAGTTTAGTTTTCCATTAAGGAATATTATTATTTCATTGTACGTAGGTAGGGTACATAAATTATTTTATTTTTGTTTAGGAAGTAGGCAGCATGGCTTTAGTAGTGAAAGCCGGCATGGACATCCTTATTACCTACATTTGTAAAAGTAAAAGATCACACCGCATTGCAGTGTTAGTGATACTACTAGATCAATGAATGCAGTAGAAAGTGTGCATGACGGAATCCGGGTTGATACCGGTGACGTACCTTTCAATGAGAAGCGCTGTACGAACAACGAAGACACCTGCGGGTCTGAGATGAACTTCCTGATGCAATCTTGGTACACTTTATCGTCTAATGCGGCATTCAACGCCGGAGGAACGATGTCGTCCTCAGGTAAAAGTACCGTTGCAGCTCGTCGCAGGTAGTTTGCAAAGTCTTGAAAGTCGACAGCAACCACGTTTTGAGCCTCAGCAGCATTTTCACTCCCATCTAGGGAGTCCCCCATGATGTTTTCGGGATAAAAAAATTATAATACAGGAAATCTCGATCAATAAAATTATTTTTACTAAGTAATGCAAATAGCGATCCACGATCCACCGACCACAATGTCGAGCTTCAAAGCAAAGTCGAGCTCGAGCAGCTGAAATTGACAGATACGGTGCTGCCAGCACGTAAACCCCGAAATGGCCAAAACCAAGGTGGCCATTGTAGCGTTAGGATATAGGTGTTCTGTAACTGTAGCCGTCGATTTTTGACTGTCAAGGCCAATAGGTATTTTGTTTGAAGAATAAACATGCCAATTTTGGTGTTTGTAACTTCAAGGAATACGATTTTGCATACAAACGTTTTGGCCCAGTTTGACCCACTTAGGGGTTAAATTTCTCAAAATCCCGTCTTAGCGGGTGCCTATGCCATGTGACGAAAGTACATTCCAAATTTCAGCTCTCTAGCTTTTGCGGTCTAGCCTGGAGCGTGATAGGTAAGTCAGGTTAAATTTACCCTCTTCTTTTATATTAGATAATTTTTTTAATAAATACTAGCACGTGATCACTATCAAAAATACTTATTTTGACTAGGTACGTCAAAAGATGTAATAAATATAAAAAATATATAAAAAATAAACGATTTCTGTTTCAAAGCAATATACTTAGTATGTTCTTAGCTTTGTATTTGAGTACATAGGTAGGGTATGCGATGGTGGTGGCTGAAATAACAATCAATATAATTAATTGGAGACCTATGCTTAGCAGTACACTGATATAGGATGATGATAATCATTTACACGAGTAAATGCTACGCTTATTAAACTGTGAAGTAAAAATGTTAAATGAGCATGAACGTACAATGTACATAACTTTTTTTATTGAATTCTGAACCGCCAGATTAAGTGTAATTCATATTAAGCTGGCCACACTGGACCTGTAATGATGACGCATCAAAATGTTGCCAATGACAATATGTACTAGGTAAACTAAAAATATCGAGGACAAAATGGATAAAAAAAATTGGTTTTCTTTTGGGTTGGAAGTGTGCATTACAGAGATCGGTTCATTTCACGCAAGAACCTAAAAGCAAACCAAACCACCCGACATTATGAAGAAATAGGGCATCCTTCAAAGCCTAGCGCCACCTCTGCTCAATCTAGGTAAGTTGGTTATTGAAGCAAAAATCTAGATGGCACTACTTACTACATATTACCACAGACTTAGATACCACAGAATATTAGTAAAAATATTAGTTTCTACTGGTTGAACATTTTGGATATAATATTTGATTTCAGCAGTTTCAGCTTGTACAAGCACTACCTACATTCGTGAACCATTTTATTACAATTCGGTGTTGTAAAAACTTTCTATAAATCAACATTGAGAAGTAGGTACCTACCTAATTGCATGTAGGTAATAGATGGTATAGGTACAAACGACAGTTTAAAACTTCAAACTAACTGCTGTTTTTTGTAATTAAGTACGTAGGTACCTAGGTGCGTGCCAAACACGTTCCGTAGGTACTCCTATTCTAAAAGTTCAAAACATCCAAGAAAGGGTGAAACGTTTTCGTGTGGTACCTATAGGTAATTTGTCGCTAAAATCCTTATTTATTGCAACTGAGAAGTTGGAGCGGCCCCGAGGGCGAAATCGCAAACTTTGCTCCTTTAACTTTGCTTCACTGAATACCGACACCTTGAGCAATTATTGAGGTTGAATCCTCGTTTTCTTGTTTCAGTTGAATTAAAGACGAATTATAATTCAATTCTCGCTCAATGAAACTTTACCATTGGACGTAGCTCGCTGGCAAACTACAGCGGAACTACCTACCCATAGGTACAATGAGAGCCCAGTGCAGCCTCGTCGCAACTTGGTTCATTCAACGAAATAGAATCAGTTGTAGGGAGGCAGCTGCAATAGAACGAACTTTGTCAGTAGTTAACCTGTTTGAATTGGAATCAGAGTTACAAATCAGACGATTGTTAACTTTGTGTTGCAGTATAGGTTATGTTTGGACGTGCCTTATACCTACCACCTTGACATTTTCAAGCAGGAGAATTTAGGGGTGTCTGCCGTGCTTGGGGACTACGGCCTAAAGCCTAGGTAGGTACGGATTTATTTTAAGATCAAAAAAATCGTTATACCTACTCAAGCAGACATTTGAGTAGGGATTCTCATATGAAATCTCAATATGAAACAACCGATTATTACCCCCCTCTACCTGTGCCTCTACGACAGCTCTACGAAGTGCTACGAAAGTACTACACAATCTCCGTAGCGTTTCGTAGAGCTGATAGATCTCCTATAGGCGCGTAGGTTAGTTACCAAGCCCCTTTTAGTTGGCAAATAGGGAGCGTTGACACCTGCATGCGACCCCCTAATCACAGTGATGAGTCTGCCGTGAGAACCACTGAACGTCAAGTGTGGCTTCTACGACACAATTTTGCACTCTGCCTAATTATAGTTAATGCACAATAATGGTAGGATTTACGCTCCAGTGTGCTAGTTTACTTCGAGTCCAATATAAATATACCTTACGTGTAACATTCCATGACAAAGTGTGAGTACGTAATTTTACTTCGACTGAAAGAATAGAGAAGAGGAAAACTCTGAAATGGAAACTGTCTTTGTAACATTGATCTGAATAGAAATCTCAATTTGTTCTAGTGTTAAACGAGTTTTGATAGATAGATGATATTGGACTTTGTGACGGGAGTGAAAAAGCCTACGCCTCGACGTCAAAGAAATCGTTTATGTATGCGATATTTAAAAAGTTAGAACGATGATCGTACGATGATATGATATTCTTTCTGAGCACTTTTATATGCGAAGGCAAATTTTTTGCGATGAGTAGATATATAAATAGCTTTGTAATGCTAATTAGCCACAAAATGTGTGTGTTAAGCCATATTCCTTACTTTGTGTAGATAATGCTGTCGTATTGATTATTGACAAAGCCAAATCGTCTACAATTACATATCTCCTAGGTAGTTAGCTGCAACATTGGTTTCCGATTGTATACCTACCAACCAACCTATCTAATGATTATTGTCATACAAGGCAAATACAGCCCCATAATCCCGTTGGGCTCGTGATAATATTGGATTTGGCATAATTGGTGCAAATTAAAGTTCTGTGAATACGCGCCGGGAAACGGACTCTGATTATATTTCGATTATCTCCCTGAAATAATAAAGAGCGAGTCCTCTATATGCCTACATAGTACCTGCAGTGCAAGTACGGTTCTTATCGATCGCTTAGTTGTCGATCGCTAAAGTCGGTAAACGTATCGAATCGTATCGTTCCATGCGAGTACGGATCTCTTGTCGATAAATTTTAACGATGCCTTACGATCGTCAGAGTTTATCGAAATCATTCGTTCACTGCTGCCATGATTTACTAGTTTATCTGTCAATGTCACTGTCAATCACTTTCGTTTGTCAGAATCAAAACATAGTAAACATGCACCATTGCCAGTTAAGGTATTTTACCCGATTTCGGGTAATTTTGACGTCTAGTGGATAATTTACGGGTATCGAAAACTACCGGGTAATTTGCGACAGACTCAGGAAAGGAAAAAGGAAGTGAAATAAACCAAACATCTTGTCAAAATCAATCGGTTTTCGGTTGTCAAGCGTTTACATTAACCAACTTAGCCACTTCTCGCTTTGGTAATTTTTTTGAGTAGGTACTCTGTGAGTTGACTACTGGCAATACCTACTGATTCTGCGTGTTGGTTGTGTGTGTGTGTGTTTGCTGTGTAGAGAGTAGAGAGTTACACATACACATAGGTAGGTATACTAAATAGGTTATGTACTGTATGTAAGTAGCAATATTGTCAGGCAAGATCTAGGTAATAATTACTCAGGATACTTATAACAATATGCACGGGTAAACCGTGAGATCGCGTCCGCCTTACATCATTTTCCATGCACTGTATGAGGGCAAGAGCCATTTACCCGGGAATTCATAGGCTCCATAGGAGGATTGACATCACTCAAACGACGTCTAATAATTACTAGGCTGCCCTCTGCTCCTCTTCCAAAATCATTATAAGACCAAAATCCATTTTATTTGAGCACTCCGACCTTTACCGAGACCATTTTCAAAGTCGATAAAACAATCGCGTAAATCGACAAAATAGACGATTTCAAATGTCATTCAAAAGTTCCATGCTAGGGTTATCGGTAAATTCGTTAAATTTTAACGAATTTGTCTACTGATCGACAAAGTTAGGTAACGTACTTGCTACTGTCGATAAAACCATTTTTAGCGAATTTTGACGATTCTAAATGTCAAAATAAGCGATCGACAAGAACGGTACTTGCACTGCTGATTCGCAAAAGCAATAATTGTCTTGAGTGCTATTAACAGGTAATTAAGAGCATGGACAAAATGGCTAAACTAAATAAGGCATGACCCATTTTTAGTCTGATACTAACAGTACATAACATACAGTAAAACTTGAAGGAGGAAGGCTTTCCCCTCTATATTTCGCAAGTGTCTCTACTAGAGAGCTCTCCTCTTCTCTACATACCTATAAAAGTTGCCTCTTATAGACGCGAGGTTATAGTGTGTTCGTAAAAGTTTGCAAATGTGTTCATTCACATCTGTTTTGTAGTTTTTGCCGTCGCCTTTTTGTAAACATTTATGAATATTCCCGCTATGAAAGTTGGGACAATCCGGGATTAGTGTGGCAACCCTGAGAAATGGGCGAACGGAATTGGAAAAGTTGAGGGAAGTCGGAGGCACGCTTGGATTACCTACTTCTTGCTATTGGCACGCTGTGACATGTTAAAAGTTTTGGTTGTACCTAGATAGCTAAACAAACACAAGAACAGTAACAATAAAACTGTCTAGTTCCAATAGACTCTTGAACTTTTGAAGTGCCCATCTGATTTACACAGTGAATAAATTGGTCCTAGCCTAATATTATTATGGGCCTGCTTTTCATTTGTTTTTACTTTTGTTTTCGAACACACTACATTTAGCTACCTACTACCTAGGTAACAGTTAAAATGAATGTATAAATTAGGCATATTTCTATTCTCATTCAATAAAAAATTATAAGAGTGCAAAGGCGAACAAAGAAAACAAGAATCGGCAGATATACCGTCTAAAATTAAAAACAAACGGTTCGTTTCGTGAACTAATTTTATTTTAATTTGCCCCAAAATGAATCGGTGTGAACTCGCTTGTGCATTGTGCTTGAGCGCAACGTAATTACAAAACCAAAATTTATTTTGCCATTTGTGTTCGTTTGTTTATTTCTTCATGTTTCTCATAACTGCGAACGCTTTGTACGACCAGTTGATAAGCTGTAATAAAATGGTTGTTATTGTAAACGGTTGTTTAAAAATGTTAGCTTTGTAGTACAACGGACAGATAATAAAACTTAGTGCTTACTCTATGACCCTAGAGGGTTGTAATGAATAAGCCATGTAAAACAGTTTCAGAAGTTAGCTGAAAGTAGTTGGTTAAGTAATAAGTTAGTACTGATGTATCTAATGCTTTCGTGCGTAAGATGCGTAAAATTACGATTGCGTTTTTGGAGGTGATGATTGGAGTGGGTAGTTTCATGTTGGACAAGTAAGAGGCAAGTTCAGTACATTGGTGTAAGTGTCCAGTGATAAAGTGAAAATTTTCCCCGCAGTGACCCGCAGAGGGCGGTTGCATCTTTGAAGCAGCACGATGATGTACATGCACGTCGCGCGGTCTTGTTCCGGCCATGGTCCTTCAAAAGCAGCCAGGCGAAGATCTAAGCTCTGAAAAAAAATACAACCTATTGGCACCATCAAAAAATTATTAAAACCATTCACACTTCGATTTATTTTCAATCTCCAACAGGCACTTCACTATGTTTTTGTACTGTACCAATCCAATCAGCAGATTGATGTGTTCGAACGAAAAACGGCAATTTAAATGCGGCTTTAACTGGAATACGTAACCAGCTTACGCCGACGACGAGTAAAAAGAGCCGTAAAAAGACAAATGACTAAAATACCAACTTTCCATATCAATTCGTCGCCGAACCAGCAGAGTATGAATACCTCAATCAGCATACAAGTTAAGTAAATTGCCATCCACACTATTTGCATCGGGTGGCTGGTCGGGTTCTCGATCTGTCAGAAAAAATGGTCTAATGTGAGCATTATTCAACCGAAGGACGCGAACAAAAAAGCCATTTGAAGAACTACGACCTTAGCAATTTACCATAAAGTACCAACCATCGACGCCGATGTCAGCTCTACGTTTTTACTTTCTGCTTCTATTTTTGGTAGCTCTCGCAGTGTTGTTCCCAAATACTGGACCGAAATACCATTTAGACTTGTAAAGACCGAGCCTGTCTGTTTTAGCGGTATTATTTATCAACGAAAGTTGATAGACTCAAGCTAAAAATACTACTGTGACGTAGTCTAGTGATACTCACAGATAAAAACTGAATCCCGACTAAACAAAGGACCATTACGCTCAGCATAAATTGTAGTGCCGACGCTACACTGAAAGCGCTTTCGATCATTGATACGTATCTGTAAAAGAAACTAATATGAAATAAGACAAAAAAACTATGACTCTATACAAAGAGATAATAAGGCTAGTGGAATTTCTGCACCGTTCTAATATGAGTAGAAAATGCTTTAGAATAACGTCGTCTTTAGTGGCAATGTCATTTTACTGCAAACTAAACCATAATAAAGCGAGATCGCATAACACAGTCCTCCAACGCGTCTATCTTTGTATCTGACCGAATAATCTTGAAAAGTAGAGTAGTTTTAACCCTGATTTGACTTATAGTTTTGATTTACAAAGATGTGTGTAAAGCCGGCGGGTCACCATAGTACCTATTTGAAGTTACCATAGTACCGCGCTCGACTCCTACCCGCCTCCACCTTGCGGCTAAAATTGCGGTTAATGTAAGAACACTCTAACACTGAGCTTAAAAAGGCCTCCAGGGAACGTAACATAAAAATAGCTCTACAGACTAAAAGGCAAAACTACATTGCGAATTGAATTTGGGGATTATCACACGACTTCATTTAGCCCGTGCGTAGGTGAAGATAGGTTGGGAATAGGTAATAGACAAACACAGTTTTATTTCTGAGACCTAGTGCGCAGCCAATTACTAAACCTATTTGAATAAACTTGAACTTTTGCCACAAATAGAACTAAATTAGCTAACTGACTTCTAAACTCCGTTCTAAGAATCGGGGATTAAATTAAATTAATAATTTGACTCAGTTTACCAAGATTGTAGCATAGTACCTACGAAAGGATTAGTGAGTAATAGTAATTAGTGAGTGTGATTTTGTACTAATAATTATTAGTTACTTAATATTTAAGATTAGTAGATCTTAATATTTAATTAAGAGAGTGGTCTGAAAAAAATCCAATAATCTAACATTAATCCATCCTTTCACTAAAACTTAATCTTGCAGGGATCAAACGTAGTGTTTCAACCACTAACTAGCCCACTGCATCACAGAATTTGTCAATTTAATCTAAAACGGTCTGCCTTTGCAGCTAAGACGATCTTGTAAAAAGCCACAAAAAAAGTTATCCCAAAAACAGGTTACTTATGGCAATTCATCTTGCTTAATCGTCAAAGTTCGTCTACTGTAGATTACTTTTTACAACATTTGCATACTTCACCTTATAATACTGTTATGGTGTTTGATGCAGTCTTTCAGAACAGCCCGTATGAAAATATTTTGCGAATAACTTCCAATATATTGGTTATCTTGCAAAGCCCTTGTGCGTTGCCTCTCCGCAATATCGACGAAATTTCGGAGATTGTACGCTAATATATTAATTTGTCCAACTGAAACATTTGAAACACACGAGGGTAAAAAGTTCTTGGTTTTTTTTGTTAGAGCTACGGCGTCGGCATGTAGCTACGGTGTAGATAACTAGCTACGGACCGTAGACGTAGCTATTGCACGTAAATTCCACTGTGTGCAGGAGTTTTATTTCAGCATTTTTACTTAACGTTTACGAGCAGTCAAGATTCAAAAATAATTAAGTCCACGGACTAATAGAACTAGGTCTGCATACGTCGTAGCACTAAACCTACGCGGAGTAGCACTAGGTCGACATCTCGTAGCACTAAGGTCTACGTGCCGTAGCACTTGCTCTACATGTTGTGGCTATGTTTCTGCATCGTATTTCGGTTGTTTTCATCTCATTATTAAGTTATCAAACATAATTGGTTTAGACGTACTAGCGGAAGCTATAAACGCAGCCAGTATGGTGTCCATTACGCCATCGATTATGCACGTCGCCGGCTTATAATAAATCTGTTGGAGCAAACAGCTGTTCATTATTTGGTACATTATTCCATTGCAGAGGATCTCAATTAGTCTCAGATTGCATTGGTTTATATTTCACGTATTAATTACCAGTAATGTAATAATTAGCCAGTATTTATTTGATTTATAATTTACTAGCTTTTGTCCGTGACTTCGCCAGGCTGTTTCATTTCTACTTTTCTACTTTGATTTGTCAGTTGTGCATATTTTTTATTTCAATACTTACATGATGAATGTATAGTGATTGGTAGATAGGAGATTTGTAAACATCGATTTGAGGGTACTCTACATTTGTTGGTAAAATGTCAAAACTTTCCGTAAGAGGAATTATGATTGCCACTGAAATCCAAGAAATATAGACAAGCTTTTATTTTATAATATGAGTTCTTTGAATATCCTAGATTATATTTTATACAAAAAGTGCATTTGTTAGTCGCCATTCAACCTTTCGCGAGCTCATGCTGACACTGTGCATTGTGCACTGCGGTTAAACTCGTATGCTTTGGCACGGCATAGTCCTTGACACATTCAAGTCGCACCCGAAAAAGATACAAGAGATTATGGTGAAAGGCTTGTGAAAGGTACCAATATATAGCAAAAATATATTTCTTCAGAATGTTATTTACGTACCAGATACGGCGCCGACACACATTGTAGAATAATAAGACATCACGAACCGAGCCGTCTTTATACTCTTGTGGATTATCTCTTCATGCTCCGGCTCTTTCGGCTTGAACTCAGCACAATAAAGGTACTCCAATAAAGCTAATACTTTGTTTTTATTAACCCAAAACACAACCACCTTAACATAAGTGTACATTTCACTAAGAAACAAGTAAAGTCTGAAAAAATAATTGCCATAAGAAAAGCGCTCCGGAACAAAGATTAGAAAACAAGGAAAACGCCTTCTCAGACCATGGAAGCCAAAGTTATGTTTCGCCTAATGAAATAAAGGCTGGTCATAATATTATTCCAACAAAATGTAAGTAAATATCTAACCCTTCGGCAACGTCTCCAATATTTTCCCTTCGCCTCAGCAAATATACGACTTCTCCGATACCCGGCAAAAAACATACCAGCCATAATACTGCCAGTGAATAAATAGTTTGCAGCCAGAATTGGATAGTATTCGGTGAGAAATGATTGTACCACATCCCATAGAACTTGAGCCAATAAATGTGCACGGCGTGGTAGAGCTTAGGATCGAGATTATCCCACGGCTCAATCACGCCGTACGGCAGAAACGGCGAAAGGAACGACAATTTTTCTTTGAAATTTTCGATCATTTTACGCAAAACTTTGTGAAGGAGCGAAACCTTTGACGGCCAATTCTGAAATGCGTCTGCCTGCTACCTCATCACATTATCTATGCTCCTTTGTGAAAAGCGAGTGGGAGAGCGATGTTTGTCAAATACATTAAGGCGAAGATAAGTATTTGTAGAAGCATTTTGTTTTATAATTAATTTTTTTAAGAATAAAGTGAATAAAGGAACTTCTAGATATTTAAGTGATGTTCTAGCAATATGTTATTATAAGTTACCTACACCTACTTACTGAAAGTTCCATCACGGCGTAGGATTTTTTTGTAAACACACATTTCAAATATCATCTGATGGAGTAAACAAGGTGTGCTCATAAACTCGACAGTTAAAATACAAGCAATGTTTACCAACTTTTATATCGCTTTTGATGTAGTTAAATTATACACTCTCATGCCTTTTGCTATTTGATTGAAATGTTTGCGAGTATAGTAAGTATACCTAGTACCATCAGTGGATGTAGGTAGCTTTTTTGAACGAAATTCTCTTTGCGAATCACAAACTTTACTATTGCCTAGATCTGCCGATCGCACTGTACCTACAGTATTTCTACGAAATCTAATTAATAAATACTGAAGTGAAATGTTTTTCATGTACTCAGAAATTAACCTGAACTGAAGATTGGGAATTCTGATTTAGGTATATAAGTAATAATGGATACAATCAAAAAACAAAAAGAAAAGGCAGAGAGTAGCTTGTACAATTTATATGCATTCTTTTATTTTTTTACCCTATATATTTTTTAAACAACAAATAAAAATGAGAGATTTTACCTCTCCTTAAATGAGTTTGATTCAATATGTCGACTTAAGGCAATTATAATAATTACCAAAGCAATATAATTATGCTATAAGAAAGACACCGCACTCTTAACCATGGGTAATTTATGTTTTCAAAGGGGTTTCAGTAGCTATTACTATGAGTGCTCCAATAATGTTCGAGAACTCATGGTAACTCGCTCTCGACTTTGAAATTCTAAAAGTAATTATTTATAATAAGAAGTTTTATGAAAGTTAAGTTTTTGTAAATCATCTTGTAAAAAAAATTCGTAGAAAAAGTTTTGAACATCTTCCACAGAATTATGTAGAAACCAATGGTAGGCGTCTCAATATAATTTTCTACTAAAAACATGGAGAAAACATACTCTTTAATTTGCGTTGCTTGTTAATTGCCTTTCAATAGAAAGGGTTTCCTAGAAATACTTAAGCAGATAATTATGGGACATCCTCGCTAAGCTAAATCTGATGCGTTATTCAGAAGTAATTTTATTCTTACCATTCTGTGGGTCCTGTCACAATGTCTGCCCGGTTTTCGTACGTAATCGAAGCTTCATGAAGATTCATGTGTTGAAACTAAAATCTCTTCTGAATCTTCTCTAAAAAAATTTTTTGATAACTTTGGAAAATCGAACCGCGTGAGTTCATATTTTAGCTGTGTTTTGATTGACATAAGTCGCCGCGTGGTATCTAGGTCCCCAAATATTATAAATTCAAAAGTTGAGTCAAGTGTTCCTGAAAGAGAGGCCTTCTCAGTATTCCTCACCTTGTTAAATATTATTCGCTTACCTCAGCAGACGCTAATTGATCACTGCCTCACAAAAAATATTAAAAATTAAAAATATGAGACGATTTATGTGATTTGGAGAGCGGTTGGAATTTACATAATCACCGCACAGGCCGAGCTCAAAATGAAATACGTGATCTCACAAACAACGGGAAATTCTACAAATGGATTCCGATTGATGGACGTCTCAAAATGTTGATTGTGAAGATATTGGATTCAAGGAACTGGCAGGGATTGCGTGAATTTTAAAGTTGACTGGATCTCGAGTCTAGCAAAGATTTTATTTATTTAATCAAGTTTTATCTCGAAGTCAGAATCTTTTTGGAACTACCTATCTACCTTATAGAAAAAAATTGTAGAGTCACAGTAGTTAATACAAACCACGGTAAAACCAAGGCTAAGTTAAAGCGTTCAATCTATGTTCGTGGTGGTTAGCACAGTAAACCTTATACTACCATCTTATATTCAGATTTTAATAAAAGTAGTTATATATTTATTTTGTAGAGTCGTATCTATGGTTTTGCTAGCTCATTTTATGTATGGTAAGCACAAACACTAGCTTTGCATAACATTCAACGTCCATGACTCAAGCCGTATGGTACAGTATTTACAATCTTGATATCGTTTATTATAATTGCAGATCCCTACCGTGGAAAATTTAGTGGGTACGGCAAGGTAAGTGTTTGAAGACATTTAAGGTATTTGTATCGCTTACAATTCTTCTGTGAACATCCGACGCCGGTGAGACAAATGGGTCGTATTCACGCGATACGCCGCCATTAATTAGAAGCAACGCGTGCTGCCTCCCCGCTGATTGCTATCTGTCAGCGAACACGCGAATGCTTGTTCGTTTGCTGCCGATGCAAGACGGTCAAGCTGAGTAGACCATAAGTCTTCGACATAAGACTCAAACCGTTTCAACGTTTTGTACGATGCCACAACTCACGAGGATACTGATCAAATGTAGAGCTGTCACTTACAATCTCTTCACAAAGTCCGTATGTGGGGTTTTGATGCGATGTGTGCAACTTAAAAATAATGCTTAGTTCTGAACGTGAAAAGATTGAAATTACAAGCGCGGATTCTATGTTCTTCTCCTGAATCACAATAGGTATTTCTTGGATAAGATAAACATTTATCCTACCCTGTCTTAGGTCTTGTAATCAGTTATAGGATATCTTTTTTCGCCTCATATTTTTTCTTGTTCAACGGCTAGATAAATGAGTTTGTCCATATTGAGGTACGATTTTCTTGAAAGAGATATTATTGTTTATTGAATGAAGCTTTTTTACTAGGTATTGATATTCGTTTTGATTGGATAGTCATAAAAGATAATTTTCTCTATTAGAATGAAAGTTTTCACTTACTCTTGTTTGCGTATAGTACTAGGTACTCATAAATTGTTTATCTAATCAGCACCAGTTACTTGTAACGTTCCAAAACGAGGTCTAACCAATCTCGACCTAACTACAGAAGCACATTGTTATTCTCGGAGGTTTCAAAGCACAATGCCTTCCATTTTATAGTCCAATGAGAATGACAGAACAAAGTAGGCAATCCCTTGGCGTTTTAAAGCATTTCCATTGTTTTAAAGTAATCTCTTATCTAAGAAGTATGCAAAATAAAAAGATGCTGAATGACATGGGTCTAACTAAAGTTAGGTAAGTAGCTATAATATGTAGTTAGCTAAATGAATTCTTTTGCGTGTATACAATCACAAGAAAAGGCTGTTACAATACTTTCACAGCTCTTATTGAAAAGAGAGATTTAGAAGTACTTTTCCGTTCAGAAATACACAAGGAAGTTAATAAACAGAAATTGTTTTACTATAATCTGAGAAATGTAGCTGGCAAACACTGGATGAGAAGAGCCGAAGACCGGGCTCAGTGGCGCGTCTTGGGAGAGACCTACGACCAGCAGTGGACTGATATAGGTTGATGATGATGATGATGATGTTTTACTACAGTGAAGCACTACGTGGGTTTATTATTCGGGTAAGGGCCGAAACATATAACCGCGTTGCGACGCCGCAACACTAAAATCGGCAGTTTGCGTTGCGGCGTTGCGATGCGACGTCGCGAAAAAGAGCGTTTTGTTGTCGTATGGTAGGGTAACCAGTTCCTCGTGATTTTTGATTGTGGGTAGACGTGTCTCTGCTATGGATCGTCGTAAAAAATTTATTGCTTATTTGTTATTATTATTGTTATAATTTAATATTAGTTATTCTTATTGCCGCCACTGCCAACTTTAACGGCGCGGCGACGCATCGCGGTTATGTGTTTCGGCCCTAAAATCGCTTTAGGTAATACCACACCACAGATATACCAATTTCCTTCTCATTCGAACAACCTCAAAAATCGATTCGTACGTATTAATTCTGACTCAACCAAATTACAAGTCGTTAGAAGTTAACGCAGATTAATGAAGATTTATTACTGCTATCTGATGATAACTCACGTTTGGCACGGAAATGCAAATCCAATGTTTGTTGATTTCCATCACTGATTACTTTGCTTCTTTTGTATTAGAAGGAATGTTCTTGAAATCAGAGCTCCAGAAATAATAAACATTGTAGCTACAAGATTCTAGAAAACACAATCAAAGACATACAAACAAATCACAAACAAAGCAAACATCGCGGACAAGACCTGGGTGAGATTAGCACAGGACCGTGAGGAGTGACGTAGACGAAAGAGGCCTATACCTACCTAGCAGTGGATAATGATGGATAATGATAATAATTAATCATTGTATACATATTAAGTAAACCGTGTATTTAGTAAACCAGGGTGAATTTTAATGGACATGATCAATATTCAATCTAATTTTGTCGGGAATGTCGGGGTGAACTCATGCAATTCGCTTGGACCAATATTATTTTACTATCAAAGATGAAATGGGGTAGGCACTAGGGTGATTCAATAATGGGACGCAAAATACTTTTTTGTTGTTTATTTGTAGTAGGTACTTATTGATACTTTTGAAACAAAAAAGTAGGTACAATGTTGATTTTAATACCTATATTAGTGATATACATATTGTAGTGAATGACAGCACTGCCTGTACTTTCTACCATGTATGCCTGCCTAATTACTGGTTCTATTGCGTTTTAGAGGATTTCAATTAAAACGATGCGTGTAAGCTTTAACTGACATTGCGTTTAATGACGTAGTTTGACATTAGTTTTTGTTCATAGAGATAGAAAAAAGTAGGTAGGTACCTATCATAGAGTTAAACTAGATAGGGAGTAGGTAGGCGTCATACACAGGATCACGAACATGCCGCCGGCCTTGAAAGCACCTAGGTAGTAAGTAGCTTTCAATAATAATCGAGTTGTGTCGCGTTGGCTTCTCATGCGTTGGTATCTTGAAGTAGAGGACAGATTTTAGCGTAGCTCCGTCGAACGACACCTGAAGCTGTTTGTAGGTCTGCCACTCTGGAAATTCCATCCTTGCCTGGGATGGTTGCGAGCACACGACCCATGTGCCATTTTAGCGGGGGCAAATTGTTGTCCTTGAGCAAGACAAGTGAGTTGACCTTCAATTCCTCCGTCTTATCGGTCCATTTAGTCCGCACCTGCAACTCAGACACATATTCCTTGGCCCATCGGGACCAGAAATGTTGGCGAATTTGTTCGACTCGCTGATAGCGGTTCAGACGATGAGTAGGGGTATCGGTGAGGTCGTAGCAGGCCGGTGCAGTCAGCGGTCGACCAACCAAAAAATGAGCGGGAGTCAGAGGACTAAGGTCTTTGGGATCTGCGGAAAGAGGAGAAAGCGGACGGGAGTTAAGAACAGCTTCTATTTGCGATAAGACTGTATCGAACTCTTCGAAGGTAAGGTGTGCGTTTCCTACCACTCTGCGTAAGTGGTGCTTACAAGACTTCACACCTGCCTCCCACAGACCACCAAAATGCGGAGAATAGGGGGGAATAAATGTAAATTTAATTTGTTGACTAGTTGCGTATTCAACAATATCAGGACTACATTTGTGTAAAAAGTTTGAGAAATCATTCATTAAACCTACAAAGTTGCGACCATTGTCTGAAAATATTTCTGTAGGTTTACCGCGGCGAGATAAGAATCGCTTTAGAGCTAACAAGTAGGCATCGGTAGTGAGGTCACTGACTAGCTCTAAATGAACTGCACGCGTTACAAAGCACACAAATAGACAAATGTATGCTTTTGCAGTTTTAGCGCCCCTACCTTTGCGGTTTAGTATGAGAACTGGCCCACAGTAATCCACCCCGCATCGATTGAATGGAAAACTAGGGGTTATCCTTTCCTTGGGCAAGTTACCCATATAAGGCGTAAGTATTTTACCTTTCATGCGCGTACATACTACACAAGCGTTAACAATGCGCTTAGCTAGGTTCCTAGCACCCAGAGGCCACCACATCTCGCGTAAATGACAGAGTAAGGCCTGGGCTCCTGCGTGGAGAAGCTGCAAGTGTTCATGACGAAATAATAAAACTGTAAAATAATGTTTAGCGGACACTAAAATAGGATGCATTTTACTATAACTAAACTCATCCGAGTTTCCTAACCGGCCACCTACGCGCATTATTTTATCTTTATCTAAAAATAAATTTAATTTTGTTAGGTTACCTTTACCTTTAATGCTCGAACCATTTAATAACAACTTATATTCACTAGGGTAACTTTCCATTTGAGACCACCTGACCAATGTTATTTGTGACTCATTCAACTCATCAACAGTAAGGACGCCCGTGCGTCTATCAATTTTATTGCGAATATTGTGTATGAATCGTAACATAAAAGCTACTGCGCGCTTCATACGCTTGAACTGTGAAAACCTGTCAAATTGAAACAGTGATAAGTCGGATGAATCATGGATCACAAAGGAAGATATAGCTGTCGTCCTAAGCTCAGGAAGATCCTCGCGCGTGTCAATGACCCCATGATCATGAAGCGTGTAACTAGGGTTTCGCAAGAAATCCGGACCCTCCCACCATAAAGTGGAAGAAGAAAGTTCTTCTAAGCTTAAACCTCGTGATGCGAGATCAGCAGGATTCTCCTTACTACTCACATGGCGCCATAGAACATCTTTTGTCAAGTCGTGAATTTCTGAAGTTCTATTTTGAACGAAGGTTTTTAGTTTATTTGGTGCCATGCGCAACCACCCTAAAACAATAGTCGAGTCGGTCCAAAAAACGAAACTACTAAACTCACAAGTTAGCGAGCTGCGTACCTTATCTAGAAGTTTAGCACCAAGCAAGGCACCGCAAAGTTCAAGTCGCGGGATACTCATAGGCTTTAACGGTGCGACCTTGGCCTTGGATGTGAGCAATCTTACTGATAACGTTTGATCCTGGTTTACTGTGCGAACGTAAACGCAGGCTCCGTACGCAGTCTGCGACGCATCGCTAAAAACATGTAGTTCTACATACCTAGGTTCGGTACCTATAACGTGGCGAGGAATGCGAATAGTGTTGAGCTTCTGTAACGAAATAACAAACCGGTTATAGGTGCGCGCGACATTGCATGGAACTGTGTCATCCCAGCCTATTTTTAGTAGCCATAGCTGCTGTAATAATACCTTTGCGATAATTATTGTAGGGCACAGCAAGCCGAGAGGGTCAAATATTTGAGAAACGTTTGACAAAATTGACCTTTTAGTGACGGGTTTATCATCGTTTTGAATTTGCGTGTTAAAATTAAATTCATCACTGGAATTATTCCAGCCAATCCCTAGCGTCTTAGAACTGACATTTTCATTGAATTTAATTTCTTTCAACCGGTCTGGCAAAGCATCATCATCATCACCTTCGCATGCGAAATTGTACATCCATTTTTGAAGCGGAAAACAGCCTAGTTTTAGCGCGTCTGTGATGTCCACACACAACTTCAGTAAGCTCGATTTATCGTTGCTTCCCGTTAGCATATCGTCAACGTAAAAATCATCCCTTACTACCCGTTGGACATCAGTGGACGATGACTCAACTCCTAACTGCTTCAAGCATCTCACGCTAAGATACGGCGCGGAAGCAGTTCCGTACGTGACCGTATTTAGCTGATAAATACCTAAAGGTTTTGATGAATCATCGCGCCACAAAATCAACTGCAAATTACGTTGACTTTCATCAACTAGACAGTTTCGAAACATTTTAGTGACATCAGAACATACAACGTATCTATGTTGCCTAAACCGTAGCAGAATAGAAATTAAATCACCCTGTATCGCAGGGCCTACCAGCTGTAAATCGTTAAGCGATTTTCCAGAAGACGAAGGCGCGCTAGCATCGAACACGACGCGCAACTTAGTCGTGGTACTATGCTCCCGGTAAACGCCGTGATGCGGCAAGAAATAGCATGGACTTTCATAAGAACTTACCGGACTCATATGACCTAAACTTTCGTATTCTTTCATAAAATTTGCGTATAATAATTTATAATCAGGCGAGCGTTCTAGACGTTTTTCTGTCGCGATAAAACGGCGCTCGGCTTGAGTATATGAATCGCCTAAAGCACTAGGTGACTCCTTTAAAGGAATGCGTACAACGAACCTGCCCTCACTATCGCGTGTAGTAGTGCGAAGGAAATGTTCCTCACAGGCACGTTCCTCCTGAGTCTGCGTATCCTTAGCGCTAGAAAGCTCTTCCACCTCCCAGAACATACGTAGCTGCGTGTCTAACGTATTACTAAAATTACAATTGATGCGTGTAATTTTATTATTGCGCGTACTTACAATAGGGCCGGAAATAATCCACCCTAGCTTGGTGTTCTGTAGGTAAGGGCCTGTAGGAAGTCGCAATTTACCCTCCCCTAAGAGATCCCAGAACCTATCAGCACCTATGAGAATGTCTACCTTTCTAGAATCTAGAAATTGCGGATCTGCTAACCTTATGTTGTCTGGAATACAGAACTGTGCGCTTAATTGACATAAGGCCGGCATGGTAGACGTTATTTGCGATAATACAAAACAATTGATGCGTGTTTTGAAAGTTTGATCGACATGCGACTTAATTTCAATGCTACAAGTTTCCGAACATTGTACCACCGAATCGCCTACACCTCGAACTTCATGAGTGGACTGTAATAATGGTGCGTTTATTAAATTGCATAAAGATTTAGAGATAAAGCATCGCTGGCTTCCACTGTCGAGCAGCGCGCGCGCTTGGTGATAAGCACCGTGCGTGTCGGCTAACTCCACAACAGCTGTTGACAGTAGAACTGCGTGCATATCTATAGATTTAGCGTCTCGAGTTTGCATGTGAGCCTTGTTTACGTGAATCGGGAGCGCCTCCGCGGTAGAAGAGGAGGGAAGGGCAGAGGAAGCCTGTACTGCACTCGCAGTCGCGGCAGGCTTCTCGGCCGGTATACTCGAATGAAATGCAACCGAATTAGTGTTATCTCTGTGGATCAATGAGTTATGTTTCTGATTACATTTTCTGCACGGCCCAAACCTACAAGTATTAGGTGCATGACCCACACGTAAACAATTCTCGCAAAGTTTATTTTCGCGTATTAGTTTTAATTTTGATTCTAAATCACAATCAAGGAATTTTTGACAGGAATAAAGTGGATGCGTTCCGTTGCATTGCAAGCAAGATTTAGTAAATCGAGACTGATTATCGTGCGGCTTATTGCTTGAAACATTGCAGTATGACGTGTTGTGTGAACTTTGTTTTTTATGTGTCTCGGGCTGTGAAGCAGACCCTTTGTTGTGCGAAAGCTGCAAAGTTTCTAGCATATCTGCCCTATCCTTCAAGAATCCAATCAAATCACTCATTTTAATAATGCGTTTAGAAGTGCTATCGCTAGCCAATAAAGTGCATTTGAATGTTTCCCACTCGCGCTCGGTTGTCTTATCTAACTTAGACACAATAATGTAGTTTATTAGTGTATCCCAGTTATCTGTAGCTTCACCTAGGATCTTTAGTGCGCGTAAATTCTTGAGTATTGTGTCAATGAGCTTTCGAATACAAGCGGGGGATTCTTTAGACAGCGCATTGATAGTAAACAACGCCTTTACGTGGTTGTGAACCAAAAGTCTACTATTATTGTACCTATTGAGCAATAATTCCCATGCAACGGTATAATTATCTGATGAGAATTCTAGCGAATCTATAACTAGCGTGGCACTACCTTTTAACGACGACTTTAGGTAATGAAACTTCTGAATACTACTTATCTGCTTAGAGTCGTGAACTAACGATAGGAAGGTGTCCCTGAACTCCAGCCAGTGCTCATACGATCCATCAAAGGTGGGCATGGAAATAGTAGGCAATTTCACGGATTGCGGTTTACCGTTATGGCAGGACTTATCAGAACAGTTAGCGACCTCATCACCGGTAAGCATAGATTCAGCTAAAGCTAAGGTACTATAGTATGAATTCTCAAACAATTCTCGATTAGTTAACTGATTAGATAACTCACTATCACAAACATTTTCCTCGATCTTGTTTTGAATATCATTGAACTCGTCAAACAAACTAGAAGCTCCTTTGATTCTTAATTTTAAATCTATACAATCTCGAGAGGAAGAGACCGTGAGATTCTCGCTTTTTAACGATTGAACATAATTAGTGAATCTAGTCAATCTACCTTTTACGATTCCGCGTTTTCTAATTAACGTAATCAGGATTGTTACTAAGAATAGCAGGAGACCTATCGCGAGATTGCGGCTTTTCTAGTAATCTAGAGCTATCAATATTCAATGTAAGGGGAGATTTGTCACGAGTAGTTGAACTTTCCGTGGACATTTTGGTGGTCAGTGCTAACAGGAGTACTTACGATTTGCGAACTCGAATGGTAGGAAAGGCACAGCAGCAGCAGTGATAGCAACGTCACCAGCTTTTGCAAGTGTATTTCACTTCCCAGTAACACTCCTTCGCGAAAAACACTGAAATCAATTTCGACACGTATCACAAAGAGAACAGGGAGGAGATGGGATAAAAAAAGGATGGTTGGCCCCACCAGAATGCGTAATTTGCGTATGAAGTTTGATGGTTGCCAATCCTTTTCCAATTCCACTTTGCGCTTAGCCTCCAAGTCTTCAATCCGAGATATTGTAGTTCCCAAAATGCGTGGCGGAGAGGTTAACGCAGTAATGGCGGCCACGTCGCGCGCTGACGAAAGCTTCCACAGGTGCTGGATCTTGTTATCCGGCTCGAAGGACCACATGTAGTGAATGACAGCACTGCCTGTACTTTCTACCATGTATGCCTGCCTAATTACTGGTTCTATTGCGTTTTAGAGGATTTCAATTAAAACGATGCGTGTAAGCTTTAACTGACATTGCGTTTAATGACGTAGTTTGACATTAGTTTTTGTTCATAGAGATAGAAAAAAGTAGGTAGGTACCTATCATAGAGTTAAACTAGATAGGGAGTAGGTAGGCGTCATACACAGGATCACGAACACATATATTAGTATATTTTGCGTTAGTTTTAATTAATAATTTAAAAAAAACGTTACAAACGTAATTATTTACTATATTTCTTTCTATTGTTCTGTAATTTGAACAGTGTTATAATAGTTGTGATCACTAGAAAAAAGTGCCGTGTATAATAAATGATGATTTCTGAAAAAATCTTAAAGTTCACTTTATGAAACAAGCTTCTAGGCGTGGCAAAGCAATTTTTTGAGTAATCCACATCGAAAACAGGCATGAATGAACGAACGCTCGTCATTAGTGTAGTCGGGAGCGTCTCCGGCTAATTATAGAAGATTGATGGAGGTTTTCGCCACACTTCACTTCGCAACCAGGACCGGCTGGAGGAATGAAGTGTGAGATCGCATTTTCCTTATCCTTATAAGTTATCACTCTATTAGTGATTGCTGTGAGGATTGCACAACATAAAAAGAGAGCAGCATGCTTTAAAAAACTAAATAATTTTTGTTATATAATTTTTTTATACTATTAGGTAGACCTAAGTAGTTCGGATTTCAAATAAATAAATAGGTTTTCATACATACTCTTATAAAACTTTAAATATAAAAACATTGCAATGTATGTTGAAATGCGTTCCCTACAATCCCATCGAGCCCACTCATTTGCATAGTAGGCTCGATGGGATATTTTTCCCATCCGGCCCACCAGTGGGCCGGCCGGTGGGCTCGATGGGAATAAGCCCAATATAACCTTGAGGTACCGATCCACCAGACCATTACACCATACGAACGGGTTTTTATACCTAGCAGATAGAAGATCTTATTGCGCACCCCATAATGCAGTAGCTTGTCTTTTCGGTACTTTCAAAAGTATTTTCATACTATACTTACATATTATACTACCAGGTAACACTCATTTTCCGTTTTCTATTTTCCATCATTCAATGTTGCTTATTTTGTTCCGTAAACAAGGCGCGTGTGAAAGTGTGGATTTCCTCCAAAAGACGATGTATACACTGAGGGTAACTTCACACAGAGGGTCCGTATTTACAAAACCGATTTTATAAAAAAATTTTTTAATTAGATTTGGAATACTGGCTGTATGTGAGCTCGCTCATACAACTTCATACGCTAAAGACGAAACAAAAATGTACCTGTAAAACGGACTGCTATGTGAACGTACCCTAAGTTTTACTTAATCCGAACTACAAGCTCACTGCGCAAACGTGTTGGCGACGGACGTCATCCTAGTAACTTAATCTGGAATTAACGTTTGTTAGTTCAAGGAGTAGCCAAGTACAAACCCGGGAGGTACCTAAAGCGTAGCTCTCTCATGTACACACGGGTGCCATCTACTTGCAATAGCATCTACGCAGCCGCGTAACAAAGTTACCACTCGTTTGCCAGGTAGTGGCGTACGCACCATAGAAGTAACCCTAAGCTACCGTTTTGTAGGCTTTAGAGACGATAATCAAAAAACCTGTCTCCACCTCTCTGACGACTTCTCTGTCGCACCAATTGTAAAGCCGTGAACGCAAGAGGTGATGTTTCCGTGTCGTTGCATTATCTACAAGTATTGTACTCTGTCTAGGTTGTATGAGTGCCTACTCGTAGTTTTTATGATTAGAAATATGACTATTGTACTGTATAAATTTACTATAGAGTGATGATAGAAAATAACTTGGTAGAGCTACAGATTGAAATACGAATAGAGGCCCAAAGTTTTCTAGTTTATTTCAAACTTATTCGAAGAAAACTAAAGTTTATAGAAAATAATTTGTCGCCAGCTACAGTCGAGGGGTTGAGCTTTCCCATTACGTAAATCAAAATCAGCTCCAACAATTTCCCGTAACGGCTATATGTATAGCTAGCTATGTTGGTATTCTCTTATTTAACTTTACCGTACTGAATCAATAGTAGGAACTATCTCGAAAGTCCCAGAGGAAAATTAGCGCCCTTTTAGGAAATGAGAAAACTCGCCATGCCCTTTTTGCAGATAGTGAAAAGGGTTGAAAGGAATGTTAGATATTTCAGTAGAATCGTTCTTTGGAAGTAACAACAGTTTAATAGATTTCAATATTGAGAATGTGGGACTTTTGTAATTTGCGATCTGATGGATAAGAAGTCGCAAGCTTCAACATTAGGATTTTTTACAAACCACGGACTTTTCTACTCCATATCGTTTACTTTAAAGTAAAGGTTGAAAATGCTCATAAATAATGAAGAATCAGCACAGAAAAGACGACAAATTTTATACGTAGAATAGTTTTTCTTGATGCCAAGCATGACTTTATCACCAGGCATTAAGATTCAAATTCCAAAATTATGCATGCACGTGATACCGTATCGTTGAGCGTACATTTCTAAATAAAAGCAACGAGGGTTTTTAATTCTTTTGTTCTTTTAAATTAAAACAGGATGCCTATGAAAAAGCGGGTATGGCGTCACAATAACGCAGTTATCAATCTTCATTCGCAAAAAATATGTTAAAAATAATTTTGTATCACAGATGCTTACTTAGCTACTTTTAAAACTTTTCTTTTACAACTCCTAAACTCTGTAGATAAGCGAAGCAATGTTATCTTTATCACTGAATTAAATTCGTAGAAAAAACAAGAAATCATCATAAAATCCGCATCTGTAAAAGTTGTCTAATCCAATTCAAGTTTGTAACCGTGACAGTCGAGTTGCGTAAAAATAAAATGTCTTCCTCGGTAAGTATGTTTTTATTAGGCGATGACAAGGCTTTTCCGGAACCAACTGAATTAAAATGAGACATTTTACTTTGTAAGGAAGTTTTAAGAGCATTTTATCAACTCGTTGTTATCGTCACAGTGTGTTGGCATCTAATAAATGTTATTGTTAAACCTACATTTTACAAATTAAGTGCTCGTTGCATGCTCTATTCGAGAAAAACTAATACGCATAGGTTTGTTGGGATATTTGCTAAGTATTTTAATTCAATTGACTACTCTCTATCATTTTGTTTGGCAGCGTAGCGTAGTTTGATTGGTCAATCTTCACTGATTATTTAAGTTAAGCGACGTTCCATGCGGTCACTATTGGGATGGGTGACCGTTAGTGGCATTAACGTCTAAGCGCTTCTGTGCTTCCGAGGGCACGTTAAACTGTCGATCCCGGCTCTAGCAGTCGCTAAGCCTGCACGACGAAGGCCTTAAGGTGGCCTAAAAACTCCGTCACCAGAGTTGGCCACTTCAGAGCTTGCTTGCTTGCTTTTTTTGGCAGTGTTGTATTTTTCATTTCCGCTGATTGCCTCAATTTATTACAAAGTAGCTCTAAAGCTACTTCTAAAAGTAGCAAGTCTTTGACTGCTGTCTTATCCCCACTAGTCCTTTTCATAGTTTTTCTCTTAGTATTCCCAGAACCACCCTTACATAAGTGGCTAAGTATTCACACTGAGCAAAGCGCACCTATTCAGAACACTTGACACAAATGCGAGACGAGCTGAGTGCTACCGCTGTTGTGTTGGAACGCATTTTGCTCGCAATGCTGACCTCGGACGCGTGTAAAGAGCCTTATGTGCTCACTATACTTATAAAATCCACTGACTGAATTACATCATCATCATCATCGCAGCCGTAGGACGTGTACTGTGCAACCAAACAACTCCCGGTAATTTTTCCATCTAGTGGAAGTTGGTGGTCTACGTTGCGCTTGCGTAGTGACCATGAATACAAGTGTACTTATAATGAAAAAAAAGTACGCCTTTTTACTACTGCCCCCACATCGTAATCTCTGCTTTGGCAGCATAATCTCAAGCGACGTGGCAACAGATACCTATACGAAAATAAGAAACTTTTGACGGCAAAAAACGCACTGAAACGCGCTAATGTCACTATTTAGTCACAGAATACCTACCTACGATTTAGTATGAAAACAGTTAGAAAACTAGCCAAGCTTAAACCTGGCAGGTTTTTATGGGACAACGATTGCCCCCTGGGCACGTTGGTATTTATTTGCTAAAAAATTCTAATCTCTAGAGTTTACATACTATACCTACATACCTACAGTTGGGTAGAGCAGCGAGCAAAACTCCATGCAAAGTGGTTTTACGAGTATGGGCGTTTGCATTCAAGTAGCAGTTAATGCTGCTTACTAATGCACGCTGCAGATTTAAATTTTTGAGTATTTTTACTTCGAGGAAGAACAAACATAGCTGTATGGACAATACATTTTGACACAGCTGGTTTTATTTAGTTTTTTAAGGATAAGTAGGTTAACTATGCATATCATTTAGGTATACTCGTTATACAAAGTCAGAGCTCGGTAAGACGCAACGTGTGGTCTCTAAACTCTTCAGTAGGTACCCAATTGATTTTTATAAAACTCTACTCAGCATTTTTTGTATTTTGACTTGGTAGATGTTCATAAAAACTAATTCGTCCGTAGCAATTTGAAACCTGAAACCAACCCACCATCCAAACGCAATTTAGGCTGGTTCTCACTGGGCACTCCCGATTACCTAACTGAATTTATTAATAGAAACACAACGAGTTCAGTCAAGGCCGTATCTCTGATACCGTTCCGTTCTGTATAATTTATCATTACCACTTGACAAATTTAAATTATTTCAGGTCCTTTTGTTAAAATAAACCACAATAACAGAAGCCGTACAAATCAGCGAAATGCGGGAAACGTTACCAATTCCAAGGGGGAAATTCCGGTGGGAAAATATCTTTGGAATAAATGTGAATAAATAGGGCTTGGGAGATTAAAAGCGGACCACTTGATATATGACAAGCGGCGCCGGCACCCTCGGGCGGGTCACGACCAACTGAGCAACAGATAAAAAGATATTGTGAGATTTGTAAATAAAATTAATTTGCATTTCACAATATTTAAACTTCATTACCAAATTGTAGCCAATAAGTATGCTGTAAGTTTACTTAGGTAATTAGTTATTCATTAAGAATGTTTTCTTTTATTATGATCCAAAAATACAAATAAAAGCTTATTATAATAATAATAGAGTCGCAAGGGGTTTTATTTTTTTGTGTAGGTAATAATGTGCTCGAAGAGTTCATTGTAATTGAATAGTCATCGTGATGTTTCGATTGACCTAGGAAATGAATACTAGCTTCCAACGTACACAAGGAAATATTTTTCATTTCATTGTACTCTGGTATTATTGTATTGGATATGGGACGAAAATAAAACTACCTAGTTATTGTTTACTGCGGTAGAGTTACCTTGTAGTGTAAACCATTTTAGTAACATCATTTCTACAACGAAACAAACCTTTTTCTATCAAAGAAGTTTATTCGAAAAACTCGCAATGAACACCATTTCGCGAGCCAAGTAGGTCACAGCTTGTTTTCTCAAGATTTTCACAATACTTAGCTGTCTTCACGGGATAAAAGTTACTACAACTATTTTGGATCTGTTTTATTAACTATTTTAATAGATATATTCAACCAAATAAAATTCAGTATACAAAACGTCTTGGAATAGAATATTAAGTAGGTATGTCCGTGATTAAGAAGATTTTAAAATGAAAAGTTGGACTCAAAGTACTAATGGAAAAGTTTTAAGGAAGTGAGCTAAAGTATATGAAAGAAGGAAATGCGCTCGTTCAAGTTAGCGAGATTGTTTCGGAATATGAAATACAATCAAAATAATGAGTACACAACACACACAGCTATAGTGAAAAGATAATGAGGAGCTTCATTATAAAACCCACAGCTGTTTTAGTTTTTGGTGCAAGATTTTAAATACAAAATGTTATAAGTAACTAGCCGTCGCCCGCGGCTTTGCTCGCGTTCTACCCTTTAGAGTGTGACGTTTCAAAATTCCTTTCTTAGTGCACCACTACACTATATAAGAATACTACCCTCCAAATTTCATACCTCTAGGACTTATAGTTTAGGCTGTGCGTTGATTCTCAGTCAGCTTCAAAAGAGTTTTTAAATATTGATGATGATGATATAATTTGGTCATCGAAATATAAAAAAATATTTTATGTCAATTTTTATTGCAGTTAGGAAACCTTTGTAAATAAATATTGCCATACTAAATTATTCACAGGCAATAAAGATTGCAATATTATGCTTTACTATTCTATGTATATTCTAAATTGACTCGCAAAACATATCTAACTGTAGGTAGAGTAATTTTTGTCTACAGAAAATCGAGAACACTTCATATTAGGATGGGTACCTACCTACCTACCTAGTCGCAGTCATATATGTAATAGTGCTAAAAGAAGTTGTTTCGTTAGAACATTCATTAAGAGGGCGCAGCAAGCCTAGAGAGCAGTTTGCGAGGCTCGCGCTTGACCTAATTAGTGTTGTGCCACTGTCACAATCATGAGGATTTTGTTTTTGCAAGTTGGTTTGTTTCATAACTTTCATGCTGCAATATTAAAAAATCTGTTGACTATTTACCTTTTTGTAATAGATACCGCCATCAATTAAAAAACACAGTAAGTAGATAAAGCTCCATTACTCATTTAAATACTTGTAACATAAACTGTTCTTATATTATTTTTATTTTTATTATCTTTATAAAAAGCCCATACCAGTAAATATAAATAAACATCGCGAAAACTTTTGCGTGAAAAACGATACATTCCAACTTGCCAAATCATGCCAAAATTTATAAAGGTATCGGCCGTAAAAGTAACAGGTTGAAGTAAGTTATCACATAAGCAAATACACCTTTATTTACGCACCTGGCAAGTTACTAACGCACATACTCTCGTGAAGATTCACCCTTCGAGGCAGCGCGGCGGCGTGATACAGAATAAGTACCCACACGGAATTGAACCGAGGGGAAAAAGTTACTTAAATTAGACGACCTTTTTGTATAGAGCCAGGTAATAAGTAATTTATTCATGAGAACTTTTTGTGACAACGGCTTCCTGTGACATTTATGAACGAACCATATTATTTTCTTGAGGCAGCTTATGAGTAATTACATCGTTAATTAGTGCCAAAGCGGACAGATGTAATGATGTGGCTTCGGTTTTTCTAATAATTAGACGTAAAAGTTTAATAGCATAACGCGTGGTGTAGGCACTTAGTGACAAAAACCTTTATAAGCAAGCAAGCCAGCTCGTATGAGCTAGTGGCCAACTCTATTGTGACGCAGTTGTTGGGCCGCCTTAAGGCCTCCGTCGTGGCTTAACGACTGCTAGAGCCGGGACCGACAGTTTAACGTGCCCTCCAAAGCACGGAAGCGCTCAGAAGTAAATGCCACTAACGGTCACCCATCCAAATAGTGACCGCACAGAACGTTGCTTAACTTAGATAATTTAAACTTAGATAACAAATATTTATTGGAAATATAACTAGAACGGCAAAATTTGATTTGATGCTCAATTATCGTAACTTTTCATTAGTGAAACAAAATTATGTAAGGTATTTCAGGCCTGAAATTAAAATGGTTACTCGTGTAGCGTTATTGGATACACCCCGTAATTGGATTTCATTTCAGCTTCTTTCATATCTTTAAGTATGACGTAAAATATTGAAAGCTGTGGCGATGGCAGAGTGATTTGGCGTATTGTGAAAATATGTATTTATTTTTCGTTGCTATCGGAATATTCCCAAAACGAATTTCATGAATAGCATTCACCCGAGAAAAATACGGCTGTAAATGTTTTTCTTGTTTCACGTAAATGTACGAAACACAAACGAATTAAAATTATTTGAACGGACATACAAATCGGACAATACCAAGAAATATAAAAAACTAACGGTACCTACTCATCATGCATACTTTGTACAGCCAGTAAGTTTCGAAAAACGATGATTTTGCATCTTATATATTGTTAAACTCCATAATTAATTATCTGAATTATCATTCAGTAACTGAAATAGGTTTTGTATTCGTAGCAGCCATTCGTAGCACTACAAAATTTTGCTATGTAGTTTCAGTTGTAGCAAAGCAACCCTATACAATCAAATTGAGCTGGGAATTCGTGTAGTAAACCACCACTTTGTTGCCTTATTAAGAGGGCTCTGTGCAACCAGGGGAAGTCAAACTGTATCACAATACAATATGAGAGTGACAGACAGCCGAGATCGACGCAGATACCGAAACATTCTCAGAAAGTGGAAATTGAATTCCAATACTTACGAGATTGCCCTGTACCTACACATTTGGTGCGTGACAAATTGAATGAAATATTATACGAATCTTGGAATAATACTGAAAGTTTTATTAGGGATTTTTCCAATTTAGAAGTTTATTATAACGATTTATTTGCAAAACGTTTTAATACGAAAGATTAATTACTTATTTAAGGAAACAATTTTTTAGAAATTATGTGTAAAATCTTAAGCTAATACAATCATAAATAGTAATGTTTGTGCACGAGGAGTAACTAGCGGCGGTGCTAGCTAGAGGACGTTCACTCAAATTTATGAGTCGCACTGCGGAATATAAATTCTTGCGTGGCTCTCCGGCGATGAGACCGCGAAAAATGTATTTATAAACTACCAAAAAAACACCATACAACAATTAATAAGTACTGTACAGCTTTTGTATTTTTTTTATTTTAATCTCTTTCCATGAACTAAGGATCTAAGAAGAAGTTATATCATTACATCTTGCCAGCATATGAAAAGAATCATGGGGTACAAAGACTTCTGATACTAGCTATGAAACAAAAACGTACGAATAGGTATGTACATATACTTTATCAGTAATTAGATGTGCGATAATTTATAATAATGCACCGCAGGCAGATATAAATAAAGCGAGTCACATCACATGTCGTTGTCGATAAACCTATCAAATTGTTTACAACACCTTTTAATATTCGCACCATGACTCGTAAATACGTTACACGCTCAATTTGCGTGTAAACCGGCACGGCTTCATTGAAAACTATTTTTAATAAAAGGCTTTTACAACACTGGAATTTATAGTATTATATATTTATAGTAGTTTATAGTATCTCTTGGCAAAATCTGTTGAAACATCAAAAGGTTCAGTTACGTTTCGAATGTTTACGACGAGTTCCGTGTCTTTCATTCGTCAAACCTCAATATCATGCGGAACCCTTTCATCCGTTTATCTATTCAAAAGAATTTTCTTCATGAATACAAATAGGACAGTTGAACGGTAATATTTGGTTGAAATTGACTGCGAACGATCCTATCATTTGCATTTAGATCCTACGATATTATGTGGCTACTTTTCTCTTGCTAAATTGGAGTATCGGTACACCTGCCTTATATTTAGGGTTCCAAAACCAAAAGGCCACACTTTTTTACAAAGGTTTATTGGTCATTTGAAAAGGTGTTTGTTTGAGAGTCCTTTTATCAACATAACCGGTCTCATATAAATTACTTCTCAACTAAAATACTGTCACTAAGCCAGAAAAAACCAAATGGTACTATTTTAAACAGTGATTAACTTTTGATACAAATTTATACTTAAGTAGTATCTATTTCTACTGACAAAATGTAGAGAGAAACATTCCTAGTTTCTCAGGTCCCTTGGAAACTTTTACCTAGTTCTGCAAGCCCACACACGTACCCCAAACTAGGGCCAAATGGGTAACAACTCTTCTGGTTTCGGCCGTTGCTTGATATACACAGCTACTGTTCCCAATGCGTTATAATTACTAACTCCAGTGACATTTGTTTGCCTAGTGACCAGCATTTTTTTGTGTTTTCTATATTCAACCGTTGGCTGTACCAACCTTACCTTACTGAGACTGTGATCTATAAAAAAAGGCAAGTTAAGGGTCTCCAAAACATGTATAGCTGATATTTTTGCTACAGGTTGTATACGGAGATAATCTCTGACAGACTTGGTAGCGACTTGTTTCTGTTTCACAGATGGCTTCCAATATCTTTTTCGCGTGTTCAAGCCCAATCTGTGAGATTACTTTTCTTTTCTGCTAGATGTATTGAATGTAAAAATAACGTCTATTTATTGATAGGCGGATATATAAATAAATGATTTTAGGGGCTTTTTGAATGCTATCTATTATGTGCGTCTAAAAGATATTTGATATTTTTACGATACTATTCGTATAGTATCAATATCATGAACGTAAGTAGGTATACCTCGATTTTTTGTGATTTTGAAAAAGTTTGCATGTCGAATGTAATATTTTTGATTGTGATCCTGACTATGTCTACCATACCTCGCGAATAAAGTTGTAGGTAAGTCTCTACTTTTTCTGACCGCAACGTTACATTGAAAAGTTTGAAAAACGACCTAGGAAATACCATTTTGTGAAACTTTTTGTTCAAGTTAAGAGTAAGCGACAAAATGAATAAAGGAGAATACTTTTTCTTGGCAAAATGTGACAAAGAGGTGGTGCGGGATTTCTCAACGTGAAGTTATTGTCTGTGACGCAAAGTCGCTGTGACAAATAGTGTTGCGTTTTGTAACATTTTTAACTGAGAGTTAATGCCTGCGCCAGACATCATGTACCTTTTTAAATTTTTATACACATATGTACCTACATAGTTGTGTAGCATCAAATCATCCTGACACAAATATTAGATAGATAGATAGATAGCACTTTATTGTACACAAGAACAATGTTGTTCACTAGTTAGGTACACTTTCACCCCACGTACCTACTTATCTTGAGTGGATATGGATATCGACCTGGATTAGAAGTTCCCAAAAAATACAGTATTGATAATAACTATCTAAGCTCTTAGTCGAGGTTGCTCGCTTGTAAATATATTTGTTTACAATAGCTTTCAATTCAATAAGTATGGAACATTGTTAATGTATTCCGTAATCCATTTTGGTAAATCAGACAGAATATGAGGCAATCACGACTGTCCATGCGCGCAATATTGTATTGTTAGCCCAATTGGCGTATTGAACTTCGTTAGTTTCGGCTGTTCTTACCGAAAGCTATATTATGGACCTGCTTTTCGAAATATGGCCGACGAGAACAAGTGTTATATTAAGTTGGGAATTTTTTGCATCATTTTAGTTTCTAAGTATATTACGTTTGCTAGTTTAAATATCGAACAACTTCCTTCCTAAAATATTAACTTCCTTCCGTAATGTGGCACATAAGTAGTGTTAAATAGACTGACATTACAGCGTACGGAGTATGTCGTAATTGCTATCAAACGTTCATTACCTGCAGTTTGAATAACAAACGTCAGTTCACCAACTCACTTGCACTTTGCGTAACTAACTGCAATGCATAGTGGATCCAAAGTTGTTTTGCATAAGACTGCATTTCGTAATTGTGTAAACTCCATGTATTTGTCGACGAGCTCGCACTGATATATCGTCCAATAAAGTCGTGATGTGAAGAATAGCTGTGATCCCATTAACGTCACGCGCAAAACGATTCGCGTTCGGGACAGGATTTGTAGTGGCACTGATTTGTGTGCTCATTGTTAACAAGCAAGCAGCGAAATGACTTTCTCATTACCTTATGTGTACTAAATAGATCAGTTTCACTAAAACAACTAATAACAGTTTACCCTACTCTACCTTTGCTCAAACTCATATGCCCTTGTTTATACTCTTCGTCTCTTTGTGTGTCTTTGTAATCTGGTAAGTATACATGTTTGTAAGTTTTGAGTGAAATAATCTTGTTTCACTTAAGTTTAGTCCTATCTGGGACTAAACTTTAGACTGTAGCTATAAAGCCTACAATTTTCTTAACTAGAAGACTAAATTTTTTTTTGTTATTGACTCGATCTATTAAGTTCACGCTTAGCTGCTGCTATACACAACTTTAATCACTCGTTTATAAAAAAGCAGTTCAAGCATTTCAAATGCCAACCCGCCATCTTCCTTTCTCATTAGTTGGTGAGAAGCCGAGAAAAATCTCACTCTTTCGCCCACTGCTCGTACAAAGCCAATTACCTTGGTAAATATAAATTACTGTGAAGTCAACGCAAAACTATAGTTAGACCAAGAATAAAATATTTTTAATTTGCGTTGCTTCGTTCTTTGTTCTAGTGAATGCCGATTAGTACGTTTTACAATTAGTTATCGTTAAAATAAAAATCTTTAACTATTCAAATATGGCTTTGACTAGGTACGTAAGCCTCAGTTATCCAATCAATTTATCCAAGAGATTCAACCTAACAAATTATGGTATTTCAAAATAATGTCAGCATTACAGGAGTCAGCAAAAAAAATTTAATAATTTTAATTCTAACTTCTGGGGTAGTTGTGAGTAGTATGTCTATCTAGTCTAGATAGAAACAGACTGCATTTCATGGGCTAAAAATCGGTTTAAAGAAACTTTGTTGTTCTGAAAAAGAATTACGAAATTCACTTACAGTATGCATCATAGTAAATTACGTACAGTGCAGGTAGTGTCACTACAGTGTCCCGTTAAGTGTAGGCATAGGTTGCCTCCTGACGCTGTATAAATCATCTTCAATAGGTAGTGTCACAAAGTACTTAGATAAAACGGGAGAGATATTCGTTAAACAGCAGCTAGTGGGAAAGCTAGCGATTGAGTAGCAAGATGCGTTTCTTGTTTAAGTAATGGAACACCAAGAGACGTCAAGAGTGAGCAGGTGGGAAAAACTTATTCGCATTACTTTCCTCACCGAGAGCCTATTATACAGCTGCTCCTGTTGCTTCTACTTCCACAAACGTTTTCAATTGCAAGAATTGCTGTATTTTAAACTTGTTCAGGCACTTCCATTAGTATAAACTCTACAATTTGTTCGGGGATTAGGTACTTATCCTCGACAGAAAAATTGTAAAATGCTACGTTCCTATGTTGGTAACGGACACGCGTCGTGAAGTGAGATCTTTTCTATATTTAAAGTTAAATTTTCACAAAATTGCTTTTTAATATTTCCGCTGAATTTGTTTCAAAAAGTAGTTCTGAATTTTTTAGATTAAATAAAATATTGAATTGAGTAAAGGGTATGTTTTTGGAACTCTTCTGAACGTATAAACCAATGTTATGTGAAATTCAGATGCAATTAATCCGCGTATAGACAAAAACAACCAAGTTTATAATAAGTGTTTGTAAAAGAGCTTAAAATAAAGCTCCTTGAAAAGTGTCTTCATTATCGTCATTCGTTTAATGCAGCGTAGGTAGACCTACAATGGAGAGTATAATGTCTCGGTACTCCGAGGTCTCGGAAATCTCACCCCCTGGGAAATGAAATATGATTCGCATTAACTAAAGCTCTTGTTGTGTCCTGTTTTGTCGCCAAACGGTTTTGTACTTGTACAAGTGAATTCAATTCGAAATGCTAAATAAATGCGACCCGGATGTCCCTTCTTTATATTAATTTCAATTATTCTTGTTCTACACGACTGGATTTAACATTTGTATTTTGTTATCTCTCACTTTTTACCATTTTATATCAAAAAGTCGACGCAAGTGGAACAAACGGAACTTAATATCTAAAGAGCTTTTGCACTTGTACGAAAGAGGTAAATAAATAATGTAGAATTGTTTTCTTTAAATTGCACATACTGTCCCATTTTGATTTTGATCTCAGTTTAATTGGATGCGTCATACCAAATGTATTAAAACGAATATCAAAATAAGGCATACGTTTTTGTCGCACGCAATAACGGATGGTGTGGTTTTTATGATAAAAATATGAGGACGTTGGTTTAATGGTAATTATAGTCATTATGACAGAGCCAACGTCCGATAATACCACAAAATTACGATCCTTATTCGACGCGTAAAAAAAGCTGACCAGGCAATGGAGCAAAGTTTGAAAAACAAAGTTGAAACTTAAGTGGGTGTTATAATTACAGGTATTTATTATAAGTTACTATTGTTGTATTTACAAAAAAAAAACGGGCATCCTCAATAAGTCGGAAATCTGGATTGAGTTTATTTTGTGGTTTTTTAAATCTCGAACTTTATAGGTACTCTGATTTTTTGAACCCTCTAATGAAAAAAGAGGGTACTGTAAAAACCCTCTAGTAAAAAAAGTAGGTACCTGAATGTGAAACTACAGAAGATAGCTGAACAAAACAAAACTGAATCGTTTATCGTTAAAACTTTATTTAGGTAGATGACGCTCTGTTATATGTTTACCAAAAGGTTTTTGCATTTTTTAAAGAAGTATATACAATACACAAGGTCTGACAATTATCACCTTACGTAAACTTAATTGCAGTAACACGCGCGTCAACGAGAGCTCGAATGTAGAATGCTGCATTGTCACCATGCAGTGTAACTCGGATAGTGCCTAAGAGCCAGCTGACCATCAGTGTAGAAATGCCAAGTTTAGTTTAGGCAGTATTATATGATCTGTGGTTTAGGTAGCAGATTGTTTGTAGGTATAAAGATAGGTGTCGTCACCGTTTAAGAAAACCAAGCAATTTTGCATTTCAAATCTTGAACTTTAATGGGCACTTCAGTTTTATATTTATTATCGCTTCTAATTCCATTGTTGTCACAATCACGATTTCAATTCACGGTTTCATTTGTGGGTTTGATAGTCCTATTTTGATTAATTTGCTAAGACAATAGTATTCTAAATTATTGTTATTGCTCAACTGTAATTCATGTTATTAAAATTGAAGATTTTGAATTACTAAGTTGCCCAACAACTGAATAAAAACAAAGAGTGATTTTACTATTTGGATGTGGGCAAACCTGTACAAAATTGGCAAACTTCAGTATCCTAAATGGTTTTCAGTATCTTATACCATTTTCATGCGAGTGGAGTATGTTCTACCTAGGTAGGTATCATACTCCACTTTTAAAATAATAATAATTAGTTCTGTGTATAGAGTCTACACAAATATCATAATTCTTCATAGAATTACATTAATGCATTTCCCAGATGAAAAATACACGCTTGCTATTTCAATTAAGCGAATGACCCTCACTGACTAATCTCCCTCTATGAAGATATCGCAATGTATACCGGGTGTCCCAAAACAAGTGTGTTATCCCGAGGGAGTGCATTCTCAACGGGAATGAATTCATTCATTCATACGGGAGCAACAAAATGTCCTACGAGTTTTTATAACTCAATGGTTTTTAAAACAGAAATATGCAGCAAAGCTTTGTTCCACATTTCTTTAAAAAAAATTCTTAATAATAAGAATTCTTAAAAATGTTACGCCTCTAATTTTTCATGCAAGCTCCAGCTTAACATACAACTAACTAGTTTCAGGACACCCTGTACTCCACATCAGAACGTCGCGTCCCTTAGATATTTCTGACATGATAAATGAACGCCGCACGTGATGTAACGCTAAAGATCCCGGTGGACGCGAGCTTGCAACGAATGTAGGGTGATACCTTGACGTCTACTACGAAAACCTATAAAATAAGATTCCTTAGTAACATTTGTTTTTGAGATACACTACTCAGCCGCCCGGTGTTCTACCGCGGAATCACGTGGAGAAGCCGGCAGTTTAACTCAATATAACCAAACGAACTTTTGCTTACGGTCTCGCTTTGTCGGCTTTGTAGAAAAGCATAGGTCAAGGAAACCACAGAGGTGAGGTAGATGACGTCATGAGGAAATGCTGATGATGTCAAAGTATGTACCACTCATATTTAACTTGTAGCCACTGCATGGATTTATTTGGATTTACTATTGAAAAAAATAATTAAATTATGGCATACACTAAGAAATTTTACAATCTAGACGAACCTACCCTTGTTATGTAAGTACCTAACTGGATGAGTTGTAGCATGGGGATCATATCTATCGAGAATGTTATATTTTTATTCAGAAGGTCGGCCTCCGCTGGAGATAGTTGCTTCGTATAGAAACGCAGACACATACTTATTGTATTTATCTTGGGGATTGTGTGAGAATCCAATACTTGTGATTGTGAAGGTTTGCAGTAGATATAATAAAAATGTTTGAAATATCAAAGGATTGGATACAATGGAATAGATGTGGGTATAAAGTAGTTTTATTTATGTTTTCTACAAGAATTTTATTGCGTTAGTACCTATGGACAGTTATTTGGAATTTATAATAGTTTTAGCCCATTATCTGATAATGGATATTGAGCTCCATTATTATGTAGCCAAGCATAATTATAATAAAATGCGCATCGAGTCAATGGATTATTGTTCATTGATTTGTAACATTTTTTTTATGTAAATATAAAAGTAACCCAGAATCTTCAGCGACTATTTTGAATAAATTGTTTAAAAATAAATAAGTAGGTACCTAATCATTCGTCTAAAAAAATTAAATAACCTTAAGAAAGTTCTGCACGCCAAATAAACTTTGCGCACACAAAACTTACATTTTTGCAGGAATATCGGATAAAATAAGAAAGATTATACCTCATAAATATGCCAGCTGAAGACAGTCACAAGGAGCTGTTATTTATTTGCGTATTTTTTTATATATCTGCGTACACATAAGCGGATAATTACTTCCCTTAGGTTATTTACAGAAACCCTCGTCACAAACGCTTGTTTTACACGTCATTCTCTTGTTTGCTAATGAAAAAAGTGCGGGAAAAAAATAAATTGCTTTTTATTGTCCAGCCGTAGCCGCGCGGGTGCGTAAATCAGAGATTATAAAGGTTTTTGAAATACTGTTCACTTTAAACCAACGTAAACATTTGTCACTGGCACGATAACACACGTGGACAAGGGAAAAAAGTTTTTTTGTTTCCTTATTTTTTTATCTACATTTAGCAGTGAAATTGGCTTAGGATGGCATAGTAACATCCAAAATAATGATCTGTTTTGTATCATTTTTACTTTTTTCGATATGACATTTCAATCATCATCAATCATTTCATCATCATTGAAATTTGAATTTAAATTGCATATTGTACGATGTTTTGTACAATCATGCACATTGTACAATGTTGTGTACAACATGGTACAACGAATGTATTATCAGTAGTAAAGTATAGGTACACCATAGATTTTAAATTCTTTAAAAAACATTAGCTACGATTAAACCATTTTTACCGTTTTGATTCAAATAATTTATGCTACTTATAATTTTTCATTATAATAGATGGTAAAGGTAAGCCGCTTTGAAGCTGGTAACTGACGAGTCGAATCACTGGAGAAATAATTCAAAAGGCGCTTTGCAAGTTCATCTGGTATTAACGCACTTAGCTTTAAATTTCTGCCTTCAGGGTACAATCCGGAGTGACCTCAAAGAAGATTTTATGAATAGATCCTAATAATCAAAACATTTTCGATAAAAGATTTTTAAAGTTTACACCAAAACCATTTAAAAATTACTTTCTAATAATAAAGGTAAATAAAAATACTTATAAAAGTTACGTATGTACGTAACTTTTATAAGTATTTTTATTTATAACTCGCTATTTTTAAAAATTGATAACCATGCTAAGGAACATAACATTTATTAGTTTGTACACGACGCAATAAAGAGTCAAATAAGCAATTCCATTGGTTTATTTACCAAGAAATAAACATTATGTTACAGCATCACGAGCGGAAGTTTAAGAGAGCAATAAAATAATAAAAGATAAAACGTACACGGCTCATCCGGAACCGGAAATGTTTTGTTGACGCGTCGTGTTCAAATTGTCGCAAATGTCATTGACATGTGGTGTTCAAAAATTACGTTATCTCCGTGTGAAAGCGCTCAATGGTAAAATTCGCGAATGCAACAATGTATTAATTACCGAATTGTTCATTATTGCCTGGCGGGAACTAGCACAGCAATTCACAGCATGTGGTAAAGAAATTAAACCCTTCCAAAGACAAAACCTGGGTCCAAAAATAACTCCTAGGATCTTGCTCAGTAAGTTTAGCTTAGGTTTATTCTGAGGTTGGGATAACCAAATCATCTACCTACTTTTCATAATAGTTTTTTTTTTCAATTTCAAAATCTTCTTGAGTGTGCGTAGTATAATTTTATAGACAGGTAGTAAAAGTTTTATGGCGAAAAGACATCTGAAAGCATAATATAAAGTAGAATTATTCAACTTGTCACTGCGAAAAAGAGCAATAAAGATATGAATATCAAAAACCTGGGGAGGTAAGTAATAGAATTTCTCATACCGTATAACTCAGAAAGCCTGGCAGTATTTTTCACACGTTTGTCCATTTAATATAGTGAACTAAAATGCTAGAAGTGGCATTTATATAGTTACCATATTTTAAGGTTTAAAATATGACGCACGTTATTATTTGAATTGAAGAAATTCTCAAGTCTAGACTGGAATAAAGAAAAAAAGTCTTGGTCTGTATTTTCAGTTACATATTCGTTGCTGGGTTTGGTAAGCATTTTTGTTTTGCGTTGATTAAAATAAACAGTACCTACCTAAGCTTGGTCTTATTATATATCTCTTTATTTTCTCTGTGGTAGTTTTTATCAAATGCAATATTATTCACCGTATCAAAATCAACATTCGAATATCTTCCAATCAAAATGGTTATCGATGAGAACATAAACAACTTGTTCATTGCTTCTCTACCAGAAGGTGCTTCAAACTGTAAAGTGTACATGTCGTGTAAAGAATCATCAAAGAAACCACAGCACACCATAGATTATATAATTAGGTAGCACATTGATACAAAATACAATACGCCTTTCCACTGCCTCAGGCGTCTGCGCCAATCCTCAAGTAAAGTAAAGTGAGGTAAGGTGGTAAAGTGATGTGGTCTGTAAGAGATCTTATTGCTATTGTTTGAGTAGGTCATGTCCGGCGTCGTAACACGCGACCATTTGTCATGCGACAAGTCTCCGCACAACACATGTTATGAATGGTGCTCCACTGATGCTCTATTGTTTATTGTACAATAGCCTATATCCCTTTTACACGCGATTAGTGTTCGTAACACACCCTAAATTAGTTTACGAGTTGATTTTGTGTAGCTGCTAATCTTGCGCTGCTGTTAATTTCCATGAATTTATATTTATTTACTAGCCGTCGCCCGCGGCGTTGCTCGCGTTCTACCCTTTAGAGTGTGACGTTTCAAAATTCCTTTCTTAGTGCACCCCTACACTATATAAGGATACTACCCTCCAAATTTCATACCTCTAGGACTTATAGTTTAGGCTGTGCGTTGATTCTAAATCAGCTTCAAAAGAGTTTTATATATATTGATGATGATGATGATGATAGAAGAAGAAAGATAGAAGATATTAAGTGTCGAAGCGAATACTATTGCACTTTGACACAAAGCTACAAAACAGTTTAATACATACCTACGTCATACATGCTTTAGGTAAAAGTTTGAACTCACACTTTCCAACAGACCATTAGAAACATTTGTAGGGTTCCCAACAGAGAACTGCTTGAACCAACTCTACGTTTTCTTACGCGCAATACAAAAGGAAAAAAAATCACTTTGAAGTGAAAGTCAGTAAACCGGGCTGATTGCCACTTTTACGGTATTTCAAACGAACGGAACCCTCGTCACTCCTTTTGGCGCTTTTTGTCGGTATTTACAAATGCAAATGAGAGTTCTACCGGCCGCGGTAAATTATTTTATGTTGCGTAAATACAGGGCGCTAACTACAGTATTTAGTTAGTCGTTGACCTTGAAGTATGTAGTAACATATACTGGGATTTATTACAAAATGGCTCATTATCCTTATATTTTTTAGCTACTGCGCATACCACATTTGCATCACCTGATAAATAAAATTGTTATAACAAAAATAGTTTCAATATTTCGCTGCTAGAATTCCAAGAGCAATAACGAGGAGTGGTATTGACTGCACAGATCGAGTGTATCATTTATAGATTTTATTGTAGTGAGAAGATATCGTCGAGATAAAAGAACTCGTAAAACAAAAGAGCCTAGGAGTGAGATAGAGATACAAGTATACAGGCCGGACTACCTTACATCATACGAATAAGGTACGCGTAAAGAACATTACAAATCAAATAACGTCGAAGAAGTAGCTCTAGCCAAATAAAATAAAATAATGAAAATGGAGATTTTTTTGGGATAAGATAAAAACGTGAATTATGTGTCCGGCGCTGCATGCTGCATACCGCGCCGTTATGCGTTACGATCGCGAGACCAAGGCTTAAGACAACTAACTTATGGTATTTAGTTATTACAATATAGTTGTTGTTATTGCCACAATTATAGGTTTATATTATTTATTTATTTTTCAGCCATGGTTTTCCCACTGCAGGGCAAAAGCCTCCCTCCTTCCTTCCACTCTTCGCGATTTAATGCTTACAATTATATATAGATCAACTATAAGCCTGATGAGTTTCTCAGGTCAGGATTGATCAGGGTTGAGCAACGCTGTCAGGTCTTAGGACTATCTTTATACACACTGCACAGTTGTTCCCAAAACTTGGATGCCGCATACATTTTCGACACACTCTATTCTATATCGATTAGATTAGCAAGTTTGAAAAGAAAGGTGACTGGATGTTTACCTCGTTGATAGTTTTTTTGGTGTAGATTATTCCTTAGCTTGTGCTTAGTATAAAGTGTACAAACATAGAATATAAAATATTTTTTAGTACACAGTAATCTTACAATTATTTCCCTCAAGTACCTAAATAAGAAAGCCTTCCTTATCACGACACGTCGCAAGACGCTGAAACTGGCTATGATAAATGAGAGGCCTACGTGATTCACGATTGTATCTGCTGCCCAGTCCCCGGGGGCAAGGAATTATTTATATTCATTGAAAAAAATCACGACTTTGAGAAATTGAGATGAAAAATACTTCCTCTTCATAAAATAAGCTTGTTTATATTTTTTCAGCTAAATACATTATTTATACATTATCCAACCGTTAGGCTGGCATGCTACTGATTTATTCGAATTCATAAAAAAAAACAAATAAATACTCAACACTGACAAGACAACCTAGTAAGGCATATTAAAACAGCATCCTGTGAAAATCAATCCAAGTTTTTTGTGTCTCAGCTAACTAGTGACGGTACAATCTCTATTTTTTATATAACTAAATGATGGAAAATGCCGATGGCCCCGACGTTAAGTTGTAAGCTTAACGTCGGGGACGAGCCCACTCATTTGCATAGTGGGCTCGTCGGGTTTTTTTTTCTCATCGGCCCTACCAGTTGTCCAGCCGGTGAGCTCAATGGGAATAACCCACCACTGCCTCACTGAGAACGTGTCCTGTGATGCATTGCACTGCGCCTATCACTCACATAAAGGTTTGAAGTCTTATGTCCCTGTAATTGCACCGGCCCTTCAAACCGGAACACATTGCAGCAATGCAAGCATCACTGGCAGCAGAAATAGGTGGTAGTACTTTCCCTGACGAGCTGTTTCACGAAAAGCTCTACTGCTACTCTCTTGATATTCGACAATCGTTAGAGAGGTAAATATCAGAGCTCCGAGTCTGTGCATTTGTTTTGACTTTCGACTCGAGTATAGCACACGCAAAAGCGAGAAATTTTGTTGGGAATTGCACAATTCCAAAATCTCCCGCTAGTGGTGCTTATCCGGGTTTCATACAAAATTTCTTGCTTTGTGAATGCGTTTGCGTGTGCTATGCTCGAGTCGAAAGTCAAAACTAATGCAGAGACTCGGGACTCAGTATCAAGATAATTGATTTATGGAACGAACATTAAATAGAATCGGCAGAGTATGATTGCTTGAGGCAATAAAACATAACCACGAAGGGTTCACACCCTTCGCTGGGAATCAGCGATGCGTTAAGCCAATTTCTCCATACCTCGAGATGACGCCACTATGATATAATAATATGATTTTATCGACAGCATCGAGTTTTGACCGAATACCAGCTCATGCCATAGTCATTTTCAAAGTAAAGTTAAAGGCGATGTAAATAATGTAAGAACAAAAAAATTAAAAACCGCTTGGCATGATTCCCGGAAGACCAAAGTCTGTTTGAGACAAAGTAAAAAAGGGTGTTTTTAAATAAAAACGTTTTATACTTTTAAAATCACAGGAGTCCCCTGTCAACCTTTGGCTGCTTATTTTCGCTTGTAAAGAGATTAAGAACGGTAAGTACCTACTTTTCATGTCCATGGGCAATTTTTATACGATACCATTGTAGCAAAAAACATTGCGTTTTATATATACTTTGTTGGGATTTTGGCTGGTAATTTATTATTTATATTCTAATATATTTATATCACAATATGTCAGTGCTTGAATGTATTGTACTGTATGTATTGTGATAATATCACAATATGTCAGTGCTTGAATTTCGATATCTGAGCCTCCACACTACAACAAAGAGCACACGCACACATTTAACATCGCTTTACGCTTGATTTCTTACATTATCTAACTATTAAGATTGAATATTGGCCATCAAGTTAAACGCAATAAAATACTTACATTATGCTTACTAAATATTTATAATTACAAAAATCCAGCTATCACTTCTCATTAATACCCATACTAATCCATGCAGTTATCGATTTTAGTAACTAAAGTAAGTAATATTTTTTTACGTACTATCATGACGTAGGTACACAACTACGTACATATACCTATTATAACTACTGCGATAGATATACGTAGGTATGCCTTACATAGGTGTTTCATTATTTGATTACATCAACGGTAATATTGCTACTACGCCGTAGCAGGCCGTAGGCCGTAGCTGTAGCAGCTACGGATTAGTGCTACGATGTGCTGATATCGACGTCTTGGGATTATGATGGTTTTAGAGTGGTCTGTTGCTATCGTAAAATTATACAACTAGTACAATTAATAAAAACAGGACTTCTTACTCATAGCACTCATAGCCAGTTGGCATAACAAATATAAAAAAAAATGAAAATAAGTTTTTTCTTTGATTTGCTAATGTAAAAAAATATAGTTGCCGCGACTTCTAAGAAATTATAAACAAAAATAAAATTATTCACAATGGCAGTTACAAAGAAACTAATTATATTTCGAAAGCGAACTTGAACTAAACCAGGCTTTTGTTCGAGATGATTAATAGGTCGTGCTCCGAGAGAGGTCGCTTTCACTATAATGGTTTGTCTTCACGCCCTCGATGTTAATGGATATGTACATAATACAATAATAATAGCCCGCAAGTAATTCGCAATTATGGTTAATCGAAATTTGCAACAAAAAAATGCTTTTAATTCTGCTGCTCAAAACCATAATTAGTTATGCTCGTTTGACATTTTATAAAAATACTTATATTTAGATCAAAGACACTAATAATTATACCCAATTTATAATTGGAGGTTGAAAATAAAAGTAACTTCGAAGGTAATCTCGTTCCGGATTCCAATTAAATTTAAAAGCCTTGAACTTGAAATTTCATCTGCGTTGTTTACGAAAATAAGAACTAAGAAATCCTGATTGGATTACATAAATTGCCTGACTGAAATTTCCACAAAATTGAACCGGACGAGGAGAAATGCTAGCGTTTTATTTGAAATAATTTCTTTTACTGAAAAACTGGGGAGGACAATCTCGGAATGCCTTGCTCGATACCTAAAGTAAACAACACTTGTACATAGTGTGAGTACACGGGTACTCGTCACCTAAAGAATGATAACAAGTTGGAATGAAACTGTTACAAAAAAGAATAAAGCCGGCGTTTCTCGAAGAACTTTTAACAAATGCTTGCAAAACGCTCCCGTCTTATTGCCTTCTGGAGACTTATTTCGTAACTTTTCAATCCTCCGCCTACTTATAACTTTTCCCATCACAATGACTACGCTTAAGACGATACAAGTAACGCAATTCTCAGACAAATCCACGCGAGATCCCTACAAACATATGGGTTCCCAAAGTTTTAACTGAATTTTGCTATTTCATTCTTTCAAATATAAAAATAAGGCTGGGCTAAACTTTTTTTTTAGATCGATGTGGTAGATCGATTCACTATGCTGTCATTGTCGAACACTATCTGAATGTCAAAATATATGATTTCCAGAGCAGGAACCCCCATGGGGATAATTAGATGCTTATGCCGATAAGCTGTGTTTAAATTGAAATCCCATATGTGGTATCCCCTAGGAATCTGTCTGAACCATAGACTGGCGAAAAGGTTGAAATTAAAATTTCGATTATTTTGATAAAAAAATGTTTGAAAAATTATTTCAGCGGTTTGTATTTTGCCCTTTGGAATAACTGTTGGATTGTTAATAAAAAAAAAATTCGTTGTTACAATTTTAATGTGAATGTTAACTATTTTTTATAGCGACCCAAATTCATTCTTGAGCAAGTACCCAGCTGACTTTTGTTTCAAAACGATGTCACTAGGCTTGTACAATAAATTAAATAGGTCGAGAAAGTTATTCCACTTCCCAAATTGTAATTTAGTACGCTCGTTAAAAGTTTTACGAGCAATCTTCGGATTCTCCCGACAATAATCTGCTTTAGTCACCATCAAACCGATGGGATTCTAAGTCGTTCGCTGCCGATCAGCAAATTGACTGACGACGCTCCGACCAATTTTTCCTCGACGTTTTAGTACAAAAGGAAGCGGTAATCTCACTAATCGGCTATCTTTAACACTTGACTGCGCGCATCGGCGTAATGTTTACTGTCCTCCAGTAAGTACAAATAAACTGTTTTTCGTTATTGTTTTGAACGAAATCTTTTGATACCTATTGATTCAATTCTGTAAAAATATTAGAACATTTATAGTGCGTTTAGATCAATTGAGCATATTTACTTACAAGTATCAAGAAGGATAAATGACACCACCGCAATAAATTTTTGTACATCTTTGAAAATGCCCGCCCTAGTTTAGGTAGGTACCTACCTTCTTGTAATAAAGCTAAGTAAAACTACTATAGCATCAGTAACTGTTAGTTATACTGTGCACATATTTAGTTAGTTATAGTTAGTTAGTTATACTGTGCACAGTATAACTAGCAACAAAGCCGAAAAATTTAATAAAAACCTAAAACAATATTTCACTTTTACTAAAATATCATTGCTACCAATTTCCCCATCCAAGCCAGAACTTCACTTCACCGATAAGTTTTTTCATAAATAAATGAATCCGGGAAGTAAAATATTACAAATCTGCCAGTAAGAAATGAATTCTGGAGCATCTGAGTACCTTCTGAAACTTGAGTAAGTTTCAAGAGTTGGAAGTATATAGACTGAAGAGATGGATTTGCTATTGAACTGAGTTAATTGACATTTTGTAGTTGCTAGGGAATATACAACGTCAATATAATATGTGCGACTAGGCATTTTGGAATCGTTTTCAACAAAGGCAGAAGGTACCGCTTTACATCAAGTGAGCCATCTGGTAGATCCATCACTTGCTCTCATAAAAAAATCTAGCGTTTGTAGAATGTCAACAGAAGGGCTAATGTTTATTTCATGGTTTTAAATCATCCAGTCGAGAATTAAATACCTTATTCCGCGGCTGTTAATCCTTTTATTTAAATTCACTTTAGCAAGGGTATCTACTTACAATGGCTAATTAGCCTATTATCACGTTGCCGACATCCTCGGAATATTAATTACATTTAAAAAGAAACACGGTCAAGTGGAATCCTTTTGAATATTATGTTAAACCCGTAAGATACTTATAATGCAAAAATATTTCAGCTTATCTTTTTGCATAAATAAGGTATGCCTTGCTTTTACGAAAACTATAATAAATATATTTTATAACCATACTCTGAGTGAGTCTTTTAAAAAAATCCTTTGTTAAAAATAATAATCGTGCCTTCAAATAGTTGAAATAAAAAGCATCATAGACGATATGGATAAGAACCATCTTAGCTGGCACTTTATTTTTGAGTGTTTCTTTGTGTTCAACAATAATAACCATATTATTGTTTTATGTGAAATATTTTTTATCATACTAAACTCTTTTGAAGCTTACTGACAATTAACGCACAGCCTAAACTATAAGTCCTAGAGGTATGATGGAGGGTATTATCATTATATAGTGTGGGGGTGCAGTAAGAAAGGAATTCTGAAAAGTCACACTCTAAAAGGCCTAGAACGCGAGCAACGCCGCGGGCGACGGCTTGTAAGCAATATTGCTAAAAGTATATTTTTAAGTACGTTATGCCATCGGTGTAGTTCATCATGACCGGTGTTGTCAGCAATTAGTCAGTAATATGCATGCATCCTTCCGTGCTCTGGGTCGTATGTTCGATCCCCACCAAGAACAAACATTTGCGTGTGGTAAACATAGATATTGGTTCTGTGTTTGGTAACATGTATTATAAGTATGTATTTATAAAATAAATGGTATAAGTTTAGGTATTGTATATTAGCAAGCTTGTTTCCATAGTACAACCTTTGCTTAGTTTGAGGTCGGAGGGCGTTGTGTGAAATGTCCATGAATATTTATTTATTATACAAATTTTCAAATGCACAATAATTTTATATAAAAGAAAACATTTTTACTCTAGAGTTTGTGCGAACCCACATTACTCGAGTATTCTTTTTGCTGAATTCCGCATACGGCTTCGGAGTAACATTTGTTTTAACGGGAAGCTTGGGACGAGAGTCCTGCGGTCCAAACGGTCATTTAATGCTAATAGGAGTAGTGCTTACAACGAGATTATCTACTTAATGTCAAGGCTTTGCGTCCCTGCTTAGTTTTAATACAACTTTTTTAATATTAATGAAAATTTGAGTAGTAGGCTATATAAAGAAAATTACAACTAATACATTATTTACAATATTTACAAAATACACATGTAACAGATGAACTATCTACAAACCGTGCAAACGATTTATTGATAGCTCAACTGGTCCAAATCAGTACCAATCGGAAGCGTGCCCAGACACTGGCTGTATTGTCGTGCTGAATAGCAATGCTGATACGGCCATATAATGTATACCTAGATAGTGATATCATCATCATCATCATCAATATATATAGAACTCTTTTAAAGCTGACAGAGAATCAACGTACAGCCTAAACTATAAGTCCTAGAGGTATGAAATTTGGAGGGTAGTATCCTTATATAGTGTAAGGGTGCACTAAGAAAGGAATTTTGAAACGTCACACTCTAAAGGGTAGAACGGAGCAACGCCGCGGGCGGCGGCTAGTATTATTATACTAGTTTGTAGAAGTCCACTGCTGGACATATAAGAACCTTCTATAGATTTTGTGAAATAAGTATTTTGGGATTTCCACTGACCAAACCGCGATCTTAACAATGTAGACGGTCCATTAGGTGGCCGCCCTACGCTCGTGTTTGCCATCAAAAACTTCTTGGTCGTAGCACTCTTGACATAGTGGTCTTGGTCACCGTGTCGGGGTACTAGCTCGCGCCATTCCTCCCGCACCATTACAAAAATACTAATGTAATGTCAGCTAGACTGTGACCAACAAAATTTCCACAATGCATCAAACAACGCATTCGTTCTATATACAACCGTATTCGGTTTTTATTTACTTTTTTTTCTCAGATTTCAAATGTAATCTATCCTTATATTTTTTATTAAAGCGGTGTTATTTGTCTTCTATCGTAAAGGTTTTAGAGCAAGGTTTTCTATGCTACGTGTGCAATATTCACACAAAATCTGCAACCTCAAGGTATTTGATACATTAGTCAAAGTCATCAATAAAAACGTGCTAATTAACCTTTAAGATATCTAAAGTTGCTCAAGGGCATCGCACTCCATCACGTAGGTACGATCGCATCAACTTAACCCTCGATTTCACTAACGACTGGCAATAGACTGCGTTAAAACACCGTTTATCGACGTTTTAAGACCCACTAACGTTTTTGCTTACGTGATCGGCTGATTAGATCGTTGGCGTGTTGGCCCCAATGAAACTTTATGTCAAAATTTGGAGGGCAGAGCTTATCTGTAATTTTCATAGATATTCATATTAACGCCGTTTTATGGACGATTTTGACTAAACTAAAAGGAAAATAAAATATGTTTTGAGACCTTCATAGCAGTGGCTTGAAAAAAAAGAGTTGAAGATGAGCGTTGATTTAAAATGAAACCTGGGTGGGTCTAGTCTAGACCCTAGTTTTGTTGAATATAAATGCTAAACGTTGCTCGTACACCTCGATTGAAGTAATTTTTCCAAAAGTAGACCTATCAAATATTCTAATAATAGGTAAACAGGAATAAATCTTTTCCTAAGATCCACTCAAACACTACAAACATAGCTTGAAATGGTAAACCAGTTTCAACGTAGATAACAAACATAATATGAACGAGATACCGTACCGTCATGTACAAGTTAACGTCAACAAACGATGTCCCTGGGGCTTTGCCCGAATATGTCTTTCAAGGGGAATTATGAAAATATCACCGAGATAACTGGAGGCAGGAGGCGGTCACCGAAATTTGCTCCTCAATAAGGAAAGGGATGACAAACGAGCGTCCCGGTGACTCGGCGCAAACTAACGAAATATATGTTCACGGTCATCCCAGGGGACGTACTTGGACACGGCTTTTTATTCTATAAATCTTACTATAGACTCTTACCAAGTGCAGACGGTCGATGACTTCACCTTGCTGTGACCATTTCGTAAATTGAATTGCGCATAGTAAATGTGTATGGAAGACTAATTTGCCTTCCAGTCTGCTATTTAAATAAATGATTCATTGGAATTGAATATTTATTTGAGGGAAGATAAAAAATAGTGGGTAAGATAATAAATTATGTAATTAAATTATGGGTAGCTATACTTATTCTTTTTTTTTAATTACCATTTTTGAAATCTCAACCTAGTTACTGCTTTAAAATAATAAATTTTACATTTGTGATGTTATCATCAACTGAGCTTAAAAGCGGTAAGGTGGTATACCACTGTAATTGGCAAAACTTTAGCTCTATAAACTGGCATTCTCAAATTCAGTAATAACCAAAATGGTGTGCAAAAGATCTCTGGCTAAAATCAGTAACATTGCTCTCAGTGGGTGTCATAAATATTTTTATATTAAAGCTCACCGCGAGAAAACAACTTTCTCTTTGATTAGAGTGAAAACCCAGCCCCTATTTCCGAAATAAAGTCATAACTCCAAATCTGCAAATGAAAAAATATATATTTTTGGAAACCGATTTTCCTTGAGTCAATTTCGTAAATCATCGTTTGTTACTTATGTAATTATGTAAATAATTTGTATAAACATTACTTTTGTAGGTAATTTTCTTGTTCAACAACAATGGTGTAGTATCTACGTTTCAATTTAGGACCTTATTGCCGCTGTAAAGATTAACGGCTACGGGACCGATAGTTAGATGGATATAAAGTTTAATTCAACATTTTATTGCTAACACAAGTACCTTACTGCTTTAATTACGATTTAAGACCTTTATAGTCAAAACTTGACAAACTTCTGTAATTAAAATTAGAGCTGTGGTGAAGTGTATATATTTGTATTCGGGACCACAATTTAATCCACTTATGAAGCCTGAATTCGATTAATACACTACACACTAACAGGAATAGTTCTCATTTTGTATGCTCGTGACGTTTTAGCAGATTGCTAAGCGATTGCACATAAATTATGTTCTATATTCTATGAAATAGCTTTGCATTTCGCTTGGATTTATATTAGTTGAATTATTCTTGTTTCCCTGAGATTTAACCCTGCAAAGTAACTTTTACAATTTGCATTTTACGTTACGTCCGTCTAGAAAAGCTGTTGCTCTTAAATCTGATTGACCGTTCTGTATGATCCCGTGCCACTGATGCGTAAAATGCACACTATTTCGTTTTGCGGTTACTTCAGTCGCGTCGGTTTTCCCGTAGTCAGAAATTGTGAATAAGTAAAATGTTTCATATACGTTAAAGCGCTAGATGCGTGAGTGTTTACCCACAACTTCACCGGTGAATGCAGTTCAAAAGATTTTTCCAATTTGGCGAGAAAGGCTCAAACGCTACAAAGGTTACAAAACCAAATAGTAGAAATATATTCCCATTACGTGACCGTAACTTTCGTACCCGAGGGACAGTGGCCGAACATGACACATAAACGAAAATGCTATTGGAAGCTAGAAAAATGTACAAACCGCAAATTTTACGCCAATAGCTACGTAAACTGGGAAGTTTAGCGGTTTTCAAAATAGGCAGCGATAACTTTTAAACGATATGTTACGATACATTTGTTTCTGATAATCACAATTTTCTGAATTTTCTATTTCTTTACAAAATCTTTGTATTTATTCTGTCGCCATTCACAGGTCAGGTGAATTTATCCAAAATGTATATACTTACTGTACATCTGAAAACTCAAAGTAGTTTTCTTCATAATATGATAAAATGTGGCTGTTGTATTTTGTGAATGAAACTTTTTAAGCCTAAAAAGCTTGCTGAGCTTAATACCTAGTTAATACCACACTACACTCATTCAAAGTCCCTTTGTGTCTGATCTAGGGTACCGCTGTACGTTTATTATGCCATTTGTTATTAATATTTCTTATCCCAAGAGTATTAAAAAAAAAGTTCATTTAAATTTTAAATGAACTTTATTTTTTTACCGAAATCATTACACAATTCGAGACCCTTTGAGACAGAATAAGTAATAAGAATAATGTGTGTTTGCTTTTATTTCCCTGCAACTTTTAAGCGGTGTTCACAATCAATAGAACAATCTCAATGAACTACCATAATCATCATCTGGTTTTCCTAGTTTTTTAAACTTATAAAATGCCTTACATTTTATATATATAGGTAATATATAAATTTTACATACCTCGGACAAATTAGCACTATAGTTTAAGTTTTCGCTAATTATTATGTAATTTGTGCTTATATTATTACAGGTGAACTACATCGCAGAGTCAACGTAGCACACAGTAAATAATTAACATTTGGTACCGACAGTACAGAATTTACTCAAAGCAAGGTAAAGCTGAAGTTTATTTGAATAATGTAACTGCCAAATGCAAGCTAGTAGGTAATAACTAGAAAGCAGTATTGTGTTGTGGTCTAGCCGGGAAACGATCGTTCATTTCACTGTCAACTTCAATAATGCAACATTGGCTTTTATCAAAATACTTGTTTAAATAGATAGGAATTATTAAATAGGAGGTTTTACTTCAGTAAAACCCTCGTATATCATTGTTTTTCCTTCCTACCTGTCTTAGTTTATGAATGTAGATAGATGGTGGGTAAGTACACTGGGTACCTACAAACATACAAAGTCCAAAAGTAATGTTAGTTGCAATCAATAACACAGTCATCGGCTAATATAACATCTTTGGACGTTGTAGGGTGTTACGACTTTTTTGTAGCCCGAACAGTTATCGCTATGTGGATTCCAAATCTTTACAAACATTATATTGTACTAAAAAGGAAATAGCTACAAGAAAAGTAGGACTACTAATTGTAGGGACACACCGGCTCTATAATAATAGAGCTAGGAGCCATTACAATTCCGTTTGGAATCCCGATTTTTTACAGGTGAAACCTCCATGTATAATTTTTTTTTAATGAGTCTTCTAGACCGTCCTAGTTCATCGTCGGCTTTATCGTGTCGTGACTTACCACCAATCTCTATTTCCTACTCTTTATAAGATGTAAAAAAATTAAGACCGAATCAAGTTACATCATTTGGTAGAGTACATTTAAAATAATAAATTCAGCACAATCCTTTTACGCTAAAGTGATTCTTCCCAAAATATAATAAAAAGGTACTCTAGTGATAGCTGACTTTTCGTATCTTCCTAATTACATTTAACTGTTAAAGTTTATATTTCAGACGCTGAAACAACTAACAAGCATTTGTATTGTTGATTTTGTGAATTGCCAGCAATAATGGAATGAAGGGCGTTTACACACTAGCCGATAGCGACACCTACCTACACGATACGATACCGATATGCGGCTCGAACTACTGTTTTACTTGCTTGCTGGATATCAAGTTCGAAAAGAAACAAAGTAGTCTCTTAAGTGCTAGATACTTTCAGTATCGGTGTCAACACGGAGTAAAAGCGTCCAGAACTAAGTGTATGAGATTAGTTCTTCCACGATGTCGTGTCGGTGGTAGTGTAAAAACAGCCTTACCGGAATGAAATACTTTATCATGGAACGTTGATTTTGATACCAATCAGGATCGTATCGTCTGACGAGACGTAAGTAATTAGGATGTTGAATAATAAGAGCTTTCCTGATACAACAATATAGTGGTAGTGAATTGGTATTTAGCTAATTTAATTTTAATGTGAAAAAGCATATGGGTCCAGTTAGCTAACTTCTTTAAAAATATTCATGTGTAAAGTATTTGAGCTACAATGCGCGATAGAGCACCAGCCGAGCGTCAATTCAAGTGGTTGTTGCGCAATGTAGCTCAAACAGTACTACGCTTACCCTCATGTTATGAATGTAAAATTTATTCCTGCAAGGCAAGCTGACCTAGCCTTTTTTAAAAAACAAAGGACCAATGTAATAAAAACGACAGCTACGGAGCTAAATAAAATAGGATAAGGAAGGATGAGATAAACCTTTTCCCGAAATACATCATTTATTTGAGAATAAGACAGCACAACACTCGGAAACTCCAAGTGAGCCTGCAATCTCACCCTAAACGTTAACTAGGACGAGTCCATCCTACATACCCGTATCTGTTTGCGATAAGAAAACGTACTTTTCTTTTTCCCTCACCGAAATGTTACCCTTATCCCTGAAGGTATCCCAACTCAGTTTTCATCCACCCAAAGTTTCTTGGCATTGCTTAGTACAATGTATTTTTTTGTTTTAACTTGCTCTGATGCTGCCAGATTATTTTCGGTAGGAAAGTTTAGTTGTATCTGTTTAATTTGGCTTTCTTTTGAAGTAGATTTAACTGTAGAAGTAAACGTCGGAAAAAGTTTCCTTTAGTACAAAAAATACGATTGCTTTTTAGGCAGGTATAGGTGCTCGTAGAAAGATAAAGGCCTTAGCCAAATTCATATTCTACGATAGCTAGAGAATTAAACGAATAAAAATGTATGGAAATGATATTTTCAACACACTTGCTCATAAAGTGGCTCTATGGTCACCGCAATTAGGCACATAATGACACCCATAATCAAACTGTGACTTTTTCATTGCTATAACTCACAAGTGAGTTAGAGATTTTTTTTTTAAATTTTATTGGTTGAGTAGCTTTGTTACTAAAAAAGTTTTTATTCAAAAAAAAGATCGTGTTCAATAGAACAAATAAATGAATGTTCCTATTGCTTGCTCATTTCATGCAACTTCTTATTTAAATAGATAATTTTAACTCGTACGTGTTTAATAAATAAAACTTTCACTCAAATATAACTTTTGTTTTCTCTGTAATAAAAGAAAACTTTAAATTCCCCATTTTTACGTGGCAGAATAGGCGCAAACCCTAAGCGCGGAAAATAAATAAAAAAAAAACCTCATCCCTTTAGTCTGTGGCCGATCGCAATGCGCGCGCATAGGAAAACTGATTATTTTTTCCCGCCATAGCGAAACATTTTTCACAACGCGTTTTCACTGTTGAAATTATTGTTATTTTATTCACAAGTGTGTTGAAAAACGTCGTATGATACACGTGTGTATTGGTGATTACCGTTCTCGGCTTTCTTAAGACCCTCGCCTACGGCTCGGGTCTCAATGGCACCTCGAAGGTAATCACCAATGTACCACACTTGTACCATAATGACGATAAGTCACGTGACCATTTCCATAATTTTTTGAAATTTTTTCTAACGATAACAGAATGACAACTATAAAACAGTATTGATTCGTATACGACCCATTCCAGGATCCATAGATGCCTAAACACCGATTTTCAATCTTAATGATACCCATCCCTTAAAACTGAAATTAAAACTTGTAAAAATGTTTATCAAAGTTTCTGATTTCCCTTAAACGCCCATCCGTTAGGCTTCACGGCAAGGCAGATAACTTAGTATGATAGCTTGAAATGATACTCTTCATATTTCGCATCTTTTTATTTCTATCTTATTTTATAAACTTTAAATAACATAATATTTAGACTACCTGATAATTTATAACACAACCGTTTCGATAACTACTTCGACAAATACAGTGAAATCACCATCACCGTTTTAAACAATGTCATACACAATTAAATGTATTTGGCTGTTAATTACAAATTTCAATCTTACTTTTTCATTTACAATGTCAGGTATTTACAAGGCTTTATCTAATATTTACAACTCTATTCAAATAATCTCATAATGAAAGACATAATTTCAATTTGATAATTCTATGAAGGAACACAGGGCGTAAAAAGACCAATTACTTTTCAAGGCCAGAATTTACTGGCTGAAAAAAAAAACTCACTAGACAATTTCGAATTTTAAAATGCCACGTTAAAGTTAAAGATTTAAATTAAAGATTAATTTAAACTTCTAGATTGCAAATTCCTGCTTTGTAGCTCGCTCTTCTTCTTGTTTCAATGTATAGGTAAGTACTTATATTTTTTATAGGTCTAGGAATTTGTTACGTAACAGGATAGACTAACTTTTTACTGGTCCATGGCAAAAGGTTCTATTTGCGCTCTTCTTGGTATTATTGCTGTTTACACCCTGTGCGCGCGCCGAATACAATAATTATATTTTGTATTTAACTCTGGGAAATTCTCTTTATATGATTCAACTTGCCTTTGACAAGTTTATTAACTTTTTGATAGAAGACTCATCGTTTAATATTTACAGACAAAAAAATGATTAATTCAATATCATAAAGCGCTTACAATAAAACTATACAAAAAAATAATATATTCGTTATTCTGATAAGGTAGTAAGTATGCTATAGATAGGTTGCAAGCCAATTGCGAACAAAACCAAGTTAATTACGTAATACCACAAAGGTCTCCTATTTCTTATTTTAACTCACAATACGCTCTCAACGTCTTTTTATTTTGGCTAATAAAGCAACCCTTATTCTGAAGTTTCATTGTCTACCTAACCTTACAATAAAACTTGTTTAAAATGTTCGCTACAGTCCCAAGACAGAGGTTTTTAAACTTTTTCATTATGATACAGACAGCTTTGCAAATACATGGCTAGGTATTTATTACATTATTAAAACCTGTAGGATAAGTACGAACGATTCAGTTATACTTGAATGGACCTAGTTATTCTAGTTTAGATAAGGTTTCCCATTTCTCTCGCTTTTTAAAATTTTGCTTTTAAGTTTCTGAATTGAGTGCTGTGCTTTTGAAATGGTTTTTAAGTAAACGGCAAACGTTTCATTGTTCAGATCTATATCTCTCTGCGGTAAACGAAAAGCGAAATCATCGTGAAGATTCAGTGAAATCCACACGATTCCACTCGGTTTTACGGTCGAGCAGCCTTCGATTGAAACGCTTGAGAGTAAAGTCATCTCTCGGCGGGGATCGACCGACAGAGATTGCTAACAGATCAACTTGCTAGCTACTGAACCACTTCCTTTGCCAAGCTTGTACGTTCAGCTGCTCAATAAAAAAATACTCCTTACCAAGAACTAAAGAATATGTAATACTGCGGAGTACATACTAGAGTAGAAAGTTTTTATTAAAAACAAAAAAAAACTATACTTTATCCAACAGTTGAGGTTCAGCTTTGGTAAAAAATAGTATAAATACTCTACTTATTACTTTGACTTTGTCAGTGAATAGTTTGCAGTAAGTAAGTTATCTAATAAACTCCAACAACTTTATCTTCGAGTTACACAAAATGTACCGTCGTATCCCGCATAAAGTGTATTGAACATGAAAAAATTAGTACCAACTCCCAAAGGAAGAAGATTGTGGAAGTTCATTGTCTTCAAAAGAAGCATTATACTAAGAGAATAATAAACTTTAAACTATTTCTGATAGGTATAGGTTCTAGAGTACTCATCTGATAGATGTTAACTTAGTATACACAAGTTAATGTATGTTATGTGTCAACACGCTTTCGAATTTGCTTCACTGAATTTATGTCATAGGTTTATTCGTAACAATTCGTAGCTGTGTTCAGTATATTATTCGAGTCTAACCGTATTGCGTTTACAAGTACGATGAGATATGCCTATTTGCTCAGCTTGATTGAACGCAAATAAAGTGGTAAAGAGAGCAGCGTAGAGCTAAGATAGGTTTAGAATTGATCTCGGTTCGCTTGAGAGGTTTATACACTTGGGAGAGAAATCGATTTGATTGAAATCTAGACTCGGAGACAACGCGAGGTGGAATATAACAAGGAGAACTCAAATAAAGCTCAGTTTATTACTTCCATTTCAGTTGAGGAGAAGACATAACGTATTCGTTTATAGTTCTACTGATGCTCACAAATAGATAATATCTTCTGTAGAAATACCTGCCAAGTACAGTTTTTACTTAGGCTAGGTACAGACAAATCGCGAACAATAATGAACTTATGGAAGTGACTAAAAAAATTAGAATAGAAAAAACATAGTAGGTACCGTAAAACGTTTACAGTCAACAACATTATTATTTGTCCGAAAGAATGCCACATACCGCAGTATAACGGAAACATGTAGGTACAAAATTGAATCCTAAAAGTAAATTTAAACATCGTTGTATTAAAATATTTTGTAAGAACAAAATCTTAACCTATTCTCTAATTGGTCATCTCGTTCTTACCAGGATATTAAGAGTGTGCATTATGGTGGAATAGCTGGATAGTACGGCTAGTAATACTAATGCATGGGTAAAGTACTGCGAGCCTATTAGTAGGCTGACCAGTAGGTGGTGTCTGGGCTGCCTGAGGGTAGCTACCGAGGCCATGGAGGTGAGGATGGCCTTGTTGAGGCGTGGGGGAGATGAGCCGGAGCTCTGCATCGCTGCCGGCCGCTCCCCGCTCAGCACGTGCACTATCACTGACGCTGATTCTGCAGCAAATGTTACCATCGTTAATAATATAAACAAGTATTTTCAATTATTTATGTGGAGCAAGCTTGTTAAGCATTTACAACGTGTTTTGTCGAAGCTTTATCGAAAGAACGCGCTATGGATCAGCTGTAGAAAATACTATTCAAATCCACCGTTCTTCGTTATCATTATCAGAATTATCTGGTTTAGAAGTGTCTACTTCTAAATCCTTCATATATTTCCAGAAAGAACCATGCCTTTTTGCCATTTTTACATAATCTTGGATCTATTGGATGGCTTTCAGTGTTATTTCCCAAAAGTCATGACTTCTTCTATGACTCGACTTGTGCTTAGCGTAGTACCAACCTGAACTGCTCGGAGCGCATGTGTAGTTCCCAGAGTCATGCGGCGCTGCTCGTGCGATCATTAGTCGACTGGTGCGTGTTTTCTGCTCTGTCTCCACGCTGATTCCTCCACGCTGTGCGTAGTTCACTACTTGCTCACCTCTGTACCAGTAGATGAAACTGAAATAGAAGAGATATTTAATCTTCTGGCAACTAAAATAGCCAGTGCAAGAAGTATCTGAATTTCCACAGGGAATAAATATTTGTGGGCTCAAGGCTCAATTTCCATGTTATTTGCATGATTTGTTAATATTTGCTGGAGGATGATGTGACAGTTGGTGGTTGCCTTCTCTTTTTTTGACAGGACATGGATTACGCTCAGTATGGGACACTCGATAAAATGGTGACTATGATATACATATATTCACCCAGATACCGTCACAGTCTCCAACTGTGGAAGACAATTAGTATTGGAATGTAAAACAGATGCTTTATTCAATCTCAATTCAAAAGAATTTAAAAAGAGATTCAATAAGCCTAAAATATTTCCACAATCTCCACGGGCTTATTTGCCGCAAAAAGGGTGAATATAAAACGAGATATTGTGATGGGAAAAATGGAACAGATCCCGCAGATCGTGGCAGTGACGTGTGTAAGCCTGGAACAGCCGTATTCATGCCAATTGCTGCCTCCACGCTCAGTAACACAAGCTTCCATCACGGGAAATACTCAGTGACAGATTATTTTAACATGTCACATGAAAAAAATATCAACTACTCGTATATAGGTGCCAATTCGGATTGAGGCTCACTATACTCCCTACCGATGGTATTTTTCAAATATTTCATCATCATCATCCACAGCCCAACTTTACCCACTGCTGGGTATAGGCCTCCCCCTGTTTGTGCCATCCACTGCGGTCTGCTGTGCTAGTCTCTCCCATTTACGGCCTGCGATCTCGCTGCCGGACGTCCTACGTTTCTGTAGCCGCATCTTGGCCACCATTGAGTCAATCTTATTTCAGCTGAATAATAACCAAGACTATCTGGATAAATAGATCAGTGCTTCAACTCTGACATAGTAACTGAACAAAGACATGACAAATAAAAATACAAAATTGTAAAGAAAAAGGAACTGCCTCCTTTTTTCTCCGGATAGGACATTGAGAATGAATTATAAAAAACGTGGGTGTTTTCCACGTATTTTCGATCCAATCGTTTCCTCTCTCTGAATAAATCTAGTTGTTCGCATAAAATTATTACCATTTCAATAAATACGGAATTTTAGTAAAAATATTAATGAAAGAAATATTGCAAAAGGACGATATAGGTACTTTATAAGGTATTTAGTATTAATTAAGCTTTTGTGTTGGGAATTATGAACAGCTGGAGCTCGGTTTAAAAATAACTAGCTAGCAGTTGGCAGTGTTTGAACAAAATGTTCGTGCGGCGACTTACTTTCTAGGCTAACTCTGCAGCGAATGAGAATTTGTCACGTAGGAGCTTTGCTTAATTCCTATAAATACCAGTGGCCTCCGTTAGTTATATTATTGGTGTTTTATGTTCACGTGTGTTGGGTAAAAAATGGCAAGTTGTATAATTTATTAACCTTTTCGGTATAATCAAGATGTTTTTATACGTTAGGACCTTATTCAAATTAGTCTGTCATTTTATAGCAGTTCTATAAAATATTTTGCTATTGCCACTTGCATATTAATGAAAAATAGGGCAATAATTTTATCGGTACCTAATAGAGCCACCACAACTACCAATAAGAATAGATTATACATTTTTGGGGCTTATTTTTCGTTCTAGAAAAACACGTCAGCACGCATCGAAATAATGGTACCAATATTTCGATGTCAACACGGCTTTGTTTTCACGTTCGGATAGAAAAGAGACAGTTTAATAAAATAAACATTTCTCAGAATAAATACCGCATAGTAAACAAGATTGACGAGGGTTAATAAAAATTTCCACTTGATTAACCACTGCATTGTTATCATTCCCGATATTTATAATATTCATAAAATTTCACTTTAAACGTAGATCATGCTGGAGAGAATTAAATTCCCCAGAATAGGTACGATTAAAAATCCTTTAAGTTCCATCTCAAAGCATTTACTCGCTTTCAGATGATCGGTAATAATGTATAAAATATAAAAAAAGTTTCAAATGCATAAAATGTTACTATTCCGATATCAACCTAAAATAATGACTAATCCGAAATATATGGAAATTAAATGAAAATAAAAAAACTTTATTGAACTAGAACTTTATTGTATGAAAATAAAAAGCCTATGCCCATATGATTATTGAGTTACCATACAAAATACTTACGTTTATGAACTTTTACTTTATTATGCATATTTATATTAATGTCTGGCACAGGTGTTAAATAGCATGCTCTGATAAACCCACTAAAGTATAATGTAGGCATTAGTGCAGGCGAAATGGTAATGACCTTCTGATCCTAAGGTCGTGGGTTCGAATCGTTGTGCATTAATGCACAGTATACAATGCAAGGAAAACATCATGAGAAACCCAGTTAATATTCCAGTAGCGGCAATAGGTTAGCCTGTCACGTATGGAATACAAAATACTGCAAAATGTGGACGTGTAATGTGAATATGTAAAGTTTGAAAGTGTCTGACTGAATAGAGTACTCTTCTTAGATACCTTCAGAGGATTTTGGCACTAATAGGTACCTAGACTCAAGGTACTTTCAAGTAAAGAGTTCGCAGCGTCTGTCTATAGCGCCTTTGGGATTACTTACAGTCTTTTTCTATTTAGATTTTTTTTTCATCTAATATGGCTAATATTTCTTTTTTTTCAACTACGCAGACCAACTTCAATGTTCTCCGTAATGATATTTCACTGTCTGAAAGCAACTAGAGAGCTAATGAAAAAAACAAAGTTGAAGAAGAAAGAAAAGTTTTATGCTCGACAAGTTTAAAATGTTGGAATATAAAAAACTCAACACAGAGACTAGACTATAGAGCTAGTTTCTTTTCCAATAAAAAGAATTTCCTGAGAGCAAAACTAGTTCTAGGGTTAGGCACGTAGTATTATTTCACGGTTCTGCATTGCGCTTAGAACAAAGGGCTGAATTTCCTCACGCACCTAATAAACAAAATGGTCATTACTTATAAGTATACGGATTCTTAATCCCTAAAACGTTAGCTTTTCTTTCTTATCTTTTCATTTACAAGAAAGTGACAGCGTTACAATATTTTATATAAAACCTTGATAAAGCTATAATTATTTATCAAAAGGTCTGTAATATCCGATTTCGTTTGAACTATCCACCAGTCTACAACGTTAGGGATTTATCATAATTATAAGATGGTATTGATATATGCGTAGGATATTAATTAGTAATAATTTGTATGGAACGTTGTGCCGGATACATTAATTAATTTGGTTAGCATGACTCAACTAAGTGCGACCGATTACCTATCTATCGATATAATCAATGTCGGTATGTATCAACTATTCATATAGAGACTAATTATAAATGTATTTGCTATTGAGAAATGTCGAAGGATTTACTCAAACGTATTTAGTCCATGAGCCTTGAATATTTTACAAGGCTTCACCCTACACGTGTTCAACTCAAGTTTTTATCCAATGTGTTTCTTGAACAAATAACGTGTGTTCGTATTCTTAACAAAATGGATATGATATCATTTAAAACCGATCCACAGCTGATTCATTTGTACTCATTGGCACAAATTGAGTCACGCAATGGAGTCGCTGGAAGAATGCTGTAAACGCGCGTTGACAAGCTCTAAAACTCAAGTTTATTTTTTAAACTGTCTCTTTCTTGTTTCTCAATATTCTTAGGTTTCCTTAGCCATGAGCATATTGAGCATGACCTGACCTGAATAAAAGAATGTCATAATTCCACGCGGGGTATAATATCATCTTATCAATATTCAAATTGAAGACCTCGAGTCGGTAGATCTCAGACACAGGCACCATTAAGCGGTGATAGGCAAAGAATGCCTCACTTAGGGACCCCAACCGACCCTTTTATCTGCAAATAAGCTTATCATGTTTATGGATGCGAGACTAAATGTATAGACCGGTGTGCGGTGTGAAAAGGTGCGCTTTACCGTCGCAAACTTCCATTATAAGATCGTAAGGTGGGTCGCCTATTTCCCCTAAAGGCGATTTGAGTTGCATGGAGGCCGCCACTGCTTATCAGTGTTTTGTCACACTTTAAACCTTTTCCCTCTTACTTGAAGGTTGGTTTTTGAAACGAGATGATTACCGGGATGGAATACTATTTCCTCTTCGTAGCCGTATTACGGCTTCGTAGCCTGAGAACGGGAGGCGACGACCGGGCCGGCCAAGAAGACGTTGGCGGGACGATCTCGACGTTCACATGAGAGAGTGGTGAAACAACGCCAACGCCCGGGACCAGTGGAAAACTTTGGGGGAGACTTTTGCCCAGCAGTGGAACACAATAGGTAAAAAAAAAGCCGTATTAATCCTGTTTTAGGATTTTCGAAAAGATAAAAATAGATGTCTAGATGTAGTAAGTAGCTAGATTACCAAATAATTCTTCTTAGGTAGCTAAGTAAAGTTTTTATAAAACTTTGCTCTGTAGCATTAGTTGACGTCAAGTAAATAAGCTGAAATGATACCACATAAAGAAACTTTGCCGAACGCGAAATTATAAGTGAGGAGTCTCATTACACGTATGTCACGTACGTTGAGACAGTCGTTTTACGAGAGTTGTCTCGTCAGGATAATGTTAGGTAGTAAAGACTTTGGCTTCTAGTCTTTACTTATAAGTATCTAGGTATCAACTTTGGTAAATATAAGTAAGTGAAAATAGTAAAAAGAATAAAATTTAGACACATTTCGTAATAAAAAAAATTACAAAATGAAGACAATCTTGCCTTTATGTCAGGACGTGAAAATATGTTAGGGTGTCCAAATATGTTTAATTTATAATACCTTTCATGTTTTAACCGCTTCCTACATTCAAATTAGTTTTGTCTGTTAAATACCTGAATAAAATTGCCATATTGAATTTAGTTTTCGGAGCAAAGCCACGTTTTTCTTTTTGTCCTATTACTCTCGAGTGTCTAATAATGAGATTTTCAAGTAGTAATTGTTTTTGAATTGTCTGCGACGGCGAAGTTAGTGTCATTCTTGCATATAAAACTGTTCAACCGTTTCAATTATTTAAGTGGGTCAGATAAATCTTGATAAGCCAATTGCATATAACAGCTTGCAGGTCAAGGGACGTCGAATCGAAGCATCAATCTAAACATTTACATACTAGGTATATTGTCTCGACAACGCAATGCACATATTATTTTATTGATATATGGGCAGACGACATCGTCAAAATCGCAGGCCGTACATGGGAGAGACTAGCACATGACCGCGGTGGATGGCACAAACTTGGGGAGGCCTATACCCAGCAGTGGGTAAGGTTGGGCTGTGGATGATGATGATGATGAAAAATTTTAAGTGCATTCGTGCGAATTTATCGAATGCGGCTTACTTTAACGTTTATACGCATTTAAATTGAACCTTATGTCTCAAACAATGAAATTTTGCTTATAACCCCACTTCAAAAATATGACTTTGATCTCATCACATTATTTAAGCATCCTTCAGAATCAAATTTAACTGTTTCAGATTAAATATGTATACCGGCGCAGACCTTGAGTCTTGATTTAGCTGATACTTGAAGGCATCAAGCGCTCTAATGTCTATTTGATCGAATAATCCTTACCTCGGCGGGTCAGGGGCGTATTTCGCGACACAAGTGAGATTGATGTCGGACCCGGCTCTCACAAACAGCTCAGGCCCCGACAGGATCTCGGCCTTTGACACTGAAAACAACATAATCTTTTAAACCACAGGACTATTAGTTTGATCAAGATAAAACCTAATTGTGGTACATACAATTTCGGAACAATGAATATTTACCACAGTGCTATGACGCAGCATCTAGCTCTGTGGTATAGCATGCTACAATATTGTCAATGTACGTATAGGTAAAATAGTTAGCCCCAGGAGTGTTAGCAGTTAACATAATAGATCTGTCAATCGGCATTATTTGGCATATTACGCAAACCCGTTGCTTTACCGCGTTCTACGAGGGAAAACTGTTGGTGGATTTAGGAATAAGTAATCGCCAGTTTGCATTCATTGACAGTCATGAGGACAAAGCTGTACTAACTGCCAAGAAAAGAGATAAACTATAAGTACTCTTTCACAACTGGTTACGTAACTATAGGTTGCCAACGCGGCCGAAAGGGTTTTATTTAGTAGAGGCTTGTGCAGTGACGTAAGAAATAATTCAGTACAAATAACTGGTACTAAAGTCAAAGCTTACGTACGTAACGTATGTTGAGTACATACCAAGTTTATTTCTATAAATAAAATAACGTGATAAACTGTGTTGACGGTAAGCCAAAGGAATATCGCTATGCCATGCCAACATCCAATTTCTTACAGGCTACTGCATTGCGCGTCAATCTTTGATACAAAGTGTGAATTTCTTCTGTTTTGTTTATAATACCTAAGATCACCACAGCTTCATCTCACAAAATTCTATTGTGACGCAACCAACATCAAAAAGCTGTGGTTTTATCATCATCAATATATATAAAACTCTTTTGAAGCTGACATAGAATCAACGCACAGCCTAAACTACAAGTCCTAGAGGTATGAAATTTGGAGGGTAGGTTCCTTATATAGTGTAGGGGCGCACTAAGAAAGGAATTTTGAAAAGTCACACTCTAACGCGAGCTACGCCGCGGAAGACGGCTAGTACTTCATATAATCCTCCTTTTTCGCGTGGTTGGATAAGAACTCGATTTACTTCTTGACAAAAGTCCTTGCGGTTTTTACTTAAAATAATAAGCTTTCATGTATATTTCGAGGAGGTAATTACTGGTGTCTCAGCTGGTGGTTATCTGATAATTCTTACAGCTCTACTAAACCAGAGGTACCATAGTGGATGCCAAAATGTCTCGAGCATAATGAATTCTCCTAAAACCCGAGATACGTGCAAAAAATGCATTAATGTTTTATGCTTCGGCTTTTAAGCTTGCCGTTTGTGCAGCTCCATAAAATTTTATGTCTTTTCTAATTGTCATTTACCCTGCAACTGCAACTTGCATAGAGCAATGATCCCAGAAAACCACTACGTATATATAAACATGCAGTGGATTTAGTATAATACAAATGACAAAAGGATTTACGTCTAGTACCCGGCATGAAAGTATAACGCAACGGCGAAGAGTGCTTGTTTTACTTGTGAAGGTTGCGTGCCTGTAGATACCATGCTTCGTTTCAAATCGTCAAAGTTGTTATAACTTTAGAATGAGATGTCAGCTCCAGTTGTTTATAGTTTCAACTTAGGTTTACTAGAATTTCATTACGAAATAAGGTAATTTGGTTGGTCCTTCCACTTTGTGCGTTTTCACACTGCCACGACACCTTCACATTATATACCGATATCGACAGAGAGCTAATGTCATACACACGTCATACGTTTTCACACCGTGGCGGCGCTAATATCGAAATTTCTGTTCAAGCCACTGACATAATCGGTATCGTGTCGGTATCTGTATCGGCCCATTGAACGGGTAAATTAATTACTTTTACATTTAGCCTTTTGTCCATGTATTGTTTATAGATATAGTTCTATATAGAGTTAAATTTTTTAATTTTTTATGGCAATGTATCTATGCTACAGAAAAAAACTATATATTTTTATTGGTGTCTGTCTGTTTAACCACAACCGTATTCTTCTTCGAAATCACATAGGTATATCAGTGAAAAGTCATTCAAAAGATTCAGCTATAATTTGATATTTTCACATATCCATGAACTTATATTAATACTACGACAGTTGCAGCAGCCTATGCCTTTTAGTAAAAGTTTTTTTTTGCAGAGCGGTCTCTGCATACATGAATTATTCAGTCACAGCAAGCCTCACAGTACTTCTGTGTACAATTCAGTACAGTGCACAGCGCCCAAGGGATTCAAGCAGTTGCACTTTTGGTACATGAACGCAGTTATAAGTTTGCTTTTACTCTCTTGTTTCGAAAAGCTTGTGATATTTTAACAAAAGTATGCACTCAAATTAACCTTGCAGTTCTATTGTCTGTTTGCCTTGATACTTATTTTCAGAGTAAACAGAAGTAACTCCTGTATTTGTATTTGTATTTGTCGTAAAGAGAATGATAACTACCTCGTTTATGTTTACAAACTCTGGCTAAAGATGAGCAAACGTTATAGGTACTAATTTAAGAAATGCATGCATTTGGTAGCCAAGTTAAGAGAATAACTAATAAATTGATAATTCCGGAACATATATACAATATTCGAACAAAAATTTCAAATACTTGGATATCTATTATTATGGCTATTATAAAATGCGGTTTGAAACTACACACAAATCAGAAGGTTTGTTTTTGTGGTTTTAAACCGCATTTTGGGAAGAAACTTGAACGAAGTTTCTCAAAGCTCGGAGTAAATTATAACCTTAGTCATATCTGACGATACGATAGCATAATGTAATTACACTTACCAACAACAGTAAGTCGAAACGACAAACTAATTTTAGGCTCAGTAGACACTTGGCACTCGTAGGCGCCGGAGTCTCTCGGCTGCGCCGGGGCGACTCGCAGCGTCCACTCGTCAGAGCCGTCTGCATGCAGTGCAGCAAATCTCGCATCACTGCTGTACGTGTGAACGCCCACTGTGAGGATATGAAGATCCCGTTTTCTGATCCAGGAAACCTGAAACAATGTAATAGTTCAAATCCGATATTCGCACACGTTGAAATTTAAAACGCACCATATTGCAACCAAATTAAAAATAATAAAATTGAGATAGCAAGTGAAAGTTTTGTCAACTTAGAAACTGGTACAAATTTTACATTTCTCTGCCTCGATAGTTTCTGTGTGCTTGGGTACACAGTAAGCACCGCAAAATTCGTGCGGTTTCGAACTTTGATGTCGCGCATTCGGGAATTGAAATGCTTGCCGATGTGATTGTAAAACTTTAAGGGATTCTACATTTGAAGTTGAATTCGAGCGGTTGACCTCGCTAATCTTAATTAATAAGTAAGTATATTTATTTGTAAGAACTAGTAAGACTTGGTCAGTAAATGGTTAAGAATTACATTGTTCTTTCTAGAAATATGCCTGTTTCCAGCAGTGGACTTCTACAGTTTAATACAGTTATAATGATTATTATAAAGTCCTACATAAAAACTGCGCTTTTCAGTTCAACACGATTGCGCCAATCTGTGGAACTTGCAACTTATTTACCGGTACATAACACAGGTAATAGTGAAGTGCACGCCACACTGCCTGTAATGAGTTGCCCATTAGCAGTCGGTTATATAGTTGCAGCACGTCTTACTTGTAATTTTTAAACTTGGGTACCGCAATCAAATAAAAACCTTAGTCAATCTATGCAAGTGCAGTTATTATTCAGTTACCGTAATTGATATTATACCACTTATATTATAAGTGTAAAACAGTGAATCCTTCGCACCTGCTCGTGATTCATTTATGGCCCACGCTTTAAATCCGTCTTTTATTCACTAGTTGCATAATATACTGTTATGTTATAATACTTTAAAATGTCGCACCAAACTGTATAGTAATAAAAATAAACAAAGATCCCATTATTATTATAAATTTTTGTGTTTCATTAGCATTGCAATTTCTGGTTCGATTTGGATAAAACCTCGAAGTATATATTTATTGTGTAAGTAAGCGCATTAACACAATGTCGTACAAACTGTGGCATAGGGGTCCGTATCTATTAAGGTACCGCAACTACCCAGTAGTTAATGAATAACTTGGTTGGAGCATCTAAACCCGTATGTTCGTGTCCCTCAGATTTACCATAAATTTTAATATGAAGGACACTCCACCGAAACTTCACTATGGACACCTTAATAATTCATGTTTGGCACACACTTGGCTTGCTATTAAATATGGCTTCTAGGAAACATTTCTCGACGATCGAAGTTCTTTTGTACCTCTGAGATTACTTTGGTAGCAATTTTATTATACTTGTGCTATGAAGTTACAAAATTCAAACTATCAACATTATTATGAAATTATTAACTTATCCAATCACAGTTATACGGTTTTAGCGGTGGTCTCACGTCGAAAATAAATGTTTCACCGTTTTCATATTATTTTCAAAACGAGTAACAGTGAGAGCTGTCCTAAAATGGAGACCTTGTACAAGACGGACCTTTTACATTTTTAAATAAATAACTAACACAGACAGACAATTAATTTTAATTAATTTTATTTAAGTAAAGGACAGACGCTCGCTAAGAAGCTTACGACGGCTACACTGTAAGTCTTATAACTTTTTCAGCTGCTTATGTTTTGCTGCAGCCGCATCGAGAGAGTTTCATTGGAATTTGTATTCGAGGCTATTCGCTGCGGGGTTTATAAAGTTTCCTTGCGGCACGGTTTAAACCGTGGCGGAGACAGAACTAACTGGATATAACTGGGTATCCGACCATTCTTTCTCTCGGCGTTGAAGTTTTTATGGGTCAAGCCTAGATCAAGCAGGATTGAACTGTAACTAAATAAAGTAGCGTCACTTCTCGCACCATGATGCAGATTTCCAGCTTTTGTTTGTATAGACAGAACTTGCTTTCCAACTGTCTGCGCAAAAGCTGTTTTGAAATAAATGAAGATCGGATTTTTTAACGAGGTTTTCCGCTACATCTTGGTTTCGGTATAATCATTGAAATGGTAATAAAAATTGTTTTGTTCTTCTATACCATTTTCTTTTCAGTATACGCCACAGCAAAAGTTTTATGAATTTGGCACTGCTTCTTGTAGACAGTCCGTATTCATGCGCTATTCTGTAATACTTTGCATTCCAGTATGTATAACACTCTCGTAGAAGAAGCGTAGCACTTAAACCCGTATTCAAAAGTACTCATCGAACCTTAATGAACTGGAGTAATAAAAATAACCAACTAGAATGACCTTTCACGGTAGGTACCGCAGAATTCTGGCAGTCCATTCTTCTGGCAGTGCTGCCATGCCTCCTTATTAAAATTCAAAGCTCATAGCAATACACTAACACTAATTTATAGCGGGAGCGAAAGTCACGACCTAGATCACCCGCAATAGTGCCATTGACGCCGCAGCGCGTGACCTCATTAAGAGAACAGATTGCAAAGTTTCAATCTAGGAAATTACAGATGAACTCAAGCTTCAAATTTAACCAATGTATTTTTTAAGTTCTACCAAAATACAACTGCAAAAGTTTTAAAATGTTTGGATGTCTATGATAATCACGCCGCGACCGAATTGATTTGGATGGTACTTGAAATAATATTACATGACCTCAATAATCAGAATTGTAGGTACAAAATATTGACGTTTCTTTCCTTTGCGCGCTACGGTTTTATTTGCCTGAGGCTAGTTACGTTATTAACAAATATATATTAAAATCGTAACTCAACTTACTGACTGATAAATCAAAGCACAGCTTAGGCCAGACCAACGGACCAGACAACCCATTTTTTGCTTTTAGTGGCTCATGAGTTTGTGGTGAGACATTTTCTAAATTCAAATCCCTGGAATAGATAAAATCAAGGATGAAGTTATGGGCATTCCCTTAGTCGAATCGCAGGTACTGCAATGTGTATTTTGTTGAAACGTTTAGTAAGATCAATGTTGTACAAAAAGTGCTAAAATAACTTTGCCTCCAAATGTTTCCTTTGAGGATTTTTCACGTGAAATGTGAGCGTATATAAACTGTGAGCGGGGATAAGTGAAGTGAATCGGCGCAATCTGCGGCGCGAATGAGTCAGCCCTCACTGGCAATTTGGGTTCCATTCACTCGCTACATCGGAAACCACATAGAAGATTGCCCACTCCGCTGAATAGTGCCGAGCTAAAAAGCCAACCTGTAATGTCCTTTATAAATTCTTTGACGGAAATATAAAAAAATATTATAAGCTGGGAGAGGTTTTCCGAAAACTCTGAATACGGCCGAATATTTTGGGTTGAATTGTAAATGTTTGTAAAGAGAAATTACTAGGTAATCTCTCAAAAGGAAGGCCTTTTATATAAAATCTTTTATTCTGAAAAGTTCTTGCACATTTACAGATTCATTTACTGTGTCGTAACTACACCTAAACACTATCCCCCTATCTTATAGAAAGTTAGAGTAGACATTATGTCCTGATTACGTATGTTAAACAAGACATAATGTCTACTCTAACTTTTTATAAGATGGACCATATAACTATAATATGAGTGTGTACTTCATGTTGATACGGCATAGCTAAAACATGAATGGCCCACACGCTATTTGCTCTTTTACCTTGTGTACAAAGATCATTTACATAAACCAATAATGTGTGATTGATTTATTCCTTTGTTGTTTGTCCTACATTACTTGGGCTTGACTAGAATGTTTTTCTCTCTGTTTTGTCAATCGAGGTCGATGTTCATCGATAAGATGTGGTAGGTACCTAAGTTGATGCCACAGAGATGTCATGTTTGCTCCTCCGCCTGTATTTCATAAAATATTATTGAAGTTGAAACTCGAGCGAATTGTTTGACGGAGTGGATACGGTAGAGTACGTACCTACTGTGTCAATAGTATATTGTTTAACAAACGATAGTACTTCATGATTTGTAAGATCACTGTTATCAGTTATTGTTGGTGTGGTTAAAATGTTTGAAAAGTGAAATATTCAGTGACCCTGCAGTAGTACCTACTGAAAAAAAAACTACCTTTTACTTGACTGCGTGGAGCAAAAAGAGGGTTTTACAGTCAACTCACCGCTCGATCAGCGAGGTTCCGCACTCGACAGTGTAGGTAAGCGGGCTGGCCGACGGCGGCGGTGGCTTCGCGCTTCGTACTGTTGTCGAAGTACGGCTGCCCGAGTGGCTCCCAGCCTCCGCCGCCGGTTGATACACCTGTGAATAAAATTAAACGGTTTTCTTAACGTCTAGAGGTATATACAAGTTGGCACTCTACAATCACTGAAAACATCTCAAATGTAGGTATAAGAATTACCACGTGGTTTTTTTTCATTTATCACGGGTAGCAGTGTCAATAGAAAAACAGTGGCACGTTTCAAATTTATCGGTAGTGGATGTGTTCAGTGAGGCAGTGCATCGCTATAGCAGCAGATACCACTTAACACCAGGAACGGTTATTAATTTAGATGAGACGACAAAGTACACTAAAAAAGCCTTCGGCATGATGTTCCTCTTCCTATAATTTTTTTTAGTTTTTCTTGTTTATTGGTCTATAATTTTCCCGTTGAAGTTTCGAAGCTAAACCCTAAACAAACTTAAATTAACTCAATTATTTTTAAAGGCTTAATAATTCTACACATTTCACTGCCATTAATAAGTTGTTTTACAGGAAGTAACGAGAACTCCAAAAGCGACGCTTAACTTTTGAAGGTATTATGGACTTTACACACAATTACAAAGCGACGTGTGTTCATGTATTGTCAAAAACAAGATAACATTTACATTTAGAATACCAAAGGAGAATGTTAAACAAGCGTGTGATTACGAAGTGTGTAACTTTGTTGCCAACTTAGATACATTGTGTTGATAGTTCACAAGTCAACTTTGATACAAATACAATCTGAAACTTATATCAATTTGTACGTGCAAAGTTAAATTAGCTACTATATAATAAAAAAAACTCTTAGGTTTTCACACTACTTAAAGGAAAAAGCAATAAAGTACAAATTAGCTTGTCGGCAGCCGCTGTGATCCAATAAAAATTCCCAGACGAGTGGTTCTAAAATCAATTAAGAAATTAATTTGCTAAGCTTTTAAATGTGAGCCTTAAGGGTAGACAGGATCCAGATCGGTGGTCGCGGCCAATTTGCATGCTATTTCACTGAGAATGAGCTAGACTCAGTGCTAAACAGTACGAAGTACACATAAAACATTCTCGTATCTAACCGGCGCCACAGATCATATAATACCCGGCGCTAATTGAGCTTAATAAGAATTTAGCGTCTTAAAGTTCACGAATAGGTCTCTAGGGGAAGTATTGTTCGGAAAAAACTGTATTGATTAAAAATACAATTAAGTATATATAATTATGAATAAGTAAGCTGTTTCAAATTTAGTTTTTGAGATTTTATACTCCTTGTGTAAAATTACTACCAAAATGTCGTTGAAGTACGGATCTTTCGATGCTCGTTATCTTCAAATTATCACACATAACCTAGCCTAACATACATACTCAGGAATACTGAGAAAAATACGACACGTAACATAAGAACCACAGATAAAACCAAGTATAGCAATTATGACATTTCAAAAAGACATGAATTACGTTATTAATACGATAATATCATTTGTTTATGGCTTTTATTTGGTCAATACACAATAGCCGGCCTTATAAAGTTAGTATTGTGTGATATACAAACAAAATACGTAAAATACTTACTAAGTATTCTTGGACATATCACACAACGCTCTCTAGTCCCAAACTAAGCAGAGCTTGTACTATGGGAACTAGATTTCTGATACAATACTTACCTATATACACATTTTGTAAAAACATACTTATGAGACATAGTAACATCCAGACACCGAACAATCATCTATGTTTACCACACACAAATATTTGTCCTCGGTGGGGATCGAACCCACGACCCACAGCACAGAAAGCAGAGGTATACTACCGACTGAGCCATGCGCCTGTCATTCCAAGAAAATGTATTAAAAAAATAAGATAAACGAGTGGGCTCCACAAAGATAAGTTTTCTTTCAAACGAAATTAACCGGATGCTTTTCGACCTGTTTTCCAGGTATTCTCTTTTGTATGTACGAGTTAGTAGTTAGGCTCACACAAAAGGAGGACTTATTTTCGAGGTTATTTTGTGAAACTTTTCTTTGACGTATTTATATTTTACCATCATAAGATCATTTGGCCTCGAGGTATCTTAAGGTTTTTGATCATTGTTCCATTGTTGACCATCGGATGTTCCTACTGAGCCAGTACTCTGCGTTTCATTTAGTTGATTCACAAAGAGTAATATGTGATCTTTGTATGAAAAATGACTAAAAAGATCTACGGAAAGTACTATGCAAGTACCTACCAAGAGGCTTGTAAATCGTGCGACTGGACATTGCAGAGCCCCGAGTCTGCATTTGTTTTGACTTTCGACTCGAGTGTAGCACACGCAAACGCATTCGCAAAGCGAGAAATTTTGTTGGGAATTGCACAATTCCCAAATCTTCCGCTAGAGGCACTTATCCGGTTTTCACACAAAATTTCTAGCTTTGCGAATGCGTTCGCGTGTGCTATAATCGAGTCGAAAGTCAAAACAAATGCACAAACTTGGGGCTCAGTCGTGAAACCATTATTTTTCATTGAGTGTTTTAAAATCGCCCGAATATAGCCGATCCTGTCCAAGTCCAGTTTCCATTAGTCGGATCCCTTTTAGCGATAAAAACGTGCTTTGTTTCCCATCACGTGCCATTATTTTTTATTCGCCCAGTTTTTTTAAAGCACAAACCGGAGCTTTTGCAAATATTTTATCACGGAGTCAACCTATTGAGAAATAAACTCTGTTGTAGCAGAGATAAAAGGAGCTTCAATTGTTTGATTGGGCATTGTGGTGTACATGTATTTTTTTTATTGAATATAGTGTTTAAGTTATATTTTGTTGCCAGATGGGAATAATGGCGAATTAATTTTATAAATAGGGTTATGTCATTTACTTTCTAACATTTTACAAAAAGCCTCTATATCTCATTCATCAACGTGTCTTATAAAATTTTAGAGTTTACATTATATTATAATGTCCACTCTAATTTTAAAACTTTATATACCTACATAAACGAAAAAGGTAAAAGTTGAACCATTTTACCGTTCAGATAGGTAACGTCATTGGTTATGTCCAGTGTAATGAAGGCTCTTGATACATTTTCAATAAGCCAACCTAGGCATCACCTATATTTACGCTCAGTTATTTATAACCTTCCTTTTGCTCCGTCTATGCTCCGCGTAGTCGGAAAAAAATTACAGGTTTTGACGTTCGGCGTCAGTTTTTGATGTGATATCCGGCAGACTCGGATTCATGCCTCTATCGGGGACGAGTCGGGAAAACAGATTTTCATGCTGTCAATCATTTTGCGGACAACCAACAAAATCGCGACTTTCGTGAAATAATAAAAAAGCTTCGTGTAAAACTCGTAAGAGCACTTAATTGACTCAGGTTTTATGCTCCGGTTTGGATACTAAAAAAGGCACTTTAAAAAATCAGTAGTTACTCACCGAACAATATGAAAAAACAGCTGAGCTCGGCTGCCCACATTTTTAAATAATGTGTCTTCACATTATGTGTCACTAATCACTTCACAGTTACTGTCACTAAGCACACACTTGGGCATATCGCGTACAAATCACTTTGTTTGATACATTACACGTTTCTGTCCAAGTTTCTGTGTATCTTCACTGATTACGCCGATTTGCGGTCTTGTGAAGTCTATTTTAACACTCGATAAAGGTCGCTCCGATGTCAAAAGGTCAATCTGCAAGTAAAATATCAAGTTATTATTGGCGCCATGTTTGAGTTAAACGAAATTAAATCTAACCTAGTTTAAGCTATATAGGCAGGTACCAGTGAGAATATAAAAGAAACTTATTAAAAATTGGACCAAGTTTGGAGTATTTACCTACTGACTTCATATTTTAGTTTTCCTAAACTTATATTTGTTTAAATAATTATTCATTCAAACTTAATTAAATCGCTTAACTATGTTGTATTTACAATTGGCTCAACAATTAAACTGAATTAATGAGCTTAATAGTAAAAACAGTAAGCTTAGTCTCGTTTATTTATATATTAGTATTTTTACGCAAAATGTTTGTTTTAAAACGCGAACGCGCAATGTTTTTGGTAAACATCAGTTCAACCATGATAACTTACAAAAATAAAAATATCCAATGGGCTCGTTTGAATAACTAATGTAACTTTTTTAATATGTAAATTGTTTAAATTACGAATTTTAGCGAAGTTGAAATTATTTAACATGTTTTTTTACAGTTTCATGTAGCTAGTATTTCGTTGGAAGTGAAATCACTACACGCGTTGGAACTTTAACAGTTGGACTAGGTTCCACGGCTTCACGCAGTTACTTCGCAAGTTAGTACGGCGAAGTCTGGGCACAAGTGTGCGAGACATGGGTCGCAATGTAGTTGCGGTTCTGCTTGTTCCATGAATTGCTTCGTCTTAATAGTCAGTGAAATGTGAAGTACTCACAGCAAGTTGTGTGTTATGTACCAGACCGCAATCAGAATGTACATTTTGTTACGCAATGGAAATAATAAGAAAGAAATAAGTAATGCATGTACTTACGCGTCAATTATATTATGGATACTCGTTTTTATAAGATAAATGAAGCAGTATCAAAAATGCCCTCTATTTCAGCAAAAAACCAACGTTTTCATAAGTTTTTGTAAAATCTCTTGCACACAGGAGCCTATTCAAAATAATGCATTCATACGGGATGCATATTTTTTTACTACGTCTCGCACATACCAGTGTAGTCTTTCACTTTTGTGCATTTTTACCTATTTTCGTGTTTCCTAAATGTTCAATTTATTCAAAACTGGACTGTATGAAAAATTGAGGGATCATAATAAAAATGTATAAATAAAATATAATATAATATAAAGTCAGTATAATATAAATCGGTAGGTTTAGTTTCTTTAATAAATAATTTTTAAACATTGAGATTGACATTTAGTTCTTAGGCATGCGCCAACTATAAAAAAAAAACAAAAAATCAAAATCAAAATAGTTTTTATTGTTAAATACATTAATTAGTTATATAACTAATAGGGTTGGGATCTCTTCTTTTAAGTTGATCTAACCTGTGTTAGAAGAGTCCCCTCTTTTCTGTGGTCACTAAAAACACACACTATCAGAAACTACCTAGTTTACACGATGTAAGCAAACGGTTCAATGCTTTAATAATTCTCTTACTTTGGAGCACGTCAATATCTGCTACCTAATTCGGTTGGAAACTGCTCGATAGCGTAGGAAGCTTGACTATTCCGACAGAATTGATATCCGTGCTGTGTCAGGGGCGTGGACAGGCTTTGTGTACATTATTACACACAGCAACTAGACCCATGCATTGATGCGGCATCGCAACGCATTGAATGCTTTATTTAGTAAATAAGCTAAAATAAATTACTATAACACTTGGACATCTACTGGTTCTATCACTTTTTCTTTAAAAAAAACCTTTTTGTATACGGTGTGCTAAGTATTAATAATTAATTATTTAGTATAAATAATTTTGTTCTCTTATCATCGTACAGATCATATAAAACTATACGAGTACTTATAGTGACGTTTTTAAAATAGTTACGCTATAGTTTTTAAAATAGTTAAGCAAAAATGCCGGATTACATTTAAAACTTGGCTTATTTGACTTGAAATAGTCCCAAGATGCATATCAAACTTTAAAATGAAAGTTTTATTCTTCATAACTTTTGATCGGTTCAGCAAAGATGCTGGCAGACTGTACGTGACCTGTCAGCATCAGGGAAGCAACTTTGTGGCTTTGTCTAGGAATGTTCTGTTGTCAGACTAAAGCTAATCACATATTCACTGCAAAATGCTAGGTTCAACCCCTAACTAGAACAAGCTAAGGCTTAACAGAGATCTCTATATACTATCTCTAGGTACTTTAGCCTCCGAAGTTTTGGGTCTATTCCATCGAGCCCTTTGGCTGGCCCATCGGTGGTTTGTTACACTCACTCAATATTATTAAATCTTAATTATATATCTTTCAAGTTTTATAAATTAAAAACTCCGTCACCAGAGTTGGCCACTAACTCATACGAGCTTGCTTGTTTGCTTGACGTTCTATATAAAGTACAAACAGTTTTAGTATCTAAAATATTGTTCGACGTGATATTAAACAATACCAACAAATGTGTTTACCTTATTCACACTTAGCTCATTCTGTGTGCACTTTTTTATAATCTTATGTGTTTAAAAACACTCAAAAGGCAAACGGTCCACCTTATTTTTACAGAAGTAGTAATCAGGTAGAGTTTCAGCTTACTCCACATTTTTTTAATAAAACAAGGTAGAAAGTATTTTACAAAAAGCGAGCAAGACGTTGATAAATGAGGCAGAGGTCAGTTTATTTAAAATATCTGACAGAATGTTCTATAAATTAGCATTTCTTTGTTCCACTTGAAGACGCTATTACAGTAATCAGGGAAAACAGGCGCCGGATAATACCCCACTCCTTTCTGTTTGCATAATAAAGTAAGGAAGTTGCTTACCGCGTGCCTACAGTCGCGACTTGCGAGTAACAAGCAATTTTTGAAAAGGAAGCTTATTTTAAAACATCTCTATAAGACCGCCCATTGTACCTCATACTTAAAACTTATTTCTCTTTTATTGTTTTTCTTCTTTTCTTGGTGTGCAATAGAGAATATATCTATCTATCTCTATATTTTTTGTAACATTTTTGAGCTTTACTTTCACCACACCTGCTATATACCTAGTAAACTCACTACAAAATAATTGGCAACGAAAAAATTACAAAAATATTTATAGAAAATATAAAAACGTATCATATGTACCTATAATTATAGAATAAACGTAAAATTAAAATATTCAGACTTTAATTTCAGAAAAATTATAATTAGACAAAAAAAAAAGGATTCGCTCCCTACACGATAAGGGGTGCAAAAAGGTAACTCCCAAAAATGTTGATGGAACATTCTTCCAGATTAACATTCGACCACCGTATTTTTTTAACAAATGAAACGTTGGTGCTGTATTTATACACCCGATAAAAGTAATGATTTTCATTAAAACTGCAAATTATGTGTAGTCAATACTCTTTTAAAAAGTCATACAACGAATTTCGGGTATAAGGACCAATTTTGATGCCGCCATCATCCGAGTTATACATACATATTTTGTTGATTCTGGAGCCAATTATTTGCAAGTAAAACAACGAAAATAACTACTTAATTGAAAATGAACGCGTAAAGTCATCAATAATAGAGACTATTTAATTAAGTGCTACTTGTAGAAGTCGAAGTAGGCATAAAAGAGAGCAGAAGCTTTTTTGCTCGATTTACGACTTTTTACTAGACCGGTATTTTTAATGAAGTTTAAAAAAAAACTTTATTTGTTCAAGAATTGTATTGGCGAATCTATTCGATGGGTAATTACAATGCTATTCTATTGTGTCATTTTTTTATGTAATTATCTATTTTTATAAGCTTAGCAAAAGAGTTATGTGCTATTGCGATCTTTGCTTAGTTTGGGCTGGATGCCCAAACTAACATAACATGACGTTATGTATGCGAAATGTTCATATTATTTTAATATCTCAGTGTAGAAACTGAGTGAGCGATTTGAGATACGGGTGTTTGTAAATAATATTCAAGCCCTAAAGCAGTTGCCGCTCCTCAATTACCTCATTGGTCGTTCATTCGAATATTGATCCTATCGTATTAATTGGATCCAGCATAAAATGAAAATAGGCGTTAACGAGATTTTATCGTCCTTTGTTCAGAGGTATTCTTTGCTATTACGATTTAATGGAAGAATGAGTTTGCATTGATTGGATTATAGGTATGCATTCGCTACTCGTTGATTTCGTCTAAATGGGCCTTCATAAAAATGGTCCTAATGGAAGAAAAATTTTCATTTTTGAACACATCGCTGTCACCTTATGCATACCTACATATTTTACAGTAACAGTAGGCCCCTAATCACAAAAGGGTGGTTATTTTTTGACAGTCCTCAACTTTACATGGACAGATAATTCTTTTTTCATCCCACCATCTCGGAAAGAGTATTTTTAATCTTCAATATCTGAGTGGAAAAGCCGTTTTTATTCTCTAGAGGATAAAGTAAATTGAATTTAGAACATCGTGTGCACTAAGTTTGTGAATTAAAAAAAACATTTAACCTATTTACTGCTACCTCTATGGTGCCGAATATATCATACAATTTTTTTTTTAATTTGTTAAAAACTCAGACTCGGAACCTTCTTGGTGTTCTTTTTTCAATGTGCTTTGTACGCGGTTCTTTACGCGGCATTTTTTCACGTCATTGTTAAATCTTATATTAAAAACAAGAAACTTGAAAACAAGTGAAAAAACTAAAATGAGTGATTCTAGCGACGAGGAAGTTTGTTTGACGCCAACAGAATTGACTGAAACTGTTGATAATGCGCAAATTAGTCATTTCCTCGCTGAGGTGGAATGAAAAGTTACGTGTTGCACTCGAGTGCAAAGATTTTTCACCTCGTGCTCTTTTGATTCCCTCGCTAACGCTCAGGATTCTAATTTTGAATCACTCGCTGCGCTCGTGATTCAATTTTAGAATCCTTCGATTGCTCGGTCATCAAAATTGAACACGCGGTTAAAAAGCAACTTTGCACTCTTGTATAACAAATAACTATTAAACGTCGCATATTAGTTTAAATAGAGTATGATGGACCAACCGAGATGTGCAACTTTAGATTTGATAAAAGGAGCCCCAAACACACACCCATTCATCCCCTGCTCATCACTTAGGCACACACACACGCAAACACCCTCACAGATCTAAGCTCCCTGGAGGGTTTATTATCAGGTATTATTTATTATAGTTGTTTACTTATTTTCTCTCTGTTATATTTTTTATTTATTTATTTCTTTTTACTATCTAGATATTTAAACATAATTTTTTAGGATTACTTTTGTACTTCCTACCTACATTTCTATTTTTATTATATTTTAGTTTATAATTTAAAAGTTCGTGCGTCACCGAAGCCTTGTGCTGAAAACCAGCGCTGAGACTCGTTCTCAGCACATGCTGAGCACAGAGCTTTTCATACAGGCCTGTACATGGCAGCGTTCCACTCCCATTGCGTAGGTACGTTATACTTACCTTCTGGTAATAATAGCAGTGAATGTTTTTTTTTTGTCTTATAATATATAATATGCATGTACCTACCTACTTACCTATTCATAATATCTTACTCCGGCCATGTACACTTTTGTGTGAATAAATGATTTTGTATTTGTATTTGTATTTGTAAAAACTTGCGCGCGCTGTATATGCAGTGAAGAAGGCTTTGTTGAGCTGTTTTGAGATTAATGAGAAGTTCTATGTTGTATTATAACAAGACCTTAGAAGCCTATGAAGCCAGTGTGTCTAACATTACAATATCAATAGTAAACCTTTTCGACCTGAAAAATGTAATATTATATCTAAAAAATTATTGGGGTTTGTAGTTCTAGACATTTCATAGATTGATTGGTGAATTTTTCCTTCAAAACTTGGCACCGAAATCTATCATTTAAAGAAACCACTTTACATTCCAATGGTTCACACTGGAATGACCTCAAATACTATTGGTTAAAATTACACCGAAATGTAACTCTGCGTAAATCCGCTCACTACTTTTCGAGATTAGCTCGTACTAATAGGTAAATAAGCGGGGTTGCTTCAAATAAAACTGAGTAGTGATTGCATCTATCCAAATAGGTACTATTCACCAAGGTTAACAAGAGAAAAAGCGGCAAACTTAAACTAACTCGTTCAAATCATTTGCAATGTGACGAGGTAATCATATAAGGCATGTAGAATGAGTCTCGTGCAATAAAAAGTGAGGTTGCGTGATAAGAGTCATGATTAATGTTCGCAGTCCACACTAAAAGTAATTTTATTCTCATTTTGGGCAACTTTCTGAACTTTTACATCATTTGCGTTAAATAATTAAAAAGTTCCTCACGAAAGCGTAACTTTCATGCAAAATATTTAAAAATGTATTCAAAAAACATAATGCTTACACAACTTTTTGGGACGTAAACTTTTTGAAACTTTTACACTGGCTCGCACAGTTTGCACTGGCCGTTGTTGCACCGAAAAAAAAGTACGTGTTTACATTAGCGGATTTTGGTTGGCGGGAAAGTGCGGGCCACGGTTTGCGCACTGGGATTCTGTCCGCGGACTGGAGTGGTCTACTCCAGCCGGCCTCCGCCGTGGTGCGGCGCGGCCGTACATGCGCACTTTAGCAACCTCCCTTTGAAACCATTGTGGAGTACGCGTCTGCAAACGCTATTCTCTCGCATTAGTACAAAATAAACTTTTTGGGAATAGCGTGATGATGGTTTTACCGTTATGAGAAATAGAGTGAATTGCTATGATACTCATGTTTTTGTCTTTATTTTAAACATTTTTATTATTTTTATACAGAATTTCAAAAGACTAAAATAGTTTCATATTAGAAAAAATCAAAAACAGATTTTTTTATGCAATAACCACACTAAGGTGACTACTTACTGCGAAGTCATAACCATTTTGGAGCAGTTTGGAGATACCTAAACCTAGTTACGTATTTTGCTAACTAAATGAAACTTATTAGTTCAGTAAGTTATATTTATATTTTATATGTTTAGTAAGCTTCTTATCACACTTCGTAGGCTGTAATTGAAGTGCTTCAGACAAAGACGTAAGCCGATTTTATTTGGAGAAACCCATATGGTTCATTGAACAATAAAATTAGGCACATTCAAAAGATAAAAATTACTTACGGGCTTGCCTTTGAAAGGTCGACTTGCAAAACAAAAACGTAATTCTATTAAATATTTGCAGAGTAAATAGATCGTCCGTAGAATCGTGTAATTGTATCTTGTCTTCATATAATAATATTTAAGTTATTGTATCCTCAAAGCACCTAATTATACTGAAATAAGATGGGTAGAGTGAACACAACCAGACACTGTCGATCTCTCTGTATTTTATGATTGATAAAAGATAACCGATCAATACAATGTGTTAATTGTCCGCGTTTCGTTCGATTCTGTTCATTTTCCAGGTTGATAAGTAATGTGTTCATCCAGAATACGAACTATATATATTCCAAGTTTTATATACCTAACTCATAATAAGTGAACGTAGTAAAATACAGACATCTAAACTTTAACCGTCGATCGACGATCAATAAATAGGATCGTACATCAAAATACAAAAAAAAATGAATAATAATTTAAAAGTTGAAGTATAAAAAACAGTCTTATCGCTGCAAGACAACCATTGCATTACATAAATGAATATATAAGTAAAACCGGGACGTATAAAGAAACAAATAGATTAAAAACTTTTTAGTTACACTTAAAAGCTTTTTATTCCTACACAAACACGACATAACCTAATAATGATTATTATTCCGGGGCTATAACATACAAACCCTATCTTGCTTCAAGGCAATACTGACGTACACCATATTACTAATTCCAGGTAGTACCTATAACTTGATGTCTCGTAAACAGATTATACCTCCCTTCGAAGCTTCTGGCACTTTCATATAGATTGCAGGATGAGCCGACGCTAAAATTGGTATCTTATCGTATACAGGCTGTAAAAATACTCCAAAAATCATGCTTTTAGATTTATAATGCTAAACATAAATGTTGTAAAACAATACGTAGACCCGAAACCAATATTTTCAGATTCATAAATAGTTGTAAAATAAAAAGACTCCATTAATTTTAGTTTTAGAGCTACATCAATCCAGTTCTAATAACTCTAAAATGGTAGCACCCAATATCTAAGCTGACATTTTAAAAGAGGAAATATCGGTTTTCCCGTCAAGCCCACCGGTTGGCCCACTGGTGGATAAGATCAGGTTGACAAACATGTACCAGATTAGTCACGTAATGTATTGTTTGCAAACTACTGTGCCAATTTATTAATCTATTCCCATGAAAAAAAAAAAATTTCTAGAGACTAGAATTTCAACTTAGCCTATTGGGATCACTTTACAGTGAAGTATCAAGCATCAGTAAAAATTACTTCCTATCATCAAATGTGTTTGCAAATGTTTAAAACGGATGTGTATTATTGTGCATGCTCGAAGATCTTGTTGTTAGAAGCATAGAAGAATAAGATTCTTAAAGAAAAATTCAAAAACACAGAAATCTAGAAAACCCATGAAAGTACGAGCCTGTTTTCAAACAAAAATGTTCCCTAATGCTCTTGGTAATGAAAATAACAACCCACCTCTTTTCCTCTTCCACTAACTTGTTATCGCTATTACCTACCAGTTTTATTACTTATCTAACTACTTGATACCACCATCATCTTATATGTCTATATCCATTGACGAAGGAGGAAAAATATATTATTTTCGTTTGATATGTTTAAAACCAGTACATGTAAGCCCTTTGTAAGCGCACTGTGTTATATAGGATTTACAAAATATAGCCTTTTTTTCTTTTATTCGTTCAATAATGGCTCGAAATACGTTATGCTTCATTACTTTTGATAAAATGGAATCAAGAAATTTGTAAAATTTTACACTTTGTACAGCAAAAGTTGAATAGAACGGTTGGACGATTGCAATAAGTTGCCGTCGATGTTACTTGAGTAAATTGTTCAGACAAGACTTACAAACGTGAAGTTGCCAGTATAAAGGTTTTAACTGCAATGAATGAATTCTCGCACCATTCGTGGTAACTGTTAAGGCCAAATAAAATAATGTTATTTGCTTTTAAAAGTGCTAACATTGCATTGCATAAAACTTCGTAGCACCTTCGTAGCGACAGCTACGCCGTAGCTCTAACAAAATAGACACTTTTTTTATTCCCCTATTTCTATCCTTACATTTCTATTTCTGCTATTAATGTTACTCTGTTTGCGACACACTCGGGAGGGTTATTTGTTTATTTGAGCAAACGGTACGTACACGTGTTTACGCATCTGAACTGCCACTTGAAGAGCGAATTTGGTCCCTTACTAGACTATTTTGAGCCTACCAGGTGTATATAACAACGTTTGATATTATTTTTCTGTGTTTCCAAGTAAACCTCACACGTTTATTTGTTTTTGAACTTTATTTCGTATCTAGATTAAAAACCTACGTCTTTATTTTGTATAAATCATAGATGTAGAAAACTGTTAGTGGAATATTCGAAGTTCACTTTAATAATTATTGCTTAAATATTGATTAGGAGCAGCACTGACGTAAAACTGTTTGTTTAATTAAAATAAATAAGCAACAACTAGCTTTAGCTCCCAACTTGTGAAAAATATGGGCGTGCTTAAAACTGTATAGAGTTCAAACTTCTCTTCTTCAGTCGAATTGAGGACTTTTACTTCCATAAACTAAAAATTAGAAATGTTACATCACGATATAACTTTGAAAATAATGGTTGGTAATCAGAAATGTTGCAAAAGAGTAGAAAATAGTACATAACCCTACAGAAAGTCAATAGGTATTGAAAAAAAGAATTCCAAGTATTCATTGATATTGCCGTGTTGTATTAACCAGTGAACCAACAAAGGTCAAGATAAATGTTCCTATTCTAAACTTTTCCCCAGGTATGTGAGTTCTTGTTTTAAAAAAATTTCAACGACTTTACGGGATTCTCGGTAAAAGTTGAAATTATCTTAGCGTCCGCAAGGAATAATCCTTGTAAGACTGCGGAAAAATGCTTCTCAAAGTCCAGTTTTACTTCTTTTGTTAGACCTACTGAGAAATTAGTACTCTTTTGTAGTAGCCTCACCCTACTTGGATTAAATACAAGACCGTGGGCTGAATCCCACTATTATTGTCTCCAGTAATAGTGCAAGTGGAACGTTTCATTTGTTCGAAACAAAATGAACAAGTACTTCTTCAGGCATTGAAAGAGAGCGTCAAAGTAAATTCAACTTTAACAACGCCACGCGCGTTCTGTGTAGCTCCCGATAACTTTGTTTTTATACTTTTGTATCCAATAGGGTTTTTTATGTTCTATTCGCGTAAATACATCGGAACTCTGGAATACTATTGTGAGCTTTTTGCTTTCATTACGATTTATACCGCATCGCTTTAGAAATGCTTTTTATTTTTTAATATTACCGAATTGGCTTCGTTCCATTTGTTTAGTTCTTACACATGGTAGCTAAAACATTGTTATTTACAGTATTAGTAAAACTGAGCCAGGTTTTAAACTTAATTGAGAAAGCAAATAGTAGATAAACATTTAAACTAACGTTGTTTATTTAGAAAACTATGCATTTTATATTTCGTTCATAAAAGTATTACAGTCGACGATTCAGTTCAAACCTAGCTATTCAACATTCATGCAAGTCGAACAGCACGAATCAACACCGAGCGGTAACTACCAGCAAAACCTACGAACCGGTAGTACAGTAACACTTAAAAACGTGTAAACAACACGTTAGCGAAAATTACAACGTATACACAAGCATGTTTAAATTTATGGTGCGATCGTGTGGTTTAATATTGGGGTCCGTGTATCACATACTGTGGGCTGTCTAACTCCTAGCGTATGGAGCCTGTAATTTGCATTTTGAGTAAACGTCGTGCAGTTAAAACTTTCCCCGCTAAAAGCCGCTTCGTCTGCGCTATATAAACTTTGGTCTGACGATCATTTTGCTTGCGTATGCTACTGAAATATTTATCGTTGTATGTATAATAGTTATATATTTTGCATGTTCAAATTATTCAATTTAAACTTCATAATAAAAAATAATACAACGGAATTGAGACCTCTTTCTTTTAGAAGTTGGTTAAACTCAACTCAAAAATGTTGGTTGGTATTATACTTATAAGAAGCATCTTTTGCTTCTTTTTTAAGCTCGTGAAAATGAAACTGAGAAACACCGCAAAGATTTAGTTTCGCTTTCTATCGTAACTGGCACTAGACGCAGATGCTAGACGTTCCGTCAATACGCGAATTCTCCTTTATGTATTTGGGTTATTAAAAACTAGCAGCGATGGAAATTTTTACTTTTTTTTTCAAGTTACACAAATTGAAATATTACATAATTATTATGTTTCAAATTGAGTATTCATGCTCTAGCTCCTGGGTGAGAATAAGGGCGATGTTGCTGTGGCAATAAGTCCGCGGCATGAATTCCGGCAGCGGCAATGGCATAGTGTGAACGCGGTATTAGAAATAGCACAGCTTTAGGTATGCACCTGTAGTGTAATTTGATATCTTGTAGCAACAATTTGTCTTGTAATGCGTCTATAGTGGATTGCTGAACAAAAACAGGTTGTGATAAATCACGTTTCCAAAACTAGCCTGACCGAAACTTCCCTTTGACGATGGTATTACGGTCATAATGCTCACATAATGCGGTCGCGTTAATTCATACTCCGAGCCCCCGTTATGGGACAAAACGGTCTATTTCATTACCAAGCGTATCTTTATGCTCTTGAAATGCAAACAGTAGCTGGTATTATGGAAACATTTGTTACATAACATATTATGCAAACAAGCCTACGTGTATTTGTAGAGTCGTACAATAATGTAGAGATCTGGAAGAAACTTATGGTCGACTTTGTGTGGAAGGCACCATCCCACCATTTATTTTAACGTTCCCTGTCCCCATACAAAATGATTTGACAACTTCATACGCTCTAATGTCGTGGCCACATTGTGGGGAAATTAAAGTTGTGAACCCATAGTGGAAGCACGAACTCCTGAAAAAAAGCTTCATGGCTCCACATTGGGGACACCTGGACAGGGAACGTGTTAAACAATATTTCATATTGTTATAGGTACACATAACTAGTGTCAAGGACTGATTGGAGAGGATAGTACGATAAAGATGGTGAGATAGGTACCTTTTCAGAACGAGTTTCATACAATACAGGGTAAGCAACAAGGGTCCTTTATGCTCACTTCGGTAGAGATTTAACTCTAGTAGGAGTGACGTCATATCTCGGCTAAAAACTGGATTCACCATATTGAATAGAATTTTTGACGTCATCTTGACATCATCCCTATTAGAGAAAAAGTCACTACGAGTCAGTTTCGGTGAAAAGTTCCTTTCGACACAATCTGTTACAAATTTGTGGATGAATTGAATTGTTCAAGAATAATTTTGTTAAATCTCTTCACATAATAATCTTCTCACAAGTTATTATTATATTCTCAGATATCTCAGTGCTCTTAGGTGCTCTTTCAAGAACTCTAAATCCAAGAGCTGTAAAAGTTTAGTAATGTGTTGGTAAAATATGTGCTAGGAAGAACTTTGGTAGAACTTAGTCCGTACCTGGCTGAGACACTACTGTCATGGTTCAGAGACCTTGATTATTATTATTGCTTCAATAGAAATCACGATCCTTTTTCAAATGTTCTTTGTATGTATAGGTTTTCTGTTATGTTTAGTTAGCTGGGTTAGATATCGGAGAATTCGCTCGGCGGGAAAGTTTCAACTTTTTTACAAAGTTTAATCCGAGCTGAAAAATTAAAACGTTACAAACAAAGTTATAAAACAGTTACAAAGTTATAAATAATATTAAATATAATGTCAATTTTGAACTGATAGGTAGTCTACTACTTAGCTATCTATCTACTTTGATTCATTTTAGCAAATCTTCTATATTATATTAAATTGTTTATTTTATAGTGGAAAATCATCGTAATTGACATAAAAAGTTAAGCACTTTATGTTACATTTCAAAAAGCAAAATGTACATATAAATGAGACATGCAGCATACTTCTTCCAGTCAAAAAGCTAGTAAATCATAAAATTATTTCATAAATTAGTACGGACAAATCATGGTCTCAGTAGAATTTCACCTGTCGCTTCATCTCAACCTACCAAAGTTGTAGGTTTTGATAAGGGTATGACAGTTTGTAACGTATAGATCTACGTACGTACCACATCCCTGTGTCAACTGAGTTTAAACCCTTTCAAAGTTATCACGGGGATTAATTAAACAATGATCTAAGCGTTTGGATTTGTAAATAGTTGTTCACTTGCAAGAGTAGAACGTCTAGGTCTATCGTCAATCATCAATATAGTGTAGGGGTGCACTAAAAAAGGAATTTTGAAAAGTTGCACCCTAAAGGGTCTATAGGATGCTGCTACCGCGCGAGCAAAGCCGCGGGGGACAACTAGTATATATATAAAACTCTTATGAAGCTGACTGATAATCAACGCACAGCCTAAACCATAAGTCTTAGAGGTATGAAATTTGGAGGGTAGTATCCTTATATATAGTGTAAGGGTGCACTAAGAAAGGAATTTTGAAAAGTCGCACAAAGTCGAAAAGTCTACATGATAGACCCTTCAAAATTGGTACATAGATTCGTCAAATAAATTGACTTGACACGTGTTTCAGAATTTTCAAAAAAATTCAAAACTGTTTGTACTCTGCTACCACGCGAGCAAAGCCGCAGACGCCAGTTAGCTATATGAAAGCTTATTATGTAAAAAATCAGATGTTATTTATAATAGGCCTTTTACATCTATTGAACATGATTTATACAGCGTCAGGAGGGGACAATGTTTAGATGGAGTAGGCTTGAGATGTTATTTAACTGATTATAAAAAAACAAAGTAAAAAGATAAATATAACTGAAATAAAATCCAGTAAGTATTGTTATTCAAAAGTATTAGATCTCCACTTGATACGAGAGCAGTAAGTGTTTAATAATGTCCAACCTAACCCTGAGGATTACGAGTAAATTTTACGTCGAGTCCATCCCGACTGTCCGCGACGATTTTTTATTATTGGTTGAACGAATTTAGTATCTGGGGAGATATAAAAGGAAATGAACCTAAGCCCTTCGGAAATCTCAGAAATTGGTCTTTTTCTCGGAGTGCGTATGAGGACAATGGTAGGGCTCGGATCCAATGAAACACAGTTACTTTCTTTGCTCTTGGGAGCAGTTTTTACGATCGACTGTGAGATTTACGTTTTAGTACCGTTTTGAATATTTTAATAAGCTAATAATACCCTTTCAGTGAGCGTTGAGTAATGGTTTCCTTTTCATTTGCAGAAACAAAGGGCATTAAAGTCATATTTTTTGACTTTGACAAAACCCTTTAACCCTATTTCGCTGACAGTTTGCAAAGCCAGAGTTACACTTTTGAGCAGTGACTGTCATAATTTGTTAGTAGGTTAAGGTTCTAACATTCATTTGAACTTTCCTTTTCCTCAAAAACAAACAAGTTACAATGGCTTAAACTTTTCAAAGATATAATTTATTTCAACCGCATCTTTAGTTACTGCGGTTGTCGTATAACGGCGGCAGCTTTTTGGTGGGTCCCGGTTTAGCTCAGTTTATTGTAACATTAGAAATTTTAGTTGAAAACATAAAATGAAAAGTTATGAAGTTTAGTTTAATTTTAGTGAAATTTGTCTCCAACGGAGCATGACACCGGTCCGAACATAGATATTAACACAGGTATAAGTATAGTTGATCGTACACGTGGGTCCCATTGCAAGTTTGCCTTTCGAGTGCGGCTTTTACAGAGGCGATCACTGAGACCTTGCTAGTAAGACGCACTTGCTCGTAAGTTGTTTTTCTAATAAGATGCGTTACGAATAGGTTGTTTAGATTATAAGGTTTTTTTTTTAACTACACGTAAACAACTTCAAATCTACGTAAGAATAATTTGACATTTGACGTGAAACAAAAGTACTTCTTTTTGTTTTAATTCAGTTGCAAAAACAATAAACCAAAAAGTAGAAGTTAATAAAAAGCATTCCGAAGTGCCACAAAATAACAAAAAAACAAATCATAAAATGTGCAAACGATTATTAAATTGCGGCACTACAACATTTAATTCATTAATATAACATAATTGAAGTTACCTACAACGAGTAAGTTTCATTATTAAATAAAAATTTCATATGGGCCTCTACAAAGTCTACGATGCATAAGAGGTACCGTTGTTGATGTGGTTATTGGTTACGCTCTGTTGTTTCACAGAGGGAGTGGAGATATCAACTTGCCAGTTGAGGTAACCCGAGTGTCAGGAGTCTCTGTCCACCGTAGGAAGTCATGAAATGCTATGCTGCCTAAAGTTACGAAGAAAATTATATTAACATTTTATTTTCATAACGTAGACTTGGTTTTGATTTTGAGAAATAGCAAAATGATTGTAATTTGATTTCTTTTTTGTAAGCGCGCTTAATATTTTTTAAACTGGTTCATTTGAATAAATTATGAATTTATTAAAATTTAATTTAACACAAAACGCGGTTTTACGAGCCACATTTTGAAAAGTCTCAGTAGGAAACAGCGCACTCCATATTTTGCTGCATATTAGAAACTAACGCTCACCTATGCTAAAATACGGAAGTTTGCTAGAGCATACTCGGCTGGTACGAGTAATTGTAAAATTTGGAACTTGATAACTTGGCCAACTTTTACTGGGTTTTGCTGGTACGGAACGGTAAAGTTTTGACAGTAACTGGTCATTTCTTCGCAGTTGATTGCTAGTTTTCTAGTGGTAGTTGAACCCAACGTGATTTATTTTAACTGCTAAATTATATCCTCATAAATCTTCATCTGCATCTGTTAAAAAGAATATCTTTTGCAAACAGTGCTTGCTTGAGGGTCATTCCCAATTGTCGCCACTTTATCTGTCCCTAGCGGTGACACTGGGGAGTTGTTTTTGAATACAACCCACCTGTCCCGTTGCTTGAAAATTCAAAATTTATATCATAATTAGCTAGCACAGCATTATGTAATTTGCAGTGGAAATTGTCAACATAACGCATCACCGGTTAGCCCAGTCGTGTGGTCGCTTGTCATATCTTGGAATCCGTTCTGCAATAGACAGTAGTTTCTAAATTGGGAGATGTAAAGCAATTTCAGCGTGCTCGTTCATACGATCAATAGGTCGTACCGTACGTCACGGTGGCAGATTGTGGCGACATCGATCAGAATAGTTTGCTAGCAAATTTGGCAGCAGCTAAACCAAGCGGGATTATGTGGCCCTGCTTGTATAAGCACGCATTCGACAATAATCTGATTTATGTACCACGCGCACAATTATGCTGCGTTGTGTACGCGCGAAGATTGGTCGAACAGGGCCGATTCGATTCTCAAATCACCTAAATTTTATATCGAATTAGCTGATTTACTAGGCAATTATCACACTGCAGTCTCGTGATGTACGGGTGCCGTATTTTTACCGTATTTGGTTTTAAACTCACTTCCGTGTATTTTTTATACTAACTTTATAACTACTACTTTTTTTATTTAAACTTGAATCACTATTTATACTACTTGGAAGTTACTTAAGGGTGAGAAAACTTTAACAAACAACAGTATCGCTTTCCTTCTTAAACTTCCTTCAGCGAACAGAAAATATCAAACAAGAAAATGAAATGTTCAAGCTACAGCACCTTTGTAGAGCGGGTCAGAGGCGCTCATTACACCCAAAGCCTAATGATGCACTCGCTTGTTAGTCTCGCCTTGTCGTGTTCTAAAAAGCTCACTGCATACAAAAAATAAAAAAACGGTCAAGTATGAAATGAAACGAGCAATTAGGTGCCTTGTACTATTCTCCACGTTATTTATTTTAATTTAAAAAAAGACGCAAATTTAAATAGTATCGTAAACCACAAATTCTTGCGTTATTAAAGTATGGATTAAAACTTTGAATATTGTTTTTGACAACGCTTACGCAACCACACATTTCCAACGCCTTTATACGCAATCATTCACTGGAATTTTCCCGGTGACTGGCTGGATTCAAACAAATGAAACGCAATATTTCATTTCGCGGCTCATTGTTGTAACACCCAGGTATAAGTTTTGTATAGGTACTTATAACTTTAAAAAATCATAAGCCTAAGTATAATATTATAAACGGTAAACCAAAATGATCCAAGAGTTCGGGCTCAAATTGAAGGATAAGCAAATAAACCAAATTAATTATTAGAACTGACGATGAATGAGAATTGAAGAAGTAGAATGCTATTAGGGTAATACAGCAGAAAGCCGCGTTCGCTCCGCAATGGGCCATTTAGCCGGCGCTGGATTTACAAAACATTGGCTGTAAGCCGCGGCCGGAATAAACTTTATTAGGAAAAATGTGTTTACCGCGCACAATGAGTACCTTCGTAGTCGTATGTAACGCATGCTTATAATGTGGGACGATGATTAGCGTTGCCTGCGTTATTAAATGGGTTGTGCTTTGTTCGCAATACGCGCTTTCAGTGGGTAGGTACTGACTGACACCCACATTGTTTAGAAAAGCTTTAGCAAAAATTGCTCAGTACTTTTAATGGGTTTCGTTAAAAATTAAAACGAGATGATTTTTTTTGATAAATAAATATTCTTGGAAATATCACACAATGTTCTCTAGTCCAAAATTAGTACTATGGGAACTAGATTGCTCATAGAATACTTCTATGTATACATTTTGTTTTTTTAACATAACCTAGCTAGACCAAACATGATAGGGTTTTAAAACGCTGTCATGTCATTTCACAGATTACAAAATTCGTGCAGCTTGACAACTTCAAGAGGTTTCGCAAGTTTCATAATTGGTTTACTTACTTAATTTAACTTATACTGAAATCATTCATAACATCCGGAACACGACCAGCATTTAATGAATAAAGGTGGGTTAACAGAGAGTAATTAATTAATAAACTTTTTGAAGGACTTTAAACTCCGAGTTTTGGTTGATCTTTGGTAATACCTACGCTTTTATCTTGACGGATAAGTAAATTATAAAATAATTACATAGTTATACCTCAAATATAGCTAGACAGTGGTTATTTTAAGAACCACTTATACAGATTTAATAATTTTTAAACCAACACTGCTTTTAAACTGATCGTTGACACTTACTGAAATCTTTAACAAACGTATCATTCTTTTTATTTAACTAATTTAAAGTATGAGTTTGTGATTGCAACCATCAAGGAAACACATGTCATCTAAACACACAGATTGATGCTCACTCACACATCACCCGCAGGAGCAAACCTTTGACATTGCCAATATAGATTGGTCTAAAATCGAGATCCTATCAAAAGGGAGCTGCTCCACACGCCTATATACTTCAAAAGTAGGTAAATGCATACAACCTGAAATTACAAGCTGGCGTAAACGATTTGATTGATGTCGGGCAAGTGTGAAATTGAACTGGCATGAGGGTGAACGTAAACTCGTTGTGGTCTAGTATCATTAATGATAGTAATAGAACATCGTTTAAACGAATAACTTTATTCACAAAGAAAATGACAACTAAGTATTTACAATATTCACAATATTTACAAAATACACATGAAACATTTATTTTGAGCTCCAAACCGTTGCAAACGATTTATAGATTCTTTAAACTGTGTAGTAGTGTAGCGTATTTTAACCCCCGACCAAAGGACAGAAAGGGTGTTTTAAGTTTCACGGCGTTGTGTCTATCTTTTTTACTTTTTTTTGTAAGAAAGCAGGTTGGGAACGGTTTTAAGCTATGTTTGATGAAAATTGGTGCAGTCGCCGTTTTTAACTTATGAGGATATTAATCAGATCTTAAAACCAGAATTATAGGAATCTCAGTTTGAATTTAAGTTCATCTGAGTGCGTTCCGGTTTGATAAACTGAAAACTCATAGTTATTATATTATATTATAATGATAGTTAGATAAGGTCTGATAATGACCAGTAATAATAAAGAGATGATCTTATTTTTTCGAACCTTTATTTCAAAAGAAATTGGCAACATCTCATATTTTTTGAAAATCTTGTAAATCAACTAAAGCAATCATAAGCATGAATGAAAATCGATTAGCATTTGTACTTACATAAATACAGTGAACTGTATAACAATAAACTTTAGTGAGCGCCGTCCTAGAACGGAACGTTCAACTAACTTTGTCCAATTGTGTTCGCGCAAGAGTTTTCTTATCTCAACTCTAATTAGAGGAAACAAATAATCACAAAATCTCTTCCTCACATCCCCGTTGTTGAACAAGAGAAACAATATACCTATGCAATTATATATTCCGGCAACGCAGGGCAATTAACATGAAAATTCTCGTTAGTAGTCGCAAAAGGGAACTTTTGATGTTAAGGAAGTGGGCAAAAAATTCAAGTGCGGCTCCCAGCCTCATTAACAGGCTTTTAGTAGTGAGACGCTCTGGGCACTGGCTACAATTTTTTTAAGCCAGTCTCATTTTAAGGGTTAATTTTAGCATTTTTTATACAATATTTGAAGGAAACTGTAATATAGGCGTTAGGTTTAACCGTTTTTATTGGATTTAATAATAGCGATCACCGAAATGTACTTTAAATTTTTCGAGCTTGTTTATATCTCAATACTTACGAGAGTTTTGGAAAAGTTTATAATTAGATTTGTATACGAAACTTTCTGTTGTGAATTATTTTCAGATCTGTTATTTACTGGAAATAAATAACTGCTAAAAATAATATTGTTCGTAAAAATAAACAAAACTGCACTATCTGCAAATTGCTTTATAAAATACTCATATTTAGTTATGGGATACTCTCGAAATTACTTGAATCGGGATACAAGATACAATACTGGAATGGCTACTCATACACACTATGGCATGTTCGTGTCAGAACTCCATCAGGGACGGGAAAACAATTGCTTGCATACATTTTGTGATTTTGCTTCCACGCTGCCAGTGTCCCAAGAGTGTCAAGTATGCAGCTTGGATCTCGGAACGCCCTAACCCAGAAAATTCTAAGTACCAATCAGACAAAATCAGTAGATAGATTTTATCGTGCCTATCAGACGAAGAAAAAAAATACTCCTGGCTGCTTTATTTTTTTTTCTGGCAGGCAGGGTTTAAGCGGAATTGTATAGAAACGCTAACAGAGCACAGCTTTTTTTATATGTAACCTAGGATACACCAAAAAACCAAAATATATTTGGGTTTCTTCGTTGAAGACGAAAAAGGGATCAAAATGGCATGTGCTGATACAAAATCATGAATAGACTTCAGGCTTTTCCAGAGTTTTGAAGGCTTGCGGTTTCACAAGGAATGTCATATTGTTTCATAAACAACAACAGTTTACGACCCTAAGCTTAGATAGTTTTAGCTCAGTACCCACTTACCAAATACTCTTAGATCTTCCGTATACTTCACGCTGGAGTAAATTTTGTGTTCTACATACAATTCTGCAGTGGTCGAATTGAACTCATATAAAATAGAAATACCGAATTGTACAAACTTTGTTGCACCGAATGTTTAAAAATAACAAAAAGGGTACCAAGCTTTTAAAAACGCTCGCGCTGTTCGAAACTGTGTCGTTTCGAAGCGACGAAAACTAAAGTTTATAAAACAATAGAGTGATGGTCAACCGCTAGGTACGCGAATCAGAGTGTAAAGTGCGACGAAGCGAACTAGTATAGCGGTCACAAAAGCATGAAAAATAAAACATCGGTATAGATGCAAATACACTCGAATGCAAAAATTCCCGTTCATTTATAAAAACTTGTATATGGAGACCATGAATGCTAGCTTAGTGAAATTATGCCAGCTAATAATGCAATAAAAATTTATTTAATAACTATAACAATTGATTTGACTAAGCTAGCAGTTGTCCTTTCACAAGAATTTTTGTTTTTAACTGTATCATGTTTGACATCGTTAAAGAGCGCAGCGTTGGGTGTTATTATTTTTTATTGTTTTAATTTTATTATTATTTAAATGTAAGACTCTTTTTTCAGCACATACGTAAACACAAACCTAATGGGTTGGAACACCGTATTAACATATTTAACATAAGTATGATTAAAATACTAGCTTTCCAAACTTATGTAACTAATAAAAACACCCAAATAAAAAACACCGCACACAAAATGTACGGAATTTTAAGATGAAAGTAAGCTGGTTAGCTACGTTATCTAGACGTCTAGATAAAGAGAATTCAAGCTCTTTATATTTCTATTTTTAAACTGCAGAATATTTTAAATACTGGGTCTAGCTACAGAACCACAGAAACGGGTCTTCGAAATAATACCCCTAATCTCTCCTCTGCGCTGGAAACACCTGCCCGGTTTACTTGTCCCAAAGCTGTTGTAGCGAGGCTTATTTACTCAAGTATTTATATTAAAATTGAATAAAAGTTGTATAAACTGATGGTTGTGGAATATTATTCAGAATCAATAAAGGTGTGGGGTAAAGTACTGTCCCGGGGCGAAATTCCTCCGTAGATTCATTGAATGCAATAAAATTTTCTGCACAATTGAAACCATTAAAGAGCGTCGCCACTGCGCGCCGCTGAATGTTAATCACGAGCTGGTGTGAATAGAACAATCACATTTGTGGGGGCAGATTCATTTTTATCCAATTCTCATTTGAGATTAAATGAATGGGTATGTGAGAGCTTGCTTTGGTACTACTAAAAATCATTGGGACAAATGACCACTATTTTGAAACAAATATACTACTTACCCTGTTCTTAATAAACTTGATGGCTTGGACTATTCCAAGCTTACATAGAGTTTATTAACAACAGGGTTTGAAATAAAGGTGCATGATCATATTTTGTCGTGTTTTATTTACCTCTGCGTGTTTGTTAGAACTAGCAAGCGAAGTGTTTTGTCACGTCCGCGGCCAACACATCGACTTTCGGACGTGACGTCACGCGCCCTCTGATTTATGATAGGAAAGTCTTCGTATTGGCCCTACGAATGTGCCACCCGATAGCCTCTGCGGGACGTGAGGGCGCCACCGACAAATGAACGAAACTCATTTTATTCTATGAGTACCTAGATGGGATCATGAAACATTTATCGTGTTCGTGACGCGCCAGCTCCGCGGGGAATATTCCGATCGGAGTACGACGTGTGATTACAGTATTTTAAAAAACTGAGTCCGATGCTCGGAGGTCCTTTATTACGCGCACAATATAACATACTTAGCGAATATCGAATATTAATTAATAATACAAATATAAGTTTAGTAAAGCAAAATTTAAATATTTTTTTTATTTTGAAAAAAGTGATCCAACTACGTATTCCATATTTCATTAATTTTCATTGGACCTTCTGTCAATACAGTATTATAGAGCAAAAATTCTGGGCCATCTATAAAAACTTAAATGTCATGAAAACTATAAATGCTAGTGCTTAGTGAAATAAACTGTGTTTGATAGACAAAGTAATTGTTTATTAGCATTATTAGTTTGCAAGATTTCAATAAGGTAGCATTCTTGGGAGTTCTTGCTATCGAATGAATTATATATTTAACTGAGAGCAAAATACCTAGCAACCAAATTTATGAATATAAAATAAATAACCAATAATGTGTTTTTACTATAAGAACCAACTGCCTCTTATAAAAATATATTATTATGCGTGTTTGCTGGTACCAGAGCTTGTAGCGTCTTTATCTTATAATTGCGTTATCTTAGAAGAGAATTAGCCTGCCTAACCGCATAATCTAGATCTCAACAAGACACTCTCGCAAAGGAAAAACAATTTACTCAGTTAATGACAAAGGAACTCTGAGAAAATAAGATTTTTCTCGCGGCTAGAGCACCACTTACCTACGAGACACTTCTCGCAATTTAAAGAAAGCTAGTTTCACCAAAGGAGCCTTTATTAGTTAGTTTATGAAGCTTTGACCATTAGCAAGTAATTTATCATGTTTAAATTTTAGGTGAGATATTTGGAATAATGCGTCAGTTGTAGTAGATAGTACCTACGTAGAGGTTAGAAATATATGGAAATAGTTAGAAAAATCGAACAGTGGGTAAATCAGATAATTTGCTAGCTGACTTTTGAAGGTCTTCGGCGCCAATGGCTCTCAATTTCGTATTCAGCGTAGGAGCTTTGTGTCCTAGCCTACGAGGTAAATTGTCACGTCGACCTCTAGAATCGCACAGTCAAAAGAGCCGTCGTCCCCTAAATAATGTTGAGAACGACGAGAGAAAATTGATATAAAAATTGCTCGTAAAGCATAAAATTAAAACGTGAATCGCGGCGGACGGTGTTGCAACACGCTAAATACCTGTCGTATTTCAAGCGCCATCTGTCGGCGACGGCGCTGAGACTGCCTCTTTTAATTTATTAACCAATTTGCTGAACGCCCCGAACCGCACTTTATACTGTACCCGCTATTTTGTTTCTTGACTTAATAAATTCCATTTAATAATCCATAATGAGTTCGCGTGACGAAGATAGCTCATTAACTATCTGTCATTTAATTAAATAAAAAATTAAAATTCAATTATCTGTTTTCTGAAAGAAAATACCTAGAAAAATTGGCTGTTTGGAGACTCAGAACGCGAAGACGCACTTAAAAACTCCGCAAGGAATAAACATTTACTTTACGGAAGTGGTTCATGAAATTCTTTTATGTCGGGAGCCATAGAGCGCGGGTGATTGTACACCGAGGACTGGAAACTTTGCCACTTATTCGCGCATCAGTTCGCGCCTCAGATGCCTCTCTAATGTCTACGTCGAGAGTATCCTATAACAAACACATACATATACATACAGTATGTTTTTGTACATAGGGTACCCTCTACATATTTTTTTTTTGTCTCAGTCCCATCATGGAACCTAATGATGGGACTGAGACAAAAAAAAATTATACTAGTCCACAACTAATCTATGTATAAAAGTTAAAGTCATAAAGCTTTTATTCAATAAAATCTCACTGATCACATTGAATCGTCATTAGGTTTTGTGTGAATATGTATGATTACATTTTTTTATATGCTCTAGACTCTAGAGCCTTAAAACCCTCCAGACTCTAGAGGGTCTCTGCCCTGCAAGAATGCTCGCTCTATTATTTATTTACCTACTATTAGGGGATCTGTGACGCTTCATACTTCATCGGTACTCGTTTAGAACATTGTTACTATCTGTAGACATTCTGCGGTTGAAAAGTTTAAGTTTTATGGCCGTCGTAAAGTTTTTACGGCGGTAGAAAAAATATAAATGAGAATGATAGCTCTACGTTCACCAAAATTATAATGAGTTTTTTGCAATCAAGCATCTAGGAACCCTGCGGCGGTCACCCCACAAAACGGCAATTACATTGTTAAGAAATGTAAATAAACGATGAAATAAAAACATTCAAACATAATTCCCAAAAAAAATCATTCTACGCGTAAAATCTAAATATTTTAGTGCTGACAGATGCCATTTGAAACAAATTAGTTTTGTAAAAGGAAGACACAGAATGGGAAACAGCTGGTTCAATCTATGTTCAACGACGCATCGCATCGTAAAAAAAACTATGAACTAAGTCAACGATACTGCGACAAAGTTGGGACCAACTTAATTTACTTACAATGAGTGCATCAGGTTTACGTTATCAATATAATAGAGCACAGTTTACAATAGCACCATGTTATATTTGACGTAAAGTCAAGTCTCATCAATGATTATTAATTTAAAAAAAGAAGACGTCTTTTTTTAAATTAATAATCATTGATGACGGCGCCACTGGACGAGAAATTGCTCTAGAAACTGGAGATTTGATACTAGAGAGCTAGAGACTTTGTTTTGTCGTGAGTTTTTTGTTAGTAAATTTTTGCAGAGTTTTTTCTAAATAGCGATAATAAATAGATTCACTTGGTGAGTCTCATGAGAAGAGTGCATGCAGCAGAGATGCGAATGTTGAGATGGATGTGTGGAGTGACAAGAATGGATAAAATAAGGAATGAGTATATAAGAGGAAGTTTGAAAGTAGCGCCAATAACGGACAAGTTGAGGAGTAATAGGTTAGCGTGGTATGGGCATTGTCATGCGGAGGGAAGAAAGCCATATTACGAGAAGAGTGCTAGACATGAATGTGGACGGATGTAGAAGTAGAGGTAGGCCAAAGAAAAGATGGATGGACTGTGTGAAAGAAGATATGAGTAAGAAAGGAGTGAACACCGAGATGACGGCTGATAGAGGAGAGTGGAAGACGAAGACATGTTGTACCAACCCCACTTAGCGTGGGACAAGGGTAGGAAGATGATGACTTGGTGAGTCACATGAACATGAAATACCTACGCGGACTGGTTGTTGAGTAAACTAGCTTTTCTTTCGTAAGCTGTGTCAAGATTCAGCGTACAACATTAGCATTCATGTCGTTACGTTTTAATTTATGTCGGAGTCGGGAGACGGTTAAAATTAAACGTAGGTATCATCTCATATTACAAGTCGTAAAGCAGCCAAACGCTACATCCGAGAAGCTGAGACGTGTCACACCACACCGTATGCTAGTAATTGATAAGGCTGACACGGCTGATAACAGAATTATTCAACGCAAGATAATAAGTATACCTACTAGATTTTTTTTTCGAAGAAATTAAAATATGTTTAATTTTAACCAAAAATTTATGATAGAACCGTCCATGTTTATATTACCTGAATCGTCATGGTGTGCACTTTTTTATTTGTCACTAGCTTCCGTCCGCGACTTATCCCGCGCCCCGTTTGATTCTGTTGATTTTCGGGATAAAAATTTGCCTAGGTGTTAATCTCGGTTACGGGTTACGATTATGGGATGGGATTTGATGGATGGACAACTAGTTCTCTTACACAGGCTACTAAAATGAAAGTTAGTTATCAAAAGTCAAATGGCCTAGTAACTCGAAGTTTGACTTTTAATAAAGATTATAACTTCTGGTGCAAGTCACTTTAAGTCCTAAACTTGTTGCACTGCATTCATTACACAAACGGCATCGTTCAAAACCTCAATTCAAGTATTTTAATTAGTTTGCTTTTATCGTAGTTTTGCGAAGCAATAATGTTATGTTGTTTTCCATGATCCTTTATTTGTGGCTTTAACGCTATTTTTAACCGAGCATTTTGTAAGCTAAAGCACTGCAGAAATTTTAGCATTCGATTCCTGCAACTCCAGCGCTGTGTCCATTGTTTTGAGCGAGTGTCAGACAAAATACGCATCAAATGCTATTTTTTTAAGCGAGACCGAATATGCTCTAAATCTAGAGCGGCTTAGCATCGACGCGACGGTGCGGTAGTACTCTTCATAGTGAGTGTCACGCCCGAAGCGGATTGGGAGATTTTCTGATTTTCCGACACGATGCCGCCGCGACTCACTTCAATTTTCCGCTGCTAGAATACCCGCCAAGGTTGTTCAACATAATAGAAAAGAATGTTACAAAAAAATCACTCCAAAATTTCGTCGTCAATAGGTAAACGTATTACGTAATTTGAACGTTCCCGGGATTCAGAATACGGTGTGGAAACGGTTAACAAATTGGATTCTTTAGATATGAGCTAAAATTAGTTAAGTAATGCTTAGAAATCGAAACTCATCATCCGACACAGATTAATATATATCAGTTTTATTTAAACAAATTGTACAGCTCTTTCATGCACGCACTAAAAAAGAAAAGTGTCGCGTTTATTTGCAAGTTACCAAACTACAGTAGTACTTACCTATTTATTTTTCAGTAGTTACACAAAACTGTACCTTACATTGCTTCACAAAGTTTAATCCAACAGCGCGAGAAAAGTGCAACAAACAAAAATGAAACTCCTTCCGAATACGGCCAATATTTTTCCTAAAGACGAATTTCCTCGAAATGTAGGAAATTAACAGTTAGAGGGCCCATAAAGCGGCCGGCGCGACTTTGTAAGCATTGAGTGCTTTTAGCTATTAGGTTAACTCGTCCATTAACTGCCATGGATTCTGAATCTAGTTATTACTTTCTTGGATCGGTAATGCATACCGATTCTATTGCCTAGAATCTAAATTAGGTCATACACAGTTATTTTGAATTTTCTAATATTATTATTATAAAAATATTAACTGTATAATTATATTATTATTATAGGCAAAAGGTATGAAGCCTACTCGATGGGCTTTCGGAGAATGCACAAGGTTCAAAGTAGTACCTACCTATACACTGTATGGTCTATGTTCAAGCACAGATCATCTTATAATACTTATTACTACTTATATACTAATTATATTTATAATACTATACTAGGTTCAGTAAAGAACTTCTACGCTGATATGATGATGTTTATCCCTATTATAAAATCGACAAAATGCAACTAAGTACCGTAACAAGATTGGAATTTCACGAACCAAAACCATAAATATCTCGAGAGACCAGACGTTATATGAGCATCTCACAGATTCACACGTTCTCTAAGAATCTTCCTGAAAGCAACATTATTACAAAAGTTTTACCAACAGAAATATAACAACAAAGTTGACACTGCAGGCGGCAAACGTCGTTGGCGGTTGCAAATATTCCCGAGGTAAAACCAACAGACTCGTACTCTTTACCAAAACATTCATGTCAAGAACTCCAGTTAGAGATGTGCTCCTTCAAAAGATGCTGCACGTTACGTGTAGTTTTGTTTTAGAACAAAAAAAAAAACACTATGAAAAAGGCATCTTAATGAAACCAAACCCATCTTCAGCAAAGTATCAAACTCAATGGGCGTTGCTGGTTGGTGTTTATTAGTAAGTAGATATATTTTTGACAATCTGTTACATAGTAGTCACAAAGTCAGTGAAGTGAACTAAAATCGAGAGTAAAAATTCCGGTCATCTATGAAAACTTGAATATCGTGGTAACAATGAATGCTAGCTTAGTGAAATAAACTGTATTTGACAGACAGTTTATTATATAAAAGTTATCTTCCATAATTTTACGAAGCTAGCATTGTGGTTTCCAAAAAATGTAAGTCTTGCGGAAGACTTTGAACGTAAAAAGACTCGGAATTATTGCTGTCAACTACAAATAATAACGAAAGCTTATGTTCTAAAGATTTTATTAAGTGACGAACCATATCTCTAATCATGAAGACACTACTCGTAAATACTATTCACCAAAGCTCAAACTTGTAAACGCTAGACGTATCGTCAAGCGTGTATAGAAGATCACAGCTTTAGTTCCAACTCAGTTTGTACTGTACTCAGCACCGTATAAATAGAGACGGCAAGGCCTGCAAAAGAGCTGTGCTGAGAACGTACCGGAAATTTATTTGAATTGAATTGAATTCGGTGAATTGTCTCAATTGCACTTGAAACTTTGTGGTGTAGAGCTATTGTAGAGGTTGATTTCGTTCTGTTCAACTGGTTGTGCTATAAAAAAGTAAGTTGACCTATGATTCAACTTTACACGGGGGTACATACTGCAAGAGGAAAAGACCTAGAAATAATCTTAATGGCTCTTATAACTGAAAAGCTTTTGTTATAACACGTTATTAACAAGCTACAAGAAACCAGTAAGGATTTTTGCGACTAAAACAAGTGCAAGTGTTATTTTCCTTTTCCTGTTTTCTCGATACGTAAAATCAAAATTTTGAATATGAACACAGTAGCAAATAATTGAAATAGGTAAGTGACAAGTTTCTCGCCTCCCGTGTCAAAGAAGCTCGAGTATTTGTGGTATTTTGCTTTCTATCGAGATATTTAAAGAAAATATGAAACGAACTTTTAAAATACTATTAGTTATGCTGGCGAACTATTTTGTTAAGTTAATATTTGGCTCTAAATCAATCGCTATAATGATTCAAATCAGACTCTACAAACAAAATTAATTCTATTTACTTAGCTTCGCCAATTCTAAACCTACATACAACCAACCAAAGCGAAAATGTAGTTTGTTTCGAACTAAGTACTTACCCTTTACTCAGCCTTATTTAGAAAAGGTTTCGTCCTATGAATTGAAAGTCACGAAAATTGGTTTAAAATACCTTTTTATAAACATATCAAAACTTTTTTTGATATAAAAACTGCTTATTAGGTTTTTGAAGCTTCCGAAATGTTCTCAAAGATTTACATAATGACTTATTTATATTCCAGGAAGCTAAGCCTTCTGTAAACGCTTTTCAAAAGCTTTTTATAAATATTTCATAGAGAAAAGGGCTAAAGGTATCCAATTGCTGTGGTTAATCAGAACTATTTAATTTACTAGCCGTCTCCCGCGGCGTTGCTCTCGTTAGAGTGTGACTTTTCAAAATTTCTTTCTTAGTGCACCTCTACACTATATAAGAATACTACCCTCCAAATTTCATACCTCTAGGACTTCTAGTTTAGGCTGTGCGTTGATTCTCTGTCAGCTTCAAAGAGTTTTATATACAGGGTGTTACCAGACCACTTCCGAAAACGAAAGGGGGAGCTACAGCACACCAAAACCCAACCAAAAAAAAATCAGTTATCCTGAAAAATAATTATAGCCGGAGAAAACAATGTTTAAAGATTTGTATTTATTTCGCCAGCCCGCAATGTACGCATTCACGTAGGTAAGGTCGAGGCGTAGTACTATTATTTATTCTGTGTCGTAAGCGCCTACTACGAGTAACGTAGGTAGGTACTAACGTAGGTCGCTCGCACGTCGCGTACTTGAATGACCCGCGATGAACTCTCAGCTGTTCATGCTGTAGTAGACGTAATCTGCGTGCTGCGTGTACATTGCTGCTTTATTTATTTTATTTGTTTTTTTGCTTTTTTAAATGAGATAATTAGGTAGATATGTCTTATTATGTTGTACTGTGTGTATGTAACTAGAAAAAATATTAAAAAGAGATAGTCAAGTCAATTTTTTTTTTCGCGATTTTTTTCGCTTAATGTTTTCAGTATCATGGTCTGATTGGAACCTCCAAGTTTTCGGAAGTGGTCTGGTAACACCCTGTATATCAAAATCAAATCAAATCAAAAATGTTTATTTGGAACATAAATACAGTGAATACAAGAACAAAAATAAAGCGCGATGATAGCCACAATAGTTATAAACTGTGTCGTAACTATCAACGCCCACCTCCAGAGCGTAGGCATAGAGCGTTCCTCATTGGGTACGAAAAAAGGCTTAAAAAGAAACTTATAATAAAAATAAAATTGGGTAAACAAAAATAACAAAACTAATATAAAAGAGACGTGTAAGCATTTATAATGTATATTATGGGTACAGTAGGATTAGTCTCATGGAATTGGAAAAAGTATGTAGGTAAGTGTATTGAGTACTAGAGGGTGTGAGGGTGTGTATGTAGGGGTGAGAATGTAAGTGTATGGTGTAAGGGTGTGTGTGTGTGTGTGTGTGTGTGTGTGTGGTGTGTGTTGTGTGAATACGTAAGAGTGTCTCAGACTATCACTGTCAGAAGGTTTTCAGTTTGAGTGTAGGAAAGTGGTTGGAGCCAAGCAAGCAATTTGTTTTTGCATTTTTGTAGGGTAAGGGGGTAAATATTTAACTCTTTGTTAACCTTATTGTAAAGCATTGAACTTATAAAATAATAGTGGCGACTGGCAAGTTTCGTTCTTCGCGATTCAATTTTGCACACTCTATCAGATCTGCGTTTAGTGGTAGTCACTAGATCGTATGGCAACTGGGAGTGTTTACGCAAGGTTGTGTTGAGGATGAATAGTTGCCTCACAGTCAGGACTTCAGAGAGGGAGAAAAGGTCAGTTGTAGGGAAACGAAAAGGTTTTTTAGCCATAACCTTTAGAACAGCTCGTTGAGACCTTTCAAGTCTCAATATGATGGTTTTGGCTGATGCACCCCAAGCAGTAATGCAATAAGATAATACTGATTGAGCCAAAGCTAAGTAGACCATTCTTAGGGACGGGGGATCTAATACAGAGCGCAGACTTTTAAAGACGTAAATTAGCTTCCTAGTGCGGGTGACGGTTTGATTGATATGGCTATCCCAATTTAAGGAACTATCCACTGATACGCCAAGATATTTGATGTTCGACGCACGTTCCAGTGGTAGGCAAGAGCAAGATTTCGGTTGTAAATTTGGACAAGTATGTGGACAAATAGTATAGGAGGATGGGGGTTGGCCAGCCGCATTAGCGGAAAAGGTAATAAATTTAGTTTTACTTATATTGAGGGTGAGGAGGTTTGTAGCGAGCCATGACATGACGGTGTTTAGGGCAGATTCTGCAAGACGGAAGGCCTCGCACCAGGTTTTCCCATCCACAAGAAGAACAGTGTCATCTGCGTACGTTATGATTTTGCAATAGGGGAGTTCCAGCTGACACAATTCGTTAATGTAGATGAGAAATAAAGTGGGCCCAAGGACGCTACCTTGAGGAACTCCGAACTCCATAGGTTCATCAGAGCTAATGTAACCATCTATTTTGACACACTGGGAGCGGTTAGAGAGATAGCTTCTAAAGACGTCAAGACAGAGACCTCTAACACCAATGTTTTCAAGCTTTGATAAGAGGATGGGGACAGAGACGGTGTCAAAGGCCTTTGAAAGATCAAGAAATATGCCAATGCTTTTTCTTTTCTTATCAAGTTGTTTAGCAATGGTATTTGTGAGCTCAAGAACAGCGTCTTCAGTAGAGACACCTCTTCTAAAGCCGTACTGGTGTTGAGACAGGACATTGTTGAAGTTCAAAAAGCTTATGAGTCTATTGTTGAGAATCTTTTCAAAAACCTTAGATAATGCAGTCAACACTGAGATAGGCCTATAGTTGGTAACGTCGTCTCTATCCCCATTTTTATAAATGGGATGTACAATTGCTTTCTTAAAAGCATCTGGAAAGACACCGCTATTAACGCAAAGGTTAAATATATACGTAAGTACGGGAATTAAAACATGTCTGGCGCCTTTAATAACGGAGGTAGGAATATTATCCCAACCTATAGCACATTTGTCTTTTAAGCCAAGAATTGTAGTTTCGAGCTCTGAGTTGTCAATGTTAGGTAATGCCATAGAATATATAGGTGGATTGGAGAGGAAATTATTTGTAGGAGCAAATGCGTGCGGTTGTGTAATTTTTGACGCTAAGGTTTTACCCACATTTGCAAAGAAGTTGTTAACTTTATTTACCGAAGTTGAGGGAGTGCTTGTTGATTTTAGGAGATTAGATGAAGAGTTCTTTCCACGATTTAGATAAGCAATATCTCTTATTGCTTTCCACATAGCCCTAGGATCTTTTCCAGCTTTTTGGAACTGTTTGCGTTCAAAGTCATTTTTAACTTTTTTTAATAAATTATTACAGTAGTTTCTGTAGCGTTTGTAAGAAATAGCGGAGATGAGGTCCTCTGGATTCCGTTTAAATTTTTTGTGTAACCTATCTCTGTGTCTGATACATCTCAGCAGACCAGGAGTCATCCACGGCTTAATGGTTCGGTTTTTACTGGTTACTTTTGAATTTTGAGAGTAATTATCTATTACTTTAGAAATTATGTTTATAAGAAAATCTGTTGCTTCGTTAGGATCTTGAATATTGAAAACCGGGGAAAAGTCCGATATTTCCAATTTAGCTACAATGCCATTTAAATCAAATTTTCTAACGAAGAAAGCAGAGCTATGTGAGGGGGGTTTCAGATCAATAGAGAAAATTATAGGAGCATGGTCGGTGATAAAAGAATCCAGAATTAGGGTGGTAGAGGAACAATGGGTTCTTAGGATAACATGGTCTAGGCAGCGATTTTCTCTGGTGGGTAGAGTATGAGTTGGCAGCATACCATGAGAGGCGGCCATGTTTAGGTACGCATCCGCATTAGGGTCACAAGCATCGGAAATTATATTCATATTTATATCACCAATGACTAATACTGATTTGAACCCCTCAAGACTCGTTAGGGTTGAGTCCAGGCTGTCCAAATTGATTGATGATGATTGATGATGATGATTTCATCCACTGACTCATCTTTACGATGATTAGTTCAGAAAACTCGAAATCCCCTTACCTACGTGAAAACATGTCATTATTCTGTTCTCAACACATGACTTTAAGCTTACAACCATTATTACCCAGTACCCAGTTGCTGATGCTGATGCGGTAATTTGTGTAAATGGTAAAAATATGCTCAATTTCATTTCAACAAAAGTGCTGGTTTTCTCGGGATCATTTGACTCGCGTATACGTTACGTTACTCAATTCACTGCATACGCCAGTTGCGGTCGTTATGCTAAATGTAAGACTTGTTTTATTGAATTTTTACCTTTATGTTGCTACTTTTACTTCTACTCTCTGATTCTAACAATATACTTCATAAAAACTGTTTTTTTTATTAATTATATTGTTAGAATCCTCTCTCGGAAATATGGTCAATTTATACATTAACCTTATCAAAATATATAAAAATTAGGTAGCTTTAAACGATGATTTACGTGACTATTACAATTTTGAAGTTTTTTATTTTCTACTCGGTGTCTAATCTAGAAGATAGATAATGCTACAACAAATTATAAGTAGCAAGTGTGTCTGAACACTTTGCTTATTCATATTATCATACTTGACTTAAAGACACCCAGATGTTCATCCCATTAAAAGTTAGCATCGTTATTGTGGCGGTTACCTGGCGGTTATTAATGTTATAGCGGTATCGCTTAGCTTGTAAACTAAAACAAACTTTAGTTACGTGTATCTGGATAAGTTATTTGAATCTAAAATATTAAAACAAAATTCCAAATCATTCTTAGTTTTAGCACAGGTTTTATCACAGTTTTAGCACCAAAGTAGTATCTTTGTTCTCCGTATCTATCAAGGATGGCTAGTAGAAAATGCTCTCCGGTTTTAAAAACTTTGGTAAATTAAATCATATAGTAAGAAGATAAGTGATAATATAATTAATGATTTTTTAAACATTGTTATAAGTAAACCTCAATATTGATTTGAGTATATTTGTTGTGTCAATAGTCACATTTTATTTACATATTTAATTTACTAGTTCTAGGTACTCGTAAACACGAATGGTTAATGAACAAACACATATCAATAATGTTAGTACATAATGAGAAGGCCAGTGGCGCGTCAATACAATAAAAACGTGTTTCCAATATAAATATACAGTTGCAGGAAAGTTAATTGAAATGGGCTGAAATTTAATTTGCAGACTAGTTAACATTTTCATTAAATTATGCTAATGAAATTGGTTTTCATTGAGTGAAATATAGAGACGGTAGGATTTATGACAGACAACAAAATATGTACGTAGTTATCGAGCCCACTCATTTGCATTGTGGGAACGTTGGGAATTTTTTTTCCCATCGGCCCCACCAGTGGGCCAGCCAGTGGGCTCGATGGGAATAACCCGTAGTTATTCTGGATTTATTATTTCACTGGGCAAAACCTACATAGCTCTTATATTTTATAAAAAAACACTCTGTAAATAGTATTCCATTAGAATTCTAGCTGCCAAATTGAGGCCGGAAAAAAAACGGACAGCCAGTTTGCTATCACGCCTAACCTTTTTAACCGTCCAAGAAAATATTTTAAACAAAAACGATGCAGGTCGCCGGAGCTTTTATGCGGTCCGTAAAACGGAACCGACCAAAAGTAGCACCTAAAAATTTCTCGTATTTAGTTTATCTAGGCTAGGGGTCGGTGCACCTTGGCGTGCCTAGGAAGTGTTAACAGCTGGGCGTGCCTGTGCTATCTAGTATCTTGCGCACAGCAATTGCACTTGTCAGCCGGGGTTCGCCTTAGCGCTTCCTCCGGCACCCCTTCGACACAGATTTCGTAGAATAGCTGGTCTCATGATGGAGTAGCTTATCCTCAGTTGTCATAGCGGGTAGCAGATGCAGCTTTTGTGTTACTCAATTTAAAGAAAAACCATTTGTTTAACAAGCTATTCTTAATTAAATGGTTTTTCTTCTTAGGTAAATTTAAGGTTATTTCATTGGTCCGGTGAAAAAGTTAGCCAGCTTTATAAGATGTACAAGAGACTGCCACGTTGCGCTTAGTCGAGTGTCAGAGCCGATATAGGTAGGGCAATAAAAATAAGTGGCTGCGTAGTCCTTTTGAGATCCACACGATAGTCCTGGACCAAACGAAAGAGAAATGCAGAATATTTAAAATTTCTGGAGCAGTGCATCTGGAGCAAACACTCGTGTTTAATAAATACATGCACAATATGCTGTACTTTACTTTTTAGGTACCTTCATTCATGTGCATTTCATATCTGGGAATAAAATTATCCGTGCGAACAATTTGTTGAATTAAACCAATTTCAGTTTATTTCTTTTACTTACTACGACAAAATGACACGAATAGGTTCAGTGGAAAATTAGAACAAGTTTTTCGCAACCGTTTGCCAACACGTGTGTAAATTCATCATGGACATAACTAAAGCCAATCCTCTTGGTAAAGTTTGCCAACAGCACTTCTGCAGTTCCAAGTGTACCTAAATTAGGGCAAAACGATTGTTCAATCGAAATTAGGTAAAATATTACCAGAGCTCCGGCAATATAAAACCAAGGGGCCTCATTACAACGAGCCGACGGGTACTAAATTAGCGTAGTACTAAAGCACCCAAGTAAATTCACACTGTAAATTACCACTGCTATAGCAGTAGCTTAACTGCTCACACGGAAATAAAACACTGACGCGATTTCAAAGACAGCTTAGGCACAGCTATTTTGGACTCTGACCGTGCTTGCTAAAGGTCACTGTGGCCCTTCTGTAGTGGTTTGGAAAAAATGCAGTATAAGATACTGTGATACATTTTTACTGTGACTATGATGAAGCTCCCTCGAATATCAGATTTAGTCGGTGCTCTGATCGATGAGTGGTCGTTGGTGGCGTGCTAAGCAATGCTATATCTACATAATTATCTTCAGGTATAAATAGTTCTTGTCTGTAACATGTAAGCTGTTAGTATTTTTCTAGATTAATATGATGATTGATGCCCATTGTGCCCGATGGTCCTGCGGTGGCTATAGTTGGGCAGCAGTGGAGAAGACTCGTGCAGGACCGGAGAAACTGGCGTACTAAAGAGAAGGCCTATACCCAGCAGTGGGTGCATACAGGCTAAATAGATAGATAGATAGAAGATGATTGATGTGCCTAATATGAAATACGAACTTACGTACATTACGTCTATGAGTTCGGTTTACCCTATCTCTTCTGTGGATTTACTTAAGCTAGCGGAGACTAGTAATAATTACCCGTTGACATGCGGATATCATACGAAAGTTGCGGATATCATGAGGCAAGTTTAATCGCGTCTTCGAGACGAGAAACTCGCCGGCTAAATGGGACTAGGTATGTCAAATTATTTTAATTAATAATTAGGTATGGTATCTTTGTGGCTCCTCTCATAGTTTGTTAAAAACTCGCGTTTCTATTTATGTTAAAAATTAATTAAAACACCAATCGCATTAAGGTAACGACTCAAATAAATGTCTATGGCGCACGAATCCGTATTAATTACTGTCCGTGCTGCACCCTTAACAAGGATGTCACATTATATTGCTAAAAGACCGTCACTAAGGAATCACTTATATCGAGCCCACTCATTTGCATAGTGGGCTCGTTGGGACTTTTTTTCCTATCGGCCCCACCAGTGGGACAGCCCTAGCCGGTGGGTTCGATGGGAATAACCTCTATGAAACCGTAGGCCATTCAGCATGCAAATTATTGCAAATGTCAGTACCTACATCCCTTATATACCTACTTGGCTGCTCTCAATAAATATGTAGTAAAGGTTTGTGTTATAGTGTCGCACCACATTATAAGTCAAAAGTCAAAAAGCTTATTCAATAAAATCTCACTGATCCCTTTGAATCGTCATTACGTTTTGTATGATTAGGTATAATTACATTTGTTTTTTTATTGGATGAGTTAGAGTTAGTTCGTCTTCTAATAATCAGATATTTTATAGATTGCTTTTAAAATAAGTCTTCGTTTTATACGTTTCTGAACTTGCCAATCGACAACTAAGACACATCATTTGGGATTTTGTTAAAGAAGCGTACAATAATGAACATCTTCGATTCAATAAAGGTATATTAATAGTCCTCGTGGTACTCGTAAGGACATGAATGATTGGAATTGAACGGTTACTTCCAAGCCCCTGTCTCCGCAACGGAAAACATGACGCCACAATTGTGTCAAACGGAAATCAAATCTCGTCGAAGATCAACCGCGATACCGGAACGATTTTGGCGTTACGTACTCGTGCTTCGCGATTTTACAGAGCGAGTGAGAGAAAATTTTTGTCGGACGGTAGACCAAATTTTTTTAATTAATTTTGTAATATTTTGTATATGAATACTAGCCATCTCCCGCGGCGTTGCTCGCGTTAGAGTGTGACTTTTCAAAATTCCTTTCTTAGTGCGCCCCTACACTATATAAGGAACCTACCCTCCAAATTTCATACCTCTAGGACTTTTAGTTTAGGCTGTGCGTTGATTCTCTGTCAGCTTCAAAAGAGTTTTATATATATTGATGATATATTTTTGTTTTTGAAGTGAGAACTTCTTTAGCACCGTTGTGATTTGAAAGTCAATGAAACGGAAAAGATGAAACGGAAATGACATAATGACATAGCATGACATGAATGAAGCTAAGGTACTGTTGGCTGAATAGTGATAACGTTGGACTACGGTCAGACCGACAACGGGAGCAAGTTCAATACCAAGGCGACACTACCTATACTTTTTGCAACTTTTTATTTTGAAGTGAAAACTTCTAAAACTAAATCAGTACTGCATATTGGATAATTACATAAAAATAAACACTATGCACTGGGTTTTTTTTAAAGTTTCACTTCTACCACGTGTGAATTTCACACATGTTGTTTTTTTAAGTATAGAACATGCTTAGTATTTTCACAAAAATTACATTTTGTAGTATCTACTGTAATCAATATATATAAAACTCTTTTGAAGCTGACATAGAATCAACGCACAGCCTAAACTACAAGTCCTAGAGGTATGAAATTTGGAGGGTAGGTTCCTTATATAGTGTAGGGGCGCACTAAGAAAGGAATTTTGAAAAATCACACTCTAACGCGAGCAACGCCGCGGGAGACGGCTAGTATTAATATTACAAATTAAAGTTGTAGCTTTCCTAGTTTCGAATGTTGGAAACTGGAGCTATTCAAAAACATTTTCGCAAATCCAGTTCCTCGATCACCAAGGTTAATGAACTACAATCCGCAAGAAGTGAAAAGTAAATATTAATCAGAATATTCCAGAAACACGCTCTAATGAAGGCCGCACCAGAGGGCACGGCAAACATTTTTAATCCACAGCGCATCTCATAAATTTCAACCCTCGGGATAAAGTCGCTTTTGTTTTTCTTCGCGAAAGAAATATTTTGCGCTAAATTTACAACAGGCGCTTAGTTGCGGTATGTCGCTGGTCCACCGGGCGAAAGTACATCGTGGTGGACTTATTGACCACTTTTATTATATCTGAGAATATTCTGTGCCTACTAGAAAGCCTATTCACTGAATAAAAGCTAAAAAAAACTGTACAAAACAATATCTTTCAGTCAAACAGAATTTAGTTATACCTATTGCATGGTTCCGTTAAATTTTATTCTTCGTTAGGTCAAGAAGACTCAACAAAGTACGTGGTATCCGATAAAAGACTTGATGACCTACTTCCTCAAACTCAACTATTCATAATTGAAGGGAAATGTTTCAAGTGTAGTGAAATATGAGCGAATTAATATTTCAGGTGCCTTCCGAGTTTGCAACTTTACCAATAATTTTGATTTATTGAAGCCTCACCGCCTCTCATATCTACCAACTTAAAGTTTATCTATCCAACGAACCTAGTTGTGGCCTATCAGACTATGCTGACACTGAGGAATACTGAGGGTAGCCATTGCCAGCAGAATCATTTATGGTACCAAAAGTGGTAGGTAATTTAAAAAAAGAAACAACCCTTTTCCACATAATCTCGCTTGTTACTTTATGCCAAGAGGCTTGCACTGTTGCATTTACTTGCTTTTATTTTTTAGAGTGAAATATCACATTAGGTAGGTATATATTTTTCACATAACACGACACTTGTAGAGTTGTGAGCAGAAACTTTTCAGAAGATTTTGCGTTGATTGCGTAGGCAGGTACCATTTCAGACGATAACAGTAAGCACCAAGTTTCCTACCATTAGCAAGTACTTCACAAACGAGCGACAAAATTTCCTTGTATCGACAAAGTAGCCGCCTAGCAGTCCCCATTTTCACGATAACGATCAGTCCCACCTTGTGGCCATTACGGGTCAGGCGATGGCCAGATATGGGGCCAATTTATGCACTGCACACTCAAGAGCTTCGTATTTACCTACTCACTTTTTATAAGGCGAGATGCTTATCCGCTTGCAAAATGTTGAGCGCTCGCTACGGACTTAACACGAGATATTGTGTTCAGGCACCCCGTGAAAGCTGGTGTTTTTCTTTTGTGAATTATTTTATATTGGGGTTGCTGGCCTTTTTGTATAAAGTCCATCAGGAAAGAAACGGAATGTGCGTCATGTTTTTCTTATCGGTTATAGTCACGGTTCTGCTGAAAAAAGAATGTTGGAATTTGTCGTCGAATGCAAAAGCTCTGAGTAGATACTCTACAAAGGTATTTTCTTGAACATTTCAATAAAGGTGTTCAGATTTGGCAACTATAACTTATACAAAACAAATGGTGTATTTCTACATAATTCCACCATGATAGGTCTTTCCAGCTCCGTCTAAAATGTCCATCAGAATTCACAGAGATTTTCACATATTTTTAAACCAAATCTGGTATCTGAAAACCACTTTAAACGTTTAATAGGATATCCAATATAAAGTTATCTTCATTTCATTCGGCGACAGACCTACTCGTACCTACGCTAGCCGAGGATATTGATGTATCACTGCGCAGTAATGGCTTGCTGATGTAGATAAATAAATATACGAAACGTGACAAGGTTACCTAAGAACATGTCTGGATACACTGTAAATAGCTATACATCTTCTCTCGTAGTAATCGAATTAAGATTCCCGCTCTGATAGTCCTCTTAAGTTTTCGGAAGTAGGGTAATCTACTAATTTACGCCTTGCTACCTACAGTTTACACTCACAAATGGGAAATTGAAGTAATCTTTCTGTGTTTCGTATGCCGATACTGTTTACCTACATACCAAAGAATTTACGCTTGAAAATGTTTAGCCTCCAGCGGTACTGCTAAAGGCTTTGCCTTTAATTTCCGGTTTCCAAGTGTGCTCGCGCATTAGGCCACCGCTGATAACTACAAATCTAGACCTGTTTAAGGCGAGGCTACACCTAACAATTACCCGATGAGATTGCTATCGTTTTAAAAGCAAGACCGTGCATTTTACCGCGTTGAGCTTTGCTGAAAGTTTTGGATACAATCTTGCACATTTGTTAGGCCTACCTTGGTGCCGTGTCTTTTATCTGTTTTATGGTAAACTAGTATGAATTTAATGTAACCTATGCCGTTTACAGTAATCGACAGTCATTTTGATAGATATATTTCACTGCAAAATCTATGTTAGCCCGAAAGCGCACTTGGCGCTCAAACAAGCCCACAACTAGGGATCGATTTCGAATTTACATTTTCTGACTAGCTCAATGATTTCAATGACGTTGTGACAGTCCATTCATGACAGTAATAGGCACAGATCATGTTGGGGGCGAACTACTAGGTCTACTGGCATTATCACAGATCATATTATAATGTACTAGCCGTCGCCCGCGGCGTTGCTCGCGTTCTAGTGCGACTTTTCAAAATTCCTTTCTTAGTGCACCCCTACACTACATAAGGATACTACCTTCCAAATTTCATACCTGTAGGACTTACAGTTTAGGCTGTGCGTTGATTCTCTGTCAGCTTCAAAAGAGTTTTATATATATTGATGATGATGATGATAGGTTTCAGTGGGCCTGGGTCAATGGCTTTACCTTAAGTGAGCATGCAGCTTATTAAATGATTTTAACTTTATCTTTTATCAAATTACATCGATAAACTTTTCGCAGGCCACGTTTTTAACGTCAATTTAAAAGTTTTGATAATCTTCATTGGTTTTGTTGGTAAAAATGTCATCAGACAAAACGAGTAATGCTTTAAATAGCTTGAAACGCGAACTTTAAAATAGCGTGTGGTGCTGACATAACCACGCTTTCCACCAAACAACTCACTTCCAGCTATCTGATGCTTCACGTGATAATGCAAACCTAATAAAGATGGTCATTTGCGGTTTTTCATTTCGACTTTAATCGAAACAAAACTATGAACTTTGAACACTCTCGATTTAAAATCTATCGAGTTCCGATTCGTAGTATAATCTAACTTAATCAAAAGGTAATTTGCCAATTCACAGTCGGTTCGATAACGCTAGTAACTCGTCCATTAGCGAGCCGTCACTCGCGGTAAGTACGCCGGTTAATTGCGATGAAGCGGTCAACTCGTCGACACCTTTGTAATTAATTTTAAAAGTAGGCTCAAATGAAGTGGTTTTCGCCACCGCTTTATTAGCATGGAAATTCGCTTAAACGGTACGAAAGTTGGTTAAAACTAAAACACTTGTTTTGTGCAGTGACACTTGCAAGTTTTCGCGGAATTTATTTTAGGTGCAATGAATGAAACAAGCAACTTTCAATGCAAATTCTTTTCAGGAAACCGGCTAATTAAATTAGCTTCGCAGTATAGATGCTCCCGACGCCGCAATTATTCAAGCATTCTTGCACATGCCTCTTTCCTTTTTAATACTTGGCTATTGTGTTGGCATAAAAGCCACACAATATTTTAACTTAAATTCATAAAATATTATACTTAGACCTATAAAAACATAAAAAACAGTAAAACCAATTATATGAGCATTGACCATACTTTTGTGAGACCTTTGCTACTTGAACAAAATTTGTGTCATAGTTATGTTTCAACAATCCATCGTTTTCTGAGTTATTGCGTCATTACTGGCACATTCGCTCGACGGCGCACTAATAAAACCGATTTCACTAAACAAGTGGAGTTCAAACCTAACAGAAAACGAAAGCATTAAAAACATTTATTACAACTTCATCGGGTCTTGCTCGAAGTGCGAATACCCAGTGCGGATGTACCGCGAACAAAGTTCCGTAAAATACAAATCAACTAAGGCCTGGTATTCACCAGAACTAACTTAACTGTTGAATTCGTAAACTGACATTTGATATTTGACCAAAGGTTAAACATGGAGCGTTTCAAACGTTTGTGTTTAAATCATGTTGCACACAAAATTGTACTTAACCTACTATTTACATATTGAAGCAGTTGATTAGTTTTTGGTGCACATGGCCCTAAAGCTGCTGGGTACCTATATAGTTCTGTCAATGAAAGAGACTGTTTCAGTTTGCGTTTTCGATTGAAATTTATTTATTGGTTCACAGGGCTAATAAAACCTGAATATTTCACGTATCGCTGCTCGGGCATTACCATAAACAATTTGAGACTCACCGGCTGCATCCATACCTAGTTCAATATTTTCCGTGTCCCTCGATTATTTTGTTGGCGGAATTTAATTTTCTCTATTAATACTTGTCGACAACAGTTGTGATTGTAACGAGAGGGTTTATTTCTAACGGAAAGAGTTCGCGGGGATTTTCTAAATGAATAACAAGAATGCCTGGAAGAGATCGCTCATAGCGATAAGGCCGCCCATTGTACTTCACAAGAATAATGAACTCTGTGTTTATTTTATAACTTCTGTAAAAGTGGTGTACAATAAAGTGTTTTCTATCTTTTCTAAGAATTTATTTTTTAGTGAAGTGTGGTGTTAGTACATGTCTGGTGTTTGGTCGCATAATGCAAAATAATTCGTTATGTTTTACATAGGTATTGTATTACTTTAGACTTTAAAGTCTAAGTTATACAAGTTTTTGAAAGTTAATCTTTTCTCTTTGACTTTGACCCACATTTACCCGGTTTCTGAAGTCTTTGTGATGGGGAATCATCATTCGTCATCATTCATCATTCATCATCATTCATCATTCATCATTCAATATATATAAAACTCTTTTGAAGCTGACAGAGAATCAACGCACAGCCTAAACTATAAGTCTTAGAGGTATGAAATTTGGAGGGTAGTGTCCTTATATAGTGTATGGGTGCACTAAGAAAGGAATTTTGAAACGTCACACTCTAAAGGGTAGAACGCGAGCAACGCCGCGGGCGACGGCTAGTCAATGCATAAAGTATTAACTTGTTGCATTAGAATTTGACAAACAAAGAATGAGTTTAAATTATTATTTTGCGAGAAGCAATTCAGCAGTATGAATGTTGTATTCTGAGGCTGAAATACTCAAACGCCACTTAAATTAAGTTCACGCTTAAATTATTGCCATCTCTTACAAATGAGTAATGTCAAACAGAGACAGCAATTTTAAATGGTGCTAAATTTGAGTGACGTTTCAGTATTCCGGCCTAAATGTATCCAATACTAATCAGAGCGAGGCACGGCTAATGTCCTGTACATACGATTGCTCACCTAATGCTGTATAATTTACATAATCTCGTCGAATGGCGCAGTCTGATTGTTGATTTCAATTATGTAATCAGGTTTTGTTTACCATGTCATTACATTATTAGTTTCACGTTGAAACGGAACCTTTTCTCGCGTATTTACATCATCATTATCATCATCCACAGCCCCACAAAAGAATCCACTTATTTCTATATTTAATTTTCTTTCTGTTCGCCTGTTTGCTAGATTTTCACGGCTAAACCAATAACATACCTACACGAAAACAATAATTTGAAACAAGTCACCAGCATACTTCCATCTCATATAACTACGAACATGTATTACGCAACTTAATTCTGCCGGGTGATCAGCAGTTTAACAAACTATCTATATACCTATAGGCACTTTCGTAATTAGTTCAACACGGGAGCGTACACACTTGACAAATACATAAATAGCCATAGAATAATATAAAAACAGAAAAATAGGTCTTTCTAAAATTGGTAAAATAGAAAATTTTTCTAAATGTATTGTAATGTGAACGATAACTACATAATATAACTACGATTTTGAAAAAAAATGTTTTTATTTATTTGTTATTGTTATTTATATTAAGTTCAGTGGGCAAGTGTTTAAAAAAAAATCCTAAATACAATTGGTTTTTGACTGTACAGTACACTATGATTGGAACGTGAGCCCAGTTGGGAAGGAGAACATTTTTTCTCTATAATTGTGTTAACTGGTTCTATTGGGCCATCAAAACAGGGCCCAGTCGCCAGTCGCCAAAAATTTTACGAAGTAACTAAGTATATTGTTCTAAGCTAGAAGCATATACCTAGGTATAAAAATGGAAAATAGCGTCCGTTTACGAAACTCTAACATTCTATACAATATTCGCCGGTATTTATTTTAATCTAAAAACAGTGCACTGCGACGTTTCTAACCAATCACGAACACAGAAAACCTTTCTATAATATGAATATTTACAGTTCACAAGCACTATAAATACAAAACCCGGGATGCTGCTACTTGTAAAATAATATTGCAGCCGATTGGTGCCTTCTAATAACTTTGCTTGTTATTTCAGTTCGATTTTACTACCATAGTTAGCAATGTGCCTGCGGCAAAATAAGCAAGCTTCCTAAAACTCAATAAACAAGCAAATAGTTTTTTAATACAAATCATTCCTTCCCTCAAGAAAGATAAGGTCAAAAATCAAACCGTTCTAATTCTGGATACCGATAGCATTTGAAATAAAATCCATAGTTCATCAAAACTGGACTTGGCTATATAGTTATCGTTAGGTATGTACGTAATATGGACTGGCGAGTTTTTTTTATTTTTTATGATAAAAGTAATGGAACAAGCTGATAGCTCACCTGACGTTAAGTGGTAACTTCTGCCTATAATGCAGCAATGCATTACCTCACAGAGCAAGTCCAATGAGGACGTGCCCTGTAAGGCAATGCACTGCGTCCATCACTCTGAGACGTAAAGATCTTGAAGTCTCATGTGCCTGTAATTACACCGGCGCCCTTACCCTTCAAACCGGAACACAGCAATGCAGAGTTGTCGTACGAAAGCTTACACAAAGGTGCACTTAGACTAAAATCACTTAGAAGTGGAAATACGATTACATAGTTCCCTCACTAAAACATCCTGACCGTAACTTTGGACATTCGATAACAGGCTATTTCCTTTGATGTTCAGATGCATTTAAAGTTTAATAGGCTACTTGACTGCTCACGAGTCTCCGATCACGATCTTTGGTGCACATGAATGAAGAACGACATATTTTGGAATATCGATAACTTCTCTATAAAAGCACCTTTGCAAAACACACTGGCACGGGCTTTCAATGATTGAATTGAATCATATAAAATAATGTGTTAAACGGAATATTTAGACTTTATAGGCGATCTATAGGTATAGGTATCCATAGCCGCGATTGTTTGGTTTGGCTCCTAACTGTACCCACAATATGAATACAATAAAGAACTTGAACTAACTATGCGTATGTACAAATATAGTGCGTCTAATATGTCTAGAGTTTTTTTACTGTACTCGTTTAGATCTGTATTAAATACGGTTTGACACAATTAGCATTCGAAGCAAAGTGCGGTTTCGTCACAGCACAACAGAAACATTACAAAATTACAATTTGAAATGCAAAACTGTTCGCTTCTGATGTTCGCGTCCTTTATTAATTTGCGCTAACGTCAGCGTCAGTAAACGCTTCTGCACCAACAATTGGCAAATCAATTTACCCTAACAATTTGATACTATAAAAACCTTTCAGTATGTAGGTATATCCTACGTACCTCCACGTTCAACACAGCATGTAGATTTCCAATTCTATTTCGATAAAGTATCGATCACGTAGAAAACAGAATGCCAGCTTGCCGGGTCGTTGCCGAATCCATCGTTTGAAACCTCTTCCACAAGGAGATACCAAGAGAAATTGCACCTGAAGTGAAACCAGAGCAAATGGTAAATTCTAACCCTTATTCATATTCAGCTGATATTTTAAAAATGCTCTATCATTGTCTCTTGCCTGACAACAAAAAAAGATGACAACAGATTTAGCAATCATTTTAATTAGCTCAGCTTTAGAAGTCTAATTATGAATATTATTATACCCCTAATTTTGTAACTATACTAAAGCTTCACTAGACTAAGTAATTATTGTGATTATTGTGATTTTACAGCAGTAAAAGTTTTGAATCAAAAATGTTGGCTCTAACTTAGAGGACTATCAAGTCACTATCTTTTTTTGCAAGATTGATCTATTGCCATTCTTAGCCAAAGCGAAAAGTTGTGCCTACCAATGTGACAGATTCACCCATAATCATTATCATCACAGGCGATCTGATTTTGACTAAGCGGTAAAAGCAAACTGGTATATACTGTGAATGCGCCCTAACATAACGCTGCGTTGTTCGTGATTATACGGAAGTTAGTTTCATAAGTTCCCACATGGGAACAAGGGAGGTATTGAAATAATAAATTGGATGGAAATAATGTGCTTCGAAACACTTGCGGTTACGGTCATAGATTCTCCAACAAGAAGTCATAAAATGACATCGGGAAGAATGAGTTTTAATCGTTTTGTGTGTGTTTTATATAGTTCTCAAAAAGTTTTGTTTGACAATATTTTAAATCCAATGACTATGTTATGTATTCCATATTTACGTTAGACCAAAAGATTGTGATAGGCTTTCAAGATGCCGGCAAAAAGCCGGAGACATAAATGGAACCCATCTTTCATTGACGTAAGTGTAAGCATAAGTAACAGAGGCTGGGAATTCATAGGCTTTGGAGTACCTACAACGGGAGGATAACAATTTTAGATAGATAGATAGAAAATTCTTTATTGCACAACTTAAAGTAGTGTATACAGGCGAACTTAATGCTAAAATAGCATTCTCTACCAGCTAACCTTTGGGTAGTGAGGATAACAATTTATTAGGGTAGTGCGCATAGGGATATATTACTAGACAATTTAGCCAAAACTTACATGAACCTATCTTAATCTTAAATAAACATAAATACGAAGGTACATAAACTACATAAACTAATACATATAATTTATAGGTATATATATATCTACTATAACTTAAACTCGCTTTTTTGTGCCAGGGAATGTTTATTTGTATGATTCGTTCATTAGAGATAAATAGTGATTATATATTTTGGATTTAAAGACATCAATAGAAGATGCCTCGCGATAGAGATGAGGAATGCTGTTCCAGAGACGAATGGCAGTTACCGTAAAAGAGTCAGAGTAACCAGAAGTGGTATGTACAGGAGTGGTTAGCCTTAGGTTGAGTGCGGACCGTACAGGGCGATTGTCATCACAAAGTAGCATGAAACGTTCCTTGAGGTAGTTGGGGGATTGGGGGTTTTTCAGAATGTTGTAGAGGAGACATAATTTTTCGGGGCATAAAAGGAGACATGTCGAAAATCTGTGGTTATAACATTGCAAACGCCCACACAGGTACTCAACTTATGTGGCCTTTTACCGACCACACGCGAAAACTCAGCCTTTGGCAATCGCTGGTAGATTGCCGGGTCCCTGATTTTTTAGAATAAAAATATCGACTGGAAATCTTAGTTTATTAATTTACACAAAGGAATAAGTTAATTTACAATACGAAAAATTTATTACGTTAAAGCTTTTAAATAGCAATAATTGGTCTCCTTTCATCGCGTAAATTTACGTAGGTTTGGAAGGTTAATAGCAGTTATTCCGGAAATTGCTTGGCTTTTTGAGTTATCATCTTCGTTAATTATTAAGTAGTTGAAATTTTGCGTTTGAAGTTCGAACTTTTATTAAAGTAACACTAAAAATAAAATAATAAAATGATTAAATTTTAGTCTCTTCAGGAAAACACAGAATTGTGGGCAATTTTAAGCGAAAATGCCGGGTGCTTAGACTCTTTCGAGCGTTATTGAATTCCGCGATTGAAAATCTAAGTTAAATGCCCATTCTTGAATGCCACTTGATGGCATAAATTTAATATCGAAACGGAGAGCCATCCAGGCAAACTTTTGTAACAAATTTCATTTATCTACTCATAAAGGAATTTCATAGAATCGATTGTTATCATAATGATTAAAAGGTAGGTACAATAATGGGTCCCTTCTCTGGTTTTGGAGAATTGATCTTTCTACTGTAGTAAATTGGTTTAGACCTACTTTAAAAAGAATAGGTACCTAAATGTAGGTACAATTTCCAACAAACAGTTTTGTCGTCCTTCCATTCTTACCCCGCTAGATGATTTTATATTTTACAATCTCTATATTAATTAATAGGGGTACAGTAAATTACTAAAAATGGTTTTGCAATAGTAATATCTTATCTTGGTTTTACATATTGCCCAAAGCCAAGAAATATTCTTACGTGAAACTTTAAAAACCGGATAAAAAAGAATACAGAGCTTTATGGAATACCCAGCGCTCTTTGTATTGGTCCCGAGTCCCGACACGAATGATCGGCTCCAGGCGTCATAAATCTTAGTAGTCATTAATCATGGTCTGACCGTTGGAGACGCAGACACCTCCGAGACAATGTTTTAGTAGCCTTTGTTTTGGTGAAATATTTTTTATGTTCCTGTCATAAAAATAATGAGAATAATACATTAATAAAGTATGGCGCTTTCTGAGTGGATAAGTTTGTAGAATATCACTAAAGAACTAATCTCACAATATTAGCGCATGTTTTGTCCTTTGCTGTACACCTCAGTTTGATATAGGTATTCCTAAAATCCCCACCAAGAAATCCTTACCAGTGGGGATTTCAGGTTTTTTTACAGAAATTAGTATCTTTTCGTGTTAAAATTTTCAAATACTTACTATTTATATTTATTTGTAAGTATTGTTAAGTATCAAAAATACGAAACATACTCGAAAATGAGGGAAATAATATAAGCTCGGCATTTATTTTCCCAGTTATATCTACCGCAATGAATGACCCAAAAAACGTTCATTGATACAACGTGTATTTTGCGCACAAAACTAATGGGAAATAAATATCTTCAAAATATCAGTTTATTTCGGTGCTCGTAAATCGACAGAAGGCCTACCATAAAGTACCAAGATTCAGTCACTATGTTAGTAGTTTCCCCAAAGCGTTTCCGCATAAGTCATAACGTCTCCTTCGACGCGACAGTTTTGGGACTCAAATTGTCACAAAGAACCGCGCATATATCACTGCGGTTACAGAATAAATTAAACAGTGAAAAGGCCAACTCTAGTGTGCCAAACTTTATAATAACGAAAGTCTTCGGCATTTCCCGTTCATATTCATTTCACTTTAGGAACACTGATGTTGTTAAAAACTGGCTGAGCTAGAATTAATAGCCACTTCCATTTAATATTATGTGTGACAGAAACGAGTTCAATATTAAACTAATTATAACACGGGAAGTTAACAGCAACAAAAGGTCAGTCACATAAGAGTATTAACGTTGCGGCAAAAGCACCGTCCACAAACGAAACTGGAAAATAGCCGTATTATTTGAGGTTTTTTAATTATTTAACGAATCTATCGCAAATATCAAAACCGTACTTGGTTTATTGTAAAGCCGAATTCACATAAGTAGGTATATCAGGCTGTGACGTCGCGCGTCAGATTCATACATTTGACAGAAAGATGCTCCGACATAACCCACTCAGATTAAAGGTAAGCCAGGTGGGTTGTCTTTATTCTCCGTGAACAAAGTGTAGTATAAATCGTTCTGGGGCACCACGACACGTTACACTCCGACACATGCAGCAATTTGCAGGTCTCAATATCATTCATTTGCACAGAAACTTTGCTATATAAGTATAAGTTTATAAGTTTCCATCTTGGTTTAGTAAAATCCAAATCACAGAAAATAATGTGGAAAAGTTGCATTACAAAATACGACATACCTCAGAATAATTTATTAAATAACTTTACGTGATTGACTGCTGACACTAACGTTCCATTCGTTCAGTCGCGTCTATTTGAACGTAGCTTTATAGTCATTTAGTTAGTTAGTTTCACCGCTCGCTGCTAATTTACTGTGCGGTAACAAACTGTGCATATATCACTCCACACACATAAATCACTCCATGATCACTGATCAAAAGTTTGTGAAGTTTAGCTTTTCAGGACAATCGAATAAATCAGCTTTCTGAGCCGTGAAATTAAAACGAGGTGAAGCCATCACATATTTCAGAAACTATGAAGGGGTTACTTTACGTGTGACAGTTTTATTACTATTGAAAAACGTTGTAACGATGACTGAGTTTAAAAAGTAGTCAATAGGGAGATAATACCGACAAGTCTATATAATGTTACTTACTACTACGGGTATGTAGGACGCACAAGTATTTTTTTTGACCGAGGCATATAAATGACGATATGAAAGCTTGTATGAACTTTCATATAACACACGGCTAAAAAACTACTCATCACGATCAACGTTCCTAATATCAATTTTGATGTAAATATCTTTGATTTTGGGCCTTTTGCTCGGAGTTCTGCGATCACAAACTCTATCCGAGAAATACCTAAACTTATGATTTAAAATTTTAGTAAGGGTTGAAAATATAGCCCAGTATTAAAATTCGTCTAGACGCAATATTTATGTCAAAAGCCTACGGAGGGCGCAAAATAAATCCCCTCAAAAAGATCTGTCAAAGGTGAGAGGGTGCTAAGAATGTTGAAATAATTAGAGGTTGAAGTCAGTAGGGAGTGGGAACGTACTGAATAATGAGAGTGCCTCCACCAGGGTGACGCCACGCGCGCTGCTTTATTAATAGTACATTATGGTACAAGTGTGTATCATTGGTGATTACCGCCGAGGTGCCATTGAGACCCGAGCCGTAGGCGAGGGTCTTAAGAAAGCCGAGAACGGTAATCACCAATACACACGTGTATCATACGACGTTTTTCAACACACTTGTGAATAAAATAACAATAATTTCAACAGTGAAAACGCGTTGTGAAAAATGTTTCGCTATGGCGGGAAAAAATAATCAGTTTTCCTATGCGCGCGCATTGCGATCGGCCACAGACTAAAGAGATGAGGTTTTTTTTTAAAAAATTTCCGTGCTTACGTTTTGCGCCTATTCTGCCACGTACAAAATGGGTTATTTAAAGTTTTTTTTATTACAGAGAAAACAAAAGTTATATTTGAGTGAAAGTTTTATTTATTTAACACGTAACGAGTTAAAATTATCTATTTAAATAAGAAGTTGCATGAAATGAGCAAGCAATAGGAACATTCATTTATTTGTTCTATTGAACACGATCTTTTTTTTGAATAAAAACTTTTTTAGTAACAAAGCTACTCAACCAATAAAATTTAAAAAAAAATCTATAACTCACTTGTGAGTTATAGCAATGAAAAAGTCACAGTTTGATTATGGGTGTCATTATGTGCCTAATTGCGGTGACCATAGAGCCACTTTATGAGCAAGTGTGTTGAAAAATGTAATATATTACTATACTATACTTCCAAATACGTCTGCGTTTAGCTTTTAGATTAAGTTCTACAGTCGCTAGAGAATAGAAAGCTAATCAAAATGTAGTGAGTGACACTGAACGATAAGCCACGTGACGAGTCTTATGATGGTTCCATGTATTTTTGATGTTTTCGGTATGGTAGCGACGACGACTGCAAGATGTCAACTATGCTGAAGAGACTTACTATACCTAGTAGAAAGATATTGGTAGTAGAAAATATGGAATTTCAACATTTTCATCTTTACTTCTGAAAAAATACTGTAATTCTACATTAGATTGCCACGTATTCTTGAAATTGGTAGCTTAGGCATTATATTAAAAACGTATAGTACTATTTGTTGGTAACAGGAGTCGCAAATTTACAGCTGAGTCAGGGTAAAGTTAGTCGAGAAGCGAAGCTCACGTCCCATTTATATTGTTTTATGGTATCTTTCCTTCCCACTAAGGTTCTGGAAAATGTAGATCCGTTTCCTCGCCGTAGCTTTTATTATCTGACAACTTGGTAGCCCTTTCTGTTTCTAACTTATATCCTTCGTCTCATCAAAGGTTGGAATCGCATTTTTAGTTTTTGTTGAGACTCAGAATATTAAAGAGTGTTGAGAATAATTTTCCCTCGTTCGTTCGACGGGTCACTGGTTCTTTCTTTATCACCGTTTGGCTATTGGCTACATTTAAACGAGTATATAGTGCATCTGAAAAAAGTTTATTAACCGTGAGTTACTGTGACCATTTCTGCAAAAAGATTTATCTCTAGCAAAGATTTGTCGTGATTTATGCAAAGAAAACGTTTTTTAGTTTATTTTAGTTTTGTTGTGTTTGTGGCATTGTATTTGAGTAAAGTTATTCAAATTGGAGTGATCAATACACAAAGTTACACCACAGCAGACAACTAACAGCAACTAATATCAATTAAATTCAGCCTTTCTAGAAAGTTATTTTGAGGCAAAGGTAGTTAAAGTTTCGATTCTGCCAACCTGTCCATTCTTCCCAAGTGGAATAGATTTGATCGGATTCACCCAGAGTTTTGCAGAACTTCGTAAAAGTTCGGGTAAACCCGCGGTTCGAAATCGGTTTAACCGAAGATGAAAGAAGTAGTTTTGAAAAGGAAATCATTCTTCACAAAAGTTGAGCCAGGCTTATTGCAAATGACATTCATAAATCTGAAATTGTTCCTTTCTATTTAGTATTTCAGTGCCTAATCGTGTGCTATATTTTTTACATTGAAAAATGATTAAGAATACTTATTCCAAATCATTATATTCTATGAATGTATACTTAGTAGTTAGTAAGTATATTCTACTTCTATAATAACGTAATCTTAAAAACAGGTATAAAATAATATACCTCTTTTTCTAAAAAGACTTATACGCTAAAAGTATATTTATCTACACAAAATTTTTTTGGTCTTTTGAATAAAAACACCAAAATAAATGCGCCAAACTTTATTAAACATGTCGGAAATACAGCGTTTACATTTGATGCAATAAATTAAATTACGTGATGAGGTCTCTTGAGCCGTACATGGATAGCATTTTATGTTACAAGTACATACTTAATCCACGTGCTTTGTAAGTAGGTCCTTGCTTAAAGGGCTCTTATTTGAGATTATAAAACGGATTTAATAAATTAGCTATGCGCATCAGAATGAAGTCAACAAAACAAGAGAGGCGACGAAGGTACGGAAAAACTGAGTCTTTGATCTAGATGGAAGGAATCTCTTTGTTTTTTGTCCAAAAATAAACTTTTCCTTTTCTGTCTTTGAACCGTTAGACCCATGTGTGGATTGAACCATAAATCAAAGGCCTCTCAATAAATCGTGACTTCGTGAGAATTTGCTCTATACGTATTGAACTCTGTTCACATAGCATTGTTTTTTTTCATCCATGTGACTTTAAAAAAACCAGTGGCTAAAACCGAAACACGCAAAAGCAAAAGAAACCGGTACAGGTACACCTATTACATTATAGCAAGTTCTAAGAATTCTTTGAACGTGTCACTGATATTTTTGGCTTTTTTACAGTTTTATAATAGTATAGACTAGCTGATCCGACAGACGTTGTCCTGACATTCAAACTCTTACTGTCAAACAACTGACAGTTATTTCAAATGTGACATTAAAAAAGTTTTTATGGAAAGGTTAAGGAACTCTCACCCCCCCCCCCCTTTAAACCCCTTATAACCCTTATTTCGTATTAAGATGTAGCCTATGTCCTTTCTCAGGCTTTAGACTATCTGTGTACCAAATTTCATTCGAATCGGTTCAGTAGTTTTGGCGTGAAAGCGAGACAGACAGACAGAGTTACTTTCGTATTTATAATAATATTAAGTATGGATTATAGCGCAGTGATTTGTACTTTATCTCTGTTAAAGCGTGAGCGGAAGACAGAGTGTCAGTAAACGCTGTCGACCTACTTGCAACAAAGCTTATTTTCAAACTCCATCATTGTCTTTATCTAATAACGGTTGAGATTTGGTAATATCCGGTTCTTTGAAAGAGCAAGAATGGCAAGCTTTCGCTTCGAAATTAAACCATTTGTAAACGCTCAGCAGAGAGAGAGAGAGTAAATCAATCTATACATTGAATTAGTTGATGTTGAACGGGCGATTTCGGCAATATTTTAGAGGCGACGGCAATAGAATGAGGCATTTTGCACTCGGAGCACGTAGTGGCCTATTCATCAAGCCGCCGGAGCCATTACCGAGCCCGCCACCTGCACGATCCCTAGTTTGTATTATACTAGATTATTCCCGCTTTTATTCACTGCTAACCGATAACTTGTTATGATATTGTTACGTACTCACAGGATATTTTATCCAACAAAGAAAGGTGAAAGTTGATGGAAAAGAGATTGTTCGCTTTATTGATCCTTTGACAAACGCTGCTCTCGTTTTTGCCATTTGTTGGGATTTTTGTTGAGCTTGCTATTGATAGAAACATGTTTTATAAATGTTTACCTATAATTTACCATAATTTGTCTACCATTTTCACGTTTTCATATTATTATGTCAAAAGGGTTGTACAATTACTTTTTACTTGCTTTCACAATATACATAGCTACTTAACTGCTATAAAAATAATAGAAACCAATTATTCCTAGAATACGATAAAGTTATCTTTGTTATTTCCATATTACCCAGCATGATCTGGCAGTGACAACTTGACATGGGGATTCTGCAACCGGGTTATTCGCAGAATACACATTTTCAATAATAATTTCGTATGAACTGGTGACCAATTCTTGATTACAAAACGATATGTAAAAAATATCAAATTGAGACTGTATCATGTATAAAATTACTTATATTCGGATAATTTAATTATTTTATTTAACTTGTTTTGCAAAGAGCAAAATAAACCTAAGTACTTACTATAAAAACATGGTCCAACGTATTTGATGTTTCAGCATGACTCAAATTATCGCGATTGACCTCATTTAAACCTGTGACTAGACTATAAGATTGTTTTCTCACAAACAGTTATTGCCTAGTTAACATTTTAATCCGCCACGCTGGAACCCTAATGGCCTCGCCGCACCGTGATATATACCGGAGTATGCCGGATGCAGCGAACCATTCTATTGCCCACAAGATGATATACCGCAGGTGCATACCACGGTTTAGACGTTCATCTTCTTTTGTAGACGGTGAACCGTATTCGTTTCAAAGTAAACTGGCTGTTTCATTGTTCTTGAAACTGTTTTAAATCGTGAGGGATTCATTTTTATTGATCAAGCATTAACAGTTGGGTCATCGGCTAGTGAAATAAAGTTATAGTAACATCTTGAACAAATTAATATATATACCAGAAACCGCCTATGTAGCTAGTTACCGCCCCCTATCTTCGCGTTTACAATGGAAAGCGGTTGTTTTGCTTTCTAATGCTTATTGCGATTTTAACGGCTGATTATATGCAATCGCGTGCTTTTGATTAGGGTTCAATATTCGCATTTTTAGACTGCAAATACACGATCGTTTACTTTTCAAGTAACACGTCGAGTCAAGGTTTCGAAGACCACATATTAGATACGGCCACACACTAGATTTTAAGATTTTTTAATTAGTGAAATAATAAATAAATATTATTTCTTGGACATTTCACACAACGCTTTCTAGTCCCAAACGAAGATCTTGTATTATTTTTTGAAAATACATTCTTATAATACTGTATAGTAAAATAGTTTCGCTGATTCAGATAAAATGATACAAAAAGCATTCATTACAACGATTCGTTTACATTATTAGTTGGGTGAGAGAGGAGGTTTGAGGTTCGGCATTGCTTGCGCCTATTCATCAAGAAGCAAGGCCGAACTTCCACCTGCCGGTGCCACGGAATACTTAATAATAGCATCTAAACCTTGTAAGCCGCTGGCGAACTGCGAAAAACAATCTTTTACGTTAAAAACGTGTTTCTTTATGTGCTTATATGCCCACAATGCTCACAAATCGTCACTCTGAGATGAAATGATGCAGTCTCATGTGTTTGTAAATTTACCGCCATTCATACCATTAATATCGGTAAAATCACCATGCGCTTAACTTTTTGGTATGGTACTTTTTATTTTAAAAATGTTTAAAGTTTGGAACAAAGTTATCTTTTTACCAACTTAAAAGGGTTTTTAAGAGTGGATTTAGAAACCCGTTAACTTGGTAGCACTTGGCTACGAATTTCGTAGCACTATGCTACGAATTTCGTAGCCCTATGCTACGTCATTCGTAGCACTCGTATAACGAGGATTTTGTATGATTGAAATCTACGGTAAAGGCTACATAGAACCTTTTTATACTATATCAACAACTAAAATTAGCATAGTGACCAGTATTTATCTAAGACTCAAGTTTGAAAAGGTTCTACAGTGGTCTACATTTTCAATGTTGATTATAACTTTTCATTCAAGGCTAAAAAACCCAGCTGTTCTTTTGTAAGCTAAAACAGTAGTTACCTTCGCTGCCACGCCAATTTTTCGCTCCAACTTAATCTTGTTTTCGCCGTGAAAAAATATTTGTATTAGGCTGATAAACTTCCAACATAATTATTGTGGTGCAATAGATTTGTGTAATGTCTATTATAATATTTTCTCTGTTATGAATTACGAGTAAATGTCATAGAGATACGACTTTATCTGGGATCAAAATTGTTCTTCAAAGTACACTTTAATCCGTTCACCACACTAATTCTTTTGGTCAAAACTACTAAACGGTCAAAACTATTCAAATTGGTACCTAAGTGTTTTTCACGTTGGTTATATCATAGATAACCGATATACCAGCCATGTACAAACTGCTTTTGAAGTTTACCGATCAAACCTGTCGAGTTTGGATGACAATGCAGTATTGTAGTGTCACCGAGCTAATCTATTGATGGACGCAGAAGGTGAATAGCGGAAATTAGATGGATAATAACAAAATCATCGTCCTACCGCAAACTTTGATCAGTTGGCGGTTCTTATTACAATATTCAGAAAAGATTTTTTTTAGTTCAAAAAAAGTATTTTGACCGATCGGTTCCTGTAACGCTATTTTTGTAAAAGGAATGTTTTAATCAATAGCGCACCTATCTAACTTTTATAATAAAACCAAGGTAAGTATTTTTTGTTTACTATTTCACACAACTGTGTCTCAGAATGTGAGAGAAGTGGAGAGATATTGTAGAGAAAAGAAACATTTCTATTCAAAATGCCACTTACATAATTTTGTTTAAACTATACTCTCCCACTGCTGGGCAAAGGTGTCCCCCTTATCCTGTCAGCTCCTTCGATCACCCGCTGTTTCCCGCACCAGGTTCCGTGAAATGTGTACCTAGAACTAACAAATAACTTATTTATGTACGTAAAGACAGTTGAAAATGAGCAACCGGTTATAAGTCAACAACAAAAGCTGTCGCAGAAATACCCCGACATTCACATGCACGCACGCACCAATCGTACCGTGTTTGCATTTACATGTTCATCCTGTCCCACACATCCCGAAAAAACATTCCAATTCTGCATTCAACTCGTGCGCGAAACATATCTACGTACGTTAGGTAGGTACACACGCACCAAATAATACTCTTCATTGTTATCACGGAAGCACTACACTATGACGAATGCAGCTATTTTTCCGGCGTTATCATGTATGCACGTCCAATTTTTATTGCTTTTTCTGCGGCAGTTACAAATCGATTTGGCTTTAAGCCAATAGCGTTATTTTAATAGTTCCTCTGTGCCGGCCGACAGTACCACTCACATATTTTAAGATTATGTGTGTAAGTATTTAAGCCGTAGCTTTATGAACAATCTGAGAGAAAATTTTGGAAAATAAATACTTGCCAACAAAGTTTGAGGGAGGACAAGGGAGAAAATGAAGCTTTTTAACAAAGGAATATATTTAGCATTGTTTATTTTGGCACTTTGAATACCTTAAAAGTAAAGTTAAGCTTAGCTGGTTCGCAAAATTTACTATAAGGTACCTACAACCTACATAAGAACATTTCGATATTCTGTGGTACTTGTTATAGAAAATTAAACGAAAAATTGTTGAATACGATTATTTTCAAGGGACCATACATAGATAGAAGTTAAAGCAAGTAAATATGGGCTGTTTTTGAGACTAATGCGGTCTGAGGATATTTTTATGCTCTGTCGAGTAGCAACAGCAGCTACAGATTTTTTTATGATAAGTGTACGTACGTGTACCTTCTCTAGATTTGAAGTATCTAACCTACCTTACTAAACTTATTCTGTTGTTTTTTCTTTTGAATACAAAAATATCAGTATTGCTTGGTATTTTCTTTTTCAATGCACACGTTTATTAAAGTTGAAAAGAAAACGATCACAATATTCATCGAATTCATACTAGAAACCTCTTTTCAGTCAATTTATATTCATTGGTGAATATGTATGTGTCTGTAAATGTACTTACTGTATATTTTTTTAATATTACAATCATGGTATATTTTTAAATTGCATTTTATATCTTTTCTTAATATGTTTTCTACTAACAGAATATTTAAAACTAGAGAGTATTCGTTTTGTTTTTCTCTCCGTCAAAGCTGTTTCTGATTTTAGTCACCATGAAGGAACTAGTAACACAAATGAACGTATGGAAATGTGTTCGATATTCGTGCAGGCAAGGCAGCCGTCTGAGCAAAGCGAACGGGCTTAGAGAGAACAAAGGCCTAGAAACACACACTGTCGGACAGCGCCTAACAAACTAGTGAAGTACAAAGGCCCCTAAGGTATATCCGTTTACAACGAGACTCTGTAAACAAATACATACATTCTAAGAAGAGATGTGTGAGAATTTTACTTTAAACTATTATATTGAAGAAGCAACGTTATAAGTCGTTATCGTATGCTGTTGGTAGCTTTCTCTATAACTAGAGATTACTTATCAATAAATAAACATTTACCCCCTATCTTATAATAAGTTAAAGTAGACATTATGTCCTGATTACGTATGGTAAACAAGACATAATGTCCACACTAACTTTTTATAAGATAGACCATTAATATTTAGGTATGTGTTTATTTCAGTAGTCATCACATATTGGATGCCTGCAGATGGGCGACGAAGCCGGGGCAGACCGAAAAAGCATTGGCGTAACGCCCTCGAAACATTTCACGGAGCCTGGTGGGAAGCAGCTGGTGATCGAGAGAGCTCGAAGAATATGGAAGAGACCTTTGCCCAGGAGTGGGAATGTATAGGTTAAATAAAAATATATAGGTACTGTAATTCAGTATGTACCTAACAGCTTTTAGGGTTTTCTCCATCCGAAATCGATTATTTTCAGTAAGTAGTTCCTTTAGTAGTTCTTTTAGAGAAATCTTTGATCCTTTTTTATCATAGTAGTTCCTTCAAATGTACTAAAGGAACTCTATAAGATAAATAAAGGAACTCTATAAGAACTCTAACAAGATCATTGGGCATTCATTCAATTTCTTAACCTAGACTTGACGTAAGAACATAAGCATTATAATCATCATAAAACGTACATTAAATCAGGAGGCAAATGGAAGTGGAAATATTTTGCTTACCTTTTATTTGTCTTTTATAAGAGCTTTACTTGTGTTAGCGGAATAACAAGCGTTTAACTGCCCATAAAGTCGGATTTATCACCCAGGCGACATACGGAATATCCTGTTTCGGTTTGAGGATTTACCTACGAGCATACTTACCTAAGCAAATTTACGTAGATATGGTTTTAGAATTTCTTCTAAGATTTATTTCTGTGTGGGCGCTACTTATAACAAGCAGGCTGAATTACACACCTAGTATGCAATTTTTTTTTTTACCTAAATATTTTCATTGCTATTATTTTCGATACATTTAATGACTATCCTGTTGTATTATATAATGCAGTCATTTATTTTATAAAACTAAGCAATACTCAGATTGCTGGTAGGTCGTAAAGTTGACGTACCTATAGTCCTATATATCCATCGGCTATCAGATACAATGAAAGGTAATTCTAACTATCTCGAGACATTCACTGATGATCACAATAGGGTGCTTATTGGTAGTACAGCTGTGACAAGAGATCATAGTACTCTGTACTTGACGACCGCTTGGTGATACCGCGGCAAAAAATGCGCAAACATTAGAGAATATTCATGTGTGTTAATTAATATTCATAGGGGTGCACCCGCTGCACTCGACCTACGGATCGCGGTGCCAGCCCTCAGATTACCTACAAATATGTACTTAGTTATATTGTCTCATTACATAACAATGTTTAAAATCTTACGTGGAACTTATTTGAATTAAAAATATCAAGTTAATTGGTAGGTACAAGAACATCGAAAGTCTAAATATTTGAACCAAAGCAAAGTAAGCATATTATCTTCTTCCGGCCAAGTCTTCAAACTGTCTTGTTTCAATGTGTCTCTATTTCCGATAGGATTCTATAGCACTCCATTCAAAGACACTAAATCCCATTTTTCATAAAAACAGAGCTGCCAAACTACGAGGAATGAAACATATCAACAGATCTCAAAAACGTGTTCCAACTTTTTATAGTGACCTCGATTTCGCTCGATGCACTAATAAACTGCAAGTAAACTCACATAATAATTATACATCACGATCTTTTATATAAAAAATCATAGATACAATAGTCTGAATTACGACAGTCGTATGACGGTCACCGTTATTTCAAACCCTGCCTTAAGAAAGAGTCGTTTGAATAAGCTCACCGTACGTCTTTGGCACTGCAGCCGAGCGTCTTTATGCCGCTAGGTATATTCTCTAGACACCTCGAGAACTCCACCAACTTGGAACATAATGGATTAAGTTCACCTTCGGTTTCTATAAGTTTTAAATTAATTTGTTCCAATTTTCTTGATCAGATCAAAGAGGATACCGAAAAATGTGAAATTAGTTTTTATACAAGGTTTCCAAAACCGTCACTCACGCAACGTTATACATCTTTCTTTATAAACATAACCACACAAATGCCACATTGTAACTTAAAACATAATGTACCTAGTGTATGAGTCAGTTACCTCTGCCACAGATCATATTATAATACTACACTATTCTCTGCCAATACTGTTAAAGGCAAAAGTTCCTCTGTACAAATCAACTGCGTACGTATGAATATCTGATTGCATTTCGGTGTTTTGGGAGATGCCAGACGACGACCTATTAAGTATTTACGAGTAGCAACCGCCATTGAATTAAGGTCAATCTGTAGATAAATATGCTTCAGCATTGCGGAGGTGATTCTTATTCCCTAATGTTTCTATTTTTTTCTGTCATTTATGATTTTTGTCCGTCATTTAAAAAGAAGGTATAATAAAATACAATAAAGTCGTAAATAATGAGATATTATTATTAGTAAAGAAGTGAAATTTTAAAGGTCAGTTTGATGTATACTTTTAAACAGCTTGTTCCAGATGCATTTGTATTCAAAAGTTACTTCGTCACGTTTAACTTGGACGTAAGACTTGAATTCGTTGCTATAAAGTAATCACAAAACTGCATACAAGTTTATTTGTCTAAGTACGGACAGATAGGATATTGTTCCTCTCAAATGAGCACGTGCAGTAATTTTGCACGTTTAACAAGTAGTAGGACGATATTGCTCAAGTGCACAATGTACACTTCTTGGCAGTAGTAGATATTATAGTGGTTGAACTAAGCATAGGTGGTATAAACACTGCATTGTATTGCACAACAACGCTGCAGCAAAAATATCGCCCTGGTTGGTTGGGCTACAGGCGAGCGAATTTTCAACAAATGGATTAAAAGATTTGGTCCGATTATATTCTTTTTATATTCACCCTTTTATGTTATAGTATTAGGTTATGTATACTATAAATTAACATACTAAAAACCATTTTCAATATTAATTACATACCTAAGAAGATGTAGCAACACAAAAAACATGTTATAGGACTAGCAAACAATAAAAAAATTAAATTCTGAATTTATGTTTAACTGCGTGAATATTTTGTATAGCTTTTGCTTTCACTTGTTAGTGAACGCAAGTTAATTATAACTTTATGTAAGACAGCATATTTTTACGATGTATGGAATAATAGACAAAATTATATGTAGTTTAACCCTAAAAGTTCTACTTGACACAAGTAATGAACCTGGCTTAGCTACATATGAAACTGACTAATGGGATTGCTCGTATATTCAGTTTAGAGGATGCCTGTGAGCTCTGTAGTTAGAAAAGTGTCCTGGGGCCTTATGCTCTGTTCAGCAGAGATTTTAGTCTAATAGGGGTGACGGCAAACAAACGTTTTGACAACCCTAGCAAACATTTGGACGACGGCGCTCAAAATAGTTGCATATGAAGAAATCGTTGTCAGTCGTTTTCGTAGAAAAGAAGCAAAGTCACAAACTAGTAACACCGATGATGAGGTGAATGACAAGGCAACATTGAATCCGTGAGCACACTTTTGATTTGAAATGAAAACCTCAAGCACAAGCACCTCAAGGAAAAGTGGTTGATTTTGACTCTAAATTGAGTGTCAAAGTCTATGATGAGATCTCGTGGTCGGTCAAGAGGTTGAAAGATACGAGGGTCCAAACGGAACAAAAAAAAATGCCGTACAAAAATATCACATGGGGTGTCATATTATAGGGCTTGGCTTAGACATTCCAAAACCACTTGATATTTTGGAACGACTTTTTTTTCTTTCTTTTTACTCCCTTTGGAACCTCATAACTTTTAACCCCTTGACCGATTTACTTTATTTTTCAAACCTGTAAAACTTAAGAGTACTATCCGTATACCTACTAAATTCTGTCAAGATCGGATAAGCGGTTCGAAAGATCTCGACGAACAAACATACAAAGCATTTTTGCACAAGTTGTCACTAAGATCTTTGTTCGCTTCGCTTACTCGATCAACAAATGAATGCCAAAGGCATACTTCAAAGGGTGACTAACATCAACCTGAAAATTATCAGTCACTGAAGTACCTAACGATAAATGTCTGTTATACCAATTACTCAGGATGAACACCTCGTAATCAGTCTCGGAGACAATGTCAAATTACTATTTCTGCCAAGAGTAATATTACCTACCTTCGTAAGCTTAAGAACTTAGCTCATTCATGCAGGCTAAGCTAGAACTAGAGACGTAAGGCTAAGTTTTGTATTTGCCGTGACTCAATGTCTGCGAGTTCTTTTTATTGCTAAAGTATTTGGGCTTGACCGTAGGTAAAGTACGTATAGCCACTTCATACCAGGTGTAAACAAGACCACTATGGTAAACTTGAAGGGTTAAAATAGTCACTAATATGAACAATTTTTAGTGTGAAACCATATAAGTGTTAGTGCGAAAAAAATACATTTTTGTCAAATAGGTATTTGTATTTGGTTTATAACAGCCATCCAGCTATTGCCGTCAATTCTGTAGTTTCATTTTCCTGAAGTAACCTAAAACAGCACTAAAATTTTTGCCGCTCCTTCCTCATAAACTGAAACCACAGAGACAGCTTTAATTTAGTGCTGTCCAATTAGTTTAGTTTAAAAAATGCGAGAACAGAATTGGGGCCACTACCACAATTGTATAAAATATTGTTGGGAACAGCTTTTTCATATTTTATGAGTAATTTTAAACCTCCGAAATTTCTAGAGTGGTCTTATAAAATCACATAATTAATTTTTTTTTGTCTATCTAGATAATATCTAGAGGACTATACTAAGCAAATGGTATGTTCTCGCACCCTCACGCAAAGTATCATTTTCTAATCAAGGCACACCACAATAGCTTTAATTATAACCATTTACCAACTGATAAATTCAAAGATAGTAGAACTATGACAGTAAAAAGGCGGTCGTAAAGATAAAAAAGCCTGTAATTCACGATTCGAAGATTTATGTTACAGTCGTTTGTTTTCGCGGCAATCTCGTCGGGAGGCGCTGCTAAACTGATTACGAGTTCAAATTAAGTCGTAAACTCGTAACGCTTAAGTTACTTGACTACCTACGCCTTATTAACACGCCCGTTTGTTTGGGTATATTGTGTGTAAAACTTACATAAAACGTTTAGTTGGATCTTTGCTTTAACCACTTGTTTGGTAGGTGAATAAACCTGCTATAAAATTGTGGGTTGTAAATACAGGGTGTGAAAAAAATACACCTAAAAACTTTCGACACATCTGTTACAGAGTTTCGGTGTCTCAAGTTTTATAGGTCTAAAAAATAGGTTTTAGAGGTAAATTATAGTCTATAACATAATTATATACAACCTCGGATTTAAATGACACCTCCAATACCTATAAATAACTCATAGTGTCAAGTTTTAGCGTTCCCATTTCTGATATTTTTTGATACCAAGACTAATTTTGAAATTCATAGAGACATATTTTTTATTGGAACAACACGATGTTCATACTACAAATAATGCCATTTTGTCTCCATGGCTCATATACATAAGTTTCTGCGTGCTTAAGTACACTTTCTGTTTTCGGAAGTTATTTTTTTACTCCCGGTATCACCTGAATTTTAATACAATTTCTAGAGACACACCTTCCCCGGTAAAGTGTCAAACGTTTTGGCTGGATTTCCTCAACAACTAGAGAACCAATATTACGACCCTGTATAGAAAAGAGTAGAAAATAAAGAGAAACGAATGTAGCATAGAGAGGGCAATTTATTTCCTTGTTTCTTTCTCTATTGTGTGGTTGGCGGTGGAGGTGTTGTGCTGATATTTTGTAGTGTTGTTTTAGTTAAGATAAATATTTCTTTCCCCCCATGACTTGAACTGATTCTCTTAATAAAATCTAGTAAGAATAACGGTGACTTTAATGGGATGCTAAAAAAACTCTAAATTATATTTTTACTAGATTTTATATTAGAGAATTACACTTTTGTTTTCTGTTAAAGATTGCAGATCTCTTGCATTGTAAAGAAAAAGCGATTCAGTTTTAAATTTAATCTCCTGTCCCTACTTTTATAAATTATTGTAAAACTTATTCAGTTGCAAATCAGCGCTCATAAGTAACCTCATTCATTGTTATTGTTCGTAAAACGTTTAATCGTGGTTTAACAAAGCCACCATTTATGGTCGATTACAATGAGATTAGTAGAATTACTAGTAATTAAAATGGATTTATCAAAGATCAACAAGCTCTTATACTACGATTATTATTTTTACCTGCTTGTAGTGCTGACAGGTGCCGAGTGGCGGCCATTTTGTTATTTTTTTAGTTTTATACCGCGTGCACACTATGCCCATGCTGCTGCCGGACTTATTGCCACAGCAACATCGCCTTTATTCTCATTAGAGAGCACGGGCATGAACTTGGGCCGGGAGCTGGGACAGAGGCATTATCGTGTTCACAGTATGCCCTGGCCCACTTCCCTGCCCAAGTCCCTGCCGACTGCGGCATAGTGTGAACGCAACATTAAAATTTAATTTCAAGAGCTCGTAGTTTTTGCCTTAGAAATACTTACATACATTTTTTAATCATATTTCTATATCGGGAGTGTTCTTGCACCCTATATAGAGCAACTAGCCGTCGCCCGCGGCGTTGCACGCGTTGTAGACCCTTTAGAGTGTGATTTTTCAAAATTCCTTTCTTAGTGCACCCATGTACTATATAAGGATACTACTCTCCAAATTTCATACCTCTAGGACTTATAGTTTAGGCTGTGCGTTGATTCTAAGTCAGCTTCAAAAGAGTTTTATATATTTAGAAGATTTAAAAAAAAAAATTCATTTATAGTAAATCATTGTGTAGGCTTTTACTTTAACGCCGACGAGTGAATGACGTGGATTTCGTTTTAAATTTTTAAAAATGAAATTTTGAATTAAATTAACCATTTTATTCAGGCTTAGGGCTTAAATAAAATGTTGTTTATTTCCAACAATGGAAAGCCGCAGTATTGAATGCCTCAGGCCATCGTCACGCCACGTCGGTTTATTCCCATCATCTCCACTAGTTTGTCCCACTGGGGTTACAGCCAGTATAATTATCATAGTGTATAGTATTATGATCTGTGCCATAGTATACCAGTTGGGAAAATAAATATGGCCATCTATCTCAATTGTTATTGAATTATTCCGTAGAGTGAACGCCAATTATTTTTTGGATTTTTTCCCTTTCTAGTGAGACAACCCTGGTGGGGAGGATGGAAACGTTAAGGTTAAGTTTAAAGGCTCGAGCAGACACACTGCTTGCGTAACGTAAACGCAAGCAGTGTGTGCTATCTCATACAGTTTCATACATTACAACTCAGTAACTACGCGCGTAACTGCGACGTATACACGTAAACGCATCCGGTCTGCTCGAGCCTTAAGTCGCGTGGGTCATCAATGGTTCTGCCGCTCTAATGTGTACCTTTGAAATGGTTTCACGTTTACTATGTGACATCATTGAAATGTCATTTCCACACATTTTGATTACATAGTATGTAGAATGACTTTGCTAGAGGAACTGAATTGACTTCGGCGCGCTTCTGACAGAAAACTGTCTACAGAAAATGTTATAATAACAAAATCGTATTTTCAAATCTTTATTGCATCGTTGAGACATGAAATTGAAATAAATATTGCTTCGCTTGGAGTTACCTATCGAGTTTACGTGTACTTTGGAAACCGCAGTTTTACAAATTTCTACGGTACTCAAAACATTTTTCTTTTTTTTTTTGGGAATTGATTAATGGAGCAAATTAAAAATCTTTTGCAATATTTTGAAATTTAACTTAGTGCTCTAAAACTGCCAGACAAATTAAATTCGACGGCTGACTGAAATATATTTTACAGTTCTTGAATTGGTATCATCGCCATACTAAATCGAGTTTCAAATTAGTTTTTACCTTCCTCCTTCCCACATTGAAGTTGGTAGAGACAGTATTGCAACATGCAACAAAGTCACGGGAAAATGTGATTCGATTTGAAGCGCTGCTTTTGGTGCATATTTTTTACATTTTCTGACAACCCTATATTCTACATAATGCGAATTAGGTATAAAAAATATTCAGCACATAAGTAAGTAAGACAAATAAAAATTCTTCGATTAGGCACAGTACATTAAATAAAACCAATCATTCCCAGTTTTTTCTATACCGAGAAATTCTATGCTCGTTTCTGCTCACTGTTGTCTTCTAACTACCGATGAGGTCAAAGCCACGCATATGTTATGCTTGTTACATAATATGCTTAAATTTTTCGCAAATCTGGGCATGCGCCAGATGGTGAATAATTTGCCTTATCATGTCCTTATCATGTTTGAGCTAACCAAGGCTGTGGCTAATTTAAATACTTTCGTTTTAATTTTGCTTCTTTACCCGTCATTTTACGTTAAACTTTTTATAAGAAACCAATACATTTAAGTACTCCTGCCTTTATTGTTACTACTACAATTACAATGTACGGTCCAAATATAAAAGGAAGGTAATACGAGCATCATGTTTAATACCTAAGAGCATAGAGTAAAACTAGTAATGAAACTGCTAAAATACTCATACCGACGACATCCGAATAGATGTGGCTCCCTAGGCATATCATATGATGGATACAGAGGACATTTGTTTAAGAGTTAAAGCCCAATTACACCATACCATTTTCTTGCACGTGCCAGTGCAATAATTGAATGCAATAGTTAAGAGCGCCATAATTGACGTTCAAGAATTGTAAGCAACACGCGGGTATATTAAACAAAGTTGAATGCAATTATTGACCAAGGAAAGTTTTGAACCAAAACTTGTCTACCAGATCAAAAATGTTACGTGTTGTTTACACCATGCAATTAATTTATTGCATTCAACTATTGCACTGGTATGTACAAGAAAATAGTATGGTGTAATTGGGCCTTTACGTTCTATACTGTGCATTTTACTTATTCTATGGTAATAGTTCGAGAAGCGTTTTCAGATAAGCGCTGGGTTCTTCACGTAAAGTGTCTATTTAAGTGGACCCTGCTTTCGAAGGCCCGATGTTATTGCCCCTAGGAATTTATTAACTACCCCTTATTGTTTCTGTTTCATAGTGTTGGTAGATTACACGGTAATTGGTTTTATTTTACGATTTTCTTACCTGCTCCGTGTAACTGATCAGCGTCAGTTTTTATAGAGAACAAAGTATCCTCGTCGATACTTTGTTGTTATTATTTTGAGGAGCTTTGAATTGCGCAGTCCTAAGTTAGGTATGATCTGACTTCATTTTTATCGAACTCAATTTCTTTACAGTACTTAAACACTGACATAAACAGTGTACTTTTATAAAAAAATCGATGAATGTGCTATAGGCGTCTATATCACATCACTGGTTAAGTACCTATACAAGTCAAGGCATCGGGGTATGGGTGTAATAATTGCTTATGTAAAATCATAAAGGGTACTTTGGTAGATGCGACCGCACCGCCGCCAGAACAAAGGACTGCCACCTTTTGTAGCCGGAACAACCTTTATTAGAAACCCTCTTTGAAAGTTTCATAATTTCACAAACATTTATTTTATAATCTCTTAAAAACTAAGGCTACACATTTTTTAAAGTTAAGAGAAAACTACTGGCTCTTTAGCTTGTTCGTTGGGCTTACTTATACTTAGTTTTAATTCTTTAGATCGCCTTTTGGCCTTTACAAGGCCAAAAGGCCCAAGTTGCCCAAGTTTCAAAAAGTTACTTGTTCTACGTTTAGGGTGATTATTAGAAGTGCGATATTAACTGTATAGGAAGCCAAATAAAAATATTAGATTTGTAAAATAATCGCGTTCTTGGGCCCCTCGTTAAATCCTATGCCTGCAATTAAGGAAGATGCTTCTAGATCGCTGCTGAAATAGATATAGCTGGTTCACTTTATACACACGCATTCATGATAACTTCAAAATATTATGACGAATTAGTTATGGGACCTGCGACATAAAATTCGTGTACCAATGAATAAGTCAAATTGATCTTGGTATATAACGTTTGTATGTCCTCTGCAGTGTGAAATCTGTAATCCCAAGCTCGCCGTTATTCTACATAAGAAATTGGTTAGTAGATAATTCTACTAGTATAAGTTAGTGGCCAACTACGGTGAGGGAGTTTTTAAGCTGCCTTAAGGCCCTATTCTCATCATCAATCATCATCATCATCAATATACATAAAACTCTTTTGAAGCTAACAGAGAATCAACGCACAGCCTAAACCATAAGTCCTAGAGATATGAAATTTGGGGGGTAGTATCCTTATATAGTGTAGGGGTGCACTAAGAAAGGAATTTTGAAACGTCACACTCTAAAAGGTAGATCGCGAGCAACGCCGCGGGCGATGGCTAGTAGTATATATAGTAGTTAACAGTGTTCTCTATAATGGGTTTATTGTATAAATTTTGATAAAATAAAATAAAAAGTTATTTGTATATATTCATTGATTGTTGTTTAGAAATAAATAAAACATCTAGTACTGGCAACACAAAATGTCAAAAGTAAAAATGTAAAAAAAAAAACTTTTCCCTTCCGTTATGTACGAATCAACTGTAACAACGTGCAATTTTAGAAAATTACTTTAAATAATATAAAATACAGTCCATTTGCAAAGTTTCAACGCCTTTTATTAAACATAGGCGTTTGTGGTCCTCCGATCCTACTCTGTGCGTGTTGTGCGGGACAAAAACGGTGTTTTTGTGCGATTTTCGTGTGCTCGGAGCCATCGTTCGAGTGCGGCCGCGGAACTTTGTGCGAGCTATTCTCGCACAAAACGGCAAGAAAACGTGTAAAACCTGCTTACGTACGGAGAATCATCAAAAATAAGAAGAAATTTGCTGTGTAAAGTGCAATTTGCAAGCTATGATTGCATCATAATTTTGTTGATACCGGCATTTTTTATTCTCATAGAAACGAGAATCCATTTTGTTTTTCATTTCATTGGATTTACCTTGCATTGCTGTTGGTGAGATTGTGTTGGCCCCATTGATCAAGCAAGCCTTCACTCGCCGTACCAACTTGGCACCAAGCAACAGCTGTCAAACTATCAGCTGTCAGTGGTGCTTGCAAAACGTCAACTTCGAAACTTCAATTCAGTCTACCGGGCATCAGTTCGTTCTTCAGTCTTCAGTCACAACTTTGGTCACAACATTACGCTTCATTCAGTCCAGTCCATCAAAAACAAACACGGGGTTTGTTTACGTTACCGGCGGCGGCGTTGGCGCAGTTATTTCGACTTCAACGAGTTTTCTTCGTGTTTTCGACCGCGATTTCTGCCATCTATTGCAGTAAAAGTGCTTGTGCTAGTGCAGTGAAGTGTTAGCGGCTAGATTTAAGTAGTGCGGTACGTAATCAATGATGGAGACGTTGAAGAAACTCAGGCTTTCGCGCGGACAATTGAAAGGTACTGTGACTCGCATTGAAAACTTTATTAGTGACCCTATAAACATTGCTGCTTCTAGCACTGAAATGCTAGAGGCCCGTAAAGAAAAATTGATCATGACTTTTAAAGAATATGAGGTAGTTCAGTTAGACATTTTGTCACTTGATCCAAATGATTCTGAGGATGTATCTACACTAGAGAATAAATACTTTTCAGTGATTTCAAAATTAAATGCTGCCCTGAAGAGCTTAAACACAAATGAGGTACGAACATGTAGCAATGTTTCCAATTCAAAACTGCCGCATCTAGATATCCCAATATTTAGTGGTAAAGACTACACAAAGTATACCTCATTCATGGATTTGTTCACTGCAGTTATTGATAACAATAGTTCACTCTCAGATGTGCAAAAGCTTTTTTATCTGAGGAAGTTTTTAACAGAAGATGCACTAGCTGTTGTTGTTAATTTACCTCTAGTCAATCAATCATATAAAGAAGCTCTGGTACTACTAAAGAAGCGTTTTGATAATAAAGCAAGGTTAATCTCTAATCACATAAATGTAATTCTGGAATTGCCGTCTATGCAGAAGGGCACTGCCACTGCTATAAGGGCATTTATATCGCAAGTGCAACAACAGTTGCATGCATTAAAAAACTTAGAGCAGCCCATACATAATTGGGATATGCTGTTAATCACTCTTTTGACTAAAAAGTTAGATCAGTATACTTGTCGTGCATACCAACTGGATAGGAATTTAGAAGTACTTCCAACAATGGAAGAGTTCATGTCCTTTTTGGAAAAGCGTGCTATAGCGCTTGAAGATAGTACAGAATCTAAAAAGTCAAACATTCAAAACAAGGTGAGCAATGTTGTCACCAAAAACAAAAATAAAAGTACCTACCAATGTTTGTACTGCGATGGGACAGATCATGCAATGTATGTCTGCCCTAGTTTTAAAACGGCTCCTATAGAAGACCGTACCAAATTTGTCGAAAGTAAAAAGTTGTGCACTATATGCTTAAAAAATCACACCGGTAAGTGTAGATTCAATTTTACTTGTAAAGTCTGTAGAGCAGGTCACAATACTCTCCTGCATAAAGACGCTATTCCAGCTGCTGAACAGTCAGTCAGCTTGCATTCACATGATGCTTCAGTAAATGTCTTACTACCTACTATCCGGGTAAAATTAATAAACAAACATGGCTCTGACATTTATGTCAGAGCACTCCTAGACTCTGCAAGCCAAGTTTCCTTCATAACAACAGGGCTTGTGCAGAGATTGGGTCTACAAACAAAGCAACAAACTAGTAATATAGTTGGAATTGGAAGTAGGAATCAAAGGATAAATAAATGTGTTGATTTAACCATACACTCTCCAGTGAATAATATAAAATTAAATGTTAAATGCAATGTTGTCGATTCCATCACATCCAATCTGCCCCAGCATTCTTTTGATATATCGAAGCTAAAAATTCCAAAAAACATCAATTTGGCTGATGAAAACTTTAATGTCACTGATGTAATATCTGTGCTTCTTAGTGCTGAGATATATTTCAACATTTTGCTGCCAAATGGACAGATTAAAATTGAAAATGGCCCTGTATTGCAAAATACCATGTTCGGGTACACACTTGCAGGTAACATTCCTTCTGAAAGCATTTTGCATTACAAAAATAATCAGTTTGAAAGTAGGGTCGCCAATCTTGCCATCTTCAATAGCAATAAATTAGAGGAGGTGATGGAACAGTTCTGGCTAGCTGAGACTATACCTCAACCTGCAACCAAGCAAAGTTCACAAGAATTTAAAAAGACTGAAAGTTGCTTTAACGACTCTGTACAACTTCAAAATAAAAAGTTTATTGTCAAAATGCCATTAATGGCCAAGAAAGCAGAGTTGCAGCTTGGGGACTCATTCTCAGTAGCTCTTCAAAGATTTTTGACACTGGAGAGAAAATTTAAAAAGAATACTATGTATCTAGAAAAATATAAAAAGTTCATTGATGAATATCTAGAGTTGGGGCATGGTAAAATTGTTGACATTGGAGACTACAATGTTCAAGATGGGTCCACATACTTTTTGGCCCATCATGCAGTTTTTAATGAGGAAAGCTTGACTACCAAATTGAGGGTGGTTTTTGATGGCAGCATGAAATCTAGATCAGGGGTTTCACTGAATGATGTTATGTTGAACGGTCCAGTAGTCCAAAGTGAACTTCTTGATATACTCATTTTGTGGCGAACGTATATCTACACACTTATTTGCGACATTCAAAAAATGTTTAGATCCGTGATCATAGATCCTGCTCAATTGAGCCTTCAAAATATACTTTGGCGTGACAACCCTCAAGGACCCATTTGCTGTATACAACTGCAGACTGTTACTTACGGTTTGAAGGCTTCCACCTTCTTGGCAACACGGTGTTTAATTGAATTGGCCAACAGATATGGTGCTTCATATCCTCTTGCAGCCCAGGCCATGCACACAAATACCTACGTTGATGATGTCATAGGTGGGTCGGACAGTTTGGAGCAGCTCCAGCAGCTTAAAACTCAGTTAATTGATTTACTGGAAAAAGGTAGCTTTGTTCTTCATAAGTGGTGTTCCAATAGTCCCCAACTTCTTGATGACCTTCCAAAGGAAGTCAAATATTTTGAAAAACTTGATATAAACAAAAATAATATTATAAAAACACTAGGTCTGAAATGCGATGTTTTGCTGGATCAGCTTAGTTTTACAGCTCCATCAGTTGACAAAAAAGAGGTCAACACCAAAAGACAGGTGTTGAGTTTCATAGGAAAAATGTTCGATCCATTAGGACTAATAGGTCCAATCATAGTCACAGCAAAACTGTTCATGCAAAAATTGTGGTCATTAAAAATTGACTGGGACTCTATAATGCCCCATGAACAGCTCTACCTTTGGGAGAAATATTTAGATAATTTAAATTCAATGGGTACCATTAATATTCCACGATGTGTAAATTCTATTGGCAAAGTATATGTAGAGCTGGTAGGATATGCTGATGCTTCTTTCAAAGCAATAGGCTGCTGCTTATATCTGAGAATCGTTAATGCTGATGGAACGGTTTTTGTAAACCTTTTGTGTTCCAAGTCACGGGTTGCTCCATTGAATAAAACTATAACCATACCAAAACTTGAACTGAATAGTGCTCTTCTTCTCTCAGAGCTTACATGTAGAGTCAGAAAAGTTTTAAAAGATAGAGTTTCAATGAAATCATTTTTGTATAGTGATTCACAAATTGTACTAGCTTGGATAAAATCAAATAATTTAAAGTCAAATCCATACGTCTCCAAGCGTGTCAACCAAATCAGACAATTGAACAAAGATGTCAGTTGGCATTATGTCAACACAGCTGATAATCCAGCTGATCTATTGTCTAGAGGTTGTGATCCACAAAAGTTGCAGTCCAATGACCTCTGGTGGCATGGTCCGAAAGACCTTTCAAAAGTGGACTTTACATACTCTATTACAGAGGCCAAATTGCCCATTCCCCTTGATGACATTGGTCAGGTTGATCCAGTTGTAAACAGCTGCAATGAAAATTCTTCTCAGAAAAATATATTTTCTAAAACCTTTTTTGAAAGGTTCTCTGATATTAACAGGCTTCAAAGGGTAGTAGCTTATATTTTGCGTTTTCGCAATAATTCAAATAAAAATAATGTGAGATTAGTTGGTGTTCTAACTCCAAAAGAACTCCATAATGCACTCTTGGTCATCATACGCTGCACTCAAGAAAGCTATTTTTCAAATGAGATTAATTTGCTCAAGAGCAACTCTCCCATAAAGTCAGGCTTAGCCAGCTTACACCCTTTCATTGATAGTGATGCTTTAGTTCGTGTAGGTGGTCGTCTTCAAAATGCTACAGACATCCCATATGATAAAAAGCATCCTGTAATTTTGCCTAAAAGCTGTCATGTCACACAAATTATAATCCACAAGGAGCACCTACGCTTGCTACATGCTGGTGCAAAATTGGTTATAGGCTCTCTTTCTCAGAGGTTTTGGATCATTAGTGCCATTCGTGAAGTCAAGAAGGTGGTTAACCGCTGCATTAAATGTGCACGATTGAAGGCTGCAGCTGCTGTACAGCTCATGGGTTCTCTACCACAGGAGAGATTGACCGCTGTGAGACCATTTCACATAGTAGGCGTGGACTTCTGTGGACCTTTCAATATAAAGGTATCAAGGCTCAGGAAACCTCTCATAACAAAAGGGTATATTGCTTTGTTTGTATGCTTTGCGACAAAAGCCATCCACGTAGAGTTAGTCAGCGACCTCACCACAGAAGCATTTTTGGCATGCCTCAAACGTTTTATCGCCCGGCGCGGAATGCCTGTCACGATATTCTGTGACAACGCAAAAACCTTTAAGGGTACTGAAAATGAACTTAATAAATTGTATGACCTATTTAATTCTAAAAAACATGTAGATGAAGTTCAGAACTATTGTGTACCTAACTATATTAAATTTAAATTCATACCTAGCTATTCTCCTGAATTTGGAGGACTATGGGAGGCAGGTGTAAAGAGCTTAAAACATCATCTCAAAAGAATTGTTGGCAATATCGCTTTAACATTTGAGGCTCTTTATACCATTGTAGTCGAGATTGAAGCTGTTCTTAATTCAAGGCCACTGTTGCCATTAAGTGCAGACATTTCCAATTTCGATTACCTCTCTCCTGGTCATTTTATAATAGGTACAGCTATGACTGCTTTTCCTGAAGCAGATCACTCAGATGTCCCTATTAATAGACTTAGGTTTTGGAACATGTTAACTAAAATAAAACAAGACTTTTGGTCTGTCTGGTCGAGAGACTATCTCACCCAGTTACAGAGCAGACCCAAATGGAAACAAGTCCATCCCAATCTTAAAGAAGGTGACCTTGTCATTGTACGTAGTGACAGCACTGCACCCTTAACTTGGCCAATGGCAAGAATTGACAAGATAGTCCCTGGACCAGACGGTCAGGTCAGAGTAGCCCATATTAGAATGGCTAACAATAAATTGTACACAAGATCTCTTCGAAAACTGTGTCCATTGCCACTTGCTTAAAGCTTGTTTTACCAAAGATCTTGCCTTGGATAAACTATAAGATAAATAATAAAATTGTTACTACTTTAACTTAAGATATTAAACTTACTTAATTTTTTTATAATGTTACTGATAAAATATTTAACTTTAGATATCATTGAGCCATAAGTAAAGCCATGAAAATAAACTTAATAATATTTAAAATTGCCATTGAAAATCTTTTAAGAAATAGGAAAATATAAAATAACTAAACTGTAAAATAATACAAACTCATATATTAAAATACTTTATTGTTTGCTGTAGATTATTCCTTAAAATTGTTATTTACATTCTTAAAAACTTATATTTCTGTTTCACCGGCCCCGGCCCAACTATGTTTAGAAATAAATAAAACATCTAGTACTGGCAACACAAAATGTCAAAAGTAAAAATGTAAAAAAAAAACTTTTCCCTTCCGTTATGTACGAATCAACTGTAACAACGTGCAATTTTAGAAAATTACTTTAAATAATATAAAATACAGTCCATTTGCAAAGTTTCAACGCCTTTTATTAAACATAAGTTCATTAATAAGTTCATTGTATATTAATTTTAAAATTTATTTCCAGAGATACTAAGCTGCGTCAGTTTTGGACTGTGCCTGAGTGGAACGGTAAACTGATTATACTTAAAATGAAGCTGTAACACCCGCCATTATCTACCTCATTTGCATAAATAAATGTTATTTTCGAAGGAAAATGTTTATTTCCGTTGCGGAGTCGAATACTTCAAATGCTTACAGCGCGCGGGAATCAATTTAAAAAGCTTTCTGTCATTAAAAGCATTTGTCACTGTCACTATGAAGTATATTACGTAATGAGGCTCTCATTTTGAACACTATTTTGTAACTATGCACAGTGCGGTCGGCGAATCTTTCAATCGTAAAATTTGTGATACACGAAGCCAATTTAGTTTACCTCCACTACTCATCAAAACGCCTATCTTTGCGATCGCCAAAATCTGCTGACTGTAATATTAATATTGTATGGCATCTTAGATATACCTAAGCGAAAAACAATTTGCACTTTATTTACATGTAACATAATGTCAGTGTTTGACGTAGATTTACGATATACAGGGTGTTACCAGACCACTTCCGAAAACGAAAGGGGGAGCTACAGCACACCAAAACCCAACCAAAAAAAAATCAGTTATCCTGAAAAATAATTATAGCCGGAGAAAACAATGTTTAAAGATTTGTATTTATTTCGCCAGCCCGCAATGTACGCATTCACGTAGGTAAGGTCGAGGCGTAGTACTATTATTTATTCTGTGTCGTAAGTGCCTACTAACGTAGGTCGCTCGCACGTCGCGTACTTGAATGACCCGCGATGAACTCTCAGCTGTTCATGCTGTAGTAGACGTAATCTGCGTGCTGCGTGTATATTGCTGCTTTATTTATTTTTTTGCTTTTTTAAATGAGATAATTAGGTAGATATGTCTTATTATGTTGTACTGTGTGTATGTAACTAGAAAAAAAATTAAAAAGAGATAGTCAAGTCAATTTTTTTTTTCGCGATTTTTTTCGCTTAATGTTTTCAGTATTATGGTCTGATTGGAACCTCCAAGTTTTCGGAAGTGGTCTGGTAACACCCTGTATGTTTAGCCATTTCCATGTACAAACTTCCTGCGAACTCCACGATGTCGTCAGTCCATCGGCCGAGGGTCATCGCAATATCACATCAATAATGTGTTATCCGCTATTAAAACCGCAGAATTACTTTAATTGCAACATTTTAAACACCTGGTACACGCCATTAAGTGACCCCAATACAAAAGAGAGAGAGAGCATTAACTCGTACAATACGCTTACGCGAGCAAATCCGCGGTTTTCGCATTACATCCATTTGTTATGCTGTGCTGTGCCGCGTTGTGCCACTAACGATATTATAAGCGTGATTTGGTGCTAATTCGGCGCTAACTGTACGCTCACAACAGTATCTCGATGCAAATAACGCATTTTTGTTACGTTTCAGCATTACCTGCTTTATTAATAGCTTTTGATTATTTATGCTTATTTATAAGCTGGAGTTGAAAGTTATTTTATGTTTTAGCTCATTCAATATTGTTTAAAATATAACGCCTCTCGCATATTCATGTGATGGTTCACCAGCAATAAAGTAACATCGAGTCCAAAAAAAAAAGGCGATCTACAAGGCAGAAAGGATGAACGACACGACAGCAAAGCTGCGGGTATTCATACCACGCGTATCTACTTGCGGGCGATCTAGGTTCATACCATAAGTACAATGTATAAAGGGTTATCTAAAACAAGTGATTTACAACGCTATACCTAATCTATCACTTGAACTGTGGTTCTAACTACAAGTTTCGGAAATGCAAGGGCTTTAATGCCAAACCATTTGGACTGTAGCTGTTAACATATTGGACCCACCCGCTGCCGACGCAATAGTTTCGAAACAGAAGGATTGACTTTTGGTAGCTTTAGTTATTAAAGTTGGTTATACCACACAGTTTATAATACTAGCTTGCACCCCTTTACAGCTGTTACCCCCCCTACTCCCTTCCCCACGTAAGCTAATGTGTCAGCAAGCTAAATTCGAATTAGCGTTAGTTAATCGACTTTAGAGATGCGAACTCCGTAATACGTGCTAAGCGTTTTGGCTAAACTGATATTAATCTTGATTTGAACTGGTAATTTTAATCGGGTTTATTTTCTTTCTCGGCGTACAAATAGGCCTAAAATAGTAGCTGTAAGATAATTATTTAGCTGTAAGATTGTTTGCATGGTGAGTATTTAGAGAGAAAATATTTTATTCCGTACCAGTTTTGAGGTTACTTGTTAATTCAGTTTCACGAATCGGTTCAAATGAATACCACAGAATTATGTTTGTAATCATATTTCTACGTACAGTATAAATCGAACAACAATATCCTCATTGATCTTGAATATACATATTACTGAAGAGACCAAGAAGATATTGTAAAATGACGTTGGAAGAGATGTGTTAGACCTTCGCAAGTAATAAATCACAATTGTTGCAAAAACCATAAACCAGGAAGTTAGAGTGACTTACTTTTCTTTTCTTGAATCGTGTGCACCGTAGCACACGATTCAAGAAAAGAAAAGTAAGTCACTTAAGTTATGATTCATAATGGAAAATAGCAGCTTAGTACATTTATAGAATCCAATCGCGAGAAAGATTAATGGAAGTCACGCGAAATAAGGAAAAAGCGTACCCATTCTGGGAGTAGCTCCCTTGAAGTGGTAATTGATTGTAGCTTGTCAACAATACCGAGGGCTTGCTTTTCTTTTCAGTGACCTTTAAAAATAAAAGCAAAAACCGGTACGCATTCAGAACACCAGCTCCGTCCGTCTCGTCTCAAAACTCTTTGATGCTTGTCGAGTATTTAAGTGAGTGCTTAAGATAAGAGCGTGTTCTCAGATCACTCGCCGAGGTCGCTCCCGATTAATGGCATTGCTGTTTCTCAGATGTATAGCTCTTGAGTCTACCTTTGTGGAGTCTGGTGCTCGAGGCGCCATTCTTTAAAAGTGTAATCTTAACTTTACACCGAAATACTTGAATTTGCCCTCACCGTACCGATAAGCCCTCAAAAATTTATTCAGGGATAGAAGTTGAATAACATTATTGATGATTTGAAAATAACATTTAACTGCGATAGAGAAACCCGCTTTGGTTTTTAGAACATTCCAAGAAAGTTTCGACCATTTATCTTGAATTGTCTGGCTATGATTTCTAGGTATTATTTATTTTCAGACCCTGATTCAATTCATTGGTTTTTCTGGAATTATATTTCTATTTATTATTGAACAATTATTATTATAATTTTATTATGATTATTTTATTATTGTTTATTGAACGATCTTATCAAAGTGACGATTCTACGTCTGCGAGAAAAAACGTAATTATTTCAGCAGCACATATTTCACTGGTTTTTTATGCTGCTAAAGCAAAAGTATCTACAAAATAAACACAAAAAGGACAAAACATAAACATAAAGGATGTGTTTGTTTAGAATCACAATACCTTCGGCCAACCTCACCCAGGCTTAAACATAGTAAAATATCATGCGTCTTACTCAACGTGTCAAAGTATAGCGTCGTTTAATTGAATCAAACGGTCACATGAAAATAAAATGCAGTTTAAGATTTATAGGGACCATATTTTTTTCCACTTCATAATAAATCATCGATGAACCCGTTATGCAAATCCCGGCTTAATAAAAAATCGTGTTTACCAAAACTAAAGTGTAGGCTCGACGTTCACACTCCAGTGATAATCCAGACATCGAGATAAATAACGGATGGGTTCACAAAAAGGAAGTATTTACACGAGCGAAACTGTATTTATTTTGTTTTTACAAAAAACTAGAGGAAAGATGTTTCTCATGACTGTGTCAGAGCCATTGCCTAAACTACCTAGTACTAAAACTCATAGAGGATCATTTAGATTATTTAGATGCATAAATCGGATACTCAAAGTCAACGTCAAAATACGCGCATCACTATGCATCTCATAAAGTTTTGTGTGCCTCTTTGTAAATAACTTTATTGAACAAAAGCAATTTCGTACCAAGTTGCTTTCAATTGATTAAAAAATTGCTACTTTCATTTTTAGAGTAGATTTCTGATACGATTTCAGAAGTTTATCCACAGTAATATGAAAAATTCGCAAGGAAAATACCGCTCGTGTGTCTGAGCCCTAACGGATGGGCTCACAAAAGGAGTGCCAAACACAATAGAGCTCTCTGTTGGAGCGGCTGACAGGCGTAGACCATCGCCTTTGTAGGCAGTTTACATGCTTTGCGCAGTACTCGAAGGGCACATTGGTTTATTTTCCAGCCTGAGAGTACATCCGCTTTGGGTACCGACCCAGGATCAATGACTCTCGGATAGAACATTTACACACTGGCTGATACCAATACACGATACCGACAGGCGTCACAGTTTAGTGGTGTGCTCTGCCTTCTGTGCTGTGGGTCGTGTGTTCGATCTCCACTGAGAATAAACATTTATGTGTGGCAAACAAGACAACCATATTTACTTATTATTAGGTATAGATGTATTCTATCAACAATCCAGTTCACAGTACAATACAAGCTTTGCATTGTTTGGGATTAGAGAGCGTTGTGTGAAATGTTCATGAATATTTTATTTATCTATGTCGAGGCTCTAAAAAATACCGATGTCGGCGCCGATACCGTGTGGTATTAAGTCGCGATTTTTATCGAGGTGAAGCGTGTAGTACCTACTAAATGTATGTCAGTTTTCGTTTAAGGTGTCGTATCTATGTCGTGTCGGTGCGTGTTAAAATTGTCATAGCTAGAGTGTTCAGTTGTATTGTGTGCACCTATACACTAATCAACTTCATTTGGAATGGAACGTTTCGTGTATCGTTTAGCTTGTGAATATGAAATGGAGTTAGAATAACGTCGTCTGTGATGTGTTGTATGTGAATGTCTGTGATGAATACTTGAAATAAACGTTTAAAACGTTTGAACTGATTGTAGATTTTTTTTTTATAATTAATTGTGAAAATAAACGACACCGATAAATAATTTGTTTCAATATTAGCGCAGTTACAATAACCATGTAAATATTACTATAGTGATTTCATTTTGTTTATCAAATATTTCATTTGTTGTTGTAATTGTTTTTTTTTATACTAACCTTTTTTGGTAACAAGCGAATTCACATATTATTACAATAGATACAGTAATTTACTAAAGAATATTATTTTGTCTTCCACGGCGCGTTTCTTACACGATCAATGTCTGTAGACATCCACATACATTAAAAAACTTGTGGCGTTTTTAACATGACTTTTTAAATGTGCATTTTTGCATTGTAAAGGAGTTTACCCTTGATAAACCAAAATTCTACTAAAAACTGAAATAAAACTTTCCTTTTTTAACTATATAACAAATAAGGGCTTCACAAATAGAAACAAACTTTTTCATATCTAATTTATTGCTATGAGCTCGTACCAAGACACTCTAACATGCGCCACTGTGTGAAAGCCTTTTTATTTCGGCACATTAGTAATTAAGATACGTACAAGACACGCACGATACACACCAATAGATATATTACAGTACTACAACAGCCTATAATTGCCAGAGAGCATTATGTAAGCTTAACCAGAAAATATACCGTCATTTCATAATACTGTGGCTCTTTGTGGATGCTGGGGCAGTAAGGTTTTATTGCTTGAACGGATTGGCGGTGAGTTGATTTATTTGTTGGTACTTTTTAAAACAATGTGTTTGGTACACATTATGTAGGTATCAAAAACCACACTTTTTTACTTTTGAAAAAACAAAACGCTTCATTTATTCGCACAACGACGCCCGCGAATGTACGTAACATGCAAGTTATCGCACGCCGTGCGATTTCATTTAAATTAAACAAAGAGTTTACTACCCAAAAGTTCCTTGTTAAAAAAATAAAGTGATCTGACCTTTTTATTAAATCAGTTTAAAAAAAAAGATGAATTAAGGACCAATGAAAACTCTGAGCAAAACCAAAAAGGAAAGAAACATCAACAGAAAAAAGAACGTTCAGTTTTACTGTATACTTACGTTACTAAAAAAACTTTAAAATCTTTTCGAAGCTATTATTCAAGACCGAGGTCGGAGTCACCCACCACGACATAGATGGTGTCAAGCAGTAATTTAAGCGCTCATTACTGTGTCCCGGCTTAGAATGTCGTGTAACTTCTATTTATTGGCTATCCCGCTTAGCCTTAATGGCTTTAAATTACAAACCATTGCATCTTACGTCCGTATCTTTAGTCGTTACTCATGAAAAATCACTTAACAAAGTTTGACAGCAATAACGTGATTTTAATATGTTGAGAAGAACATGGTTAAGGCGTAGAAGTGGGTTTGGCTCAAAAAAAATCTACTATAGACTTTTAAAATAAATAGATGACTTCACAAATGCATTGGGTGAATGACATTGCACACTCTTAAATAAAAAAAAAACAAGAAGCAGTCAGTACTTTACAAAAAATAAAAACAGGAACAGCTCTAACTTTCCTCGCTTTAAAACACAAAGGAGACACAATAATCTTGTTCCGGCTCCAAATAGTAGCATCTTGGATTTCCACTGCGCTTTCGCGGTATTATCAAAGTGGGAGCCGAGTGGCTATACAACGGTGCACGTAACCCTTTAGTTTTACAAACTCATGAATATTCGCTTACATGTATTCTGTGTTCATTTACATGATAGCAACCGCATTCGGTGCAGTGACTCGTGCATGCCGCCAGTTTGTGCTCAGCTTTATGTTGACATTCAAACTTGAAGTAGACTATAGGTACCTAACTACTGTGATGGCGTGTGATATCGTGTCTTGCACCACATTAGTAGATGATGTGCTTCGAAATCTTACGTGTACTTTCATCTACATCTTCCGTCTTTTCAACCCCGAATTGAAAATGCAAGAGGTGTTACAGTGTAACAGTTTATTAAATTATAGTCTGTACCCACACAGACTGACCGAACGAAAGCAAGCGAAGGATAGTGAGGGCCTTAGTCGATGGTGAATGGGATGGGATAGGTCGGATTGAATGCAAGATTCAGTCTACATCCAATCATTCATTTGTACTGTCCATCTAACTGAAAAAAAAACTGTCACCGATCTATCGAAATGGACTATCACTACTTGTCGCGGTACGAACACACTATAAAATAATCAATACTCAAGATGAATCTCGCTACGAGTAAATTAATGAAAAGGAATTCAGAAGGAAAGTAAACATGAACATTCTTCGTCGCACAACGTGCACATTGACCGTTACGACAGAAAGCGCTTCAACACATCCCGATCCCCTTTCTACTTCAACCTTCTTCTTCTTCTCTTCAATAATGGCCTGTGTCCGTCATTTCGACAGACAATTTTGCCAATGTCAAGTGTTAAAATTGTAATAAATAAGTCAAGTCAAGTCATTTGTCAAATCGGCTGTCGTTTGTTTTGAAAAGAAAATGGTGGATTTTCTCTTCAAAACCTAACACGAATTTTCACATTCAGAAAAACCACTTTACACACATTTATTCCAATGGCTCACACTTTATGTTACGACCTAAGTATTATTGGTTAAAATTCCACCAAAATTAAACAACAATACTCACAATAACACAAGAAAAACTATTGAAATAAAAATGCTGTGTCGTTCCAAAAAATGACAAAACTCGTGTCCTACTTCAACCTTTCTGTTGACTTTACGTAGCACCTCTGACGGATTTCAAGTAGGAGGATGTTTCAAACGGGGGGACGTTTATCAAAGTGAGACGTGTCAGGGAAACTTTTTAATTTATAGTAAAGGTTGAGTAACGCTATAGCTGGAATGGGTGGCTTAAGTGGCACATAATACTTACTAAATAGGGCACAAGGCCATTTTAATTAATTTATGAGTAATGCTTTTTCACATCCCGAAACAACCATCTACCATATTTAGAGCTTATTATTCTCATCGCATGTTTGTAGAGTCCCAAGGTACTTTTGTGGTAATTTTTTATGTAGACTTTAAATAGCACCAGGGCATACCTGACTAAGTTGGTTTTTAGATACTGTAAAACTTATTTTTGTGTACAAAATGTTAAAATATACAAATTTTTTTTTTAATCATAAACCTGTAGGTGGCGTGTATGTGAATTGATTTCTGATCTTCACGGCCGTGGCTTGCAAAAGTAATAAGAGTTGGACCATTAGTTGAATCCAATAAGTACCCACGCAGGTTTTTTTTTTACGTTATTTATGTAGACATGTTGTCGGCTTATAAAGCTTTTCCCTGTAGGAAAATAACCAATGATTTCTTTTATAAAAATCAGTTTTTCTTAGATTTGCTAGTTTTATTTTGCTTGAGGTATTTACTGCTAGCCTCCTATTTCTAGATGATAAACGGTTTTTTCTATATTTTTATTGATCTACTACACCTAAGGACCATCATTTCAAAACGTAAAAATTTTGGCACTTTCGAAATGTCATGTTTTTCAATGTCACTAGTGTTTGTCGTGCATTGCAGATTAGCACTCTAACCCTTCCCAGAGATCGTTGATCAAGCCGGAAATATGTTCACGCCCTCATCTGAATAGAATTGTACCATTCAATTTTCAGAGCGCCAATGCAATTTCCTTTGTACAAAATGTCGTTAGACACATAATTACTAAAAAGTATATTATACATACATAGTACATGATATAAATATAGTTGAAACCAATCTATTTCTCTAATAGGTACACGAAACTTTACTTAGTAGGGACTAGATGTGGTCGTGCAAAAATGTCCGTAAACATTTATACTTAGATACTTATTGATTTTATCATGCCTTCTTGTGACCTTCTAAATCTCTTTGGTCTATTTAGTGCTCATCTTAAGCTCCAGAAATACATTTGAGAACCTTTGTTTCTCTGTGGGCACTAATTAAGCTTACAGATCCATAAAAAATATCCTTTGTGATATAAATACCTCATGCTCCTTACCTACTATAAAAGTTCATAACACATGAGTTGCTTTCCAACCTCTATGGCTTTTTCATGATATACAGGGTGTTACCAGACCACTTCCGAAAACGAAAGGGGGAGCTACAGCACACCAAAACCCAACCAAAAAAAAATCAGTTATCCTGAAAAATAATTATAGCCGGAGAAAACAATGTTTAAAGATTTGTATTTATTTCGCCAGCCCGCAATGTACGCATTCACGTAGGTAAGGTCGAGGCGTAGTGCTATTATTTATTCTGTCGTAAGTGCCTACTAACGTAGGTCGCTCGCACGTCGCGTACTTGAATGACCCGCGATGAACTCTCAGCTGTTCATGCTGTAGTAGACGTAATCTGCGTGCTGCGTGTACATTGCTGCTTTACTTATTTTATTTGTTTTTTTGCTTTTTTAAATGAGATAATTAGGTAGATATGTCTTATTATGTTGAACTGTGTGTATGTAACTAGAAAAAAAATTAAAAAGAGATAGTCAAGTCAATTTTTTTTTTCGCGATTTTTTTCGCTTAATGTTTTCAGTATCATGGTCTGATTGGAACTTCCAAGTTTTCGGAAGTGGTCTGGTAACACCCTGTATATTCCCTTAGGTGTACTTATGCGTATCACTTCAACTTTTACAACCTTATTCAAATTCGCTTTCATCTTTCTACCTTTTGTTTTAAAATTCCTTTGTATGAGACAGTTATTGTTCTATCCTTCTGATATCATAATTGTAAAAGTTTATTACTTAGATCACAGATCATAAACCTTAGACTGACTTAGAATGACACAATATACGGAGTTTACTTGATTTATGATTCAAATAACCGCAAAGATTAAAAAAAAACTATCTTTTCTACGGGCTAAACTAAAAGTGATATTTAAAGTGCTACAATTTAGATGTTGAAATTTTATACAGAGCTGGAAAAGTTCAACGGTCTTCGTAAAATGTCGGCGTCGTAGGGAGTTTCTGCGGCGTACCCTCCGGCGGTGCTTTGTTTTTTTTTATGTATATAACTAAAACACATTGTGGCTTGCAAGCTCTTTGATGTCAATTGGTCACACAAGTTGTAATCAATGGTAAGATTTGCGTAGTTTGATTATTTGAGTTTTGTTAAAATGTTACTGTCGAAAACTCAAAAAGTCCAAACAATTACAAAAAAAACTTTTTTTTTAATAAAATATGGTGACATTCAAGACATCCCAATATTGGTTTAAGGAGTGTATTTTACTTCAAAATCCAATTAAAATATACAGTAAAGTTTCAATAGAATCGACCTAAGCTAAGTACGAAAGTAGATTTATCTTTGATCTCAGTCTTATCTCGCTCCAAGAATTTGCTCCGTTTTATGATGCTTCTCCAAAATTAGCGTGAAGGTATTATATTACAAAGGGCGAGAACGTTTTTTCCATATTTCTGAGATAAACCACTTTGGTCGTGGCAGACTTAAACAAAGTTTATAAAAGCGGAGTTCATAAGGCGGCTTTATTAGACGATTTGCAGGTGTGGAGCAGCTGACGTCTCTAATATTAATTTGTGATGGATTTGGGAAACCTACCGCGCGGCCCGTACTTTAATGACTATCGTATGGTTATAAGGGTTTGGTGCTATAACATTCGTATTCTGTTCATAATTGGAAGGGGGGATTAGTAGGAAACGTAATTCGAACTATAAACTTGGTTAGATTCACCCGGCTTCATTACTCATTCAGATATCTCGGCGATTACGACTTTGTTCATTTGAAGTGATTCTGTCCCTAGATAACGAGCCGTGAACAAGCATTTTGGTAAGTTTAGGGACGTCTCATTTATATTCATAATATTGTTTTATGTAACGGGGTTGTGAGGGATTTCCAATTTCCGTTCGGAAATGACGGGCTTCTTTTTGTTTTAGTTTATCCGGTCAGAATACCTTTTACGGATAATCTGCGGGACATGTATGTATAAAAAGATTTTAAAAGATACTTTGACTAGTTTCACCCTACTTTCTAAGCCTGTTTCTTTGTCAGAGACTACACGTGTATAGCGTACTATAGCGTAGCACAAGTGCTACGGCGTAGCTCAAGAACTACGCCTATTATTATACTATATACTATGTTGCTACGCTTTGGGAAAAAAAAGCACAAATCGAAAACATTATGATAGGTGATCGATACACCATAACTGGTAATATAGAAAGTAAAATAATACATGATCAAAAAGAAACTCTCGACACAGTTACGCTGACCCATTTTCCTTGTAGACAGATCAGATCGGAATGCTCAATACAAACAAGACCAAAATGAAACTTGTATATCTTGCTAACGACTCTAGCTGTCTGTTTATCTAAGAATCTGCTTCTGTGTACCTAAGGGCTTGGCAACCCAAATAAAAGGGTCGCACAAAGGTGTCCTGCTAAGCAGATTGGGATAAACGTGACAAGACAGTCAAGTGCGGGGCAGCTAATCATCAGGTTAAGTTGCCCTTTATTTGTTTCCTTACCTTATTTGAAACCTGTCTGCAAACAAACTGTCTAATATCCTTGTAAGTACAGGCAGAGTAGGATTCTTTTGTTCAATTCGTTTTTCTTTTACTTTACGTTATTTTCCTGTCCTTTTGTAGATTTAACAGAATCAAATGCTGGCCGTGTAATCAGAAAAGTAATTAAAAAAATAGTACAAGTCAACAGTGAATGTTTCTTTTTTTGTAAAATGTCTAGCAGGCTTTTTTTGACTTCTCTCACAGGCTTGCGTAAAAAAAACCGGATTCTCAAATGAGTTTTGTTGCCACACACGCCCGATGCATAGCGAGAGCGAGCAATATAATGATGAAAGTCATTACCACAACGCAATTTATTCAGTTGGCAAATATGCTGTAAAACGTGGCGCTTTGCAGACGATATCCATCATCGCGGTGGCATGTACTTGGATAAAACCTGCAAAGTGACATGTTGGCCTACAAAGTGTCGATGTATATAAAAAATATCTATGCAAGTGAACAAATATAGAATTCGACTGTGTTGCCATGACTATAAAGTATGTGTATGTAGAGCAGTATTTCACAGAAACCGGTCAAAACTTTATCGCAAACCCTTTACAAGATTTACGTAGCGTTGTATGTAAATTGTTGGTGACCTTACGAAGACTGGGAAGATATTAAAATTGTGTTTCCTCTCCAAACAGAGCTACCCTCGTCATACCGAGTGCGGTCTCATGTGCACACCCTGACACCTAGTTATATATATACCCTATATTTTCGCACACTAATATTTCAAACTAGATTTTAACACAACCGTGTAAATAATTAAACGAGTTTTGATTAGAAAGTTTGGTCTGTTCTGAATTTATCTGAGGGTTTTTCATTTACACTGTGTGAAATATTAATACATACAAAAACGATGAGACATTGTAAGGCTGAGTATCCACCAGAAATGGAGTGCCCCAACAGTATCACTTCACATGTCCAATAAAGTGACACTATTGGTTAATTTTTTCCTCGCACGCCGCACACCTGCCTCGCACTTCTCTGTGGATACGTTAACCAAATAAAAATAGATTTTCTGTCATAAAGTAGGACTGAAACGTGTTTTTGAAACCTAATTATGTAGCGCTTCTGAAGCGAAATCTAGGTACTCTATGGGTTGTAAATGAAATCTTGTATAGCTCACAATTGCTCGCATCGTAAATGTATGCTAAAACAGTTCATAAGTTGTGCATAATACGAGGTTAAGCGAGTGTGGCAAAGAAATGAAGTCATTCAACTTTAGTTTCGCTAAAGAGAGCAGTCTCCTTTAAAATAGCTTCATGAATATTATATGTAGATTTAAGGATAGTGCATTGGTGTTGGATAAACAAATAATTGAGTTCGTACAAATAGCGTGTTCTCATACGTATTTACACGCAGTTTGTTACTACAAGTCGATAATTGTGCGAGTTTTTTCACGATTTAATTATTTTTAATGTTGACGGGACCGATATGATGTTTGTAAGACCCACTGTTTAACTGAAGAAAACTCAGTGTGTCTAAGTGTCCGTGCAATATACCTACTATTCAAAGCTAAACCACACAGTATTATCAAAGTGAGTAAAGTAGGCAGCTACTTCAGTAAAACCCCTAATCTGTAAGTAGATTACGTAAGATATGAATTAAAATTTCGTATAGAAGGTTACTAAGCTTTGCAACACTGTTCGCAAAGTTTCCAGATCGACCTTTTAGCGAGGAGGTCTTAAACTAACATCACACAGACCCGTATTTTAAGCCCATCTGTGTCAAGCCTTTCCAGCAAAACCGGGTTACTACTTGGAGTGAAAGAATTATGGAGCAAGCCTCACAATAAAAAAAGGAAAGTGATAAAAGAGATGTGACAAAACGTGTGATGGCATAGCGGGCGTCGCCAGGTTTTGCGCGAACTTTCAACCTTGCGGTCTTGCAATAGTGCCAACAAGAACTATTTCTGTGTTTACGTAGGAAAGACATATTGGTTGAGTAGGTTTTGGCACGCTGAAAGCCGTGCAGGCATTCGTGCATTGTTTTCCCGTGATTCTTTTGTTTATTTTTAGGATGAAACTTGCGGTGTCAAATAAAACTGATTAAAGAGAATGGGTGTGGAATTATTAGTAAAACCAGTTGGCTCTTCAAAAAGTTGTACAGTATTTTTACATACTAAAATTTTTTGAAGAATATCTTACCTGCAAATAAAGCTCACACTATTAGAGACAATTCCCAATTGTCACAACAATAAACACGAATAATAACTACAGATTCGCATCGTTGCTCAACAATATTTCTCCTAAATTAATTGTGTTTCCGTTTCTCTTGGGGAGCTCTTTTGACAATTTCAAGCGATGTGAAGCCGATCTTACTGCGATATCACAACGCCTATGACACAGTAAAAAATATGAATTTCAGTGAGTTTAGTCATAAGAAAATATGTAATCTGCCAAGGCAAGTTAACATAAAGTATAAATGAAATTTTCTTGCGTGTGACAATAAAATGTCCCAGCTGGAGTCTGCTCCGTATCTACTCACATCCAACCCACTTGCACTGCCTATTATTTTTATCATATCACTATCCTATGCCGTATCTAAATACAACCCGCTACTTAAATACTCAGAGCAAGCCATTGTACCTTCATTTTCTATATTTTTGAAGAAAAAAAGAAGAAAGAAAAATTTGTTTAAATTAGTCGTGAAATTAAGTTTGGCTACTGTTCTAGCAGCACTATGACCACGTCCAGGAGACGAAAGTAAGTTTGGCTACTGTTCTAGCAGCACTATGGCCACGTCCAGGAGATTAGAGCAGACGGGCAGACGGCTCGCGTGCGGGGCCAGCGCTTATCTTGTAACTTGGCTGTCGCTGTCAGGACCCGTCGCAGCCTCGGCAACGCTAGCTAAATGCCTGGCTTTGTTTGTGATGTACCAATGAAAGTGAATTGTTTGGCCGACATTAGTATGTACTTAGTGCTATCTTCATGGGCTTTAGGCTACTAATTTATGTCAAAGTCCATAATTATGGTTGGAACTAAAATCGCGATATAATAAAATATCTTGCAGAATCGCCCCTGCAAACAATCAAAGGATGATAAGAATAAGAATTTTTTTTTTGCGCATACATCATTTCATTTTTAGCTATAAAAAACAGTTTGAATAATCAAATAATATGGTCGAATTAAATATATAATATTTATTTCATCTAAGACTATGTAGGTAGAAAGCAGAACTTTGTCAACTGTTTTGAAGTCATCAGCTATAACAAGTGACATTGCGATATTTTGTCAAAAACGAAAATCTCCTTGGATTATTTTTTATAACATCTATTTTCCGTCTGATTTGGTTTACAGCCGCTGCTAACTTGCAAAGTTTGCGAGCGGGTAAAAAGGCTGGGGCTGAAACTACTTCCATAACACAATGAATGCTTAGTTTGAGTTTAATGTGCTAAATGGCTGTGGAAACTTTGGAACAACCGAGAGCAGTGTAAACAACGATGTAACTCAAAAATTCTCTTAGGGTTGGCTTCATCTGGTTCTACTACTACAGCGTTTTTATTCAAATAAAGAGCTATTAAGTAAGCTCTACTATTCCGTATAGATTTAATGTGATGTGTGTGTGTGTGTGTGTAGGTCATTGTCATTTAGTTGAACGCAATGCAGCAGTTTGGACACAGTTTCGATTACTACTGATTATCAGTTGAACTAGGTATCTCAGATCGTTTACGACGGTCAGCAGATACTCGTAGTTCAACTGTGTCATGTGCATGTTGTAAATATTGTAAATCCCTATTGTTAATTATGGGGAAGGGAAGGTGGCCAAGTAAATTAAATTATTTTAATTACAAACCAAATTCTGCATTTTTCTCTCTGTGACAACCACCGACACCGAATCACCGAACACCTATATCCTAGCGTGGTGACCACTTAATAACAAATCCAAATGTTTTTATACCGCCATCCGTCACTCGCCTACCGAAGGAGGTTTGCATCGTCTACACCTATTGTCTTTTAGGTATCTTGTAGGTCTTTTTATATTCAGGTGTAAAGTTTACGCAGATAGAGTTACACCACGAGTACTTAGCGGAATATTTCGTACAAATTGTATCGTAATGTCGGGCTTATCCGGAGCTCGTGAGGGATTTACTGAGGGAGTTTTTGGTATTTGCGGTTCTGTTGTTCATGTCAACTTATTTTTTTACACATATTTTTTTTAGTTTTACTATGATAAGTGATGATGATGATGATGTCTTCCTGGCCGGTTTCGGCTACGGCGACATTGTTGCTGCTTGATGCGTATGATGGGCTCTAAGGTGACTTGAATAGCCAATTTTGGCTTTGAAGGTTCTTGCACACAATGTGCAAGTAAGAGCAATAAGTAATAAGCTGTGAAAGAACGTTACGAACGCATATTTGATGCAATTTTTTTATGAGATGATGGAACTATCCGGTAGCCCATCTCGAGTTCGAAACTGCATTTCTTTATCGAACACGGCTCCCGAGCACGTTCAGTGGTTGAAATTTTGCTGAATCTATCACGTTCCCTGCTGATTATGTGCAAATGAGTACTAATTAGTAACTGATAAGGGAAATATCTATATAAACATTCATTTTTAATAGTCTGAACAGTTCCCGCCTTCGCTTCATAGAGCAGAACTATCAGATATCAGAAATTATGGCTAACGTTAGCGCAAAGCACAGTTCTCTCAAGCCTAAAATTGTTAACCTAAATTCCAGCCAATGCAACCCTAATTGGAACATCTAAGGTATCTGAAGTCAGGCAAATTAATTGAGAAATAGCAATCTACGAATATGTGCTTATTCATTCGTACCAGTTGCTGAGGGTTTTGCTAATATTATCTTCTCGTCTGTCGTCCGAGATCTCGCCAGAAACAACGAAATTTAGTTCAGCTCAATTTTTTTTTACCTCAATAGTCTGAAATGTGGTTTGGGAATATGCCTAACAATTATTATAGTAAAATAAAAAACCTAAACATCACTCGTTGGGTGGCTTACGTAGTACCCAGGTGTGGTAGACGATCCTGTAATAGAATCCTGTACCCACTTCTGTATCAATACGTTTTTAAGAGGTCTATGTAAAGGGTAGGCATAAACCCATTCAAAAATTACTATGAGGATCTCTCATAGTAATGGATGAGTCTTGGAATTTGTCTGGCGCGTGTACCAAATTATTACATATCCCGAAGTAGGTAGGCACCTAAGTATGTTTTCATAGTAGCTAACCTTAATCCACTGGTTTCGCTCTAGTCGCGAGGAACTGCTACGTAGAATCACCTAGTTTATAATACAATTCTAAATAATCTTTGTAATTTTACTAAATAAAAGGTATTTCACTTTGACCATTATATATTGCAGGATACAAGTCAGCAAGAAGTAAGCTGAGTGCATGCAGATATAAATAAGTAGGTACCTAAAACCTTATGAAACCGGAGAGCAACCCCTCTGCTCCGAGCCGATGTTCATTTTTCACTGGCCGATACCGATACGATACTGACATGTCAGTGGTTTGAACATAGCTAAACCCAACCTAACCTCGGTGCCAATACACAGTCTCAAAACGTCTCTACTATTGTATGTAGCTCTTCAACGTCGTGAAAGTGTCGTATCGGTGGTAGTGCAGAAGAGCCAATGTAGAGAGTCAATCATGCATAATGAATCACTCAGTTCACGTTAGCATTACACGGACCGATGACATGGTCTCGTTTCCTGGTGCTCAGCTACTTCCGCAGAAATGTATACCAATTATGTTAGTTCTAGGTACGAGTCAATACCATTATTCTGTTCATAGCTCTAGACACTACAAGATACCTACTCTATAATGTCGAACACAAGAAGATTATAGCTAGGCTAAGTGTAGCAGGTAAATCTAAAATAGAAAGTCTGCAATGCTTCTCTGGTTTAGATGGTTGCTTGCGATATCCTTCTAGAGGTGCGTGTTTGATTACCGTGGCAGGACAAATGTGCAGATGGATATTTACGCTGTAAAGTGGTACATAAAGCATGTTAGCTGGTGTGGTTTAAGGACAAGATTTAGGTTTGTGAAAAAGCTGGTTTTCTAACTATCTCTTAAAAAAAAACTTACTCTAGTTTTATTCCATTCAAATTCCGTTTCTTGCACTTATGTTGTTTTATAGATGTTGTACAAAGAGTAGTGTAGCAAATATAAACCCTGTTCATCATCATCATCAACCTATACGGTTGCCTGGAAGAAATCGCTTTCAGCGATAAGGCCGCCCATTGTACTATACAAAGTTATTTTTAAGATTTGTACGTACCTTTCCCTTGTGTACAATAAAGTATTATCTATCTATCTATCTATCTATCTATCTATCTATATTGGTCCACTGCTGGACGTAGGTCTCTCCCAAGACGCGCCACTGAGCCCGGTCTTCGGCTCTTCTCTTCCAGTGTTTGCCAGCTACATGTATCAGATCGTCACCCCACCTAGCCGGAGGGCGTCCTACACTACGCTTGCCTAAACGCGGTCTCCACTCGAGTATCAGTTTGCTCCAACGATTGTCGGTTCTGCGGCAAACATGGCCGGCCCACTGCCACTTCAGCTTACTAATCCTCTGAGCTATGTCGACCACCTTGGTTCTCTGTCGGATAACCTCGTTCCGGATTCTATCCTTCAGAGAAATTCCGAGCATAGCTCTCTCCATAGCTCGCTGAGTGACTTTCAGCTTGTGGACCAACCCTACTGTCAGTGTCCACGTTTCGGCAGCATAGGTCATGACAGGTAGGACGCATTGGTTGAAGACTTTCGTCTTCAGACATTGAGGTATGGGTGACGAGAAGACCTGTCGGAGTTTCCCAAACGCTGCCCAGCCCAGCTGAATTCGCCGGTTTAGCTCTTTCTCAAAGTTGTGCCTACCCAAACGCAAGGTCTGCCCGAGGTAGACATACTCCTGCACAACTTCAAGAGGCATTCCGGCGACAGAGATCGGCTCTGGCGTAATACGATCGTTTATCATAATTTTCGTTTTATCCAAGTTCATACCCAGGCCAATCTCTCGTGAAGCATCAGCTAGGTTGTTCAGCATCTGTTGTAAGTCTTGCATCGATTCCGCCAATATGACGATATCATCAGCAAATCGTAAGTGTGAGATGTATTTGCCGTTGATGTTAATGCCCATTCCATTCCAACTCAGCGTCTAAACATATCTTCCAGCGCGCTCGTAAACAATTTGGGAGATATGACATCTCCTTGTCTCACGCCGCGGCGCAGCTGGATAGGTTTAGAACGCTGGTTCTGGACTTGGACAGACATAGTGGCATCATTGTATAAGCATCTCAGCACTTCGATGTATCGCCAATCCACCTGGCATCGTTGCAAGGACTGTAGAACAGCCCAGGTTTCAACAGAGTCAAAGGCCTTCTCATAGTCCACAAATGCTAAGCACAAGGGCTGATTATACTCTTCCGATTTTTGTATGATCTGCTGCATTGTGTGAATGTGGTCTATGGTGCCAAATCCGCTGCGAAACCCAGCCTGCTCCGGTGTTTGAAACTCGTCCAGTCCTCGCGCAAGACGATTCGAAATAACCCTGGAAAACAGTTTGTAGACATGGCTCAAGAGTGAGATTGGTCTATAGTTTTTCAATAAAGCTTTGTTGCCTTTCTTGAAAAACAGCACAACCACACTCTTGCTCCATGCCTTTGGAGTTCTCCCTTGGTTCAGAACGGTGTTGAAAACACGTTGGACCTCCTTCAAAACTGGTAAACTACCTGCTTTTAGGAGCTCCGAAGTGATTCCATCTTCCCCCGGGGCTTTTCCATTTTTAAACCCTGTTAGGGCACAGCAATTTGAGGTATAGATAGGCACTACTATGTGGCACAATACACTAGCTAATCAAAAAAAATAAAAATTTAAAAACAAAGTAAAGATGTATTGAGTATTGAAACCAAAGCCAATGATATAAATTAATAAAGTGGCAAGGTAAAGATTTCGTTTCAAACTTTTGTTCCAAAATACAGAAGAGCCTGCCTATTACCCACTGCGCTGGAAACGGCGCGCGAATAAATTGTTGTTTTTACCGTTCCATACCAAGTTCTAAAAGCGGAACAGTTATTTCGTTTTGGTTATTTACAGCAAATTTGCCGTCACAGAGGAATATCTGGTTGCGCAACGATGACTCGCGCCGAGCTAAGCTCCTTTGCAGCTGAAACATTGCTTCCGGACGTGCTTGTTGCCTGGCGGCGGGTTTTAGTACACTTTCAAGGCGTTCACTATCATTTTGTAGAAGTTCTAAGCTATAAACAATATACACATAAATCATAAATGGCAAAAACCTTTTATATTATTTTAGTAAGTACCTGCTTTTTGAAAGCCCTTTCGGACGTACCATGTCTCAATATTGGATAAATATTTTTTAAATCATGGTCCAAGCTCCAAGCAAGTCGCCCATTCTCCTTTTAAAATGTGCAATAGTCCCTTACTTATTCTATTTGTAGCAATGAAAACATTTTTTTACATCTCAATATCGACTTCAGTGGCGCGGCGGCGGTTGCGGCCAGTACCTCTATCACGAACAAATCTGACAGTCGCCGCGTTAACGTATTCGAGTTATATTGCGCGTCAATGCCGGCTCGACTGCCAACCATTGTAGTGTCACCGCGCAGTGTATCTCGGATACGCTAGCGCTACGATACGTTTACGATTGTCACATTTATTCGTGATCAAGGCACAGTAACCTGAGCTTTCTCCCTAATGGGGCAAACTGAAAAATCGAAGAACGATCGTTATCATTCGTAAAACTTTTAACGACTAGTGAAACAAACACCTTCGTAGCACTCAATTTGCGTTATTATCATATTTTATTTACAGGTACTCGTATGTGTAAGATTTTACAAAGTATTCTTAAAACTCATCATTATTATGAAGCCTGTAGAAGTCCAGCGCTGGACATAGACCTTCCATAGATTTTCAGAAAGAACGATTATCCTTTTACATCCATCAGTTACCTCCGATCTTAGCATTGTCCTCAGTCTACCGGTCAATCCTACGCTTTGCCTTCAAGGCAAGAGTTGAATAAATACTGTTATCAATTAAGTCAAGCTGAATGTAGAAATGCATGAAAACTTAATTCTCAAATGTGAAGTAATATTCATGTATAAATAATTCGCTATCAAAAAAGGAATGTGTTGTTTCAGGGCGAGCTAAAGCGAACATTCAGGCAATTTATTTGTTTGTGTCCCGAAACTAAGATACTGTCTTAAAACATCCCAAGATTTCTTGTTTTATACCTCATTTGCTCGCAATCCGACCAGACGGTGCCATTTGACGACTGCTTAAATTGTTACCAAGCTATTTGAACCACTGACCTTAGAGAAGGGTGCTTTTATATATTTTTAGATGCGTTTTTTTTTATTTTGTCGTAACGAATCGTAGGCAAAGCTAGCAAGTTTTTAAAAAATCAATGCGATCTCTATGGGAAAGAAAATTTTATGTTCGTCTGTAGGAGTTGAGGACCTACTGATATTGATTAAGGTTGTGGTTTAAGTGTCAAAAAAACCTCATGTAACTAACTAAACCTTATATTTCGCATCTTACCTACATGATACTAATTCCTGGAATCAAATTATCAGATACATTGAAAATATCGTTTACTTACAACAATTAACATTTACAAAGCTGCCTTATGGTTGTACTAATTACCGTCTTCATCCACTACAATAATTATCTCTAAATTACTCCCTCCGTACGACAGCGCATAAGTTAATCAAGACATGTTTTTAGGGCACTCGTAAAACGTGAAACGTCTTAATTTAGCGCTCATTTGGTAAGATTCCAGCGTTTACGTAACAATGGTAACTCCTAAATGAGTTAGAAAGAGTTATTCCAGTAGGTAATTTCGTACGCTCGCGGTATATGAGGCGCGAAGTCGAGCTCGCGAACTGGGCCCGCGGCTGATGGAGCGTTCCTCTCATTCTTTGCTTTAGTACTGAGAGCGTAAACCTACCTAGTGATAGAAGCACGCCGAAATAGAATTGGATGAGTCAATTTTATTACAGCCCTTGCTACGAGTATGTAGAGGTGCTTTCATCGCAAAATTCTGAAACGATTTTCTGACTGGCGAAAAATTCTTGATTTATTTTATCTCGAGACTAAAACCGTAACCGCAGCATTTTTTATTTACATAGTATCAGTATATATTTAGCGCAGTCAGTCCTCGAGAAATGCAATACGGAAATCCTTCTAAAATAACCCTTTCTCTTCTATTATTCCAAAGTGGACGAAGCTGACACACAACAGAAATGCATACGAGCAACTGTATTTGCAGACAAATCTGGAACGGCTACTCTGGTTATTTGTGTCTATTTCAGGCGAAACCAATTTTAAAAATGTTCAAAACTGATGATTGGGTTCTTCTGTCGAAACACGTCAACTTATGGCATAATTAGCCCGTCTGTTCCCTCAACTTCTTTTTAAGTTACATACTTTTAACATTTTTTTTAGATTCAACTTTAGTAAATGACATTACTTATTATGAAGAACACAATAAATTTAAACTTCTGCTTGTCTTGCATAATTAAAGCGACGTTAGTACATTATGTACACAACATGCCTGCACCGAGCACATACCACGCTCGGCGCTCGACAGTGACGAGTACTTACTAATGTTACTACATTTGCACTGTAAACACGTGTCCTTGTTGTTGTAGTCCAAGTCTTAATATTTTTCTAGCTATATGTTTGTGAAATTCTAGGCAATTTTGTTTATAACGAAAGACGAGTAAGGAATGTCAATAAGTTTACTCTTCGCAATTAATTATTCAACACAATATGCGTACTTGTGTAGGTGGCTGAAGTTAGCAACATAAACATCAAGGTCAAAATACAAGTACCCTCGAGAGTGATCAACTTTTGCGACGAAAGAGCCCACTCTACATTCCCTCCCCGATATTTTAAAATAGAGAGTGTGAAAACCCTCCGAGGCGGCTAACGTAAAACGCGAAACTTTCACGAAAATCGGCGCGCACCCTTTTCTTTATCCGTTTGCTTCTCATTTTAATTCAATTTACTGGATGAAGGAGAAAAAGTAATCTCCAGGGTTGGGTCGGGACACGCTACAGAGAGATTGGAAGTCATCGGAACAGTATTGGGACGAACTCATATACTTTTATGGAGGTAAAAGTTTTTTTTATTCGCGGCAGGAGAGAAAAGATTCACGCCTCTCGCAACCCTCGCGCGTGTGCGCGGCATACGTGAATAACTATGAATATGAGGAATGAACACATTAGTAGTCGGTTCATTTTTATCTCAAATAAAATCCATTGGGAGTGGTTGGGCTTTTGCAACTTTATGTTATGATACCCAGCCGATTGAGACGCATGAAAATGAAGTACTAAAGTATTCACACCCGGGGTGCTTTCATATTTTTATACACAGGTTTAGGTTACTACCCTAGTTGAAATAAAAAGATGGGTTTATGAAAATTTCATCGCTGCCTAAATTGATGAGAATCTCTAAATTTTTACTCGTACGCACACCGTTCCTTCGCCCGTCGGCACGTCGGAAAAAATTATTAAAGAAAAAAATTTGTTATGAACGGAAACAAATAATTAAGAGCCTCATAAATCTAATTTGTTGGTGAACTCAAACGCACACATTGAAATCTGTGTACTTCTTCTTATAACAAGTTACAAGAATTACTGAAAATCCTATTTCAAAAGATTCTGTTTGTATGCCGTATAATTAAAATAATTGTAATTTCCGATCTTGTTACGTTTTGAGCCTTTTGCCACAGGACACTCAGGTTTTATTATTAAAGGCCTTTCGTACGTGTTCATTTAATATGTATTTGCAGTTGCAATGCAACTGGTGTGGTCTTTTTTGATACCCAAAATAGGTACCAAACTATATATAACAAAAACGATCATATAAAGCATTTTTAATAAACTTTTGCTTAGACTTTTATAACGACCCCCAATAAGGAATCCTCAATATTATTTAGTACTTAGTAAAAATAAATATGATACTCTGATTGTTTGTATGCAGAATACAGATATAGTTAGTGCATTACTTGAATAAAGAATACATTATTATTAAAAAAAAATCACGGAATAAGCGTTCGTGATAATAGTAATAAGATTTTCGATCAAAATCTGCAATACTTACGTGTGCTAGTTCAAAACTCGAACGTTAGCAACATCAAAATAAGTCGTTTCGCGAAACGTTAAGTTATTTCCTTGGGTATTTCCCCACATTTTCTTATATTTCCGCCTCCCCGGGATATTTATTTGGTCTCAGAAAGTGAGAGTAATAGCGAACCGGACCGGAACACCGAATATGAGACACGCGGCACGTAACTCACGGTGCAACTTTAATCGTATCCTCTTTGGATAGGGAAGATGCAGCAGCAACAAAAAAGTTTTATAATATGCATATTACCTATAGGTATATTTATTTTAAATTATACGTACATATTTCAATGGCTATGAGAAAAACTGAAAATGGCTATCAAAGTTTACTCTCAGTTTATGTCACTTTCGATCCACACTACGATGATGCCCAATGACGTTAGCCATCGGGATTAGATAACTATTACCAAAACCATTGAAATAAGGTCTGGGTCCTAAATAATTCATTTCATTTGAGAAAGCTTCTGTTAAAAAAGCCGTCAAGAAAAAAAGAAAAGTCTTATCGCATCTAGCAATTCTCAACACGCAACCCATGTCAGCATGTAGGTAGATTTTATTGAAACGTTCCGCATTCATGTAATACTGGTAATACCTATAGATATCTGCACGAAGACAGATTTATCAGGATCTGCAATCTTAAGTACCAATGGATGTGTGCGTGCCTCGCAAAAGTCTCCTCAAATATAGATTTCACATAACAACCAACTTTATTGGATATATTACGAGACTTTCATAAAATTGATTTATTCTACGTGCTTGTTGACCTTCCTTTCGGCTTCTTATTGCGTACCTTTATGTGAATATGTATGGAACCAATGTGTGATATCTATGTTTTGTCTACATAGGTATGTGATCGGCTATTTATAATAGTAATTTACAATTCAAAAATCTTTAACTAAACGACATTGTTGATATTGTCCAAAAAGTGCTTCGATAGAGAATGTGGCTTATATGGTAGTTACTAATGTTCAATGTGAATTTCAAACTCTTTGTTTTATTGGTTTTGAGCATAAAACAAAGCAAACACTGAATAAGTCGTTCTCACCACCTGCAATAAAAAAAATATTACTTTAGTAAATAGTGCTTTTTTATTATATTTATATTGTCCCTTTACCACGTTAGTACAATTAGTAGGTACTACCTAAGACCGTTAAAAAAGCTATAAGTATCGTTGTAATCCTTTTTCGTGTCGTAAACGCGTATCAAAATAACTATGCAGTCTTTTGCGTTCCAAACAGTTAAAAAAGACTCGCGAATACTCTAGTATAAGTATTTCATTTAAGTAAATAAATGACTATATAAAACTACCTATAACAATATAAGTTTACGTCTATCTATAATCTCCGTGTGTAAACACTATACTGGGTACGGCTGTGAAACTAATTGCCATAGACAAAAGCTTCCGTCGATTCAGTTCATTAAACTTAATCACGATCGTCACTTCGCAAGACGCTCTATTGTTCTGCTCGTATTGAACAGAATACACACACATGGCTCACAATGGTCAAAGTCTTAATATATATTAATGAGTCTAGAGAGATTGTCTAGCGCTAAATTAATGTCTAGTAGCCTAGACTCTCTGAATTGTTTATCATTGGGTCTTTCAGGCATACATTTTATCTGCGCACCTTTCTAAAGCTTTGAATCTAAATGAAAAATGAGTTTTAAAAATGGTCTCGAATAAATTTCAACGTGCGTACATGAATGCTGCTAGGTACCTACTGAGTGGTTAATTTTTTTCTATTATAGCCCTAGGCTTATTTTTATAAATTTTCATCAGTTCATCAGGTGACTGTTCCATGTACTGTGCCTACTTAGCTCTTACCAATATAAAAGTGCCATAGGTGAGTTCCAGCATCTTAAATGCCTTCATGGTAAGTGGTTTCTGTGCCTGCATTATAGCCAGCAGCACTAGCTTCCTGATGTTCTGGCGACAGTGACGTGGGGGGCAAGCGTGCCAGCCACAGTAAAATATAGCATCGGACAGGAGAGCTGCCTGTGGATTGAACAAAATGGTAAACTACCGAGTGAACTATCCAATAATTCAGTATTGTCAGTAACTAAGTAGTCTTTTTATATTAGGATCATGAGATTAAAGAAAAAAGTACATATTTGACTGCATGGCTCTAAATTAGTGGTTGAAGTAGAATGACGTAATATATCATATTAAAATCATAAAAATATTTCATTACTTTGGCTCACGAGCGGTTCACCTAATATCATGTCTGACATGCGATTACAAGTTTACGATTGGTATACCTGTAGGCCATCACCACACTAACCATAAACGGATTATAAGACTAATATGAATAATGCCACCGTAACAGACACCAGTAAAATATGTTTGTAGAGCATATAAAAATAAGTTACGACTTGAGGACATAAACATAAATCACAACTTTCGTGGGTTCTTGGTTCTTGTTACGATTTGTTATCGGATGAAAATAGTTGTCTTATTTCAAAAAACTACCTCGAATTTACTTTTTTTTGTTAACACTAATTTAGTGGATGTGATCATATTAGTTTGATTATAAATCCATTGCTGGACATAAGTCTGCCCTATAGATTTCCAGAAAGAACTATTTTGGGCCCAAAATTATGACGGCGTTTTGTACTTACCTCATACAAACTTCGAGCGAGCAGACATTCACCCTGTTTTTAATAAACTCACTGTAAGCTTGGAGTAACTACGTGTTTTGTCTTTTGCATTGACAAGGATTCAAATTCGATCAAAAGAGACAAGACACTGTGTAACAACCTAGCTTAGGTACATCGAGTTTATTAATAGCAGAAAAAGTGTTGAGCCATTTAATTAAACAAGTAATAGTTACCTGATAAGTAATTTCTCCAGCGTTGCAGAGAAATAAGGCGAGTAGAAAAAAAAGCGCGGCCACGAAGAATATTATCTTCATTTTTCCGCCAAATGCTAGGTCTTCTGCAAGCTTTAATGTATAAATTATAATTAAATAGATAAACTTTGACGAATTTATCATTCGTGTGCTTTGTGTGATTGAATTCTAAAAAACAAATGAGGTGTGATGTTGCATTCATTTAAATTTAACAAGTTTTAATTTATTCATTGAGTTTATTCATAGTCATTTAAGCCCCTTCTGTATTTTATTTCAATGATAGCTACTGAATAAAATATTACTCACTGCAATTTGAAGTAACAAAGAAACAGCCGACCCTGAGCTTAGACAAACCTGAAGAGCGATGACTGTGCCAAAGGCAGCGTCGATTTCTTTAGACAATCTGTTGAAAACTAAAACTGTTAGCTTGATCCAACATACATAAAACAATCATGGAAGTAATAAGATAAAAAGTAAAAAAAAACCAAAACAACAGCAAAAAAAACCCATCGAGTCCACTCATTTGCATAGTGGGCTCGTTGGGATTTTTTTTCCATCGGCCCCCCCAGTGGGCCAACCGGTGGGCTCGATGTAAATAACCCATTTTTATCACTTACAGTAAGACCTCGCTATGCATAATGATTCCATCAATCAGACCTTGAGTCATTTTTTCAGCTGCCCCAATTTCGTTACCCAGCTTGTTCAATCTGTCAAACTCAGCTCTCAAATCTTCGAAATAAATCCTTAGGGTTATAAACTTATACTTGTATATTATCAAGTAGACCATGGTAAAGGTATCTACAGTGAAGATCATAGTCATCATCATGACATGGAGGAGGCCGGTCGTGAAAACTCTAACAACAGTAGCAGGAGCAGAGTCGTCCTCAAATGGTGGGTAGTACGTGACTATCGTAACAAAATGTGAACCTGAAATTGTAAAGTACGAAACGATTTTTTATCAAGTGAACAATTGCGATGGATGCCGCAGGGCAAAAAATCAATTAAGGCGATATATACCTACTAGCCGAACACACATTGCTATAAAATATATTTGGTAAATAATTTTATTTACAAAGAAAATTACAACTAATACAGTATTTACAATATTTAAAAAATACACTTGAAACAGTTGAGCTATCTACAAACCGTTGCAAACGATTTATAGATAGCTCAACTGGTCCAAATCAGTACCAATCGGAAGCGTGCGTTTTCGATTGGATACTTTATTCACATACAAAATTGAAAAGACAAAACTCACCATAGAACACTTTTCTAATGCCTTCAAAAACGAAGAAAAAACACGAACCGAACACAGTAGCCACATACGCAACCAAATTTATTTTCATGATTCTAAACTTCTCCGCGGTCAGTGACGGAGACTCATACTGTTCACAAACTTTGATTATCTTGTAATTTGTGCTCCTTATAAAGTCCTTTTTCATGATGACAGAAAGTAACTTTATCAAAACTATGGTGTGGCTCACCGCAAAGGTCACTGAATCCCGTTTCTCATCTTCGGGAAAATCGCCTATCAAGGCAGCCATTATTTCTAATATTGTCATGAAAACGTACATGAAAAACAGCAGGGTGGTGAAAGCTCTATAAAATAAAGTTTTATCATCTCCTATTGAGTTCTCGAACCAGAAATTTCCTGAGCCGACCTTAAATATCCCCTGACAACATTTCTTCAGAATGGCATAGTTTTTCATAGTTCTAGGATTTGTTTCAGTTCGTGGTACAAGCTTGCTCTCAGTTATTTCTTAGAATGGGAAAAAATAATAATTAATTACTTGACTATGACTCTAATTTTGTTACAGCTATAAATTAAGGTGATTACTAAAGTGAATTTTGGTTCCACGTATCTTGATAGACACGTATCGTCTTCACTGAAGTCAAACAGAAATGAGCATAGAGTCGTTAAAGTATTATAAAGTTGGCAAGAGTAATAGTCACCCTGTAAATTATGAACTTCGTAGGTTATAGTGAGGGAGTGTCATTAGACCTACCATTTTAGGGTACTCTTGTCATAAGAAAATTTTAACTAGCTGCATTATTTTAGTTAACTTTAAAATAAAGCCATTAAACATAAATTCACATTATACTTGAGTACCACTTACCGTGAATAGGTACTTTTGTTCAGATCTAACTTCTCCATTTAGCTAAAACTGAGCTAATTATATTACCAAACAACAAAACTAATATTGTATAAAGTTTCTAATAAATGAAATTTGCTTACTAAATTAGGTTACGTACGCTAATATAGCCAGCCTAGTCTATACTTAGAGATAAAACGTAGTTAAGCATACATACCTAGCTTCTTTATGCATCGTTTTTTTTTTCAAAACCTTTGGATGGTCTTTTAAAATATTTTTCATAGATAGATAGATAGAAAGAATATTCTTTATTGTACACCACTTATAAGTAAAGAAAATAACAAGAAAAAAATACCATAAATCATAATTCAAGCTCTTGCTTGTTGGAGAATTCAATTTGTGAAAATAAAACCGTACTAATAAATTTCGCAATAGTACCATATTATTATATTGTGATTGTGGATTAGTTGTAACGTGTAACGAAAGTGAAAATATCACTTTTCTGTCAGGGTTTTTAATCACGACTTTACTACCAATTTGTCTTCGTACAGTAGAATAAGCAGTTTTAAATCGAGCCCATTTAAAACCTGAACAAAGGCATAAATCTCATGGTCATGTTGAACACTAGAAATTGCATTGCGTATCCCTAGCGTGAGGCGGTAATAATGCAGCAGTACCATAACTTTTATAATATATGGACATTATAAACTAGTTCATAATGACACGGGAGCCATGAAACTTACTACACAGCTCACAAATATATCAGCCAGGATGTTTTTAATTAGCTTTTAGATCCATAAACTCTCCTGCGTCTGTTAGTACAGTTTTTGGGCACAAAATGTTTTTACTTTTACAGAGGTCAAAAATGTGACGCTCACAAAAATAAATCTAAATCACTACGACGAATCAGTTACGAATTTAATTTTGTTTTCAAACTTAAATGACCAAGCCTAACGGTGAATCAAGTATCCAAATATATGAAAATATGCGAACTACGCTCACGGTGTAGAAATGTGCCAGCTCTTCTGCGGACGCTGTGACAGCGCGGTGAAATAATAAGTGCTTCATTAACGCCCGGTAAATCTACTTCATTCATCAAATTGTTAGCTTTTACCAAGTTAAATTGCCTACTTTAAGTAAAGAAAAAGTTTCGCAACGGTCGACAAGTAGGTAATTTGTGACACTACGTTTTACATAGTAGGTAATAGTTCTGAAAATTACTTTTAAGATTAGATTATTCAAGGTGATTGTTTATACCTAAAAAGTATAAAAAGGTTAATATATATCAAATTTTTAGACACCACTTTATTGTAGAGAAAAAAAGTATTCTAGAAATTGTTTGTCCACTTTTATTGCTAACTGCACAACATAAACAAATCTATTGTTGAATGAAGCTACGTCGTTTCATCAATAGCCGGAACAAACTGCATAAGCCACTTCCAGCCGCTGCTGCTGTATCAGTTATTGATGTGCCAACACTTTATTGTGTGGCTGGGGATTTTGCGAACGGACGCCGTACCAGGCCTCTATCCAATTTGTAGTGTAAGCTGTTGCTATGAAATACGTCACTATCATAGATACGTAATCGGACTGAAGCGTATAAACATATCGCAGTCGCAGTAAAGTGTTTAGTCACGTGGCCGCCTTAAGAGCCTCAAGACCCTCAAGATTTCACACATAAAACTTCTTGAGGGCGAGACGACTACTTCTGAGAGCAATAACTCAAGGTCAGTGTTAGAAATGGCCTAAATATATCAGGACAAACTCCGATTGTAGATCCCTCAATTCAGCTGACTTAGCCGAACCGATACGACCGAATGGGAAAATAGTCGAAACAATAGGTGCATATTGCACATGATGTCTCACAGCTAAGATTACAAAAGCGATGAGTTTCTACTGCCGAACCTAACTTAGCTTATTAACTTAGCCGAATCGAGTAGTCCTCAAATCTAAAGCAGATCCTATCTAGAGTGAGATGGGCGTTGAAAGATGAGGTGATAATTGCGGGCTGTGACTGCAACGCGTTAAACTGAAATATGGATAAGATAATAAATGAATCTGCCAGTGACTTATTTTGTCTATTACTAATATTTTTGTGGTCTGTAAAATTGAAGTGTAAAATATGTTTGTGCCATTGTATCATAACAAAAGATACTCGACGTTTAACTTTGTTATTTTAAGCCCATATTGATGGTTTATGCCTTTAGCGATAGGATGTCAATATGGCAGATCCTTCTTTATCGCTTTTAAAATTTTATATCAATTTTATTAGTTTGAGTTGATAAAATCAAGCTACATCATACAGCCGAGCATTAAAATTGTATTATTAACGAACTAGTTCTTTGCATTCAATACGTAGCTACATACGTGAAAAAGCTAATTAAAACGTATAGGTAAATATAAAAACTAGAAACCGCTGTAGGTACGAGTATGTTATGTTCTAACCCAAGCTTTTGATGTCGATCTGTAACTTTATATTCAGTCTGTTTTAATTCGGTTTTGCTAACTTTTGAGTGCTAGCAAATAATATTAAAAAGAAAAAACATTTTCTTTGTAAGCCAAACCTTTTAATTTTGTTTGATCACAATGACATTAGATCTTTTTTAGCCTTTTTTGTATTCTGTACTCGACATTCAGGGAAGGTTGGGTCGGTAAGTACGTAGTTGGCCCTTGGTTAATTGGGGTATCACTAAGCTCAGCGTTATTAAGTACCTCGCGTTGTTGCCCTCGTTTGAACTCGTGATGTTCTACAACGAACGGTATATCATACATTACAGACCGCAACTCTGCTGGCCAAAATCTGATTATAAAGTTTTACGTAGAGCGGATTGACGGAATATCATTTTCATTTCGTGTTCAATGTAATGCCTGCGGGTATCTACAAAGTTTAAAAGATTCAATTTTCGATTTAAACTTGTGTACCTATGTTATTAGTAAACTCGATGTAAGCTTGGAAAAGTTACACAGTGTTCTATCTCTTTCGATCGAATTTAAATCTGTTTATCAATGCAAAAGACATATTACAATGTAACTATTAAATAACAGGGATATTTTCATAAATTTTCTTTATATTTCAGAGCTTTCTCGATGTGCTCAATCACATAGAAGTCCAATATCAGCCGACTTACTGGGAATCCATCCAAAAAAGATGCTCGGGATATTTTTTTTAAACACTTTTGATAGCCATTAATATGGTTACTACCAGCACTCTACCAGCACAGTACATCGCTTTAAAGTAATATCTACCTACTTCTATATCCGACCTAATACTTGCTACAAAAATAAGTGAGTATGGAACTCCTCTTCGTTTTATCTAGGGTACTTATTTTTAGGACCGGAAGGCGTCTGTGCTTACAGAGGAAATTGTCTAACTGTGTACCGACAAACTATAAAAGACAAATGACAAAGATAAACTTACACACTGGGCCCTGGTTAAATTGAATACAAATGGCCCGAGGTAGGTGGGACATTATGTAAATTGGCCACAATGTGTTACTACAAGGTGATAAGGGTTACAACTACAAGCCAGCTTCAGATTTCCTACAAATAAAGCAGAGTTGTATCTTTTTCTGGTCATAGATAATCTACGTAGCATGTGCTACGCCGTAGCAATTCGTCGTAGCCGTAACCAAAGTACAGAATATCTAATAGTAAGTACTGCTAAAGTGCATTTAATATAAATCCTCCAATATAATTAAAACTTTGTGAAGTAAAACTGGTGGATTTTGAAGTAAAGTGGGCATACGTGCACTTTGCCACTCCAAAGCAGCTGATCAAAACATTACTGATCGATGCTTCAGAATTTCTCCAAACATATAAATCAAACGCGTTTACCGCAAATGGGCACTATTTATATTTAATAATTAATGGTTTCCGTGTGCGTAAGATTAAAAGTAGATCAACATAAGCCTACTAGTTTTTTGATAAGCTTGCTTTTTGCAACAGCTAAGTACTTATAAGAAGGTATAAAGAATTAAAAACCCGTTTGGTAGATGTTTGCTCCAAAATATTGCTCTTCTATATTAAAAACATAAAGCCTGAGCTTTGGCTTTTCTAAATACTGGAAGCGCGGCGACTGTGCTTCTAGGAAACGGTTCAGAGTTCTAGACTCTGTCGCTTCCTTATAATGAGAACACGTGCTACCTACCTACGAGCATAAGGAGGCTTTTGCTTTTATAATGAGTGTTCCTCGTTACAACATCACTTTATTGCTGAACAAGAAATCTTTCTGTAAGAGCCTGTATGCCACACCCTCACTGTTTGTATGAATATGGAGAGTAAAGATCTTACTCGTATATTTTGAAGTTTTTTTTTTATGATAAAAGTAATGGAACAAGCTGATAGTTCACCTGATGTTAAGTAGTAACTTTTGCCTATAACAATGCATTACCTCACAGAGCAAGTCCAATGAGGACGTGCCCTGTAAGCCAATGCACTGCGTCCATCACTCTGAGACGTAAAGATCTTGAAGTCTCATGTGCCTGTAATTACACCGGCGCCCTTACCCTTCAAACCGGAACACAGCATCGCTGCTTCGCGATACAATCATAATCACTCTCTGGGGTTTCAGAAAAAAACTGCATCTTACCATTGACTAGATATGTAAAACAGTGATCTTGAAATATGTAGGTAATAGCTGATACCCGCGAATTCGTACGCGTGCGAAACTTGCCACCAAAATATCTGTTAACCAGCATACGATGAACCTCGTGCCATAGGCGGCTTTTAGCTTAGAGAGGTCAAGCTGTATCTAAGAATCCACGTCTTTCATTTCAATAAAGTATAGCCTATGTTTCAATCCAGAAAAAGAGCTTCCGAATGGTATAAGTTTCATTGAAATTGGTCTAGTAGTTTAGGCGTGATCCGCAAACAAACAAACTCGATTTTGGAAATCAGAATCGTTTATTTAGTACAGTACATCTGCATATTTAGTTTTCCCATATCTTTAATTTTAGTTTTTGGCTTTTTTTACAGTGTTATAATAGTATAGATGAGCGAGCAGGCCTGGCGCACTCTGCACTACATAGGAGAAGGTAAAGCTACAAGTGCAGATGGAAATGTACATGTATGCCATGTATGGCTTATTCTACGGTGTAGGTATTTAATAGTTCATTAGGTACCTAATCGATGTGTTTGCTCAATTTCAGAATGTCAATCAACAGTCGGCACTTAATATGCAGTAGCAACCTAATTATAATGTGATTTGGTGGCAGTAAGGTTGCAATATACTTCTATGTGCTTTGGAAAGCTTTTTTAAAAGCTTTCTTCTAAAATTCAAAGAACTAAGTAAACAAAATACCTATCTCTTGCATTTTCAGCCAAGCAAATAATATCGGAACCAAAGTTTCAATGTATTCTACCTCGAATATATCTCATACCACCGAATGTAGTAACTTTTAACTTATGTTCTTGGAACTTTGGAAGTCGGTAAATTCAATAAAATAAACATCTTACGCGCTTAGGCAAAGAAATACTGAGTTAAGAGATAATGTTTGGCTGCGGAATTCAGCTTTAGTCAACTTAAGCTTACTTTAGCAAGAATAACAAAGTCTTATTAACGTTCACTTTGATAACCTAACAATTTTAACTTTTAATTTAAGACATCAAATAACAAGCTTCCAGTTTATTAACAATATACCTACACTGTGTTTACAATCAGTCAGCAATAAAGAAAGCTCTTTTGCATCGATATAATGGCTCTTAGATCATGACATGTTTTTCAGACTGTGGAAACCTAAATTTCAGCGTTTCAGTGCTGCTCAAGAAAATTCGTTTTATAAAACTGTTCAGCTTTTTGCTCTATGAATGTAGCCCATACATCTTGTTAGTATCTGATATAAATGTCGAAAGCGGCGCGTTTATCTCGTCGCAAGTAATGCTGGTCATTTGTCTTCGGGTGATGCTTCATCATTTAACGAACTCATATTCTTCTTCCTCTATCTGTTGAGACTTAAATGGCGAGGTCATTATCGCGCTTTTTGTAATTTGAATAAATGGTAGGTATGGTATAATAAAATTCAAAAAATATCATCTCAAATACTGGGGAAATTTTCCCACTTTTCTCAGTGGTTGAGATACTTATAAACGCTGAATAGTTAAACAGTTGACTGAAATGTAGCTCTGTCACTGTTTCACATTACCTGTTAGTAAGAGACAGCAGTAGTTTAAACAGCTGAATAAAATTATGCAACGATTATATTATAAGTAAGCAGGTAAAAGTGGTTTTGACCTAGATTTAATAGTTATTGACTGACATGCATGCATATTTATACCGTGATAAAACGGTTTGAAAAGCTATCCCACATCCGACTAAAAAACAAACACAATTATATTTAGGGATCGCTGTGTGTAGATGGGGCAATGTGTTGAATATAAATATTAGGTTTTGATACCAATAATAAATGAGATAACAATATCATCGACATTGCTCTCTAGATTGGTAAGTAGAAGTGGTTATGGACAAGCCATATAGCTCGCAGAACTGCGAACCGATGGAAAACTAAGGTTCTGACCACAAGAAGCAAGGCGAGGACGGTCCCGCATCGCACCAGATGAACTGACGTCATTGTGGGAAGAATAATGAAGAATACGCAAAATCGTTCCTTCTGGATATCATATAGGGAAAGCCTATGTTCAGCAATGGACAGGCTGATAATAAGGATAATTTTTAGTGTTACGTAGAATCAATTTTCTTCCAGACCTTCACATCAGTGTCAAAGCAGTGTGAAGGTTATCGACTTCGGATATTTTGAAATGAAAATAAAAATATTATACCCTGACCCTGACGAAATGTAACTTCAGAAATAACTTGACACTAGAGCAAAATTGAATCGCCACTTCAATAAGCGGTTCGAAATTGCAGGGTCTCGGGTCAGAGCCAAGTACTTACCACCCCTACTCTACCCAATTGGAGGAAACTAAGCGTGTGAACAAATAAACAGGTGCAAATGTTTAGAATGAGTTGGTTTTCACTGATTGAAACTGCTATCCGTTCTCTATGTATATCGTTCGTTTTCGAGGACCTCCTTTGATAAATTTTTCTTGTCTATTTATTACTCCGCATCCATGTGAATAAAGAATGCGCATCATAATATTACTGGACGGTCACTGGTAGACCAGGCGGCCAAAGTAATGTAATTTGAAACACTAAGTACATCGTTTCAATAAAACGCTTGTACGCTTATAACAGGGTACGCCAAAAACGATATGTAAATATAATGAAATAGCCTCTCACATTGAAAAGCCCGGCGGAATACATTTGAAGGTAAGCATAAAGAGTCAATATCGTATCGCAACCCACGAATAAATGGAATATAATGAAAATATATTACTGGGTTGTCCTCATAAACGAGCGACTCCAATGTTATTCAAATAAACATTACTCAAATCGAACGTCGTTACGGAGTTCCAGAAATCGTAAAATTTATATGCACATGCGATACACTGATACCTATTTGGCAAAAGTGACGACATGCTTGCTCGTTCACCCCTCAAGGGCAAAGGGCAACAGTTTGGTAACCATATTCCTTGTGACTATTGATAGCTAACCGTACATTTGCATGCATACAGCGCGTATGTAGATAAAAGCTTTTTGTAAATATCAACCGTACTTTGTGATAGATTAAAAAATAATTTTGTTATTGCAAGGGTTTCTTTACAGAACATCATTGTATGAAATCAAAGGGTCTGGGGCAAATTGGATGGAGCCCAGGTCCCACATTTTTGCAATGATAGAACTTTGTTTGTTACAATACATTTCAAATGCAGTTTTTAAAAATATCATTATAAAGCAGCGGGAATAATCAGTTATTAGAAATTTTACTTTGAAAAGTGCGTCTTTTTCAATGTTGTTTATCGTATTTACAGGTGTTTAAGTTAAAATAATTACATTATTTTGCGTTTTCGTGACTGCTATTGCATAATCGATTATGATAAAAGCAACAAAAGTCGTAAATAACAAAATTAATTTAAAAATTAACTAAATGCATGGAAATTGGGATTTAAAATGCCCCAACGCCTTTATAAGAACGCATTGTTCAACGTTATTACACTTATTACTACAGTCTGACGAAGTTCATTACCGAGCATAGGCCTCTCCTATAGATGTGTTGCTTTTCTTCACGATTAGGTTCAGTTTAGACACTAGGCATAAGCATCAACCGGGGCATTACAACCAACGTCGACGAGACCTGTGGGAAACCAACCAATGATTGATTGTCGGTAAAGTCTCCACCAGTGATCCATCAACGACCGAAGACTGATTAATATAACAACAATTATTACGTATATCAAAGTAATTCATTACTATTCTGTACTCAGAATTTTAGATTGCCCAAAAAATTTTAGGGTAACAGAAACATTAAAAAAAACATATAAAATTTGAATAATCTCGAACACTTCTCTATCGATAGCACAGACGGTCTACTTATATGAATAGATAATATCATTGCCTCAAAAGCTGTTGAAAATTGCAAACTATGCAATAGGCGTTAGTAAAACTTGGCTCTTGGCCTGTGACTTGGCTACGCATTTCTATAAAAATGGTCGTTCATGGATCGTTTGATGCCGTTTGTTTCATAGAATCGATAATTAGACTTTTATTTACTTAGACATCTCTCAATTTTTGAGCGCGCCACTTGAGAAGCGATTCTAAGTACTAGGATGGTTTAGTCAATCCAGTAGTTTTCTTTGTAACAGAATGTAACTTGCGAATGGCAGCATAATCAAAATGAACGTTGAATATTTTTTGTTCGTGAGGTTCATTAACCCCAAGATCTCACTCAATATTTAAAAGGGTTGTAATGAATCCAGCGCGGGCAACGATGGCGACCATTACAGAAATTCGTCGAATTTCATCGTCACCCCTTTTATCCGACGTGACTCGATGGCCGAACGGCGCGTGAGCAGCATACTACTCGAAGTACCACACCGCAGCCTACCACGATCAGGGTGGGGTAGGTATGAGTTGCAGGTCATTTTCGATACCTTTTAAGATACCTCACAGGAAGATATATTATAGCTGGTACCTAAACTTTACTATAACAACGAAATTTTACAAAAATAGTTGTAAAATTTTAGATTGGTTGGACCTACCCCAAAAATTTTAACTTATGCATATTGTGTATTGCTATTTTGAAAGCTTTGGCTTTCAGGCGCTTTACTTTTCAATAGCTCTGAAAACTGCTATACCTATACACAACAGGATTTTCCAAAAAATACGTTGTTAGATATAGTGAAGTGACGGGTCTCTTGGTAAATATATCAAAACTGTCTTTTTCATATAGTTTGATTTTTATTTTATTTCTTCACGTGCTTACCAAAAAAGTAATGTAAACTTTATGGGAATAATTATTCATTCCACTGCATTGATTATCTGTATCAAAATTGCTCTAAAAAATAACTGATTTTTCATAGACATGTACTCTAGTTAAGTTCATTTTTGCAATCGTTTCATAGACTGCACCTACATACAACTATGTGAGCAGTCTGCTCCACATACCTATTGCTACAAGTACGAGTATCGTACCTCACGTGTATTTATAGGCTTAGCGGTAAGTCTATTGTCTACGTTACTCAGGAAACACCACGTAACTTAATTAGAAATGCGTTGACCTGTGAATTTCCCCTTTCAGCCGCATTCTGTTTATAATACCAGCAGATGTTACTCGTTTCCATTCGTAATGATTTGCTCATTAATATCTCCTGCTTCGGTGACCAAAGCTAGAATTGATTACGGGATGCGAAGTGCGGTCAGATTTGTTTGCTAAATGCGATTCGAATAGAACAATCGCTAAACAAATCAACCTTTCATCATCATCATCATCCACAGCCCGACTTCATCCACTGCTGGGTATAAGCCTCTCTTTGTCTGTGCCACACCTTACGGTCCTGTGCTGATCTCATCCATGTCTTGCCCGCGATCAATTAAAATCAACATTTCGTTTCGCTATAATTATTATTCATATCGGTATGCATGATTTTAATTGCTAAAAATAAGTACCTAGGTAGGTATATCTGTAATAGTTTCTTATCAGGAAGTCGGTCTATAAAGTTCCGTTTGGTCAAATTTAGGGGACCGATTGGACAGTTCCCTCTTCGGCCCAGAATTCGCCAAAACTGGTGAACGCAAACAAGCAATTTGTGAAAGTTATTTTTACAGGAAAAGATAAGAAAGCTACATGAACAAGCATCAGACAAGACAAACGAGCAGACGATCCATTATTGTAAGAAATTGCTAAGATCTTTAAAAGTTTTATATCTACTAGAACGTTTGTAAGTATTTTTTATATGGCCACTAAGGAAACAATATAAATAATGTCTTCTCTCGCGCTACTAAATTTACCTATATTTACAGCTTAGTCTAAGCGCGGGCATAGGACGCTTTACTCATGAAAACTTAATCACTTCTCATATCCGTATCTTTGGCTAGACATTTGTATTTTACTACGTTCCTTTGCAAAATGGACGACACCATTTCTCTCTCGCTACGCGGGCAAATACAGGCTAGAATATCTGAAGCTTTTATGGGAAATACCATTGTATTTTTATCAGGTTAGAAAACTAATTAATAATAATAATAATAATAATAATAATAATAATTCTTTATTGCAGACACGGGGGGTCCATAGGTACAAATACAATTACAAATAAAATATACACACAACACAATATAAAACTTACAAAATAAAATAAAATAAGATAAAAAAGAATACACACATAGGTGTATAAATTTCCACGTTGCACAAGTATGCGGACGTGGTTTAAATCCAAAGTTTAGATTTACGAGTTAGCCTTACGTAGCTTAAATTTCCTATGCAAAGGTAGTTGATTGGGTAAGGGATTACTTACTTGAAGCTCTATAAGCTGCTTAGGTAGTTTGATTTCAGACCTTATAATTTTAAACCTAAATGACACAATTAAGCAATCCATTGCTGGATACGTAATACGTATCCAATGCACATTGCCCATAGTAATTTAATGCCTACCTATGGGTCGGAGTATCCAAAACTGAAATGTGTTTGGTTTAACTGTGTCATCTGCATAGGTAGAACTAGTATACAACATTGGGTACGTCACTAAATGCAGGATTATCATCAATGTAGAATGATAGAAACATCTGCTTTGTTTTAATAAGTCTCTACATTGTAGTGGCCTTCCCAGTAGTTCGCTTGTCTGTCGGAAGAGCCTATGTCTGGCGGCCGGCCAGATATAATGGGTCGCCTTGGCCGTTTGACTACGGTTATTTCAACTAGATAAATTTTACACTCCTTGAACTGCATGGTTTGTAAACACACTATAGAGTAGACTCTACAAAATCTACGTTTCTTCTTTGTTATAAAAAAAACTTCCAAAATAAGAATTAATGCGAAGGATTTGTTTTTTTTTATAAAACTTAAGAGAAACCATTTTCCTCTGGTGTGGCATAATTTATTAGCCGTTATCAGATGCGCACGTACCGCGCAGGAAGAAATTAAAAGATGTGGGTATTATGTAGGTATTCAAGATTATTATTTCGGTGTTCCGATTAGATTATAGATTTTGAAACAGGGACTCCGGTCGGTAGCTACCCTTAATACGGCCGGTAAATGTGGGCTGGCTACCCGCCAAACACCCCGATAATTTACCATCGACGCGCTGCATGCAAATTTAAGCCCTAATCCTTATTTTTTATTTCGGGTTACTGAGAGTTTTTTCCTATTTTGTTGATGTGCAGTATCAGCGTGCTAGGATTTGCACGGGCTTCCTGGCTTTCTGTATTGAGAACTCATTTCATAATAAATGTGGTGTACTTGTTATACCTGTAGCACCATGGTAGCAAGCTGTAATTTGAGAATTGTCTCAGTTTAAAATTAATTCTAAAATTAAAAGTGTAGTTTCAAATTGTAATGAAACTGAGTATGTATAATCAAAATTGAAACGAATAATAATTACGCCTCCATTTTCCCCTCACTACTTTTCACCGTAGATGTAGCATTTGTAAAATTCCTCCAAGCGCAATTTCATTAGTCGCAAAGAGGTCACATCGCGAGAGACAGGCGTGAACTTCTCATTCATTAATGAAGTTATGTGGCCCGAACTTTATGACTGTAAAGAATCGGCCTCCTTTGAAATCCGTTTTACAAAATGAAAAAGCGGCTCTGCTAACTCAATGTATGAAACAGAATAGGCTTTCGACTTTAATCCCTCCAGGCACTGTATATTATAACTCCTTCAGATGTTTTGCCCTACTCAAGATCCTGGAGAATGCCTAGAGGGGTTAGTCAGAGATCGTTTTCTTACAAAATCAAACAATTTTACCAAGCGGACGACAAAATGTTGATACGGCCACCCATTACTGGCTGGAGTTTTCTAAACTGCTGTTTCCTTACTATTGTACAAACCCTTAAAAACACCCTTTTAGAACTCGACACTTTCGCACAAAAAGGTGATGCAAACGTGTTATAACCTGAAAATAATGGAAGTTGAACAACTTCATCGGAGCTTGACAGTTTCGAGCGCAGTCATTGCGGTGTGGTGGCAAATTAGTTTGTAAAGTCTTCATTCATTAGTGCGAAGTTGTGTGGTGTAACTTGGCCGGCGCTATCAGAGGTGGCTCGAGCTCTACCGATTGTAATTTATAAAGGGTTAAGACGTAAAGGGTAACCGCCTTTTAGTATTAGGCACTTGTACCATTAGGTGTTACATTTTTATTTTGTTTGGGATAAGATCTATGTTGCTGTGGCCACCGCTGTTGGTTATGCAGGAACAGTAAAGGGATCACTGATTTTGTCAGCAATCAATCAGTAGCATGGATACAATAACGGCTCAGATCCGTCATTGTATTGAAAGTTGTTTTAGTGACATTTGCAAGTTTTCTGGTTGATGACAAAATCGGTAATGATTCGTGTTAGGTTTTAAAGAGAAAATCCACCATTTTTTTTTCAAAACAAACGACAGCTGACTTGACTAATAACTTGACTTGACTTATTTATTACAATTTTAACACTTAACATTGGCAAAATTGTCTGTCGAAATGACGGACAGAGGCCATTATTGAAGAGAAGAAGAAGAATGGTTCTGTCAATAGTAAGAAAATTGTTAGAAATAGAAGCTCTTGAAGCTTTTTGACAACAGATTTTTTTTTTAATCTCATTGCTGATTTGCCTGATACCTATATCACCGATTTTCTAAAGATGATACAAGGGGCAATGAAGCAGTTTCGATATTCGCAACAGTTAATACTTAGAAGTTGGATCAACGCCAGTTAGCATTAAACGCGGACACACCGTGTCAAAGTAGAGTGGTCAAATTATTGAAAGAAAAATACAGCTTAGGTAGAGTCTGAAATTTCTCAGACGAAATAAAATAAAATGATGCACCGCATTTTACAGGTGCAATAGGTATATATCCAGAATTGTGGCTCACACACAACTTTAGTCTGTAGTATTCCACCTAGATAGAAACTGATAATATAGAATACTACTAAGAATTTTTCCAATAAATATAAAACGAAGGAAGTTATGACGGCTAATCCTTAGACCTTAGAAATTATAGACCTTAGAAATTATAATAGTTTAAACATTATATTAGGATAGGTAATTGCTTTCTTTCAAATCCTAATCGTAATCTGTAGGTACAATATGTTTTTTAAGAAAATTCATATCTACCTACCTAAATCAATTAGTAAAAGAAACTACAAAGAAAAAGGCACAACCTCCTGAAACAAAATATTTCGGATTCGCCAACACACGAGAGCTGTAAATATGGAATAAAGTAACAAGTTAGGTAGACGTGCAAGGATAGAATATGTTTCTCTTAACGGTACAGTAGAGGCAAAGGTGCTTTGTTGGTCCCGAGTTTTATCTATTGAGATCATACAACCACGAAAATCTGAACACAATATCAGTTTGAATTTATTACAAAACTTCGTAGATACAACAGTAATAAATCACAATTAAAACGTTGGAGCGTTGGATCATAAAAGTTCAGGACGGTATCCTATAAGTAGCGCCCAGATGTGCTGGAGATGCAGCGTTGGCTAATTGCCAATATTGTCCGGCGTCCAGCACCAAATTACTACCTTACATTCATTTTTACGTAGCTTTTTTTACATGTATAAAAATTCGAGTGAACCACAGCTGTTGCAGTTGTCTGTGTCGGAACTTAGTGATGGAGTGATTTTAAAGCAAGAACTGTCTATATTTTTCAAATTAAATCGTACGAAATATTCACTGTTTTGTAAAACAAGTGAAGTTGTTGATCGTCTTTTGTTTTAGAACATTTACATAAATAAAATAAGGAACTCAAATAGGTACCTAGGTGGGTAAACATGTACTTACCTAGTAGCGTACGAACGCTATGTTCAAAATTTTACCTCTCCATAAAATTTCCATCAGTCTCGCTGATGGCTGGAATTGATTTAATTTCTGAATTGTTCCTGTCCTAACAGCTATTTCATATAAAAAATGTGTCAAACCTACGCACATTTTATATGCAAAACTACTATACTGGATTTACTTGTTTTAGGTTATAGAGGAAATTGCATAGTGATGTTTGTTTTCCGCGGTTGATATTTATTTTAAAAAACATTGATAGAAACTATACCTACAAACAATATTTGAGTAGGTTTTTACAAGTGATGGTATCAGGCTTTTAAAAAAAAACAAATATTATTAGCCATCGTTTTTACTCCTGTCTGTAAGTTTTTATATTTCAAACACTACATCCTTTAAAGTGCCTAATATTCTACGCAGCAGGTTGTTCAAACTTAACCTTTCCTATGGTACATATGGTATAATTTGTATATATAATATTGCACAATTATATCCTATGCATTTATGCAAAGAACTGGTTCACTAGATAGTAGCGGGCACCACAGAAAAAAGAACGTGATGTTAATTCGTCCACACCAAATAAATTTTCTGTAGCGCGCACATGCATTTGAAAACCTTGACATTTGTTCGTAGAGATACCAACAGTTATGAAAACAGTACAGTCGTACTATAACGACTAATTTGCATGTACACACTGTACAGTGTACACGCTAGTAGCCAGTACAAGTGGACGATTGGCCGCCAGCCAACTCGTTTCGTACAGTGGACTCGGCGATAGCCGATGATCGCAAAGTGTGTCGAATTCGATAGAAAACACTCGCGGCACGACTGCACATATTGTATCGGTGACATGGCGGTGAAATACAATTTGAAAATGTCACGGATGATAAAAACTGCTCAATATTTTCAATTTATAAAAAAAATTAACAGTATTATCGGTGGCTCAAACTGATGGAGCCAATATGAACAAGACCAAGGTTTTGAAACCTCAGCAAAAAAGATATCTCTTATAAAAGACGTCTCTTATAGTTCTTGGTAAGATGGTAACACAAAAATATGCTCACTTTTAGGCTCGAATACGGTTATAAATCGCTTTGCAACATTCGATTGGATTCGATGGCGCAAACGAACATAACAAAGATCCGTGAGATCAAAGAAACCCGAACAATTTCATAATATTATCCTCAATCTATTTATCAAACAAAAGTTCGTCAATGCTCTCTAATCCATTTTGGGAATGTTCTGGGAACGTTTACTTTGTTTTAAATTAATGACATCCATATCTCACGATCCCTGGGAATAGACCTTCGTATTTGTCATAAAGATTACCTACTTTTTCTGTTTCCGACATAAAATGTTGTGTTCATTCATCTTGTCTTTGTTAGAAATTATTGATTTATTTGCACGAAACTTTACTTATTTCCTCCCCATCGGTAGCAATAGTGGAATAAGAATAGCTAAAGTGGCAAAACATTTCAAAGAGTTTGCACACAGTCATTCATTCTTGCAGCGCAAAGTTCCAATATTTTAAGGCTAGCAGCGTTGGGGCACGGCGAAGTGAACCTTATTTGTAAGGTATTAAGATGATTTGAAAATCATTTCACTTAATCGGGTTTAGGCGGGAGTTCGCGTGACGTCACGTTAAATTTATTCCCCAGTGATAGGGAGGTTAACGAGCTGTAGGTGCTCCTCGTTAAACCTGCCATAAACTGCGCTAATGTGACGTGGGATTGCTTCGGTATAGACTTACACACACTTTAAAACTCCAATCCTTTCGATATATTGGCGATGGCTTCTCATTACTCAGGTGGTGATTTTGAAACAAACCTACTTTGATATAGGTACTTTTTTTGGATATTTCTAAAAAAAAATAAGTATTAATCAGTGAGCGAAGTATTTTCTCCCATAGAAACATTGAACGGCAACTTTACTACTCATTGTAACCTAGTAAAACCTAGTGAAGTAATTTCCTTCAAAAGGCTTCGGAGCCTTGAATTGATACTCAAGAGCTCGACAAGACTTTACCTATAGAGCTATTTCTTTAGCAAACTGTGCTACATTAACAGTGACAAACGGTATAAAATCGACTTCAAAATTAATCACGTCTCTTATCTTCAATCTTTACCAACGGCTTCGTTAGTTCTTCGAAAGAAACCACTAATAAAGGAATTACTAGGAACATACGTCCAAATTGAGTTATAACGAAATTCATTATAGCGGTTAGCCATCCCAGAAATAATAAAAATCTTTATAATTTACTTGAGTAAAGGAATAATTAGAAATACCTATCTTACCAAGTACAAAAAATTTCAACATAATATCAATCGACTTAGCAGCTTCTAATATTTTCTAAAATTTTCTAAGATTACAACGTTGTCGTCGATTCATCAAGTGAGACTGGCAAATAGGCGATCGATCAATTACGACTACTCAGTTCAGTGCAAAGCTGAATACTTGGGAAAAATCCGCGTAATCTATCATAATAAACACCTTAGTGCTTCCAAAGTTCTACCGCTAAGTTTCATTCAGGCTTACAATGCTGATAAAGTGGATAGTTGAGCGAAATAAAATTGCGTACCTACTTATTTTTTTGTGAAAATACGGTAAGTATAGGTAATTGTATAATATACCAATTCAAATTATGAAACCTTCATAATATGAAGGAACGATGTTTCATAAAAAATATCGTTTGGTGAGATGCTGGGGGCTAAATTGACAAGTAAATTCCACTTGCTAGTGACTGCCAGTCGATAGTTACCTAATGAAATATATCGAACGTTTCCGAGCGTGAAGCCCCTGAAAATTGATAAATCTATTACGCTCATACGATTAGCATACCTCTAGCTACGTGGAGGATAACTCGTAAGTGGGTACACAAAGGTACGACAATAATCGGCGCAAATCTTCCTCAATATCACCCGAGCTTACCGCCAAGTGCGATGGGAATGGAAATCTACAACTTTGGTTGCCATTTTTACAATATTTAGATTTACAATATTTTTTACTTGATAAGCTCAAACCAGCCGCTAGTGACTATCCTCTATTTAGTTTGAAATTGGGTAATGGTAATGCTAAAGTTGTAAAAATTACGAATAAAGTTTTTGATTTCCATTTTCCACATACCGTTTGACCTGGCGGTAGGGCGGCGGGTGTAATTAGAGAGCAACTTATCTCTATAGTATTGTTCTCAAAGCATATTGATTTAGGTGCAAAGTGGTACTCTATAACTCTATCTAAAACTCGGAGCTCCAATGAGCCAAAGTTACTTATCTATTGCAAAACTTTAGCGTAAAATTACTTTACCAGCGATATTAAATTTCTGTTGTCTTTGATAAATTTACGACGACATGGTCGGCTTATTAACGGGTTCCTTTAAAACATATTGGTTCATGATTTATTAATTTCCTCGGTTACAAAAGCTGATGGTAATAAAGCGTGTCATGCGAAAGGTTATTCTAAAACCTGTGTTTGGGAACATTTTATGGTACCTTTGACTGTCGCTATGAATTAAACCCACTTTACGATGCCGTTTTTATTGTGCGGACTTGGATACCTACTTATAGGACCACTCCCTTGGTTTACAGCCGGCCGGGTGATTTTGTTTGACAAAACTGAATTTTGTTTGACAAGCAGACTGAATCTTCGTCAAAAACGCACCTGCTACCCGGTCTCCGCGCGATTCCCTACAGACACGTCCCTCACCCTTGTAAAGCAGGAAGTGGACTGGCTTACGTGGTTTACCTATAACACATATTGTATAATATTATATATCTATAGGTAAGAAGGTGGAAAACAAAGATACGATCATCATCATTTCCCAGCCCTTCCTATCATTCTTCAACTCTACTCCTCTGTTATTCATATCATCATTAACCACTTCTTTTTTGGCCTTCCTCTACTTGAGCAATTAGCACCCAGCCACAAATACGATGTTATTAACCAAATGTCTAGGCTAAGTAGATACATTATTAAGTAAGTAAATCATAAGAATGTTTCACTAATATAATGCTGTTACTATAGAAATTCACTTTTAACCATCAACTCATGCTTCATGATCCAGTCTATTTCAGTTTGTGCGATCAAGTCAAACCAACTAAATGATGTGTAGTTAGACGAGAAGTCTTCCAATAATATTATTTTACAGGTTTCCAGTAAAAGAATATGTATGAACAAAATACTTCTTTCTCAGAATACCCATTAGACGCAAAAGTGGTTTAAAAACCTATTATTAATTAAAAGCATTAATCAACATATGCCCAGCTTACAGCGTAATTATTAATTTACGGTACGCTTCATGCTAATCTAAGAATGAATCGTTGAGACAATCCCAGTTCATCCTTAATTTTCTGCGATTAATTATGAGCCCATTTAATCGTTGTTTATCATGAGGAATTAATACTCTTTAGATCCTTTTATTAGTACTTCAAAATAAAATAAATATTTTAAACTCTAAACTAAATGAATGTTTTTTCACAATAGATCAAAAAACCGTAGAAGATATTATGCAATCGCTTTGGAAAAAAACTCCACTTAATATCCGGTGCAAATGCAACATCGTGTGTGAATTTTTATTCGCTATTTCCTCTTTGATAAAATACAGCAAACACAGAATAAGTCATTCTCGCCACCTGAAAGAAATAAAGCTATGGGAATAAATTATTATTTCTGATTATTTTTATTTTGATTATTGACTGGTTGTTTTTTAGTATTCCGGGCAGCATATTTAATTTCGAGCGAAATTAATGATTCTGCAATAAGATCTCAAGAAAGCATTCGAGGAAAATCTGAATGTTTGCAAATAATTATGCTTTGTGTCCCTCGCATCGCTCATAATTAAATATACTCGCGAGCGAAAATTCCGGGTCATCTATAAAAACTTGAAAATCGAAACCATGAATGCTAGCTTATCGTGCAATTAAACAATTATTTTATTTTATTAAGGAGTATTAAACAAACACAGTTTATTTCACTAAACTAGCATTTATTGTTTCCAAGATATTCAAGTATATACGTACATACACGGAATGTTTGCTTTCGACTGTTTAAAGGTGTGCCAGGTTTAATTCTGGTTCCCAAAATTTAAGTAAGTTAAGTAATTGAGTAATATTTTCAAGTTAAAATAGCGAAGAATAGCTTACCGACACAAAAGTTCCATACGATAAGTCATATATGCCGAAAGCCTTTAGTATAAGTGGTTTTTGCGCTTGCGCACAACCAATGAGCACAAGCCTCCTGATGTCATTGTGTGATCTCTTCTCCAACTCACACAGATGCCAACCACAGTAGAACATAGCATTTGATAGTCGAGATGCCTAGAAAAATTAATTACAAAATAAATGAAATAGACGAAAAATAATAATAATAGAGTAGTAGAAGTAAATGAAGGCTGAAGAAGTGGTTAGATTGGTTGAAAGAAGATATGATTGTGAGAGCAGTATATTTAGAGTTTACGAATGATAGGATTTAGTGGAAGAAGACAATATGTGTTGTCGGATAAGAACAGGTGTAGATGAGCTCCGGCGAAGTGGTGGCAAAAATGACAAAAACCAAGGCACTTTTTGATTATTACAGCTATTATTTATTTTACTTTGGAATTACACAATTACATGGCATATTTCTTATAGTTCAAGCAAGGGGCCATATTGCCAAATCGGACCATGGAGAGCAGAATACAAAAATTATTACTTATAAAAAAAAGAAAAAATAAGGCGTCGCCTACAACAGGGGATGATAACACTAAACAGTAGAACCAAAACAGAAAAATGGCTTCCGTAATTAATATTAATTACTTGTACAGAAATTGTCAGATCAATTTCTTACCTGATAGGTAATTTCGCCAGCATTCCACAGATTTAGCGCCAGTAAAAGAAATAGTGATCCAACAAACGTATACGTCATGAAAGCATTTGTAAGGTCTAGGTGAGGCGTAAGCTGAAATATAAGTATACAAGCATTGTAATGAGTTTATAAGGCATTCTGAGAGAGAAACTACACTGAGAGAAAATTTTGTGTCGTAATTACAAATTCATTTAGTAATAGTTTTTTATGTATTTCTAAGTAAAATTTAGTATTTTTAACTGGTGTTTAGTCATTTAAACAATGGTCATGAAGTAATCGCAACAAACCGGTTTTAGTAAATGTTGATTTTGTAATCGCAGCAATACAATAGTGTTTTCTAATAAACCGTTCAGTAATTCCAACAATACAAGTCTATTAGTTATTTCGACAAAACACAATTTGTACAATACTATTTTCTAGTAGTAGGTTTTGTAAATACAACAATAAATAAATGACTAATGTCTGACGTTTGGTGCAATACTTAATCCTAATAAACAGTTTTGTAATTTTAGCAACACAATGTACCTAGTTCCCAGCTAGTATACCTGGAATTATAGATAGGTACCTAGCTACCTGCATAATACCACTAATACTAGGTACTGTACCTACTGTTGCATAGGTACCAGAAAAATCTGATTTCGTATATCTAGGTACATAATAAATGTCTTGATTTTACTGGTTGCTGCACCTGACTTTATAAGTACCTACCTACTAAATTACTCAACATGACAACGTGCCAAGCAGATGGTAGGTATACTCTGCCACTGCCGCGCCTTCGGTCCTTCGCCTTTAACATCACCTTTATTCTCACCAAAGAGCTAGGGCATGAACTTGGCGATGTTGCTGTGGCAATAATTCCGGAATTAATCGCGGCATTCATGCCGGGCATAGTGTGCACGCGCTAAGAAAAACGAATTCTCCTCAAAAAAGTGATGATAAGTAAGACACGTAAGTAGGTAGGTAACTCAAAATGTTCTAAATTTTTCTTCTATCACTTGGATGGTGTGTCCCTTCCCTTCCAACCTGAGTAAGTACCTACCTACTTACTCGTACCTACAACACTTCATTATCATCATCATCATCATAAGCCTGTAGAAGTCCACTGCAGGACATAGGCATCCCCTATACATTTCCAGGAAGAACGGTTCTGAGCCCTTTCCATCCACCGATTTCCCGCGATCTTAACAATGTCGTCGGTCCATCGAGTGGGTGGGCGCCCTACGTTTTGCCTTCCGGTCTACAACAATTATTTACTCCAAAACTAGGTTCATCTGTGGGGACAGCTGCTGATAATAAATCAAACTATTTAAATTGTAAAGAAAGGGTAGACTGGGATAGATGCCCCACTTTTTAAAGTTTATATCGTGTCATCTATTTATTCCGACGATTTATTTTAGACGAGCAGGCAACTTAGGCAGTCTTAGAAAATGGTACAAAATGCATAACATCAGGTTTTTCTGATATATAAACTATAGGTACACTAACCATTTTTTTTCAGGTAGAAAAAGAGGACTGACGACAGATTATATGAGGGAGGGTGTTGGGCTTGAAATGTCTCAAAGTATCTTGCCGGCAGTTCAATTAAAAAGGAATGCACAGACACGTGTCTAATTTATTTGATGATGGGTCACCATCACCCCCATTTTCCCCCGTATATGAATCGGATTCACACAGTTGTTATTTCTTAAAACTTATACGTCTTCTATATTATATTCTTATTCAAGTTAAATCGCAAATCATGCAAATCACAGAGGACACATAGGACAGCAAAATCATAGTAATAGGGTTCCGTTTTTACCCTTTGGGTACGGAACCCTAAAAAGTACTGTACGATGCTTACAAAATATCGATGTTTTCACCCGATACATCGAATGACATCGATGTACGGTTCTGATGTATCGAATCGAAAAAAAACATCATGTTTTTTCAAAGTGGACACCCCTACCCCAGTTTCCCCTACAATTCATACACGTCAATAGCAAGCCCTTAATAATTTCAACAATGAGTGTAGTAATTTTAACAATACAATTGTTTTTGACAAATCGTATTGTTATTTTAAATAAACGTATTGTCAAAAACACACACATTTACTTGGTTTTACATTATTTTGTAAAATATGGTAACAAATTTTTGTAATTTTAGCACTTCATTCAGTTGGCTAACCTGGTTCGGCGGGCGCATAACAAGTCATTATTAATTTCTACAAATGAACTAGTAATTTGAACAATACAAAATGTTTTTGACAATTCGTTTTGTAAATTTAAAAACACAAATGTAAGTTTTAGTTTGTTTTTTGTAATTCCGACAACAATTTTGTAACTGACTTGGGTGTGGTCGCAGGGTAATTTTGTTTGTCTCGTTCATTTCGTTTGAACCGCGGAACTGAGCGTACATACTCCTGGTAATTGAAACTGGTTTTGCTACATTACGGAGAACTTCGATTGTGTTGTGTGCGTACAGAAAGCGTGAAAGAGTAATGGTATTCTGTGACAGAAAGTGATAAGTGTCGCCGACGCCGCCGCCCCGCCACCACCGCCATATTTTTCGTGCTACATGAGTGTGCATGAGTGTAGCAAGCACGTGAAGAAATACTGTGTCTAATAACGACGCCATCCTCGCCGTTCACTGCCGCCGCCGCCGCCGCCGACAATGGACGAGCTCACCAGAGATTTATTAATGAATTGGGGCTTGTCGGAGTACACTTACACATTTAGAGGTATAGTACCTATTCAGAATTTTTTCAACCCTCTCTTCCACCCCCCATCTAATAGTATAGTATACCGACCTATTTGCGATTTCTATATCATTAAACCTGTATAGCCTGCCTGGGGCGGCTCGCTCCGGGCCACGTTTTTACACATCTTCAAACTATTTTTTTTTATCATTGGTCATGGTCTTAGGTCGCCATTTTGAAAATCGCTAACTATGTACCACTTTCTCTACACACTATCATTACTTTTGCTAAATCCGACTCGTTTTATATTTCTTTATAGATGGAAAAATTGATGGTGGAACACTAAGATTATTATCGCATGATGATATAATGCAGTTGCTACCTATACCGGGTGACAGGGCCAGGTTTCGGGCAAATTTAGAAAACTGGAAACGTGAAGTGGAATCTTTAGACATACCAGAACAGCGTTACAATATTTCAAATCAAGGGGTGCGTTTATTGTTTTCACTTCTGTCGGTTTTTTATTCCCGGAGTGCCACGATTTTTTACAATATTAAGTGCTTGATATTGTTTTCAGGTTCACGAGCATGAGGATATTGTCTCATTTTCTCTGCTTGATGCAAATGAATTGGACACATCTCTTACCAGTATCGGTAGAAGCACTGCACGACGTCGCATATTGAGAGAACGAGGAATACTAGACTCGTTCCCGCTCCTCTTCAAGGGCTTCATTAACAGTTTCTGATCCTGCAACGGCACTAATCACTGCTGACATAGGTAAGCTTCTTTATTTATTTATAGACGAGCAGCTTTTGTTGATACTAAGTATGTCTATGTCACACAGTGATGAAGTATAGTCATCTTGAGTCACTGTCCTTTCATTTAGTCACACTTTTTAAGCATACTGTTTTACATATTTATCTCTGGTTATTAATGTAACGGTTTATATTTTATCTTTTACCTGAATTCTGATTTCCAAAACAATAAATAAATAAATATTTTGGACAATCCACCTAACACTATCTAGCTTCAAACTAAGCAGAGCTTGTACTATGGGAACCAGATAGCTGATATAATACTTATATACATTATATATATTTACTTATATAAATGTTTATCAATACATACTTAGAATACAATATAACACCCAGAAAGAGAACAAACATTTATGTTTACTACACAAATATTTTGTTCTCGGTGGGGATCGAACCCACGGCCTCCGGCGCAGAAGACAGAGCTACTACCAACTGAGCCGAGATACTTGTCTTTTTTTTAAAGAACTTACATAATATATGAATTTTGTTACAGATCCTGATGAAACCACAGCTGAAAAGCTCAACTGGCTACGTAACTCCCTCGAACCATGGCATCTTGTGGAAGATAACTGGAATGCAACTGCTAAATGCAGATTGCGTTCTGATTACTCTGGCAGCAAAATTCTGAATAGGTACTTAGTTAGGTAAATGTGTTAGTGTACTCCGACAAGCCCCAATTCATTAATTAATCTCTGGTGAGCTCGTCCATTGTCGGCGGCGGCGGCGGTGGCGGTGAACGGCGAGGATGGTGTCGTTATTAGACACAGTATTTCTTCACGTGCTTGTACACTCATGCACACACACTCATGTAGCACGAAAAATATCTGGTGAGCTCGTCCATTGTCGGCGGAATACGAGTATGTACTGTCATTTCCATAAGTAGGATAAGAATGTGTAGAATTTACCAAAGTGGCGGCGGCGGCGATGTAAAAAGAAAAAAAATTGTTCTGTCATTTACTTATTATATGTAGGATAAAAAATTATAATAATTATGTTGAGAAATATTCTCATACAACATAAAGGGTGAATTTTTGAGATGGGACTGTAAGGACAGGCAAGAAAATGGTCATTTTACCTGCCCTTACTGTCCCGTCTCAAAAATTCACCCTGTATATTATGAATAAATAAGGACTTACATAAAGTTAATTAAAATTATACCTATGTAAAATAATAATGTATAACTTATAGTTTAACCGCGGCACAGCGGTCGCGGTCTAACTATACCTTTATGTATGTATAAGGCGAAGAAATAAATTATGCCTCAAACGCACTTGCGGTTAACCGCGGGCGCGGCTAACCGCGCGGTTCCACTTTTAATATACAACCGCAGTGCAACCGCTGCGTTCAGCAGTTGCAGTTGCATATGTTTGAGGCCTACTAACTCGTTTATTAATTACTTTAGTTATATTATCAAAATAAGCACCTACATTTACCTGGATGTATGTACAAGGCGAACAATAAAAACTCGTTTATTAATTATTATACTTTTTATTTTTATATAATATGACCTATCTACCTCAATACTGGTAATTCTTTACTGTGTAATAACGTTTTACCGAAGCAACCAACCATTGTGTCCTAGTATTTGTTTCCATAAATACCCATGTTATTTCTAGTATTTTTTTTCAGTGATTCCTATTTTCAGTTGATTAATTTCTGCAAAATAAGATGATGACTAAAAATCTCACTGGCGCATATTGTAGATCAATAGCCTATGTATTTTTTAAACTACTATTATGTTGTGCTTTGTACTCTCTAGTTTCTTCAAGTATTTTGGTGTTAAAATACTTGAAGAAACTAGAAAGTGCAAAGCACAACATAGTAGTTCAACAAAATACTTAGGCTATTGATCTACAATATGCGGCCAGTGAGATTTTTAGTCATCATCTTATTTTGCAGAAATTACAAAACGATAAGTAGGAATCATTGAAAGAATACTAGGAATCACATAAATATTTGTTGAAACTACAAAAGGATTAGTAAAAACACAGGAAGGCATTACAGTAGGCTTGCAGAAATTACAAAACGATAAGTAGGAATCACTGAAAGAATACTAGGAATCACATAAATATTTGTTGAAACTACAAAATGATTAGTAAAAACACAGGAAGGCATTACAGTAGGCTTGCAGAAATTACAAAACGATAAGTAGGAATCACTGAAAGAATACTAGGAACCACATAAATATTTGTTGAAACTACAAAATGATTAGTAAAAACACAGGAAGGCATTACAGTAGGCTTGCAGAAATTACAAAACGATAAGTAGGAATCACTGAAAGAATACTAGGAATCACATAAATATTTGTTGAAACTACAAAATGATTAGTAAAACCTTAAGACCTAAAGACCTAGACCTAAGCTAGAGACTTGCAGTAATTACAAAACTATTTGTAAAAGTCCGTGTCGTTAGTACACTACTTACTTGATATTACAAAAGTCACTTTACTCGCTTTTACTAGGGTTTTACTTGTAAATACAAAATTATATTACTAAAGTCGCTTTGTCGGTTTTATGAAACGGTTTGTCATCGTGGGCTTTACACGTATTTTTGTTGGAAAAAGTGGGTTTTTAGTATAATTTTCTCTCCGTGTATTTAATTTTTATTTCTGGGAAATTAAAAGTAGTTTCACTATTTCAAACCAAATCTAGTTGAATAATTTAATTGCTTTAGCGATCGGCGCTCTTAATTTAGGTGATCTTCGTAGAATGCCTCACTCGACTTCATACCCTATGTTCTCTTTGTGTATTAAATATTAATAGCATTTTTAATTGTATTATCGAGTAGAGCTCTACCTGATAGCCAATATAAATTACTATTTTCTAACGTTCTTTCTTCTTTTCTATCTACTATAAAACACAACGTGCTATAAAAGAGATGCTGTCCATTTTAACTACGCGTCTGAATTCAGGAAGCCAATTCTGCTAACGAACTTGTCAGCTGAAACGCAGATGAGCCGTAGTTCTGTTTTTAGGTCAGTTGAACAGTAACGTTTCAGCTAAGCTGCAGATGAGTCGAAGCATTGTTGGAACTGAATAGAACATCAACCTTTGTAAATAGTTGACTTGGGCTCAGAATTGTTACCAATTACCTATAACTTTACGACCTTTAATAATATTCTCTTGTAATATACGCGCATTTAATTTAACCTTAAAAATTTGTTTCATTGTTACTTGCATGACAACGAAACAAAATGACAACAGATTTAGGTTATTTAGCTAGCGGTTCTTTAGAAGACCAATATAAATAAAACCATAGGTATGTACATTATTTCTTATGCAATAAAACATAGGTGTAGAAATAGCAAAGTTTGCAAGTTTGCCTTTGCTTTATCTACGTCCACTTACCGCCAAACGCAATAAAAGCAGAACAGCCACCGCTGAACTCTCGCACACTTGAAGTGACATTATTATTCCAAAAACACGGTTTATCTCCTCAGCCAAACTGAAAATAATGAAGTTTGAGGTGAGCTTCTGACGTGGAACTGAGAAAACCGTGTCCAAAAATATGCATGTAAGCAAAAAACCAAGATCGAGATTGTGAAAATCTTAGCACAAAAAATGGTAGAATATGATACTTGTATGATGGTATGACATCGTTCAGATGTTACTTCACTGCTACTATAGGCGAAGCCCTGGTAGCTAGTGATAAATTAATACGAAAAATTTAAACACTCAGCCGAATGAATATACCTATGTATAAGGAATGTATGAAAGAATATGATCTACTTTTCGGTTAATTGGTCAGTGCAGGCTGCGGTTTGGTGTAACGTTCATATCTATTAGTCAATTTACATGAATCACAATGTAACCGTACTAGATCTACGCAATCAGTGTGCTATACGCTTCGCGGTGTACGGAACTTAAGTGGTTCTCAGATTACAAATAGGTACTTACAACATAAGTTTTTGATGCATTCTTATACCTTCCACAAAGCCAGCTTTAAGTTTCTCCTTTGCTTTTTTCTTGTCAACGCGATAGTCCTCATCGAATTCCTCCCTCAATCTTTCAAAATAGCGGCGTAGGGTGATGAATTTATATGCAATGGCAATCAAATGAGTGATGGGCATACAATCAGCAGACATCATCGGGAGCATCATGTACAACCACGTGATGTAAAAAAATACTCGAAAACACGATGCAATAAATGTATGGTCACCATAACACGGATAATACGTAACCACTGTGTAGAATGGAGCTCCTAAAACAACAGTTTGAAATAGGCTGAAATAAAAAGGTAATTACAAAGCACATTTGGTTATGTCATCGTTTAAATTTTTACAGCCCCTCTTTTACGAGCTTTCTGTTTTATATTTGAATTTCGTTATAGTGGAAGTACCTTCGAGTAAAATAAAATTAGGTGTGCTTTTTGAAATAAAAATATTTCTCTCGCAGGAATTTTGAATAAGAAATACGATTGCAGTGAGGAATTGCAGTAGGTAGACAGTGCTACGCCTCGCCAAGCGTAGCGAACAAGCTACGACGGTGCTACGACATTCCCAAACGCTACGCCCAAGTCTACAAATAGTGTACACATCCTTTTATGTCTAAAAGGATGTGTACACTATTACACATACACTACATAGTTTTTTTGTTACACCCTGTTTTATCTTTTGCAGATTCAAATTCAATCGAAAAACATAAGTATACACGGTGTAACTATTCTCAGATTACATCGGGATTGAGTCGTATAGTTATGTTCTTAGAATTCATATTAGGTAGCCAATTATTTATTTTTATACTTTGTATTAAGATACCTCGGGTTTTTGTCAGCTAAATAAAAAAAACTATTTTAGAAGTTCTGTATTGCGTTCCAATAGCAACGCGTGTCACTCAGGTCATTTTGCATACCCACCCAGCCAGCATTGTTGGTCTGACAGATGGTGCAGATCTAAAATGACAAACGATTTAGGACTAACTCTGACGCATAAATAAATGTTACCATCCAGGCAACACATTCCGAACCCGGCTATAGATGGCACATCTCCAGGAAATTAACATCTAGATAGACTCTATCTGATAGAGGCATTATAGCCGAACCAAGTAACTAACCTTCAACTACCAACTTCCTGAAGCTCTCCACACCGTACGCAATCAGAGAGAGATACACCGATATAATGTACAACAAAATACCAACTTTAGCTTTACTGTATTGTTTCTTCATAACAAATCGTTCCTCGAAGTTTTCTCCCACAGTGGCCATTTCATGGTTTAATTTCCTAACCGAAATTTTATGATATAACAGCAGAAACATTTTAACGAGAACGATATTGTGTATTGCAGAAAACATGACTGCGGAGTTTTTCTCGACATTAGGAAAATTGCCGAGCAGTGCTGCCAGGTTCTCGAGAAAAATCATTGTTGTGTAAATAGCGAATGTAATCACACTGTACGTCTTGTAAACTATTGTCTCTTTGTAAATATCTTCGCACCAGCAGTTGCCGGCTCCAGCGTAATAAACGTATTTGCAAACATCTTTTAACAAAGATTTTGTGTTTGACATCTCTATTCAATATACAACATTAGTTACCTATCGACACGTCTGAATAGCGTCCAATGTATGAAAACATCTGACGGGAACAGGTCGTTTTGCCAAGCTTTTGCTGTAAACGACTAATTAACTGATAACTTATTTATAAAAAAACACTTTTGTCAACCTCCAAATTATAGTCAAACTGAGCAAAACATCAATTTTCCAAGCAATTAAGGCCAAAAAACTCGTTAATGTGTATCAAATTATGTGACTTCAGCTAATTAATAATTTGGAAGTGAAGCGTAAAGTTTGGTGACGACTGACGACTCTACATATATCGTTTGCGGCTTACTAATTAAGGACGCGGTTAATTATTGGCAATAGGTTGCCACACACAGTTTGGTAAGTATTATTAATGAGCCTATACTTTCCTTGAACATGTTTCAAAGTTATTAGTTTATTCTGCAATTTCTGAATATTGTTATTGATTAAACTTTTAAAATAACGTCTTCTTTGGTAAGAGAGTTTTATTTTTATATATATATACTTAATTTTAACGTACGAGGAACGATGAACCGGCTCATTTTAAGGTCTCAGTAGAGCTGTGGGAGTTTTCACTGCCGTGATATTAATGTAGGTGTAAGGCGGTTTACGCACGGTATCATTTACCGCGATAGAGCAAAAATCTCGAAGAAGTAATCGTGCGTAGAGATGGATGTCATGTAAAACTGGACCGTAACGCCTGCATCACGTAGTGTAAAACTGTGATCCACTTACCGCGACCAACCGTGCCGTGTGGCATAAGCCTTACTCGTCCTAGACTTACCCGCATTAGATATTGTAATGGTTAAACCCTCCAGGAATTAAACTTCAGTCATTTCAACAATAATTTTAATTACAATTAAAACAAATAGAACTTCTTCCAGAGCGTTGTTTCTCTACATATATTATCTCAGTAAAAAATATTATTCATTAAAATATTCACAAGGACGAAACTAAAAATATTACATGCATAAAATATGAGTATCCGTTCAACACATGGATAGCGCCTACATAAATAATTTCACGAAAGCTCACGGCTAATCCCAGCAGAGATCAGACACTTTCATGTCAGCTGTCATGGAGAAAAGGTATTTATTCCTTTTCTGAGACATAGGTAAGAGATTAGTGGTAACGAACTGAAACATTTAACACTTCGCAACACAACATCCAAGTCCACAATGGTGCTTTGAATGCGTTTTTTAAGGGCAAGTGGAGCAACGGTGTATGCTTAAAAATGGAGATATTAGCTTTGCTCGTCAAATTCTTGGTCAAGATCTTATCCTACAAAAGACAAAAACGTAAAAATCCGTTCAGAGCATGAAATATAAAGGTAGCAGAAAACATTTCCTCTTTAGGTAGTGTTTCATTCTCGAAAGTCGAGGATTGAATTTGCAATTTTCGTACGGAGGAAAATGCGCTTATCATGATTCCATACAAAAACACCCTCAATTTTCGAGAGCCAAACCAAATAAAACTCTTTCTCACTACTCAGGTCTAGTACGAAATTCATTTTTTGGTGAAAATAATCAAATTAAGTATATTAAGCTATATAAGTTATCCACTTGTTTTCATTCAGTGGTTTTCAATTTCAGAAATAGGTGTAGGTACCTGATTCGCGGTGCGCGTCATATTCCCATAAATATATAAGTTTAAAATATATACGCCATATATTATATAAGTTGAGGAATGAAAAGCACTGTAACATATAATATATGCCAGTAAAATACTTGCGCTTCTAAGGAAAAACCACATCCACGTCAAACCAAAATAAAAGTGAAACGTACGGTCGTACGGGCTACCTTATTCTTTCCATTTTTGGACATAGCGTCCTAAGAAATGTTGTTCTGAAAGCATTTTCTTGTACTGATAAGATATGGAGACCTTTTGATATAGAAAGAGATCGTTTTGCCATCTCTGTACTTATTGATAACATTTTATTTATAAAAATAGGCTTAGCCTCAAAAACCCTAAATGTTTCTATTTATTTTTATATCTTGATCATGCTGAACAAAATAATGTCGTAAATTGTATCGTACGTACAATGAATTAAAAACGAATGCCCTAAAAAATTTGATATAATGAAAGCTGAGGCGGCTCTTCTAGGACTTACAAAGTAAAACTTAAACTTAAAACATGTACCTACGTACGTATATATAGGCGACCATAAGACCTTGTAATATTATTGTTGTTGAACTATCTTTAAAAAGTTTTCCTTCAGTATGAGCTCAAGTAAACGCAAGCAAACGTAAACTGAAACGCGTACAAAACACTTAGGCACCACCTTACCCTCTACCTACTTAAGCACCCTGGTTTAGTAGCACGCAATAAACTAGGGGTCGGAGCTTTAATTGACACGTTACCAAACCTTTTAAGTATCTCCTTATGTAGGTAAGTAAAGGAAATACGGGAGAAGACTTACAACGAACCGCTATATTGAGGTACCTGATCACGTAGCCGGAAATCTGCCTGACCAATAATACACCTTTACCCTTTACGCAATTTGTATTCAGGGGAAGGACGTGAGCCCGACCAGGATTACAGAACTGCCCGGGAAGAGGCTGTAAACGGCTTTAACGCCTTTATCGGTGTTGGAAACAGTCAAATTTCCCTCTTGAGTTGGATTGAAAACTATGTCGGGAGCGTTCTCTATTAATGTAATGGCTGCACTAAAGTCATTTGTGTCCCTTGATGATTTAGGAGGCTTAGCTGTAATCGATTTATTCCACAAACTGGTAACTTTTGCATCAGCAACTATCCATTGCTTTTGTGTCGATCGAGTTGAAACTGACGAGGCTTATAAACTCGTATAGTGAATTTAGTCAGAACATACTTGTTTGGGACAAACTAAGCTTATTGACACATTGCGTGTAGCAAGCACACTGTTATTCAATTTGCGTTGATTCCCAAGAGAATTCCTTTAGTCGGTGGGATAATTCACGAGCCTAAGCTTATTGATTGGCGCCATTCAATGATGGTAAAGCTCAGAATGCAAACTGAGCCCTACATACAAGCCTTATTTGCAACTTACGAAGCCGTCCTAATACGATACAGTCACGGCCTTGACGATGATAAGATCTCTACGTATTTCGCTTAGCAAACATTCTTGTTTCAATAAGATTATCTTCGTTTTTATATGGCAACGGTTTTGTACACAATTTACCGAAGCTGCTTTGTATAAAGTAGGTTGAAGTACAAAGGAGCACAGAGCGATTGATACGCATTTCACATTACCCGATACGACATTACAATGCCAATAAAATAAACGATCCACTGACTCTTAATTTACGAGCTGGCGCTTTCCAATTATTGATAAACGTTGTCATTTTAAACACTCGCGTCGACTTAATAGCACCTTTTTACGGAAATGGGGATAACTTACGATTGTGAAAATATAGGTCTGTATCATGCAAAATAATGCACATCATGCAATGTCAATCCAAAAGTAAAATTTACGTCAATTGCATCACATTTTATTTTGAAATTTATTCAAATCTCGCAATAAGTTCACAGTAGGTGCTCCACAGTAGGTAGTAGGTAATTTATATCAGAAGTACGAAATACAATTTAATGCATCTATACTGCGTAGCTCAAGGTTTTTTATGTGCTATTCATCATCTTTGATTGTGAACCTATTTCAGAGCCATAAAAATATATAGAAAGTAACGAAGATCCGTTTGACAGAATTAGTAGTAATAAAATTATCATAATAGTCGTATCGGTTATTGAGAAGTTCAAGCTCAGAGCTCGTACACGGTTCAAACAGTGTCGACACAGGGGATCGAGATGGCAAGATAGGTATTTAGAGGGCTCCTACCAACACATCCCAATAGAATGCCTATTCATTGTAACGTTATAAATCAACGTGCACGAGAAAACATGTTTAATTTAGATACCCGACGGCTTACTGTAATGAATCTACCTTTATCCAATTTCACCTTGGTCTGTTTTGTATTGCGGAGCTAAATGTAGATTTTCTTTAGTCTAAATATTTTTTGTCTTCCAAAGAAATATATAATAATATATAGCCTTTATACGCCATAGTTTCGGATAATATTTCGCTTAGAGATAAATAAGACCTTTACATTTTATATGTAAAATATACAGAAAGGTTCATAAATTAGACAAAACTGCTTAGATACTCGAAGCATTTCACTCTATTTAATTTAGCCACAATGAGTATTTTTTGCGTTAAAAACTTTTCTATCTATTCTTCCTCCCCTAAGAACGATGTTCTATGAACAATAATAAAATAATTTGTAACTTATCTCTAACGGCTTTCTCTAACGCTTTTAAACTGTCCAAACAAGTGTAATGAACTATAACTCTCGCCACTAGAAGATTTAGAGACTCCGCCAGAATAGTTAGTCGAGGTAGGCCCCCACTGAGACCTACCAATGACCTATTTTACATAGAAACCTGATTATCGAAGACTAAGAAATAAATTAAACTATGCATGGCATAATTATACTCAAACTAAACAGTCTTCACCTACTTTAGAAACTTACGCCTACCGAATACCCACACTAAAGACAAAACATCTTATCTTGACGTCTAACGTTGAGTATCAGTAAGAAATTGATGAAAAGTAAACTGTATCTTCGATCCTGTCGTTGGAGTGCGTTCCCGCATGCAAAGCCAAGCTTTAGCGTAACTAGAGGCAGGTAAGCCGGCAGAAATACGCGTTATTTGTGAACGCAGCCATTCTGTAATATATCAGGAGGTGGATGGATAAAATGTGTGGGTCACGTAGGAAGAGTGTTTTTCAACAGACCCTCGCATTATCTTGCTGTGAAGGAGCTCGTGTGAACCTCCAAGGGCTCGCGCTGTTTTATTTATAGACTTTGCTATAGCAAACGCGCATTTTTCTCATATGAAAATATTAAAAAAATATAGAAAAGAAAACTAGGTTCCTTGAGCTACTTATTATTTCCTTTTTATTATAGAACTCGCGAAGTTTGTGAAGAATTAGTGGGATTAATGGAAATTGAAATCAATTTTGTGCTCAAGTTAGAAAGTATTTAGGTACCCATTTTTTCGCATTATAAACTATCACTTTTTCGTAGTCTTGTAATTTACCTGTTGTGTCTCATCGCTGTCTCACAATGCTCTCCCTCAAAATTATCTTCTCATCCCAATGCTGAAATTGTGTTACGTCTAAGCACAGCTAGGGGTCACACATTCGGACATCTACAGTATCTGAGCCCGTAGTCTGTGCATTTGTTTTGACTTTCGACTCGAGGTATAGCACACGCAAACGCATTCGCAAAGGGAGAAATTTTGATGGGAATTGCACAATTCCCAAATCTCCCGCTGGAGACGCTTATCCGGTTTTCATACAAAATTTCTTGCTTTGCGAATGCGTTTGCGTGTGCTATACGCGATTCGAAAGTCAAAACAAATGCACATGCAGACTCGGGGTTCTGTACTACGCTGCGCTACACAAGTTTCGGTTGCCTGCATTAGTATATTGTGTTGATAACTAGTGGGTTACCTCAGAGTGAATGGAGCTCAGCGATGACCTTTGTACTAGATCAGTCAACGGGTTTCTTAACCAGCTTTGCTTGATAGTAAAATGCAGAACTGTAAAACAATAGCGTTGGATGACCCCAATGTTTTTTGTCCTCGGATTGAGCTCACATACACTAGATTATTCTTTTTTATTGGTACCTATTCACTAAAACCCGAAACAAATATCCAATGTAATGATCATTTGTCATCCCTGCGGCATCCAATACTAGGAATCAAAAACATTCACAGCTTCACTTAGATTATGCATGCTCTTCTGATGATAACTTCCGTAGAGAAACTATTTATGACAATACAATTTACATTTGTAACTAACAGTAATTTACCATGATCACGTCTAGAATGTCTTCAATCAGAACAGGCTTAAGTAATGGCGTTCGCTTAATTAATCAATGGCTTGTGATGACAATAGGTTCGTTAAAGACAAATGAATATGAACTTAGAAGTATAGGTGTGCCACATAGGAATTGATTGAGGATAGGACGTAAAAATAACATGGAAAATTAGGTAAAAATCAATAAAAGTAGCGCCCTCAGATCAACAAGCTAACATGGGAAAATCACTAGCTAGACTAGGAACTTACTAGGAGTGGTTAAAGCCAACCACAGTAAGCACAATTTGTATCAAGACTGTAATTTTAAAGAAATAAATTGTCTACTAAACTAAGAAGAAACCTAACTTATCTTTGGATAGGAAAGAACACAAAATTACAAGTAACTTGTCTCTCCTTTCCAATATCTATGGCGGAATGGCTAACGAGTCGGTATCAACAAACTATGCAAACTGGAGCGAATGGTCTGGCAGGATTCCCGAGGGAATATCTTTATTAAAATTTGCCTAGAGACATCTCCTGGTGAATAACAATGAGACGCTGAACGAGTAATCTAGAGAAACCTCGACAATTTATTAACATCGCAATGAGAACGCGTGGTCTTGAACTCTAAATTGGCACTGTTACATACGCCGGTTCTTTATCCATACTAATATTATAAATGTGAAAGTAACTCTGTCTCTCTGTCTCGCTTTCACGCCAAAACTACTGAACCGATTTGAATGAAATTTAGTACGCAGATAGTCTAGAGCCTGAGAAAGGACATAGGCTACCTTTTAATGCGAAAAAAGGGTTGAAAGGGGGGAGGTGAAAGTTCCTTTTTATGAAAACTTTTTTGATGTCACATTTGAAATAACTGTCAGTTGTTTGACATAAAGAGTTTGAATGACAGGACGTCTGTCGGGTCAGCTAGTTGTCTCATAAAACTTAAACTAAGTAAAATTCAACTTCTTATATAATTAGTAAAACTTACTACTTTTACGCTATAAAAAATTTGTCTGTTGTAACATAATTTTAATACTATACAGTAACTGAACAGCAGAAAATCATTAGGTACCTCCTATTTTGACTAACGACGATTACGAAGCTTGTGACAAACGGAAATCCCATACACACCGCAATTCAGAAAGTTTGTAATCAAGCACAAAGTTTATCTAAAACCGTAAGCGCCAGGGAATCAAAGCTCTAACTAGACCAATGTCAATGTTTAAATCAAACTTGACAGTCAAACTTGATTAAACCAACATTGAACTTTTGGTCTAAGTTTACATCGTTTCTTTAGTTAATCCAAATGAGAGATTTGTTACCATTTTTTTTTTAAACTTTAGCACCAGTTTATTGATACGTAAGTCAGGTAATGTAATGTAAATATTAAAAAGCCAGACATGGCACTAACGATGTCCTACGTGAACGCAGCGGCAATCGAAACGTGCGGGCGTTCAACTAATTTAACTTTAAAATGACTTTTTCCTGGTTTCATCGAAAGTTTGATGACATAGTACAAACAGTGTGCATGTAAGCGAGAATAAGCCAAACTGACCACACAAAAAGATGTGTATACAGAGGTTTGTTCATTAACCCTAGTATAGGGACTGTCAGGGTCTAGGAAAAATCCTTCTGTCCCTAAAAATTCTTGCTGTTCCAACGACTACTTTGCATAAGCACCTTTGCATAAGGTTTTGTTGTGCAAAATATTATGGTACTCGGAATACCAAGTGAACTTTGGGATGGTAGCGGAGAACCCTTACGAAAAAATACGTTTACGTACATACTCACTTAGCAATATCAAAATGTTGGTAGGTTTCCAGTCTTCACTGTTCGTGCATACCTATAGAAAGCAAAGTTATCATCATCAATCATCATCATCATCATCAATATATATAAAACTCTTTTGAAGCTGACTTAGAATCAACGCACAGCCTAAACTATAAGTCCTAGAGGTATGAAATTTGCAGGGCAGTTTCCATATATAGTGTAGGGGTGCACTAAGAAAGGAATTTTGAAACGTCACACTCTAAAGGGTAGAACGCGAGCAATACCGCGGGCGACGATATTTTTGATGAAAAGCTTTAAGGTATAAAGCTTGATTTTCGAAGGTTTCAATATAAAACACAAAAGACGCAGATAAAACTGAACTAAATTATCTAACAATTTTGAATGCAAAATTGTGAAAACGCTAAACGGTCTGGGTATCGACACACAGTCGATGCCAATCCACTGCCGCCGTGAGCAAGAACGCAGCAGATTTATAACACCAGTTATTGCACATTCTCGGCAAATGTGCACTGAATATGCGCTCGAGCTGAATATTTCAACGATTTTGTGCTCTAGTACCGATTAAAAAATATATTAGAGTAAAAATGGGATAGGCATCGCAATCCATGGCAACGCGAAGAAATAAGAAAAGTTTCCGTTTGCAATTATTATCTGATCATATTGCTTCTGGCGTAGGTTCGACTACCTAATAAAGCTTTCTTTGAAACTGAGGACTACGTAGGCGGCAAGAATCTACTTCAGACTTTTTTCATTTCGCGAAATTGTTTTTATCAGGTAAGTGTAATTAATTATCATCGACGAATTTTTCAACTTTGCTTATTCGGCTGTTTGCGATCCACTTCTCGACGTTGACAAGAGTACCAGTAGGTTGTTTGTTTATAGATGGAAACGATTCCAAACATAACATTCAATATTTAATGTGGCGCACACCTAAATATTTGAGCGAGTTGTCAGGAATATTCGCTCCGGAAATTGAACGTGAGTGCCTCAAATATTTGCTTGGCATATCACATTTTAAAAACCCCTCTAGTTTTCAACTTTTTAATAATCGTCAAATATTAGGCAGGTAAATAAATATCAAAAAATATTAGAGTGTGTATTCACTCTAGTAAATCCCACGCAATCCGTTAGGTAAGTATCACAAACGAGTCTATACACCGTATAACATAGGTTTATTACATAGACAGACACTTCGTGTATTCCGTAAGCTGTTCAGAGAAAAGGCCGGGTACATACAACCTCCAGATCCCATGTCCGTCTGTCCCTGGTAATCTGGGATCCAATTACATAAGATGAATCCCTTAACAAGTTTTAACACTCAATGGTTCCCAGATTCTAACTGAAAATAAACTTGCCAACTGTTTCAAATTGAATTAATTTATTCAGTTGAATTTAGACAGGTCCATTTTGCGGAACTTAATAATAAAATACCTTTGTAGATCCGTTTATAATATTTGATTTCACTTTTATTATTTTCTCTACCGTTGGAGGAAAAATCTGACTTTAGGAAAGAAGTGAGTTTATGGTTCAAAACTTCCTAGATGTATTCATGGAAACTAGCAGATTTTTACTGTTGTTTTATGGTATCAACTATAGAAAACCAAACAAATACTTACAGCAATGTACCTTTGGCTCTAAAACGATTAGAGAAGGTAACAGTGCGTCTTACGATAAAGTTCATTTCAGATAATTTCGGGGTAATTTATGCCTAAGATATTTAAATTATGGAGCAAAATTAATTGGATTCATAAATCAGCAGGTTTCTGAAATTACAATTTTATTAATAAGCTTGTAGCTTATTTGGAGTGCGGGCAGCATCAAACAAATGAGCTATCGGTTGACGTATAAACGGAAACTTGGGTAAATAAAGGAGAATCTACGAGACAGAATACAAGATCATACAAAAAAGCGCTAGGAACAGCCGTAGTTTCTTGCCCATACGCTCCGGTCGAGAGGAACTGGCATTTAGAATCGCCTAGTTCATAAGACGATTGTGAATAATCCTTGTGATTTTACTGAATAAAAGTTAGTTTTTAGATTCATTTACTCGCAATTTTATACCTAGATGTTAACAAAAATATACCTACACAAGCAAAGTAATTGCAAGGTACAAGGTCATTCTATAGCAGACCAGCAGTTTATTACGGGGCCGTGAGGGCAGCTTGCTGGAGCGGTAATAAGCAGTAAAAGTTACCAGAAAATGGCCAGAAAATAAAGTTCAAATTGCAAACTCCAAAATACCTGCGCTCTGTGCATTGCAGGCGTGGAAAGCGATTTAACAATCTGTTCATAGAATCGTTCATAGACAGACATCCTTGTTGTACCAAAGCATGATTATTTCGCACTATAGGTAACAATTTTTATGAGAAATAGCGATACTATCAAGAGGGCCATCCCTCCTGATATTAAGCGGTTACCTATACCTCTGCCTATATTATAACGACGTCTACTGATGAAATGTGCCGTGTGAGGCAACATACCTATTCCATGGCTCTAGGACGTAAAGGTGTCAGTCTCATGTGCCAATTAGGTACCTTTAAATGAAAGCATCTATACCTTTATACCTTCTCATGCTATAGAGAATAGCGAGAGAGGGAATGAACGAAAGTGCTAAAGAAATGCGTGACTTTGTTCAGTCCCTCACAATTCTCTACTTTATGTTCCTAAGTGGAAGCAATGTAGGACCGTTTGTATCTGGAAAAAAATCCAAGATTCCCGAGTGCCACAGAATAGTGACAAGCCGCCATTCTTATTTAAGTTTAAATAGCTTTTCTGATGCAGAGACCTACGTGCAAGCCCAACCGGAGATTGAACCGGCGGGATCGCGGCAACTTCGACAAAGAGTAATGATTCCGCGCGGGACCGACACCTCGCGAGGTTATTGCCGGTGCGTTGTTTGCCAAGTGCTAATTTAGACGTTCGATTGAAGATCGATAGAGGCTTCATCTGACTTCATCTGTGCGAAGTGAAAGCTTTTAGTTTGCCTTGGCCCAAAAGATCATGTTCAGAACACTCGAACTTCAAACTTCCTGGTTTTAACTTTGAATTGGTTTCCTCATCTGAAAGGGAAAACATCGATAAGCAGTCTCCACATTGTGTTTACCTACACGCTACGACAAGAATACAGATATAGCACCCGAACAAAGGTTACAATCCAATTCCGATACAAGTAGGTATCACAGGAACCGAAACCGTCTCAGACGGCACACGATACCCGCCATTCTATTAGCAATCTTCGAACAAAGTTGTTATCTCGGCTGCTCTTACGTTTTGTTGAATTAGTAAGAGGGTACAGACAAATGGCCATGTAAGGAACAAGGAACGTACCCAACTCGCCCCGAAAGCGATAGTGCTCACTAGTTACGATAATAAATAGGAGCTTGAAGCTAGCAAATGGCCGATTAGGGCATTCTTGACTACATCGCGGGCATTCGGATAAAGTTAGCGTTTGCTTTGCAACGAGTCTCATGGGGTTTGATGTTGAATATATTGTTTTCTGGGTTAGTCACTCATGTTTATACAGTTTCAAACTTAGCATTCACTTACCAATAAAGCCTGAAGCATGTCTAAGTTGTGGATCTTAAATGTAGGTAACTGTGCTTTGCGTGTACGTAGGTAGGTAACTAACAATATTTATTTTCTTGCCATGATCCAGTTTGCTTCATTCACCAACCGGCCGATACAGAAATCGTTACTCAAGCATAGATTTGAGTAGTGATTTTCATAAAAAAATCTATACTAAACAGCTACGGTGGCCCTGCTACGAAAGTGCTACGAAATGCTACGAGCTTATCATTTCCTTTCATTATTTTACCTAAAGTACCTACCTAATTTAATTAGATACCAACGAAAAATTCAACATTAATTAAAAAGTTACACGGCTGTTCTTATTCACATAACTTAATGAAATATCGGCATACAGATTTCACTCACAGTCAAACTAATTATTTTACCGACTTCAAACACGGAGAAGGTTAACAATTCGGTTTGTATTTTTTATACTGTATCTCTTTACAGGATAATATCTTTTGTAATGCTAAATACGGAAGCAAAACTCATACGCCATTTGAGGAAACGTGCCACTAATATCTATGGTGTCAGTACAAACGCTACGAAAGGCCATTGCATGTATGCATATAGAATCGAAGCCTTCGTTGATTATTGAGTTCATATTTTATGCGTTGAGTTCTTTATGAATACCTTTTATGTTTTTAAATCTACTCTATCAGTATAATACAATCTTCAGTTCATTTAACCTGTAACAAAGGGTATATTTGATAAATTCCGTTGTTAAGGTTTAGAAAAGTATAGAGAAGCGCGTGAGAAAAATGTTTTGTATAAAAAATTGTTCAAAGCGAAATCATCAACTCGAAATATAGAAAGTCTGAACGAAAGCTTTCACGAATCTGTTCAAAGATACAGAACAATTTTATAAAATAAAATAGGCTCACGACTGTAATCTCATAAACGTTCTTATATTACAATATTTAGAATAGATATTTAGATTTCTATAAATGAATCGCGGACACGCTAGATGAAGTCTCAACGGTTTTCAGAGGCCTGAAATCAATAACATTTTGTAGGTAATTAGGTACTATTGTTAAATCCTCATTACCAAACATTTCGTGACAATTGAGTGACGTATCCAGTATATCCACCCCCTACAAAATATTATAAAATAACAGTAAAATATAACCATGTTACAGATAAAACGGAAGCCAAAGATGGCAACATTTAAGAGGAAACGTGATAATTACACGAAGGAAAAGATTAAGAAACTTTTCAAGTATTTACGAAGTGAGTTAGGAAGTAGTACGACTCACGGCCTACCTTACGTCGTGGACACACACCTACATTGGTTTGAGAGGTGTGTGTGTGATTTTCTCTTGTTTTCAGTTCTGTGCGGTCAACATTTGAATCAGTGGCTAGTGTTTTATTTTTATACTAGCCGTCTCCCGCGGCGTTGCTCGCGTTAGAGTGTGACTTTTCAAAATTCCTTTCTTAGTGCACCCCTACACTATATAAGGATACTACCCTTCAAATTTCATACCTCTAGGACTTATAGTTTAGGCTGTGCGTTGATTCTATGTCAGCTTCAAAAGAGTTTTATATATATTGATTGATGATTGATGTATGAGCGCGTATTCGTCTGAGGCGTAAAGGTAGCCTAAAAACCTTAACATACATTCAGTGTAGGAATCACTGAATTACCTACATTCAGTGATTTTATATCGTCAAGAATGTTGAAATGAGCGAGCGAGAAGCTGTTTGAAGTTTGTCGATAAGCACTGAGTTTTCTAAGCTTGGCTAAGTGAATTTTATCTTATTCTTAGCAAACATCACGTACCTACATGCGAAAGTTTAGAAGCTAGACAGTGACTTTACATACGGATTTGCATAAAGCTTTGAATAAATGTGCGTAGTTCGTGGTAAGAATAGCATACCTAATATGGGTTACGCGGGTAGAAGCTATTAGTCAGCAATAGATATAACAGGGATGATAAGAAAAACCGATGTAGGTACTTAATTAAATATTTATTTCTCGTATTATCTCGTGCCCAAAGTTTGGGGAGCACGTAATTATCCGAATTTAATATTCAGTGATTTATATTTTACAGAATTTTCTGGGTGGCTTGTTTCGGACTAAGTGCCGCTATTATATTCCTCCTGATGTCAGCTCAATACGCGAAATATATGGTTAGTATTATCCTGCCACTATCATAAATGTGAAAGTTTAGATGTTTGTGTTTCAATCACACTGTAACTACTGGTCCAATTTAGCTGAAACTTGGAATAGATCCTAACCTAGACGAAAGCTACTTTTTATCCAGAAAAATTAACAGGACAAACGAGACGCGGACGAAGTCGCGGGCGGAAAGTAGTAGTAAGGGTGCAAAACTAACACCGATTTTATAACTGCTACGGTACCTTGCTACGACCGCTCAACATGCCTATGACAGTTCTACGACTTGCTACGCGAACACCCTTATCTAACCATTTAGTTACTTTCTATGATCAAATAGGTTTTCATTTTCACGCTAGGATTTGGTACTTTATAATTCTGCTATCCTAGTACTTTTCCACAGGCTGCACCGAGCATAATGAGCGTAGAGATGGACTATTTCAACTGGAACGTGTCTTTCCCAGCTATCACGCTATGTCCACTCAATAAAATTGGCGACGAGCTTCTTGCTGACTCCGTAAAGTATTTGGAAACTTTTATACCCTACTCACATAATGAACGCGTAATTTGTTTTACGGGTTTTTAGGTCACATTTGATTTTACAGGGATACTTTGATACAGCCCGGTCAGAATTTAGAAGTACTAGGACCGTATCTGGAATCTATCAGTTTAGCGTCCATGGATTCAATTTACCTCTTGCAAGTTCCGCCTCCAGACCTCATACCAGTAAGCTGCATCTTTTCTTTATCTCAAGTACAATATTTAAATCTCAACAAAGTTCTTGATTCGCCCGGATGTTTGTAGCAACGTTTGTGAATATTTAATGGACCCTATTTACATGGACTCTTTTGTATCCCGTCACGGTCGATTTTCTGCGTAGGTAAGCTCGTGATTTGTTCCAGTTGATAAATACAAGAGACTACTCGAAGTTAGCCGCTCAGATCTTCAGGAAGTTCAATACAACGTTGTTGACTACCAACACCAAATGGTCGCTGTCGGTCGAGCCGGTTATGACGGAGATGGGCATGTGTCACGCGATTAATTCTAATGTGGCTGTTTTTGATAATCCAAGGTACCTACCTAATGATAGCAGAAATAAATAAAAAATCTTGAAGAGTAAGAGGTTTTTCGCTATAGGAAAATCGACTTATCAGATAGAGCTCATTATTACATTTTATGGTCAAAAATATTAGACAGACCTACCGTAAAGACCGAAATCGTGTGGGAGGCCCTTGTTAAGTCGTGGCATAGTGCAGGCCAACACAAAAAACTATAATAGGAAAGATTAGCAAATACCACCAGGTACACAGAGCAATAATAAGATTATTTCACGTAACTTCCAACTGTTATAAGTTTGTTATAAGCTTAGCAGCACATTTAGGCAAACAAATCAAGAAAATGACGCGGCTATTTCTATATATAACCAATTCATATTACTCATAGTCCAGCCGTGTTTGTACTCAGAGCACGATAAAATCTTCTTTTCTAGCAAATGGAGTGAAAGAGGTCGCGTTGCTTACACGAAAAACAACATTGAGCTTTCTTTTTACGACAGGAATTTTTTTGTTCAGATTGTGAATTACGCTGACTCATACAAGGTTTGTGAAAATACGTTTCTAATAAAAGGCTACTTAGTCTTTTCAACGTCTAGCAACTATGAAAATACCGGCCAGCTTACGTTAAAACCTTTTTTGAATCCGAATAGAAAAATCAGATTTCAGTTACCTAATCCCTTTTTTCTGCTGTGTAGATTCATAATAATATTATAAAAATACTGGTAAGAGCAATATTACGTCTCAAGATTACAAATTTTGCAATCAAAACAAGGATTCCTTATGACCGTGGGCATATTTAACAGATTTTCACTCATAGTCCAAACGACATTATACTAACTGGAACACCTCCAGGAATGCCCCTCGACGACGAAGGGGTTTTGTCGTTTGGAGTACAAATAACGAGTATCAAAGCGTCATCGGATCTTAGAGCTATGGCTCTGCATATGAGGAAGTGCAGGTGAGATTCTAGATTTATCAAAGTGAACTCGTATGGAAATCTCAAGAGGAAAAGCTTCAAAATACACCACTAGCGGTCACTCACCCAATGGTGGGACTTAGCTTTGATCTGATTGGATACAGAAACAATGAGATCTGGTGAGTTACTCTCGACCTAAGTTCCAATCCGCAATAGATTTTGACAGAATAGAAGTTGTGTCATCGAAATTGGTCAAAATCCGAATCCAATTTGGAACGGAGGTGGTCAAGAGTAGCCCTACTGGTGGTCTGGTTTTTTCTGTGCAATGATAATGTGAGTTGCAGAGGCATTCTAAATTTATTTTTCAGATTTGTAGATGAGCCAACGAGTAAGAGATATCCAGTTTACTCGTTTAACCGCTGCCTCATGGAGTGTAGAATTAGGATGATCAAAATTTTTTGCGGTTGTATACCTCACTTCTATAAGCCGTTAGGTGAGTTGATATCAATTTAGTTAGGTGCCTTTATGCATGAGTAAAACATAAGGTGCCTATTGACTACTCAAGACATCACAGTAGGCGCTCGGAACTTACCAGTCACCAGCCACCACTTCTTGATCAAAATAATTTTTATTTTATTTTAGATAATGAAAAAGTATGTAACATAGCTGAACTAAAGTGCTTGGTCGATTACAAAAACCAAATCGCCACGCTGTCGGCGAACAACGAAACCATACGCAAGTTTGGAAACATAGCCGGTCTGCCGAGAAATTTTCGCGATTGCAACTGCTTAGGAGACTGCGAGCCAGACTTCTACAACAAGGATTCAGAGAAATTTGACCCACAAGATGACGTTAATAGACTGAAAATTGTACTGACAACTTTTCCTAAAGTGAGGATTCTGAGAGAAATAATATTCAGTTTTTACGACATAATGCGTAAGTATAGATTATGATTTACATTTTTATACCGCGCATGCACTAATCTTGTTCAATCTGCGATTCAATTTTCATTTACTTCGTATCTTGAACTTTTAGACTTAGATGATGACGTCATGTGATAACTAACGAATTTAAAATACTTATACCTACCTAAAGTTTCAACGGCATAATGTACAATTTATAATGAAAATGTGGCGTATTCCATGGATTTGTAACTTTGTTTCAGTGAGGAGTGGCAGTATTGTGAACTTATGCCTCGGGAGTTCGATGATTTCAGTAATGGAACTTCTAATGACAGTTCTACGAATACCAATTTACGAAATAGTGCAACTTCTGAAGCGTATTTTGAGAAAATATAAGATAGTTAAATAAAATACGATGTTATAATAAAATAAATACTATATTGCTTGATTGTAAATAAGCGTACAAAATGTTTAAAAAGGTTACTAAAATAAATATCACATTTTTTTTTATACTACTAGCTAATGAAACAAGCAGATGGCCCACCTGATGTTAAGTGGTAACCATCACCTATAGCAAAACATTGCCTCGTAGTCATGCACGATAGAAATGTGCCCTACGATGCACTGCCCCGCGTCCATCAACTTGAGGCAAACAGGTGTTAAGCCTCATGTGCTTGTAAACACCGGCGACCACACTCTTCAAACCGAAACACAGCAACACACATTCCCATTTCTTAAATCTACGAGTATATCCTATCCTTCAGCAGTGTTCTTCTGTAGGTAAATACCTGTAAAGATAAAGTAAGATTACCTATGTTTTTTTCTTTAACGTTTTATTTAGACGTCGCCATTCTACGTACAACTAATTTTTTTTTATTACAATCGAGAGAAATAACTTTTTTGAGTAGCATATTTAGTTGGAACAATAGGGAATCATTACTTATTATTTTTGTAATATTTGTGAAGCGTTATTAGATTTCCACTAACTCTTGAAGTACCGAGATCTCGTACAAATAGAATTTATTTTGCTCTTGACTGCTAGGCGGTGCGGTGCTGATGGAAGTTCAATGACCGGTGTTATTATCTCAAACGATAAATATACAGTTACAAATAGCAAAAAATGTCGATAAACATGGGGTCAATTCATGTCAGGTTTAATACTTACGGAATGTATCACTATTTGTCAAATATCATCAGCGGCCTTGAGTGTGGTCTACCCATACTATTGATCATTTTGACCTATGGCGCCCAAACCTTGTTCGTCTTTTGTATATTTGGTTGTTGATCGTGTTAGCCATGGCATTCGTTCTGAAACTATACATAAATTTTTATTGTATTCTACCCTTAAACTAATTTTGTGAAAGTTAGAAATAAATGTTCGTTAGTTGCTCTGCGAAACTTGATAACCCTAAGAAGTAATGTGAAATAATATCTAACATGTTTGTATTGATTCGATCAACTACTCACCCATTCCACGGTTGAAGCAGTTTCAGAGGCTTCCATTTTCGGTGACGTCATTATAGAGTTTACGCTTGTGTTGCGTTAGTATCATAATTCAATGAATCCGAACTTTCCATACAATAAAAAAGCCCTGAAATTCAAGAAATCGATATAATAATAGATTAGTAAAAGCAATCCGCGTGACAATCAATCGAAATAGCCCAAGAAGAATCATTGTTAGTAGTACCTGTGGTAGTCCACAGTTATGTAGAATCTGCAGTAGGTACGACTACGTAACTACCAAGTCTTTGAATAAATTTTGCAATAGACTGCAATTAGAATACCCAACGCAATAGATTTCCGATTATAAGCGTAGACAAAATGTACATCAATATGCACCAGCTGAGCCAAAACTCTCCTTGTCAATGACAGATGAACGTAATAATAGGCCTTCTTGAGGCGTTGGAATCATTTAGCAATAGCGACCGCTGGATGCGACGGTACACAGATTGGTCGTGTACGATCAAAGTTGAAGCGCGAAGAGATCTAAACAAAAACAAAACTCAGCGCATCAATAGACTTACAATACCGGTTAACTATGAAACATCCCCATGCAAACTCAACAAGTAAATCGAGGATCGATGACCACTTACCATAAAAAAATAACTAGAAGCCGCGAAGTACCGTCGGATTGGCAATCTTCAGAGTATTTCTTCCCTCTAAATCGAGATACCTCGACGTCAAAACAGCGTTCAAACCTGCTTTGCGAACTCAAACTTCGGTAAACCACAATGTGCAGAAACGCTTCCAATTGTCTAGTTCATTTAAAGTTAAATTAGAAGCCAGTTATAATCATCCAAGCGAAATTTCAGGCGGTTATACAGACACCGCGCCACAACTTCCAATTACGTTTAGAACATAAGCCTAGTTTTATATCGTGCGGAGCGAGTTTGCGCAGAGATAGAGGAAACTATTATTTGAGCAAATCATCTGATAAGTAGCCCAATCAAAACCTTGTATCCCAGCACCAACAATTCTTTCGTAGATTGTTAGGCGTTCGAAACAGATTACAACCATTTACGAGGCAAATTTGGTCGCGACATTGTTTTAGTTGGTAACAATCGAAGAGATCAACGGCTCTGCGGTGCGGTATTAAACATTTTAAAGAGCCCACGATGAAGGATCAAAGACACTTTTGAACTATGAAAAATGAAATCAGTAATTTGGTTAGGATTTCGAGAACATTGACAGAGAAAACATGTTTTATTTCGATTAAGCAACCCCAAGATTTGAAGATAGACACCAGCCACATTTTCAATAAACTACCATCTGCATTCTGCACCTTGGGAAAAATAATGTACCTATGTATGTATGTATGTAAACCTAACAAAATTTTAAGTTTAAAATTGAGATCAGTAACCTTTTATCAGTATAGTTACACCAGTGAATATGTTACTATCGATTTACACCTAATCGACATTTTACAATGTAGAGTCGTGCTGGATGAGAATGAAGGATCACGTAGCTACTGCATCGAATATAAACGCCTATTGAACGGATCGACAGCGCACGATATAATAAATTATTGAATGCTAACACATAACCACTTACTTATAACATTTGCTCAAGAATATAATGCTAAAGTGAATAACAATTAGTAGTTTCAATTAAGAATCAAATTTATTAAAATTTCAAGGGTACATTGAAGAAATACAAGAAGCTGAATTGAGACACTTACACTACATTATCTTAGAGTAAAAATTTATTTTCGATAGGTGGAGCGAAAACAACCCAAGAGACATTGTCAAAGCTATTCACCAAACAAACGACGGCGATGGAAGTATTCTGCCGGTAGAGTGCACAAACCCCAACAAGAGACCGACTTCAATACCTCACATTCCTGAAAGCACAAAAGTTACATTACTATGATGTTCGGGCTGTTCTGTTACATTGCAGTGGTCGGAATGAGTAGATTTTTCAATTCAGATGTCGAAACACGTCCCAAACGCAAAGCAGAAACTCGGACCATCGAGATGAGTTATGAAACAGCGCAGCAATGACGGTAATCATTTGGACGGACCACAGATACCAAAACGCATTGTTACGATAGGATAATGTGGAACCCAAATGTATGAATGACCTATCGTCCGTGTGAACAAGAAACGGTAAAAAGCTGAGAACTTGTAACAAAAGTGGAAAAATCTACTCATAGAGTCAGATGTGTTGAACCGCGGCTAAACCAATATTTTGCTAGTCCATTCGAGTACCAAAGATGTATAAAGACTGAAATGGCAAAGTAATACTTACATCTTCAGTTGATCAGAAGTAACGGACGTCAATAGTTCTTCCGTCGATACGGGTCCTATCGAACATTTCTGTTAGATGTGTTAAGGAAATAATATCAAATAAAACGTTACGCATTATTTTAACAACCAATAAAATATCTGGAAAAAATTATTAAAATTATCCAATGTCAACTGTCACTTATAGCTGTTTATGCTTCCAAATTGTTTTCTTGGTAAAAGGATACTTATTGCCCGTTCAGCGTCCCATTCCTTGTGGAAGCGAACGATCGCTGAATCTGGCGCGGTCATCTCAGCAAATTTAACGTCTCCGCATTCGCTGAACTTCTCGCGAATCAACTGCCATGTCACCGTGGACGGAAGCTGCAATATAACGTTTGTTTTTATATTCATCATCATCCTATTTGCAGTCACTGCTGAGTAAAGGTAAATGTTACGCCAAACTTTCCTCGCGATTCTTATCCTTAGCTAGATGTGATGTTTTTGACCAACAAGCGATTGACAAAATTAAATAAATAAATATTCACGGACACTTAACACAACGCCTTTTAGTCCCAAACTAAGCAAAGCTTGTACGATGGAAACTAGATGGCTGATAGAATACATACATACATTTCTTTTTATAAATACATAATTATAATACATAGAAACACCCAGACACAGAACAAACATCTATGTTTACAACACACAAATATTTGTTCTCGGTGGGGATCGAACCCACGACCCACAGCACGGAAGTCAGAGCTACTACCGACTGAGCCATGACGCCTGTCATGCGGGTAAATTGCGGGTAAAAGGCAAAGGCCATTCAGACTAGAATTCATTGATTGAAAAATTAGCTTAAAGGTCTACGAGCATTCCTGGGCAACATTGTCCATCCGTTTTCATTATTGTTTTTGGTTATTTTACACATGAGTTATGCTATTATTAACATCATGCATACGATAACAGGAAAATATGTAATATAAATTGCACTAACTTGTTTTAAAATGTAAACTAAATAACCCTATGACTATATTCGGATAAAGTAGGCACGGTTGATATCCCATCATAACATCTTGCTACTAAGGTGTTTGAGAATTTTCAAAAAGATGTCTGGTGTAGTGAAAGACACCTCTAAGCGTTTACAAGTCCACTTTGCAAATTGTAAAAGTTAAAGTGAATGTAGGAACTCTCTTTTGTAAAGCAAGCAAGCTCGTATGAGTTAGTGGCCAAGTCTGTTGACGGAGTTTTAAGGCCTCAGTCGTGGCTTAACGAATGCTAGAGCCGGGACCAACAGTTTAACGTGCCCTCCGAAGCACGGGAGCGCTCAGATGTAAATGCCACTAACGGTCACCCATCCAAGTAGTGACCGCGCAGAACGGTGCTTAACTTAGATAATCGGTGAAGATTGACTAAGCAAGCTTAGCAACGAGCGCTTCACTCTCTATTGTAATATACATAGTTTGATAGTTTACTTACATTGGTGATGATGACCATATCGGATGCTTTTTCTCTGGACTGCTGGCTGTCGGATTCACGGCCGTAACCCTGTCCTTGAGACGGCATTGATACTCCACCCATTTGCCTGCTAGATCCTGGAGAAAATACAAAATTTAGTACACCTTTCGGTATGCTTATTTAGAACTTGGAATCTCAATTAACAGAGGCATCCACCTGTCTCAATCTTAAATGAATTTAGGCCGATTATTACCTTGTAGGCGAAATACCAAAAAATGCTGGTTCTTTGCAGATAATCAAAAGGCAGCCCATGTATGCATGAACTACGGTTATGGGGGAATAGAAACGGGATAAGATTTGTGGTCATGTTGGGTTAAACTAAATAAAATAAAAGTATTTAATAACTTACTCGTACCTGATAAAGGCCCACTGCTCATAGTACTATTGCCCATAACACTGTTACCGAGGCTGTGTTGATTTCCATGCATGTTAGAGCTCAAGTCAGTGTTGAGACCGAGAGATTGACTGACGTTGTTGGCGTTCACATTAGCTTGAGCTTGTGCCTGAGCTGTGAGGACTGAAGCCAGGTCATTGGCCGTTAGTCCTTGCTGGAGTAGCTGGTTTTGAAGCGCACCCAATCCAGTAAGACCTAGGGCCTAAAATATACACTCAAGTAATTAAACAATTCAATCCATCGACGTTCAAGTCTGGTAGGTTCGCCGGAGTATCTTATGCGGTAATTTTATTATCTAAGGATTCTGTCAATTGGAAATTCAATTTATTCTATCTGTCAATTGGAAATTTATATAGACTACTCCTGCAATATTTACGTACATAAGCGAGGCCGGTGTGGTTTTCCTAAGAGATTCACAATGTGAAACATCAGAAGAGAAATCCGAGACATTATTATTAGTGAAGTGGACGGTTACGTACCTGTAAACTAAGAGTCCCGCCCAATGCTGTGTTAGCGCCAATAGAATTGGCCGCCAGTTGCGAGCCAAGCCCGTTCAAAGTGACTCCCGATGGCACGGCGCCGAGTACTCCAGCGCCTAACGCGGGCCCCGCATTCTGAAGACTGAGGGTATTCTGCGTCTGCGTTTGCGGCAGGTTCTTAGCGACGTCTCTCAAAGGCTCCCCATTGGCTCCCAAGCCGAGGCCAATGCCTTTCAACCCCTCAGGCATGCGCAACTCCAACTTGTCAGAGGAAACTTTGTCCATGCGCGCGGTCATTCGCCGCTCGTAAAGTATTTGTTTGTCGAACATGGATATTGCCTGGATGGAAAAAAGTTACTATTTTATACATTGTTACTGATTACTTATGTAATCGGCAATTTACCGAAACATTTAGTACAGTACAAGGTAAATACTAAAATAAATCACCTGAACAGCTTCTACAGGATGATCATATTCAATAACAGCAAATCCTCTACTGTTACCGTCTTTATCCACTGCGAGATCAATGTTGCGAACTTTACCAGCCATTTTGAAGACTTCCTTTATCTTGTTGCGATCTGCTTTATAATCCAACTGAAACCGAATGCAATCTTACTTCATTGCTATTGATCTTTTACAAGAAATAACTAAATGTTAACAGTTTGATTTCATCAGATACTAACAAGACTTGGGGCTGTAGTTCTATTAATTACCATTGGTTTGAGTCAAGCTATGATTCCACTGTTGCTTGAGTGTTGAATATTTAAGTAGATTTCAGCCAAGTTTGAAACTTGACAGGTTAATGTTGAAGGCCAATGTCCTTGAGAATAGATTTTGTGTCATTTTTTTTAGGAAAATGCTTAAATACATTTTGTTGTGTTTTCGGAATAAGAATGTGACTTGAGTCTCGATTTCTGTCTGAGTCCAGATAAGTGTTTGAGCAATGGATGAGCATACAGGTCCATAAGCCTGTAACATTACTTATGTAATTTTTTTGTTATAGGCAAAGGTTGGGCCATCTGTTTGTTCCATCACTTATTCAACTTAAACCACATACAATATAAAAAGTAATTTACAGAACTTACATTAGCAACAAAAATTTTCTTCACAAGTGGTGGCTGTACATTGATGGATTCCAAAAATTGCAAGCTCAAGCCATAAGTGTTGAAATCCTCTGACTCCCTTGGTTTGTTCCAACTGAAACTAAAATTAAACTAAACATTTCTTTCCAAAACCCAAACTATACAGAGTTATAATTCAAAGTTATTTATTTTCCTACATTGATAAACATGACTGCATATTTCAACTGATATTAAATAGTAATTCTTGTATTAGGTAGTTAAGTATTGACAGATCAACTAAAACTAAGCTGACTTGCTTAATTGCCTTTTACTTATTGACTCCACAAAAAAAGACCATAAGCACATAGCAAGCAAGCAAGCTCGTATGAGTTAGCGGCCAACAAGCACATAAAAGCTCATTTCAAGGTTTTTTATGCTGGAATAATTCTAAGTCTGAGTTTATTTTTTGACCTATTTTCAGTAAAAGAAGTGTCAAAATATCTGTACTTGAGTTTTTTTTGTAAATACTCTAGATCTCTGACAAAATAGATAATGTATTGTGGCTCTCGCGAATCCTGGTTCCTGGTTCATATTCATCACTGAAATTAAGAATTTACTCACTTATCTTTATCTTCTCTTCCATTTCGGCCAGAGTTCTGTCTGGGTATGTTAGGTCTGGTAGGTAACCTTTCATTACCTGAGAAGCAAATGAACTTACAGCATCTCATAACACTAGCTGATACCCGTGACTATGTATGCATGCAAAACTTTCTACAAAAATATCTGTAACCAGCATACGATGAACCTCACAGCAAATAGCTGCTTTTGGTTTAGAAAGTTCAAGCTGTATCTAAGAATCCACATCTTTGATTTCAATAAAATACAGCCTGTGTTTAAATCCAAAAAAATACTATTTTAACCATTGCATGGTAAAGACCTCTTTTTTTCCACATCTGTCAATGTTTGGCTACAATGGGCCAGAGACATATATGAGTAAACTGTTTAGACAAATTCCTTACTTGACTGTTCTTTCAGCACAAGCTTGCGTCCATTAAGTTCATGGCGATGCATTACAAAAAGGGCTTTTTTCATTGCTTCCACAGTTTTGAACTCCACAACACCACAACCACGGGGTTTGCCATTTTCATCATTGAACAACTCCACATACGCTACATCTCCAACCTAAAAATTCAAGTACACATGAAATGCAGACACAAACAGGTACATGGTTTATAAAGTACAATAATACCAACCTTATCCTTAAATAGGTCCTTGAGCTCGGTCCATCGAAACTCGTACGGTATATTGGAAACAAACAATCGTTTTCCCTCGTTGTGACTACTTCGATCCCCCGAACGGTCACGCGTAGCGTCGGAGAACCGCGAAGGCTTGTCACCACGCCGTGTACGGTCCCGCTCTTTTTCTCTTTGTCCATCGTCCATTTTAAGATTTATTACAAATTACACTGAAAATTAAAGCAGATTGGTAGCTCGATGCAATTTGATGATTGACGCATACACTGCACGGTCGGCTAGGTAGGTACCTACGTAGATAACGTTGAGAATGTTGAGATTCCTCTTGAATTTGAAGTTTTGTTTTGTTCGATCGATAGGTAGGTATCAACCATCAAACGACCAATAAAAAGTTTCGCAACTTTTACGAGATCCACATTACAATCTCGCAGTGCCTGTGTCTACACTTACACTAATTTTTTAACCACTTTTCTGAGAAAACAAAACAGATACTTCGACTTTTCTCTACTTTTGGACGCGCAGCTTTATATTTCATCGTTCATTGAATGCACAAGTATATTCAGTCTGTGGTGCGCACTACATGTCAGCAATGCCAACATGACATAACAACAAATTTTGTGTTGCTAGTAAATAAAACCATAATAGAAGGAGATGAAATGCCAAAGCGCCATCTACCGATAACTTTTTATTTGTTTCTTACTAACTATAGACAAGGATGGTGCGGGTTTGTCTATAGAATTAGCAGAGTTTCCAGGTTTATAGGGTTCCGTAAAACGACGATCGCGTTTGTCAATCCCATGAGTCGGTAAGTAGGTACCTACTACTACCTACCTACATACAGAGGTAGGTTGCTAAGTTCTAGTTCTTATAACAAAACACCACGATTTTTTTTTATCATACTCTGAACTTATCCTATTGTTTTTAACCCCCAACCGAATAAAATAAGGGGTGTTATAAGTTTAACGGCGCTGTGTGTTTTTCAGGGGGTATAACGGCTCACCGGTCACTGTTACTGCCACGTTATGGCCGATAAGGTCGATTTTCACAGTGAAAATCGGCCGTAGCGTAGGAGTAACAGTGACCGGTGAGCCGTTATAACTTAGCGCGATTGACCCCCTGTGCTTTCGTAGCTCCGTATTGAATATCAAACTTATTTTCCCCTATTTAGTTTTTCGGTCCAAAATCAAATATTAGGTATAGGTAGGTTACCTACCATGTGCAAATATTTTTGGGGTTGGTTGCCCTATTTCATTGCAAACGTCGGTTACTCGCGAACTTACGAGTATTATAAAATCAGGTAGACAATAGGTAATATTATGTAGATTGTACCTATGTAGGTTATGTACACCACACCTACAAAAACATTGCAATCTCTGTATGGTCCTCGACTCAGCGTATGGGGGGTGATTTTTGTCTATCTTTTGATACCATGAGAATTTGATAATGGTGCCTACATCACACTCTCAACGTCAGTTTAGGTCGCTGAACTATTTAGCAATGCAATATCAAATATACTTCAGCAGCACAGTGTACATATTCTTGACAGAACCCTACAACATGCGTGGTCGGACACACACTTAGCCGGTTTTTGGTTGTTTGCTTGCTTCTCATATTTTTCGCCTACGATAGCCATGCAGGGGGCAGCTCGCGCTAGTTTTTTAGTAAAATAAGATATACTGTTTACCTACAATGGACCAGAGTAAATCTAATTCTCCGAAACTATTCGTCTGTACTCCAATAGAATTCAAAGATGATGTTGAAGAGGTAATGTATAAAATCATGTAGTTTCTCAACAAAGAACCATTTTAGTCGGCCATGTACAATCATAATTTTACGACTGACAGTGTGGCGTGGCGCGAAATTCAAAATATTTGAACCAAGTTTTAGCAGTTTTAGTAAATTTTTTACTTTTATTTTTCAGAGGTATGAAAGGGCTTACAATCACGTTCAAGCACTTATTGCTGACTGTAGTGAAAAAGAAGCCCATGATGCTCTGAACAATGCTGTTTGCAAGAATCATGATGATGTGTCTATTGGGATGGTAATGTCAATACTAGCAGAACCTCAGAATGCAATCAAATGTTACAGAGACCTTACCTTGATTACTAGAGATGGTTTAACAAGTGTGCTTAACAACCTATCTAGTCTGATCACAGAAAAATATATGAAATTTACCCAAACTACTAAAAATCAACTTCTCTGGTTGATAAAAGAAATGATAAAAAATGCTGTCAGCGGTGTGGACAATTTATGTTGGAATTTGATGCGGTATGCAAAAGGAGGAGACATTACTCCTAATAATATATGGCTTATAGAATCTCTTATGGATTTATATACTGAGAACCGAACATGGCTTGACAATTTTCCAGACCTAATTTGTATGGTTGTATATACATTTTTAAGATTAATAGAAGATCATAATATAGCTCCTTTAATAAATCTGAGACAAAGAGAGGTAAAATTTGTTATTACTCTAATGAGAGAACGCTTCTCTGATGTAATGAAACTTGGAAGAGATCTGCTAAGATTGCTTCAAAATGTGGCTCGCATACCAGAGATCAACCAACTATGGCAAGACATGATGGTCAATCCTAAATCACTATGTCCAACTTTCACAAGCATACTGCAGCTGTGCCAAACTAGAACATCAAGAAAATATCTTTTGGCACGCGTCACGCCTGATATGGAAAAAAAACTCACATTCCTTACAGCTCATGTCAGGTTTGGTCACCATAAAAAATACCAAGAGTGGTTTCAAAGGCAATATCTTAATACTCCAGAGACGCAATCATTGAGAAGTGATTTGATTCGATATATTGTGGGAGTCATACATCCTACAAATGAACAACTCTGCTCTGATTTAATTCCAAGATGGGCTATTATCGGTTGGCTTCTTACTACTTGCACATCTAATGTAGCCGCATCAAACGCTAAACTGGCTTTATTCTATGACTGGTTATTTTTCGACCCAGCAACAGATAATATTATGAATATTGAACCTGCTATACTCGTAATGCATCACTCAATGAGATCACACCCAGCTGTTACAGCCACATTATTAGATTTTTTATGTCGAATCATTCCAAACTACTACCCAGCGCATGCTGATAAAGTTAAAATGGGCATTTTCAAAGCGCTGCACCAAATTATTGAAAAAAGAGTGTTACCCAACTTGCAACCTCTGTTCGATTCCCCAAAGCTTGATAGAGAATTACGGACAACAGTAAGAGATACCTTTAAGGAGTTTTGCAGCAACAGTAACGGTGAAGGGATTTCAGGAGTGAGGGAGGAGAATACTGATGACATTCCGAGGTCAGGGCCAGACGAGCCCGCTTTCTCGGATGACGAGGACGAGGCTCAGCCAGTGGTGATGCCGGACAAGATCGACAAGGAGGACACTGACGACGACGATCTGCCGCTGTCGGAGGTGCGCGCCAGGGAGCGGCCCGAGCTGGCGGCCGCCTTGCCGCTCCTCCTCCGGCCGCTAGCCGAGACCCTGCTGGACGAGCGCACCGCCGCCGCCGCCTCGGCGCTGCTCGACACCTGCAGCGTGCCCATGCCCACCGCGGTCGCACTCGCCGATCTTTTCACTGCAGTGGTTCAAGACTTACCGCCTTTGAGATTGAGCGCCAGCCCCACTCCTTCGGAACTGGAGGCAGCGATAAACACGCCGCTGTTCTCCATGTTCACGTATCTCACCAGCACCGGGAGCGAAGGCGAAGCCAGAAAAAAATTGGTTCTGGAAACATTCAAGGAAATTCGAAACCAGAAAACGCTAACTTGCGTCGGATATCATCTCCTGTTTTACATAAAGGTCTGCTATGAAAAGGATCGACGAGCTCAAAATGATGCTGCAAAAAAAAGAAATGTTAAATTCAAATCTGAAATGTACCGAGAGTACTGTAGCAACTTGGAACTAAAAATTACGGAATGTTTGGCTGTAGACTTTGAACGGTGTCAAGAGTGCGACGCCAATCTATTGGTGTGGCTTATTCCGGACGTTTACCGGGAGTTCAAAGATCAGGCCCAGAACCACATCAGATTGCTGCACGCCATCGTCGCCTGTATAGATTCGACGCAGTTACAGCGGCTGGTGTGTCTGACGCTGCAAGGCACTTTGATGATGTTTAAATCTGACGAGTTTACGAGCATGTTGTCGACTAGCCTGGAATGGGAGACGTTTGAGCAGTACTGCCTGTGGCAATTGCTGTTAGCTCATGACATTTCCGTAGATGATGTTTTGACGCTTATTCCGAAACTAGCTTATAAGAACAATGCAGAAGCTCTTACGTCAATACTTTTGATGTTAAAGCAGGAGAAACCTTCAGCTGAAGTTGTGAGGACCATATTTTGCAGACCTGTCGATATGGAGGACACGTTTGTCGTTTCGGCGCTCATGTATTGGTGCCAAGACTATGAGGATAAAGTTGGCGATTTAGTATCGGTTCTATTGAGTACGAGATATCCTGGCACGAGTCCTAATAAGCGGAAACGTCCGGGAAAACATAGCATTCAGCCGAACGCACCACCTACTGCTGAATTGGTAAGGCTCATTATTTTAAAACAGCACTATCAAATCGAGTTCAGCTGAACTAGAGTCATTACAATAAATTGTTATTCATACTTTCAGGTGATAAACCATTTAGAGCAATGGAGAAGAGCGTGCGTGGATCAAGACGACATGTCAATTTTCAAAATGGAATGTATGCAAAAAGCATTACAACAGGCACAATCGAACACTAGCGATAGTTTAAGGGTAAACCATTGTTTTATTATTAAATTCAATAGTAGATCAACAAGGAAAAAATTGCAGTAGGTATGTGGGACTGATATGATTGTGTTATTTCAGAGGCAATACAGCGAACTATTTTCCCTTGCGTGGGAGGATGAATTACCGATATCTAGACGAGCTAGGAAGCTAGTCTCAAATTCACTGCCAATCAATGCGAGCCTACATTCATCAAACGAAGATAGCGAGGTAAGGTGCCGAATACCTTCAGTCAAATCTCAGTGGATTCACTCTCTTTTTTACTCTCTTGAGTTATGTAGAAAAGAAATATCCACTTCGTTTAAGACGCATTAACGTGTCTTTGTACCTATTTTCATCTAAAGATTATAGAGATAGATAGGTCCCTAGGTACTTACTTTCTGTGCCTTGATCACGAATAAATGTGACGATTGTATCGTAACGCTAGCATATCCGTGATGCACTGCGCGGTGACGCTACAATGTTCGGCAGTCGAGCGGGCGTTGACGCGCAATATGGTTCGAATAAGTTAAGCTTACGTAACGCGGCGAATGTCAGATTTGTTCGTGATTATCACCTTGAATATTGAAGCGCTCGTGGCGTAGCTTACTTATCTTCAATCTTCGACGACTATCTAAGTTAAGCGACGTTCTGCGAGGTCACTATTTGGATGGTTGACCGTTAGTAGCATTTACATCTATTCTGAGCGCTTCCATGCTTCGAAGGACACCTTAAACTGTCGGCCCGGCTTTAACAGTCGTTAAGCCATGACGGAGGCCTTAAGGCGGCCTAAAAACTACGTCACCAGGGTCGGCCACTAACTCATACGAGCTTGCTTACTTTACCCTGAATATTGCAAACTGAAGAGTGATATCTATAAATTATTAACAGTTTCACTTGTTTACGTTACAGGAAGAAGAAATTGTAAAGCCTAAACAAGCCAAGCGCCGAAAGAAGGCGATATCGGACAGCGATTGACATATCTCGTGTGTTAAGGACGGTAAACACCAAAGTGCAACTCTACAATAAATATTATACGTGTTACACTGTTTGTTACCTTAAGTTACGGAGGAGGTGCAATTCCAAGAATGGTACCTATATTTATCTCATTATTTTTGCATCGGATTATTATTTTATGTATCCACATGGTTTTCGGCAATCGGTACAAAGTTGAAAGTTATAGAGAACCATGTCACAAACAGTCAAATTAATGGTTTGAGCGGTTCGGGGCAGGTCAAGAACGTAAGTGTTAGTTTGTTATTGTTTAAATATTTAATAAGAAAAACCGTAGAACCATTTCTTTGAATATTAAGTAGCGACGTGACAATAGAACAATAATCAGTTATCGAGTTATATATGTGTTACACACATTTATTTGAATGACTTAGGTCATACATAACACTGTACATTGACGCACTGTTATATATTATAGTCCGCATTGTATTAGGTACTTAACCCTAAAGTTGTACAGATTTATCCCCGTGGAAGATATAAGACCCGAATTTATTGATTGCATTGTATTAATGCAATTTTCGAAACACATTTTACATAAGGATCAATAAAATATTCCCCCTTTATTTCAATTTCTATTATTTAACCTATACTTGCCTACCTACTATAACTTTTAAGGTATTGTGTCAAAAAGTAAGAATGATGAAAAAATTGGGTTATAAATTTTCATATATTTTTTAAGATAAATTGCATATCTAAATCCCTGCTTATTCAAATAACAATAAATCACTCGTTTAGACACAATCTAGTATCTGCAACAATAATAAAACCTTTCGTAACAAGCACTTAAAAATCTGGAAATCAAATAATCACATCAGCCTTTTATAGATATTTACTGCTTTATTCATAACCGATTTAAAAAAGTCTTGAACAAGGGCTAGTAATGAAAGCTGGTAGGTAATTAATATTGATAATTCAAAATTACCTAACCCTATACCATGGACTAAGTCTGCATATACATATATACATACACCATTTACCAATTTCTTAAATTCTATGTAGGTAAGTACCTACTGAACGATCGCGATCATTTTTAGACACTCTTCTAATACCTACTGGTACCGGAGATTTAGTTCACATGATTACAATCCACCACACCATATCGAAGCTAACGTGCGCAACGAAGGATTTTGAAATAAAATATTAGTGGATACCACACAGTAGAAATGGGTCAGACATGATCTTGCGCCACGGGATCGGGATATTGTAAATGATTTTTTTTCTCGTTTTTTACCCCCTACTAAATCAATAAATCTTAGTGGGTATCATATCATCACAACTAGCTTCCCTGGTGTAGGGGTTATTGTGAACGTGTAAGTGTATAAAATGGGATAGGTATTGACAACTCTATACACTTCCAAAACAGTTAATAGAAAACAGAATGCGGTTCATAAAAAGTGGAGATTAGTAGGATTTGTTCGTGGTGCCGCGACGGGATTACGCAAGTACTTTATTCATCATAAATACCTTGTAACAGCTTTACCAAGGTCCGCGATGCATATCCTAAGATAAACGAAAATTGACGAGGTGAATAACTTTACTTGAAGTACAGTCAACATCATTAGTGACTGAGAAGCAGCAACTTGGGATTTTCTTTTTCCTTGTTCTATGATTATAAAGTAGAAAAAAACTCTGTCAAGATCAAAAAAATCAATAGAATTAATAATTAAATGGTAAAAAATGTATCAACTTCTGATGCTGATTACACGTAATCGAGGGTGGATTCATCGCTCGCTCTTGTAGTCAGAGTGATTGTCCTTGGCTTGTATCTAATACATAGCATCGCTTGCTCATCTAGTCAGAGTGATCATCCTTGGCTTGTATCTAATACATAGCAGCAAAATACAGTGAATGTAAAAACATCCACGACTGATATTGGATGATACCGTAACTTTGGTTATATTGTGTAAGTACTATCTAAATTCTTAAAATAATCAAATAAAAGATCCACAACTAAAGCTAAATTTTTCCTTGCTTAAATCTCTGTCTCGCTTGCGCCTTACTGTATTTTGTCCTTTTCTCTGGGATTGCTTCTTTTTCAGTAGAATCTTCATTCACACCTGTAATTTAAATAAAATAATATGATTGTTGTATCTGTAAAAAATACATACCTAAGTATGTCCATATAGTCCGGATTCCATATGACAACCTGTATCGGGTACTGTGGGTAGATATCAGAAACTAGAAGTACCATGCCATTGTACCTACAACTGCGTGCACACTCAGCCCATGCCGGCAGATGTTTGAAATTGAATAATTGAATATGGTTTCTGATATGACTTACCTAAATCATCAGGTGGCTGAAGAGACTTTCCAGCGTTCATAGAAGTCATCATAGCGGCCGCTTTGCCTACAGCCCAACCCATACCAGACAGGGCTATTGAAAATGCTACCATGCTCAATGGATTCTGAAAAAAAATCATTTATTTCACTCAATTATCTTCAGATTGATTATCAATTTAGGCAAGGTTAAGTTCATGGAGAAAATTCTATTAAACTTATGACAGTGATGAGCTACTTTTTTTTTAAGTGTATAAGAAAACCAAGTACTTACAAGTACAAGGAAATTGGGCAAAGGTAATGTAAATATGTAAATAGCATATTACTAAAGAACTTACCGTTAAAGTTGGATTTGTTGTAAGAGTGTAGTCTAATATCACAACAAGTATTCCAATTGCTAGACCCACACATGTGCATATCCACATAATATTCTGGCTGTCTGGAAACCAAAATACTTATTTATTTATTATTAGCCTGTTTCATCCCACTGCAGGGCAAAGGCCTCCCTATCCCCCTTCCACTTCTCACGATCTAGTGCAGCTGCAGGCCAATCTTACAACTTATGTCGAATAAAACACTATGTACAGGGAAAGTATTAAAAAGAACTACTAAAGTTACATACTGTTATGACAAGTAGGTACAGTCTGTAGTTTTAAAATTTGTATTAACACAGATCTGGCCAAGATATGTGAGTGTAAGTATAAGTTTTACCTTTAATTTTCTTTTTTTGCTTATCAGTTAGTTGTTTGATTGATTCTATTAGTTTTAAATTGTGTGGGTCCAGTTGCAGAGCTCTTGTATAGGAGATTAGTGCTTCATCAAACAAACCACTGGCACCTTCAACCTCTGCTCGCCTGAAGTAGCCCTGAAACAATGTATGTTTTGGACTTTACTATTGCCACAAAATGTATTGTGCTCTGTAAGGTTGTTCAGTTACAAAGTATTACCTTAGCCCACTGAGGTTGTAACCTAACTGTCTCATTCGCATCCTGGAGAGACAAATAATGTTGATCCAGTTTCAGAAATGCAAACGACCTGTTGCTGTACAAAACGTAATTGTTATGATCCATTTTGATTGCTTGCGTGTAATGCAGCACCGCTTCAATAAATTTACCATTCTTGACGCATTCATTGCCCTTGATTCGAAGATCTTCGACGCTTGCAGATTGACCACCTTTTTTCGTCTCTTCCATCGTTGTTTGTTTTGTTAGCAATAATTTTATTATAAAAGCCAAACGTTTTATTAGGTAGGTAGTTCGTAGATTGTGGGCGTTGTATTTACATGTGTTTTACAATAATAAATTATAATTGTCTTTTTTCATAGTCTATTATAGTTCCGTCCGATCGGTTCCGATAATAATTTCATTCAAATTAAAATAATTTGTTTGGCGAGCCTTATTTCGAAGAGTACCTATTGACCTATTCTTTTTCAATGTTATTGTGACTTACTAAAATGACAGATGTCAACAAGAAAGAAGATGGCGGATGGTGATTGAGGAGTTATCAAGAGACCGGACGATATAGTTGTTCGGTGGACCGGACTTATGTACACACAGATGAATTCCGTGTAATAAGCAACAAAGGCCCAAAATATGCAAATAATTTTAATGTGATGTTTAATTAACGAACTATAACTATACCTACATTAATAAGTAGATAAGTACATCTTATTAAAATACTCGTATTATTCTAAGTTAAGACTAAAATTATTCTAGGTATGCCAGGTAATTTTTTGGTAAAGCACAGACGTCTTTGCATTCTGTAAGTACCTATCCTAGGTTAGCGACGTAACCTAATGAGATTAAATCTGAGATTTTGTATTTTTCATACTACAAGCCTAAACTAACTAAATAAAACATAATCCTCGCCTTCTTTGAAATTTAAGGAAGCTAAATTTTGTTCGAAATCTCCATTCGTAAGGTCTAATTTTACACAAATAACTAGAGGTGGCTTCGCCTCAGTGTAATGTATAACTGGAATTTTAGCAAGCACTGCTCTCTGAATAGGACAATATAACTCAACTGATCGACCTATTTTATTTACATCTACATCACAGAAAGCAGCAATTTTATTCCGATTTTGAGAGCATAGTGCTCTAACAAGTTTTCGACCCTGTTTTCCTGCATTCCAAACAGTGAATTTATTCCACTGTGATATTACACATTTTTCAAGCCTTTTTAGTTGGATATCCAATATACATTCTCTCGTCACAGAAAATGTGGTCGCACCTTCATGGTAAGTGTAAATAACTAATTCTTCATCTACTCTATATAGCTCTCCATTTCGGTCTAAATGCTCATAAAAAAATAAAAGATCTTCCGGAGTGCCATAGCCAGATTCATCAAAACCTCCAACATTTTCATACACAGATCTATGACAGAACCAAGTAGGCATCAGCAGTGTAGGTCCATTGGAAGTGTATATTTGAGTTTTTAGTTTCTTTGGTGTTAAATTGTTAGCCCATTTCATAAACCTTGGCGTAGAGTTATGAGGGTTCCTTATAACTTTACTGCCAATTAAAGTGTTACGGTTGCCAATTCCTGCTCTCCATTGCAATAGGAGTCTGTCTGGGTGCATTATATCATCAATGTCTTGAAAGCAAAGATAACTTCCAGTACTGTTTTCTACAGCGCAATTCTTAGCTGCACCAACCCCTCTGCAGACATCTCTACTTAAAGTTATGAAATCCACATCTTTGGTTTTAAAATACTTTGCCCAAGCTTCCAACTTTGAAAGAGTATTGTCATTACTGCCATCATTACAGATAACAATTTGCAAAGTTATGGAAGGTGTTTCTTTGAATATAGATTGAGCAGCTATGGAACTCATACAACTATCAATCCATTTTTCTCCATTATGTATAGGGATTATGACTGATATATCTGTAATTCTGAAATCATAAAGAATTTTGATTGCACTAAACTCTTAGCTCCTCCCAACTGTTTCATGGTAAGGTACATCTTAGGGGTACCTAATCAGAAGCATATGCAATCGTGCTCGAGTTTAGCAATTCTTTGGTTAGCATTCAAGGAAGATTAGGTAGTATGTATAATAATTAGAGAAAGATCTTGAACCTTTGCATGATCCAACCATTAACTATGCTCTAAATGGATCAATTCAGCCAGTTTCCGACTCTCCGAGGTGTAGTGTTACATATTCTTTGGTCACGCGGGTCAGTCTACATTTTTCTAAGATATTTCTAGGTCTTGGACTTCTTCACTTAGTCACAACGGGTTAGGCGTCTATGGTACTTCCTGCTGCCGGCAAAGAAGGAATATGTAAGTAAACAACAAAGAATATGTAGGTATTGCATGCTGTCTTTGCCTTCAGTTCCTTTCCTTTTACTTACAGAATATTAATTTCATTAATTTCAATTCCTTTTTTCACAGCAAACGTTTGGCAAACGTAAATCGGCGCTCTTATTTTCACAAACTGTTGGTTTCGTGACGTCACGTTAGCAAACAACATTAGCAAACATTTTTGGGATAGGGTGATGATGATGATTATGTGTGTTAAAATTATATTCTACAGATTAAAAAGTGTAGGTACTGTACTACAGCCATGGAAACGGTTCTTGGTCGGTTATTTTTTTATGAATGAATTGTGGATTGAGTCAACTCGAGATACAAAAAATTCCACTTGAGCAACTTCCATTCCATTTGCAATCCAACTTGAGATAATTCTTCTTCTTCTTTTGTTGCTATGGCTGTTCGGTGGCTAGGGCTGCCACGAATTTGCCAATGTCAGTGTTTTTAATCGAGTTAAATAATTCTACTCGGACAACACTAGGTGTCAAAGCAAAGCACTGTCAAAGTCAAAGATGTTCTATGTCTATGTCTATCCCAGTCTTTCCTGTCATTCCTGTCTGTGCTGGTGGCTGGGTGACTGGGTGGGTGTTTTCATCTCAAGATTTTGCCGATAATCAAAGTATAATGGGGATTAAAGAAGCCAATATCTATTTGGACAACCAATGGAATACCTACTATGCAGGTCAAACCATAAATGGGCGAATAGAATATGTGTTTGATAGTCCTAAAAAAGTTCGAGGTAAGGAAGACGTTGAGTCATAACTCTGATTCTAAGCTATACTTTTATTCATTTATTTACTTATACTTATACCTACTTATACTTATTACTTACAAGACAATAGATAAACACTCACTGCCAACTAAGTAAATAAATATTTGATTCTTATTCTAAGTGCTGTACGTACCTTCCTATAGCGCACCAATGGCACCATGGCCTAAAGATGGGACCAAGTTTAAAAGTCGATAATAACTCTCATTCATTTATTGATATCTATGCCAGATATCAATAAATGAATCACAAGTGCTGATTACAAAACATCAGGCAAGGTCAAAATAATTGTAGGACTTTTTTGTACTTTTATATTAATAATATGTATTTTCTGCAGGCATACATGTCAATTTCAAGGGTGAAGCTCACACTGAATGGTATGAGAGCAAACAAGAAGAAAATTCGAAAGGGGAGACTGAATCCTCTGATACGCAGCACACTGGAAATGAAGAGTACTTTAAAATCTTCTACTATATTGTTGGAAATGCTTCAGGTAAAAAGAAGCAGAATTAAATAAATCAATATCTTTGAACATTTCACACAACACTTTATTAATTTTTTAATTTTTTTATAATTTCACAAATTTTTTTTTTTTTCTTTTTTTTTTAAATTTACCACTTGATTGGTTGTAGGAGTTTTTAATATTGAAGTACTGAAGTTTTTGGTTTGGTGGTGGCCACCATACCTTTAAAATTATGAATAAAATAACATACCTATGTAAAATTTGGTTTTTAAAAATAGTAAAATGTCCAAAACTAAAAGAAGCAAGTGTTTTTGACAGGTAGTGAGATAGAAATACCATCTGGAAAGCAAGTGTACAACTTCACTTGCACCCTGCCCCCTGTCCTACCATCCTCTTTTGAAGGAGAACATGGCTATGTACGATACACTGTGAAAGTGACCCTTGATAGGCCGTGGAAGTTTGATCAGGAAACCAAGATGGCCTTTACTGTTATCAATGCCTTGGACCTCAATCTCAATCCATCATACAAGGTAAATAAAATTGCATTTCTCTCTTTACTTTATTGGAAATTTACTAGGTATTTTTTATCAGCTCTGCTGTCCCCTGATATCCCCACCAACGAATCCTATCCTATTAATATTATAAACGCGAAAGTTTGTGAGGATGCATGAATGTATAATATGTTTGTTCCTCTTTCACGCAAAAACTACTGAGCCCATTTGGATGAAACTTTGAATATATATTGTTTGTGACGTGGATTAACACAAAGGCTACTCTTTATCCTGGAAATTCTACATCAAACAGGATGTGGACAAAGTCGTGAGCGGATGCTAGTTCTACATAATCCTTACTATCTTTTAGCTATGAGCTTTAACCAGTGTTTTGGCTCTTAATAGTTTATTAATTGACATCCTAGGAGCCTCTTCGCATCCAAATGGAGAAGACATTCTGTTGTTTCTGCTGTGCATCGCCTCCTTTGTCGGTGGACGTCCAGGCGCCGGTGTCAGGATACTGTCCTGGGCAAGTGATTCCTGTGGAAGTAGATGTGGAGAACAAGAGTAATGTAGATGTCTCTCTCATCAAACTGTTCTTGAGAAAGGTGAGGGCAAGATTGTGTTTACTATTAATGTTGAGGGTTATACTTACCTAGCTAGGTACCTACTAAGGTCCCTTACGGTTCCGCCATTCTTAAAGGTCTGTAAAGTTGTACTCTTAGTTTGGGACTAGAGAGTGTTGTGTGATAATTATTTCTCAGAATATTTTTTATTTATTTAATTATCTGCAGGTGGTAACATACAGAGCGACATCCCCATCAACAGCGACAAAGAAAATAAAAGACATAGTGCTAACAATGCAAGTAGGGCCAGCGCCAGCGGGCTCCACCAAACATATTAATGTGAACATGGAAGTGCCACCGATACCACCTTCCAACCTTGTCAACTGTAACATCATCGATTTGGATTACGATTTTAAGGTACCATCATATTTTATATTTAGAAAAAAGGGGCTTAGGAAACTCCCAAAACCAACGAGACTTAAGTTCTGAAATTCTTTTGCTTAAATTCTTTAATGTGGACGGAAAATATTAAAAAAACAAGTTAAAACTAAAGATATGTAGATACAAAGGCGATTTAAGTTTTCCAAGAAAATCGATTTTGGCGACCAATTTCATTTGTATGATAAAAAACCAGTCTCAAAAAAAAAAATCAGTCTTGTTTATTTTGGCTTGAAGTTAATAGTGGTGTTGGAACAAAACTTGTTACCCACCCAAAATGCACGTTTTTAACAGCATTCCGACTTCATCAACAAGCGCTATCGTTAAAATAACATTAGTCAGTAAGATACAGAAACAAAATGGTCTGATAAGTAAAGTTTCTTGCGTTTGTCACCCAAACATATTGTGTACATGTGTACACAACTCTTAATCTGAAATGCATAGCTAGGTATAGGTAGGTCCGCGATAGCATTATGACTCATTCAGTCATTATCAAGAGTCAAGAAAACAAAATGGCACGCGGAATACATGTCGAATATTATGTTTAGACGTAGGTACCTTTGACTACCCCCTTTGATACTCTCAAGGATCAAGATCTTTTTGAACATTTTACTGAACAATTCTCAAGCGTTGTTCATTGTTCGGCTACTAGATGAACGAGTTAATTGCCTAAATCAAGGTTTTCTAGTTTAAATACTAAAATAACATAGCGATTCATTCACACCGTTCGGTTTTTGTGATAGGTACCATTCGTATGATGTCATGCGCCAAGGTCGCATTCAGACTGTCAAATGTTTAGGTCACGAATTATATTTACCTATGCGACTAAGAAACTACAGTAAACTGAATTTCAATCTCTCAATTCTATCCATAGATCGCTGGGAGGAACTAGCGTTTCATCATACTCCAGAGGATAGTCCGAGACAGTGTAAATGATCAGAATAATGTCTAATAACTAAGAGTCGAATAATCCTTTCAGTACACTCTGACTCATTTTATAAAGGTTTTTATTAATTAGGTAGACGGTACTAAGTCAAACTACAGATTTAGATGTGTTACGATTTAAAAATGTTTTACGATGACAGGTTGAGTGTGTAGTATCCGGAATGCACATGAACTTCCACGATAAGAAGTACATCACAATTGGAACAGTCCCACTAGTAGGAATGGCGGGACAGGCGCTTCCATCTGCGCCTATTCCGCCCTCGCCTAGTCAGCCAGCTGTGCTGCCCGTCGGCCCTTCCGTACCTAACGTAAGTGCTTATAATTTTTATTATTTTATTATTTTTATTACTTTCAGGTACAGTTGGCATCAGAAATAGATCTCATTTTAAAATTATGTTTTTTTATAAGTATAACAAGTGTTACATCTATGTAATATACTAGCCGTCGCCCGCGGCGTTCCTCGCGTTCTAGACTCTTTAGAGTGTGACTTTTCAAAATTCCTTTCTTTGTGCACCCCTGCACTATGTTTATGGATACTACCCTCCAAATTTCATACCTCTAGGACTTATAGTTTAGGTTGTGCGTTGATTCTAAGTCAGCTTCAAAAGAGTTTTATATATTTAGAAGATAAATTATTATTAAAAAAAATTGCATCTCAAGTCTATGAAATATCATAAAGAAACATTTCGCCATTTATCTCAAAACTACAGTCATGTATTTGAATTCCTACTGCAAAGTCCCAGACTAAAAATGTACGAAGGTACAAGACACATATTTCAAGATGTGAAATACTATATTAATTGAACTTCTTTATTTTTTGCTAACTTTCAGCCAATAAACCAAGGCGACGGCGGAGCTCCGGGTGGATGGGTCATGCCAAGCGCTCCGCCAGAGCAGCCTCCATTCCAAACGTTGTACCCTGCACTTTGTACGTATACCCTACGGTACAGAACGTACCTACTTTTGAGTAAAATACCCGAGTCCAGCCTATAATAACTCGCACACAAAATGTGTGAGAGTCTAAAGTTTAGAATAATCTATCGTTTGTAAAACTTGACCATGTAACACAAAAAAACGTATTCGAAGTGTGCAAAATGACGCGATTCTGCTAAAACGTTAGTTTGAATTGAGTGGATTGCCTTCAGTGCCGTTAATAAATAAGTAGTATAATAAATTATACATATTATTATTACTTTTTTATGCAATGGCATATTGTTTGCAAATAAATCATGTTCTATTTATTGTTTTAGCTCAACCTGTATACAAAGAAGGCACGTATTCTGCGAGAACAATCCAGGACAGAGGCGACAGCAAATACACAGCTATATCGGGACCTACCGGCCCTAAATTTGCTCCTTACTACCCTACTTACGCAGCCGTTCAGCCACCACCATTACCTCAATAAGACTATGAATCAAAACAGAGCTTTTTTATGAACTTGATATGCTTTTTATCTGTCTATAACGTTGCCTTTTTGGCACAGATTTGTAAGCTTTTAATATTTACATTACACTAGGTATTAATAAGCTATTATTTTTATTATAAGCTGGTAGCGCTCAAGTGATAGTTATCTCAATCAATGTTGCCATAAGAAACATGTATATTTTGACGAGAATCTCTTTGCTTTGGATTAGTATAGTGTCATGAAAATATAAACAGTTATGTTATGTATTTATAACTCGGTCTGATTATGTACAGGCAACCCAGACTACTGTACCTTATCAAACTAAAATGAAGTAGATGAGAATATAATCAGTAACATAATATTCGACCTAACCAATTCCTCTAAAATTACCTCAATGTTTTTCGATCCTACTCGAATCTCGAAATGTCATTTACAGCTGGCTCTTGATCGTAAGTTATGTATCTCTAGTATAATATTTTGTTATGGATATTTATTTCAACTACATATTCTACAGGGTGTTACCAGACCACTTCCGAAAACTTGGAGGTTCCAATCAGACCATGAAACTGAAAACATTAAGCAACAAAAACGCGAAAAAAAAAAATTACTTGACTATCTCTTTTAAATTTTTTTTCTAGTTACATACACACAGTACAACATAATAAGACATATCTACCTAATTATCTCATTTTAAAAAGCAAAAAAACAAATAAAATAAATAAAGCAGCAATGTACACGCAGCACGCAGATTACGTCTACTACAGCATGAACAGCTGAGAGTTCATCGCGGGTCATTCAAGTACGCGACGTGCGAGCGACCTACGTTAGTAGGCACTTACGACACAGAATAAATAATAGTACTACGCCTCGACCTTACCTACGTGAATGCGTACATTGCGGGCTGGCGAAATAAATACAAATCTTTAAACATTGTTTTCTCCGGCTATAATTATTTTTCAGGATAACTGATTTTTTTTTGGTTGGGTTTTGGTGTGCTGTAGCTCCCCCTTTCGTTTTCGGAAGTGGTCTGGTAACACCCTGTATTTAAATATTAGCATTTAACACTTTAAAGGTTTATAAATGTTTTTGAATGACGGAAATAAAAGCAAACTTTTACTAAATAATGATATTTTTATTGATTTCCCACCATAAAACATGTAACAAAGACAAAATATTTCATAAATAAAATTCTACACTGAACTCAGGTGTGTTGTTTATTTCTATAAAATGTAAATCGTTTCTCTACAATTTTAACTTAACTATTTTTTTAACAAACAACCCAAAGGTAAACCCTAAAACGCATGGTGGTGGTAGCCAGAGTGTGAATAATAGAGAACAAATATTTTTAAGCTTGTATGTACAGTCGGGGAACTAATTTGGTTTACAGGGTTACTAGGGTACTGTTTGCATTTTATTGGAACATCTCGAAAAATAGAGAATACATCTATACAGATTGTCAAAGAGATTTTTGTTAATTACAGGCACTTTTCAAATAATCAGACCTAATTAAGCTTTAAAGAACTATGACAACATTCAGTCGACTGTACTTGGTTTGGTTGAAACTATGGACATACAAAAATAAATATGTATAGCAAACAGACAATGCATTTATACAATTTAAAACTTGTCAGAAACCAGATGTTTTTCTTAGCTATCCAGTTATTAAAATACAGATGTTATTGCAACAAATTGTCGACCCGTTTTGGAACTACTAAAGCTAACTATTTGTTTTTAATCAAATCTCTGAATGAATTCACTTCTTCAGAAGTTGCACGAGTACTTGAATTGAGTCAGAACATTATCTTTTTACATGTGATTTCATGCAACCTAAATATATACGCGTTTCTACTTTCGTTTACAAAAAATATACTGTGGTAGTTTAGAAAAGCGGTAAATTATGCGATTAACATTTCATCTATCACAGATATTAAAATATTTCTAGTTTTATTTCGGAAGAATACATGTAAAAGGCGAATACATTTAATATTTGAAACAATAGTATCTTCTAGTAAGTTACCTACTATGATGGAAAAACAATAAAAAAACCCCATAAAATAGATGCTGTGAAATGATGATGAAAATGACCTCATGAAGAACCCAGAGACGAAAACAAACCATGATAACTGTAGTTACGACTTCTGTTGACCTAAAGTTCGATTTTATAAACAAAAATAATAATAATGGAACACTTCAATCTATAACGCGAACTATGATGGTTTTATCGCGTACCTACTTTTCTAAGTAGCAACTAGGTGTAGTGTGTAATGTTTTAAACGAAAATACATGCAAGGAACATGCTAGTTCATTCAATGTGTTGAAGGTTTGATGAATTTGTTCAATAGTAGTCAGAACACTAGCAGACTTTTTCAGTCCCTCTACATAATTTTGGCTTACATTAGGGGAATGACTAATTTTGATTGATGCAGAAATATGGCTTTGGGATCTTGAATATGTCATGTCTCCATGTTACTAATTCCATGTATAAAGTTACAAACTCAAACCGTTAATATTGATGTTAGCCGAATCTCTATGACCAAAGACGTGGACTTTAGGTACATGCTGCGTTCGAACACTAATATTCCTATCCCTGTAACAACATTAACATTTAACTTACGCGTGAAAACCCTACCGCGTAAGTACGCTTCGCGCGTGACAATTTCAAAGATTTGGAGCTCTCACTCGTGAGTACGGTCGATGGACGAAGACTAACATAAGTCGCGGTCGATGGCGCCACCGGGGTCGGGGGCGCCGCGTCTCTCGTGTCCGATCCCCGCCTGCCGGGCGGGGCGCGGCGTAGCCGGCTCGGCATCCTGCGCTCGCTCAGTACTGACTGTAGCGCGCCCTGAACCCGCCCTGGTAGCTGGAGTCCTGCGACAGCAGCCCGTCCGGCTGCGAGGGGCATTCGGGCTGCGCCGACTCCTGGCTGAAGTCGGCCTGACTCGCGCCCTGCGATAGCGAGAGCGGTGGCTGCTGCGAGAGCGGCTCCTGCGAGAGACGCGGCGCGCGGCGTCGTGGCGGCATGCGGTGCGGTGCGAATGCGGCCGGCGGCACAGGATGCATCGCGAACAGCCCCGTGGGGCCCACGTACGCGAGCGGATCACGTAGCGCACGCGCGCGGTCGTACACCGAACCCGGCACCATCGCCTCGCGCGCGTCGAACATCGACGTCGACATGAAGTGCGAGCCCGGGTTGTGCGCATTCACCAGCTTCTTCGGCTTCGCGAACTGAATCGCCGACTCCTTCAAGTTCGATAGCGGGCCTTCAGTCAGAACGCGTCGCTCCTTGTAGAACGCGAGCAGGTGGTTCCACAGCGGCTGCTTGGACAGCACCTTGGGGTTGCCGACGACGATGAGACCGTACTTGGCGCGCGTGAGAGCCACGTTGAGACGACGCGGGTCGGAGAGGAAGCCGATGCCCTGGTGCTCGTTGGAGCGCACGCACGACATGATAATGATATCCTTTTCGCGGCCCTGAAAGGCATCCACGCTGGCGACCTCGATCTCCTGATAGAGCTTCGCGTGCAGCGAGCCCTGGTACTGCATGTGCTGCACGAGGTAGGAGCGCTGCCCCTCGTACGGCGTGATGATGCCGATCTGCTCGGGGCGCACGCCCGCCTTGAGGAAGCGCGTGGTGAGCTTTTCGACGTTGGCAGCCTCGGTGCGGTTCAAGTAGGAGGTGCCGGATCCGGCGATCTCCTCCTGGCCCTGCGTCACGTAGAAGAACATCGGCCGGTCGGGCCGCGGCCACGGGAAGTCGATCTTGTGCAGGCGGCGCTCCTCGGCACTGACGCCGTTCTGCAGCGAGCCCTCGTAGAAGAAGTCCGAGGGGAAGCGCGACAACTCCGGGTGCATGCGGTACTGTACCTCGAGCCGGAACGGGCGGATCCCGAGCACCACGAGCCGCTCGAACAGCGACTGGCTGAGGCCCGCCTTGGCGGCCTTCTTGCACATCACCACCGGGCCGAGCTGGCAGTGGTCGCCGACCAGGATGAGTTGTCGGGCGCCGAGGACGACGGGCACCATGCACTCGGGCTCGGTGGACTGCATGCCCTCGTCGATGAGGATCGACTGGAAGCGCATGCGCGCGACGCGCGGGTCGCCCGCGCCGACGCAGGTGGTGCACACGACGTCGGCCGCGTCGAGCAGCCGGCGCTCGGCGGCGCGGCGCAGGGCGCGGTAGCGGCGCTCGTCGGCGGCGGACAGCTCGCCCGCCTCCTCCTTGAGCCGCGTCAGCTTGCGCAGCTCGCTGTCGGCAGAGCCGAGCGCGCGCGCTTGCTCGTGCAGCGCCAGGAACGATACGGAGGACTCCATGGCCTCGCGCGACTTGGCGCACAACCGCACCACTTTAAGCCCGGTGCGATGGATTTTCTCGGTGAGCTGGTCAACGGCAGTGTTGGAGGGCGCGCACACCAGCACGGGCCCCCCGCTTTGCCGCACCAGCTGATACACGATGGTGGCCGACGTCACCGTTTTGCCGGTCCCGGGCGGACCCTGGATCAACGACAGGGGACGCTGCAGCGCGTGCTTCACCGCGTACACCTGCACAAGAAGCAACCAAATAAATTTTGGGCTATTTTGTGCTTAAAATTTGTAGTTGTAAAATCTGTAGCAAAAGCTCATTAACTAACATAGAAGAACATGACAGTTTACCTGAGATCGGTTGAGATCTGGCAGATTCGGAGCGCTGAAGTGCTTCGGCAGGTGCACGCGAAACAACACCTCTTCGACCTCGTGTCCGAGCAGCCGCCGGTAGATGTAACCGGACACAGATGAATCGTCCACGGCGAACTTGCGTAGTGCTAGTTGCATCCTACAAATTGACATGAGTATATACAAAGTTATACTATACATTTTTGCTAGGTTCAAGAATATTTTACAAAGTTATACTATACATTGTTGTTCAAGAATATTCTTTTTATTTTAGAAGTTACCTGTCAAAAGAAGTACTCTTCCAAATGAAATCAACCACAAAGTTGGAGGTGCAGTCGAGCGGGGCTCCGGCGCCGCTTTTCAGCTCAAGACCGACATCGTCGCCGTAGTTATCCGGTACTTTGATCACGTGGCCCACGCCTGACCAAGCCTTGTGCAGTTCGCCAACATATCTGAAATTAAAGTCATCATGACTATAAAAATTACGACCACGTTATGATTTAACCAATAGGAATTGTTTAAACTATCTCTATTGGTGGATTTCAAACACATCCATAGCTTAGCTCTAGTGGGAAAAGCACCCTAACATTAGACAGCAGATACGCCAGTCCCACCAGTGCTCAACGGAAGAAATCCACAGTATGATAGTTGTAGATTTCCTTACCTTAATCTCAGTTCATCTCCGTGCATTAGCTTCATATCACTGTCCGTTTTGGCGAGCGTAAAGTACGCGATAGTCTTCTTATTGAGGCCGACATCCCAGCGCACTTCAATGCCTTCTTGCGTCTGGGACTCCTTGAGACGCTTGTCATAGTCTGCCTCGAGCTTGACTAGTGGACCAAATATGTTCTGGTATTGATAGCCATCTTCGTATCTGTGAATTTAACGAGATTTCCTTAAAACATGGATAGAGTTTACAAAAGCAACTACAAAAAGGGCGGCGGCTATGATAATAAAATCAAATTTTAATTAGAGTTGGGGGAATGAGATTTGTACTGAACCCAACCCCGCGTCCATCCAGCCTTTAACAACATTAGTTATTTATATAAATACTTTACCTCAAAAGCACTTGATGGGGCTCTTCATCAACTCCAGGCTTTTCAAGGTCCTGGAAGGTGGCGTCAACATTGTCGCGCCAAAGCTCCTCCAAACGACCAATTTGCTGAGGGGTCACCTGAAATATTGAATTCATGTAAACTGTTTTGTGATAGCCTTAATCCATAACTTATGATGAAGAATAAAAAATAATAAAAAGATTTTTTATTATTTTTACAAAAACCTGTAAATAAGATAAATAATTATACCTGGCGGGCTCGCATCTGTTCAGCCTCTGAAGGCACTTTTACTAGCCAAGACAAGAATGCACGATCAGCTGTAAAGAATAATTATTTATTTAAATCACATTCTAAACAACTGGACTACTTAATTAAGTATATATACAGAAATATAAAAACTCAAATTTATATGCGCATAAACACGAGCTTTACGGTGAAGGAAAACATCGTGAGGAAACCCACCGCTTAGTCAGCTCCGCACGTATTGACGATGTCTTTCCTGTGGATATGGCTGACTAGGCTGAAAGGATGGTATAGGTGCTGGGCAAGCCTACTCCATCTAAACATTGTCCCAGGCACTACAGTGTCCTGTTAAGTGTAGGCATAGGTTGCCTCCTGACGCTGTATAAATCATCTTCAATAGATGTAAAGGCCTATTTGTATTGTACATAATATACACTCACCAATTAATGGTTTCCACTGTTCCTGATCCCAGTTCATGTCTTTCAATGAGCTCTGCGCGGCACAAGGCTGACTGAAAGAAAAAAAAAATTGTGCACCTTCTATTTTTTTAAGGAATAAACTGGCTCTACACTTCAATTTTTTGTTTTTGGAGATTCCGTGTAAATAAGATGTAAGTCTAATTCTTTGAAATCACTATACCATTGAAACCAGGGTGGTATTTTAACTTTGCAAGTTTAGACTATTTCAACTTCATGGTATTCAATGTATAATAATATGGACTGGTAGAGCATGTTACCTAGAAACCCTAATTAGTGAATCTCAAATGTTGCTGGCAAGGCTTTTTATATTTTGCATAGTAAGATCAGTGGATCTAGCCAATCTGGAAGTTGGATATTTCTGTGCATGATGTAGCTTTTTGAAACTAAATTGCCTTTCTGCAATACATATGGCTTTATGTTTCCCTAGATCTACCAATCACACTGGAATCCATAATTACCGGCAAAGTAACACCACAACGGAATCCGCTTTGGCAGGAATGAAGCCCAGCACAAATACATTGCGAGCTCCACATGAGTAGCACTCCAGTAATGTCTCTCCAAGAGGCCCGTCTCGGTGCAATGCTGCTTCCTTATGCTTGGCTCGCACCAGGTGGTTGATGATATGTGAGCCTGAGGTGTTACCACGCCCATTGCAAAACCTTCGCAAAAAAAGTTTCAAATTAGCCTTTATCAGAATTTAAGAAGGTATAGATAATTCATTTTGTTCCTTTTATTGCAGTAAGCAAGCAAACTCGTATGAGTTAGTGGCCAACTCTGGTGAAGGCGTTTTTGGCCGCCTTAAGGCCTTCGTCTTAGCTAAATTACTGCTAGAGCCCGGACCGACAGTTTAACGTGCCCTCCAAACGGAAGCGCTCAGATGTAAATGCCACTAACGGTCACTCATCCAAATAGTGATCGCCCAGAATGTTGTTTACCTAGATAATCAGTGAAGATAGACTAAGCAAGCCTAGCCACAAGCAACTTCATTGCAGCACTGTATTGAAGTAAAAAAGGCCAAGAGGCTATTTCAATTTTATTGCCAATGCTCCAGAATGTGCTATACTTGTGTCAAATTAGTTTAGTTCAGTAAAATGAAACAACAACAGAATGGGGGGCACTAAGTAATATGAAATTGTAGGTATGATGAATAAATCATCATAATTTATATTCAGAAGTTTGTTTAGGTGTGGAATTTTGAAAACTATTTTAAAAGCTCACCATTTGTTACAAATGTTGCACATAACAACAGTGGAGGGATCATGTATTCCACAGTACTTGCATGCATGGTCAGGCAATTCCTTGCTGCTGTACAAAGCTTCATCTTCCTCCTCAAATTGTAACTCTGTCAGAGCACTTGTTACGCAGGAAATTTTGGATGTCAGTTCCAAACGCCCCAAACCGTTGATCTGGATGTGAAAAATCTGATTAGAATCATTAAAAAACTTACAGTTTTAGCAACGAAAAGATGATTCATAGGTTATGGGGACAAACAACATTGAACTCTCCTCTCACCTGATTAGAAGTTATGAGACCGTGGTCATGTTGCGAAGCCTGTGTTTGGCTCTGAGACGGGAGTGTAAAGTCCGTAAACTCAAACTCAGATCCCTGGGTATCAGCACCGATAAGATCAGACTCTTCAGGGTCCAAAAATGTGAGCGTCTGAGAGCTCGGACCGTACGCGTCGACACTCATTTTGTCCGTGAATTTATTTCAATGGATATGAAGCCAAAGTGTCAAAAAGAATAAAATTACACGCTAAAACACACTTCCCATAGCAGTCAAGCAATAACAATAAAACTATTACAAGACATACGAAGAAATATGAAAAATCGCCATGTTAGCACATGGTTTGTTTTCGTTTGCGTTGGTACATTACAAATTACAAACTTGCTTGCATGAGTACTTTCTATAGCGATATTGGCATATCATTGGTTCAATTCATCTGACATAAGTAATTGACAAATCAAATCAAGGCTATTCTTTGTTTTCTCAATAGAAGTTTCAACATCCAATAGAAAAACATGAAAACAATGAATTTGGGTGAAGAGAATGAGCATGTTTTTGCAATAGACAAGATAAGTATTGCAAGACAAGTATACGCAGTATTGCCACGTGAAATATTGTTTGTTTGGGCTTTGAAATGATTTTATTTCGAGAGCTTGCCAACAGATGGCGTTAGAGGTAGAAGTTGTATGGTTTTCACTTTTCACAGGGCTGCCATTTGTACGATCTAGATCGTATATTATTATTTACTTGTACGATTGTTTGCACGATTTTTGTAAAAAGCCAAATATTAAAATTAAAGTTATGGATAAACTAATTATGCAGATCTACTAAATAAACGATTCTGATTCTGAAGTGAATCGAACTTGAACTGAATTTTAACTGAACTTGAATCGAACTTGAATTTAGACTGAACTTGAATCGAACTTGAATTTATCTTGAATCGAACTTGAATACGTTACGTGTGGCCTAGGTAAGAAAATGAGAAATTTGTCTACTCTGCGGCGTTACGACTATACGCATAATTAGGTAGGTTACCTAGCGACAGGAACAATCAGACGCTCGTTTTCAAATCCTACCTACAGGATAGGTACCTAGTTGGTTTGGTCTACAAACCTCAGTTAAAATTAATCATGCCTTAACCCGTTGCATGTCACGTGCATGCATCCAATTAAGGGCCAGAGTGAGCAATGTCTGTTTCAATATGGTAAGATATCCAATTTCTTTGTGGCCTGCAGTTAACTCTGAAAACTAATTGATGCAAACGTTTTGATTGATGAGTGCGACGACCTCCAGACGAAACATTATTTGGGTCTACGTACTAGATGATATTCTAGATGATTCGGTGAACTGCACCTATGGGTAGGCAATAAGTATACCTACTTACACTTATCATTATCCGTCACACTTTGTTTCTCTTTCTGTCTGAACTGAAACCTAACTAACTACCTACCTACCTACCATATAATTTATTTACCCTGGTATAGTTGGTGCCATAAGCCTACCCTAAGTTCAGTTAGGTAGGTAATCATCTTGTTCTTTCAAATAAACGCAAGGGCCAGTGATACTGTAATTTTATCCCCGTACAGAGCAATACAATTATTTAGTTAGGTACAATGATTTCATTAGCCTGTAAAATTGCGTGAGCGTCGTCCCAGCACGAGACAATTGCCGGCAATTGGTGCGTGGCGGCGCCAGTGATGTCACTCTCTTCTGCTTTACTTTTTGTATTCATTTGCTCTCCTTACGACATCTCTCACTCAAATATTGAAGGATCTTCACTGAGGTACCTACCTTACCTACTACTAGAAAAAAATTGGATCCAAGATTGATCAAAGGTTTGGTCAAAGAATATGTAATACCTAGTTCCTACGTAAGAAGAAGCGGGACTCCCATTCTACCAAAATTACACACTGCAAATCTCGTTTTGTATGAAATGTGATTAAAATGTTGACCCCCGTTTCATACATTGTTCGTTTTTCAAAAGCACGAGTCTAGTTCGAGAGTTTCGCCAGTCTGAGTTTGGTAACAAGAGTCTAACGATGGACTAGGTAACTACCTACGTAAGTTACTGAGTAGGTACCTACCAAGCTTTTACCAAGGCTCAGACAGGGAGTACACGGTCGTAGTTAACACGGATACGAATCATCTCTTCTGTGGTAGTTAAGTACCTACCAGTAAGCTATGACGGAAGTCTGAAGGCGGCCTAAAAACTTCGTCAACAAAGTTGGCCACTAACTCATAGGAGCTTGCTTGCTTGAATGTTACGGGCCCACTGGTGGGCCAGATAGGAAAAATAAACTTCCAACTAGCCCACTATGCAAATGAGCCGGCTCGATGGGATTTTTTTTTCCCACTGGTGGGCCGGCCGGTGGGCTCGATGGGAATAACCCATAAAAAATAGGTAAAGGTGGCGCCGCGCTGCCAGTGCAATTTACAAGCAAGACTAGAACGAACGGGACAAAACTACTCGGCACGTTTTAAATAATTAGTTATGCCTGTATTACTTACCTATACTAATGTGTAATGGTAAACCTATATGTATGTATAATACATAGGCGCCGACTCTCATCTACATTCACGGCATAGTCTGCTGACTGAATTATCGGTAGACAGAAGGTTTCATCAATACGTGTGTGCCCTTTATTTGTGCCATCTGCTATTAGCAGTTTCCTCTCATTCATTTCCACTATTATTTAATTTATTCGATGATTATTACTGGCGTTTGCATCAAATTAATAATATGATGTTATACCTTATAATAACTTCTAGGTAGTACCAACATTAATGTACCTAATATTTATAATTGGTGTTTCATTGATAGCTAAAAGACTCTACAACCATGTTTGGTTAAAATTAATGCAGTCGTTTCCAAGTTATGAGGATATTCATCACACGAGTTTTGTTTTGAGAAATTTCAGGCATAAATTGCATGCCTGATATTCCTCAAACGAAAACTCTTCAAACGCTTGAATATTTTTTTTCCATCTCAAATTAAGTGCTAATGGGGATCTAAGGAGGTTTTATGGTCGGAGGTTATGGAATTTTAAATTATAGGGTGAATTAAAAATAAAGGATAATTTTAATGCATAGAGGCTGGCATTAAAAATTTTCATTTCAACATGCTTCATAAGACTGAAATAACCTCAGTTAAAATATATGCTGGTATTAAACTGAACTGACGTTTACGTTCACGATTCGTCTAGAGTCTAGACATCATCTACAGTTTACGGCTCTTGCTCTAGCACATCAAGCACTTAGTTTACCTCCTCTTTCTACGATTCGAACGCGAGCACAGAATAGACTAGGATCAGTGGGCTACTCTCGACCTCAGTTCCAATCCGGATCCATAGACTTTGACAGAAGTCGTGTAATTTTTCAGTACAGAATGTCTCCATTGCGATTCGCGATGGAGACAGATTTCGATGCATCGTGCTAAGGTCTAACAAAACGTGACATTGGCAAAATTGCGGGCAACACTGCAAAGGCAAGAATTGAATTGAATTTAATTGAATTGACACGAAATCTGTCAAAATCCGTATCCAATTTGAAACTACCTACGGTGGTCAAGAGTAGCCCTCCTAATTTGCATTCAAGATACCCAGCGAAGTGCTTCAAAGAATGGTGCGATAAAAACCTCAAAGGCAGGTTGATAATTTTGTTTTAAAATTCGTACGTGCCACCCCGTAGCCGCCCACTGCAGGTTAATTTCACTAGGTTAAATTAAAGACAATTTACAAGATGGTTGTTCTATGTTTGCAAACAATTTGGTTCACGGCTCGCAGCTCTGAAAATGCGTTAAATATAGATATCATCTAGCTAGATGCACTAACCTAAATACCTGGCTTCAGTCTTAGTGGAAACAATTTGTTTAATTAGGGCTTAAGGCTGTCTATTCCTCAAAACTGCTTTTAGATTGGTGTGGGTATGTTAAGGCCAATCATATTTATTTTATCTAAAGTGACGCCATTCGACTATTTATTTTACTACATGCAGTCAGATCAGACAGTGCCTAGGCACAGTTGGAGACTCGGTACACTCAGCATTCAATCCGTAGGGTGTGAAGCACAAAAAGCTATAAGATTTTTTGTGTTAACATGAATTCATCACAAAATTTGTCATTTAAGCAATTTTTAGGTAGAGTAGAGACATTACCATGCAAAGTGGATATACACAAAGAATTACAATAACTACGTTGGTACATAACTGTATCTAATCAATATATAGGTACCTACCTACAGTACGACACGTGGTAATTTGTAACTCTAGGAGTTGAATACTAAATCATTTAAAAATATTCTCAGAACCAATGATTCGAATAACAAAATCGTATTCACATAAATTGATCGAATGATTATCTATGTGCTTTGGTTAAAATAATCCTGCTTATGTTTGTGTATGTTCATAAATAACTGATAAAATCCCCCCAAGAAAATAAAACAAAGGCGTTAATTTTATAGGTACCTACATTCATGTTCATCGATAATTCAATTTTTTGAGAGCTTCGAGAACTACTTATCGGTCATTGTTATCTTAACATGATTGTACCTATAGCTATTTCTCCTGAGTGGCTATCGTCGTAAATCGTAGATATTGTAAAAAGTTAAAAAAAAAACTGTGGTTGCGGGAAATCAATGCAAGATTGGTTGCCTGGCCTGAAAATCTACGGGGTGTGGCGAGATTTTTCAAGCAGAAAACCGTTACCTACATGTTGCTTATCGTCAACTGATGAGCAAATTAAAAATCTCAGTAAAGTCACAACGATCAAATACCTAGTAGACTTTATTACCATCAACCAAATACTGATACACTTCTGGACTTCTCACAAGACGCGCCACTGAGTCCGGTCTTTGGCTCTTCTCATCCAGGGCTTGCGCTACATTTCGCAAGTCTTGCTGGAGAGCTTCGACGTCTTCGCTTGCAAAAGGTGACTACACTGCAGTAGGTAATAGGTACCTTATTTTGAGGGAGGAGTTAGTAATGACTACTAGATTACTCATTACAAAATCAAAACAGGGAGAACTCGTTCCAAGCTGTTCGCAGGTCTGATTCATCCTAGGCTAGACGGGATGGTGATTTGCCACCAAGACACGCACGCCTGAGGCACCTCGAGCATCGTAAGTATAGTTAAACTAGTTCTTGTCTTAAGTAAACAGTAAGTAAACTCTGTTCTAGGTATTTATTCTGGCCTATCGTCTTGAAACTATTTTGTGGGACCGCGTAGATTTTATCATTTTCATGCAACGCGCGTCTTCGCGCCATATTATTAGCTGATCAATGATCTTTGATGTTATAGATCATAAAGAGTAGATAAGATAGTGTACTCTATGTACTCTACTCTTTATTTTTTTCCTTACAAAGCACTCCTAACTTCTTTAATAAGTGTAGTGAGACCTTGACAGTCCTTACAAGACAAAATGTAATTGTGCTTAGAAAATCATTATAGAGATGACGTGGGAATCGGCCAAATAAATCCTTATGACGTCATAACAAGCAAATCGGACTTTATGAGGTCCTTTTGAGCCGCCCAAAGAAATGAGTTGGCATAAAATGTTGTTCAGGCCTTGCTATTTTGAAACAGCTCATCTCTTCGACTGCAAATTTTCAACTTGTCAATTTTCACTATAGCTGAAATTCCTGAAAATCTACCTATAGCCCTATAGCAAACAAAATGATGATAAAAGTAAAAACGGGCTTAAAATGTCTAAACGAAGCCTTCACGTAGGTGTGTCATCTCACTTGGGTTTCACTGAATATTTTCCAATAAATAGATTTCCATTTTTTTATTTACTTAGATGATGGTCGGTCACTTTATTACTAAGATAGATAGATAGATAGAAAACACTTTATTGTACACCACTTTTACAGAAGTTATAAAATAAACACAGAGTTCATTATTCTTGTGAAGTACAATGGGCGGCCTTATCGCTATGAGCGATCTCTTCCAGGCAACCTTTGGATGCTAAATACTAAATAATTAATAATTTTTACTAAATGAACTATGTAATGAAAAAAACCTAATAATTTTTAAAACTGTATGAATTTTTGTATTAACTTAATACTCTACTATAAGGACGTTCAAAATCAATCAAGCTTATACAAAACCACCGAACTTGAAAGGCCATACCTAGTTGAAGATAGAAAAAACGCCTCAATTCAATTTAATCGATTGTAAATTGCGGATTACTAATTGACAAGTGTGTAGTGTAGGCGCTCCATGAATGAGTCTGTTGGTTCATAAGATTTGACCTCATTGGTCAATCTATTGCGCTATACTTTGGTATTATGGCAAGCCTATAAGAAGGTTAACAATAATTACGAAAAAAGTAAAGTTTTTTAGAATGGAAGATGTGTTTCTGAAGGTCTATCAAAATGTAGAGCTTTGGATTACTTTCTCTTTGATATCAATATACAGGGTGTTACCAGACCACTTCCGAAAACTTGGAGGTTCCAATCAGACCATGATACTGAAAACATTAAGCGAAAAAAATCGCGAAAAAAAAATTGACTTGACTATCTCTTTTTTATTTTTTTTCTAGTTACATACACACAGTACAACATAATAAGACATATCTACCTAATTATCTCATTTAAAAGAGCAAAAAAACAAATAAAATAAATAAAGCAGCAATGTACACGCAGCACGCAGATTACGTCTACTACAGCATGAACAGCTGAGAGTTCATCGCGGGTCATTCAAGTACGCGACGTGCGAGCGACCTACGTTAGTACCTACCTACGTTAGTAGGCACTTACGACACAGAATAAATAATAGTACTACGCCTCGACCTTACCTACGTGAATGCGTACATTGCGGGCTGGCGAAATAAATACAAATCTTTAAACATTGTTTTCTCCGGCTATATTTATTTTTCAGGATAACTGATTTTTTTTGGTTGGGTTTTGGTGTGCTGTAGCTCCCCCTTTGATATCAATATATATAAAACTCTTTTGAAGCTGACTTAGAATCAACGCACAGCCTAAACTATAAGTCCTAGAGGTATGAAATTTGGAGGGTACTATCCTTATACATATAGTGTAGGGGTGCACTAAGAAAGGAATTTTGAAAAATCACACTCTAAACTGTCTATTTAGAACGCGAGCAACGCCGCGGGCGACGGCTAGTTTACTTAAAAATGGGAACAAAGTATGGAATACAGAGAGTATCTTTATGTATCTATTTGTATTATTTAATTTTACTTACATGTTTCTAAATATTTGTGAGGATCTTCTCTTTACACGGGATACGATATCTCTACGACCCATAGGTACGCTCTTTTTTTAACCAGAAAATTTGGACATTCAGTGCAAAGGTTTTTTTTGTAATGATAACACAAAGATAACCCCCAAATGCAAAATTGACCAGACCTCTGTATTGTATTGATCTCTATATTTTCAAAATAGTTTTGCATACAAATTACTTGATATTTAAAAGATAGACTTACTTGTTACTTTTGGTACACAAAGGCACATTAATATCCCTGGTTCGTTCACCGTATGTAAGTACTGTAGGTAGATATGTCTACCATAGAGCGAACTATCAAGCTAGCAGCCCACGCCCAATAACGACTAGGTATTACACGCTCCATTACTTTTAAATTACTCTTACCTTGGGCACAGGGAAAATAAAACACCATGTTCACTTCATGAACACTTTTATCTTTGACCTTCCTAATGTTACTACCACAGAATTTGCCCAAAAGTATGGACTCGGATTTTAGACGAACTTACGCGCTCAAACAAGGGATGGCGACTGGAAAACCAAAGCCACAGTACAAGAACGAATACTTCTTCCATAGCTTTAGCTATGGAAGAAGTATTCGTATTATTTTTTCTGACTCAAACTCCTTATTACACAACTAGGTAAGTAGGGTACACCTGAGCACAGATTTCCTCATAGAATTAGGATAAAAACAGATTTGCTGACCCTAACTTCAAAACCACTGCGCCGACGACGCATGCGTAGCAGTCTACAGTTTTTACAGATACTACTGTGTTTTCAGTGTTTGATTCAAAAGCTGAAACGAAGCATAATAACTGACTTCCGAATGAAGTGATTCAGCTTTCTTTTAAAAAGCTAGTCTGTGACTCTACCCTGTCGCGATGTCCAATGGTAATAAACATCGCACCGGCACGCGGCGCGGCGGCGGCGGCGCAGACGACTAAAATTAATTACTAACTAAATCCGTAACTAATACTAGCGGCCATGACCAATTAATAATTTTGTACAGCCTATTTTGTCCGTTAAAATCTGACTGCTATTCATTTGCTGATTACTGATTAGTCAATACCAACCTCATAAAATTAAACGTCATAATTATTACAGTGTTGCCCTTCTGTAGTAGACGATTTTCCGTGCGTCGAATACTAATTACCATGAAAATAGGCACGTTCGAAGGACCACACACGAATAGTATTGAACCAGTTTCGTGCTAGGAAGGACGAATAATTCAAGTTCTTTGAGGTTTGAATAGCGAAATGCTTTGGTGACTTGTCTGTGATTAATATGTTAGAAAGACCATCCGGGCACGAGAAAAAAAAATCTGGGAAACTCGTGGGCGCCGGGTACCTACCAGCCTATTTCGTAAAATAGTTTACCTACTGGTTTTATTTTCATCCCGGTATTTTGCTCATACCACAGATCAAATATCCATATACATCGAGTTCATAATATTGTGATCCTTATTAGCATGAAAAACAATGAAATCCTCCGATTCAATGCACTGAAGGCAGATTCGATCGAAAAACAATGGCCTGCACATTGCACAATAAGAACGTAGGCGTTTCGCACAACATACTCGCCGGTTCACAATATTTTAGTTACTAGTGCCAGTGCTGGTAGATGAGGTAGATAGGTATTTACATACCTCGTAGTTTTTGTTACGATACGTCGATAGCAATACTACACTCTAGTGTACCGCTGTCGTATTAGTAACATACTGAATAGATGTGTAGCAGTTGAAGTGAGGTTTATTTTATTGTCTACCATTTTATAAAGGAGTGTAGTTACTGTTATAAGAATAAACTGCGGTAACGCTTTATCACTTTCAATGGTAATGATAATAGCAACGAATACTAGGTGTAGTATCTTTCTACTACGCTGTTTTGCAACAAACTGACGCCAGTAACTGACTCTACCTAAAGTGGCTCATTGCATAAAAGCACTTATGTTTTAACTGATCATAAAATTAGCTTGTAAGTAGGCTCCATTACCAAACCAAGGATAAGCAAGCTCAATGAAGCAAGGAAATTGTCTGCAGTGAAAATTATGTGAGAGTTTGAACCGAGAACTCCACTTCCCAGTAGAAACATCAATTCCATTGTTTTAAAATGACGATCAGTGAATTTTGATAGACAATAGATGATTGACATATCGCAAGCTACTATCTAAAAGCCTCCATCTTTAGCTTTCAGTGGGCGTCGTAATGTTGCAGAGAAATTAATAATGTGTCAGACCATTTCCAGCTAGGGCTTTCGTATTTTCATAGTTTCCATAATTTTTTTAACTGGAAAGATCGAGCAAATATTCAAAACCTATAACAGTTAGAGGAAGGTGAGTCAGATATGGTAGTTCCTGTGATAATTTAAATTTGCTTAGTATTCCGGAGAGCGGCCTCTGCGTATCGCTCAGCGGAAATCAACCAGAATGATTATGACTAGATATTTGTCAGTAGGTAAAGTGGGAAAGGTCCCGTCACGGTTGGTGACAGTGGTGGGGAGCTCTGCGCATTCAAACAGATACAAAATTCAACTCTGCTCATTCAAGGTCAGCGCTATTAAACCGTGTCCTTACCTATACCTATCCTAGTTCTTAGCGACTAAGCCTAGGAGAACATGATTCTGCTAGGCTTTCATTCTTCTGACTTAGGTTAGATTTACTATATAGAGGCTATGTTAGCTATGGGTTTTGGGGTTAGGTAAGTAACTACCTAAAACACATCATGAACATTGCATCTTGAAGCTACTTTAACCTTCACATTTATCTCTTTTAAGTCTTGAACATACTTTTTCAGTGATGAAACCAGCAGATGAAGTACCTACCCACATAACTTAAGCCCAATCCTTAGAAATGAATTGCATTATGCATGCAGACAGTGTACTGCAAGGATGTTGCAACACCGACACTTCATTTACACGTTATCGGGCTATTAAAACAGTGGGCTTTAGTGTCAAATTGTAGTCATTACAAGCTGTTGTGCTGTTTTGTACCGCAATTACATGCGCTGCGCAGGTAGGTAGATAGTTGTCGTTTCCATTTCAGGCGTTTGATGATTGGTTTTAGGTAGGTAGGTAGGTTCGACAATCGGAAAACCAGAAAATATATGCTGCATTCATCGATTTTAATTAGTCGACCGATGATTGCGCATTGACTATGTCATACCTACCTATCATTATCAATAAAAATGTAGGTACCTATAACGGACATAGCTTATATCAGTTATGTCTGTATGTACCGCGTAGTTTTATATATTTAAGACCATTAGTTGGGTCCATTAAGTTCAAATTGAACTTCCTATCTGGATTGATCTTTTAGGGATATGGCCCATGTGTTTATCTCGGCCTTCATAGCAGCCTTGCTTCAGTTATTCCCTTGAAAGGTTACGAACAGACATGCTTATGCATGACACAATCTGGGAAGCAATACAGACTTCAGTATCTACCCAATCGTTGAGTAGAAACAAACGCTAGGTACAATACTCACAATATTAAGAGGCGTAGAGCTAAGCAGACGTGCGTAGAGATCACAGAATACAGAAGAGACAGGTCTACGGAATCTACGACGTCAAAGCTCACCTCCTCAACTCAGTGGAGTAGAAGAGGCGACCAATGAGTTTGGATACAAATAAATTATAACTTAAACTTAATGAGTTTTTTGGTTAGCCTGTAATACTGCATAGATTATCTACTTGTTACTCACAGAAGAGATAATTTGTTACAAATTCAATTTATAAGCGAGTTTCATCTGAAAATCTTGGCTCTGCCCCGGATTCAGCTCTGTTGGTAGTTCGTGCTCGTTTTTCCTCAGCTCATACTTACAACAAACTGATGTTTCTGAGAATATCTAGTTTTTTAGTGCATATTTTATACTGTAAATGAGTACCTACAAGTGAAGATTAATCGCTAGCCTGATGGTGATGTGCTACCAAGCCGCCGCCGCTGGTGTATTTCCAAGAATTGCAACAGTGCGCCTTATGTTTTGTGCTTATAGAAAATTCTGCGAACTTGACCTTTCAAATGTGTTTGATAGGTACCTATTAGTCAATTATCTATAACTATGTATATATCTAGTAATTATATTCTGGTCAAATGAAATAAAAAGTAAAATGTTCGGGCAGATTCGAGTGTTTGCAAAACAATTGGGTAGCAAAACAATTAGGTGTTTTTTGGTCCAAAATTGTGATTTCTTACGCCGAAAATGATAAAACTGTGATTATTTTGATTCTATAGGCTCGTCCTGTAGTATTTTCCAACTTTTTGAGGAATCATTTTGATCAGTATTTTGCACAGAAGCAGAGAGGACTGTTTTACACCAAGAAACACTTACATGATAGTATTTTACTGATGGTGGTCTTACTAAGCGTCTTATAAATCAAAACTTAAAAGTTAGACTCATGTTTTATTCATGGCTCGATCACTAATGAATTCCATTATTGTCGGCGCCAATATTTATGGTCCTTCGATTACTCATTTCCGCCGCACCGTATGTCGCTTCCGACGATGAGGGTACTTTCAGATTCACTAAAGGTGCCGAAACTAGCGCGCAGCTTGAATTTCGCAAGATAGTTTATGTACGATCAGAAGATTTATTACACTTCGTTTGTCTCGATGGGAGTCTCGTTGGAAGTTTTTACGTAATAAATAACCTGGGGCCCTAGCTATGTTGACATTCTACAGCCGCTAGGGAATAGAAAAGACACGTAACTATATACTATCTTCTACACCGATATGAGAAACCTTCATTTCTTTGTATGAGAATGCATAGCAAAGGTATTTTAAAATACCATATTTGCAGACGGGAGCAAGACATTAATAAAACACCAAGTACGAGGAAGTGAGTCGTAGGTTTGCTGAAAAATTAAATGAAAATCCATCAGTAAGTAGGTGGGTACAATGTTGAAAGCGACTTTACGCCTCGGCTGAAGCGTGCTCTAAATGTAAACACGAAAACTTTTAAACTACGCATAAACACTATTAGCTGTGTGCTTACCAACAATAAAGATTATCGAACATATCGTGATCGTTATTCCCTTACGATAAGGTTTAATTTAATAGTGTATCGATTCGGTGCCTTCAGAAATATATCGCAGTACGCGTTTAGATTCGACGTTTGTAGAGTACGCACAAGGCGAAGGTTAATCTTCTAGTTTGTGTATTATTTTAGGCCTTAAAATGTTCTCGGCAATATTTTAATAATTTGAGTAAGGAAAAGAAATCAATAGTCATCAACTACTCCACTTAAATACAATAATCTTTTAGCAACTCTTCTCAATTATAGCTCAGCCATCAACCTAGCTTATCTCATCATACGCTGGAATCGAAAGAAAATCTAATCTAAAGCAGTTAACCACGAAAATTTGCAATCTGCGTCGTCTTTATGTTGTTCAAATACTGTCCTACGAGTGTAGGTCCACAATTTTGCAAACTATAACAGAAAAAAAGCTAAGCGGATATTATGCGCTAGCTTCCGGTTCTAAAGCCCTAGATTCCAAATAGGCAGTTTAAAATCAAGTGTGAAACTCATGATATCACCAGCAATGGGTTCTTAGAGCCATTATTTAGCACGATTAGTAGGTAACAATAATTAGCAGGCCCAATGGAACAGACAAAACAAACTTTATTGCGGTTTTGTACACAGACGCTTGCGCAAAGATGGTTTTATGTTTGCGAAAACTGAAGTAGGTTAGGTACCTACCTAGTTTACAGAGGTGTCTGTCTGTATGCATACTAGCTACTTGTTAATCTGTTGCCAGGTTCACCACCTACAGACTGCTGGGCGCTTGGTAAAGAGGCTGATTCGACAAAGCTAATTAGCATAGTTTTTCGGTCGCTTGCAGCTCTGAAAGGTAACAAAGCTAAAAATAATATTTTTACTTCACTACGGTATCTCTGGGTAGGAATTTATTATACTAAATGGGTCTTCTGACATGTATTCCTCTTTTTGTTTAGGATGTTATGCTGGAAAGGAGCAGGTAAAAACTAATTTGAACGCTTTTACCCTAACATTCAGGAAAAATGGATCGGAAAACCGCCAAAAGCCACGTTGGAATCAACGAGTATTTTGACAAAATTAATTTAAAAATAAATAATTAGGTACCAATATGTAACTTTTTATAATACCTAGCTAGATAGGAGTATGCAGATCTAATTTTAGTAATGCTGAAATGATCAGGTAAATTCGATGTCAATCTATGATAAATTTTTCGTTGGCTGTGTTTCAGTTCGATTCTTCGGATGCTGCAATAGATATAAACAAGACAATTTTGATTTATCTAGGCTCGCCACTTTATTGAGCCTGGTTGAATTGGCAGTTGGGAAGTGATATGACTCAGATCTCTTGGTACCATAAATCTTAAGACCGTTTTTCACCGAGCACTCTTGCTTGACTACGCGCCTACGTGAGCAGTCCCACCAGTTCAATAAAATAATTATGTACGCTGTTGTACATTACCCTGAGCTAATTGACTGCTACCTGTAGGTAACGTTATTGATGAAAAAATCTTAGCACGAATATGTAATTAGTAAACAATCTTTATTGTTAGCACAGACTGACCCAAAGAAAGCAAGCGGAGCAAGCGGATATGAGATGGTGTAAAATACTGTACTTTTCATCCCTGGCTCACTGATACACCGAGCTGGTCTTCCACCGGCCTCCCTCCGTGGCCGTACCCGTCAGCTAGCTCCCCGACCCCCTCCGTCTCCCGCCCTCATGTCGGGAGACATTGACACTTGACAGGTCGGGAGTTTGACATTGACAGTTACCTAACCACTCGTGCACGTGAGATAGGGTAACACATCTACTGAATAGATGCAAACACTACATGGGTTGCCCAACCCAGCCCATTCCCCAACAAAACTCAGACTACGGGGTCTGTACATCCGCGCTCTCACGGTTGTTCAACCAGTCAAGCAACCGTGCTTCTGCTTTCCTAGTGTAAACGGAACTTTATCGCTTGCGGAAGGATTTCAGCGAACGTTACCTAAACAAAAGTAGAGCGTCTAGCTTCGCCTAGAAAGCGTGCCATAAACCAAGTCAATTGGTCTAAACGAGAGAACTTTTATTCTAGGGCGATGAGATCACGGGGTGAACGGCCGATGGCAGGCGGTTTTTTGGAAATGGGTCGCTGGGACACACCAATACCATGACTTTGATTGATAGAGCCGTAGGATTTTCAAGTCATTTAGTTAGTTTATACAGGGTTTACAAATGGTTCCGAAAGAACAGCCGATTTCGATTTGAACAAGGCCTGCGGGTTGTCTAAAGTTTTAGGGATTTTTATATTTGACCAAGAAGAGCCTACTTCTCCAGTTTCCGGATATTTACCAACATTTTACACCCCGTATGATGAAATTAGCGATTATATAAAATCAGATCAAATAAATAATTTCTGATGTAAGATTGAAAAGTTGGCAGTCGACACCGGGAGGCGCGGCGCGGCGTCTCAGCTCGATTATATTATTGGACGACGAGAGACTGAAAAGAATTTCACAAAAAAATAATTGAATCATTAGCATTTGTAAACGGTCTATTGAGGGAGACTACTTGTGCTAGAGGATACATTTTAGCATCTGTTTTGTGTATAAATTCTTAGACGACAGTGTTTATATTGGAACGGAAGTTAAATTTAATTCTGTCCGTGACAAGTCTCAAAAACCACTACGAAGTTACGAGTGAGAAATAAAAATAGCGCAGTAAAATTATACTAGTGCTTTGAGGTTGAAATAGAAGTAATAAAGGAGAATCGTAAAGTTCTATGCACCTACTTTCAATTTTTTTTAGCATGTTTTTACAATAAAAGTACGATGGAAAAGCCGAAATGGACACATAATTTCAAAGAAAAATAGTAGTGGATAATAGGCCAAATAACTTCAAACCCACACAAATCTTCAGGGGGTCCGTTAGCAACAAGTATTTGCTGGCTCGCGTAGGTTGGCAATTACAACAAAATCTGAGCTTCTGCGTCAATTACATGCAGTAAGAACTTATCTGGAATAGTTTTATTGCTCATCTCATACTTAGTAACGATTAGTTAAAATGTAGAGCATTGCTCTGACTGTATAACGACTTCCATAGACATTCTCAAGGACCATCCACAAGAAGAGTACGTAATTATACATAAATAGTAATACATGAAAATTACCACTCGTAGCAAAAACACATCTATCGCAACCATCATCAGAGTATTTCAGTTTTTGTATGACATGACAATAGAATCCGCATGCGTGACTGCATCTAAGCTCTGTTTACAGTGCCCCATTAATATGACATAAACTATCCTGAACTTATGACTAAAACAGGCTGAATAAACATTTTTTAAGTGGGCCCATTCCTGCTTGATAGATGCTTGTCATCAATTTGCCTGATTGGTGTAATTGATAGGCGCCAGTCGGAGTCTAGTCCACTCAGTGCACATCGATGAGATGTCTATTTGACCTACTGGGATAGGGTCGTAGATTGATACCGAATTATAATGTTTCGGAGAAGTACTTGCGTGTTGTAGAGGAAAATTAAGAGCACTAAGATGGTTTCAGAGAACATTTTAATACTTCGTCTGAATCAAAATACATATTATGTTCTAATCTGATTGTTCTACTGATCAAATTAATGCTTTTTTTATTCTTATTAATTTTATAAGTACAAAAACAAGTCACAAAACAACATACAAACTACATAGACAGGAATACAAATTGATACGTAAATATCAACCTAATATTAACACGGCATTACCATAAAATAATCTCGAAAACATCTAACTTTTATACATGAAGAGACTCTTCTTACATATCCAAAACAAAAAAGTAATGAATTTTAGAAATGCATTCTTCAAAAACTTTTGTCATGCACTCACGAGCACGTGGGTACTATGCCTACTAGTAGGTAAGTACACCTGTCCGATTATTCAGCGGCGGTGTGTCTGCGATGTCACTAGATCAACTAATCTTGATGCAAATCATCACGCTCTCTGCTCGCAGATAGTATCGTCTGTAAATAGTTGACACAGTTTGTAAAACGTCGGCATTCCCTCTATTCAATATGAAGTCTCAATCTCACCCATTGACGCGCTTACCTAATCAAAACTTCCTTCAGCTAACTGACTGTCAAGTTCAGATCGCGCTGAATCAAACCGTGTTGGATCTTATGATTTTCATCTACCGCTTATTCTAAGTAGCGTCTTTGTGAATATGGGAATTGGTTTATGAAGTGGCGCCCGCCGCGGTCCAAATCAGTAAATCATAGTATTTGGCATAACGCCGGCCAAAGATTACCGACTTGCAAAATTGAGAGACTGACACATTTAGGATTCACTCGTATTCTTTCAAACGGAAGTTTTAAAAATCTTTAATACTTTTGACGGAGCTATTAAGGTTTCGGACGGCCGGGGCTTTTATAGACTCCCAGATAATTTAAATTATTGTACTGCCACTTTAAGATCTTTTTAACAGCTTTTAGGTAGAAAAGTAGAGATTACTCTAACCGCCCTTCCAACCGTTTTCTTCAGGTATACCTATCCAAGCCTACAGCCAAATGTTTCTGGGTGATTCTTATAAGTATAGAATTAAGTAAGTAGGTAATATTTAGCTTGGAATGACTGTGGTAGTCAAGCGTTAAATTTTACCATGTATGGTTGTAGGCAGATTGGTATTAGCTTGTGTGAGCTAAAGTAAGGATGTCAAAACAAACACAAAATGGCAGCCGAATTCCTAACATTGTACTAGTATGATCTCCCAGAAAATCCCAATCATATTTATTTACTTTTTTATATTTATTTACTCCTGATGGCAGAACGATTTGTCGTTGTCATTTGACTATTCGCGCATTGTAAGTCACGCGTAAAACGAGTGGTAAAATGGGATGAGACGGTAGAGTAAAATTAGAAGTGCAATAACCGAGGCGTATAACTCAGACACTTTACTATGACACGAGACATACCTAATAGTGCCAGAAGGAATTAATTTTTAATAATAATGGATATGTTTTTTATTGCCTTTAACGGGTTTATGGGTTGTTTAATACAGTCATTGGATTACAGACCGCAATAAAACCGAATAGTTTTTTTTACTATTGACAAAATACAGGGTGTCAAAGGATTTGTTCACTATGCGAATGTGGATGACGGATGAGGGCACTGGCTAATATGACGTGGCTCTGACTACCCCCTAGATATTCTCATATTTTTAAGGATCATAATTAGGTGCCATGATTACTAAGATTACCTATTATACTTCGAGATCACAAGCGTGAATTTTTAAACATTTCTAGGTACAGCTAATTGGATGAAAAAAGCGATGGTTAATATAGTAACCCCGTTTTAATATGTTGGTAACAGGTGGTCTAAATAGACCGTCACAGTGTCTTGCCAAATAAACGATTGGCGTAAAATATCTAATTTTTTTGTATAACAAAAATTAGGTATAGTTATTATTTTTTCACTTGTGTATACACACTCTCTACAACCGCTTTCAGCAATGCTTATAATTTATCAATGATGACAAGCAGAAATGGTTAAAAATGTGGCAACTCAAAATCATTTTTGTCTTAATCACAATAAAAAAAATATGTTTTGATTAAGATAAGAGCTTAGAACGGTTTTAAATGAATTAGGTGTACTTTAGCCACCAAATTGTCTTGTTATTTATGTTATTACGTAACCCATGGAAATCAATAATAATAATGTACATTTAGTAGGAAAAGCAAAAAGAATGATACCGTATTTTATTTGGATATGGCTACTATAATTCTGTGACTCTATTTACCTACTAATTTAACCTTTCAAGTATGGTCATAATAATATTTATATTTAATTAAGAAATATTTATTAATTTTATAAAATATAATATAAAATATGATATAATATAAAATTAATATATTATAAATTTTATATGAATTTATTAATTGTTAAAACTTATCGGTTGCGCATAGGCATTGTTTTGAAATTTCCATATGCACGAGGAAAACCCTTAGGTAAGGGAAAAATAAAGGCTCACAATCATTGTGTTTATGGGATTTTGCTGGGTAGTAAAGGACTATTTTTGTTTAACACCAAATTTCCTGTCTTTTGTCCTTATTATGTAAGAGCAATAAACTTGTGCAATTTTGAAGTAAGCACATAAATTGCTCAAGGGATATTCAATGGGTTTTTTTAATAATACGTCGTTTCTACTCTAAATTAGACAATACATAGGTAAAGTAGATAAGTAGGTACTACCATGGATTACTAAGTAAACAATTACAATTAATAGACCAAGAAGTCGACCAACACAGGGTGGTCCGTAATATGTCACAACACAACTCACAACACGAATATGCAGAAAGGTGTTACATATATTATGCGACTTTGCTATGAAGACAGACGTTTATGAAACCTATCTATCAAAACTACTGCAATGCGGGTCAATTCGACTTAAAAACATGTCAGCTGAAACGCAGCTGAATCGTAGTTTTTCATCTGTTTTAGGTTATTTCGATCCAGCCACACAGTGATGTTTTAAGTTGAAGATCGATCGAACCTTAGTTAGAACTGAATAGAACTAAACTACTCGTAGTAGAATTGACGCCTAGCGCTACCCCTGGGAGCAGTGACGACCGCCATTTGCGGTTGTAAATTATTAGGAAATCTTTTATTTTGTATTTGCACCATGTTGATATGATGCTGACAACCGGCAGACGTCGGATCTGTGATAATTGATTCTAATCTGACTCGTCGTCGACAGAATTGGACCACACGCGAGATTGTTATCTGGTACAGTCAGGCACTTATTTGCATTAATAATTTCAATTATGAAAACCAAGTTTAGTTAGCGTATTTTTGTCAGGGCTTTAAAAATTATGTACCTAAGTACTTAATTCGAATGAAATTTATATTGAGCGTTAGTCCAAATTTCATTAGAAATTTTCATATTCCTAATATACCTTTATTGGACAACTGCATGGGAGAACGAAGCCCACAAAATTGCGGTTGGTCGCGCTATTTGGACGTTTGTGACTCAATCACGCTACGATTTGGTTGAAACTTACTAAGTAGTTATCGGAACGTAAGTAGCCCGGAAAAGCAAACCCTATCTAACCCTTATTGGAAAACCCTATTTTACCCTAAGTAGCTATTCTTTCAACTAAGCGAGAAAAACTGAATATCACATCTATTTTTTTCGTATATAGATCATAGTTGTAACAGTTACAGCGATACATTAAATTGAAGGTCTTTATATCCGAAACAGCCCAACACGAAATAAATAATATTTATGTGTTACCATAAGATTTTAAGTCGATTTATTACCACCATGTTTAATTTTATCTCGAGCGGTTAAATACGACTGACCATCGACTCCAAGTGTTTATATTGCGGGGAACCATAGTAAACGACCTGTATGCCGTAGTGGGCGATCAGCCGGCCGGGACATAAGAAATGCGGGTTTAATCTCTGCGTGTTCCATTTCATTGACAAATATAAAATTTTGGATAGTCAAATCGCGCTACTTGCTAATATCGATGTGATTACCGAAGTTTATTTCAACTCTGCTTCAAAGATTAAGAAAACACTAACTTTTAGCTGTTTTCTTGCCTTTTGACATTAGTGTCTTACTTATCTATGTTTATTTATCAATAATGGTCCATTTCATGTTACTTACATAAAATAATTTGACAGATAACCTCTTATAAATATTGAGTTCGATCATTCTTACGGACTCCGTATTATCGGAACGTATAATATAAAGGAGACAAATGAGCAAAGGGCGCGTCGCGTTCATTACGATGTGCGCAGAGGGCCTAATCCCACTTGGATCCAGAGTGTCGATAAATCAGTCATGGTGACATCACCGACTCAACGACGACCTTCCAGTTAATAAGCAGTAAACATTTTCATAGTAAGTACCCCTATGTAGGTCGGGATGTCTACTCTTCAATCACTGTAAGTACTAAATACTTTATGGGAATCATTTTCCAACGAATCATAAACTAATTTACAAATTACTTCGTCCTTTTCAATCGAATGAAACTTTTATTAGATTTTATGGTCTCACATAAAAAGCCCATGAATCTGTTTGTTACAAGCTGCGAATAATTTATATTAGGTATATGTAGGGCAGACAAATGAAACAATTGTTTACGAAGTGGAGTTGGATACTGTTCAAATTGCAGAAAAAGGTGACTTTTGAGCAGATATTACGAGTTCGCGATGTGGATTTTCCAAATGGCTTACAGGAGTATTTCTAACAAAATGAATAAGAAAAGATTTTTAATTGACCAATAGCATCAACATTGAGAAAAAAAACGTAGGGAAACATAAACATAAGGAAAGGCTGTAAAATCAAATCAGTAGCTATACCTACAACGCGTCACCGATAACTGAATATTGGAAAATGGTATACAAAGCCCGTTCTGTATTTAAAATTGGACGCGTTGAGGATCGACGGCAATCGGGTGCGCGCACGCAGTCAGTGGCCCGCAAGTCGCCGCGTCGTGCGCTCCGCTCTCGAAGCTGCTCTGCCCCACGCCGACCGCACTCGAACCATTTTCCGAACGCATAATTCGATAATACTCACATCCACAACCAAACTAAACCACTATTTCAAATAAAAATGCCGATTTATTGAAACAAAATAAAGAGGACTATTTTTAACAAATTCTCGGAATAGAATTTCATAAAACACGTGTTTTAAATATAGTTGGCGCAAACTATATAGTGTAGTCAATCCACGTTTTTCACTACGAGAGAATAGATACCTAATTAGCAGGGAGAAGTGGTCGCTCCGAGAAATTTCACTTTTACCGGCGAGGATCGTCTCGTCTGTGCTGTGTCTGTACTAGCCGGGAAAATGCAACACTGATTCAAGTGAGTATACAACCTTATTATTACTAATCAAACTATTATTATCCATGGTGAGTAGGTACGCTGTACGTTTTCATACACTCAGATTTGCTAGACTTCGTAGCGGCGAGACGGCGGCGGCGTTATTTAGAGTTTGTTACTCGTGTGGGTTATTTTCTCTTAAAACCCATCTTAGTTATCCATTAAGCAACTATCTAATAACTTTGTAGTTACTTATAACTTTTGTTTTAAGCCCGCAAAATTGTAGTTACAAACCTGAAACTGCTTAAATTGATTTATCTTTTCTTGTTTTTTGTTCTTTCCGTCTACTTGTTCAAGTAAATTTTAATTTATCCTGGATACGATATACCTTCATAAGTAATATAATGTATTATGTAGGTATTTCTCGTAGTTAATGAGCACCTACTACTTATAAATATTACACTTTTAATTATAAACATATTCTTTAAAAGACCGGTCGTTTTGCATTTAAATAAAGTAAAATATTCTAAATTACTATAATTTTGTATTCGATCTTTTGAATTTATTTATAAGGTCATAAATAAATCCCATAACGTTATATTGCAGGTCTTAAAAATAGATTTACATGTTTCATATTTTTTAATAAAATAACGATTAACCCCTTCCGTAAAGTTTATAAAATAGTGAATAAAAATTAGTAAAGTATAACTAATGAAATCATTTTTTAATCACTGGATGTAGATTGCAGATGTTTACCTACTATACTGCGTAATATAAAAAAAACACAATAACTAACCAATTATATCTGCTTACTTTGTTGGAATATTATAAACTTAATAAATTAAGAAATAATACATAATAAATAAATTATTAAAATAAAATATGGATTTATTATACGCAACATAAAATTCTGGGTCAAAAAGTGATCAACAAAAATTAAATAACTTTAAATTCTACCTCGCGCAGACTGACATTTGACATCACCACTAATTTAAACATAACACTGATGACATGGTAGATTCGAGTTTTCACATTTTTTGAAACAACACAGCATTTTTATTTTTATAGTTTTTCTTGTGTTATTGTAAGTATTATTGTTTAATTTTGGTGGAATTTTAACCAATAATACTTAGGTCGTAACACAAAGTGTGCGCCATTGGAATAAATGTGTGTAGAGTGGTTTTTCTGAATGTGAAAAATCGTTTCAGGTTTTGAAGAAAAAATCCACCATTTTCTCTTCAAAACAAACGACAGCTGACTTGACAATGACTTGACTTGACTTATATTATTTAAAATTCACCACTTCACACTGGCAAAATTGTCTGTCAAAATGACGGACACAGACCATATAGGTTTAAAAGAAGAAGAAGATGACATGGTAGAATAATGTTATTAGATTAACTTTTATAATAAAAATAAATTTACTCTGATTAATTCACCCAAACACTTAAAAAATGCGAACTTTAAAATTTTGTACGATTTGCTAGAGTACAAATAAGACCTTTAAGATGAACGACCAAGAGCCAGTGTTTCAGAAGTGCTAATGTTTCCTTTTGTCGTTTATTAGCAGAAATATTTTTCACTATTAGCTAGAGGACGAAGACCTTGTGGGGCCGTTAAATAATTTTCAGCTTTCAGTGTTTTTGCATAAGCTAAACTACGTGGATTAGATCCTTTTCATTTGATTCTCTATGCACCATTTATTTTTTTACATATTTAGTCAAACGTTTGACCCAATCTCACCTTATGTTGTGGTCAACGGTGACATTTTACCTACAAAAACCTCATTCACCGGTTACATCTGCAAAATAATGCTCTGCCGCGTATTTTGTATCCTACATTTTTTCGCGATGTATTTCACTGGTGTTTCGATATAAAAAGCTGTTCATATTGATGTCTTATATACCTTCGACCCACGAAATTTTCAGGAGTTGTCTCATCACAACCTGTAAACTGATGTCATACAAAATAAATGCTTTCATCAATATATTTCACACCATTGTCTCTATGCTGATAGGCCCATTCATTAGTCACACCACCATTTGCTCCGAACAGCCTACTAGAACTGTCTGTATCAATTAAATTGTCGTTGATAATTTTCGCACTTACTCGTAGCTCGTGAGAACGATCCTCGGCTAGGTCATGGTGTCAACAAGTGACGAAATGACCCTTTAGCTTGGCACCAGTTTCTTACGTCCACGAGATGCTGCAGCTAAAATTGCTCTGCTTGTTTGTCCCTGTTTATCAATTCAAAAGTATCACTAGAGTAATAACATCGGTGAGGATTACCATCTTTTAAAAATCACAGGGTTTCCAAAAAAAGACAAGCAGGTATGCAATGAATAATCGAATAGGAATACTCTATTGGAACTTAGAATTTTATTAAACTGGTGCTTATACTTTCAGCAAAACTCTTTGGCGTGATGCGTTTACAGACGGTTGCAATTTTATGCTAAGTGCATTGTGTCATTAATTATTTAGATACAAACTTGCGTCGATGTTTATCAGCGTGAGAGGATTTCTCAGAAACACATGTCTTTGATTGTAAGGTTCGTAAGTTCTTCCCAAGCTAATAGCGATAAACATTGAAAAGATTGCGTCAATGAAATGAGTTAAATGGACTGAACAAATAAATGTAGCCCTCACCGTGAACTCAGCGCAGATTCAACGGACTCGAGGCCATCCCAAAAATATAGGTACTACATTATCTATAGCATATTGATTACAACCATCTGTAACGTTTCATTTCGAGCTGAAAAATAAATAATCACATGAAAATTGCGTACGAGTGTCCGAACACGCTGTGAAATGGATGAATATTGTTCCAGAGCAGTCTTTTTGCTCGCGTTCGATTCTTCGGAGAGTCTGGGAATGTCGATTCATTAGGATTGATACTCACGAAGAGATGCAAGAGGTTGGGATTGGAAGTTGTATCCTGATTTTAGGATGATTTGGTTTAGGCCTTTTTTTACCACTTCTAGTGTAGTTTATCTACCTCTACAATCTACTGTTTAGACAGAGTCACCCATAGAGTATCGGTCAGCGTATAACTTAGTGTGGTTTTATACACTCTACTGTATTATCATGTTAATACTATCGCAAGTTGATTAATATGTAAAACATTAAAGTGAACTTTTCAGCGGGGCGCCTCTAATGATCGGCTATGTCATCGAACGGCCAGCTTGTTCACTCCAAGACTCCAACTAGCAACAACATCTAACAATATCGCGAAAATACAGGGTAGAATAACCACTGTTAAGTGAGCCAGCTGAATTCGTTAGCGCTGTGTCCGGGGCATCGCATTGAATGGTAATGATACCGGTCGTTGTACAGTCGTGAACTTGGCTCGGTGGCCTTCGTGCCGTACCATCTCATTGTTGGGACCGGCTATTGTTACCGAACTAATAAGTAGGTATCTAATCAAGCTATTACATAAACTATCGAATTCTGAAGTTACAATTTGAATTGGGTTTTTATCCGACTGCGGCGAAGCAAAGAGGAGATTTTTGGCCATGATAAATGGAAAGTGTCTTGGCCCATATTATCTAGGTAGAAAAGAGTAATTTGGCAAGAAATCTCTAAATTGAATTGGTACCTCAGGCATGGCAGGCATCCTCAATTTTATTTGCTATTATTAAAAGCTTTTAATATTATAAATCAAATTCAACCGCATACAACCCTAAAAAGCAGACGGCATTTCGTTTAGTCACGTTGGCAACCAAATCTACTTTTGCAAACAAATGGAAACAAGTGCACACCACATTTAGAAGTTGTATACAAAGGTGCTTAGGCAGGCATACACGTGGTGGTGACCAACGCTCATATCAGGTATTATCGCATAGACAAATGCTTTATTCAGAGGTACAACAAGGTGCTACAGATATAGGTATGCATAATAGAACGAGGAAGACACGTTTGTTTTGATATGTACTTAACTAGCTCCTATCGTAGTGATACGCCACGTCAATGTGATCTCATTAACCAGAGTTTCAGTGATTATGTTGCCCTTGTTCTGATGATAAATTCTTCGTAAAACCAAAACACACCACATGCGATTCAATAAGCAACTTTGTTAGATTTGGGTCGTACGTGATCGTATACGAAACGAGCTCAACTCAGAATATGCCAGGACCGTTTGGCCCCAATATTGATTTAAAAATGTCCTGTTTGAATAAGTTGGCCTTTACTATGAGTTCTTCAACCTATCAATCTTTGTAGCTTTCTGGAGCTGACACATTGGCCTAATTTTCCGAGTTCAATAAAACATTTCCTCGTCTGGTTTCCCTGAACTTGCTCGCGTCCGATCCGAAGCGAAACGTTGTCTGAAAATAGATCGCGGATCAACGGTAGGTAGGTAGTAGGTAGGCATCAAGCTCTGAATTATAGAATCGCTAGTTGGTTACTATCACTGTGTTAGAACATTTTACATTTTATTCCAGACCCCTTTGGTGCTTTTGTACAGTGAGATTTACAATGAATAATAGGAACTTACTTACGGAGAAGCTTACTACCGGTTTATTTATTGAAACTAGTGCAGTAGGCATAAGAATTCCTGTATGGCAAAAAAATTTGGCGATTGCGATCTGATGGCGAAACTAGAAGTCGGTTCCATATCCATTTTATCTTATGTGGATGTCAGTAGCCAGGTTACATACTCGTAGATAGGTAAATATCAGTGTTATTGAATTTTTATTACAGACGCGAGAACGGTACGAAGGCGTACTCGTTAAAATTTAACTGCTGGGCCCACTACACACAAACATACGGACAAAATTGGTGTATGACTATTTCGCACCATTAACCCAGTAAAATATTGTAGTAAACTGATGCAAATCGATCTAATAAAATCTATTTAGGTGTTGTGAGCATTTATGGCGGTAGCAATGGCGGTTTTATTTGGTTCATTAGAATCAAACCTGTAGCTTTAGTTATGTAATTAGAAATCATTGATACCTAGATCGTTGCTCATTGCATATTTTTTTGTGAGACCAAAAAAATACACAGAGCTCTTGAAAACTCCGCTTATCGCTCGGCAGTTTAGGTACTCATTAGTATTCTGAGCGGTTCGATGAAGTATTGAGAAGGGCAACTAACTTTATAAAATAACTCAAGTCAAAAAGCTATCGCTTCGTAGTGCGCTTACCTACCTAAACAAAACATTGAAACTTCTTTGTTTTTATTTCAGATTAATATAATTAGTTGTTAGTAGTTTTTTTAATACATTTTGTATTCATTGGAAAAGAAAACATGGGAGCGATAAAATGTTGATAATTTTAAATAAGTAGGTACCTAAGTTAAACTTACTTGTACGTACCTATTTGAACTATTTAAAGTATTTGATGTGAAGATAATAATTATATTATGTACCTATAGCCGATGCTACCGCTTTTTAAGACAAGGTCATCTTCAGAGAAATGTAATATCTAATACCTAAATTGCTTTATGTAGTCAAATGTAGAGTCGTTTGAATATAACCTTATTATATCTAAATATTATCGAATATGTCCAAAGATTTTACAGTAAATAGTTAATTTTATTCAAATAAATGTTACGTTCCCAAAGTAAGTAGGTACGTATACTTTTTACAATAAAATCATTTCCACGATATTTAAAAGGTAAGGGTACAAATTAAAAAAGAATCTAATATTGAATTTTAATTTAAACAAAGGAAAACATGTTAATAGGCACAATAGTTGTAAGTATTGTATGAGAGAGAGCTTTTAAAAAATAACCAGCGCGAAGTACCACAAATAGTAAGCAATTTGTGTAAAAGCACAGTGCAGTGCGAACGAGCAGAGCAAATAAAGCCGGTGGCAACAGTACGCCGATACGATACGCACTTTTACACAAATGTTCTACTTAGATAAATACCTACCTATCGCCGCTTGTTGACTTGCAGTAACATCTGTTTGTTGACCCTGACCGTTTGATTTTCTAAGAAACGCGATTTCCTTGGCTTTACATTTCTTATGATTTATTTTACGTTGAGTATAGTACCTATACAGATAGAGATTAGACAACTGGTCTTAGCTTTTAGACTACAGATGAAAGTAAAAGGTAAAGTAAAGTCCAATTTAAAACCAGCGGTTTTTATCTTTATAAGGAGACCTACTGTGAAGAAAGGTGGTAGTAATAGGTATGGTGAGTTATTCTTAGTAAATGCTGCATATTTTGTCCTCGAACTTCGATCTACAGTACGCATCTCTTAACTTTGTAGAGCTGCAAATCTCATTCTAATGATATTTCCTTTTACTGGATTATATGAGAGGAGAAAGAATATATGACTCAAGTCCACACAGTAAAATAACTAAGCACAGGAGAATATGACTTAGGTATACAATATTGAAGGTCGAACCATTTTCTGACAGAAGTAATGAATGAAATTCTAAAATTCAAACTACTGCACCGCCTACGATAGTTTCAACTACGCCATAGACAATATCAATGGTGGGTTTTGTTTCACGATTTTCACTCGACAGTCAAAGGACGATTTATGGAAATACAAAAATAACAATTGTTTTCTCAAGCTAAGGGCCAACTTGTCTTGTTCTACTCGCGTAGAAAAATGTTTCCTTATCGGTGAAAATTATTGCATGAAATCTGCGTCTGCGTAATCTAGGTATGGAACGCTTGGTTTAGCGCTTTTCCCGAGTCATAATTATAACCATCGAAAAGCTTTGTCTATATTTTCCGCCTAGATTATGTTTCATTTTGAGAATACCTACTTTAATCATTTCTGTATTTGTAAAAACCAAATAAAAGTCTGCCAGTACCACTTTAACCCAAATCTTTGTTGTTACAGTTGGTTTCAGTTTTTTTTACGGCCATCTCAGTGGGTAGGTAATCCAGTGATCCACTTATGTCCGTTAAAACAAAAACATTCTTGGATATTATTTTATCACCATATAAAATACAATTTTACCATTGTTAGGGTGCTTTTCCACCAGAGCTAATGAAAACAAACGATCCCTATTGGTGGATTTCAAACACATCCTTAGCAACGTAGCTTAGCTTAGCTCTGGTGGAAAAGCACCCTTATAGTGTCAAGTCGAGTGAAGTTGCAGACATCGAGTTGGTAACAATGTATCAAAATTTATTTGACATCGCCAAAGTCGGCTGAAATAAATAGTTTTATTTATGTCTGTATGCCTAGCTGTGGGCGAAAACACCACGCGTTGTCACCAAAGTAAAGTTACTGTCTTGGTATTAGATAAGTACCTAGTTTCAGCATTTATGTACAATACATTTACATTTAAATTGAACATGGTAAATTCATTTAAATGTTATATCGATGGGAAAGTTGCCCGTTGGTCGTTTCCTATTGTTATACCATTAAGGAGCTGTCTGCTGATATGTTTGTCGTCTCGTCTGATTACGTTACAGCTACACCACTTAGTTGTGTTCTATCCTTAATTTACCTCTTGTTTATTTCATGAGCTGTAGTAAAAGAACAATGCTTTAGGACGTAGTAACTAGTTTGAAGCAATGTATTATATGTACGCATTGAGTAAGTTAGTAGGTAAATTTCGTGTTCTATCCTTAATTTACCTCTTGTTTATTTCATGAGCTGTAGTAAAAGAACAATGCTTTAGGACGTAGTAACTAGTTTGAAGCAATGTATTATTTGTACGCATTGAGTAAGTTAGTAGGTAAATTTCGATCGGGAAGACGACACGTGTTAGTCAGTTTTCTTAGACGACAATAGTTCCGAACTGCAAATTTTATACGGTTGTTAAATAAATTAGCACATTTAGGAATATTTTACACTAGAAAACAGTACTTACTAACTTCACTGTGGTTTTGTTGTGTTAACCTGTCGTTGACATGAATGAGGAAAGCACAGTTTGTTGACAATAAAAGGTGCAGGAGTAGTAGAGCAGGAGTATAGTAGGCTTATATCCAGCGGTGGATGAGGTTGTGTTGTTCCCTTACGTCACGTAAATAATTTACTAATGTGATTATTGAAGTAGATAAAAACCAACGGTAAAATACGAATTTATCGCAATTATTGCTCAAACAGTTGATTTGTGATAAGAGATCGAACGAGCCTGAAGTTAAAATTAAACTTGTTTTCAGTAGGTTTCAAAGAATTTTTATAAAATGTCTCGCAGCAAGATAGATGGGTCGACAGCGTCTTAATAGTGTTCATTTAAATTCCCAGGGACCAACATACCAACAATCGCAATGTGATTGAAACAAAGTAAAAAAACCCATTACATTCTATTGGCTCGTTGTTTCGGAGAACAACATTGAAGCGAATAATGAAAATAAAGACAAAATAAGCTTGAAAAAATCGTCTGCTCAATTTGGCGTCCGCACGCTTTACAGTGAGTGTAGGTAGGTAGGTACCTACTTAGTAAAGGTTCTCAGAGAAAATGATGTATTATGCAAAGCACGTAGAGTAAATTAGCACGCAATACTCGTGCGACAACGGCGGCGTAACCCACATAATTTTGCCGTCCCATTAACATTCTTTTTAAAAACCGGTATTAACACCTTTGTTTGATATAATATTAAAAATAAACCACATAAAATTAATTTCCGTGGTAGTACCTACCACAGATCATAATTATTATAATACTAATACTAGGTATAGGTAGTACCTACTTAGTTGCGTCGTTAGAAGCAAATTACCGACCATTTTAGTGGGTATGTTAATTCTGTGATTTTTTAGTTTCTTGAATGTAAGTTTCTGTTATAACTGCTAAACGGGTTTTCGACAAAATTTTTCATCAAAAAAATATCAAAGTAAAACATATACAGGGTGTTACCAGACTACTTCCGAAAACTTGGAGGTTCCAATCAGACCATGATACTGAAAATTTAAACTGACTTTAGACAAACAAAATAAACTTATAACTACTGCGTAGGCTGAAAAATTTTAATTGCTATGAGTTTACAGGATAATAACATTATATAAACTAACAAGTAAATACTTTCAAGAATCTATGTAAAACAGCATACCGAGTTGTAAAAACAAAATCTCTACATTATCTCGATAAAAATTACACCTATTTACCATAAACCTAAACTTTTTGGTAAACTGATCCATAAACTAACTTTACTTTTGCGATCACTTCTAAATTATTCAAAACACTAAAATCTTCAAGCCATCGAAGCGTTACTGCATGCATTATATATGATTGAACTCTTTTACAACTTTTTGAAGTCATCAAATGCAATTTGTAATCTATCTATCGGTACAATCGAATACAATAGGACATTACATGGTTTGTATGCTGATAAATCTGGCCCTGCCTACGCATTATAAGCGTTGCATAGATTCTTGCGCATGTGATCCTAAAAAAGCTTTTCTACGAAATAGACGGGCTGTGGATGAGACAATGTCGTGTCATGAGACGCGTGCGCAAGGGTCAGGTTACGTCTCATACATTTGCCAACTATGTAATTCGCAAGTAAACAATACATTTCATCCTCGGTAGCTATTGGTAATGTCATTCAACTTTGATTGCACGCAATACATTTAGCTTTTGGCAATCATTTTGAAATGTATGTTTTCTGACTGTAATTTTGATCGCAGCTTCACTAAAGGTCACACTAAAACACAAATCATTTTTCTATTAAGTACTTTTACGTTTATGATTAACATAAGTACCTAATAGATACATAACACTTTCTCAGAGGTAGAGCATCTCTCAATAGAATTTGAAGAAAATAATACTCTACCCTAGCTTCAAGTAGTGTTGTACTAACCGAACAACTGCTAGATGACAAGCTGTCAATTTCATCCAGCAATGCCATTTATTTATTCATTCTTACTACCCTTGACTCATACACAGCATCTTAGTGCAATGAATGCCCGTCGGATTGATTCCATTGACCGGACAAAATATCGACGAGGTTGTCTATTTTCAGAAATTCAACAAACGAAAAAAAATAAACTATTCATCAACAGCTTCAATGTATTTGTTTACTGACAAATAACATTTCACGCGATGCCAAAAATTATTTTTTTTCACTATTGTATATGAAGTGTGTGTAGAGTAGGTATCAGTGATAAAGTAGCACATGCGTGATAAGGCGATCACCTGTCAGCTTCGACGCTATCAGTGCTATCAGTAAACGACGATTTAGCGGCCGAAATTACGTCAAAGTGTCAATACAGACGGACTGTCTTGTCTATACTATGTCATTCAGTGATATATGCTAATTTATCGTCTTGTGGCATTCTTGGTATCATCCTTAGATATTTAGTGTCGTTTTATAAGTCATCTCCATCGTCTACATACCCACATGTAGCAGTGTCAGTATCAGCAACCTAAGTGAATATTACCTGGCAAGTGGCACCAAACTTAGAATTACTAATCAAGGAAAATATTGTTTCGAGGGATAAGATTATTTAAAAAAAATATTTTGTGATGCTTGAGTTTGGCATTGGTATAATTTTTCTATCACTATGTCGGTTACCGCAATTAAAAAAGAAGGATAAAATAAATAAAACTCAAATGATAAGATAGTGAAGATTAACTTTAATATAGGTTTGGCAAAGATTTGAAGTTGAGCCAAAGCTTAATAGACTGTTGTGACGAAGCACCGACGTCGCTGTATCTTAGTTTTTTTACACCATACATTTTAAACTATAAGTATGTCAACTTTCGAAATAGAGGTAGGTACAGTCAGTAGGCAGGTACAAATGCACATGAACACATACTGCACATGAACACATACTGCACTTGATCATCATAGACTGGCACCAAAACAGAAGCACCATACTATAAAGTCTGAAGCAATACAACTCTTTCGTGAGCGTTTTAGGGTCATAATTTATTGCGAGCGCACATCCTAACCACCTTAATGCACTACCTATACAACAGTTTCATGTATGCAGGATCATGATCGTCGTAAATTTGAAAGCTTCTTTATTACGAGAAAGCTCAATTAAGCTTGAAGTCATTGTGTGCAAAAATAAATTCACATTAATGGACCCTTTCTAAGGTAAATTAAAGTTATAATCGGCTAGTAACTGTAAAAAATTAAGACACATGCATGATTTTTTTCGAAAACATTTTTTTTGACAAAAAGTTACTTATGTTTTGAAGTTGTCGATTGCTGTCGAAGAAATCCAAAAGTCCTTAGGGAAATCATGGATCTATTTGACAGTGATATATTTACATGGTTTTAACGTCGGAACTGCTGAACAGCAACCATTTGTCGCTTGTCACCCATCAATACAAATAGTAGCTTGTCAGAGAACACAATGGATAAAAAAACCAGTCGAGACTCAAGACCAAAGTAGATTATTCTTGATTCTGTGCCGGATTCCCTGACTTCCGGGTTGAGGACTTGAGTTATGGCCGCATTCGTTTTGCTTCTGCGAAATTCTTAGGAAGATTCCGAAGATGCAAATCTGAGGTATTAGAATAGTCCGCCGTGCATCAAATGATCAGTAAAATGTGAGAGCCTGATCGGTATAGAAGTTTGTAAGTATATTAAGAAGAAACAGAACTATTAAAAAAATTAGCAGGCATGTACTATATTTGTAAAATCTATAGGTTATCGCATTTATCAGTTTTACATAATTTACACGAACTCTTAGTAAATTCCTGCGGCCAGAATGCGCTACCCACATTTAGCGAACAATTGAGTGCAGTTTCATAAAGGGCAATAATTCGAGCCGAGAGTAACCAGCGCTACCGGTCCTCACAATGGCTGCGGCCAGACAAAGCCCCCGACCACAAAAGAAATAATCATAATAACGTAAGTATAGCAGTTTCACTCTGAAAAGAGTTTAGCACTAGACCACGTGATAGACTCTGTCCATATTTTTTATGTATCGTGCTCATTGTAAGGTGCTTCTGCAATAACTAAAGACGATGAAGGTTTCATCCATCGACTTTGCATCAAAAAAATTAATCCATCGTACAAATGTGCCAGAACGTACCAAACCACCTAAAACTAGAATCTCCAAGAAGCATAGCTTTGCTACTCAATTTTGTTTTTAAATGCATCGAGTGACAAAGGCCTGCATCAGGCTTTGACACAGAATAGCATCAGGGTTTGTGCGCGAGACGATGACGGATGCCGGCGCACGCGCATTGTCGCTCTTTCTTCACCACAACTACATAGCATTCCAGAAATATCAAACCCTATTTTTACACGATGCATAAAAACAGAAAACACTTTCGAAGCATTTGCATAGCGTTTTTGTTTGCTTTCGATGACGATGATCAGAATTATCAGATTAATGTTCTTCAAATAGATAGTATGTTTTAATTCAGAACTCTGCTAATTTTGATGTCAGACGACACTGCCATCTTCTTTGTCTGATTGATATCAATCCGAAGCGCAGCCTCTGGAGATGACTCTTGTGAGAGTGGGGGCAATTTACTTCAGCAATTTGGTGAATATTGAAGGATTATATATATAAGAGCAATATTGCTTTGAATTTTTCTTCATTCAGGAAGAAGGAAGGGTCTCTTGTCTTTCTTATATCGAAATTTATAAGAAGTTGTTCTTGAACACTCTGACGCTAAACTGCGAACATTATTTTTATTTGTTTTCCATAGTCGTTTATACAACCTTCCTACTTTTAATAATTTTACTTCCTGGATTGGACAAAAAAGCGTGCGAATAGTTTTCATGATAGCAGATACACACAACTTTATATAATTACAGTATGTGTTTTGTCACCTAATTTTGTTTGTTGATTCTATATGTCGCAGGCTTTCGACCATCTATCCTGTGTTGGAAAAGATTTGAGATCATAAAAAACTTAGGAAGGAGAGTAAATACTTCCGCGATATGGCTTTCAAGAGTCATGCATAGACCTGTCATATCATAGCACCTAAATATTTGCAGATGCAATATGCTGGTCCCAGAGATTTGATGTTAGTAAAGGGTGACAATTTAAATCTCTTTTATATACCGTGTAAGATGGAGATTGAAGTCTAGGTCATACGTCGTTGAAGCCTAGCCTAGACGTAAATCGGGTCACCCACCACACCACTGAGATAAGGCTTATGCACACAGACATTATCAAAATCTGCTGATAACAAAGATGCTGAGGTACTGGGAAACCAGAGTTGTAAAGATTAATCTGCCTCGTACCTAGTTTGTTCAGACGTGACGTTGTTCGTTTAATTCCATTCGACGCTTCTCCGTTTTATCATAAAGACTTGGTCTTTGGTCACAGCTAGTCAAGCTTTTCCAAGCAGTATTGTAGTACTTTGTTGCGACTTTGTATACTTCAGGATTCTAATTATTAATACATCATCAAATAAATACTCACTTTGTAAGTTTATGTTACGGAATAGGTAGAGCTGCAAACTTACACCGTTAACTCCACCATTCATAGTTTACCCGATCAATTATTTTGCCAAAGTCGTATCGTACGATTTGCACAGCTGTTGGCGATTGTACGCAGAATCAATATAAAAATGTATACCTAGTAATGTATACTTTGATGCGGTACAGGTGCGTACAATACAGGTGTTTACGGCACGCGGCAATTCGGGCTCGAAAAGAATATAATCTGTCTGCGTGTCGGTAATATTACCTTGTTACTATTTGCTCATATCACTGAGAAAAGTAGAGTAGGTACCTACATATCAGAGACAGTTCAAATTTTGCATATTATTTAGTTTAATAGGTACTTATATTATTTTCTAACATTTAACCCACTTTTTAATTGAATGTTGTTAAATAATGACGGAAACTCGTAAATTCTCTAAATATAACAGACGAACATAAAATAAGCTAAAACACAGTGAGTTAATTAGAAGAACTCTACAACCATTAACGAGGCGAGATAAAAAGAGAGCACTCCTTGTTTCCGTGCAACGCTAATTACAGTAAATCCATAAAACGTCAGCGAGTGAACGGTGTTGCCACACAATACTTGAAATATTGGATTTGTACTTTTCACAGTAAATAATCGGGATATGTGTAAATATCTAATAATATCTACCTAAGGAGTGCGGGTGGGCCTTCCCATTATAAAACTTGTCCCGGTGAAGTAAGAACTCTCTATATTACATATGCATTGTTATAGGGAAAAGTTACCACTTATCATGAGGGACCATTTGCTTAATCCATAAAAAAGTAACCGTTTAAAAAAAAAAAAAAAAAAAAATACAGCCCGTTAAATTAATAATCACGGACACTGTAACAAATAATTTGGAAAGATACGTTTGTATTATATTTCCTGTTGGAAACACTGGAAACGGTGAGGCGCCACCAGCCATCACTCTCGACGAAAGGGAACAAAAACAAATAAAATGTTTAGGAGCCGCCGGCGCCGGCTTATCGCGACACGTGGGCCCTTCCGACTCTTCATTCCTAGAACACATTCCAGCTGTGGAAAGGGTCATTTTTGTTACACTTTTTGTTTTATAATTATCTACCTAACCTTTGTTTACACACAGTTTGACGGATGTTGTAAAGAAGTAAAGAAAGAAGAGGGGAACTTATACCCATATTTGTCTCTTTATATTTTTGCTCAGCCTCGTATTTTTTATTTAAAACTCTATACATAAATAGCATTAGATCTAGCTACCAAATCAAACCAGACAGGTAACACTACACATCATCTTGACGCAGAAAAACCTACTTAAGTAAAATAATCTAACAAAAACGTGGGAATCAGTTTTAGGCATTGGCAAGTAAGAAAGGGCTGTAATAATTAGGAATAGATAATAAAATCTAACTGTATAGTTTTAGGCAGTAAATCTAATTGAAGTAAGTGCTTGTATTGTAATTACTATAGTATTCTAAGACTTCTTGTTTGTCTGGGTAAGACTTACCTAAATTAAAATGACAAACATACTATTACTATACACGTTACCAGCGGAGAATCCGACTAAAGTAGGACTTCACATACTTTCCTACTAAAAACAAGGCTGTATTGTAATATATGTGCATTTTTGCAGGGAAGAGTGTTTACGTTGTGGATTAAAATTGCAAATAATGTGAGTTGCTGTCAATCATTCGTGTTTTGTCGCGCTTCCAATATATAAAGCCAGGCTTTATATGGCACATCTCATCTGAGCTTCAATATGACCACTTTTTTGGTATCAATCAGTCATAGCTAGTTTTATATATCTTGAGTTCCTTTTAGTTACATAATAATATGTCAATGTAATTATGTAAATGGTTTTGATGTTACTAAACACCTCTCTACAAGTTATACCTACCCATTTTAGCTATGAAACTACAGTCGACGAAACAAATAATTTTGACCAACCTTTCGACAATGTTTTAAAAAAAACAGACAAAAGATTTGTATCTTTTGTACAGATAAATTTAGCGAATAGGACCAGCAAGATGATACTGATTATGACCAATTATGTAACTTTTCTCTGCTTCAGATATAGATAGTGGTCTGAGTCAGCGGATGCGAAATTGTACGCTTCGTATACTCACGCCGCGCACTTGTGTTCACTAATACCTATATTAATTTTGCATTTCCTACAGTATTTCAATAATTTAATACTATTATATAAGTTCTTTTACTTAAATTTAATTATTCAATATTAATATCCTATTAAATCTATTGTGTAGTTCAGTTCAGATTATATTATTTTCAATTTATTTGATAGCATTATTGGTTTAATTTTTATAAATTACAACATCTAAATATAAATGTAAGTGCCCATTATAAAGTGTTTCCTACCCACACTTCCGTCTGGTAGAGCTTCCATCTCATTTCATGTGGAATATTAATGTTGACGTTCTTCGGCCTTGGGAGGCACACTTCGCTTTTTATAAACAGTTCCAAACTAATTGATGTAAAATGATACGAGTTGATGTGACAGTTGCTTAATGGTGTTTTTGATCGAACAAAAAAACTCGCATAAGTAACACTATTATGTATAATGATCAGATGTTATATGGTTTTTTCTTTCTTTGCAGGTCGTTTACACAATGACAGTACAGCAGATCCTGCGACGAATAATGTATTCGTCATCAATATCTAACTACAAACACAAAACATCGTAAGTGGTAGGTACATTGAATGGTCGGTTCAGTCGACACTTTGAACTGGTAGTGGTCTTATTAGTCTCTAAAGAAGACTAAGAAAAAAGATAGTGTTGACTTTAACATGTTCGTGAGTGACACTCGGGTGTTTAAAAAAATGGATTTGCGGTGTTTTTTGTTTAAAATTTTACTATTCCAAACTTTGGTGGCGTGGTGCGGGGCCAAACATGTGACGATAAACTTGAACTCGCCAGTGGCGGGCATGGAAGGCGTAGAAGACGTCCAGGACAGCATCAGAAACCTCATACATACTGGTAAGATTTTAACGTATATAATATGCCTAAACTCACGTAACACGGTACAATTTCTCCTAATATCATTTTTATAACAAAGATTTTAATTATGATGCAATTATGTCCAAATATTATAATCTGATTACTTGGAAGATGTTTTTATAATATACCTACTGTACATTTAATCTTTTGACGAGCCTAAAATTGACATGACGAGGGTTAAAATTCATAATAATTTGCTTCCAATTTAGTGAATCACTCTAAAACTGAATCTTTTGGTTGTCACAAATTATGATATGCTTTAAATTGTATGTCAAGCCAAAAAGTCAGATTGAAGTCAAAAAAAATATCAGATTGAATGACATCCCTTGATTGCCTGACCGTTCCAAAATCCTCCACCGAGAAGTGGCTTAATTTAATGCTTTAATATTAAAACCATCAGATAACTATCTCAAAATGGATTCGTTTTTGCTACTGGAACAATTAAAATACATAATTTACCCAAACTAATTCAAATTCACGCATCAAATCAAAATTGTAATCAAAAATCGATTGGTCAAATTGGATTACCTAGCTATTTTTCACGTGAGATTTTTTACTGACTAGATAGTTTTTCCGCAAGTTTTTTTTTCGAATATTTTATGATAATAAAAATTGAAAAAAAAACAACATGGCAACAAGACAAAAAGTACCTACCTACATAAAGTAGGTAGGTCCCTCTCGGGAAGCTATTGGAGGTTTAATACTTATCACGGTACAACTCTTATTAGTCTTTCAAAGCCCGTTTTCTTTATATGGCATTCGTTTCATGTCCAGTTAATCATTTAAAATCGAAGTAGGTAACTTTAATGCTGCGTAGCTAATTATTACTTCTGTAAGAGCCTACTCTACATTTCGTTACGCAATAAACAACTCGTTCACTATAATTATTTTATAACTATGGAAAGACCACACCTGTTGTTAAATTTTTTACGTCTTTATTATAAAAATATTAATTTAAACAGTAAAAAATTGGGTCTTACCTACCGCATAATTAACCTGTTTAATCTGTAAGGTAAAACCTTAAGCTATAAAATTGCTCAGTGTTGTATTACTACATTTTGTTCCCAGACATATTCTATCAATACCTATATTCATTACGCATCATATTGGGTTCCGAAAGGAAAAATATGTCAGTAAACAGGCAATGGTGTCGTATTCTTTTATGCCATAATTTCTTTAACTTTAGGTTGGTGTTGGTACCTACCTAAGTAGAAAGATACGACTTGTAAATGATAGCGGTGGATATTGCCAAATGTACGAGTTACTTTCATGATTGGTAGGTAAGTACTGTAACTTTCAGTACGAATAATAATAATTTAGCAACTCAAGCAAACAAACCTATTTACAGATGTTGAGATCCCAGAAATAGGTGGTTGGATAGCGTGGATTGAGCGAACAGAAAGCGTCAAAATGAACTATAAACGCAATGAAACCAATAACCGTAAAGTGCGTAAGTTGGCAATCTGCAGCACGATTTATGGAACAAACCTTCCAGTAGGCACCACACCACGGTCGTCGAACTCGTCTAAATCCGTAACGACCAATCTTACTCAAAATAGGTGCCACTTGCACAACACTATTCAAGCTGGTACCTACTCAAACCTTCATGATTGTTGGCAATTAGCGAATTGATAAGCTATCGTAAAAGTACTTTTTAAAACCAAAATTTATCACAGGAAAGTGTAAAGTATAACGATCTTGATTCTGTTATCTTGTGGGTAAATATTGACCCAGCGGATCTTATCTGGGTGCAGAAAGGTGCGAATCTGTTGGCCGTGTGACGTATTCGGTGACGTAAAACTGACACTTGTCAGGTGAGAACACGATACAATAGTAAAATTAATTCACTATGACTGTAACGACTACAGCCAACAGTTCTGTGTCAATATTTCAAATGTTTATATAAGTTGCTTTCAAGATCGTTACTAGCTATTTTACTTCTAATTTAAAAAAATATAAACACTACTGTCCCGATAAAACTCTATAATTTTGAGCTGGACTGTACTCTAGATTTTTCTCTAGGAATGGTTATCCATCAGTAACCCAACGAATCTCATGATAACATGAAAGGAAACTATACGAGTACGAGCGACAACCAGATCCAGAGTTAATGTTTGATCTCATGGTATGGGAATTGAATGCACTTCTTACGTCAGCAATATTTAGAAAAATCAATCTACCTATATTTTTCCTGACTCTTTAATTTTGGATATTAAAAAATATACAATTATTTGTTAAAGACTCTCGCTAGCGACAACAATGTCTGGTGTACTCGTAATACTCGTAGTACTAAAACAAGTCACCAGTTGACTAATTATTAGTATAGGTAAAACGCAATGTAAATGTCACACAAGTTGAATGAGAAGACGTAGCCCTATAGGTACCGCTATTAAATTACCCCAGTCAGAGAGTAAATAGTTACGCATCGTATTATATTTTCACAGGAAACTAGCTAAGACGTATGCTGTTTTGTCACATCAGACTTAATTCTAGTTTACTTACTCTGATTACCTGTGAAGGTGATGTAACTTTTACAACAGCGGGTACACCTGACTATTTTTGCACAAGACTCTTAAGATAACATTGATTTGTCACCTGTCCTATTTTTGCGGTTATTCTGAATGGCTTTTACACACTAGACGATACCGAAATTGGCTCGAATAAAAATATATCGGCGTAGAAGCCTCGAGTACTGAACATAATTATTATGAGATTAAAACTCCGCCAATATCGTGGAAGAGTGGAAGACTCTAGATGACGTATCGGCGTCAGTATGAGAACAGCTATTCTAGGTGCTTAGTATAATAGTTTCGAACTACCTTGACCGGGTGTTCGTACACGATTATAGCAAGCCCAATTTAAAGGCAATAACGACGTGTAAATTACCAGACTGGTTCCCATCCGGCATCAGTTATACTAGACAAAACGTGCATATGAATAAGCGATTGATAATGAATGGATATATTCAATAACTGACCCACACGTTTTTGCTCGCAAATTTTACACCATACATTATTACATCCAGCATAATTTATCATAAACGCTAAACTAGCGCGTGGTCAAATATCTACGCGGGCCGTGAAGAATAAATTAATTTCATTAGATTGTGTACTTATAATAACCGCGGGAGGTCCCTTGCGAAGGACTAAACATGATTAAGAGATCTGTCGAAATTACCCTAAGCAAGCTCTATGTTGTATGGGCGCCCTATGGTGCAGGCAATTTCCAGCTCATTTGTTCCACAATCCAATCAGCAACACGATTATTAGTTGCAATAGCTGCGTGATGAATGGTTTGTTTTGTGAATTTGTAAAGCTCATGGTCCTGTAGAGTCTCTTTTAGTTATACCTACTTACTTGCTACTTGCAGAATCTATTTTATTTAGAGAGCAGCCAAAAAGGATCCCAAGAGTTCTCTTTGACCGAAGAACCACATGGCCTGTAGACCCCCCTTTCAAGCTTATATAGGGATGTTACGTTACACCTTGCTTGTAGTTCATTTGAAAGAAAAGCTATCAGAAATATGCGAGTCCAGTCTAATAACTAGCATATAAGTACCTCGTCTAGTTCTGCGTAACCACCTACACGCAGTCTTTATGCTTTTTATCGAAGTAGCCTGACGAGAGGTCGGCGCTCTGTCTCGTGCCAAGGGGCGGGTACTGGACCTGGTAACCACAGACTGTACAGCAGTTAGTTTGTAAGTAATAGCGAGTAATTGTTAACTGCCTCTGGCGGAACCCGAACATTCGTCTAAGCAACCCACGCGTGCCGATGCAAAAAAGATGACGATATCAATGGAGAGATTGACGAATCTGTTTTTTATAACAAGCGAATTGAATGTTTTAAGGAGGATGTTTTTAATCAATCAAACTGTCCAAAGTAACGCCCAAACGCACACGACAATGTGAAGATAGGAAGATTCACTCAACAAAGCAACATATTTTTTATGTATTTATAACAATGTATAGAGACGAGAATAAAATGGAATGCATCTACAAAACCTTCAACCATGTTCAAGTAATTACAATTCCGCTATTTATAGTATTACTGGAAGGACAGTTAATCGCTTCAAATCGAACAATTGCAGTTTTTGCCATAATAAAATTCATGAATGTATGAGGCCGGTGCTAATATGGATGGTGTAAGAAAAACACGAGCAAGTATAACCTGTGTGGCCTTAGCGACGAGTGTCGAGTGACTAGCGCCGTAATGACGCTGACACTGCACGCAGATTTCACATGAAGTTGTTCATACGATGATTGATAATCTAGGAATTATGATTATCTATGAAAATAGAACACAATACCGGGAATAACTCAGTTGATTCTCGGTTGCTGATCTGGTTGCGACGCGATTGAATTTCAAATTCCGTGTCGTAGGTACCAGTAGGGTTGCGAACGCTATCTTTAGGTCACTCAGATTAAATTTTTGTCATAACACGAAAAATTCTAGTTTCTTCGTTCATTGAATAACTCTTCAATAGTTTTAAATTTCATAAATAATTTAACGTTGTTGTACTGCTTTTGTACGGAGTACCTAGAAGGTATTTGGACATGATAGGCAACCCTCAATTGTATGTAGTCTACATTTAGAATCCAAGTCCCCCTCTTTGCCCTACTCTGTATTCAGTTTATTTACATTGACTGGACTGCCGTGCGTCAGTTCATTAGAAAGTTAAATAAGTGCAGATACCTAAACGGGTCTGTTTTTCCTCTTTGCTTTCGTTTTTATAAAAAACTCAAAAGGTTATAGACAACATAGGTATAGGTATATATAGGTATAGCTAAGATATATATATATTTCGATTATTTAAACTCACAGATATGATCGACGATCGCTACGTCACCTGTTTCCACGTTAAAAAAATAAAATGAGATCAACGAAGCGAGGTAATTTACTAGTTGACTGTTGTTGATAATCAGTGTCATAATTAACGTGGTAATCTTGCGCTGGCGCCAGCAATAATCGTCAGGTTAGGGTGCGGGGCGCGGCATTGACCCCTCACATCCCAAAGACGTCCAGGATCGCCACCGCCAAGTGTAATAAGCAATGGAGTTCCATCCAGAACTTTAGTCGTAATTTTTACAACCTTAAAGTTACCTAAACCGTTCAAAACTGAAATAGGGGTTACTTACTAGCGACGTTAAAAATATTGTAATTATTCGTAAGTATTATTCGAAAAATTGCAACAAAAATATGTCTGATTTACTGCACTACTCATTACACTTGGCGGTCAACCCGCTGATCTTAAACCCGGTATGCTCGTTAAAATTACCATGCCATTGTTTTACACTCGTATCTTAAATCATAACATGAAACAACCTCAAACTCCCTCGTTAGTTCAGTACCTTACCTACAGACACTAGATATGTTCCAGTCTGGGAGCTTTCTTGGTCAATTTTGTATAACATCTTTGCTGGCCCTTCAGTAGCTACCTACCTACCAATTGAATAGTTACTAGGTGTACTTCTCTGCGCGTGTTCTCAAAAACATTGTATCATTTCAATTCGTTAGCCGTCGTATGATTTTGCTTCATCGCTCGGTAGGTAATAGGTATCAACGCGCATAGACGGTTTATTTACTACCATCAGCGTTTCCTAGCCGCACCGGGTCAGTACGAGTTTTGTTTATTTGGCTTCCATGATTCCTGGAAAGCACCGTCACATTCGTTAAGTATATTGCAAGCAGGCGGTTTCATCGGTTACCATCAGCTTTGCAGCACTTTTCAACCAATCAGATGAAGTTATGAAACGTGCGAACTAATTAAAACCTATTATTTTGTGACGGGGGAATCGCGTGATGTGAGAATTGTGAGATAACCTTATCTTGCTGTCGTTTATGTATCTGGGTGACTTTCAAAAAGCAAAATAATGTTTTACTTACCTCAATAGGTTTTCCAACGTAGGCACTCTTTTGTTTCTCAATGGTAGCACAAGAAAAATAACTCTGTAATCGCCTGTTATAATAAATAATTGAGACAAAGATCTAATTCCCGAAAATTCTAACATCATATTTTGTGTTTCAGGTATCTACTCCCAGAAACACCTGGACACTGCCAAGGTGCAAGTGACACACCCCGTCAAAGTGACTCACGATGGGTCGCTGTTGTCACGCGGCGTAGACCACGCCCACGAACATGGCCACGCGCGAGCCAGGAGGGACTTGCACTATGTTGAACAGGACTTGCCGCATTCCCTGCATTACAACCTCACTGTGGACGGGAGAGACCTTAGGCTGGATTTGCGGTGAGTACTTCCATACTGGTACAGACCATCTGTCCATGCAGCCTACAAATTTAGACCGCAGAAGTTTTCTTGTCAGTCATGATTTTGAGCTATGTTGTTCTGGGCTCATATTGAATGTTTAATTTTCATAGGCAACTATTAGGTTATGTCGGTATGCATAGAAATTCTCTCTGCAGGTCTTGATTTTGTTCTCTGTCTCTGAAGGTCTTTTAATACATCTTCCAGTTGATGCTTTGAAACAAATCATAGAAACTCTATCGTAAGTAACGCTCACATCACGACAGCAGTTATCGGTCACGCTAAACGGTGAAGGCTAAGCCGGTTATAGCACTAGTGATCAATGACCCAAGTTTTACTAAAGTTGAGCTAGGGAGTAATCCTGACTTCAGGACTTCGTATTGACTAAAAGCTGCCGATGAAGTATTTTCAGTTGCAAAGACCTGACTTACGGAATGTACTCGACTCGTCCGGCGTTGGTAGATTATTTTTCATTCAAAGTAAGAGATTTTGTAGGTAAGTAATAAAGCCTTATCTTTTGTTTCTGCTAAATAATATAACATGACCAATTATGAAGTATTACCAGTACCTATTACATACAGTGCCACTGTTGACCTATACATTAGTACAAGAGATAACAAAGACTATAGCGCCGTGCCACGCTTCATTGCGTAACTGTGCGTAATACACAAGCCTGTAATTTGAATACATTTGGACTGAAAGCTAGATATTCATAAACGAAGAATACAAGATTTGAAGCCATAAACGTTGCATAACAATAGAATATCAAAATAGTCTAGACAAGGAGCCCAAGCACGTAATAAATACATAAGTAAACCGAGTAAGGCCAGCCGGCTATCATTATTACAAACTTGTTACAACTGTAACAAAAATCATTTCTTTTATCTGTGCAAGATAAGACTGTGTGTTACGTTGATAAGCTTTGAAGTTCAGGGCTGCAGACGTGAAAGTCAGAGCATTGATCACGGACATTGTAAGCAACATTTTAATGATTGTTGAACGACATTTTAATTTGCGGCGATAACCCAACATTTGTGAATTTTAATTCGCCGACAAAAACACGCTACATTGATAAGCGGCGGTGGCATACGTGCGCTCATGTCTCTGTTGCCGGCTCGACTGACACATACTCGTATGACATAGTTATTTTTTTGCCTATCACGAAGCGACCTTCTTAAATATTTGAACTTGGCTCGACTATCGTGTTTTGGGGCACATCTGTAGCGTTATCACTCGCAAACTATCACGTTATCGTACGTGTGTTTAACTTATCCCGGTGCACTGCACTCAAGAAAGATTATAGGTAGGAAACTGTAAGGTTCGTTTGAGTGGATAATACGTATCTTGTCGTTCCTAACTTTTCCGATAAGCATTTACTCATGGTGATGAATAAATAATAAGTAACCAGTAGTTTTTACTTCCCTATGCTATGTCCTGATCTCCTTTCGTTATTTTATTTACACAATTGCCAAATTTAAAGAGTATAGAACATAGGCAGATATAATTAATTTAAGTTAGAGACCAGCTTCTCAAGATGATATCGTGATATAGGTACTAGGTATACACTTAGTTATGTTTTTATCTAAAAGCATATCAGTTCCTAAGTACATAATATGTTACCGGGAATTATACTTGCTAGGTGAGCTTGTTAGCTTGTGTAGACAACATAAAACCACAAAATATAAAGTGGCAATCTCGTAACCTTGAGACGGTCTGACATCTCCACGAAATATGCACATAAATCTTTGTAAATCTCTCTGTTGTTCCCATTGGGATGCTGTATTAATATCCATTGTCGTCACTGGCTTGTTATAATCACATTTGTGTAATTTTTATGTGCTCGATCGAAGTGGAAAATAGACTCGGTTATTCCATTTGTATTTTTTTTATTATTCATTGCAAAGTAGCGTCGTCGGTACTAATAACACGTCCGTAACATCTTTTATATTGCTTTCATATTTTTTAACCCCCGACCGAAGAACGCAAGTTGTTAAAAGTTTGACGGCGGCGTCGTGTTTCTTAGCCATGTTTGGTAAAAATTGGTGCAACCGTTTTCAAGTTATGGGATTCATCAACTTTAAACACAAGTTTTGAGTAATCTCAGGAATAATTGGTAATCTCAAAGTATGAGTCCACTGAAGTCCATACTCCAAGGTCTGAAGTTGACCAGCAATGATGAAAGGGATCTAAGAAGATTTTCATAAAGAAGTTTTTTAATTTTAGTTAAATTAATTTGTGTAAAACTACATTAACACAGAAAGATATACTTAATAGTACAGGCATAATACGTAGATGACTAAAATAATGTATGAGTACATTATGTATAAAAGATCGAACCGCAGATTAGGACTACAAGCAAATGAAAATACTTATCACGTTGACGGTTCCGTGACCCTTGCGTATTATGAATATTAAAATTGATGGAATAGACCATGGACTAAAATAGCTGTGACAACATGATTAAAAGCATAATTGCTTCAAAATTGACAATAATAGGCAATGTAAATATCGACTACTACACGGGATAGATACAAGATATTAATATCGTACATGATATTGGCGAGGCGCCTAATGACAGCACGCACTACTTACTCGATCTAATAAATTGCACAAGCTATTTCCGGACCGTTTTTCCAGTGAAACTTTCAGACTGATCCATGTCAAAATACGTCGGGTTAAAAAAATAGACCAGCAAAAAAGCAGTAGGTATTCATTAAAAAATAGGCTGATCTGTCGAACACATCTCTCATATTCTGCTGAAAATTAGGAACATTTCCGTAAACCTAATTCTAAAATAATTTTGGCTTGGTTAGACGTCTCTCTATCATATTGTTACTTTTATTGAACCTTCATAGCTTGAAAATGTATTCTAATAATGTCAATAGGTCAAAAATCTGGTTAAAAATATCGCGAGCTAGTAGGAAGTCAGCGGGATAAGGATAAGAAGAGCTATACAGTAGAGCACAATAGAAGATATATTACTGCCCTCTAACCCGCTACTATCGTAGTCACGTTCTCGTAGACTAGAACATGAATGAAATTATGTAACAGTGCATTATATAGCTATTAAATATGAATGATATTATCATGAACTAATAATATCAGACTATCTGATATTTGTGAACAGCTGAAGGACACAGTTTACATTGTTATACCTACTTATGTCGCGTAATGCATCTCATTCCACATTAGGATATATCTGCCGCGCAAATCATAATCACAGTAAGTCGGGTTTTTGGCGGTATTGAGTTAGATACATGTTCGGAATCCTTGAAACGAGATCTACATTTCTGTATACTCAGATTATCGAAATTCGATCTAGAACCTCTTGTTTCAATAAGCATAATCACAGTAAGTCCCGTTTAGAAGAATGATTTACTTGTCATAATTACAGGATGTAGACATACGTTTCAATTTACCATGGATTTTCAATAATTTGAAACTATTTCCCAACCATTTCTGCAGTAACACGTCTTGCCTTTAATATGTTTGGTAAAAGGAATTTTATTTAAAAAAAAATATATAGCATAATGGCAGTAAGCAGACTTACTGTATTTATGCCTTGGGCCACCTAAAAATGATCTGAATAATACATAGCATAATTATAGTACTTACTGTACTTATTATTAGAGCCGTGAATTAATTATTTGCAATTACCTGGCCATGATATTGTCACCGTATAACAACTTACTGTATTTATGCGTAACTTTTGCGTAGTTCTACCTAGAGCAAATGCAATAATTGCTAAAGAAAACTGAATAGCGGGGTGGGGGTGTGCTAAGAAGTAATCAAATCGCTGGCAGTCGGGGAGTAGAACGTGTGCGGTAATAATTATTTGTTTTATTTGTCTCTAAATAAGGTAAAGTCTAACACAAAATTATAAAAAAAAAAAGTTTCAAGTAAAATAAATTTTCAATCATTTACTTTTCAGACTCCGTTAGATATAATCAACGTATATTGGCCTAAATATCGACGCTTTTATTTTTTTACTCTTGCAAACAATTTTAATAGCTATTTAAGATGTAATAAATAAAAAAAGCTAAATCTTTTCTAGAATTTGCAAGCAATAACATGAATTAGAATTGATCAATTTAAGTAACCACAGTAGATTAATAGCCAGTTGACCAGATATATTATCTGGTGCAGACCTGGACGTAAACGTCAGTCAGTACAGAAACGCAACTCTTTGTAGAGCACGCAGTTAGTATTCTACTGTATGGCTTACATTTACGCACACAATACTTTAATTAATAAGTCCCAAACTAAGCAAAGCTTGTAATACGAACTAGATTGCTGATATAATACTTATACATATATTTTTGTAAATACATAGGTACTAATAATACATAGCAACACCCGACACAGAACAAACGTCTATATTTGCCACACAAATGCTTGCTCTCGGTGGTCGGTGCTCTCGGTGGTCCTAGCAGCGCTACCAGGTTCAATTTAAATCAAACTTTGATACATAAATGCACAAAAAATATACTACATAAGCACTCTGTAAAAAATGTACTCTAGAGTGATGACAAAAATTCGTGGCTCTGATCAAAAAGAAAATAATACACTTAGTGTTATCTCTATTTTGTGACATTTTGTTTCATAACCTCAGGATGAGGTAACACCTTAGGTATTAATATGCTTATTGTAAAAAATGTTTTTAATATTTTTTTTTACCCTACTTGACTATTAGATTATAACTTATAAATTATGTATTTTTATAATTCATAAGCTATGTCACTGCTAAGTTTCATCAAAATCCGACCAGTAGTTTTTACGTGAAAGAGAAACAAACATAAATCCACACTCATAAACTTTCAAATTTATGATGTGATTTTTTGATAGTATTTTAATTTTGAATGCAGTAAGTCACTAAGAAAATGAAGTAAATTTTGCACCCTTCCTTAATATTAAGCTTACTCACTTAGCATAAACACAGTAAGTCTCTCTCCCCAATCATATTCACAGTAAGTCACATACTTACTGTATTTATGCATAGTAAACATATTTTTCGAATTATTTTACTCCTAGTCATAATCACATTTTTAAGGTTTATATCAATAAATATTATAGTTAATTTAAAAATAATGTATACAAAAGATAAAGTAAATTTAATCGCACTTGGCAAACAAAAAACATTTTGATAATTCCTCATACATCGGGAGTAGCGGCAAAAAGTATAAAAAAAACTTTGATCGCCGTTTACTCAAAAGTGAAAAATCCGACTTACTGTGATTATGATTTGCGCGGCAGATATGGCCTAACCTTTTTTATGTGCTAAACATTCTTAGTAACGGTTATAAATAATTTTGCGTAAGTAATAAGAGACAGCATCTCTGACTATCTATAATCATCATCATCATTGGCCTTCGCGTCTTTTACAGACGATTACGCTAAAATAAATGAGCACGATTCGCAAATCAATGCTTACATTTTCCAAATCGAGCCAAGTACAGCTTTATCTTGTTAGATATAATGAGTTCCTTATCTGGAAGGAGCAGGCATTCTTAGCCAAACTTATTGCCAATAAATTGGTGAATGACAGGGTGCTGTTAGAATAAACATAAATTAGCATGTTTTATTGTTAGAGGATATCGTGCTCGCTACTCTATAATTATAATGGTTTAGTGTCTAGTTGGAATTTTACGTAGATTAAAGCTTGCTATTTACCAATTTACGAGTAGGTATATGACCAATCGAATTATTACTTAGATCGCTTAGAATTTTACTAAAATAAAAGGCGCAAAGCAGACGCAGTAAAAATAAAAGACGCGAGCGGTTAAATATATTGGACTAACACGCACATAAATGCATCTGAACATAGGTTTCCTAGAAATAACCACACATGAGTTCTATTAGTTTAGGTTAGCAGAGACAGATCAACATATCCTATTTTCGTCGTGAGATCATATTTTATAGTTTATTATATGCTTTCGGTGTGGACGATCAAAGCGATGCTCGGTGTTGCGGAAGTGTGTCGCGTTTTCGCTTGCAATAGTTTCGAGGAAGGCGAGCTATCACTTGCCTCGTGTGGACGCACCGCTACTGAGAAGTGGTCCATGCAATACGCAACTGGTAGCCCTAGTAATGCATTGTATACATATAGGTAAGTATATCTTTTTTATCGTAGTAGGTACCTAATTGCAGATTCTGATTTGTTTGCATTTAAAAATTTATTGAAGTGATCTTATATCATGTAAGTAGGTAAGGTCATCGTTGAACGCATTGACCAAAATGAAGTCAGGTCGTAGTACCAAACCAAAACAACACGGTAAAATTCCGAACCTGAAATAGCCCAGAGATTGTTTCAGAAAAAAATGGCATGACATCAGGCAGTCATCCGACTAAAATTAAGGTGCGTCCGCCTGTGGCCTTGCCGATTTTCTTTTTAAGAGTAGGCTTGTCGGTTCATACATTTTTAATGGTGTGGAACAAAAACTCGACAGTTTGAAAGTTGCAGTATGGTCTTCGTTCAATTCATACATATTTATGCGGCAATTATTGTAATACAATGAACGATGAATATTGCAGGGATTGCGCAACAAGCCCATAGCAGGATCGGCCCGCAGACACTAGGCAGTTCTTACCAAAACCGACAATTAAATAATGAAAACGTTTTTGTCAAGGATATTAAATTATACTGACTTATTATTCCCTATTAATCAAAATAAACGTTTGCAATAAGCGAAGACTGGCCGCCGCTCTCAAGCTTTCAGGCAGAAAAAGTTGCTATAGCTCGAGAAAAAAAAAAAAAAGGGAGGATCTGTAACAGAAAAATAGCTAAAAATATAACAACGAAAGCAAAATTAAATCAATCAGCCTAGCTTTTTTATTACTTTAGAGTACTTGTCGGAAATCGGTTTCCAGAATAGATACGACTCATCGTTTGTAAAATGTTTGGTTAGGAAGGCCAAGGTTGAAGACTGTTCAAGGTTCTAATTGTTTATATTAATTTAGCAATCAAATTAAGCTTCATCAAGCTGGAGTAGATATGACCTAAGTTTCCTGAGATCGCGTAATAAGTAGTAGGTACCTACCTATACCTATACAATTATACATCCCAATATCATCTCTTAGGAATGAAACAAAATTAACCAGTGGAGGTACTTATAGGTAGGTACCCATTTCTGTAACAAATGCTACTGAATGTTTCAAAATTATACCGGTATAAAAACACGCATAAGTATATTTAGGTAACCTCAAATTAGCTAATGGAAAAAGGGACTTTATAATTTGCAATTTATATGCAGTGCCTCACAAATTACCGTTTTGCGTGAGCCGGTGTTCACCAACACTTCTTTACACTTACGAAGTGATAATGGTCTGTAATTTCACTTAGAAGCGAATTATGGCCAGTTTTATCTATAAAAGGTCGTGTTTACTGCTCTTTTTTTACACAAAACCAACTCAAAACGTGTGAGAGCTTCTCTACTATGCCTTGGAATAACCCCTTGGAATACACCAAACATGTTAATCTACATCTTAGTAAATGTAACAAAATGTAATTAAAACTTACTGTAGGTATTTCAAAAGTGTTTTTAAAACACAGTTGTAGAGCCACAAATATTTAGGCTAAACTTTATCCGATAAAAAGCGTGGATCGCGCATTGCCGGTACCTATATAAATACTGAGCCCGTAGTCTGTGCATTTGTTTTACTTTCGACTCGATTATAGCACACGCAAACGCATTCGCGAAGCGAGATATTTTGTTGGGAATTGCATAATTCCAAAATCTTCCGCTAGAGGCGCTTATCCGGGTTTCATACAAAATTTCTCGCTTTGCGAATGCGTGTGCTATAATCGAGTCGAAATTAAAACAAATGCACAGACTACGGGCTCTGGTGTTAGGTACCTACAATTCGAACTGCAATGCAAAGGTCGTGTTTATAAAAAAAAAACGAAGATTCGAAGAGTTTCGGGAACCGCATGTTATCGAGTCAGGCTATCTTCGGTTGGCTACGTTTATTTTTATCGACTGGTAATCAGATATGCCGAGCCCAGAATGCTCTAATGGTCAGTGGATGCTAGTGGTCAGTAAATTGGGGCCGTGGATAATAAATCGCATGGTAAAGTAACATCGCAAGTTTCTTTGCGCGAAGTAACTTGTTAGCTTCAAAATAATTTGCTTAGCAATTTTGTAAACCTATAATTGCTTGAGAGTAATTTGACTAAAATCAATTCAATCTTTATTCAAATCAATGGTAGTCGAGGTAAAGTTGTAGATTCATAGTGTTTGTTTGTTATGAATCGTTATTTGTAAACCCTATACCTACCAACATTTATTTTTGCTGTGACTGTTACTTTGATTTTTATTTCTTTGCTTTGCATTACCCAGTACCAGTAAGTAAAATTCGTGCATTGTAACTTCATATATACCTATAGTATTTTTTTTCTTAGTATTTCAATGGGAATGATTTGATTTTGCCACTTATTTTATAATGTAAAGCTAGTAGGTACACCTACTTTAGGATCATACACCCAAAATTTGCTATTTATTCGAGTTACTGATTTAAGATCTATATAGGTACCTACTCCGCACGTATTGACGATACTCTATCTAAACATTGTCCCAGGCACTACAGTGTCTCGTTAAGTGTAGGCATAGGTTGCCTCCTGACGCTATATAAATCATCTTCAATAGATGTAAAGGCCTATTATTATTATTATTAGGTACCTACTGCCTATATAGCTTACAAGGACCTCGCAAGTTGTTAATAAAATAAAAGTTTTACTCAGCAGGGCGCCAAAACCACAGGACTCCGAGAAATGTATACCTTACTACATAGAGTTGTATGTCGAAGTGCGATACTTGATACCTCCACGAGAGAAAACCTGGAACAATGGCTTTTAATTTGATTGTTTTATTCTTTTTAAACGTACGCAAGTTAACAAGTAAAGTTGTTCGATCTGCCGTGTCGGTTACACTACTTACATTTGAAAGTAAATTGAAAATGTAATTGTGAACACGGACATTTTTGTAATCGACATTCGAAAGGTTATGCTCCAACGGTCTTTTTGATCATGGCGAGCTTCAACATAATAAAATCTAAATCGAAACTTTAATAGCGAAAGCCGCCAACATTATCTAACGCGCAACACTAAAAGGTTTACGCTTAGTATACTTTTCACTGTTTTATACATTATTTGCATGTTAATCGGCCATTATGCTTTTAATCGCGCGGTTATCTTGTTGAGGTCTCACCTTTTATGTTCGTCCAAACATACATAATATAGAGCCATATAAAGCATTCGCACACTAATTGGCGTTAACCAGATCTTATACATGTAGCATCAAATATTTTATAGCCACTTTTAATTTAGTTTGAATTTTTAATTAGTCTCTTGACGTTCATCTACGAATATGTAAGCAAATATTTACATAAAATTATAAAATAATAACAGTGACTGCTATATTAAAAGATAACCATCAATGTTTTCACAGAATCTTCCTTTTCACTTAATATGAAGCAAAATCAAGAGCAATAGTAAAAGTCCCCTTCAATATGATAATATCTAGACCATTCTCCATACACGTCGGAATTAGGAAATCAATGTGAAACCTCGAAGATCATTAGCAGCTATTAATCGGCAATTATGACAGTAGGCATTGGCAGTACGTAACGTAACTGGTCATGTAGTACGAGAGCCAACAGTAGGACACGAGTTTTGACATTTTTTGAAACGACACATAGCACTTTTATTTTAATAGTTTTTCTTGTGTTATTGTGAGTATTGTTGTTTAATTTTGGTGGAATTTTAACCAATAATACTTAGGTCGTAACATAAAGTGTGAGCCATTGGAATAAATGTGTGTAAAGTGGTTTTTCTGAATGTGAAAATTCGTGTTAGGTTTTGAAGAGAAAATCCACCATTTTCTTTTCAAAACAAACGACAGCCGACTTGACAAATTACTTGACTTGACTTAGTCAATTTCTGGTGGGATGACTAATCCTCTACCACTATCCTTGATAGTAATTAAGTATGCTTTAGAAACACTTTTCTAACGAACTGTACCTTCCATTGTTTAAGGTAGAACTGAGAAATTCGTAGCATAGCGGCACTTTTATTTAGGTATTTTAGAATCCGAGCAAAGCGGGACTCGTGCATAGCGGAACTAACCCATTTATTACAATTATATCACTTGACATTGGCAAAATTGTCTGTCGAAATGACGGACACAGGCCATTATTGAAGAGAAGAAGAAGAAGAGAAGAAGAGCCAACAGTAGGTAAAGACTTTACATAGGTACTTACTTACGAATAGTACGGAAATCACACCAGAACTTTACGTTACTTGATGCAAGAATAAACGCAATGTTCAGAAAAGTGATGCGACTTTTCCTTGAATTAAAAAAAACTTGAGGCCAAATCTAGTTTTTCTTGTTTTGTTATCATAGCTTTTTTCAACATGTGCCGTGTGTTCTGTTATCAATTTCCGACTGTCGGCTCTTGTGCTATGAATAAGTACTTATAATTACAACTTGTTGGTCAGTGGTCATAATCATAACTAATCTACTGCAGAGACGGACATTTGTGTCATCATAACATCGTAGACGGCAAGTATCTAGGGCGGCTGTATTTACCTCTGTTAATTGCTGTAATGAGCGATATCTGTGTACTAGCCACTTGGACTGTTTGACCATCGACAGCATCAAGGCTAGGTTCTATTCTAAAAGAGGTCTCTACTTGAACTTTTGCTGTTGAGTGAGCGAAGCAATCTGCAGTGCGCTGTAGAAAAAAAAAAATGACAGGCGGACGAATGGACAAAGTCGCACCATGACATGTAGGTTTCAAAAACCTACGGGATAGATAGGTATACTGAAACATCTTTATCCGATTCCAGACGTAGAGATAACTAAGCTAACTTACGTTTACTACTTGTCAATTTCCGAAGAAATCAAAACTTATTTTATTACTCTTCACATTGCCTGTTTTATAAGAAGGTACCTAGGTAACATTAATATCTCTTTGAAGTGTTTGAAGATAGCATTGTTTAGACAGTTTTTGTAAGTAGACGTACGCAAATCAATATTTCTATACTTCGCATTATTATATGCAGAGGCTAAAGACCAACGCCCGCGTAAAGTAACTAAAATCCAAACGTTCTGAATACACTGGTTGTCTCACTGGCATGGCGTCGTCGCGCCGTTTAGGCTGAGTACTAGATAAATTACTAGCTTAGAAACTAAGTAATGGATACTCACGCAAAGTGCAACGAGATTTAATACGAGGAAGAATAGCTCGAGATTATTAAATACTAAAGCTCTTGTAACAAGAAATTACTACCTAATGAAATTATAAAAAAACTGTACTCGGTACTCTCTGGTTTTCTTACCCGAAAACCAGGAAAAAATGGCAGCTTTTAGGAATCGAAAAATTAAAGTATCAACTAAGTCGCCTCTTTATTACATTCACAGGTCACAGTCCTGAAACTCTGAATGTAATCACTATACAAACCGTAAATACAAATATTAACAGCGTAGAAACTTCTCTACTACTTATTCTCACATACTCGACACTGATTGAATCTTACCCGTAGAGCTCAAATCACTATTTTCTTGTAGTAAACCAATCAAACCTGTATGTATATATTTTATTTTATTTTATGTAACGATTTTAGACTAGACTAAACACTGCAGCGAATTAGAATATTCACGTCAAAGGCTAGCCGTCGCTCACACACAAGAGCATACTAAGTGTACTCGTAGCATACCTAAACTCGTGCCTTGATGTCTCAAAAATCATAGTGCTGTGACATTGAACACGCATTTACTCATGAGCAGGCTTTTTTGGTCTGTATTGTGTACCGAATTGTGGCCGAATTTGTTGCAATCACATGTAAAAAATAACTATAAATAAATTACTCAAAAATCCTTAAACTTTCCAGTCCACAGCAGGCGGCCATGCACCTAAATGCCTGACTACTATGTAGAGATAAAAATACCACAAAGGTCTATACTAAGGTCTTCTTGATTCTTTAGAAGTCAAAGTCGGCAGTAATCGTCACTGTCAACACCATTTTGAGAAGCAATTATAAATTGTAGAATTCCGCAGTAGTTGCTCGGTCTGTAATAAATCTTGAATTCTCCCAGTCGTCGTGAAATCTACTTTTTATGGTTTAAACGGTCGTCGGTCGTGGATTTCTTGGCCGATATATGTGTATAAGCCGCAGCTTTATTGCAGTCAAATAACATTGATCAATAGGTTTCTCGACGGCCATTTAGCAAATGAGGTGTGTGTATTTCGCAAATGTTTTAAAAAGCAAAGAAGATTTTTTTGTGGCACACGCAAGTATTTTATTATTAGTTGATCTTGTGACAAAGAATTTACAGCAAATATCGTTTACGCATCCAGGCTAATAAGAAAACTTTAAAAAAAATTACTGCTGCAAACTAGAAGAAACGAAAAGAACTTGCTTTGATTCGATTTTTGAATATTTGAAAGTATTGTGCACATTCAAATTGCAATCTGTAGTATAGACTCAGGTGTGAAACAATCCCTCATTATAGGTATTTGCGAGCCTTTGGTCCGAGAATTCCAGCAATGCTTATTATGTTCTTGAAGATAAGTATCTTGAAAAAAGATATTGCTGATTAAACGCGTAGCTAAAAGGTCCTTGTTTGTATAAAACATAAAATGTAATCGTAAATCAAAAGTTTTTAAATACCTTTCTGTATAAGACCAAAACATTCCAGTAATCGCAGTATTTTTATAAATTTTATAGTTCTGTTTTGTATTGTTGTAGTTTTTGTGTAATTGTGAACAACACCGACTTTTTATTTTTTTGTGAAAAACCTAAAGCAGTTTTTTTATTGTTACAGGCCATCAGTAGTATTCATCACACCAGGTATGGTGATAGAGCGACACAGAGCGAGCGGACGCACCAGATCAAAACCGAGGCCTGACGCGACTTCCTGCCATTACACCGGCTCTGTCCGGGGACAGCCAGGGTCTGTCGTGGCCCTCTCTGCTTGCGATGGACTTGTGAGTATATTTATACTTTATAAGAAATACGAGGAAATTGTCGCGACCTACTCAATAATATGAGTAGTTTCATTATGCTCCAACGGTAGGTACTTGTTCCAAACATGGTCGCATTTCAAATTTTTATCCTCTTCCATCAATTCACATTTTGGGTTTACCAATTATTTGCCTAGGCATGTTTTTACGAGGATCCATTCATTTTTCCTGCTATTAAAAACAGGTTTAACAAACACAGAATGTCATCAATAAAACTTTACAATTCCTCAAATTTCAAGAAGACCACCTCTCGGGCAACTATTTCGGTTAATAAAAAATAAGTATGGAATGCTTCGTCGAAACGTGGAAACCGCAGGCAGTTAAAATTAATGCTCCGATGGTTATCCTCCATGGTTTCCTAACACTTTATATGACCACTTCATGCAAATTAAATTAAAAAAACTACTAATATAATTAATCACAAAGAGAAAACCAAACTTTTTTTTATGTCTACCATTGTAGATCGTTAATCTTATTGTCAGTTATAAATAAACGAGTAGCAAGATAAATCCCATAGATTGCACACACAAGGCCGTAAGATAAAATATAATAGGCACAAAACGCTGATGAGTTGCAGGCACCCATGGAACCTGCTAATCCAAACTTTAAACATGACTCATACAACACAGAGGCGTTCACAAAAGCTTTCAATCTACTCAAGTCCAGGTGCATTTAAACCGGCCATAAACAAACGCTGATGTTTAAAGCAAATGTTGATATTGGTAAACTTTCAAATGAAAGCAATAGATTTGCGAAGTCGCCTTTCAAGATACCAGATGAGATGGCACTATGTAGAGAAACTTTTTAACTCACGGGAACATTTTTTGTAAAACCTGTACCGAGTTAATTGATTTTTGATGATAACCACGCCCGTAATAATTTAAATAATTTAATTTGCAAACTTGTATTTATTTCTCTAATAGTAAGCGACCGCGCCTCTCTGATGTAAGTATAAAGTTTTTCTATACATAATTTTGTAATGTGATGATGAATGTTCGGTTGAAACGAGTATGTTCCTGCTCCCGAGGTATCCTATCGCATCGGGAGAATGTTTGCATGTTTTGTCAACATTTGTTTTGGGTCTGGGTACCTACCATGGTACATAGGTGTACCATTGCGGTGTGAAGACTTTGATGGTTGACTCTGATATACCTATCGGTATTTGTACCTTCATAGTGGATGGTGGAAATATCGTCTGTCGTAGGCGCTATATCAAATATCTATGTGATTTCTTTCACACGTTTGAATTTCTTTTTAATTTTAGTTTGCGATATAGTGGCGATACCTGAGCCCTGAGTCTATCTCGGTGTTGTGTTTTCTTGCTATTTTTGGCATTCGGAAACGGATTCGCAAAGTGAAAAATTTTGTAGCAGGAGATTTGGGAACTGTTTCTGCGAGTCTATCTGACGTCTATAGTCTATCTGACGTCTATAGACTCGCAGAAACAGTTCCCAAATCTCCTGCTAGAGGCGCTTATCCGGTTTTCATACAAAATTTTTCACTTTGCGAATCCGTTTCCGAATGCCAAAAATAGCAAGAAAACACAACACCGAGATAGACTCAGGGCTCAGGGCTCTGACCATGATAACCGGCAGGTGCTTATTGCAAATATTAACATAGACCTAATTCAAAAAAGGTCAATGAAAGTGGGCTTTCATTTAGGCACGTTTACATTAAATATTTTTTGTTTGACTCTAAGTACTAATTTGCTGTGAGCACAGTGGCACAGAATAGACATAATAATTAGTGGATGTTTGGATCTTTGAAAATGGTAAATCTACTCTTATCAAATAAACTAGAACTAGAAATTAAACAATGAAAAACAGTGATATTTATAAATAATACCTACGTTGTTTATAAAATCCTCTAACTTCATTTAAAATGTCACATTGAATTATTTTGCATATATTTAATAACGCATATTGTTAACTCATGCATATTATACAATTGTATTATGCAAAATCTTCAAGTTTATATTTTTTTGCTTGCGGTAGTAGAGAAAAGTTTTAAGATTCGATCTGAAATAACTTAAATAAAAACTACTATAAAAACAATCTAATTACGCTTGAGTACCAACATGCGTAGGCGTCGTCGTATAGATTATTTCGACACGCAACTGTGATAAAAATTAAATTATAGGGTTTTGCAAATGAACCTACGAGTACGTTCAAACAAAGTAAAATTACTAGCTGAAATTATATAAAGGTAGATAAATGATATACGAAAAAAAACAATCACAATAATACAACAAATGCTTGACGAGGCACGACAACAAAATTTATGGTTTTAAATCAACTAACATAATGATTTAAACGAATTATTTATAATTATTCTAACTAAATACAATATTTTGCAGCCAGCAATTTTTTTATTAAGAAACCTTGAAGCCCCCATTACAAGCACTTATAAGGACGTGTTTACACACGTCCATCTATAATAATGGCTTTACGTTGTTATTTTTAATACGATGTCTATTTTTAGGTAAAGTTATAATTTCAATAGTAGTTAATCTTTTTAATTAATCTGACTAAGGATAGGTACCAGTAGGTACCAGTAAATTGCATTTTTTTAGATTGCTTATCATTTTTGAGTTAGTATTGTAATGAAAAAGGGGTATAGTATAACTAGTCATATTTAATTATGTATAAGCTAATATAGGTATTTACTTAGAAGCTATCATAAATCATAGAACTTCAAGATTTTTGGTGATATTAGTTTTCAATTTAAAATGCACAGTCAAAAATGTTGAGTTGGGATGAAGGGTTAATCGAAAAATGATTGGCAGTTTATGAGATTAAAGGGTAAAAAACTTAAAATATCCTTTGAAACTTTGTTTTGTATTTATTTCGTTTCCGTTAAATTATATTATTATTTTTAAGAAAAAATAGTAGGTAGATTAGTTAAAAAACGAGCATTACGAATTGGTTTAGGTAGGAGTACCACCCAAATTAGCATTTTGTCGTGTGCGATTAGTAAGTTTCATCAAACCGAAAAAAAATAGCAATGATTAAAAAACATGATTGGAAGCTTTACTCTTCTTTACCTAAATCCCAAAAGTAGTCGAAAAATATTGAGAACTCTTTTACAGATATAAACATACCTACTATCTTCTGAAACCCCTGTTACTTATTTTATCTTTCAAATACTAGAAAAATGACGAAGTGGTAAAAGTACACACACAAAGTTAGGCACCTACCTAAATGAAGATCGAAAAGCTCAACAACGATGCGATGGTCATATTTTGACGATTTCGACCATCCATTGGATTGACATTACGTTTCTTCAATCAATTCAATCACGAGTAAGTTCTAAAGTAAATACGTTAGGAAACACTTCTCAGTTCAAACTCAGTTTATGAAGACATCAATGGCACCGACACTCAGCTACACTCAGCTACCACTTCAGCTTGGACATCTCAAGAGTTCGAGTGGGTACATCCGTGTAACGTTCACTTTCTAAGCTCAATCGTAAAATACTAATGAAATTGAAAGCGGTATTTGTTTTGCTATAAAAACGTGATAAGTCTGATAGTTCGGTTGTAAAATTATGTGACCGAGTGTCTACTTCTGTTGCTGGCAATAGAGATTGGTACTAAAACTAAAAGCGAGTGCGTAGATTATCTAAAAGGTATTTAAAAGTAGCTTCTGTTTCTGATACTTTTACTACAACTAGTGATGTTATAAACGAAACAAGCTAGTTGTTTGCTACCAGAGTGCTACGCTACGCTTAAGAATCCATACAAAAGACATAAACTCGCTACTGTCCGCACGATTTTGCTAGAAAACATTCCCCAAAAATTCTAATTACCTACAATCGCCATACAATAATTTCATGCTTGTTATATTGTACGTACTTTAAAAGTTTCTGCACCCAATGCGCTATATCATTAATCAATTAAATAGGTCTGCAATGTTGCTGTCTCAGTGGCCTTCATCACACAAGGCCGGCGACACACAGGCTAGCCGGCCAGTCGATGTACTGCCTCGTTATAACTAAACACAGTGAACACCCACTTGTGGATCAATGAACGCTACATTCTGATAGAGGCGAAACATCACACGACTACTATCAGATGTACTCGTACCTAGTAGGCATTATTGCCTCTATTGCAGAAAGTCTTCTTCTTCTTCTCTTAATTAATGGCCTTTGTGGGTCATTTCGACAGAAAATAGCTACTGCACCAGTATTTTGATACTTCTAAAAATTTACAGACATTTTGACAGATGCTTTATTCCCCAAACCAGGGTTGGGTCAGTAGATGACAATATTAAAAAACTGCAACCATTATGTACGATAACAAAAAATAAAAAATATTCATCTACCTATAACAAAAGTTTTTTTTTTTTTGCGAAAACTACACGGTACTTTTATAACACTAGGTACTTTGAGATACGACTCAAGTCTATGCTGTGCGTATTGTAAAATATAAAATGATCATTGCAATTAATATTCCATATTACAAACTATTGAAACACTCGTTACAACTAGCAAAAAATACGTTCCTACAAGTTTTTCATCGAATGAACACTGTTTCAGTCAGCATAAATATATAATTGTATTTAAATCAAGTATTAAATTGTAATTGAATAGATACAGACGCGAGGCAGCAAAAACTAATTGTATCTACCAATCTGTATGTTTTTACAAACCTGTTTTTACCAATGTCGGCGGTTACTTACTATTTTGTATGTAAATCAATATTTAATAGACAAAAATTAAGTGTAGATACCTTGGGTACAACATTCTTACAATACCTATAGGCACTTTTTTTCCTTTTCAAAGGAAATAGCCTCATTCATGGTAGGGGTGTCACTTATCATTTCATCAAATAATAACTTGCTTATTATTGTGCAATAAGTTATGCGGTCAGTGAATTGATCAAGATATCTGTTTAAATAGAGTAGTTTCCATTAAATTTCTCGCAAGCCGCCTTTGGTTCGTTATCAATCAATTTATCTAGCCTAGACACAGAATTTACAGTAGTTTCTATTGCGAATCTCAAGAATGTTACCACGACTTACGAGCTGAGCGGATTTGCTGTCTATTCTACAACTGGTTCCTAATCCTCAATGGATGACACATTCAGTACTTAATAAATGATGACAAAATATTCGCAACAGATTTTTTATGCTTCTCAATTATATATTAATCTATTCTAAGCCTATTTTATGAATTAAGAGCGTTACAATAGCTGAAGCCATACCATTTTTATACAAGCAATCTTACTTAATCAAAGCGAGCAATATTTACTCTCTAAACAGTGCCTGTCTAGTAATACCGATCCAACCAAACATTGCGTAACAGCATAAAAGTTTCATCTCAATAAAACAGATATGCAATCTTACCACTACAGCAAGCAGCTATAAAGTTTTTTACCATTTCATTTTAATTTCAAGGTCGAAATTGGCAAGCATATAAAATTCAGTGCTAAATCTAACGCGCGTATCGATTGAAGTTTGACAGTGATATAGTATCCGACCAATTAGCCGTGCCGAATCGACAGGAAATCCATCTCAATGTCCACACTAACAAGACCATTATATACATTTGCCATATCAAGGAACTGTTTGACGAGCATTGATATCAATGAACAACCTTACCTACTCTATAAAACTAAATATCATTCGTACATGTCGTAAGTACCATTTAAAAACAACTTAACAAAATATTTTTCTTTTAACCCAGGCGGGACATTTGCGGACTGAGAACGGCGAGTATTGGATCGAACCGTCCAACCAACTTTCAACAGACAGTTCAGAAGGAAGACCACACATCATTTTCAGAAGGTCAGCTGTCGACAAAGTAGAAGCTTTTCATAGAGAAAAGAGAGCAGTACAAAATAAAAATAATAGCAATCAAAACAATAGAAATAATGGTTATCAAAACAACAATAGAAATCAGAATTCTAGACGTAATGCGGATAACCGAAGAAGTAGATTAGATATTGACAGAAAGAGACGAGAATTTTTAGAAAGACGACGAAAGCGATTGGAGGCTATGAGAAATAATCCAGTCGAATATAGAAGACAGCAGGCGACACTTCGAATGGAAGAAAGGAGACATCCGATATCGAAAAGTAATTCAGATGAAGCCAGTAAATCCTTAGAACAAGCTATAGAAAAGAGGAATCGACAGAGAATTGCTGATAAAGAGACTGAACAGAGAATGCGACGAATTCGTAACAGACGACCGAGGAAGCGTAGAAACTGCGCTACGAAACAACCGCCTTACCAATGGAAAGCTCAGAACCTAGCCGAGCAGAAAAATTATAGGAATCATGTGGTAAGCTTTAAAATAAGTAGGCATGTTACGAGATAATATTGTATTAGTACCTCATAGTAGGATTGGATAAAACTAAGTTGTTTTCAGAATAATCGTCAGCACTCTCACCACAACCGTCTGAACGAGCAATCCCAGTTCGAAGGAGCGAAGCGCTCAACACGATCCGTCAGCAAACCGAGACACGTTGAGGTCCTGTTGGTAGCCGATAAGTCTATGACTGATTTCCACAATCAAGGCAACTTGGAAACGTATTTGCTTACAATTATGAACATGGTAAGTAAAGAAACAAACACTATTGACACACTCTTTCTTGTTGTCTTTCCTGTCGTAACGCTTATCTATCAATTTGTTTAGGTATCGTCGTTGTACATGGATCCGTCGATTGGCAATTACATCAAAGTGGTGGTCGTGAAGATCATCCTTGTTGAAGAGATCGACGCAGCAAAAGGTCTTCAGGTGTCAACCAATGCTGATTCAACGCTTGCGTCGTTCTGCAGATGGCAGCAAGGCTTAAACCCTGGCGACGATAAGAATCCTCACCACCACGACGTCGCTATTCTGGTCACCAGGAAGGACATTTGCAGTCAACATAATAGCCCTTGCAGGTATGAATGAAGACATCTTTTGGTTTAAGACTGTTTTAGATCAGGTCAGAATGTTTTTAGACAATTTGCGTTTTGAATGTGCGTGCATTCAAAAAACATGTCTTAGATACCTAATAACCTAATATAATAATATGGCGTGAAGTGCAGCTAGAGAATACCAAATCAAGTTTATAGTTCGGAGAAACAACAGTGTAGAGATGTAACAGAATTCCCATGAAATTAACTCAAAATCGATTGAGATTTAGGTCAATACCCGACAACGTAACACGATCTTTGCGATCAGTCACACCACATCTCTGCCAAATATTAAAACTCCACAAAATATTAGAGTTCTTTTTTTTCTTAGCTATTCAAGACAAGGTCAATGGCAGGGATGCAGGCGTCTGTTAGCGAAGAAAACAGAGACGTGATGAGTAACCGAATTCGAAATAGAACACTTTTAAAATTGATCGTCGACACCTGAGGATGGTTGTGTTGGCAACCCTAATCGTTTCGCAGACGTTTACGTTCGTTTACGTCATTAGCTAATGCTGAGACTGACACGTCGGACACGAGTTTTGACATTTTTTGAAACGACACATAGCACTTTTATTTTAATAGTTTTTCTTGTGTTATTGTGAGTATTGTTGTTTAATTTTGGTGGAATTTTAACCAATAATACTTAGGTCGTAACATAAAGTGTGGGCCATTGGAATAAATGTGTGTAAAGTGGTTTTTCGGAATGTGAAAATTCGTGTTAGGTTTTGGAGAGAAAATCCACCATTTTCTTTTCAAAACAAACGACAGCCGACTTGACAACTGACTTGACTTGACTTATTTATTACAATTTTAACACTTGACATTGGCAAAATTGTCTGTCGAAATGACGGACACAGGCCATTATTGAAGAGAAGAAGAAGACTGACACGTCAGCCAAGGAAAAAATCGGTACAACATCGTACCTACGATACTTATTTGAACTTGTGAGTAAGGAAAGGGTACAGATATCTAAATATTTGTTGATTGAAAATATACAAACACTGTCACCGGCCTATACGACTGCATAAACGCTTTATATTTTAGGTATTTATGTTGAAATCTTTGTTTAGTCTGTGATGATATTTAGTTAGCTGTTTGCTTAGTCGATGATCTGTAGAACTCGGCACTTTAATCGGCCTACCGAGGCACCGTGATGTCTCACGCAACCCGAACCTAAAGTAAATAAATTGCTTACTTAAACCATACAATCTTTAGGTGTACTAAGAGCGGTGCTATTAATAGGCAGGTTTATACTAACAGACAAAATACTGCAGAACGATAAACAATAAAAAAATTATATGCCTTTATTTTGTGAAGGATTTAGTCAATTATAAAATTGGGTTTATTAAAAGGCGCATAACATTTAGTATGTAGTATTGATCGCTTTTTAATTGATCGCTCAATGAACTCAATGCTGAGAACTGTCGGATGGAACAAAAAAGGCGTTAAAGCGACATTAAAAGATTCATTTATCACTTCAACAATAATTTTTGTTAATAAATATGATTTCCCAACGACCTCACGAGTGTGGTTGAACGAATCGCTGTTATCATCATTTTTTTGCGTGTATTTGCAGATCGCTAACGGCGATGTCCGTGCGGTCACTTCAAATGGACCGACATTAAGGCCAAGGATGTTGGGTGTGCACAAATTGGACATTCATTATTTTAACAAAAGCCTATAGCCATATAGCGTTATATAATTATTACAAGTAAATTTTTTTGGACATGTGAAGTTTTTGTCTCTTGCACAACCGTGTCAAGCAGACTCTACAAGGCGTTGATCAGATGAAACCACCATCGCTTGAGCCAGTAAGATGTTATTAAAACGTATAGGTACTCTTTATACGCTATAAATGAATTCTTCTATTCCTTAGGTTTAAAACAGCGAGCATCTCTAAAGCTTATAATCATAATTTTAGAAATTTAGTTTAGTGAGGTAGCATCAATGTTTAAAAATCTTTCATTCAGTTAATCGGCGATGCGTTAATCCCGACTGCAGTGAACCACATATATTTTAGTTTCAACAAACATAGACTACTGAGTATAAGCAGACTGCGGCTTACGCAACTTCTTACCAGGTTACCAGACTATTTGGGATTTCAATATTTTCACACTAATTGCAACACTATTTGGGCAGATAGCCTTCTTCTCCAGATTTATATAACTTGTGCTAATCTGAATAAGTATATTAGATGACTACGGCCTATATCAACAACGTCAGAAAGCAATCGAAATATTGAATGAGTTGCCAAAATCAACTACGTTGTGTTTTATATCTCGTCTCGTCCGGGCAAATATACATAGTACTTTCAGAACAAATGCATAGATCCGTCATAGATACATCAGTTAGGTATATATTACTTATTATTGTTGTATTTTTTATCGGGTACGTCAAATTCTTATATGGAGTTAGTGACCCACTTAGAAATAAAGTCAAATGAAGTGTTTTCTCTAAATAGGACTTTATCAACCTATATATGTATAGATATTTGTCCACTGCTGGACGCAGTCTCTCCCAAAGACGCGCTATTGAGCCCGGTCTTCGGTTCTACTCGTCTAGTATTTCCCAGCTACATTTACAGATCGTCGCCCCGCTAAAGGACTTGCATTTGGTCTATCATTTACTATCAATGTTCCCTGTCAATTTAGTTATTTATACATGCTTCAAATGGTTATTCGTTTTTGAATCAAAGAATGTATCGATTCCGTCTGGATGCCGTGCGAAAAACGCGTTCGATAAGCTGCCTGTTACTCAGCACCTCAGGAACGGTTAAAAACAAGTGCGTAATGAATGCAATGAGGAAGGCTGCATTCGGTAAACGGTACAAACGAGTAGTCGAATGTTCTCGGAAGGCGGCAATCAAAAGACAATGAACGCGTATGTAACGGTGCCGGGCCCGCCTGCAGGCAAGTCCCGAATCGCATGCATTATGCATCGAAACGCATAAAAATTGCAATCATCAGTATAAACGCCTATGATACCGCACAAAGATAACTTTGCAGTAATAAGTTCCGCGTATTACGGTCACTTTTGTCCCAATTTTTTATGAAAATAATGATTTATGATAATGTTACGTATAATCAAAGGTATTTATTTATATGGTTCCCCTATTGATCTTATACCTTAGCCCATTATCACTGAATAAACATAGGATTTAGTAAAGCATACAGACGAGGTAAAGCTCTAATCATAATATTTTATGACGAAATATTTCACGATCAACATCATTAAGCACGTTTTCCGTCAATAGTCAAGTATTTATTTTTAGTTTCTAATACTCTACTTCACTAAGGCTATCCTTATTTGTACGAAGTCTGATAGGTATAGGTTTATTTTGTAGAATGCGGTGAACAAACAATGCGTTATCAACTCTTGTTGCAAGTTTGCAGTTCTTGGTAGCTATTGGATAAAAGGGTATTAAGCGTGTCAGTTGGCAGTTGTTTCGTTGGCGACGCGCAGTCTCCGATGTCCGACGGCTCTGTCTTGTCTTATCTCTTCCGTGCATCGAGGCATGCGCTAATCTCAAGCATGCAGACTTCACACACGTCACGTGGGTTATTCACGATTAGAATTGGAATAAAACTATCAATGACGGCCTTTGCAGTCAGAGTAAAGTTGTAGTCGTTAGCTGAAACTGTAGTCTGAGTTTTGTTGATTTGCGAAAAGTGATTTGCAAATTCTGTAGGAAGAAAAGTATTTTTCGTTTCACCATACGATTTTTGTCCATACAAAAAGCTACTTACTTTTAGAAAATTAACAAAATAAACTTATACGGGCTCTGTCCTAGTGATGACGCGAAATGAAAATTATGATATATTGAATAAACGGTTGTAAGAAGCTGCTGAGTCCACTCTGGCGCGACACCTTAGCTTACGAAATAGCATTTATTTAAAAAAACCTTTGTGGAACATGTAGAATGCATGAATGGGTTACATAACCCAATCGGTATCTTCACTGACAAGGTATGGGGTGTCACGCACGGTTGTCCCAATTCCACGCAATTATCACCAAAATCGGTACGTAGAGTAAATGTTTAAAATTTTTATCTGTATTCAGAAAGGGGCTCTCTCTCTCTGCTGTTTGAACACACCGCCAGACATTGAAGATTTTCAAGAAGTTCAAGCTACCAGAACTTTATAACTTTAAGTTTTAATTTGGATTTTTGAATTGCCATTCTATTAGGTACCTACCTAGTAACCTATAAAATGTCTAGAGAATTGATAAAAAATAACAAGGTATTTTGAAAACGCTTTACCATGGCATTTAAAAGATTTTTTAATTCATTAAAAAATATTTCTAATTTAGTATTCGATCGGTAATAAAATGTGCCGAATCACACTTTTGAAATGGACAAATAAATGTTTAAAAAAATATCTTCTGCCATACAGTACTGCATACAAAAGACATCAACGCGTTCCTTAGGCCTTGTTGTGTGTGTGTATTCTAAATCAAAACCGTGGGTGGGTCTTTGTCATTATTACCATGATCAAATAAGATAAAATATTGAAACATGTAAAAACTTCATTTACAGTTTTGTTTGGCTATGATGCGTAATAGAAGGCTTGAAAGAATGATAAACGTCTAAAGCCAAGGAAATATTCATGGTTTCGTTCCTGCAAGCCCAGAAAATGTGCAATCTCTTGTCATTGTAAATCTGTCATTATCACTTGCATAGCAACAAAAAGAGATGATAACAGATTTCGCAGCCATTTTAGCTAGCGTAGCTTTAGAAGCCCAATATGTATAAGACCATAGGATTCAGACTATTTTGTCAACCCCTGTTCATTTAATTGAAGATAGATTTTACTATTAAAATACAAAACTTTCATTAGGATATTAACCAGTGTTAATAAAACTCCGTAAAATTCTTGTTACTCGTGGTTTAAATCCTCAAGCATGTACAAATGTCGCATAAATCGATTGCAAAATTTATCAACTCGCATAAACCCGATGTCAACCAAGATAAAGTTAATGCGCAATAAATACCGAGTTGAATGGGTTCAGTGCGTATGAGTTTATTCAATTTATTAGCTAGGAGTTTATACCGTAGAGCTTTTCATCGCCTTCCGCGTGCGGTGCGGCCACAGTTGCAAACTATAAACAGTGATTCATCTGCTTACATTTTGAAACTCACACGAGCACAGGTTTCGTAAAGACACATTGTCGTTTACGAACCGTAACTAACCAAGTAGAGATGGCAATGTGACACAGGAAAAAAATTTATACACAAATTATTACTCTACGTATACATTGCAGTTCTGTATTTTGTTCACTGTATTAATATTAGTAGGGAATATATAGTTTTCTTCGGCTTTCGTGTGGCGTACTATTATTTGTTCTGCATTGCCCTGTGACTCAGCACGGTATTATTAGAGAACTATTTCCCAGCTAACTCACCGCATAGTACAGAGAAATTACAACTATTACCTTGATTTGTTTTAGTAAATATTTGTAATGTTGAATTTAAAAATCAGAAACGAAAAACAAGTGGTCGGAATTTATAAACATTGATTGGTATGTAAATGGGAGAAGAAAAATTAGAACATTCATGATTTAGTTATTGCGAACAGAAGTTTATATTTTAAGTTCCACTAGAACTATCACCGATTAGGTAGTCCAATAATACCTGTTTCACCATCCCTGTTTTCTCTGAGAAGCGCTATCCGTCCTATAAAATATTTTTTTCTTTGTTTTTGGCCTAGTCGAAAGTAGAAAAGACGCATTTTTATATGATAGAGTAATCATAAGATGGTAAAAAATACGTATAACGTGAGTCTCAGTACGCAATGTACCTATGTAGTTAGAAAAGTAAAATGATTCGTTAAGATTTCACACTAACGCGCTAATGCTTCTGTGAAATTGCTTCTGATGTTAATTATTTAATACGTAGGTACACGTATGCTTAAACCTTCGAGCATTGCTTAAACCAATTTTAATAAGAAATAAATCATGGCAATTCTTTTTTAGAACGATACAGGTATCAATACTAACGTGTACGGAAACGGATAAACAAAAACGTTATTGTGTTTTGACCTCTACCGATTTGTTTTTTATTAAAGAAGCAGTAGAATTACATCCGACATACTAATGGTGCGCCATAAAAAATTTACAACACTAAAAACTGCAATTTGTAATAAATCAGCTGCAGAATTTAATAAAATCTAGCGTTCAATATAAACATAAAAGCTGCACAATTTTTTGATATATTCAATTTAAACTCTAACCCTAATTTATACGCTTGCGGAATTTTGATGTTATGAATCAGTAAGCTGAAATTATAGTCGTGCTGTAATTGATTTTGTTTTTCACAGAAATTAGGATGTTCTGATTCAGGTTTGATTATACGGGTGGAGATTCAATCAATGTGTTTAGAAAATTGTGTTTTTATTCTAAGGATGATTACAGCACGTTGTAGGAAGGTATTCTGGTATGCGATAAAATAAATAGGTTTTTATAGATATAACATTCGCACTTTCGACAGGAACTGCTTGAATCGACTATGTTTGAAAAAAGAGCTCTACATTTGCGCGACAAGAACTCCTGTCTTATAAAGACAAGGAACGAGTATAATCACGTCTATAATCAGCCATCTATTAGTAGGTACCTGTAACTACCAGCTCTCTATAAAACTTGCTAATTGATGTGTGCAAACATGTTATAGCATAGACCACTCGGAAAGTTATAGAAGCGAATCAGCTTTATTGCTTCGTATCGTAACTCCAAGAACGTTTGTTGTCACAATAGACGCGTCATGAAGACTAGCTCATTTTGCTACCACGTGGTCAGAGAGTATACAAACGAGTTACGTTTCTATTCGCTAGTATTAACTATTAACTGGCTTTATAAATACACTCGTTCCCGTGTGACAAATACCTAATTACATGCGTATTATACCTATCTGAGCAATGGCTGACTAATTAGAATTACGCATGTTTTGCCCGTGATTAAAATGTTGTTACAAGCTTTTATTAAGTACCTTCAGATTGATATTTATTTTGATGTTGCTTGGCAAGAATTTAATGTAGCTCTAGAAAGCTTCTATTGAAAGATCGGGAGTTCTTCAATGGATCCGATATAAAATTTACGGTCGAACTAAGACTAGAACTACTTACTTGTAATGTGGCGTTCCCGACTGCTATAGGTACAAATAGACATCTGACTGCGTTTATCGATAGCTTTCAGTATTTTATTGAGTTGCTACGCGGGGTTAGTTGTACCTATAACTCTAAAAACAAAAGCTTTAGAGCTTTTTGAGTGCTAATATTTTTTTTTCTCTTTACATTAATTACTTACCATGTAACAAGTACCTACACTTTTTACTCACGGTAGTCGCACTTGGTTGTACGCAACGCACAACGGTCCGGCCGTAATAGAAAATAGTTTTATCCGGTCAAAGGAGTCCAGATGACAATGCCCATTGGTAGGTAGGTATATCAAACCTGCATAGTATCAGCTAGTTACAACCAGTTCTTGAATTGTTTCAGTACGCTTGGCGTAGCGCACGTCGCTGGCATGTGCAAGCCGGACCGCAGCTGCTCCGTCAATGAGGACAACGGCATCATGTTGGCTCACACCATCACGCACGAGTTGGGACACAAGTTAGTATTTTCATTTATCTACTGGGACATTTGAGGGTAGATGGCAAAGAATAAATTCCTACACTTGTTTCGTGCTTTCATATCAGACAGTATTGTTATTAAAAAAAGTAAGTAAATAAATATGCTGGTGAATTAATGAATGAATGAATGAAAATGCTTTATTGTACGTAAGTACACCTTATAACTAATACGCGAGACAGATTTATTAGAGTGAATTTAACCTTTGTGCATAATAGTGCATGGTAAACATCCGTATCTCTAGAAACTCAATATTCTCGGTATCCACAGAGTATTCCCGGTATAACCTACACAAAACTGTGTTTTGTATCTACAAAACGGTAGCGCGTTCGAATCGGATCTATTACTGTTTTCCTCAATAAATACGTTCACACAGAGGCCTGAAATCTCCATTACGGCGAACGGCGACGTCTTACTAATAGTAATAGCCTTCTATAAAATATAGATAGGTATACGTAGTAAGAAGTACCTAGGTACTTAGATTTTGGATGAAAACTATATTGAAAACTCCTTATTTACCTTGTAGTAATATGATATTTTTTCATGGTATCGTTTCGATGGCTATATGCCAATAAAGCGTAAAGATTACCAATGATTTATTGTTATGGTGCAGCACTTCAGCCTGTAGGCATATGTTTTTTTGCAAAATACTTCTTCGCCGGCTGACTAATCCACTTACATAATTATGTCATTGAACCATAAACATATGATACCCGAGTGGATAAAATTACGAGTGTAATTAAATGCTTTGAAACACAAATCTTGATGCCTTTGTTAATTTACTACAAGCGGTAAAGTTTTATATGGAATCATAAACTATTTGATGATGGATTAGATAACGGAAAATGATTTACACAAAATAGAAGATTTCCTAACCAACATAATCTCATCGACTTCAGCTAAGTACATCACAAAATCAATGTTCAAAGAGTGTAAAATACAATGGACTACAGAAATTCATATCGTTCTTATGCCAACACAAAATGGTAAATTTTACCAAGATTATTGTGTTATTTTATTAAGTCTTCTCAAGTCAAGATGGTCGGTAGAGCACATCTTCAGCGTATAAATTTGTAATATATTTCAAAGTGTTATTACCCAACGCGCTGTGATGCAAGTATTGATCTCAGATTAAATAGGTTATTTAAACATTGCAACACGTTCATTAGACTAACACGATCCCATCACCAGTTCACAGTTTATGCGAGGCACGGGTATTGCGGTGGTCGTTGGACACTATAAAATGATCAGTAGCTCCGCTCCGGTAGCTCAAGCAAAACCATTTCATCAAAGAAACCGCGATATGTGTGCAAAGATTTCAGCGAATGTAAACATTGACTGATTATAAAATTCGACCTTAGGTGACCTACCGAATCCCACGCGAATTATCTCGCTTCAATTTGACTTATCAGTAGGCCTATTGCAAACATGAGGCCTACCGATTATACATCGTTTTTACTAGCTAAATGCGCAAAGCTACGAATTTTAAGACACAACTATTTTATGTGTACATAAGCAGGTTAGGTACTATTGTTTGTATTATTTTGGTAATAGGTGCTAGTTTTATTTGGCAACGGTTGCCTAGTGCTTCGGTTATCGGTACTGAGTCATGTTTCCAGGCCGAGATTATCGCAAGGACGTTGCTTTCGAGATAGAAATTATGAAACGCTAATAACATTTGCTGCACCGTCGCTGGTTGCGTTGAGTACATACATCTGTTGAATTATCTATAGGTAATATTGTTGTAGTTGCGGCCAGTGTGTCAGACAACGCCCACAATCATAATACAAACACGATTATGTAACTAGTGCAAACATAGCGACAGGCAATGACCTTCCCATGCTAGCATGAATGCATGAATGCATCATTCGTAGCGAGCGATGCACCCGGCGCTATCAGCCCACACATGCTCATTATTTTTCAACTCCTTATCTCGAACAAAGAATAAGGAACGGGTTATAATAAAACGAAGCAATTTGTAGGCGACAGCGCCGATAGTAGCGCCGGCGCCGCCCGCCGCGACAGTAATATAATAACTGAATGAATACCAAGTTTTGTAAGGATTTTATTGCAGTTTTACTATTTTATGACAGAAAAAATAAGAAAACCGTCCTTTGTGTGTCTTTAGGTAGGTAGTTAAGTTACGTAACAACCACTTCATTTGTGGTCCAGCATAAATATTGAAATATCAACCGGTAGTGGCAGGTGGTACCTAATTAGGATTTTAAAATAAAATAGGTTGTTTCTTTTATTTCTGATACGTACCTAATTATATTACCATGGAAAGGTTCTACATAGTAGCGCTGTATTTATTATTACAATTTAGTTTTTACACGACAAGATACAGTTTGATGAAACTTGTAACCGAACAAACTCAACTACGTTAAATTAAAAGTAGCGTATTAATAAATGTCATATTCATTAAAATAAATATGAGCTTTGATTGACAGATGACCCGACAGAAGTGATGTACACATAAATTAACAATGAGTTATTGTGCCCACTTACAGTAATCAACTTAAAATTATTATGTATGTGGTCTATAGAGATTTATGGAAACACTACCTTTTGTCCACGACTTCTGGCTTTGTTTATTTGTTGTTTGCTGTCTATTAATGGCAGCAAACAACAAATGGTTTAGTAATAAAGTTCTACTGATCTCGTAGATAATCATAGAGTTACTATTCGATTAGAGATTAATATTGAATTTTAGATAAGAACCAACCGGTATATTTATGTTCGTGATGTAACAACCTTAAGTGGTGTTACGAAGGTTATATTTAAATACGTAGGTACTTAATACCTAAGGTTCAATTGAGATGGTGACTAGATGACCTAAACGCAACCTATAGGTACTTAATCTGTTGCAACGTTAAATAATTACTTATTTACGTCACACGATACAGCCTTTATACACACAACGTGCTTGCTTGCCGTATGATTTACGTCCATCTTCTTTCACAATATTATGACAATCTACCATGCATTAGGCTCACGCAAAAGTGAATCTTTTTTTTTTTTTTTCAATAAACGATTTTTAGTTTTATGATGTGTATATACCATCATGCATGCGGAGTGGAATTGAAGATGAGTTGTTAGGATTGATTTTTTTAATAGCTGCAATGTGTTTTTCTAGCTTCGGGCTCTACCACGACACTAAAGAGATCGGCTGCCACCGTCGCGATGGTGCTACTCTGCACATCATGACGCCAATCTTCGAATCAGATACTGTTCAAGTAGCTTGGTCAAAATGCAGCAAACGTGATGTCACAAACTTCTTGGAGTAAGTAACTTACACGTTCAATTTTCACCATAGCCCTGATTTCCTAACGTTATTCACAAAAAAAAACATTCACGAAATCGAAAAATAATCTAAAATATTTTTGTACAAAAACTTAAAAAGACGTTTACCAGCCTATCTTGGTCTAGGTATAGAGGTATAGAATAGACGACCCCGTTTTATTATTCCTAGTGGTTATTCAGCTTCGTCTAAAATATCAAAATAAATTATTTAACAAACACTATTATATTTTCATAAAAATTGAGTCATGTCAAAACGGCAGGTACTTTGCTGCTTTTAAAAATGTTAATCAGTTATGCACTCGTTTAAATGCAAAATCTCTGATATTTATTGAATAGATGTAGAAATACGTAGAGCTATATCGAAATAGGTTTTTATTAGTATTGAATTGAATTGCGCCAGCAGAATCCAGAGCGAGTGACCTAACAGCCGCGCCGACTCTAAAACCAGTCGCAAATGCATTTCAGTGCCGGTATTACAAAGGCTAATGGGATTGGGATCGTTAGGTTTACTTCTCGAAAATTACCTTTACCTACTCAGGTTTTACTAAATTGCAAAAAGCTTTTAATTCCGTGCATCCAATCTCCAATGATTCTAAAGGAATTCGTATGGAGTTCCAAAGTAGAGTCGGTAGAGCAGTCATATTGAAAACCAATTTAAAACTTTTTTATGTAGGTAATTATCTTGGACTCTATTTAATCGCTTGGATTAATTAATTTGCATAGGAAAGTAGTGGACTGTAAAAGATATAAAGTTTGCACAGCGACGACATTAGAATGTTTTATGTTTTATTATTCCAATAAAAACGAAAGCAGGAATCCTACGCACTTTTAAATAACAATTTGGTGTTTAAAATAACCGGATGTTGCTACATTTTTATATCGAAATTAAATGCTAATAATAACACATCTACTTAGGTACTAACTTTTCCTGTTGCACAACCCGCGTCAGTTAAGGTATAGTTGTAAAATTGATATTTTATTTTACAACCACCTAGAACCATTCACACTACATCAATCTACTCACATATACTTAAGTCTTTGTTAGTTAATAACTCGTAAAGCTCTACCCGGAAAACCCTAGGTTATGTAGACTTAGTACAGACAGACAAACGGTACTTTTTATAGATACAAAGAAGATAAAAGGCACAATCAATCAAAAATTTATTACGGCTTCCAAATACACGCTATATTTAATTTTGTCATAATCGAATCTACAATCATCATAAACTACGCGAATATGGCTATTTCATAACATTTATAGTATTCCGTGATGAATAGGAAACCGAAATTAATGGTTTTATTTATGTGACGTTTTTATAGACGATCAAGGATGGTGTTATGCAACTCTATAGCTATAAGCCATATAGGTGTCTACTGGCAATTTCAACGAACGTGCCGCACATTTCGACTCGTAAATCGAACAAATAGTTCTATATTTACTGCGCGAAATAATCTCCGCTCTCTGAGAAACAACCATGTTTATACACGGAAATCAGAATACGCGTACACATTTTTTAAGTGCTTAAGTGTGTGCCTAGTCAGTGACCGTGGAGTTAAACCAACAACGTAGTAATTTGTACGCAAACTTCTACTCACTGAATCCAGAATCTGCGTTTACCAATGGTGTTCTTTTTTAGCGCCGGATTGGGAGAGTGTCTAAGCGACCGACCATCTCAAGAGGAGTACTACGTGTACCCCGAAGTTCCAGCTGGTAAGTACTGAATCAATTGAATTAGTTTTAGTATTCAAAAATTTACATTACTCGTATGTCATGGTTGCTAGATGATAGATGGCTAGGCATTAATCTTACTAGCTAAAAACTCACACGGTGAGGTGACTGAGCACTGGGCACAACTGATTATTTAGGTCAATAATGGTAAGCCATGGAATCAAAGTTGTAGTCTAGTGAACTGAACAGAGCCAACCGGACCCTAGGCAGTATTTTAGAATTTTCGTCTTAGTTTATTTAATCTCTGATATTTTGGACTAGGATTTTTTTGTGGGAACGTGTTCAAATTATATTTTCTCTTTTCTTTCTCCCAGGTGTATTATACGATGCAGCATCCCAGTGTCATCTAATGTTCGGCGCGGAAGCGATAGTCTGCGCGAAACTGTCTGAGATCTGCGAGACGTTGTGGTGCTTCGTGAACGATCACTGCCAGACTATGCTGCGGCCTGCCGCGCCAGGGACCACTTGCGGTGTTAATATGGTGAGTTTTATGATGAATTTCGATCAAAAAATGTGTTCAATCCTTCACCCAAGATCGTGGTTTATAAACTACGTCGTACACAACACAACACTCACATTTCCTTGCACTTAAATCACTCTTCATCTTATTTGTGTTTTGTTCTCACAGTGGTGTCAAAATCAGACATGTGTGGAGCGCAGTCCATCTCCCTCGCCAGTGGACGGCGGCTGGAGCGAGTGGAGCGAATGGAGCGAATGTTCTAGAACGTGCGGAGCCGGCGTGTCCACACAGTCGCGGGAATGTAACAACCCAGCGCCGAATAACAACGGGGCGTATTGCATCGGTGACAGGAGTCGGTGAGTGATGTGCAACAAGCTTGGGAACTTAGGATATGCAAAACCAGTGAACAATAAGATACCAGGTGGAAGGATTCAACTACTTTTTCAGTCAAGTCAAGTCAATAATTATTAATCCAGTAAAATCACAGGGATCATTTGAAATTATAATATACTAGGTGATTCTAAGTACCATGAAAATAGGTGAACGTCCATCACTCTGAGATGAAATGTAATGCTGCTAACTTTCGTGTGCCCGTATTTGTTCGGCACTCATACCTTTCAAACGCGAACACAGTGATGACAGCGTGCAGATGATGTTTCGACGGCAGATATTGGTATGGTAGTAAGGGAAATCATTTTGAAATAAAGAGTATACGACCTTGAGTAATTGCGATTAAAACTAGGGGAGAGTGAAGTAGCATTCTTAAATTAGCATTCACGTCACCAACTACGTGTTTACAAACTTGTTACCATTTACAGATACCGCGTGTGCAACAAGGATCCGTGCCCTATCAACGAGCCCACTTTCAGGGAGGTGCAGTGCTCCAAACATAATAACATGTTCAATGACACTGTCGACGAATGGGTGCCTTACTTTGACCAAGGTTCGAACAGTTTAATGACCTTTTGTATCTCAGATTAGGTATATTAGTTTCAAAAGTCAAAATAGTCCAGAAAGATTCTATAAGCCCCCAGAGAAAAATGTATTCCCAATATATTTTAGTCTAGTCTTGACATCAAAGTTTGATAGATCTAGGAGGGCTTTAGCCCACCCAAAAGCTCCGTGTCACCAAGAATGGACCCGGATTTGACAGAGAAACCCGAAATTGCTGGGTCAAGACCTCTAACCCAAATATTGGATCCCCTACTGTTTGGTGTAATATTCCTATTTACATTTAGTCCTAAAATTCTGATAGATCAAACCATGATAAAATCTAACAGCATGAGCAATAAATAAATCTAAATCCAACCTTACTAAAGCTAGATCTCGTTGCAGATAAACCTTGCGAGCTACAATGCATTGCGAAAGAAAACGACTTGCAGATGCTGAACGGGTTCGTTGCCGATGGCACCTCTTGCAAGCAAAGTCTCGGCGCTAGAGATATGTGTATTGCAGGTAAGAACACTTTCATACTACGTTTAGCTGGTTTAGCTAAATATTTTTAAAGTTCACAACAGCCAAGAACGGGTTGCCAGCGGGTAACTCACAATTTCTTTATTACAAATTATTAGATACAAGACAGAGGTTTTACAGAATGCTAAATCGAGGTTACTTTCACAGGTGTATGCTACAAGGTAGGCTGCGACTGGATAGTCGGTTCAGACGTGAAGGAAGACGCTTGCGGCATCTGTGGTGGTGATGGGTCGGCTTGCAAGACCGTACTGGGAAGTTACAGTAAAGATACCACGAAGCAATCTGGATTGGATGAAGTAAGTTCTTAGAGTGAATAAAAATCACTGGCGTCAACCCGAAAATGAAACAGTAGTTAGCTATAGTGACAAAATTTTTTGAATAAAAATTATATTATTCGGTGGTGCTGCAATGTGGCAGATGATCACCACATTGAATTGTATCTCACAGATAGTTGAAAATTTTTCCACAAGGGTATTCTCTTGCTTATATAATATTTTTGGCTCTAGGTTGCCACAATACCAGCAGGTTCCAGAAACGTGAAAATACAAGAAAAGGTCAGCCCAGGAAATTATATCTCCATCGGGAGTGCGAGGTCCAGGAAAATGTACCTTTCTGGAGCTCGGTAAGAAGAATAACACTTTTATATTCAAAATATAACGTAATTAAGAACAAACATGAGAATGACAGTATTCTTTTTATTTAGCAGGAATACTACTTTAACTGAGTACTTTGTGGCGGGAGCCCAAGCGATTTACGAACGAGACCGTGATTGGGAGAAAGTCAGGATTCCAGGCCCGATTGCCGAAGACATTAAAGTTTATGTAAGTTTTTACTACAATATTTTACAAATAAAAATCTCTTGGAGGTCTATAAACAACCCACCACATCAAACGTGCTCAATAAAAGTCTATATAAGTACTGGTTTTTGTTGACAGCAACGTCTGTACCACGGCAGCGAGCACCGAAACCCAGGAGTAACTTACCAATACACAGTTGATGCGAAACGGCTGAAGAAGCAATACAACTATCGATTATCGGAGTGGTCAGCCTGCTCCGTCACCTGCGGCGTCGGATATAGGAGTCGACAGCCAGAGTGCGTCGATAAAGATAACCGTAAGTCTATTTACGACTTGAGGGATCTTATAGCGTGGTTCAGTTCTATTATTCTGCTATCCGAGAGAAGAGTTTTAACGTTCAAGCATGCTAAATAAAACGCTTGTAACTTTTTGCTTCTTAGCTATTTACGTAGAGTTCTTACACGGAGCCTCGATCCCGACAATGAGGGGTACGATTAAAACGAGTAAATTGTCGCATGCCAGATCCCAATCACTGTGCGAAATAATATATTTTTTAATGTCTTCGCGATCAACTTTACGACACTAAAGATTAAGGAAGAGAAAATCTTTCAGAGCCACTTTCTGCAAATAAAAGACTGAAGGGAACAAAAGTATTATTTTCATGATGTCAAACTGTCTTCATTGCAGGTGTGGTGGAAATAGCTCAGTGCTACAACATTGAACCCCCACGACACGAGGCTGTGAGGCAGCAGTGTCGGAACCAAGCCTGCCCCCAGCCTCCACGACCCCCACCCTCTTACACGAGACCCCGACCTCAAACAAGGCCCCCACCTCAAACGAGACCCCCACCTCACACGAGGCCTCTATCTGAAAGGAGAACTTCTGACACGAGGCCTTCACCCGTCTCATACAAGAGATCATCACCAGTCTCAAACACGAGGCCCCAGACAGCTCTTACTCACTGGTGGGTCGAAAAGTGGAATCCGTGTAGCAAGCCATGCCACATGCCGGTAAGCTAACTATTGTCATTGTCAGCCATTTCAGATTTTAGATTTGTAAGACTGATTCCATCCATGGCAGAGAAGATCCTGCCTAAAACTAACGAAAAAGACTAGACTGCTAACATTACAGTTCTTGATAATATCTGACATGGAGAATCATGGGATAATCAATCTCAATAGGTACCAGAAATGGCCACTAACTAAACGATTTTACTGTGTATGACAATGTAAAGATTTTTATTTATTTACAGGGTCAGTACGCGACGAAGAGGCGCAGCGTATACTGCGTGCGCAAAATAAAGAACGAAGTGGTTGCAGACTCACAGTGCGATAAGTCTGTAAAGCCACCGAGTACGATCAAATGCGCCAACGTACCGGCCTGCTAACGGACCACCGACTTGCACCATATACCATTGAGAAATGATGAACTATTGCAAATAACATTTCACATGGAAATTATTAAAAACTCACAACAGCTGAAATCATTTCGTGCAGACTTGCACTATGTTTATTGGCATAAGATAAAGAGATGTATTATCTGGAATTCAAGGTCGTCTTGAACAAATGAAATACTAGCATTTATAACTGGTAAACAGGGTTTGCCAGTGACATGTTAAAGTGAAGTGAAAGTGATTAATAGAGTGACTATTGATTAGAATGCGGTGGAAAGTGTTTATCTGACTGAGAGCTTGTGAAATGTACTTGTTTTAAAACAATACCCATCGAATAGACAGTAAAGTAACGCGTAAGGACTCGAATACAAACTGTGAATGCGAATCTCGCAAGTACACGCAATGCTCTTCCACCCCGGTTACTGCCATACTATTTAAGTAAGTACTAGTTTTAACATAGTCCCCGCTTAGTTATCTACTAATAAATACCTATGTATATTTTATTATAACATCAGTATTAAAATGGTGTATGTATTTCTTTAATAGCACATTATTGTGAACGCGTAAGTAGATAGGATACCTACTATAAATTTTTTGGACCAAAAATATTTTAGAAATCAAATTCACGTTGCCATAATCACTTTAAAACTGCCAATATGACACTTGTGTAAGGTAATATTTAGGTTTTAACGTGCGTATACCATTATCTTTCTCATTTTGTACAAAGTTAATATTTTTCATTCATTTATAATCAGGTTCATTAAAAACATATTCACATATTTTTTTAACTGTTAGAAATTATAATGTAAAACAGCTAGTCAAATCCTTAGGCATTTTGTATTACGAAGCGATACGTAAATAAATATTATTGTCTACAATATTCTATATTCAGTACCTAGGTATTTGAAAATCAATATAGTATTATGTTAATCTTTCTATTCGTCGAAAATATAAATTGTTTTATTGTGTCTACTATCTTAATAATGTAGGAAAAAATAGTGTCGGTTTACGTATGTCTTGAACAATATTCTAAAAACATAAGTTGTAATTGAGACTATGCATAATTTTAATATTATATAACTAGCTTAGTAATGTTTATTTATCTCGTGCCTACCATAATTTAATAATAAATGTAATGGAGTTTTAGGTTTCGTGATGTTTCAGTTCTAAGAACCATCAGGCAGGAACGATATGTCAAGTCATTTGATACACAATTTTAATTTCTGGCTTTCAACTAACTTCTACGTAACTTATGAAATTTGTATTTCGATTTATCTAGTTGAGTATGTATAAGTATCGATTATAATTGTGTATTTAATTAGATACGGCAATAAAATCATGCGTTGTTTTTAAAACTGGTTTTTGTTCTATCTTCCCTTTTTACTAGACTGCTGAAGCTTGTAGTGTAGAGTCGTATTACTGGGACGATCTCTTCAGAATAAAGGCAGTAACTGTCTTTGAGATATTTTTTTATATTTTCACTTTCACTTTGTAACATTAAGTTTGAGTATCACGAAGAATCAGAACTTACAGATAATTACAAACTAAAACAGAGATCCGTGTTTTATATAAAATTTGGTTATAAATACTTACAAAATAATACGTTTTAGAGATATTAGAGATAGTAACACGAACCCAAAAGGGGTGTTAGGAATGAAAACAGTAATTTTACATCTAAAACTAAAGCGAGGATAGAAATACATATAATAAAACTCTACTTTTTGTGTAGAAATACTAAAAAGCGAAACAAGTTATTATACTCAATAACTACTAATCGAAGTAGTAGTTTACCCTAAAAGTACATTACAACTTTGCCACTGAAGGAAAACTTAATTTTCTTATCTAAACAACCCAGTTACATCCACGAAATCAAATTCTTTCATAATTCACAAACCGCCTTCCTTACACAAATGTTTGGTTACGAAGTTTTAGTTTCACACGTTTTTTTTTTTAATTTCCAAAATTTCCGATTTTCAAAAATGAGGAGAGGACACCTATCTTGAACTAGATAGTTGAACTAGTTTTTCCCGAACTTAACAAAGTTACACTAGAGAGCATTTTCAGGAACCACTAACAATTTAGAATTTCTATGAGTAAATAACTTCCAGCGTTGCCAAAAATGTATAACTGGCCTTTTTTATCACTTAAAATTTTGTAAAATTGTAATCTACCTGATGCCGAGTACCTATATAGTACAGTACCTATAAACCTTGTATAATTCACAAGATTATTTTTCTCAAAAGGAATAATGATATAGAAAATGCTTTTATATCCACGTGTGATACGACTGTTCATAGGGAAAACAAATATGGTCACGTCTTAATCCCCAGGCACTGTCCACGCGACTAAAAACGCGTGTGATACCTAAAACGACGTTATCAAACACGAATGCGTTCATAGAGTAAATAAATAGTTAATTTGTGACAACATACAATGATTGTTGGTTGCCAGGTTACCCAGCGGTTCCAGAGCTCGCCTCTTTAACGAGAAGTGCTTCCGATGACACGTCGAAACGTATGTTTTTCTTTTTGGCTCCATTTTTCTGAAAGAAAAAATATACATATATTTATATTCAACTAGCTTTCTCCCGCGAATTCGTTCGCATCCCATTAGAACCCTTTGATTTTCCGGGATAAAAAGTATAATATCTGTTAATCCAGGTCACACATACAATATCTATACATCCTTACAAACTTTCGCGTTTATAATATTAGTAGGATAGATAATAGCAGTTCATTTGTGGGATACATAATCACTAATCAGTTATTTGTAATGGGCATTCGCAAAATATCGTGACGTGATCGAAACGTATTTTAGCAGCGGCAGCAATGCAATCATACACGCAAAAAGTGATACCAAGCAGAGAATATAACAATAGGTAATTAGCCGTGCCTTTTATTTATTTATTTATTTATTTAGGTAAGCCAACAATTTGTGCACAGCACTATTTTAACTTAGAACTAATGGTCTTAAAACTAGATGCACAAACCTTTTACAGGCGAACACAACATGCATTTGGTAGATAATAACTGTGAAAGAAAAATATAAGGGATAACCTTATATGAGAAATAATAGACCAAAACTTAACTAATTAGCAACCATGAGCCAACCTACTTCCCATAGAAACGTGGCATAGCCTTATTATAAGCCATCTATAAATCGTTTGCAAAGGCTCGTAGATAGCTCAAATGTTTCATGTGTGTAATGTAAATATTGAAAATACCTACTGTATTAGTTGTAGTTTTCATTGAAATAAAAAGTAAATACCTTAAACAGGCGTTTAAAATTAATTGCTGTCTCTTACTGAATAAACAAAACAAAATGCCTAACAAGAAATCCTAAACAGTGAGGGAGCTAGAAATATAGTCCTATAGCACAAAGGCACATACATACTCCAACCAGCTTAAAACGTAACATAAACTAAATTAGGCAACAAAGGCAACTAGGAGGCAAAGTACAAATACTGTAACACAGAAAAAATAATGATAATAATAATTAAAGATTAAGTGTGACTTAAGTCTGCAAGATGTTGACGAAACATGGCTAAGCTATCAGAGTGGATGTCCAGGTCCTTGCACTTGTTGACAACCTTGCAAAAACGAGGAATGGGCGAGTTAGCACCTAATACTGTTCTTCGTAGCGGAGGGACAAGTGGTGAAATTTTACAACGAGGGTATCTCGCGGGCACCTTAAACCGAGCTTTTTCTAGTAGCAGCGAGCAATCAATTTTGTTTCTTAGCAATTTGAAAATAAATAATAGATCTAGCGTTTCTCTCCGACTCTCAAGGGAAAACGTCTTAAACTTCTCCAGTCTAGTCCGATAAGATACTGTTCTCCTAGCTAACGGTGTTGACCGAGCCAGATGCCACATGAATCTCTTCTGTACCCTCTCTATTCGGAGACTGTGTGTGGCATAATGCGGACGCCAGACAACACTGCAGTACTCAAGAATACTACGAACTAGGGTGTTAAAGAGAGTTATCTTTGTTTTGGCATTGCGAAATACTTTACCATTACGCATCACAAACCCCAGCATCTTGGAAGCTTTTTTCACTATCAAATCAATGTGAGGCACAAACGTCAGTTTTTTATCAAAAAGAACACCCAGATCCCTTATGATATCGACTTCTTGTATTTTATCTTGCAATATACTATAGGAAGATGGAACACAGGTCAGTTTTCGAGTAAATTTTATATGAAAACATTTTTTACAGTTCAGGCCCATACCATTGTTTTTACACCAATCGACAAGCCTATTAAGGTCGTCTTGTAAGAGATTAGCATCAGAAACAGATTTAACAGGTCTTGCAAATTTTAAATCGTCAGCATATAAAAATGGAGAGGAGTTTTTAAAGCAAATTGTGATATCATTTACAAATATGCTAAATAGAATCGGTCCTAAGTGGGAGCCCTGGGGTACGCCAGATAGTATTTCATATAACCCCGAGTCATACCCGCCCATAACCACATAGAATACTCTGCCTCTAAGGTATGATCTAAGCCAGTGTAACAAGGGGCCTGCAAAACCATACTGTAGTAGCTTGGAAATTAAGATATTATGGGATACTCGGTCGAAGGCTTTACTGAAGTCGGTGTATATGACGTCAACTTGACGTTGTGCATCAATTTCACCTACCAACATCTCCGTAAAAGAAACCAGATTAGTACAAGTAGAGCGATTAGAAACAAAGCCGTGTTGGTGAGGGGTAAGTTTTTGCTTAAAATGTGACTGAATAATTGGGCATATTATCGATTCAAAGACCTTTGCAAAGGTTGAGAGTATAGATATGGGCCTATAGTTGCAAACATTCTTTTTATCACCGTCTTTGTAAATAGGGACAACCTTAGCTTTCTTCCATACTTTAGGAAAGACTGAAGACTCGAGCGACTTTTTAAAGATTAGATACAGCGGCTCTACCAAATTACTTACACAATTACCAATAAAAAGTGCTGGAATACCATCTGGCCCCGCCCCTTTGTTCTTGTCCAGACCTTTTAGTTTTCTATATATTGTTTCATGATTTATACTGACTGTGCTAAGAATATTCCCTACAGGGTCAGCTTTAACCATATCTATATTACCAGAATCCACATTACTATAAACAGAAGCAAAATATTTTGCGTACATATTGCACATTTCAAACCCGTCGGACGTGATAGTTGAGCCGTCTGAAATAGTTTCCGGATAACTGCTTGCTCCATTTCTCTTAGATTTAATAAAAGACCAGAAACTTTTAATATCGGTTCCTATCATGTCCTCTATACTATTAATGTACGAATTGTAACAGTTCGCTAACAGTTTAACAGCTAATTTATTTAAAGTCTGTAGTCTCAATTGGTCCATTGGATTCTTATAGATCAAATAACGGTGCCTGACTTGATCTTTTCGTTTTAATGTCTTAACAAGCTCTTGAGTAAACCAGACTGGAAATTTGTGACTGATCGGTCTATGCAACGGAACAAATTTAAGAATCGTATCTTGAATCACGTTGTAAAATTTTTCCAACATTATGTCGACATTATCACATTCTGATAACAATTCTACCCAATCCTGCTCTCGCAAAAACTTGTTTATTGAGTTATAGTCCGCTTTACGAAAGTTGGTCAGGCAGCCACTAGTTCTACCCATAAAGTTTTCACACGTGGTAGTGGGTATGGTAAAAATGAGTGGCGGATGGAGGGGATCTACAGTAGAGAGTGGGAACATTGCACTATCAACGCTACATTCTGAGTTGTTTGTAAGTATCAAATCAAGGATTTTGTTACGATTATTGACAATATTATTACACTGTGTAAAATTATTTAAATGCACAAAATCTACAAGTGTTTGTTCCAGAGATGAAAGCTTTAAGTTTGAGAAAGTTTCTTTTACGAGGATCCAGTTTATCCCACTTAAATTGAAATCGCCAATTATGTTAACTGGATAATCACAATCCTCCATAACGTTATTGCTGTTCGTTATGAAGGTTTCCAATATAACCCTTTGAACGGGAGGTGGAAGATAAACAGCACAAAAAACTATTTTATTTGTTCTGTCAGCTGCAGGCAGGTCAACACATACCCACACATCCTCACAGTTGGTTTCCCAATTGTTCATTCTGGAGGAACAGTAACGCTGTGACACCGCTATCAACACCCCCCCACCTTCCTTCCTACTGTGAAAACCTGAGTCTGCTCTATCTCGTCTATGGATTACATATCTATTATCAAACAGTTCTTCACTAAATACACCCTCATGGAGCCAAGTTTCTGTTAGTACAATGATGTCATAGTCACAACAACATAAGTTACGATAAAAGTCATGAGTCTTTGTTCTTAAACCACGAATGTTCTGGTAGTATATCTTTAAAGACACTTGTTTAACACTATTGATGGTAGCACTCATTGTAGTATTGATTGAGTAGGGAAAACTCAGTCTAACTTTTGTAAGCACTCAGAATTTTTTATCAGCTTGTGCTCAGAAGTATCGGATTTTCTCAGATAGATGCGCCCATTACGCACCCAAACATACTTATAACCTTTATTCTTGGCCGCTTGCCTGGCCTCAAAGTGAAGCACCTTGTTTGCAGGGGACAGGTGCTCAACCACATATATTGGTGTTTTTTCCCCAGTCACTCCAGCGTGTGAACTGTTGAGCTTTTCATTTGCATTGGATCTATTAAATTTGATGCACTCTGCCAAAAATGTGTCACGAAGCCTTGGTGAAATAAAGTGAATTATTATTGAACGAGGTCTTGACCCTTTGGGATTCAGCTTAGCAATACGACTGCAGTTTAGTATCTCATCTCTATTCACTGTGCAACCTATAGTTATACCAATAGCTGACACAATCTTAATGATGTCCTCATTTTTCTTCTCGGGCATACATTGAATTTCAATGTTAGAATTTCTAGCATATTGTTCAAACTGGTTCAATCTAGCTGATAAATCCTGATTGTAGGAGCGCAGAGCACAGTTATCTGATTGAAGCTCTTTTACAGCATTTGTCAACTGGGACACGCTACCAGCAGTATTTTCATATTCGACATAGATACGAGCTAAAGATTGTTTCAACTCTTGAATGTCCTCAGCGACAGGTGCAAGAGCAGTGGCAACCGTGGTCATGATTTGTTTATCAATGCGGTTAAAAAACTTCTCCATTTGGGCACTAAATATGTCCTGAACTACATCTCTGACGTCATCGCGGGTCAGTCCAGCCTCGGCATCAAGCTTAGGCGACTGTAGTGCTGCTCTTTTCGATGCGCGCATCGATACATTTTCTTTTGCACTGCGCAACGGGGTGTTATCATTATTGCCACTTCTTTGCCTCATACAGCACTCGGGGCAAATCCAATCAGTGGTCAGACGTGTAATGTGCGAGGCCTTTGCGCTCGTAGAAGCCAAACAGGCCAGATGGAAACTTTTTCCGCAAGTGTTGCAAATTGTAGACTCTGTCTCATCACCACTTTCAGTCTGGCAGCAACCCCACGTAATAAATTCTTCCGGCTCCGACATGACTGGTAACTTCGTAAAAACAAGAAGTATGAGCACAAAACACAAGCACAGGGCAGGTAAATAGGTATGTGCGAGACAGTTCAATGTTGTAGGTTATCTTGATATTATGGTGTCTTTCACCACCTGTAATTCGAAAATTTATCTTCCTCCCAGGCTCAATGTTACAAAACACGAAATATATTGCACAATTCTTCGGTCTAACCAACTCTAATTAAATTATTTTGGAATAAGTTTTACAAACACGTATTATCATCTTCGTCTTTTTTTTTTTTTTTTTGTTGCCTTTGTTTCTCCTCATAACATATCTCTCAAGGGATATGCAGTTGCTGAATGGAACGATGAGAATTATCGAATTATCCACAGCACCTGACGCCCAACCTAACCCAGAAAGATCGACCGCCGCTTTTCATTTGTTTTCGCATCGGCTTTAAAGTGCCACTAAAACTACTTATGAATTGCACTTTCGCAATGTGAACATACGTTAGACCAAAGTCAATGCTTTGCGATCTGTCAAAAATCTGCGACGGAAATGTTTCAATTTTCCCTATTGAATAATCTGATAAATTATCGGCTGCTCTTTATATTGGTACTAGTAAATAAATAAACAAATAAATATTCATGGAAATTTTACATTTTATATTTGGCAAGCAAATAATACTTTAATAATAATAAGTTACCTTGTCTTTAGCCCTCGGGTCGGAGTTCATAGATCGAGCTTTCTCCAGATCTGTGTGTAGCGAGGCCAGCTCTGCAGTTAACTCCGACTGCACGGAACGAAGTCTGTCTACCTCTATCAGAACCTCCGCTTTATCTTTCACTGAAAATTCGAAACCTTGAGTCAAGTATCAAAACTAAATAGTTACTTATAATTTCAATTCAGATAGTCTAAATCATTATTGAATGAGAATTAATAAATAAAAGCGCTTGCGGCTCAAGCTTAGCCACAAGCGCTTTCACATACATAAGTCTAAATGTGGGTATAAATGTCCTCTGGCACGCTTACGGGCACATGAGACATAAGAACTATCTTTGCATCTCAAAGCAATTACACATTATTTTTATTATTACACAAAACACTTTATTTAAGATCTCCTGTACCCACAATATGAATGCAATATAGATCTTGAACACACGCACGCACACGTTCAGTGGACATGCTCAGTGAGGTGGGTCATCATAAGGTGGGTCATCTGCTTGTTCCATCACTTATTCCCATAAAACAAAAGTCAACACTCTGTAGAATTATTGATGCAAGTTAAAGAAATACTTACTTTCCCCCTGTCCAAGTATTTTGCACAGCTTTTTATTCCTGGACTTGGTTGTATAAAGCTCTTGCTTCAGATTTGTAAGCTCCTGTCTTAGGCCGGCAATTTCTTTATCTTTTCTCTCCAAAGCATCAATGAATTGCACTCTGGTTATTACTTCATCAGATGTTGTGAGTCGATTCTTAACTCTATCGTTGTTTTTATCTTTTAAAAGTTCATCTTTGGCCTCGCTTTTTACTCTCTCAAAGAAATTTGAGTCTTTGACCGGCGACTTTAGTATTTCCTCGTTCGAATTTTCATCTTCATTGGCTGCAAAGGGTACAATAATAATGTGAATACAAACTTTTAGTTTAAGCATGGAACATCTCGGGGCAACAGCTGCCTATAAGCAAGCTCGTATGAGTTAGTGACAAACTCTGGCAATGGCTTAACAACTGCTAGAGCCGGGACCGACAGTTCTTCGAAGAACGTGCCCGTCGAAGCATGGAAGAGCTCAGATGTAAATTCCACTAACGATCACCCATCCAAATAGTGACCGCGCAGAACGTCGCTATTCAAAAGATATTTAAGGATTTTGCTTTTTGCAGCTGTAGCTATTGTTTGCAAATTGATAGGGATATGTTATATATGTGATGATACAAAATACTAAGTATTATCAAAGTTTCATACACCGATACATGAAATTATGTGACCAAATAAGGGGTTTTGATGATACAATAAACAGAAATGTATGTTCACACTTACTAAATTTGGATTCACCACCATTGTTGAACTGATCAAGACTCATGACGTTTTTCTTCTTGACCTGCTTAGTTTTGACTTTAACTGCCTGATCTTGAAGTAGTTTCTCCTTCTCAGAGTCTTTTTGAATTTGTTTGTAAACATCCTTCTTTTCTTCGAAATCAAGTTTTGATAGGAGTATAGCCTGGGAGAGAACCAAGATGTTATACAACTTTTACAATTGGATGCTCTGACTATACAGGGTGTTACCAGACCACTTCCGAAAACTTGGAGGTTCCAATCAGACCATGATACTGAAAACATTAAGGGAAAAAAATCGCGAAAAAAAAATTTACTTGACTATCTCTTATTAATTTTTTTTCTAGTTACATACACACAGTACAACATAATAAGACATATCTACCTAATTATCTCATTTAAAAAAGCAAAAAAACAAATAAAATAAATAAAGCAGCAATGTACACGCAGCACGCAGATTACGTCTACTACAGCATGAACAGCTGAGAGTTCATCGCGGGTCATTCAAGTACGCGACGTGCGAGCGACCTACGTTAGTACCTACCTACGTTAGTAGGCACTTACGACACAGAATAAATAATAGTACTACGCCTCGACCTTACCTACGTGAATGCGTACATTGCGGGCTGGCGAAATAAATACAAATCTTTAAACATTGTTTTCTCCGGCTATAATTATTTTTCAGGATAACTGATTTTTTTTTGGTTGGGTTTTGGTGTGCTGTAGCTCCCCCTTTCGTTTTCGGAAGTGGTCTGGTAACACCCTGTATATTTTTTATTTATCATCATCATTATATTAATGATTATATTACAAAATGTGTTTTAAGTTAAGTTAGTGTATATTTGAAGTTGTAAACCAAATTAAAAAAAAAAAAAAAAAAAAATGTACTATTATAAAAAAGCCAGAAACTAAAATTAAAGATATGGATAAACTAAATAAACGATTCTGATTCCGAAAATCGAGTTTGTCTGTTTGTTTGTTCGCGGATCACGCCTAAACTACTGGAACATTTCAATGAAACTTATACTATTCAGAAGCCCTTTTTCCGGATTGAAACATAGGCTATATTTTATTGAAATGAAAGACGTAGATTCTTAGATACAGCTTGACCTCTCTAAACCAAAAGCCGCCTTTGGCACGAGGTTCATCGTATACTGGTTGACAGATATTTTGGTAGAAAGTTTCGTACGCGTCCCGGGTATCAGCTTGTCAATATAATTATATAAAACTCTTTTGAAGCTGACTGGCAATCAACGCACAGCCTAAACCATAAGTCCTAGAGGCATGAAATTTGGAGGGTAGAATCCTTATAGTGTAGGCAATCCTTATGGTGCACTAAGAAGGGAATTTTGAAAAGTCCCACCCTAAACGGTCTAAAATTATAATCAAAGATTTTAAACAAATAATGCATATGCTGCCTCTATGTGAGCAGAGCCCCGGGCGACAGCAAGTCATTGTAGTATATAAAGACTGAGCGTACCTGTTGGAGCTCATCTTCATAATTTTCATCGACTAGCTCCTCATCCTTCTGCTTCCACTGTTCCCATTGCTTTGTTGATAAAGTGCATTGCTTCTTCTTCTTTTTAGCTGCTGACTAAAAATAGAAAGTCAAAGTCAATTCACACATGCAAGACCTACTTAAAATACATTCAGCAAATCATTTTCAAGTGCAATTAATATATTTTAAACTAAATTGTCTTCAACAATCAGAAACGGCTAACTTCTTGATTACCTAGATCCAACAACTGCATCATACTAGGTACCTATAATAGGTATCCTATTGGCATGGAACATTGTGCAAACACAGTGGCATGGGCATGTATTGCGCGGTATTTGCTTCTGAACCTGCCAAACCTTTTTAAGAGTCTTAACTTGAGAGCTAGATACGGTTTTATTGTGACTGCTGCATAGTATCCTACTAATATTAAAAACGCGAAATTTTATAAGTATGGAAGGATGGATGTTTGTTACTCTTTCATGTAAAAACTACTGATTCGATTAGGATGAAACTTGGAATATAATATTGTTCGTGACCTGGATTAACACATAGGCTACTTTTTATCCCAAAAAATCAACGGGATCCAACGGGACGCGAACGAAGTCGCGGGCGGCACCAAGTTATTATAAAATATGAGCTGAGTATTTAATTGGCTACTTCATTAATATCTAAATGTTCTAGTTACTAAATCACAGCCCAGTGTAAGGTAAACATTATAATTTACATAGAACTTCTCCCAGCATTAGGTTTGATAGATGTAGCAATTTTCAGTGTAATTCGATAAGATTTAGCTAGTTACCTACTAAATAAACTCTCTCAAAAGAAAAGACTTACCTAGGTACTTGTTGATAGTAAATAAATAATACATAATTAAAACAAATAAATTGTCCTACCTGAGATTTCGTGGGTTGACTTTTGGTTTTCTTCGCTTCAGCTTTTGGATCTGCTTTTTTGACAGAGTTTTTGTCGACTCTCGCTGGTTTTGGCATTAGTTGCAAGGAGTTAGGAGGACTATCATCGTCTTCAATCTTGAGGCCGGAAAACCGAGATGAAACCACAAATGCAGCCATTGTAGATTTTTAGGATCTCAAATCTGCAAGCATAGTTTAGAGGTAGGTTTTTTGTATTTTTGTATGTATTTGCTACAAGCCAAAATGGTACCTACCACAGATTACTAACACTAGCGCGTCTCTTCTCACATAAAAATATTCGTAAAAAGTAGAGGTAGGTTTATTAAAATAGATGGTGTATGCCTAACTCTGATTATTTTATTGAAATCGATTAAAAACCAGCGCTCTACAATGCAAACCAAAAAACGGAAACGGATTGATTTTAACGGATTGGTTGATAGATTGATTGATAGCTTTTTTGATCGCTTTGATGGATATTGTTTTATTGTGACAGCTGACAGTCAATACATTTTTTTGCTCGCTCCTCAGAGCAATCCATCCCGTCGTCATACTTTTTATTTTTATTTTGTCTGGCACTGCAGGCTTGTCTTTTTGCTAATCCCGTCGTCATGAACCGTCAGTCATAACAGCCTAGAAGTTTTACCCCAAAATTCTGGAGTAAATTACAGAATGTGAACTTCCGTGCTGTGGGTCGTGGGTTCGATCCCCACCGAGAACAAACATTTGTATGTTGTAAACATTGATGTTTGTTCTGTGTCTGGGTGTTTCTATGTATTATAAGTATGCATTTACAAAAAAAAGTATGTATGTATTCTATCAGCCATCTAGTTTCCATCGTACAAGCTTTGCTTAGTTTGGGACTAGAAGGCGTTGTGTTAAGTGTCCGTGAATATTTATTATAATTTTTATTTATTTATTTATTTATGGACAGATCTGAAGTTTTAATTTTATCTTTACTTGTTTTAGTCAAAACTGAATTTGTCATGTTAGAATCAGTTATTTTGAGAAATTTTGATTGCTTGTCACATTAGTCATTGTTAGCTGCTCATATAACTTCCATAATAGTTTTCATGAAAAAGCGGCAACAATATCTGAAAAAGTTTGAATATGGTTATTTGTTTAGACTATAGGTTCAAAAGTAAAATTGATGCACATTATTTTACCTGAAGTAACTTAATATGTGCGATAATTTGAAAAAGTAGCCTGGTAACACTAAATTTGAATGACACTTTGACTTGACAGCTATAATTATCGGACAGAGGTCACAACTTAAAAACAAGAAATTGGTACGTCTATGTTAGTATGTTTAGGTTCCTCATTTTTTTTTCTCTTTTGTATTTTTAGCTAGAATTGTGTTTTTTGTTGATTTTTCTTATAATTTTGGTTGGATCCAAATTCTCCACCGATCATTACTTCTCACCACCGGTCATTCTCCATCGTGCTAAGGTCTAACAAAACGTGACATTGGCGAAATTGCGGGCAACACTGCAAAGGCCATATTATACAAGAATTGAAACCATTCAGATGCGTACCAGCTATTGGTATGTTCTCATTCAGATGTGTATCAGTAACTGATACGATTTCTACATAAAAAAAAAATTACGAAAGACAAACACATAAACAAACTAACTTAAGGGAAAAAAAAACAACGTAAGACTAGGCGGTATGGTTTCAAAACTATTGCCTGCTCTAAGGAGCGAACAAAAAAAAAAAAAAAAAAAAAATGAGCGGGAAAGTTCTTCGTTCTGTAGTAATGTAGGTACTTAGGTAAATAAAAAAACAAACAAAAACAAGTCTCTCTAAAAGATTTTTGTAGAAAAGTTATCTAGAAATAAGTTACCAAGGACCAGCTACCTAGTTTGTTTCAATTTGACAATGAAATTACAGTGCCAAGTGGAATTATTAAATAGAACACTCATAACCCTAAACGTAAGAAACTCTCGCAAGTACGTGCAAGCTACTTTAGCTTTGGGAAAGGAACCGAAATCTGAAAATGAGTTCTTCATCCTCTATTTTTCGACAACTAACAAAAGAGGAACTAAGTATCGCTTGAAAAATAACTTGAAAAAAGTTTTCACGAAATGTATAAACGAGGGTAAAAGTACACTAAGCTTTCAAGATCCGCCACATGATTTATTCATCAGGAGTGAAGCAATACAGCTGAAATGTTTTATGCGATTACTGAAGTCCTGCCTGTCCGGTAATGCCAATGCTCTGCAGATATCTTCATTAACAAGTTTGGGGGTTACACCTGTAGAGAATGCTCCCACCAAGTTAATTATTCAAGATAGAAGCCAATTCCCTAAAAATGGCCTTCCTCGTACCTTAAAATCTCTGCACATCAATAGCATAAAAATGTGCAACTTCAGACGAGAAATTCTACTTTTAAAACATCTGACTGTTCTTGATCTCAGCAACAATGAGATAGAAAAGCTGCCGGTTGAGTTTGGTAAGAATTCAAATAGAAAAACCATCTATTAAAATATACTTCCAATGTTATTTTTTGTAACTGATAATATTCCAATTACAGGGAGAATGCAGAATTTAAATGAGTTATACTTGGCCAACAATGTATTAGGAAAGATGAGCAACATTGACTGGAGGTGGTTGTTAGGCGTAGAGGTAACATAAATATTATAATAGAAATGCTTATTATAGATTTCATGAAGTGTGAACATAAAATCCTAAGAATAGACATTACATAGATAGGTACTTATTTAATGATTTTAACATACCTATTCTACAGATCACAAAAACACTGAAACTATTGGATCTCAGCAGTAATCAACTGAATACCCTTCCTCATGCAATCTGGAAACTTCAAAACCTATTTACACTGAAACTTCACGATAACCATTTGGAAAAGCTTCCCCACACAATTAGCAGGATAAAGACACTCAGGTATCTTATTGGCAATGTTAGAGAAATAAACCAATGTAAATAACAATATCTAAATATCAACAGATTTATAAAGTACCTAGTTTAATTATTTCATACCTATATAATCATAACAAAGGTTTATTCTTTGCTTTCAGGTATTTAGTAATCTCAAAAAACAATTTGGAGACCTTACCAGGAGGATTGCTGGACTGCCCTTTAGAATATTTTGATTTATCAGGAAACAAATTCCATTGCAACACAAGGCAAAGTTTACCGATAGATTTAAATACATGGAATTATACTGCCAGGAAATTAGTTCATTTATCATCGGAAGCTGTTTTGAAGAACAAGTTATACTATGCCCCAAACATAATTCCACATACTCTTGTGATGTTCCTTGATAATGTCAATGTTTGTGTTTGCGGGAGACTAGCAATAGATGAAAAACTCTATCTGAAAAAATTGCATAACATGGATAACTACAAAGTTGTAATCTTCGATGATAATAATACAAACAACATAGTTGGATTTGATTGTTATTATTGTTCAGTAACATGCATGAGAAGAAAATACAACTTTAGATAATAAGATAAAACAAGGCTGAATTAAACTAATTTTTTACACTTGTCTTGTTTATATTTACATCGTAGTAGGTAGGTACCTACTCATAATTATGAATGCACTTAATCTAGACCATCCAATTCCCAGTTTATTTCTTGAATGACTGGAGCTATTCTTAGATGTGGAGCTGAAACAAACATTAAGTATTGTAACGTCTGGGATTCGACATAAAGTAGTACCAAAATGCCAAAGGTTAAAAATACATAAAACCCTCTTACCCAAGGATGCCATTCCCTGTAGTACAACATTTGTTCCCTCCGGAACCTTCGAAGCAAGGATTAGAGCGTTTGTCGCTTCTAGTATAAGATCATGCGTCCAAATGTCTTTGAAACTGTCTTTCATTTCTTTTAGTAGTTTTACCAAAGAAGTCTGGAAATATTATCATTTTGTTAATTTTAAAACAACACCAACATTCTTCATCATAACAGTAAAGTCGCGTTGACACGTTCAGTCTGCTCGGACCGCGCGTTTACACGATACCAGTAGCGTCCGAGTAGTTAGTAGGGTTTTTGTTTTAACACAAATTACGAAACTATTATGTATACGTAGGTATAGGTACCTGTACGCACCTACCTACTTGCATTAATAGGTAAAGGAACCACCTACCTGTAATACCAACGCCTCCTTTTCCTGGCCAAAAAGAGTCAATGTGACCACAGTTTCTCTGACTTGTAATCTCATATCATGTGATAATGTCACAAGTTTATGCAGCGCCATTACCAAAGCCACGTCTTCATATTGTGAGCCTTCTTTCAGTGACGCCATTTTTCGCTCATGCTTTCGCCTATTTTTACTTGATTGACGGGATTTCCTAAAACAAAACATATAGGGTTACCTCAGGGAGGATCAATAGTTCTCTCTCTATAATTCACTTTATTTAAAAATAGAAAAGGCTAATAAATAATACATACGTAGACACTCTAGATGAAGATGCGATGGTACTGCCGGCATCGGAATAAAGATCACTATCTTTTTGGTTGTAATCGTAAAACTCGGGTGGATCTTTAACTTTACTTTTTCTGACCACAATGAGCCTTTCTCTTTGTTGAATGAATGTTTCCCGTTGAGATTCTATGGACTCTTTTATATTTTTGTAGTCCTCTAGAAGTGCAGGCAACAGGAGTTCATCTGTTAAAAAAAAAAATTAGGTAGGTATACCTTACCAACGTATGTGGTACGATGCCACGGTAACTTAATATATTATGTGATTTACAATATTTTCATTTTACAGTACTAATACCTTTGAGATGACTTTTCTGATACTGTGCACACAATCGCATGGCGGTTTTATATTGACCGCATCCTATAGCATATTCAACAATATCTTCAATGTTTTCATAATACTTTTCCATTATTGCTAATGCCTCATGGTGCCGCTTTTCTTCTTGTAACAGACCAACTAGTTGCCTGAAAAATAATATAGTAAATAGTCAGTTGTAGTGGTCAATGAGCTGTTAAGAGTTATTTGTTAGTGTGTACAGGTTGCTTAAGATTTCACTTACCCACACAAAGCTATGAGTTGTTCTTTAGACCATTGGTTAGCCTGAGCTAGACACAGAGCCAACTCCCATTCCAATGCATCTACATAGCATGCAACAGCTTTCTCGATGTTATTCGCTCTTTCGTAAACAATACCCGCTTGAGTGTGTTGCTTCTTCAATTTCAAATGTAGACCATAATCATCTGAAATATCTTTGAATACTTCATCTTGTGATGAAAGCAGCCTCAGCCCTTCCTTGTACAAGCTGTGGTACTTCACAAAGGTTCTCAATTCTGTGTGTCTTGAAGAACCACACTTCACAAGGCATGCTACTGCATTATCAAACCTCTTTAAATGCTTATTTATAGTGAATCTTTTGTAGTTTTCATCCATATCATTAAACTCATTTAACATTGGTATGTATTCTTTAGGATCCTTTTGAGATTTTGTGGCTATCAGCAAAGCCAAATCAAAATCATACATGCCAAGTGCCACATCAAATAACTGGTTCACATCAACCATGTACAGCAAATATTTCAAAGCGTCATCAGACCCTACAGCCAACTTTGATCCTCCCAACTCTTTTGATTTCAGCTCTTTTATAATCAGCAAAGCCTTTTCAAACTCTTCAGCTGTATTTTTCTTTACAAATGTTGTAATTATTGGCAAAATTTTTGTGTCCTTGTCTTTCCTTATATTTATTTTATCTCTCACAAGATCACAGACATTTACAATCTTAGTATCAACATTTTGTTTCAGTTTCTCAGGTTTTCCTACATAGCTGTTTTTATACATAGTTTTAGTAACATCAGCATTCTCTAAATCTGCCAAAAAGAGATTTAGCCAAGAGTTGTTATTGATTGATTCTAAAAATGTATCAATATTTTTAGTAAAAACTTCAGGATCATGATCATAAATTAAGTTCAAATTGATCCTTTGTTTTCTCATGAGATTGAAAGCTTCATAGTATTTTGAGTTATCCAAATATTCACCAATAACTTTCAAGGACAGTGGTCTTGGTTGAATAGCTTCAAGGTTCCCTCTTGGCATCTGTAACACAGTACGGGTGTCACATGGCACTACAACCACCAATTTGGCACCCCTTTCCATTTTTCTTTTGTAGACTAGGTCTGGAGCCATTCGTAATTGTTTCATTGCATTGATACCTTCTTCTGTCAATTCTGCACACACAAGCTCATGGCTCAATGTGGTCATTAGAAGGAAATGTGTATGTACAAAGATAGAGCTGACACCAGATATTTCTTGTGTACTATCTATTTGTAATTGTCCTTTGTGCGAAAGTCCAAAAAAATGCAAATTGTTCTCTATCCCAATGACACCAAATTGCGAACATGCTTTTTGGAAGAAAACATCTTGTGGGTCAATGTCACCTCCAAGTGTATATGAAATCAATTCCCCACTCTCTAGCTGCATAAGGACAGTATCAAATGGTTTGTGCGGATGTGTCTGTATTCTTGTTATTGATGAAGGCATCCGACAAGCATGCTGCAATCTCATGTCAAAACCTTGTATTGAAAACTCCATTAAGTCATAGCTGTATTCTGTGTCTAACATAATGCATATAACAGTATCAGCAGTCAACCAATACCAGTTGTAACTTTGGAATGGAAACTCATAGTCATCAAGAGGAATGGCTTTCACCTCCTTGTATTGCAAAGGATATTTCTGAGTTTGTTCAAAAAATATAATCTTTTGATTGGATGTTATTACGAAAAATGAGTTTGGATCGACACCTTTTGCATTTTCTGGTGCAAAATGTATTGAATTTACATAGTCATCAAGTTGTATTTCAAATGCAGCCATTGGTGGTGGCATTACTGTTTGTCTGAAACCTGTTATGAGTAGTTTTTTGTCATCAATAACTGCTACTACAGCATCATCCTCTTCTGTTTTGCCTTTACTGTGGTTGGTAACCCCAACCCAGTCGTAGGTGTACAGTTCACCATTCCGCAGAAAGACATACAGTCTCTTGTTGTGAAATACATCAAAGGCACAATCCCACATGATTCTGCTTATTATTTGCTTTGAACTGAACTGCAATGTCTGCTTCAAATACCAATGGTAATTCCCTGTTGTGTACAATAGTAATTGTTGTGTATTTCTATCCACATCTTTGCATTGCAGAGTTACTATTTCTGAGTCATTGCTCCAGGCAATATCTTCAACCATCACTGTAGGGCTGACATTGATTTGGAACTCCCCATGTTTCAAGCCATTTTTTTCAAAAAAGGATAATACATACTTGTCATTTAGTGCTTGAGTTGTAGCTATCACATTGCCACTGGGACGCCATGAAAGGTTACCTTCAAGTCCTTGTTGCTTCTCACTTGTGTATTGCAAATTGCAAATTCTATCAAATACTTTGAATCTCCTGATTCTATCCTCGGAATATCCTACTGCAAATAGGCGACCATCTCTTCTCCAAGAAATTTTCACTGTTTCATCAGTACTTGAATTTAGATCTGAATAAAACACAGATGAATTTTTGTTATGTTTAAGCATAATAAAAGTTTATATGACATTCATTATAAAAATGTTTAATCCACATTATGACTCTTACCTGCCGATACCTCAGTTTGTAATTTAGCATCTTGTTTGCCTGATCGGCCTTGGAATTGTGTTTCTTTCTTTCCCCAGCCCACATTTACAAACTCTCCTTCCCCAAATTTTTGATCCAACAGTTTCACTTCTTTCACTTTATTATATGCACATGATATGATTACGATTGACATCTTTTTTGTCACCACTAAGAGAAGCTCTTGGTCTGGACTCCATTCCATAGCCTAAAATGAATATCACTAACTTGAGAACGTGTACCTGTAGAATCACTACGATAGATAGGACTAAAAATTATAGAGGTTCTTACCAATACCCCATCCATAATGTGTGCGGTCTGTTTACATGTACGTCCAGCATCGAAGATAGAGTATAACTCTCCATTTTCAAGTCCCACGTTCACAATGTGTTGTAGCGATAGATATGTTATAGTTACGGGGCTATTTTTCGGCGAAGCTATCTTAGAAATGTCCTTTTTCCATCGAACTTTACCGTTTTCAGCGTAACAAGTTACAATAAGGTTAGACGTGCAAACATACATTGCACCAATTTCATGGCTGTTTTCTTCATGACCGCGACAAACTTTAAAGTCATCACTGGAAAGGGAATTCAGATGCTTGCGGGAAAGGTTCCAAACATCCAGGTTTTTCATGATTTACTATTTATTTATTTTAACCCTCGGAAAAATAATAAAACAACCAACACATTTTGCACTGCTTTCTGCACGCTTGCTTGCCACCCTTATTTTTACATACAAAATGGCGGATATTTATGTGGCCGTTTTATATATATGTACGTACATTTGTGTGGTGATTGTACAACCATGGAATGCACAGTCTGGGAAAACATACAGAGCATTAATGTGCAGCGAAAAACTTGAAAACATTCAAAACGAAGTACCTACTTAATAAAAGAGTTGATAGGTACTTTTTACGATTCACGTCACAGATGAAAAGTACCTTGTCTGTAATTCACGAAGGATTCACGTACACTAATGTACGTATACATACTACGTAAAACGCACTATAGGTGTCCGCCATTTTGTATGTAGAAATAAATTTGGCTGATTCTTTGACAGATCATTGGCTGTTGCTGCTAGAACAAAAATGCCAAGTTAAAGGCGAAATTGCGGGCAACACTGAAAACAAGATTTTTACTTTTTTTGAAAATAAATACATGCATACTTTTTCTTTAAAGTGCTTTATTTTTTATTAATAGGTACCTAATTATATTAAAAACTACATTGCAGCACGGTTTAGAATGCAATTACACTTTAGGGTAGTAAGTTGTTTCAAACTTCTTCCTAGCTTTGGGGTATGGACGCAAAGCTTTAGGAATATATGGGGGTAAATGCTCATCCAATCTCCTTTTGAATGGATGAATACCAAGCTCGAATGGTCTGCGCTTGCGTTCAAATGCTCTGGTATTATGTTGAATTTTGTAGATCTGCTCCCACATGTAAACTTCTGGAAGTAAAAAGTGCTTCGGTCTGTTTGATACTAAATATTTGTATCGTGACTCCAACCAGCATCTCCTGTTGTCATCTTCAATATCAGCAATCACTTGCTCTTCCTTTCCCAGATAAGGTTTCATATCATGACCTCTCTCTTCAGGAGCATTTAAATAAAACTGAATTATTAATTTTAGGACATCTTCATTCAAGCCTTTTACTTTCCCATCTTCAAAGGTCTCATACAACTTCATTGGTTTCATACCAAAGCAAATGTTATGTTTAGGATTCTCATCTATTTTCTCATTATGCATTTCCACAGTATTCATTTGATATGCATAAAGGGACCACAGTTGTCCATTGGTTATTACAGTTTGTGTAACTAATGGGTAGGTGACATCATTGTATGTTGTAAAGCCTTGAAGGTTTGCTTGAGCCAGAAGCCATCCAAAACTGGCCTTCATTGCTTGGCAGTGTAATGCCTCCAAGTTGTCTTCAGCTCCATATGACTCCTTCCTTGCCAGTATATGACCACGACCATGGAATGACATGAGGCCAAATTCATCATTGTCACCTGGCCAATACCCTGAAATTATATTTTTATTTTCAGTTTTACACAAAATATTGCATTAAATATATCACCACCTTGATTATTTTGGTAACAGGTTAACATATAAAAATCTCATCTAATATAATTTAGTTACATTTGCAATGTATAATAACTAAATTTGTGGTAGAATTTGATTATGGGGTTACAAAAATTTACTAATAACTTCACCTGGAATATTAGTTCCATGTCTATGATCTTCAAAATATCCAACAGCTTTTGGTGTGGTTGTGAACTTGGGTACTTTAAATGCAGGGTTTTCTGCTTCATTGAAGGGGAGAATGGGTTTCAATGGGAGCCGATGTCTTAGAGCTACAACAGGTGTTCCTGGAAAAATATATTTATTAAACTTACTAGCTGATACCCCCGACTTCGTACGCGTGCGCAATTTTCCACCAAAATATCTGTCAACCAGTATACAATGAACCTCGTAACAAATGGCTGCTTTTAGTTTAGAAGCTGTATCTATGATAGGTCTTTTATTTCAATAAAATATAGTCTATGTTTCAATCCGTAAAAAGGGCTTTCAAATGGTATAAGTATCGTTGAAATGGGTCCCAGTAGTTAAGGTGTGATCCGCGAACAAACAAACAGATAAACAGACAAACTCGATTTTTGACACAAAATACATAATAGGGTACCTAATTGTGTTGTTATGGTATTGTTCTGTCTGGAAATCTATACAGGAGGCTGGTATACAAGGTGGGTTTTCTCGACCAACCTCTGAGGGCCAAATGTAACTGGTTATAGTTATACAGGGTACAGAAGTGTGTTAGTATGTTGCTGACAAAATACTTTTCTTTGTAAATACATACTCTTATTAGGTACATAGTAACACCCAGACTTATAACACCTATGTTTGCCACACACAAAATGTTTGTTCACGGTGGGGATTGAACCCACGACCCACAGCACAGAAGGGAGAGCTAATATTACTGACTGACTTTTAGAATGTACTTTAATGTCGTAAGCATTTAAAAATATCAAGAGAGTAATATATTTACATAAAATACTTTTTTTTGCACGTCATGGATAGGGCGAAGTGGAGGAAGAATGTAAGGAAGGCCACCATGTGGGACTAATAGTCGGGAAGAGAGAGAGAGAGACTTTTTTTTGCACATTTCAAACCTCTACCAGATAACAAACAATTCTGTAAAAAAAAAACAAATGAGTCGAATGTTGGTACACTTAACTTGCAGAATAATTTACCTGTGTATTGTATAGCTCTATCAACTGGTTCGTACAAGCGCTCCTCACTCCATTTATATTTCTTTCTCCAAGCTATGACACTACCAGGTGTATCTGTGCCACCAACAAACCAAAATGCTTCATGGCGAGGGTCATAATCTACCTGTAGAGAAATAGCTTGATCAATTTAATTTATAAAACCACTTTTTCATACGGCATCATATATTTACTCAATTTTTTTTTTTTTCTAATTTATCTGCGATCGACTACTTAGCCATAATCAAATCAAAGAGTTTATTTGCAACTAAGTAATTAACATGATATACTTATCACTTAGAGTAAGTACATATATAATATTGATAAAACAAATAAATAGACAGTTGCAAACTGGTTTCAACTCAGCATGTGCAGGTTGTAATAACCTGCGCTGGTCTTCCGTTGAGGCCAATGAGGAGGTAAGTTAAAAGTAATAACATAAGATAAGGATGAATGTGATTACTTAATGCCAACAAATGATCAATCAGATTGGTTCGTGATATTTGGATGTTCCGGTGAGACTCCAGAGAGTGACACCATTTGGTATTAAGAACAGTCTACGTTCTCTGGTCCAGGTCAAGTATTTGCCATATCTTGAGGTGTTTTACATTCTCTTGTGTGTTAAAAGTAGGTTTCTAGCCAGTTCATTTGAGTGATGTTCAAGAATAAAACAATAGTAAATTATTGAATACATTTTTAGGAATAAGATCTGCACTGACGTCTTGTGTTGGGGTGTATTGTGCATTGTCCCCCTGCTGACCTCACTCCAGCCCAACTCCTTAAAGTAACAGAGAAGAACTTTGGGTTGATGGTAGCAATGGTCCAGCATCCCCAATGGTGGTTGTACTGTAAAGTGTAAACTCACCTGTGTAGCCAAGATATGGGGTAATTTGTCAGAAAGGTTATTTGTGATAATTCTGTTTATTTGTCTGACAATGCTAGCAGTTTGGGCATCTTCCTTCTGGGCAACTTCTGGTTTTTCAGGATCTAATGCAATGTTATACCTGTAAAAAGTACTTGATAAGATATAGGGTAGGGTCCTAGACAGTTTGATAGTCCTATAGAAAATAACAGATTATGCATCATTGAAGGTTCAATGCCCTATCACAACAACCTTATATTATATGTTATGAATAAATATTTATGGGCATTTCACGCATTCCCAAAGCAAGACTGTATTTTATAGAAACTAAGTTATATAATGATTTAGCAGACCAATGGATTGTCAATAGTAATAGCTCAAGTAGATGTTGGAATACATACTTAACCCCACTAAGTTCAATGGCAATAGCATCTTCAATTTGTGCCTTTATTTCTTTAGCAACATCATCGGCAACTTGCTCAGTTTCAGCATATATTTCTGGAAGCTTGTCACAAGGTATGAAATGACTTCTTGTGTAACACTGAACCAGCGGCATAGCATTGTAGGGTATTTTATCCTCATTCAACATGACACTTTTCCATCCGTAATAACGAGGCATATTGAGCGCTATTTGCTTCTCCTCGACCGTATTAATTTCTTTGATCTTTGTGAAAAGTGATTCTCTTTCTCGTTTCTTTCTACCTTGTAGAGACATATCCAGAATTGGGGGATATTCTGGTGTTTCGGTGTACTCATCTTGATCACGTACCGCTACTTGAGAACTTTGCCTTGAAATAATTTCCTTTAGCTTTGGTAAACTTCGATGAAGCCTTGCCAAATGCATTTTTGATTTCAATCAAAATAGCAGTAGTACCTAGTTATAAGCTCAGTGCAAAATTGCTTTTCATTTTCAGATGTCGTCTATTCGACCGTAGTCTTTATTTTTAGTTAGTAATCCTTGCCTTTTGATCTGACTTGATTACGCTAGTTGTACCTAAAAAGAAACAAACACACTATATGATACTAGCGCATTTTAGGTTAGATCCAAATTCAAACCAAATGACTAATTGACCAGCCTTATTTCTACGTTACATGTTATACGTTAGTGTCGATTCTGTTCTTGCATATTTCTTAATGGTTAGGTTACATTAGGTTTTTTATACATAATATGTATGTACATACTAGCTTCCACCCGCGACTTCGTTCGCGTTCCGTTGGATCCCGTTGTTTTTCCGGGATAAAAAGTATCCTATGTTACTTCTAATACCTCCAAGAATATGTGTACAAAGTTTTATGATGATCGGTTATGTTGTTTTCGCGTAAAAGCGTAACAAACAAACTCACATGCACATTTATAATACATATTATGTACATAATTATGCATACATGAGCGTAATTTTTTCTATGCATTGAGTGAACAAAAACCAAAAGCGCCAATAAAGAAAAAAAAAAACCAAAAGTTAGCGGAACGAAATAAAAGAAGAAGAAAGAAGTTTTGATTTTGAACAGTTTTGAACGAACCAAAAGCTGATGCAATCGTTGGTTGAACTTGGTTGTGAGTTGTGACAAGTTGTGTTTTTCCGAACTCGAGTTAAGTTGAACTGTCATAATATTAATAATCAGTCGGTGTGTATCGTAGGTGGCTAGAATAACTAAAATTATACCGCGGAGGTCACATACTATAAAAGTAACTTTGACCTATTTTATTTGAAGATGAGATGAGAGATCATGTGTAGTATAACTTAAGTTATTAATATTTTGTATAGCACAACATGTCATACCGGTACTACCAGTGTGCAAATCGAGATGGCATGCTACAGTCTGTCAAAATGCACTCACATTGGACGGAAGCCATTTTTCAAGCCTTAACTATATTATTTTGCATTATATGAATAAATAGTCATACTAGATACCTACAAGTAAGATAAATAATAAAAACGTTCAGTCAAGGCAACCTTTAAAAAATTGACCCGCGAGCTTTTTCTCAAACAGTTGTATGCATGATGTCACCTCTCACAACATTATCTTTTGATATAGATTACATAATACATAATGTTTTATTGTTTTGTTATGTTATATATATATATATATATTTATATATTGAATTGGGCTCTTAATTTTTATTTAGGATTTTTTGAAATTTTTTATTTAAAAAATTATTCTTTTGTAATGTCGCACGCCAACCTCCTCATTACACCACCACGTTTGGGTTGGCTGGCAGACAATGCTTTCAGCATTAAGTCCACCCTTTGTAACAAATTTATAATTTTGTGCAATAAAGTATTAAATAAATAAATGTACCTACTAATTTCAAATGTACGAACTGCCTTCCCACTCTTAGAGCTTCTTAAATTGTCTAAAAAATGACCTTAAAGTCTTTCATGGTGACGTACCGACAATGTGTTTAGTGCTGTCGGTATTTTTAGGTGATGTAACTACCTAAGTAGTAATTATCAAGAAAAATAAGGTAAAAGGAATCGAAATCCATAAGTAACTAATAACTCGAGTGAACTCGAGCGAAAGAGATAACTCTGGTGTTGCAGGCGTCTAGGCAATGGTAACCGCTTTCCATCACGCGGGCCGTACGCTTGTTCGCATATCATTTTGTATAAAAAAAAATATGGTACCTACCCTAAGTATGCTCATTTTTTGACTTGGTATGTACCTACTAGGTATATAATTTTCAACTTTTCAGGAGATTAAGGGCATGGTCTATGTCCGTACCTCCAACTGTAAGAGTACAGTTGGAGGTACGGACATAGACCATGCCCTTAATCCCCTGAATCAAAGGGTTTGTCGCGAAACGCGATGCCTGTAAATATTGTATAATAGTAACACTGAATCGGAAACGGATCTAAGAGAATAGACGAGCTGATTTGTCTAGAGTAAGCTACAAACATTCTTTTGTTGAGTAATTCAAAAATGGCAGTTGTGTTTGGAATTTTTGCTTTGCTATTTTAATATCATATTAGAGTCAGTGGGTTGAGATCTCCAGGCATTTCATCTGTAAAGCAAGCTAAGTATTTAGAAGATAATCATGTTAAATTTACTGCTTTGGATGCATAATATCTGCTAGGCTGATCTGGTAAAATTTGTCACTACGCTTACACACATAAAACGGACATGAAAAATTCATGTATTAAAGGTGTTCCATCACATGATATTCAATGCATGTATGGGACAACGTGAAGCATATTTACATGCGCAAAAGTCGCATGACATCCACATGTCACGAAGTGGGTAGCATGGATATCTGTAAGATTGATTCACGGGTAGTCCAGTGCTGACCCACTGAATGAGTATGGATGTTGGGCTTCTAGGAAATAATAACAAAGGCATAGGGGCCTCGTGCACTACCTTTGAGATTCCTCATACCATGGTATAGGGCGATTATATTAAGAGCAATTCTGGTTTGAGTTGTCTCAGCCAAAAGAGTTGGCAAACGGGTGTAAGCTGTACAGATAACCATTTCAAGTCTGTGGGCTAATATGTATATTTAGACTACTTCTGTAGATATGAAATTAATAATCTTTATAAACAAACATAGGAAAATACCTAGTGATTCTGTTAGAATCAATGTGATAAAACTTTTATAGGTCTGGCAGCATTGCACATACTTCTATAACCCTGGACATCTCTACCCATGGCGTGAAGCTCAGCTAAGGTATGGATGAACAGATTACTACCAAACAGAATACCTCATACTTCATAACTTTATTTCTATCTTGATATAGTAAGCAAATCAATTTATTTTTATTGACACTGAGTTATTGGTAACCTGGGCAAGAGCACAGACTCATTACTTAGATACTTATAAATAGTTACAATTAAATTTAAATGTGTGTTAAAGTCATCCCCTTTGGCACAGGGTTATCCACAGCGTCCGATGCAGATCCCGTCACAGGGTCTAGCGAAGGGCGCCGCACCGCCGCCGAGTACATCAGACCAGCTGTTTGCCAGTGTGTTCACAACTTTCATAACGTGGACTTTCGTTTGATTGTTCGAAGAATTCAAATAATAATAACTGTGTTGACAACCAAGGCACGTGGATTGATTCAACTCGATTTACAGAAAATTCAACTCGAGTTGAATCGTTTGCAACTTGCAATCCAACTCGAGTTGTTCGAGTTAATTAACTCAACTCAACTCGCACCGCACATCACTAAGCCACCTGCCTGCCAGATAAATTTTGTCATCGAATCTAACCAAAATCTTGTAATTTCTTTCTGGAAATCTCGAAGAAACTGTACAAACATGGATGAAGACATGGTGTTTGATCCTTCGCTAAAAAAGAAGAAAAAGAAGAAGACCGGTTTCGATATGGAAGCCGCACTTGCCGAGCAAGGTGAAAGCACGAGCGTGGAGGCGCCCGCGGAGACGGGTGACGTCGACTTGCCAGAGGACGATAACCTTGATCTGGACAACTTCGGTAAGAAGAAGAAAAAAAAGAAGAAAACATTCTTCAACCTTGAGGAGCTCGAAACCGCCCTGCCCGAGGCTCCTCCGGCCGAGGAGCCCGAGCAGCAGGAGGATGAACTCGTAGACGATCTGGATCTCGATATTGACTTTTCCAAGACGAAAAAGAAGAAGAAAAAGAAAAACATCGATGAGCTCGCAATAGACGACGACAATAAAGATGAGGACAAAGAGAATGTCGAGGATCCCCACAGCGACTGGGCTGGCAGCGATCGCGACTACACATACGACGAGCTCCTGGAGCGCGTTTTTGATATCATGCGCGAGAAGAACCCAAGCATGGTCTCTGGCAAGAAACAGAAGTTTGTCATGAGACCACCACAAGTGGTCCGAATCGGTACTAAAAAAACCTCCTTTGCCAATTTCACTGAAATCTGCAAAACACTACACAGACAGCCCAAACATTTACTGGACTTTTTACTGGCAGAGTTGGGTACAAGTGGCTCAGTAGATGGTAACAGTCAGCTGATTATCAAGGGCCGTTTCCAACAGAAACAAATAGAAAATGTATTGCGTAGATACATAAAAGAATATGTAACATGTCATACTTGTAGATCACCTGACACCATCCTACAAAAGGATACTCGGTTGTTCTTCCTTCAGTGTGAAACATGTGGTTCCCGTTGTTCAGTGGCCAGCATCAAGTCTGGTTTCCAGGCAGTTACCGGCAAGCGTGCTGCAATTCGTGCTAAGACTGCATAGAGTAATAATGTATAGTGATAAACTAATTATACATCAGAGAACTGGGGGTACATACACTTATGGCTGAAATCTTTTGTTTCTGCTAACTTTGGTGTAGTGTGATGTTATTATTGTGCAACTGTGAATTGATTAGTATTTTTTTATTATCAATACATTTGATGTATTTGCCTAATCATAAAATGTATCTAGACCATTTTGTTACTGTAGAAATTGGCTTTGTGGTTCATCCCACAAGTCAGTTTGTTATTAATTTAGCATACATAATTGAATGTACCCCTTTCTTTAACCTATATTTATGTATAGCTCACTGTATTATCCTCATTGGTACACAAATTGTTTTATATAACCTGTGATTTTGTTTCATTCTACCCATTTATATTGCAATCTTCCTATTGTAGTTTCAATAACTTAAAAGTCATCAATATTACAACTTTATTTTATTAGATTTTGTAACAATGTAACAGTATAAATATAAATTAGTAACAAAAATATATTTTTATCAAAGGAATGCATTAATAAATTAATGATATCATCAATTAGAGTTCCGTACAGTCTGGGGTTCATAATCAGGTTTCACGACTTTATTAAGACTTTCAGCATACAAGTCTAAGCGCTGAGTCATAGTAAAACCCCACTTGTCTTTGATCTGACGACATAAATTCAGATCCATTTGAGCAATCAGTAGACCATCTCTTACTCTTGATAATCCTGGAGTCCTTGACCCATCTGGAGCTGTAACGTAACTGGAACCGTAGAAGTGGCCAAAAGCCTTATGGGCAGGTTTCCCATCTCCGGAAGTAAACTCATTTGGGAATGATTCAGTTCCAACTCTGTTTATAGCACAAGTGAAATAGCTGTTTGCTATAGCAGCATTACGAGCTTCCACACCCCACAGGTGCTCACTCAGCCCAGTAACAGTAGCTGATGGGTTGAACACAATCTCTGCACCATTCACCCCAAACATCAACCAATTTAGAGGATGATGGCGGCCATAGCAGATGTTTATGGCAATTTTTCCAAAAGTAGTTTCAAATACAGGATGGCCAGTGTTTCCCTCAAAATAATATGTTGATTCATTAAAATCCCCCACTCTGGGAATATGATTTTTTCTGTGTTTTCCAATAACCTTTCCCATTTCATTGATTACAACAGCAGTGTTCCATATAGTGTCTCCATGAATTTCATCTCTCTCAAGTATTGGAGAAATTATGACCATTCTGTACTTAGCTGCCAACTCACTTAGAAATAGAGTACTGGGCCCGTTCACAGCTGATTCTGCAAATTCACACCAAGGTTGTTTTTCTCTGGTGCAAAAAGCAAATGGCATACTCCAGGCTTCTTGTAAACACACAATGTTTACATCTTCAGATGCAGCACATTCTATAACAGTCTTGATTTTATCAAAAATTGCTCGCCTTTGCTCTACAATCGGCTCATGAGTTGGAAGAACGATTGAATGCTGAATCAAACCCACTTTAACTAGACGAGGTTTCCTGGTTTCCTCGTTTTTTGCAGTAAACTCGTAGGCTCCAATATCAAACTTATTCTTAGTCGCCAACTCTATATTGGATTTCTTTACACTGATTTCGAAATTATCGACTCTTCCATAATGAATCCTATGGAACTCTTGAAGGTCGTTTCCAGATAGAGTACTTGAAACCAACACATCCAAGCTCTCAATTTCTGGAGATGATGATGCCATGGTTTGCCCTCGTCGTACAAAGAGTACGTAGATAGCTGTGTATAAATTTATAGTCGTAGGCGAAGACGACCTCCCACACCGAACACTAATTATGACCTCCCAGGACAGCGGTAGTGATTATGATAATATGCTGCTCTGATAAGCAAAAAATATCGGCATTCTTATTTTCATAAACTTTGGTTTTGTGACATGACGTCACGTTAGCAAACAACATTGTTAAGACATGTCATGGTGAATCAAAGCAAGTGGCTTCTACTATCTATGGTGTAAACAGAATTTTTAGGAAATCAAAATAGAAGTGAAATATTTGAAATACTATCAGTCAAGTCTAGTCAAGTCGAGTGTCGTTTGTTTTGAAGGTAAAATAAACCAAGAAGTTGCAGGAAGACTTACAAGTTACAAAAGTGTGCATGTGTGCATGTGCAAGAGCCTTATTTATACCAAGCTTTGATACCAAGAAGTTGAAGTTAGAAGTGGTTATAAGAAAGAGGTGTTAGAAGAGGAGGCGAGACTTTTCCCTTCAACAACATATTTACGTGATATTTACTTCCAGCCTCCTCTCCTGAGAGTTTTTTTCTGTGTTTACAGCCTTTGTTTACTTGTTGTTTACAGAGAAGTAGATAATGTAGGTACCTACTTAAATGTATACAATATTTCTAGCGCTAGCCGCGCTAGCATTCTACTAATCTGTGTAACCTATAGGTTTGATGAGTGTTTGATATTAATATTCTTCGTCCGATGTCCGAGTATGGTCTGAGCTTGGTTCTTGGTATAAGCTATACTAAGAAATTCACAGAAGTACCTGTTATACACTACTCTTTCATTGCACTCCTTTTCTTGCTTACAGAAACAGCTAAGAGACATCCGACATTTCAGAACAAACCAAATAAGTACTAGGTACCATACCTACCTACTTACGTGAAGAATATAGACTAAAGGAAGCATCACACACAAAACATGAACGTACTTCCAGCCCAACCGACTGGAATTCAAAGTACGGCGGGAGCTGTTCCTGTCCGTAATGAGAAAGGTAAGCTTGTTTTGATTATGTGGATGACCTCAGTAACTGAGGCTCAGTTGCAGGCTGTCTGCTAGCTGGCCATCAGTCCAGGCTTAATGTCCATACTTTTTGTTAGTTTTCCATAATCCCCAGTGATGGTACAACCCGATGGTAATGAGTCAGTCTGCAACAGAACCTCTGTTATCCACCACATAGACAAGGTGTCCGGCTGTATGACTAGTGGAAGTTTTTTTTTTGTCATCTTACAAACAGACATGGCTTGGTTGCTCAGCAAACCACACAAATGCCTCTAAATTAACATCATACATATTTGCAGGTGAAATATCTATGAAAAAGGTGAAAGTACAGAGGTATATTTCTGGTAAAAAGCCGGACTATGCTCAAGGCATTGTTGAAGAGAGTGACTCTGAAAATGAGGACTTTATAGAACAATCTAGACCTGAAAGGAGACAACAGACTCTACCACAAATTATACAACAGAAGGATGATGAACAAATAAGTGATTCTGAGGATGTAAGTTAGCATTGTACTAATTTATATTCAAGTAGTTATTAGTAATAATGACCTTACTGCATGTGAAGTCTTATGCGCTGATAAAGTTCTTCTATTTTATTATATAGAGTTGGACTAACTGAGGTCAGGTTAGAAATTAATGTCCATTGTAAATAAAACACATCAAAAATATTGTGAAAAAAAAAAATAAAAAAAAATTATTAAAAAAAAAAAATATTGGTCATCAATTTTATACCAGATAGTAGGGGACAATTCAGGTCTTATTCTCTCTTGAATTAGAGTGGAGGTTATAACTAATTTGTATATGCAAACAGGTTGATGACCCGCGTTTGCGTCGTTTACGTATGGTAGAGCATTCCCCTGTTCGCCGAGCTGAGCACAAACCGGAGATTATAGACGAGGAACCAGAACAGGAGACTGAGTCTAGCGCTGAGGAAGCAAAGGACAGCTCTGAAAGTGAAGATGAACTGGATGAAGATGAAATTGAGAGACGTCGCCAGGTTCTCAGAGCAAAACTGGCTGCTAGGTAAAACATTGAAATTCTTTTGAAAACATTATCAGGACTACGGCAGACTGCAGATGGTAAAATCACGTCACACACCCTAACAATCCTAGACTGCATCTATTTACCTTCCTAACTTTCTTACAATATTTTTCAAAAATTTCAGAGAAGCTGAAAAGGAGATCCTTGGCAGAGATGAAGATGATGAAATGCTTGATGGTGAAAAAGAGGAGAGTGGTTCATCTGATACGGAATACACAGACAGTGAAGAAGACACTGGTAATAAAATATTCTTCTATTATTTTAAACTAGCTTCCATCCTCGACTTCATCCTCTTATCCTGTAAAATTTTCGGGATATAAAGTAGCTTATATGCTTGCTTATCAACGATACGAACTATAAATACTACAAGATTCATCCGAATCGGTTTACTGGTTATATGTTATGACGTGATTAAATGCACAAACATCTAAACTTTCTTTAGGATATGACTATGAGTTTTGATTTGTTATACAGGTCCCAGGGTGAAGCCTGTATTCGTAAGAGCATCGGACAGAATGACGGTGGCCGAAAGAGAGCGCAAAATAAAACAACAGAAGAAAGAAGAGGTAGAAGCACGGAAAGAGAAAGAAGATCGTAGGAGAGAGGCTCTCAAACTTGTCGAAGACACTATCCGATCGGAACAGAGAAATGCACAGGTAAAAGAAGCCTTATTGCACACGTAAAAGGTCCATTTTCTGGATTTGATGATGTACACTTTTGGTTGGATGGTCTAAAAACTGGTCTATTACTAGTCAATAGTTCATTATCTACTAGTTAGTAGTGTCGTAGTGTATATACTAATATACTACTAACTATACGTAGTAGTACATATTAGTACTACTAAGTCAGACATAGGTCTGGTAGCGCTCCAAATAGAGATTAATAAACTAAACTAATTCAAATTTAAAATCTATTTAGGTCATACTTAAGTAAAATCCCTAAGGTATTTGGTTAAGGGACTACTTTGAGTGCTTTTCAAGCCCTGAGCTCGTAAAATGAAAACTTTTATACAGCCATTTTATATTGAAATCTGATAAAATGGCTTACTGGATTCCACCTTCTACTCAATTTTTTTTATATTTTTTATAACAGGGAGAGCAAAAAGAAGGTAACATCAATGACGTGTGCACTGATGATGAGAATGATGAGCTGGAATACGAAACTTGGAAACTGCGTGAGATGAAACGGATCAAACGCGATAAGGAAGAACGAGAGGCGTAAGTTTTAAGTCATTCTTTGTCTAGTAGAAATCGCTACTCAAGCATAGATTTGAGTACAGTTTTTAATACAAAAATTTACGCTTTACAGTTTTCAATAAATAAAAATTTATATTCTAATAATTAAATTAAAATAAACATTCTGTGATATAAACACTATGTTAATTAATTTTTTTCCAGTGTTGAAAAAGAGTTGCTCGCTCTCGAGAGAATGCGCAATATGTCTGAAGAAGAAAGGAGAGTTGAGCTTCGTGTCAATCCCAAACTAGTCACCAACAAATCCGTCAAAGGCAAATACAAGTTCCTGCAGAAATATTATCACAGGTACACTTATCTACTGAAAATCTAATTGATTTTGTTCAATAATCACAAAGATCACTTTGAAAGTGGTAGCTTGTACAACTACCGCAAGTAGAGGAAAATTTACGATTCTCTACATTTCAATTCTTTTATTTCTTACATTTCAATTTATCTACTTACTATGACTTCATCGGCGCGCCCCAACTTTTACAACCAAGCGTTGCAAGTCCCAGTAGGTAGTTTGAAGTCAGTTGAAAATGGGCTCATGACTGTTTCTTTGCAATCCTCAAGTAAGCTAAGTAAGTTTAACATCCTCTTGGGTCTTTTGAAACTTAGGGCAAATACCTAAGTTGTTATCTTATCCTTTTGCAGAGGTGCCTTCTACTTGGACAAGGAAGAAGAAGTGTTCAAGCAAGATTTCTCAGGCGCAACATTGGATGATCACTTTGATAAGACTGTTTTGCCTAAGGTATATTTATCACTAGCTTCCGCCCGCGACTCCGTTCGCGTCCCGTTGAATCCCATTGATTTTCCGGGATAATAAGTAGCCTATGTGTTAATCCAGGTTACCGAAAATATATATTCTAAGTTTTATCTAAATCGGATCAGTAGTTTTTGCGTGAAAGAGTAACAAACATCCATCCATACATCCTTACAAACTTTCGCGTTTATAACATTAGTATAAAAGTTTTTTTTTTTATGAGCTATAGCTAAGCATTTGGCTGCCAGTACACCTGGTGGTAAGTGTAGCTGCAGCCTAGGGTGGAGCACGCTTAGCTATAATCCACCTATTCACTCTTTTCTTGAAAATTCCTAGATTAATTTGTTACTAATCATCATTTAATTATTAAAGCTTAAAAATCTTTGCTGTTCTTTGTCTGCCTGTATGGGCTAGTCTTTTACATGAACGTTTTTATTATCAACAGGTGATGCAAGTAAAGAAATTCGGTCGTTCCGGCCGTACAAAGTACACCCATCTCGTTGACCAGGATACTACTGAGTTTGATTCAGCGTGGAGCAATGACGGCGGCGCATCTAGATTGGCTAACTTCAGAGGAGGCATGAAGCAAGTCTTTGAAAAACCTTCAGCTAAAAGGAAACACAAGGCGTGATATGACAAGTGAAATCAAATGCTCCTTCTTGTACTATTGTGTTATAGTAAAACACACATGTACATAAATATAATGTGTTACAAGTTACAAGACTGTTGTTTGTTCGTATTGTGAATAGTTGGAGTGTTGTGAAGAATGAAGAGGTCTACATGATTGTGAGTTTATTCAATTTGGCGAAAATATTCAGACTCTGGCCGCGGTCACCGTTTTTTCGCATCGGTTTGAACTTAGCTTTAATTGTTTAACTTACCATCTATAAATTAATTTGAATTAAGTTTAATAAAAACTTGTGTTCTATGATATTTTTTATGTAAATTAATGCTGCTTTATGCTTATACTTTTACAGTATGCTATTCGACAGTAATAGGCTTTTTCATATTGAACGATACAATATAGACAGAATTTGTCCACTCCTAGTGGCATTGTGAAATATGGACACATATATAAATCTGTGGCTCAAATAACGCTAAGTTGAGCCATGCTGCGTTGTCATTAACCGTCGAACGAACCATACGTACGAGTTATTGATTTTAAAATTTCACACGACATATTCAGATAAGTGCCCTAGTGATGGGATGGCGGCAAACGAATGACATCTTCGTGCCCGGCTCAGTTTATCGCTGTTACGTGACTTCTGTTAGCTCTTACCGAATCTAAATTCATCACCAACTATAACTAGTTAGGTACTTCAAAAAGAGCTGTGAAGTTTAGGAGCTGTGTAGGAATACTAAGAAGATTTCGTAAAAACTAAATCACACAGACGTACCTAAGTTCATGCCAATTATTATCGATATCGACTAAGCCATAGCTTAATCGATATCCATGAAAATTGGCATAAAACATGACACGCACAATCAATCTAAGTATACTAAAAGGGCTCTGCATCACCTAACAATATCTTCTGCAGCCTAGTCAGCTTAAAAGCTTCTTAGTCAGCTTATCAGTAGGAAAGACATGTGGAGACATGTATGTATACGTGGGGTTTCATCACGATCTTTTCCATCATTCTATCTGAGAAAATTATTCAAAAATCTGTGTGGGGCTTTCCTTATGTCGGGGCAACCGAAGTATTATTAGGATCGTAAGCGAAACTCGGACGGACATAAGACCGAACTTCTACCGTTACGAACTTTTATTTAATGCGACTTCAGCGCTCCGACGACATAAGAGATTTCAAGTTGATTTATGAGTAAGCCTCTCAGCTTAGAAGTAGAATGTGGTACGATTCTCCCACATATATTGCGTTTTAAAAGTAACATGTACCACCTCCCAGACGATTTATCACACCTAGTTGGTAACAGTATACCTAAAGATAAATATGGACTAGCAGATAGAGTGCGTCAATTAAACGTGTGATGGTCGAGAGCGAAATAAAAATTTTAAACGCCCAACTACTGCTTCGGGCTGATGATAAAAGTTTCTAGTCCGTTGTACCCATTAGACAATGTTTGTCGGTACGTGCCTGCCTTGGGTAAAATTACTGCAACCTTTGCCTCCGTAAAAAAGAGCCAATTAGTACCTCACTTTAGGTAGTTGTACCTGTGTTTACTGTGTAACTTTGGAATGAAACAAGTCGTGTCACGTAAACTTTATTGAAGTTTCAGTCAACCGAAGCACTTTGAGTAGGGTTCGTTAGGCGGTTTTTGGTAGTAAGCTGGGTCTGGCTGTGGTCCAGAACGGCTGTTTATATCATGCTTAAAAGTAAAGTAACGTCCATATTTCGCTGGTTGTCGAGATAGCTCGCTGTCGTTCAATCGCCAGCCGTGAACGCTGGTACTAGTCTCGCAGAAGTTGTACTTATCTTCGGGCAGTACGCGTTTTCTTTTATCGAGGTACACACGTCGCCCTCCTTTTGGCAGATCTTTGTACAGTATGTTCTGAACATCGGGATCTATTGGTTTCATGACAGGTTCGGGAGCTAAAATACTGCCGGAAAGTTCTGGTTGTTGGCCTTTGGCTTTTGACTGTGATACTCGTACAACTCCATCTCGTAGAGCCCTTCTTCGGCGATTACCTATAGTTGATACATGGTGTAAAGCGACATACGGCATGCAGATTTCTACACGAGCTTTCAAGACTTGTTCAATTTCTAAACCCTTGCACTTTAACGGATATGAAGCTGCTTCTTCAAGTTTGCCCTTGTTCTTCTTAAACCATATCATGCGCCTTTTTTCAGCTTTCTCATAGTTCTCAGTTAAAAACTTTATGACGTGTGGGCTGGTGTAGTCCAGTGGCATTTTTGTAATTATATATAAACTGTTAAAAAGGTAGTAAAAAGAAACGCTGTATAAAAGTTAAATTCATAAATATGTTAAACACCAAAAACGGCAAAAAATACAAAAATACATAAAAAGTCGGCTGTCACATTCACATGGCTGTTTTGGGAAGTTCAGGTGGGTTACTCTCGACCACAGTTCCAATCCGGATTCACGGAATTTGACAGAAGTTATGTCATTTTTCAGTACAAAATGACACGACATCTGTCAAAATCCCGATCCAATTTGGAAAGGCGGTGGTCAAGAGTAGCCCTCCTGGGCTGTTCTACATAGAAAAAGAATACTCTTTATGCTGCCGTCATTTATTTTTATTGTCTATGTCACCACCAAGTCATAGAAAAAAACTCATATAACCTCTTGTCTTTATGCACTAACGTTAGTTAACACTGAGCAAATTCATCATAATCCCCACTGGTGGGGACAGCATAGTGGGGATTATGACAATAAAACATATTACATTTCCGAGGATAAAAATAGTAGTCTGCTTTTTTTGTGGCACAGACTGGCACAGACCATAAAGGAACACTACTGGCACACCATTTGTGGTCTGCGAAATCCACAAAATAATAGTCCTTATGTATGTAAGTACCTACCGTGTATAAAATTGCCTTCATTAGGTAGGTACGTGCGAGTAATAGTGTTCCGTGGGTAGGTACCTTTATAAAAGAGTTTTTTTTTCTATGTTATACAATTAATATGCTGGAGGGCCAACCTAACCTAACTGCATTGCATAGGTATATATATTGCCTACAGTCGGGCAATGTAGGTATGCGTGTTATAAAGAAACATCCAGAACAATTTTATTAAAATATGTATTTAGGTAATATTTAATATTTAAAATAACATAAAACTACAAAAATAAATCGATAGCTAAATATAAAGAATTCTAAAAACACTTTGAAGGACCAGGAATATCGGAGGGGTTGTAATAAGGCGGGTCCGGCTGAGGTCCGGTGCGGCTCTTATCGCCCCTAGTCAAACGCCACACGCGGCCGAATTTAGGCGCATTATTCTTAAAGTAGCTATCGCCTAGCCTCCACCCATACTCCCACCCGCTGGATTCTCTAAAGTAGTATTTTTTCTCGGGAGATATTTTATTCCTGCTCTTCAAATAAACTTCCCGCCCGAACACAGGAATTTCTTTGTATACAATTTCCTTTTGTTTCGGGTCGATGGGTCGCATTTTCGGGTCAATACTGAGGTCGGTATCCGGTCTCGCAAGCCTCTGATCTTCTTTCGGATCGCCGAGTCCTACTTCGGGAATGGAATACCCTCTTCTTAGATCAGCGATCCCAGGAACATGGATCGCGTCGCGTATAGCTTTGCGTCTGCGGTTTCTGCGGCCTATTATGGTATCCCTTTCTATAGTGGGCATACCAGCTGCCATGGTGTCGCGTATTATGCCCAACTCATTTTGTTCCTTCTCCGGCCGGTCAAGAGTGGCAGCTTGTTTGAGCTTGTCAGCATGAAGCCGATTCCATTTCATACGCAGGCGGGTGGTCTTATCATAGCTCTCGACTAGAAACTTTATAATATCAGGATTTGTGATGTCGATGAGAGGCATCGTGGGTTAAAACACATATAAAATAAAAATATACAATAAAAACTAAATTCTTCTGCTCTCAAAAAATAATGATAAAAAATAGTAGTCCTTGACAAATACAAAGAGAACGCAAAAAAAGAAGAGACGGGACTCCATAGACAAAAAAGGAACAGCAACGTGAAAAAGGATTACCTTTTTTTACCCACATGACGGCACCAAAACGTCACTGTAGACAATCAGTACTACAACATGTCAACAATGAAATAGGGATGTGATAAAGTGATTTTGTTGGTATGTAGTGCCAAGCACAGAGTAACGCTAGGTTACTTTATGGTTTAGTAGCAAAAGGCAAAAGCCATAAACCAAGAGTATTTTCTTTGATTTTTTTCTGCGAGTTGAAGTTTGGTGATGCGGTGTTCCATAGAAAAAGAATCCCGGTGGTTCGGTGGGTGATGCGCTGCGCGGTTGCTGCGCGGTGGTATGAAATTGTATGCTCGTGAGAAATACATGAGAAATACAAGAAATAGTATTCTCTTTGGAAATAGTGTTCTGCGATTGTATGAAAGCCATCTCGATTTTTTTCAATACCAATTTTTTTCACTGCAAAGTTTCAATATTTTATACTAGAGCAGCTAACTATGCCGTTACTTGATATAACTGATCCAAAAGTTACCAATTTCTTACTTGAAAACTATGAAAAAGAGAGTCAGCTCCGTAGTCGTTGGGTACGCCGACACAAGGAGCAAATTCACAAGGCAGCCACATTTAGCGGTGAACCTAAAAACTACACTTCTGATGACGTGAACAAGTATTTAATGGAGGCTGGCATGGCTACTATATCCAGGGATCATGTGGAGGCCGCTCGACATAGGTTTATTGCCCCACCGAAAGATTATCTACGAGCCCGAGCCAGTACAGCTAAGTCCTCAGAACCACCTATGAAGCCAGTCCTAAACAAAGAGAAAGATATTCTACTGGATAGTAGAAAGGAGTACTTGAAAGCTCGAACAAAAAAAGCGCCTGAAGATAAGTTTAATTTCGTTGAATGCGACAGTTGGAAGTATGGCTGGAAGTTGGCGGAAAGTGAGCTGAAGATGCGAGGCCCTGCGCACGGGGTGGTGTGTCACATGATGCACAACTTGCAGAGCCGGGTCGGTCCGACGCCTGACCCTGTTCACTATGCCTCTTCGGATGCCAATCGCACGTTCTGCGAATCTGTATAATTATTCATGTAGTTATTTTTAAGAGTAAATCTTTATTTTAATTCTTTATTTCATTCCTTTAGGCAAGAAATTACAAATTTAAAAGCAATCTTATTAAACGAATAACTTAATACACATTACACTCCTAATTTCGTAGGTAACTACTGTTTATCTACACCGCCCTTATTCACCCACCCGCTCTTTCATTTTCTTTTAAAGTGATATCTATTGGGAAATGTACAGGTGTTCCGTCTCCTAATCTATTGGCTATAGAGTTAACCATTTCGGGCGTAGCTTCTCTAAGATCGTAAGCCCAGCCGATTTGTTCGAACATCTTGATGAATTTTGTGCCGAAGTTGAAGAAATCGAAATGCTCGGCTGCTTTGAAGTCGTACGGAAACGCGTGGTGGTAGTTGTGCCAGCCTTCACCAAGGGTGCATATTGCCACGAATCTGTTTTCAGCTGGTATAATATTCCTGCAGCGAAAACAACACATTTAATTATCATTTTGCAAAACCACCGCAGCGTAATTGAATTACATTGTTCACTATTCTTTGCTTGATGTTTAGGTTTCAATGTACCTATTCTTAAAGGTACCTTCTAGGTTAAATGTAAATTGCACTGACTGGTAGAACAACTTACTTATTATAAGGCCGATATCCGTAAATATGAGCGAGACTGTTGACCGTGAGCTCACTGTGGAACATGCCCAGAAACCTGATGAAGCATTGCCATGCTACCGCGCACTTCCATTCTTCATTCCACAACACAATGCTGATCGTGGTGGGCAGAATATAGCAGAATACCAGCTTCAACTTGTTGAAGTGTCTATAAAAAGGTAAGTAAAACAAAATTTATAATAGAACATAGATTTAGAACTGTGAGAAGATTCACTCACCCTACAAAAAGTGGGATAAGGTGACAAAGATGATGATATCAAAAACGGTCTGCAGTGGAAATTGTTAACTTACTTGTCAAACTGCCGTACGAGAGGATCACTTTCTAAATCACTCAAGTCCATTTGTTTTCCCCGCAGCAATACTTCGTCATTCTTCTTCATCATCAACCAACCGATGTGAGAAAAGAACAATCCGCGGTTTGCATTGTGAGGATCCGCCTCTGTGTCACTGAATTTATGATGAACTCTATGGTCACGAACCCATTGCTTCAGAGAATTCTAAAACGAAAATATTATTTCAGTCAGACGATCATCGTAAAGACCAGAAATAAAAGACATCTCGCAGTTAAAAAGCGATCACCCTTGAAGAGCTTTTTTGCAGGAAATGGAATAATATTATTGGACTTTATTGCCTATTTCCTTTAATCGGATGGAAGTGGATTTCCTTAGAAATAAAGCGGGTTTCGATTCTATTGATAGAGACGTACCGTATCAGCTTTTATGGACTTACTTGACCAGCGCTTGCAAAGCATAGGAGAAGAAATATTTTCAATGGAGTTTTTGCTTTGTAAGATCTGTGTGTCCAAAGTCGATGTGCTCCTCCAGTGATGCCAAATCCCGTAGCTACGTACATTATTGCCGCTAAAATGAAAAAGAACCACGGCTCAGAATTCGTACAAGCTATTATTGCTAAGCTGGCGGTCTTATCGTGTGAAAGTCCAGGGCAGTCAATTATGGTTATCTTACTTACCAAATAAAACCGTCTGCCATTTCACCGGTAACGTAAAGTAATAGCACCAGTATATTCCAACAATGTGATAAAGTGTTATTGCAATACAACTCGGCCATTTTATATCGTTTTTAAACCCCAAACTTTTCTCGAATGTTCTGAATATTTCGCTCAACGATGGTCCAACTCTGATATTATCTTTTTCCATTCTTGTTTAAAAGTTTAAAAATCTATCTGATAAGTACTTTTATTGGAGTTGCGCTTTGAACGAGCGTTCAGGACTGTGTGAGTTTCGATACTTGGAGTGCACGATAGGTAGCCTCATGTCGTGTTAGTTCAAATAATGGGCCAGTGGAGTTGTTTTACATAAATGCTACGAATCTGGACCTAATGTTAATGTATTGCTGTACTCCATGCATTCTATTGTTCATTGTTTACGGAATTGTGATTAGTTTAAATTGTATTTATACCTATGAACTTATAAATAGGACGTTTACCTGTACATACGTTAGCAACGTATATATTATGTGGTTAGTCCAAACCGACCTAAAGCCCTCTCTCTTGAGACTTTTCAAGGTAACTTACAATAATCTTAGAAAATCTGTATTAATGTTCAGGGTATCGAGTATAAACGTGGTTTCTTTGTGGAATTTATAGCCTCCTGTGGTGTTACTTATTACGGGCCCCCGGGAACAAAGTTCTAAGGTAAATTTTCCTTTTTTAGCCTTTTCAAAGCTTTGTTCTTCGCGCCGAGTTCAGAAGGTTCTATTTGTCTTCATTGTTTGAGAAATATTTCACTTGCTATTTGCTTTAAATGCAACCGGTTTTCGATGTTACCGCATTTCCGTGCTTAGAATTACAACGGTTAAATTCATGTTCACATAAATTAAATTAGGCTTTCTGAGTTGGTTTGAAATCTTGCTAACGATAACGATGCAAATTAATTCTGAGAACAATTGTGTCTATCGAATTCCTAATTACAAGGCATGTAAAGTCAAGTTATTTGATCTAATAACACCTTATTATCCATTCCAATATATTAGGTACTAGCATAAGTAATTGGTGTTATATAATTTAGATATTACATAGTTCTAAATCCATAGTCTGTAATTTCGAAGCTTTATTGTAAAATAAAGAATATTTGCTCGTCCCGTTAGATAACTAAAAGTATTTTAGAAAACACTAATGGTGACCCCATCTACAAACATAATATATTATATGACTTATTTAGATTTAAATTAAAAAATAATAATATGATGCATAAACTTTTAGAAGAGTGACGGTGACTGTTAGGCCTCAGTAATGAAACCATTATCGGAAAACGTTTCATCACCTCAAAACCTTATTTACGCTCTAAATGTCCCATGATTGTGTTTTCCGATGGCTTTACTTTGTAGGACGTCGTTATTGAAGCAGAGCTGAATTTAAAGCACGACCCTGGAGAATTCCCTAAATTTTCTTTAAAATCGAGTTCTAGTTTGTTTTCAGCCTACATTTTAAATGAAATCGATAAGTATCGAAGTTTATGATTTAATTTTGATAAAATATAGTACCATTAAGTAGGCTTTCTGCGGAAATAACGAACCAATATTATAGTAGAAATTGCATTATAACATTTTGCTAAATCATTTCCAGTTTTCACCCAGATAATAAAAAACTATTAATTACGCAGATAATAAGTTTGACCCTTCAAACACAACAAATTCACGAGGTTACACGTCCCTAATGGCTCATACGGCAAAATATAAAGCCTTATTTGGCGTATGGGCAAATAGGGACTTGTAACCTGTCGGTATTGTCTCTTGAATCCGGCCCTGAAGACGAAGGTGAATTCCGATTTTAAATGCTTGCTCTTTTCCCCACATTAAATGTAGGTAAAGTTGTTTTGCTAAGGGTGTTTGCATAGAGACCGGTTTTCCGGTTCCGAATTGTGGGGGCATGTCGGTCGGTAGGTTAAATATCCAAATCGACAAATGAATAAACGGGCACTAGCTAAATCAAAAGACACAAGTAGCAAGGATAAGCATAACTTCTGTACAACTCACTGAAGTACCTACTTATTGTATTTGTAAGAAGTTATTACTAGTTATAGTGAAGTAAACGTTGCCCATTGCGTTGGAATATTATGAAGACAAGACTGCAAACGGGATAACTACAAATCAAGACACGTACCTACCTATGCACAGGATGTATTCTGTTTAGTTTTATGACGACCTTTAAATGTGCTGATCGCTATCAGTTTATTTGCCTACGACAACAATTAGCATAAAATAGGTACCTACCTCAAACGTGCGTCATAGGTACCTATTGAATGCAAACTACCGCCTTATCAAAAGATTTCACAGATTTCAGCGCATTGTCCGTAAAAGAAACAACATTCGCGAGAATTTACGAGAACCCTATCGGATAAAGACATAAACGGTGTTATGAGCGCGCCCGCAGCTGATAATATTCGCCTGTTATTGTTCCCTATCTGCGTTTATGTTCTGGGGTGAAGACGATCATTTTCGGAACATCCTGTGGTATTTTACATATCCATGTAATGTTTAATCTTGGGTGAGTGAAATGATATCAAGAGAATAACAAGAAAACATTTTTACATTCTAGTAACTCTGATTATCGCAAAGTATATTTTGCAATTCATATTTACTTTGCATGAATGTAAGTTGTAGAGACAGTTTCGGTAGTCTGAGGACGTAGATAGAACTTTGAGCCATATGCTAAGTGTAATTCGTCAACAAAAGATATATTACCTACTGAAGTTTTTTACACACTTTTTCACATAGTAAACTGAACAAAGGGATAATGCAGAGTTCTAAATTAAATTAAATGGTAGAGCTGCTGTATTAATCACCGAATACGGTAAAGCGCTAAAATGGAAGTTAAAATGAGTTTTACTCTTATAATTAATAGACTGGGACGCTGTAACAAAACTGATGATGATAGAAGAGTCAGTGATTATAGTTAACAATAACCGTATTTTAATAAAAAAGTAATTAATAATCGTCCTATTTTTAATGTCAAGAATATGAAATAGTTATTTGTTATGGTACCTACACGCTACACTGTACCGGACAGCCCTGTTTGTTGACCATCACAGGGAATGCATTAAAAGTAATGAGAGCAAACGTGTAGGGTGTTAAGTCGTAATAACCAACTGACTAATAAATATCAATATCAGAAAGGATGAGTAGGTTTTATAAATTATACAATGTTCAGGTCCGCAGGGTATCTACGTGTTTTATCAGATTGGACAAGGGTAGTAATAAATTAATCATGAACAAACCATTTGCGACTGGACCTCGCTGATCCAAAGCCTGTAGTTTATACCTGAATTATGTATTAAGTAGGATTTTACTTTTAGCTATGTATTTGTTCATATATTTTATTTAGACTTCATTTATTTGATGTGACATACCTTATCTGAAATGAAAGGGTTTCAGCCCATTTTCTTCTAATAGCTTCCAATAAACAAAGGCAGGGATTCTCTTAGCCATCGCCGATCTACTGTAATTGCTTTCTAAATATCTTCAATCATAATTCACCCGTGACAAGACCCTGGCTTAACCTCCTCCTTATTACTACCCTATTACCTACGGGACTCTTCAATCTCGCTCGAACTAATGGTCGATCTATATTTCGATCCAATTTTCCGAATTTTCTCCATAGTGGCTGATGTAAATGCTGCCTTTTAAGGTAGGTACCTAATAAATAAAAAGGATTTCATAATATAGAATCGAGACTTTGTGAACGTGGATCATAAACGTATGGCAGGTACTCGTACCTACTAGTAGGTGCTTACAGTAACAGTGAAGGTATTTTTATATTTTGTCATAAAACACACGTGGCTCCTAACCTGAATCGCTTTGACTCAATTCCTAGGGGGCACAGCTAAGCTAAGAGAAGGTTGCTGAACTTTGTAAAAGGCACGGAAAACTTCAAAGATTTGATTTAACGTTTCGACAAATCCTGGTACAATTTACCTTAATTTACCCGAAGTACAGAAATAGAGAACTGGGGCAACCAGAAGAGCTTTATTTTTCTTTTCAATACGAGAGACAAAGTTAAAATACCATTTAGAAAGTAAGACAATTATTTAAAGTTAAATGGACCGGTGCTAGGTACCGGAACCTGAGTTGCATTAAATAACATGGCTCTAAGCGATTCGCAGCACGTTTGCGCTCGCTCACCCGAACCGTGCAAACATGATCTCTAACGAACTTACCCATTTATGTTACGCAAATTCCATTAAAAGAAGGTCGATACTGACCGGTCGGGTAAACGCTTATATTAATAACGATAGGTTACGCACATCCCCCACTGAGGACGAGGGAAAGTCTTGCCATCGTTAAAGGTTTATTGCTTCGACAGATGTTTATGAATTATGCGGACCCGAAGTGATTCATAAATCTTGTGTTTTTTCGTTACCTACGAGTTATTGTTATAGTCACATTTTTATTAGGTGAGCATGCCGCGTTGTTTATTTCTACAAGCTTCGCAAGCTGTGATGTGATCGTAGCTGAGCTTACGAGTGTGTTTATACAGCGTAGTTCATATTTAATTTTGTATATGGACAGGGTTGATAGTGATATTCAACTCCAATTAGACACGTCCGGAAAGTTTTACCACAATTTGCTACTGTTTTCAACAAAGCTCCGAATCTCGACAACACTACCCAGCGACCATGGACATTGTGCAGGACTAAAAATTATACCTTTGTCGGAATTTTCTGGTAGTTTCAAACTTTTATTTCTATGAAATACAGCATATTATTTCTGTATATACTTATTTATATTTACAAAACTTTAGGTCATCTTTGATTTGTCCTAGTTTGTCCATCTATGTCTGTTTGTCTACCGTCCTGCGGTACTAAAGCTAATTTTATAGTTCGGACAATATTTGAGCTGTCTCATCTTGTACGAGTCCGGCAATTAATAAAGTTGTGATCGACAAAGTTTAGAGCTAGACATAAAGTTCATCATGTGGTCTGGGTGTCTACTACACTAGTAAATACTTTGTTAACATCCATCAACATGAATAAAACATTCTACTAAATACTTTTTTAATCAGCTGTAAGTATTAAGTAGGCTTCTAAATAACTAAACTTAACCGAAAACTTCTAGATACTTTTTCTATGCATGGATTATGCAAGAACCTGTCATATCTGCAGTTACTTTTGAGATGTTTATGGAAACAGAAATATTATGTCCTTTGCTGCTACGGTACTACTTTGTCTCTGCTACGGTACTACTACGTCTCTGCTACGGTACTGCTACGTCTCTGCTACGGTACTGCTACGGTACTGCTACGGATACAGCTACGGAACTGCTACGCATGCGCTACGTTACAGTTACTGTTACAAAACAGCTACGTCTAGCTACAGTTACCGCTACAAGTTACGCTATCCCACTGACTACTACGCTGCGGTATAACTACACCATTATACTACTTCGCTGCGAATGACTCCTCATAATTTTAATAAGCCATCTTCAAAGTTACCTCAAATGAAATACTGACAACTAATTAGAGAGATGTCTCTAATTAGTTGTCGGTATTTCAGTATCCCGCACACTTATTTATGTTGGTTTCCTACCAATTTGAAATCAAATCTATGTTTTTGAATAAAGTGCCTAGTGCGATACACGCACGCGACTGCGTATCAGTCGCGTGTGTATACTTGCAGTTTTTTGCTCAATGAGTACCTATGCACTTGAAATATAACACGACATAAAGTCAGTAATTATGTCACAGCTTGTAGGAAATGCCACGCGTGAAAACGAGCAGCACTCACCCACACACTCGTAAATCAGGATTATCATGAAGTGGTTTAGTCCATACCGTAATGTAATGTAATGCACTGAATTAGGATTTATTTCGACCGTTCCTCATTGCCAGCTGGCCTCCTTGTTTATGTATGAGGTACAAAGGAAATAACAATGAGTGTGAGTTTTTGGAAGGGCACTTACCTAATGTGCAATGAAAAGAAAAACTAGCCCGCTTTCTTAAACGCTGACTAATATTTAGTAATCGACTTTTAGTTCTCGCACACTAGGTTTTCATGGACGTGACCGGCCCGGGCCCCTACTAGTTGTACTATTATTATTTTTTTCCCCTACTAGGTAAGTCTCATGTAGCAACGCCTATTTAGTAACAAAACTCGCAGCCATTGAGATTTTTTTGTAACAAAAAGCAAATCAAGTCTTGTTTTAGACTCCGAGCCTAAATAGAAAGCCGAAGTTTTCGATATCGAATTAGTTTCATGATATTGGAAAGCGGTTCGGTGTAATGTTTTGTTTTTCGCCGCTGGAAAATAAGAGCTTTGGCTTGTATTGATCTGGATTATCTAGAATTTACGATTACAGCTTCAAATTTCTACGTACAGTGTTTCCATTAAATAAAACGCGATCCAACTCGATGGTTTTCTTATAGCCAAGGTTTTTAGGTATTTGACAGCCTAACGTTGTTTGTAAATTTTGTAATGTATCACAAAATCACAAGGCATTGCCAGCCGTATATGCAGGCAGAATTGAACAGTCCTCATTATATTTGCAAATATCCTATACTGGGTTCCATTCACTGCACCATTGCAGTAATCTACGCATTTACATAGGTAACGTGCTGCAGCTCTGTGTGCTAAACTAGTGATCATGAGATGAGCCGAGTTTCAAGCGTGAGGATCCCTAGTGCGCTTATCGTAATAATCTACAGCCAGAGCGAAGAAACCTTAAAGTAAGATAGCCTATTTCTATTATTACAGTACCATCTGCCATCACAGAAGTTAGAATGTGGCATAGCATTAAATAACCCAGAGATGAAAATCGTATGAAAGTGTGACTAAGTAAGAATTTTTCATTTAATCGGAATCTTAAAAGCTTGTTTAGTAAAAAAAACAATAAAATGAATTGGATGGAGCATAGAAAATGTATCTAGTGGAATCGAGACATTCTAGACACGAATGGGAGCAAATGATTCTTTAAAAAAGTGCGACTCTATACGTGCTTTACCTACTAATACAGAAGCCATCCGAAGGTAGTAAATCTCTTTGCAATGCAAAGACTGCTATTCAAGGCGGATATTAATATTCATTCCTTCCATTATTCCCATGACGAAGCTATTAAAATCTCGAAGAGAAATTTCTGGCGCTTATTAAAGATATGTCCTGAATGAAAATTAATTCTTTAACAGCTTTCTTCTGATGACGTATTTTATTTGGTAGATTAACACCTGGATTTGGAGTTTGCGAAATGTTTCTTGATACGTTCTATTATTTGGAAGAAAACTGCTGTATTAGGATTTCTTTTCTTTTTTTGACAGAATAAGAGCTTTGCTGCGTTGCGTTGGCTCATTAGGATTTCATATCCTTTCGTATCCTTTTGAAAATGTAACCCACTTCGGTACCGTATCAAAGTTAGTTATTAGTACAAATAACAAGTGTGTTTTTCTTCTTTAAAAGTTGTTAGTTTGCATTCAGTTTCTCGCGGCAGTACTTTGTTACCTAAAAGATCTACCAATATGCACGATATTGCTCAAAAAAAACCTTCGAACTAAAAAAACAAATAATATTTCCTGGTTGGTTATTGAATTTGGAAAAGCTCTTAAGACTTTACTCCGTGACCTGAAAGACAGAGCCTACCTGACATAAACTTCCTTAATTTTATTCCTCGAATACTCAGTATCAATCTTGGAAGTTTTGCCAATATTTATTTTATTAGATTGAAAATTATGATTGGGCTAAGGGCATGTCGTTGTTCTAATCTCTCTATCGGAAAGTTGGTCTCGCGGCGCGGTTCGAGTTTGGACACTTCGATCACAGTTGTTTTGGAACCCCGCTGGGCTTCGCCGACACGGACAACTGATATGGCCCCACTTGTGCAAATGTTAAAACTTTCAGCCTAATGAAAATCGGTGGTTGTAAGTAGGTATTCGTACTTATTTACTTTGTATATCTATATTGAAATAAATAGGTAGGTTTGCATTGAATCACTAGCTATACTTGTGGAATATAAGGTCATAAAATACAGAACATTAGGTATCTAGGTACGTAAACTAGGTAAGTCTAGCTTAGCTGATTACTCTACTATTTTTGTATTTTTTTCACTACAAATCATAAGTACATTCTAAAATGTTCCAGTAGGTGGTACCTAGCTACTTGCCTGCCAGTTTTTGTAGACAGTTAAAATGGTAGGTAGGTAGGTACTTTAATATTCTGTGGTAGGTACATAAATAAATTAGGTTGAACGAACAAAAACTTAATTATTTTATGAGCTCAATCGTACATTCAGGTCGTTATTACTTTCAAAGGTTATGAAAATATTCTCACGTATGTTCAAAGAGGTCAAGTGGTATAATAATATTGAGGTTCGCAATTCTGTTATTAATATTTCAGTGTAATAATATAGCTTTTGACTAAATACATATACGAAGACCTCTCTTGACGAGCTCCTAATGAGACGCAAAAACTTAAGTAAGCTAAGATTCTTGTAAATGTTGGCACGATCTTCAGTATTTTTGAAAATCACGATATCCGCCGCCTCTTTTTTTACAATTGAATTTTGTTAGAAATCACCATCAATTCTATTTAGATAGGAAATAAATTATTACAAAAGTAAAACAAAGATGCGGAGAATATCGTGGTTTCCACTAAGTACTTCAAAAGGGCACAGGAAAAGGCAAAGGCTTCAAATTCGGTATACATTCTCACGTTCCAATAAGCACGATCTCGTGATTTGTATCGAAAAAAGCATTAGTATTCGTCCTTTATCAAAATTACAGGAAATGTTACTAAACTCTCTGTTTTACGAATACGACATGCTACTTTCAATAAAAATTTTGGTATCAAATGTTCACGATCTATGAAAGGTGCCGTATACGCCACTCGTAAAATTGGTTGGATCAACAAACTGTGAGTACTTATGCGTCTACTGGATATAAAATAAGCAACATATTCCACATAGTGGCATACATCTTTACACAAAGATGGAACATCACAAGTTACATCTCGATTTTCTGTTTACTACCCCCGTAGGGCCGTAAACACCAGCATAGGGAAATCGACTTGGAAGTGGGCGGATATAAAATATATTGAATCGCTCGCCATATTCTAGAGTATTTTAGATAGCGTTATTACTTGTGTGGCACTCTATTTTGTTGTTCGAATGTGGAGCAAATTTTATAGTGGGATACGGAGCATCTGCAAGACCAATTCCATGGGACTTCCATGGGAATTGCGCTACCGTTTTACTATTCAAGATGTTTCGTACAGAACAACTTGACAAGTTCTAACATACTCATAAGTAGGTAGGTATAGGTATGATACTGTGATATAATACGAATGTTTCGATAAAACCAGTAGGAATCAACTAGCAATTTCTAAAAACAGCTTTGTCTAAACTGTTTGCTACTTATTTGTAACTTTTTTCAAGAACTCCGAAATGGAGGGCACTATTACGGCACAAAGGCAAGGAGCAGTTTTGTGGAAGTTTATCGGTACCTTCCGAAAGAGTTGTTGGCATAGTAAAACTCTACACAGAATGGTAACTGGTGTTTTCTTTACACCACCGTTCCTACTTGTTCTTGTCTTTTACATTTTAGGCAGTTTATCAATCATCAGCGTTTCATCAGACTTTATTTTGTATTTTTAGTGATTTTACCATAATTTTAAACGAATTTCCCCTAAGAGTTGAGGTACGTTGTGTGGTTTATTTGACTTCTGTGGCTAAACCATAAAAAGTCACCTGGCGATATTCTAACTGAAGGCGTGTGTTTGACGTATACCTATCTATATTTCTGCGACTGACATTGTAATCCCCGCGGCTTAGATTTTGGTACAACTCCACAGATCTCTCGGTGCCCTAGAATCATATTTAAAGGTAGGTATACGGTGTACCTACCCAACGTTACGTTCTAATATAACATTTTATCACATGCCCTTTTAGCTTATGTGAGAGTTTAATTATTATGAGATACTGTGAAACTCAGTTACCATGCGGCGGTAGCGTGAAGAGAACTTCTTACAAACATTGGCAGCGAGCCAGACTGGAAAGTTACCTTGCTTAGTTCACCACATACATAAGGAGTTCCCGCAACGATGACTTTGAAACTAGTTGTTGGAAAACCAATTGTAAAACAATTATTTGAACCCTCTATACATCTTAAGATGTCATCGATCTTAAGAAATTGTCGTTTTGTGCCACATGTCTGAAGTACTTACTCTAAGGAAATGGAGTTTGCTTGTAAAACAGTCAAAATATTCAAACTTTCACCAGAAATCAGGAGCGGCTTCAAGAGACTGGGAAATTCATTTAAAAACTGGCTTCCAATAAATTTTATATAACAGCAAAGGAAATCAGCCTAAAGCTATTGATTCTTCAGAGTATGCCTTTGGGAATAATATTGATGATAATGGAGTTTTGTGTCCAATTTCCGTTATAAGAGGGAATTAAATTATAGCAAAAGGAAGTTAATCTTTATAATCGTTTGTTTCGGAAACATTTTGTTGATATTGTTTCATTTCCATCTCGAGAAGTGGTTATTGAGCACAAGTTTGTTTGTAGTAAGCACGCGTGTAATATTTCAAATATTTATCGGTGTGTCGGGCTTTTCAGATGCTCGCATCAAAAACTGGTGTGGGTACTCTACATGAACAGTTTTCGCCACCACTTGGGAAATCTAGAATCATGGCCGTGGTTCCGATTTTAACCTTAATCGCTTTTAACAATCAGAGGCCATTCTGGAATTCAGACTTACCTACTAGGTACGCCCGCGCCAGGTCTGCCAAGATACCTTTATAATCTTCGTTTTCTGCTCTAGAATTCATACCAAAGAAATAACACTGGCATTTTGAACTGAAGCCAGTTTTTACTGCTATATCAGTCTGGCTCTATTATTGCATTGGAAAGGACCTAACACTTAATTATCTCTACTTATTATCAGCCAGAACCAGCATAAATTTCTCAGTAACCAGGCTCAAGACTATAAATATAACCACTGGGTACATTGACCCTACATAAATTTGCTTACAGCTGCCGACAAACATTCCTATAACATTGTTGTGCATATGCTATAGAATAGGTAGGTAGCTCGACCCTCTAGTTCACGACACGAAGCTGTAAGTTTGATATCATCACAAGATTTTATGATGTAGGTACGAAAACGCTTTTTGACCTAAACAAACAAACATTCAAAGTTAAATAAAAGCTTGTAAAAAAACAGAGCGTGTGAAGAGGTAATCAGTGTTGTCATATTATTATCAACAGCATTGGGTTCGTACACTGTGACAGAAACTGAAACGAGGAAGTCCGTAAAAGAACCAAGGTCATCCACATTCACAACTTCGAGAATTAGCAAGTTGAAGGGGCAATGGGATGTGCTGCCCACCTCGCAAAATCGCTAGGGAACAAAGGTTCTCGAATGACGGCCACAAAATGAATGGCCCCATGGTCCGTGACGACGACGGTAGATGGAGAAGGCTCAAAATCGTTACCCAGCAGTAGACTTCTACACTACAGGCTGATATATCTAATAGTGATGATAGAGCAAGTCAAACATACCCTAATGTGGGTTGCATTTTATCGACACGCTCTGGTCATCTAACATCCGATGCCAAACACAATGGCCTTGTCATGTCATGTGCTGATGCCATGTGCCAGAGATTTATTCATTTGGGCGTGAGTTCGTGACGTCGACAACAGGCAATCCATCAAGTCAAGCTGTTTTTAAATGCCTTCTGTATGTTTCGATGGAAATATATGCTTAAGAAAAGCCTTTCATGAACTTCTCTCACCTTGCCTTTTCAATACACCTATAGATGAGAAAAACAATGCTTTCATTTGGTTGTAAGTCTATAGTAAACGATCATTTATTTTCATGACACGATAGTCTTTCACACGACCTGAATAATTGTCATAGTTGGTCCATAAAAACTTAGGTGCTTAGACGCTAAAACTTTTTTCTTTACAAATTAAATTAGCCGCACAGCTATGCCTATTTTTAAAAGCTCTACGCCGGTTAAATTCGCTCTTTGTTAGGACGAAGAATAAAAAAGTATTTCATAAATTTCACCCTGGGGGTGGGGGTTAAGAGTAAAGTTTTTATTGGTCTTTACTGGCCATTGTCAGACGAGCTCTAACCAAGTGCGGATTTGCTCTACGGCGGGTCCATTAGCTAAAAAAATAACTAAGTCATGGGCTGGCATTAAGTACCGTATTATTTTTCTGGATTATCCATTAAAATCGCAGCTGTTGTTTTTCTACAATTATTTTTTGTGTCATATTTTTTAGACCATAAGCCCTTATGGTCTAAAATAGGTTTGTTTATGCATAATTCATTAAAACAACAAAAAGCTACGCTGCTACCTTAGATTGTTCTGAGGCTGCTACTAATTAGAGCGTTCGTTTTCAATGCCCACTAAAATATATTGTGTCCTTATTTCGTGCAAAACAAAAGCTTGTTCTTGTAAACAAACGAGTTTCGTGTAAATGAGCAGGCATCCGGGGCGGTCCCAGAGGATATAATGGAGTACTAACTAGCCGACCACGAAACCCCAGGCATAGATCCATATCGGAGTTAGACAAGGTCCAGGTAAAGCGTTTCTGCGACAATATTTGGCACGCTGTAGCTATAGTGGGTAGGTAGATATTACGAAAGGTACGATTTAGGATATTTCCACTAAAGCTGATTGAGTTTTGATTGTAATGAATAGAAATAGAAAATAAGATTTTGTAAGAATTCGAAAAGCATTTATTAAAATGAGCCGCGCAATATTGACTTAGATTTTTAATTTAAAATAGTTATGTAAGAGTAGGTAGGTACCTACTTGCTGACTTGAAATTAATAAGCCTTATCTTGATATTAAAATTATCATGTTTATTTTATGTAATTCTAATTTACTAATGCAAAAGTGAGCAAACACTGTACACAATACAATGCAGATGACAACAATTTAATTAGCTAATGTTACAAAAGCTCATTATTATATTATTTTCTCTGCATCTCTATCACGTAGCTTGCGACAGATCCGCGACAATTGATACTCAACCCCGTAACACTAGACTTTTCAAGCGTAAAATAAGTAGTCAGTTATGGTTGTATAACATCCCTTAGTAAAAAAAATTAGTTTGTAAACATTTAAGCTGATTTTATATTGCACAGCCCCTTTGCTTATTGCAGGCCTCTCGCAAGTAATGTAATATAGCGACTGGTTGGCATGAACCTTGGTTGTAAAATTATATAGCGCTGTGTAGGTTCGCTACCCGAGAATGGCAAGTGGTTTCATCTATTTCTACCGCCAAGCAGTCAAATAGTGGCTCAAAGAACAACAGCCTGGTGCACTGACTTTCGAAACTGGCATTTTAGAGAGCAATCTACTCTGACATGTGAAATGAAAAGGCCACAAAGCGGATGCCTGGGTTTCAAATCACTTTTTAGGAACACAAACAGAATTCGATAAAGGGGATAGAGGAACAAACCTACTAGGTACATACCTATGACTAAGCTCTTTTATCTTGCAGCTGAATTGAGCTATAAACTACTGGACTGATAAAAAATAATTCTTCATGCATTTTATGAAACGTGTTGATGGTCAGTATGATCAAAAAATGCTCAACTTCAAACATTAAATTTTATACAATTAATATTGCTAGAACTGCTAAAATAGCAGTTCACTTAGATTTTACACAGACTATTTTTAGTGTTTCTGCAACATGTTTCAGCATGTTTCACGGGAAACAAAAACTTGTTCCAATAGTCGATACGAAGTTAGTTTCTTTACAAAGTTTTCTTTGATTTTAGTTGGAAAACTCGATGAAGATTGGTCACAGAGATCTTAGAAATTCAACACACAAACCTTCATTGAAAAATTTGAACATATGGGGTAGTAAAAAATAACGTAAACAAAGGAGGTAGAGTGGCTGTGACGTGAGCGAAAGGTAAAAAAAATTACATTTTATTATTTTGTAAACTGACATAAAAATTAAAACGGACATAATAATTAAAAATAACGACAGCAGTAAAATGCCGTGCCGTTTTTATAAAAAAACATCGTAATAGCACGTCGTTAAATCTCCTTATTTACATAACAAATAATTGCTTTATTAAAATCAACTTACTCTTCAGTAAAATTCACTGAGGGTAGTGTCCCCTAAGGTTTTTTAAGGTTGCAATTATGTTGCTTACCAAAATTATTAAGATTTTGCTTATTGCATCTGCGTACTGCGGAATGGTTATAAATACATTCGAGATCAAAAATTCAGGGTCATCTAGGTATAAGAATTTGTATATTTGAAGATTTTGTAGAGTTAGACGTGTATTTTATTCTGATTGACTATTCTCAAATGGACCAAGTATAATTAGTTTGTCACAGCCGGGTCAGTTGTTGAACTTACTGAGGGAAATGAGGCCGAACGTCTAAACAATACGCACCTACCGACGCAATAACTCGATGCATCATTGTAAGGTAATTTAGAGTAGGTAATTCAATGCTTAGGTAGGTGCATTAATATCATTGCGTGGAACCCGCAATGACATTAATGCGAGGCCAATGAAGGATTTTATGGGAACTAATAACTTTATACGCGCTTTGTCTATTACCTACCACACTATTTACGTGTATTGCATTGCACCTTCAATAACTGTTTCAACGCTGTCAAATCATTCGCGTGCGATTTCATCGAGAAAAAATCCTCTCAAAATAATTTATTCGCTTACCTAACTCTCCTACCATAGCTTTAGGCATGCATCAGACAGCTACCTAAGTAAACGATTATTAGACACAAGAAAATAAAATCAACTCCTGATATTTTTTTTTACATTAGTAAGTACTTACCTAGAATCGTAGGTAGGTGTACTTGGTACGGGTTTATTGATATATTTTTGTGATTAGCAGGTTTCGCTATGTTAAGCGTACCATTGATTTTTCTTTATAAACTTCGGTTTCAAGTTCAATCCCACTAAGCATCTCTAAAAGGTACATTAGGAAAATAGACATAGGTACAACTACCTGCTTATGTTTCAGAATGAATGGGCCGACTCCGACCCATGTTTCGTATCAGTTGCGTTACGGATACCCTTTCACTGCGAAACGTTGTAGGTTCAGTATAACGTTTTTAATGAAGAGTCTTTATTTCTTTCTTTTTAAAACAATACTTGTTATACTTTTTAGTGGCAAACTACCAACTTTTTTTGGCTGACCTTCTTAGCGTGTACTTATAACTAAAGCACTAAAACTGTACCAAGTTGTTACCTACATACTTGTTCTTTTGTAAAAGTGTGAAATGTAAAGCGCATTGAAAATAAAATGTACAGGGTTTTAAATGAAGTTCATAAGTTTCATGCCCGTTTTGTTCTCGAACCTCTTGAACTGATTCTTACATTGTACACAGAAGTAATTTCGCTGAAAGATTATGGCAAAAACTTGATGTATCGCGCAATATGACTGAACGAAGACTGAACGTGACTATAAATGTATAGATAGGTACACCTACAAAATTCCACATTGAAGCAGACTAGATGAACCCGTCACGTAAAAGAGTGCGAGAAAAAAGAACTTTATCGGTAATAGTTATGCCGTGACTTTAGTACAATACTTACTAAAGTCTAGGATCTTCATATTTTGTCAAGATCGCAACTTCTTTGTGAATGCCTTATTTTGTCTCATGTAAATACTATCCAAACTTGTAGATATCTAAAGAATTGGTGATCCTGCAAAAAAGTACTTTCAAACTCTACTTACATGCTATTTGTGTCAGTATATTTTCGGATGAGTATATTCAAAATTAGATTTATATTTCACTAGCCGTCGTTCGCGGCGTCGCTCGCGTTCTAGATCCTTTAGAGTGCAACTTTTGAAAATTCCTTTCTTAGTGCACCCCTACACTATGTAAGGATACTACTCTCAAAATTTCATACCTTTACGACTTATAGTTTAGGCTGTGCGTTGATTCTCAGTCAGCTTCAAAAGAGTTTTATATATTTAGAAAGAGAAAGATCACTAACTTCAATCAGGTTTTCACTCCTGTGTGAAAAATTATTCTACCCTCATATAAGTAAATGTCAATTTCATGCATTTTTTTGTATTTTTTATAGTCTTTCTTTTGTTCTACGCTTCGTCCTCACACCAAAACTTCGTGCCAATCTGCATCATACTTCAAATCAGGACTTAACCTAATGCACCCAATAATGTTCATCCATATGAATCGTAGAGGCCGTTAATTTCGAGCACAGTTGTTAAAAAGTCTGATCATAAAGTGGATCAAGCCCGAGCTATCGACAGGATTTACGATTTTGTAGAGAGCGTAGCAACTGAGCCACAGTTTTAGGAAATAGTTGGTTCATTCCATGCAAATGAGAAACCACGAGCAACAATCAAGATGGTGGATGGAAGAGCTTATCAAATAAGGACAAATAAATTTAAACTTTTGCATGCACTGATTTATATACAACTAAATAACGAGCTTTTTGGTAACTGTTTTACTTTAAGGATTTAGTAGTATGCCGAAGCGAAGGTTACATACAAGGAATGTAAAGGTGCAAGTATTGTGTGTGTAAAAAATAAATGGTATGTGCTTGTGCGTGAGTGAGGTATCGTAGTCCTACTGGTATTATTTTGTTATACTGTGCCATATCGTAGAAGTTCAGCTGTTTCTTTTTCAGCTGGGATTAAGACGTAGCGACCAAGGGCCGGACAAAAATACTTTTGCAGGTTTATCGTGTGTAAAATCGACCCTCCGCTATGGTTTGCCAGCAGATATGTAAGGTTAAAGAGCTGCGTTTTATTTTTGAGATTGTAAGCATAAAATACAGCAGATGTTTTTTTGACTTAATGTTTTCCGATTGGTCTTTTTGACTTCCAAATATTTACTAGTTTTCCTAGTTAACATTGCTAGTGGTAAAAAGAAAAATATAAACTTATCTAGAATTATCAAAAAAATACACAGTATTTATAAAACACCGCAATAATATTGATATCAAACTGTCTCCGCCAATATTGACCAAGGTTTTTCGTAGACTGACTGGGATAACAAGAGAAGGTGGTTGGACAAGCTATTCTCATTACAAAATTCTGAGCAACTACCGCTTTATAGCCAGCCATATAGGGTATGCTCAAAAACATGCGTGGCTTTCTAGAAAAGGATATAAACTAAGATTAGATACTAAAAAAATCTTGCTTCATAAAAACCATTGAGTTTTCGTAGCATTTTATTTTTTCAAAGGTAAAAATGTTAAGGAAAAACTTGAAATCGCCACTTATCTTACACTCAAGCATTCTTGTGTAATTTTCTTACGGTTTCATGGCGGTATCTGTGTACTCGTGATAAGAAATGTTATGGGCATGGTTGATAGCCCTCCGGGGATCGCGTGATGCGAGCACGCTGGATGCCTTTTAATCTGAGCTCTAGTTTATTACTACAATGCTATTTTACTTATACCTTACTTACTTTTAGTACGTCGTACTATTATTCTGTGCTTGACGAAAACATCTCGTAAAACATTTTCATTACCAATTATAACACGGTTTAAGAACAATACTAAATTCCAGTATGGGGTGTTTTATTGAGCTCATCTATACTCTATACCTACTAATATTATAAAGAGAAAAGATTTGAATATTTGTTTCCATTGAATAGGCTCTAAAACTAATGGACCGATTTGAAAACCGTTGGGAACTGCTACACTATCACCCGGTGACATAGCCTATATTATTATTTTCAAAAAATATATGGGATATTTACTAAAACTCCAATAACGTAACCCAAGGGTTAAAAACGTTACGTAATACCCGTATGAAGCCGGGATGGGCCGCTAGTTTTTGTTCGAAAATAAATTATGCAACTAAAAAGGTGTACTCATTACAATATACCTTACTTCTGAAAGTCCTAAACTTCAAGTTTGGTTTCTCAAAGTCTGTCTAAGAAAAGTCTTAAAATTCAACACTACGGTCTTAATTCACAAGTCCATTAGAACACGCAGTAGAACAGATATCGGCAAAAAGATTTTATCACGTCTACCTTTCCATCACTTTCAATAAACTATTTGTACGTTTGTGCTCAGGCAACCATTGTTTATGTATCATTCTATTACATTACAATGAAGTAAGAAATTCCTCAACATTTTGTAGAGAAACTGGAGATAGCTCTTTGCTACGTGCTGTTTGAAAGTTCACACGTTTAGTTTTAGTTCATCAGTAAATGAAACTGATTAAGGCAAGAGGGGTAGTCGTGGTTAGTTTTTGGTTGACCCCCGCGTAAGTACCTACTCATATAAAAAACAATTACGGCCGCACCGATATTCGAGTTCTAAAATAGTTTAAAAAAAGTTGTGGCATTGCGAATAACACATTCCGATGATTTTATTGTATTTATTTTTTTAGGTTTGAAAAGCGGTAAATAGCTAAAGCTGTAAAACGTATATGAAAAAAAAAACACACTTTTGAACTCTTCAGACTGAAGCTTCTTTATTTAAAGATTACCTAAATATTACATCACTTCCTACCCGTCTCAAGCTAGGGTAGGTATCAAGGTATCGTATAAGTTAGTAACTAGTTTCATTGACTTTGCTACATAAATTATCATATTTCAGCAGATAAACCTTGGATAGATGAACTTGTAGTGTCTCAAAAGGGTTAAAATTAACTACTCAGTGTAACGTGGCTTCTCCTGCGTAGTACCCGGATAAATGTTTGTAATTTAGATTTACATTCTCGCCAATACCGACACGATACCGAATTGACAGAAGCTCGATAAAAATATCAGTATCGGTGCTGTTATAGTGAAGAAGTGTCTTTAGTCCTAAATGTATAAGATTAGCACTGCCAGCACATGTATGCCATGGTATAAGTATAAAAACTGATTCTGCAAAACAGAATCACTCAACATCTTCATGCACAATCTTTCACGTACCTACTGTGAAAGTAGGTATATTAAACCTCTAATAAAGTACGTAGTACCTAAACTCAAATAAACCTACGCCCGCTCGCCAGAGACCTCGTATATTAATATCGGCTAAAACACTTAACTAGCGATAACTTATATGACGTGGTACCCACGGGGATACCCATATCGCTTGTCAACATTCGAGACTGGATGGATGCTGCTCTAACTTACTTTTAGTTGTTTACCTATGTGATGTCTGTTATGTCAAAATAATGTGACTAAAACTGATAGAGGTCGATTAGGTACAAGATAAATGGGTGCTACCTTCGAAAAACAAAGAGTAACGTAATAAAACACAAATGTTCAAATAAAAAATACCTTACTTTTACTAGCGCTTACGTAATAAAAGAAGCCTATAGATAGGTGTGCCATTCTCGATTATACATTACTCTATGTTAAAAGTTTTACCAATCCAAATCACATTTATGGATCCAATTGAAAGAAAATACCTCTGTAGAAAGAAAATACAACGTATGCATTGTTCTGTTTTTATTATTTGCTCACACATTTTCGCTTTGTTTTCTATTCAAAATATTTTGTTCATTCCTTGCAATAGGAATAATCACAGAGACGAGCAGGAGCAGAAGCCCAGTCAATCCATCGATTTGTAAATGCCTCAACATGGCAGAGGACGGAGGAATACGTCACTCACTCTGATTGTCAATCTGTTATCAACCTTTTTTTGTTAGAACCCCTTGGAACAAGATGTAGAAAACTATTTTTCATCCCACCATCTCGGAAAGAGTATTTTTAATCTTCAATATCTGAGTCGAAAAGCCGTTTTTATTCTCTAGAGGATAAAGTAAATTGAATTTAGAACATCGTGTGCACTAAGTTTGTGAATAAAAAAAAAACATTAAACCTATTTACTGCTACCTCTATGGTGCCGAATATATCATACAACTTTTTTTTAATTTGTTAAAAACTCAGACTCGGAACCTTCTTGGTGTTCTTTTTTCAATTTGCTTTTTTTGCATTTAGTCATTTCCTCGCTGAGGTGGAATGAAAAGTTACGTGTTGCACTCGAGTGCAAAGATTTTTCACCTCGTGCTCTTTTGATTCCCTCGCTAACACTCAGGATTCTAATTTTGAATCACTATTATGCAATTCACGTTTGAATGTAATTTTACGTTTTTTCATAGTCAAGCTATATCTATCTAAAACATTATTTTTATTTCGATCTAGTCCTGCTTTGTGTGGACATAACAATGAGAAAAAATCATCCTATTTCTCAGCGAATCTTTATGTTGAGCATTGTTACTACCTTATCTATTTTAAGTATTCAAAATTGAAGACTGGCTGATCCTTGAAGATTAATAAAACTATGATACTTTAGTATTGTTTGCAGCTTATTTCGTTTAAAATGTTCTTGAAAGTGCGCCAAAGTTTAAAGCTCTTAGTGAATACTAAAAAGCTAACTAAGACAGGGGGTGGCGAGTTTTAAATTATTGTAATTACAAGATGACACCCTTGAATATTTGCCAAGGCGTTAAGTGGGGCAGAGTGACGAAGTATTATGTTGTAATACCCGTTGTTACAAACAAGATATTTACATTTGAGACGTTAAGCTACCTCCAAACGACACGCTAAATCACGCTTTGATATTTCATCCGGCCGAGCATACAATTATTTCCGTTAAAATGCGAAAAAAAACCGACAATTTATCTCAAATAACTGTTATTTACAAGCTAGCATTTCTTTATACTTAGGGACAAAATGTTATATTTCAATATGGTATAATTTACAACTTATTTGTTTGAAGGGTGCTTTTACACCGCACTAACAAGATACTCTTTTCAGCTCACTTCAGTTTTACTAATTTTTGGAGTAATTTATCTTGTCCAACTCTAGACGCAAGGATATTAGATAAGATGATGAGAGACCATGCTGTGATAGATACCCTGGAATAATACCGATTCTTCAAAACCTTGGTGATAAATGTGGTTGTGGTCTGCTGCTGTCTTAAATCTATAAATTAATCATAACTTCTGAAGCTGTAGCTGCAACCCACAAGATTCAACGGAAACGTTATAGTTGAAAGTTAGAACCGTCACGGCCAACAGAATCTGAACTTTCCAACCTATGAAACATGGGTGAATGTTGCGTGTACGCTAAACTTCTTAATTATAGTCCTAACATGGGTACTTACAGTTAAATGGACTGTGATGGCATAAACACAGAGCGCAGTAAGTTATCTTGGAGCATGAAATATGATATTTGTTCGGTTATAAGTATTTCTCCTTAGTATAAAGTGCTATGTATACCTACGTACCACACGACGACAGATCAACCTAGACTGTTTGAACTTTGAGCTACTATACTATAGAAGTTGAACGTTCATGTGTGAGACGCGCGCCTTCGCTTATTACGCTCCCTTTCCAACAATTTTCTGCATTGGATAAACTTAGCTATGGTAATATTCAATGTCTAACCTGATATGTGGCCGTGTGTACTATGCACCGACGAGTATGTCTACCTTTACGGCATTATCACAAAAAGTAAGTAAACAAAGAAGCTTATTGTATTGCGTAATAATATTAGATTCGATAAAGGGTTTCAGCAATTTGTAAATGTTTTATATTATTAAGGTTCAACACTTCCTTAAATAAACTTGAAGAAAGGATAATAAATTATAAGTAGGTAACTGTAATAGCCGCTAATGCGTGTATGTTATTTCTGTGAACACGTTTTCCTGTTACTTGCTAAGAGGGTAAAAACTCCTAATAACGTGCAATAGGAGTGTAGTTTAGCTCTTAAATAAATAAAAAGAATCAAATGTAAGATTATAAACCAAAAAATTACTCTTGTTTTATACTGAGAGCTAGTATACATTTTTAACCACGTCGTAAGTAAGGGTTCAGAACATAGTAACTTCCATAAATATCGATAAAAATACATACGTTTTGTACGATGCCTACTACGTGTGCTGCCTACGAGATATGGACAGATGAGACGAGCAGGCTCTCATATCACATACGAATGGAAATGACGTCTTATTTCAAGAAGCAATGCATGCGTGATGCGAGGCACTTGCGGATGCTAGCTAGGTGACATAAAACATTTATAAAATCTTTTCGTAAAATTGTAGAAGCCAAGGCCCGTTTGCTGATTTACTGCTGATTTACTGCTGAAACACTAATCCGGACTCAAGCATAGGTTTTTTTCTGACAATCTCTCCCCAAATGTATGCTTGAGTAACAATTTGTTTACCAGCATACGGGCCTAAGATATCTTTATTATTTTGACTCTTGCTCGCCTAGAAAAATATTTTTACTCTTTCAAAGCTTTTATTTAATAATGTAGCTTGTTATTACAATCTACAGTATTTTATTTTCTGTCACGCTTTTGCATCTTTTTGCTAGTGCCACTGACGGCTTTGTCCTAGTTTAACATTACTTTAATTGCTAAAAATATAGTTTTACTTATTATATTAAACAGATATTTTTCACGCTGTTAATTTTCAAGTCAATAACCCTCCAGAGTCTCAATTATGAGTTTAAAAAAGGTGTTAAGCCCACTAATGGCCGAGTCCAAACAAGGCGCAGTTAGTGTGACTTGGGCCGAATCCAATCTATCCTGGACACGTGCCAATTGAAACCTCTCACTTTACTTCTGACGCAGCTTACCAGGAAACAGCTTCTACACTGTTGTATATTTGATTTAGGATATAGCTTGGTTTGATGGCGGTATAGCTAGACATCAGTCCAGCTATACACTATATAAAAAATATACACTACGGTGCTATATCAATAGCACCGTAGTGTATATTTTTTTATGTTCGATCTATCAGAAATTAAAATACTTCTGCGTGCTGGAATAGAATCATAGAGTGGTCTGAATAATGTTAATCAGAGCTGTCTCTGTTTCACAAACGTTCGAAACGAATAACACACAAGAAGACCTCTCTTAACACCTACGAGTCTATACTCGGATACGTAAATAACTCTATAAGCACGTAGTTGGAAGTTACCCAGCTGTCTGTTACTAATCTGTGTCTATACAGGCGGCTCGGGAATGTCATGGCGGATGGCCGTTTGTGTGGCTCTATCATGGAAATGTAAAGGTTTACTCTCGGCCTGCCTGTCTAACTTATGTGTGAATGCTGAGTTTCAGCATTTCGGCTCAAATTAATAGTTTTGCGAGTCATTAGAACTGTTGGAACAGGTTTAGTAAAATAACTTTTTTAATTGAGTTTCTGGGGATCACATTTTTCATAGCATTGCTATCCTTTTGTAAATAAAATTTCTCTGCAATAGAACTTAACATAGAGGTATGTTTTAGGCTTAAATTACAACAGAATGGGTCTATAACGGTGCTATAAGCGTCATCGCGGTGGACCACAGATTGAGTTTGTTCAAATTGGATCGTTTTCGAAGGGTTTTAGCTCTAATGGTAGGAGGACTGAAGAGGCTTTTGGTTTGCATTGGGATGACAGATTAACTAGAAATAAAAATGTCGTTTCGAGTTTTCTAAAGTTTTCTTTTTACACCTAGTACAACAGCTATTTCAGTTTAGTCTTCGTTTGCGCAGTTTGAATATTTTCAGAAATTTTCTATTAAACTCCTTTAACGAGATCCTACAAATACCAGTAATTTTCTTTATCTCTGTATGTATTACGTACGCCAAGCAAAGCAATTTGTCTCGACTGCAATGTGCTACGACGTAGCTACGACGTAGCAAGCGCTACACTGCAATTACACTGAAATGCAAAAGTCTTTGATATCTTTGTATCGCCAAGAAATCTTAAAACCTCTTTTCTTTTGTTTTCACGGTCAAACAGAAAAAAAATTGTTGTGATGTCCGTCTGATGATAGTGTAGAATCGGTAGAATCATACAGTTCCCAATAGAATGCCGGATTTTTTTATTCGGTCTATTCCACCTTTTCAAGTATTCTGTTCTTTCGAAAACGTAATTGGTTAATGCATTTCAAAGCACACATATTCCTGGTAGAATTGCAGGTAATAAGTCTGTGAGGGGAATTAATAAGCCAACTGCACAACCACTAATGGAACTTTGTTGACATCTGAGTACTACGAAAACGATAACCTAAGGTTCGTTTCGTAATTTTGAGCTACACTGCAGCTATTTTGCTAGGGTGGAGCACTATACACAAGGCAGCCGCGCAATGTAACGTCAAATGCAACTAGCGAATCTTCGTGTCCAGGTTTTTGTAGTTGACCCTTTCTTGTAGTTACGAAATACGAGTGGAGGGAGAGTGAATGCAACTTTATGATTAAGTAAATAATAACAGGTGCTTAAAACCGGGCTCCTGAGTGAATGAGGTGTTAAATAGACCAAAATTTGCCATTGGAGTCGTAATATTATGGCGTTTGTCCAAACGTTGAAAAATGGTTTTGCTAATCTGTTATTTTTAAAACGTTTGAATTTAGACGAACCGAATTTATTGAACAAAGAAAATAGGACTAAAACATTTATTCTTATATCTGATAAAAGAAAATAAATGAAGCATCTAATTTAAGCTCAACTGGACACTGGGAGGTATATGGGTCAAATTCGGCTTACCCAACCGTTGAAGTAAAATTAACCCGGAGTTTATTTTCAAAATTGAAACCACAATTTCATACGCTTTCTATTGGTACTGATTTGGAGCAGTTGAGCTGTCTATAAATCGTTTGCAACAGTTTGTAGATAGCCCAACTGTTTCATGTGTATTTTATAAATATTGTGAGTATTGTAAATACTGTATTAGGTAGTTGTAATTTTCTTTGGGAATAAAATAAAGTAATTTTATATTAATAATAAGTTTATAATTCGAACCCTGTGTGTACCTACTTATTCAAAAACCAATTTTTAAATCATCATCATCATCAACCTATATTGGTCCACTGCTGGACGTAGGTCTCTCCCAAGACGCGCCACTGAGCCCGGTCTTCGGCTCTTCTCATCCAGTGTTTGCCAGCTACATGTCTCAGATCGTCACCCCACCTAGCCGGAGGGCGTCCTACACTACGCTTAAATAAACTAATAAATTTTTAAATAAACTCAGGCAATTCATCGCTATGGTATGATTACTAAAAATTATACACGATATTAAATTTTTATTACATTGTCACGCTACATTACTTGTACTCTGTAGCCATATAGGTAGGTAGATATTCCTACCATTACATTGAGTTTACTGAAATTCTAAACTAATCTGAAAAAAAACAGAGGTTTCTAAAATCTGGCATCCGCATCCGCGCGCGTGACTGGAGAAAATGGTGCAAAAACGTCATCAGGTAACGAAAAAATAATTGTCTCTAATAAGTATAATAGACGAATACTAACTAATGGCTTTGTTTGTTATAACCTAATATTGGGTCAGTTACGGTAATGTATAATTTTAACCTATTGGTCAAATATACAATTTCACGGTTGCAAAACGCAAATAATTGGCTCTATCTCAGCGACGAATTATTTATATATCATCATTAAATATTACATTGTATTCCTTTATTAGGCCTCATCAGAATGTTACAGCAAGAGGATACATTATGAGAGGTTCATGTTAAGCTAGTTGGTATTTACCTTTGCGGAGTATTATGAACAGGATATTTTGTGTTTTTGTTATACTTTTCCTACCTTGTGAAATATGTGGTTTGGTAAGATTTTTTTTATAATTTACCTACTTTATTGTAGTAACATTGATGTATAAATAATAAGCGAAATATATACCTACATTGGTATACATATTCAATAATTATTTGGAAATAACTGTTTCTTTATTGTAAGTACTTTACAGCTAGCAACAATATACAGGGTGTTACCAGACCACTTCCGAAAACGAAAGGGGGAGCTACAGCACACCAAAACCCAACCAAAAAAAAATCAGTTATTCTGAAAAATAATTATAGCCGGAGAAAACAATGTTTAAAGATTTGTATTTATTTCGCCAGCCCGCAATGTACGCATTCACGTAGGTAAGGTCAAGGCGTAGTACTATTATTATTCTGTGTCGTAAGTGCCTACTAACGTAGGTAGGTACTAACGTAGGTCGCTCGCACGTCGCGTACTTGAATGACCCGCGATGAACTCTCAGCTGTTCATGCTGTAGTAGACGTAATCTGCGTGCTGCGTGTACATTGCTGCTTTATTTATTTTATTTGTTTTTTTGCTTTTTTAAATGAGATAATTAGGTAGATATGTCTTATTATGTTGTACTGTGTGTATGTAACTAGAAAAAAAATTAAAAAGAGATGGTCAAGTAAATTTTTTTTTTCGCGATTTTTTTCGCTTAATGTTTTCAGTATCATGGTCTGATTGGAACCTCCAAGTTTTCGGAAGTGGTCTGGTAACACCCTGTATTTAATAATCTATGTAGGTATTCTCAAACAAATTATAAGTATCAAATCAAATCAAAAATCAAAAATGTTTATTTGGAACATAAATACAGTGAATACAAGAACAAAAATAAAGCGCGATGATAGCCACAATAGTTATAAACTGTGTCGTAACTATCAACGCCCACCTCCAGAGCGTAGGCATAGAGCGTTCCTCATTGGGTACGAAAAAAGGCTTAAAAAGAAACTTATAATAAAAATAAAATTGGGTAAACAAAAAGAACAAAACTAATATAAAAGAGACGTGTAAGCATTTATAATGTATATTATGGGTACAGTAGGATTAGTCTCATGGAATTGGAAAAAGTATGTAGGTAAGTGTATTGAGTACTAGAGGGTGTGAGGGTGTGTATGTAGGGGTGAGAATGTAAGTGTATGGTGTAAGGGTGTGTGTGTGTGTGTGTGGTGTGTGTTGTGTGAATACGTAAGAGTGTCTCAGACTATCACTGTCAGAAGGTTTTCAGTTTGAGTGTAGGAAAGTGGTTGGAGCCAAGCAAGCAATTTGTTTTTGCATTTTTGTAGGGTAAGGGGGTAAATATTTAACTCTTTGTTAACCTTATTGTAAAGCATTGAACTTATAAAATAATAGTGGCGACTGGCAAGTTTCGTTCTTCGCGATTCAATTTTGCACACTCTATCAGATCTGCGTTTAGTGGTAGTCACTAGATCGTATGGCAACTGGGAGTGTTTACGCAAGGTTGTGTTGAGGATGAATAGTTGCCTCACAGTCAGGACTTCAGAGAGGGAGAAAAGGTCAGTTGTAGGGAAACGAAAAGGTTTTTTAGCCATAACCTTTAGAACAGCTCGTTGAGACCTTTCAAGTCTCAATATGATGGTTTTGGCTGATGCACCCCAAGCAGTAATGCAATAAGATAATACTGATTGAGCCAAAGCTAAGTAGACCATTCTTAGGGACGGGGGATCTAATACAGAGCGCAGACTTTTAAAGACGTAAATTAGCTTCCTAGTGCGGGTGACGGTTTGATTGATATGGCTATCCCAATTCAAGGAACTATCCACTGATACGCCAAGATATTTGATGTTCGACGCACGTTCCAGTGGTAGGCAAGAGCAAGATTTCGGTTGTAAATTTGGACAAGTATGTGGACAAATAGTATAGGAGGATGGGGGTTGGCCAGCCGCATTAGCGGAAAAGGTAATAAATTTAGTTTTACTTATATTGAGGGTGAGGAGGTTTGTAGCGAGCCATGACATGACGGTGTTTAGGGCAGATTCTGCAAGACGGAAGGCCTCGCACCAGGTTTTCCCATCCACAAGAAGAACAGTGTCATCTGCGTACGTTATGATTTTGCAATAGGGGAGTTCCAGCTGACACAATTCGTTAATGTAGATGAGAAATAAAGTGGGCCCAAGGACGCTACCTTGAGGAACACCGAACTCCATAGGTTCATCAGAGCTAATGTAACCATCTATTTTGACACACTGGGAGCGGTTAGAGAGATAGCTTCTAAAGACGTCAAGACAGAGACCTCTAACACCAATGTTTTCAAGCTTTGATAAGAGGATGGGGACAGAGACGGTGTCAAAGGCCTTTGAAAGATCAAGAAATATGCCAATGCTTTTTCTTTTCTTATCAAGTTGTTTAGCAATGGTATTTGTGAGCTCAAGAACAGCGTCTTCAGTAGAGACACCTCTTCTAAAGCCGTACTGGTGTTGAGACAGGACATTGTTGAAGTTCAAAAAGCTTATGAGTCTATTGTTGAGAATCTTTTCAAAAACCTTAGATAATGCAGTCAACACTGAGATAGGCCTATAGTTGGTAACGTCGTCTCTATCCCCATTTTTATAAATGGGATGTACAATTGCTTTCTTAAAAGCATCTGGAAAGACACCGCTATTAACGCAAAGGTTAAATATATACGTAAGTACGGGAATTAAAACATGTCTGGCGCCTTTAATAACGGAGGTAGGAATATTATCCCAACCTGTAGCACATTTGTCTTTTAAGCCAAGAATTGTAGTTTCGAGCTCTGAGTTGTCAATGTTAGGTAATGCCATAGAATATATAGGTGGATTGGAGAGGAAATTATTTGTAGGAGCAAATGCGTGCGGTTGTGTAATTTTTGACGCTAAGGTTTTACCCACATTTGCAAAGAAGTTGTTAACTTTATTTACCGAAGTTGAGGGAGTGCTTGTTGATTTTAGGAGATTAGATGAAGAGTTCTTTCCACGATTTAGATAAGCAATATCTCTTATTGCTTTCCACATAGCCCTAGGATCTTTTCCAGCTTTTTGGAACTGTTTGCGTTCAAAGTCATTTTTAACTTTTTTTAATAAATTATTACAGTAGTTTCTGTAGCGTTTGTAAGAAATAGCGGAGATGAGGTCCTCTGGATTCCGTTTAAATTTTTTGTGTAACCTATCTCTGTGTCTGATACATCTCAGCAGACCAGGAGTCATCCACGGCTTAATGGTTCGGTTTTTACTGGTTACTTTTGAATTTTGAGAGTATTTATCTATTACTTTAGAAATTATGTTTATAAGAAAATCTGTTGCTTCGTTAGGATCTTGAATATTGAAAACCGGGGAAAAGTCCGATATTTCCAATTTAGCTACAATGCCATTTAAATCAAATTTTCTAACGAAGAAAGCAGAGCTATGTGAGGGGGGTTTCAGATCAATAGAAAAAATTATAGGAGCATGGTCGGTGATAAAAGAATCCAGAATTAGGGTGGTAGAGGAACAATGGGTTCTTAGGATAACATGGTCTAGGCAGCGATTTTCTCTGGTGGGTAGAGTATGAGTTGGCAGCATACCATGAGAGGCGGCCATGTTTAGGTACGCATCCGCATTAGGGTCACTAGCATCGGAAATTATATTCATATTTATATCACCAATGACTAATACTGATTTGAACCTCTCAAGACTCGTTAGGGTTGAGTCCAGGCTGTCCAAGAAGCGATCTACATTCCGATGCGAGGGAGAACGGTACATCGCGATGAAAGCTATCTTGTCAGAAAGTTTGAGAATTACACAATTGGCGTCGTTAAAATCCGGTATTTCAACACAGTAGTTGAGGTCTGATTTAACGTACGCAACGACTCCTTCATTTTGATTGCTAAATGAAGATGAATAGGAATTGTAGCCGGTTAATAGAGGTAGCAGAGGGCATTTGCTTAACCAGCATTCGGATAGAAAAATTATATCTATATCAAGTGGAATACGTGTTAAAAGAACCAAAAGATTATCAAAATTTCCATTTATGCTACGAATGTTCACGTGAAATACTTTTAGGGATGACTTTTGTATATATCTGCCGCATTGTTCGGGAGAACAGAGAAAGTGTTCAGAAACAGATATGTTTTCAATTTCGTTAGTGATCGAGATTACACTATCCATTGTAGAAAGCTAGATAGAGCAAGGGTTCAGCGACATGGACTAGGTTCACTGGAAGCCAATGTGAGAGGGTAGTTATTGAAAGTAGAAGTGATAGGTAGTTGTGTTTTGTGATGTGTGTTGTGCATTTAGTGTGGAGTGTATAGACTGAGAGTGTGATTTTGGACAAGCCTACTAATAGAAAATAATATAAACATATTTTAAATATAAAAGGAACAATTATGCTTAGATAATAACATGCTAAGGTATATGAAAAGTTATATGAGGACGTAAGATGTACATCCATTTCAAAAACTGCAATCGCTAGTCAATTCTTGATGGTACATTTGGTTAAGTCGGCCTCGCTTGTGACTCGGATGAGTGGGGCTCCTTCTGCTTTACGGAGAAATATACTGCCGCCGGCCACCCAGCAGAAGCGATATTGGTTGGCTTTGGCACATTCCCGAGCGAGAAAGAAAAGTTTTTTCATTTTGTGTGACAAGTTTTCCGAAATGAATACAGGTTTTGCCGGTCCACTTATCTTTAAATGTTCAGTAGTCAATCTGGATCCTACTTTGTTGAATTGTTTAAACATTGTAACAATTTTTTCTTTCATTAGGACGCTCGTAAGATCCACAATAATGGTCCTTGCAGCCGGGTCTTTTGTTTTGATGCGGAAAATATCTTTAATGTCGGTTATACGAATGTCCGTATTTAGGACCTTACCGATCTTAACAACTGTGCCCACAAGTGAAGTCTTCGATTCCAAAGGGGTTGAAGGAACGTTCCGAATTTCCAAGCAAGTTGATCTAGAGCTTCGTTCAAAATTTTCCAAGCGATTTTCTAGGGTCTTAATATACTCAAGACTATCCTGACGTAAGTTTTCGAGCTGGTCGACTTGGGATTTAAGAGCTTCATACTTTTGGGTGGAAAATTCCACGGACGAACGGATTTCCTCAACGGCCGAGTATAATTTTTCATATTTAATTTGTTCTTGCTCCTGAAAATCTGAGAACATTGTTCGCATCTCATCCATGAAATGGTCCAATTTGTCATCTACCGAGAGAAGCCTGCGCTTAGCATTTCGAAAACGGGAAACATTGGAATCAAGCTCAATTCTGGCTACTTCATCAGGCATATTCACCTCGGAAAGGCTAGGCTCAGAGGATGAATGTTGAAGTACGGAGGTCGGTAGTGGCACTGTAAGAGCGTTCGAAGCGGGCGGAGAACGATTGCAAGGCATGATGCGCTACAAAGCGGGCAAGCGGCGTAGGTCAGTGCAGAGAGACGATTTATGTACTCAAATGCCAAGCGGTGAAGCTCGAGTACCAGGCGCGAAGCAATGCTAAAGCGGTAGATAGACCGGTTACCAGTGTCAGGCGGAGGCGGAGCGGAAGGGGGGCGCACGCAGTATGCAATGCAGCGCAGGACACAGAGCGGGTCTCGGCGAACGGTGGGGCAGACGTGCGCGGAGCTCGTAGCAGGAACTTGAATGGGCGCGTGAGTCGTGCGGTCACGTATGGTTACTTAGTGTGCGTAATAGCGTAACACTCACACTTGTCGGCCGCCGTTGGAGCGTAACTCGATGCACTATTGTCGGACTTATGATCTCCTATTATTTCGCGTGGATTTTTCGAGTAAAAATGTATTAAATTTTGAAAATAAAACTTCGTGGGTTCAGAGACGTGCACTCGATGCCGAGGTCCGGAGGGAAGGGGGTATACAACTAAGGCCTGTAAACTGCGCAAGCACTGATCCGGACTGAAGCACAGATTTCTCTCAAGAAAGATTTACAGATAGTTACAATGGTTCAAATCAGTACCAAATAGTGAGATATCTAATAATATTGAAATAAATGGATTCTATTCACGTTCACGTTCATTAGCAAGTTGTAATTCTCACATATACGTTACGTAGTTTGCTAATTCAAGCCGTGACAACTATTGAGGGGTTTGCGAGCAATAACAAATATCACTATACCTATTTGTGAAACCTGTTCTATACCAAATCTATTCATGCATACGAGTCCCAAAATTTGTCACTTGCATAGGACTTGAATCCACGGGATGTGTCTCGGATATTTACATGATGGCACTTATTTGTGATTTCCTTCAACTAAGAAACTAACTAAACTATACTCTGCCGGAAAACCCTTTTAGAAGTATTTATTTTACGGAGAGTAAAACAAACAACGCTAAGTAAGTCAGTATATAGTATATAGGGTACTTATAGGTCAAGCTGCAAGAGCATACCTAATATCTTTGTCTAAATGTAGGTACTCTAGATGTGTAGATCGTATATACCTCACACTGCTAAATGTACCAACCTGCAGTTGATATACGTACATGTTGCATTGAATCCAGCACTAACTCTATTATTTCGTGTCTTCTGCCATAGTAGCAGATTCTCAAAGGACCCAGTCAAATTGTAAGGTGGTTTCAAGATTGATTTTCGACTCGGAATAGAGCAGTTAAGGAAATTCATGTATTTCATGTAGCCTACTACTGCACACTGAGCACTAGATAGTGTGGCCGATTCTGTTGGTGCATTTTCTAAACTAAACTAATTTTACATCACTCAAATAATAGTTGTCTTTATCGTTTAAGTTCATGAAAAAAGGATGGCAATTTTAGGGCCGTCAATTTAGGCTGGTTTCGAAAAATTAAACAACAGAATCGGGGGCATTGTCTCGCTACACAATATAAAATATCAAATGATGTAGGTCATCAATCAGTGCCCGTGTTTTTGTTTGCCCTGTCTGTTTAACCGGACCACGAGCTATTTTCTAGTCTTTCCCTACAATCCGAGATCATAACTTTCTAGTGCGTTCATGCACTAATTTGTTAAATGACCAATAATAAGTACCTTTATTTTTATCAACAGGCATTCAAACAAGAAATGGCCAAAGTGTTATTTGCCAATCCAAAGTACGTAAAAGACGTGACTATATTCACGTTTCGAGAAAAACGACATTCCCCATACTTGACGACTTTGAACGCAACAATCATGGTTCCTTTAGCGGATAATGTTACCGTAAGTACCTGCGTGTTTTTTTTGAACAAACAATGTTTAATACGAGCTAGACGTTTATAAACATGAAGAAGTGTAGGACATTATCAGATGGATCTGACCACCTCAGTGGCTATAGAAGATTTAAAATAAATTATTACATAGCTCGACAATATTTCCAGTAGTGATTGGCTTTCCCTTCCTTTCAAGGCTTTCCCAGGTTATATTAATAATGGTTGTGGACGATTCAAACCTCCTCCCTTGGCAGGCGAGTGACGGATGATTGTGACAGAACAGACAAATAGATTTTGGTTTTGCATTCTTTTCAATTAAATTTTTACCGAGAACACCTTCCTACCCCATAATTAACAATAAAGCTTATTTTCATTTCATAATACCTAATTGGGTAAGCTAAGAAAATGCCGGTATCCACATTTTCGCATTATCAGAAACTTGCACAAAATTCAGACGCTCAATAAAAAAATTATAAAATACTCTGCGTTCGTCTTGCGCTAGGACGTATAATGTGTTTATTCGGTCTTGTAAGACCTACGCATACCTAGGGCTGTTGCACACTAGCTGACACCGATTCGAACACAAAGATCGGTGTCGGCGCCGCCTCGGTAGAAAAGCGTCTTAGTACTATGTGTCTCTCCGTCTATATCGGTAGATATCGTGCAAGTATTGAAAACAGCCAGTAATTGACAAGAATTCCGTGAATGCACGGTAACCAATTACATTGATTGGTATTGATTACGGAAGCTATTCACGAGGTTATTATTACCATTCACGTTTATTCGATTCCAATCAACACGAGCTGGGATCGAGTTAGGATCACCTAATTGATTAATGTAATCAGCGATTGAACAATGCAAGTTAATTAAGCCTAATTAGCTGAATTTATGTTTGTTATTATCAGCCCCATGTTTTATTTTAGGGACAGTAAAAATTTTTTTTTAAATTGCTTGAAACGGGTTCATCTGGTGAAATACACGAACGCTTTTTTTTTTATGAAAGCCTTACACCCTGTAACAATCGACTTGCTTCTACCTGCCTCTGCTCTTAAAATTTTTTTTTGAACTTTATTTATTCGTTTGGTTACGAGGAGCCTGCTCTTATAGAGTCCTATATCTACTTAGTATAGTGTAAGACGATTCTAAATGATCCTTGTAATTTTACTGAATTAAACTTTAACTTTAATAAAAGAAGTCAAACACGTTGTAATTTAATATTTTCAGGTTCGATTCGAATTTGGCAACTCAAAACTGCAGGCGTTTCCGTTGAGACTTGATATCAAAACATGCGAGGGTTTTAAAACGAAGTGGTCGAGAGACTGGCTTCAAACATACTCCGATGTTCCACTGGAGTGTCCAGTTCAGCCTGTAAGTAAAACATTTGCGTATTTCAACTTGCATAATAAGCATCAGTTAAAAAGATAGTGTTTCTAGTTTCCAGACAAGCCGTTTTAAAAAAAGTTACCCCACATACTAAGACACACACACACGCGCGTAGTACCAAATTATTTTTAAACATGTTTATGCATTTTATTTATATTTACTTGTGACGTCACCCTATTTTTGGCCCTGCCTGAAAACCAGCGCTGTTTAGCAAGGTGGAACCATCTGCCCTGTTAGACAGCAATAAGCTGAGTCGGGACCGATTTGGCTGCATACAGCGCGGAACGAGACTAGCTAGTACCCACTTGTTATGTTAGGTTACCTATAGCTGTTACTTAGCTAATACTATTTGTTTGTTTGTTTCTTGTAGGTATCTATAAGTTGCTATATTTTCTACGTCCGCTCTGTATTTTTTTGTGTGTATGTCAAATAAACTATCTATCTATCTATCTAAGATTAAAATCTTCCATCTTCTTAAAGATAAAAAGAGAGTATAGTTTGTATTACCACAGATCATAATAATGAGTATTACTCACCTTTAGTTACTTAAAATACATAAGTACCTAAGTATATTATATAACTGGGGGGCAATCGTAGGTTTTCTGAAGTGTTTTCATACTAAAACATAGGTAAAACATTCTGTGACTAAATAGTGACGTCATTAGCGCGTTTTTTTGCTGTCAAAAGCTTCTTGTTTTCGTATATCTGTGGCCACATCGCTTGACATTATGCTGAGGAGCGAAAGCAGTTCAGAGCTAACTAACGATAAGGAGGCTGTACTATAATTGGAAGAATTGGTTTTTTTGCTTGTATTTAGGAACCAAATTCAAATAATTAAAAAGATAAAAAAAAGTTAAGAGAAAGGTTTAAAATAAAAAGTTTCTTTTTCAGGGTAAATACCACATCATTAGATTTGAGTTGCCTCCAAAAAACTTTCCATTTCAATTTAATAACGTTGACTATTCTGGAAGAACATCAATTTTCATGACTGCAACCAAAGAGAAGATTTGCGATTTCAGTATTGAACTAAAATTTAACAGAAACTCCGAAGGTTAAATTCAACCTTGGGTTAAAAAGATAATCTATAAATTATGACTGGTTTTGACAAAATTATTTTGATCATAAATATAATTGAGTTTTCCTAAAATCCCGAAACAAAATACTTCATTCATTAGTGAGATTGTAAGATCTCACTTGAGTTTTACTACGGCTAGCGCGGACAGCTGATTACACACTACCACTAACACGACTCTTACACGATATCAGCGGAGAGTTAATACTAGAAAACCTTGGGCTTAATAAACTTTTTATCTTCACAAATGGCTTTTTATTTCGACTGTACCTACTGACCTGCGTTGTGCCACAGAATAACGTAACAGTACTATTTAAGGTACGAATCAAATTTGAAATTAGCATATCAATGGAAAGTACGAATCAGCTATAACCCTTCACACCGTGCTACGCCGACAACAGCCACTGACATGTCAGTATCGTGTAGGTGTCGGCCAGTATGCAAACGCCCTCTTCCTAAGTCTACGCGGACAATACACTGAACTGCAGCAATAATTAAATTAGTTAAATATATTGCTACTAAGCTCCGAGACGACAACCTACCGTACTGTTGTTTGTTACTGAGCAATTTGTTGCTGACACAGTTTAATGGAAACAACTTGTTTACTTACAAGTAGCGGAGGGTAAAGTGCATCTGTGTTTGCCTCTGCTCTTACTGTACGAAGCTGACAACTACTAAGAAAATTCAGACAGAGAAATGTGTGAAATGAATTCATTGTGAATGCATTTTTTCCTTTGGTGGGTAGCTCTAGTCATACTACATAAGATTTTCTTTACTTAATTTGAATAGGTGTTTATAAGTAGGTTAGAACAGTTACGCTACCTATATTTTTTATGCTCTACAAACAAGCTTACGGTCGACCTAATGGTAATTAATTTCAACTATTCACATCCGCAACGCTAGATGCCTACCATGAAAGCTCATAGTCATAGTCATAGTTGATAACTCGCACCTAATGCAGGTGGTGTTAAAGAGCATTTCAGCATAAATAAAATACGCGATAGCATCTCATCCAAAAAAAAGTACATAAAGTTCAATTCGGAAAACGAATGTCTTTAATATAATAGTAACAGTGATTATGTTCATCGCTGGTGAAGGGGAAAATTCAGTCGTAATTTATGTTTGCCCTTGTCACTTTTATGACCTTAGGTGGGTCACGGGTCATGAATTAGACAACATGATTTTTTGGGCATGAAAATTGAAAAAACGCGCTTGGATTTTTGTTTACGCCATAAATTAACCACACTGATTGCTTTGCGAGCCACTTCGAGTTTTGACTTGCAAATACGGTAGATTCATGAAATATCCATTAATCGGGGATCAAATGACTTTGATGGAAACGAGTGATGCCGATATTAAAATGTAAGCAAAAATCTATGCAAAAATGCTAATAGACCGTGAAATATATTTCAATATTCATTTTCATAAGGTCATTTCATATTTTATTAGCTGTTTATGCAATCATGGCATTTAATGAACGTTTCATAAAAATCTTTTATCTATTATATCTATCTCGTACTTCTATATGACATGTGTTAATTTTCTCATATTAAAACGTTACACTGCTCTTTCTATTAACTTATTCCTGTGACCATGACGTACCTCTTGATAAAGTACCAAAGCGCACTACAAAGAAATAATTTCCCAAAGGAAGAGAGTGATCTCCGAAGTGGAGCGAGCACGGCTACCGCAACGATATGCCGGCCACAAGCGACGCGGAATGCACAAACTATGCCCGGCTGCTTTGCGGAATTTCTAAGACTGGAGAGATATTTTAAGCGTAAAAATTCTTTGAAACCTCCTCGCATTGCGTTCTTATATAATGTCTTTCATGATCAACGAGTACCTACTATAATAACTTTTTAATTTCTTGAAAAATCTCTACCGTACAATGAATGTTTTTCATTTTATACATATACATCGAACCAACTCAAATTGGTTTTTGGAGATGAGATAGACTTTATAAGTAGTTGCTAGCGAGCTCAAATGCCATAATTTTATAGTAAAACCTTAGCACTGCCGCACTGCTTTGATATGCTCATTAAAAATGAAATGAGTATATCAAAGCAGTGCTAAGATTTTACTTCCTAGCACCGATAAAATAAGAGGTTTCCGCCAGTATCCGGTTTGGCATTAATAAATTACCCATCCGTAGTTACTTAGAACCGTTTAGATAATTCATCTGAGTGCGTCTGCGAACTGGGTCTCAACTAGTCTGAGGCCAGGAACGAGGATGAAATATTAAATGATTCACGCTCATACGTTCCATTCCAGCTACTGATGAAGATTAGGTACCTAGTAACTAATCCGTACAAAGTTCACCTATAACTGATGTCTCAAAGACTGCATGTTTTGCTCATTTGAAAAGCTATGTAAGCCATACGTGGTTAATATTTTCTGACAGATCTTCTTCAATCAATCAACTGCTTTATACAGACTTTAGTAATGACCTCCAACTAAAACAAAATTCAGTGGTATTATTGAATCATACCCACTTCTAAATTACTTTTAAATATTTTGTATAAAAGTAAGCGGTGTCGCTGCGAATGCAGACGGCTCTCAACGAAAAGATAAGCGGCTTCTGATAAAGAACCTTCTATGTAGCGAAACTGAAATATTTTTAGAACAAGTGGGCGTTTTTCACAGCTTCAGATACGTAATAAAGTTTATACCGGTCTCTGTTTCGAAGCAGTAACATAAAGCAGAGCAATTTTATATCATAACAAGTTTCAATGGCACCGCCCGAGGGAGGCGTCGCATAAACTTGTGAACGACACACAGTTTTGAAGCCTAGGGAATAAACTCGTCTTTTGCGGGAAAATTCAAAAAACCACAAGTTTGAACATTACCAGTGCACTTTTGTTCGGAGTTGAACTGAACAAGCTTAGAGCTTTGTTTACGAGGGTGAGAAATGAGAGGATTAATTTGAAATGTTTAGAGGGTCTTTCTATTGTTAAAATTAAACCATGAATGCAAATTTTATTCCGTCATGAATTTACAATTTGGTCAATATAAGAGATCATAGTAGGGGTTCTGATCAATTCTCTGACATGGGCTTACCACGATTGCGGTTGGTTTACCTGTGGAATGTGGATAAATTTATACTAATGTTATAGAAATCCTTTTTTGAAAACGTGAAATGTTCAATGTTTAGGATCAAATGTAATTCGAAATTTCGACAAATAGCTTTACTTATTAATTTTACACCTATTTTTAACTCCCCTAAAGAGCGAAAGTTTATATAGGCCAAAACCAGGGGTTCATAATAATTAGTGATGATAGTTAAAATACGATACTAGCTCACAATGGATAAAGTTTCTCGATAGCAAACTTCATAATGTAGTAGATACAATTAAATCTAGAAACACGAGACCCAATAGGCGCATAATAAACCTATGGTATCATAAAGTGTCATCATTTTATGATCCCTTAGATCAACATCATCATCATTATCAGCCTGAAAAAGTCCACTCCAGAACTTTTCTATAGATTTCTGGAAGGATTGATTTTAAGCTTTCAATATCCACCAGCTTCTCGACAATCAATCAATCGGATGAGAGACTATCCTACGTTTCACCTTCTCTATGGTCACTACTTGAGAACCTTTCGTATATGCATTGTGCTGCCACGGTAGCACAGCAAATGTTGAGTTGGACGCCATTTTTTGACGAAGCGTGGACTTTGGGGGGAGCTCACATTCTTTTTTTATTTTAGTATTGTAATGGTTTAGTTTGTAGTTTTACCGTCTTTTTTTCTGTTTTATCTGTTTTTATGGCTCATCTGTTATCTATGTGTTATTTATTACCTCTACATGTAACTTTGCTATTTCTACTACTTTTTACCTTTTATTTTTAGTGTGTTCTCTTTGTACTCTACCTTATTTTTCACAAATAAAATAAATGTATTTTATTCGTATTCCATTCCTTTTTATTCTTAGTGAACAATTTGTTCAGTAAAACAAAACTACTTACAGCTTTTAAACGGATTTCCATTGCAACAATGAATTATGGTCCTCTGATAATAAAACAGAAATGAGCTTTACGCTTCGCTTGTAACCGCAGTGTCGCATATGCAGTTCATTAACAAAATTAACGTTCCGTGCTTCCTTTGTACTATGCAATGCGTTGTGCTATGCAGTTGATTGTGTACATTGAGGGTTAAGATGCGGGCTATTTGACCGCTACAAGGTGTTCTGGACCAATGTTTGACTACCATTCATGTGTAAAGGTGTATCCACACCGCAGTCACTTTTTGTGTAACAACGTTTCCAAGTGTTAGTGGGCAACATCCGATACCGATAGAATTCGATAGAATGTTACCTAATGTTATTGTGTTGCATTGTGTTGCTCTACAAAACGTAACTGCGTTGTGGATTCCCCTTAAACGAAAGATGAAACGTGCGATTTCGATTCCTACTCTACTAGGTAGGTACTAATTAAATAAATGTTTAATTAAGTATGTTTTATAGTGCCAGTGATACTTACTCGTAGTTTTTGAGTTTTTGAACTTGACAAAATATGAAACGTTTATTATCAATATACTTTTACAATGGGTTGTAAGTAGGTACTTGTTGTAGTCAGGTTTACATATTGTAATCGTGACCACTTGTCTATTACCTACTTTTTAACACGAGTATTTGTAGTAGCGTCGTCGGAATAATCTCTCTTCTTCTTCTTCTCTTCAGTAATGGCCTGTGTCCGTCATTTCGACAGACAATTTTGCCAATGTCAAGTGTTAAAATTGTAATAAATAAGTCAAGTCAAGTCATTTGTCAAGTCGGCTGTATTGGATAATGTTAGTGACACTGACAGCTTACATTCTCAAAGAGAATTATCGACAGATACTACCAATGGTATTCGAATGGTAAAATAATCAACGATTACTACTCACATTCACAATAATTAATATCTACCTAAATGGTAGTTATACAGCAAAAATATTAAAATTTCAAGATGGCAAGGTTGTTAATGGACGACATAATTCATGTCAAAAAAATAATTATGATTCGCGCAGCACTAAAAGTTTTTACTCTAGCTAAATGAGAATTTTCCTGCAAACGGTAATTTGGAAGCTGAGGAACATAGTTAAATCTTTTGAAATAGTGTGATAGTTAAGTAATGAAATGGCAGAGGCAGTTGATTTTAATCATTCTCTCTCTCTACAGATTTTAAGATGAAAATAGGTATTTTATGGGAATTTTAGTATGACAGTTGACATCTGACGAGTTCAATGATGAAGCAGTAACTTATCATATCGCGTAAATCATATAAATACACATTTTTAAAACGCTTCGTCTAACTAAATTGTATTATTAAAAAAAATTAGGTTTTCTGTTTGAAAATTCTTTTGGCATCCTTTTATTTACTAAACTATAACATATTTCTTCAAAAGTTAAATATTTATAACGCCAAAACATTATACTTAGTAATTTAATTATGATAAAATAAGTAAATTTTTACAGTAAAATAATTAATATACCCAACGGGATTGATGAAACTCTGGCCTAACGATAAAACTCTTCGGGTTGGTTTAGGTAAACAGTACAATATTAGGTTAGTAAACAAACATTTAAATCATCTAATTTATCAGAAAAGGATTCAGGTCAATGTAGGAATTCAAATAGATCCTGTCGGTTATTGGAAATAGCTTCGGGTCGGTTGCTCGGTTTGCTTGCAAAGTTTGCGATTCCCACCGTCCCGAGTGGGCAATGGACTGGGCACGATTAGTATTTTATTGTTATCTAAGTTTTTTTTGCTGAAGGATTTTGAGATTCTTTTTGAAATGATGAAATCCATTGATAATGTTTCGATGGATAGCGTCCATCGAAACATTGTGAATGTGAATTTCATGTGCACAATAATATATAATTTTATTATCTTATATTTCAGTCTACAAATCTTATTCTTCTTAGAGAAGAGTCGAGAAAATATACTTATTGAACTACATTCGAGTTACGCAGTTATTGCATTGTAACGAGCCAAATGAGGCTCTCACCTAATTGTGTAATTTTAATTTAATATTAATGTTGTATGGACCTTTGTCGTCTGAAATAAAGAATTAATAATTAATAATAACAATAAAAAACACCTGTATTACCATAAAATCGGTCGTTATTGAATAAGGTGTACCTTCTTTTACCTCGTAAGTCCTACAACGGCGCGCGATATTATGAAAATTCTTGCAATACCCCGATATTGCACAAAAGTATTTCATTTGATGTAAATTCGCTTTTAGTTATAGCAAATCGCTCGAAGAATTTTTAAAGGAATTTAAACTTTCGAACATTAAGTGGATAATTTTTTAACATAAAAAGTAGAATTTCGTTACAAAAGTTCAAGCAAGCAAAATTATTCAAGGGTTCATTTAACGGTATTTATACAAACTCTAGTTCATTACTGTGCTAATTTTCAAAATAGTACTTTAATGCTGATTTATAAAGCAGGGTCAGCCAAATTCATTTCTCACTAACCCCCAGAAGAAAATCGGGTTAAAGTACTTAAACAATTACTAAGCCAGAATTTTTAATCTTCTCATTATGAATAAGGGCCCACGGAGATTATGAGGGGAAATTAAAAGATTAGGTGCACGAATACGGTTAGTATTATGAGTGGAGAACTCTCAATTTAGAATGAGTTTTGCGAAGTACGTGAACTAGCAAATTATTCTAAATTGGGAGGACAATGTTTTGAACAGAGTTTTGTGTCAGAATTTAGCAAAGTGTAATAATACTCGTAGCTATGTGATAAGATAGGTAGGTACACACATTATACACATATTGCTACCATCAAACGGTGCTGCCTCGTTGCTTAGAATAATTCGTGTAAGTCATCATTTTGTACATTACTTTCTGAACGGATAAGATAAATAATCTAAATGATATTAAATATTCAGCAGAATACAGCAAGATATTTTCCCCAGAGGAGAGTTTTGGGCGGTTACTTTAGTTATTCAGAGGGTGGTGATAGCGCTTACTTCGGCGCATCAAACCATGAGCCTCTCAGCCTCTACCCAGATTTCCAGTATGCGTCTCACGAAGCTCACATAAAGTTTCATGGGTAACTTATTGCGTATTTGTGTCGAAAACCAATTACCTACGCCAGTCCGCATCCCTTTTTTCGCTTTCTTTTAGCGGAAAAGGGACCTACGCTTTTAATTTGGAAATAATATCAGCTGATTTTTTGGACGATATATTAGTTTTGGAACGCAATAAAGTGAAATTCAGTTTCGCTTATTTGGGATGGAATTTATAGCCGAAATTACATTTCATTTCGAGATACTGGGAGTGAGTAAGTATCGATTGATGTACACACTTGTACACATGAACAAACACAGACTTTAATACTTCAAAATGCCGGAAACAAAATGTTTTAAGTGAACGTATGAGTGAATATAATACTTAAGTTAGACTACTTACTTGGGTTAGGTACCTAAATATTTTAATATTGTACGATAAAGTGTTTTAGTGCTTCTACCATTTATAAGCTTTTAGTAGCTAGTAAATAAAAAGGATGAATAAATCTTGCTTATTAAATCAAGCACTGGATCAGAAATACTGAGTTTGTCTTTGAAACGCTTATCAGAGAGTCTCAATCAGCGCAAACACTGTTCCAATCAGACTTCTGTTTTATGATCGCAAAAGCAATTGAACTTCTCACTCAGTCATCTGTGTTGACAAATTGCTATCAATATTGATGTTGCAATAACTTATATCCCTATACTGGGTGTTATACCAAGAACTGAAACCCAGAACAGACATTGTGGAGAATTTACTGTCGGTTTATGTAAACCTGAAATAATAATTTTGAAGCGACATTTTATAAAATCAGTGGACTCTGACTTTCTTAACCGAAGCTCTGAATTGCAAAGTAGAGCAGTGTCTCTATATCTTTACGTATAAATCCGTTTCGACAGTGCTGTTTTAATTAAAGACTCAAATCAGCTGCCTTCTCAGAGCTCAAAGTGGAGAATATCGGGAATGGCTTTTCGTTGATGCGACTTGTGCCTGAATCCCAGTGAAAAGATATGAGTTTTAATTTACGTGCGATCGTGTATGAATCTCAGTCATCAACATCATGTTTGAAAAATAGATAGAGTTTGTTTCTATGCTTTCATTGATATTTTAGTTTCTGCTATTGGTGAATGGAAAAAACAGTGATTTTTCATATAGACGAGCGACGCTCAACCGATATCCATCATATTAAGGTTTCTAGATACCATGCTATTTATTCCAGTAAAAGTTAGAATCTGATAGATTCTAGCATAGGATAATTGGTGAATGAATGAATGAATGATGATAAATAGGTACCTGAAAGTTTACTCCGATTTCAAGATGCGATTAACAACTGAAAGAGGTGTGAGTTAGCGTAGTGCAGAAACTAAAAGCTTTTTTTATTTAATCTAGCACTGATTTAATCGTTGGGAAATCTCGAAATCTTTTTGTTCAAACGATTTCTACGTCTGCCATCAATTTCCGCGAATTGCAGCATTCGGTACCAAGATGCTACAAACGAGTTTAATTAATTGCTTTTCCGCTCCAATAGAAGATTTAAATCTAGTGGAAATACTTTTATTTCGTCTCTACACTTAATTCGACCTAAGTCTGCGAAGAAAATTGGATCGGAAAAGTACCTACCTGCTTTACAGATGTAGCTAAACTAATGCACGAGTGGATAATAATATGGAAAAACTGATAGCAAAAGTTTTGCAAATATTTTTTACGAGTACGCTACGTATTTGGAAAAGGTTGAGTACGTGCTATAAGCCTACTCAGGTTATTCCTAGCCCACCTGTATTTTGATACAGTGGATCGTTAGCATCGACCCGTCCGTCAACACGTTCGCACTTGACACGAGTTCCACATTCACCCGATGGTTTATTCATGGGCACGTGAGCCTCTCAACCGCCAAGTAAGTGCACCGAACGATGGATTGTTCGCTTCGTGGCGTGGGCATACCCACAAAATGTGCCTGTATTAACTGCCACTGCTTTCACACTACCACCGATACGACTATACGATATAGGCAGAACGCAGGTATTTATTATACTAGACGCCTTGGGCTCTCTTGGGAACGATATTTTTGATGGAGCAACTGACATATTATCGTAATTGTATTGCATGCAAAAGTTGGGTTTTTATTGTTTAGCCTATAGTATTATACAATCTGTGGCCTAGCTGTTGTGCCATATTGGAGGATACTGTAAAATTCATAACTAATAGCGATATCAAACTTTCTACTCAAGTTTCTATTGACTTTATGGCTTTATCTTAATATGCAAGCGTTTTGCCTACTTTCGTGCCTCGGATTTTTGTGCTAGTTGAGGATGTTAAACATAAAATGAAATGCACGCTCCAACTTAACAAACAACATCCAGATCCTAGAGTCAGTAAATACTTCCGATCTCTGACTCGTTGAACTTGACTCTTTTGTCTTATGAAGAAGTAAATTAATTTAGCAACGGAACTGAGGTTCCTTCACAGCTTTAACAATTAAATTAATATTATGAAGGTACAAAAGGAATTTCCCACGCGACGCAAGCAGCCTTCGACCCCTGTTCACATTATCCCGGACCACATTGAACAATTTGCTGAACCAAAACAATAGAAACTTCGCAAGCACCCATTACGACGGTCACATTATCCTTTGTTTGAACAATCTATGTTTATGAATGAAAGAAACTACAAATCTATCAAACTTATATTATATACAAACGTACAAGATAAAACTTTTCAAATGTATATCTACAACAGTTACACAAGTACTCACATTACATAATTATTCCTGACCTCTCAAATATCGTGTCTCAACTGACAATAATAATAATTCATTTCATTTTATATAATTATATTACAATAGACTAGTCGCATCACTAGACGATCGTTATTAAACAACAAAACTTTATTGGAGACCGAGAACCATACCTTTTCTTATGATATTATTCTTTACAGTTCAACATAGAAGGTCCCAACCAATATTATGTACCTTTCATAATATCTTCGACATACCCGCAGTCGAACCTGTATATATAATTAAGTTAAACGCAATTTTACTAGTTTGTGGAAGCAACCTCTTGTGTCTAAACATTGCTGCTAATTTGTTGATTGCCATCATAGATGTAGGATGTAGAGGATAAGATACTTCAAGGCTCGAAAGTACCTGCTACTGGAACTCTATGGGATGCCCCCATAAAATATAGCTACAAGATCTAAAGCAAAGTTCACTTAGTTTAGATATAACACAGTAAGCCTATTTGTTTTCGTGTTTTCCCCTGTTCGGTACCTAGATGCACATAATATGATATTGCGTTCGATATGTACTCGTACCAAAAGTGGGCAATCAATCCGGCAATCTGGAGTCACGTTACCATTCTCTGGGTATGAAATGACTAAAGTTAATATAACTGCATTGTGCGTCGAAAAATAAAAGTTACGGTATTCCATAAAATTCAAATAAAACCGAGTTACTTCTGAAATAGGCAACAGACTAAAACGTATTGCATCCGTGTCTAAAACTGACGAAATTGGCAACAATAAAACTGCTACAAATTCCGATGCAAATATTCAAGCGACAGTTCGGGAGCGAATAAAAAAGATGTTGCCAGCAATTTTATTTATCGTTTATGTACGAACCAGATTTCAGTAACGACTTTGGGAAATTCAATAGCGAGGCTTTGATATCTTAATATTGCGTGTAGTTATAAAAAATAATTAAAAATATTACTAAAATACAGGCTTAATTTTTTAAACATTATGAACTAGCATCTAAAGTTAACAATCCTGGCAATAAGCGATCACAGTCTTCAATAGACAATGACAACCACTAAAGCATTGTAGTTGCGTGTCTGAAAGACAATAAAACACGCATAAAGGCTGGTAGAATACAGAGTTGTTATACATAAAAGCATCAAAACGTAATATTCCCATTGCTCTAATATTTTGTATTCAGAGGTTAAAACTTATATTCATTAAAGTGTCCCAAGTTTCAAATTATCACATAACTAATCGTCTTAAAGTTATTGAGATAACTGTTTAGCGTAAGTTGTTTCGTAAATGCGTGTAGAGCTTTACCCTCTTGTGGCCGACGGACACAGAAATCAAATTAACCGAATCCCTTTGACCAAAGTTTGGGTTTGTTCAGCACGCTAGCTGTGAAATGTATTAACTAGTTCGGTGTCTAGGTGATGCCGAGTGTGTGTACTGCGACAGGTGCACGATGACAAGTATATAAAGGTTTTGTAAATGTTGATCTATCGGGCGTAATCCTGAATCTCAGAAAATTAAGTGCTTAGGTTCTATTTGTGCATATAAAACGAGTTTATTTTGCTCAAAGTATGGTGACACACATAATCGGAGAACATTTAAAAAAACTAGACTAAACGATAAAAATACTTTTTTTAAATTTTCAACTAATAGTTTTTCTAGTAACTTGAATGTTTAGCAACTGTGACGAAGCCGGGTTCGACCAAGTCCGAAAAACGCTATTATTTAGATCAAAATATATCCGTCGTTGTTTTGAGCAATCGTAGAGATGGATGGTATTTTATCTGATGACTAGCGTTATTCGGAGTTGGTCGAACCCAGCTTAACCTTTGATGACGTGTAGGGTTTCTGGTTTCTTTTTGCACCAACAATTTTCTGCACATTCTTAAAATGAAAGATGTCCGCAAAAATAATTGCGACGTCGTTATACTTGAGTGGGTTTGGTTAGCATCTCAGTAAAGTTTGAAACTATATTTTGTAAATTAATTAAAAACTGTCTACTGCATGAAAGTTGGTAACTAAAATACTCTCGTTAATTAATGGTGCTCTAGCGTGCATTTTTCTTGAAACTAAATAATAGTGTTTTTCATAATTTATCGTCTTGTCTTACGCAGTAAATTGAAATAAGCAAGAATAATTTGAAGAAAACTTATTTCATCTCACAACTTTAATGCCATGAAAATTAAAGAAAAATACTTTCTTTAATTTTCACGGCCCGCTTATTCAAAATTTTTTATAGTGTCGCTTTGGATTTAAACGTGTTTTTAAAGACAAAAAATATTGTTATAGTATGCTGACACGGGTTTTTCAAGACGTAATTGGGTTGAAGAAAAAAAAAAATTAAGTGTACCTACTGGGAGAAAATAATAAATAGTTTGTCGATGTACAACGATGCAGGCATGGGAAATCTCATCGGAGCAAAAGTATAAGAAGAACTTGCTGAAAACTAGCACGAAAATATTTGTCGTTTTGGAAACTGGCATGTTCTACAAAGAACTTTGAACAATGCACGTTTTCACTTAAGAATAGTAGCCTAAAATGAACGGAAAGAACTCTCGATGAACACAACTCAGCAGCTAAGAATATGGTAGGTACTTTCAAAAGTCGTGCAGAGAGCGCCATTTGTTTGGGCGATCTCCTCGGCATCCGGATGGCTGACTGAGTAATAGTTGTAGATTTGAATCCCACAGCTGGACTAATGCGAATAATACTGAGCGTGTTTTTAATGCTACTGTTTCTTATACTTTTGATATGGGAATGGAAAAACAGCGTATATAAAGAGAGAAGATGGAATTCTAGCCGCCGCCAACGAGACGCGCACTCGACAGTCGTCATCCAAATATTTTTATTCAATGAAAGGCAAAGTTGCATTTTGCATAAGGCCATCCATATGCATGAGGTGGCGGCGCAGTAGCGACCGGCGTATGTAAATTCAATAGACGACGCGCCTAACGAAAATAACACCGTGGAACATAGGCAAATCCGTTTCATATTAAACAAATGAATGATCCCTGCAAACAAAAGCACTGCATAATCGTCGCAGCCGTGACGCAATTCACGCACAACATCTCTCGTTATAAATTGTTTTAACATTTTATTACCATTACGAGCAGCAGATGGTCGCCAACTTTAAAGTTGAAAACAACTGAAGTCCATTGTTAAACACGGTGATTGAGCATGTTATTTATTAATTATTTTGCTGGTTAAATGGAACGTAAAATTACGACCATTGATGTTTTCGACCATTGAATATAATCGAATGCAATTCCAATTACTGGATGATTCCTTTGAGACTTCTGAAAATGTTGCACATAAACACACAATTTGGATAATTTGATGGTGCTTGACATTAATTAGTAACTTTGCTGTTTAATTATAATTGACGTCTGGAATTAGGTCTAATTAATCGAGTTGCTCTTGTGTTGAATGTAAAATCTATTCACACTAATTAGATCACCATATTTTTCTTAGAAAATTGGTTTATTCCGGTTTTATTTTACAAAGTTGGTATTAGATCCTTTAACCTGTATAACTAATGCCACGTCACTCAAATATCCCTTAAAATTGCCCTGCTTTTGTTTGATATAATTCATTAGTAAAAGTTGTCAATAATTTAAGCATTCATTAAATTCCCAAGTAGAGTTTAAATATTGGGGCGTTGGCAGAACTAAAAAAAATATTTTTCTGTTATAACAAGAATAGTTGTAAAAACCGTCTACAGCTTAAAATAAAATGTTGGTATTCGTGCGTCCGAATTCAAAATGAATGAGTCAAAACAAGCACATCAATCACGTAGTTTTGCCATTTTATTTTCAGTTTGAATTACTAAGCTTTGTTTTACAATTGCTGTTTAAAAAAAATCAACCCTTATTATTCTGTAGGAGAATTGATCACAATTGTATTAAACTGTGACGCGCTTAGTGACCGTAACCGTCGCCGGGGGCTTCCACATGACAGAATGCACGAAAGTTACCAACGCATAGTATGATAATTTATAGTGCGAGAGCCAACAATTTTAGACCATCAAGTATATCTTGCTTCATATATAGATGTGTAGAATACGCACGACGAGGACGAAAGGGTGAAGGGTAACTATTTCGCCGCTTCGATAATTCCTGATTAAACTGGGTCTATTCCATATCTGGGACGAAAGTAACTTCGTATAAACTAACCATTTTTATTACTTCTATTTATTACAATGATGTCCATATTTTTTTAATACAAGTACTTGTACTATTCCTATTATTTAAATAACATTTTATTGGGTTTTTGCCTTCTTTTAAATTATTTTGATTATAGTAGATCGAACGATTTTCGTACCTATTTGGGCAAATTGCGTTTCATTTTCTATTGTGTTAATATCCCGATATCTCAGTTCGAAGTGAGTTAGTTTAACAATAAGTATTGTCAGGCTTACGTGATTCTCAGTGAGTGTATGATGCACGGTAATCCCCACTAGTCCTCGAACTAGCAGTATCTAACCTGTTATATCACTGTTGACAAATGGGAGCGATACTGCGACTGACAGTAGTGCCTGTTAGTGCGGCCAGCCTCATTCGCTTTAAATTATGTATCGGAGCTGGGTCGACGAGCAACGTTTAGGACCCGCTCGTAAATGCATTTCTGTAGTGTAAAGCCTCAAACTAGATGGCAGCAGTCAGACTTTTAATCTAACTTTTATACCTTTGCGATTTCTATATTTCTTTCTATTAGTCGTGTCAAACCGATTCATAACTTTCAAAATACACAATAATACTTACAAATGAAGAGAAATAATAATATTAACTGTTGCATTTTTCACGTATAAATATCATGAGGTAGGTAGGGATGTTGTATTTGTCTATGCATAGTTAAGTATATTCTTTTTCATGGTCTGTGAAGATTCTAATCCTATTCCGAATTCTATCACTAAAGTGCAAGGGATTGATTCAAAAGTCATTTGTGCCAGTGTACACAAAAACTGAGAGCTTTCTTAAGCATGAGACTCAGTCGTCCATAACATTGAAGTGCAAATAATGACTCAAGATGGCCTTGTTCAGACAATCGGAAGAGGGTATTGAAGTCTGTCTGGGCGCTGACTCGTCCCTTTTTTAAGCGACTTCAAAAAGGAGGAGGTTCCTAATTTGGTTGTAACTTATTTTTATTTCTTCATTCCCAGATTACCGAATTTGAGCTACTGTGACTTCATTAGGTGGGATAGTAATCGAATTTCAAAATCAATAGGATTCATCTCGCGAAAATGAAAAATAGAGCGTATACTTACTCAGATGTATATTTTAGAAAATAAAAGCTTTCATATTTGCAGCTCTGATGTTCTCATAATAAACAAAGGTAAAAATAAATATTTTTGAAAACCCCCAAACCAAAGTAAAGGTAAGAAGCTCATAAAAGTAAGCAAAATATGTTATTTCTGATAAGAAATACTTATGAAACCGATTTGCCTCAGTAGTTTTATACCCCGTTTCTGCAATAGCTGAGGGATAAGCTCTCTGAGGGAATTCAACATTTCTTATTTACTTTACAATAGGCAAGACGTGCTTAATGTTCTCTGTAGAGGATTTTGTAAACTGCTGTTGAGATTACTGCTTGGTAAGTAGGCAGCACTTTATTGTAACCATTTTTTCTATTGTTCTTTTTTATATCAGTCTTACCTATACCTATTGGTTTTTGAGAGCTTCGTTAGCTAAAGAGTATTATATGATCTGTGGCTAAAGTAACCGATAAAAATTGTATCCCTTTCTGTTGACATGCAAATTGGCAATGACAGTATTTTAGAACCGCTACAAGCCAGCCAAGCCGCTACAAGGTAAGTATCAAAAGGGGGTTGAAAGGTCTGAAGTCCAAGCTAGGTACGACAAACGCAGGTTTTATCAAACCTTTTTGTTTCGTTTTCAACGTGGGCTCAAAATATCGGCAGAGCAAATTTTTGTACAAAGAAAATACATAGAGTATTTTCCTTTGTGAAAACCAGTGTTGTCAATTTTTTCCAGCCAAGAGCCATCATGCTTTGACGCCGTAAAATTAATTTACCGTCTGTACTGCCTGACCTTTGCTAACAAAACAATTTCAACCTGAAAATCAATTATATTCACGTATAATTATATTGAAAATTGATGTTATGACACTGAACTGTGACTTAATTGAATAGTATTTCTACTTATTGGTGCTCATTTTATTTTGCTATTCATTTTTATTTATGTTTGTTAAATAAGTGTTAAGCAAAAATTTTACATAGAAGATCATTGTTGGTAAGCATAGATTCGTTCAACATTGGGTTACATTACGATTAGATTGCAGTAGTTTATGAGAATACCAATTAACTTTTATGATATCGAGACTATATCGAAACTTTATTCTACGCAAATTGCGTCCATTCATTTACCTTGCTACAGAAGCGTTCTAACAGAAACCAAAATAGGCCACACTAATTTAGCTTCCACTGACGTGTTACCTGTTAGCTTAACCTCGTTTAATTAAACTATGCTTTGCTCTTGTTATACCAATCACATTTGATTTTCTGCTACAGTTTATTGGGGATAAACTTGAAACGTATGGGATGGGAAATAAAGAAAAATACCCAAATTAGTCTATAGTGGTATTCGAAGTTATTTACACCCTATTTGTTTTACTGCCGCACTCAAAGTAGGAGTATATGTCATAAGATAAATCAATGATTATTGACATCTCTTACCAATGAGTAATGACACCGCTAATATAAAGTACCTAATGTATAAGTGGCTTTATAATTGAGGTGGATTGATTTTGTTTCAAAGTCACGAAACGAATTCCACCTCAGCCGGTAGCAATGCAGATATCTACCGGAAGGCGATGATAATGGACCACTTAGGTGTAAGTACATTTCCTTCATGTTTCAATTATATATACAAATGAGCATACTGTAGCATTGGGTGCAGTCATAAATATTATGGGACTGAAAAAATGTTGCTAAAATATGCTGTCATCATTTATGGCTCTGAACTATTTTCCTTGGATTTTCGTGATAAAACATTCTTTACAAAATAGTTTCAGTTTATCTGGACTCGTAAAATACATTATCTTGACATTTTTTTATGAAAGTTAGAGTACGTACCTATGAGATAATTTACTTCAACACGATAAATGTTTTAAGGAGAGAAAACTTTATTTTTTGTGACTCATTCTCTCCACACTTATTGATTTAAGCAGAGGCAGCTTCTTTTGTTGTTTGAACTGTTGATAAAAGTTTTCCTCAGCAGTTTTTAGGAAACTGTGATGAATCTGGAAGGTGGTCATGGAAACTAAAAATACAATTCTTAAATACAAACTTAATTAACCTCGCAGTATATTTTCGTACTTTTTGATTTGTAGAGTACTTTATGTTGATCTTAAATTATCGCATTTTAAAACAAACTCTCAAGATTAAGTTTGTTTTTAAGTTTACTTTAATTTCCCGAAGATTAATTTCCCGAAAATTAATTACTTTACCTTATTAATATTACCGGTTCCAAAGTTTGAGGTCACGGACTATCTTCAAAATTATCAACATCACTTGCAGGGTTTGTGGAATTAATAAATTCCCTGGAGCGTGGCCACCTCAAGCCAACTGGAACAAAAAGCGACGGTATCGGACCGGTAAAATATTACGATCAAAGTTTGATCGCGGCTGCAAGAACAAAGGTGAGGCTGGGACGGGACACAACGCTTTGTACCAGGGGCACGTTTGACGGCATAACTAAGGCAGCTGCGTTGCCCGTATAGCGGTATTTGAACTAGGTAGGTATCATTTTTTGAGCAAGTTTAGTAAGAGTTTAAATCTCAATGGTTCAACTGCTTGCCGCTACATTTTTGAGCTCGTAAATATTATGTACTGCAAGTGATTTAGAAAGGACAAAATTTTATCTCAAACATCAAGCCTAGGAGTTTAAAGTACTTATCTCAACGTTAGGTAAAAAGTACAATCTCAACATAATTGAAAGTCTAAAACGAACCCATATCAAAGAGTCAAGGGCGGTATTCGAATATTCTCCAAAGTAGCGAACCTATTCGGTTGGATGTGTGATTGATTTCGTTCCTGTGTTTTGTTGTAACTCGTTTACTCCCTAGCTGATTCAGAGTGATTGAGTACCGAGCGTTGCGAGAGTACCTACGTGGCAGTTTTCTGCAAGCGAAGCATGCAACTTTACTGTTTCACCGAGGCAATCTCATGATCGATCACTGTTCAGTGTTCAACACGACGCTACCGATAAGCACACAAGTCTTATGATATCGTAGAGTTGAAAATGTTGCATTAAAAAGCTGAATATTAAAAGAGGCTTACCTACTCCGAAGTCGTAGGTGCTTCACCAAAGAAAATGTTAAAAGTTGTGATAGAAGTTTCATTTATTTTGGTCTAAGTGCACCTCTAAGCCGCTACAGTTGACTCGTAGCACGTATTCATGTGAAAATGTGACTTTATGTGTTAGTGCACTTTCGAGAAAGCATAAAGTGGTCTTATAGACCGCCGTCTTTTGTTTTGAACGACTCAGTGGCTTACTGCGTCTTACTCAAACTTTCAGTCAAGCGTAAACATATTCTATAAATCTAATATTCTTTAAATATATGTATAGGTCATATACGCTTTGCATACGCTTTCCAGAATATTCATTACATTTTGAAAAGTTTTCTTATGAACCAGTAGTTTTTATGCGTTTTAAAAACCAACATGAATGAATGTCAAATTCATAAACCAAGCATAATAGAGGCAGTAGAACGCGTAAAATGCTTTTAAGAAGCCCTAAGACTTAACATTCGAAATCACTTTGCCGTTTTAAATTAGCATTTACTTCATTACAAAAATACTCAAAAGGACATCCGTAAGAAAAAAAGAAAATGGTTTCCGTTTAGTACAATGGCGGATCAAGACGGTGTTTAATTGTGTTAATTTTCAACATCGTTATTCCAGAGCTCATAACTCTTAGCTCCGGTCTGTAGAGCAATTAGTGGCAATTAAAACTGAATCGGTTCTTTTGAAACTAGAACAAATAAATATCGAGACGTTTTATGATACCTAGTCCATTAAAGGATTCTTTTCTTTAGCCACAAAGTTTTAAAATGAGGTAGGTACAATCATATTAACCTACCAGATAAAATAAAAACTTAGGCCAAACGATAAAAAATTTAACGACATAAAAACCAGTAGATAAGGAAAATCTAAATAAATATCCTATAAAGTGTTGTAAATTCTAAAGAATAGAGAGAACTATTCATGATAAAGATACCTCCGCGCCATAGCAGTAGTAAAACGTGACGTATTTCGCACTACTCACGAGCACCCAATTTAAAGGATAAAGCCTTTAAAATGAGTTTGGAAACCAAGCAATTTGCATTCTGCATGCTCGACGAGTAAGCGGTTAATCCCCGTTGTTCATTATGACGAGATGAAGCGGAAAACACGATTGAAGAGCTTGTTATATTGTCAATGAAAAGTAATAAAAATGAAATGAATAACTCTCAAATCTCATCTCACCGTGATTTATTAAATAATCGGAATAAAAGAAAACAATATACGATTTTTTGTGCTCTGATAAAATAATAATATTAAAATACCTACGATTCCCGAAAATAGAAATATAGCCCACGCATATAAAACTACTACCTATATTGGAACATAATGAAGCTGCTCGGGAAATATACTCGCGTTGTTATAGCCTGTATAGGTAAATCTCTGTAAATGTTGAGACGCGAGTGAATTGGACGTAAAAACTTGTGTCGAGTAACAAAAGTCTATTTTGCATGGTGGTTGACATGACTGACATGACATCCTTCTTTCACACAATTACATCACAATTTAATTTCTAGGGTCCGTAGAAAATTATAGTAAGAATCATAGTGGTATTATAGGTAGTATTTAAAAAAAAGTATGCGTTCAACACGATACCAAAGCCCTAAGTTAATATTCCACCATCTCGCTAGAATATAAATAAGTAAATAACTAAAATGTATGTAAATTAAAGTTTTAATTAAGTAATGTGCCTGATAGCTGATTTATTACATTCTGACGTTTCCTATTCTCTATTAGTGATCGTAGAATGTGAGTGGCTGCTAAAGCAGAATTGATTCGCGATTGTAATATTTTAACGTGAGCTAAGAACGCCATTCGAAGGCGGCTTTAGGCTGTGTATTATAAAATATTTCTTCGTCAATAGATAAGGCTAAGTATTTCTCGGCGAGTCGCTTCCTTTTATGGTCTCGGCGTTATCAGTTCTTACGGCGATACGACGCAAACGACCTTGCTCCCAAGAAAACTCATCATTTTTTAAATATATAAAACTCTTTCGAAGCTGACTGATAATCAACGCACCGCATAAACTATACGTCCTAGAGGTTTGAAATTTAGAGGGTAGAATCCTTATATAGTGTAGATGCGCATTAAGACAGGAGTTTCAAAAAGTCGCACTCTAGGGTATAGAACGCGAGCAACGCCGCGGGCGACGGCTAGTTTTTTATAACACAATATGCGTCGTAGATTGTCTAGGCGATTCGCTTTGTCTTAGCATAATAGTGATGCTTAGAAAATGAGTCTCATTGTTTTCAGTGAAGACAAAGCTATTGTTTCAAAGTAAGTAGGTGATCAAGTTATGGCTTAAAACTGAGGTTTATTATGAGTGATAGCGAATGTTTAAAAAATAACGATTTTACAATCGGCTCTCGACTTAAACACCGTTTAAACATTACTTAAACATCTCTTGTCACTATTTCAAAAAACTCAGATGGCACTGAAATATCTAAATTAGTACTTGTACTAATATTCTGTGAAGTTAGTAAAGTCACAAAAATAGTGAACTATCTAGGTACTTACATTTTAACTGAAAATTGAAATCTGAAATAAACAGTTGTTTTTATGAAAAAATCATTAGAAGTACCTACCTATTCTACCAGCAATCTAGTTCCCATAGTCATCATCATCATAATCATCATCATCATCAACCTTTGATGGTACACTTCTGATGGACGTAGGTCTCTCCGAAGACACGCCATTGAGCCCGGTCGTCGTCTTTTCTCATCCAGTGTTTGCTAGCTACATTTCGCTGATTCCCATAGTTTATTATTTTATTATTATTTATTTATTTATTTTGAGGCTAGAGGGCGTTATCTAAAATATGTATTTTTTTTGTTGAAAATCCAACAGACAGGACATTATTATTATACTACATTATTATTCAACAGACATTATTATTATTCTCAACGCTAAGGATAACTTGTTACGTCCTAAACAAACGCACCACACGCGTTTAACACAACAGCAACAAATGACATACTGAAAATGCTTACAGGAATTGTTTTTAAGGAAAACAGAGTGAAAATTATTGCTAAGGCAAAATATTGTAACGGATAAACATAAAGGGGATAACGAAACATTTTGCTACAGCATTCCGCCTATTTGCCTTATTTTCTAATAAATTTACAAAATATCAAATTGATACCCCAAAATAATACAATTATTTTTAGCAGGGGATTAAACATGAACTTCTTGAGAACGTTTTCCAAATATTTTATGCCAATTTTACTCTCTCTTCTCAAGGGCTTTCTAGTTAGGCTCAAAATAAACATTTTGTTGGAAATCGCGATCAACAATGAGCTTTGTTATCAATTCGCAAAACTCCAAATGATGTTGAATTTGTGTGCTGCTATTTTCATCCAAACTTGAGCTCTTCAGTTTTATAGTACAGACAGCAGCATAAGTGTATTAACAAATTACTATTTTTAAATTCGTGTAAATACAGTCGCAAAGTGTTACAAGTAAAAGATATAGCGGCTTACTTATAAATGTTTATAAATGTTTAAAAATACAAAAGCTTTATCCTGTAAACGGCAGGATTGCCACACTTTTCAACGGGCTATGGGATAAAAGCATAAAACCTCGCATTTTTTCAAAGGTTGCGTTCCTCCGAATATCCTTTCGCTTCGTCTCCATTTTATTCCGGCTTAGATAAGCTGCCGCAAGACTTTTCCTAGACAAATGAGATATTCCGGTTTGCGGCGTGTTAATTCTTTACTTTTTTCCTATCGTGTTCGTATTACTCGTGGCATTCTGAAGTAACTAATTAGTAACTAATAAGTAGATGGCCTACATGATATTCTGCAGTGACCTTTACTGTATAAATTATTGGATATTGTAAACTCTCCTGATTGAATATTGTAAACTGAAGAAAAAGTTTACTTTATCAGTTTGGTTGTAGAAATAATTTGTATAAGAGAACAAAATCGTATTACCGAATTTAAAATCATTTTCTGTTTACATCGTCACATATCAACATAGCTACTTGTGTGTACTGCGTGCCACGTAATAAAATCCAGGCATGCGAAACGTAACACGTGTTATTGCGTGTTCCATATCACGCTGTCACGTGACTAATCACATGTCACGTGCGACATGACGTCATGTTTTAACGATAAAGTCATATTTTATTTGTTACGCTTTTATTGGTGGGACAGTAATGAGATAAATTATTTGCCAATGTACATACAAGTACTGTATGTAAGAGAGAGAACTGTAATCGAACAGTTAAGTATGCCTGAGATTCACCTCTACTGTTATTCGGTTGGGGTCTAAAGACAAGCCGATGTTGCTACGTAGAAGTTAAAGAACTGGTCAGGCCAACTAGGTATTTAGCAACTAAGTTTATTATTTAGCTCGTTAATCTACCTAATAATGAAAATATCATAATTTTGGATATGCCAGACACTGAAAATCAGAAACACAACACGCCCCACTATCAGACAAACCTAATTTATAATTATAGCCATATTTTTACCAACTTGTTTAAAAAATGTTAGAACAAAGTTAAAAAATGTTAGGGTCTGACTTGGCTGAAACTTAAAATATAATAGTTCGTATCCTGAATTGACAAATAGGTTACATATTTATGGGACGCGGACGAAGTCGTGGTTGGAAGCTAGTGTAAATTATAACGCAATGCGCTCACCACTGCTAGTGAAAGGTCTGCTGGAATGTTTTGTCTCGTCTATCAAAGGCTATCATATCCATTACACAGACGACGGATTAAAAATATTATGAATGTTCGGAATCTCTACATTTCAATGCCGTTTCAAAAGCAAATAGTTTTACCATTTAAATAAATTCTCAAATGTACAGACATGTTTTTAGTTTTAAATGTTGCTTATTTCAAACTGGTTTAGTTTAGATTACAAGACTGTTTGTGAAGCCAAAAAAACTAGTAGTTAAATGAAGTAAAAATAATGTTGCAATTTTGTTGGAACGTCATAAAAGTTACAAAGACTGCCATTATGTGAATTTTATGATATCCCAACAAAAACTCAATTATTTTTACTAGATTTTACTAAGATAATTACAGGTCAGCTTTGTCTACCATACGGTGCGTGTCATTATATTTTATTGAGCGATAGTCTGGCTTACAATTATCTTCATATTTTTTGTTGAATTTTTGTTTGTTCGAGTCCATATTAAAACTCAAAAGTTTTTCTCCACTCTGTTTAGATCTCGTATCAAATTATGGACTTTATAACGACTTGACGCTTATAGCTATACAAATATAAAAGTTAATTTTAAATGAAGTAAAACACCAAAATAACTAAATTTTCTTACAACATAATATTTTTTATTGTACCACGAAATAAATTTCATAGTAAGACTGAAATGTATCCGGCAAAATCCGTAATTAAACTCCCGATAGCAGCAATAGGTGCAAACAAAGAGGTAAAGTTTCTGTTATTGCGCCCCGGATGGCGAAGTGAAACAACAAGGAGCCAGGAGCAACTTGCACAAGTAAACAGGATTTCATGGATAGATTTCATAAAGTTCATCGTGCTTGCGCTGAACGCATAAGATAAATTGCAGCTAATAATAATAATACTAAGCAGATATAATACAAGCTTATTTTTAATAAAGCATACCTATTTGTGAGCTTTGCGACAAAACAAACGCAGCGGCCAAAGAGTCTTGGATCAACTTTATACTTTTTTTTTCGCTCTATACCTATAAGTCTTTGTCCCAGTTAGATAAATTCAATGAATCATGTGTTGTCATTTTACAGTTCATATTTGGTTCAAAATAGCGAGATAGGTAAGGGAAGATTTATTAGCTACGCTTGTAGCACGCCGTAGCATGTGCGTAGCAGTGGTGCTACGAGCCAAATATTTCTAACATGCGTTGAGCATTGACGCCAACTTCAAGTCACAGAATAGATGGTAGAGTTTGAAATACAGTTTACGCAATAGTTTAGAGTTGATAAATCGCCATATCCCGACCTCCATAAATAATAAATTAGTCGTTGGTGTAAATAAGGGCCAGAATACACTGTAGCATTGCGTTAGTTTTTTTTAGTGTTAGTTTATGTAAATGACGAATTAGAAATAATGCTTGAAGAAAAAAGATACTCTCCACATAAACATACACATACTAAACGTTCTTCAATTGAAAGAAAAAGTTTAATATTTTTTAGTGTATTTACCATTGCGTAAAATATGATTTCACTATGTGTTTAGAATGTTCGTTTGTTTATAAAACAAATTTTTACATTTTGAAATAAGTTTATGTACTTCTGCGGCCTCGAAGAAAACGTAACTTGACGAACTCTGTAAACCAAATGCTGAATAGTTTAATACACTATATTTTCCGTAGCTTTATGCACATTTTCAAAATGACAACGATAAAACTATAGTTAAAATAAGTCAAACAAAACTACTAATCTATTTGCGACTAACTTTTACCTCAAGGGTGAATAACTTTTTACTTGCAAACTTTTATCAGTAACCCAAGGGAAATCTACACAACTGTTGTGTACGACTGCTGATGAACTAGCATAAACATATTTCATAGACCTCTATTATTATTATACTGAGGATACGAATAGGATCCACTCATCACACCCTCTAGGATCACTCGAAGTGACAGTTTGATATTGAATATTTTTTAGGCCTTTTTCTGAACCAATATTCTCAGACAAGTATAATAGAAAGGTTTTTGCATCTGAAAATGATTTATACAGTGTCAGGTTGCAAACATCCGTACCTGTGTTCACAGGATGTCGTAGTGTTTAAGTCATTAGATTGAGCACTATTGAGTAGCTACCATTTTCGAAGTCCAGGAGACCTCACCGACGAACGTGCGAATCTGACTTAGCTGCGAGTTTCTCACAACAACATCCTCCTTATGGTTTGAGGAGTCTGGCTTTGCGTATATAATATACATAGAACATAAAAATCTATAGGTGCACAAGTATCCAACTCACGATCATAGATAAACAGTACTTATAGCCTACTAGCCGTCGCCCGCGGCGTTGCTCGCGTTCTACCCTTTAGAGTGTGACGTTTCAAAATTCCTTTCTTAGTGCACCCCTACACTATATAAGGATACTACCCTCCAAATTTCATACCTCTAGGACTTATAGTTTAGGCTGTGCGTTAATTGTCAGTCAGCTTCAAAAGAGTTTTATATATTTAGAAGATAGAAGAAGATAGGTGATGTTATTGAAAACTTGTTGTTATAGTATTACAGTGGTGTATGAATTTATCTATTGTGATTCAAGAATTTAATCATTAACGAAACCCTTTGTAATATATACAGCCCTCATTATATCCATTTTCTTTGAGCTCTAACATGTAAAGTGATCCAATACATCCATCAAATCTCAATAGATCGGGACAGCGTAATAAAAGGCCGTCTACATAAAGTTAGGTCTTACGGTACGCGTCCAATCTCCCCACATCGTACAAAGAATATAACATGAATACAGATAGTTTACGAAAGGGTTGCTGTTGAAAACTTCGGAACAATGACGTAACTTTTCCGCTTGCTGTGAGTAGCTACATCAACAAAAGGATATAGTGATGAGGTTGAGACAAAAATCCGACCGGATTTACCCCCCGGATCCCATTCCGACCAATCGGTTTTGGATCATTATTGGAATGTAACATTTCTGACTTTCATGCTCTTGAGTGGAAACCGAACGCCAAATATATTATTGCGAAAATGAAGATAATTAATTGGCATCGGATGATGTGTAGTTGTAATTTATGTGTAGTTCAGTACAGTTGTCAAGAATGTATTCAATTAGTATTGAAATCGTAATTGGATCCACATTGTTATTAGTTTCAAGAGTAAGGCCCGCACCGTGACTCACGTAGTAGTAACGCTCCAGTAGACATTCAACCCTGCAAATGGTCCACGTAACTTTATACGTCGCTATTTGTTTCGTATTATTGCATTCGGTGTCGGTTCGTTTAATAAAGCCAATTTGCTTGCTATTTACGATTATAGCTGTTTCCACTACAATTTGCGTGTGTCACAGAGAACGCTCAGATCCTGTTGAACAGTTCTACAAAAACTAGCAACAGTCGAAACTCCAACTTAACTTGATGGCAGAAGGTTGAATTCACGTTGTATAGAGTAGAAGAAAATAATTCTCGACGCGATAGGTGGCCCTATATTGCATAGCACGTTGTGTTTATGGAGATTCTGAAAAACCTGGTGACAGGAATGATTATGTTGAACCTCGGGATTTACCGACGTAGGTAATAGAACCTTTTGGAACGAGATGTGCTTGCTCAAGCAGGAAATGAAAATGTTTGCACTTCTGCCGGCGTGTAAATTTGTGAGGGACTGACATGCAAAGGGTTACGATTATCTTTGCAAAAGTAGGATAATCGTACACAAATAGGATCAAAAAAAGGATGAGAATAAAATTATTCAATAAAGGTTAATGGATAATAATTATGGTATAAAGATTTTTGTATGCGAAGATTTTGGATGGGTAATGAATTTCAAAACTTTACCAAACTACACCAGTTAGTCACGGTCGAAAAAAAGGATTTTCAAAATAAACTAATTATATATTTTGAACTAAAATAATTATGATTTTGTTTCAAGTCTCAGGGTGGCGCTAATAAATAAGATAAGGTAATAATTTCCTGTCAGGTGGCTAATGAAATTTTAACAATGCTTCCACGAATTCCGTATATTTTATCTTCTCACAAATTGAGAAAACGTGTTTAGGTAAATTATGATAGAAGTTGAATGATTGTTTGAGTAATTTTCTTTGTAAAAAGTTTGGTAACTTGACATTCTTTTAGATACTTTTTAGATGTTTTGCGTCAGACGTAGTCTTAACACCATGAGGTAACATACTTGTATAGGTACCTTGTTGTAGACAATGGTAAAGATTAGATTGCACATCAACAAAGCGAGTGTTGTGTAATTTTAACTGTTATAGGTACCTAGTATTTTTGTAGATATTTTTTCAGTTATTACCTACCATCGACTTTAGTTACTATTTCACAATTTAACAGGGCACATAATTTAGCTTGTTTGTATTTTCAGGTTATTGCTGCTCACGCCTTTCGCCCGTGATTGAGCAACAAACACACAAACATTGCTGAATCAGTTAGGATGCATAATTTAACTTCGGTACAACAGAATTAATAAAGTACAAACAGTAGGTTCTATTTATTTCACTAATAAGCCTGCGTAAGCTTTGAATAGTTATAATGTTGGTCTTTTTTTATGTACCTACATAATATAGGTATTTCCAAAAAACAAAACACGGTGTAACTTCAGAGCTTATGTAATCCTCGGGTATGGTTACATCCATGTACTTTTGTATACAACCATAGTTATGTCGGAACGACCCGATGGTGGTCCATCTGATGTAAGGGGGTAGTCACTGTCTATAAAGATAACGACCATCTCTTGCATTAGCCATAGCTTGTCTACATTTTTACAGTAGTTAAAATTTCATCTAAATAACAATAAATAGAAAAAAAAGTGAAGTGACATGTTGCAAGACAAGTTTCGTTTGTTCTTTGTGTTTCTTCTGTTTATAGATGTTAATACTGTGCTTCTAGCAAGTTGCAGTTGAACTTATAGAGCCGTACCCACGTCTCTGTATAAACGAATTAAAATCGTCGGCATTGTTTTGACGTCACACGTGCATAAGTTGGCCAACTTTATCCACAAGATACTCCGCTGTTGCTCGCTGCATAACTAAGCTACTCAACTAAACTTACGCCGCGAACTTAGCTTCTTGCTTCTTGTGTCACGTTACATTTGTTTCATTATTAGTTGCCACGGCGTCGCGTTGCCGTGTTGCACTTTGTTTTTGTTTGTGTCACATTAATTTAGACATACATTTAAACCTGCAGGCGTTATGTAGTATTGTTGTTTGTGTATTAGGGTGTGTGCTGTGTGATTTTTATGAAATAGAATCTAGTACCTTCATAAATTATTAGGATACAAAACAGGTTACAGTTGGCCCTTGAGACTTCTGTTAAACTCCTTGTAAAAACCAAACGATCGAATCGACAATAACGTTTTTTTTTCTTTTACTGCCCTTTCCAATTACGAGCTCCAAAGTTTATGCGTTACCTGGAGAATAATAAAAACCTTTATCATCACAGATTCGGGGTTTTCAATTAAACTTTTACGTAATCGCCATTTGTTTAATACATTGACCGCGAAACTTGGAAGGAATTGAAAAGTTCACGATCTAATCAAATACTTTGGTTTCGGGCGAGAGGTTCTTGATTTATGATTTTTGTATTTTGAGTTTAGAGTTTTCTTAATTTTAAGCGTATTTCTTATTAAATAATGCTAATAAACTCAGTACATAAAAAAATGAATCAAATAGAGTACCGAGTACTGCCAAAATGTGCAATTTTAATAAAAACCATCTTTAGATATTTTCATAGATTTAAAATCAGTTATCTGAAGATCTGAAGGTTTTAAGGTTATTCTAATCCTATGTTTATCTAAGGAATTAGAGTAGTGAGACCATTATTTTTTTAGTACTCAGTCTACAAATCGGTTTTGCGTCAATTCCAACCTTCGCCACTAATACTAAAAAACTGCGAATGAAAAATTATACAGCCAGTTCGTTCATTCACAAAATCCTTCCATTTTATCTGGCTCTTGAGGTTTTCCTGACAAATGGGATATCCGGAGCGAGACCCCGGTAAGTAGGTATATCCTTGAGTTTCTACCACATTGGTCAGTCTTACGGGGTCACACATTTGTCAGCATATCAGTGGATTAGTGAAAATAATAAGTATGTAATCGTCTTGAAAATTCATGTCATCAGAAACCTTAAACGCCGGCGTGCAATAAGTACGAGTATATTTCATATCACTTTAGTAATCCTGGCAATCAGCGAAAGAGAATTTCTTGAAATATTTATATCTTTTAAAATGCTAAGTATTTCTTCAGATTTAGAAAAATCAAAGGAAAGAAAAAAATAAAGATATGAGCAAAACTAATTTAAAGGGTATATGCCTTTAAATTAGTGCCATTTTTGATAGAGATCCTAACAAAAAAAAAAACTAAAAGTAACATAATGTTAGTTCAGCACAAGTTGAGCATAATAACATCAGAACTTCGATAGGTAATGTCAAAAGAAAAGTATCAGCTTCCAGAAATAAAAGGGATGCGGAGTTTCCAAGTAAAAATAAAGTTTCCGAAGAAAGGTACGCAGGTAGTAGGGAAGTCATGTAAAACTGTCCGCGCAAAGAACGAACTGTTAGAACGACTTTTGGTAGAATACTGGACTTGTTCACATGTTTGTATTCTTACCCTGGAATTTATAAACGACTAGCCGTCGCCCGCGGCGTTGCTCGCGTCCTAGATAGACCCTTTAGGGTGCGACTTTTCAAAATCCCTTTCTTAGTGCACCCCTACACTACCTATATAAGGATACTACCTTCGAAATTTCATACCTCTAGGATTTATGGTTTAGGCTGTGCGTTGATTATCAGTCAGCTTCAAAAGAGTTTTATATTATTTAGATGTAGGAGTTTTTTTAGAGACGGATTCAAGCGCTGAGCCAGGTGAGATCTGGTTGAAACTGGTTTTGCGGACTGTGTTTGAATAAGGAAGAGGTAAGAATATATTGAGACTGTTTTCATCTGCTCTATTCATATGTTGATTAACACTCTTAGGCCGGAATACTGAAACGTCTCTCAAATGTAAGCACCAGTTAAAATTGCTCTGTCTCTGTTTGACATTGCTCATTAGTAAGAGATGCCAATAATGTAAGCGTGAACTTAATTTAAGTGGCGTTAGAGTATTCGGCCATTATTCTCTTATTTATGGCATCTGTCCGTCATTTCGACAGACAATTTGGCCAGTGTCAAGTGAATAATTTAAAAAATAATATTTAGTCAAGTCGAGTCATAAAACGCTGAAGAACAGATGACTGATCATTGTATGGAAATGACTTTTTTAATCGATAAGTCACGCGACACACTTTTTTCACAGGATTTGTTGATCAGGGTAGAGTTTAGAGTAGTCTCTATAACGTTTCATAAAAAAGGCAACCCTCGTATTTTTATTGAATAAAACTGAGTAGACTATTGTGTGTTGGCTCAAAAAATATGTTACAAACACAATAAAAATAAAACTTTGACTAGCATCATTTATCAAGTTTTTTTGTTTATTCAGTGAAGCCTGCGATGTATTTTTCGTTGATGTGCGACATAAATAAAGTCTAAACCATTCAATATTTCACAGAACACCATCATCTAGCTCTAAACTAAATTTTATACAGTCGGTGTCAGATCGGTCGCTTTTTGTTTGGTTCTACTTATTAGAGTTCTCTTCGTAATCATACTTAGAAAAATAAAATAAAAAGTTTAAACAAAAACATTTTTTTATCTTGATCGCTTCTTTTACTAATGATGTTGATTGTACTACAACCACTAGGTACCTAAAACAAAAAACTCTCGGTTTCATTTTGACATTTTGTTTTATGTTTTAGTCGTAAGATTTTATTCTCAATTCAAATGTGGTTGTGTCAATATTGAATTCCTGGTTATAATTGCCAGTACCTATCCATACTTAATTGCTTTGCGAAATCGAATCCTTTGACAAGTTACTAAGCCAACGGTAACTATCTTTATTGAAGGAACTTTACCGAAATATATACGTATCGAATATACGTGATCAAGTTATGTACAAATATTAATTATGATTTATTTAGCAAAATAAACACTATACTCAAACATTGACGCGGAGTCACGACTGAGAGTCTGCGTGAATTTCGACAGTCGCAACATGATGGTAGTGTATCTAAGTTACACTGTGTGGCAACCATTACTCAACTGCGTAGCGTTACTTTGCTACCGCGCAATGTACTTAGCGTTACTATTTACGATTGTCACAATTTGTAGGCCCATCGAGTTCCACACAGAACAAACATTCATGTTTCCTTTTTATGTGTATAACGTAACAAAATGTATTATAACTAGCCGTCGCATGCAGCGTTGCTCGCGTTCCAATTTCTTTTAGAGTGTGACTTTTCAAAATGTCTTTCTTAGTGCACCCCTACACTACATAAGGATAATACCTTCCAAATTTCATACCTGTAGGACTTATGGTTTAGGCTATGCGTTGATTCTAAGTCAGCTTCAAAAGAGTTTTATATATATTGATGATGATACTTGGACGTTTGTCTAACAACCGTAAATAATCTGCAGACTGTCAAGTGGATTCAGTTATTTGCATAAATTATTTCATATTTTGCGATTGTCAATAGTATGTTATGATCACGCATTGGTCGTTGGCGTCGCATTATGTCGCTGACACGGACATTTTGTCTATTTTCGTTGATTATTGTTTCTGTGTTTATAGGCCGGTGTGCACATCAAACGAACATGAATTACAACTTCGTAGCCATTATGTTTTGTGCAATCAAAACTTTAATATCGTCGCTACATAAACAAAAAGTTCGTGTTTTACGACTTGCATTTAACGTGATATGTGACTTGTAACTTTTTTCATCAACTTAGTAGGTACGCTTTGCACCAGACCTAAGTTAATGTTTGGAAAATATGTACCTAAAATTGTATTTACAAGTTATTTTGTTATATAATCAATACAGATTAAAAAAAAAATATGGTGAGTGATGTGCTTCCGATTAAAAATAAATATTAATCTCTGAAACAAAGAGTGCAAACAGGTCTGAAAAAGCTTTTATAGCAAGGCTTTTATACTCAAATATTATATTTAAATATGAGTAAATAAAATATTCTACTTGGCTGTAATTTGGTTGTAATGTCCCCCTCTCCCCTTTTACTTAGGAGCTTTCACATTAACGAATATAACGTTACTGTGAAATTTTAGAAATGTTGGTAGCTCATCCTATAACTGATACCCAATTATGGTCCCTAAACTCTACAAAGCAACTGCTGCTAGAATATTCATCGGATACAGAAAACAACAAATTCAATTTGTTTACATTTTGCAAAAGATATTTGGAGGAAATTAAATCATTCCAAGGTTTAGAATGTCAAAGCTCTCCTGTCAAAATTGTTTCAGTAATAAATATACAAACTAAAAGGACTTTCACACTGGCGATAGCGTTGATCGTAAATTGTTGCGGCGGCGGCGGCGTGGCAGCAGCGGCCAGATTATCTATTCTGATACCGTCAGAATCTGACAAATTACAATCAAAATCGTCGCTTAACTGTCATTTTGACTGTAATTTTTCAAATTCTAAAGTTTAGGTGTCAAAAGATAGATAATCGGGCCGCTGCGTTTTTTACCTTCAGTCGTTGTCTAATTGCTGTTGCAAAATTAGCGTAACAGTGAGCACTAATTTTTTTTTACTAGCTTCTGAGATAACCAAATTCTCCTAATAAAAGGTGGTTACAATGTGGAGGAGGAGTTCATAAAAGTGGTCAAGGTAAAATATTAATTAATAGGTCCTTATAATAATTAAATTAAATGAATTAGGTTTTAATATTATGTTTATGAAATTAAATTATGAGAGGACGGTATAGGTAAGCCTACTCCATCTAAAACTTTGCCCATGCACTACAGTGTCCCGTTAAGTGTAGGCATAGGTTGCCTCCTGACGCTGTATAAATCATCTTCAATAGGTTCAAAGGCCTATTATTATTATTATGAAATTAATTAAATTTTGTCTTTTTTATTGCACCGTCACTTCAAATCCAGTCCATCCCGTTGCCTGGAAGAAATCGCTCATAGCGATTTCACACATTGTACTTCACATATGAATTATGAACTCTATGTTTATTCTATAATTTTTACATGTAGTGTCCAATAAAAAGTTTTCTATCTGTATATAAATCGATAAACAGTCTTGTTTCTAGGCAAGTGTAAAATCAGCTTTTTAATAAAGATACCTACAATGTAGACTTTGTTACGAAGGTTTATTGCTATGTTATTATTGTAATCGTTTTGTTTTGAATGTTTAATAAAGTGAGATATTTCACGGTTTATTATTTTGAATGAGAAAAGCGTTGTAAAGTTTTTATGGGGGCGTAAAAGTGCTAGGGAAGCTGTGGCTAAGCCTATTCTAGATTGTAATGACTTAAACATTAAGTTATGGCTATTGTTTTTGTGAATATAAGGTGCTTATACCTTGTTTTTTGTTTTTTAGAGTCTGTATATAGTTTTTTTGGTTTAGCGCTACTTTGTCCTTTTATTATACGCAATATATTTAGAGTGGTCAGCAGTTTTCAGAAAATGTATAGTAACCCTAAGTAAGGTTTGCTAAAGCTTGCCATTATGATAATGAATATGATAACTTATAAAGATTACCTAAAATTAGCTTTATCAAGATATTTAAACACGCTATTATATAAAGCCAATTAGGCATATTCAGCGTTTCTTTAGGATAGGCCTATAAAAAGGCCCTCAGTTAATGAGGGCATAAAAGTTCCCTTTTCTGAGTTATTTCTTTGAATTTACATTTTAATTGAAAAGAAAACGCCAGAGCTTTCTGCACAACAGAATACTCGCGGAGCGTGTGTCCGGGACTTCCGTTCAAACTTTCATGCTGACATTTTTTATTGTAAATGTTATGATGCGCTTGTAACGGAGAATGCATCTTGTTTGCCCTCGTTTAAATACGGAGCAGAGAATTTGTATTGAGCGTTTGTTGTTAGCGCAAACAAAAAGTTTACATGAACTTTAGTTTTATTCCATGTCCAACTTTTATAGGTATGTACTTAGCGATGTATCTGTTACTGAAATTAAAATAAAGATTGAATTTTTCGGTCATTAGGTTCCATTTTATGCATTAAAATTTTTTCATAATAACTATCCTTGGATCCGGGCATACCTACTGAGTGTTCCTGAAACTGGTATTTTATACCGAAAAGAGGTGATTCTCGACACTAATGAGATTGGCACGGGGTTGTGAGGAGTGGTACCAAAAAAGAAAAGCCTATATCCAGCACTGGGTGAGGTCAGGCTGTAAATGATGATGACGATGATGAGAACAACGAATGTTCTACGACTTATGTAAATTAAATGATTTTTAATATAGAAATGTGCAACAAAGTTTCTTCTAGGTTTCATACGCGTAATACGTAATATAAACGATTTAAGTAAGTGAAACCCACGTATTGACATAGTATTTTGGTTGTATATATTATTTAGGTATGTATTTATAAATAGAACATTAGGAGGAACCAAAAGGAAAAAACAAATAAGACTACTTAGAAAGTTTACCCATGCAGCTGTTTAGTTTCATGGTAAGTGTTAACATACTAGTTTTGTGACACCCTGTATACGGGGATTTCGACAGACTAAGGGGATTACAGCTTTGAGCCTATCATTATTTTTTTACTTAGATTTTCTAAATTATTCAACATCATCCAACATACGTCCCATGTGACTTTGTTCGTGAAATTCGAGAACATTTTTTTTGCCATATTGATAAGGAAACACACATAAATAACGAGCTCTGACATATGATATTACCCATAAATATAACTTTCACGGATGTTTTGGCAATTACCGCAATAAAAAGAATAAGCGGTTTTTATGATTTGTTAGAATTTGCAAGCGTTTTATCATTTTAAAATTACATGGCGTTACACAAGGCTGGCTGTTACAGCGGACTCCATTCAAATGTAACTCCATTGTAGACACCATTTTGTTTCCCGTCGTTAATCCTAAGTCACGCGTCTCGTAGACCGGCCTTATCTTAATGGGATGGGAACACGCAACATCATGTACGCTTAAATTCGGCCACTAATCACTATTTTCTTTCAGTGAGTGAATCGTCAAGCAACCCAGATTCTGAGAATAAGCTTTCCAACGAAAGTTTCCTTACTGGCAAAATGTTTGTTGGAAAGCCTTTTTGATTAGCTACATTATTTTTTAATCAATGTTTAGTTCAACCTTTTCAATATCTATTATAGAAGCTAAAAAAAGACTAAACTAAAAAATCTCTAATAAATTGACTAGAACTTTTCAAAATTTTTTTGGGAATTTAATGAAAAAAGTTACGTAGCAAAGTTTGTGAAATTTCAATAAAATTGCACCCTTTGAAATAAAAGATTTGTGACAAACTTTTTCTCAGAATTTATTGCCACCACTTAATCTTGTAGGTAGTATTTACAAAGATGTATTTACCTCACTGTCCATAATTAGAGTAATGTATTTGTCGTCGTCGTCGTCAATCTAGTTGCAGAGACTCAATTTTAGTATTCAAACAATCCTAAGAACTCTAGTAAATTTTGTGGGCTAAGAATGTCTCCTAAAGCTTAGCACTCAAGTTCAGCTACCAGGAACTAAAACTTCATCACTTTGTTCTGAAAGTTTATTTCTCAAATTCTAGTGCAAATTTAAAATTCAATTTACCCGTCTATCTTTCTCACACGTCTGTCTTTTCAATATTTTCCTTGGAGAGAAGAATCTCGGTATTTGCTAACATAGTGCACGGTGAAGTTGGAATCGAATTCATGGAAGTAGCTTACTCTGAGACGCTACACCTCACAATACAGAAAAATTTGAACGAATTTCAAAAATGTACTGTCTTTATTTTGTCGCATTACTTTATTCTCAAATCAAACTACACTACAAAACACTGTAATAAAAACCAGCCACGATAAAACTAACTTTATTTGACTCGAGTGAAAACGTACACAATAACGTAAAATAAACGCGTAATAATGTCTACATTCACATAAACAGAATGTATTAATTTAGCGCCGAAATAATACGACCAAATTGGAATAGGCTCGTAGATGAGTATCGAGACACAAACGGTTATAGCCGGACAATAGCAAACTATTTAGTGTTATGACACAACTAGGATTCCGAACGGCCGTGGAACAAAATAGTTTGACAAAGCGAACCTCCTCGATAGGTCCCGCATACGCAATTTGTCCGAACGATCCCAATTTGAACACAAGTTCATTGTTAATTCATGGACAATGTTGGCTGGCTGTTACAAGCTGGGGAGTGAAACCAGTGTAAACCATTTCACATGCACTTATCGAATGACATACCTACTGTTAAAGCAGTAGAGCTTACCAATGTTTCTGAAACCAGGGTGAGCCCTAATACTAAGTAATACTACATTCCAGCCAAACATAATATTTTCAGAAGTATAATGTAAAATAGGCATTTTACATACATTCTTTTAAAATTGCGTGCAATTTCAAATTGTATAATCTCATAATGTCATAGCAAACAAGCGTTCCGCCGCGCGCCGCCATGGCACTTTGATATAGTGTAACTACGGTTGCCATATCTCTGGGCGCAAAGCTCACCATAATTGTGCCGTTTAGACAGTAACCATGTGCATGTTAAAGGTACTGCGGGTCTCCGCAATTTACTTAAATGGAATTATTGCCGATGAATGCTTTGTGCTTTGAGTACTTATTTTGTGGGTTTGGTACAATTAAATGGTTACGTATTGATTGGGATATTTTTAAAAAACCATGAAAACGTCCATCAGTTTTTACTACAATATAATATTATGTACTTATTGAGTTATCATGATAAGTTGCAGCTTCACAGTGGGTAATGCTTTTTTAAACGGAATGATATAAGTAGTTTAATATTCTAAATATAAACACGTTTATAAACTAACTAAAAGAGTTATTCAAAATTGTGAAAAGCTACATAGTGAACTCTTGTAAAAATGTGTTCTAAAGTTTTTCATAATTTTAGCATGTTATTTTATTTTCTTGCTGAAAGGATAATTTTACATAAAAGAAAAAAATTTTTAATGAAAGAGTAGAAAGATAACATAAGAATTTGCTAAAACATTATGTTTATCTTTGTACTTTTGAAATTCGTGCTTAAATTTTTATGATGATGATAAAACGTGCTTTCGACGTCGAATGGTAGCACAAGTTTGGAATTTGAATAATGTCATGAATTCACAAAGCACAATTTTTTTGACTTCTGTCTTTTAAATTTCTCTTACGTTGTAGTCGTCATTAAAAGCATAGCCAAACGTACAAAAAATACTAGTCAGATTCACATTTTTGTATATTTTACGATACCAGAACGATGTTCAGAATAATACAATCGAGACCAAAAATTTCTTGACTTTAGGATCGGTATTCGCTACCACTAAGCTACCACTTGACCATACCTGAGCCCGTAGTCTGAGTTTTGTTTTGTTGATCGAAACGCATATTGAGAAGCGGCTTGCGTGATATTTTGTATGAAACTCCGATAAGCGCCTCTAGCGCGAGATTTGCGAACTATTTTTCTCCATACAAAAACTGAGAGTTTCTCGATTTTCGCTTGTCGCAAATCAACATAACAAAACTCAGACTAAGGGCTCGGCTCGCACTATGTAGGCGTAAAGTAACCAACAGCACTCGCATCATAGCAACCGGACTTTCAAAAATTTGTGGACCATTCAAACATCAAACCATAATAATGAAATCGCCATTTTGCGTCGCAACCAGTTACTCAATTATTTAATTAATATTAACTTAAACTCAAAACATCGGGTAATAATAACTTTCAAAAACGAACCAAAGTTTCCGCTTTATAACAAATTAAAATCAACTGGTTCGGGTGAGCCGTAACAAGTTCTTTCCTCACCTACTTCGAGAGTTTGAAGAAAGAAACTTCCACTTGCTTCTCAAAACTTGGGGCAGCCCTAGGTTTTGTAACAGCAATACGCTGTTCATTTAAAACTAACTTTGTTATTGTATGTGTTAAAATAGTTCTTCCGTCGAATGTGTAGTGGCAACTACTTTAATTTTTTTTTTATTTTTTTTTATGATAAAAGTAATGGATCAAGCTGATAGCTCATCTGATGTTTAGTAGTAACTTCTGCCTATAACAATGCATTACCTCACAGAGCAAGTCCAATGAGGACGTGCTCTGTAAGCAATGCACTGCGTCCATCACTCTGAGACGTAAAGATCTTGAAGTCTCATGTGCCTGTAATTACACCAGCGCCCTTACCCTTCAAACTGGAACACAGCAATGCGAGTATCACTGCTTCGCGGCAGAAATAGGTACGGTGGTAGTACTTCCCCGGACGAGCTCTCACAAAGAGCTCTACTACTCTAACAACTTAAATAATATTCCATCTCAACTACATGTTATAGGTAAATTTTATTATAGAAATTATTACAGTATCCTAAGGTAGTATAATGTAGGTATTATTTAGATAAATAATTTTACGAAAATTACAAGGTACCTTGCTGAAAAGCACTAGGTACTTTGTCAATTTACATTCCGAAAAAGTTTGTGGGTTTGTAGACTACCCAATTTATTACTTACTGAAAAGGACATGGATCTATCTCATTGCTATTCTATTGTATGCGGTAGTTTATACAGGATGTCCCAAAACCGTTGTAGGTAGTGTCTTAAAAGAGGTACCTATAATTATGTAGGAAGTAAAAAAAAAGTTATAGTTATGTAGGTATGATTACAACATGATTATAACTTTTTTTATATGAAGGGGTTTTTTGTGCTACACTAATGCGATATAATTTTTCTCCAACTCTACCAAAAAAATAATAATAATAATCGTGTCCTTTATGTTATAAAGGACACTTCTGTAGATGCATATTAAAAAATATATTAATTAAGGATCTGTTTGTAGATGGCTCAACTGTTTCATGTGTATTTTGTAAATATTGTGAATATTGTAAATACTGTATTAGTTGTAATTTTCTTTGTGAATAAATATTATTTTTTAGTTAACACCTCTGCTATCATGTTGAGATTATAAAGTAAACATCTAAAGCCTCCTTGTTCAAATGTTCATTAATGTTGAGGTAAATAAAGCTCACGCGCCTCGTTTGAACATGACGTATGTCAAACCATCTTTGTACGCATATTTTCTCTATGGAAAAAGTAAGTAGCTTAGATAAAAATTCTCGAACACCTTGTATACAAGTTCGAGAAAATTGTTTCTGTCCGAATACGAGATAAGAAGCACGTTCCTCACTCTTCACGCAATAAATCTCGCAGGCCACCTTGCGCCCTGATTTATTCACTCGATAATCTCGTCTGTCTCGGAACTTATCTCGTCGAAACTTAGATAATTGTATTAGTGAAATATTTTATTTAATAAACCTCAAATTCTGTAATGTTTTATTTATATTTCATGATAATTAAACGAAAGTTCGAAAAATATATTATGTGATTATGCGTACTTTATTATTTAAGTTTTGGGCATAAACCATTTATTATCAGTAAACTGGAATAAAAAATAATATCGAATTGAAGTGTCTGTGGAATTTATGAAACTGTAAATAGCTTTTTAATTGGTATTGATTGAATACCAATGTAATTGAAACTCTCCTTTACAAATAGAATGAATGAATTTGTACTCAATGGAAATATTTCCTATTTTTTATGCAAATGCTATTAAAATAACATGAAATGTTATATTGTCATTTTCATCAGAATACCCAACACTCCTTATACATAATGTATATAGGTTTGCACACTCAATCAATTCTCTGTACTTATCACGAGTAGGTATTTTGCGTAAGTGCTTATTGTATCGGTGAAAGGTTTATCTCTATAAATGTGCCTTACATCCGTTTTAGCGAAAAATAAAACAAATTTTATTGAACCTTGATGTCCATCAAAAAACTTAGGCACCGCAAAAGAGCACTGTAGCCTCAGCGTTAATAATTTCACAGCTAACCGAGTTGCTTGCAAACACCAACTTCGTCAAAGGGATTTGGTTAATTCAATTTCTGTGTTCACCCGACGCCTTTCCGTACTTAGCCTCGAGAAAATTTTACGTAATATTTAATTTCAATAACATCTTTAGGCTCGAAAGGCTTACGGAAATCTCGAGGAAGTTCTAACTTTCGCTTTTCAAACTTAATTTAAGGTTTAATAACTTGGCGCGCCGGCACGCATGTTCGTGCATCTGTTTTTCGTCGTAAACAAGATTAAAGACTTTGGAGATTGAATTTGTAAACAATGGAATTACTTGAGACTTGCTGTTAATTTTTATGATGGATGAAATAATGTTTGGCACTTGATCGGGCGGGATTATAATTAATGTACAAAAGGTTTAAAAACTTTTATTTAATCTATCTCGGAAAAGTAAAAAGCGTAGCATAAAATAATTTCAATAAGTATGCATTTTATTGTATAGTGCCTTCACTCCTGTATGTATATTGAGCTGTGTGATTTGGCCGAGAATATTTATTTATTTTATTTTATTATTTAATTGTGGTCCTAACGAGTGAAGTAAGGTAGTCCGGTAGTAACAGTTAGTCCTTTATTCATCTAGTCAAACACTTTTAAGATAATTTTTATAAAAATTAAATTACCAGGTTAATTTGATTATTATCATCGTAAAAATATCTGGTTTGAAATGGTTAGATCTGTCAAAGAGATACCCCTAGCAGCACTTAGCTAACAAATGATACAGCTTCCTTTTTCAAGGGATCTTCATAAGGAAGGTCTTTGTGGACGAGCTTTGGCTAAGTCCGGGCGCATTAACCGCGTCTCGTAATGCATTGTTATCTATCATATTATCCAACGTTTGAGCTAGAGATGGAACGTGGCAGTTGCCGAAGCAGAATTTGAACTTTTATGGGTTAAGTAATTTGTTATAAACAGGTACCTATAGTTAGTATTTTGCAAGTTTTTAAACCTTTTATTTTGGAATAAGAGCAAAAAAATATGAACAAATGAAAAAATAAATTGACTAAAAAAATATTATGTTGTTCGAATCGCCACTGCTACACCGTAGCATACTTCTACAAGTTCTGAATAAAAAACCTAAAATTCCCAGTGGTAGGGATTTTTTAGTCAGGATTTCTGGAAAATACCGTAAATCGTGGCAGCGGTGTAGGTATAAATTTTTTATTTTATAAAAAAAATTATTCATGTCTGGGAGCACGTTAGCGCCCCCGCCAAGTTGACATAGATACAGCCACGTATCTTTTCACAATGCACTTGAGTTGCATTTTTCAGGCATGATGTAGGTACAACTAAAGTTTTACTTGATTTCACCGAAGCCGAAGCTTTGGCGAAGCACTACTAAGCTCGCTAATGTAACTCATGACGTCACATTATGTCCGGCTAGTGCCTAGCTGTAATGCCTCCATTGTCTTATCTTGGGGAATAAAACGGTTGTTGACTTACAAAGTAGTTACTTGTTTGCTTTCTTAAGAGAAATAAAAAAATAAAGCTTACATGCTTGGACTTGGGTCTTTTCAGCACCTTGATGTTCCATCGTTCACTGCAAAGGCTGCTTTTACTCTACCACTGCCACTATAATGAGATATGTATCTATACCTATTCTACAATGTCTGAATGAAAGATCAAAAGAAGTATCCAACCGTAAATAATTACAGTGCGTACCAATTTTGATAGAGCTTCAATAGTTTTGGGCATAATATCGTGATGAGAGTGGACTTCTCCTTTGTAGATGACCAAGCCTTTGATTTTTCAACCGTGCGTTGTTTAAAACAATAACTTCTATTTTAGTGATATCGAAAATAATATCAATAAAGTTTATACAGAGTATCCAAATTTTTTTCTCTCGACTGTAATTTTTTATCGATAACAAGCAATTTGATTTACTAGTGAGTGTGTTTTGATGGTACAAAAATAACTACGTAATGAATAACAACATCATTTAGTCAGAAGTATTTTGCGAAGACTTACCTACAACAGTAAAATGTCAAAAGCAAACTGTTTGAAACAGGAATTCGATTTACGTTTAACTTTATAGAATTTTTCATCAAAGCGTACGTTGGAATCTTTTAATTGAGTTTTCTTTGTAGGATTTACTATTTTTAGAAAAGAAGAGCACTTACTGTGTCTAGGTGCGAAAGCGTGAATTTATTAAGAGTTAGAACAAGTTTTTTCTAATGATTATAACCTGATTAAACAAACTTATTATGAGTGTACTCAACAGCTTTTGGATTTTGTTAAATTCAAAGAGATTAACGCCGTGTACCGCAGGTAATACCTATTTATCCGCAAGTGTCTATTTATTTTTACGCGTTACATCCTTCATTTTTCCCACAGAGATAAATAAAAACGATGGTCTGATAATATCAAGCATTCACTGGTATACCTAATATAGTTATGATTTTTAACATAGGTACTGAATTGGGTGCTGAATAAAAGATAATAATGTTGAAGGTATTGTGAATGCCTGCTAAAACTACAAAATTGTAATTAAAAACGATTAAAAACTTAATTACCATAGCATAGTATATAATTATAACGAAAGCCTGCGATAAAATCAGGTAATTTGTGGCCGCAACAAAAGGTTAAACCGTTAAATTTGAGGTGTGATCATGACTATACTGCCAAGATAGTACAAAAAGCTGACAGACCCCCGTTATAATGTCGGCTCATGTGCTCAAATATTACACGGGCCCGTAGGTTTACGACCAAACCTCATTAATCTTACTCTGCGTTGCTGTCTGTAGGAAAATATCTCTGAAGTGATTGACCTCATGCTGGTTGTTCGAGCACGCTTTTTAGTAAATTGGCAACATAAAACTGCTCATACTCGTCTCATAAAGCTGCGCAACACTTTGCAATTTTGATGTCATTTACAAAAACAATGTATATAGCACTAATGACAGAATTCGTTGCTTCTTGTTGTCTGACAGCATAAAGGAAGCAATAGTATGCAGAGAGCAATTCAATGAATTGCGGGAACGCCTTTGTTATTTTTGTGTGACCGTATTGTATTTCCTAAATCAACACAGCACCGTGCACAAATGCTCTACATACAAAGTTTTTAAAATATCAATGCTGAATAACTTGACCGCCCGTGGTACATTTCATGCGTTAACTGTGAATTCCTCTTATGATTTTTTGTCTGTTTCACCCCTTTGGAAAATTTCCTCCAAAAGTTGCTCGTGTATCAAGGCCATTAGAAAATTAGCCACATTACGTTGCCCCAAAGCAATAAATGACAAGTCGTAAAGTTTAGGTTTCATAAGCAGTGGTATTGGACGGTAAATTCAGGGAAGTGGAACCTTCAGAAACCTTCAGAACATTCCAAATTACGTCCATTTCAAAGTTGAAGGGTTGGAACGGAATCCGCAAAAAATGCTAGGTAGATTTATTCATTAAGAGTCACTTAGGAGTATTAACTGTTTTTATGTTTACTCACTTTACCTGTTCTTTTTTACATCATTACTTAGTTTTAAAGTGTTGGATGGTTTAACGCAACATAAGAGGTGCAAGCTGACAAACTTTAAAAAAATGTCAGCATAAAATAATGCTGCAAAATTATGTGACCTATTTTTTTAGCTTCGCAGTTGCTTTCAAGTCGCGTAATCTCGACAAACACTGGTTCCTGCCATAAAAACGTTTTCCAGCACGTCACTTGGTGTTCACGCGGAGTTACAACCTAATCTGGTATTCCTTATTCGCTGAGTTTTATTACGACAAAGGAAAATATTCCATGATTTTATTTCTTGTTCTATGTTGCATATGTACTCGTAACTTCACACTTTATTTCACTCACCGCCACTCGGATTAAAAATGTAGGAAGGTACTCGTTCGTATTGCATCGTACAATGTACGAAAAATGGAAAGTCAATGTTGTCACGTAAATACTTTTCAGTAATTTCTCCGTAAGGAGCTGATAAAAAATTGTGTTCAGTAAACCATATAGAAAACTCACGTAAAGTTTAAAACTAAAACAAATCTAGCTACCATTTACCCCTATTACTATTTTACAAGTATTTGTAACCATTTTTTAGTGAACAGGTATACTATATACCATTTCTATATTATCTACCTATGTCAAAGCCAGGATTGCCAGAGTTAATAAAATACACCCTGATTTAAAATCGAAACCTCTCGAAGGGACGCACCTGGACCAAACGCATCAAAAACCATTTATCCTAAGCGGAAACCATTACAACTTTTATGGGCAGACGACCAGCAAAGCCTTTCTGTGTGCCAAGGTGGCCATGCCACTACTGCCTATTTAGATATACATTTTCCCTCCATATTACAAAGAAAAAAACCACCGCAGCCGTATTTTGAAATAGGTACACCAGTCTGAAAGCTAAAAACCAGAGAGCTTTTATACGAGTTCGAATTTCATCCGACAGTTGTAAAGGAGGTCAATTTGTATTGTACCTAGATCTAGTTTTATGCTAAAACACAATGCTTTAAAAAGCAAAAGTGTGTAAGATACGACGAATAGTCAACCCTTCACATAACTTAGGTTTCGGCAAATGTGACAGCAGCATATTGTTTCAGTTTTACGCCAGTTTTTACGACGGTTCTCTACACTACAGGATAGATTGCTGAGTTGCTACTTTCTTTCCATATATAGATGCCAGAACTTGTGTGATTCTTTTTCCCTGAAGGCATCAAAAGTGTTGCTGCATTGTCATTTCATCTCTACCTACTTATAACCACTGACAAAATCGTGCAAAATACTGTCCAGGAAGGAACACTTCAGTTTCGTTAGTTCAGTATTTAACTATAATCTTCTTAAAATTAAAAGCTCTCGCAGAACCATTATGCGTTTCAGAAAACTACTTTGAGTCAGTTTAATTGCTTAGCTTAGGTACGCGTCCAACCACGTGCAAAACCTAGTTACTTAAAGGTGTGAAATACCAGCCTGGGGGAACAACAAATTACTAACAGTGTAGCTTAGCAAGGCAATATTATAGCCCCAAGTTAATTAAAATTTCCATTATCATGCTTACCAACGATGCACAACGATCAATGTAGAGCATGGTCGCGCAAAATTATCACTATCCTTTATCAGTAACTTTGGTTAAATTAAATTCTCGATCCAGCCACAGTATTTTTGGATTAGAATTTGTGTAAGATGAACATCTTAGCAATCGCGGTTACAAATACTTATCAATTCATTTATTTCTCAGATGTCTAGATCCATATTCAATTCAATATCAAAAAATATTTCACATTCAATTTATTTTTTTATATCGCGAAGCTGAAGTGGAGATGGGCAGGACACCTGGCAAGAAGGGAAGACGAGAGATGGACGAAGGCGGTCACAGAATGGTGGCCAAGGGATGCCCGTAGACCAAGAGGCAGACCACCCGCCCGATGGTCAAATGACATCGTAGAACTGGCTGGGAATCACTGGACAAGACTCGCAAGGGACCGAAAAGAATGGCGTAATAAAGAGGAGGCCTATACTCAGCAGTGGGTGCAAACTGGCTGAAATGATGATGATGATGATATTTTTATACTCGATGGAAAAGCGGTCTCAAAAAGAAAACGGTTTCCAAGTACGGTGTTTTTTAATTATAATTTAATATTCAATACGGATAGTTAAGTACTTATTCAAACAGCTTTTCACGGTGGCTTCTCGAAAAAATTAAGAAATATCTAGAATAGATTTCCGTACAAAAACCATTTTTTACCTTTTATTGATCGACGAAATAATAATAAGTAATAACAACAAGTCCAAATAATGATATTGCGTATTACTTAATACTTACTTGCGGTGAATAGAAAATGTACCTGATGCTCAAAAATATTTGTATTTCGGTATTATTTTGATAAAAAGATATCGTTATCAGTGGATAAGTCCTCAAAAATGTTTTTATCTCTTTCGCGGACACATTTGAACGTGAACCCATAAAATAACAATGTTTTTGTTGTATTCCAAGTATTTCCAGGCGCTAACAAAACAGAACAAGAGCAATGGCCGGAAAAAATATTACACGCCTTGTGATCGTTTGACAACTGAGCCTGTTTACAACTTCGGCTGAAATATTAGTGGGATACACGACTACACGTGTGGATCTCACACGAACTTTACGGTCCTAGTGCAAGAGGCCGAATAGCAAACCAATGAGAACAATAAATTTTCTGGCGTGTTCAACTCACCGAAAGAGATTTAAGGCAGTCGATAAGCGAATGTTTTGTCGGCGGTTCTCGCGTCTCGGGCACGGAAAGATATATTATTTTACTACAGCCTTAGAAATGGGACTTTTTTTGGACAGTGTGTAGGTCGAATATAAATAGCTGTTTTTAACGCATCACTTGATTTGTCTTTCAGTTGTTTATCGTCAGGAAAAGATTTTAATATTTATTGTTCTATAACTTTTCAATTTACATACAGCATCATATAAAACAAACAGTATTTAGGTATGAACATGTATGAATAATTTTTTGTGACAGTAAAATAAAGTAACATTAGTTATTATAACGTAGCTGTGAGTCCAATCTCGGATTTAAACTCGAGCCAAGTTCGATATTCTGCAGTAAAATTGAGATTTAACGTGTAACGTAACACCCTTTTATAGCTGGTGTAATAGAGACGTGGTTGGAATATAAGATATATTTCTTAAAATAATACTAGCTTATAGTAAATCATACTTCCTGAACATGTTTCTAAAGTATTATATAAAGTTTTGCAAAAAAGTGCTTGAAGTGCTTCGAATTTAAACTTATATTGATTTTATTGTATCCTGCTTATCTTTACTGACCCAATTGGGTTTTACTGTCGGGTCCTTGAGTTGTCCAATTTCCTTCTATTTTGCTATTGCTATAGAGAAAATGTAGTATACCTACTTGTAACTCTATAAATAGTTGTACAAAGGATGCATTTATGCGTTAAATGCATGCTAAATCGCGTGGAAGCCTGAACGAGCGAGTAAGGAGGACTATTTTTAGCATCAGCGTCACTTGTGTGTGGCACTTTCACTTGGAGTACAGGAAAATAGTTTACCTACTTCAGTAAAGAGTACATTTTATTCTGTTCAACGTGCATTGAATACTCTGACTATCAGTAGGTATAAGTATTTACTATGGGTTTTGATTGTGTGACTTATAATTTTTTTGTTTCTAAACTTACCAAAAAGGTTGATTATATGAACTGCCTTGGTAATGGTTTGGAGTTGCAATACTTCACACAAAATATTACAAAAACATTTTGCAATTTTAACAAAAACGGCCCAAAAGCCTTTCGGTATTTTCAAAAGATTTCCAACACGATAAATGTTCCTCGTGTGCTAAATTCATTCTCCGCCGGGAATTCACGCAAAACTTATTTTCCGTTTTAAAGGCGCATTCACAAAAAGGGCAGATTGTAAGTACTGTCTGCCGGCAATTACCGGCACGGAATAGCCCTCAAGGCGATGCTTCGTACCCGAAGGTTTCAAAATGGTGCGTTTCAGTGACCTTGTGACGCAGCGCAACCGAGAGTTTTCTAAGCAAATCGCGAAACTACAAAAAGTACTCAAAAGAACAAATAAACTAAATCCATTGTTTTCAAAATCGATTAGCTAATTTTGCAGTGAAATGATGACCGGTAATGAAGCTATACCGACAATTTGATTTCAGTGTAAATGCACCCTAGGAGTTTTACAATTATATCCCGTTTCAAAGCTTATTCACATAAGTTTATTAGCACCGCTGATTCTCGTGAATGCAACCGCAGATTTTAATTTCGTTGGTGGTGTGACACCACTTCCTCGCTGCTCGCACTCTATGTATTAACTTGTAAAGTATTGCAGAGTCTCAGAACTTTAGTTGTATTTTCAACTTCGTCTGGGGACAGAGCAGATGCAGGAAGTTGTAACAAGAATTCTTTGCTGAACAAAATACCGTGGAAACCCGCTTGTAGGATTACTTTTAATTTTAAATCTGTAGATAGTCCAAGACTGGATTTTATACTAGTAACTGTATCATTAGCACCTACATAAAACAAATTACAGAATGAACATTTTGCGTCTGCCGCGGAAACGAACTTGCACCCGTTTTGTTGCATTATTGTTAGTCACCTCCAGTTTCATAGGTCGTATTAAAAACAGGTGAGTAAACAATACATTTGTGAGAGGGTAATATAAAGTTAGTTCTAAAGTTCGATCGACAACAAGTAAAAAGTATAGGTAAAATAGTATTCGTTCACAAAGCGTTCGAACCGTTCCATTAATTATGTTGGTTTTCCAATAATTGCTTCGCTCTTGCCAACTCTCAAATTAGAAAGAAAGTACCTACCTAGCTTTGACTTTCTAACTACACCCGCTGGTAAGGCTTTGTTGATTTCAGTGGAAAATTTTCAATTATTTTTACAACCCTCAATAAAGTCAGGTTTTTAATTGAATGATTTCAAATTGATTATTCATTGTTAGTAACTTAAAACTTTTTACGTAAGTACATGAACACGTTTTAACACTAATTCCAACATATTTTGACTTCAACTTAAATCATAAGTTTTTTAACGAATAGGGTTGTCTGCGTGCATTTAAATTAGAATAAAACCTGACCTACATTGTCAGATGGTTTTTCTGTTTAAAAAAATGTATGTGCACAATTTCAGTGCTCTCAAAGGGTAAAAAAAATGTTAAAAAAACGCACGTATGGATTATGACTTTTGATGAATATTTATAAAAGTACCATTATTAAGCTGCAACTTTACCGCATGCGGCAAAGTAGGTAGATTCCAGAGGGATCCTATCACAAAGAGCACGTTCGTGAGACGTGAATTTTATTTCATGCATCCGATACGGCTTAGGAATTGAAAAAGGCATCCGCATCAGCTGCCATATAGCTTTACTTTTGTCATATTCGTTTGCCTTTTGAACCAGGTTTTCGTTGATTTTTTCTTGAAACTTCGTGATGAACTTTTACTGTTTTTTGTTCAAAGTTGTGTAATTAAGTTTCTATAATATACCTACAGAAGGGCAAATTTTATTTTTTCTTATAATCAACTTATAACAAAATCATTTTGAAACGAATATCATTTTGACACTAGAGATTTCGTTGGGAGGTCGCTAACTTTTTTGCCAGATTTCACTAAGAAAAGTGTATATCTGATTAATAGTTTCTCAGTCAAATATAACAATTAGTTAACAAAAAGCAAAAACTAGATTAACCAGAACTAGAAGATACACGACAAATATGAAAGCACTTACATTAATAAATATGAGTTTGAGCTAAAATGTAAGCACAAATAACGCAATTTTGCAGAAGCTGACATAACCCACTTGTCTTGTCCGTCCAAAAACCCGGTTTATTCTGCTGAGTATCTTTTAATCTTGGATTAAATCGGGTTGCACGCTGCATAGCACCATGTGGAGTACTGTGGAGTTTTCGCTGTTTCAATGCTTTAATTTTAACTAAACTTGCAACGTTTTTATAACAACTTGCTGAAAGGTTAGTAACACAGCGAATTTGCGATTATTTAAAAAAAAAAATACTAGCATAAATAACACCAAAACAGCAAAGACTAATGAAAATTAAGACTGTAAAATATATTTTGTTCAACATTATCTTGCAAATATAATAAACCTCACAATATTTCTCTAAAACAAATAAAATAGTGATTCTTAAAAAAAAACAAGTATTATTATTATGAAGCGTTTTGGTGTTTCTCACAGCGTCTGCGAAGATGAAAATTTGGTCAAGGGTAGATCCCTATTAGGAAAATCGTTTTATACGTTTAACTTTGACAACATTATAAAATAAACATGACGAAGCGAGCCGAGGCACTGTTTGTCACTGTAAAGATTCTAATTATACGCTTGGGCGTCTTAGACCCCTATAAATTATACCTAAAGGGTCAGTTAGAAATGTTGGAATACACATATGTATACCGAAATCATGTGTGATATTTAGGTATTTAGATTTAATTCGAGAAACAGACAAAGCTAAGTTTGTAAGGAGAAACAATTAGGACACATAAACGTTTGTATGTACAAATTGTACAAACAATAAACGAATCCGAAACATTACAATCTCAGACTCAGAGCTAAACCGGGATACATAACAGGGACAAAGTTGCATAACATGGAATGTGCATCGAAGAATGCTGAATTAAACGAATGATACTGCCGTATTTTATGTATGAACTAGCTGATACCCGCGACTTCGTACGCGTGCGAAACTTTCCACCAAAATATCTGTCAACCAGCATACGATGAACCTCGTGCCAAAGGCGGCTTTTGGTTTAGAGAGGTCAAGCTGTATCTAAGAATCCACGTCTTTCATTTTAATAAAATATAGTCTTTGTTTCAATCCGGAAAAAGGGCTTCTGAATGGTAGGTATAAGTTTCATTGAAATTGGTCCAGTAGTTTAGGCTTGATCCACGAACAAACAAACAGACAAACTCGATTTTTTAAATCAGAATGGTTTATTTAGTAGAACTGCATATTTAATTTTCCCATATCTTTAGTTTTAGTTTGTGGCTTTTTTACAGTTTTATAATAGTATATACATTGGAATAGTTTGAAACTGGAACGATAAGTAGGTATAAAGCCAGTGGATATAAAGGTTGGACACACATAGAACCCTATCATAATACATTCAAACATATTGCAGCTGTCTGTCAGCATCGCATACGTGACAGATCGCTAGTTCATATCATCGTCACTGCGAGAAAACTTATCAACGGTTTTATATTATTATAATGTTTTCCTTCACCATTTTGTGTAGGTGGTATTGAAATGGTGAAGAAAAATATCGTTAAATTGTTATTCCTCTCCTGCGTTTATAAGTACTAGTAGTAGTAGAGCTCTTTGTGAGAGCTCGTCCGGGTTCAGTACTACCACCGTACCTATTTCTGCCGCCAAGCAGCGATGCTCGCATTGCTGTGTTCCAGTTTGAAGGGTAAGGGCGCCGGTGTAATTACAGGCACATGAGACTTCAAGGTCTTTACGTCTCAGAGTGATGGACGCAGTGCATTGCCTTACAGGGCACGTCCTCATAGGACTTGCTCTGTGAGGTAATGCATTTTTATAGGCAGAAGTTACTACTTAACATCAGGTGAGCTATCAGCTTGTTCCATTACTTAAATCATAAAAAAAAGTACTTCCGAAGACTGCAATTATATGTTCGGAAAGTACACTAAAAATCTTGCGCTTAGTTTCAGCATGTCCCACTTCCATTAAAACAGGTATTTTCAAGAACTTCAGTCTGATTTTATCCATTCAGCTAACCCGCAAGATTAGAACGAGAACTTTGAAGACGGTATCATCTTACCACAAAAGATAAAGTTACAAACTATTGGCCGAGTTGCGGTAATATTAGTTACAAAGTTGCAGTAAAAAGTTGCGGTTCCTATCTCAATCCGCCGACTTCGTCAAATCGCTTTGACAAGTTAGACGAAATTATAACGACACAACTTTAGCCGAAGGACTTTAAGCTACTAAGTAGGTTATGATTTAGGTTTACCCTTAAACTATAATCAATCATGTTTTAAGCTGATAAAGTGCGCGCGAAGCACTCGTGGCTAGGCTTGCTTAGTCAATCTTCACCAATTATCTAAGTTGAGCGACCTGCGCGGTCACTATTTGGATGGGTGACCTTTTGTGGCATTTACATGAGCGTTTCCGTGCTTCGTAGGGCACGTTAAACTGTCGGTCCCGGCTCTAGCAGTCGTTAAGCCATGACGGAGGTCATAAGGCGGCCTAAAAACTCCGTCACCAGAGTTGGCCACTAACTCATACGAGCTTGCTTGCAAGTTGCTAAAGTTAGGTATTTATAAGCAGGTGAAATGAGTTTACTCTAGTGAGTTAACAGTCTAGGTATACTTTTATGTATGGATCGTTTGCTATAACCATCTATAACTAAATAACAGATAAGTTTGCATATTCTTTACAAAGTCGGTGCGAGAAATTGCAGTTTGACTTTTAGACAAATCTCTCACTGTCGTGACCTTTTTCTCAAGCAAACTATCTTGAAAAATGACTTCTCTCAACGGTAGCGAATACAGTAATGCTGCACAATTTGTATTTGGCTCTCTGAAAACTTGTAAACAAGTTATTTGAGTTCATTCCACCGTTTCTTTATTTTTGCTCCTTTTATTGCATCGTGGTTGCAGAGTGCAAAATAATTAAACCGTTTTTCTATGTAGCTTATACATATTTTTTTCAATAGTCTTAGTTTTTATCGCTGGAAAATATTTATTTTTATAAATTGCTATTCTGAACCGTATGCTTGCTTCTCGATGTGTTAAATTCCTATAGTAAAACGTTGTTAACGTAAAAATTTACGTTTTATGGCTAAATAATACGCCCTAAACTAAACGACTCTTACAAAATCCTGGAATAAGATCAATATTTCATCTAATTAAATGATAGCAGCAAACTGTTTGCTTGTATATTTGGCGAAATTAACGTTATTGTTTACTTGACCTTCCCCTATAATGCCGTTAAGATAAACCTACGTAGGTATGTAAGGCGAAGCCAGTTTGTTCGTGCCCTCATAGTATTGTTTACCTTTGAAATTGGGTATAATGTAGCATTATCAGGATACCGGGTACGAAAATTTAATTTTACGCTGTCTTTATCTACCCCCACCTGGCGTTAGTCACGCCAATTTATTCGAAAATACTCCACTTTACCTACAACCTAAATCACACCTAAATATTGGATTATTCCAGAGGGCTTAGTACGAGTTTTGGTGTGTAAATCTGGTGTGAAACGTCTGACGCCCGGCACACCAGTGGGCGCTGATTTGTATGGAGACACTGAGCGGATTTTTTGAGAAGCTTGCTCAACACCAAGCCCGTACTCGCATGTTGAGCTTCTCAAATAATCCGCTCAGTGTCTCCATACAAATCAGCGCCCACTGGTGTGCTGGGCGTCACACGTTTTACACTAACACTATACACTGTAATCTCGTACTAGGCCGTCAGAAAACCTTGCTCTACTTTTTTAGAAATTCCCAGCCACGGATTTTGGTTATAAATCACTTCTTATCCATTTCATTGATTTTGAGCCGCACAACTTGGGTTGTGGATATTTTTGACCTAAAATACATAAAAAAACAATATCACCTTGTAACGGGATACAATGGAGTCGATTCTGTTGTTACATTATTTATAGTTGTTACGGAAAAATGTCTAGTGCTAACCTAATTACTGTCAAATAAGGTTTAAACTAACCTAATTTGACAGCAATTAGGTTAGTTTAAACCTAATTTGACAGCACTAGAAATGTTGCCGTCTCTTTCTTATAAACTGAAAAGACAAAGACGGCTATAATTATGTTACAATTATATACCATACAGTGATCAACCAAGACAATACTCCAGCGATCAAATTATGGGATTCTCTAGCGAATTTCGGTGTGACAGATTACTTACTCGTATGCGCTCTGAAAAAACCCATGCAACATGTTATTATGCAATTCCCTTCCCGTACAGCGTCCGTAATAAAAACAAATAAAATTAAAAAGCTTCTAAAAGCTCTACCCTAAAGCACATCCTCACAATATTTTGTGCGAAACCTCAAGTCGATTTTATAAAACCGATTTTCACATAAAAGGAACGTTGACCAATGAAAAGTCCGGACACGCCTTTATGCCCGTGTGTTTATGGGCTCTACGTCATGTACAGTCGGCCATAACTTTATAGTGACATCATAAACTAGTCTGCATCATAGGAAGTCAGTGTTGTGACGTCATAATGTTAGGAGCAGTCTATTGTTAACTAACAATGTACACGGACAATTGAAAATGTACACTGTCTTGGTCGATACCTAAGTTTGGATTAGACTTTGGGAGGTGATTTTGATCTATATGGCTATTACACTATGAATACACAGCTGCCGGTCTTTTCAATTTCTTCTTTTCAACTTAATCGTACCTATTCCAACAGTGTTTTACATTATTAAGTAGTTTTATAGTCCTTGTTAAACATAGAAAACACTGGCTAGACATAATCATAAGTACAATAAGCAGCATAAGTGAATATAAAATCTAAGAAAAGCAGTTGTAAAAAAATGTTTATACATTTTTTTTAGAAAAGATCTAGGGAGTAAAAAATCTTACACAGTAGAACAATTCAACTTATGTCACTGACTGTACATGGGCTTATCATTAATTGGAACCTCAAATACTCGTAGAACGTGAAAATTACGTGCAATCAATCTTTGCAAAAAAAAAACTCAAAAGCTAACATTTATTTGAACTCTAAAGTTATTTGAATAAGATTTGGGGTCCTCGCAGCTTCGTCAACAGTTAGTATGCGATTGGCAATGATTAATGGTATAACTGTTTGCACAAGGCGACGGCGGTCCATCATACAGGGCCTACGAGTATAAATCACAAAGGAAAGGTTATATCAACAAGGGTTCACATTGCACCGACACGACACCTGCACGATATCGGAGGAGAGCTAAACACTAGACCAATTCACCACGCCGAGAACGGGTATTCTCATTCGGGCACATGTCGCTAGGTATCGTGTGGGCGTCGGTACCGACTCACATGCAAACGCTGATTGTGTGCATCCTTATAAGTAAATAATTATGCAAATTCAAGTATAATTTCAGGTCCATTGAAATAGCATAGTACATAAAAACGCTGAATAATCTAATGAGGGGTGATTTGCGTATTTATATGACAGCAAGTTTGAAAGATGAGCAAATTATAAAATATCCTACTCGTCATAAATTTTTGGTTGAACCCTTGAGCCAACCAATAAAAAAATAGTTTGACAACCAATGAAGTGGTTTCGACTAAAATAACTTTTAGGGTCTTATAAATAAACTAGCCGTTGCCCGCGGCGTTGCTCGCGTTCTACCCTTTAGGGTCCAACTTTTCAAAATTCCTTTCTTAGTGCACCCCTACACTATATAAGGAGACTACCTTCCAAATTTCATACCTCTAGGACTTATAGTTTAGGCTGTGCGTTGATTCTATGTCAGCTTCAAAAGAGTTTTATATATATTGATGATGATGATGATTGATAATGATAAATGATAAATATCCTTGGACATTGGACATTTCACACAACGCCTTCTAGTTCCAAACTAAGCAGAGCTGGTATAGTATGGGAACAAGATAAAAATCCTTATGGTCAATATGGATGCTTGCTGATTGCTTGCTTGCTTGGTCAATAGTAAGTCAAAATTTTGCTAAAATCTGTTTATGTAGGTGCTGATTGCATGCAAATATTTGATACTAAAAATCGAGTCCCATGTTAAGTGAATATCATGTTCATAACAAAGTTTGAAAAGTTATATTAGTTAATATCGTTCCAGTTAAATTATAAATGAAACTAGCACGTTTAATTAAAACTGTGCAAAGCTTGAGCTGAGGGGTAATTCTCTTAATAAAATATAGTAAAACTATCATTGGGATCGTGTTGGGTTGTCGCAAAAGTCACAAAATGGTAGCGTATTATGGCGTTTGTGATCATCAATATATATAAAACTCTTTTGAAGCTGACAGAGAATCAACGCACAGCCTAAACCATAAGTCCTAGAGGTATGAAATTTGGAGGGTAGTATCCTTATATAGTGTAGAGGTGCATTAAGAAAGGAATTTTGAAAAGTCGCACTAGAACGCGAGTAACGCCGCGGGCGACGGCTAGTATCTCATAAAAATGCATCGATATTTAACTATTATTTTATAAAAATAATTAGAGAATGAACCCCCTGGTGTTAATAGCAAATGAGTATAAGTTAGATTTCTCTTGGCATTGTTGAATTTGCTCAACCATCGCAGGCGAAACAAAAGGTAGACCGTCGCCGTTAGGGGATAACAAATTGAGTTTAATAATCTTAGAGCCGATTTGCACACTTGCAGTGATAAGTTAAGTATGTTGTTATATTGCACAAAGTTCAGCATAAATATAATTTTGATTAAAACTAGTTTTCCAAACGAGCAGTACAAAATAAGTTAATAGCACAAAAAAAAAATTTTTTTGGTTGGAAAACTTACTTGGATCAAATTAATATTAATACTGAACCTTGTGCAATGTTATTGCACTAGCTAGAGGATAGGTTGATAGGGATGACGTCATATCTCTGCCGACAACTCGAATGTCGAATCGTCATTTTGACGTCATATTAAAGTCCTTGTACTTATAACTGTGTAAATATAGAAAACTTAAAAAAGTTATATCGATACTAAAAACAGAATTCTTTGCTATCCCTATATTGCAATTGGTACTCGTAAAAATGTTTTTGGTATGTGGATGATGGTCCAAATAGCCCGCCTGACGTAACGCAGCTATCTCGGCGTATAACAATGCATTACCTCAGAGAACACGTCCACGGTGGGTAACTCGTATTATGTTTAGATAGTGTAATTAAACTATTCATTATCAGGCATACCACAATGGTATGTTGAATGGCATGAAGATACGGGTGGAATCACAGGTCATTACTCCCTATTGGATATCTCAAGATAACGTTGCGCTGTTGCGCTGTTTCAAAAGGACCCTTATTGCTATGATATAAGAGATAATTTAAAAACATAGATTCCATACCATTTGGTTAATAGTTAGGATAATATTTTGTAACTAATAGGAAAAAATTTATTAATACACTGGCCTGCAAAAATAAGTACTACACTTTTAAAATTTAAATTTTTTCTAAACTATAGAAGTTAGAGATTTAAAATAAAAAACGTTTTATAGCAATTTTTATCAGCTTTCTTTGAAACTATAGTATCTAAATTAAACTCTTTTTCGAGTCCTAAAGTAAAACTTGTGTACTTAAAAAGATATTGCAATTTTAAAAGTGTGATACTTATATTTTTGCAGGCCAGTGTACAGTAGATGTTGGACAACTTTATTGGGAAATCACTAAATAGTCAATAGTAGGGAATCACCTTTTGATGTGGAAAATATTGACCATACAATCGAAACCCTACTACGAAATAACTAAAAAATAAAATAAAAATTACGGCAGCCCTGTATTATAATAAAACATTTTTAGAGAGTTGTTGAAAGATTCCCTAAGCTTCGATATTTAAAAAGAAATTGAATCGACGCGATAATACAAAGTTAGTAGCTACATAAGCACTTCAGTACTGCTGAAAAAGGCTTACCATCTTTGACAGTCAAATTGTGAGTAATTGATCGTTTCTTGTGTGTTATAGCACATTTGCTCAACTCTGAGTAATTGAAGTCTCAACCATTGTGAAGTATCTTGATCTTATTTCGACAATTGTGTATAGGGCCCAATTTACTCTACATGTCTTTCCGAGTATTTTTATCCCACGCAACGTGCGTACCGCATTATTTTCGTTAGGCTCGAATGGATGATTCTTTTATTATCCAAAATACTTCTGATTCAAATGGTCTATACAGCGCTCTAGTCACAAAAGAACTGGGCCATTCGGGAAGCAAATAAAACGTGCTCGCTCTTTGCGAATTGTGATTTACATAATGTTTTTTTTTCAGCACAATCTCGATAAAAGTAAATAAGGTGTACCTGCGTCTGGGTTTATGAGTCCGCGCTATTAGACTGTTTTTTTTTGTTACGTTTTTTGGCTTTTTTACTTTTTACAATTCGTTTTCGCTTTTAGGATTATAAAAAGTTTTGCAAAACGTTTAAAAGTAGTATACCTACCTCAAAAATTTTGTTTCACTACTGGTAAGCCTAGACAATGGCAACACATTAACCCGGACAAAGCCGGGTATTAGGTAAGCTAATAAAATATAAACTTAACGATGGGAGTAGCTTTGTTTTTTGACGTCTACTTTCAATAGATTTTATACAATTTGCAACTCAGCCACGTAGGTATTTCAAAATTCACTATTTTATTGTGTTTTTATCTCCTTGGAATTTAAATTACAATAGTTTGACGTAATTCGAACGTCGTCGTAGCCGTACAAAAGTAGCTATAACTACCATTTGTGACCAATTAATCTCTCAAGACATTGTTCTCATTGTTTCGCAGTGTGAATTAGTGCAGGCGGCAATCCTTTCGTTCGTAGCGTTTTAAGATGCAGAAATTAGCAAAATATGACCATCATGAAGCAGGATTTTACATTATCCCAGTAATAGCCAGTAATCGTAGGTAGCGAAGAGGAATACTCGTCTGCGGAGCGGTGCAGTGCTACGTGTTGCACTACGTGTCGTACTACTCTACAACACGTAGGTGGTAAGTGAGGTAAGTGAGGTAAGTATGGTAAGTATGGTAAGTATGGTAAGTAAGGTAAGTAAGGTAAGTAAGGTAAGTAAGGTAAGTAAGGTAAGTAAGGTAAGTAAGGTAAGTAAGGTAAGTAAGGTAAGTAAGGTAAGTAAGGTAAGTAAGGTAAGTAAGGTAAGTAAGGTAAGTAAGGTAAGTAAGGTAAGTAAGGTAAGTAAGGTAAGTAAGGTAAGTAAGGTAAGTAAGGTAAGTAAGGTAAGTAAGGTAAGTAAGGTAAGTAAGGCAAGTAAGGTAAGTAAGGTTTTCATGTTAGACTAGATTACTAGAGTAACCAATCAAGACTACGTAATGTAGACATAATAATATTGTTATTAGTTACTAGAAAATCAAACCCTCAGCAGGACCCCACCCCGCGGCACATCACGTAACCGACGGAACCTTGTGTATTCATTTGAACATTCATCAATGTCATGCAGCTAAACAGATAACTAACAAAGTGATGTATGGAGCGAATCCACTGTGAAACGAGCCGGCCGGCACGTGAGCGATGCTAAATTCCGTTTATTTTTTTAAATTTAAAACTTTGTGCTTTGGATTTTTATAAATTCGAATGTTTCTGCTTCGACGCGGGCTTTCGAGCTTGCAAGGGATTACTCTGAAATGAAATAACAAAGCTTGTTGCAATGGAAATGTGACACGAAAGCGTGTGAAGAATAAAAGTATTAGAGAAGAATAACCGTTTTGCCTCTACAGAAAGGAGATAGGAGAGTTTCAGATGATATCTATATAGTTTTACATTGCCTTCTCATTTTGTAAGGATGGGTTCATAATTTGTCAGAACAAAGACGTCAATGGACAGCAAAATTATTTACAACAAGAACCAATAGTCAATTTTATATTCATTTTATGAACTACCTACATGGTGAGTTTGGAATAATTATTACCTATGGTTTCCGTAATTCGTTGAATTTAATTTGGAAAAGCTCAATTATACCTAGCATAATGAAAAAGTTACAGAGACGTTCTGATCAATCCTAAACGAGCGCCTCTTCATCTCTCAATCTGTCTCAAATTACGTACAATCTCGACAATCGTACCTTACCCAAAGGTAAGTACTTATTTAAATCCCGGAGTCATTTACCTTCTACATTGGATTTTTTTTTTAGTAGGTACGCGTTTAATACATTATTGGTTTTTTAATCAGAGCGCAATTCTCTTCATAAAATATGGCAAAATATATTGGGGTTAGGATGTCTTGCATGAAAGCCACTTATTAGGATTGATTCAATCTTGCGACTCTTATTAGGTTACCTATAACCAAATCATAAATTATTTTACTTGAATACTCTACATACTAAAACAAGAGTAATGTTGACATTCAATATCTAGAATAGAAAAAAACCACATGTACAGGAATTACGTCTCAGAGTGATAGACGCAGTGCATTGCCTTACAGGCACATCCTCATTGGACTTGCTCTGTGTGTTAATGCATTGTTATAGGCAGAAGTTACTACTTAACGTCAGGTGAGCTATCAGCTTGCTCCATTACCTATATCATAAAAAAAAAACAAAAAAACATTTCTAACAAAAAAAATCACGTGACCATTCTGATACATTTTGACTTTTATGTACCTATAGTAAGCCTACTCCATCTAAACATTGTCCCAGGCACTGCAGTGTCCCGTTAAGTGTAGGCGTAGGTTGCCTCCTGACGCTGTATAAATCAACTTCAAGAGTGGCAACTTGGCTAGGGAGTAGGTGTTCTGTCTTGATCGGCCATGAAGCTATAATAAAATTTACTACAATGTACTGACTTTTATATGCCTGTCATATTTCCACTGAAGTAGTACTTTTAAAACCATGTCACTCCAGTTGTAAAGTGAAAATAATCTTTAAAGCATCCATAAAATGCGTCGAACCCTCATGATTGGTCTATAAAGTATTGAAGATTGCCATCGAAATCGTAGCTTTTATACATCTTTTATGGGTCGAACTGTATCATTATTTTAATCCTCAAAAATACAGAATTTGGACCATTCTGTATATTTTGTGGGTCATCAACATTTAGTTTTATATTTTTGAGATATCTTGACTATCGATGTTGTTTTGTAAATAATGAAAAAGTTAAATTTTGTCTTTTAAACACACTTGGATTTATATTAGTAGTAAAATTATTTAAAAAAAATATAACAATTTTCATTAGTCAATAAAATTTTATTTGTAATGGCATTTTGTATTGCCCTACTTTGCCTACATAGTCTCCAATGGGTTGGTCATGTAGGGTAAACGGAGACTTCAGAGTACCGACGACGCGGCTTCTGATAGGCACACCTGACGACCAATAATATCAAAGGCGCCTTGGCTGCGCCTTTGATGTGATATTACAAGTTTTCCTAAACGTTTTGCTTATCCTTTTAGCAAAAATGTTCACAGGTCGCCTGAGAGCATTATCAACAATCGCATGAGGTTCCACTTAAAGCTTGTGTTTATTAGCCCTCTTCCAACCCCTGTCATGGGGTTGCTTGCCCGTAACAAGGGTGCGTCGAAGGTACACAGGTTTACGGAATAAGTGTAATTACTCACTCCTGTGGCAAGTTTCTTGGGGAATTAGCTTTATATAGGAACATAAACTATGACGTTAATGCCCGAATACTAAAAACTGCTTAGATTTTAGTGAAGCAATTTTTTTGGAGGCAATAAGTGTTTATTTTTTGAGGTCTTCTACTAACCTTACTCTCAAAATGTAGGGCGGCCACACACGTTACAATAAGACGGATTATGCCTAGACTTGGGCGAATTTACTGCTGGGTATGAGGAGAAAATTTATTCCGGACAAGCCTTCAAATTAATTGAATCAAGCCCAGGTATGATCAGTTTTATTGGAGACTGTGTTGTTACCATAAAGATAACAATATAATAGGTATTGACCGCGAATATAGTAGAGTCAAATACGTTTTGACTGAAATATGTCTACCACAACTTAATAGCCTAATATAATAAAGGCAATTGAACCCCAGAACTTCTCTATTTTATAAAGGCTGAAAGTTTGTCAGTGCAAAAACCTACCCGAGAGTTTCCCGAGAAAATTCCAAACCCTAATCTGGTCTCAAGCGGAAAAATATCCTAACACCACATTTAGCAGCTTAAATGTCTAGACAGCTTATCTCAAAATCTTATTTAACCAAAATCCTCATGAAAAAGAAGTGTTTTCGTGTGTACCTTTCAATTGACGAAATAAAGAGTAGGAGCTAGGTTCTCGTCGCTTTTCCAATTTATTTGCTAGCAACCCGCGAAGCATAAAGAATGGTATTATTTTAGGCCAATGTTGTGACGGAAATTATTCACCCTCAGCTTTGGGCCGATTGCACCATCTGTAGCCCTTGAAATTTGAATCAGGGACATTTATTAAAGAGAACGCCTATTGTTCCTTTGATTTCGCTTCGAATTGAAAGACTATTTCTTCGTGATTGAGCTCGTTTGCCGGGACACGATGTCGGTGTTTGGTGTAATTGAATATGGTGATGAGTTCTGAGCGCTTTAGATGCGTCAAATACAAATACTCTGCCTATATTATGTACCTTCCTGTAAATTACTTCATTAAAACCGTCATTCATTATTCAACTGTAGGAGGACGCTTATTGCTGATCTTAAGTTTTCCCGTAGATTTTTAAAGCAATCGATTTTGTACAGACTATATAGAGATTTAGGTTCTGACTGAAAACCAGCGCCGCTTTGCTTCTGCAGAGCTGCATTAAGCTAATATCTAACTACCTAGTAGCGTTCTAGTTCTTGCATACGCATATCCTAGGTACTTACTTACGTGCCTATTTCATAATAAAAAAAATTTTGTTTGTCTTTTTTTGTAATTATTTTACTATGCTGTACCTGTGGTTATGTTGTGTGCCAAATAAATATTTCTCCAAATATTTCTCTTCCGCATCAACTTTTATAATCTATCTAATACCATAAAAAAATGTTATCGATATATTGTCTTTAGTCAAAATATTATTTCCAAGTTTGTGTTTTCCAAGGTATAAAAGCTATTTGCTCCGATCATATTGTTTATCTGCCTCGATATTACTCCAGTTATGCTCAGTTTTGCTCAGCTTAAAGACGTGCTCACACATATTTTCGTAGATAAATGGGAAATCAATAACATGTCTGGGTTCGGGTTAAATTTAATATTTTAGTGGCCATCAAATCGCGGATCAGATTGTCCCTGACCACCGTGGAAAATCTCAGATACTTGTTCTCAAGGTCAGATTTTACGGTACCTTACTATCCCTAAAATATTGGTAACATTAGCTAATTATTCTTTCGTGATATTTTATATGCAACATCTACATATTATACTTCTAAATAAATAACATCTTTATTCCAGGTCTATACCTATATTACTATTAAATAAATTATCCCTAGGTAATTAATCTTTGAAATGTTGTAAAAGCATAGAATCTGATTCTTAAAGTGCAAGAAGCTACTTTATTCTCACGACCCTTGGTGACAAGAATGAGCTCTTTACTGATAGTATCAAAAATTAAGTCTTCTGCCTAACGTAGGTGATATTACCACAAGGTTTTACAGAAACGTGAGAACATAACAAGGGTGCACTCACGTAGCAGGTAGCTTCTATGAAGGTCAGGCAAATAATCCTAAAAAAATATTCGGAAACAATGCGAGGCATTTCTTCGAGTACCATATCAACTTGACCGATCAACAGCTTGAACTTTTCGGCTACCACTTTCTCTAAAGCACCGGTCCTCGAGTAAAAGTTAATCAAACGTGAATTTCACTCACTGGTGGCCGTTCGTTTTGAAGGACCATTACATTGCCGATGGAGTGACCCATCAATTTGGCTTCACGCCGACCGCACGCGGCCGCTGGAGCTGTGGCCGACATGTGAAACGTTTTATTACGGTCCAGGAAAAATCGTTACAATACCAACGTAGTAAGAACACGCTCAATATGCTAAGTTCTGTATACACTGTAAGGAATATTTTATTCCCGAGAGTAAAATGTCAGCAGGATCCATTCCGCTGTAATGTTAAATTTCTTAGGTACGGTCAAAGGTGATTGCATGATTTAACGACGCTGACTGATGTTGCAGGAAGCATAGCTTATTGCTTTAATTTGAAACTTGAACAACAATTAAATTAAAGGTAGGCTTAGTACGGCTGTTACAAATATTGTTAAAAAGAAAATACATTCGATTATGTACATAAATAGAAGTAGTATATATACGTCAATGACTGCTAATTTGATAAAGTCTATTTTCAAAATCAACAGGCGTTAGTGGACTGTATTCATTGATTTAATAATAACCAAAACATGATGTTAGGAAGCACCATCAATGTGTTCACATCATCACATTGTTTCATTATTGTATGGTAACGAAATCCCAGTGCACACATCGCGTTAGTTCAATTAGTATGAGTTGTATTTTTATTCCTTTCTGAATTCTATATCTAGCTACATCGTTCTAGAAAAATCCTACCTACCTATCAAATTTTGGTTTTTAGATCACTTTAGGTAATAAAATTTACTTAGGTACAGTCTTAATACATATTTTACCAAAAGTATATATGCTTAAAAATAAATAAAATAATGCAAGCATTAAATTATTACGTCCTAAAATGATAAACTGACAAGGAAGAAAACTTATTTGCGAAGAAAATGTAGACCGAAGCAAAATGAGGAGATAAAATTGTAAAATTAGCAAGACTCTTAGCGATCTGAGTGCTCTCCAGTTAAGGCTGTAATAGAGATGGTAGTCGACTCTTGTACGCTCTTTCTCACTCACTTTACAACTTGTTATAACATTGCTTATTTTGCAACCTTTAGTAAAAAGCTCAGACAACTTCAAAAAGAGCCTATGTAGCGAATTGTGTCTACTCTATGCTTCTAGAAAACTGCGAGGCTGAGAGGGCTCACGTGGGAGTAACCCCGAATGTAGGAAGCTGAGACTCGATGAGCTTTTTAAATTTATGCACAAACATTTATCGCGCTTTCGGGAAAGGAAAACATCACGGAGCGCTCTCCATACCAAGCGCATTTAGAAGTGAAACTGGCAAGCAATATTCAACCTGCGCTTATATAGATCTCTGTAAAAATTTTTACGGAACCTGTTCCAAAAGCTTTTAAATAGGACCACTGAGGATCTATTGAGCGATTTAAAACAGTTTAAAAAATATATTTAAGTTTTTTTCCTATCAAAGTCTTTGGGTAAAAGCTGATCTTGAAGGTCGACGATGCTTTAAAAAACACGATCAAAACTATGTTACTTTACTCCTAAACTGATAGACTGGTAGTAGTAGTAGAGCTTTTTGTGAGAGCTCGTCCGGGGAAGTACTACCACCGTACCTATTTCTGCCGCCAAGCAGCGATGCTCGCATTGCTATGTTCCAGTTTGAAGGGTAAGGGCGCCGGTGTAATTACAGGCACATGAGACTTCTAGATCTTTACGTCTCAGAGTGATGGACGCAGTGCATTGCCTTACAGGGCACGTCCTCATTGGACTTGCACTGTGAGGTAATGCATTGTTATAGGCAGAAGTTACTATTTAACATCAGGTGAGCTATCAGCTTGTTCCATTACTTTTATCATAAAAAAAAGATGTGTAAGGAAAATTCAACATCTAATATTTATAAAGCAAGTTTTAAAAGTACCTATTCTTCCACTTTGCAACATGTACTGCTCAAAAAAGAAAGAAAACATATATTTTGGACAACATAACGCACACAAGCAAACCAAGCTCAAGGAAACCAGTTTTTTATTTGACTACAACCTCCATTTGGGAATAATTTCCATCGCGTATAAAGTACCTTATTGCTACGGAACACCGATAAGAAGCCCTATTACGGTAGCTACTGCAGAAAGAAGTGACACGGATCAGGATAAGTCAGTCAGATGGGGCTTTGAGGTACGCTGAGGTAGGTACCTGATTCATTTCAAAATGAACCAAAAGTCAACGTTTTAAAGTTGATTTTTGTTAATTCAACTCCTGTCTCCTGTCGCCGAAGACAAAATACCTTGCGGTAAAGTATCGCAACTTTTGCTTTAGATAAGCCATCACAGAATAAATAACTGTTTTCTTCTATAATATGTACCGTAAATGTAAGCATCCAACCTCCTACTAATTACCTACATATTTTTTGACAATAAAGTTTTTTTTATAAATAGATTAATCTCGGATTTGTATCACGTATAGGTAGGTACTACTAGTTCATAGGTTGCTTATAAAATATTACCTACAAAGTTAGCTCTTTAGATATAACAATTTGATTATTGTACTACCAAAAATAGTTCTACATACCCGAAAGAAAAATGTTTTGGTGTAGCTAGGTATATCTAAATGTACCTATATTTTACGTCTGATAAATCGTGTAGGAAAAGAAAGTTGTTTTTTAAACTCTCAATTCGAAGAAGGACAATAACATACACTACATCGTCGACCACGTCATTGCTTAACATCAGGTGAGATTGTGGTCAAACGGTTGCCTATATTGTATAAAAAAAAAAATTCACTAAATGACCAAAAATCGTAATATCACCTCATAAGCCGTCCTCAACAACAATACCAAAGTATGATGTGGGTCAGACGTAACTTGACCTTTGCCTGTTTTTCGGGAAAATCGAACTGTAAATGGGTAACATTTTTACACCGTTTACCTCAAAAGTTTTGCCTCAACTTTTATAGTGTGGTTATTTGTTTGACCTTTTTTTGATTTTTTAGATTCAAAATTTCATGCCGCGTTGCAATTTTACACGCAAATTTTTAGATATCTTGCTGTTACTGGTTTGGACCAAAGAGGTTTTACAACTTTCTTTCCCTTATTTCCGCCATTTCCCTTAAAGAATGTACTAGGTATGTACCTACTTGCAGTTTTATAGTTAGTATGTACTATTTCGAGTTCCGTAAAAGGTTCCAAGATGTTTTATAGATGTGAGAACTATTTTAGAACTGCAATGTTATTATACAAAACAGTAGTCGTAAATTTTTTTAGATGAAATTACCTAACTTTATTTCTATACCTACTATAGTTTGACTACTTCAGTTCAGTGTAGATATGGAACCCTAGAAAGAATAATTTATTGACCCCTATAATTGTGAAAGAACATGAATGCGAACGAATCGGATACAATCAGATCCCATAGGATATAGGAAGCCAAATTAATACAATAAATAGCATAATTGCATGTAAAACATTAAGATACGGCCTGTAAACACGATATTAGTACTTGTGAACGCCGAAGACAGTATAATAAGTATATTACACCCGCTCAAATGACCGCATCCTTTCTTTATCGCCCAATAACAACGGTATAGGAAATTTTATAAAACCCATTACGAGTTTATGCCAAAGTTTACGAACTGTGAATTTTAGCTTCATTTTGTTTGTTTATATTCTGTTAAGCAAGTGAATTTGCAAAAATACGAGGAATTAATAGTTTTATTGACTTCTGAGCCTAATTTGGATCACTATAAAGATAGCAGCCGAGAAGATCACTGGTAGGCATTGCATTTTTATTTGGGCCTTCCCATGTAACGACTTCTATCTAAGCAATGGCGTCTGTGACATCATAATTCATAAGTGGTGAATGAAATAAAAATAAATAGTTTAACAAGAAGGTAGGAAAGGAAAGAGAAGAAGGGCCAGCTGAAGGAGAAGATTTTGAAGTTGTTTATTTGTAAACTTTTGCGTTTCTCATGAGTATATAGGTATAAGTAAGAACACTTGTCTTGCAGAAATATTAGCGTCAACATCGGGAGAGTAATAATTGAGCTGTCTCCCCATGTTCTATCCGCAGTGCCTTAATAAATTGTTGGGAGTATAGTTACCGAACTACCGCAATAACTTTGTTGTTCCCCTAATGGAATCAACGGAATGTGCTTTGAAATTTATTTTTCTGTTATTTATACAATTAAGTTAAAGAAAAGTTACACTTCTATTTTTCTCCTATCTTTGAGCCGATATGAAAAAAAAAAAATCATCAAATTGAATAGAAATATAAAGTAATATTTGACTTTAAATAAATATTCACAAAGAAAACTAATAAAATATTTTACCTATAAACATTGTTCGCTTGTCGCTTGTCATGTGTTATTTATAAAATAACGTTGGTTTTAGATTGAATTATTTATGCACGCAACTCCTTTTTTAATTAATAAAAACCATTCATCATATTTGAATGCTTTAATAATAAACCCCGTAATTAAATGCCTATTATTATTCGAGTAATTTATTCAAATAATTCGACAAACATAGGCTTTCCATAGACACTGCGCAAAGGGGAATAAATAGACTCGTATGAATATGTCGAGTGGCAGCATGAAATATAGCTAGGCTAAATGGCTCCACGCTTCCGGACATCCGGTATGCCAGCAAATCATCGAACCGGAAGTAATGTCAACGTGCTACCTTACCCTCGAATAATAGCTGTAATTTTGATGAACTATAAGGCTATTTTCAACAGGTTTGTTTATAACCTAATTTATAAAGTAGTCTTAAACATAAACAGGCCTTTGCATTAGGTATACGTATCTAGATGATTTTTACTTCATTAAGGTGGATACTCACGTTGTACAATGTACATGCTCGATGAGCATGTTTAATCCTAGCATGGATATCTACAAATATGCTCGACCTTGCGACTACACATCGAACATTTGTCTTGAGACTTGCATGGTCACACGTTCGCACTTGCTCAAGATCGACCAAAATCCAGCAGGACGCTACAATGCTTGGGACATTTTTTTTATATGGAGTAGGCTTAAATAGCTCCGCACGTATTGATCTTGTCTTTCCTGTGGATAAGACTAACTGAGAGGATGGTGCTATTGGGTATATAGAATTGGGTAAAAGCTCAAAATATTGAAACCTCCAGAACTTTCGTTGTACGAAGCGTTGTGTTACCAAAATGATTCTGAGCATTCTTTGGGTTCTATGAGCTGGTGGTCAATTTTGTTGGTGATAGTATCTGCCAACAAAAGGTCTTCTTCGTGGTTTGACGCTATGGACTGCAGGCTATGGAACGACATCTTAGTATATCGTCTGAATTACAGAAGCACTCTGTCTCAGATAGTAGAAATGCTACCATGTTATCACAGAATAGATATTATGGTCACATATTATGTTGACTGCACAGAACGTCGATTTACCAGTTGATCTAACAAATAGGAAGCATACAAGCCACGCAATGAACGGTGCCGTTTAATGACGTGGTTGTATACGTTCAATAGATGAGTTAAACCCTGAGTAAAAATAAAACAGCATGTCACAGAACTTGAGAGAATTTAATTAAGCTCAATTTTAAAGTAATTGCTTTGCACAGCTAACATTCTGTACGAATAAAGAAAATGAATTAGCCGAATTGAATTTCCGCTGTGAAAAGACAAAATTGAAATTTATCTCGATCCTGATATTGTCATCGGAACAGGTGTTAGAGCTTAAGCCAAATATTTCCTCTCTAGAGTTTTCAGGGAAATATATGGATTCTTAACATGTACCTGTACCCATTGCCGTCGCAGATATCAGAAAAATATGGTTCCCATATTTTATACGTTTTGCTGATTCGATGGAAGCAATGAACCGACCGAACTCACTTGGTGTAACAGATTAAAGACGTCAATACCCTCAGATAAGAACACGACCGTAATAAGAACTGACTTATGCTTTAATAGCTGTTCTTCAAGAAACATAGTTTCTTTTAAGGGTCTCTCTTCTTCTTGCTTGCGGTTTACTACGGTCAGAATAAACATGATTGATATTTAAAAAAAAACCTGAGCTCGTGCAAATTCATTAAAAATCCTGATAGTGAAAACGAAAGTTTTGAATGAATGAATGAATGATTGATTTGCGTGAAGAGTGGTACACAGTAGATCTTAAATAAATTATTGATTCTCAAACTTCGCCAGAGAAACCCAGCATGCAAATTTAAGATTAGGTACGCTTATTATGTTAATAAAATTTAAATTTAAATATGGTGTATGTAATTACAATAATCAATAAATTAGGTAAATGGTAATAATAACATATTTCGGATTTAATGATAATTGGTTAAAATTAGAAAAATAAATAATTGACTTTATATAAACATTTATCAACTAACCATGTATGTAATTTTCTTTTAAATTTATTGTATGGCAGTTCTCTAATAGACTTAGGAATCCTGTTATACACCTTTATTGTCATTAAGTGTCCATTTTTGTGACTTAAAACAGTTTTCAGAGTTGGAATTAGCAACCGTGTAGGGTCCCTTAATTTTACTTTAAAATCTAGGTTGTCTTCATACTTATAAAAAAACTTGTTATGTTCAATGACAAAACAACATACTTGAATATGTAGAGACAGTATTTGTACAGATAAGCGAATATTTTATTTTCCTCAGAATTATTTTAGCAAATATACAAGATGATTTTCAGTAGCCAGTTCTAGCCATAACTTATTTCGCCGTTTATCTACGGTACAGTTATAAGTAGTTACATATGAACCCAGCTTAGCTCTCGCATCCACTACATTGAATATCTCGGGACGGAATTACCAATAGTGGTTGGATTTATTATCGGCTCGCATGAATGATTTCCGTGGCTATTGCTCTCAGGAGGTCGTTTCAAACAAGGTTTATATGAGCTGGGCGGTTTAATAGAGAACTGAAAAAGTTTAGCCTTTGTTTTAGAGGCTCTGCTAACCAAGTTGACTTCTTAGAGTCGCTAGAGAATACCTACAGAAATATAATAATAATGGAGCTAGTCACGTAAGTACCTAATAATATAAATTTGATCTTTATCTAAGTCTCTATCGACTGTAGATTGTGAACTTAGCTAGAAAGGTTGGAAGGCTAAAAAAGCTTCGGGCTCAAAAGTTGTTCGGGCTTCTACCTATTTTGAATAATTATCACTATGTAGGTATTTAGTTTTTGTTCAACAAGCAAAAGCAATTAGTTGCTACGATTTGACTATTGAAATTCGGGACGGAGACCAATTTCGGGAGAGTTCTTGTTGAGCTTTTGCCTCAAACACAAAGTGATAGAGCATTTTGTGATGATATTCGGTGTCGATTTGGTTATTGTTTTCGAACAACGTTTGTTTATCAGTTCAAAAAATAGGGTGGTTTTAAAAATCCATATCAAAAGTAATGGTTTACCTAAATAATTGAAATCTAGATACTAGTACTTGTACTAATATGCTGTGGTATCGGGATGCATTTTGAACGTTATTACGAACTTAACAGCTTTTGTTAGGACTCTAGAATTACACTTGTTTTGGAATTTATTCTGCAATACAAAAAAAAGAATTCGATACGAGAAATAATTTCAATATATTCTCCAAAACCGCTTCATTACAAATGCTACAATAAAGAGGAGTTACGTAGAAAATTTCAGTACAATCTATGTTTGCCTTATAAATATCTAGCCGATACGCTGATACATTAAAGATCTAAAAGTGAAAATAGAAGCACCACGCTATAGTTTCAGTATAAATATTTGTACTTACTTGAATTGAATTGGGATGCAAACACGATCGCGTTAGCTCCGATAAGTATCGACTCTCGATATTATTTGCTATGCCAAAACGCTACATGTTTTGTAGACTTACGTACAAAACTCGTAGATGGGGTCTTTTATCAGTGACGAAATCTTTCATCTTGTGCTTTCTACCTAGGTAAGGTATATATTTCATAGATAGTACAATAAAGAATTATATATTTATTTAGTTACAAACCGAAAAGATGTGACTGCAAAGTTATAAAAACTGTGTTACTGACAACTTTTACATAATTATAAAAAATCATTGTTTACGAAAAAAAAAAAATTGTTTGCGAGCTTAGAATTGCTTAGCTTAGCTCTCTACTTACTAAGCCGATAGATTCACAACCTCTTACTAATCCTAGTGCTATCCAGCGCAGGCCACTTGTGCGCGCCTGTTAGTGAACTGTTTGCATTGGTCATTTGTCGACGCAGCTTATCGGAATAATTTGGCGTGCTTGGTTGAGCCGTCTGCTATTTCTCTGCTCTAAGCAACTTACCTACACTTTTCTTGTTCATTTTCTTTCTTTAATGACTGCGTCTGTATGGATTATCACTTACTTATAAATGTTGCACCATCTTTGTATCAGAAAGTATCACGACAACTCCAAGAGGTTGCTCATACATCTCATAAACATTTTGTAATATATTCCTAGATGATTATGAAAAACTGACCAAAAGCGTTACAGTTACGAGATGGTGAGAATGCATTCTACGTCAGAGGGAAGGTACGATCATTATGTGCCAGAAGTTGAAAGTTGATAATCAGTTGTAAGCGAAGAAACTGTATTGGCTTCGTATTTCAAACTTAGAAGTTTTAATGAAATATCAAATATCATTTTGTAGCCTCTCCGCCGTGTATTTATATCACAATTGAGACGCCATACGATCGCACTCAAATATCAACTCATTATATTTACATAGCGACTTGGTGGTGACTTGACTACAAAGTGCGCCATAACAGTTTACAAAATCTTTTATTATCTCTCAAACTTCTGAAAACACATTCTTTGTGTGAATTTCTAATCAAAACTAGAGATTCCATTTCAACATTGTTATTGCTCAGATTGAGACAGTCTAGAAATGAAAGCGGATTTTATTCAGAACAGTAGATCCTAAGGCGACACTTACGCAGACACTTCGTAAGATTTCGTGCGAAAAAAATGTGGCATATAAAAAGGAAAGAAAATCCTGCCTGTAAAATAATTTTACAGAAACAAGGCAAAAGGTATATATATCGTTGTTATACACGTGTACCTTTATAAAACTATATTAACAAAATAATCGCCTCAATCGAATTGTCGTTTTGTCTCTATTACTTTACAAAATACACATGAAACAATCCTTTGCAAGGGTTTGTAGATTGTAGATAGGTAGGCTAAACTGGTACAAATTAGTACCAATGAGAAATGTAAAATTTTAATAACCTTTTTGTAATTACTTGTTACGGGTACAAAAGCCCTTTGTGATAAATGAAATGTTTACACAACTGTCAAAAACGAAGAGTTATTCGGGAAGTTTAATTCAGATATTTTAATCAGATTGCAGCCCTGGGGTCGGAACGCTGCACCCAATTTGTTCCGGAATTACGGTCGGCATCGGAATACTGATAGCCACCGCCATTTTTAATTCCAACAGATCCAATCAGGCGTTATATTGTGGTTAACAAACACATCAGCGTTAAATAATTCTTCAATTTATAAGTTCAAGTAACGTCAAACGTCAGGTTGACGTTTTTGACGTTGATCTGGGTGGTTTTTAGTTAGGTATTTAAATATGTATGTAGATATACTCGCGAGCAAAAGTTCCGGGCCATTTATAAAAACTCGAATATCGTGCAAACAATGAAATAAATAAAAATAGCTTAGTGAAATAAATTGTACCTATTACTATCACCTTGCATAATTTAATAGGCAATGTATGGATAACCCGAAATTTTTGCTCTGGAGTGTATTCCTATTCATTCCTGTTTTGAGTTTACTGTGATTATTATATCCTACTTAATATTATAAATGTGAATGTAAGTTTGTTTGTTACGCTTTCACGCAAACACTATTAAACTGATCATCATGAAACTTTGTACACATATTTTTGGAGGTATTAGAAGTAACATAGGATACTTTTATCCCGGAAAGTTTACGCGATCCAATTGGACGCGAACGAAGTCGCGGGCGGAAGCTAGTACCTAAGTCATAAACTGTTGGCTATAGGTAGTTTTATATTTTATGCACACATACTTAGATTACTAATAATATCTCTTACTTACTTAATAATATCTCTAATAATAGGTATGAGTAAATTCTCCCTACTAAATATAACTAAAATATTATGCTCTCGAAATACCAAATTATGAACAGTCACGCACAGTCCAGACTTTATGTTACCTATGCTTCATTCTTGGAGATATAAATTGGTATTTACTGAGTACCTACTCTATCACACGAAACAATTCATACAAATAATAATAAATGTGAAATTGTGCTGTCTGTTTGTCATGGCTAAACCACTTAGAATGAACTCGATGAAAGGAACCGACATAGTTTGATCTGAAGACTTTTGATCAAGGAAAAACGTTTTACTTCCGTGGGGATTATAGCAAGACAACATCGCGAGCGGGACGTGTTATATACCTAACTACAAGTTTATATTTATATTGAAATTACTTAAAAAGTACTTTTTATCATATTACTTGTTTCCAAGGAAGCTTGAAGTCTAATGAGAAGAATCCCCAGCGGGCAACACCAAAACTCAAAATAAAAATAAAGAATTCAAACCTATTAAAAGTTTTGCGGCAAGATTGGATGAAATCACGATATTGTGCAAGTAATTCACAAGATTTTTTAGAACTCACTAAATAACCTCGTGGGATCTGCTTTCTAATACTAACATTTATAAGTTTTTTGTACATATTACTCTCAACTTTAATTTTTATGGAAAAAGTTTTATTTGAGGTCACCTCTTATTGGAATTTATTATGCTGTGGATCACATAAAAAAGAGTCTTAAAAAGTTAAATGTGTTTTATGAATTCGAGATATCAAAATAACCAAATTGAAATATCGAAAAGAAAAATAATTAAAAATACTCACTACGTATATTCATTTTAAAATTAAAACATAATAAATAAAATAATGAACGACAGAATTATAAAGATCACGGGAAGTTTGTAAAAGGAATAAAAAGCCCAACAGAGTTCCTCTATCGAGAAAGAGTTGTTTTTTTCTCAGATAGAGAACTCTGAATTCATTATGCTAATGCTTAGAAATTTAATGAAAGAAGCTTATGTCCAGTAATGTTCTTCTTGGGATTGATTATGCTAACGATGAAGTACAATATCATATTTTAACGAACTAAACTCTGGCATTTTCATGTCTACCGCTTGGCATTCGGTCTCGACTTTATGAAGTCGCAATTTTGCTCATGCTTGTTGCCAAAAAGCCACTGAATAAATTACTTAGTAAGTTATTTTCATAAGCTTACAGTAACTGGGTGATAACAAATTTACTAGCAACGAAAGTCAGTCTAAGAATGGCTTTGTTGAAAATATAAAAAAAAAATATAACGGACAAAAACCTTTGAAAATAAGAGTGACATGCAAAGTCTTACGTTGTATTGGATATTGTTACAGTGATTTTAATACAAAGAACGAACTTTAACGTTTAAACTAGTCTAGACTATACTTGTACCATCCGCTAATCATTCATGGTAAAGCTGCCACGGATTTCCTCTGATTGTCAGACTTAAAAAAAAACATCAACCAGTTATTTTTTAACTCTTATTGGAGTTGAACTACAATATAAATAAAATAAATAAATAAATATTCACGGACACTTAACACAACGCCTTCTAGTCCCAAACTAAGCAAACCTTGTACGATGGAAACTAGATGGTCGATAGAATACATACATACGTTTTTTTTTATAAATACATACTTATAATACGTAGAAACACCCAGACACAGAACAAACATCTATGTTTACAAAACTCAAATGTTTGTTCTCGGTGGGGATCGAACCCACGACCCACAGCACGGAAGACAGAGCTACTACCGACTGAGCCATGACGCCTGTCATGGGTTGGGTTAACCCGGAAACGTTAAGTAGTATGCCACTAACAGTAACTAACTTATATTGTAACCGCGCTGAGCATTGCCGAACAGTATTGTGCTAGAAGTGGTAGTTGTAACTAAACTAGATACGCCTCTAGCGTTTCAGCGTAGCGTGAACTGTAATCAGAAACACGGTAAACTTATTAATTACCAACAAGTAAGTAGCGCCGTTTCTTGTTAAAACTCGACGCATTTGTCCACAAACAAATTAATATCCGCAAATACAATTTTGCAGAAAATTTTGCAACAATCATCCTTGGGGGAGAATTGATTACGTGCCCTAACATCCGTTCATCAATTGTAGAGAGATAAACGTCAAGCCGAGTTTGCAAATGACAAATGTTTGCTAATGACTCTCGCCGAAAACCGAATAATTTTGCGAATATTTTACAGGCAGGCTATTATGGACGGTAATAATTATCATCGCTATTCCATCTTTGGACGCGTTATTAAAATCGAAATACGTCTGTAATCCACTCATTGTTGGTTCGTCGTTAAGGCGCCCTTTGAAACAGCGCTTTCAACGGAAATTGGTAGCGATTTTTCAAGGAAAAGTTATTAGAAAATTTGTGTCAAATGCAGATGGTCATAACGATCTTTCTTGTGCGCGACAAGAACCAATATTGGTTTCTTGGATATAATCAGCAGTTGAATGACAAGTAGTTACGCCCTTAACGGTTGCCATTAAAAGGGTGCTTAACACCCGGCGGATTGCGTCCTGTGAATAATGGCTAAAGAATAGGTCGAGCACCGGCTGAAAAGACTCGTAACTCTGCAGTCGTTCAGGGCTATAATGCGCGCTACGTGCCTTCGCTTGCGGATCGACTCTGTTGGATTAGACCACTGACTTTCGTGACGTATGTTTTTTATATATATGTCTCCGTTCGAATAAGATTCTTAACTTATCTCAATAAAAAAAATCTACATACGGTAGCTTATAAACAGTAACATTAAACTTGGGATAAAAACCATGTCCTGATTTTTTATTCAAAATAATTATATAGACAGCTTGTAAATAAAGCTTACTCCCTAAAAGAACGATGTCGCTTGTTAACCTCAGGCAGGAAATCACTATCCGGTAACGTTGCCAGTTTTTCGTGTTCGTTGCTTACGGACATTGATCCTTTGTATTTAACTTCTAGTACAAGACGCAGGTGAAAATCGGAGTTTTTAACCCATAATCAAATTCTATTATAAGTTCTCGTTGATAACTAAGTCTCTCTCTATTGCAGTTGGTTGTAAAAGCTTTCGAAGTTAAAAAGCTAATTAATATGTAAATATAGTTGTGTTAATCACTGACAACTTTAAACATAAAAATAAAAGAGTTACTTAACGCAAAATGGTACGTTGCATGGCGTAGGTATATGTATGCAGCTTGTCCAAAATATAAAAACATGATCAATACGAGTAAAAAGACTTTGGCGATAATGATGGTCTCTCTCCTTTAGTTTGTCTCCGACTTTAATAAATAAAATAAACATAATATTGACCACTTTCCTTCCAATTTCAAAACATTTTAGGAGTACTTTCATTGTGTGAGACGTATAATAATTTAAAATTAGGTTCTTATTATTCTTCAGCTTTGTCGAGTTTTAATAATTTCAGAATGGCTTGATATAATATTACAGAAAATACTTTCTGCCAAAAGCTTAATAGTACGAACGTTGACCAATGACTAGGTATGTACTCAAGTTTCGAAAAGGACATTCCACTCACGTAGCCAGTTTTAAAAGAGTCAAGCATTCGGTCTCTTAAACGTTTATTCCAGTTTTAAATTCACTTTTGTAATTTTAGTTCTATGACTTTCATAATTGAATTTTACTGAGAGTTGAAATTGGAAAGCTATGGGAGATAAAGGTCCAATAAAAGAATCCGATAAAAAAGATTACAAAGGAAGAAAACATTTTTAGTAAGAAAGTGTCGAAGAGGATTTTCAGTGTAATATTATGTATAATTATTAGATTTATCCGTCCTATATTTAAATCCTGCTGTCCAAAATATTACATAATTTTTAGTAGATTGCGGGTGCTGGGTATTTTGAAAACACCATACCTACATTTGCCTGTTCCTTCCTTTGAAAAAGTTCCTTCATCTAGATAAAAATGTGCTGAATTCTCTCAATATTTTCTTTATTCCTTGAATGTTCCATTGAACCTCAAAACAGGGGTGGCAATATTTTCACGTATGTTCTTTTATCTCTGAAAGATCTCAATGCGGGCGTACTATGGTGTCCTACCTGATAGTGATTCAGCACACGTCCGGATATAGCGGCAAACACGCCGTCAATGCTCTCGTATACAAGAAATGGCCCTCTTTACAGCCCTAGGCGAAGATTTTATGCCTCCCACTTACACACTTTGACTTCCGAGGTCGAAGATTTTTCTTTAGAATAAACATATTACGCGGCATATATCGACTGATGCGAGAGGGATAAGATCTCTTTATAAATTCAGCCGAATTTTTTTCTGATATAATTTTCTGGGAGACAAAATAATTGAATGTTTAATTTTTTGGAGCCTGAATTATTAAGCCGATGTTGTCTATCACCAGTCAATAGGTACAATGTAAATAATACAAATTTTAAACATATATTATAAAGTGTATAAAACCTTGGACTCAAAGTATAATGTGGCAGTTATCCGTTGCAACTCTTCAGTGACTAATATCGATAACATTATTTGAAGTATCGTCCGGAACCAAAGCGCAGAACAAACAATCGTTGGATCAGCTCCAAAACGTCTGGTATTGAGGCCGAAATGAGCAGATAGTGGATATTTGGTAATAAATAAATGGCGCTTCCACTTGCTGGTAGCGTAGATAGCGTGAGAAGAAAATTTTGACTGTTACACATTTTAACCTCTATGACGTTGAGTTTTGACTGTCTGCTCCCCACAACTAGTTGCTAACGTGCCATCAACTAGAAGTGATGGCGGCACGTGTAAAAGGCATGCAGAGGAATTTGTGATAGTCCACTGTATAGAATTACTAACACAACCATCAGTATAAAACTTTATGAAATCACTAACCGAACGGTTTGACGTCCCATCAAATGCTTTTATTACTTACTTGTTATATGTATTGTTTGTGTGTGATATTTACATGTAAATTAGAACTCTGATAATATAACACGGCGAAATGACCGTGACATGGCCGCCACTGCAAACTTAGTCGCGTAATGCGCATATTGCGCATGGCATCTAAACTTCAAATAATTGTTAAGTTTTCTTTAGTCTGTTGTGAATGGTACCTGATTTTATACTTAGGGAATAAAACATGTCTTTTCAGTCCTATTCACTTTCAACTTTCAAATTGATTTTATTTTGATATCCGTCCACTTTTCACGCTTTTAGCACTTACCATAAATTACCATTTGCGGTAATTTTCCATTGAAACGGACGTAGAAAATGTTCAAATAATACTTAACTTGGATATAAAAGAAGGTCAGTGCAGTAGTAATAAAACTGGCTAAGTAAAAATCTAGTGTGCATGTGTGCGTGCTTGGTCCGAGCGTTAACACGAATTTACGGTGCAGTAGTAGTGAAAATCTGTGTTGTGTGCTTACCTAAGACCGGATAAGCTCTCAGGAAGGTTACGTGCGTTGCAAAGGTTACCGACGGTGTTCAGTTTTACTACGGTGTTGCGACCTCAGTCCGACCTGCATTATTGTCACCTAATGGTTATCTAGGACGTTAACCTGTCGTACCTACCCAGTGTACACGACTTTGCACAGGATTCCCGAGTCAGGGATTCATGTGTAAGCTTTATAAAGAAAACGTCGTGTTGGCACAGTCTCCTTGCGGAGGTTTGTTTGATCATCAAATTGTTTGCCCACACCAGTCGCGGTGTCTGCTTTTGAGACATTATTAATTAGACTTATAAGAAGCCAGCTAAGTATAAGTATCACAGAAGGTTACACTAAATACTTGAGTATTGCACAACAGCGTACATCGCGGCATGGGTATAAAAAAAGTTCCTCCTGATGCTGTTTAAATTATCTATATAGATAATAAATAATTATTATTTATTTATTAACTGCGTGTTAGATTCGAAAAATATCTACTGATCGATATTCATTTGAAAATTACCATGACGCAAGACGAGTCTTTTTTGTAACTAACCTAGGCCCGTATACCACCGATACAGAAATCGTTACTCAAGCCACCTCAAGCATAGATTTGAGCAGAGATTTTCATACAAAAATCTATGCTTGTTATATTAGTGCTTGACTGCTTGTGCAGTATATCAGCATACGGGCCCTACTCTCCATTTCTGAATATGATTTAAAAAAAATATTCATCTATTTTTCTGTGTCGCCAGATTCACTAGTCTCATCCAAACAAGTACGTCTCAAAAGTCACTTTTATCGCTGAAACTAGTTTTGCAGTCCAACCAAAAGAAATTCAAATCATCATGGAAGCTTCCTTTAAAATGTTTACGCATCGCATTTACTAGATAACTTTAGCTTTGCCATCCGGCACCAATTCAGTAAGCACTGGCGAACCATAAAGGCTGCATTTACAATAAAAACAGGGTAAACGTGCGCTTATTAAAAAAAAATACGCTAAATCACTCTAAATTTAGACGATAAGGTGTCTTAGTTCCTCGTGGCTGACCTCGATGTAAGTTTGGAATCAACAAGCAAGAATAACATCATGGCTTTGCAACACCAAGCATAATGGACTGGGATTAGAAAGGTCTATCTTACCCTAATAAGTATTTTAAGATGATTGCCAACCTTCAGTAGTGGAGAGGCAACTTGAGAAAAAAACAAGCTTTGAATTGTTACACCGTGTTTAGTCTCTTTAGATCGAATTTAAATCTGTTTGTCAATGTAAAAGACAAACTAATCCAAGATTACATCTAGTTTATTAATAACGGGGGTATGTAGGTTAGATTTAGAGCGTGAGGACAGTTTTAGTAAGTACCTACCTAACTATCTACTTATAAGATTCCCACATCTATCCTCATCTTACCAGGACCTCAACTAACCCTATTCTAGGCCTCAGCATTTTATTACAGTTTTGTGTGAATGTATATGAGCAGATTGCACCAGCCTAGGAAACCTGGTTTCTTACAAAATGCAGTCCTCAAAGCTGACGACAGGCTCAAAGCGCGCTCCGTTTTTCAGTCTCTTTGAACTCTCAAATGAATTCCACGTCAAAATTTACATTCACGTGCCGTAGCTTTAAGTTTACTTTTCAAAACTTTACCTCGTTAATTTTAAAGATAGTGAATACACCTATACTATTATCAAACTGTAAAAAAGCAAAAAAAACTTAAATTAAAGATAATTGAATAAACAAAATGTAGATCTACTAAATAAACGATTCTGATTCCGAAAATCGAGTTTGTCTGTTTATCTGTTTGTTTGTTCGCGGATCATGCCTACTACTGGACCCATTTCAACGAAACTTATACCATTCGGAAGCCCTTTTTCCGGATTGAAACATAGGCTTTATTTTATCGAAATCGTAGATTCTTAGATACAGCTACTCTCTAAACCAAAGCAGCCGTTAGCCACGTATGCTGGTTGACATATATTTTTGTGGAAAGTTTTGCACGCGTATGATGTCGCGGGCATCAGCTAGCATTTCAAATATTCTAATTGCTTGTTTTTCAATGATTGGAAAATTATCTTGTAGCAGATTTGAGGTGAATAAAGCAGGGTATCTTGAATAATAGTAGGTACCTAGAATACCTATAGGCTAGGTCTACCTGTAAGGATGAAAATAATGTGAATCTTATTCCAATGTGGTCTAAGACCCGTTTTTGTTTGAAGATAATGGCGTTTTAAGATTTTGCAATAAATTTTACTCCCCATGAAGCTGTTAGCTACTAGCTAAAGCATAAAAAATGGTTGGAAACGTCGTTCATTAAAATAACTGCACAAAACATCGTCGTCCTAGCCTTGTTTACATTTTAATGCATACTTTAGTATAAAATATGCGGTCACAGTGACTCTCTTGTTATTAATAACATCCTGCTCATTGTGCCTAATGAATATTAAAAAGATTTTAATGAAATATAATGATGGAAAAAATTAATAAGAACACATCGTCTTTTTATTCCAGCATCAATACAACTTTTTGTGCTTTTATCGCAAGAGATATTGTATTAAAAATAGCACGTCATATTTCAAAAGAGAGCTCAAATTCTGTCACAAAGTAAGCCCATAGAACTTCTCAAGTAAATACGTAAAAAATGAGAAACAAAAATCTTTCTATACGTATTCGTTCCAAGGTTATTATTTTGGTATAATAATATTGTACACAATAAAGTTATCAGTCTCTTATTTACTTGCCTCTGTAAAGTATGTGGACCTAAGAGTCTTATTTTCTTGAATGAGAAGAAATAGGCAATCTTTTCGACAAACGTTTCCTATTTTCGGGCTCATTACGTTTTATTATACGACTTTATATTAATTTTCTCTGCCTCTTTGCTTATAAATAACGGAATGCGAATTGCCTTGGTGTGAATAAAACGCTTAATTTGGTTTTGAATTGAAGCTTTTGGCTGCTTTGCCAGTTTACCGGCAGAAACTGAAATTATTTGTACTTAGGCACCTTAATTAAAATAGAAACAATTTATCATTCGGCGGAACGGGCCGCTATGGGACCTGCTACGTTTGCTAAAAACAGTAGTAATATTTTTGACCTAGTAAAGAGCTAAAACGCTTTTGACTATCGCCTATCTGTAGCATAGCGGGTTCGTTTTCCGCGGCGGTACAAATAGGTACAATCTATTGAAATAAATAACTAAACATGAATGATAGTCGCCTTGCATATGATTTCACTTTGGTCTTCTTCTTCTTCCTGCCCTTATCCCACTAGGTGGGGTCGGCACAACATGTTCTTTTCTTCCATTTTTCGTTCTTCATTATCATTCGTCACTTTGATTTCACTTTGGTCTATTAGTAGAAAAACAATGCGATTAAATTTTACTAATATAATTTGATTGAATGAAGCAAACTTAGTTTGAAACTTTTTGTCCTCCAATTCCAATTCAAACGAACCGTCTAGCGTCTGATTAAAAGTTATATTAGCGTTTGTTTTTATAACACCTGAGATTAGAAAGGACGGTTGAGCAAACAGTAGGGTTTAATTAATTTATGCTTTCTTTGGTTATCACGTTCAGAGGTCAGAGGGGTTATTCTCTTACAAAATCTAGTAATAGGATTGGGATTTTGTTGAATTTTATGAGTAACAAAATAACGGAACTACTAATATAAAACTTTTTTTCAACACACTTGCTCATAAAGTGGCTCTATGGTCACCGCAATTAGGCACATAATGACACCCATAATCAAACTGTGACTTTTTCATTGCTATAACTCACTAGTGAGTTATAGATTTTTTTTTTAAATTTTATTGGTTGAGTTGCTTTGTTATTAAAAAAGTTTTTATTCAAAAAAAGATCGTGTTCAATAGAACAAATAAATGAATGTTCCTATTGCTTGCTCATTTCATGCAACTTCTTATTTAAATAGATAATTTTAACGTGTACGTGTTTAATAAATAAAACTTTCACTCAAATATAACTTTGGTTTTCTCTGTAATAAAAGAAAACTTTAAATTTTTGTATTTTGTACGTGGCAGAATAGGCGCAAACCCTATGCGCGGAAAATAAAAAAAAAACCTCATCCCTTTTTTAGTCTGTGGCCGATCGCAATGCGCGCGCATAGGAAAACTGATTAATTTTTCCCGCCATAGCGAAACATTTTTCACAACTCGTTTTTACTGTTGAAATTATAGTTATTAATTAATTAAAATGTCTACAAGTACTAGTTACGAAGAAAATGATTTATGTTGTACACCGCCCGACATAAGATGTGAAGCCCTTAACGTTATGGAAAGTTTACTACCTGAAAACTCCAAGGAAAAATATCTATTAGAGTACCAAAATTTCATAAAATGGCAAAACAGCAAGAATACGCAGACTTTTTCAGAAAATGTGTTCATGGCGTACTTTAAAGAATTATCTTCTAAGTACAAACCTAGCTCTTTGTGGTGTTTATACTCAATGTTAAAAAGTACAGTCCGAACAAAGAATGGAGTGGACTTCAAAACATACTCTAATTTGTCAGCTTATCTAAAGAGACTATCCCGAGACTATCACTTGTATTTAAAGTGAAACGGCGACAAACTAATTATGACGATGTAAATAATGCAATCTCTAAGGTTGTAAACTGGTTTAATGTAAACAATTTATTACTAAACGAAAAGAAAACGAAATGTATTCGGTTTAGTCTACCAAACGTCAAACAAACAAATGCTAATGTAAAAATCAAGGAAGATAATATAGATCTCGTGGACACCACAGTATTTTTAGGCATAACTCTAGATAATAAACTTCAATGGGGCCCACACATAGATAAATTGTCGAAGAGACTTAGTTCTGCGGCATACGCAGTCAAAAAGATCCGCTTCCTTACAGATGTGGAAACCGCAAGACTAGTCTACTTCAGCTACTTTCATAGCATTATGTCGTACGGCATTTTGTTGTGGGGGAGTGCTGCAGATATAAACACCATATTTGTGTTGCAGAAGAGGGCTATTCGTGCAATTTATAACATGGGTCCCAGAGAATCACTAAGAAATAAGTTTAAAGAAATAAATATAATGACAGTACCTTGCCAGTACATCTATGAAAACTTATTGTATGTTAAAAAAAATATAAATCTATTCAACAAAAAAAGTGATAATCATAATGTTAACACTAGAAACAAAGACAAACTCGCTGTTCCCACCACTAGGCTCTCAAAAATTAGTAAATCTTTCAAAGGGCAATGTGTACGCTTCTTTAACAAAATCCCAAGTGATGTGTCTCAATTGTCGATTGGCAAGTTCAAAAACGTAATAAAACAAAGACTTATTTCAAAAGCATACTATAAAATATCAGATTATTTAGAAGACAAACAAGCTTGGGACGAACTAGCTCCAACTCATCCAATAAAAATAAAAAAAATAAAAAATTGTAATCATACCTAATCATACAAAACGTAATGACGATTCAAAGTGATCAGTGAGATTTTATTGAATAAAAGCTTTTTGACTTTGACTTTGACTTTGATGGATTTAGAAGCAAGAAATCAAAGGTTTTATCGTCTGACGATATTGAAAAATTTATAAAAGATGCTCCAGATAACCAATATCTGGCTACTAAGGTTAGTTAAATTAATTTTAAATATCTACGCGACTTCAGCCTGTGTTGTGTGTTGAACTTAATTATTGTTTCTTTTTTTTCAGGTTGCTTTAATATTTGGTGTAACTGGTGCCTGTAGTGTACAAGAATTAACAAATATAACAGTAAAAAACATAGAGAACCATTAATTATAATTTTACTAACTGCACATTTACTAATTGTTTCTTTAAATAAACTTTTTACCTACTAAATAAAATGAGTTTTTATTGTTATTTTATTCACAAGTGTGTTGAAAAACGTCGTATGATACACGTGTGTATTGATGATTACCGTCCTCGGCTCTCTTAAGACCCTCGCCTACGGCTCGGGTCTCAATGGCACCTCGGCGGTAATCACCAATGTTACACACTTGTACCATAATGTACTATTGGGATTTTATATATCCGAGTAAAATCCCAATGAATATTTTTATTAGACTCTAGAGAATTACCTACCTATAAGGTGGACAAATATTATTCGTCGTCGGAAATGTGAGAACGTTTTGCTAAATTGTGCTTGATTTAAAAGGTAAGTAATTGGAAAAGGCATGAGCTATTAAAAATTCCAAAATTGACACATCTAAAAAAAGTCATATTATGTGTCCAAAGAGTATGAGTTAAAAGTCAATAGCTAGATAATCATGAACATTTCACGCAACACCCTCTAGTCCCAAACTAAGCAAAGCTTCGCACCATTGTCACTAATAACCATAATCATCAGAACAGTTGAGTTTATGTCTTTTCTTTAGCATTCTAGAGCGCCATAAGCGGCATGCATCCAAAAATTATGAAGAATGCTTATAAATTTTCAAGTTTTCATTTTGATCATAGCTTTTAATTTAATTAATATCGCGCTATGTAATGTAGGAAACTTTACTGGTTTATATAATACTGGCGCACATAGTTTTGAATTTTTAAGTATATTATTATACTGTTTGTTTCCCAAAGAAAATAAATAAAAATTCAATAAAAAATAAAATATTATAATGGGAAAAATATAGCTACTCATCTCAATATTTTAAGTCAGTATTTGCTCGCCAGGATAAATGATCTCTTAAGACCCTTATAAGCTTGATGAATCCGCCAATACATTGATAACCTACTGAATACGAGTGACATAAATCCATTACTCACTTCCCGAATGTATGAGACGTGATATTAGGCTAACAAGTAGGCATTACACACAGTTTTCCCGCGCCTCAGATTAATAAGCACCTTAAGCACGATGTTTTTAGAGTACTCAATACTACGAAAATAAAAAAAAACTGTGTCAATAAAAGTAAATTAACTATGCAACTATTATAACCACAGTTAACCGCATGATACTATGCGATTACTTCTCAGAACGTCATGTTTTTTGAGGACGTGTCCTATGTGGGATTATACGAGCCAAGTTACACTTTCACAAGACTAGTGGCGCGTAGGGTTACACTATGGGGTAATGCAGCAGTACTCCGCCGTCCACTGTCTGTACCAACGTACTAACCCTAACGACACGCAACTTACTAGTGAACAGCAATCTTTAGGGCTACTCTTGACCACCACCGCCGTTCCAAATTGGATCTGGATTTTGACAATCATGTCACTTTGTACCTTCTTTGTGCTGAAAAATAACACGACTTCTGTCAAAATCTTTAGATCCAGATTGGAACTGTGGTCGATAGTAACCCAACTGTTGCAAATGCCGATGACGCGTCCACTGTCTCCAGATTTTTTATTTAGTATGTCAGTGTGTGCTTTTGTTCCGATCTCCATGGCAGACGTCGTGCTGTCGATGCGTACTAATTAGGTACTAATAGGTTTGTATTGGCTGCGATAGCGCAAGAGATTAATGCCCACGTTCAGAAAATTGGTTTTCCCGAAACCACGTTAATGGATCCTCAGCGGAAAATCTGAAAAGTTTTCCTTTAATAACAGAGCACGTGGTTGCGTATTGAAACTTTTGCTGCCGTTTGTCCAGCATGTGGGTTCAGAGCGGTATTGTCATTATGACCCAAAACATACCCACCCTCGGGTCATAGAAGTCCTTCATAGAATATCTCACTGAAAATACTTCTGCTTAGTTTTGGGACAGTTCTATACAGTGATCTAAGCTTTACTGTTGCTTTTATGTTGTTAGATTTGATGACTCCGCAATGTCGGTATATCGATGTCTATTTTTAACGGATTTTTATGTCACTTTTATGAGCGAAATGACGATGAATACGCGAGTATACGGCCACCTAGTACATGCCGAGTGATCTTAGTCATTTAGACCTCACTACAAACACAAACTAAAAAATTGCAGCCCACGATCAATGAGTTGTGAAAAATTTTTACTCACGATATCAAAAAACTGTTCACTTTTTGAGTCTGTAATGAAACTGTCAGGTAGGAATACCTAGTTGTCAATCAAAACTTTGTCCTCTTTTGTTTGTTAAACATCCATCAAGGGGGTCATAGATCCTTTACAAAGATGTTACTTAAAATAATGTTCAAGCAGTCGGTGGGCATCTATCAATGTCACGGAACAGATAACTTAACGGGTGATGTATTGTAGGTAGCCCGGTGAGACAGAATTCTGCTTAAAATGTAGAGTATTGTTGGTACATTGATAAGCGACGTTTGAAGATGAATTAGATTTTTTGTTACCTTCAGTTTTTTTTTACCTTTCAGATAAACTTTTTATTTATGTTGCAAAGGCAAACAGCAAAGGGGTCGTCTGCCACCGAGTTATGTTTTGTTCTCAGAGTAAATGAGAAACTAGATTGGATTGAATTGACGTGCCAAAAAAAAATTATTTGTTGGCCACTTTTGACGCGTGCAAATAATTACCTTTACAAAAGGCATCAAAAATTATTTCACTCTGCACGGTGCTAAAATCTCCTCGTAAAATATTGACTTAACGATGAAAACAGGCACTTTCAGGGAAATAAACGATTTAACCTGTAAATACGGAGTCTCGAACAATACAAAGACAAATTGGGATACAAGTGTGTCAGCACTCTCTTTGTTCAATGTAATTTTTCCGGAGAACGCTTCAAACAATGGAGAGCGAAGTATCTGCTGTAATATACTTATCTCGTTTGTATTGTTTGTTTAATGGAAAAAATAACTAGATATTAACAGTTTTTTTATTTAAAAAAATAAAATCTGTTGTACTGTGTAATCTTATGTTAGCATCTTAGCATAACTCAGCCAAAATATCAACCTTTTGTAAGGAAAAAGTAATCAACCTTTCAACTTATTCTGCTAATGAATCTCATAATCCGTTAGCTCTTGAGTATTTAATGGATCCCGTTAATTGCAATGCTACTCAGTTTAACCAGTTTTACGACTTTTAGCTCTGTCGTTGTCAAAATTAAGCAGCTAAAAGGATGAAAATTGCGACAATTTTCCATCAAACACTTCTTTGGTTAATGAAGAAGTGCGATGCCTTACAAGGTACGTCCTCAGTGGAAGTACGCTTTGAGATATTTGCGTAAGTTATTATTCACTTGGTATTTGGTTAATTTCTAGAGGCCATGGTGTCTAAAAAAGTGTAAATGTTGGATAGGTACGTTGGTAGTATTGATAATAATCATGACCTCATAGTAATCTAAAGATTTTTTCTACAAGCGCATGCTAGTAAAGCTAATAATTAAATTTCTAATTGTTGCGTCTCAACTCATAAGGAATATGAGTTGAGTCAGCATTCAATCATGTTTAAACAACCGACGTATGATCTTTCATTTGACAAAAACAGTTGATTTAACAAAAAGTTGTAGATCAGAGCAGTGTAGGGCGTATAGGCCCCAAAAATCGGGTGAAATAATATTATATCAACATTTTGGTCTTTCATTGAATGTGCTTTATTTACGAATATTATTTAAATATTTTGATAATTATAATTAACCCAATTATGACCAATACGTACGGAATACGAATAATATTTTAATATTCCAATTATTACTTTTATCCACTTTATAAAATTGATTTCCAAGTGTCAGGTTAAGTCAATTTGTCATTCATTTTATTTGTATGCGTGTGTAACGTGAGTTGCATGCATATGAAAAAACTCCAGCGTATTGAATAGCACTTACCTATCCAGTAGGTACTTGTCTAAATATATTACTGTGATAAAATAAGGGGTATATTCATATTGGTCTTATAAAGCTGAACTAACTAAAATTATTGCTAAATCTGTTGTCATCTGCTTGACAATGAAAGAGCGTTTTTTAAAGCCGCGTTAAAATGACAGTTGAATATGAATAAAAGGGTTAATGCACACGTATCACTGTGTCATGTCTGTGGATTAACCTTTGGAATGCTATTGACGGTCAAAAATACATTACGCCCAACTTGACCGGAAATCTTGCTCACTTCGCTCGATCATTTACCAAGGAGACATCGTTAATCTAACTTATTCTCTCTGAGTGAAAAGTTTGCGTCTGAGCTTTGACAAGTTTGCTGATGCATAAACGTTGAAAACTGAATGCTTTAGAAATACATTTGTTTAGTTCTCATTGCTTTCATTTATTTACATATTGAATCTCGCTTACAATTGACTCGTCCTCATCAAGTTTGAGGAGAATTTAGTGATCGTTGTTGTTTTACTAACTGCTGGTTTCCTATGGGGTCCTTTTATTTATGGATATTCCGGCAGAAGTATAAATTGGTATAATTTCGCCCACGATGTTTTAGCAAGTAGGCTCAAAGGTTAACTTTTCTGTCGTTATCCCCGGTTTACTTAAAAGTACCTATGATATAACAAGTAAAATCAAAATTGCGCTTCTACTGACGGTAAGGAATGAATGAAAATACTTTATTGTACGTAGGCCTTTACATCTATTGAATATGATTTATACAGCGTCAGGAGGCGACCTACAATTAACGGGACACTGTAGTGCCTGGGACAATGTTTAGATGGAGTAGGTTCCCAGACTTCCCAGCACATAATACCATCCTCTCAGCCTAGTCAGCGTAAGTAAGTATAGCTTATTTTTATTTTATTAATTTTATTAAAATAGGACACCCAACACGGGTTTACACATAATAAACAAACAGTTAGTCTAATGGTAACATAGTATAGTGTTCCCATAATTATAGGGCGTCACAGCGTGCGAGGAGAAATAAACAACAACTTACCACTAATAAACAAAGAAATTACCAAAATAAAAGAGAAAATCCATAAGTAAACCAAAAGACACAATTAAATTAGCAAACAAAAAAAAAAAACAATAAACAAACATAAATCAATAATCAAACATAGGTAAGTCAAACAAGAAGATACAGTTAAGTAGGTAGTAAAAAAAAGAAGTTATCTTAAGAAGTTAAGTTACTTATCAACTAATATGATGCGAGACAGATTATGAAGAGAGTTCTCGATAAAACTGTCTCCACTCAAGAAAAGCAAGTTGTCCGTGTTTAGGTTGATATTAATACATCACCCTGGTTAGACATCAATTTATCAAGTGGACAAGGGACGATACGGCCCTGTGAAATTACTCGTGACCTCAAAAGGTCAGCCGTTTTTCTTATGGGATCTTATCAAGTGCTTTGGGAAATTGTAATGAGACAGGTTTATGATAGTGTCAACTACCAAAGAGGTGAGACGATTTTGTATTTATATAAAATCTAAACATTACAGAAACGATTTGCTGCGAGAAAGGAAACATGTTTTATATTGGTCTAGATAGTTTTTTTGATAATTAAATAGACAAACAATCTTAATTGTTCTGATCATTGCTGTGTTCCAATTAAAAGTTTCAAAGGAAAATGTTTTTACTAGCACAATTACAGAAACTTTATTCGCAAAACCTAACGAAAAACACTAATATATTTTTGGAAAGTTTTTCCAGATACGGATTTAAAACTAATTAGAACTGGGCAGATTTTTCCTCGAGTTTCCTTTATTTTCAAAATAAGTAGTAGAGAAAGGCACAGAGTGATATTTGTGAAGAATGTACGTATACTTTTTTTATTTTTTTAAGATACTACTTACTCAATGTTGAGTTTGGAGACTTATATCCAACGGTGGATTTCTGGACTTCTACACATGCTGATGATGATGATTATGAATGTTGAGTTTAGGATAGTCCTTAAAAGAACATAATTGTACTTAAAGGTCTCAATGTACCTGTTGTGCGTGTATATTGCCCTGCTCTTTTTTTATATTGAATAGACCATCTCTTGACTTCAATCTCACCTGGTGGTAAGCGACGATGAAGCCATTGATGGAACAAGACGGTCTAAAAGACACTTATTCAATCTTGCGTTTGCTCTTATGGGTTCACCACCAAAATGGAATCCAGCACCACCAGTTCTCATATCCGAGGTTTTTTTTTCATTTTTTCTAGGTTTGGTCCTTAAGGAGCTTAAGCCTCCCGCATTCAAGCCACTTGCCACAACCAGCGACAGCCACTTTTCATCACTTTTTATACATTTTGTAGGGGTTCGCGACTCCAGTTAAATTAGTGTATGAAAAAGTGCCTAGTGTGCCGTGGTTCGCCAAACTACTCGACAATTTTTGTTCTCTAGTAGGTAATTTAGTTCCACAGCTGCCTGGTTTTCGCTCTCTGAGAGAAAACAACAAAATTCATGAGCAAGTTAGGAGTTTAATTAGCAGGATGGAAAGTTTTACTTTCCCCGAAAGTAAAGCGTTCGAAGGTGCGAAGTAAATGCTTACTGAGAATTGTTTAATTGTGCGCTCGCGGGTAATCATTTATTGAACAAAGGGCTGTTTCTCACTGCTACCGACACTATACCTACACGACATATAAGAGCAACTCTGGTTCACGCTCTTTCACTTCGAGTCGGCTCCGAAATACCGGTATTTTTTTTGAGCCACTATCGGTATCCGCCAGTGTGCAAAAGTTGAACTTTGTATTGTGCGTTGTAATTTTACAAGTGGGTATTAGAATCGTTTAGATTATTATTTCATTTAATTATTTCATACAATTATAAAGTTAACATGTTTCTGTGAAAATGGTTTGTTATGTTATTGTACTGTATTGTATTGTTCCATTTTATTTTGTCTGCTGAGAAAAAAAATACCTACTTTTCCTACAGATACCATTGTTTTTGGAGTTTTTGTCTCTGAGTTTTTATGCAAAAAAATTTACTTCTAAAGTGAAATGAATTTCAGAAGTATAAAACGGTTTCAACTATGACCTATGTAATATGCGCGTTGTCCAGCAAACGTATTGATTTACCTGAGACATTTAAGGCTGTCGCTACACTTACCACCATGTGCTGGAAGCCAAACGCTTAGCTATACTTTATAAAACAAAATCTTGAGAAAAAAAAGATCTTCACGAGGATAGTTTATTTAGTAGTGAGAATATTCTCATTTTCATTTTAATAATTTATAGTAAGGTACTCCACCACTCCGTTCAACTGCAATGAACCAGGGCTCGACCGCAATATTTAATTATGGTTCCAAAGAGGCGGTGGGAGCCGTCTAAATACAAGCGGGCTTACAATTCTATGAGCTTAGCTATATTTGGGTGTTTATTCGATTAAAAGACGACGCCATTCATACGACAATTGACCAGCGTTTTGAAATTTTAAAAATAATTAGTTACAACTTGTCTCGTCAAAACTTTCTTCACCTAAAGCTGGATACTGACCAACGTTACGAGGTGTAATGTAACATGTTACACAGCGAGTACGTAGTGTTACGGGCAGTTTGCCCGTATTACTACGTACTGACTGCATGAATGCTCGCTGTGTAACATGTTACATTAAACCTCGTAACGTTGGTCAGTACCCAGCTTTAGACATTCTATAATCGAAAATAGACTATTCCTGTCACATGTTGTAGCGAGTGGCCACCACCGGCCACACGTGTTAGGCGAGTCTCTATACTAGTGGCCTGCGACAACTAATTTGTTTCTTTTTTCATGCATTTTGTAAAGACTGGCCGTGTGACCAGTGGCGGCCACTCACTACACCGTATCAAACTATACAAAGTGGCTGTCACAGGTTACCGGTGACTGTGATTGGTGGCCCGTTCTAATTCTGTAAAAATTACAAAGCGTCTTAAAAATATCGAGCCGCGAAGCTCTTTCTTTTTTGTAAAACTAAACAGAGTAACTCGGACTTCAATATCGTGGAGAAGGTTTCGACTGGCCTTAGTAAAGTTGGGTTATCTTCTCATCAAATCACACAAACCAGGGTAAACCATACAATTTGGGACGTCTATTCAAATTTGGACCGATTGATGTGGAACGTTAAGGTCATCGCACATTACAATGGTTTTTTTCTAATCATAGTAACTATTTTCCAGTTGCCAGCCTCAACAGTTGTTGAAAATGGAATATTGGCGTGATCTTGCTTAATTAGGATTTTTATAAATCTTTCTAAAAACTAATTATCTATATTATTTTATTGTTATTTATTTTATTTTAAGAATACCTATGTAGGCTACATATGGCCCTATAAAAATGGTCGGGCTCAGTAAAAACTAAGTACGCTATAATAATACCCTGCCCGGGCTCTTAAGAGGTATAAAACAAAGATACCGTAGTATCTACAAACACCACTTGGCCAAATACCTTCCTGTTTCAGTTTTACCAGCGTATTATTTACATTAATATGAATTGGTTCAAGTGTGCGATAACCTTTACCTCGATCTGAAATGGGTTACGCCACGGCAGTGTGCGGGCACCGCGGAAATGGCATGCCACGGAGGCAACGCAGTTGACGTTTTGCACCAAATACGAAGCTTCAAATGGTAATAACATTGAATTGAGCAAACATTTTGATGAATTGGCCTTCGCATTTTTATTTTAATAGTTTTTCTTGTGTTATTGTGAGTATACTGAGTATTGTTGTTTAATTTTGGTGGAATTTTAACCAATAATACTTAGGTCGTAACATAAAGTGTGAGCCATTGGAATAAATGTGTGTAAAGTGGTTTCTCTGAATGTGAAAATTCGTGTTAGGTTTTGAAGATAAAATCCACCATTTTCTTTTCATCATTGTGATAACTCCACTAATTAATATCAAGATGTGATGTTCATTTAATCATATTTCACTTATTATTTATTTTACTCTCATACAGTGTTTTATTTAACATCATCCAAGCCATGGTTTCATAATTATAAATTTGCTCGTCATTTGGTAAGGTGAAACTAATTAAAAACTATTCGTCCATTTTTTGTGTTCCCGTTCCTAATAATACGTAGACAAGGCTTGCAGGTTGTAATGACAGCCGAGAGAAGGGCCAAACAGGAAACAACTTTTAATTTGATTAGTTCTTTTAGTTTTGTGAAGCTTTGTTCTCTGTAAAGCGGTAGACGATATGACGGTAATAAAATAAGCTCATCTTGTCTTTGGGTCACTCATGTTATCTTAGTTTAGATTATATGAATTTCATAATAATATGTTTTTTTTATGATATAAGTAATGGAACCAGCTGATAGCTCACCTGATGTTAAGTAGTAACTTCTGCCTATAACAATGCATTACCTCACAGAGCAAGTCCAAAGAGGACGTGCCCTGTAAGCCTGTAAGGCAATGCACTGCGTCCATCACTCTGAGACGTAAAGATCTAGAAGTCTCATGTGCCTGTGTAGTGTAGGTACGTGACATATTTGAGATGAAAAATTTAATGTCGCTTGGTTGTAAATACTGTCGTGTGATCACCATTACAATCGTGTGATCAGTTATATGACGGCCGTAATGTGACCTTTGTCGCTTTCTATGAAATTAAGGTTTAACAAGCGATGGCGGAGAAGTTTTTTCCGGCTACCACTAGTTTTACCTTAATTAGCTAGGTAGTTCTTTATGAACTGTGTTTACGATGTTACGACTGAAAATGGACGGAAAATTAATTTTGAGAGGATTTATTTATTTTTAACTCGTATACTTATTTTTTTATGAGAGTTAGTTATGGAACAAGATGGCCCACCTGATGTTAAGTGTTAATCTTTGCCTATAACAATGGGTAGTCTCACAAACATGTCTATTAAGGACTCTGAGCCGTACGCCCATTGTTTGACAGTCCGGGCGTTGTGCCTGTATTTCTGTATTTGCACCGGCAATTTTGTTGTGTTCCGGTTCAACGGACATTTCAAACCAGAACACGACATACCGGAACCGGATACGAGCATCACTACTTAGCGGCAGAAATAGGTAAACTCGCGTATTACGAAACTAACAAAGAAATATAAATGTATACCTAAAACTGGTGCATTGTCAGCGGAAGATCTAATTACTCAGAAATTCATCCATTAATTTACAGAATTTTAGTACAACCTAAAATTAGATGAGATCGCATTATAAAATAATTATACTATCCAAAATCGAACAAAAGTCTCTAAATTACATTCCTACCATGAACCGAAATTAAAATAATTTACATTAAAATTTTGTGCTTAGAATTTATATAGGTATAAAGTTTAATTTATGATAAAGCTATACAAAATTAAGTCCCTGTTTTTCGAATCTTTCAATTATTATTGTAATTAGTTTGTACACGCCAACTAACATCATAATGTAAATGTAATGTAATAATGTATAATGTAAGCTGTGAGCTGGATCTATTTAATCATAAGTAATAAAATATCCTCAAAACTTAAAAAAAACATCGAATTCACAATTGAATACATTAAAATTTGTCATTCAAATATTTCGATGAAAACTTTTGTAAATAGATACCCTAGCTAGATGATTAATTTGACGTGAAAATATTATTATATTTGTATACGAATGCGATGTACTGAGTTCTTTCCAAATAAATAAATCGAAGTACAACCGAGAACAACAAATGAACACATCATTAGTCAGCTAAGAGAAACCCTCAAGGTAGAGTTCTTCAAACTCGTAGAGCAAACAATTCACGACAAAAAACGTAAATACCACCTTTTTCACGGCATGAATACAAGCGCAATCGACAAACCTACTTGTAATTTCTAGCTGTGAAGTTGGAGGCAAAAGTTTTGATTCACTAATAGCAGAATAAATGCCGGCAAAGAACTACTCACAAACCAGAGCCTGGTTATTCATCGTTCATTTTACAGCAATCTCAAATTGTTCATTCTTACTGCTTTGTTACGAGGCACTGCTTTTGTACATCTGGAAAGTGTTTGTTATTTGTTCAGCGCCCTCAGCCCTGGTTTCAACGTTTAAAAAAAAATCACGTCCTACCATCTAAGTATTTATTAATGTTACGCTAAAGATGTAATTCTCCAGAACGAAAATAAGAAATAGAAATATAAAAATCTTTATTTTGTTATTTAATGTACCTTAGGTAATTCTTAAAATATATTTTTTTTATGCTAAAAATAACAAAAAAAGAATGAAAATGGGGAAAAAACTACAGGATAGTTTATAACGAAACAACAAATAGTATGTCCCAATAAAAATAATATAAAAACTATTTGGGCATAAAGGTGTTCCACCAGGGGGTCAATCGCGCTAAGTTATAACGGCTCACCGGTCACTGTTACTGCCACATTATGGCCGATAAGGTCGATTTTCACAGTGAAAATCGGCTGTAGCGTAGGAGTAACAGTGACCGGTGAGCCGTTATAACTTAGCGCGATTGACCCCCAGTGCTGAGAAAAAAGTTCAGTTTTTTTTAATGTAACGTTTACACTCGGACCAATTGGAACTTTGACTGAGCATTGAAATGGTGTTAGGGGTACTGGTTCGCGTTAAAATAAAAAAGTTGCAAATATTTACTCTTCCAAGCAGGGTCATTTGTAATGAACTTGTTGTATTTTAAACGTTTTTCACAGAAATTGGTTATTTTAAATGAAATGAAGAATGTATGTAAAGGCAAAAGGTAATTTTAAAACACACTTTGGCAGACAACTAAACCTTACTTTTAGACCTAACCAAGGCAGACAACCAAACCTTACTTTTAGACCTAACCAAGGCAGACAACCAAACCTTACTTTTAGACCTAACCAAGGCAGACAACCAAACCTTTTTTTAGACCTAACCAAGGCAGACAACTAAACCTTACTTTTAGACCTAACCAAGGCAGACTACAAAACCTTACTTTTAGACCTAACCAAGGCAGACAACCAAACCTTACTTTTAGATCTAACAATACTGGCTTTAGATTTATCATTTATGGCCATTCGTATATTTAATGGAAATCTGGTTTTGCTCAAATGTATATGTACCAAAAACAACAAAGCTTATTTTGTCAAGATATCTACAGCCTTGACTTGTCTAACCTTTACCGAAAGTTAAAATATTGGTTTCAGCTATCAGCCGTCTTGGCCACAGTCAATATGTATGTATACTATGACGATTCAACATTTTTTTTTTAAATTTTGTAACCTCAAAATTTATGCTAATGAACTATGACTTTACATACCAGTGGCATAGCTTTCAAATAACTTTCTTGCACAAGAATTAAGAATACAGCATGTATCTACAATGGCGACAAAAAATTGACACACGGGTAGAGCTACTTATTAGTATACATAAATAAAATAATTAAAGTACAGTCAGCTGCATTAGAATGTGTACAATTCGTAATTTTCAATGTAGGGCCGCAGCATTGTTATAGACTTTGACGTTCCCAATACTAAATAAATAAGTGAAATTATCAACTGTGTTCATAATTTTTTAGTTTTTATTCAGTTTTTATTCAGACACTAGTTTGAAAGATACGAATCGTACACATTTTAGTGCTATTAATTATTTTTTTATGAATATCAATAAGTAGCTCTACCCATGTGTCAATTTTTTGTCGCCATTGTAGATACATGCTGTATAGCAAAAATGTGGTAACACTTTTACCTTTTCGACGATAACCATAATTTTTGGTGGGAGAGCGTTCTTGAGCTTCCTGAAACTTTATGAGGTTGTTTTGTAACAAAAGCCACGTTGATATAAATGTAGCTTAGTGAGATAGGCTATGTAGTGTAATTACCATTCACTGTGCGGTTTGGAAACTGGAGTGTAAGTGGGCAGGCCGTTTTATGTTACTATTTGATTGCCAGGAGGAGATAGTCACCGACAATACTGAAGGAAAGAGGTTGCAAGGACGGAACCCTGATACGTTGGAGTGATCAGGATCTCTCAGCAATATAGTGAATAAACGATGTTGTTGCAGGAAAATCGTGAAGAAAATGGTTCTTCGACAAGATATTTGACACAAGGAAGGGTTTACTTCTTCTTCTTTTATTTATGGCCTTAAGGGTTTATTTCATTAAGCTTAGGTTTTTATAAAGTAGGTAGGTATATTATTTCCAGATATTTCTCTTACCAGTAAAAACTCAGACTAACAAATTGAATAGGAGATTATTTTAACGAAATCTTTGATTCGATGTCGTCCGTGGATTTGCATGGTCAAGTATTTTTTTTTAATGTAGACCACGTGACGCTTTGTTGCTAAAGCTCTTGTTGATTGAATGAAGTATTATACAAATAAGATTAATAAAGATTTATCTTACCTTGGTACCGGCACAAACCAAGCCAATTTTGGGTATGATATAGCGCGCTGAAAGACAGTTTTGTATGTAAATGTACATGGTAATTGGAGGTTTGTGTGTGTGAGTTTATTAAACTAATATTAGTACATAATATCCTTATTGAACATTTCATCAAAGCTACATCAAAGCAAATGTCAATAAATATAACTAAATTGATATCAAGACAATATTAGCATACGGATTTCCGGAGGGCTACTAAATCAACAGTAAATGTTGCAGTCAAAATGTAAAACCAGCAAAATAATAATTGTAGGTAGGTTTAATAGTACCTAGCACAGAGCTACCGGTTTCCTAGTTTAATTTGAAATAGCCCTAGAAGGCATATAGATAGATATCTTTAGGGATGTAATATCGAAAAACGCTTTAACATTGAGACATGTTATGGAAACTTTTTTTTACTTTGTTTTATCTTAATGCTAATAAGTAAAATTGATACTTTGCGATTTTACAAGTTTGCAGAAACAAGAAGAACTAGACATACTTAGTTTAAAAATGCTGTTTACGTACAGAACAAGCATTAATATTACAAGTCGGTTCCCATTGTCGAAGTTGATTTTATATCTGCTACAAAATGTCGTTAGTCATTTAAAAACCATTTTTTGCATGACAATGTGAGTAATACAATATTTGTCTATTATTTTGTCCAATAGCGTGTGTGAAGGCAGATTAAGAAATCACCAACAAATCAAATAGCAGTTAATCCAAAACGGCATTCAAATTCCACAAACATGAAACATTACATTGTATCAGTTGCACGGTGATTAGTGAGTTGATTTATTTGATGAGCGCGCCTCAATTAAGTACTAATTAGACTTAATTACAGAGATATTAGGCCAAACTGCGAGGAATAATGATAATTATATGATACAAAGGAAGTTAGCACTATCTTTACGTAGAAATCGCTCCACAACAGAGCCCCGAGTCTGTGCATTTGTTTTGACTTTCAACTCGAGTGTAGCACACGCAAACGCAAAGGCGCTTATGCGGTTTTCATACAAAATTTCTGGCTTGGCGAATGCGTTTGCGTAGACGATCAGCATGATTAGTGTGTTCGTTTTACTACTACAAAGTTGAAGTAAACTATATTTTTGTACATAGAAATTAACCAGCGCCCCTAGCGGTTAGTTTACAAAACTGATGATTCTCCATACAAAACTATAGTGACTCTGCAGTAAACGTCAAACGTACACACCATGCTGTTTGCTCAATCGACGAATGAGGTACGCAATTCTGAGAAAGGAGTCTACAACGTAATAGCTAATATTACTTATTCTGTGACGCACGTAAGACCATGATATACAGGTACTTAACTGAAATACAACCACGAAACGTGATGAGTAATTTATACAAGGATTTCCAGGGCTTATCTCGTCTTCAAGAAAGCCTACATTTATTCTGTTTGTTGGCGCTCGTATGTAAGCACGAAATTCCTAAATCCGTTGAATTTCTGTTATTTTTCTTTCAAGACGTGAGCTTACATATTTACCTGGATAAATGTACTGAAAACTACGTACATACCTTTTCATAGATACTTACGCTATCCAATATTTCTAGTGAAAAAAATGTATGTGCAAGAGCATAAGATACGTTTTACATCGATTTGCAAGATAAAATCTATGTAAAACCATTTGAATGTTCTAAACGTGGGTACAAAATTGCTCATCATTCTTATAAACACTCTCGCAAAACCTTCGACCTTTTCGAGCCAGCTAAATACTTATCGCATGGAAATCGGAGGTAATTCGTGGCCAACTTTGCGAAGTTTAACCGTACATTACGTGCGTAGGTACGAAAATGTTCCGGTTTCGGACGAACGCTTCCTCGCGCAACATTAAGTTACGTGGTTACGCGCCATTAGTGAAGATTTTGCAGTTTCACCCTGTCGCAATCCCGCGGGCTGTTTCAAGGGTTTTAGATTGGGTTTCTGAAATTGAGATCCGATGGCAAACCATGGTCCTGAATGTCAGAATAAGAAGTTGTGAAGTTGGGAGAGACGTGGTAGCGACTATTGCAAAGCATAGACTGTATTGTGTTCGAAAATTGTCTCTCTAGGCAAGTTGGTTATCTACATATATACAGAATACACAAAAACATAGGAATAGTCACGTGACTCATCGTTCATCATTTATTTACATATTGATTAGTTTTCTATTCAAGCGATGTAGAATGACACCTTGACTAGGATCTAGAAACGCGTCGGACGACATTGATCAAGGTCGTGTAGAATGGCAAGGGCAAAAAGAGCCTTACAACCAGTAATGGATTCAGTCGAGAGATAATGATGATTTAAAGTGAAATTTCAAAGAGTCCTCTTGAATAGAGGTACGCCAGACGTGTGCGTCTTAACAGCCTCCACTGATTAAAGATTACGTAGGTGGCGTCGTGAGACGACATTAAATTTAATTTGTTCCGTCAAGATTATACAGCATATAAGCACCATAGGCATGCCCTCATTTACCCTGATTGCCTAAGTCGCTGTAATATTATAAGGACAAAGACGAACCCTCTCTTACATTACCTAAGAATTTACTTGATTGAACAAAGAGAACAATGTATTGAAAGCAAAAATATCGATAAAAAGAGTGACTCAGTAAATTGTGACAATGATTGATTCAATAAAATATAGTGTCAATAGTATTTTTTGTTGCGCTAGAGGCCACCGGTCACCCATAGAATATTATGTACCGTGTATAGACAGCGTTTGAAAGCTCAGTTTACATTGAAACCCAATACGAAGAGACAAAAGCAGTTAATGTCCAACTGTGTCACTCCAGTCGATTCTGTTATAACCCACATCACACCCACGTATAAAATATTTGTTGACGTAAGCACTATCAATATTTTTCATTCTCTTTGTGCTAAAATAGAGATAAAAAAATTGGAAACCCCGCATTGGCCTTTGTCTGACAAATAATAATGTCAAATAGAGAAGGGAAACCTACCTAAATATTTACACTTCGCTCTGAATGTTTCAGAGGATATATATTTATCAATTCGAATAAGGGACGTTCAAGACACGATACAATGTTTACAGCATTGTTACTGAAATTATGTGTTTCAGTAGAATATCACAGACACTTACGAAAATCAAAAGTTAAGTACAAATACCGACACATAGAACGTACACACTAGAAAGATATGATGCTTTGCTGTTTCAGTGTGATCAGTGATATAAATAAGTAAAAAGAGCATGTTTTTAAAACGCTTGTTAATTGCATCTTCTTAAATATTGCACACAGAAAATATAGACCAACTAGTTAAAATTAAATGAACCCTAATAAATTTGCTTTATTACAACTTTGCAAGATAATTTGGATTCTTCTGCAAACTTTTTTATTCGAATTTAATTGACATTCGATTCACTTTCTGCATATTTACAGTAAATTGTGAAACGGTCTGTTATTTTACGTTTACCGAGTTGTCGACAACCGGACATTATATTGTTTGCATAATTTGCGGTTTCCTTCCTCGGACTGTTAGCATCTAATTAGACGACGGATGTTTCATCGCAAGAAGCTAGCAACTGTTTACTTAACTTTTAAACAAACACAGTCAAAATGCAGTGATATTTCTACGGCAGGCAAAAGTATTGGTTAACCCTCCAATCAATAAAGAGATCAGTACACATTTCTAACAAACAGTACATTGAAACAAAATAAAATCCAAAAATGCAGTATTTTTCTCGAGTCATGTTCATGACCCGAGCTAATTTTAGGTCACTTTATTATTATTTCTGAACAAAATGTTGCTTTAAATCTTCCAGAAACTTAGATAAAATGAAAGCGGTCCAGGTAAACCTTTGTTGGCAAAAATAGCAGTCTTTTAAAACCAAATATTTTTCAAGTATTTTCACTGAAAGCTTTTATTACAAAATTATAATATTTTCTTACAAAAGACGATCTTAAAGAAGGAACCTTGAACCTTAGAAATTTTACGGTTGAGTGGCTTTTTCATTTTCTTGCTTAGCGGGCAAATGGAATGTGCACAACATTACGAAATAGACGTTGAAAGTGAAATAAGTAAAAATTGCCATTTGTAAAAAATTATGCCTTGGCTACACGATGCAGGAAAGGTTTTTAAAGAAATCAGTTTCTATCAGAAAAGCGCAGAAGTAAAACCATAGTTTTTCACGGTCGAATATGTGCTATTCACCTAAGAATTTTTTTAATGCGAGGTGCACATTTTATAAAAAAATTAAAATACGTATTGGAATTCAATAAAATCCGAAACTGCCGAAAAGCAGCCGATACTTGATATAACATATATTATGTATTATTTTGACACTAAAAATTCTACTTTCTATTTTTCAATTTACAAATAAACCACTTACATCCACCAACAGATATCATGTTTGTTAATGAAAAAATATGCTGTGTTAAAAAAATAAAATGCATATCGTGATACCGATTTTTTTATAACAATACTGCCGCATCCGTGCCGTTCTGCGTAGCAAAGGCATTATTTAAACTTTCGTCCACGGTAAATCACGTCACTTACACCGTTTTAAGCCTGATTGCAGTAATGGTTCTCTTTTAACAAGAATTTGAAATGCCTTTGATTTTCCCCGTCTCGTTATGATCGTGCTTTGTTGACTTCAAAAGAAGTCAGTTTCTTTTAAATCTTAAAAAAATGTTTTCATTTTGTTATACTAGAACAAAGGGTTCACGAAAACGAGAATTTAATGATCAACATTGAGTTGCTAACAGTGGTTGACCTCAAAGACATTTATTTTTTGATAAATAAGTAATTGGTTTGTTTGAGGCCACATTTCACCAGCGGCGTGGCATTGCACTGCATGTCAAAATAGTAACGCGCACTGAAGCACCGCTCTAGTGCAGCATACACCATACAAAATGACTAAACAAATATTTCGACGCTTTGTGCCGCGACGCGTAGTGCCGCTCAAGTGTGGTTTTACCTTTAGCAATCAGTTTACCGAACCTCCTTTGATTGAAGAAAAATATACAAAACCTATACAATATTGTGTGATTTCGTATGATATCATGGCCCAAATATCCTATTACTATTTCACGATACTGATGAACTTCCCAACTCGCACTTCTTATAAAGTTACATTTCACACAATATTTTACATTTCAAGTTAATAGAAGCTCAGAGAGGTTTCTGGCCGTCAAAGAGAAAATCCCCGCTAAGTCCCTAACCGTCTGTTGAGGCATTATTATGCAATTCCAGATATTATTTGCTCCCTCAGGACTTCCTGAGGTGTGGGGCGACAGATAAAAACATAATTATGTAAATCGTTCTCAACTTTTTTATACGTTGAGCTAAACGAAATAAGTGTATATAAATCAGTTTGCCGAAGAACTTGTTGATACTGAAAATAAATAATTTCGTTGGTTACCTAACTTTGCACTATATTTTTTTGTACTCTAAGTATAGGTAGGTACGCGCACAATGCATATTATTTGCGTAGGTAGGTACGCGCACAATGCATATTATTTGCGTCTCAGAGTGATGGACGCAGTGCATTGCTTTACAGAGCACGTCTTTGAGGTAATACACTGTCATAGTCAAGGGTAACCTTCAATCAGGTAGGCCATCGGCTTGCTCCAATACTTTTGTCATGAAATATTCAAAAACTAATAAATTAAAACTAAAAACTGCTTTCGAATTGTTATCCGTAAAAATTATAATTTCCGCAATTTTTTTTTCAATAGGCATAAAGTACTATTGTAACTGTAAGTACATACTTACACATAATATACACTATTTTGTAGGTACCCTACGAGTCAACACTAAGGGTATAGTAATGATCTGTGACTAAGGTAAGAAGTATTTCTGAAAACCTGGTACTTTAAAAAGTATAGTATGAGCTAAAAGCTCTATTTATCATCTGCCACTAATAGGTACTCGTAACATTATACCAAGTTTAATGTCTATAAGCTTTTAAAACACTAGCTAGTAAAACTAAAGTCTAGTGTGCTGAGAGAACGTAGAACCATTTTACCACGGCTTAGTAAAATGGTATTTTAAATCAGTAAAGGGTTTGAGACTAATTAATGCTCCCAATTATTTTCAAGTTTTCAATTATTTCTCTAAATAAATTGAATATTGAAACAGTTTTGTTTTGAGAGCTCGATTGTTTTTGATAATTTAAATAAATGATTTATTATTGATACTACTTCACATAAAATACAGATTAATAATGTACCGACTTTTTGTGAAAAATTTAGCGCTTAGGTACTCGTACATCAATTTTATAGTGAAGGATAATAAATCAATCAAAGTTTTATTTACAAAATTTGTTCAATATTGAAACAACGGATATATTGATTTAGTACTAGAAGTTAGATGTGCTAAAACAAACTAGAAGTTATTCCCCTACTCATCATACAACTTTTACAAAAGCGATATTTGTTTACTTACATATCTACCAGTATGACCAGTACCTAACTATTATTGTAAAAATGTTTGCATGCTATCATAAGAAAATAGCGAAATAATGGATCTAGTTAAAATTTGTTTACCACCTGTTGTGTACCTATTTCAAGCAAATGAAGAAACTCTAACTCTCTCTCTCTCTCTATGGATATATTCCCGGAGTCCTCACAAATAAAAACCACTAGTGGGAAATTAAGTTTTTTTACCTGAAATTCACACTGGTTACGTCGTAGAATTCTACGCTATCAACAGTCGGGATTTCTGAATATTTTTTTCCAAAAATTCCCACCGAAATATGGTGGGGGATTCAAAACACATTCGCCACACTGCAACCGACACGAGACCGACACGATATCTGCTGAAATCTAATCTCATACATTTACATTAAGTATTAGACTCTTGCCCACCACGTCGACGCCGACACAGATATTTTTATTCAAGCCACTGATATGTCGTATCGAAATCGGTTTTGGCCAGTGTGCAAACGCCCGAAGTCTACCTGTCTGGCTGGAATACTGAAACGTCATTCAGAGCACCACTTAGAATTGCTCTGCCTCTGTTTGACATTACTCATTTGTAAGAGATGGCAATAATTTAAGCGTGAACTTAATTTAAGTGGCGTTTGAGTACTCGGCCATATGTGTGTTATAAAACTTAATACATGATTAATCACGCATCAAAATTGATTGATCAACAAAACAAACATGACGACGTGAATGCTGACGTATCACCTGAGGCTTCAGCACGGATAAGTGTGAAAAATATAATCGTATCGTAACGATGGCGTATCCGAAATACACTGCGCGGTGATTCTACAATGTTCGGCAGTCAAGCTGTGGTTGACGGGCAATATAACTCAAATATATTAGGTTTACGTAACGCTGCGACTGTCAGATTTGTTCGTGCTTACCTCTGTTCAGTAGAATTAAGTTGTTAATTAGTTATGTGGTCACAGATTGGCCAATTATTGGACAAATAGTTAATTAATTGGTTAATTACCCTGAATGGTCATTTTCACACTACACGACACCTACAAGATAACATAGATATCTTCATCTAGTATTATCCAGCTTCTAGTACGAAACTGCACGAAGTACGAAGCATTCACACTGTGTCACACCGCTATTTTTGAGCAACTGACATGTCGGTCGGAATGGTCTAATAACTGTTCTGTATTAGTATCGTGTAAGTGTTTGTTGATATCGGAGAGTGTGCAAACGTCGCTGTAGTTGCTTTTTTTCTTTTTTTTGCTAATCGCATAGCGTAAAGATCTCTAGATTCTGAGACATTTTAAATTTATGGTTTTAGGTATGTTTAAAGTCAAAGAAAGGGAGTTAATTATATAAAAAATCACTTGCACACAAGTGAACACTAAACAACACATCGTCTGTTTCTAAGTTTAAGAAAGGCACTGACTGTACCTAAGTTATGAGTCGATTGTTTGTGCAATTTTGAGTCGTATTAACCAAAGCATAAGGTACACAAAAGAGCTGTAAACCTTTTAGCTGTGTATGAAGCTATCTAGATCTTTCTGTGTAACTCGATGGGGTAAACCATCCTGCGCTACACTCTGAACTTTTATTGTGAAAATGTTTCAATACTAAATATTCAAGGTGTTCGAAGGGTAAAGTTCATTGGCACGTACCTCTTTCTTGTGTTTATAGTGATCATATTGAAAGTTAGTTAAATAAATATTAATGGACACTTCACACAACGCCCTCTAGTCCCAAAGTAAGCAAAGTTTGTACTATAAAAACTAGATTGCTCACAGAATAAATATCTACTTTTTTTTGGCACACAATACTCCCAAACACGGAACAAATATCAATCTCTTTGTCAAATGTTTGTTGTCAGTGGGGATCAAACCTACGACCCACATCACGGAAAGCAGAGATAAACACATTTTGTACAGTTAAAATTTTCTTTATAAGTAGATAGGTACATCTAAGTTCAATCATACTGCATCTACAAATACAGTAACCGAAGCAAAATTGACCTGGTTTGATTGCACAAAGCAACTCAAATGAAAGGTCAGTTCGCGAGGAGTATGGTGGCAAGTATTGGTTTGCAGGGCAATTACGTTATTCAACAGATTCCCTTGTTAATAAACTCACTAGGTACAAAGAATACAAGAGTTCATGAACTTTTTTGTTCCGTTTAAACGAAACGACTACACGATCATGCCTCTGTCCCGGCTCCCAAGTTCATACCCTTGCTCCCTGATGAGAATAAAGGCGATGTTGCTGTGGCAATAAGTCCGCGGCATGAATGCCGGCAGCGGCAATGGCATAGTGTGATAATCAACGTTAAATGTTGACGTCCAGCTATTCATAAACATAAGTACCTACTGATCAAATTTTTATATACTTACCTAATTTCTATTCTTATAAGTACATAGCTAAGTATAATTTATTTATATACTTACCACATTATAACAGTATGGTATTTAATTTATTGGTATTAATCATTTTAGTCTTATTCTCATTAGGTATGAATTTTCGACAGTCGCAAGTAACTTGGGTGCGTAATGAACGAACTTGCACACTGAAGGGTTGAAAACTGGAAAATTTTCATGGAGTTATATTACATGAACTATAGTGATATTCATTAGTAATATGGGATTTTGTTGAACGTATCTTATAAAAAACTATTGGTACTTTCGTCATTGGCAAACCAGCAAAACCGCGTCAACACGATGTAAGCGAAGAGCAACTCAAACGAAGACTTACGAGTTTATAATTCTGAAAGTTACTCTACTTAATTTTGTTCCTAGATTATGAATTTTTACAACGTGCAGGAAGCCTAGAGACTGCAAATAACCATGGCATTCTACAGACAGTAGTAATTTGAACTTGCGTAAATAAATAAATAAATTTCTAAAATATGTTACACCGTAATGAATGGAAAAAATGGGGGGAGGTCTTTGCCCAGCAGTGGGACAGAGAAGGCTCGTAATAATAATAATAATAATAATGTTACACCAAAAACAGTTCTGTACGGGGGTGGGGGGGACGCTTTTTTGCCTACTTAGTAGTATAAAAAAAATCGTGGTAAGGGTTGTTATTCTCACTCTCGGGCTAAAACTGAAATCACAACTTTGTTATGAAGAAAATTGGTAATTCATTGCTACGATTGAGCCTACTTTACTGAAGTAATACCACGAGTATTGGCAAAAGTTTTTAGGCGCTAATAAAAACGTATGACAGTTTCAACACTGGTAATAGGACTTGGATCTTGAATCACCTTGAATCTTCTTGAATCAAGTCTGCGAAAAAGGGTTTACAATATTTTCAGGTGAAAATTGCAGCTAACGCGAATAAATCATTTTGAAAGGCTTACACGTCTCAATTTTAAAAGTATATTATTGTCGGTATGTACAAAATAAATCAATTTGATTCTAGCTGAATACGTTCAAAAGTTATCTATTTAGTTTCAATTTAATCATGATCATCAATATATATAAAACTCTTTTGAAGCTGACAGAGAATCAACGCACAGCCTAAACCATAAGTCCTAGAGGTATGAAATTTGGAGGGTAGTATCCTTATATTATCATAGTGTAGAGCTGCACTAAGAAAGGAAAAGTCGCACCCTAAAGGGTCTAGAACGCGAGCAACGCCGCGGGCGACGGCTAGTTTAATATATATGAGAATAATGATTAACTTTTGACATCGAAATGGTCTTTATTATCAAATAAGCTTGAATTTTATTGTAATTTCTGAAGATTCGTGGCAGCCATTTTGATGGAAATCAAGTAATACAAAGTTGGAAAATAGCAAAATGAAACTTTGTTAGAAAAAACTGGATATCATCCCAACTTAAATAATTGTTATAATAAAATTCACGTTCTCATTACTTATGTTTGAAAAGCTAAAACTTAAATGTGGCTGTGGTAAACACTGTCATTCAAAATCAGCTTCCACTTTAATATCAAAGTTTCAAATAAACAGTGGGTAAGTAAGTGCCTTTACTCATTAGGTACATGTTATTCCCTCAACCATTATTTCGGCCTCTTTTCACTTTCCTACATTCAAGGTGAATTCAATAGGTACTAAAAGAACCCGTGTGATCCACTTTGTCATGCGTCAAAGTTTGGGCATTTCTTTTATGTGACACGAGATGAAACAACATTTTTGACTAATCCATTTAAAACGCGATAAACCGCTGCCCCTAGATTAACATAATGGATAAAGTTAAAAGGGACTGAGAATACGCTATCTACAGATGTGACGCAGAGGATGCAAAGAGATTTTCCCTTTTTTGTGGACATGGGTTAACTATTGTATTTTGGACAAAAGGAGTTCAATCCAAATGAAAGTATCCGGCCATTTTTCAATTTCAATGCTGGCTTGTTTACTTTCAATTTTTCGTGATTTCCATTTGGAGTTGTACCTATTCGTGGTTAATTTTTCGTGATTGCTTTCTCGTTCGATATCAAGTTGACTTGATTGCATTTCATTTAATAATATTGGAAAATATTGTGTATCGGAATCCAATTATGTAAAGTTTTGCATTCAAAATTAACGTGGCCGCCTTGTTTAAAAAGTCTTCTCATTTTAACAGCTTTGAATTTACCAAAATGGTAAAAGTTTTTGACTTTTCAGGTCAATAAGTACCTTTCAAAGTTATACTTAACAAGATAAGGAGGAAAATGAAATTTTAGAGACTTTTTAAACAACTTATCCAAAAGCTTATCTTAGAATCCCTTTTAGAGCAAAAATAAGGAACAAAATATTTTACGGTAAGACCATCTTGATGAGGCTAATAATTAAGTCTGATTATATCAAAAATGATTGAATCATTCCACCAAAACACAGGTGATCGATTACGAACCGGAACGCAACCTGGATCGAACATTTTACGATTTGTTTGACACGAATGAATATTGACGTGAAATATTACCACCCATATATCCACGTCGCTCCGCTGGATGGCACGTTTTTATGACGAGTAGTTTACCGGCCGAGCCCCTACTTCACCTCAGTAGTAATGGTAATACGCACGTTTCTGAAATTGATTATCAATTTGACGATATCACTAATCTGAAAGGTAATCTTCTAGATATATAAAACTATTTTGAAGCTGACTGACAATCAATACACAGCCTAAACTATGAGTTCTAGAGGCATGAAATTTGGAGGGTAGTATCCTTATAATGTAAATAAAATATCATTTCGTCCATTTCAGGAGCTCACAAACCCATGTATAGTAAAGGGGTGCACTAAGAGAGGAATTTTGAAAAGTTGCACCTTAAACGGTCTAAAATTAGGATCAAATAATGCGTATAAAGCCGCGGGCGACAGCTAGTTCAGGTAAGTAGCTCTCATGAGACTTTGATGTTATCTAAATGCAATTGAATAAAAATGACAAATTAAATAATGAGAATTAGTATTCTGGCTTTTTAAGATACAGTAATTAGGATATACAGTCAAGGGTTTTCTCACTGTTTTCCTTCACCATAAAGCTGGGTATGGCTGACTAGGCTGAGAGGATGGTAACGGTGCTGGGCAAGCCTACTCCATCCAAAACATTGTCCCAGGCACTACAGTGTCCCGTTAAGTGTAGGCATAGGTTGCCTCCTGACGCTGTATAAATGTAGATGTAGATGAGATGTAGAGGCCTAAGATAGGATATACAGTAATCGTACTTGTCTTATAAGAGTATACTTTACACGTTCACAACTATTTATTAGCAGCGATGAGATCTTGTAATTAGTGTCTGAGACGAAAGGTTGATCTCTATCTAGATTTCGGACCCTTGTCAGTGTCACAGATATCTAAATTTAGCCTTCGCTAGGTGTAATTGCTCTGAGTGTCTACTCTGGAAAACGGTTAGCAATGGTTCGTATTGTCGTTTCGATTTACACTGCGCGGTGATGAGGCCGATTTCACAAGACGCCACGTTAATGGCGAAGGTGGTTGCGAAAGTTATGTCATGAATCTATGTTTACAATTTAACTTTTTGCAGAGTACACCACCTGATTTGGTAGTGAACTTTTGATTGCCTACAATACATGGATATCTATAGATTTTCTCATCATCATCATCATAATCATCATCAACCTATATTGGTCCACTGCTGGACGTAGGTCTCTCCCAAGACGCGCCACTGAGCCCGGTCTTCGGCTCTTCTCATCCAGTGACAGTAGATTTTCTCGTATTGTGTAAATAGTAGCAAGAAAATGAACAGTAAAATTGTGTTGGTAATGTTCATAAAATTTTTTGGCCGTTAGTCTTTTAAGATCTCGGACAATAAGTTTGTCTACAAAGTGTAGCAAAGTTACTAGATTTTTTAGGATATAAGAACGTATACTGTGTCTGGTTATAAAATTACTGCGTACCATCTATAATAATAATAATAATATGGTACCTACAATTTCTAAAAACAGAATCAAAAACTTCGTTGTGGAAAATGTGTTTTCGGCACAGTGTAAACCGACCTTTACTGATATACGCCACCGGCACTTTTTCTCAGAAACCTAACTCACTTTTGTTTTCCGAATAACTCTAAAAAACTACGTTGTGAAAAAAATGTTTTCGGCACAGTGTGAACCGACCTACTGGTATATGCCACTGGCATTTTTTCTCAGAAACCTAGCTCACTTTTCTTTTACATTGTTTTCCTTCCACGCAAAACATTTTACTGCTTAGATAAAGGACTTTGAATCCCAACAATTTCAACATTTTCAATCAAGTTGTGAGAAAACAATATTGTGGTGAATGAAGAGCATAACAATAAAGGGTATAGGATGATAAAAGATAGTAATACTATTTTTATTCGCGTCTCTCAGCTTGACTCCATTCGTAGGTAAACATCTCATATGATGAGCGTCAGGCTGTGCCTTAATCCTTGTATATGAGGCATGGATCCGATGCTTGCCACTATTAGATACTGGTACGGATTGATGTACTTACTTTCAGTGCCAACCAATATACGAGTAGTTGTATCAAAAGGCGTCAAAAGTATTTTACAAAATGAAACAAAACCCTTTTAAGGTAAAATTAAACTATTCGTGTCTATAGAAGTAAGTTCAACCTAAACGATGTCAGAATTTTATAGAATTCAGCTTGATCTGAATTAATTTTTCAGCGGTGAATGTGCTAAACTGGTTTATTGAACTTAGTTTGAATTAATCGCGTTTATCTGCAACAGTGAAACTGCCCCAAGCATAATTACCTTTAGTCTCTGGTTTGAATGAAATAATGAGATCTTGATTTTCTTTCTAGGTATATACATCGTTAGCAACAATGTCTATACTAGTGTTACGAGAAGACTATATCAAGAGGGGCGTGGCCTCTGACTCATGGCAGCTGATAACGCAACATTTGGAGTTTGAAGTGGGGCGGATCGTCTGACACTTTTGCTCGGACGGCCGGAGCAATATAGGTGTTCGGTGGGCCGGAGTGTGTGAACGTGCTAGGAAAAGCTTAGACTACTTTGTACTTTGAGTTCAGCTATACAGAGCTACGTGTTGATTTGTATTTCATTCCATATATGCCTAAGAGACCCAGTTTTGTATTTTTTATCAAATTTCGCTTCTGGTTGTTAAAACAGTTTAATAATGCTCTGGTAGGTATACCAGTATATGTACCTACCACCTGATACTTTCTCACCCTGCCAGTTCTGAAGGAAAAAATATCATGAATAATTTATGAAAATAGCTGTCGGTGGTGTCTTATTTCTACGAAAGTCATCCATATGCTTGTAAATATTGACATAATTCATGGGCACATGATTTTATCGACGCTTGATCCAGGGTTCTACTGCTAAAGCTCATGTCATAATAAACAGAAATTGTGGTAGTACTTCCTATGAGGTTTATAGAGCCATTCTTGATTGTCTTTGACTAGTCGTTAAAGTTTAAAAAAAAACTAGTTATTCCAAAACTAACCGCTTAACTACTTACCGCTTAACAGATGGGCCACTGGCTACTTGTATCATTTAATTGTATTAAAAGACATTGTTGTTTAATAATACCAGTTTTATTTTAGTTTAACTAGAAGCACTAAATATATTAGAATTAAGATTACCTATTTGAAACAAACTCTACTGTGATTTCTAATAAAATGTTGTTTACATTTTCATCTCAAAATTCCTGCTCAAAAGCCTTCAAAACATTTCACCACGGATCCAACATCACTCCAACTTAAATCTCCACCGCATAACATCACAAGACAATTAAACAAAGTAAATAAGGTATATAACAATTCGTAAAGAGATCACTTGGTGAAAACATTTTACTGAAGAGAACTTGAAACTTTGCGGACCCTTCCCGTTGTCGCTTCGAGCAATTCCGCCATAGATCAACGAAAACACGCGATGCTTTGTAGATCAGCTTTTGACAAATCACTATAGAAAAGATTTATGCAAACGCTAAGATAGATGCGAACAGCCTTGCTAAGTGTTTATTCTTATCGCCGTCATCCACAGTCTGACTTCACCCACTGCTGGATTTAGGCCTCTCTTTTGATATACCACCCCTTACAACCCCGTGCCAGTCTCATCCAATTTTTGTCCGCTATGACAGCGATATCGTCTGCCCATCTTGCTGCAGGACGACCGACATTTCTGTAACCGGTTCTTAGACGCCATTCAGTTAGCGCCTTACTCCACCTGTCATTACTTCGCCTTGCCAAGCTTCTTATGTCACTGTGATATTTTTCATAATGTTTCTTTGTGTAGATTACACTAACATAAGAAAAGCAAAAGGCATCTTAGTAGAAACCAACTTCTAACAGCTGTTGATGATGAATTAATGATTAGTCATACCGTTGTATGACAAGCTTAAAATACCTTTGCAAGAAAATTGTGATCAACCCCAAAAAGTAATACTTTTAGTACAAAACAGGGTTTGCCTTTTCCTACGTAAATTGTATAGTAAAATGTAGTTTTATCGTCGCGATGTCTCTAGGGTCCTCGAGCAAAAACATTTCATTCTCTTCGTATTCTCTCTCGTTTCTTGTATTGCGGACGAGGCGTTAACCACCTCGGAGATTTATGAAAGTAGCTTGTCTTTTAAGCACTCGAGGCCAAAAGGGAGTTATTATCAATGTTCACAGTCGCTTTTATTTTCTGCCACCTTTTGTACTATCCATTTTAATTTCGGGGGCTGAAAAGTGCTAAAAAGTGTTAGGAAAGTTTTATAAAAGTAAATAAAGTGCTATTAGGGGTCTGTGGGGAATAAATTGCCGCTTTTCGCGCATTTATGGCTAAGATTTTATGGGTTTTTTGCCGGAACTTATAAAATATTTTCTTTTTATTCTAGCCTGCGACCCTGAGATGTAAGATTAAGCTGACTGCTGACTAGCTGACTATAATTGCGGTGAAAACTACTACCTACGGTTAGTTTCGTGACCATTTACGATTAAAAGTACCAGCATAAGTCTCATATCTCAAACACTTAGATGCACCGGCATCTAAGTGTTTCCTACTTCACTAAATAGGTATATACATGCATTATAGTGATTCATAATTTGTATAGTAAGCCCAAAAGGGCGCATAATTTATTGAAAACCAACGACATTCTTGATGGACCTATCAAAGTTATTTACCTCTCCATGAGAAACACTGCCGAAAAATCAGCGGTTTTGAGGTTAAATAGATTACATACAACTCAGTGAATCGGCTGTTTTGGGTATCAAAGTTGATTTCGAACTTTTTGCAAGCATGCATGTAATTAACCCTTTTAGAGTTACTACTTATATCACAATGTTTTGAATCACCCTGTATACGGTAGTATACACAGCTGGCTAGTAAACAAGGCTATCTATAGAGTTTAGCAATATCTGGAATTAATTTAAACTTCGGCTCTGCGTTGCATATCAATTAGTACGATTAAACTGTAGTTTAGGTGCGCGATAACAATTATTGAGATCAGAATCAAGGGCCACTTTGTACCCTTTATCTAATTTACTACAGTAATATATCATTTTTATCACTAGCTTATCTATAAATTGCAAAACATTTTGATGATCTACTATTTTGGAATTGGTGGCCTGGAGTTTTATTGATTGGTGCAAGGAGGGCTGGTTACGGACCATTTTTGGTCCGTAACCAAAAATGGTCCATACTCCTTGCCTGTATGGAAAACCAATCTGAATAGAAATAATATTTTTGAACGTAAGGTTGCGTGACTTTTAGTTTTTTGACATGTCTCAGAGTGATGGACGCAGTGCAACTTATTAGGTACAGAACACGTCCCCAATTAAATGGACATGTTGAGTAAGGCAAAACCTCGTTATAGGTCGTTACTGAACATAGGTTGGCAATTGGCTTGTCCTATCATTTAGTTTAACAAAAAAAAACCTACCTTTCATTACACAAGGTAAAAAAATTCATACGCTTTAATTCAAACTCTTTTATTCCAAGCCCGTAAGTTAATCTTCATTTAACGTTAAACCATCATCACTGAAATACATATATGGGTTTTTACTCCAACCTTCTGCGGGTGGATAAGAAAAAGGGTAGCCCAACATCTCCAGCATCCTTTGAAAAATGCTCTGCCATCAATCCGTCGCACCCATACGGGCGGGATATCTTTTACAAGCCACGCCATTTTAGGAAGGTGTCCCGTCATCATTTACTAGGTAAAAAACCCGACAACTTTTAGCCGGATTGGTTGGAGTTTTAGATTACCTACACTCGAGATTAATAATTTTGGGTTATCCATAAAAACTTATTTGGCTAACTTCTAGTATGTATATTGTACATATCAAACAACGACTTTAAACTCGGCTAGAAAAGCCACCGGATTTGTAAAAGCTCAGTCAGTGAATATTTAGTTGCATAAGCTCTGCTAATAATGATTTTAGAATGTCTTACAAAAAAATTGAATAAATAGTTGGTAAACAAAGGTTTCTGTATTCTTTAAAATTATCTATAAGGTATTAATGTACTAATTATTTTGATAAACAAATAAAACCATTTAATCCGGACATTTTGATATTTAACCAACCCTAAAACCTTACCTTCTACATTTGCAGAGCCACTTTTCTTAAAACCCAAAGTAAACTTATTCATTACTCTCTGCCCTTCCTGGTTTTCATTCATGAGTTGTCATCCCGGGAAAATATTATCGCGTTTGGAGCATTTGTTCACGTTTTGCTTCATGTTTGTTTTAGTAATTAGAACTCAGGGTAATTTTATAGTAAAAATCTAGTCAAAATACCATTGCGATTTGGTTGAGATGTCTTAAAAAGTCACGCAAAACATTGTCATGTCATAAAAAGCTGCCATTTTGTGGTTTTCATGACATCAACAAAACTTTGTCATTTATATACTGAGTTCTCCTCTGTTTCTAAACGAAATATTTTTATCCAAAATAAATGCATGAAAAAAACCCCGAAATAAATTATGCAAATAGTTAAACCATGTCGTTTACTTTATCAAAAAGAAACTGAGTTGACTTCCATTAGTAGTTTTGGCTCGTCGCCAAACGTGTGAAAGGGGTCTCAGCCCTTTTGTTTTCGGATCGCCTTTGTCAATATTGTCCAATTTCTAAGCGCTTGCAGAGAGGTCTGACTTCTGCAGCCGTAATGCTTACGCCTGTTATAATTCAGCTAGCAAAATTATGTTATTGGATTGCTGTAGCTACGACATTCGCGGCGTAGCAGTCTACGACGTAGAAGGGTCTACGAAAAGAGACATCCACACAAACTAGTGCACACCCTATCCTTTACTGTCGGTCCGGGCTCTAGCAGTCGTTATGCCATGACGGAGGCCTTAGGGCGGCCTAAAAACTGCGTCATCAGAGTTGGCCAGTAACTCATAAGAGCTTGCTTGCTTACCTTATCCTTTTGCTTGATTGATTGAAAAAAAGAATAATAATAAACTGGACATTCGCTGTACGCTGAGTATTTTCAAGAAGATTTTCAAAAAATTAGAGGGTAATGTAACTCTAACAAAAGGTTAAATCAAATGGCTAGCAGACAGCAATACTGATTCTTTTAATCAAATAACGTTTCACAATTGGCTTGATTTTTCACAAATTGCTCTCATGCTGGAGACAAACATCGGGTAACTCAGTCCGGTCACGTATCGCGCAGACCAAATAGGCCGGTGTACTGTTTGCTTGGTCGTGTGTACACTATCCTATTACTACTTACTGCCCACGGCTTAACTTGCACTATGAAATGTTTGTGTATAAAATTCTCAAAAATATATGAAGACAATGTGGCGGAATTCCGCGTAATTTCATGCTGCCTTAGTAAATACGTCGAAATTTTCAAAACTAAATATTTTCATGCGAAGACCGATGCTTTTAATTGGAGTCATTTGAGCCGTCAGGACTGGGTCCAGTTACTTAATAACTCCAGATTTGTTTCTAGTTCACATTTATAGTGGGCACGTCTGGCCAAGGTTTAGTGGTGGAATATCGTAACAGTATTGAAGATAATAATGTGATTGAATGGTTTTTTATTTTCTACTTTGCTTCTCTTTATAAGTTCCGCTTTACGCCTTCCCATACGAACGCTGTAGGGTTTTCATCCCACTGTTTGAAAACGTATATACCGAATATATATATCGAATTGTCTCGTCATTATTTATGCGCTAAAGAGTTGAAGCGCATGAAAAGTGTGCTTTTAAAAAGCCGATAATGGTCATAAAATGACTGACCACTGATCATTAAAAAAAAAGATTTTACGGAATATTTATATTGTTTTTGACAATCTAAAGTAAAGACAGAAATAGTTTAAACGTATGATTAGCGGAATCATAAGAGAAATACGCACACTTCTGTGTAATTATTGGGTTACTAATTAAGTAGTTCATATTTCCTTTGTAATGTTCAGGTGACTGCAACTCGTTAACTTTGATATCAAGCGCCTGATGACTAACAAGTCACGTTATTCAAATATCCTGGAATCGGACGCTTACACACCTACCCGACACCGATATCTACCACTGATATAATCAGTGGCTCAAACAAAAAATTTAGTGTTGGTGACGACACGGTGAGTAATGTGTGTACAAGTATTCCGCCGACACGGTGTTGAAAGTGTCTAGTACCATAAAATGTTTAAAAAAGCTTTCCGGTAATATCGTGTGTCCAATGGCGTATTTAATAGGCCATGATCTGGATGGCCCTAAGGTAAATACGTGTGTCGTATCGGTGGTAGTGTGAAACAGCCGTTCAGCGACTCACATCAAGTTTTAATAGCCTTAACAAACTCAGGTGAAGCTTAATTTGAAACCGAGAACGTATTCCATGCTAACGAAATCAATTCTAAAGAACGTGTTCATGACTTACATGAAGTCGTTAAGTTGGAGCAGTAATGGGGTACGTGATGATTTGATAGGTTCTAATGAATGCGATATTGTGTTTATTGGAAATCTAGTTGTTTAGTTCGACAAAATTAGTGTGAGTACCGAACAATTTTGTGGTAAATAAAAAATAACTTAAATAATTTTAAGGGCTACTTGAATAATTACAAGTTACATTTTCAAGTAGCATTTTTCATACACTTTGTAGAAGCTTTTTGCTTTTCATATAGCAGGCGGCAAACCTTCCGCTAGGTATTTTTTTTTAAATGTTATAACTAGCAGACGATTATATTATAATTAAAGTTAAGTATCTGAGTATGAAGAGTATGAAAAAGTAGCTATCACGAGTGTCGCTTATAGGACATAGGGCATCTAATAATGCGCTAGTGTGAAAGTGGTCAGCACAAAATTGTATGAGATGAGCTCTCCGCTGATATCGTGTGGGTGTCGTGTCGTGTCGGTGGCAGTGTGAAGACAGCTTCAGCTCATACTTTTTTAAATTCATATCTTATATCGCTTTATTCATTTACTCATATTTGAAAATAATGGCAATGTTTTCACCGCTGTAAATAAATAAACACTTATTTATTTTTGAATTTATGGGCAATTTAAGGCACTATGTTAGTTCTAGATGTAATATGCAATAGCTTTATGTTTACTGAAGTTTTTAACTTGTAAGTTGCAGCAGAAGATTACGTCGGTTTAACTTTTTGCGATCAAATTTTTGATACCTTTGCAGATGGTAATAATATTTTTATACTCAAAAAGACCATCCACATTATACGTGGTAGTAAAAATACTCTTATACCATACGGTACAGTCTGGTAGTATTCACTGCAGTGCTCTACAGACAAGCTTAGGAGAGTTTCAAGTCATCCTCATTAGCATTTTATATGCCCCCAAGATTTAAGCCTCCTACGGTATAAAAGAGTTACGCGTGACTCTTCTAGTTATTATCTCGTATGGTATGAAAACTCATGTTGATACTTTTGGCACGAAGTCAGGGTAATTTCTTAACTTTAAAATAAAGTAATCATGCAAACCTTGCAACTGAAAAATGTGCAAGTGAAAGCGCGGTTTAGTTTTATTAATTTTTGGAGCAAAAAGTAATTAACTTTGGGAAAAAATGTGCGGTGGCTAATTGTATATTCGTATACAAAGTTTATATTAGGGAACCGGGATAAACTAAAACATCTTTTTGACCTATCCATGTTTGCTGTTACAAAGCTAGCCCTAATTTTATACTGTTTAGAGGTATGTATAATTCTAAACGCCTCATTTCTACTGTAGAGTGAGAAATACTTAGTTGAGTTATTTTGTACTCAAAGTTTAGGTTTTCGCTAGGACCTCGCACCTCCTATAAACTAAGCACCAACTTTATCTCGTCTCATAATTTCTGAATATGCAAACGACTTTATGACGTCTGAACTTTACCAGGAACGGTGAACACTCGTAACTCTTATCATAATTTGCTCTGAGATCATGTTAACATTTTATACCCCGACCTTTGTGGTGAATTACTCACCAAAAATTTTAATATTTTGTGTTCAAAAACCTAGACTAGATTATCCCACCGGTGGGCTCGATGGGAATAACCCCTATTTACCAACATCAAAATACAAAAAATAAAAAAATTATGACCTTTTGAAGGGTATTTCCATCCTTGCCAAAATAAAACTAAACTCATGTTAGGCTACCAAGTTAAAAAGTCTACAAATATGCTTATGACATGGCATGTATGAAATATCACTTAAAAAATATATAACCTGATAAATTCTTGCATGATGATGGTTTTTTAATGGTGAACCAATCTATAGAATCTTACAACAGTAGAACATAAACAACGCTAGAACTTGAGAAAATTATCTTCAAATACTAGGTACACACTACACACACAGAATCCGTGGCACTGTGCTCATCGAATTACCGGTCTTACGTAGCTGTACACGACTTTTCCACCACTGCACTGGGACCCTTGACCCAAAACTCTTCTTTTGTTGTGCAACTGTAGTTACCAATAGAGATGGGGTAAGTTTTGTAGAAAGTCGAGTTCAGTCTCAAATTAAAACTAACTTTTCAAAAGAGATAATCGGAGACACTACTTTGTTTAAATAGCAACAAATAAATCTATCTAAATATTATAAAACTCTTTTGAAGCTGACTGACAATCAACGCACAGCTGAAACTATAAGTCCTAGCGGTATGGTAAAATTACTGCAGCACTGAGCTGGAATTGTAACGAGACATCGGCGAACGGAGCGAGTCGCAAAAACGTAATAAGTAAATCTGGGTTTTGAATTTTTTACTCGAAATAAAGTCGTCGTTTTGTACATCCCTAGCTACATACTCCAACCACATTTCTAGGGATGAACGTACAATTCTCTACTCCACTTATACTAAACCTTTTTGCGTTAGTTTCGTTACGTAACTAAGTAACATTTGTTAGGATTAACGCTTCATCTGTTTTGGTACACCGTAAGACGAAAATCTTTTTAAGCCGGTTTTAAAGTGGAGTAATAAATAATCGCGAATCAAGACTAGGCTTAAAAACTTTATTCTCTAGAGAATTGCTAAACTTAAATGAGCGCAAATAAATCAGTACTTAATACTCGAGCTGACTTTATAATAGGTAATTTTCTGAAGAATGAAATGCTAAGATAAGAAATGAAAATTATTCTGCCTCCAAGTCCTATATGAATAGCAATAAATAGGCTTCCAATTGCTCTGTATTGTTATTTGAACAACTTTAATCTTTGCCGAAACCTTTTTCTATCAGTCAGATTCACATTGAGGTGGTATGCTAATTTGGACCTTAATTATAGCGACCGAATACTCAAATGCTACTTATATTAAGTTCATGCTTAAATTATTGCCATCTCTTACAAACGAGTAATGTCAAACAGAGGCAGAGCAATTTTAAGTGGTGCTTAAATTTGAGTGACGTTTCAGTATCCTTTATTTTAATGTAGCAGAATCGCCACCAATGTCATATCAGTCGTATGTATCTGAATTCTGAATTGTAGGTCAATAGGTTAATAGAACCAGAATTTATCACACACGATATAATCCTAGCCAAACAATATTATGGCAAGCAGTATTATTGTTTTAACACATCATAAAAACGCAAATTTGCCTTCTGTTTAACAAGCCAATCGTCCAAATTACATTATCGGAAAAGCTGTTTTGGGACTTGTGGTAATAGAACAACCCACTTAAATGTTCCCCGGACACTATTTTGCTGTTAATAACGCTGCTTTAAGGATACTAAACAGGGCGGTTTGGACCAAGGTATACTTGGTAGTTCAAGAGCTAACGGTGAATTTTAATACTGAAAAACTTCTGTATTTTTTTTGTTGAAAATATATCCACTTGATATTAATTACACGTACCTCGTGTTACGTGACGTAATTATACACGTGTAGCACTTTTTATTGTCTCAGTGAAAACCCTTTGTTTTGTGTTCTAACTCAAACTTGGGACGCACAAGATCCAACTCATTCAATAAAAAAACTCCAAATAATCATAGTAATCGTACAAAACCTATGATGATGATGATGTGGAAAACCTACTTTATCAAAGTCTACTTTCATTATAAGATTGTATGTCTCATACTCATCATCATCATCGGCCTTTTCATCTATTGCAGTTTATTTAAATATTACGTGTATTTTATTTGGCGGCTGTATAAGCTACTATCTACACCAGAGGTAGTAAATCAGATTTTATAATTCAATCTACTAAATATATAAAACTCTTTTGAAGCTCACTTTCTTAATCACTGCATATCCTAAACTATAGGTCCTAGAGGTATGAAATTTAGAGGGTTAATTATTAGTGTAGGGGGGCACTAAGAAAGGAATTTTGAAAAGTCACACTCTAAAGGGTCTAGAACGAAACGCCGCGGGCGACGGCTAGTTTTCTATATAAAAATAATCATTTCAAAGTAATAATAATACCCCAGGTCTCGCTCTACATTTACTTTGCGCAATCTGAAGCTGCTCTGTAGAAGTACCTAACGTCTTTTTTAGGCGACCGTATTTAGATAGCTAGGGGTTAATCGGCTCGCGGAATCCGGACTCGTTTTGGTCGTTTCAGTCTGTGACGTAGTAACGAGAAAAAAGGGTAGTTTTTGGTTTTGGATAAAAAATGTAAACTGTAAAGTTCAATGGCATTTTCAAACGCAATATTGATCTTTATTGCTGTTGACATATGACACTAAATCGAGTGTAATAAATCGACAGCAACATAATTATGGTTTTCAACTGCGACACTACAAAATCATGTTAAAAATTACTCGTTCATTCAAACTCAATAAATAAACTGAGTTATTCAAAATTGATTAATGAACAGATTCTGTAACCAGCTTTGAAAGATAAATATTGATGTAGATCTTTGAGATTTTGAGTGTAAATCTAACTAACTGTATTTCAAAATATTAGATTATAAGTTACTCGGCAGGGTCAATCAGAGGAGTATTTCTCTGAAAAATAAGCTATTAAAATATCAATCCGATTATTAATCCGTTGCTGGGATCTCAAAAGTTTGGCTGCCATTTTGTGGCTTTCATAATGACAATGGCTTTCATCCGAACAAAATCGGAATAACAGCTTTACTAGATTTTAATAAGAGAATTACCTACTCATCTGATTACTATCTTGACTTTGTCACCCTTTAACTAATCTCCTTATAGAAACTACTGTGAATTCAAAGTAAGACACCAGCCAAGCTTTAGTTTCACTGAACCAATAATGTTGTAGTTTAAATCTATTAGGTACTTTTTTTTTTTTTTTTTTTTTAATGTTATAACTGGCAGACGAGCAGGCAGGCCACCTGATGGAAAGTAGTCACCGCCGCCCATGGACACCTGCAACACCAGAGGTGATGCTAGTGCGCTGCCGGCCTTTTAAGAGGACCAAATACAATATAATTGCATATTTGTTCCGGAAAACACCTTTACCGTTGTTAGAGCTTTGGGAAGATGTGGCAATTTAATAGTTCTACTAGCCGTTGCCCGCGGCATTGCTCGCGTTAAAGGGTCTAGCCTTTAGAGTGTGACTTTTCAAAATTCCTTTCTTAGTGCACCCCTACACTATGTAAGGATACTACCCTTCAAATTTCATACCTTTAAGACTTATGGTCTATCTTATAAAAAGTTAGGGTAGACATTATGTCTTGTTTAACATACGTAATCAGGACATAATGTCTACTCTAACTTTTTATAAGATAGGGGGTTATAGTTTAGGCTGTGCGTTGAATGTCAGTCAGCTTCATTATAAAGAGTTTTATATACTTAGAAAGATAATGATGTTTCTACAGGATGATGATGATGATAATTGTTCGTAAATCTTGTGGAGTTTTAGTAACCTTATTCATCTGCGTGGATTGTAAAATCCTAAGTAAACAGAACTTTGCATCAATTCTTGATAATTTATACAGAGTCACAGGTCACTTTTTACTCATAACCCTTTTCACAGGATGTTAGTAGATTGAATAGAATAATTATTTAGATGAAGTAGGATATGTACCAGCATCAATTATTATGCTATGAACCAAGTAGGCTAGTAGGTAGTGTATATGGTTGGACTAACAGGTAGGCCTTGAGAGGGGGGAGTGTATATAAAATACTGTTATGTAATGTAGTGAGTCTATTTATTCAAAATATTACTAGCGGCCCGTTGCACAAAACGCAACGCTAGCGCGTTCTACAATGCGTACAAATTTAGCAGCGCCATCTAGTTCTGCATCGAGTACTAATAAAGTAAAACAACCTTTAACAGGTAGCAAGTATGCTACCTACTAGCCTACTTGATTCACACGAAAACAAATGAAATCTATATAGTGTCTATTCTGTAAACTAAACAGTAGAATAATGTTTATACAGATAGGTTTATCTCTGATCGTATTATCTCTTACTAAGAATAATATCTTCGTTAGTATGCTGTAAACCTGAAAGCCAAAATGTAAAATCAAACTTGAAATAAGTGGACTTGAAGTCGCAGACTGGGTGGAAAGACCTACTAACTTGTACTCGCGTAGCTAGAAGCTACACAGTATAAGTATAGCAAGCAGTAGTAACAATTATACTAGGCGGCAATGTTTGACATAATAATTCCAGAAAAGTTGAAAAATGTACTACTCTGAAGCAGTGGACTAAATAAGTTTCAAAATAAAGGATACTCAACAAGGGGTTCTACAGAGTTACACACACATACGAATCTCTCACGGCCTCAGGCCTTACGGCAAAGTCACGGACGTTGTGTTTCATGTTTGTGCGCGACGTGGCGTTGTATGTACTAACTGTTAGCTCAGGCCGAGACGCTACGAGATGAAACGCAAACTGTCATAGCGATTAAAACAGTATGAATGAATGAATTAATGAATGAATGAATGAAAATACTTTATTGTACGTAGGTACACAATACAAACTAATATGCGAGACAGATTATACAGAAAACTTTACAAGTAGAAGTAGAATATATCTACAGAAAACGATTACTTTTTGACTATACAGTAGAATTTTATCACCAACTTAAATACTGCGCGTGGCCACGTCATCGCGTCTGTGGCTAAGCTAACCCTTTAGTGTTTCTACTGCTCATATCAACTAAAATATTCCGCATCAGCTATATAAAATTTGAAACTGCTGCAGAGTCGAGCGGGTGTTGGGATCACAAATTTGTATTCCAAGCTCACAATAAAGTTCATTTAAATATAAATGCGACAAGACCTTTACGCCGGTAAGCGCTGTAACTCCAATGAACTTAGCCGTAATTTTTTATGATCATCCCAAATTACTTCGGACAGTTAACAGGCTTAGAATAATGCTGGTTAGCTCAAAACTTTACTATTTGCTATTAGTTTTAACCTTGTTTAGTACCTACTGTGTAATACAGTCTTGAATATAAATTAATAATAAATACATAAAACGCCTAATAAAATCTGAAAAAACCCAGAATTTGTTTTTACCTACCGCGGACGGCTCGACCACAGCACGTTGCAGCGTCACCTCGTAGTGTAACTCGAACAGATTATGTTGCGTTCACACTGTCTATGCCGCAGTAAGCAGGGCATGGATGTGGGCACCAGCATAGTGTGAACACGATAATACCTCTGACCCGACTCCAGGCCCAACTCCCTTGCTCTCTAATGAGAATAAAGGCGATGTTGCTGTGGCAATAATGCCGGCAGCGGCATGCGCATAATGTGAACGCGGTATTAGTTTAGGTAGATACCACGTCTTTCAGATTTATTGTGCTTACAAATGTACAGTCCACCCTAGACGTGACACTATAACACAATGCTTAGTATATTGTGCTATAACATTAGCATGACGTCGGTTTTATGCTTTTCCAATAAAGCTGTAGAAATAAGAATAAGAAACTGCAATACGTTTTTTAAGGACATTTTAAAGTTAACATTGTAGCTTATTGTGGTTTATATTATAATAATGTATAATTTAAATTTTTTTTTGTTTTTAAGTGCCTCTGTGGTGGATGGCGTCTAACTTACTGAAATTACAGATGCCGCTTCGATACCTGTGCACCAAATTTCCTAGGACCACAAAATCTCAAGCCTGTTATAAATATTGGCTGTTCATCAATCGAATAGAGCCACTAAAGTAATACTAGAGGAGTCTCTATGAGTACTCTATCAAAAGTGCTACCACCAAAAAAATAATATTTCTACTGCACCCTGTAATCTGTAAACCAGTACAGGTACGTCAGTGACTGCAGCCGGTGTAGGTCGAAGATTTTAGTGATTCTTTATATATTGGTTACAAAACCCTAACCAGACTCCTAGAGACTGGCGTTCCAGGAGAACCCTCTATTCACTCAGGCATTACACACTTACACCTTTTCACACACTCGCACAACACTTTTATCGAAAACGTTGGAAGCAATCGTTTAGTGATCATCGTTATTTTTACCTAATAGCATGGAAAATATAAATCCGTTATTGGTTATAAGTTTATTACCCACTTTGTACAACATTAGAGCTGTGGATTTTTTAAAATAAATAAAAATAAAATAAAAATTACTTTTTATAGTTGCAGTTGTACCTTTGCTCCATTTTCTTCATTCGAGGCTTCTATCGACAAACATATTAAGTCAAGTGGCAGCTGGAACCGACTCTCATTTCGGTTCACAGGAGAAACTTGGAACTTTTTAATCACTGAAGCTGTTTACTTTGGCTCTTTAGAAAGAGGAGTCTAGTCTTAATGAGTAAACTTAGTCTATATTTTGATAAACTAGAACTTAAGTTTCTAACTCATAACTCTCATTTGCTATGATGCTTTAGGTACTCTGTGTTGTCAGATTCTTACTAAGTGGTCTAAAATTCCCTTGTTTTTCACGTGAATACCATCCTACAAAATAAACGCAAAAGTTTGTGAGGATGTATGTATGTTTGTTCCTATCTGCTCTTCAGATTTAGATGAAACTTAAAATATATATAGTCCGTGACTTAGATTAAAACATAGGCTACTTTTCATCCCAGATTCTCAACGGGACGCGAACTCTTCAGAAACGCTTAGAAGATTTCGCATAGCAAATTGCACTTCTAATCCAGCGTTGACGAAGTTAGTAACAGTTATTATAACAGTTAGTAGTAGAACACCAGCTAGTATTATACCTACATCGAGGTACGTGAATAAGTTTCTGGCTATTTAGGAAGTCTGAAGGAAAGAAAGGAAGTTCAAAGGAATGTCGCCACAATCTCATGTTGCGTTGTACACTTTTCTTCTCTGACTTTTATAGCGTTTTCGTACCATTTTGATATTGCGTAGTAACTTGTGTGTTTTATTCAGTCTGTATGTGCAAGTGAACAATTTTATGAACAACACATTTGGTGTTACTCGCTGCCTTAGAGACTTAAAAAGAATCTTTTCAAAAGATACAATGTTTTTGTAGACATAAGTGAATTGAAGTGAAAAAACTTTTTATTTTTTTTATGATATAAGTAATGGAACAATCTGATAGCTCACCTGATGTTAAGTAGTAACTTTATTTGACCAATACACAGTGAGATATAATAGATAAAAAATAAGGAAAAGAAGCTTAAATAGTTCAATTGTTTTGTAAAGTCCCCTCACCACCATCTACCCATCTAGAACAAACATAAGCCTTACCGCAAAAGTTGATGCTTTCTACTTCGCTTTTTGCAGAGCTATATAGACTGTTCAAAGATATTTATTGGATTTATCCACAGATAACATGATTGATAACAATATATAGTAGACTATGGGCTCGAACAGAATCAGTGTCAGCGCTGAAATGGTGTAAAAGCGTCTAGTACCTAAATGCATGAGATTAGCTCGTTCGATATTGTGTACCTAGTTGTCGTGTCGGTGCGTGAAAGCAACCTTTGCAATTTTAACTGTAGCATGCACTAATAAACCCAAATAATGTTTTAGAGTTCATGTGCTTTTCGTAGAATTTATCTGTCTAAATAAATGAAGCAGTAACACTGTTTATTACTAATACGTGCCTAAGTGTTTATTCGAAAACCCTTGTTATTAAAGTAGTTTCAAAATATAAGTTGCCTTGTTACTACAGTAGTACCTATTATAAGAAAATATTCTGTCACTCGTACTTTTAAATGTGGGATTACCCTGGTTTTCACACATTTCTGTCACACTGTTCTTTTACCCTGGATGTAAGCTTGAAGTAGTTACACCTTCGATTGAATTTGAATCTGCTTGTCAATGCAAAAGACAGTGTATCGTTTACAAAGTAAGTTAATTAGAGAACAAACATTTTGTGTGTGGCAAACATAGATGTTTGTTCTGTGTCTGGGTGTTAATATGTATCATAAGTATGTATTTACAAAATAAATGTATATAGGTAAGTATTCTATTCTATCAGCAATCTTGTTCCCATAGTACAATCTTTGCTTAGTTTGGGACTAGAGAGTGTTGTTTAATATGTCCAAGAATATTTAGTATTATTATTATTTATTATTTATGCCGTTGATTGAGGTTGGTGGGAGCAGGCCCGGGAGAGAGAAAAGTGGAAGATGTTGGGGGAGACCTTTGCCCAGCAGTGGGACGAAATAGGTTAATAAAAAAATAAAAAATAAATATTATAATTTAGCCATTTTGCAGGCATGTGTATTCCCCGCCTTAACAACTAGTGCTTGACAAAATTATTCCCAATTTAAACTTGTTGTAAGCTAGTTTCAAATTCATTATGGTGAGTTAAAAGTTAGTCTAGAATAACACCTCGTCGCTGAGGACGATTCAAACTCTTCCGTTGCGATTAACCTTGTTCTGCGCTCAGTTTACTACGGAGTGCATTTCAGTAAATAAACTGGAATAGCAGTTTTTACAATTCGATACGACACCTACATGATATCGTCGGAGAGGTTTAATACACCGATATTTTGTTCGAGGCCAGTATCATGTCGTATTAGGTGTCGGTATCGATCAGTGTCGAAACTCCCATCAAGTTAACGTGAAAATTCAAAGCGTGGGCTCAATATAATGATTAGAAAATTTGGTTAATCTTCGTAATGGTGGAACGCTGTTAGAATGTAATATTAATTTGTTTAAATTTTAAAGAGATATCTGCGGTTTTAAACTAAATTAGGACGGACAAAAAGTAGGTAGGTAGGTACTCGTTGTTTTTTAGTCATAATTAATGTTAATTTTTAATTTATTATGTTTGAGTAATTATAAAAGATTCGTGTTTTATCTAGTATTATTAAAATACGCGTTATATTCAAAAAGCGTTTGTTAATTATTTTAAAAATCCTACGTATTTTATCGACGTTAAGTACTATTTGCGCAGTATTTAAATAGCCTATGTTTTTTTGAATCTTATCAAAAAAAATTTCAAGTAAGTATAAAATATAAAATAAATAAAGTTTAAAACTACCAAATCATCAACAAAGTTATAAAAGAATTTTCCATAGATCAAACCAATTACCGAAGCGAGAAAAAGGTAATTTGTCACTGGGTAAAAAATACGAGAGCCGTGCACGGCCGTCAGTCCATCTGCCCGTGAACCTACATCAAAAACCCGACTGACACATCGTATTTATAACGCCTGTCTACTGCAACAGAGAAATGAAAGAAACCCGAGCCCCAGCCCAAACAATTAAGAAACAATATTTTATTCCCAAGGCTAGTAGGGCGGTCGAGGAAAATAACTAGATTGAAATGGATTGAAAACTAATTTGACCGCGGATTGATTAAGTTTCATGAATACGAGAAAGCAGAAAATTAAGAAAGTTATTGTTATACATTTTATGATAGAAACAAAGCTAACTCAAACAGCACAGAGGTACCTACTAGTACTAATTACACACACAGCTTTAATAAGCTTCTGTAAATACAAACTTTAGCACTAGCACAGATCATCAATCATCATCATCATCAATCATCAATATATATAAAACTCTTTTGAAGCTGACAGAGAATCAACGCACAGCCTAAACTATAAGTCATAGAGGTATGAAATTTGGAGGGTAGGTTCCTTATATAGTGTAGGGGCGCACTAAGAAAGGAATTTTGAAAAGTCACACTCTAACGCGAGCAACGCCGCGGGAGACGGCTAGTATACTATACTAGTAGTAACACCCAATCAGAGAACCGACACAAATGTTTAATTTTGAATTATTGGTGGGATAGGAATCGAACCCACAACCAACACCAGCGCGGAAGGCAGAACTATACAGAACCTAAGCACTGCCGCCCGCGTAAATAGCTTTTGATTAGTACTTACAGTTTACTTTTACTTTTTTTTTTCATTCGCTGTTTTATAATATTTATACAAACTAGCAGAGATTTATAAAACTCAGCGTCACCGCGTTGTGGTAAGCACAAAACATTTTCAAGAGTTACTTAGCGACAGCGTTGGCCGTGGCAGTAAAAACCTTGAAGCGAAATGGAGTGGTTAATTCGGTTGCATTTTCATTCCTTCGGGTCAAACTGTAATCAACTGAAATGCCTTTACAAAATTTAATTGGAATTATCTTCTTTATACTGGTTAAAAAATTTCGAATGATCATAATACAAACTCTTGAGATCCCATGGTACTTTTACCGTAGCCAAATAAATTGTTATATTACCATACCTACAAAAAACAAGTCTACATGATGAAGTCGCTTGTACACTGAACTTGCTGGTGTGTGATTTCCTAGTACAGGTATAATAAGTCCATACAATATGAAGTTCTAAAGTTTTCCTTTTACCTGCAGAGCCGGCGTGCCGATGAAATGAAAACATTTGCTAATTAACAATACCTGAATAATAAAGGTTAATTTTACAGTTTGTTCCAATTACCTGTTGTTTGTGAATCAGGATGTTTAGTTTGCGACATAAAATTCGCATATCCATGAATGAGCCGATTACTTTAAGTAATTTGTCATCGGCTGAGCTTATTTTTTTGATGCTTTCATTTCTGTGTTTCGGACGTCTGCCAGCTATGGCATAAAAAAATAGATGCGGTGCTGCTGACATTCGTTAATTACTGTCTCTTAATTTCTTTAAGACTCGCAGAATCATGGATGTAGTGCAATGCTTCACAAGATATGTCCTCAATTGGGCGTGCTCTTTTAGACCATCAGCTTTTTCTGTTTTTTTTAATTATGTGGTTCTTTCCCATTGCTTTAATCACTTATTTTCGTAAAAAATACTATCAGAAAAGGTTATGGCGAGGTTGCATGAGATTTTTAATGTAAAAATTAAATACAGGTGATAGTCTCATGCTTCCAATTAATTACAATATTCATCAATAGCCTTCGCGTAAAGTTCATGGATCGAGTAAACAGCTTTCTGATTAAAACATCGTTCGCTGTAATTTATTATAGAGTATCTCTTCCACTGGAATGAAGAGTAAAGTTTATCAACGCGTAAAAAGGTTTGGCGAAAAATGAACTGGTTTTTATCTATTTTGTTATACCGATAAATAAAAATGAAGAAAATATTTTACCAATTATACTTAAATACGTTTTATTATTGGAGAAATGTTAGGTTGTTTTTATTTAACTCTTTTATCAGAATCGCCAATAAGTAGGCGTTAATTTGAATTAAATAAAATTCAATTTACGTTCACTGAACTTATTATTGATCCTGATTTGAATATTCTAAGTTAGCGTAGGCCAATATTTTTTGCAGTCCAATTCACATCCACCTTTCTATTTCGTGACTAAAATCTCAAGAGCCCTTGAATATTTCGTTGAAGAAAACACGTTCGTGCCCCACGAAACTGGTACTCAAGCTCACTTTTTTTCTCCAAACAATATTAACAAGTTGTTTGGTATTTGCGCAAAATGTACATTCATAAAGAAAGAACTTTTTCAAGTCATATTTTTAGATTTTTGTATGAAACACAACGGAAAACCTGTGTTTTTTTTTTTTAAATTTACATGCATTGTTAGGTATAGTAAATAAGTATACATGAAATTTTGCAGCATTTGTAAGTTACTTATGCTACAAAATCATACTAGGTTTGGTTTTTAATTAAATCGTACGGAACCATGAAGTCCCTTTGTGACCTTTTTCTGTCCTTATCTCGCCAGATAAAGAAACAAAGAACAAACTCTCATTAACTTACGTTGTACAGCCCCAAAGTAAACGAAACTCAACAACTGTAGATACGTGAGTATCGCACTTTACAGGGTGTTTCAATTTTAATAAGCCTCCTAAGCGGCAACTTACATTATCAAGTCTGAGTTGACTCGACTCTCATTGTCTCGGCGATTCTCAAAAAGAACGAATAGCGAAAGAAATACGGGGTATTTTTTCCACTTTTACAATTACTTTCGAATGTAACGTTTGTAATAACTAAATAGAGATATCTTTGAGTGTGATTAACGATCAAAGCACAATAATTAATGAAAGTGAAACCACTTGATTTTGCCAAAGGCGCTCTTCAGTGTCTGTGTTGGTATTTTTCTTTATTGTCATTTGACGAAGTCAGACTATTTTATAGGGCGCTATAAAATTACAAGGATTATGAATATAGGCCTCGGTCTGGAAACATCAACACGGTACGGTGCTGTGCCGGGGCTAGTATAGTATTATGTGATCTGTGGCCAGGGTTACGTGAACAGACCGAAAGTAGTTCTTATTATAGCTGTAGGTATAGTTTCTTTTGTTTCTTTAAAGAAGAATAAAGCCCCTGAATTGCTGTTTCGTATTAGGTAGAACATGTTACTGCATCAATCTTGTGTGTTCTCTCAAATTGATTAATGGAGACAGAGCGACGCTTTGCTTACAAAGATTTGTCTTTTTGCTAAAGAAGGTGTCACTGAATAACATCAGTTTTGTACACAGACTTTTAATTAAATAAAAATGGCGGATATCACAATGGTCGACAACGCGCCAACAAAAAGCTTAAAAGCTTTTAAAAAAATAATGTTATTTCTAATACCTACAGTAATTTTGCAAATAAAATACCATTAGTACAGCAAGCGTGTTCACGTAAAAGGACAAAAGGATATAAACCATGTAATTTTCAGGGATCAGTCTTGGCACAGGTTTTGTATTTTCGGGTTATCATTGGTTTTCTTTCATGCCAGCGTAAAATATTATGCGTGCTTACATGTCTCGTGGCACCACATCCGACGTATGAATATATTTAAATAAATTCACGTAGAGACCGTACCCGTTGCTTTTGGTGGATTTCTAACGAACCTTGAAAAATACTGAGTTAAAACAATTTATTTTATTTGCAAGAAACGTTTGACCATACTGAATGATGCGGTCAACGGTGAAGCACGTACTATCCAGAAGATAATTGTATTTACTCACGTATATTTAATAATGGCCACAATTATAGTTAAACGTAGGGTAACCACTAAAATGTAAGAAAAGTTCCTGAAGTAAGATAGGTACATAGCAAACTCATTAGGTGGTCAATTAACTCTAAGCTCGGTAAGCGCTTTTTTCATTTTGCCAGCTCATAACCAAATAATTGCTGTTTCTGCAAAAAGCTCAGGAAGCTACCGAACTTCCTAAGGGGCGTTTTATCTTTTTCACCGACTTCTGGCGCGTGTTTAGCGCATTTCACTGCTATAAAGTTGATCAAAGATCCAGATCAAACAAGAATTTACCAGAATCTGAACACGAGATTGGTAGACGATGTTGCGAACATCGCGGGCAAGACCTGGATGAGATTAGCACAGGACCGTGAGGAGTGGCACAGACAAAGAGAGGCCTATACCCAGCAGTGGGTGAAGTCGGGCTGTGGATGATGATGATGATGAACGCTCAATAACGTGTTCAAAAACTGTTACTGTCGGAGAGCAAGCCACAGAATCAGTAAAGTGAATTTACCGCACTTCAACTTTATTTAATGATGATGATGGGTCTTATTTCTTGGGGTCGAGACTCTAGGTCCGTGGGGTACCGAGGCCCTCCGGGTTTTCAAAATCCTTTCAGGGCGTCTAGTCGAAGCGACGCGTGACCCGAGTGCTGGTGATTATCCAGGCCAGCGTATCAGCATTGCTATTCAGCGCGGCAATGTGTGCGGCAATGGCAAATGTCTTGGGCACGCTTCCGATTGGTACTGATTTGGACTAGTTGAGCTATCTATAAATCGTTTGCAACGGTTTGTAGATAACTCAACTGTTTCATGTGTATTTTGTAAATATTGTGAATATTGTAAATACTGTATTAGTTGTAATTTTCTTTGTGAATAAATTTAATGTCCATATTTCAGAGTTACACTCTTGAAATAGTATTTATCTAAATTCGTTTACACTCGAAACTGCATGAGCTAGATATTTATAATCGCGTTCATTTGCAACGCTGAAATACTCCTTATAAGCTGCAAGTCAGCAAGTTATATTTGATTCGATTCGGCTGGCTCTCAGGTGGTAAAGCGTGCGCTCACTAGCATGTATGAACAGGCTAATTAATTTAGACTAGGTAGGTGTGCCTTGCATTAGACGAGAAAGTACACAGTGTTAGCTGGCTAGCTGACTGTTCCTACATGATAAATTAGGTAGATTTCACATTTAAAGGATAAGGTATAAGCTAGGAGGTAAGGCTTTCAGTAAGACTTATAAAAATTCGTGAACTTTTCTTCAACTCAAACTGAGTTTTATGTTTGACTAGCCGTCGCCCGCGGTATTGCTCGCGTTCTAGACCCTTTAGAGTGCGACTTTTCAAAAATTATTTCTTAGTTTGCCCTTACACTATATAAGGAATCTACCCTCCAAATTTCATACCTCTAGGACTTATAGTTTAGGCTGTGCGTTGATTCTCTGTCAGCTTCAAAAGAGTTTTATATTATACTAGCCGTCTCCCGCGGCGTAGCTCGCGTTAGAGTGTGACTTTTCAAAATTCCTTTCTTAGTTCACCCCTACACTATATAAGGATACTACCCTCCAAATTTCAAACCTCTAGGACTTATAGTTTAGGCTGTGCGTTGATTCTCTGTCAGCTTCAAATGAGTTTTATATATTATATTGATTATATTGATTGATGATGATGATGATGATGATTGACGATGATGACTCGTTCAGCTCAAGTTTATTTTGTTGGCACAAAATAAATAAAGTCCAAGAAACAGTGCAATAGCATCGAAGTTTTTCCAGAATTCGCAACAAATAATCCGTGTTCTAAAAGGCTCTAAATCAAAAGCTCGTAAATCTCGCTATAAAATACAGTTCTGTTAAACTTTAAAGCGGTATTGCTCCAGTATTGTTATCTTAAGTAAACTTAAAGCAGACGCCGGGAACATTTAAAAGGCGTAAATGAATCTTCCAATCGTCGCCATTCGAGCGCTATAATCTCGTTTTGTGTTGACTCGTTAAACTGCAATTTCGCCACGCTGAATTGCATTCTAAAGTTGCAGTCGGACAAAAAATCGTGTCTCTTTCTACAGAAAACATTTAGTATAAAGCCTGGCTTACATTAGGCGATGAGGTTAGAATAGGCGGTTTTTTAACCAACTTCAAAAAAGAAGGAGGTTCTCAATATTAGGTTGTATTTTTTTTGTCGCAGTTTTTAATTTATCCTATCGACTCGTGACCTCAATTACGAGTATTCTCAGTAATATATTAAACAAAATTGCTCTTTGGTTAATTCCGGTTTAGATATAATTCGTTCGTTTTCTTATTATATTTACTGAAATCTTCTATTTCACTTGGATGATTCAACGCCTGAATGAAGTTATTATTTATTCATAATTCTGTGGTGGCAGTAGTGCTCGTACTATTGTTATTATTTACCCAAATTATCAATTCCATAAGTAAAACAAACGAGTATTCCCGAATGGGCGTTTGACCCGCATCTCTTAATTTACCGGTTCCTTTTATGTAACCGGAGCTTAACATCCGCTCTACACAATAGAATTAACAGTGTTGACACAATTGTCTTTGTGTACACAAAATCCAAATAAAATCTCATACATATGTATAAAATCAGGGTGCAGATACTAGAGTAAACGTAAACAATACACGGGCACCGCGGACCCACTTTTGATCGTCTTTGTGTACATTTTTGAAATAAACTTCCTGTGTTTCAGAAAATGATTGTTATTGTAAGGCTTGGTGTAGTCACTACCGGACTGTAGACAAAATATGGATTCTGTTGTTACATTTTTCTAAAGTAGGTAATCTAATTTTACAGCGCTAAAATCATAGCTGTCTTCGTCGTTATAGTTTTTGAGAAAGACGGCAACATTTTTAGCGCTGTCAAATAACGTTAGTTTAGAAAAATGGAACAATAGAATCAACACCAATACGCCTTTATTCAACATACGCCTTTATTCATAGTAATCATCATCATCATCATCATCAATCATCAATATATATATAAAACTCTTTTGAAGCTGACAGAGAATCAACGCACAGCCTAAACTATAGGTAAGTTCTAGAGGTATAAAATTTGGACGGCAGTTTCCTTATATAGTGTAGGGGTGCACTAAGAAAGGAATTTTTAAACGTCACACTCTAGTGTGACGCTCTAGACGGCTAGTTTTCTATAATTATGTATATTATGTCATTGCCAAAACACGTCAGCAAAATATGTATCGATTCAAAAAAAATATTTTTCTGATATATAGGTCACTGCCAGCTTTATTTTATTTTGATAAATGGTTGTTAGTACCTACCGCAGATGAAGTTGCTAGTAAGTTAAGTTCCACAATAAAGTTATATCTCACAAAAGAAGTTATAACTACAGTAAACTAACGATGTGGTTTTGGGTAACACAAGTGAGAACACTCAGTGATAAAAAGGCTTATTCTGAATCAAGTACGGCACTTAAACCCCGAGAGGCTTAAAAGTCTTTGCCAGGCTTTCAGAATAAGGGTTCGTTTATTATTCTAAGAACAGGAGAAGATCGATAAAGAGATAATATCCTATTTAATATTCTATTTTTTATAAACTCGAAAGTTTGTGAGGATGTATGGATGTATGGATGTATGTTTGTCTGTTCCTCTTCCACGCAAAAACTACTGATCCGATTTGGATGAAACTTGGAATATATATTACCCAATTGATTAACACGTAGGCTATTTTTTATCCCAGAAAGTTAATGGGATCCACTAGGACGCTAACGAAGTCGCGGACGGAAGCTAGTTTTAAATATATTTTTTTATTGTTTTTTTTTTTAAATGATAAAAGTAATGGAACAAGCTGATAGCTCACCTGATGTTAAGTGGTAACTTCTGCCTATAACAATGCATTACCTCACAGAGCAAGTCCAATGAGGACGTGCCCTGTAAGACAATATTAGAACATTAACGATTTTTAAGTAGGTACAATTACATCGATGCTTATAATACAACTACCAAATGTAACAGAAACACTTGTTCGCAGGTACAAATCAAAGTTTTAAACAATAATAAATAACTTTGAAACTATCACTGTTCATACAAAATTTATTCATGAGATAGCTCCTACTAGCCGCGACACGGGTCGTAAATCGTAAATGAAACTTGAAAATCTTATGAAGAGTTCTTTAAGTTGAAACTAGGTCACTGGACTATTTCAGGATTAGTAGATGTAAGGATTTACTAGAACTCGCTGCAGGCAACTGTGCTCTTTTAATTCTAATGGATCTGTGTTTTTCTCATGCCTTAAATGTAGACAAAACTATTGTTCTATGACTTCTTTCTTTATTTGGACAGTAATACAAAGTAAACTGTCGGTCGAATGTATTATTCACTAGATGAAACCCGCCGCGACTTCGTACGCTTGCGAAACTTTCCACCAAAGAATATCTGTCAACCAGCATACGATGCACCTCGTGTCAAAGGCTGCTTTTGGTTTAGAGAGGTCAAGCTGTATCCAAGAATCCACGTCTTTAATTTCAATAAAATATAGCCTATGTTTCAATCCGGAAAAAAGGCTTATGAATGGTATAAGTTTCATTGAAATTGGTCCAGTAGTTTAGGCGTGATCCGCGAACAAACAAACAGACAAACAAACAGACAAACAAACAGACAAACAAACAGACAAGCAAACAGACAAACAAACAGACAAACAAACAGACAAACAAGCAGACAAACTCGATTTTTGAAATCAGAATGGTTTATTTAGTAGAACTGCATATTTGGTTTTCCCATATCTTTAATTTTAGTTTTTGGCTTTTTTACAGTTTTATAATAGTACTAGCCGTTGCCCGCGGCGTTGCACGCGTTCTACCCTTTAGAGTGTGACGCTTTAAAATTCTTTTCTTAGTGCACCCCTACACTATATAAGGATACTACCCTCCAAATTTCATACCTCTAGGACTTATAGTTTAGGCTGTGCGTTGATTCTCTGTCAGCTTCAAAAGAGTTTTATATATATTGATAGATTCGCAGAAGGCGTGTGATAAAACGGGCCACTTAATTAGGTACATAATTATCTAATATCCTCTTTGAGTATTGATTAGTACTGTCACGTTCAAAAGTGACACGCTAGCTTTATAGTGCCGCTATAAGACGACCAGGAATGTATTTAAATTCCTAAAGGTTCTATAACTATTTGTTTACTTTGGTGTGTTTAAACCTATCCAATTATAGTAAAATACGTCCTGACCCACATAATTCACTCTTGCCTGAACTTGTACTATTCAATAATTGAATTCCAGTTAGACATTTCCTACTTAGTTTGAATAGAGTTTGTGAACTTGTTTCATCTTCGTTATTCTGTACGTTGCTTTATATTGACTAAGAATACAGTGTACTATAATAACTTATATGATAGCTTGTTATTTCTCTGAACTGCTCTGCGGGTACAGTTAGCAACATAAATCGATTAACAAATTGAGTTTTTAAAATTCAAGTAAATACAGTCACAATAAATTATAAGCAGGTCTATCACTGACATAAGTAACCCATCCCATCCCACTACGTCCCACTTCTATTATAAATGTCAAAATTTAGATATTTGGATATTTTGGATATTAGTGTGTCAATAACCCTGCAACTACTTGGAAATTATATAGATCGTTACCTGGATTAACACATAGGATACCGTTTATACCGCGCGGAAACTATTTATGCAGGATCAAACGATACGCGGCCGAAGTCGCGGGCGGAAACTAGTAAATATTTATATTATTATAAAGATCTTCTCTTTTTCTTCTCGATCACTCTTGACGTTGTCGTCTTGATCGTGGTCATTGTTTATAAAACAAAACGAGAAAGTCTGTTTAAATCTTTATAACACTTTAATTCGGTTAAGGTACAGTTCTTTCGGTATATTACTTTAAATTATGAAATAAGGACGAATGCGCGTCTCGCGTGTACCGATCGTTGATGCTCTCTGCGCGGGCGCTGAGGTCACGGTCACTCCTTCCCTCCTTCCTCTCGCCTCTTCCCTTCCCCTCCTCCATCCTAGTGCTGTGCGTAGACATCCTCCCGGGCCTTGAAAGCTTGTGGTGCTTTCAAGGAATCACTGCCATCTACCGGTGCAGTCTCTGGCGAAGGCGGATGTTCTATAGTTCCATCGTCATTGATTGTCACCTTCACGTCTTCAATGGTAGGTATCAGGCAAAATTTATGAACTCCTCTTCTCATTATGCCCTTTGTAGTGAGGATATCGGCAACTCTGCTTACTCCGTCAGTGCCAGGATATAATTTACTGATGCGAGCTAGTCGCCATTGTAGTGGAGGAAGATTTTCTTCTTTAAGAATAACAAGGTCTCCGACCCGAAGCTCACGCTGTCTTGTTCTCCATTTGGTCCTTTGCTGAAGCTCCGCCACGAACTCCCGGCGCCACCTCTCCCAGAAGTGTTGCCTTAGTTGCTCGATGAGCTGGTATCTGTTGGGGCGCTTCGCTGTAATAGGTAGCGAGGGCACTGCAGTGAGAGGTCGTCCAATCAGAAAGTGCCCTGGAGTCAATGGAGAAGGATCATTTGGGTCAGAAGATAATGGGGTTAGCGGACGAGAATTTAATATCGCTTCAATCTGAGCGAACAGCGTAGCCAGCTCCTCAAATGTTAGGGAAGCATTACCAGCTACACGCCGTAAGTGATGTTTTGCTGACTTTACGCCAGCTTCCCAAATACCTCCAAAGTGAGGTGAATAGGCTGGACTGAACACAAATTTAATGCCTTCATTAGAGGCGAAATCATAAACTGAGTCGCGACTGGATCTGAGTATTCTACTTATTTCATTGTTAGCACCCTTAAAATTAGAACCATTATCACAGAAAATAGTTTTAGGTTTGCCTCTCCTAGATGTAAATCTTCGCAATGACAAAATGAATGCTTCCGTACTCAAATCACTTACTACCTCTAAATGAACCGCCTTAGTAGCGAGGCATATAAATAAACATAAATAACATTTTGAGATTCGATTGCCCTTTCCCTTTCGGCTAGAAATCATAAAAGGTCCGGCAAAATCAACACCGCACGAGTAGAAAGGAAACGATGCGTAGCTCCTTTCGGCAGGTAGGTTGCCCATTAAGGGCTGCAATGTTTGACCGCGCAGACGGATACAAATCATGCACTGCTTAGGCGTGCTGCGTGCTAAATGCCTACCACCTATAGGCCAAAATCTTTCTCTTATAGAAGCTAATAGATGCTGTGGGCCAGCGTGGAACAATCGTTCATGTTCAGACTTAAATATTAATTTAGTAAAATGATGCTTAGCATCTAAAATCATGGGGTGCTTCTTATCATAATCAAAATCTGAGTTTTGAATGCGACCTCCAGCTCTGAGTAAGCCATCGGTATCTACAAAACAATTTAATGACACTAATTTAGATTTACGACTCAGAGCTTTTTTATTTAATAACAATTGAATTTCTTCATTAAAACTTTCTAACTGACTACTTTTTACTAATATTATTATAGACTTATTTAATTCATCAGCCTCTAAAGGCCCAGTGACCTTCGAGCTTTTGTTCTTGCAGTTAGATAAGAAACGTAGAACATAGGCATAAATTCTTTTTAATTTATTTAGGTTAGAGTATTTGTCGAATAGAATACTACTTTTTTCAGCAGCGACGTTACAAACAGTTGAGTTTTTAACTTCAGGTAAGATAGTAGAAGTAGAAGTGTGTGTTTGCTTAGGCCAACCTGATGGATCAATCGCGAGGAACGAAGGCCCTTCCCACCAAAGAAAAGAAGACTGAAGATGCCTTGGACTTACACCTCGAGAAGCCATATCTGCGGGGTTTTGATCTGTGGGAACATGCTGAAACGTAAACCCACTGGTAAGTTCATTTATCTCATTCACACGATTACACACAAATACTTTTAAATCTTTAGGAGGAGTCTTCACCCATCCTAACACAACTGTTGAATCAGTCCACAGGACTTTTCGACTTATTTCACATCTTAGTGATTTTAAAACTTTCGAACATAGACGAGCACCTAAAAGCGCGCCACATAACTCCAACCGGGGAATAGTCGTTGGGTTCAAGGGCGCGACCCGTGCTTTAGCGCACAGTAACCTGACAGTGATACTTTGGTCCTGATTTTCAGAACGCAAATACACGCAAGCCGCGTAGGCTTGTTGGGAGGCGTCAACAAAACAGTGAAGTTCTATGTTCTTCGGATTTTCACACAATACTCGGCGAGGTATCTGTATAAGGGACAAACTTGAAAATTCTTTCAATAGGCCTGACCAGTTTTTACAAAACTCAATGGGGACAGGATCATCCCAGTCAAGCTTAGACGACCACAACTCTTGTAATAGTATTTTAGCAACTATTATGCAAGGACATAGCAACCCTAACGGATCGAAAACCTTAGACGTGGTAGATATCACAGACCTCTTTGTTATTTGAGCAGAAGGCTCCAAATCTGTAGAAAACTGTAAAGAATCAGTTTTAGGTGACCAGTTTAGACCTAGAACTGAGGATTCCTTATAAAAATCCATTGATTTTGACGATTCGATTTCGTCATCAAATAATTGAGGACAATTTGTCCGAAATTTTCTAAGTGGCAGACATGCAGAATTTAAAACATCTACAACATTTTTATAAATGTATTTTAGACCACTAACCGTATCAGCTCCGGTATTTAAATCATCAGCGTAAAAATCGCTTTGAATAATACGCGCAATAGATTTATCCTCACATTCATTAGCTAGCTGCAAAAGACAACGAGAACTTAGAAATGGCGCAGACGCCGTGCCATATGTAACTGTATTTAGTTGTAAGACATCGATAGGTTGATGGCTTTCTTCACGCCACAGAATAAGTTGTAGATGGCGCTGTGAAGGCGAAATCTCCGTCTGGCGAAATTGTTTTTCAATGTCTCCTGTGAGGATATACTTATGCAAACGAAAGCGAAACAATATCGAAATTAAGTCGCTTTGCACGACTGGGCCGACCAGTTGAATATCATTAAGTGATTTCCCTGTATGAGTTTTTGACGATGCATTAAACACAACTCTTAACTTAGTGGTTTCACTTTTTTCACGAATCACTGCATGATGTGGCATGTAGTATCCAAAACCTGGCCTATCAATTTTAGTAAGGTGCCCTAACTGTGCATATTCATCTATAAACTCTTTATAGCTTACTTTTAATGTAGAAAGTTTAACAAACCTTTTCTCGAGGCTCTCCAAACATTTTTTAGCAATAAAATAAGAATCACCGAGTGCTTCCTCAGGTGCTTCTTTTAAAGGCATTTTAACAGAAAATCTGCCACTAGGCAGGCGTACAACATTTTCAACAAAATGATTTTCACAGAGTTGCTCTTCGACGGAATAAGTTTTTGTTAGTGGTAGGTCATCAATATTCCAAAACTTTTCTAAGGAATCTTTTATTTCTTGTGTGAAGTTACAATGAACCACGGGGATTGACTGACCTGTTATTAAGGGACCACCTACAAGCCAACCGAGCTTAGACTCTTGAAGAACCGGTTTATTAGAACCGAGTCTTATTATATTTGTGCCAACTATGTCCCAAAATACATCCGCTCCTAAGAGGATGTCCACCTCAGAGGGGGAGAAATATTTAGGATCAGCAAGTTCAATATTAGTAGGTAATTTTAGATACTCAGTGTCAATTGCTGAGTTAGGTAAAATACCTGTGATGCGTGGTACTACTAAGCATTTAACATTAATGGCAAACGACATCACTCTTGACCTTATTTTTACATTACACTTTTGTGAAACATTACACACCACATCATTGATACCATAAATATTTACCGGATGGGAGCTATCACTCGACAACCCTATCTTTTCTTTCAGCTTTTCAGAAATGAACGAGGACTGACTTCCTGTATCCAGCAGTGCACGAGCAAGGTAAGTTTTATTATTCAACTCAATATTTACTAGAGCCGTACACAACAACACCTGACCGGAAGACGAAGAAGACGTCATAGCTACAGGCAACGAAGACGAAGTTGAAGGCTGCGGTTCTTCAGATGACGTGGGGTAAGTTTTATGAAGAAGAGTGTTATGTTTCTTCTTACATGTTAGACACATAGCTTTAAGCTTACATTGGAAGGAGTTATGACCACTGCGTAAACAATTTTTACACAGTTTTAATTTCGACGCTTCATTAACGCGGTCATCGACCTCCATACCTTTAAACTTAGGACACTCATACAGCTGGTGCCCATCATTGCACAAAGCACAACGATTTTTATTTTTATTATCGTAAGAACTAACTACAAAACTCTTGGACTGAGCGGTAGGTTTAGGTTTATTATCAGCTGATTTATCATACCTATTGTTATTATTACTGTAGGCAGTCTCGAGTATGTCAGCTCGACTGCGCAGGAATGAATGAAAGTCACTCAACAAAGGTAAATCAGTTAGGTTACATTTATGCTCCTCCCACTTTCTACTCGTGTTAATATCTAATTTTGCCGAAACCATAAATATAATTAAAGCGTCCCACTTATCAGTAGGCTGGCCGAGAGTATCAAGTGCACGTAGATGTTTTGAAACATGATCAACAATAAAGCGCAATGCTTTGAAGGATTCCGTGCGCAAAGGTTCGATGCTAAACAAAGCTTTCAAATGATTATTAATCAGTATATTTTTATTATCAAACCTCTCGCATAAAAGATCCCAAGCTAATTGATAATTTTTCGCACTAAATTCTATGGATTTTATTACCACAGATGCACTACCTTCAAGCGAGGAGCGTAAATAATGAAATTTATTGATAGCCGGAATCCCTTCATTGCTATTTATCACTGATTCAAACGTGTCCTTGAACTCCAACCAGAGTAGGTAGCTTCCATCAAACGTAGGTAATTTAATAGTAGGCAATTTTATCGAGTTTTTAACCGCATGGGAATGGCAACTGCTAAAATCGTCCTCGGGGTTCTTTTCCCTTTGACTTTTACCAGGACGATTATCTAAAAGTTCTTGACAATTAGATATTATATTCAAAAACAAGTTTTCTAGGAGCTCACGTTCTTTGATTTGTTCACTAGAATCACTATGCAATATATCTATTTTATCTTGAAGAGCATCGTAATCATTCAATAATATTTGACATTTATTTAATTTTAACTCTAATTCTCTGTACTTTACAGGAGAAATTTCCTTTAAACCTTGTATATTAGTAATGTACTCAGAAAACTTAGTTAATCTACCTTTTATAATACCTCTTTGTTTAATTAAACTGCTCAAATCAAGCTTATCCTGGGTGGAGGTAGTAGTACCCTTAGTATCCGTTACACTCATTTTGTCAGGCAAAACTAATCACTTGGGCAAGCTAACACTAAAATAAATAAAATATGCACTCAAACCTGTGTAAAATGGGGAAGAGTAGCTCCAGATCCAGTCGCGTCAATAAACTCGAAGTTCAGGGCTGAGAAGTATGCTCCCGCCGAGCACACAGCACGGGCCAGCACTCTGGCACAGCTTGGGAGCCGCGCAGAACCGAGCACGCGAGCGCGGAAGCGAGCGTAGCGGTGTCACCGCAAAGCTTTAGCAAAGCGCGCTCCGGGAGCTGGAATTATTCAGCAAAATACTCTTTGAATAATTATTTTTACCAGGTAGGTAGGTAGCTACCTATTATAAGGGCGTGGAAGCTTCTAGACTCGGCAATAGCTAAAGAACTAGAATTAATTTTATTTTAGCTTCTAATAACGCAGTGCAAATAGTAACGGGAAATAGCAGAATAGCTTTATGAAACTGAAGAATGTAGGTATTTAGGCAGATGAAACTTTAATTAAATGCAAAAGATGAACAGAATGAATAGAAAAATAAAACAATGAAACGTAACTTTGGCTTAGAAACTTTATCGCTATGAACGTGCGGTATATTAGGTATACCTAAAGCTTAGGTAAGCTTTTTTAGAATAGAAATAGGTACCTAGCACTTGAGTAAAAGGCAGCCGCTTACGCAAATATGAAGCGATATTGAATCGGAGGAATTTTAGGTTTAGGATCGGTAAGAGTGAGTTAGGACTGGGCTTACTTCCCTGGACTAGACCTCTGGATGACGTAGATGTCCCAACAGGCTCCAGAAGCAGCGTTCCTGTATCTCCTTGGCTCCAACAAGCTCCAAACGACTCCAACTTCAATTTTATAAAGTCCAAAGTTCTTTTGTGCAAAATGACACTGCACAATTTTGTACACGTCGGCACGACGACGGTTAGGAAACCAATTTTATGATTTAGCGCAAATGTCCTGTCACGGTCGCCACTTTTTGTTTATAAAACAAAACGAGAAAGTCTGTTTAAATCTTTATAACACTTTAATTCGGTTAAGGTACAGTTCTTTCGGTATATTACTTTAAATTATGAAATAAGGACGAATGCGCGTCTCGCGTGTACCGATCGTTGATGCTCTCTGCGCGGGCGCTGAGGTCACGGTCACTCCTTCCCTCCTTCCTCTCGCCTCTTCCCTTCCCCTCCTCCATCCTAGTGCTGTGCGTAGACAGTCATCATTGAGGCAGTAACTCACATCACAATTCTGCGCTAATTCCTCTCGCACCATGGCTCATCTACCATCTTCAAAAGTTAAAAAAACACATAGATGCCGGCATAATTGGACCATCATAATATAGTGTCCATCGAAATATTTGTTGCCGACTGTACCTACGTAAGTGAATTACAATTTACCTATATAATCCCAGATAATTAACTCTAACAAATGAAGTGGAACCGAAATACGCGGAGCGAAATCTTCACTTTAATCTGCTAGAGATGAAAGTACTTTTCCTCTTGAAGGGTTATCGAGAAATTTTATAGATGGGTTGAGAACAAAGAAACAACTCGAATTGAGGATTTATTGGCATTGAATTTTCCTGATAACGAGTGTAAGGGTGCTTTTCCATCAGAGCTAAGCTATACTACGTTGCTAAGGACGTGTTTGTCATCCACCAATAGGAATCGTTTAATATGAAAACAAACAATCCCTATTGGTGGATTTCAAACACGTCATCCTTAGCAACAAAGCTTAGCTTAGCTCGTAAAAAAGCACCCTAAAACTTCAGTATGCTGAAGGTTATTTTTAACTGTAACTGAATTGACCGATCACGTTTAAACTTTATCCTTATTTAACTACTTAGAGTTCGGATGTATCTCGCTATCAGATCATCTCATACTATTATCCATTTAGTTTAATCCTATAATAATTTCGACCTACGCTTTGGCGTTCTTATATCATGAGAGGCTATTAAACTAGCTATTTACATGTTATAATTTTATAACTAGCTGATACCCGCGACTTAGTACGCGTGCAAAACTTTCCACCAAAATATTTGTCAACCATACGATGAAACTCGTAGCAAATGGTTGCTTTTGGTTTAGAGAATTCAAGCTGTATCTAAAAACCCACGTGTTTGATTTCAATAAAATATAGCCTTTGTTTCAATCTGGAAAAAGGGCTTCCGAATGGTATAAGTTTCGTGTAGTTATATATTTAGTTTTTCCATATTATTATAATTAATTTAAGTTTTTGGCTTTTTTACAGTTTTATGGTAGCAATAAAGATAGATATTTACAATAGAAAATCTAAAGCACAAAGAGAAATACAATTCATAAATAAGATCAAAAGTTTTTTTTTTGCAAAAAGCGACCTTAATTAACCAGAAAAGCCTTTTGTATTTCGAATAGAAGCTAAGAGACACCCTTGGCGGGCTATAATACGGATAAGTAGGTTTTGAGAGAACGACCTTTTTAAAAACACGTTGTAAAGAAAATGTTTGAAACGGGTAATCACATTGTGATTCATTTACGCGCTCTGGCTATGTACAATTAGAGATGTCACTTTATTATTACTTTTCAGTGCAAACAGGTTGAATAGATAGATAAATAGATATTAGATTATCAAGTATACAGGTAGCTGAAATGTAACACCAAACACTCTGTAACACCATACAGGGTCTTATATTCGGTTTGTAAATTTACCACACCACCACGACGCAACACAGATTGCCAATTTGCTAGTCTTGTTCGCAAATGCTAGAGCTGGCCAAACTAGTGTGATAAACCGAAAATATTGAGCAGTGCCTGCAGCGCAAAGGCAAATATTTTTTTTAGGTTTATACATAGGTGGCGGCTATAGTATGGGCTATAGTACTGGCTAAAGTTGAGTGTGATTTAGAATAGAAACAGTTTACTTATGGATGTTTTTCAGATTAAAAGAAAGATGTATTTATTTATTGGAAGCCCTCAAACCTAAATATATAAAACTCTTTTGAAGCTGACTGACAATCAAGGCACAGCTTAAATTTGGAGGGTAGTATTCTTATACAGTGCAGAAGTGCACTAAGAAAGGAATTTAAAAAATTGGCACCCGAAGACCCTTGAAAATTGGTACTTACATAGATTCCTCAAACAAATTGAACCGACGCGTCATTCATTATTTTTAAAAAAACCAAACTGTTTGCATCCTGCTACCAAGCGAGCAAAGCCATGGGCTACGGCTAGTCTATCCATAAAAATGGAAAATCTCGTAGTAAACATTTTCGGAACACTTGTATTTTTGCGCTAACCCAGATGGTTCTTTGAGAAAAGTTGTTCATATTGATGGTTTCTTTAACCCCCTGAAGTTTTCAGTAAGGGTCTTATTACACTTGGTATAATAATGTCATACAAAAAAAAACTATTTATTTATATAGTACGTATTACGTACATAAGCCGTGTTGGCCGAGTGGGATTGTACCTCGATTTTCAATCCGAAGGTCGTCGGTTCAAATCCCGGCCGTGCATAAATGGATTTTTCGTTCGGAAAATTTTATATGCGCATTAACACGAGCTTTACGGTGAAGGAAACATCGTGAGGAAACCCGCGGCTTAGTTAGCTCCGCACGTATTGACCTTGTCTTTCCTGTGGATATGGCTGACTAGGCTGAGAGGATGGTATAGGTGCTGGGCAAGCCTACTCCATCTAAACATTGTCCCAGGCACTACAGTGTCCCGTTAAGTGTAGGCATAGGTTTCCGCTGTATAAATCATCTTCAATAGATGTAAAGGCGTATTATTATTTATTATTATTACGTACATATTATGTACTATGGTATACTTAGAAACATCTCAAAGAGTCGTAATATGACATTATTATTACAAAGTACAGTCAACAACATAACACTTCCAAGACAACGCACACAGTTACTAAGATGGTCATTAGAATACGTCGTGTAATCAAGTAAATGGTCTCAATTGTACGTAAAAGTGCCATTTTCTCACATGGTGTAATGTTGTGTAAACGAATAAAGGCACTCCTGAGATGGAAGTGGCAGTCGGGTGGGTTAGATAGCAACTAGAGTAGGTACCTAATATTTTAAATGATACAGCTTAAATTAATTTAAATGAACGTGACATATAAATAAATAAATATTCACGGACACTTAACACAACGCCTTCTAGTCCCAAACTAAGCAAAGCTTGTACGATGGAAACTAGATGGCTGATAGAATACATAATTTTTTTTTTGTAAAAACATACTTATAATACATATAAACACCCAGACACATTACATATCTACTACATTTACTTAATATCTATTTAAAAAAATATATAAACAAAAAACACTACACGATCTCAGCGATCGAACACAAAATTTTATATTTTCCGATTGATAAATATTTAATCACTGCTTTTAATCAAATTGATGGAAACTTGGAGTAGTTACACCGTGTTTTGTCTTTTCCGATCGAATTTTAATCTGTTTGTCAATGAAAAAAACAAAACACGGTGTAACCACTCTCAGCTTACATAGTGGTAAGACATTTATTTGTGTTAGGTTCATATTTTTAATCGTAATTTTACGACGCCTGCGGTATCTAGGGATAATGAAATTCAGCGGTAAATTAGATCTAGCCTTAAGTTATTTTTCATAGTAGAAAATAGTTTTGTTCTTGGAATAAGTCCAGTTGTTTTTGCCCATTTTTCTGGTCGGCTATCTGTCTGTCTGTCACTACCTTCAAGCGGCCAAGATATAAATAACAAAATATGATAAAACACGAAGGTAGACCTGTAATATTTCGGAAAATGTTATTATTTTAGTGGAGCGGCTGTCAGTCTAGCTTAATTATATCTACGCTCTCGGTACAGCGTACAGTCCAAAATAGACTATCAAATATTGATTTAGTCAACGTATTATGTCTCAAGTACAGAGGTTTTAATCATTACCTTTTGAAATAATGTACCTACATTAAAATACGTTAATACGTTTGACCGCCCATTATACCTCATACTTAAAACTTATTTCTCTTTTATTGTTTTTCTTCTTTTCTTGGTGTGCAATAAAGAATATATCTATCTATCTATCTATCTACGTTTGCAAAATTAAATAATTTAAATACAGTTATAAGTATGTATTTAAAAAAAAATTAGGTATGTATAAGTATTCTATCAGCAATCTAGTTCCCATAGTACAAGCTTTGCTTATTTTGAGACTAGAGAGCGTTGGGTATATGTCCAAGAATATTTATTTAGTCACATTTGTAGTTCTCAAGTGGACTATATTTTTTTATCGTCTAGGCTAAATTCAATTACCTATTACCTAAACTCAAGTTCTTTTACGATTTCTGTAATAGCTTAGGAGATAGTAAACGTAATTACATTGCGGTAATAATTAGCCAAGCACGAGTTTTTGATCTTGATATCATTTTGGCCACGACTGTACCCAGCATAGTGTGTACCATCAACCACAAAAGTTAATTACCGATGTATCGGACGGATTCGCCTCATTGTATCCTTTGGATACCATCATACCATTCCGCAGGTATATTATTTACCCGGGCTATGGGATTGAGGCCTTTTGTCGAGGAATTTGGGTTAAGTCCTTGTAAAATACGTACAATACCGTCGACCTGTTGAATAATGATGTGATCGATGGGTTGAGATTTTCTGTAATTTGAATATCCCTTTTTTGTGACTGTTTTAGTTGGATTTTTTTATTTTCCTTTGAATTTTATGTGTGACCTTTTGCATATTAGCATTAGATAGCTGCCTTTAGTTTTTTCCATACCTACCTACTAATGTGATACTTCTATGGTCAAAAGTTTCATTTCAGTTTTTTATTTTATTTTAATATTTAACATTTAAAAGTACGAGTGACAGAATATTTTTTTATAATAGGTACTACTGTAGCAACAAGGCAACTTATATTTTGAAACTACTTTAATAACAAGGGTTTTCGAATAAACACTTAGGCACGTATTAGTAATAAACAGTGTTACTGGTTTATTTATTTAGACAGATAAATTCTACGAAAAGCACATGAACTCTAAAACATTATTTGGGTTTATTAGTGCATGCTATTATCAGTTAAAATTGCAAAGGTTGCTTTCACGCACCGACACGACAACTAGGTACACAATATCGAACGAGCTAATCTCATGCATTTTGGTACTAGACGCTTTTACACCATTTCAGCGCTGACACTGATTCTGTTCGAGCCCATAGACGTCTGTATCGTGTTGGTCTGTATCGGCTAATGTGCAAGCGTCTAAACTAGAAAGTAAAGCAGCTTATAAACAACCAACTCCAGCGTAACCTGTTTTATTACTGCGACAAAATGTGCGAATTAAGAGCATTATTATTGCAATGCATAGCAAACAGTTGCCTGTTATGACTCCTAACTAATACGGGTGCTAAATAAATTACACTCTGAGCGTAATCCATTAATGGTACAAAGTAGACTGCACGACGCACGTACGGTGTAAGAGCTCTTACACACTTGCGATTTGCAAGCGAGTTCATAGTAAAGCGAACGCGTAGCTCGCAGCGAGCGCGTAGTGCAAGTGCGCAGCGACCTCGTTAACGTGTTTACCCCCGACCGAAACACGGAAGGGGTGTTACAAGGTTGACGGTGTTGCGTGTCTGTGTTTTTATCTGTGGCCAAGCAGTTCTGAAAGTAGGACTTCGATTTTAATGTGTTTTTTTATATAATTGGTATGGGATAGTTTTAAGCCATGTTTGGTGAAAATTAGTACAGGCGTTTCTAAGTAACGAGGAACTAAAAACCAGTATTTAATCGCAGTTTGAAACATTTACTCGCCGAGCGCTCACTCTGAACGCGCTGCGAATTCGCCAGTGTAATAGTACTGTTAAACCACTTATATATCTCGTATAGTTACTAATGGACTTATTCTCCTACTTATATTAATGTATCTTGTTAATACGTAATGATAAAAGAGACATGAGTAGTTTTACTTAAGTGATCAGGTTAAGTTAGTATAAAAATAATGGACATTGAGCATTTTTAACTTCAGTTAGGTTTTTGGTTGTACACAATGGGTGTTTTGTTATTTTTGTGATATTGAATCTATGTACGCATTGGTCTCTTTTAAACGCTTCAACTCGTCTGATCGTCCTTTATTCAGAGTAGGCTGTATTGGGCTTATTGAGTATTAAATTGTAAAGCTTGTAAATTGTATATAAACATTTCCAAGAACAAGATTTCATTGTCGTGATTACAAGTGAGTGTAGAGTGGTCATAACAAATAATAGGCTTTAAAGCTATTAGGCTGAAGGGTATTTATAAAATATCGATGAGTGTAGGTAGTATTTATTTCTACGAGTACTTAGACTTCTTAAATACCATCCATCCAATTATCATTGTGGAAAATAATAATATGCTTAGCGTTATTATTATTTGTTGGAAGATTTGTTATTAGAGGAGTATAATTTTAAGTTGGCATATTTTTACAGGCATCACAGCTCAATCGGTAATAGCTGCTTTCCGTGCTCTGCGTCGTGGGTTCGATGCTCACTAAAACCAACGAATTGTGTGTGGCTAATTTGAATGTTTGTTTATATCTGGGTGCTACATGTATGTTAAATAATGTATTTACAAAAAAATAATTAATTAAATACTCTATCAGCAATCTAGTTCCCGTATTACCTACAAGCTTTGCTTAGTTTGGGACTAGAGTAGTGTTGCCAGCTCACAGAAAAAAAATCTCCAGCTAAATAAAAAAAAATCTCTAGATTTCTTCATATTTTTACCTAAAAAAATCTCCAAAATTCACTAACGAATTAATTTTATCAAGGGTTAAGTATTAATTAAAATTGCAAGTTATTTGTTAAGAAACATAATTTTAATCGTAAGAATAATAATTATTAATCTTAGTGACAAGTTAAAAAGCAATTTAAGTATTTAAAAAACAATTTTACTTATGATAAGTAAATCAAAACGTTAGGTTAGAAATCAACATTAAATACTTCGTTTATTTCTTCGTCATCTTGACACGGTGACGGGTCTACTGATGTAGACGGTTGAGATGGATAAATTTTTGAGTATTTCAAAGTGGGGATTCCCGTCTTCAAGGGCGGGCAAATAGGGTTGCCATTTTGTTTTCTCTAATTACCCTAGATTTTAAAAATATCATTAAAAATCACCAGATATTTTTCTAGTGATATCTTTTCCAAAATTTCACCATGTAGCCCCTAAAAATCACTAAATCTAGCGACAAAATCACCAAACTGGCAACACTGGACTAGAGCACGTTGTGTGAAATGTCCATGGCTATTTATTTATTTAGATTTTTAATTCAAATTATTTCACAATTTCGATAGACTTTTTATTTTAACTGACGTTCATTTTTATCGTTCAAAGATTACCTAAGTATGCCTGTGAAGGTAGACATACTTTACTCAATGACACTTAGAGCAAATGTTTCTTTTAAACTTAGAATAAAAGCGGAATATGTCCGTTTATTTAGATTAGGGCCCATTTCCACGTTATTTTGAAGTAAATGCTTCCCAGCCTAGTTTTGCAAAACTCTTAAGTAGCTTCTCAAATCACCCTTACGCACTTAAGGCTAATGTTATTGTCTTAAGACTCATTGCTGGAAACAATGCGAGAATCGTCTAGATTGGCCAAATTGCCTCAACGACTATTGTCGGCGCCCTAACAAGTTTGGGATGACTCTTGTAAAATGCTGACGACCCAATTTCGACGAGATAGATGTTCAAAATTCACTTTTATTTAAAAATCACTTTTTACACACTCATTTTGAAATTGCTGGTATACTTATTCAAGTTATATTGGTACCTTTTCTCCCTAGAGCCACTGGTACTATTGCAGGATATTGCCACTATAAAACAGAGTGATCTTGGCACTTTCTTCCAGGTATTCCAAACTTTACCGTGGATTTCCTTTCCAGAACGTTGGTTTTTTACGAACTATGCTAAACCTTTTGTAAAACTTAGTTAAGCACTTTACTACTGCAGTGTACTTCTCATGCCAAATGGACAAATCCTAGAAGAAAAGAAAACCAATTCAAATCGGAACTACATTTTGTGGTCTTAACTTATAATCACTTATCAACGTCTGTCACACTTATAAGGTACTCGCCCACCTTTCCATAAAAACGTAGAGAGGTAACTACTCCACTTACTATTTAAAAATACATTATAAATAATAATATTAATAAGCATGTAGGTATTTTTAAAATTAATACTTTTTTTACGGTTTGGGGTGTATACAGACATAGGTTATGACGAGATAAATTGATATAATCCTTAGTTTTGGTTGGTCAACGTCAAACAATGGAGTAGTTACCCTTCCACGTTTGTATAGAAAGGTGGGCGACTAGTTGGACCTTAACTAAGTCATGTGACTAGTAGAGGTTGAAATGGATAATGTTTCAGAATAAAATGCTGTTCCGTGGTTTAAGTTTTCATTAAAACCTCTTGTTTTATTATTATGTTTATCTCATCCTAACAGGATTACTGATAGTGTGGCAGGGCTTCGTTTCATCCTATGCTTTATAATTCATGAAAATCTTCTCAGTTCAGAGGGTGTGGTGTTAAGCAGGAGTAAGCGGGTCATGATCCTCTGCGAAGGTCTAATATGGATTAGTACCGGCTTGGTCAAAACCTTCACTTTGCTTTCATACTTCTACCAGTATTGCCTAAGCCATGATACTGCAATAGTATACATACATACATGTTAAGATATGTGTATATTGCTTGGCGTAGACGATTAATTTTTCTACAAAAAGTGCTACGCTCGGCATCAGTTGCAACGAATGCTACGCTCAAGTGCTACACGGGATATATTGCTAGTTATTATGATCATTGTTCCGTTCAACTAAGACAGTAATTGCTATGCACGGCTATGGCCACTCAAACGTCTACGAGTTGCTACGCCACGCATGCTACGAGATACAAACTGCTTTGATTTCGAAACTGTGCTTACAAGCGCTTCTACAGTATGAATAATGCAAACTGCTTGTAAATTTGCATTTTCGGATAGTGTAAAATGGTTACCGTGAGTGATGATTGAGAACTTGTCTCGCTTGGATGTACTCTTAAATATTCATATTTTAAGAGGGCGCTACTACCAAAAATTTGCACCTCGATAAGTCAAATAAATTGCTGTCTTAAGTTTGTTGGAATACGGTTCATAGAAGCATGCTATCTGCCGTGGCACTTAGGACTTCAGTAAAATCTAGAATAATAGATTTTTGCAGTAACTTAAGTATTACTCACGAATCGGTTTTATTCATCAATACCCATAATTTAAAAAAACTAAATTCCGTAAAAATGAAAGGTATCCTTAATTTTTTTATGACATAAATAATCTCTAAAAATGTTTCTAGCAACAACCAAACGAAATAATGACTACCTGTACTCATCAATATTATCTGGTTTTAGTTTGCTAACATTTTATTTATACAACAAAATGATAGAACAAGCCGATGGCCCACCTGATAGTATATGGTGACCACTGCCTTTAGCAATGCATTGCCTCAATGAGAACATCTACTGAGGACGTGCCTTGTGATACACTCTGAGACGTAGAGGTAACCTATTAATTTATTTTTTGTTGGCACCCCCTTAATATAAGCACAGTGTATAGTATTATATGATCTGTGGCACAGGTTTATTACGGGAAGATCAGTCATGGTGCAAAAGCGTCGCTGTCATAAATGAATGGCGCCGCAACGAGATGATGGATTAATAACGAAAACATTAATTTTAAACTAACACGACCCTCTGTTTCAAAGATAAGCAAGGGTAGACACGTGGTGAATCAATTATCAAGGTAAATCATCATGATCATCTGTCTAATGAAGTCTAAATAGGGTGTTATACTCCTCAAAAACTTCAAGGGGGACCAATGTTATGAGAACGAAATAGAAAATGTAGCTTTACCATTCAAAATTACATAATATTTACCTACTAGGAAAAAAAAAAACTGTTTTTCTTTTTCTTAGATAATGTTATAACTAACGTTTGACCACAATCTCACCTGATTTTAATGTTATAGCGATCCTTTTGCGCTTACTTTGTTTATACAAGAATGGCTAGAAACTATCCATTTGCCGAATAAAATATAACAGAAACTAGCTTTGTATTTCAACCGTTCAAAGAGAAAATGTTCACATTCCTGGCATTACAAGAATCTGCGCATGCAAAAGACATAAATATCTAGACTAGATTGTCAATCTAGTTGCCAATACCTGCCAGATATAGAATAAAAGCTAGTTCTTGTTATGATTTTGATGTAGAAACCATACTGTGCATTTTCTATTCTGTGACAGTATATGTGTATATGTAGAGGAATTGATATTCGTTACTGACGGAATGCAAGGTCTCTACCATTTGTGTTGTTTTGTTTTACTGTGACAAAATAGTGAAGGAAAATAATACCGTATCACAACGGGATAAAGAACATCGAATTTGTCAAAAGAAAGTCATTATTGCCTTGATTAGAATGTTTTGATAGCGGTAAGTCTTACGTTAGTAGATAGGTATACAAAAATACAACACGTTTGCTATATTAGATTTATCAGAAAAAAGTTAGATGTTAAGTTGAAACGAAAACGAACTCCTAGTTTGCTTAAATTCCAGACAGAATAGAAAATGTATAGTCTTGCGTATATTATTTATGATCTGTGGTCTCGCGTAGATTAGCGTTCCGGCATACTAAAGGTTAAAAGACTTAAGAATCGTACTTTCATGGCATGGGAAAACTAAGGCGTCATTAAAACTAATAGTCATTTATGTTAAACTCTTGACACAATACTGTAAATTGCTAATATTCAAATGAGTTGTGTTCAACGAGCTTACACGCGTACAACTGTTTAACACTGCCGACACGATATCGGCGGAGATTATTATCTTAGTAGTACACCCGTAGTACGACCTACGTCCAGCAGTGGACCGATATAGGTTGATGATGATTTTTTTAGTAGGTACTAGATCTTTGCCACTGTTTTGGCGCTGACACATATAAGTATGGCCCTAAGGTATAAGTATGGTCTATTTATGAAAGATGAATAGTTAAACAGTTGAATTAAAGTCTAGCTCTGTCACTGTTTGACATTACCTGTTAATAGGTGACAGCAATAATTTAAACAGCTGATTAAAGTTATGCAGCTATCATAAGTTAGGATGTGATTTTGTGCAAGCCACTGAAATGTCGGCATCGGCGGGTGTGAAAACGGCCTAACGAGTTTTGTAAAGTGTTCTTCTAATTAGAGGCTTAGTAGTTTTGTCGACTAAATTAAATTAGAATATTTAGTTTTAATTTTGTTTCTGTAGTTCAGAGGCTTCGCGAAATAGGTTTAACGTAAATTAGGAGCCTATATGATAAATACTTCAGGGAGTAATGCTATGAATAACTAATTAATTTCATATAGGTTAAGTGTTACCAAGCTAGTAATAATACTATGGTAATAATTTGTACTGAATGTTCGTTCACGGTAGAGGGACCCGTATAGGTATACCTTACATAAAGCTCGAAAATTTTAATTGAATTACATAATTAGCTAAACTTTCTTTACAGGTAAGTAGCTGATACATACGTGCTACTGGGTGATGATCACTCACTACACATAACTCTCATATTAGTTGTTACCGCAAAAATAATCCTCGTCTCGACTCGACCTCAAAATCGTGCCTCGGCAGTAATTTTGATAAACTAAACAAAGCACAATTTCGAGGTCGAGTTGAGGCGAATATTATTCAAGATAACGACTAAGAATATGGCTCTTAGTCTCAGATTACCAAGTTTAATATTCTGAGCTGGGTGTCACTCATCACTGTCTGTCGACACTGACCTCTGTACTAATGATAAAGAGCTTATTCAGTGTCCGCGGTAATCTGTCAAGACGCAGACATACATCATCCGTCCCTCAGAAGCCGCAGACGTTGTACACACCTATGGATTAATTAAACTCACAGCGATATATTTTCGGATGTCCAGGTCCCACCTGATGATAGATATCTCTGCATAAAACAAATTATCTCACTGAACATGCCCACTGGTGAACGTGCCCTAGGATGCATTGTACTGCGTCCATTAGGTACTTATGTGCTTGCTACCTGTAGGATTATTACCCTACAACTTTAGATGATAATTAATGATAAGATGTAAAAACTGATAACTGCTTTATTGATAACATTTAATGAATACACGCGACCACGGTCAAACGCATACTGATACTTTTTGCATAGGCAAACATAAAAATGCACCGCATGCAAAGGCGCTAATGTGCAAATTAGGTAAATTGTACATGCTCCCGAGGGAAAAGAATATAATTAAACATGATTTATAAATGATAAGCTTAAACTGATAAAGCAAAATAGTAGTGAAAAGTATAAAATCTTAATAAAAATATAAAGTCACTGTAATGTCTTGCTTAAGATATTTCAATAATCTACTGCACTTCACTTTTAATGAATCGATCGATAAAAATAGGTGAGGTAGCTACACTAGATTTACTACGCGCACTTTGATTCACTTTAGTGTCTTTTTCGATGATGTTGGTGCTAGTGCTCGATGTTGGTGTCGGCGCCGGAGTCGTGTTATAGTGAACACTCATGTTGGTTGAGGGCTCGTTGTGACAGGCCTCCGGTGTAGGGGTGGGGGCGCGCGTGATTCCCGCAGAGCAGCGCAGTCGCCCTTGCCGCCACGCGAACACAGCGATGGCCAGAAGTCCTACGCCAACCACAAGATATAGGACCACGAACTGGTGCACATCATGATGTGATAGATCTGATAGCTCTACGCTGACTTCTTCTGATTTCAACTTCTTTATTTGTGTACCAATGTTCTGCAGATCCTTCTCGTTGTTCAGATTCTCCAATTCGTGTGAGTTATTGATTGGTATTGATAAATTGATTATATTATTGATTGGAGGAATCTCTACTTGTATGATATCTGCTCGTGTCTTCAATTGATTCGTTAGTCTGTTGTGAGCGAATATTTCATAGCGCTCGCCCTTGATGACACAGCCGTCTCCAAGGGTCATTATACCGGCCTTGCTGACTTGCACTGCGGTAACTTGATTCCCACATATGATTCGTATGGTACGTATATCGCATATAAAATACAAGTATGTATTAATCTGATTTAGTTCGGACCAGGTGGTTGCACATGTTTGTGTATCAGTCTTACATTGATTTGATGACTGGTCCATAACACAAAGATTTTCGTCTGACGTCATATGATGAATAGGTCTTCGTAATGGGCATAGACGTGTTGATGAGTCATATGGAAGACAGTTTTGAATTTCGTTTTCTGATAGGCTGATATACGAATCCTTTTGAATGTTCAGTGCTACATATTCTGCTATAGGTGTGATTACGATCATCTCATTTCTATGCTGGCGAGGAATAGGTATGAGCTTGTACATGTCGTAAGTGTCCCTGGTGATCAGCGGAATTTTAATCTCGAATATCAAGTATAGATTAGTTATTCTAGCCTTCACCTTTAATAAATGATATATGGTTGATAATTCTGTTTGCATGTTGCTTATGGGTAAGATCAAGTCCTTGGAAAGTTGTCCTGATATGATATTTAACTCATTCTGTAGTTGCTTTGGTGTCAACAGATGCATATTGAGTTTCCCATAGTGTATGTCAGTGATGGTATCTACCAGTGTTTGCTGAATGTTTTTCAGATCCATTAGGATACTGTTGGCAATAATTGATGATAGGGCAAAGTCATTGTTATTTACAGTTGTCTCGATTTGTTTTGCAAATGTGTTAGAATTTTTCTCTAGAGTGATAAGTTGCTGATTAAATAATTTGTGTTGATTATTCATTGATTGTTGCACTCTTTTCAGTAAGTTGTATTCGGATTCAACTACTGATGTTTGGTTCTTCCACAACCGAGCCAAATGTTTTTGATCGCCTTTAATTATGTTTATGTCTTGCTCATACTGCTGTGCAAATTGTTCGTCAAGTACTCCAAACAGACTATGTGCCAGGTATCCAATTCCATTGATAAGGCCGCGGCGGCGGCGTCTAGTTTCAGCGCGTGCCTTTTGCGTGCCGAGCATCAAGCTGTTATAGTACTCTAATTCTTGGAACCCATGACGTAGCTGTAGTAAGATCACTTCACGGTGAGTTTGTTTTGCTGTCATTGCACACATGCTTTCAAGATGAATGATATATTTGCTGAATAATTTCAATCCTTGCCAGTAGGGGTCCATGTCATAATAAACAACAAGCTTCCACTCATCTCGAATAAGCTGCATATTTGATAGTTTGTCGAAATAAATGCTTTGATTGTTGATATTTGATAATTTGTAGTCACATTGGACGGGGGATACGATTAACATCATTGTCAATGTCAGTAGCCCCACAAAACTACATACTCTTGATATTTTTGATTTAGGGGAATTGCTACGTGTTGCTTGCTTTTCTTGTGCTGTTTCCTTTTGATTTGACTGTTCCACTCTTGCCAGAGGCTTATTAATTGGTAATTTTGATAATTTAACTATTGGTCTTTTCATAGTCCCGTTCTTTGTTTTGAGTGTGACTACACGAACGCATTCATCTTTACCAGGATGGAGCTCTATCACTCTTCCCATAGCCCATTTCCCTGCTGGTACGTTCGCGTCGTGAATGATTACAATGTCATTTAACTCGATGTTAGCCTCTGGTTGCTGCCATTTACTACGATTTGATATCTGACATAAATACTCCGCTTGCCATCTTTTCCAAATGTCTTTGAAAATTTTCTGTACTAATTGCCATCTTGTGCGTTGATCTGTTTCCGTTTCCACAATAGTAAGAACCGGACCGCTAGACAAAAAGTGAGATGGTGTTAGGCAGTTTATGTCATCTGGATCTTCTCTCAATGCGCATAGGGGCCTAGTGTTTAGGCATCCTTCAATCTGGGCAAGAAGTGTTGACAGCTCTTCGAATGTCAGTTTTTGCTCTCCAATCACTCTACGTAAATGATGTTTTAGGCTCTTTACTGCAGCTTCCCATAATCCCCCAGCACTGGGCCAGGAAGGAGCATTGAAATGCCATTCTATCTGCATTTCAGCCACTGTTGAGAAAAACTCATTATCTAATGTACTTTTTAGATTGATGGTTTCTTGCTCTAGACGTTTGTTAGCTCCGACGAAGTTGGTTCCGTTGTCACTGTAGATGTGGCGCGGGGTGCCTCGCCGGGCTGCCATGCGCCGTAACGCTGCTAAAAATGCTGTTGAGCTAAGGTCCGAAACAAGCTCCAGGTGTATGGCCTTCGTAGCCATGCATACGAAGACTACTACATAACCTTTCATGGTTTTTATGCCTCGACCTATGCCGTGCCTTGCTTTCACGCTAATGAATCCTGTTAAGTCAACGCCAGTGTGATAGAAAGGGCGCGTCGGATTACATCGTGCTGGAGGTAGGTTACCCATGATTTGCTTCAGCTTGATAGGTTCATGCTTTCTGCACGTGATACAGTTGTGAACGCGTTTCTTGACTGCTCTTATTCCTCCTATAATCCACACTTCTTGTCTGAGATAAGTTAGAGTCAATCGTGCTCCTCCGTGTAGCGTCACCTTGTGGGCATGATCAATCAATAAGTCAGTGAAGTGATGATTGTGTGGAATTACTAAAGGATGTTTCATGCTTTCACTAATGTTGGCATTTGTTAGTCTGCCACCAACTCTTAGCAATTCATCTTGGTCCAGAAACGGGTTCAACGAAAGAAGTTTGCTTGTTGATTTTAGCTTCTTTTGCTGTTTTAATGCGCTTATTTCTTCTGAAAATGATTCTTGTTGAATGAATTTGATTAATTTGCTTTTAGCTGCTTTGATTTCTATCGCCGTTAAGTATGCTGGCTGGCGGCGGTTGCGACTGTAACTTGATGCACGATATAACCACGCGACAATGCGCGTCACCCGAGTAAGACAGCTGTGTTCATTGATAAGCTCTCGGATGACGTCACCGCTTTGACACTGTGTAGAAACATTTATGTGATAGTATTTCTTCACTTCTTGATTAGTGTCGTAAATCACGGCTTGATTGGTTTTCTGTGAATGAAGTAATAACGCAGGTCCATTCCACCAAAGGTTATGATCTTTCAGTTGTGCAGCAGTAATTCCACGACTCGCGCAGTCTGCTGGGTTCTCAGCAGATTTGATGTACTGCCAATATTTTGCTGGTATGATATCATTGATTTTTTGTACTCGATTTGATACAAATGGCTTCCAACGGTTAGGTTCACCATTAATCCAACCTAAAACCGCTGTTGAGTCTGACCATCCGTACGTTTTGATAATGTAATCTGATAGGTTTTGCTTAACTATTTTCATAAGATTTGATAGTAATAGTGCTGCGCAGAGCTCAAGTCTCGGAAGAGATACGCTTTTCTTCTTCGGCACTAACCTGGATTTTGCTGCTATAATCACAGGTTTTTCTGATGTTTTGATCTTGCTATAGATAACACAGGCATACGCGCTCTCTGAAGCATCGCAGAATCCGTGCAGCTCTATGACATCTTTTTCATGACTTTCTAGCCATCTTTGGATCCGCAGAGTCTTGATCTCTCCCAGATCTTGCTTGATATTAATCCATTCATCATTTAGAGATTTTGGAATAAGTTCATCCCACTGAATGTTGTGTTGCCATACTGACTGAAATAATAGTTTCAGTTTAGTTGTGACAGGACACAGCCAGCCTAGTGGATCGAAGATTGTTGATATTTCTGATAAAAGTGATCGTTTAGTTGCTGGTTTTGATGATGCTGTGTTTATCGTTAGTTGAAAGCTGAAAACATCTTCTTTCGGATCCCAACGAAGTCCAAGTGCCTTGGTTGACTCCTGATGTTTAAAATCGAATGCTGATGATGATGATTTTGTCTGATCGTTGGCCTTTTGTTGATCTAGTAATGCCCTCTCATTAGACGACCATTTTCTTAGATTGAAGCCTCCTGATTTTAAGAGGTCAATCAGATCTGATATGATATGCTTTGCTGATTGGATGCTGTGTGCTCCACTGATTAGGTCGTCCATGTAGAAGTCCTTATCCAGGATGTTTGCTGCTTCCGGATATTTTTGGCCTTCATCAAGTGCTAGTTGCTTGAGGGTCATCATGGCCAGGAAAGGAGCTGCTTTTGTGCCGTAGGTCACGGTGGTAAGAGCCCATTCCTTTAATAATTGATTTTCTTCGTCTCTCCATATGATTTGTTGATATTTTTGATCATCTGTGTGACAAAGAATTTGCCTAAACATTTTTTCTATGTCGGCAGTAAAGGCTATTTTGTATTGCCTCCATCTTAAAATAAGTGATAATAGATCTGCTTGTAGGTTAGGTCCACTATACATAAGATCGTTCAGGCTATAACCCGATGACGTTTTGCATGACGCATTAAACACGACACGAAGTTTAGTTGTCGTGGACTCCGCGCGCTGCACACAATGATGCGGTAAGTAATAGCTGGGTGTCAAGTTACTTCCGCTTGACCTCATGTGACCTAATTGCTGATATTCATTGATAAATTGTTTGTAATCTGTTGCTACATTTTCGTGCTTCTGGAATTTTTTCTCCAAATTATAAAACTGTGCTACAGCTTTCTGTTTTGATTCACCCAGTTTCTCTTTGATTTCAGGTTTTAGGGGCAGTCGAACGACGTAGCGACCATCTTCCTGACGTTTGGTCTCTGTCTTATATTGCTGAACACAGAGATGATCTTCCGTAGACATGTTCACGGTGGAGCTCTCGGCAATATCTTCTATTTCCCAAAATTTACTGATCTCGTCGATGTTATTGATGACGACATTGCACTGATAGGATTTCATATTCCCGCAAATGATCCAACCTAGGCGGCTTTGTTGTATGATAGGCATTGAATCATCTTGTCTTATAAGGCCACCGAGGATGATGTTTGAGTAAATTTCAGCTCCTAGTAGAATGTCCACGGGACGACTGACGTTGAAGTCTGGGTCTGCCAATTGAATACCCTCCAGGTTGGACCAACTCGGTTTCTGGAATGTTCTATTCGGCAGATTATTAATTAAATTCTTCATGATAAGTACGTCAGTGCTAAATGTGTAATTGCTGTACATTGATTTTACTGTGATCTTGATAACACCCTTGCAGTTGTTCTCTTTCGTTCCGATTCCAAAAATAACACCTTTACAACGTTTTCGTGCTGACCCTAAGCGTTGTGCGGCATTTTCTGTAATCAGAGAGGTTTGTGACCCTTGATCAATAAGGGCACGCATCTTGATTATTGATCCATCTTCAGCTTCTACTTGGACCTGTGCTGTTGCTAAAATGATCTCTGCAAGATTGTCTCCAGATACGTGTGTCACATTTCTTTTGTTAGATTGACCTAGTTCGGGTTCGTCTACACATGCCTCGTGCAAAAGTGTATTGTGGTCACCTTTGCACTGCTGACACCTTTTTTCTGAGAAGCATACTTTACCTTTATGATCGTACAGGCAATTTTTACATAAATTAAGTTTTGCAACGCTTTTTAGCTTATCAGCAGGTTTTAATTCAGTAAATATTTTGCATTGGAATATACCGTGCTGATTGTTGCACTGTGGGCATTTTGGCATTGCAACATAGAATGATTTGCTATTAGATTGAAAATTGTATGATTTATTAAATGGCTTGTAATCAGATTTTAGATCGTTATGTTTTTTGTTTGATTCTTGTGGTTGAGATGATTGAGTTGATTTTGATGTTTCTCCGCGAGTACGACGAGACGCTTCCAATGCTGTAAATTTTGAGTCTAGAAACTTCAAAAAGTCTGATAAAATTGGAACGTCCTTAGGATCCTGAACGTACTCGACGTAATCATTATGAGTATCCGCGTCTAATTTTTGAGATAAAAGATAGATTATTAGCGGATCCCAGTTGGAAATGTCGATGCTTAGATTTTTGATGGCATTTAGACACTCGTTTGTCGTGTCATGGAGTTTTTTGATTGCTGATGATGATTGTTGCTGCATGTTAGGGATTGATAAAAGTATGTTTAGATGAGAGTTGAGAATGAGCTTTTTATTGTCATATCTCTGATTGAGGATTTCCCAACATGTTTCATAATTATCTTGGCTAATGTTAAGATGTTGTATGAGCTTTTCTGCTTGCCCTTTAACCTTGCTCTTAAGGTATTGCATTTTTTGTGAATTTGATAATGATTTGTTTGTGTGGATAGTTTCTTTAAATAGATCTTTGAAATTCATCCACTGATGAAAGTTCCCATGGAAGACGGGAATCTCCATTGCAGGAGTTGATTTCTCACGATGCCGGGCGGACCACATGCTGCTGTTGATATTTTTCTTGATAGTGTTATACTTTTCTTCATACTCATAATACGTATCTTCGTATGCATGGTTGTCGCTTACAAGTTCGCTGTCTATCTCCCAATGTAAAGTGTCAACAACGGACCAACGACCTTTAATAGTATTAAGTGCGTCTTCGAATTCCCGTTTTTCGGATAGTGAGGACACATCAATACTATCTATTGCTCTTGCTAGTGCTTTAAAATTGCTCTTCTGTTTTCTTAACAGTTCGTCAACTTTGGTAGTGTTACCTCTGTCTTCTTTGCTGATGTGTTTTGCTGCTGACTGTCCAGAAGTACTTGCCTGGTACTGATTTATATTTGATGTTCGCGGCGGTGCCTGAAGCGGCTGCTGTACATGAGGCGACCCTGTTCCGGCGGCTTGTGGCCATTCGAAGGAGCGACCTAAACCCGGGCTAGCTGGTTTCAACAACGGTTTGTCTTCTCCGAGGAAAGGTTGGATTTTAACCTTGTATTCCTTAGCCATTTTGATGAAACCATCGTAGTAGTTGTCCTTGAAGTAGACGTGATCGGACTCGTATTGACACAACTGTCTATGATTGTTTTCGAATTCAACATAAAGAGCTGTAAGAGTGTCTAGCTTCTTCTTGGCATACTGCGGGGTTTTTCTTTCTGAACCGTCCTTACCGAAGTTGGTTAACAACTTCTCCACTTCATTGATGATTTGCTGCTGAGTTGCTAATAGGTCTTCCATTTTTTACTACTTAATATGCTGTGCTGAATCTCAGTCACTCTGAGATCTGAGTAAGGTAGGTACCTATTAAATGATTCTAAATGCTAGTGATGATGCTCTCCCAGTAATCTCTTGTACGATAAATGCACCTTCTCAGTTTAACCGGTGAGACCCGCTGGTGGGAGGCCGATTAAACCGATTTGCTATCGCACTCGAGAAGGCTAGGAAAGTTACCTTGATTCTGCTACTTCACGAAGGCTTCAATACTACCTTACGCGATGATACTGATGATGATGATATCACTCACACAAAGGCACAAAACACTTCACACGAATGATTTTAATAATTGATAGTTTTGATATAATGATAATTTCTTTGATAGTCACTTTGATTGCTAGTGAACGTCACACACACGGCAAAATTCACAGGAAACGCGCGATTTCGTAACGAGGTCACTGCACCGCGTGGTCCTGAATTTAATTGTTACCGCGCGCCGGGTCAAATTCTCGAAGGACCATAAAGATGTAGGATTATTACCCTACAACTTTAGATGATAATTAATGATAAGATGTAAAAACTGATAACTGCTTTATTGATAACATTTAATGAATACACGCGACCACGGTCAAACGCATACTGATACTTTTTGCATAGGCAAACATAAAAATGCACCGCATGCAAAGGCGCTAATGTGCAAATTAGGTAAATTGTACACTACCAGTACACCACCCTTCAAACCAAAACACAGATATGCAAGCATCACGAAGGATTACTAATACAGTAGTAAGTTGAATAAAGATTTAAAAAAAAATACTGGAATAAGGTTTTTCTAATTATGTAATTATATTCTTGGTTCTAAGAATCTTACGCTAAATAATGTAGCGAAAAACTTTACTCACTAATACTTTTTCTTATGTAGCAGCTGAGCCACTGTTAACGAGTTTCTCGCCTCGACCTCAATAAGCTTTATTTTCTAAGTTGTAGCGGACGTCATAATGACGGCCTGAGTATTGTGCTTAGACTGTCATTGGTGCTCATACTCCTGACTCACAGATTAAGTTTCCGTGTCTTATAAGTTCAGTGACTACGAGCACCAATGGTATACAGAGCCCCGAGTCTGTGCATTTGTTATGACTTTCGACTCGAGTATAGCACACGCAAACGCATTCGCAAAGCGAGAAATTTTGTATGAAACCCTGATAAGCGCCTCTACCGGGAGATTTGGGAATTGTGCAATTTCCACCAAAATTTCTCGCTTTATGCGAATGCTTTTGCGTGTGCTATACTAGAGTCGTAAGTCAAAACAAATGCACAGACTCGGGGCTCAGGACAAAACAGTTTTAGAACATTTTAACAAGAACGGGAAATCACATAAAATGACAAATGCACAAACAGTGCGACGCCAATAAAAAAAAAAAGCACGGGAAACAAAAATGCAATAGATGTCCACTTTTTGCACAGTGTACGGTGAGAACCTAGTATTCCAAACGTAAGACGCTGGAAGGTCATTACAAAACGCAAGAATAGAAAGACATCTATACGATTTTTTCATACCAGAGCGTCGTGACCTGTCGTTTTTTATGACTAATGTAACCCTTATAGCCCTCCTCATCGATTCCAATGACGCAGCAACCCTAAGTAAGCTGACTTTCTAGGGTGAACCCTAATAGAGCTTGCTAGACCAATAATAGTTTTCAATATCACGCAACCGGCTAGGCTATAAAGTGTAATGTACCGTGAATCGTGATGAACAGAATAAGACCATAATACAAAGGATTATGACCATTTTTTGATAATCAACGTATTTTATACAACAACAGACAACTCGTATAGGTACTACACCTAATAGAAAGGCCAAACGTGTTCTCAAGTGTTAGGCGTAACTTGTGGATTGTACCATTTGTACCTGAAGCACTAATGTTGAAGTGTTGAAGTGTTTTGAACTGGAAGCGCAATAAACTTGAGCAATCGATACGAAAGGAGGTGGGTATATATATACATATACAGGGCATCTCACGGAGGGAAAGTATCTTAAATAATGTAGATAGAAAATTTTACTGAAAGAAGACTTGTCTTATGTAATCCTATTCATCATCATCATCAACCTATATCGGTCCACTGCTGGACGTGGGTCTTCGGCTCTTCTCATCCAGTTTTTGCTGGCTACATGTCCGTTATACGTAGCCAGGGTCAATTGGGATGGGCAGCCTTCGGTAACCCGGAGATTCCTAGCACCCTCTGCCCCGCCACTCCCATGACCGCATCCTATTAAATAACAATATTTCTATAGTCAAAACCAAAACTATACTAATATCTTGTAAACATCAAAATTAAATAATCTAGTCGTATATCCTTCAAACAACACTTACTACGAGAAACTGCAATATTGAAAAACAAATACAATTCCGAATCTGTAGTAATTTCGACATCTCAGCTGGTCGTGCCTTCCAGTATATAATAATTTAATCATCTTTCTGAACTATCCGTAAGTCTTTTATACTTGAGGATGGTCCTGTATAATTGTCCTAAATAGTATACGCTAGCGTTCCAATTCAACACTGACTGTAGTTTTCCTAATTTGAACCAAAAGGGAGCACATTTGCATTTGAAATTTTAAACCAAATAAAGGCTATGAACAGTGTAACATCTGCCTTAGATAAGGCTGAGTTCTCACTGTAAAGCAGTTTGCATAGCTTACGCTTCTTCGTGGAGATAAAAATGTGACTATTCGCTTGTTTTCATCGCTTCGTTTTTGATCTCCGTTCAGCTTCTGTAAACAAAGAATCCATTTACATAGCTCTGGATAATACTTGAAACGACTGTAGCAAAAGATTGCGATTTTAGTGCAAAATTTTATTGCACTGCTATATGTATAAGTTGCATGTTTGTTCCGAAATGTTGTCCTCAAGTTCTGTTTCTCGCAATGTCCAAAGAGGACAAAAATACTTGTTATTGTTTGACACGAGATCTCAAAATACCAATTTGAATTACAATAGTTCAATAAAAAAAAAACTTGTTGGATGAAATGTAAAAATATCACCGTAACACTTTAAAATGAAGATCATCTCTAGCAAGTTTTAATAACCACCTTTTAAGAAATAAAATAAATCAAGCGAGTTCAAACGTGATATTTCTCGCAAACGCTCCCTCGTTTCCAAAGAAAAACGAGGAAAAAATTAGTCTCCTGACTTTATCGTGTGTTAAATCGACAATCCGTTGCATGGTTGACGATGGATTAATCCGATTTCGAAATAGAAATGCTGGATGAGAAATGGAACTAGTAGATTTTTTGTTTGTTTTTAATATACATAATGCCAATGTACTCGCCTATTTCTATGTATAAAGGTAGCAAAATATCATTTTAAGACGATCCTGATTTTTTTTACTTTACTTTAGATTATTGTACAAACACTTAAGGGGCTGACAACCGTCCAACAACTTTTCGCTCGCACATTTCAACATTTTTGAAGATACAAAATCACTGAAACACCGAAAAAAAAAACACTTTTCTGTTATGAAATGATTTTATTACATTTTGTTCAAATCACACTGACTTTTATTAGATAACCGGGAGAAGGAAAAAATAAATTTTATTACAATAACTCTCAGTAATATAAGGTGGGAAAATGTGCTTATGAGATTTGTGAAATAGTTGTTTGGGCAAAGTCGTTTATGTTTATTTTATTAGTTTTTATGGGGACCTCTATAAAAACTGATTGTACTTAACTAGGTTAAGGCTTCTGTACGGTTTTTTGTCCTTCTACTTTTCTGATTGCAGGTATCAATGCAGCGGTGGGAAAAAAGTTTTTTTCTAAAAAAAATATATATCTGCAAACCTACGTAATCTGCACATAAAACTCGTCAGTAGGAAGGTAGGTAAGTATTACAGTTTCAGAGGGTCAGAGTATAATCTTTATGAACAATTTGAATTTTATCACACGTCTTTCGTTAAATTTTAGATCTTGTAAGGCATTATTGTATGTCAATAAGATTTTATTTTACCTAAAAAAGTCTAATATATTTTTCAATTTAAGATATACAAATATAGGTAAGAAAATCATAATATTACATCGTTATCATAATCTTAAATATTACCATCTAAGGAAAAATAATGAGCATCAACACATTCTAACGAAAGAAATGTAAAATAATGGGAATAACAATTTGGAAACTCCCATTAGCGAGAAACTTGGACTATAATTTTATATTTAATTTGTTTTGTCAGTTTTATGTATACATTTTCTTTTTAGACGTAAGATTTATAACAAAAACTTCAGTTTTACATTATCAGTTTTAGGAGAATATTATCTAAATTTTATAAAGTTGACCTATTTGTCTATCTCTATAAAGGATTATTGTAATATCTACAATTTTATTATACTTCTAACTATTACAATACTGACTCTCAACTTCGTAAATAAAAAAACTAAATAAAGAGCAGAGGTAGTGTACCGTAATAGTTAAAGTGTATCAGAAAAACCACTAAAACTCCTTGTGTTCATTTAGCTTCTAGAGAAACCGGAAAACAACGCAAAGTATAAGTTAATCACTTTACTCTTGCTCGGATAACAATAACAATATTTCATTTGCTGTGGAGAAAGGGTGCGGGACCATAATCTACTACTCCTCCAGTTAGTGGATTAGATCTATCTCTCACTTATGCTCAACCAACTAGGTTATTGCAATCATAATAATATTGCTTCCAGAGTTTCATAATTGCTGTATCAGTTACACTATTGAAAATAACTTTATTGAATTAGTTCTTTCAAGGTCACTCGAAAAATATAATAAATAAATAAATATTCACGGACACTTAACACAACGCCTTCTAGTCCCAAACTAAGCAAAGCTTGTACGATGGAAATTGGATGGCTGATAGAATACATAAATACATTTATACATTTTTTTTTGTAAATAAATACTTATAATACATAGAAACACCCAGACACAGAACAAACATCTATGTTTACAATACACAAATGTTTGTTCTCGGTGGGGATCGAACCCACGACCCACAGCACGGAAGGCAGAGCTACTACCGACTGAGCCATGACGCCTGTCATAATCATAGCAAGCTATATGATAAGCTACCTCAATCTCAATTGCGTCTATCTAGACAATATCTAGAATGCGCTCGTGGTTAGGTTACGTAGTGCCGCATTCAAGTGACGCAAGGGAGACACTTTGAAAAAGATAAATTACTTATCTCTCTTTTTTGGGTAGAACCCTAGGTAATTTAATCGCAACAAAAAAAGTGTATAGTATTATTTTTTTTTATTTTTTTTATTGTTAAAGTAATGGAACAAGCTTATAGCTCATATGGTGTTAAGTGGTAACTTCTGCCTATAACAATGCATTACCTCACAGAGCAAGTCCAATGAGGACGTGCCCTGTAAGGCAATGCACTGCGTCCATCACTCTGAGACGTAAAGATCTTGAAGTCTCATGTGCCTGTAATTGTAGTATACAAAAACATGCACTCAAATTTCTTTGTTCTTAAATAATTTGACTTATTAAATACCGACTGTTTGTATTAAATATTTTCAGGTCTATTACAAAACGCAAAACCGAAACCTCCGTCTGCTCTTTATGTTAGTAATTTTTCTTGGTCCGTTATTTAGGTCAACTTTTAAGAGATCAAATCGAGGTCAAAGCGCCGATACATCGTAAATATAGATATTAATCATAATAAATCTTCTTCCACATCCTATGCCCATCCATTAACCTAAGTACTAACTTTTAAAAGGTTTCATAGGGTAAACTGTTGAAATAACTCTAAAATAGAGTTCGTTAATGGTTTACTATCTATAGGTACTTCATCAAAGCGTTGAATGGACTATTTATTAAAGTTAGAAGTTATCGTAGAACAAGTTATTAAAGACATTATAACAAACTTATATTTGTATACCTATCGTAATAAATACAACTACATTAGTTTAAAATTGAGGCCTTAACCCAACAATGGGATCTCCAGAAGTAAAAATTAACGAAGTAAACATATTTTATCATATTAAAAAAAATATATAAGTAAAAGTTATACCAGCCTTAAATAAATAAATAAGTAGTCAAATTAAATTAGTTAACCAGGGATTTAGCAGACATTTTAAAATTTCTTCGTTGGTATGGGGATTGATACTTCCAATGTTTTACACTCTCTACCAATTGAGGTCGTGGTATATTCCTAAATTTTGTCAAAATACAAACCCCATCAATATCAGACGCATCTCATACATTTCACAACAGGAATTATTTTCTTATTTTATTTTTCCCATAAGAGGATTGCGATCAATCTTTGACACAGTTTATCGACATTGGATCAACCTGCTACTTTGACACTTTTCCGATACGAAACTGAATGATACAGATTCTTTGAGTAAGCGTGGCGGGATAAAGTTAATTGAAATCCAGAAATCTGATACTATACAAAATTTACTACCAAAATAAGCATATTTGAATTTATTTTACTACATACTGTTATTTGACAAAAATAGTATAATGTTATATTTTTACTTTACTACTATTTAACAGTTAAAAAAAAAAAGTAAAAAATATTTTTTGAAATGGTACGCCCACAAAAGCAATGAAAGCAAACATCATGATGTTTCATTTTTTTTTTGCTATAATATTCTGTGTTAATAGTTTTAACCTGATTGGGCTATCACCGATTCTATGTGAATTAATTAGACTAGTGCACTGTGTCATTGACTATGCATACTGGAAGTGAGTTTCAAAAACTTGATTAATAGAATAGTTTGTTGGAAGACTGATACACACATTCATTTAAACATTCAAAAAGTTAAAATCGACCAAACCTAGCGAGTCTCAAATATTACGCTGGCTGATGGTTCAAAGTTAAAGTGGTGATGAAGTTGGGAAAAATTACTATGTAATAACTCAAACAATTAATTTAAACAGTATCCTCACATTAATCGATTCTGCTTTTGAGGTCAAATTAAATTAAAGAGAAAGTCAAGTAGTAAAAAAGATACTTATAGATTCACAGAATGTTAATTTAAATTCCAAATGAAACATCTACCAGTAAAAAAGTAGCAAATGCTTTTTTTATAGCAACATCAAACCAATGTGCCCATTTTACAAACCACGGATTCTCATCACAATATGCGGTTAATCCCCCGATAAATTCACAGTTTATTTAAAACAGCTAGATCAATTGCTGAACTTTTAAACATAAATATTAATAAATTGGTATAAAACTTGAGTTTGGGAATATAATAAACTAGCAGTCGCCCGCAGCGTTGCTCGCGTTCTACTCTTTAGAGTGTGACGTTTCAAAATTCCTTTCTCAGTGCACCCCTACACTTTATAAGGATACTACCCTCCAAATTTCATACCTCTAGGACTTATAGTTTTGGCTGCGCGTTGATTCTCTGTCAGCTTCAAAATTGATTGATGATAAATATCCTAGGATATGGTCACCCAACTCCCTCTAGTCCCAAACTAAGCAGAGCTTGTACTATGGGAACTAAATTGCTGGTAGAATACTTATATTTTTTAAAAGGTACATACTTATAAAACATAGAACAAACTTCTATGTATGCCACACACAAAATGTTGGTTCTTAGTGGGGATCAAACCCACGACCAACAGCACGGATGGCAGAGCTTATACCAACTGAGCTATGACGCCTGATAACATTAATGTATATGAATACGTTACTTATTATGAGAAAAACTAGGAGCAAACGCTAGCTTCTAATAATAATCTCGACACAACCGTTATCAATATTATCATTCTGCTTCGCAATTAAATCTGGGATCCGAACCAATCGTAGCTCATCTCTGATTTATGGAAGGCCGCGTTACTGTCGCTATAACTTCTAAATAACCATTAGGTCTTGATAAGAGATGCTTGCCAAATATTAAATGGGTCATTTGGGAAGGCCGAAGGCAAACTCTATAGCTGATATATCTATGATAGTCTGATCTACGCCTACAATTATTGCGACTACCATACATGGATGATCGAAGTATCGGCACTAATATTCTGTGGTATCGAATATCTGAAACTTTTAGAAACACACATTCATTCTTATTGGTAATCAAAAAAGCAAAAAGTAACATAAACACAGCATTGTCTTGCACCACAATGCATACAAAAACTGTTTGCAAAACCTCCCATTATCCGAAAAAAGAATTAACAGTCTTACCTACCGCTCTTTGTTTACGCTGATTATTTTCTGCCGCCGTCGAAGATAACGAGCCCTCTTCCGAGGCGCTTCTCATTTCCAAGAAGATTTGTTTTTTGTTTTTAATTTCATCTATCTCAACTAAGGCTGGCTTTATACATAGTTTGGAACCACACGGTTTGTGACGTGCTGTTTTTGGAGTTCTGTACAGAGCTATTTAAAACCGCAGCCATTTGTCTGTCGGTCGCAAAACATATTTTTACAAACACTTTTAGATGTTAGATTATTCTTATAATATTTAAGATGTGTGTTCTATGTGTTAATAAATTATTTAATGCAATTTTTTTACAGAACGCACACGGGTGTGTGTATGTAATTCAACATAACAGCCTTATAAATCAATGAGAATAACAACTCAGTGGTTTTTATGTATACTTATGGTAGCTAAGATTACGATATGCAAATAATTAAAAAAAAATTGCCTCTTACCATCTCGAAATATGAACTGTAAAATTTTCTGGCCTAATTGGGTTTCACAGAGCGTTAGTTTTTATGGGCGTTTATTTGCGCTGACAGGTTTCTAAAATTCAAGATGGCGTACCGCACCAGGAAAAAACCTTGTTTTTATCTATTTGTTTGGTAAATTCGTAAATTCTACAAAAGAGATACAAAGGTAAAATTATTTAAGGTACATAGCGATCATTTAAGAGGGAATCCAATACTTTTAATAATTCTCTATGTATTAGTTATTAGTTTAGATCTTGTTTGATATATTTAGACGTCATTTATACATTAGTCACAAATCAAAAAGCCAAAGATAAATATTGTTTTACTCAATCTCTGAGACCATATTGGTCTTGAAATTTAATATCAAGTACTTATTTCTGGTATTCATAACATGAAAAACTTTGCCAACATTTTTTACCTCTAGATTTTTTTATAAATAGAAATATTGGTGTACGTACAATGGAATCTATCATGACAATTAATTACCGTCTGCATTACTGGTTATTAATTCAAACAATAGCGTATCCGAGTACGTATAGGTACTTGCGATACAATAGCCTTTGACCCGAGCAAATCTGGGACGCGACTTGAAGCCATGAATCTAGTTACAATGTCAATGGAATGCTAATAATGGGTCAACATTTTGGATAAATCCTACTAATATTATAAAATGTGAATGTAAGTTTTTTTGTTACGCTTTCACGCGAAAACTACTTAACCGATCATCATGAAACTTTGTACACATATTCTTGGAGGTATTAGAAGTAACATAGAATACTTTTTATCCTGGAAGATTCACGGGATCCAATGGGAGGCGAACGAAGTCGCGGGCGATAGCTAGTATTAAGGCAGCTATGGAAAAGGAATAAAGAAATAAAGATAAGTTGAGCCCTAGTTACTCATGTTGAGAGGTTAAATTGCTAAGAGCCTGCACCCATCACTATGGGGCGCAGTGAACGGTGCGACGCGACGGCTAACAGCAGCCAGCAATGGTTGTAATTTATTTTGAAGGCAATGTTTTGTAGCGTGATGTTTTTAGCTGAACTTAGTTGTTTTTCCAGATTGAGATAAACAAAGGTCAGATAAATAACTAACTGCTAATTTTACTTTTTTTACTGATTATTTTAAACTGAAAATTTAATTTTTTTTACTGCCTTTTATTTGAGAACTTGATCTGGAGGGCACTTTTACCTACAACTACCAATCCTGACTATAATATGATTTATCTATGAGAGAAACCTTCGAATAGCCGAAAAAGTCGAAAAGACCTGTATGCTGATAAAGAATTTGTTACTCAAGCAAGATTTGAGTAGAGATTTTCATACAGAAATCTATGCTCGAGTCTGGATCAGTGTTTGAGCAGTAAATCAGTTCTACATTTCTTCTTATTTCAGCAAATAAATTTATTTTTTTCTATTTTCAAAATGCGATTTGCTACCTCTTTGCACTAGCGTCACGGTAATTACCTGCAGTGGATATAACAGGTTTTAGACTTCTAGAATGTTCTCAGAAGCCTCGACTCTGATTTCCCAAGAGGTGTGCTAGGATTTTTGTCACAGTCCATTTACTGAACCATTTGCAGTAGAGATTCTTTAGTAAAATAAATGAATGCTGGGATTGTGGAAAAGATAACTTCGAGAATCTTTATTACCAAGAGATCTGAACGGGTTGACTACTGAATTGTATTGTTTTTGTATTCTATTTGGGAACTAAAACGTCAATTTTAATTTATGTATTACAAAATAATAAAAATAGTTCTTATTGTTGAATACAAATTTTAACTATTTAGGTCGATATCTCTTCTTTAAAGGCTATAACCTGTATTAGAAAAGTCTCATCTTTTTTGCAGTCGCTAAAGGACACACCTGTGTTTCTATTTATATTTTCTTTATGAGTTTATCATGGAATCGGCCAGTAGGTCAAATACTGCCGCACTTATATACGTAACTTAAGTAAAACATTACCTAAAATCAGCAATATCTCTCTTCGTCAGAGCTTATTGGTAAAAAAAATTTAAGCATTGATTATATACGTTTCTTGAGTGCGAGAGTTTGAAACTTTCCCTTCTAGTCTCAAGCTGTCCCTTTTGCGCGTTTTTAGTACAAATATTTGCACTGGGCAAATACCATAATCATAATCAATCATCAATCATCATCAATCATCAATCATCAATATATATAAAACTCTTTTGAAGCTGACAGAGAATCAACGCACAGCCTAAACTATAAGTCCTAGAGGTATGAAATTTGGAGGGTAGTATCCTTATATAGTGTAGGGGTGCACTAAGAAAGGAATTCTGAAAAGTTGCACCCTAAAGGGTCTAGAGAGCGAACAACGCCGCGGGCGATGGCTAGTACTATATACAGATATGACTAGAATCATTTTATAAACATTTTAGATTATAACATTCTATTAAATTGAAAAGCTTTTCTTTGTCTTGGAGGATAACCGCTCTATATGTATGTAATGTTATTACATACCTTCAACTCGTTCAACATGTTTTATCAGTTTTATCACGGATATGAGAAAACTTAGACATTTTTCTGGAATACTTATTTTACAGATTATTTCCACTCTCAGTAGCAAGTCAAGTTTTAATATAATAATATCCCACAAGAATATACAGACTTAGTGCAAGTTGTAAGAAAAAGAAAAATTCTTCGCTCCGTACCATCTTCAGAGGCAGCTTTGTACGAATAATATTACGCTATGATACGGCTGAAGTTTAAAATTTTATTCTTCTCAGCACCGCAAACGTTGTGGAAATACGATAACCCATAGTTTGGTTAGCAGCTGTAAACTTTGATCTCTGGCTTTGTTCGCGAACCTAGACGATTAGCACTACTTTCTCACATCAAATCACATCGACATTTTGTAGTTTTTGGCACTACGCGACAGACTCACTTGTGAAGCAAATAAAAAACTAGTGCTAAGGGCTACGGTAATACAATCTTTTTTGCTGAAATCTTTGTTCTATTTTATAGTGTTGTGAGGTTACTATGGATAGAATTTGGACCCCAAATTAAGGACCTTTGTACGAAAAGAGCTCTTCTGAGGTTACACCTTCCTACGCTTGGTTTATTTAGGTTAGCTGCTTTTTTAAAAATGCTCTTATTTTTATTACGTCAATACGTATTTATTTAATACTACCTACATAATAATATCTATTTACTACTTAAAATGCAATGCAAAGGAGCACCTGAATCAAATAAATCATTATTATTTTATGTTATGTGTAACCTTTTCCGTGTAAAAACCCCTTACAAAATCAATAATTTTGTGAAAGACTTAAATGCGGGACAATGTTGGTAGAAAGAAACCCGCCTTTGAATATACTGGTCATGGTTTTCTGTGGATTCTTTTATTATCAGTAGTATACTTTTTTTTTTTTAATGATAAAAGTAATGGAACAAGCTGATAGCTCACCTAATGATGATTTTATAGGATAGCAAAGCCAAGCTACTTATGTATATGTATGTAGCTCGGCTTAGTGACAAAATGCAAGTAAACAATGAAAATAACTCGCGTTCTGAAATTCGGAAAACAATACCCTAGCTATTAATAAAAATTTCATAGCGGAAACTGCAAACAAGACAGCGCTATTTGGTGTTATCGCATAAATCAATGTCGCAAACAATACTCTGTTTATCTTGGGGTTGTTTAATGTGAACGGAAAACTCATTTTATGAGGAAGATCTTGCATTTTTATGACTCTGATCTTCTTTAAGTAATGGGAAATAAAGAACGATTTGATGAAAAAAACGACAATCAAATGAATTCTATTATAAAAACAAATAAAATAATGGCCAAAATACAAATTATTTCAGCGGATGGTCTCAACATTCTCAACAATATAAATGAATTTGGAAATCAAACAGAAAATTGGTATATAAGTTGATACCACAACCTCCGTTCGTTGATCACTTATCAAGACACCGATACCTAATAGCTTATTTACTTAGTCTATGCTAATAGTGACTAATTCCTACTATTCATGGACTAAAAAAATACTTACTCGTAAAAAAAGCATTCGGAAGGTTAAAAAAATAAACCCTACATTTGCATATCCACGGTGTGGTAGTTAGACTAGACAAGACATGTTTAAAACCGGTAAAACATTTCCAATTACTTATTTTTTATTCAACTTTCCTTTTAAAAGACGCAGCGCGGCACATGTGGTCGCCTAAGAAATTATGCAACCACAGAACAAGTTTCTGTTTGGTCAATTTTCTTCGACTATCCCGAGGGAAGCTGACCGTTGCAAACTTTAAGCTCTGCAAAACTGCGAAGAGTGCTATTCTGTGGGTTAATTTGCCCGCAATGTTACACTGTAAAATACTTTGTAGAATAGGTACGGGAATTGTTTCTGTTTATTAGTTAGTTATTAAACAGGCGTCATGCTCAGTCGGTAATAGCTCTGCCTTCCGTGCTGTGGGTCGTGGGTTCGATCCCCACCGAGAACAAACATTTGTGTGTTGTAAACATAGATGTTTGTTCTGTGTCTGGGTGTTTCTACGTATTATATGTATGTATTTACAAAAAAAATAAAAATGTATGTATGTATTCTATCAACGATCTAGTTTCCATCGTACAAGCTTTGCTTAGTTTGGGACTAGAAGGCGTTGTGTTAAGTGTCCGTGAAAATTAATTAAATTAATTTATTAATTAATTAATAGTATAATAATTTTTATTTATTCACAAAGAAAATTACAACTAATACAGTATTTACAATATTTACAATATTTAAAAAATACACATGGAACAGTTGAGCTATCTACAAACCGTTGCAAACGATTTATATATAGCTCAACTGGTCCAAATCAGTACCAATCGGAAGCGTGCCCAAGACACTGGCTGCATTGCCGCGCAATAGCAATGCTGATACGCTGGCCTATTTATTCATTAATTAATTAATTTAATTAGTCTATTTAGAAAACTTGTTTTATAGATTCTAAACCCACATTTTATACGCATAAGCTCTTTAATACGTAGGTTATTATTTAAAAAAAAATCGAAATATAGATTTTGTAAATTCAATCACATAGATTGGATGAGTTGATTTAAGTAGAAAAACTATCTAATACAATTTATTAGTTTGTTATTTTATATTCAATTTGTAGGTACTTAAATTTTTTCGTCATTTTATTTAGGCACATTTAGGTAAGTATATTTAGTGCGTGTGCTAATTTAAATAAAAAGCTCAGTAAAGAGATTAAGTGTATCGAAGTGTTAGTAAATCAAACAGTATTGTACACACTACACAGTGAGCACTTAGAGGCAGGTAACCATGTGCGCATGGCGGTGCTGTTTCAACTATGCAAATTAATTGCTCTGCCACACACTCCGAATGTGGCAAACCGCATCTCTAGATTATTTGTTTAACCAATACTAACAATATTATCGTATAAGCATAGGTAGATTAGGTAGGTACCTAAGTATTATTACGCCTTTGCATCTTATCATTATAATAATTTCACAGTGTCTTGATCACGAATAAATGTGACAATCGTAAACGCAACGGTAGCGTATCTTCTTCTTCTTTTGTTGTTATGGCTGTTCGGTGGCTAGGGCGGCCACGAATTTGCCAATGTCAGTGTTTATTGGCGTTTACTGGTTTACTAATCTTTTAACAAAAGGCGGAGATCTGAGTAGGTAGGTTCCAAGATACACTGTGCGGTGACGTTACAATGTTTGACGTTCCCATGACAGGCGTCATGGCTCAGTCGGTAGTAGCTTTGCCTTCCGTGCTGTGGGTCGTGGGTTCGATCCCCACCGAGAACAAACATTTGTGTGTTGTAAACATAGATGTTTGTTCTGTGTCTGGGTGTTTCTATATAGGTATTATAAGTATGTATTTACAAAAAAAAATGTATGTATGTATGCTATCAGCCATCTAGTTTACACCATCTAGTTTGGGACTAGAAGGCGTTGTTTTAAGTGTCCGTGAATATTTATTTATTTAATGTTTTGTTGCCGCGGTGGACTTGACGAACAATTTGATTCAAATATACCTACGTTAGGTTTACGTAACGCGGCGATTCTCATGTCATCTCTCTGAACGGTAGATGATTTTATATACTTGTGTCTAAGGCCCATCGAGTAAATAGATGTATCATGTTGTAGTCAGTATAAAAACGCCCAATAAAAAACATCGTCTGCTCCATACATTTTTGCTAAGAGGTCTTCTATTTTGTATGAAATAGCTCATTTTTTTTCGTATTAACACTGTACTAACACTACTTTATACAGGGTTTAAAAGTGGTCTTATTACGCCCTGTATAAAGTATGTAGGTATTGTAGGTACCTATATCTATATAATCTGAATCTCTCTTAGCTTGCATATCACTCAGCAAGTTTTTTTGTGAGTTTAAAACTGCTGGTACAGAAGTTTGGCTTTTGGCCAACCGAATCCCGCTTTCTTTTGAATTGGAAAAACTTTATTTTGACATTGGTTTAACGGAATAAGTATCTGAGGGCATCCCCTTTTACCTAGTTGTCATTCTAAAGGCGAATAAAAAACTTCACTAATGTATTGGATTATTTGTAGACCTTACTCTAGTCACTAATGTACACTATGAGGGTCTTATACAAGTAAATATATCGAAGGAACCGAAACGAAATCAAGAGTTCTAAAAATTGTCACTCAAGCATTCAAAAAATTTATGTTTGAGGGTGGATCAATGCATAAGCAATAATTCATCAGGATTTGAAATCCCACAAACGTACACGTGGTTTTCACTTTAGAACTGTTAAGCTTTAGTCTCGCGATCGTAACGCAAAACGTAGCGGTATGCAGCATGCAGCGCCGGATACATAATTGTATGGAAAACGTCTAGTATGGTCTCTTGTTACGTTGCGAGGAGCAAACGCGGTACACTGCGTTGAGCTGAGCCCTGAGTCTATCTCGGTGTTGTGTTTTCTTGCTATTTTTGGCATTCGGAAACGGATTCGCAAAGTGAAAAATTTTGTATGAAAACAGGATAAGCGCCTCTAGCAGGAGATTTGGGAACTGTTTCTGCGGGTCTATCTGACGTCTATAGACCCGCAGAAACAGTTCCCAAATCTCCTGCTAGAGGCGCTTATCCGGTTTTCATACAAAATTTTTCACTTTGCGAATCCGTTTCCGAATGCCAAAAATAGCAAGAAAACACAACACCGAGATAGACTCAGGGCTCTGCACACCGCAGCGTTGTGCGTTACGATCGCCGAAACGCTGCTTTGGTTGCACTCCAAGCCGCAATGACTATGTTGGTGCTGATGGCGACGAAAAGGCTTTGACAAAGTTTTTCAAACACTTAGTTACTTTTTGCCTACTTAGTTAAGTTTGAAGAGATACCTAGCAGAACTCAGGCCAGCTGGAAAGTACATCATCGTTTGGTTAATAATTATAAGTAATTCAATTTTGAATCTAATAAACACTTCCCGGAACTGTTTCCAATCTGCGTTGTACAAATTAACTTGATTATGTAAATTGTCGGTGGACCATTTCAATTTACAACTTGTGAATATTTTAACAAAATTGTGTAATCCATGATTTTGAATATTTAATCAAATAAATTAAGAATTTACATCGTAATTGATACTAATATTACACAAGAATATCTTGATTACTCTACAGTAATTATTAATGTACTTGAATTTTGATGTTTTGATTCAGTTTTACTTTCAAAATGTTTTAAAAATAACTAAAGTATAGGTAAGCAGTAATAAATAAATATATAAATAAATATTCACGGACACTTAACACAACGCCTTCTAGTCCCAAACTAAGCAAAGCTTGTACTTTGGGAACTAGATGGCTGATAGAATACACACATACATATTTTTTTTTGTAAATACATACTTATAATACATAGAAACACCAAGACACAGAACAAACATCTATGTTTACAACACACAAATGTTTGTTCTCAGTGGGGATCGAACCCACGACCCACAGCACGGAAGGCAGAGCTACTACCGACTGAGCCATGACGCCTGAATAAGCAGACTCTTAAGAGAATTTAAGTGCTGAAGAACAATAAGTATATTTAAGTATTTGTACTGATATTAAAACTAATTTTTGATCATAATTTTTCATTTTAGTTTAAAAATAAATACTTCATGCTAAAAAAATCCTACAGATTTGGTACTTAAAAATTTAATAATTAACTCACTGCTGAAAGTACTGAAACATTCATTTTCCAACTTTTTATAATTTATTTTTTTATGATAACAGTAATGGAACAAGCTGATAGCTCACCTGATGTGAAGTAGTAACTTCTGCCTATAACAATGCATAACTTTTCAAACAGACCGACTATTTTTTTTTCAATAGTATTATTACACTTATTATTCTTCTTGGCTTTTGCCAGAGTGGTTGTGGTCGCCATGTTGGAGCACTTAGTACAATTTATAAACGCTGTCCACAGTGTCCACGAACCCAGAATATAATGTATCACTTCAGCCCCAAAGAGATACCGACGCAAACGCTTAGTCCCACCGTTCCTCATAATAAACCATCATCATAGCTCCTAATTATTAAAGCTGTAACTCCATGATCATTTTCCTTTTGAGACAAACCCACCGCATCCGCGGGGATCAAGAAATTTTCCTAAAAAGTTATACCCTCAGGAATCGAATCCGAGAACTCTGTTCAAATTAGACTACCGTAATACCTTAAAAAGGATTTCTCACCTTTATTTTGAGTCGTAAATAGACTTCAAATAGTTTTGAAAAAATTTAAACAGTGTCTGAGAGATTAGAAAATTATAGAAATGTATAGAAATGGTCACGTGATTCCTCATTCGGAAATATCATTTCTCTGGCAATTCGTATTGTAACTAAGCTTGGGCCTGACGTCTCTCCCACAGCGTCCCAAACATATTTCACTAAAGCGTAGGCACATAATGCCTAGACCCTGGCCAAGCTAAGCTACACGATTAGATAGCGTATACAATTGAGTATCCCATTGTGTAAAACTAGCATTATGTAAGTGCTTGTGCCCTATGAATGTCAAATGAAGTAAAGTTTTGGGGCGAAATAAAAGAAACTTTCTTGTGATAAAGCGACGAATTTTTCGTGAATATTACAGTGGAACTTATCTTCTCTAACATTTGGGACGCAGGTTTTTGTCGTAGTAAGTTTTGGATTTATTCCCAGCATGTTTGATCTATCATTTGGCTTTGAAAAACATTTAACAGCAATAAGGTGTATTTGATAGGTAATTTAATTAAATATGTATTTTTATTTATTATTTCCTTCGCACTAATGCAATATTAAGAATAAGAAAATATTTTCCTTACCTTTACTCCGGCTGGTATAAGATCGCTAGGCGTGAGGCCTTTACTCAGCGTTGGATGCAACCGGCTGATTAGGTATTTCAATTTTTTTGAGTTATTTTTTTATTATTCACATAAAGAGTAAAACTAGGCAAGAGATGGGTACTTAATACATCTTTTAGAGTTCTACCTTTGCAGATTCAGTCTGCTACAAAAGCATTATAGCGCTCAGGTATTTTCAGCACCAACATAATATCACGAAGGTCGCCTGGACCGAGATAAGCTAGCTACCTAGCGTGGTTATAAGCCTCGTAAAGCCAAGGGGCCTATTCGCACAAGTTGTTTGTATAGCTGCCGGCTTTTCAGCTAGGTTTAGGTATCTCCGGAAATTGCGTATACCTAACAAACGCCTACTAGCATTCAAGTTTGGTTTGGATTTAAAGTTTATTATCAGAGCATTTATAGTTAGATCATAAGAAACTTCCTTGTTTAATTTGTTTATGTTTACTTTGTAGTATTGTATTTTCTATGTAGTATTGTATTTTCTATATTGTGTTTTCTAATCTCTTATTTTTAATTCCTTTCGGCTGCACACATCAAAATTATATTTTACTTGTTTTATATAGGATCTTTTCAGATGTAACGGAACTCTTTGCTCTTAGGCAGTCAACATTGAAACAACACTACGAAATTTAGAACTCTTCAAATGGTCTGTCAAAATTCGGATGCGAGACGGCCGTCAGTCTAAGCTAGATTTTCGATGGAGAAATACGATAAAAAAGTATATTTTTCAGGCACTATGGCTCAGTGAGCTTGCTTAAAAAACCCTCTGGATACATGGTAAAATCTTGAACCACGCCTAGAACCTTGAAGCCCTAATAAAACGCAACCAAAAGTTTACAGAAGCGGCTCTACTCCATCACCAGCTCCACATCGAGGCCGAGAGTGAGACTCGAATCCAACAACAAGGTGTTATTCACCACACTCCTCGCCGTGGCCCGAGTTGGCCCCTCCATCGGCTGTGGTTAACTACATTGACTACCTTCCTCCCTCTCATCTTGGGAGGACCCCTCATCATCGTATCGCGACCCAGTCATCCTAAATACATTCATCGAACCTCTACCACTGCCACCTTAAATATAAAACCCTCGAGTGATAGTGATCGTGTAACAAAAGTGAACTTTCTAAGGACATTAGGTACTTGTAAGTAAGTCTTAATAAAATCTGTAAACACCTACTTGCCCCCTATTTCCTTGATAGGATCTTCCAAAAATTAAGACAGGTAGGTCTCTTTAAAATTAACTTGTGGCGTTCAGGGATCTCTATTGATCCCTGTAACGTTACAACTTCCTACAAAACAACTATTTATAAACTATCCCAGATAATACACAGATTTAAGCGTCCTTAGTGATCAGTCTTTCATATTAAGTTACATAGCAACGTACTCATTAAGTTCTTGCGGTACACCGAAGTCAATAAAGACATACACAGTAACTTTACTTTCACAAAAGGAGTATTGTTCTGAACGTACAAGTTTTAATTACTTTGAAGGTATTAAATCTACGAATGTAAGAACGTTATTAACAAGTTGAGAGGATTATTATAAGTATAGGTATCTAAAAGTAAAGCAAGCTCGTATGAGTTAGTGGCCAACTCTGGTAACGGAGTTTTTAGGCCGCCTTAAGGCCTTCGTCAGGGCTTAATGACTGCTAGAGCCGGGACCGACAGTTTAACGTGCCCTCCGAAGCACGGTACCTATAATAATAAGTTTTTGTATAGTTCTATAATGTGACAGATGTCTCAGCTCAGTCGGTATAACTCTGCCTTCCGCCCTGTGGGTCGTGGGTTCAATCCCCACTAAGAACAAACATTTGTGTCGTACATAATAGATGTTGATTCCATGTCTGGAGGTTACTATAAATATGTATTTACAAAAAAATATAGCAAGTATTCTATCAGCAATCTTGTTCCTAGAGTACAAGCTTTACTTACTTTTGAAACTGGAGGCCGCTGTGTAAAATGTCCAAGATTTTTTTCCCCTTGCGCTTGAGCAGCAAATAAATTATCTAGGCAGAAGAACTAAACAAGTTATTACGCTGTAACCACTTCACATCAGGTGGAACATATCATTACTGTATCTTTCTTCTGTAACACAACTTAAAATGAAACTAACATTTTTTCCAAAAAAAAAATATACGTGAAAAATGTTTTCATTTTTCCTGTGCATTTTTTTATTAGTGCCCTATTACATCGTTGCACGATTTTGCACGTGAAATATGAAATAAATAGTACCAAGTATTCGTATATTCATATTGATGAAACGTGCACCGCCACAGAATAAGATCATAGTAATCAAACTGGTACGTGACGGCATCTAGCAGTATGTAACACGTGAGGGGGTAATATTTTTACATCGCGTCGTCATCGCACATCGTAGATTGTCACAGAATAGATAAACGCCATGGCACATCATATGCACCTTTTTGTAGCACATTGTAGCAAATCGTAGCAAATCGTAGCACATCGTAGCACATCGTAGCACATCGTAGCCCGTAGTCTGAGTTTTGTTATTGTTGATTTGCAACAAGCGAGAATCGAGAAACTAGCAGTTTTTGAAAGATACAACCTAGGAATTTTCAAGGAAAGAGTGAATAGGTGGATTATAGCTAAGCGTGCTCCACCCTAGGCTGCAGCTACACTTACTACCAGGTGTGCTGGCAGCCAAATGCTTAGCTATAGCTCATAAAAAAAAAGTTTTTGTAGGTATAGAGAAAAATAGTTTGCAAATACCCCGCTAGAGGCGTTTATCGGATTTTCATACAAAATATCTCGCAAGTCGCTTCTCGATATGCGTTGATCAACTAAACCAAACTCAGACTACGGGTTCAGTAACGAACTAGACTCCAGCCTGCAAAATAGGCTTCGTCACTTTGGTGTGTAAGGCTTTGGTCACGCAACTCACTGGCTACGCATTAAAGTTCTTCTTAAATAGCACGGTGGTTTTTCTTTGGTTCACCTACTTCCACATTAACAGAAAATTGCACTGTAACTTTATGGGTGCTGAAACTCATTGTGTATAATACTTTGTTAATACTATAACCACTGCCTCAATTACATATTTAAATAACTCAATGTTTATTCATGAGCTAAGTGACAGAGGTTAATAAATATTCAGCGTTTGACTAAATCCTGGTAATAATAATGTCAGCGCAATTTCACAGTCTTGTAAAGTGAGAAATAAACGCAACGGTTTTAACACTTTTACAAATAAAAATAGTTTGATATTCGGATGACCGCTCGTAGTATTTTGTATTTTATGATTACCACTCTGTCATCAATTCAAAAAATGCATTTAATTTCACGAGAACGAAGCACAAAGGCGTGTTTTTGTCATTCATCATTACATACTGACAAGGTTTTATTATTACTAGAATCGGAATGTTATTAAAATTTATGCGTATACAATTTTAGGAATTTAACTATTATGATATTAATTCAAACTAAAACAATAATGGTAGCAATCCGGTTGTCACCACAAGCTAAAATTTGTATTCAAAATGTGATTAAAATATATAAAAAACTGGGAGCAAAACGCGGTATCATGGTCGACATGCCACCTGTCCGCACCAAGCACTTTGCCTCAACATTTATCATGAGGACCACTAAAGTGTAAAACTCTTTGCCGGTGTCTGTGTTTTCGAATACTTATTCTACATGTTTTATGTATACATGAGGAGAGTGAATAAGCTTCTTCTAGGGCAAATATGCTAGTCAACCGCCATAAAGTGTTAAATGTTCATCCATAGTGTGTAAAAAAAAGGTTTATTTATTGTGCTGTATTTAGCTTGAAAATTACCGAAACTTTATATTTGGTAGTCTAAACCTGGACTAACTTTGATGCAACCAACTTACTGATCTACCGAAAAAGGCTTGCAAAACGCCTTTTGAAACTTCCACACTCCATCCTCGAGTTAAATTAAATAACCAACTTTCTACCGTCAAAGCGAGGGTTTGTAAAAGAAAGTCCCCTAGTTGATTAGTTGGGTACCTATCCGTTTGTCCTTAGAAAAAAACTTTACCGATCAACGAAATTGAAGACCAATTTTATTCCAAAAATACTGGTACATTGGTACTATTTATTTATATAGTATAAAAGCTTATTGATGGACCTTCATCAATTACAATTGATGGATGTTGTTGAACGATTTTTAATTTCCAGTTTCAAATATGAATATTTTTATTAGGACAGCTGGAAAAGAAAACATCATTTTAAGCCTAGATATTATTTTAAGTGAGCGACATATTTCGTGGTCATAATTAAATGTTTGATGTAATTAACATCAACAAACTTGACGCTGTTTTTTTACTGAATAAATAATGTAGAAAGATTTTATAAAAATGCTAAAACAGGAGACTTCAATTTCATCTTCTTGGTTTATAGCTTTTGTAACTTATTTCAATTCAAACAGGAGACTCATACAGCCAATATCGGGAACTTCTAAGAAAAACGTGTTAAGTCACATACAAGTATTACCTAGTTACTCACGGAGCGATTTCCCCCCGGGCCAACATTGTTCACAAAAGCGACGATATGATGTTACTTCGCTCAAACACCTCGTTTCATTTCCCATATTCTGACTTCCTACTCACTTTACGTTTTTTTGGGAAGGGGTATTCCCTACTGAATGAGATTTATGCCGGCTAACTTACGTAGTAGTTCTTAAGTAGTTTTTAATAGTTTTTAAGTAACCTGAGTAAATAGTAAGTTTTTTTTGTGTCTTTTGAATAAAAAGTTCTACTAATTTCTTGATTATGCTTGCAGTTTAATGTTCACTATCATAGATTAATTTTTATCAAAACACAATGTCGCATAAAACTTTGAGCTTTAACTGAAATTTATCTAAAATGTTGGAAAGTACTTACCCTTTTATTTATAAAACTTCTTGAAAACCGTGTTCCAGGCACTGCAGTTTTCCTCATCGGGGCATGAGTAAAGTCTCTTTTGACGGTGTATAAAATTATCTAGATTAGATGCAAAGACTTTCTTAGTACTTTTTACCTTTGTTATTAAACACTTTTTTAAGATACCTACTACGAGCACACGTACCCCCAAATTCATAATCTTCTGGTAGCGGTTTCAGGCACTGCGCTAATACTAGCCAAAGGTTAGTTGAAACGGTTTGAAAAACTGTTCATTTTCTGCTTATGAGTTGGGGATAGTTACTAACTCTTAACTAATTGGTAAATAAGTTAAATATATGGATTTTGAGGGTTATACAATTTTGAAATAAAATATAAGGCTACCGTTCATTAAGTAAGCTATCTGTTTGTTTCATTGCAGATAAAGTTATGATTATTAATTGGAATAATTAAGTTAAAACTCCCAAAACCAATATTTTTACGACCTATTAATAATAATTATTAAGTCAAGACTAAACTGTACCACTTATTTATGCAAATAGTGTAACGTATTATACCTTACTTATTCTAAAATTATCAAGATGAGTCTTTGGAATTTCACAAAATAAGTAGTATTTAGTTAGGTATAGTTTGTTTATTTCATAATGTTAGTCATAACATAGTCTTTTTCTTTACAGATGAAAGATTTGTGTATTATTAACAAAAACGTGCAACAACATATAAAATATCTTGCTAATTAAAAGAACTAATCGGCTTCGCCTGTATACTGCTATTCTTATATTACAAACAAGAAAATCTATCACTTAGAATATGAGTTTAAATACACCCGAGAGCAAGAAATACAGATCATCTATAAAAACTTTAATTCTGAGGAAACCATGAATACTCCTTGAATATAAGTACTTTTTTAGCTTGCATAATTTCACTAAGCTAGGATTCATTGTCGCCAAAATGTTCAAGTTTTTATAAATGACCCGATTTTCTCTCTCTTAGTGTATTATTATGATATCTGTACAGTTTATAATAAAATACATGAGTAATACTTATTATTATAACATGAGTTTATTCTCTTATGGTTACATTATTTAGATTTGGCTATTTAGCCAAAACTAGGACTATGTACAGAAGATTATTTTATTTTATTATAAAACATCGAAAGAAATAGAGCTCATTGTGCCCGATCGACCAACTACTCGTCACTTTGTATGATTTAAATAAATAATAATAATAATTAATGTAAATGACATAATAATATAACCTAATCAATTTACGAATACTTTTACTTAAACACCTACTTGTTTGTGTATCAAGTATTCAACGCAAAGCGATGAACAATCACATTATTTGAACTACACTGCGCGCAAGGTGGTAACCAAACGCTCTTCATTGAAATGTTACTGCGCATATTACGCAGTGCAACACAAAGTATTACAATTTTCATCTATCCTTATTATTGGAATAAGCCCCAAAATAGTTCTTTAGTCGGAACTGCCAAAATGATTTGTTTGACCGATCAAAATGAATATACAAATTTTTTTTAGCCCTGCAATAATTGTAATTAAAATCTACAGTTTTGTCCCATCACCTTACTTCTAGAGCCTTATTATTAAAAACGTTGGATAACATATCGTTTGGGACTAATGGCACCGCAACTCGGTTGCAATTCACATATTTTCAACCTTTATAAAATCACTTCTCAATCAGAACGACCTACTTTTGGGTAATTTACAAAATGAGCAACTCTCATACAATCTGTAGTTTGAGTTCATGGTTGGAACAATAGCAGCGCCAGAATACAAACTACAGTCAAGTCCCGCGGCTGCCAGAAAAGTGTTCCTTTGTTCCATGTATCATGATGCACTGCGGCTTGGTTCTCCCCTGATGAAGGAAAGGGAAACCATTAAAACTTTTAAAAGTTATAGCTCGTACGTACACTTCACGGGTAATACAGTGTGATTACAGGCACGGGTTTTTGAATCTCGTCGGTAATAGGCGCAGCTTTGGATGTGCTCTGTGAGATATTGCGTTGTTGTAAACAGAACACCGGATGGATAATTTTTCATCAGATACAACAAAAATCTAAGAAACTCCATAGATACAGGGTGTTACCAGATCACTTCCGAAAACTTGGAGGTTCCAATCAGACCATGGTACTGAAAAAATTAAGCGAAAAAAATCGCGAAAAAAAAAATTGACTTGACTTGAATCTCTTTTTAATTTTTTTTCTTGTTACATACACACAGTACAACATAATAAGACATATCAAACTAATTATCTCATTTAAAAAAGCAAAAAAACAAATAAAATAAATAAAGCAGCAATGTACACGCAGCACGCAGATTACGTCTACTACAGCATGAACAGCTGAGAGTTCATCGCGGGTCATTCAAGTACGCGACGTGCGAGCGACCTACGTTAGTACCTACCTACGTTAGTAGGCACTTACGACACAGAATAAATAATAGTACTACGCCTCGACCTTACCTACGTGAATGCGTACATTGCGGGCTGGCGAAATAAATACAAATCTTTAAACATTGTTTTCTCCGGCTATAATTATTTTTCAGGATAACTGATTTTTTTTTGGTTGGGTTTTGGTGTGCTGTAGCTCCCCCTTTCGTTTTCGGAAGTGGTCTGGTAACACCCTGTATAAAGCATTTGATTATAATTCAAAGTTTTACCGATGGTACGTAACATTGTACGTATACAAGAGTGAATTCTCAATGCAAGGAAATAAAAGACAAATTACGATAATTTGAAAACTCACTAAAATGAAGAACTGAGTCATAACTCTTACCATAAACGGATACTCATAAAATGTAAGTTTAAACCGTTGAAATCAAAAACTTTACGATCTTTCGTTTTATCATAAATGATCATAATTTATATTTTATATTCATGTAGGTATGTTTCCTAGTATTCACTAACGAATACCTATTATTGATAGTCCTAACAAAATAACATCTGTTTTTCTTGAAAACATGGCTGTTAGGCCTAGAACACCAAAAATATACGTTGCTACCTCTGTCCTTAGAAAACAAAGCTTTTGTGATGATTAGACATGAGAAATTAAGTTGTTAGGTACGTAATTATATTAACTAGAAGAAATAGAAAATTAACTAGAGCAACGGACAAGAAACTAGCTCTTTACTTTATAATCCTTCTTAGACAAAATGCTGAAGTTTCGCTCGTGGTGGCAGTCAACGCTTAGATAATGCTTAAATAAAAAAAAGTTGTACCATGACTTATGATGATGATAATAACTTACCAATCAAAACGTGAACGTTAATGGTGACTTGAGAGTGGTTTTGTAAAAGGCAAGTGTATGTTCCGCTATCGTTTTGTGATGCGGACGCAACACTTATTGTAGCACTGGAATATAAATACAAATTAATATATTTTATTATTTTTAACCATAACCAAATACAACACAAAAAGTGCTGAAAAATAGATTTATTGGGAAAAAAAGTTCTCAATAGAACCAATTGGATCTTGATCACTAGATCTACAGGGAGTAAACGGAAAATTGTATTATGCTAATAAAGCAAGCAAGCTCGTATGAGTTTAGTGGCCAACTCTGGTGACGAAGTTTCCTCCGTCGTGGCTTAACGACTGCTAGAGCTAGGACCGACAGTTTAACGTGCCCTCCAAGGCACGGAAGTGCTCAGATGTAAATGCCACTAACGGTCACCCATCCAAATAGTGACCGCACAGAACGTTGCTTAACTTAAATAATCAGTGAAGGTTGGCTAAGCATTAAGCAAGCTACGCCACGAGCGCACGAGCGATTATGCTAATATAAACCATAGTCCCTCTATAAAAACTTGAAAGGCACATCGTATACAATAAAAATACCGAAATTATTAATTTAAATATAAAAAGAATATTCATTTTACCTAGGTGAATATTAGGATAATGCTATTATGATGAGCAAAAATTGAAGTAATATTTAATTAGAATTCAGTCAAATTAGATATAGAATCAAGAGAAATTTTAAACTAGAGGTTGTTTTAGCACAGATTATGAATACTAAGGAATTTTAGACTAATTAATTTTGCCGTTTCAAGTATTTTTTAAAAACTAAAAGCGAGAATTGGCTTGATAATTGATAAAAACATGTCGTACCAAAAATATATTTAACGACTACACCAAATATATTAATTGTTTTTTTATTGTGAATTTCGTAAATTCGTTTAATTGAAAAGGTAAATTTAAATATCAGGTCATGCGTAATATGGCATTGATCAAAGCATTCGATATTTTAATTGGGACATCATGAACTTTATTATCAAGTCTTCTCTCTTATATTGGATTGTTAAAATATGCCATCTTTTAAATATCATCTTTTGGACCATTATTTTGTTACAGCTAAGCGCTGCTGAATACGCGCTTAGATCCTAATAGGGTTCTGAGTGGGCCGAGACTATGCGTGCCTAATACGCTCTAGCTCAATGTCGTATAATTGGGTTAGAATCTGCATAACGTTAGCAAAAAAATATTCACTCACCTCATATTCTGAAAGGTGACCTTATCAAAAAAATCCTTCCCCTGCTTCTGCCATAATATTCCATAAACATTATTTACTACGGGAGGGGGGGTTGGCTTGACTGTGGTCACCTCAGTCGTCGACTCCGGCTTACTTGTAGTACTTAAACTAACAGTCGACATTAGAGTCGTAGTTTCAACGCTCCAACTTTTGTTCATCATAATGTCTATTCTGTTGAAAATTGTAGTCATTTTCGTAGTCGTTAACTCTGTGGTCGTTATCACCGGAGTCGTTGGTCTGACAGTCGATGTTGTTGTAGGTTTTGTAGGTAGAGCCAAGATGAATTCATCTGATATGATACATGATAGTTTTATAGCACTTCCAGCTTTGTAAAACCTGTCTTTCATATCGTGTGTTTGGTCTCCGTTTATCGTGAGTACGGGAGCTGTAACAAATGAGGGAATAAAAAACTTTGCTAATTGCTTCTGCACAAATTGAAATTTGGGATTACTAGTGCCGTAAACAAGCTAGAATAATTTCATTATTGTTATTTATTCCATAGTAAAAACAGACTATAAAACAAAGTTATTTTGATGCTTTTTTGAGCAAATTACGCGATGTCTTCAAAAATATTAGTTACCAAGACATAACATGATTAGGAATAACATAAAGTGCTTACTTAAAAGCCCACTTGTAAGAAAAGCAAGCCCAATCAGTCAATAGAAATCACGCGCTATTCAAATACTTCAAAATAATTTTAGGTGCTTTAACTACTAACAAACCCTAAAATTACAAGTGTAAGTAAATAACTTTATGTTTGGATATATGTATCTAATATGACGACAAATAAAAGGTAAATACACAGCGCTTCTCTGTATCGTGTGGATTAAGAGCGGTACAGACGCAAAAGACATCCATTTACTTAATTAAAGGCATCTAATTATGACTAATCTACGGCCCCAAGTTAATTTTGCTTCATTCCCTTCAGAGAAAATTAAACATAATTATGTTTTTTGGTAACTTTTTTTATGTCACCAAATACCTATGTGTTATATGATGCAAAATTATTATATAACAAAACACCAACCTTATTTCGTATTGTAGTGGTAGTAATCTAGTAGAGTAGTAGAAAAAGAACTTACGGCTAGTCGCTCAATCAAAATGTTTAGATCGTCAAAGAACTGTACTGCGACAGGTTCGCAACAATCGTAAATGCAATCACTTTAGGTCTAATAGCAATCAACTGGCTGATCTTTTGCCTGACAATCACTTGACTAAAAATTACTTCAATTGCTAGCTAACATTTAGCATTGACAACAAAACATTAATTGCGATAACAAGAAGATGATAGGCGTGCGATAGGGAAGTAACCATAATGACATTGCCTGGTTTTTACGTAGTAGACGTACGGAAGCTTTCTGATGTACTAAACATTCTTATTGGTGACCTCACTTGGCCTGTTAAAACCACCGAAAAATCTACCTAAGTCACATAGTTTTCTTTTTGAGCTATAGGTACTTACGTAATACAGTGAGGTTCGTAAAAACAGTTCTAGGTGGGTGGGTGGATATTTGGCACATGTAGCTTCCAGCATCAGACCTCTTCACGGGGTTCATACTAAGCCTCCAGTTATTTGGATATTGGAACTTGACTGCTATCCGACTGTCACCAGCGTACGTCGTGGGGCCTACTGTGAGGAGCTGAGCTGAGTCAGTCATGTTTCTCAGCCACATTACCTGTGTGGAAAGAGTAATAAAATTAATGGAATCAAAATATTATGATAAAACTGAACTGTTCCCTAGGCGTGGTAAACAACCTTTTATGTGTATGTACTAAGCAAATTTAATGTTTTTTTTTAAGTAAAACTTCAGTGGACGGACGTTGTAAGTAATAGGCAGAAGCAACTGAAAGCATCAAATTATGAGCTACTCGTATAGTCTTGTTTCTTATATTTTTCTCATAAAAAGCACATTGGACGCTATCATTATAAGACCACTATAAAGCGTCTTGGAGTAGACGTTGTAAAAATTGCGTTTTACAAAAAAAAAATACACCTCTCCCCTACAACTACCTACGCAGAGCTGAGCACTGTTTTCTGAACATGTATAAACAAGTTGCACAAGAAACTCGTAGAGTCCCTTTCAAGTAACTCGGCATTCCGGCATGCCACCAACTTGTAGATAAACTTTGGAATAGCTAAACTTCCCGGCAGATGTTTGGACTGCACTAGATGTTTGCACTGCGGCGACAATACACATTTCACAAGACCCGGTTTCATAAAAATCCTCAATTGAAATTGAATTGAAGGAACCAATACGATTTTTATATCGGATTGCCTCTCAGTCTATTGTACATTACTCCTTTCAATTCCTCGCAAAATGCACCAATGGACGTTTATTAATGATTGTGCTGGTATATTCCACTCGATACCATTCAGAAAACACGATTTATATATTTTTCATCAGGAAAACTTCTACCATGAAAACACATCGAAACTGCGAGATATTGAAAGCATACACTGTGGTGAGCGATACCAAAAATCTAGAATATTTGAAGTGACTAGACGTTTAGCAGGGATTTCAAATTACGTTGGTTCTCAAATATTTTTGCTTCGTCGCCATATTTCGAGCCCCTTTTCTGTCTCTGGTCCTATTAGTGGTGCTAATGGCTGGGGCATTAATAGTAGAAATCTGGGTTACAGTTTTATTACCAACTCGATGAGCTTGGAGCAGCTATGGTGAAATCTCTTTTTTTTTTAATGCATATTATAGGCAACCGTTTGACCACAATCTTACCTGATGATAAGCAATGACGTGGTCGACGATGTAGCACGGTTACCTAGAAGATACCTATTCACTCTACTCTTGAAAACCTCCAAATTATAGTCATTCGGGAACACAGACGCCGGAACGAGTTCCACTCTTTGGCTGTCCGTATAATAAATGTAGACGCAAAGCGTTTAGTGCGGATAGGTGGCATATCAACCATGAACGGGTGTCTCGTTTCCGTACGCCTGGTGGTACGTATCTCGTGAACAGTTTTGTTGAATGAAAATGCATTATTAATACTATTTAATTGCAATATGAATCTAATAAGGTTTCAAAGGAAAAAGCATTTTGAGTTAGCATAGTGTAAGTATTAGTGTATAGTGTTAACAAACTAAAGAACACAAGAACAAAGTGCTTTCCCGTGGAGACAGAATATTTAAGCTATTAGCAATTTATGTTAATTTTAAATTACTCCGCATCTAATGAGTAATATTCAATAAGACTTACTCGTAGCTCGGTTAGTTATAAAAGAAAAAGAAATAAATGACAAAAGTTCAAAGACGTGACTGAAACCTCACCATTTTCCATTTTTTCTTGAATTAAATTCAACATTAAAGTATTTTTTGATTTTAGTTAAAAGCAATTTTGAAGTTCTGTAATGTTGAATGTGCCTCTGATAACAGCAATGAATACCTCTCAAAGAGCCAATCCAATGTGTTGTTATTAAAAATGCTCACTGTTTTATCCTTGAGCATGACGACTCTGCAGTTGAGTAACGCCTCAGACCCCACATGGGCAGTCACTTGTGTGTATTTCTTCTCGTCTTCGAAGTAAGGGCCCCAGTGATGTTCATGGTGATGGTCATGGTAGCTTTGGTAGGGCACGTAGATACGGCCTTCTTCTACCTTACCTGAGGAAAAAGGAATATTCATGGCTCAGTCGGTAGTAGCTCTGCTTTCCGTGCTATGGATCGTGGGTTCGATCCCCACCGAGAACAAACATTTTGTGTGTGGCAAACATTAGATGCTTGTTCTGGTGTTTCTATGTACTATAAGTACCTATGTATTTCCAAAAAAATAATTATATAATAATATGTATTCTATCAGCCATCTTGTTCTCATAGTACAAGCTTTGCTTACTTTGGGACTAGAAGACGTTGTGTTAAATGTCCGTTATTAAAAAAAAATTAAATTATTTTTTTGCTTAGGATTATTTTAGTCATAATCATATCTATAGGATAAAATAAATAAGAGAGGTTTGACTATTTCTGCTTTAGTATGCTATTTTAAATGGACGAACAAAACAAATGTTAGATTTATGTGCAATAATCATCCAATTCAAATAAAGTCTGAGCCAACTTGATATTTAATCAGTCTGATCCGAAATTCACCGAACAAGATCCAAAAGATGCTAGTAAGTATTATGAAATGTTTATTTTCAACTTACAGCCTTCACGAAAGCTTAATACATCATTTTATGTGCCTGACTACATATTTATTGAAAAACAGTTTCTATTTGGTTTTCTGTATTTTCTTATACCCCTAGTTCAAACAATATTTTACATCGTATCGAATATTTATTCAACAAATATTTAGTCAAGTATTTTTCTATAAAACACAAACACGTCATATTTCATATCATTCACATACAGAATTTCCATCGCTGTATGAGTATGGCTGCTTTCTCACTGCTACCGAATCGACACCTACACGATTTTGGGAGAGAATTAATCCCGTACATTCATAGACGCCTACCCACCGTTTTGACGCTGGCTGATATTCTATCAGCAAGCTATTTCTATCGGTAACAAGTAGGTACAAACATTGCTTAGTATAGGTTAGTTATTTATGTTTGAGCGATGGACATGTAGGTATCGTGTAGGTGTCGGTATCGGCCGGTGTGTAAACGCCCAATCGATACTCACTCTGTAATAAATGATCGCTCCTGTCAGTCGCTCCTTCGCGTTTGATATTTTCCCTGAGCTGTTTTGTGATGTTCTTGAATATCTCTCTGGATAGAGCAAGGCTATCCTTTTCCTCGCTTCTTCGCCTCCGAACGCCATTTGAACGGTAATCTTCGGGAAAACTTAGTGGTTCTGTGTAGGAAATTATCGTAACTTGATTTTTTTCCGTAATTCAGATAATACGCTCGAACCCGGTGACCTGACGAAACTTTAGAGATCGCATAACGAAGATAAAAACTGACGGGCAAAAATCGCGAGAAACTATACCTACAGTAATTGATTTCAGGCTGTAATAATGTTTCAGTGGTTACAATGATCATCAATTTTTGGTTATATTTTTTTCAATAAATATAAATTTCAAGGAAAATTATAAAAAGGACTATTAATTAAAAAAAAGGGATTGATTTCTTTAAAAAAATACTCCGAAAATGCGGGAAAAAAACATCCACTTTACTTAAAAGAGGTACCTATAAGAACATTTTGGATTGGCTGATAGCCAAGCACTGAAACTTGTCTACTTCTCAGTATGGCTTCTAAAACATTGATACCTTCTACGTGACATTGCACTTCGCATTGCGAATGAAAACTTAGTCCCATCTGCACGCGAGCACACTTTCGACGTAATGGTTACTTTGCTCGTACTATTAGGAAGCTCCCGGAGTGAATGTGACACTGCCCCCGTATCGCAAGCTCTGAACTGCGTTCGCTGCCCAGCATAATGTCAAGTGACGTGGCTACAGATATACGAAAACAAGAAGCTTTTGGCAGCAAAAAACGCGCTGAAACGCGCTAATGTCACTATTTTTAGTCACAGTATACCAATGATTTAGTATGAAAACAGTTCAGAAAACCTGCCAGGCTTAAACCTGGCAGGTTTTCATAATAACGATACCCGCGCTAGACTGAGTCACGCTGGAACTCACTGTTTATTTTTATAATATTTGTACAAGAACATCTTTACCATCATCATCCATAGGTCGATTTTAGTCACTGTTGATTACAATAATACTTGTGCTTCTCTGCGAACTGACACGGTTGCACTGTTCTCCCGATGTTAGTGAAAATATTCTTTGTGAAACAAAAACAAAATGTCTCAACAAAAAATGTAATATAACCTATTACTTCGGGGTAAATATGTTTCAGATTCGCTTGTTCCTAAAAATAAGTTTCTTTGTTCTAGAAATAAAAATACTTAGCTACTTAGACTCGAGATGAAAGAAATGATAATTTTTACCTTGGGGCGGTTCTTACTTTACTAAAAAAAGGGTAGCTATTTTGGATAACATAATTTATTAAAGTTCACGTCTATTTTTATTAAATTTCTGGATCTTTATTTTTTCTATACCTACTCTAAAAATAAACGTAAAACGTGATTCTATCAAAAATATGACGATCGCTCAGGGTGTCTTAAAGGAAATAGGGAATAGTTTTCATTCGTTCCAATTTTCTTATTTTCGTTATCAGTGGGAACAGGATATCTTTTCTGTTGTTGGAAAACGGTGGCAAAACAAGATCGCACAATTGTTTGGGTATCGTTTCGAGAAGCTAAAAACTAACATCCGTGCCGCTATAAAATTGAAAAGCTCCGTACGATTGCTTAGAGACGAACTCCTTATGTCGACCTCGTAGTAAAACGGAGCAGAAAATTTTATTTATTTCGAGGTAAAGTCGAAAATTGCATTTACTGTCGCCGTCGACATTATGCCGTCAATTTTATGTACTGCACAATTTCACTTGCGACTATCAAGTCTAATATATTTTGCTGTAGATTTATACCAGCACTGGCTTCCCTAAAAAGATAGACTAAAAGGACTAGATCGCGTTTTGTGAAAATGTTCAAAAATGTTTATATTACTGCTTTCTTTGTACGTAAGTAAATATTTACCTAAATCATTTAAACCTGCAAAATAATATGATTGATTATTAACTTAGTTTAAAATGTTAAATATATTTTAATAAATCATCTACACCTAAAAAATAATACATTAATATATTTACTCAGATTTATTTTGAATTTAATTCGTTGAAAAACCCGTTGGATTTGTAATAACAACAAATTTTCGTAAAACACCGATGAATTTTCACATTTATTAGAATTTTCAAACTGGAAGTACGGAAATTTGAAGAGCGACAAGGTTCGATTACAGCGGAAATGAGAATTTTAGTATTCTAAATATGTTTCGTCCTTCAATTACAATTCATATAAATCAAAGTGGCCAACCGGAAACATTAATAGATCGTTTGAAGTGTTATAACAAAACACTTTGCGTGTTGTAAATTATGGAACCATACATAACTTCTACGTAATGGATTTTTCAAAAGCATTTACTAGAAGAATTTTATGGACATGTAGAAAATAAGACGTTAATTTCATATTTCATATTTTGCTGAAAATTCTTGAACTGAGCTCGTTTGATTCAAATTATAAGTATCAATTATGTCCTTTATTTATAAGCACCAGATATTTTGCTCATATACCTACTTACTTATTTCACTAAAAAAAAAAATTGTAAACTAAAATGATATTATACATAAATTATGCTTTGTGTATCTACCCTATAATTGGTTGATAATTTGATATTACTCGTTTATGTCATAATTGTCAGAGTTAACCTTGATGGAAAGATCAAACGCAGACTAAGCCGAAATATGGCTGCTTTTACCTTCAAATCAGGGTAAGCTGAGTCAAGATAAATTACTCTGTGTAAAATAATTATGGACCAACTATGACAACATTATTGAATCCAAAATTGATTTATTGTTTCAGTGAAACCAGCACTGTAATTACAAAAATAATTAAACTGATTGAACATGAGGATTTTAAAATACTAATTATACCTTTTATTAATTGCGGTTTCATATCAATTTGTGAAATCCATTTGCGAGGTCTCTGCGGTTGTTTTACAAATCAAAATATTACAATAAAAAAAAGGTAAATAAATTATAACTTTTAAATTCACTAAACTTTGCCACAATGTTTTTTTTTGGATGAAATAATAATGTTTTCAAACCTTGGGACTTTTGAAATACGTGTCTTACCGTGCACACAACACAACCAACAAAACGTCATATCTCGTAGTATTGTGACGTTTAACTGTGATGGATGACAAATAAACTGATTAATGGCCGAATACTCAAACGCCACTTAAATTATGTTCACGCTTAAATTATTGCCATCTCTTACAAATGAGTAATGTCAAACAGAGGCAGAGCAATTTTAAGTGGTGCTCAAATTTTAATGACGTTTCAGTATTCCAGCCTTAACCTTGGAAGAATGATGATCTAACCGACTGTAATTTTGTCGTTAGTGTGCGTACGTTACGCAGCTTATAAAATGACTTACCAGACGCAGTATGTAGACAGCATAACGCCAAACACACAAAGTAGAGGCCGCCCCACTGCATATTAGAGACATCACAGGCGTAGACGCATCACGCCCGCCTTTTACCTGAGAAAAAAACAAAAATGTCTTTGTACACCATTTATATTGATAAATTATTACTAAGATAGACAAACAAACAAAAATTTGTTCTACAGTAAAAAATTTACAGCAAAAGTAAAAAAAAAAACTGCGTCTGTGGTTACAAAAACACACATTTACGACGAAGTGCGGGGCGGGTTTCGTTAGACCTACGATCTACGTTCGCGTGAAATCATAGGAGGTTCACAATGAGTTTTTTAAGATTATATGGCAGACTTTTAGGTTGACAATGATGTCAAATTACATCTGACAATAGCATATTATCCTGTCTCATATTTTGGCATACATACATAATAAGAAAAACCTAATCTGCAAGTTGGGAAAAAAAGTTCCGCTCTTTGTTAAAAGTACGAAAATGATGACTGCCTATTTACATATCCCTCCGGGGTGGAACAACCTTATGCATACGGTCGATCTCGATCTTTATGCCTTATGCATACACCACATTCTACTTAAACTTGGCAGTCTTATCACCGATGTCTACAATCCGGGTCACGAAGATTTTAACCAATTTATATTAAAGTCCTTAACTAGGACGATTTCGACGAGCGCCACTAAACTTAGGCCAGTGAGCATAAATTCCTAGACGCAAGTACACTAATCTCTAAACTTGCCAAATAAACTTCAACAACTTAGATTACCGCTCTCAGATATGTATGGTAATATAAAATTTAAGCTTCGTAATTGGTTCGTACGTGTTTGTGAATAAGACATACTTCCGCTGGCTCGACCGAACTTTAGGGGTTGCGGTCGGCTGTATTTTCCTCGGCTACCAAATTATATTTTGCAGGGGTTTAATTTTGCACTGAGTTTTTCAACCGCTATCTTCAAGTTGTAAGTTAAACAATTTATAATTTTAACCTGGTCGGCCTGTCTAGTTACCAAGTTATAAGTAGAACTAATGCTTGAAGTTTTACTATTATATTAAAGTGTCATATTGGGACGAATAAAATGCCATTTTTACTGCTTTTCTTTACCAGACGAATGCCCCCTGATGATAAGTGGTAACAACTGCCTATACTAATACATTTCGACGATGCCTAGCTACTACTTAAAAATTCATAAATATTTCTTTCGAAAGTTAGCCCTTCTAAGATATATAGATAGATATATTCTTTATTGCACACCAAGAAAAGAAAAAAAACAATAAAAGAGAAATAAGTTTTAAGTACGAGGTACAATGGGCGGTCTTATCGCTATAAGCGATCTCTTCTAGACAACCTTTGGATGGACAGAAGCATTTCGAATAGGTAAGAACGGGCGCACATAAAAACACAATTACTTCTGTAGCAATTTACAAAAATAATGTTCGTTTGACCTTCAGTATAAATGAACAAGCAACAATTCATAGCGATGACTGTCAGTTTTCACTTAAATACCTATTGATTTTCGACCACAAACAGGCTTCGAATAATCGCCCTATACACAGCAATTATGTAGTCAACAGGAGAACAGACTAAACTTTTATCTATTCCGTCAAATTAAAGAACGAAGTACAATAATTTGTGTTCTCTTGGGCAGAAAAAATTTTGTCTATTACGCTATTGCTAAGTGTGTAAAACGCTGGTAGTTGAAAGGTAGTTAGCTCAAAGAATAACTTACTATCCCGGCGGTCGGTGCCAATTTTCTATTAGAAAACGTTCATGAATAAATTTCTTTAGTACTTTGTATTGAGGAGCTTTTATAGCTTCTTAATGGAAATTAAAATTGCGGCATTTCGTAATGCTACAAAAAACATACTGTTCGACCTTCCTGCGACAAAAAAAATCCTGTTCGATCTTCCAGCTACTTAAAAAAAAATTACATTTTCATATTACGAGAACTCTCGCATTTACTAGTTACGGAATGGAAACAAATACCGCTTTGAAACAAATAACTCAGACAGTTTTAATCGATGGCAGACCATTTTGTTTTTTGTTTGTTATCGTAATTAATGTTTGAGCCGCACCCACGTATTATATAACGTTTATTTTAATTGCTTAACAACATATTATTTTATCTAGTTCGATCGTACAATATGTTACAAAGCTTATAGTTAAAGTTATCGGACGCAACTACTTTCTAATTTGATTACACGTTACTAAAACATATTACTTTATATTTAATTATATTGTTGAATACTTGGATTTCTTACACTGCTGTCAAATATTGCCATATAAAAATGATTGTACCCGTACATCTACAAAAAATATCCATCTAGTGGAAATTGTTAATCAAAAACAATATTCGGTAGGTATAGGGTTGTAAAACTGACAGGGGGAAAATGATATAAGTAGAAAAAAATACTGTAATTTAGCACCGAATTCTATTTTGGGCTAATATCTTGACCAGCATGTTGTTTGTTTTGATCACTGTAGTTTCCACGTTAGTAGATACTTTGTACAGCCTTAAGTGTTTGCTCCTGACCGGCTATTGTTGCCACATGTGCCAAGACTACAAAACGAAGCTACGGCGTAGACGTGCTACGAGAATGTAATTGTAGCTAGGTATTTTTTTACTAAGAAAGCCTAGTACGAGTTTTGGTATGTAAGGCTGGTGTAAAACGTCTGACGCCCAGCACACCAGTGTGCGGTGATTTGCATGGAGTCACTGAACGGATTCTTTGAGAATCTTGACATTTTATTTTATTTTTTATACTATATAGGCAACCGTTTGACCACAATCTCACCTGATGTTAAGCAATGACGTGGTCGACGATGTAACACGGTTACCTAGAAGATACCTATTCACTCTACTCTTGAAAACTTCCAAATTATAGACATGCGAGTACAGGCTTGGTGTAGACCAAGGTTCTCAAAGAATCAGCTCAGTGTCACACGAAGCTTAGCTACTAAGCTTTCAGTGTGCCACAGACCTTACAATAATGCTTTTTTTTTATTACAACAGCATTGTATTATTTTTGTTACAAGTACTTATGGAGTTGAAATCCCACACTTCTGTTATGGGAACAAAATATAGCTAATGAAAAATGAATTACAGAACGTTACACACGCGTAATGGCTTTACGGGTACAGAGTACGTCTGCAGCATAAAGATAATGTGACCAACAACAAATATTACTCGCGATGAATCATTTTTATAGGCGTACCACATGTCATGTTGGGACGATTCCAAAAGTATGTAGCTTGGACTTTTGAAAATTACAGTGGTTTACTGCTGTGACTAAAGAGGAACATTATTCATTTAACTAAGCGATATGATTTATTAAAGCTGTTAAATAAGATTTTGATTTTTTACCAAACATAATTATCATAAATTATTAATGTTATCAGAAATTAGTTTTTGTAAGCATAATTATATTTGTATACAGAGCCAAATTAGGCAACACTGTACCGGCAACAGATATTTAGGATTTTTTTTAAGTACATTGTAATAGTTTTGGTGCTCCAAGTACCTTGGATTCAAAACAAATATGATGTTAATGATATTAATATGTTTTGTGCAAGTAGTAGACAAATAAGCACATTGATGGATAGTAAGTGGTAAAATTATATTACGTTTTAAGCGCATTACATTTTAGTTGACAGGTGTCATGGCTCAGTCGATAGTAGCTCTGCTTTCCGTGCTGTGGGTCGTGGGTTCGATCCCCACCGAGAACAAACATTTGTGTGTTGTAAACCTAGATGTTTGTTCTGTGTCTGGGTGTTTCTATGTATTATAAGTATGTATTTACAAAAAAAAAATGTATATACATACATACATTTTTCCATCAGCCATCTAGTTTCCATCGTACAAGCTTTGCTTAGTTTGGGACTATAAAGCGTTGTGTTAAGTGTCCGTGAATATTTATTATTGTTATTTATTACTTTTTTTTTTCTGAATAAAAGTAGGTACCAATAAATACAGTTCTCTCACAATACTTTTCTTATCTCTGTCTTGTTCAGACAGTAGAAATAAAACAAAAGCATTACTGTAACAGTTACTACTCCAGTTTATGTAAACTTCGAGCAAAGCAAGGAAATAGTCAGGAAATTGCAAATGTTAGAATGTTCTTTCATTATCACTGTAGCAATTTAATTTCGGATTCAGCAATAGTAACTTTTTATTAATACTACAAACCAAACAAACACCCAGAGGGAGTTTCTCACTTCTCACAAAAATTCTGTTACAGACTAGTAGGTATTTTCTTACGAAAAAGACAAAATACAAGTAAACATTATAGTATTTATGAACTGTACATATAAATAAATATATTCTTGGACATTACACACAACGCCCTCTAGTTCCAAACAAAGCAGAGCTTGTACAATGGAAACTGTACATGTCTTAATTGTTAACAATTGTAATTGCTACCTACTATTGTACCAAATAAACTAATGTTTATTCGCCAAATAAACACTTAGGTACTTTACTTTACTTTTGATTTATTTAGAGCCAACACCTAGGAACTTGATCTTGAAAAACAAACATTTAAAAATCTTTAGACTACCTAAATAGATTTTTGAAAAATATTACTTAAACAGGTCCCAGGCTCAGTTTGGTGAGGTTTTACTCTAATATGGATGACGTCAAAATAGATGACGTCAAAACTAGATACACCAGTGGGTGAAATGAGTTTTTGGCCAAGATAATATGACGTATACCCTATTAGATTAAAATCTCGGCCGAACGCAGCATAAGACTCCTGATTCATAATAAAACTACATTAAGATAGAGAAATCTTACTAATATTATAAATCTGAATGTAGGTTTTTTTTGTTACGCTTTCACGCAAAAACTACTTAACCGATCATCATGAAACTTTGTACACATATTCTTGGAGGTGTTAGAAGTAACATAGGATACTTTATATCCCGGGAAATTAACGAGATCCAATGGGACGCGAACGAAGTCGCGGGCGGAAGCTAGTACATTATAAAAGTTAAACCAACAAACAGCCACTGAACCAAGTTAAATAAACATAAGAGTTGATAAACAAAGCGGGGAAACTAGTTACATTTTTGTATTACGTCACAAACTTTAAAATAGGTCGGGGAGCAGTGTTCCAGTCAAGGTAACCTTATTTCATATTTTACCGGTTTATACTTATCCCACATTCTTAGAAATCCTTCTGTCTCCTGGTTAGAGTTCAATTTCGAATGGCAAAAATGACCGGTAGGTTGATGAAATCTCTCAACAAGAAGAGTGAATTCATCTTGAATGTTGCGTGCATAATGTAGTTGGTTGTATCTGAGAAGATGGTTCTCCATGATGACTTTCAAATGAAATGTTTCCCCTAGCTCTTGCAGTACGGGAGTGGGGCATTACTTATATCTGCTGTTTGCTTTGTTTGGAATGAAAATGCTTTTAGAGCTCTATTCTCTGTTCAAGAAATTAGAATTGCAACAACTTCGTAGAATGGTTTCATTTGATAGTGTAATCTTTACAATTTTCAGAGCGGAAATCTGTTTTATTTTTAATATTTTGTGCACCGATCAGACACTCATTAGTGTGTGGTTATTATTATAGTGGTTAGTATTATAAAAAAGTTACAACTGTACTCAACTAGCAGGCTAATACGTCACAAAATAAATAAATTCATGACATTAAATTATTCAAAGCTGTTTTGTGAATAGGTTCATTATACTTCCATCAGACATCAATACAGAAACTGATAAAACATAATTACTACTTGTAACATTATTTTATTGTTCACTAAGAAAACACAACACAAAATAACGACACAAATTGTATTTTTGAGTGTCAGTAGATTCAAATATATGTATCTAAAGCAGAATATTAAGTATAGAGAACTTTATTACTGTTATACTCTCATTAGTTTTTTTTATACAATTCTAATATAGGTTTTTTTAACACAGGACAATAAAGTTACCAGCCCCAAATATTTAACTTTAAGTTACCTTAAGCATGTCCTAGAATACAACACATAATTATGACAAAAAATATGAGTGTGTTGGCTCGTACATAACTTACTATCACACCAATCTCATATTGCGTGGTATTTTTTTGTGAATAAGACAAAATTAAAGTTTACGACCTTATGACCTCAAACAAGTGCTAAATGCTGTTGGAGAATTGGCTTGTGTCAGGTGGACTGTATTGCATTGCTAAACCTGTCACGTATGGCATTGCTTGCGGTTTCACAGAAGCTGATTGTAATACCAAATGTACCTGGGATTAGACGATAAAGTTGAAAGATAGATCGAAAAATCTAGAATACCATTTGAAAAACTGAATGCGTTCAGTGTTTTTATTCAGTTTTTACTAGATAGGTATTTTATTTATTAGAATTTAATTTTATATGCAGATACTACTACTAACTAGAATGATAAGTGTATTCTGTTGAAACCAACCTAGTTCAGAGTAGTACCTATGTAAGTAGTTTACATAGATAGATAGGTAGAAAATAGAAAATACTTTATTGCACACCTTAACCTAGGAATTACAAGAAAATAAAAAACAAACCTTAAAGTAACATATTAAATTAATTACTAAGATAGTTACTTATGTACCGATTTTAATAACTTCCCACGATGCAGACTAATTTTGAAACATCATACCAAATAATTTGGTATAATGTTTCACAATGATCTTTTAATAAGAGATCATTGCGCCATACTAAAAAAATCATTGTACCAAGGTCACATAAACCCTGGTTTCACTTTTTGATACTAAAAATGTTTTCAGTTTGGCAGATGTCAATTATAAAAAATAAACGATCGAGCGCATTAAATAATCTCGCATATAAAAAGATTATTGTGGTAAGGTAACCTACACCCTGGTTTAACTTTTGATAGTAAAAATATTTTTAATTTGGCAGATGTCAATTATAAAAAAAAAAATGTCGATGTCATAGATAAATAATGTACCTATTCAATTTTATAAAATTATGTCAACTGAGTCTTTCTAAGAATGTTTAAGAATATTTCGGTAAAATTGGCCATTTTAATAATTTAAGAGATGTAATGGCAGTTTATACCGCCTGTAACAAGAGGATCTTGAAATGGTTCTGAAAGTGAGTTGAAACTTGAGATGGATTAGGGTCGAGCGAAAATGTGGGAAGAATAAAGGTTTTACTAACTGTGATAAAAAATAAGAACCTTAGCTTTTTATCTACCCTTACATTTTTTCAAGGTTTTACGTCGAAAATAAGGTAGAAATTATAATAAAAATAATTTCTTTTGTTGACCGTTTTTTATTTCATTATGCTAAAGCGCTTTCTTTACCAAAGTTTAACCACGCTTAGTCTGCAGCACTTCAAACATGACAGAACTTGAATAATTGGATGCACCGTCTTTATCGCGTCTTATAAATTTTTTGGAGTGCTTCCTCGTTCAACCCACAATTTTTCTACCCAATCTTATTTTTCCTCGTTCAACCCAAAACATATGCCTCGTTCTACCCAATCCAAAAATCTCAGTCACAGTGTATTCTAAACAGTACAGACACTGTGTTATTAATCAAAGATCGAACTTGCTGAAATTATTACTCACAGTAGCTTCAAATTACGTATATGGAGGTAATAATATTTTATGACAATGTTTATGGTCTCTTCAAACAAATGCACGTGCAATTCCAAATATGTTATTCAAAAATCAGATGGTAATATTAAATGTTACCATTGATAGGCTTAATAGTTTATTTTGCATTGATATTTATATTTAATGTAAGTATATATTCTTTTATCAAAAACGTGTACTTACTTGTAGCTGTTTATGTTTTAAATATTCGATCTCAAAAATGTGATTTTGCACGACTGATTTTATATACCTAGATAGCTAAGAAATGTTTATTATTCAAATTTATATCTACTTGCCAGACCTGTATTTAAAATGTGTAAGCTGTTCTGTTGAATAATAAATGACTGATTTTTTAAAATAAAAGTATTCATAATAAATGTCTACAATTTTTTTGTCTGCTGACCCTACTACTTCGGTGTTTCACTGTGTCATTTATTTGAATATAATCATAAATTTATTCACAAAGAAAATTACAACTAATACAGTATTTACAATATTTACAATATTTACAAAATACACATGAAACAGTTGAGCTATCTACAAACCGTTGCAAACGATTTATAGAATATTTTTTGAATATAAACAATAGAAATTGGAAATAAGTAGGTGTGGGTTGAAAGAGGAACTTAAATCAAACGTTTTGGGTCGAACGAGGCAAAATACCTATTGGGTAGAAAAATTGTGGGTTGAACGAGGAAGCACTCATTTTTTGCGGATTAATTGTAACGCGCATATTATTATGTGCAATAGAAAAATACATGAATTTTTCATAGAAAATTCCATAGGGTTTTGTATGATGAAAGTGAAATAGGATCAAAAAATCTACAGATTTTTCCATTGTGCATGACCAGATTTGAACCCACAACTTTAGACTTAGAAGGCAGAGTTGCTACCACTAGACCAACGGTGTTCCGGGTCGGCTCGAAAAATAAGCTCACGTATAATACGAAAAGGTATAATATTGGTTTGGCAATGACCTCGTCCCTCAATCGACATTCTGTTACCATGACCGTTTTATTGACTTGTGATCAAGTTGATTTATGCTATCAGCTACTCCATGGAGGATTGGTCGTTTTCACACTGGCACCGACACCGACACGACACCTACTCTATAGTATTATCACCATCAGTGACCCTAGGTAATACCTACATGTTAACCGACTTGAAAAAAAGAGTGTTCTCAATTTGGTTTGCATCTGAAAGGGTTCCCTAAGTTTTTTATCTTCCACAATTTTTTTTATACTTTCAAGTTGATCCTATACAATTTTTATCAAAATCAGTTGAGATGTTTGGCTTTTAAATAAGAATGACTGGAAAAAATAAGTTATCCACGCACAAGATTATGCGTACTTTGTTCTTCTGTGGCTTTTCAGTGATGTTTACGATCAAAAGAACAATCATAATGAACTACCATCTTCATAAAACGTAGTCAAATTGGAGTCAGTTTTTTCTAGTTTTTAAACTCATAAATTGTTCAAGATATTATTTTCAATGATATTTTCGTTCAAGCGACTGATATTTCAGTATCGTGTCGATATCGGTGTCGTGTGGTTCATTGTAAATATTGATGTCAGTATTGACCCAATACAAAACAAGCGTGGCTTAGATAACCAAATCGATGTGTTTTTGTTCCCCAGAGCGTTTTCAGCTCAATCGAGCGGCGTTTGGTTCGAAATGAGGTCGATCTGTCGAGTTAATTAATGCTCTCTTTTATTAAATAAGAAACCTTATCCTGATTATATTAGGGTTCCGAAGTCTGACATGGAACCTTTATAATTCCATCATGTATGTTCGTCTACCCGTAGTAATTTAATTGCATCTAATGATGCAGGTATATTGGTAAGTAAGGTTCCGTAACAAAAAGTTTATATTTTTGGTAAATATGTATGTACTATCTAGTTTATATAACTAATACAAGAGATAGTAGACCATTCTGGCTTCAACAACTTTATATTATGGTCTGACTCGTATTTGATCAAGATTCTATCCATAAAGTCTATGGATCCATAGATCTGTAAAATGTGGCAAACACTGGATATGAAGAGCCAAAGACCGGGCTCATTGGCGTGTCTTTAAAGAAGCAGTGGACTAATATAGGTAGATGATGATGATGATCCATAGAATTAGATCGATGAGTGAATTTTCAAACAATACAAAAAATAAATATAAACCAGATATCTCAAAAATCTACAGAGTTATTCAGTTCTTAAAACAAACATACGTTTTTTTTAAACCATACACGGAAATAACACCAAATCTGCTCTATGGTACAAATGAAAAAAGAGACTAAAGAGTCAAGCTGAAAAGAATCTTAATATTTTTTAAGCCTACTAAGAGACCCATGACATCAAGAGAAAGTACTCTATCAATGCATGGTTTGATAAATTGTAATGTTGCGTAGTTGCATACCAAAATAATGATATGTCTTATTAAACTAAAAAAAATTGCAACGTAGGTAGGTACGTGTTTATTCTTAGAACCTTTGTGAAGTAAAAATCTTGATAATATCTAAAACATACCTCCTAAAATTATAAATTCGCAATTTTCAACCACATCTCGTCATCCAATGTCACTGGTATCACATATTAGTTTTTCATCACTAAGCACTGCACTCCACAATCGAACAGAATTCAAATCTTTGACAATCGAACTCGATTCAAATATCGAATGATAACGTTGGTTGTACGCAGGACGTTGTTACCGCGTCTAGAGGCTGCGTGGTACTGAGGAGTGGGAGCACATGATGCGAACGTCACTGGTCTAGCTAGATAGAATACGCTGCGCACAAGTAAAGAGGTTTTGTGTATATTTATTAAAAGGTTAAGATTAAATTGTAAACAATATCCTATTTCCGATTACTGTATATCAATGTTACTCCGTATTATATATAATGTTATATATGTATCGGTATTATATATGCAACCGTTTCGCATTATATTTACGACACGTTATGTCACATAAACCAAACGCGGCAACCTAACGAAGTGATATTGAAATCATTTATATAATATTTTAAAAATAAAATTTATTTTATTAAAACGAAAACAAGTATCAATTTTTGTCTTTTGATCAGTGGCTTTGACAATATTTTAATAGTAATAATTGAATTTTAATGGAGTTCAGAATACATCAAAAGACTATTATTGAAATTAATATTACTAAAGTAGGTAGGTCTACCTTGTAAAGAGCTGGGTATTACGTATTACTGACATAAGCCTATTTAATAATAAAATCTAAAACCAAGATTTTACGTTTTAAAAAAATTCTGTTCTTAGTACTTATTAGCTAAAAATCTTTTTTCTAAGAATAAAATGCGTCGCTGTAAAATGGAACGTCATTTAGGGAAGGAAGCGGAAGCTCCTTAGACAAGCGTAATTTGAAGAGAAATTAAAATGTTTCGCAATTTTCAACTTGATTTGTGACATTTCTGATGTAATTTCGTAAAGATTTTCCACGGCGAATTGGTTTTCTAAATTGGGTTTGATGAAAAATCCAACAGTCAGAGTAAAGAACAATGGGACAAAGGTATTTTTAACACCAATTGATTTTTTTAATAGAATTTCTAATACTTCTTTTATAACCGTGCAAATAGTCTCCGTTTTATTTATTTTAAAGCACTTCTCTAGATTCGACTCCAGGGTTTATACAAATGAAAAATTAGATTTGATTTTAGCCTAAAGAAATAACTAAAGTAGCTTTTGTATCATCATCAATCATCATCAATATATATAAAACTCTTTTGAAGCTGACAGAGAATCAACGCACAGCCTAAACTATAAGTCCTAGAGGTATGAAATTTGGAAGGTAGGTTCCTTATATAGTGTAAGAGCGCACTAAGAAAGGAATTTTGAAAAGTCACACTCTAACGCGAGCAACGCCGCGGGAGACGGCTAGTAATCAATAAAATTATATAAAACTCTTTTGAAGCTGACTTAGAATCAACGCACAGCCTAAACTATAAGTCCTAGAGGTATGAAATTTGGAGGGTAGTATCCTTATATAGTGTAGGGGTGCACTAAGAAAGGAATTTTGAAACGTCACACTCTAAAGGGTAGAACTTTATAAAGTTACTTTATAAAGCAAAATATTTATTGTAACTGTTTAATTTTTTGTCAATTAAAGACCGATTTTTATTGCGCGGTACATCGCGTACCAACGCGTCTAACACTATTGATGTATTTTTCATAATTTCTATTTTATATTTTGCTGACATTTAGTGATTACTAGATAAAATTGGTAGACCTACTATACAGACTAATCAATGATATTCAAAAAATTGAGACTATTAGATCACCCGCAGAGACGAGCAAATATTTTCTTGATCATATTTTAAGGTTTTTTTTTAATTTATATATCTTTCAAATACATGGTATTTTCAAAATCAAAAATCAAAATCAAAAATCTAAATTGTTTTTATTGTTTGATACAAGTTATATAACTAATAGGGTTGGGATCTCTTCTTTTAAGTTAATCTAACCTGTGTTAGAAGAGTCCCCTCTTTTCTGTGGTCACTAAAAACACACTTGTATAACTTAACATAAACATAAAGAGGTTTTTACTCTATGGTTCTATGGTTCAGATATGGACCAAGGGTGATCTAATTTTGTATGGCCTGTACATTATATCGCTTTTACTGTGGAAAAGCCAACTAAGATTACGTGACACAAAAATAACAAAACATTAAATCCCAAAATAATATTTCAAACACTTTCACGAAGCACATTTACCCACTTCTTACCAATTACTATCGGCAATTCGGCTGTACCATATTTCACTCTAAGTCCGCAGACAATATAAACGCAATGCACGTTATTCTCACTTACGCAATAAAGTGGCGTAAGTACCAATTCACGCAAATACTTACGATAGCCTGTAAAACAAGGGTAAACAATACATTCATGTGAAAAAATTGCGGGTATTTTTCCTTGTGCGAGACCATTTCACTCTGTCTTGTCACAAAAAGTGTTTGGCGTACATTTAAAACACCGACAAGGAAAGAATATAAACGTAGGTAAATAAAGATTTATGATTTTGATACTTGTATTATTTAATAGATCGATCAATAATTGTAAAATGAATAACTTTACTATTGTACCTTAATATTATAAAACTCAATGTAACCTTGGAATAGTTACACCGTGTTTATCTCTTTCGATCGAATTTGAATCTGTTTGTGAACGCAAAAGACAAAACACGATGGAGTAACACCGTATTACTCCACATTGCTAAGTACCTATGTCTCACCTATGGGTCATGTATGACAGGAAATACGATAAAACAAATAATGTTTCATCGTTACCTAGGAACATTATTTTGGTATTACATTTTTAGTTACTCTTATAAATGGGTTATTCCCATCGAACACACCGGCTGGCCCATTGGTGGGCCAGATTATACTGTCAATTTGTCTTATTACAATAAAATACATGCATTATAAACATGCTTTTTGATAGAGATAAAAGATATAAATAGATTTCAGTTAATCTAGTAAGTGGTATTGCACGAAATACCTTAAAATATTTTTTCGTCGTATCTCATAAACGAAAAAGGTTCCTTTTATGTCGCGATCTTGTTTCCCAATAAATCTTGGGCCATTGTTAATATTCAAAAGACTTGTTTTGTGAAAAAAGTATAGCGTTTTGTATGGAACTATTTATTATTTATCTGTCTAGTTTGATGGATACTTTAGTGATCATAGTAATTTCATCACTGTACTTAACGTTACAAAATACTATGTTTTAAAACTAATTAGTAGGTATATTTTTCACAAAAAATTACCACTAATACATTATTTACAAAATTTACATTTTTATACAATGCTTATTAATATTTTTTTCATGTCGAAAAACATGGTTTAGAATAAATGAGAAAAAAGTTGTAGTGAACAGCTTTTTAGTATGCAGATAAGGCCAAAAACTTTATCTTTCGTTTTAATTAACATCCGAAAACTTATTTTACTTGACAATTTTCATAATTGCTGAGACCGAAATGTCCAGACACTTTGGGAAAGTACTTAGAGTTTGAAATATATATTTGGCCATTAAAAGTTACAAGGATCCTAATAAAAATTCGGATGCTTAATTTTTATTCAACATTTGTGTCGTTAAAATATTTTTAGCCTTCAATAGCATCGTGCAGACTGGTACAATACTCAATAAAGCATTGAATCATTTTTTTACAGAAGCGTACACAAATATCTAGTAATAACTAAGTAGGTATTTGTGTACGCTTCTGTAAAAAAATGATTTTCGGATTATTGTTATCAACTGCTGATAAAACGACCAGTCAGTCTGTTGTATTCAAATCTCTTGATGTAGCGCGGAGCGTACAAAGGCATTGTTTTCCCTAATGTTCTCATATATTTGTGGCCCGCTTTTTACTAACACAAAAGGGAAGGCACCTAAATGAAAAAGCGTTTTATTCTTCCTCTATTCACCTCAATTCTGTTTGAGATGTTGCGAAATGGCTAAACGGTAGCTCGTTTTAAATAAAACGCTTAAGAATTATGTTTTGGTAAGACTCATTCGGAATCATAACATTTATTTTCACTGTTTTCCTTGTTCGAGTTGAAATAACTCGATTTAGTATAGGTGGTGTTAGTGGTTGAAATGTTTTTGGAATTGTTATGATCGAACACACTTCATGGATTATTATGACACTGATGGTGATTATTAACTATTACTAAAACTAGGGACTTATTTTGTTGCTAGGTCTAGACAAAAAAAAAGCAATAATAAGAGTTACAAAACCATGCCCTCCGTAAAGTTTACGTTTAAAGTTTACACCGTTAAGTTAACTCAAGTAAGTTTCTCATAAGAATAGGCAAAGTTTCAAGGTATAAAATAGTCGATCTTTAACAAAAAAATATTTAATTTGCATTTTTTAACAAGAAGAAAACTTTGCACTTTTATACTCACTATACTAACCGAATTTTAAACTACCTATCAAATTTTGTTTTCTTACAGAAACCATGTCTTCTGAATTTTTTAAAGAACGTGATAAAAAAAATCTGAAAAAAATGGTTGCCTACAAAAGATTACACTTTTATAACGAGTCACCGCATTTGTGACATTCCCGTAATGGAATGGAGTGGCAGTGCATGAGATGTGAAAAATGTTTCTTTGAACGATGACGAATCTTGAGTTTTTGCTCACTGTAGTTGTATCGATATTTTGTAGTGTTCTTAATACCTTTGAGTGTATTTTAAAGAATAAGTTAGTTCTTTTCAATATTCCACTTATCCCTGAAAAAATAGGGCTTTATGGCAGATCGCTAAATACGTAATTTTTATAGAAGGTTTTAAGTTTGGCCCGTACTAGACTTTAAAATTTAGTCTATTCTTTTATCAGCAAAATCTTTTGTCGTCCTTTTATTTGGAGTGGTTCTTAGAACAAGAAATTGTTTTAAATAAATCTGCTTACAATGAAACTATAATTGCACGTCATACTCAACATTTGAATAGAGACTTATTCAGCAAACGAGGATTGAATGAGAAATAATTGGAAAAAAACAGAGTACAATAACTCCATTTATGAAGTTTTCGGCTGCCTGTCACTGAAAGGTTGTCTGGAGAGTACTTTTTTAATATTTTAGATTAAAGTGATATGACCACTAATATACCTATTAGTGTATAATTATGTTAATACCTAGCTTTGGTAGAGTTGTGAATAAAATAAATGGTGATAGGTAGGTACTGTAACAAAGTGGTCCCTCCAGAGACCCACTATGGTTCTTTTAGTGACTAAAGAAACTACTGAGATAAATCGAAAACCAACCTGTTAGTTATTTTTGCAATTTGATTTAATAACAGAATACCGTCATTCAATTACAACAATATAGGATTGATTTCTCTAGAACTATTATTATAACGATGGACGACGCAATACTTCGGGCTCAGCACAATTTAACTCAGTCACAATCTTAGCAAAAATAATAAACTTCAAAGAGCTGAAAAGCAAACCCTGTCAACTATTTTTAATATCGAAAGCGTATAGCAGTCGTTAGCGTGTGCGATACGGAAAGAAAAATAATATACGACAAAGCAAGCATTGTGAAAACCAGCATGGGGCATAAAATAAATGGTACTGAACCACCGATATCTGGATGTCTACGACGCGAAACGATATACAATGGTTCGTTTTCCGGTTTCAAGTTACATTGCGCGGCGACGCGGTGTCTCTGCCAGAACCGTGCACAACTTTTAAACCGACCGCGTAATGTGTTTTAAACATAACCACTGAATTGTTTTACCTAGTAGATGTCATGGCTTCAGAAATGAAATCCCTATACGCTCTTCCGGCGCGAGCTCCACATAAACGATTGTTTATTGGTTTTAACATGAGCCGATTTTTCTCGTATGGTTTACTTCAGCAGCGATTAAAACTGCTATCAAAATAATTTTATTGTTGCTGCATTGAATATTATTGAAACAATAATTGTACAACAGTAGTTTCACTTGTGTTTCATACCTATTTAAGAAGTAACTTATAAATACACTGTCTTAGAATTTAATTTTATCTATACCAAGTATTATCAAAATTCATCTTTTTGGTCAAAATTGGTCAAAAACGCCATCTTAAGTTCGGCTGTAATAAGCTTTGTGTTTTTTTTTAAATATTCTAGAATAAATTAGTTATTATTTCATTAGAATGTACTGAAACCAATTCGATACTGCCATTCGATCAAAATGTAGTCTGAGTTTCATTTTCAAAAACCGAAATCGAAACGTGAGTCGAGAGAGCATTCGAGATTGGTGTTGAGTTTGTAGACCAGTTTGAGAAAAGTTTAAGAGCCCTCCTTAAGCGTTAAGCCCCTGAGTACCAAATACGAAACTGCCGTATGAAACAGTGATATACGGTTTGGTATGCGACTGGTTTCTGTAAGTTATTGGCCGTATGCCCGCTGCGATCAAACCTATTCCCTATTCAACAGACCTATTGAAATAGTGCCACCCAGGTGATTCATTGAAATCTCTGTTTCTTGCTTTCCATAAGGTTTCTATGATAGACCTCTTGACACTTTAAGGAAAAACACATTTACTTTTAGGCATAGACATAAGATTAATTGACATAAAACACAAAAAAACATTGTACAGTAAAAACGAATTAAACAAGTTAGTTAAAAAAAAATTCAACACATTTTACACTCGAACTATAAAAGGCAGACAAAACCTTGATAAAACCGAGACGTGAGGCGGCGCTGCAGTCACCAAACTATAGTTCCGTTCGGAAACCACTTATCGCAACACAGTAAAAAAGTGAATAATTGCGTTCGGAAACATGAGTGAGCATACAAATTATTATCACACCATTTTGTTCCAAAAGTCTCACCCTAATTATCTTTAGCTAGCTTTGGCAGTTAGGCAAGCCATATTTTACCAAAATTATTAAATTTCCTTTTATCAAATCCAGTAAAAAGGGGTTGACCATTATGAACATACTTGTTTTCGTGTTACGGGACTAGAATCCTAGTTTTATTAATAAAGTCTGGAAAACTGTGCTTGGTTAGGTTTGTCCTCGAATTAAGGGCATTGTTACATAACAAACTGGCTTACTGACCGACTAGCGCCTAGTGGCGTAGTCTCACTAAGCCCTCCTATTGTTCTGAGCTTCTCTACTACTGCTAATTCGAGTTAGTTAATGACTGGGCTCGGTTCTTATGACCCGTAGTGCTACTCAAGATCTTTACGTCTCAGAGTGATGGACGCAGTGCATTGCCTTACAGGGCACGTCCTCATTGGACTTGTTCTGTGAGGTAATGCATTGTTATAGGCAGAAGTTACTACTTAACATCAGGTGAGCTATCAGCTTGTTCGATTACTACTATCATAAAAAAAAAAACTTGACCACCGCCGTTCCAAATTGGATCCAGATTTTGACAGATTTCGCGTCATTTTGTACTGAAAAATGACACGACTTCTGTCAAAATCTATGAATCCGGATTGGAACTGTGTTCGAGAGTACTGCTCGCATGTTGTTTCACACGGTCTGTCTTTTGATACATAACACAGATTTTAGAATAGGTTATGGTGTCCAAGCACATATTAGCACAGTTTTGTTTTACCAGCACTTGCGTTCATTTTATCCTGCATTATGCCTAGCGTTTTAGGTGACTCAGATGATAAGATCACCGCTACTGCATTTATAGTGAACCACCACAAATGCGAAAGTAATTGTTTTCAACCTAGACAGAGAAAACACTGCACAATCACTCCAAGTCTAGGAATGTAGTATTACTAGCAGCATCAAGCGTTTTAATGCGCCCAAAAAAACCAGTTTTCGGTGTGATAGAGGTTTTAATCTGTCCACGACTTTAGCCACAGGGGATTCCTGACTGTGATTTGATACCGAAACGTGTTTGTCTCCCGAATTCACCAACTTCTGGGTCATTTAACTCACATTTGATGAGCGCACGCCCTCTAATTGGATTTGTGTAGAGCTGCATTCTGTGTGTTGAATTGGGAATGCCATTTGAATACTCGATGGTTTCTCGATGGTCCCCAAATTTAGTGTTTATTAACCTACAGCTTTATTCACTCAAAACAAGAGACTAGCGAATAAACTGGACCAAAATGATTGCAGCGGTAAATATTTATAGTTTTAGTATATACGTAGTACAATTTTCTTTTACGTTGTGTTATCAATATTTTCCAAGTAAACGAAGATAAGAAATAGTTAACAAAACAAAGCCGAGATGAAAATAATAGTTGCCTAAAAGAGAGAGTATTTATAAGTACCGATATACAAACCATACGTGGGCTTACGTTAGTTTTATTATGACTGCCAAAAAAGTCTGAGTGGCAGAATATCAGAAGAAACACCTTAAATACTCAATCCAATATAAATGCTCCAACAATTAACCAATTTGGGCATTTTTGGACACGATCATACTTATTTCCTTCCCAGAATAAAAAAGAGTGAACTGAATTGACCAAACCAAATGATAGTATGTGACATGAGGAAAAAAACTCACGAAATACGGAATAAAGTTTGTACATTATTAGACTACTAATAGAAAACCTTTTTCTTGGACAGCTGTATTGAAAGCCAATATGTCGAGACAGCGTTTCAGAATTCGCTTATTTTTTAATTATACGTGTTCTGCTACGTTCACTTCATTCTTCTGAGGGTACTTTATACTGACACTTTATTATATCTATACTCTGTGGCATTTGTAAATGCTTTGATATTATTTTTATTTTGAATCTTCACCGATCATTAATTCTCAGTTCTCACCACCGTTCATTCTCCTTCGTACCTGAGGTCTAAATTATTTCAAGGGTCTACTGCAAGGGACTTTAAGGCGGCCTAAAAACTCATACGAGCTTGCTTGCTTGCTATGTGCAAGTGTCTAACACAACATGACATTTTTTGACTAATTTTGCAGACTATTTAATTGCGCGAACTAATTTGAAGCAGCTGATTGAATCGTTTTAAGTATTGTATAAAAAGTTTTATATTTATTTATATACTGAAAGTATCCCTGCCCCTTGTAACGGTCCAAGGTCATCCACATTTTGAACCGTCAGCTCACAATTAATTGAAGTTTGAGTCGTAGGTGGATGTTTGATTAGTTGGTTAAAGCGCCATCTTGTAGTTTGCAAATGCGTCATAATACGCTATGCGGGTCTATCAGCGGCAAATTATCTTACGTGAACCGTTGTTCAATTGAGGGAATTCAATGCCATCTGGTAGTTGGCAGGAATACTTTATGGAACGCCGGCAGTTTGTTTTATTAAAGCCAAGTCGATTTCAATGATTATCTGGCTGGCTACCTATTTAATATCATAATTGGGAGCTTATCTATGTAATATTGGTTTAAAGATACAATCATTTATTTAGTATACAAAGCTTCTATCTATTTAATTACTGAATATCTCGTCAAGAATTGCTAAAAGCCTACCTACTTGCTTGGTAAGCTTGGTACGCTGAGAACATCTAAGTGAGAGATTGACTACCTATGCTTGATGAAGAGAAAAATATTACCTACTTACTTTTGTCAGCTTACCTATCTAATTGTATAAAAGTAAGTACCCTTCAACTTTAGCCTAGAATGGAGATCTGAATTAAACATTTAGCTATGAAACAGTTTCGGGTCCAAGATTAGCAATCACTGTGTGCTTGCTCTCGTAAAAATGTCAGGCGATTTCTGCATTCAGAAAGTCAGAAATGGACTATCATATTACTAAAACTAGATATTTTTAAGAGTTGGAAATTAAATAATATAATAGTAAATGCTTTAAACTAACCATGTTCTGAGTTTCATCAAGTTTGACTACTTCATTACAATATAATAGAGAATTTAACGTGGATACGCTAACTATTGGTTGGCAAAGAAACGAAATATTGCGTTGAACGGACTGTCAACAGCAGGACCATTTGAATCTCGTAAACTGTCTATTTACTTATGTAAATAGTATCATATTTGTAGTTACCTATGTAATATCTGAATATTTTATTTCACTATCTATATAGCTATTTATTTAGTATCATATTTAGGAGCATAGCTACGTAAGACAGGTTTATCAAGCTCAACTACGTATCTACTTAGTGGCAAGCTTGTTTAGTACTATGTTGAGGTTTGGAATACCTATCTACTTGTTTGGAAGTATTTCCAAGAAAACCTAACTATTAAGCTATCTAGTTTGAGTTTGACCTTGTCTAAAAAAGAATACCTACTCATTTTAAGGCCAGATGAGAGAAAAATCCTACCTAGCTGTTGTCTACCTATCTATCTATTTATATGTAAGGAAGGAAGGATCTATCTACTTGAGATTAGGATGAAAAATTGAAGAAAAACACTGTTTATAAATATTTTATTAGAAAGAAAAATAAACAAAACAGAAAATTACATAAATCTAGATAGCACTTGTTTCAAGGATGGGAAGGACGAATCTGGAACATTCTGGGCGCAAGCTGGAATGTGTCCCGGGACAAGGGCAGAGCGGTCATCATGGTAAGATCTGAAAAGAAACACGAATTAAAATCTATATACAAGTAGCAAAAATAATAATTAGCGGAAGTATCAAGGCAGGTAGACAGGATAAAAAAAGCGAGATAGGAAGAAGATATTTTTATTAGTGGCTCGCCGGGCTTCGTACGAATTTCATGTTGAAACAATCAGCCAGCATTTGCATGTAAAAACAACGCAATACATTTAGATTTGAAAAGGTCTCGAAAAGTCGTTGAAACAAGGCTCAAAATGGCATGCATTTTGCCTTAGCAATGGTGAGTGAAGCTATGGATATTTTTACATACGAGTGTGTAATTACAATAAACCAACTCACGGGATTTTAGGAATAAAAAAAGGTAGTACCTACCTACTAGATAACTATAGAAATACTACAGAATTAATAAAATAGTGAAATGACAATAAGACAAACTTGGTTATAAAATTACTTAGAATAAAATAAGGATTGCACAGAAGAAATGTTGGGAAATAACACTAGAATTATGTTCAAAAACTCACCTGTATTAATTACACATTTCCCAGGATAGTTGCTGATTTTGCTGGAGAACTCACAAAATTGTTTGAATAATTTTTAAAATATAATTTAATGAGACTAGGAAAAAGTTGGGATACGGCGTAGGTAAAACACAGAGGGGTCCGGGAGAGTGAAGGTGTACTGTCGATTCAACGATTGGCGAACGAAGACGAGACCGTTTGTTCGTTTAAACTAGGAAGGCTAAAGGGGAGAGGCGGGGGAATCGTAAATAGAGTTGGGACAAACATTATTTTGGTGATAATGGTAATTGTATTGTGTATTGTCTTCGAATTTCACTTGAAATGTTACAGTATTATTATTACTACTTGTGTTTTTGTTAAGAATAATAACAATTTGATAATCATTACATGAATAGTGAGATATAATATGATGGCGTTAAAGTTATAGAAATAATAAACTTGGTTTCTCGTTTGAATAAAATATAGAGATATATTTATCCGACTAAACACAGAACAGAGCAAGTCGCAGTGGAAGGAAGATATTAACCATGCATAATGAGATGTTTGGTTTGGTCGAGTAAAATGTAATGATATCTACAGTACGGGGTCGGATATCATTTCATGTAATGGGTCAATAGGACATCTCTATTTGAAATTCTTCTAGAAGTTTAGGGAGGGGTTGGTCGTGCACGGGTATAAATGCTGGAACATTTCGTCAACAATTTAGTTTATTTTTGTTCCGGAAAAAAGTGAAAAAGTCGTAGGTACCATCAGGAAGAAATCTCGGTAAGAAAACCTTCCTTATTTCCTCTCATTACGGCCAAGACACCTTTAGCCTTAAACAGATATGTGAGCCTGCTTATCTGGTAATGAGAAAATCCCAGTACCTGCATACATTGCACGACGTATGCATACCCTATATCCTACCCAATTTCCGTCTGTTGTCTTAGGTCTCATGATAACAGATATCCTTATTTATCTATATATTTCACATTATATATTCATATAGATAGGCTAGGATACACATTCATGTTAGGCATCACATCTTTAGGGTGTATTTCACGACGGGTTCAGAACTGTAGATAAAATTAGGTAGATACGTCTGTATGTACTCCCGAGCGCATAAAAAGTCACTCGGCGGGTCAAATACTTAGCACTAGGAATTCTACAGTAGGTATAATTAGTTAGATACGTATAGTTTTGGTATTCCTGTGTGCACGTTAAGACACACAGAGGGTCCATAACTGTTAAGTAGAAATGGATAAATACGATTCCTTGTATTTCCGTGCGCATATAGTGCCACACGACGAATCAAGTACATAACATTAGGAATTTTTATAGGAGTAAATAAATAGGTATAGCTAGTTAGAAACGTTCAGATATTGTATTTCCGTGCGTATCTACATTGCGTCACACGCGTATTTAGTGCTGGCTCATTTTTATATTAGGTTTAGGTATTCCGAAGAATAAACTAAAATCAAGATATAGAATCTACGCTGTTTTCCCTAAATGAATTTGATCCAGAATGCGTATTATATTTTAAAGGAATAAGTACTTTATTAGCCTTCAGTTCTTATTGTTCATTTTCTATCGAACTCTATTGTATGTGGTTTTATCTTTTTACTTTGGATAAACTATATTAGACTATATTTATTGATTACCTAAGCTTTCTAAATATCTCCTTTTACTTCGAGTAGGCAAGAGTAGGTAGTAGATAGGTAATTCTCCACTATTATACTTTGAGAAAATTAAATTATTAGGTTTCTTTTAGAAACTTACTTCACTAACTTGGTTAATTATTTTTCTTTATTTTTAGATTCAATAGTAGATAGGATCACTAGTTAATTACGGCTACCTTTTACCCTTTTTCAACGTATTTACTTATAAAGTGATTTGTCTATACGCAAATAGGTACCTACATTTTGTTATGTCCAATCATACATTCCTATGATTTTGATAGTACATCTATTTATTTCCCTAAAAACTTATTCTGCTACCTAGGTTGTTTAATCTTTCTTGTTTAAATACACGAGTAAATAAGTCCGATATTTACTTAGAGATGGTTACTTTCATTTATATACTACATATTTAATTGCAAAGTAGGTTAAAGGTAGATAACTACTTACTACACTTTTACTTATATACTTACAACCTTGATAATTCTGTTAGTTACTTCCGATCTAGATTAAAAGATCTATTTACATTGATTTACTTCAACATAAAGTAGTTTATTTTATTACCAAGTTTATTTATTCATTATAAGGCTTGGAACCTTAGCTTTGAACTTAAACCTTGAATTTTGAACTCTGAACCTTAGATCTAGTGTTTTACAAACCTAAGCTTTGACATTATAACTTTGAAACTTTTGAAGATCTAATAATTTTTATAACTTTCGGATATTGAGCTTGGATTGAACAAAATACTTACACAACATATAGGTAAACGTATTTCCATAACAGATTAATTTTATCAAATGACTTTTAATAATCAACTTTGAATTAAATCATAGTTGTTCAACTATAAAAAGGTTCCGGAAACACAACTAGATGGCACCCCAAAAGTTGTACCGATTGTAGATCGCGCTGACGAAAACGCGCGGTCTACGATGGATACAAATAGAGATAATTAGTTTTAACTGAACATTAAACCGAACTGTATGTACCATTACACAGTCTCTGGGCAATAAATATATTTAGTATTGTGCCTCGGTATTTTTGATATCAGATTCTTATCCTCTCTGGATCTGGATCCTGTGCGCAAGTCGTACAATAGTAAAGTCACTTAATAGATCTAATGGTAATATTTATTGTACTATCGAGACGGCCGAGTAGCTCTCTCTTATATTATACAATTTCAGTAATTTAATTATTAAATTTAAATGGAACTTTTATTCTTTTTGTTTAAAGTCTTATATAGACTATTTGCTTTAAAAGTGACACTTAACTTCAACCTTTGTCTTTTGCTGACCTGTCTGAGTGTTTTCCTCAAACTATATATTAGAAGGAATAGCTATTAAGAAAAGTTGTAATTCTATTAAGGTCCGTATTTGATATAATTGATCTTACTCAAGAGCGTATGTCTCGTAGTTAATCTAATCTTATGGAAAAGAGAAGTTAACTACCATCAATGAGTTATATAGATCATTTCTATCTGATCTGATGCCTGGTAATTATCATGACGTATGTTTGGTCTATCTAGCTAGACAATTCTAATGTCGAAGTATCCTAGGCTGATTCAAGCTAGGGTATCTTTATATAGCTATATTTATGATCTTATCTACTTCTTTGACTTTGTAGCTTAGATTTTGGCTATCTGGATAAATTAGATTGAGTAAACCATAAACTAAGAAGGTTGTTTAAAATTAGATTCATGTTAGAAGTGGTTCTAACAAGCTGCCTTAGGAGCAGCATACGTTTAATTGCATGAGACTGCTTTGGCTTTGAGTAACTAAAGTTATTTAAAGAGAATTTAGTTTCATGATCTTTATATCCATAGTAACACTGATGTAGGATTGGATTTAGTGAAATGGTAAAATAGGTTTTATTCATTTTTCTATTTCGAATCACACATCCGATAAAGTAATGTGTGCTATGAAGAGGAGGTCATTACGATTACATGTGTATTACATGTATGCGTAGTTTGGTGACGATGACCACTGACTTGTGCGGATGGCGGGGCACATGAAGGAAGTCTTGATATAGCAATATCAACTTCATAGTACACAATTTAGTATCCTTCTAGTAGCGAACTTATAATAAATTAACATTCTATGGAACTTTAGAATCATTTAAATATATTCAATGATAGTTCTCTTAAGTAGATTTCTTCTGAAGAAATATAGCATAATTATTTACACTATATTTAACACCAACAAAATCAAATAGATTACAATTCTGACCATATTCCGCTGTCTAAAGTTTGTATTAGATAAAACAATTGACGTTTAGATCTTCAATTTATGGTTGTTTACTATTAGCAACGTTCGGATAGATAAAAAGAATTAGGATAAATAGGAAAACCTTAATTTAGTATTAGGTAGGTTCATGCATTAAATAAAAGAAGTCTCAACATAATTCCTTTAAAGTTTCTGAGTGTTACCATCGGATCACAAACGTAGGTCGTCCTAATCACAACCACTATACGATCACAAGGCCATATTAAGTTATAAGCTTATTTAGTTTTAAGTTTATAGATAGTTTATATTTTTATATAATAGGTAGGGGGGGGTTGTTACAATTTGGTGCCGTGACCAGGATTTAGAATTTGGATTATTACGGGTTTCTTTTAATTTTTCCTATTAGAATCTTTTTGTTTTTCGTTTTTTTTTGGTAGATTCAGATTAGTTTAGTAGTGCGAGAAATCGCACAATTTGTTGTCGTAATAAAGGATGGGGATTTATGTTGAGATTTTAGCATTTTCTTGTAGGTTCATCAGTTAAATCAGTTTTATATAGCTATTTAAATTCACTATTAGAAATGAAGTTATTTTAATGAGACTGTATAAGTTCCAAACCAAGGTGGGTGTGTGGTAGAACAGGTAGGTATAATAAAAGCAAGCAAATTTATTGTCACATACGGATAGACCCCTATAAAAGCCAAAACGCTTCGATAGCGCGTTCTAGGATGAGGACAATTTTAGCATCGCCATCTAGTTCTGATTTTAGGGAAACTTAAGCACGTAACCTTTTCTAATGAATAAGCACCGCACACTGGCTATGTACATGAAAATATACCACATAACATACATAAACTTAATTTCACATCAAACAGAGACTTATAGTTAGGGTGCGTAGAGGTAAAAATATATAATGCGGTCTGTAGTTGTACATGCGGGGGGTCGAAATGAAAATTCATTAAAATAATTTTATCTAATAATATGTGGGCTGGGGGGGTCGAAAGTAGATTTTTTATATTTATTATAATATACTAGGGTTGTGATTAAGTCTAATGAAGGAAAAGCCCATCTATGCGTATAGATTTCATTTCAGTGGTGTAACATTAAAATTTAAAGATAATTAAAATAATAATATGAGTAATGTAATAGTTATAAGCTGAGTTGAAGTTGTTACCCATAGGTGGAGGGGTGTGTTGGCAGCCTTTTCAAAAAAAAAAAAAAAAAATTATCTAAACAGCTTTTAATTACATCCACATGTATCTATTTATATTTTATTTTCTTGATTCACTGTCTTAAATTACTAATCTTACAGATTTTGGCGGGTTGGTGAAACTTATAATGTTGTAAAATTTGCATAGCATTGCGTAATTAATAGCATTTGGCGTAAAATTTAGATTTTGCATTCAGCGTAATTGAAGTTTATCATTCTGCATCACTATAAGTAAATAATTTTGCGTTTAAGCGTCATTAATATTATACAGTTTACTTGAAAAATTGGGTTTTAGCGTAACTAGCATCTAGCATTATGCGTTTACTTAGCTTTAAGCGTCACTTTATTTCTAATATGCGTTCTGCGTTATTTTTATTTTAAGTTAATTTAAGTTAGACTAAGTAAATTCACTGTTCTAACCACAATTATTTCTCTTTTGCTCAAAATTTATTTTTGGGATTAAAAAGTCTGGGGTTAGTTAAATAAAAAAAAATCAAGTAAATAAACTAAATTAATTAATATGGCACTAATTATTTACAGTCTTAATTCTACACGGTCTATTGAGTTTGTGAGTATAATGAATCGGTGCGAAATATTATGATGTAGGTACCATGTGAAAGTGACGTATGATGAAGTATGAGAAATTTAATAAAGAAAGATTGAGATGAAAGTAAGAAGGAGTAGAATGAATATAAGGATGAAAGATAATAATATAATTAGTTGAGGGGCTCACAGATTTACTGGAATCTTGGAATAAGGCATTTGTTGGCTTGTAATCAAGACATACATCACACCATTTGCAATCAATTTATATGAAGGAGACTTGGTGCTAGGTTAGGTCAGATGACGTTCATCAGTGTAATCTGATTTCATATAAATTCACACTCTACCTATTAGGCCAGAACTGAGCACACTGCACACTCACCAATCTGTGAACGTGTTACTATTTTGAGGTCGATTTTGAACTGAATGTCGCTGTCATGGGGCACGTTTATACTTGGACGACTGTAACGGATTAATCTGGATTGTGAAGGGTGGTGTTGTCGTTCCCAGGACCAATTGCGGTAGTCAAAACGGACTGAAGGAATGTAACATTATACTATTAGAGTTGACTTGTCTCACAACCAAGTTCCTTTCTACAATTAAGATGGTCCCTGCGAAAGAGTGTATAACCTCATAAGAGCTTTCATTTATAGCTGAGAGATTGGAATCAGAATGGTGGCAATTTTACACATTGGTTTAAAATACACTTTCATTTATTTATCTATGATATTTATATACAACAGCAGGTTGCATACAGAGCTATGCTATTTATCACTAAATAATTTGTCTGAAATTACAAATCACCAATTAAATTTGTGCCATGATTTTGTTTAAGGGAGAAATAGTTGTTAACCTTTATAGATTTATTATTTTTAACATTCATGATAATTTTATAATTTCGGTGTTTTGTGAATTAATTGTGAATAAACTAATTTGGGGAAACTTTTACTCCGGTTCAGTAACAATTATTACTTTCACCTTGTAAAACTTTGGGGTCGATTGTAACGGTCCAAGGTCATCCACATTTTGAACCGTCAGCTCACAATTAATTGAAGTTTGAGTCGTAGGTGGATGTTTGATTAGTTGGTTAAAGCGCCATCTTGTAGTTTGCAAATGCGTCATAATACGCTATGCGGGTCTATCAGCGGCAAATTATCTTACGTGAACCGTTGTTCAATTGAGGGAATTCAATGCCATCTGGTAGTTGGCAGGAATACTTTATGGAACGCCGGCAGTTTGTTTTATTAAAGCCAAGTCGATTTCAATGATTATCTGGCTGGCTACCTATTTAATATCATAATTGGGAGCTTATCTATGTAATATTGGTTTAAAGATACAATCATTTATTTAGTATACAAAGCTTCTATCTATTTAATTACTGAATATCTCGTCAAGAATTGCTAAAAGCCTACCTACTTGCTTGGTAAGCTTGGTACGCTGAGAACATCTAAGTGAGAGATTGACTACCTATGCTTGATGAAGAGAAAAATATTACCTACTTACTTTTGTCAGCTTACCTATCTAATTGTATAAAAGTAAGTACCCTTCAACTTTAGCCTAGAATGGAGATCTGAATTAAACATTTAGCTATGAAACAGTTTCGGGTCCAAGATTAGCAATCACTGTGTGCTTGCTCTCGTAAAAATGTCAGGCGATTTCTGCATTCAGAAAGTCAGAAATGGACTATCATATTACTAAAACTAGATATTTTTAAGAGTTGGAAATTAAATAATATAATAGTAAATGCTTTAAACTAACCATGTTCTGAGTTTCATCAAGTTTGACTACTTCATTACAATATAATAGAGAATTTAACGTGGATACGCTAACTATTGGTTGGCAAAGAAACGAAATATTGCGTTGAACGGACTGTCAACAGCAGGACCATTTGAATCTCGTAAACTGTCTATTTACTTATGTAAATAGTATCATATTTGTAGTTACCTATGTAATATCTGAATATTTTATTTCACTATCTATATAGCTATTTATTTAGTATCATATTTAGGAGCATAGCTACGTAAGACAGGTTTATCAAGCTCAACTACGTATCTACTTAGTGGCAAGCTTGTTTAGTACTATGTTGAGGTTTGGAATACCTATCTACTTGTTTGGAAGTATTTCCAAGAAAACCTAACTATTAAGCTATCTAGTTTGAGTTTGACCTTGTCTAAAAAAGAATACCTACTCATTTTAAGGCCAGATGAGAGAAAAATCCTACCTAGCTGTTGTCTACCTATCTATCTATTTATATGTAAGGAAGGAAGGATCTATCTACTTGAGATTAGGATGAAAAATTGAAGAAAAACACTGTTTATAAATATTTTATTAGAAAGAAAAATAAACAAAACAGAAAATTACATAAATCTAGATAGCACTTGTTTCAAGGATGGGAAGGACGAATCTGGAACATTCTGGGCGCAAGCTGGAATGTGTCCCGGGACAAGGGCAGAGCGGTCATCATGGTAAGATCTGAAAAGAAACACGAATTAAAATCTATATACAAGTAGCAAAAATAATAATTAGCGGAAGTATCAAGGCAGGTAGACAGGATAAAAAAAGCGAGATAGGAAGAAGATATTTTTATTAGTGGCTCGCCGGGCTTCGTACGAATTTCATGTTGAAACAATCAGCCAGCATTTGCATGTAAAAACAACGCAATACATTTAGATTTGAAAAGGTCTCGAAAAGTCGTTGAAACAAGGCTCAAAATGGCATGCATTTTGCCTTAGCAATGGTGAGTGAAGCTATGGATATTTTTACATACGAGTGTGTAATTACAATAAACCAACTCACGGGATTTTAGGAATAAAAAAAGGTAGTACCTACCTACTAGATAACTATAGAAATACTACAGAATTAATAAAATAGTGAAATGACAATAAGACAAACTTGGTTATAAAATTACTTAGAATAAAATAAGGATTGCACAGAAGAAATGTTGGGAAATAACACTAGAATTATGTTCAAAAACTCACCTGTATTAATTACACATTTCCCAGGATAGTTGCTGATTTTGCTGGAGAACTCACAAAATTGTTTGAATAATTTTTAAAATATAATTTAATGAGACTAGGAAAAAGTTGGGATACGGCGTAGGTAAAACACAGAGGGGTCCGGGAGAGTGAAGGTGTACTGTCGATTCAACGATTGGCGAACGAAGACGAGACCGTTTGTTCGTTTAAACTAGGAAGGCTAAAGGGGAGAGGCGGGGGAATCGTAAATAGAGTTGGGACAAACATTATTTTGGTGATAATGGTAATTGTATTGTGTATTGTCTTCGAATTTCACTTGAAATGTTACAGTATTATTATTACTACTTGTGTTTTTGTTAAGAATAATAACAATTTGATAATCATTACATGAATAGTGAGATATAATATGATGGCGTTAAAGTTATAGAAATAATAAACTTGGTTTCTCGTTTGAATAAAATATAGAGATATATTTATCCGACTAAACACAGAACAGAGCAAGTCGCAGTGGAAGGAAGATATTAACCATGCATAATGAGATGTTTGGTTTGGTCGAGTAAAATGTAATGATATCTACAGTACGGGGTCGGATATCATTTCATGTAATGGGTCAATAGGACATCTCTATTTGAAATTCTTCTAGAAGTTTAGGGAGGGGTTGGTCGTGCACGGGTATAAATGCTGGAACATTTCGTCAACAATTTAGTTTATTTTTGTTCCGGAAAAAAGTGAAAAAGTCGTAGGTACCATCAGGAAGAAATCTCGGTAAGAAAACCTTCCTTATTTCCTCTCATTACGGCCAAGACACCTTTAGCCTTAAACAGATATGTGAGCCTGCTTATCTGGTAATGAGAAAATCCCAGTACCTGCATACATTGCACGACGTATGCATACCCTATATCCTACCCAATTTCCGTCTGTTGTCTTAGGTCTCATGATAACAGATATCCTTATTTATCTATATATTTCACATTATATATTCATATAGATAGGCTAGGATACACATTCATGTTAGGCATCACATCTTTAGGGTGTATTTCACGACGGGTTCAGAACTGTAGATAAAATTAGGTAGATACGTCTGTATGTACTCCCGAGCGCATAAAAAGTCACTCGGCGGGTCAAATACTTAGCACTAGGAATTCTACAGTAGGTATAATTAGTTAGATACGTATAGTTTTGGTATTCCTGTGTGCACGTTAAGACACACAGAGGGTCCATAACTGTTAAGTAGAAATGGATAAATACGATTCCTTGTATTTCCGTGCGCATATAGTGCCACACGACGAATCAAGTACATAACATTAGGAATTTTTATAGGAGTAAATAAATAGGTATAGCTAGTTAGAAACGTTCAGATATTGTATTTCCGTGCGTATCTACATTGCGTCACACGCGTATTTAGTGCTGGCTCATTTTTATATTAGGTTTAGGTATTCCGAAGAATAAACTAAAATCAAGATATAGAATCTACGCTGTTTTCCCTAAATGAATTTGATCCAGAATGCGTATTATATTTTAAAGGAATAAGTACTTTATTAGCCTTCAGTTCTTATTGTTCATTTTCTATCGAACTCTATTGTATGTGGTTTTATCTTTTTACTTTGGATAAACTATATTAGACTATATTTATTGATTACCTAAGCTTTCTAAATATCTCCTTTTACTTCGAGTAGGCAAGAGTAGGTAGTAGATAGGTAATTCTCCACTATTATACTTTGAGAAAATTAAATTATTAGGTTTCTTTTAGAAACTTACTTCACTAACTTGGTTAATTATTTTTCTTTATTTTTAGATTCAATAGTAGATAGGATCACTAGTTAATTACGGCTACCTTTTACCCTTTTTCAACGTATTTACTTATAAAGTGATTTGTCTATACGCAAATAGGTACCTACATTTTGTTATGTCCAATCATACATTCCTATGATTTTGATAGTACATCTATTTATTTCCCTAAAAACTTATTCTGCTACCTAGGTTGTTTAATCTTTCTTGTTTAAATACACGAGTAAATAAGTCCGATATTTACTTAGAGATGGTTACTTTCATTTATATACTACATATTTAATTGCAAAGTAGGTTAAAGGTAGATAACTACTTACTACACTTTTACTTATATACTTACAACCTTGATAATTCTGTTAGTTACTTCCGATCTAGATTAAAAGATCTATTTACATTGATTTACTTCAACATAAAGTAGTTTATTTTATTACCAAGTTTATTTATTCATTATAAGGCTTGGAACCTTAGCTTTGAACTTAAACCTTGAATTTTGAACTCTGAACCTTAGATCTAGTGTTTTACAAACCTAAGCTTTGACATTATAACTTTGAAACTTTTGAAGATCTAATAATTTTTATAACTTTCGGATATTGAGCTTGGATTGAACAAAATACTTACACAACATATAGGTAAACGTATTTCCATAACAGATTAATTTTATCAAATGACTTTTAATAATCAACTTTGAATTAAATCATAGTTGTTCAACTATAAAAAGGTTCCGGAAACACAACTAGATGGCACCCCAAAAGTTGTACCGATTGTAGATCGCGCTGACGAAAACGCGCGGTCTACGATGGATACAAATAGAGATAATTAGTTTTAACTGAACATTAAACCGAACTGTATGTACCATTACACAGTCTCTGGGCAATAAATATATTTAGTATTGTGCCTCGGTATTTTTGATATCAGATTCTTATCCTCTCTGGATCTGGATCCTGTGCGCAAGTCGTACAATAGTAAAGTCACTTAATAGATCTAATGGTAATATTTATTGTACTATCGAGACGGCCGAGTAGCTCTCTCTTATATTATACAATTTCAGTAATTTAATTATTAAATTTAAATGGAACTTTTATTCTTTTTGTTTAAAGTCTTATATAGACTATTTGCTTTAAAAGTGACACTTAACTTCAACCTTTGTCTTTTGCTGACCTGTCTGAGTGTTTTCCTCAAACTATATATTAGAAGGAATAGCTATTAAGAAAAGTTGTAATTCTATTAAGGTCCGTATTTGATATAATTGATCTTACTCAAGAGCGTATGTCTCGTAGTTAATCTAATCTTATGGAAAAGAGAAGTTAACTACCATCAATGAGTTATATAGATCATTTCTATCTGATCTGATGCCTGGTAATTATCATGACGTATGTTTGGTCTATCTAGCTAGACAATTCTAATGTCGAAGTATCCTAGGCTGATTCAAGCTAGGGTATCTTTATATAGCTATATTTATGATCTTATCTACTTCTTTGACTTTGTAGCTTAGATTTTGGCTATCTGGATAAATTAGATTGAGTAAACCATAAACTAAGAAGGTTGTTTAAAATTAGATTCATGTTAGAAGTGGTTCTAACAAGCTGCCTTAGGAGCAGCATACGTTTAATTGCATGAGACTGCTTTGGCTTTGAGTAACTAAAGTTATTTAAAGAGAATTTAGTTTCATGATCTTTATATCCATAGTAACACTGATGTAGGATTGGATTTAGTGAAATGGTAAAATAGGTTTTATTCATTTTTCTATTTCGAATCACACATCCGATAAAGTAATGTGTGCTATGAAGAGGAGGTCATTACGATTACATGTGTATTACATGTATGCGTAGTTTGGTGACGATGACCACTGACTTGTGCGGATGGCGGGGCACATGAAGGAAGTCTTGATATAGCAATATCAACTTCATAGTACACAATTTAGTATCCTTCTAGTAGCGAACTTATAATAAATTAACATTCTATGGAACTTTAGAATCATTTAAATATATTCAATGATAGTTCTCTTAAGTAGATTTCTTCTGAAGAAATATAGCATAATTATTTACACTATATTTAACACCAACAAAATCAAATAGATTACAATTCTGACCATATTCCGCTGTCTAAAGTTTGTATTAGATAAAACAATTGACGTTTAGATCTTCAATTTATGGTTGTTTACTATTAGCAACGTTCGGATAGATAAAAAGAATTAGGATAAATAGGAAAACCTTAATTTAGTATTAGGTAGGTTCATGCATTAAATAAAAGAAGTCTCAACATAATTCCTTTAAAGTTTCTGAGTGTTACCATCGGATCACAAACGTAGGTCGTCCTAATCACAACCACTATACGATCACAAGGCCATATTAAGTTATAAGCTTATTTAGTTTTAAGTTTATATCTAGTTTATATTTTTATTAAAGGTAGGGGGGGGGTTGTTACACCCTGGCTCTTTTGAAGCCCTCAGAATGAGGACGAGAACAAACAGCTGGTGTGTCAGTAACTGGAACATTCTTGTTGTCGCTTCCTCATACGACAACTAACAAACTTGTTTGTTATAGATATTATGCCAATGGAGAACGGAATTTCGTTTACAAATATCCATTTCATCATCATCTTCAGCCTGTAGAAGTCCTCTGCTAGACATAACCTCTTATAGATTCCCTGAACAAACGACTATACACATACAATACAAATATTTTTTTTTATTCCACAATGTTATTATGACAATTTTTAGTTAGTGCCACTGTTTTCTGCGTCAGTACTCACTGTGTTGCAGAAAAACAGAAAGTAATAGGCCCAATACAGTCAGTATTAGATTATTCATCAGTATTAATTATTCATTATCATTAGTAGTAGTAGAGCTCTTTGTGAGAGCTCGTCCGGGGAAGTACTACCGCCGTACCTATTTCTGCCGCCAAGTAGTGATGCTCGCATTGCTGTGTTCCGGTTTGAAGGGTAAGGGCGCCGGTGTAATTACAGGCACATGAGACTTCAAGATCTTTACGTCTCAGAGTGATGGACGCAGTGCATTGCATTACAGGGCACGTCCTCATTGGACTTGCTATGTGAGGTAATGCATTGTTATAGGCAGAAGTTACTACTTTACATCAGGTGAGCTATCAGGTTGTTCCATTACTTCTATCATAAAAAAAAAACAATAGTGCATAGTGACTGTATTGCCTAGTAAACTAGCCTATGAGCCTAGTTTTACGCGACCTGAAAAATGTCGTTAGTTTATTTAGCCTTCCTATGTTTTGCTTTCTACCTCTTGAACATACTTACAGGAAATACCACGGACTGCCACCTGCTACGGTCTTCTATTTATACGGTTTGATAGTAACCCTACACTACATTCTGTAGTAGATATGCAGCACAGCAAGTTATTTACTGCGTGTGATCTATGTGCGTTTATATACTATCTAGCGATCTTATTTAATCAATTTATTAAACGTTCTTAGACAATTTTATTTTTTTTACCGTCTAGTTACTTTTTTTACTGTGGTAAAAAACGCTGCGTTTTTTATGCAATGTTTCTGCTATGAGCATAATTTTCTTCATTCTATTCTAGCTTCATCTTATTCTAAGCTGTTAAGAGTTTATCATCTCATAACACTAGCCAGATACGGTCCAGAACTTCACTCTACCTTCAATCGAACTAACTACAATACATCCAACTGTTTGTATTGTCCAACAGTCCGTTCTCAACTGTTCAAGCAACCAAGTTCAATCATCATCAATCAAGTCTATGTACCTACCACGAAAACTTATAGACAAATATTTCCCAGTATCGTTGTCTTTGACTTTGATTTACACTGCTTTTCCATGACCTACTTTTCCAGTATATATCCGCAGCGGCAAGCAGTGTAAGTCAAAATGAGTGAATATACCTTCTTTTATCATTTTTCTTAGTAGATACCATGTATTAGTTACAAATCGTGTAACTGTTAACTAAACTGTTGCGGGTTAGTGCCAGTCAGTATATTAATTGGAAATTGATTTAGGTAAAGTAAATCTGTAGAACGTGGAGATCTAAAAAATTTGAAGAGTGTGGTCGCCGGTTTAATTACAGGCACATCAGGCTTAACACCTGTTTGCCTCAAGTTGATGGACGCGGGGCAGTGCATCGTAGGGCACGCTTCTATCGTGCATGACTACGAGGCACTGTTTTGCTATAGGTGATGGTTACTACTTAACATCAGGTGGGCCATCTCCTAGTTTCATCAGCTAGTAGTATAAAAAAAAACATACATAAATATTCAAAAACCAGCCAATTCTTTGCAAAACTTTGGTGCGGAAAGTGGAATTCCTCCTTCATTTTACGTAACATTCCGTCATTTTGTCGAAAATCTCACCAGCAATTCAAATAGGTTCAGATCCATACAAATTCTCTGTTCTGCATTTTTGCAATCATCATTCGAAATCATAAGCCTTCACCAGCATGGCTCTATTGATACCAGTATTGCTCTATTCCTGTCGCTGAAAAATCCATCTGAAAAGTTAATTGCTTGCCCCGCAATACCTGTCTGCGGGCTGTCAGGGTTGTCGCCTTAAGATCGTGAAATTTTATGCAAGAAACTGGCGTGCTTCGTTTTTTCAATGTAGGTCAGCTCATTTTTGTTATTTTTTTTAATCAAATCTTTGGGGTTTAATAAAATAGTTTAGTTAAAAATTTTAGACTCGCTTGTCGAAATTTGAAATTAAACCAATTTAAACTCACGAGTTAATGTTAATTACGAATTTCCCAAAATTTAGTCTTTACTGGTGCAGACAGAGCCACGGGCAGCTTACTAGCGTACCTACTAATAAACTTGTACGTGAACTCGGGTAAAATTATGCAAGTAACTGGCAATAAGTGACGCACCTAATAACGTTTTGGCATAAAATTTTATGCGAGACTGTAAAAGTTCGCGTGTAATTTTAATAATGGAATAGTTATGTAACCGTTTTTACCCCAAGATGGAGCAGATTTCGCATTTTATTAATACAAATGAAGGGTAATATTATTTGTTTTATGGGCAACAAAAAAATTTTACTATCGTACTTACCTTAAAAAGTTGCAATGAAAATTTGGTGTAATAGGTACCTTTAAAGGAATTATTTTTTAGCACCACGATAGAACTACATATTTTTTTTTTTTTTATACAATATAGGCAACCGTTTGACCACAATCTCACCTGATGTTAAGTAATGACGTGGGTACCATGATACTGTAAGAACCAAGTTTTGCATCTTGCCAGCCTTTTCAGGTAAGCCACTCGTCACCTCACGTCCTTGTATAGTTTTGTTTAAAACCAAATCAATAATCATTTATTCAGAGAATTCTGGAATTAAAAATTATATTTAAACAAGTAGGTATACTAACTACAAAAAAAATTCACAACAGCGCAATTTGTATGAAAAAATTATACCTATGAAATTATTGTCAAATAAATTATGATAATAAAAATAAATCAATTGTGTGACAACCCTAGAGCAAAGAGCACAGCAGCAAATATTCAGCGATTGAAATGCCGGTGCAATGATATCGACAATTTTCCGCACTCAATACTACGTTTCAAGATGACAACCAGCGTACCGTAACCATACGGTGGTTTGTACAGTCGATGCCAAAAGTTAAACTTTGACAAAGTTACTAAAATGCTTTCCAAAAGCAAAAAAATATATAAATTAGTTCGATAATGGAGAACTGGAAGCAGTGGCGCAGGTGGCTGAATAGCTAAGGTTTCATCAAGTTATACTGGAAATAGAAACTTTTATTTATTGAGTCGAAACAAATCATTGACTAGTTAGGTGAAGATTTTTTTTTCAGATGAGCATGATACCATTTGTAAAAAATACTTTTGCCAGTGACTGTATGAACGAAAATAGCTTTGTGATGGCAAAGTATAGTTCTTCAAAAAACAGCAGGTACATTGCTGTATTTTCTTTGAAACTTTTTACTGATTGAACGTAGACAAAGTAATGTTTGAAAACCAATATTAGCTACATCTATCACAAACTCGACGTTTATGCAGGCAACTTGTTTTGGTCGGTTTATACATAGCTTAAGAGTCCATTCACACGTAACACCACAACTATTATTATTTAGTGGCAGGTGCAGAGTCAGACCGTATTTTGTATCTAATACTATGATGTAGAGGTTCCTAAGCGAATACTGGATGGAACGTTTTGACAGACGGGGCTAGATCAGACTCTTTATAAATTCGGGTGTAAGTCAACCTTGTTCAAGCCCACTTTTTACGTCTATGATTGACCGAACTTGTTTGAATATTCTGAAGGACATCATTTATGTAATATGAATAAATACTTTCATAGATACGTGGAAGTCCTTAGGTCACATCTCTTTAGTGGTATGGTTTCGTCCCACCCTACCCCTAGAGGTACAGCCAGGGGTATGGTGAGTCCGCAGTGCGTTTGTAGCGCATGTGAATGTGCTCTTAAATACCACAGAAAGGATAATAGAAAAGAATGAACCTGCGGAAGACTAACTCGAATGTTTATTACGGGAAAATAACATCATAAATCAAAAACCCTATTTGTAAAGAAATTTACGACATATTTTGGCATTGTTCCAGAATGGAGGCTGTAAAAATTAGGCGCCCTGATTTAAATTGTTTATTTTGAGGGCTCTTTTGTAAAAAATATACATAGGTAGGTACCATCTGTAATAAGGCCTTTGTGATAGCAAACCAGTTACTCAGATGCGTGTTCGATTCCCTTGGCGAGATATTTTAGATTGTTTTGTATATCATCAATCATCATCAATATTCAATATTTCAGTATATACCTATCTCTTTTGAAGCTGACAGAGAATCAACGCACAGCCTAAACTATAAGTCCTAGAGGTATGAAATTTGGAGGGTAGTATCCTATAGTGTAGGGGTGCACTAAGAAAGGAATTTTGAAACGTCACACTCTAAAGGGTAGAACGCGAGCAACGCCGCGGGCGACGGCTAGTAATAATATAAAAGAAATATTTTGCGTTGCCGTGTGACAGATAAAAACTTTTTCCGATATTATGTGAAAAGTATTTTGTTATAACTTGTTATTTCTTTACGTCTATCTGGTTTTTAAGTATCACAAAGTAAATTTAAGTAAGTTTTATTTTACCAGTCAGTGGATATAAAGTAAACGTAACATAAAGTTAGTTTTATTTCACCAGTTAGTAGATATAAAGTAAATACAAAACTTACTTACGGAGTGTCACAGTGAATTAACTTAGTCCGCGTAGTGTCTAGCCCTGCAGGTACTTAGAAACCATTCGTAAGTTATTAGCGTCATGTAACTTCTGTAAGCTTTATAGTTATTAAGTTAGTTTGTCTGTTGCAACTGAGTATTAATGCGACTGGGGGAATAAATAATTGAGTTTTGAATCAGCACACAGAGTAGAAAGTTTGAATATTACTAGACTAGATTTTATTATTAAGTTAGAGAAAGAAAAAGATTTCTATCGTAGAATTATAGCAAGGACTAGAAATCAAAAGTTAAAGTTTTTCATCAATTCGTATTTCAAAATGTTTCTTGGTATTTTATTGACATTTTATTCTACAGAAAAGGAAATGTTGTAGAATGCTACGGCGTAGCATACGGCTACGTGCTACGTGCGGTGTAGTAAATTTTTTTTTTGATAAGTAGTCATCGCGACGCAGTGCGGAATGACAATATACGCGCAAAATACATCGAAGTAATAGTAACTTTGATGGTAAAGTAGCGATTACAAATATTGGTAGGTGCCAATTTTCAAAATCTAGTTAGAAATGATTCACCATAATTTTTAAGAGCTGGGTATTGTGTTGTCTATAAAATAAATAATGAACTTTAGATATTGAAAATCCCCAAACTTATTAAAAGCTTAGAGATCTGTGTATTTCAGAAATTGGTACTACCACAAACCATATAGTACTATACTAGGGTAGTACTAAGTGGAGATAATTTTTATGGGTTACTCCCATCGAGCCCACCGGCTGGTCCACTTGTGGGGCCGATGGGAAAAAATATTCCCAACGAGCTTACTATGTAAATGAATGGGAATAACCCATAATTTTTATTTCGAGTAAATTTTCATGTAGCTTGATTTAAACCAGCTAAACTACAACCATTGAAATTCCGACTGCACATCAACGCTAAATCTTATTTTGCCGGCGTGAAATTCCAGACGCCGCACCGGGGATGACAGGGACGTGATTCAGAGTCCCGTGACACATTTCCCGTGGGATTCTCAAATGTCTGCATGCCTGCTGATCTGTCGACAGCATCACTCTCATGAGTCTGAGAGACTAACCATCAATACACTCTAATAAAGCAAGTTAGCTAGTTATTTCTGTTACCATACTTCTTGCGAATTTCAAATACATTTCATCTCATCTCATCTCATCTCATCTCATCTCATCTCATCTCATCTCATCTCATCTCATCTCATCTCATCTCATCTCATCTCATCTCATCTCATCTCATCTCATCTCATCTCATCTCATCTCATCTCATCTCATCTCATCTCATCTCATCTCATCTCATCTCATCTCATCTCATCTCATCTCATCTCATCTCATCTCATCTCATCTCATCTCATCTCATCTCATCTCATCTCATCTCATCTCATCTCATCTCATCTCATCTCATCTCATCTCATCTCATCTCATCTCATCTCATCTCATCTCATCTCATCTCATCTCATCTCATCTCATCTCATCTCATCTCATCTCATCTCATCTCATCTCATCTCATCTCATCTCATCTCATCTCATCTCATCTCATCTCATCTCATCTCATCTCATCTCATCTCATCTCATCTCATCTCATCTCATCTCATCTCATCTCATCTCATCTCATCTCATCTCATCTCATCTCATCTCATCTCATCTCATCTCATCTCATCTCATCTCATCTCATCTCATCTCATCTCATCTCATCTCATCTCATCTCATCTCATCTCATCTCATCTCATCTCATCTCATCTCATCTCATCTCATCTCATCTCATCTCATCTCATCTCATCTCATCTCATCTCATCTCATCTCATCTCATCTCATCTCATCTCATCTCATCTCATCTCATCTCATCTCATCTCATCTCATCTCATCTCATCTCATCTCATCTCATCTCATCTCATCTCATCTCATCTCATCTCATCTCATTTCATTTCATTTCATTTCATTTTATTACTGTTTTTTGTTAAACGGAATTTGTGTCGCAGAAGCTGATGCAACATTTACTTTTGGTGCCACTAAAAGATCCATTGTGCAACCAATGATGGAGGCATTGGTAGAAGCTATTTAATGTTTATGATATAGTTAACAAATTTATTTATTCACAAAGAAAATTACAACTAATACAGTATTTACAAATATTCACAATATTTACAAAATAAACATGAAACAGTTGAGCCATCTACAAACCGTTGCAAACGATTTATAGATAACATATAGTTTGATACCTTTGTATTATGCCGTGAAATTAAAAATATCTATTCTTTTTTCCACTTTGCGCACTAAGCCCAAAGAAGAATAACTTAGGTGCGGAAAATCTTGGTGCGCAACTTTTGGTGCGGAATGTGGAATGTCTCTTTTCCGGAACATGCAGGTACACTCCTACATACCAACCTATAAACTAATAGCTATTCATCACTTTTTGTATTTCAGTCACTGTAACATAATAAAATTAGTCAACTACGAGTAGTTATGAGTAAAAAGTCATAATAAATTTTAGCTCAAGTAGCGCGTTGTGGCTCATAATAGATAATGTAATGTGTATAAATACAACTTTTTTACAACATAACTACTAATCTCATCTCAAGCCGACACGTAATCACACACCATACTCATTTTCCGAACAAAATAGGCCAGGCTTAATAACATTGCCGATGAAAACAATACCAACCTGCGTCGTGGGAAACATAAAAAAGTATTGTACTCTGCGGTTTTCGTAACTATCAGCATCAATATCGCACAAGAAAACAGCCAAAAACAAAAGCTTACTTGGCAAAAACTTCCTCGTAAATAGCATAGGTCCATTGCATGTGGATATATAACTTCGTATACAAGGTGTAATATGCCAACTTCCAAAAACGTCGCGCGGTTAAAATCATCAATATGAACCACTTTTCTAATGGAAATTTAGAGAGCAAAATTGATTACGAACAAATCTGACAGTCGCCGCGTTACGTAAGCCCAACGTATTCGATTCATATTGCGCGTCAACGCCAGCGCGATTGCCAAACGTTGCAGCATCACCGCGTAGTGTATCTCAGATACGCTAGCGTACGTAACGATTATCACATTTTTTAGTGATCAAAGCACTGTTTCATATAAAATGAAATAATAATTCTATCACACAGCGCCCACTAGTCTCAAACTATGCTTGTACTATAGGAACTATGTTGCTAATTGAATACTCATATTTTTTTGCAAATATAATAGATTTTTTTTTAAATGTTATAACTAGCAGACGCGTGAGCGGGCCACCTGATTAGATTAGAGATTAGATTAGATTAGAAAATTCTTTAATGCACTTAAAAAAAAATCGTACAGAGGCTGAAACTTACTTATCATAGCAATAGTCACTTAGTTTTAAATAAATATAATAGAACAGCTGGTTTTTTGACCTACCACTGTTGGTTCCATAGATGAAGTTGTATTAAAAGGTACTTTAGCTTCTCGAAACTTTCGGGAGTTCGTATCACACCCTGTATTACTTCAGAAACGTAAAAGATTCCATCTAAAGAAATTGGATTCGGAGCGCAGCAGCATTTGAGCCACCATAAAGACACTTCCAGTATTGTTTCGGAGGGTATTGATGATAATTCCTCTTTATGTCTCGTGACAGAAAGGGAACAGCGATATAGGGCTGATATAATGCCATTCTCGGCTGTAACGACAAAGGGTGCCTTACCACTGAAACTCTATTTCATGTTGTATTTTGTTTAGGTCGTTCCTCTTGTGAGACTCGTGAGATAGATAGATAGATATATTCTTCATTACACACCAAGAAAAGAAGAAGTTTATTAACAGTTATTAAAGTAATTTTATTACTTTTTTTTTTACTTGATCGTATTACCAATTATGGTATTTTTTTGTTATTTTGTTTACTTATAAGTGGTGTAAAGAATATTCTATCTATCTATCTATTATTAAAGCAATTAAAAGAAATTAAAGTAAATAAGTTTTAAGTATGAGGTACAATGGGCGGTCTTATCGCTATAAGCGATCATTTCACATGGCACGTCCTCATTGGACTTGCTCTCTGAGGTAATGAATTGTTATAGGCAGAAGTTACTTAACATTAGGTGAGCTATCAGCTTGTTCCATTACTTTTATCATAAAAAAAATAAAAATCTTCCAGACAACCTTGAGCATTGGTTTAGTTACAGTACCTTTTAGTAAAATAGGTAAAGTTTTACTGCAGTGGTATGATTAAATGATTATAAAATTACAAAGTGACATCACTTGCTAGGCTTCGTTGATGGGAACTGCGCACACTCGCTCGCTTTCACCGTTTGTACAACTTTAAATCCTATCCCATCCCATATCCCATTGGTGAAAGCTCCCGTTAGCCTTCGCTTATTTTGTTTGATCAGTCTGTACCCGGCATTAGGTGTATTTAACATGAGATTTGGTCTTTTTTATTAAAACAGGAATATACAGGGTGTTACCAGACCACTTCCGAAAACGAAAGGGGGAGCTACAGCACACCAAAACCCAACCAAAAAAAAAACAGTTATCCTGAAAAATAATTATAGCCGGAGAAAACAATGTTTAAAGATTTGTATTTATTTCGCCAGCCCTCAATGTACGCATTCACGTAAGTAAGGTCGAGGCGTAGTACTATTATTTATTCTGTGTCGTAAGTGCCTACTAACGTAGGTAGGTACTAACGTAGGTTGCTCGCACGTCGCGTACTTGAATGACCCGCGATGAACTCTCAGCTGTTCATGCTGTAGTAGACGTAATCTGCGTGCTGCGTGTACATTGCTGCTTTATTTATTGTATTTGTTTTTTTGCCTTTTTAAATGAAATAATTAGGTAGATATGTCTTATTATGTTGTACTGTGTGTATGTAACTAGAAAAAAAATTAAAAAGAGATAGTCAAGTCAATTTTTTTTTTCGCGATTTTTTTCGCTTAATGTTTTCAGTATCATGGTCTGATTGGAACCTCTAAGTTTTCGGAAGTGGTCTGGTAACACCCTGTATATGCTGATATTTTTTTAAAAGTGAAACTATTGTGAGAAACCATGGTTTCGTAGTATCGCTACCAATACGATGCGCTCCGTAACTGCTTACGTTATGGGCGACGATTGACACTAGCCTTTTTAGCACTTCCAATATCATGTACTGAATAGCAATCAGGAAATGAATGGGGTGGCTAGAATGTGGAGACGAGCATTAAAAATACTGGACTGATAATCGTACTCAGAGACGTCAATAAAACATAATAATATGTAATGAAATAATTGACAACACAAACAATTATAAAATACTAGAGAACGTTGGAGAAGCTGATAGAAAATGCTTTAGAATTAAGTACAAACTTTGAGGCAATAATGTTATAGAGGCTTTATGAAGACTTAGTTATATTTTAATCCAAATGCAGTCTAGAGTGAGCGAAATGGGCAGACGAAATCGTCAAATTCGCAGGCTGTAAATGGGAGAGACTAACTCAGGACCGCAGTGGATGGCACAAACTCGGGGAGGCCTATGCCCAGCAGTGGGTAAAGTCGGGCTGTGGATGATGATGATGGTACAGAAATATTCGGAAACCATGAATGATAACTTTATGCAAGATAATAATGCAATTAAACAATTACCTATTTTTATTTACGTACAGAGTATTAAACTGTCTATCAAACATATTTTTTTTCTTTATGTATCTTATTACAAGTTTTTATAGATGACCTGGATTTTTTTTGTCGACTATATTTGTGACATAAAGATAGGTAAAACCTAAAGATCCCTAGGTAGGTATTAAGTATTGATTTGTAACCAGATGGTATCACCAAAGTTCTGTCTGGCGTAAGTAAGACAGTGACAAACTAGATCTAAATACCTAGACAGACAAGGGTAGATAATTTATTTCAGGTAAAACTCCACTTACGTACGTAAATGTCAATTGACCATTTATCTTGGCGTGATTCGTGTAAACGCCACTTCATTCTAATTGGAAAATTGAACGATCAAACGATTATCCGGTAACGCTTTGATCTCATGTTCAGAGAAAATTAGTAGGTGTTTTAAAATATATATATTTTGTTTCTTTATCGTGATTGCAATTTTGCTGTTTGATTTCGTTTTAATTTCAGTGCCAATGAAGTTTCATATGAGTCATAGTTGCACTTAAACTTGCTGATTAGTCCTAAATGAAATTAATTATAATAATAAGCCGTTGCATCTATAGAAGATGATTTATACAGCGTCAGGAGGCAACCTAAACCTACACTTAACGGGACAGTGTAGTGCATGGGACAATGTTTAGATTGAGTACGCTTGCCTAGCACCTATACCATCCTCTCAGCAAATGAAATTAACTATAGGTTACTACTATTACTATGTACCATACGAGCAGTAAGTATAATAGGTTAAATCATACTAAAAATATTTTTTTAAACAAACAAACTGGTTTAGTTTTCACCAGAACAAATCTTAGTAAACTTAATTGTCCTGGCCCAGAAAATCAACCCGCACCTTTGTCTCGGTACACCTTACAGCGCAATAGAGATCGTAAACTACAAATACAAGGCGTATCCAGTTCCACTTTGTCTGAGGCTGCCAATCTGTTTAAATTGGGGTTATTGAAAGTCGTTGATTTGGTGAACAATTTCAATGTAAATTTCTGATCGTATGAACGCATTGTTCATGCGATTGATTGCCATTTAGTATCTCAATCAATTTATGAAGCTGCACGTGCTGACGACATGATGTCTTTCCAATCAAGTTGAAAAAAAATTATTTACATTTTTAGTAGAATAAAATGTTGCAGTGCCCTTGCAAGGTGCATGTACTTACCATAGCTATGTTACACCAAAGCAATAAAATGTACAATGTTAGCAATAAATAAATACAATGAAAATTATAGAAATGAGGTTTTTGTAGTCACGTCACGATAGTGCACTGTGCAAATGAGTGGGCTCGATGGTATTTTTTTTCCCATCTGACCCACTGGTGGGCTCGATGGGAATAACCCTCCTTTTTGAGAGTGAATTACTGATACATTAACTATTTTTTTAGTATTCTCTAGCTCTCAGAAAATAGAATACAAATTCAAATAAATTTTTTTTTGTCTACTGTGTTCTGACAATAAATTCAATAAAATGTCAAGTGGTTATTTCGGGACAACTCAGAGGGGATTAGGAGACTAACCCATTATAAAATTGTAAAAAAGCGTAACTTCATTTAGTTCCTCATGTATCCCTAAAACATTACGAGTAATTATTTATCAATCAAAAAGCAATTACTTCATTATTAAATAATAACCCGTAAATTATTGATAACCGCGCGTTTCCTGCTCACTATTGGATTTGATAATGACGAGTGGTATTTTCAGATTAGGCTTCGATTTCATGCAAATGCTTTAGAATGAACTATGTAACGAAGCTTATAATAATCAGGATTTGAATTTGTAATTTAATGTATTTGTTCAAAACATGATGACACCAGAGTTTGTATAGTTTCATAATTGATGTCTTTCTCAGTTCACTAATAAGTAGATGGTAGTGTAAATTTATTTTGTATAAAAAGATTTTCGTATATACCTAGTACCTACTCTTAGGACTTGAGCAGTACAACGTCCAGACTTGGATAGTGTAACAGTGGATTTATAATTTCAGAGCAGACTAAACAGTAAAGTGACATAATAGCATTGCGGGCGCATATTTGTGGCACTCCGGACGCGCCATTAGCGCACGCGTCATTTGACAGCCTGTGTTACAGTCTGGAGATGAATAATGGTCAATTTTCTGGTCAGTGCATTTCTGTTTTATTATTGTAGCTGAACTTCAGTAAAATAAATAGGTGTACTATTTAAAAGAATATTTAGGGAGATTTCACACAGCGCCCTCAGGTTTCACAGATCATAACAGTGTTAAGAATTACTCCTTTGGGCAGGTCCCATAATATCAGCGCGAAATTTTGGTATGAAAACCGGATAAGCGCCTCTAGCAGGAGATTTGAGAATTGTGCAATTCCCAACAAAATTTTTTGCTTTGCGAGTGCGTTACTCGAGTCGAAACAAATGCACAGACTCGGGGCTCTAAGCGGACACTGCGTGCGAATGCTCGTTCCGATTCAAACTTATGAATTCTTCCAATTCCGTAACATCCAACTGCCATAACTCAACAAGTTAACTTTCCGAACTATCGATAATCGGAAAGCGATTAATTTTCTCGAGATGAGTATTCTGTCGTTGAAAACTAATTTTGAGCAGATTTATGGGAGTTTTCAACTGATTCACATATATGTTGTTTGCCTATTTGCAATTCACTAAACCATAAATATTTGTGATTTATTCATTTCGCGTATTGGATTAGGCTTTCCAAAAAACAGTAGCAGGTTTTTGGCGATCGTAATAAATTTGATACTTACATTGCAAGTCTTATCAAAGTAGTGGTTTCAAAAAGGAGAAGTGAAGTCGATTTTTCAAAATAGAAAGGCAAAAATTTTTTTCTTCCAGAATTTGGAGAACAACACTATTACTCTTATTTTTCTTCTGTGATAGAGCGGAATGCGGCTTTATAGCAATAAAAACACGACATTCTATGCTGGTTTCAACTTTTTAGAAAACCAGAGTTTTAAATTGATCGCTCTTTTTGTTATTGCTGTGATTCAAACTTTTTACATACATTCACATGCAGGTAACATTTTGTTTCAGATTTGTTAGCAAATAAAATTTATCTGATTCTATAGTTTTATTGCTTTGGTTTTAATTTCACATTTTATTTGTATTTTTTTTTTTAAATTGTGATTCACATACGATGCATCAAAATATAAAACAAAAGCAAGCTCATATCAGTTAGTGATCAACTCTGGTGACGGTGTTTTTAGGCCGCCTTAAGGCCTCCGTCGTGGCTTAAAGACTGCTAGAGCCGGGACCGACAGTTTCACGTGCCCTCCGAAGCACGGAAGCGCTCAGTTGTAAACGCCACTAGTGGTCACCCATCCAAATAGTGACCGCGCAGAAAGTCGCAAATGTATTGTAAAAACGGTATAACAGATCGATTAGCAAGGAATCGGCTTTATCCCGAACGACCACGATTTCGGACGTCCACGGTTTTAAAATACCTAATAAATAGTTTCGATGATCACGGTTTACTAGACTTAGGACATGAGGAAGGTTTTCAATTTCCCTAGATATAGATAGATGTTATAAAATCTAAATAGGCATAAGTCGTAAAATAAACATAAAGTAGGCATCTATTTAAGTACATTCTCAAGCACGTACTCATATAACTTAAGTCTTTGTAACTTATCTGGCTTAAGTGGTGTATAATGAAGTCATAGTTCACGTTCCTTTGAGCTAAGCACCCTTGGAGTATCTACCCCTTCATTATGCAGCTTTGGCAGGCTGCCATGGCAATTGATTTCTTATGTGAATTCTATGTTTTAATCATTGAGAAATGATAAGCACTAGAGAAGCTAGTGCACATCATGCGTGTCCCATTTATTCGGGTACGTGCACGCACAGCTCTGTAGTAAAATGTAATATTAATTATCTGTTCTACTTTCTCATATATTTCAAATTTTTCTTCATGATTTTAATCATTTTGATGCCATAATCTACACCTTATATGAACACGTAAAAACAATACGCCCAATATTGCGGTATTTTAAAAATAAAAGAAGGATGTCACTCGTTTTCTTTTGTTTCATAGTTTGAAGATGGGCTCTCGACAGCAAAAATAAGTTAGCGGCACTCGACATTTGTACTAAGATAAAAACTCAAAAGACTCGAGATTCACAACACTACAGTTCAGAAATTTTACGAGTAGTTACAAAAACGTGAAAAAAGTTACTTGCAGTGTCCAATTGAAGCCGAGCGGCTATAAAAGCGGTCAAGTGTTAGTCTAGGGTTACTACGAAGAACGATAATCGAAGGTATGTTGCGTTGTTTTGAGTTACATTTCGTGGCGATGAGACTAAACTGTATAAAGCGTCAAACAACACTCAATGCGATCCCTCAGTGTATATCAAATATCACTAGTGAGTTTTTCTTTATCAGTTCTCGCAGTAGACTTTAGTTTGAGCACTACTGACTGTTGGTGCACAGTGTCAACTCTTTCTTGTGACTGGGGATGTCTAGTTGCTTCTGAGCTATGGGTTTTATAGTTTGAAAGAATATTCTTTTAAATTGGTCCCGTAGAAAATTCGTCCAAATCGGTTCAGTAAATTACTGGAAAATAATATCACGCAAACGAAATTGCTTAGGTATGTTATTTTGCTGTCTTGTGATTTTTCAGTAATGTGAAATCCCATTGATCTGTCATCTTCGTAACTACGATGAGGCCGGACGGTAGTCAAATTAAAGTCGGTTGCTAAAAAACTGTTTTTTTTAAGTATTTTTATTTTATTTTTGGTATTTTTGTATATTCAATTGAAATTCAGACGAGACTAGTTACTAAACATGATAAAACTATTCTAAGTTTACGCCAGTTTTATAGGTAATAGAGATCATTTAAAAACCCATATTAGCTCTTAAGGGTCATAAAGGTCTTAACAGGGTTGTTTATGTTAAAAAAGAATGCTTAACTAATTTAGGGTAGGGTTTTACTAGGTTTTATGGGAAAGTTTTATGGTTATTGTTGCGTTTAGCTGTATTTTACAAGGGGTTCGTAGGGCTTGAATGTAGAGTCGTAAATAATGTAGTAATTAGCTTATGAGAGTATTAATATCAATAAAATACTTTATAATAAATTCTAATTACCTATTTTTGACCAAATTGACAATTAATATTATACATTTTGGGTTTTTTTCATACCGGTTGTGAAAATGGTAACATTTTTTTTTTTAATTTATTTATTGTTTTAAAATACATAATAACTTATTTTGTACTATAGCACTAAGGAAACCACAAGGTTTATATGAATAATGCTACATGAGTCTTAGCGTCGATAGCCTTACATTAGGTAGGTAGACTAGATTAGATAGGTAGTATGTATAGGTGGTATTTATGAGTATGTGCTATAGGGTCGGTAGGGTAGTCTCAGTTTTTTCAGCAGCTATCACTTTCACGCCTAAAGTGAACTTTAGGCTTTCTCTTTCTGAAAAAATTCACTCACACGTTTTGTTATTTTAGGTACTTAAAATAAAAAATAAAAAATCAGTGTGATGTTTGTGACGAGTCTTTAAATTCCTAATCAAATATAGCTTTCTCTAGTTAAAAAGCGATTGCAAAATCCATTTAATATAATTAAGTAGCAACATTTCAAAGAGCTTCTACTAAAAACTATACAATGCGTATAGACCAAAGTACTTACGAGTTACGACACTTATAAGCTGAGAGTACCAAGCGCTAAGTGCGAGTAATTGAATTACTCACGGAGGGTAAATACATAGACGAACTGAGACTCGGGCTGAAGTGGTCTAATTGTAGTTTGTATGTATTGTCATGTCTGATTTTTTTTTTTTTTATACAATATAGGCAACCGTTTGACCACAATCTCACCTGATGTTAAGCAATGACGTGGTCGACGATGTAGCACGGTTACTGATATGGGTGCTTTCAAATGATAGATGATTAGTATCGAAAAAACTGCCCCACAAGAACTGCATTTTCAGAGCCCCGAGTTTATCCATTTGTTTTGACTCGAGTGTAGCACACGCAAAAGCATTCGCAAAGCGAGACATTTTGTGTTGTTGGGAATTGCACAATTCCCAAATCTCCCGGTAGAGGCGCTTATCCGGTTGTCATATAAAATTCTTTGCAAGTGCGTTTGCGTGTGCTATACTCGAGTCGAAAGTCAAAACAAATGCACAGACTCGGGGCTCAGTGTGTGTACGTTTTACGTATACATCAAAGTTCACGTGAACTATTTGTATAGAGATTTAAGCAGCGCTCCTAGCGGGAAGTTTACATAACTCATCATTTTTCATACAAAAAACGTAAAACTAGAATACGTAAAGCGTACTAAACCTTAGCGTACTAAAACTTAAACACAATTCGATATTTTGAAGTAAAACTAAATAAAGCTCAGACTCACCATACAGTTTATATTTAGTTTATATTTATACAGCAAAGTTTGCTCGACGTTAATAAAACTGAACCTAAGGCGCCTTATATTATGTATGCCTATAAAAATGATAAATAATGAGACAACTTGAATAATTGTCTCGTAAATTGCTCAGACAATAACAATATGGCAACGTAATAATATTAACGAGATGTGAGGACGTGCTCTGTGGAATAATGCATTGATATAGGGAGAGGACCAAGAGGACTCATTAGCATCGAGTGGGCCATCTGCTTTTCCGCCACTTGTCCCCATAAAAATAATGTTTGTTGGTAATAATATTTTCTTACGTTTCAACAACTTCTGCGACTTCTACTGAATTAATACGTAAGGTCTAAAATTCCCAGAACATAATATCTCGAACTCAATATTTTTCCATAGTTTTTTAGAATGTTGCGCACCAATATACACAAATGCAAAAATGTACCCGGGATCCTGGATAACAAGTCTAAATACTACACTAAAATATGGGTTACTTGCACCCACGAATGCCACAATTACCTACACAAAAAAATTACACGCTAGGTGTCAAAATAAAAGAAGGACCACAAAACGTTTTGACAGAGCCAATTCATAACTCGTTCGGTGAGTAAAAATAAAACTGTAAATAAAATAATTTCCGAAAATTTCAAACACAACGCGTAACACAGAAGTATTACACCGGTAACCGTTTGTACCTTACACAAATCTCTTGCGGCGGATTGTAAAACCCGAACACGTTTTTGTACTAATTTAACTTGCCACGGTGCTTTTAGCGAATGTACGTACATTTTATTCTCAGCAATGTGCTGGAATGATAGCTCTGTAAAACTGAAACTCGCTATAGGTTTTGTTTTAAGCAGCTTGGGTTAGATTAATGTTAAAAAAACCTTTTTAATGAGAGTAGAACCTTCTTATTCTCATCTTGAACTTTCTCTATGTTGCCAGTTCTATGTATTGCCTTTGTTTTAAATTTGACCTTTTGACCTTGAATAAACTTTATGCTGTATTGTTAGCGTTGAGATTTTGAATTGCAATACTGTTAGTTCAATCTGAGGTTTAAACAATATGTATAAGGTATATTATACGGATAGATTTTTTGATAGAAGACCTTTATTATTTAACTTATGTATTGACGTTTTGCCCTAGAGTTCTGAGAAATGTAATACTTACAAGGAAACCCTTTTATAATGAAGGAAATGGTTAAGAAATATGCTCCAACAAAAACTAACGAGTGTTGTTGAGATAACAATTCACACCAAACTTCAGCTATTGGCTTTCCGAAACATTTGGCCAAATGGAATCGTGATACTAAATCAGAGATGATAGATTTTTGTGAGTCTATACCCTATCAGCATTATTCTCCGTAAGGATTGGGAGTGTGCCAAAATCCAGTGGTCAGCTTTTGTGTGTTGATTTGATTGCAACATTTTGTTGCTCTTGGAACAAATCAATTTATAAATACTCCTACTACTGCAAGTTATAGTTTCGCATTCTTACAATGAATATAAATAACGATACCACAACTTTTTTCATAACTTTATTCAGCTGTTTTAAATTATTGCTGTCTTTTACTAACAGGTCATTTCAAAGGGTTTTTTCCATCGAGCCCACTGGCCGGCCCACCAGTGGGCCGGATGGGGAAAAAAATCCCTTCGAGACCCGGTCTCGATGCAAATGAGTGGTCCACTTATTTGCATAGTGGGCTCGTTGGTAATTTTTTCCCATCTGCCCCACCAGTGGACCCGTACAATTATCATAGAAATATCTCCATAAAATTCACAGGGTAAATATACTGATGAAACGCGGAAGTTTTTGAAATATTTTTTGACTATTGGTCTAGCGGATTAGTAGCTAGATTTTAATCAATTACATAACTTATAACTTTACAATTAGTATACCTAAAGCGTACAAGGCCTAAGTGGCGATATAAAAGAAGTAAATTAATCATCTTGAGTCCCAAAAATGCTAAATCTCTACAACTGGATCTAAATCCAAGGCCTTTTTAGCCTGAATAGTTTTTTCAAGTCATTCTGAATAGGTGCGAAAAGGTTTATCTTGTCAGCTGACCCAAAAAATACTTGAGTTAAGAAGACACGGCCTGTGATTAATGGTATACTCTACCAACAAAGGCTGATTTCACACTTCCAACGATACGACGCCTCAACGATATCGTCGGAAGGCGGTGACATTTATTACTAGATGCTTTTTTTTGTTTTCACACCGCATCGGCATTGACTGCAATATTTTTGGCCAGGGCACGGAGATATCGGTAAATTATCGAAGTCGGGCAGTGTGCAAAAGCCCTACCAACAAAGGGCTCTACTGACCGACGACGGGAGCCATAAAATTCAGTGACACTAATTTATCTTTCGTATTGTTACCGACGCAGTCCGTACAATGTGCGCTTAGAATATTTTGGAACTCGTTGGTTGTTTGTTTATTCCATCGAGTCTTTATGTCAGGTAGAAAGATTAATTTGTCGCAATATTTTGCATAAAAAGAAAAAAATCAAAAAGGGTTTATTAACGGGTTAATCCCATCGAACCCACCGGCCACATGGGGAAAAAATCCCAACGAGCCCACTATGCAAATGAGTGGGCTAGGTACGCTAGAATAATAAGTAGTACCTATATTTGATACCAAATCATTAAATGAGTATTATAATACGCTAAATTAACCCCGTGATAATCAATTTATCTTCTAAACAATGTCCTTTGTGAGTGGAACGAACACCGAAGGCGTTATCTTATTAAAGTCACTCAGTGATAATGAAGAAACCGTCTACAGTCAACGACAGTTAATAAATAGACGCGTATCGCCCAATATTGCTGCAGAAAATGAGGCTGATATCATTTTACCTGCATTGCCAATCCACTAAGCTACAGTACTAGTTAAATCAGTCATATTATTATGCCACACTTACTTAAAAGATAATTGATTTTAAATACACGGTCGTATCGATTTTGTTCTTGCATTTTTCTAAACTAACCTAATTTGAAGCTAAATTATAGCCGTTTTAGTTAATAAGAAAGGGGCGGCAACATTTTTTGTGCTTCCAATTGTTGCATTTTTTCTAAACAAACCTAGTTTAGGAAAATGCAACAAGAAAATCGATACGATCGATCTTTAACAATGCTCATCGTTGTCACTTGCAAGATAGCGAAAAGAGATGACAACAGATTTAGTGATAATTTTACTAACTAAAATTATCACTAAATCTGTTATGTAGCTTTAAAAACCTAATTTTTTTTTTGTTCCCAAACATATTTTATTCACAAAGAAAACCACAGCCAAAGTCAAATATGAATTAAACCTTAGACATGTTGTGAACGTGCAGTTATGACATTGCTTGGTGGGTGTGTTAGTAGATATCAGGCAAACACCTTACCTTGTGAAATAACCCGTGGGAAACGCATCTCTGCACTATAAAAACATCATAGCTTACAGCCAGCTTCAGTTATGAAGCGACGCTAAAGGCTGTTTGTATTCCATTAACCCGGAGGCGTTCAAAACCGGGGTTTTGAAAACCCTATCGTATACGTATTTTGAAGATTGATTGTTTTCTGTAGGCAGCAGAATGTTTTGATTCGGCGACCTCATTATGTGCTAATCGACTGAGATTAAAGGGGACTACAGCGGAGAAAGTAATATCTAATTAAGAAATGTGGAGTCGCGTTTTAGCGGAAGGACTGGGACGTAGGAGAAAACGTACACTGACCTTTGAGCTCAGGAAATCTTCTTCTGCTGCCCAGTGCGGCTGCACTGGGTTCCACGAACACGAGAAACTTCACAGCACAGTTTTTGTCCTTCACGACACCATATATTTTGCGGTAAAAAGCGGGAAAATCACAGCGGGTTAAATTGCGATGCGTGCGCGGCGAAAGAGTTGCGTGGACTGTGACGTCATGAGACGTCAGATGTCAAGCTTGGCTTGTCATGCGGTTCTTCCTTCCTTCGTCGATGGCGCTAGTGTGTACGTCTTAGGAAAGGAGGCGGAGGGGGGAGGGTAGGTAATTGATGCGAATAGTTATCTCACTATGCTAAAGATGGCGTTACCAAAATGTTCTAAGTACACATAAGCATTGAAATAATTATGGGTTCCTTTGGAATATTTAGTATTAAAACAACTCAAATTTTTCCATTTGTAGTCTATTGCAAAAATATGCGATTAGATTGAACCTTCTGAGCTTTTGTAAAAAATAAATTCAAATATTCTAATAACTTTTTTTTTCAACTCTTCCGTACTTACCATGTGTCGTAGTTTTTAATATCTACAAAACATAGAAAGGATATTAGTTAGCGCTCTTGGGTATTTATTTGGTTGAAAACGGTTAACCCTCTTTAGCCGACAAATTCAGTAAACATTGGAGTATAGGTCAAGTCAACGTCCCGAGAGCACTAAAACTTTAATTTATTTTCTGTGTAGAAAGCAGAACCCCTGCAGGGCGATAAATAACACTTATTTTAGTCCTATAATCTTTGCTCTAGCAAAATACAGGGACTATAAAAAAATATCTTGTGAAGTTTTAAAAACAATATCTCACTTTTTTTAAGATTTTTATATATTTTTACTAATACAAATAAATAATATCGGTTAGTTTTCATGAAAAAAGCTGGAGAAGCCCTTAGCGTCATATAGACGTGCTGAAAATAGAAACTGATGTGCACTAGATAATGTAATATTAAGATTTATTTGTATATAATCTTAATATTACATTCATACATCTTTTATAGTTCAGTTAGAGAACCATTGATAACTTGTTACATAAAGGCAGTTCTTAGCCAAATGTAATTAAACGAATTAATTTTGAGGTTAAATCGTTAAAAAAAATATTTGTCAATTATGCTGCTTTTACGATAAATTGAATAAACACTCTATATTAATATGCGTAAAATTAGACCCTGTATAAATAGATGCCCGTTAGAGTAGCCTGCTGTTTTTTATTGCTCGCTTTCTTCGTTTACTGATTTATTCGCGGGGTCAGCTTACTCAATAACATTTTATTTATTGTTTTATTTTATTATTACGATAATAATATAATAGTGGCTCTCACTTATCATACCACACTTTGAGACAAACTGTTGTGGTGTTTATTTTTCACTGTTGTAATTTCACTATTAAATGATGAAGAATTTGAACAATAAAAACCAGCAAAATACTTTAGCGGCATCTTTTTGTACAGGGTCTAACAAAATAAACGCATAAGGGGTTATTTCATTTGTCGTAAAAGCAGCATAAGAAAATATTATATTATGCTAGTGTCTTGGGCACGCTTCCGATTGGTACTGATTTGGACCAGTTGAGCTATCTATAAATCGTTTGCAACGGTTTGTAGATAGCTCAACTGTTTCATGTGTATTTTGTAAATATTGTAAATATTGTAAATACTGTATTAGTTGTAATTTTCTTTGTGAATAAATAAATATGTATTTATATTCAACAATTTTGTTATAACCTCAAAAATTTTATTAGACTTTAAAAAATAGAGGAGGTTTTCAATTCAGTGGATACTTACATAATTATATTTTTAGTAATTTCATGTAACTCATTGATATGCTAAAAGATAATAAGTAAAGTACCTACACCCCCGCAACTACTAAATTCAAGTAATTTTTGAAATAATTCAAGGGCCTACAAATTTACCAATATGCTGTGCGTTGGGTCGTGGGTTCGATCCCCACCGAGAACAAACATTTGTGTGTTGTAAACATAGATGTTTGTTCTGTGTCTGGGTGTTTCCATGTATTATAAGTATGTATTTACAAAAAAAAGTATGTATGTATTCTATCAGCCATCTAGTTTCCATCGTAAAAGCTTTGCTTAGTTTCGGACTAGAAGGCGTTGTGTTAAGTGTCCGTGAATATTTATTATTATTATTATTATTTCAATACTTCCAGTTTGATCACGGTTATGTAACTGGTTACGAAGTTCCGGTTTCGTAGACAGCCGAAGGGAACTGGTGGTCAATAAGATGTTGACAGAAATGCCAAGTAAGTAGTTGGTGTTGTATCAAACGCAAAACCCATTATGAAGAGTGTCTTCTCCGATTTCTTTCCCTATGTATGTGTCAATAAGGAATAATACACTGGATACCAATACTAGCTTGGCTTCCGATTTCCTCGGAGAATTGGATTAAATTCATCCAACAGCATAACGTACTTGTTTATCGCGTTAAATACAGAAAGTTTTAACAAATGAAACGATGGACAAAAATACATAAATACATAAAATAATGGACATTGTAAAGATTGCGGCAAAAAAAACTCGGAAATGACCTAAAAACGTTCTTGCTGTAAATGGTAGTGGACTGGTAGTTTCAGCGTGATTGAATCACGCTGAAACTACCAGTCCGATTTGAATGAAAGTTGGAATATACATCGTAACCTAGATTAGCACATAGGCTACTTTTTATCCCGGAAAATCGACAGGATCAAACGGGATGTGGAGAAAGTTGCGGGCAAAAGCTAGTAATGAATAAATCATAATTATTATAACGTTCGCGTTTATGTCCAAACAAAGCCCGAAACTGCGCTACAATTAATACAATTAGACACGATCACACAACTCTCCTAATTATCACAGACGGCACCCATATTCTCTAACCTTGTTATGTTACAGCTGAAGAAAACCGCTGGGTTAGTCTCGTCACAGATCATAATAATGTCTCATGAAACTCCAAACATTATTGCCGATCATATTCCGTTCTTACCTCGAAGAATCCTTACCTCTACTTGACCTCGAAATCGTGCTGTTGATTAGTTTTTCTCATTCATTTAAGAGGCCGTATACTAATATACTCGTACTTATGATCATTTTAAAATCGTCTTATATACCAGGTGATTCTAAGGTGACAGTTCCTCACAACCAGAGCCTAGAAGAAAGCAAGAAACTTGAAGTATGTATGGTTTTTCTTTCTATAAACTAGGTAAAGTGACCAAGCCATTTCTATACGGGTTGGGATTAGAGCTTCCTCACGTGCACTTAATGTACTTAGATGTGTGTGACGAGTTTTGTAATGGTCACTTTATGTGTTCAGGTAGACCCTTATACATAAAATTAGCTGTACTGTGAGGATTTTATCAGAGAATTTTGTGGTTTAGAAAATACTTACATAAGTAAGAATAATAGCATTTTCATAAAAAAAAATACCACACTGAATTTTTTTATCATATTTTTTGGTATTTGTTTTTAATTCTAATTGTAATGATGATCATCTCTACCCGTGTTTTCATTTACTGTCGTAACATACGTTCCATGCCTGATACATTCACACCGTGTTATCACCGACACCGCTATTTTTTATTATTCTTTATCGGATTCACTGAGATCAGCCCCCGTATCGCAAGCTCTGAACTGCGTTCCCTGCCCAGCATAATGTCAAGTGACGTTAGCTACAGATATACGAAAACAAAAAGGTTTTGACAGCAAAAAACGTGCTGAAACTCGCTAATATCACTATTTAGTTACAGAATACCAATGATTTCGTATGAAAATAGTTCAGAAAGCCTGCCAGGCTTTAACCTGGCAGGTTGTCATAGGACAACGGTACCCCCACAGTATCGCAGAGATGACAGAATTGATTAGCGTACCAAATCTAAACCCAAACCCACTGTAACTCTTTTAAGCTTACATCGAGTTTATTAATAACAGAATGGGAGTATACACTTATCCAAATAAAACATCTCAACAAACTGAGTGAAACATTACTGAATGCGTTGAATAAACTTAACCCTCTTTCAACATTAGAGTAAAAACGTTCGCACTCTCTATCCAAGGGAAGTAATAGCAGTCCAATAAGTGCCTCTGAGAGGTACTTGAGCTAACATTGCGGGCGCGAGCTCTACATCAATCCATTTCTATTGTCTGACCATCTGTAGCCATTATTTCCACTACTCTGTAACTATTCAAGACGATTCATCGGTCTAGATTCATTTATTTTACATTGCAATTACAACTATTTAAAGTCTAAAACAAGTCGAATAAAATAATACTTACTTTTTTGATTTTTTATAGACCAGGGTAAAGCTAGTTAAAAATCGATAAACTTGATATAGCATCGGGTAAGAGTTTTTAATTTTGGTAACTTTTGACCTACTTAAAAAAACATAAATGTCATAATAAAATTGTAGCCCCTCTTAGTTATTTGACATCCCTAATTTTGAACAGTTTGAAACAAAAATACCCAAATAGCTAAGTATTATTCCTTATTGCTAGAAAATAGAAAACTAATCAAAATGTATGAGAATGACATCGCAAAACAATTTATCGAGATATTCTTCTTCTCCAGCGAATGTATAATACACTCGAATCTTAGCTAGAGGTTATTTTGTAATCTGCATAGTATTAACACACATACACACACTCTCTTATCAAATTCTAGTCTCAATCAGTTAACAATTAGGTACAGTGTCTATTCATAGAAGTACAAAGCAACCGTTTGAAATTGTAATTGGTTGTCTTAAGCCATGATAGATCTTAAAGGCCTGGTCAGACAGAAAGCGTTTGTTATGCTTTACAGGGTGGAGAATGGGAATGCATGGACGACATTAAAGTAAAAAACATGCATGTAAGTACTACATAGTGAGATATAAACAAAAAGGAAGATAAATAATAAACAACCAGTAGAATTAAACATTTTGTTGATTTTTTTTAAATTTGTCCATTTTATACGGTTATAGTATTGTTCGTCGCTACTCGTGTTTCCATTTAATCTGTACATCCATTCGCTAAAGGTGGGTCCACATAAAATCTGATCTTTTGTCCGTACTGTAGCTCCGTATCGTATCAGCGTCGCGATCAAAGATCAGATGTGGACCCACCTTAATGCATCCCAGTAAGACAAGTGAAGCGACATACCGAATGTCACGTAATTTCAGCAGGCTGCTTAATAAATACTGCGAGCTTATTTACCCAGCATTTAGGCGCTGTACTTTTAGCAAATTGTGTTGCTACAGCGTATTTTTGCACGCGCGTAAGCACGCGCACTAAAAACGCTTTCTGTTTGACCACGCCTTTAGAGTGATCAGAGATTACGATGTATTGATCCAATGCTTCTGAATTGAGATCGTCATTCGATAGGTCTAAGCATCCAATGCAATGTTTGGTTTATGCTCGAGACGGTTTATCTTACAATGATATTCCATAGACACATTGTTGTGTTATGAGAATGAAGCTATGACAATCTACTATTATACTGCAGTTCTTTTTAAGTTTACTTTACGAGTGTCAAAGCGTAATAAACCACAGGCCATTGCATTTATTATGTCTGATGACTTTTACACACAGAATATTGGAGCTCTTACAACGTTATTAAACAGTGCGTTAGTGGTGTGTGTATTTGTACGTCAAATGTCTACATAGTTTAGAATAACCCCGGAAAAATAAAACTATAACTTTGTATCTAGTTTAGTTTTATTTTATGTTTCAATTTTGTCTATATTTATGCATCAATTGGTTTGAACTGTTTGAATAGTGCTTGTGCTTGTCAGTTCGTTTCAAATAACCTTTTTGTTGTGCCACAAATGTAAAATTCACAGCAATTTTTGAACAATTTGTATCTATTTTGTTCAAGCTCAAAGGTATTTTTGCATGCTCAATAGAGTAACAATGAATAATAATGATGAACCTATATTTTTGTTGAACGAGTATTTACGTACAATTGAACTGCCGGTGTGGTGGTAACAATAATCTTGGTGTATGGTGCAAGTATTAAATAAACGTAACATTTTAATTAAAAATAATAAAAATAACTATATGACTGTATTAGTTATACAACAATTAATAGATACAGTGGTAAAAATGTAGTCTCTGCGTATGGTAGCATTCACAAATGAAAATGTTGATAAATTGATAATACATTTTACAATAACCTTTGGCACGTTGGAACATGGACTCACGCGAGACACAATAGAAGAGGATTTAAGCTTCGAATCGGGGTCGGAGCGTACAAGGTAGCCGGTATATTTACAATATTATATACATAGATATGCCGATCCAGTGCACTCTGTACCATAGATATCAATACGAAGCAACTAATCCGTACGCTCCAATTCTAAGCACAAAAGATTGAATATTGATATTAATACTACCAGTGGGCGGCACCGGCCGGCCCACTGGTAGGCCAAATGGGAACAAAATCCAATACTAGTACTAACTAGGGCGATGGGTAACTTTTTCAACTCGCATAAAGCTTTTCAACTTTTTTAATTATAGCTCCTAATTTTGGCTTAACATTTTATCGCCTATAGGATTCCTCTTTCACATAATTGGTAGAACTGCACACTAAGCGGTATAAGTATGTGTATTTACCTACACATACTTATACTTAAAGCTTAGCACCGACCATTCTAAATAACTGGTCGGATTTTCCTGTGTCCAGTTTATTGGGTGATCGTAAATAAAATCCAACCCCGTTGTGTGGCTTCCGAACAAATAATCGTTTTAACTGTGCACAGAGTACTTATTGATGCACTGTGTGAATTTATTTTAGGCCTTCAAACGGCGTACTAAAAAACCAATAGATTTTTTAAAGTAGAGTACAGAGAAAAAAAATTGATTTTTTTTGTACAGTTAAAAGTAACGTCTCATCTAAGATCTTTATTATTGCAATTTATTTTCTAGTCTTACAAAATTATTTCTAATGGTTATTGTATTTATTTATTTATTTATAATTGTGAGTCAAGATAGTAATAATGTTCAATACTGTATTAAAAATTGTCAAAAAGTTAGTTGAATATTTTTGTATAACCATAACACCGCATAATAAAATAAAAGAATTACAATATTAGACTATAATTTATTAGGCTAAAGTTTACCAGCTTTGATGAAAGTTTTGATGAAAATAAGATTCCTGAAGTCTCCGAATCATCACTGTTCTACGCGTAATTTTTGTTGTGAAATCCGCAAATAAAAGTAGCGGCATAACGGCAACTCGGAAGCGTAAAACCGAAAACATTTAAAATGGCTCCCGATATCGGTAATCCGCTGGACGACGGCTCTTTCCTAACGTTGTATTGATGAGATTCGGATATATAAAACGCTTTTCAATCGTTTCATGGTTTTTTCAGTCAGAGATGATTTTTTGTACACCTGAAGCTAACTTTATCACTTTGCTGGATATCGCTCAATTTTCAGCTATATTATAGTTTAGTTTGTAGTACGCTTTTTGCACTTTTAGATTTAAGGATCTGGTTTTTGACTATGACTTTCCTAGCTTAGGTTTTACTTTTTGGATAAGTGCTCTGTTTTAATAATTTTTTACACTTAATTTTGAGCTCGATCTGAGAGCCTAGTACGAGTTTTGGTGTGTAAATCTGGTGTAAAGCGTCAGTGTCTTCATACAAATTAGCACACATTGATTTTACACCAGACTTACACACCAAAACTCGTACTAGGGCCCTCTGCTCATAGATCTTTATATTATGACTGTTTTAAAAATCCCACTGTTTTAGAACTGTTCAAACTGTTTTAGAAATCCCAAACAGCATAAAAATATACATGGTGCATGTGTGTGTCGCTCTTGTAGAAATATTATAAACGTAAAAATTATTTACCACTTGGTGTACTGCAGTTTCGCTTCAAAGGTTAAACTTCAAGGCTTGTTTATCAAAGCACTCTCCTTTAAAGTGAGTCCTCATCCTTGCTATTAATTTTATAATAAACTGTAAGGTTCTGATTAACATCCAACGAAGTTGAGTTGCGAGCTTGACGTTTGAACGAGGAGTAAATAATTGATTGAGCGAGCGAAACGAGTGAAGATCTTAGTTTTAACTTGGACGAATTTGCGTTGTATGTACAAGTTTGTTGGTATGTATATGATTGTTCAAACCACACTTTTTTTCAAATCTGCATAAAACTTAGTAGGACGATAATATAGTACTTACTACTCCATATCGTAAGATCTAAACTGCTTTTCTGCCTAGCATAATGTCAAGTGACGTTGGCTACAAATATACGAAAACAAGAAGCTTTTGACAGTAAAAAACGCGCTGAAACGCGCTAATATCACTATTTAGTCACAGAATACCTATGATTTAGTATGAAAACAGTTCAGAAAACCTGCCAGGCTTAAACCTGGAAGGTTTTTATGAGATAATGATTGCCCTTCTGGTAAGATTATGAGATATATAAGTAGTCAAATAAAAGAGTTGTTACAGTATACAAAAAGGAGTACAGAAAGTTACATGAACCGTTGGGGACAAAAGTACACCGTTTTTTAACGCATACAAAAGGTCTACTAAACAATAATGTAAAAATAACAAGTGTGACATTTACGTTGTTAAAAGCAACACGTGTGACATTTTTAGGACATGCGATATCATTATTATATTACAATGTACTAAATAAAGACATTCTGTTTTTACCTTTTATTTCGAAGCGGTGTGATGTAATAACTTTGCGGGGAACTCTGAATACGGATGCTTTGTTTAAGGTTTGCAAATAGTGTTGGTTACATAGAGCTCTATTTGCGTGCTTTGTGTATCTTTGTTAATAAATAACTAGTGAATTCTGTTTTTTTCACACAAAATGCACTTTGAAATATTGCAAGTTTAAAAAAACCAGTTGGAGTTATTTTAAGAGTACTTAGTCTCAATCAATAAATTAAGGGGCTTACTTATGATAACTCTCAACTTTTGTCTAAAGTTTATCACCGTTCTTCTTCTTCTTCTCTTCAATAATGTGTCCTGTGTCCGTCATTTCGACAGACAATTTTGCCAATGTCAAGTGATATAATTGTAATAATATAAGTCAAGTCATTTGTCAAGTCGGCTGTCGTTTGTTTTGAAAAGAAAATGGTGGATTTTCTCTTCAAAACCTAACACGAATTTTCACATTCAGAAAAACCACTGTTTAAAATATCTGGTTTGTATTTGATAGTGACAAATAGTGACAGGGAGAATTTTTAGCATTTTATTATTACAGTTAAAAAAGTAATATTTATTCACAAACTTAAACACTGTTTATGGTTGAGATTGAGAGTCGATTGTATGGAAGACCGTAAAATAGGGGTTATTCCCATTGAGCCCACCGGCTGGCCCAATGGTGGGGCCGATTCGAAAAAAAATTCCCAACGAGCCAACTGTGCAAATGAGTGGGCACCTATGTTATTTTGACATGGATTTTTAACTACCTATCGTTTGTTGATTGTTTGTGACTTCACTTGTAGACTAACTACGTTACTATACCCAGAATGGCCACAGTAAAAGCGCCGGTAGTTAAAGTTTTTTGTTTTTTTTTAAGTTTTCGGTTACCGGATTGCGCGAGCTAGTGAATCACATCCGTTTGTGTTTACAAAGATTTTAGTTTATTTTACATCAATATGACCTTTTAAAAAAACCTGTGTTTTTAACGAACACCGCAGATGACACACACAAATAATTAACTCTACGGGATCGTAACCCTAAAAATACTTATGAGGTTTATGTACTACCTTCTTTATTGATTTCAAAGCTTTTTTATGTACTAACTAGCCGTCGCCCGCGGCGTTGCTCACGTTCTACCCATTAGAGTGTGACGTTTCAAAATTCCTTTCTTAGTGCACCCCTACACTATAAAAGGATACTATCCTCAAAATTTCATACCTCTAGGACTTATAGTTTAGGCTGTGCGTTGATTCTAAGTCAGCTTCAAAAGAGTATTATATATTTAGAACTAGCCGTCGCCCGCGGCGTTGCTCGCGTTCTACCCTTTAGAGTGTGACGTTTCAAAATTCCTTTTTTAGTGCACCCCTACACTATGTAAGGATACTACCCTCCAAATTTCATACCTCTAGGACTTATAGTTTAGACTGTGCGTTGATTCTAAGTCAGCTTCAAAAGAGTATTATATATTTAGAATAAAGAGATCGAATTAGTTTTTTTTTATGACGGCTCGCTGGTGTCATGTGAGTTCACCCAAATTTTATTTCACGATGCCAGGTTTAGTCGGTGTAGTTTCAAATTATTACTTTCTGTAGCCGCACATCGTCACCGAGAAAATATTGCTATTTTTGTGAGGGATATAAAGTTTGCATTCGTAATTTGTGCTAGATTTTTGTTCAGTCGTACTTTTAGTACTCAAATATGCTCAGCGAAAGTGCTACTTAAGGTTATAGCTACGGTTTATAGATCTGATATGCAAAACTCTACATATTTATGTTTTTCATAAAAATGTGTACTAAAATGACAAAGGTTACTTTGATAACAATGTTCATTATATACGCTGTGTGAAATGAAATATTTGCAGACTCATATTACTTAAGTACTTGTTTACCCGCTCAGCTGCATCATAACTGATGATATAGTTATATGCAGTGGTTACCTTAACATCAGGTAAGTTATCAGCTGGTTACATCAATTAGTTATAAAAAAAGCTATACTAAAACTCGTGAAGTAAGCACAATTTGAAAGCCAGTGTCATTCACGCAAAAGAGCACACTCGTGGCATAATTATGAAAACTATTTTTTTTACTCGTATGTAACTACAATATCTAAACGCAGGTTAATGAACCTGTACATAAACACATAAAGATGACCATACTTATAAAAGCTGAATAGTTAGACAGCTGATTAAAATCTAGCTCTGTCACTGTTTAAAATAACCGGTTAGTAAGAGACAGCATTGTTTTAAAACAGCTGATTAATTGTGCAACGATTTTATGTAAGCCGAAAATATTTAATTTTAATACTGCAATTTTTTCACCTCAAAGGTCACAAAGTTCGTCTTCACATCATAAGTACATCTAAACTTATTCTAGAAAAGGTGGCAGAGCCACTTTAATTCTACGATCGTCTTTTTACATGTTTAGAGGTTGAACTCCACCTTAAATAAAATAGCTTTAGATAAAAGCTTGCGTAAAAAAAAGAAAAAATATGTGTCTTTTATGTTCCAATTTATTGAAGTGCTCTAGCTATGAGGCTAAATTGTTTTGTTTTATTTTTAAGTACATCGAGCTTGACAAATTTCGGCAAGAGTGGACCAGTGCAGCACAAGACCGTAATTAATGGAAGAAATGGGGGGAGGCCTTTGCCCAGCAGTGGGATAGAGAAGGCTCGTAATAATAATAATAAAAACGTCATTTTTAGAAAACATTTATTTTTTTAACCGCGTTTCACTTATGAATACGTGATAGACAGCTATTTAGGAAGGAAAATGATTATTTAGATAAGGCAAGTCAGATTTTCTTTTGACACTAAAGGCCGACACCTTGGACCAATGCCGACACTATACGTAACGTATAATAGCTTTGTTATTATAGCAGCCACTTCAGCTGCAGGAACTTAAAGAGACTAATATGAAGACCATTAGTGCTTAGCCCAAGAACTGTACCTATGTCTGTTATACAATAAAACTTTACTGCAGTATCATAAAATTATTTAATGTGATCCTTGTGAAAAGGTACAGGCACAAGTTCATAGATCTAAACATATGGTTAAACGAATGTGCGTTTTGAATTATTCCGTACTTCATTAGACTCGATTAGGTACAAGATGAATACGTTTGACTCGAGACTATCGGAATATGATCGTCTAATAAATCAACCTAAAATACACTTTCGTGGCCATTCTATGCATCTAAAGTAACGCACGAGGAATGGGGGGACTTCTCACTTTTCTCCCATTATAGCTAAGAATTGGGTCTGCAAAGCTACGTGCAGCTAAGTTCAGAAAGACAGAGATATATTGTGACTAATGTATTTATGTCAATTAGAATGGCCCAACAAAGAATTAAGTACCTAGCATTAAATTTTTTAGTGATATCAACTTAATCATTTATTTGATATTTTGATATTTAATTATTTAACCATTTCGTTATATACATAACATTGGCATGTTAATTGATATAATTTGGCAAGTAGGTAATTCTTATTCTAACGTAAAAATCATGTTGTGCAACTTTGAAAATGAACATTATCCGAGCTGAAGTCGGTAAGAGGGTTGGTGTGTTATATATGTGTGGCATCTTAAACAACCGTTAACTAGTTGGGTGAACTGCTACCTCAGTAGGTTTGTTCCTAGCAAGATGAAGCATGTTATGGAAATTAGGACACTGAAGTATCCGACCTCTGGAATCTGAATTTGAGGTTTGCCCCGGGCGAAACGTTTGAATAATTGTGCCTACTTCTGTCTACTTCTGCTTCTAATGGCATTACAAATCACCTCGTTGCGTCTTTTGTATAGGATTTCTCTCAATGAAAAATAAATTGATATTTCAGACCTTGTATATGATAATATTTTGAACCTAACCTAACGGTTTGTGATTTGGGACTAGATGGCGCTATGTAAAATATCTACCAATATTACTAGAAAAGACATTGTTAACGAGTGCGAATGCCAAAAAATGTTTAGATTGGTCGATGAAAAATTCTATTTTTATTTGAATGTGATTTTACGTTAAAAAAACATTATAAAAGAATCACAAGCTTGAAAAATGAATACAAAAATTCCATCTTTGTAGTCGCTTGGAAATTCCTGTAATTTTTTGTTATAATATTTTGCGCACAAAAAACCTCGGCTGTTTTTATTTTGAAATGTTTTTTCATAATTATAATGATGCCACAGCACAAGCTTTGCTTAATTTGGGACTAGAGGGCGCTATTTGAAAATTATAGAAATTATTTAAACACTTTTTTCTCCTAATGTACTTACATAACCTTCATTCTAAAAACGCCCAGTGGGAAAAAAAGTCACTGACTGGTACTTAATTTGTTATATTCTTCTGTTGTAGTTAGCAGTGACAATGTCAGAGCATTTTTTAAAACCTCTTTTAATATTTCGGAAGATATTTTGAATATCACTGTGATAAAACTAAGCCTATCTGTTTGACTGCAAAGAATATGCGGTAAGAAGTAGATATTGTATTGAATTAGTATTCTAGCAGCGACGATGGGCTTGCACTGCAATCTGTTACGTACGGAATACTAACTAGGTAGATGCCTACTGCAGGTGTAGGCATGTATGAATGAAATGTTAGGGCGTGCTTTTGACTTCTCTCTTACCCTCCCCTATGGATTCTTAGTGCTAGAGGCAAGAGGTCTGAAGATATTATATGCTTAGTCCAAAACCAAACTATTATATTCGCTATTGATACTATAAATCTGTCGAAGGTGGCTTAGACGCTTTATTTCTATGAGATACAGCATAGATACAGCAAGTATTTTCCGTCTATTACCAACCGACCAACCACGCTGTACACCACACAGTTGGACAGTTAGTATAAATTTCAGCATAGAATAAAACACGCAAGTACTTTCAGCATAAAAGATTTGTAACCTTAACGCCTTGAAATAACGAATTCCAAATTAATTATCCATTATCAAGTATGTAATGGTTTTAATGGTATTTCACCCTTTTTAATTATGCAAACTTGTGGAATGAGCTTTTAATGAAGAAACTTTTTGGACGTAACTAATGTTTTTAGCTCTTAGGATAAAAATATAAGCTTAGTTTAATCTAAAACGAGAGACCTTTCCAAAGGCTATTAAACTTTCGCCAGGGATTTGAAATAATTATTATTTCAAATTTACTTAAATTTCAATAAGCTTAGTCGACGACCAGCTAGATAAATAAATACATAATAATAAATAAATAATCTTGGACATTATCACACAATACTCTCTAGTCCCAAACTAAGTAAAACTTGTACATCTACTATGGAAACTAGATTGCTGATAGAATATTTTTTTTTGTGTTTACCTACACATTAGCATGTAAAAAAGGGTAGGTAAAAAAAATTAACACTGGTCATTGGGCTGAGTCACAGATAATATAATACTAGCAGAGTCAATAAAAAGTAAATAAATACTACCATGATGATACTTAATAAAGAGTTTTTAATATATACTGAATGCTTTCAAAAGCTTGCAGTTATACTCACAAGCATTCTAAAAATGATTTGAAATACAAAAGTTTTAGAAAATATTGCGGTGGTGCGTCAGGTGAAAACTGACTGCGTGCCGTAGGAAATTGAAAATGCTTCGCCAAACACCCTGCGGTTCAGGATATTGGTTGGGGGAAATGAAAAATAGTTAATTTCACCCATATTGGTGATACCGAATATTTCTACAGAAAAGCCGCATTGTCAAAGGGATTTAAAGAATTCCTCGAGCAGTCAGCCGAAATAAGCGGCAGTCATTTTCTTTCAGGCACGAAATTACGAGCGGCCGAGTGCGGGCATTTTTTCGCCATTTTGTTTTATTCTATGTGAAAAATAAACGCTCTAAAAAGCTTAGGCAATTTAAATTTTAAATACATTTGCGTAGTATAAATGGCAGACAGTGGAAAAAGAAAAAAGATAAGCAGAGTTTGATAAGCTGAAACCGGGTGTTACAATCGTTTTCTTTTGTCAATCCGCTTTTTTAGGACAGTCAACAGATACACCGTTTATTATCAGATACTACTGAACTTTACTTTTTATGTGTCTACTGCCAGACTCAAAGATGTCACTTAAAGCCCACTATGCAAATGAGTGGGCTCGATGGGAATATTTTTTCCCATCCGGCCTACCAGTCGGCCAGCCGGTGGGCTCGATGGGAATAAGCCAATAAAAGGAATGATTAAAAATTAATAAGGTCTTGGTATGGTAATCTTTACAATGCCACAGATCATATAATACTGACAATACTAAGTAAGGTAAAATAAGATATAGAATGAATATTGGATGGATAAGGCCGATGAAATAGTAGATAACCTACTTTAAACCACTCAAAGCGTTCTAAATTATTGTTCCACTTTATCAAGTTGTAATTATTAGTTTCCTTCACCAAAAGTATTTCGTCTGTGACAGTTACAAGCACTAAATCATTGAAGAGGATTCATTTAAGGGCTTCTCCACGAGCGCAATTAATCAAAAGTTTACTTGTTAGTGCAAAATGATCCTCAGTTGAAGTGTTTAATAGTTCAAAGAATTGCAAGACCCAACTTTTGCAGAATTTGCAGACCATTGATTTATGCGAGTTTTAAAAGTGGCATTAATACCTAACAAATGATGTATCTCCTAATAAACTAAACGATCTTATTACCTAAAACTCTAATATTTTTTCGAGCACTTTTACAAAAACTTGTTATAACTACATAAGAGTACGTAGGTACTAATAAAAAGTAATGTCCTGTATTTCACGTAATTTTTCAGAAATTTACTGATATTACTTAATCACAAGTCAGTAGTAATACCTACCTACATGCATAATTGTATACGCTAAAGAAGGTTTTTGACTAGGTAGTCTTCAAAAGTGGATAAATTCTCTCAATTAATAGCCGATAGTGCCATCTAGTACAAAACCGTATAACATTATTAACCACCTTTTACTCTTCTTGGTACCACCTACTCTAATAGGTTGGACTGCTGAAAACAGTAAATTGACAAAAGCGCCATCTGTTACCAAATCCTTAAAACTTGATTAAACTCCACAAAACGGCTCGTTCCTGAAAATAAAAGCTTGAGTTCTGAAATAGTTCTATGGGTTATTATAGAGATGGCGCTAAGTTTGCTACGAAGCTGTAGCAGTCGGTGGATTCAGCGTAGATGTCTCTGCTTGTAAGCTCTACAGTTTGCTACGGACCTCTACGATTCTACGTAGAGCCCAACTATATTGGTCAAAAAATAACCAAATATGAATAGGAACTTCTATATTTATGAAGGGGTCACATCTCTCACAATTACTTGAAAAAAGTGCTGCGATACGTTCAGTAACATCTCATAAATTTTGCTAATATGCTTGATACAAACGTTTTTTTTTTTTTCAAACCAAAGCCAAAATTCTGATCTAATATTCAGTGCCAAAACACAAAACTGCAAGTACATATCTACCGTTATTAAGTGGCAGAGATAGGAACGGTGCGGTTGTTAGCTAGATTTATTGGTCCATGGTGTTAGGTACCTACCATTTTCTTAAGAGCTCTACTACTTATACGTATATGAAACACCCACAAACAAATATACACATACGTAGGTACCTACATAATATAGCTAACTGCGCACCCTTTTTCCAAACTAAGCGGAGTAGTTCATTAAGTTTCTAAAAGCAGTTACTGGCTAACCGCAAGTACCTCTTGCCTTATAATTAGGAGCGTCGACCCGAATGTAGTTGTTTTGAAACTACTACCGACACGACACCGTTACGATATCGTGGGAGAGCCAATGTCTTACAGTATCTACGTATCTTGTTTTGCCTATTTGGTCACTTATTTTTTGTTTTAATGTTAACATTCAATTTTAATTTATATGACATTGTTTTTATTTGTGTTGTGTATTTGCATGCCTTCTAGGGTAAGATTGTACTGGGACTATTACTACCTATATTATTATCACCATCATTGTAACACTTTCATTCTAGCAAATAAATGATTATGATTATGGTTACACTTAGTACTAGACGCTTTTACACAGGCTCTGGGAGCCAACTACACTAACGAACTCTTTAGTTGAAACGCAGCTGAACCATAGTTATTTGTGTCTAGTCTATTTATATCTAGCTACATAATTGACGTTAACTACTAGATAAGTTGCAGTTTGATCGAACAATTGGAACTGAAGAAAACGTCAACCTGATATATTCCAGAAATCCCTACTAAGAAATCCCTACCAGTGGGGATTTCAGTTTCAATCTTTCTTTGTGGAATTGAGGATATATACCAGAAATGAACTGAATAAATAACAAAAAATATGAAGAAATTACTGAATAAAATCCCCACTGTTGGGGATTTCTTAGTGGGGCTAGGAAATCCCGATAAGTGGGGATTTCATTCAGTCACACCGTTGACGGCGCCGTCACCGATATCTATAAGAGCATTCTCTACAAAAACAGTGTGATGATCATGAACAAATCTGACAGTCGCCGCGTTAAGTGAACCTAAAGTATTCGAATCATATTGCGCGTCAAAGGCAGCTCGACTACCAAACGCTGTAACGTCACCGCGCAGTGTATCTCGGATACGCTACCGTTACGATACATTTCCGATTGTCACATTTATTCGTGATCTAGGCACTGGGCGGGTGATTTCGTTCGACAAAACTGACTTGGACAAGCAGACTGAATCTTTGTTATGTAGGACCTATTCAGTGCAAGCTCCTTTCGGAAGTTCACATGGCGACAGGCGAGGGTTTTTGACCGATCCCTGCCCCTGGTCCACCTATTAGTAAACCTGAATGTACTAGGGACAGATTTTTCTTCCTGTTGACGTTATGCAAAGTATATTTGCTGTAATAATTCTTATATCACGGTCTGTTGTCGTGTTGCTATCGCTGTATTACGTAAGAGAAGAGACGGAAGTGATTTAGAGAGCTTAACAGCTAACCGCCTTAATAGTAACGTAGTTCCTATTCAGCTATTTTGTACGTGACACTGATGAGCAACTAAGCCCCTAGATTTGGAAGTTCAAAGGTGTAATGAGGGATACATTTTAATTGATGTTGGTAAGACACGAAACGAGTAATTGACTCACACGGTGTTCCGATCAAAGGATAGTACCTGTCACGCCATTCACGCCTCAATCAATTTGATGATAACTAGTTAATATTGGAGATGGAATTCGATCATTTAGGTTTCATCAGTGTCATCATTTCGATTAGACGTCTACTACCTAACTTTAGCCCTACTTTAGTGTAAAATGTCTGATGTTCAGCACACCAGTGGGCGCTGATTTGTATGGAGACACTGAGCGGATTCTTTGAGAAGCTTGGTCTACACCAAGCCCGTACTCGCATGTCGAGCTTCTCAAAGAATCCGCTCAGTGTCTCCATGCAAATCAGCGCACACTGGTGTGCTGGGCGTCAGACATTTCACACTTACACTATACACTGAAAACTCGTACTAGGCTCTCTGTTGATCTTGTGGTCTTGTGGGCGAAAGATATCCTATAGATCTGGGACCTCATTCTCACTTCGTCAAAGATTTTACTCTAATGAAGGTGACGTCAAAATTACGTCGAAATCTTTACCCAGTGTGGTGGAAAAGAGTTTACGAGTTTACGGCTGAGAAAATCAATTAAGAATACTCTCAGGTACCTACTATCCTCGCGGGGAAAAAATCTGTCACATGTTTTATGTATTTTCCTATCGTCAGAGGCAGAGACTCAAGAGACAATGTCAAACAAATATTTCAACTTTTTTCCATTTATATTAATAAAATCGGAAGTAGGAATATGTTAAATCCCGAATTTAGGCCACCATTTTCTGACTGACATTGACTCGAATTGAGTCGTGACGTGACTAAAATATGCCCATGTAACCAGCTCAATGTCATGGAATAAGAATCGAGGAAATATGGATGTGAAAATTTCACATTGTGAAAGTTCTACAATTAAGTGGTTCACCGCACAAGACTAAGTGATGAATCTAGCTCAACTATAAAAACAAAGCCATGCTATGCAATTTTTTAATTTTGTCTGACTCTCTGAGAACTGCATTATAACATTGCTTTGTGTCTTCAAATATTTAAAAAATATATTATTAGGTATGTCAGTTTGATTAATTCTCATACAGCTTCTTATAGAGAAACTTATTTTACAGACCTATAAATATTATGTGTAGTAGAAATGATAACAATGCAATGCCATACAGGACAATTGTTATACAATTGGACCATCTGCGTATAGTTTGTCATTTCTTCATAAAAAAAGCTTAAGTTGTAAAAAATACTGTTCCGGGCTCCTCCATCTATTTTCTTTACTCCTAGTTTTCCAAACCAAGTCAACGGGATATTGGACTGATACCATACATAACATTATAACTTTGGGGATCTGTTAGTTGATACAATCTTCAATTTGCCTCATAAATGAATTATTAATGTAGGTAATGCTGCACGTAATCCATCTACTTAGGAATATCTACCTTGTTATTCTAAACTATCACAAACGATCGTATAGGTATATTGAGGATCGCTAAAGTAAGACGTAAAGATAAGGCTTAAAAATTCTCAAAATCTTTAGAGAGTTAGTATGAGCCAGTGGACTTTTTTACCTATTTACAAACGTCGTCATTAGACTAGATCAGACGATATTGAAATTGAATCAGGTTACGAAGAACTTGCACCTAGAATCACCTAGCTTATAAGTCGAGTCTGATCCTTGTAATTGTACTGAATAAAAGCTGGATTTAAATCAAAATTCGTTGTTAAATCATTAGTCTTGAAAATGTAAGGTGGATATCGACTGTTGATAATTATGGGTTATTCCCACCGAGTGCACCAGCCGGCGCACTGACGGACCATGGTTGGCCATCAAAGTAATTTAAAATCTAGTAAATATATCATTGGGATTTTATTGCGATGTCATCATCATCATCATCATCAATATATATAAAACTCTTTTGGAGCTGACTTAGAATCAACGCACAGCCTAAACCATAAGTCCTAAAGGGATAAAATTAGGAGGGTAGTATCCTTATGTAGTGTAGGGGTGCACTAAGAAAGGAATTTTGAAAAGTCACACTCTAAAGGGTCTAGAACGGGAGCAACGCCGCGGGCGACGGCTAGTTAAAGTCAGAAAATGGCAGCCAAAGTATGTGATATCCTAATTGATAGTGTATTCAAAAAAACTCTAGCCTATACTATACATACAATATACAAACATACCTTAAAGTTGATGAAAAACCTTGTTCAGCAGTCTGGATATAACTACCATGTAACAATTTACATAGCAATTAGTTTGTCTTGTCGAGGGTGTAAATATCAAAATTTGCATTTTATTACGTAGTTAATCATGAACAAATAGCGAATGACTTTTTCTGTATAATTTATGGCTTTTTTCAAGGGCAAAACTTGTATGTATTTGGTGTATGTAATAAGCCCATTGTACTGTTAACTTTAGTTTTGTTATTAATTTTCTTGTAATCGTGGTTAAGGCGTGCAACAAAGTATGTTCTATCTATCTTTTTAGTGAGCATAAAATCTTTGGAACTATAATTTATATTTTGTATTTTTATAACATTAGTTAAGAAACACGCCACAACCTTTTTTTTCACGCCTAGGATGACTGGTAGATAATAGTCTTAGCATTAAGTCCTCCTAGTACTAGTTTGTTTCTGTGAAAGTTTTAAATAAATAAATAGGCAATAAGCACTATTTCGATTAGAATAAAGTTTATAAAGAATTAAAAAAACCAGCATTTACCTAACTTAGCGCAGGATCCGCGGAATCTACATCGTTTGAATTCGAAAGTAAGTTTCCGTTTGGGTTATTTTATTGTGATTGGTAAATATTGGTAGGATAATCTATAATCTTTTTTGAAGTCTTATAAAATAACTAGCCGTCGCCCGCGGCGTTGCTCGCGTTCTACCCTTTATAGTGTGATGTTTAAAATTCCTTTCTTAGTGCACCCCTACACTATATAAGGATACTACCCTCCAAATTTCATACCTCTAGGACTTATAGTTTAGGCTGTGCGTTGATTCTATGTCAGCTTCAAAAGAGTTTTATATATATTGACTAGACGTCACCCGCGGCGTTGCTCGCGTTCTACTCTTTAGAGTGTGACGTTTCAAAATTCCTTTCTTAGTGCACCCCTACACTATATAAGGATACTACCCTCCCAATTTCATACCTATAGGACTAATAGTTTAGGCTGTGCGTTGATTCTCTGTCAGCTTCAAAAGAGTTTTATATATATTGATGATTGATTGATAATTAATTAATAATTAATAATAATAATCAAAACATCAGGCGCGTCATACTAATTTACTAAACAATATTCACACCATCACACTTTACTTAACAACTAAACCAATCATCCTGAATAACTAACTTAGTTGTACAACGGTGGCAGACAAGGAAACGTGGCGCTTAGAGATTTGAATCACTAATTATTTCACTTATATTCACTGAAACCCTTCCCAGACGCAATGTTAACACGCAATCCGGAAGGTTGGCGGTTCGGGACCGAGATCAAAAAGTAAGTTCGTTTGATAATGAATCTAACCTTGAGGTGATAGTGTTTATTTGTATCGCAGCCCTTGGCTCTTGGCGATTGTCGAACTCGACGGAAAAGCGTTCATTTTTATCGCCAGCTTGTCTATGTATATAAACTATGAATTATAATGCAGAAGCTGGCCTGTGAAATTTAAATACAAAATCTGGGGTTTGTTTTACTTAGATATAAATAGATATTTAGGATCACCCAGGCTAAGCCAGGGTGACCGTGATTCGTGCTCGAAATCTATAAAGCCAAAAAGGTGCAACAACCAAAATTATTTATCCTTTACTCCTTTACCCAATAGGACCTCATTTGGCTATTGATCAATAAACGCCGTTTTTCCTTTCAAGTCACAGCAATCGCAGTAAATCCAAAACCCTTTTTTGATTTGCTCTTTGATGATCTATCGAATCGCAATACCAGTTTTTTGAATGAATAAAGTGACTTTTGCTGAAACATTACTGTTAATTATGGGGAAGGGAAGGCTGAAGTAACAAATTAAATTGCAATAATTTTACTTTGAAAAAGCCACTCTATTTTTTCTCTTCTGTCACATGACTCCACAAACTCAAACTTTTTCTCCCTGCCATCTGTCACTCGCCTACCGAGGAGGTTTGCATCATCTACATTCTCCCCCCTAGTGTCCCTGACGGGACACTCTCTTACGTAGGTAGCAGGGCTAGGCAAGCGACGGGTCTGGATAACCGCATTCCGAACTCCACAGTTCGAATACGCCCGTCATGTCCAGGATATACTTTTTCTTTGATTCCTTTATAGCGCAAAGCATATTCCGTATTAAATTGCATCCTTTTCTCTATAGAACGAAGTCTTTTGTAGACATAGAAATACGAATCAGGCAGATTTGTGTCTGACTTCCAGGGCAAACCAACTTCCCAACGTCCATTTATAAGGTTCGATGTTGCATTGAGAATTGCTTTTGCTTTCAGATGTTCAATATTTTCTCGGGGTTTCGTTGATACTCCTATGGCATCTAAGGCAAAGGATCGCTTCACCTCTTCGTCTAACTGTGCATCTTCAAAACTTACGTGAAGCACGTTGACATGTTTGCTAGGGGGCATCATACTCGGCCCAATTCTTGATAGCATAGTGTCTGTTTTGGCATCAGTTCTGCCGCGCAAATCATAATCACAGTAAGTCGGATTTTTCACTTTTGAGTAAACGGCGATCAAAGTTTTTTTTATACTTTTTGCCGCTACTCCCGATGTATGAGGAATTATCAAAATGTTTTTTGTTTGCCAAGTGCGATTAAATTTACTTTATCTTTTGTATACATTATTTTTAAATTAACTATTATATTTATTGATATAAACCTTAAAAATGTGATTATGACTAGGAGTAAAATAATTCGAAAAATATGTTTACTTAGCATAAATACAGTAAGTATGTGACTTACTGTGAATATGATTGGGGAGAGAGACTTACTGTGATTATGCTAAGTGAGTAAGCTTAATATTAAGGAAGGGTGCAAAATTTACTTCATTTTCTTAGTGACTTACTGCATTCAAAATTAAAATACTATCAAAAAATCACATCATAAATGTGAAAGTTTATGAGTGTGGATTTATGTTTGTTTCTCTTTCACGTAAAAACTACTGGTCAGATTTTGATGAAACTTAGCAGTGACATAGCTTATGTATTATAAAAATACATAATCTATAAGTTATAATCTAATAGTCAAGTAGGGTAAAAAAAATATTAAAAACATTTTTTACAATAAGCATATTAATACCTAAGGTGTTACCTCATCCTGAGGTTATGAAACAAAATGTCACAAAATAGAGATAACACTAAGTGTATAATTTTTTTTTATAATTAACCGACTTCAAAAAAGGATTCTGAGGATTCTTCTCGGAGGTACTTAAGTCATGCATGCTTTTAGGTGTTTTCTTTACCCATTGACTTTTGTCGATCTTTCAACGCCATTTCTTCCGGTTTGTGTGAATGTTCTGTTAATTATCTACCTTAGTCCCATATAATTCTTTTTGATCAGAGCCACGAATTTTTCTCATCACTCTAGAGTACATTTTTACAGAGTGCTTATGTAGTATATTTTTTGTGCATTTATGCATCAAAGTTTGATTTAAATTGAACGTGGTAGCGCTGCTAGGACCACCGAGAGCAAGCATTTGTGTGGCAAATATAGACGTTTGTTCTGTGTCGGGTGTTGCTATGTATTATTAGTACCTATGTATTTACAAAAAATATATGTATAAGTATTATATCAGCAATCTAGTTCGTATTACAAGCTTTGCTTAGTTTGGGACTTATTAATTAAAGTATTGTGTGCGTAAATGTAAGCCATACAGTAGAATACTAACTGCGTGCTCTACAAAGAGTTTCGTTTCTGTACTGACTGACGTTTACGTCCAGGTCGGCACCAGATAATGTATCTGGTCAACTGGCTATTAATCTACTGTGGTTACTTAAATTGATCAATTCTAATTCATGTTATTGCTTGCAAATTCTAGAAAAGATTTAGCTTTTTTTATTTATTACATCTTAAATAGCTATTAAAATTGTTTGCAAGAGTAAAAAAATAAAAGCGTCGATATATAGGCCAATATACGTTGATTATATCTAACGGAGTCTGAAAAGTAAATGATTGAAAATTTATTTTACTTGAAACTTTTTTTTTTAATAATTTTGTGTTAGACTTTACATTATTTAGAGACAAATAAAACAAATAATTATTACCGCACACGTTCTACCCCCCGACTGCCGGCGATTTGATTACTTCTTAGCACACCCCTTCCCCGCTATTCAGTTTTCTTTAGCAATTATTGCATTTGCTCTAGGTAGAACTACGCATAAATACAGTAAGTTGTTATACGGTGACAATACCATGGCCAGGTAATTGCAAATAATTAATTCACGGCTCTAATAATAAGTACAGTAAGTATACCTACTATAATTATGCTATGTATTATTCAGATCATTTTTTAGGTGGCCCAAGGCATAAATACAGTAAGTCTGCTTACTGCCATTATGCTATATATATTTTTTTAAATAAAATTCCTTTTACCAAACATATTAAAGGCAAGACGTGTTACTGCAGAAATGGTTGGGAAATAGTTTCAAATTATTGAAAATCCATGGTAAATTGAAACGTATGTCTACATCCTGTAATTATGATAAGTAAATCATTCTTCTAAACGGGACTTACTGTGATTATGCTTATTGAAACACGAGGTTCTGGGTCGAATTTCGATAATCTGAGTATACAGAAATGTAGATCTCGTTTCAAGGATTCCGAACATGTATCTAACTCAATACCGCCAAAAACCCGACTTACTGTGATTATGATTTGCGCGGCAGAGTTGCGGCGACCTTTAACGCATCTTGCGAAGCACACGCAAGTTGTTGGATCTCGGATGAGGCGGGGGGTGGGTTAACGATGCCTGGCTCATTCGGTATGGTGCTCTCTACCCACTCCTTCACCCTTTCTCTGGAGTCTTCAGACTCGGCTTGACTGTTTCGATCGCTTCCTAATTCAGAAATAACCAGTTCAATTTCTGCTACTCTTAATTTTTGTTGGGCCAGTTCTAGTTCCAGTCTGCGTCTTACGACCAACCTGTGACTGGCACGGGTGCCACTCTTACTAGTTTTACGGCTTACCACAGCGGGGTCATGTGTTTGCAATTTCTTCTCAGCTTTAGTTGTGCCCCTCGTCCTGATGGGCGACCGTGCAGGCGAAACATCTCTCGCCTGTGTCGCTTTCGTTGTGGGCGAGGAACAAAACATTATTTACTTTTCACCTACTTCCGTACTAACTTCAACTGCAGTTGCTCAGATACAAGATCCGGCTCGTAAAGGACCATTTGTTAATTATGGGGAAGGGAAGGCTGAAGTAACAAATTAAATTGCAATAATTTTACTTTGAAAAATGAAAAAGTACTCTATTTTTTCTCTTCTGTCACATGACTCCACAAACTCAAACTTTTTCTCCCTGCCATCTGTCACTCGCCTACCGAGGAGGTTTGCATCGTCTACAATTACATTACTTAGAGAATTTTCTCTATTTTTAATTCAATGAATAGCACACATTTGACCACTCCAATTCGGATGAAACGCGGTATAAGTTTTATATATTTCGAAAACTTCGTTGGTTTCTTTTGCTGAGATGAAATGGTTTTTTTGATCGAAAAATACTTGCGTGTGATTTTTCTATTTTGACTAATAGAAATTTGCACATACCTACGTATTTTTAGGATACAGTGGATTTTTTTTTTTTTTTTTAAGTTTTTCCTAACATAAAATATATAGAAATGTTATCATAACCCAAATAAAAGGATATAGGCAGCATGGTTTGGCTGCTCTTTGGGCGCTAAACTTTTCATGATTTATTAGTCAAACAGTGCTTGCCCCACCTATTTATCAGAATATAATAATGTACTTCGAGATCCATCCTCATACGACAAAATCTTTTGTAAAACAAACAGTGGGGTAGCTTACGTTGAGAGAGGTTGCCCTCGGAGTCATGAAAACATTGACTTTTCATCGGGCTTGCTTGCTATGTAGAGTTAACTCAGTTATGAAAACTATAGATTTAGTACGTTATCGCAAGACCAAAGTTTACAAACTACCAGGAAAGGTCAGATTACTTTATGCCATAATCTAAAGACCCAAGTTTATACGACAGTTGTTTATTCTGTGGGAAAACGAGAACGATACACACACACCCTCTCACATGACTATTATCTATGCAAGTTGTGTATTTCTATTCTTACCGTCTTTGTATACGTAGTTCGTTTGTTGTGCGAGCTAAAAGTGTACTTATTGATTTCTTTCTTTGTTCCAAGTCCCTAATGCAAACGAAAAGGTTCTGTACGCTGTTGTTTTTATTTACATTTCTTCAGGATTTCAACATGAATATGAACAAGTTTTGCCCTTCCAGAAATAAAGCAAATTAAATTCATAATAATTTATTACAATTAAATATTATATTAATATAATCTCATTTCTTAATATTAACACAGTAGGTATACTTATTTACAGCGAATACAGTACACGTAAGTATAAGTATCTTGTTAATATTGAGATCGTGGGTTTGGAAAAGGTTTTGTACTATAGATTTTTTATTTAAAACGTATTTACAATCACCTCCATTTTGATCACTTTTATGGCCTTATCAGGATTTTATCACCAATGTCTTGTATAATAAGTATGATATAATCATTACAAAAATAATAGTGGGTATTATTAAGGGTCACATGCCTAATGGGCACAAAAATGCGAAAATCTCGTTATATCTATATAGTTTTGGTAAGAAGTGGCTTATTTGCGAGAAGTCTTAGGATATGTTCGAGTCCATTTACGACTAAACGAGAAAATGATCATTTTATCCCCGCGTTATCAAATTCTCTTTACAGAACAGAGAGAGAATATTCGAGCTGGAGGCAAACATGAACAGCAGCAAGTCATTCTGTACAATTCGAACACGAACTCGAAATCACCCAAGTGACCTAACCCACTTCGTTTGAAATGGTACCTATTTCTACGCTCGTCAATGAAGCACCAAATGCGCTATCAAGACTTTACAAAATTTATTCTCACTGCGGTTTCAGTACCTCTATCACGAACTAATCTGACAGTCGCCGCGTTAAAGTATTCGAGTTATATTGCGCGTCAATGCCAGCTCGACTACCAACCGCTGTAATGTCCCCCGCACAGTGTATCTCGTATACGCTAGCGTTGCGATACGTTTGCGATTGTCAAATTTGTTCGTGATTAATAAAGCACGTTCTTGGGGTTGAATTGAAGTTGCAGAATGACTCTGCTAGTTGCTAAATACGAGCATCATTCTGTACTCTTTTCAAACGTCTCATCTCTATGCACATCGCGCACTTCGGCTCAACACTTTGCACATCGCTAAAACTTTCCTCACGTATTGTTCTGTCAAAGTGTGGCCTACGCTTTGGTTATAATATGCTGACGTTCTGTCCGTTTGAGTATTTGGCTGAGGATCTCAGGGATCTGACGGTGGTCAGTCGTACTGAGGATGTGTTGTTGTCTCCACGGCGCAGTAAAGATGCTTGCGGGCCTCCTGATTCCCTGGAAATAAAGATACTGATATTACTAAATCTAATACAGAAAGAATGTATGAAACATTCAGGATCTAGTTGGAACGATCTGGAAAATTATGGAATTTTTTTTTGCCCTTATTATTATTACTACAAAAATCTGATTGTTGACGAAAAAAATTTCATCATCTGAAAGAGTAGGTACCTATCTCGTCATATGAAATACTCAAAGTCTAAAAAAGAATATTTTGGGTAAGTATATTAAATTAAATTCATTATTTTTAAGTACTGGATCCTCTCAAAATTCTTCTTCACGAGTTTTTATGAAAAATTTCATTATTTTCACGGAATCTGCTCAAGTATACAATGTGGAAAATGTTACAAGAAGGTGGAATTTCTACGTTTTACATATTATTTTGCTTAATACTCAAATATCTTCAAGTATAGTACCCGCAACACGATGTTCTTGCCATGTAAAATCTCACTTATATGAAACTACCACGTGAGAAAACTATTTTGTATCCTAGCAGCGTCGATAGCCTTTGGAACAAGCAGATTATTCTGTATTAACTTTTTTTATATTGACATCTTATATTTACACCTTTATTTATACACGCGTATAAACAGCACCAGCGTATAAATGGTCTATTCGTATTCTTTGATTACATTACTTTGATGATTTGCGCTAAGAGAGTGGTGGCGGTAAAAGTACATTGAACTGGCAATGCATCTGAGACACTGCATACGTATTGCAGTATTGAAAAACGATAAACAGTTTATGTGAGATGTGAGAGTATTGCAAACTGTAAAGTCATACAATATAGATAAATGGCTTAGATATCAGTACTTTATATATTTTTGTAAGAAAAGTGATGGAACAATACATCTCTTTTTTCATTAAAAAGTAATGCTAAGTTGTTACCGCTGCCAATATTAACAATGCATTAGCAAGCCAGCTCGTATGAGTTAGCGGCCAACTCTGTTGACGGAGTTTTAAGGCCGCTTTAAGGCCTTCTTCACGGCTTAACAACTTCTAGAGCCGGGACTGACAGTATAACGTGCTCTCCGAAGCACGGAAGCGCTCAGATATAAATGCCACTATCGGTCACACATACAAATAGTGACCGCGCAGAACGGTGCTTAACTTAGATAATCGGTGAAGATTGACTTAGCAAGCCTAGCCACAAGCGCTTCGACAATACATTACCCCACAGAGTAAATCCATTGAGGATGTACACTGTGAAGCAATGTACTGCGCTCAACATTCTGAGACATGTGTAATTGCCCCGGCACCCAGACTCTTCAAACCATAACACAGCAATGCGAGCATCACTGTGCAGCGGCAGAAATAAGTACGGTGGTAGTACTTTCCCGGACGAGCTCTTTCACAAGAAGCTCCCTACTACATTTTTATTGCAGACAAATTTAGCTTGACTCCATTTGGAGGTTTTGTATCCATACTATGCTTTATGAGTATTTGCTGACCATATGGTATATCGTTTATGTATGCTATCCAATTTGGAATTCGGAACAGCCCGACCAATAAATTGATTTTGGTATCACAAAACACGCATCCAAGGTCTATAATAGCTCGTTTCAGTGCACAAGCTTTATCAGAAATAGTTGATTTTATTGCTACCGACGCGACTGCTACGCAATATCGGTAGAGAGCAAATGCTTCTACTAGAAGATTGAGTAGTGACGTTTGTTACGTTGCGCAACCGCTTCGTGCAATGACGCAGGTCTCTTGCGAAGTGACAGCTTCACTGTGCAGTGTAACACAAACGTCAGTACCTAATTCGGAGTAAAAGCCCAAGATCTTGGCGGCACCGATACAGATTTTCGTATGCGAGCCACTGAGAGTAACGTGGTACAGTAGGCGTAGTAAATCGTGTCGATATCTGTTGGTGTGCAAACACCTACTGTGGTGATATAAGAATTACTATACCGTCATCACGCTAACTGTCCAAGCTTGTTGGTTTTGAGAATAAATGGAATCCCAAGGCGCATTATTACTTGTAATAAATGTTCGAAACATAAGTGTAATTGACAAGGGGATAAGGGTCATTCTCGTAAGTTACGAGGAAAAACCTGATGTACACATCTAAAGGTATTTTATCCGTATAATTTGTTTTGGTTAAATTGTTTACGCAAAACATAGATTTTTATACGAAGTCAAAGCAGCAGTGATTATTCGTATAAAGCCCAAATCAATTTCGTTTCATGGTATAAATGGATAAATGGTAATGGATAAAAAAGTCATGAATAAAATTTGCCCATAGCCGTATCGGGTTTGTGTCAATGTCAGACAATTCGATACTTTTCACGGGTCTATTTATTTTAGAACGTAGGTAATAAATATGTGATAATTAAGCTAATTTGCCGCAAAATATTAGAAACTTATTTCACAAAAACTAGAAGGTAGGTACTTTTTAACAGCACACGACATGTAATATAGGTATTTTAAGGTGTTAGATAATCAAGAAGGATAAGTATTTATATATTTTTGCTAGAATTCGATCCAATTACATATCAGCAGATGTGTCATGAAAGTCTGCCTACAAGTGATAGGTCGAATAAACTATGAGGTTATCAGATATAATGCAATTAATGTTACACGGCGTAGGAGTGAGTGTCTCGTTTCAGTCGATCGTATCTGGACTGATGTTGAAATTAATTAAAATATATTTTTATATTTACGTAACGTTCATTTATTAGACTGGTTGTTTTGTAACTATGTTAAAAAATATAAGTAGGTGAGTATGTATTTACAAAAGAATTATGCTTATAAGCATTTTATTAGCCATCAAGTTCCTATAGTACAAGCTCTGTTTAGTTTGGCAATAGATGGCGTTGTGTGAAATATACATGAATAATTATTTATTTATACAAATATATCGGCGCAAGCATTGCGATGACAATAACACGCAAGCAGGCGGTGAAACATCCGACTGATGACGTCACAATCACAACTTCGTAAACAAGGCCACCTGCAATGCGCACGTGCAGCGGTCACCCCACTACGCGCTGCCTATAAAACCGAGTGACGAGCTCAACGGATTCCATTCGCTCGCCGGCGCTCGGAGCGAACACAACGACTGAGGCAACTCTCGGGTTGACTTGTTGTTGATTTATTTATTTGTAAATTGATTACATATTATTTTGGCTTATATTGAAGCAAAGTAATTCTGTATTATATTTTAGAAAGAGTTTCATTATTTTAATTAGGTTAAATTAAAAAACGTGTTAGTTGGTTTGTTTCAAAGTTAAGTGATCTTGTACTCGGTTAGTAAAGAGTGACCTGTGTGTAAATTAGTTTCAGAGATGGATTAATTTATCTTGTTGTGGTTTTGACTGATTAATTAGTAGCAGCGATAGTTTTAGCAGCGCCTACTGCTAAAACAGTAGGCAAATTGCTGAGCTAGGACCCATTTGCTGCTGTGGCAGGCACCATACATATAGGCACCAATTTATGTTATTTAAGTATATATTTATTTTTCCTTTTAAATCCAGTGTTCTCGATATTTTTATTATTATTATTTCATTTGTACTTGTCTATATGTTTTGTATGTTGTGTGCCATGTTAGTGAATAAATGTATGTCTATGTCTATGTCTAAAGAGTTTGTCAGTATTGACTGATCATGTTTTTATTAGATCCAGTACATCTTCTCTTACAAATATATAATAATTATTTATAATATTTATTAATAATAAATTAATAATTATTTATAATAAATATTTATAATATTTATAATAATAATTTATTTATACATACCTACAGTCTGCGTTTTAATTCATAAAACTAGACAGAAAATATAATTTAAAAGATGCTTTAAGTTTTTAACTTATTCCAGCTACTTGATCAATGTTCTAAGTAAATTGCTCGAAGTTATTCAGTTTTACACGAGAACTTTGAAGAAAAAGAACGATAAAAAATATAGTGAAAGACGCGGCAAGCTGTGCCGTGGTCGGCAATAAGTCAGTACACCGATATTATGGAGCCACCGTGTACTATAAACTAACATTGATATAATATTATATTATGAGGATTTTTTAGTTCTAACTATTTAGTTCAAGCACTTTTTAATCTTATTAGAAAAAAAATATCAGATTAAAAAGGCTCTATTTACTCATATTTTGCTTACCTATAAGTACCTCTATGACCTCTTTATCTACAAACACCCAATAATATTATATGATACTTGAAAATTGATTTTGGTTTTATAGACATACAACCAAATTGAGAACTTTCCCCTTTTTTAAAGTCGGTAAAGTTCATATCATGAAACCTAACTTAACTATATTATTTAATACTTATTATACGAGTACGCGTAGTCCGCGCTATTATGTAACTAAATTATTATTACGAGTCCCTTTGTGTTTGAGTGTGGGCGCAAAAACATTGTCCTCAAAACGAATAAGTACGAATAATTAGTGGGAACCACTAAACAAAACACACACGACCGGCAAAACTGCTTGAGTGTTTCACACTGCCACCAACACAACACGACTACTGAACGATATCGACATGCTGTGACAGACGTCACAACTCAGTTGGACCAAATGGATCTTGATCATTGGGTCCACAGAAAGTAAAAGTTCTTCTTAGAACCAAATCATCAAAATTGGATCTAAAGACAAAAGGTATTCTCACTGGAACAAAATCAATTTGATCATTGGATCTACAGATGATAAAAGTTCTTGTTAGAACCAAATCATCAGAAATGGATCTAAAGAGAAAAAGTTTTCTCAATGGAACCAAATGGATCTTGATCACTGGATCTACAGAGAGTAAACGGTCGCTTTCAGTGCTGTGAGTTGTTCGATCCCCACTGAGAACAAACATTGTGTGTGGCAAACAGAACTTTATTCTGTATCTGCGGATATTTACAAAATAAGTTAATAAGTATTATCAGCAATTTAGTTCGCATAGTACGAGCTTTGCTTGGTTTGGGACTATAGAAGGCGTTGTTTGATCTATCCACGAACATGTAATGAATAATTTATGTATCGCCGGAGAGCTGATTATTTTAGAAGGTACTAGACGTTTTTCTTTCATATCGTGTCGGTATTTGATATCAAGAAACTGACAATACCAGTATCATGTCGGTGTCAGTATTGGCCAGTATACTTACTACCTTTTGTTGTATGTACAATTACAATGTTCTATACAATTACAATATTTATAACTAGCCGTCGTCCGCGGCTTTGCTCGCGTTCTACCCTTTAGGGTGTGACGTTTCAAAATTCCTTTCTTAGTGCACCCCTACACTATTTAAGGATACTACCCTCTAAATTTCATACCTCTAGGACTTATGGTTTAGGCTGTGCGTTGATTCTCTGTCAGCTTCAAAAGAGTTTCATATATATTGATGATGATTGATACAGCTCATATCAAACAGAGGAATATTATTGTAAGGCTTGGGGATTACACAGTCCATTAAAAACATATCCGGTGTTTTAAGGTACCTTCTGTTTTATCTAGCAGAGATTTTTATAGAATTTTACTATGCCTATCATAATATAAGTTTACTGCTAGATGTAACTTTCACTTCAGACATGCAACTGAGTCTGTTATTTGACTCTTCGCATCCCGTATTTTCCTTTCCTTTCATTTGAATAGTAAATATCTTACGTGTTTATTTTACACACTTGGTTTTATTTTGGATCAACTTCTAATGTCTCAAAAATGATCCTAAGTGAGGAGAAGACAGAGTAAAGCCTCTCATGAAGTACAATAAATGTTTAACTATGGCATAGATTATAATTATAATAGGTACTTACAGATCATAATATTATACTAGTGCAGATACCTCATCTCATGCAACGAAACGCGATCTTCCTAACTCGGGCTGTGCCCATGATGAGACTCCATGCTTTCATATTGGTTAGTCGTAACCAAGAAAAGAAAGAAAGAAGAGAAAGAAGAAAAAGAAGAAAGAAGAAAGAGTGGTTTTGGTTCCTAATAACCCTTTCAAATAAAAGAAGAAGCATACCTGTCGCTGTGTCGATGGTGTTTCTTTTTTTTCGGCCAAAGATGAAACGCACCGTATATAACCGGGTTGACTAGACTGTTGGACATCCCGAAGAAGAAAATTCCTGATAGCAACTCCTCGCTTTGCTGTGGGAGAAAAATGTTATTAAGTTCACAACTTTTGTTCACAAGTTCACAGCTTGTGGCTTATTGCTAGTCTAGGAGTTTTTCAACTACTCTTTTTATCGTGATACGACTGCGCATGGTTCGACCAGTAGTGCTGTGCCAGCCATGGGAAAATATTCTTGTGACACTACTACGAGGCCAGGTGCGCCATTAAAAATAAGATCACTTGTGGCACAACTTGTTTTTTTTTTATTGAGATAATAAAAGAAAAAAAGGTTCTAGTTAGTTTCTGAACAACCAAAGCAAAGTTGAATACGACAGAGGAATTACTGAAGACAAATGAACAAAGAAAAGTTTGTAGGCCGACAAATCTTGTAATCTAACCTAGATAGGAGATATACAGGTCGTAATAAGACTTCTCTTAGAAATTTCGGAGTGTTCAAATATAGGAATTTTCATGACAAAAGTGAACTAAGCGTGTTCCATTATGCTGCAGTTTCCATCAGATGAGAGAGCAGCCAAACCCCATTATTTAAAAAAAACTTACAAAAATCAACAACTTCTTATGAATTAACATGAGCGCGTAAAGAACATGAGCTGCTCCATGCAGAATGTATAGCCCTCATGGCAAAAATAGTTTTATTACAACCCTATATACGTAACTAGCCGTCGCCCGCGGCGTTGCTCGCGTTCTACCCTTTAGAGTGTGACGTTTCAAAATTCCTTTCTTAGTGCACCCCTACACTATATAAGGATACTACCCTCCAAATTTCATACCTCTAGGACTTAAAGTTTAAGCTGTGCGTTGGTTCTCTGTCAGTTTCAAAAGAGTTTTATATATATTGATGTGAAGCTGATACTTTTGGGTCCAAACTATTTCTGGTAAATCTAACAATGTCCGCGAACTCGTACGTGACTTCGTCTTACCCATCCAGCTCTATTTGAACACAATCTCGAAAAGTGCTGGACGTGAAAAGCTTTTAGTTATTTTGAGTCTAAATAACTAAAAGCTTTTAAACTAAAATTTAGGCAAACATCATAGCTCAGTTGGTATTATAGCTCTGCCTTCCGTGATGTCATATTACTATGTATTATAAAATTTTAGTTATACGAAATTTTCATAAATATTCAGCAGCAATTTTGTTCCTATGTACCTACCTACAAGCTTGGCTTAGTTTTGGCCTAGAGAGCGTTGTTTGAAATGTCAATGATATTTGAAAACAAGTAGCGGAGCAAATGATGTACGTGAATTGAATAGGTATCCAAATTATCTAAACTAAGAAAGGAATTGGTTAAAAAACCATAGGTAAAAAGGTACTTAAACATTTTGAAGGCCTATTTCCTAAAGTTATTGAAGAATCCTCAAATTGTAAACTTAGACGTAAGTTAGTTATGTTTTCAATACTTGAAATAATTTCGACCAAGAGTATTTACTCAACTATTTCCCAATTACATAGTTTCAAAACGAGTATTTAGTTTAACTAATAAATTGGTTTGAAGGTCGACGTTTACAAACCCAGTTTAAATTGAAAACAAACCATTTCTAGTTAATTTATGTAGTAACAGTTTTCGGTTGAGATCAAACGGAGTTTAATTATAAGAAAGATCGATAATTCAACTCCTAACAACAAAAATCATCCTTATTTTGACTTATTATGTAAATAAGCTTTATATAATTCCTAATTAAAATACTTAATTCGTAAATAAAGAATTTATTTTATTGGGATATGTGCAGATTTAATAAAATGGCGGCTGTAGAAATTAAACTTTTTTTTTAACAGAATCTCCGAAGAGCCCAAATATAACTTTATAGTAAGTCATAAGTATTTTATTGATAGCAATGATTGTTACATGTTTAGTAATTTTGATGTAGATAAAATCAGTCAAAACTCCTAATATATTAGTATGTACTTAAAACAACACATTCGTAAACATTTCATACAACGCGTATTTCTTTCTTGGTATCTACCTTTGTTGAACACAGCACCATCTGTGCTTCAACGGCTGAACTAAATAACTAAGTTGATACCTAATAATCTTTCGAGTAATACAATACTAACTAAACTACCTACCTAACGAGTTAGTTTAGACAGTTGCCACTGTAGAGCGCTGTTCCGGCATATAAAAGGCGTCTCATGCCCGCGGCTCGCCCTCTTTTCCCGGCAGCCATACTGGCCAGCTGTACTTATACCTAATTATTTTAATATATACGCATTGTTCCACAGTCTGGATTTCTTCTTCCCCCTGCATTAGACAACCTTCAAAGATCTAGGTAGTTCTAATTCAGGTATCCAAAATTAACCATCGACATCACACCATATAAAAACATGCAATCGAATTGAAAACCTCCTCCTTTTTTTAAGTCGCTTGAAAATATGGCTTAGGAGGATCTATGTTGGATACAAACTATTTAATTGACACTCTGAACAAATCTCAAGAGCCTCAGAACACTGGCCACTAGCATTTGTTGACCCGGACCGGGGGAAGCAATTTCCTGTCGAGATAAATAAATACTAGGTACTTGTACAATCAGCAACAAAAGATAAAATTAGGTTATCTTTTTTTTATTTTATTGTTATCAAAATGCAAACAATTTTATTGTTCAACGTAAACTGGGTAAAAGCCTTTATATGAAAAAAGTAATGAAAAAGAAGAAGAGTATAAATGACCACTACTTAGTCATTTATAGTATTTTAAAGATAATTTAACCACTTTGAGAGCCTCAAAAGCTGCCACAAAAGACTCAAATCCAAGAACATATCATCCAAGTCAGTTATAAGTCCACAGTGGTTACGTCATATTTATTTATTTGTGTTCTTCTAACCTTCACACCGCTCTGTCTCACTAATGTGAAAGTAAGGAAGAAAATATTCTCCACGTAACACTAGTGTTAGAGATAGGAAAATGCAATATGTGCTCTGTGTTGTGTAACCCAAGGAAACCTCCTCGTGTTACACAACACATATTGCTGTAAAGCAAAGCTTCGCAATAACATTCTCGTTATGGCAAAAGTCGGTAAAATTTAAGTGTGACTGGAACCAGAAGGTACCACTGTTACTATTTATTTTAATCCTGAGTGATTGTCACTTGATTTTGATGTTATCTGTACTTAAGTTCGATTCCACGTTATTTGGGAACAGACAAATTCCTCGCACGCCAGAGTTCCGTAGCTTTATTGATTGTTTATTTTTGGTTTATAAACGCTTTATAGAACGTGCTACAGAATAAATTTTTCAAAGAGATATCACGTCATTTTGACATCACGTACTCGTATGTAGCAAATTGTAGAAACAGATATTAAGGTGGGTCCACATCTGATCTTTTGTCCGTACCGTAGCTCCGTATCGCATTCGGTTCGGTTACGGTACGGTGGTACGGCGTCCGAACGGGCGTCCAAACTAGCGTTCTTTGATCGCGACGCTGATACGATACGGAGCTACGGGACGGACAAAAGATCAGATGTGGACACACCTTTAGGTAACTCGAATTATTTTTGGGTTGTTTTAGTATTAGTAAAAAAAAATATTTAAAGAATAGTTATGCAATATTAGTATATGTACCTATTCATACTTAGGGTAGATAATATTTAAAGGTCAGAAAAACAATTATTCTGAGTATGAAATTTGGAGAAAAAAATTGTATTCCAGCAGCGGCGACAAGTAATCCATATTGATTTGATTTTTAGTAGTCAGTGTTTGTGTAGAAGATATACCGATATTAAATAAAATTTGTGACCAACATTTTTTTTTGCATAGATTTTTTGTATATTGATTAAAATTGTCAAATAATACACCCAATATAAAACCAGACTCAAAAAGAACAAGAGGATTCCCTGTGCTTCTCCACTTTTTTTTTTGTGCAACAGGGAAGCTGATATCGATATTCATAGACAAACCATTGTAATCAGTTGCTTATCTGATCGTGATATAGGTTGACAGAAGCCCATCTTTATTGGTTCCTTTACAAGTATATAAAAATATTTGCAGGGTTCCAAAAGACGAGTGAACACATTCTAAGGATAGAGTTTTATGCCTCGTCACGCGCAACATTAGTTTACACGAAAAAGGGTTGCGTTGATAAAGGCTTCCAACATACTTATATGTAGTTCAGGCTTTAATTATATTCGCTAACCTAGATATTCGATCTTGCGTGAAACTTTCCCTTTCAGAACATTTTTGTAAGACATACCGACTGAAAACGAACTAAGCGACCAAGTCGCGGCGACTAATTCAGCAGAGATTCCGATCTTTGTCTCCCGTCAAAGCTGTCGCCGCGACAACCGGGCCATTCAAGATGAGTCGTCCAGCGGCTGAGTTCTGACAGGCCCCATATCGCAAGCTCTGAACTGTTTTCGCTGTCCAGCATATTATGAAATGCTCTAATGTCACTATTTAGTCACAGAATACCTATGATTTAGTATGAAAGCAGTTCAGAAAACCTGCCAGGCTTAAACAAGACAGCACACCGATCGCGCCGCAGCTCTGGTAAAACATTTGCATAGACTAAGTTCCCACCACACGTGTAGCCACAGTAGACTCACCAGGCCTATTTATTGCAGTGATTGTAATGTACGTACAGGCAACAGTAAAAGTAGATAAACAATTAAAGGTCATCATGTTTTGGGAGTTTTTGAATATTTGTTTTGTAACTTATGCAACGGCCTATAACGGCGTTAAATCGCGAAAAGTAGAAGGAGGTAGGAGAGGCCTTTGCCCTGCAGAAAACCACGGCTGAAAAATAAAAATATGCAAGAATTAGGTAGATACATATTTATATACTTACAGTAACTATGATTATAATACTTTGAGACTACATTTACTTGAATAACAAATAATGTTAATCGGCTTATGTTGCTGTTTGTATCTATGGACTGTTCAGACGTCTGAGGTTTGGCCGCGCTAGAGAGGAAATAAATTTTTTTTGCCGCGAGCGACGTGGCCCCTGTGTGCGTTTGCAACCTACTTGTGTATTCTTTGAAAAGGGTTAGAGGTTTCTGTAACTAGAAATCCAGTAATAATAAAAAAGACCGTTCAATTATTTGTTAATACACCTACATACTTAGGGTTTCTTTGTAGTTAGAAAAGCTTTTAGTTAAAAAAAATGAGGGAAAACAACGTTCGTTTATTTTCGAAGCAGGTAATTTTTAACGTCGTGAGTCTCGAAACGTTATTCGTTCAAGATAATCTAAGTATTCACAACTTTTATACAGGCTATTTTGCAACTAGAATTTTAATCCCGAAAAAGGTTATTAAAAAAAAAACTTCAGTGAAAAACATTGCATCTTCAGTGAAAAACATTGCATTCCCAAAAGTCGTAGAATATTAAAATTTGTGTTATTTTAGGCCGTCATTTGTCACTTGCGTGATGGGTAATGAAAAGAGATAGCAGTAGATTAAGCAGTCATTGTAGCAAAAAGAAGTTCTAGGAAATCAATATGAGTAAGACCATATTTTTGAAGATAGTAAACTAGGAACATAAAAAGATGTTTTATCCTTTATTTTTGAAGTGTGAGACCCCGGAAGTTAACTGAGGTTACGGTTCTCATTTCAGTTTAGAACCGATAAATAAAATGCATCTAAGCTACTCACAGACATAAAACCCGAATAAGTGCTTTGTTTATGCACTTCCGCAGATGTGACTTCTTGTCTTGAAATCTCAGCTTACTACAAACCGGGGGCAGTAAAGAATAGTTAACTGCATCGTATGGGTTTATTGGCAACTAGCTTTCGCCCGCGGCTTTGCTCGCGTGGTAGCAGCTCTAAAATTATTTAGTTAAAATCTTTGATCCTAATTTTAGACCCTTTAGGGTGCGGCTTTACAAAATTCCTTTCTTAGTGCACCTCTACTATAACGATATTACTCTCCAAATTTCATACCTCTAAGACTTATAGTTTAGGCTCTGCGTTGATTGTCAGTCAGTTTCAAAAGAGTTGTATATATTTAGAAAGATAAGACCACTTTCATTTGCTAGTGACCTTGAAAAATAAACTAGTTTTAAGACAAGGAATAAACTTTGATCTAGTTTTTACTAGATAGCTATAAGTATTTTGTATTTTTGGAAAGATAAAATACAAGTAGCAACTTATCATTACAAGTCGTATAAAATTGTCAAATAAAAAAAACTCGATTGAGTGCGAATGTGATGCTTATTAGAAAACCTTTCTCGATTTTTTTTTGTATTGTTATATATATTCCTTCATCTAATTGGGTACTGTTATAAAAGGTCCTCCAGTCATTCTCAAGGTATTTAATATAACTACCATGCAGGGTTACGGTTAAGGCCCATTCTATTTCTTTGATAAAACCATTAGCGTAAGAGGATGCTCCACTAAAAATTTTGCCTCAGCGCAGCGCGAGCGTATTTAAGTGTGGTCATACAACCGTTGATATTAAGTTGAAAATTGCACACAATCCGCTGCACTGCCGCGCCATTGCGCTGACGACCACTGCGATACTCAAAATGGGATATCCTATTTCAGGCATTTCGTGGTTTCGAGGGCACGTCAATGAGTCTTCGTTCGTTTAGCTGACTGTACCACATGAAAAATGGATGTGAATGGGGAGAACTCGACGTAAAGCTCCATTTCAGACCCATCATACCCCTGGGAGTAGGGTGGGACGAAACCATACCACTAATAGTAGTGTAGAGAATTGAAAATTTTTAGATTTATATTCAAATGTAAAGCTCCTCGTCGTTAATAAACGCGATATGGTATAAAATCGACCACCCGGTAACAATTCAAATTTTGCAGTTTTGATCGATTTGTCGTAAACTAAAGACAGTTTCATTTTAATAAAAAAACACATTTTAACTTGCCATAACTTACCATCACATAGCTCAAGTTAAGGCTGGTTTATCAATTTAATGCCAACCTGTGGTGGCTGTTTCAGTGTATACGCCTCTTCAAGAAACGCTTTGTATCTTGAGTTCACCTTGTACAGTGAATTGTCTTCCCTACAGTTACTGCAAACTGCAAAGGTATATCCGGGATTGAGCACGGAGTTTCAATTAGTTGAATCACGAACAGTTCCGTCCAATTAAGTTGGGAACAGTTGGGATAAAGTAGTCGGACGCGACTGACAACGTCGTTATTTCTAGAAGTAAAACGCCTTACATGGGCGATCTGTTTCGTCCCAGTGGGACGAGATGCCGATAATCCGAAATTAGAATAACTCCGTAGTAGTGATATTGTTGATAGTATCATGGGAAAGCATATATTCCTATGTTGAGTGTGGTTGAGTCAAGCAGTCGTGTATCACGGGGAAAAACTAACTTTTTGCGCAGATGATGAGAAACTAAAAAAGAGAATAAATTAAGAATAAAATCTAAAAAAGGAGTTTTCCATAGTATAAGAAATCCCAAAAATACACAAGGTTTGAGTCGAAAGATCTACAAAATTTCAAACAGTAAATTGAAGGTCTTGGTTTGGTAAAAGGGTCTTTGTTAGCTTAATTCCTACCGCAACTTTTACAACAGACTTTTTGGCTTTTAATTTTTAGCCTACTCACCTACTCACGGTTGCTGCCTAAATGGCATTTAATCAGCGGTTCCAAACGCTGACGTCAAACAGTAGGTAAATGAAATCGCAAATATTATTTATGGTAAAAATAACTTGAAAAATGCCTATTTTTAATATGCTAACAACCTGTCCAAGTAATATACGATTATGTGGTCAATTTTATTATTGTCTTTCCAAATAATTTTTAAAAATTTTCGAAGTAGGTACTTATTTCTAAAGTATTTTGAAATTAAAATACAGAGAAAGAACATGAAATTTCACTCTTTTAAAACTTGACAAGGAATTCCACTCCTCAACTGCCCGCATAATAAAAGTTCAAACAAAGCACTTTGCGGAGTCTTTGCGTACCTATTTCAATGGTATGGCTGTTGTGTTTCAGTACAACTACCCTTCTTTGGTTTTTTTAGCCGGTACAATATAACGATCGAGAATAGGAAACTAACAAAAAACACAAAATGATAAAATCTGCATCACGTGACTAATCTTATACATTTTTGACGTATTCTAGATGTTCAGCTATTTATTCAGTTGTTTTTCAGCGTTCATACCAAGTTTCATAGGTATGGTAATAAATCGTAATGTAATTTCGCATACGTATCTACTCTCTGATATATTATAACCAAGTTTTTTTTTTTTTTATACAATATTGGCAACCGTTTGACCACAATCTCACCTGATGTTAAGCAATGACGTGGTCGACGATGAAGCACGGTTACCTAGAAGATACCTATTCACTCTACTCTTGAAAACTTCCAGATTATAGTCATTCGGGAACACAGACGCCGGCAACGAGTTCCACTCTTTGGCTGTCCGCATAATAAATGTAGACGCAAATCGTTTAGTGCGGATAGGTGGCATATCCACCATGAACGGGTGTCTCGTTTCCGTACGCCCAGTGGTCCGGTGATGGAAAGGGGAAGGGGGAACTAGCTCAAACAGTAAAATTTAGATAGACTAACTACTTTGTACATTTACACTGAGTACATACCTACCTAGATTAGATACTCTACTCAAGATGAGTACACTAAATACTCAGTGTAAACCTGGGTGGTCAATGCACTTGATTTGAAATACAACCAAACGTGATTATTCAAAAAAGAAAAGAAAGTTTTTGTAACCTTTTAGCTTGATTGTTCCCTCTAATTTGATTAATTTAAAATTATCTGAGTGAAATTGATTCTTCCTAATGCCTTTTCCCATGTTACCGGGCTACCGTTTACGATTAAAAACTCAAAAAAACTAAAAGAAAAAACAATTTTTAGTGATGTAATAAAAATAGGACAAAAACGGGAGGTCTTTCTAATTAATTTTGCGTAGGTAATTCTAAAATTATCCTTAGTCATCATTTTCTTAATCAATATATATAAAACTCTTTTGAAGCTGACATAGAATCAACGCACAGCCTAAACTATAAGTCCTAGAGGTATGAAATTTGGAGGGTAGTATCCTTATATAGTGTAGGGGTGCACTAAGAAAAGAATTTTGAAAAGTCACACTCTAACGCGAGCAACGCCGCGGGAGACGGCTAGTGACCGTATATAACGAGTATCCTTACGACAATTTCATAGCTTAGCGATAGCGATAAACGAAAACGTTGAGCAAAGGTTAAAAGACGAAGTTTTTTTTGCATTAAAAAACCACGAACTCGATTGACACACGATTTTTCAAATCACAAAACATATAATAATATGTAGACTTATAACAAAAGTAAAAAAATAAAGATAAAACCTTTTTAAATAACTGAAAACTAATAACTATAGTTTTTAAATTACAAGCTTTGCTTAGTTTGGGGCTGGAAGGCGTTGTGTAAAATATCCATGAATATTTATTTATTCCTTTCGTTGTATCCAATAACTATGATTAATGAAAATTCAAAATCTTGCTCTTACACTTGAGTTAGGTAATTATATTTTGAGTGATGAGAAATTATGCTTATGTATCTAATTACGCAAGTACTTTGCAAATTAATAACTTCTTGATGACTTCTCATGCAAGCACGGCCTCTCATTATCCTCTTATCCTCATTATCCTCCACGGATCCTCTTCATCATTTTGATGGAATATAGACTCATCAAATCTGAATACATTATGATGAACTAAATACCTATTTCAAACTGTAATTTAGTCTGAGATTTCTCAAACCTGGTTTTCAGAGCTGATAACTTAGAAACGGCTGCACCAATTTACTATACTAGTTATACTTTCAGAGCGACTAGGGCACAGCCATAACACATCGCTGTTAAACTTTTAACATCCGTTCAATTTTACAGTCGTGGGTTAAAAAGCTCGATTTCAGCAGTCACACTTTTCATCATCATATATTTAACTAGCCGTCGCCCGCGGCGTTGCTCGCGTTCTAGACCCTTTAGAGTGTGACTTTTCAAAATTCATGTTTTAGTGCGCCTCTACACTATAAAGGATACTACCCTCCAAATTGGATACCTCTAGGACTTATAGTTTAGGCTGTGCGTTGATTCTCTGTCAGCTTCAAAAGAGTTTTATATATATTGATGATGATGATAATGATGATTGATGATGATACTAATGCCTGTAGTAGCAGTAAGTTATTCTAGCACACCATTGAATTTTGCCTAGAGATCTTTGGCAAATTACAACGATGATGGTGCGATATAATTTGTCACAGACCGCTAAACAAAATCTGGATAGTCACAGGAACCGATTAGGCACTTTTAACCATTGTCTAGTAACCTATACAAGCTGTAAATAGATTACTCTATTTTTATCAAGCTATTTAATTTGATACTGTCTTTTTATTAATTTCAGAGCTGTCTTTTTCATACCCTTTAGGCCATTCGACAAAATAAATAAGTATCAAAATTATTTTTACTTGGAATTATTTTTTTAAATGTTATGTTACCGGTGGTAGTAAAGGGGTAGCTAGAGGTACGTTCATTCTAAAATAGACCTAATCTTCACTATAATCATTTTTAATCAGAAATACGAAAAGGTATGTTGATCCGAACATCCTTCATACAAGTTACTATAAAACTCCTTACAAGCAACTTTTTTCAAGGCCAGCCCATTATCAGCGACGATGTTTCTATCACCATAATTTCACGAGCCGCTTGTTCTCAACCCTGTTCCAAGAAAACCTATCAGCAGCGGTTCGCGCCAATGAAATCGTCAATCGTCTCTCTAGCCAAGGTAACACTATACAACCGTTAAGAATAGAATAGTTAGAAAAAATCACTTACAAAATAAAAAAACTTAACAAGTGAGAATAAAGGAAATTGGACTTAAAAATTTTGATTAGGTTTCTTACACGCTATTTTAACATCAAAACATTGCTAAATTCTTTATATTTTTAATGTTGCTTTAACCGAAAAAATGTAAAAATGCACACGCCAAGTGGCTAAATTGTAATGGAGTGCCCTCTTAAGTGGCGGTAGAGTCTGCAACTGTACAAACTTAATGTGTGTAAATCAGCTATTAAGTACGATTGTACATGTACACTGCTTGGTTATTGAAGTGCACGTAAAAGTTTTCAGTAGAAGAACATCAATCTATTTCTTAGTCAAAATACTCACGTTTTTGTCAGGATTCCAAAACGTGAAAATAATCATCATGACGTAGTACGGCGCCCACCAAACCAGAAAAGCGACGACGATCACGATCGACATCCTCAGCGACTTCATTTTGGCTCTGTCTATGAGTCTTCGTCTGTTCAAATCCGGTGTGAAGTACTGGCTCTTCTCAGGCCTCCGCACTTCAGGCTTGAAAACTTTTTCACTCTCTGCAATCGTAATAATTGTTTGAGTGCTTGAAACTTTTTAATTGATATCTTTGAGTATGAATAATTTTTGGCCGTGTTTGTCATTCCTAACCAAAATTGAATTAACTTCAGCGATACATTTTACTTGATTATTTTAGACTATACTAATAGCATAGTTTATTTTCCTTGTTTAATAAAAATAAAATAAGAAACTCGAGGCTCTAAATTTTTCAAGAAGGCTTTAATAAATTATTATCGTTAAATATGAAACACTGGAGTGTGAATACAATTAAGGACTTACCTACCACCTACCTACTTGCTAGTATAGGGTCTCGCTTTGACAAAAATAAGATATGAGATACAGTTGCGTAGAGATAATTCATAATGTAAACCTTGTACAAATTATGCTTATTCGTTCTAGATATGAACCTACCAGCACTCTACAAAGTTTGTGGGTCGAAGCCTAAAAAAATACTATTTGGCGTTACAGCGTTTTGTAAGTTTGTTGTTTTGAGACTTCTACTTTTTAGTAGACTCCGGTAACTTGCAAAAGCAAGTTACTGGAGTCTACTAAAAAGTAGGAGTAATAGTGTAATAATAATTAATTATTTTACTAAGTGAACTTTTATCGTCTAGATTAACTGTACCAATATGTAGAATTAAACTGTTTCAAAGGATTTTAAATATTTTAAGCTTAGCAGCTTAAAAATGTTACACAAAAAGGGTTGATATTGCGTTCGGAATTACTTTGTAGCAATTCGTACGGAAATTTTTAACTGTTTTAGCCTTTAATACAAAGTCAAAGAGATTTTTTCAATCCCAACATTCGGAAATCAATTCTGGGTCATTCGTCCGTTTTTGTTGCAAACATTGGCCGAAAAGTAATAAAATATCACTTTAGTCACTTACTTGCTATAGTTCTCACTGTAGAGACGTAAGTAGAGACTAAAATAACTAAAGGCAGCACGAACATAAATACCAACGAAAGTGTGGTATAAGCTTGTTCCTGCCACCTTTCGGTATAAAAGCCATGTGTGACGCATTGGTAAAACTCTTCAACGAATGGCCCTTGTGCTTCCCGGAATACAACTGCCTAGAACAAAAAATAAAAGAATTTATTCCTTGATTTTTATAACAATAAAACCACTAAAATAATAGGAATGTTATTTCGACCGGTCATGTCATAACTAATGATTCTCTATACAAGAATACGCGCTCCGCGGAACGCTAAAAATGAAACTATGAACTACGTTTTCGTTCGTGCTTTGAAACGAAGCTTGTTTCTTTGAATACTGAACTCAATAATACCTACAAAGATTTGAAAAGTGATACAAGGTTTTCTTTACAAATAATGGACTGTATTTATTGGGGTTTTTGTAGTGGGCAAGTTTTTTTTATCTTTTGTAGTGTTTTCATTTTTTGGGTCACATGCTACTGCTATAGAAAATGTAATATTGTATCACGATCCTAAGCCAACAAGTTTCTTACAATTTAGGGTATAATATTTTTTTATTAGTATTTTTACTGCGTTAGCTGTAGCCGGAAAAAGGGAGAGTTATAAGCTTTATGGTAACAGTGAACTGACGTCATATTATGTAGTTCTGGAAACTACTGAGCTACTGTTTCACTCTAATCTACAATTAATTCACTACGTGACAAACAAAACAGTAAGTACATTGACTTACGGTGAATAATTTCCGTCACATAAAATTATATTTACAAAGTGACTAAAGGTACACAATTTTACACAATCATTATTTATGCGTTACTAAAGAATTTGAACGCAGGTGTTTTTACAACAAACAGTCCAAGGTTACTTATGTTTTCAATCTTTACGTGTGCCTACTTTAAGATCATTGTCAGTAAGTTCAGTGCCCACAGAGTCTGTAGAAAAAAAATATCCACAGAAAAAAAAACCATGTTGAACTTTCTTTAAAGCAGTTTTATCGAACGCACCTTTGTTATTCATAAATATTAGACGTTGTTTTATTCTGAGTTGCAATATTCCAAGAACACGATCGGTTTTCTGGAGTATCACTGAACGAAGAAGTGAATATTAACTTCAATATCTTCTAGTATACCAGTTTCCGTCACAAGTTTTAATTGCTTCAAAGCAACGAAACGGCCAACAACTTAACATTAACCTATACATTTCACGAAGACGAGACTTTAGCGAAGTAATTACGGGACATTTTATGAAGTTGCAAAAGTGAGTTTAATAGTTACCTGCGGTATGCTCAGTATACCACTCAACACCCACGCGATTATCACTAGCTTCCCGCTCCGCGTTGCAGTTGCCATGCTCTTCATAGGGTATTTGACAGCAAGCCATCGATCCACACCAATTAGCACAAGCACGAACGTGCTCAAGTACAAAGCGAACATCTGCAAGAACTTGAACAGTTTGCAGGCATAGTTTCCCGCGTACCACTGCACCGTGAACGACCATGCGGCTTCTCCCGCGATACAAAACACTGTGACTAGTAAATCTGCTACACTCAACTGGAATATCAAGCTGTATATAGCCGTCCACGATGGCCTGGCTCGCCCTCTTCCTCGTTTTCCTCTTCGTATGCTTATTATTGTTGCTAAGTTTCCGAAAAATGACAACACTGCCATCGCGGTTAACACACTTGCTCTGATGACGGTGTTTTTGGTTAGAACCGGGGCGTGCTCTAGACACATCACTTGAGTTCCATTGTAAACGTAAATGTGGTTGATGACGTCATCGTTCTTCGTGTTGTTGATGAAGAATGTTCTGAGGCATCTCTCTATCGGCCACGTAATGAAGCTGTCTAAGGTTCTCTCAGTCGTGCTAAACTCCCTGTGCAGGGTAAGTTCGCTCGGAAAGATGACTCCGTCGTCATATAATGTGGTACTGTTGCCTTCGCTGTCCATGTTTCGTCATACGTGTTTATCTGGCGAGTTGACGTCTATCTGTAACAAAAAAAATTGTTATTTCAGTTTTACCAGATCCTTGAAAATTTTAAAGAATTGAGACAATTTTTTAAGGCACTCTAAACTAAAGAAAAATCAATGTATGATGAGGTCAGAGACCTTGTCAGTATTATTGATTAAAGCTTTACAACTGTTTTTTCTTACAAAATCCTACACCAAATTCCGTGGAATATATTTTTACCTTGAACTGTGTTCTACACAATAAATTGACTAAAATAGACTATGGAGCATTTCCAGAACAATCATTAACTTAGTTTGAGACCCGCTCCTTGTTGTCACTGTAGGTACGATGTGTTTATACATTTACCGTGAACAAGCGTATGCATAATTTAGTAGAAAGTTTTCCATTATGATAATATTTATGAATGCTGTAGTTGTCACCATGGCAAAAGGAACTAACTGAATACAAACGATTATAGTTTCTCCTGTAAAAACTGCCGAGCAGTTACTCGAAAAGAAATAGGTAGTGTCTTTATATAATTGTGGAAAATGAGAAATTACAGTACCTACAGAAACTTCAAAGAAATACCTACTAGTGTAAAAGAGAGTTCAGGAAAGTAATATAATTGTGTTGCTAAAAGACTTAATAAAAAAATAAAACAGAAAAAGAAATTGTTACGTAGAATACTATACTTTTCGCTTTACTTACTGAAAAAATAAATAAGTATCTTAAGCATGTTAAACCTGAGAATTAATTACACTCAAAACATACGAGTGTGCAAAATAATTTGGCAAAAACATTTTACAAGGTAGGTTCCCGTAATATTCCGTGGAAACCTTTTTAAACTTAAAAGAAACATTACAAAATACATTTACGACGGTAGATTGGCGCTTTTACGAATGATTACGAAAATATATGAAATTATTCTTATAATCACATCAACCGTGTTGACAAATATAAACAGCCCTGCCAGTCTATTTATTTTGCGCTCTGGTATCAACACCTACACGATACTGACATTTCAGTAGGTCTAACATAAATATCGGTGTCGTTGTCGTCCGGTGTGAAAGCGACTAGTACTAAAAGTATGAAGCTCTATCGATATCGTGGTAAATGTCGTGTCGGATGGCAGTATGTAAACAGCTGTAAGTACTATTGTGTAGAGTAAATACAACAAACAGAAATTTATAAAACAGGGTAAAACAGCTTATTAAATACTTTAATACTATTCCAAAAGTTTCAGCAGAATGCAGATCACGGCCTTCAGGCCAAGCATCCGTAAGATATGAACGCAAGATATGAATAAAAGTACTGAAGTATTCGTCTTCCTCTGAAGTTAACCTTTGAAATAGCTGCAAAGAACTCTTCTATTGTTTCTTCATATAAAACGACACTAATGGGCTATACTTTGTAGGTACAATGCGAAAGCAGCCTGGCCCATGCAAATAACAGAAACAAAGTTATATGCTTTTTAGTCACGTAGATACGCGATTCTATGCGTACGTACGTAATAAGTAAGAAAATACAACACTTCTATGAAAACATGTGACGTCAGTACCGCTTTTTCATTACGCGCTCTGCTAGAACTTTTGCATGTCATTCATTGCCCGCGATTCTTTTGTTTAATTTTCCTAACCTAATTTGACAGCACTAAAATAGTTGCTTTCATGAACTAAAACGATAGAGACAGTTATAATTTTAACTCATTGCTGTTAAATTCGTTTAGTTAAAAAATCACAATTGGGCTTAATGTCATCTTTAGGTATGAGCTATTTATCTCTAATATTTTACATTTTGATTTATTAGGTACAAATTCGTCAATAATGTTATGGCAGGAAATTCATTATATTTTCCATGGAAGAAAAACGGAGAATTAGATTGAAATGTATTGTATTCCAGAACTTCAAAAGATTATGAGATAGAGTGAAAATTAATATCCTCAATAAGTATTATTTTGGCGTCTTTGGCTCATCGAGTGAATCATTATTTGCAGTCATAAATTGTTCAGTATCAGAAATAGTTGTTAGACTGTTAGTATTAAAATAACATTTTATTCTTTAAGACTATTTCTACGTCTATAAATACCGGAAACTAGGTTTTACCGATCATTTAAAAAGATTTATTGATTTTGAATGTGTATTTTAATGTGATCTACAAACACGAGTTATTTTATTGAGAATATTATTTTCTAGAATATTGTGGCTTGTATTGATAACCCGTATTGACTGGTATTATGTGTATTAATGTAGATATTTTCAGTAACCCTGTTGAATAATCTCAATTTAACATTCTGTCGGATGTCTTCGATACCGCATGCCTATTAGGTACCTACGTGATGTGAATGTTAGAAATAAAGTAAGTAATAGTTGGTTTTTCATCTTCTTTTGCAAAAGAACGCCTACTACTTTGCTTATGTAGCTCCGTTTATCTTCTTAATAACTTTGGTAATACAATGATAGCGCTGAAAACGCGTTAAAAAATATTATTATTATTATTATGAGCCTTCGATGTCCCACTGCTGGGCAAAGGCCTCCCCCCCTTCCCTCCACGCTGTGCGATCCAATGCTGTGATGATCCATTCGGGCTGATATTGATCTAGTTCATCCCGCCACCTTGTTCTTGGTCTGCCGCGGCGTCTTGGTTCTTGTGGGCGCCACTCTGTGGTTAGTCTGGCCCAGAGCTCGTTTGGCATGCGGCAGACGTGGCCGGCCCATTCCCACTTAAGCTTGGCAGCTTTGGTTGCTATGTCTGCGATCTGAGTTCGCGAGCGTAGTTCTGTGTTGCGAACTCGGTCAATTAACCGTACGCCCAGAATACTACGCTCCATCGCACGCTGGCATACTTTGAGCTTGGACTTTTGGATGTTGGTCAAAGACCAGGTTTGCGCACCATAGGTCAGAACGGGGAGGATGCATACGTCCATGAGCTTACGCTTGAGCGATAAGGGGAGCTCACCTTTCATCAAATCTCCCATAGACCAATAGCTTCTCCAGGCATTTTCGGTTCGCCGAGCGATCTCCTTATCTTGCCTGGCGTTAAAGGAAACTATTTGGCCTAGGTAGATGTACTCCTGGACGTATGCAAGTTGTTCGCCATCCACCGTTATCCTGGTCTTAACGCGATTAGTCATGACCTGAGTCTTTGTCCTATTCATCCGGAGTCCAACCTCAAGGCTGGCGGAGCTGAGCTCTTGTAGCATCGTCTGTAGTTCTGACGGTGAAGATGAAAACAGGACTAAAAAATAAAATATTAAAAAATATTACATGAATAAAAACTGTAAATAAATTTAACGTATCCAAGTACTTTTTAATATCTAATATTAAGGAAGAAAAACCTTGATTGTCTTGTCACTTTCATTTATTTATGAAATATGAAAGTTAATGTATGGAAGCTTTTACAAAATTATAAGACCGAGATAGATAGATAGATAGAAAACTCTTTATGGTACACCACTTTTACAGAAATTATAGAATAAACACAGAGTTCATTATTCTTACCGAGATTTGCACAAAATTTCTTACAATCTTACGTTAGCCAAAAGCTCTGGACGGAGATTCCAGATATAATTGCTTTTCTATTGTGTTTTGGACGAATCAAGAACAAAGTGAATAAACAAACTGCGTGAACACACAGTTATTTTTATGTATACCTATTCGCACCAGCATCTGTAACTGACTTAAGCATAATTGAGGGTAGATACCTAACTATTTATAAAGCACAATATCTTTACTAGTAAGTAAACAAAGAGATAAGAAAATATCGTCTTCTTTTTTACCAGTCGTTTGGTTATTACTTCAATTTACTAAATAACTTAAAATTAACTAAACCAGATGTCTCAAAGCTTATGCAGAAATAGAAAAAGAATAGACTCTTATAAAAAAGCTATGAAATTCTTTTGGAACGATATCGTAAACTTCGTAATAAAAAACCCTATAGTTTCGTGAATATGATGGTAGTTTTATGGATCGTTGAGAGAATAAAAGCTTACTATTAGATATTTTGCATCTAGGTAATATAAAAGTCTAATGTCATTGAGTCCAATATCCATTACCAAGTCAATTAACCAATTTTTATTAGTCCATTTAATTCTACAAAATAGTACAAGGTTCAAATGTTTTCCTGTTAAAAGTGTGGTAACCACGCTACTAAAAGCCGGCTTAATGGAAACATAACGTAAGTACATTCCCAAATTCACGTATGGTGTATTAAAAGGACTTCTCTCAATAGGCAACATTCTAAGAGCTAAGAGTTCAAGGTACGGTGATCCCCCAAAATAATATTACTTACAAATTCTTCGACAAAACTTTACCTCAAAGAGTGAATAAATAAGAACACTTTGCGAGTTGGAAGTTTGTTTCTAGGGTTTAGACTATTAATCAGAAAACTGTTTGTTAATTCACAAACAAATCAAAGGCTTTGTACGAAAATGATCTGAATACAAATTAACGAAATTTTTCTATAGACAGTCGTTTTATTTAGATTTTAAATGTAAGTTCTAATCAGACATAGGTTTTAAGAACCTTCAAAGAAGTATAGGATATAGGTATTATATGATCTGTGGTTAGGTATATCTTATACCTAAATTTTTCTTCAAATCTATTTTGAACGCGTCGCACACTTATCTCGACATCTTTGGAAAGAAATACTAAAAAGTCTAGACCAAGACAAGTAAGACCTTCTTGAAGTAAATTTCAAAAAAACAAAATACTTTTGCATTCTTGTTATTTTAATAAGCTTAAAGTAATGCATTTAAAGCGACTCTACGTTTTAGTTTTCACAATAAAATGGGGTCTTTACTTTCAGGGTTCATTATTTTGTACCTCCATTCTGAATTATCAGCTGTTTGTTTCAAACTAAACACTGCCGATATAATTATTTAGCACGTGTACATTTTTTATATGAAAAAAAATTGCATCAAGCCTCTTCGGGATTGCCCGCATCTGCAAGTTACACTATGTACTTTACAGAAGTATCAAATCGGGATTTGGACACAAGAAACAAATGTTTTGATCAATCTTTCATGCCATTATGTTTACGTCTGTCTGTCTGTACATACATTAGGCAAATAAATTGTTCACAGAGGATTGATCTCTCCTTTTGTAACAATATTTGTTTTATTACAACTGCGGAAGGGTATGTCTTGATATTTCCGTTAACTAAAACTGATAGTTTGATGACAATTTGTACCTATCATCATCATCCCCGTGTCCCACTTTATGTGGGGTCGGCACAACATAATAATGTTCTTTTCTCGCCCTTATCATTTATTCGTGTAACCATGTTGTAAAAGATTTGGCTTAGCGTTTTCCGACCGGCCGCCTGCCTGACGTCAACCCTTCTTGGGAATATTTTACAAAATAAATACTTATCAAAATACTGGGTAAATGGATTAATGTGCGGCAATATTGATATCAGAGCCGTCACTAAGTGCATTTGCAGTAAAACTATGGTGCCATGGTAACCAGTTGAAACGAATAAAAATATTCATCATAGTTTTGTATTCCATAATTGGATGCCAAATACAAGCGATGTTATATGACAAAGACTCGAGTTGCTTGCAAGGCTACGATGCTTGAGTTTTATACAACCTCAGAGGCGTAGTATAAGTATTGGATAAGAGATTGAAGAAGTGGGGGTGAAAAGTGAAGTTTTGGAGTAAGTAAGTACTACTGTATCTGTTGAAAAACGTACAATATTTTCAACCCGTGGTATTGAAAAATTAATATGCGCACGTAAAATATTTGATGAAAGAAGTTGTTGGCAAACGCGTGAGTGAAATTTACATATTTGCATGGAAATGATAATATTTTGACCGAATCCTATACCTATGTGAATTCAAAATAAAAGTGCTAGTTTGCTATTGTTTGAAACTACATTAGTTAAAATTTAGGTTATGAAAAACCGCGCTCAGAGCACCGAGTCTGTGCATTTGTTTTGACTTTCGACTCGAGTATAGCACACGCAAACGCATTCGCAAAGCCAGAAATTTCGTTCGGAATTGCACAATTCCGAAATATCCCGCCAGAGGCGCTTATCCGGTTTTCATACAAAATTTCTTGCTACTATACGGGGCTCTAGTACGTTACTATCGGTACTCATTTATTGTTAAAAAGAACAATAAATAAAAATATTCGTTAACCTTTACACAAGCTCATATTATGGGAACTATGCTGAGAGAATACTCATAATAGGTAAACAAACATTTTAATGTTCCGATCGAGTTTTAGAAAAACAGAATACCTACCTACTTTAATAACGTTAGGCATCTGATTTTTAATATCGAGTGGGGGCTATAACGCCATATACCTTACCTACTGATTTTTTTTCAAATTCAAATGAATATTCTTAACCGGAATTGGTTCTTGGCGTACAAAACGGTACTGTTTAATAGTTTTCACCACGTGTGAGAGGCTAATGTTATATTGAGGTCAATCGTTGTAGGTATGTAAAATAATATTCACGAATATATTTTTAGCAACGCCTTTTAATCCAAAACTCATCAAAGCTTATACTATATGGGGCGGGTGAAAGCTAGCTTCGTATAATTCCAAAAGATAAATGATGTACACGTTGCTTATAGTTCGTGCCAAAACGGTCACGTGGAATTTCCGAAGGTGCAATCAAAATAGTATTTCACGAAACTATACAAATGTTAACAGCCTTGGTTGCTTTTGTATCTGCTACTACTAAGTATAAGCCGTCTTGATGTTTGTTTAGTTAGTACTGGAGCCAACTGCGTTTCTCGTACTCAATCGTGCCAAATGGTATTTTCTGTTACCTGAGATATAACAGCTGCGTTTCTCTCAAATAGGGCTGTCTCATCTGTACCTCTATCACGAAAAAATCTGACAGTCGCTCCGCTAACGTATTCGAGTTATATTGCTCGTCAATGCCAGCTCGACTGCCAACCGTTGTAGTGTCATCGCACAGTGTATCTCGGATACGCTAGCGTTAGGATACGTTTGCGATTGTCACCTTTATTCGAGTCAATGGGGAGGCACAGCACAGGCAAAGCTAATACCAACAGATGGCGCTGTAATTGGTGGTCTTAATGCAAGATTAGTGAACCTTTTTTTATTAGTTTATTTATTAACTACCACTACTACATGACTACTTTTGTCACTACCAAATTACAAACACTAAGTGCGTCAAAATTTTATCTTTTTTTTTTTATAATGATAATGATAAAAGTAATTTAACCAGCTGATAGCTCACCTGATGTTAAGTAGTAACTTCTGCCTATAACAATGCACTACCTCACAGGGCAAGTCCAATGAGGACGTGCCCTGCAAGGCAATGCACTGCGTCTATCACTCTGAGACGTACAGATCTTGAAGTCTCATGTGCCTGTAATTACACCGGCGCCCTTACCCTTCAAACCGGAACACAGCAATGCGAGCATCGTTGCTTGGCGGCAGAAATAGGTACGGTGGTAGTACTTCCCCGGACGAGCTCTCACAAAGAGCTCTACTACTATTTGACTATCTATTCCTTTAAGTTTACACATACGGGATCAAAGCACTGCATCTCCCTATTACAAATGAACTAAAATATTGGTGTTCTCTATTTAATTTCAAATGGCTGTTGCTTTGTTGTTCAATTAGTTTACTGGATTTTAATTTTCGTTACTCAACAATCATCATCATCAATATATATAAAACTCTTTTGAAGCTGACAGAGAATCAACGCACAGCCTAAACTATAAGTCCTAGAGGTATGAAATTTGGAGGGTAGTATCCTAATATAGTGTAGGGGTGCACTAAGAAAGGAATTTTGAAAAGTCACACTCTAAAGGGTCTAGAACGCGAGCAACGCCGCGGGCGACGGCTAGTAAGTTCTATATGCATCACGTATGTAAAGAGCCACTGTCTCCTGAACTTCTATTTGGGATATTTGCCAAGCGTGGGGTCCTAGCATAGAGTTATTAGTAAACAAGAAAATAAACAGTTTCTGAATTGGATTGTAGATCTGCACTAAGGAAATGGAACAGAATCTGTATTTAACCAAGAAAGAGTTAGTAAGTGACCAAGAATAGAATGCAGGTAACTATTATCATGTAGGAACAGGTGCAAGTGTAGGTGAGACTTTCTGGGAAATTATTGCAAAGATTAATAAAAAAATTCCTTATGCTATCACTTCCTTCCGTGAGCTGCGTAAAACGCGTCGTTTTTTTAAAGTGTGTTTTTACTCATTAAAATTAGCCACTCCCAAGCTCGCACTTCAAATAAATGTATTATCATCATATTCATCTGTTCATTAATGTAAGCACAGTCAGAAACATAATTTTGAAACTGAATAACCATTTACGATTGTCCTATTGAACAATGTTTTTCAAGTTTTTGGCTAGGTGTACCTATTTAACTTGTAACTTTTTCCAAAGTTAAGGTTCTATCCTAATTTCAATGATATTCAATTACTGTTAAAAAAATTAACTTGATTCTAAAACTCAATTTGTTAATACACTTATGTGTCTGTCTGTACTTACAGGCTTATTTGTACATCACATTAGCTAATGCGAAAAGCTTCAGATCGCTTTTAGTTTAAGAGCAACATAAAATGTTTGCTTTTACTGAAGTTTTAATTAATACACTATCTCAGTTAACTGATAAATATACCACATCACAAAGTAGCAATATAAATAGAGCTCTTTGTAAAATAATTCATCTAGAAAGGTAACTGGGTTTAAAAGTTTGGTGCCGAAAACATGCTTGGTGAAGTATGCATTGATATAGATAGAGAGATCTCAGTTATCTGAGTAGTGTCGTCACTAGGATCATCATCATTATCAGCATGTAGAAGTCCACTATAACTGGCCATAGGCCTTCTCCATTCACTGGTTTCCCACGATCGTGGGGACCTTTCTACGCTTCGCCGTACATAGTCGTCTTTTTTTTTATGGTAAAAGTAATGGAACAGAAATATGTTGTAAACCTTCTTCCTGTTAGGTTGTTAAGGTAACTCTGCCTAATCCTGTTGTAACTTCCTTGATTTTCCGGGCTACTAGACTACTAGTATAGTAAAAGTAAAGTATTTGTTTATTTTTCTCTTACAAAAAGGTTTATCCAACTTAATCTTACAAAAAGGTTTATCCAACTTAAGATCTTAGTTAAATTATTGAATAGGTAGTTACTTGATAGAAACCTGTACTGCAAGAGACTGGTGGCTATGGAAAGTTTGAAAAAACCTGTGTTACAGGTCGCCAGGATCCCACTCCACAAAATAGTATCGTAACAAAACTAGACACAATTACTCATTACTGCGTAGTGTAGCATTATACGCAACTAAATCTTCACGATAAGACAAGTAATCTTTTGTTGTTACCAGAAAAAAGGCTGGATACTCATCATTGAGATAAATGTAATTCAAGGCTCTGCTCTGACCCAAGCTATCACGTTTCAGGGGGTCAGTGGGCGATCGGGGTGTGTTTGTGTAGCTATCTCAACAAACGTTGACCGTTTTTTACGGTAGTAAAATTATTTCGTTCAGAAGTCTTAGCTCACTGTTCTAGTAATGAAGACGCAGTGCTTTGTTTTTTACTATTGAGAAATCTTACAAGCTATGGATTGAGTTTGTAACAACAGATGTGTTTATTTAGCGTATACTTACTATCTGGTAATATACATCGGGGACAAGCCAGCATCGGGTCAATCAATTCTAACCCTTACAAACAAACATGCGCTGAGAATTATAAAAATGCTTTTTTTGTAGAACTTCACACTTATCCACTTCAATGAATGGTGCACTTGCTTTATCAAATCTACTGTATTGAACTTGGGTGTAGTACCTATAAGCACCACAGAGCACTCTACTAAGTGAAATGACTGGGTAAGTGCGACAGCATTTGAGTAGGCGACACTCAAATTAATTTCAGAAGTCTATTCTAGGGCCCCTATGGCTTCATGCTAGATTGTCAATTTATAACACAAAAAAGTACAGTCAGCTTTCCCAACGGCCCAAAAAAACATCACAAATATTCACCAAAATTCATTCTTGAGCGGCGACATTAAAATAAATAAATAAATAAATATTCACGGACACTTAACACAACGCCTTCTAGTCCCAAACTAAGCAAAGCTTGTACGATGGAAACTAGATGGCTGATAGAATACATACATACATTTTTTTTGTAAATACATACTTATAATACATAGAAACACCCAGACACAGAACAAACATCTATGTTTACAACACACAAATGTTTGTTCTCGGTGGGGATCGAACCCACGACCCACAGCACGGAACACACATTAGGTATAACATAAATTACGATACCAAACTCATAATACCTACTTGTCAGCTACAAAGATAATATTTGCCTACTACCTAATATGTATTATCGACCCCTGCGTAGAGACCATGACATACCTACTTACACCTCAAACCTATCAATATATATAAAACTCTTTTGAAGCTGACAGAAAATCAACGCAATAGTTTTGTAAACGAAAACAATTTTTCTCTATTCAAGCAAATCACTTGACAAACCAACAAAATAAAACTCCAAACAACGCTTTCTATGAAACTAAAAGCGATACTTTTTTCTTTGCTGTAGTTCAGTTAAAAGAAGTCAGTTATAGTTGTTAATTAATACTGATAATAATTTTTAACATCTAGTAGTTTTCGAGAGTACCTACTTTTAAAACCCTCGGTACATAATACATTGTAAGTAAATAGTCTTTATGGATTTGGATATTATTCTGTCGTGCCACGAAGACACGCAGAAATGTAAATCCGGTATGAGAAAATGTCAGGAAAAAACTGACATGCAAAGGCTTTCGTTCATAAATGTCACGTCATATCATCGAACATTTGGTTATTATTTAGGCATTCAGTAGAAGATTCTTTAGCTGGTACCTACATATTTTGCTGAAATGTGTTTGGAACAACCGTTTTAGGATAGGTGCGTTTGGAAGAAGTAGGCTGAGGGCATGGTAAATAGCATCTTGGCTAATCCTTATTTGGACGAAGCCAAGATGCTATATTATATATGTGTATAGGTTAGCAGAAGTAGGTTATAGGTTTTTTTAGTTGTTATGTAATCGCACTACGATTAAACAAACAAAAAATTAGGTTTTCATTTCAAATAATTCACTTAATCTTGACTCTGGCAGAATTTTCTGTCGAAATTAGACGAGCAGAGGCTATAAACAAAAAAAAGAAAATGCACTTACAACATATTCACCAAAAAAATTATGAAACATCTCACAAAGCTTACAGTAGGTACGTACATACGTTAGACATGCTGTGGAGTGAAAAGAGCATCAAGCCGCACAGATTCTTTTATACACGCTAGTTCCTTGGAGTAATAAAAATCACTGGCTTTCATAAAAATATCGGTAAAGAGACTTATGGAAGTCTTGCTGGAATAATTTTCTTATTCACAATCCCTACCACTTATAACGACTATTAAAATAATTTTATTGGCATTTTCATGTCACTGAAAATAGATGTTTTTTTTTATGATAAAAGTAATGGAACAAGCTGATAGCTCACCTGATGTTAAGTGTTAACTTCTGCCTATAACAATGCATTACCTCACAGAGCAAGTCCAATGAGGACGTGCCCTGTACTACTTATCGGCTATTTTATTTAGCCAACGAAGTAATCAATAAGCTCTTTATTTACATAGTTCGTTTAACTTGCTAAGTTCTCGCGGCCCCATTGCAGCGGAAGACCAGCGCAGGTTGTAAAACCTGCACATGCTGAGATGGGGCCTTTTTGCAACACTGTATATTTAGACACAATTCCTAAAACGTGTTTAGTTAAATTGTGCAATGTGTTTTATTAAGTTTGTGTTGCAAATAAACGTTTTGTATTTGTATTTTGTATTTGTATTTCTTCGTGAATCGAATCTTTGTGTAATACCTCTCTTGGTTACATAACATGTTAGATCTGTAGACCGTGAACACCATGGAAATTATTTTCCTGAAAAAAGATTTTTATCCAATGAGATCATTGATGAAAAAATATAGAATCTTGTTGTATCAACAATGTACTCGATAGAGTTGTTGCGCTCACTGAAGCCTTTATTTGCTAAAAGAAATTAATGTGACTATATTAAATTGGAGTATTGGATGAGGCTGGAATGGTACCTATACAAATAAAGAGAAGGTACCCAGCATGGGTGAAGTCAGAACGTGGATAATATTGATAATATTGATTTGAACTGTAGTACACCAAGGCAATTAACATAGGTAGTTCCGAAATTAGTGCTGAATCCTGAAGTGGCGTTAGATTGGCTATACGATTGCCGTGAACCGATAATTGCTGAAGCAAAACTAACTTATAGCTTGAGGGGAGACTGGAAACTGAGTGCGCTTACCAAATAAGCGTAATCTAGGTACGTTTTTTGGTGAATGTAGAGGGAAGCTGAGAAATACTTGATGAAAAGCGAAAGACTGGGCTTAGTGGCGCGTCACTGCAAGCTTGATAGATACCTACGTCTGGTAGTAGTAATTAAATTACAACTTAATTTCCATTATTGGGATAGTTTGGGGTATAGTAAGTATTTTATTATCTGTGGTTTGTGCGTGCTGTAACGTCACTGAATTGGCCTTTGGTGTTGGTGTTGTTTTGTTGGTTTCCATACGACTTTATGTCACCAACCTGGTGACGCCATCGGCCCAATTATGGAAATCAAGCTTGACTTAAAGTTGAGAATGGTGACTGTATGTAAAAATGTTGATACTGTCAAATATAGTCAAAGTGTCAATTAAATTAATGATTTTCTCAACTTCATATTTTTCAAATTCTACTACTTTGATGAATCGTACATTGTGTAAGTTGAGATAGAGTCGTGTGAAACCTCTATAGAGTGTTATTTACTAAACAAATAGCTGATAGTATCGGAAATTGGATGACACAGTGCGGACACTCAGAAGCTCTCATGTCTATAGACACAGTCAGCCCGCCCTAGATAAGATTCTAGAGTTTCATCACCTAAATTCTTATTTTTGTTCTTACTTTCAGACAATTTTAAAAGCCGCATTGCCAAAACGTAAGCTTTTGTACTTTGCTACTAAAGTTTTAACTAATGGAAATGCCAACCTCCTTTTTAGCTTAAAAAGATGTCATTTTAATTGTAAGTATAACATTAGGCATACTTTATCAATACTTGAAAAGTTGTTTAGGTATTATATGGTTAAGCATTTATTATTTACTAAATAATTAGTCGTACAGACTACTCTATAATATATTCTGATTAAAATTCTGCATGTTATTATACTCTATTATGATAGCGTATAGCATTTTTTTGTTTAATTGCTCGTCAATGAGCGCAATGAGGAAGCTATTGTGGGCGATCTCCTTTTTCCATCACTTATTCTCATAAAAAGACCATTTATTTACCTATTATGACCATCTCAATAAAAATAAGATCGGTCAAGTATACGATATTTCCATTCAAACTTCTTTCCCATCAAATTTTTCTTCAATGTAACCACCCCTAGTCTGTGAAGGCGTTGCCATTAATTACGAAACGTGGACAATTTTAGCACAGAATATAATAATTATAGTCCGCAGCTAAAATAGTTACGAGTACAAACGGATATAATTACAAACCCCAAGATATAGTGCCAGTAATAAAGGGTTGTCCATACTTTAGGACCCTAAAATTGGTACATACAGGGTAGGGTCTAACAAAGTATCAGTAGATACGCATAATATTGAAATTTACAAACAAAAAATGTAAATAAGTATACTTATAATTTACCATTTTAATTATTTTTAATTTACCATAGAAATGTTAAAAACATGCAGCTAATTTTTTTTTTACTTTTTCCCACTGTTAATGATTTCTTAGTAGGGTTTTCTGGAATATATTTTATTATCATACGTAATGTCACAATATCCACAATGTCTATGTCCACTGACATAGAGTACATATTTTTGTTTACAGCGTTCATTATTATTATGAGGTTTTCTTGTTCGAAAATATTTTATCTACCTCATGCTTTCATGTCGTATTATTTATGTGTAAGAAAGCATCATTCTTTTGAAGAAACACAATATTTTGATTTCTTTTTAATGTTATCATAAAAGAGTCACTTGAAGCCTACGAAGTGTGTTTGTCTTGGATACCATAAGATACCTACAATAAAATTGTATTACGAAGTATTACAGCGAAGAGTACAAAAAATGATAAACATACCTACAAATAAAGTTGAAACCGGACTGTTGAAGGTTCTAGGCCATTTTTATAGTTATTTAGGTGGAATCACTCAGCTTCCTATACATTGTTATACATTATACTTATTTTGTAAGGATTTTAAAAATCGTTTATTTTTCTTCTTCTTTTATTTATGACCTCCGTCCGTCATTTCACTAGCAACGTTAAGATGACAACAGATTTAGCTAGCAGAGCTTTAGTAGATAATATGAGTAATACCAAAAGCTGCCTAACATTTTTTTCTGGAACACGGCACCGGGATTTTATTTATTATTTTATTGTCTCCTTCATCCAGTAAAAATAATTAATGTCATGTACAGTACAAATAAAAAAAAAAAATCTGGAGATACTTTTATCCTACGAATAATCATTCCAATCTCCCGAATCATCTCAAATATTCAGTTGTAATGAATCTTTCACTTTGTTTCAAGACTTAAGTAAGTTTGTCTTTGATTTGAAACAGTTCACAAATGGTATGCTAAGGTAATATTCAAATAAGTTTACTGTAAAACAATGAACTTCCACTTTAATAATAGAGTTTATTTGCTCTATTAGGTGTACACGACTGGTTTAAAGAGCTGCTTCTATTCCGTTTCGCCCTAAGGCTTTGGCTTTGTGACCTGTTTTTGCCTTTGACCCCACTGCGTTACAATGAGTCGTACACTACTGATTGTTTTAATAATATCTTCATTTTAAACTTTTGTTGTTTTGTTCTTAGATGAAATTCGTTTAGAAGTTTAAAACGTTTGTTGATAATAGAAGATCAGCGAATTTAAAAAAAAAATTACAATCTTAGTTATTTTCGCATTTTCTAGATGCTACTTATGTATGTTAGTGCAAATAACCAACTAATTGCTTAGTTATTTCAAGTTTCAAAAGTTGTGAGTATTGAAAAACCTAAACATTCAAAGATTATAATTTGGTTTTTCCAAATTAATTATGTACCCTGCCGTTGATTGTAAGCCCTTCCCCTCAGATATAATTCTGGTCGCTTCTGGGTCTTTTTTGTCGGTCTGTTTGGATAACGATGTTAGCAATCTACCTGGCTTTTGATCCGCCTCTTGGGTCCTCTAGGCCACTATTGTATTGCCAATCCTTTTTATCTCTGAAAGCGGTCTGTGATCTATGATATTAGTTTTGAACGATCTAGGTAGTTTACTCTCGATATTCGATACGACACCAATCTCGATTTTGGATTTAAGTGACTGCGAAACAGAAGTAGGATCTGTTATCAGACCAATATTTTTATAATATCTAGCCCTAAGTATATCATTGATAAGCCATTTCCCCTGATTGTTTCCAATTTATATTGTGCTCACAGATAAAGAAAAACATCAGTTAAAACCAACGGTCCATAAACTTTTTATAGATCTAAAGTTACTAGGTAAGAGTTGTGTTTCTATTCTAACTGTTAAATTGACACGAAATAAATCACAAATAGATAAGAAAACAAGCAAGGATTCTCTTCTGAAAATGTTGTCTGCTTCAAAAGTGTTTTGATTTTTGAAGCACTCATTGTCTGAAGGTTTCTTTGACTTCGAAATTAGAAGTTAAATCAGGTCGTGAGTTTGGAAACTCTAAATACAATTAAGAACTTGGTTTAGTAACTTTCTAGAGAACAGAACATCATTAATATGGTTGTATAATATTATAATAGGCAATTTTCCAAAAATATATTTCAAATAATATAACCTAAAACCATAAATCAAACGCTTAACTTTTATTTAGGTATTTTAGAATCCGAGCAAAGCGGGACTCGTGCATAGCGGAACTAACCCGCTTAGACTGATTGATTTATCTACTATATCGAAAGAAAATACAAATAATTTTCAAACTTTTATCGATATCTTTATGTTGAAAACTTCGTTAACCTGGCAAGTAAAAGCAGCCTTCTAGTCAGACCGGAAATGCACCAGTTCACTACATATAAAAATATTTTGTTTGATATCGCATTTACTGACATATTTTGCATTCACAGAAAAGAATTGGTAACAGATTTACCAGCTCTTGTGCCTAGACAGTTTTCAGTAATCTTTATGAACAAGGTAATTACCCTGCTGTTACATAAGTATATTGTTAATGTCTATCAGAAACCAAATTTTCGAACTTTATTCAGCCTTTGAAATAAATTGATAGTCCCGTAATTGAAAAGTTTTATTCCGAATCCGATCAGAGGCGTAATTGGTTTCCCACAATTCGTTTAGGTTTAACGTGAAATAAAAAATAAAAATCCTTAAATTATCCTTCAATCAGAAAAAAACGTAATTTGGTACGTAAAGCGGTTTTTTTTTGTTTTCAATACAGCAGCGTACTTTAGTATCATCGCTTTTTGTTATTTACTGTTTTACTCATTAGCCAGAGTCAAAAGTCAAAGTTATCGATCATATTATAGAATCGTCTCGTAAACTGTTGGTTCTAGGTGCCAGTTCCTTGGGACGATGCCTGTCTAATGTATTTTTTTACGCATACCTATCACAAGCTTTTTTTTTTATAGAGATTTGAGCAGCGCGTCTAACGGGAAGTTTACATTATAGTAGATGATTTCTCAAAGAAAACTGAAGGGTAGTGTACGTGAACTTTGTAGTATACGTAAAGAGGTCACCCTAGTATGCAGATATGCAGATTGCAGAGCCTAGAAAATACATACCGGTGCGGTTCTAAAAATAGCTGTTGCTATTCACGATGCAACCATGAAACAATGAATGAATGTGAAAATTACTTTGTAACAGTTAATAACCCACATGTTATACAGTGACGTATCCAGGTTTTCAGTTGGGGGGAGGGGGGGGGGGGGCTTGACTAAGGATGTTGTTTTTGCTATTTAAGGTTTTGTTTTTTGACAAGTCTTGGTCCATCCAAAGCTTGTTTGGGGTTTGAGCCCCCTAGCCCCCTCCCCCTTGGATCCGCTAGTGTAGTGACGCATAATCTAGAGCAAAAGTACCCGCATATTCCATTGCACGGCCAAACATTGTTCTTATGATCAAATGCATTTTTTGTTGCTAAGCCACTTTTAATCAGTAAAGATACATTACGTGACAATCAAAAGGATCAATAACTATTATTATTAGTTGCTAAACCATTATTGGAGAAACATAGGTAATAAACTTGTGTGATGGTATTTGTAAAATAAAATGACTACTATATAAAGCTCTATGTAGATACATTAAAAATACCTATACCTCTAACTTTATATTATCATGACATGTATTTAATGCTTGCTCGTAAAAAGCTTCATGACGATATTCGTCCTTTGATTTTAGTCAAATGTCGTATTTACTCTCCTCATTCGCTGCGGAAAATCATAAGCTTTTTTACTTATTTCGTTTTATACAGCGAATATTACTTTGGTTTAATAAAAAACGACATTTATGTGCTGTCTCACATTTTGTACTGTATATGTAAGTATTTCCACTGAAATATTTTACATGACATGTCTTCTTTCACAAATACGAATGGTTACCATAACCAATTTTCTGAGATAATAGGTAGGTATATAGTGAAATACATAGGTGTTTAAAAACTTGAATTTATAAATTAGGTTAGGTATAGGTACCCAGTAAGCTTCAGACTTGGTTGAGTGACAAATAAAAAAGATTTACCTCAACTAGGATTAAACTCAACTAGGAAGAAATATATTATTATATCCCGTTTTTGTGTAACTTTTTAGATACCTTAATACTTTAGAACTTTAATAGGTCTAGTAGCACTTATTATAGTAGGTATACCTACCTCACAGACAGAGTAGTACAGTACTTTGTCGTAACTCATAGCATTCAATACAATGTTTCGCAACTTCAACAGTTTAGTTCAAAAAACTATCACTTTGCACAATTTGCACTAAACGCTATTTATGACTGTGACGTAGATATTTTTACGTCTTTTTATACCTGCTGTTGATTGTTTTATGGCGAATATTAAAATACGCCATGTGTTTTTACATTTATAACTACGAATACACGACCCTGTATTTATTTTAAAAATCCAAACATGTTTGAGAAAATCAGATTTGAAGAGTTTTACTATTTAAATCTAATATTGGTAGATAATATTAATGTTTTCCAATCTATTTACATCAAGTTTTTTTTTTAATTGGTCGATACATTACCGACTTGTAGTAAAAAGTTTGGAAGCGGGATTAAGAAAGCAACATTACTTTAATTTAGTTTTTTTTCCTCTGAATATTTTAAGATATTTCTTGTCACGGTCCGCATATTAATTTATTGTGATAGAATGTAGACGTTAAGTTCATTGATCTTTAGTATAATGCATACAGCATCCATTGCATATTGAGAGCGATTCATCTGAAATTTGGTATGCGGATCGGTTAACAGCATCACTGAAAAACTTCCAACGATAAAATCGTAACAGACAACCTATCATAGTCAGACCTAAAAACAAAACCGAAAAAACCAGAATGTTTGATTTTGTTTTCTAAACAAACAAGAAATGTACATGGAAATGCTCTCTCTGTTTGATGAGAGTAATTAACGAATAGAGGTACAAAATTTAAATTCGGGATCAAAGCAATGATCAATTCCTAAATCTACCTACTTTGATGTGATTTTAGTAAAAATGTCTGTAATCTTTTTTATGCTATGGAATAACAATGTTGCTCAAATCGTTATAAATACTAGCAGATAAATTAAACGTAAATTCATTTTTTTTTTTTAAGAAAAGCCAAAAAAGTTTATACCACGGAAACCAATTTTTTCTGTTACGTCACAATTTTTAATAACATAATACTTATCTAGTTTTTTACTAGATAAGTATTATGTTTAGGTAAACACAAATCTGTGTGGTATATTCTACAAGGTCTTGTATAAAGTTCATCAGAACCCAGGGGTTTCATCATTCATTTTGGACGGAGGTTTTCTTTTCTTTTCCTAAAGCTTAACATTTTTCCTTCCTGGTTCCTGAAAGTGACGTGAAAGACCTCTTAATATAATAATAGATTTTTGGCACATTCTTTCGATAATTAAGTTTTGTCAATAATTATTTTGTTGTTGAAGGAATGCGACTTTTCATAATGGAATTACAATATTTTATGGATATCTATAAAAACATTGCCTACATTTTTACTAACTATACATTGTATACATACCTACATTACATATTACTACCATGGTAGTCAGAGGTAGCTACATTATTATTTTATTTTGAAACTACTTTATGTAAACAAAAATATGGATATGAATATTAGCAGCTTCTGATGTTTTATTATACATTTTTATTTACTTATTAATATAAAAATAATGAGGCAGATGACTAAGCATAAATAAATAAATAAAGAGTTAGGTAAACACAAATGCCTAGTTTTGTATACCTAATTACTGTTGAAATCAAATTTTAAAATATTAAGGTAGAGTATGTGGTATGTTATCACTTATTATTTTTACAGCTTGAAGTTTCTAAACCAAAAGCAGTCATTTGCTACGAGTTCATCGTATACTGGTGACAGATATTTTTGTTGAAAGTTTCGAACGCGTACGAAGTCGCGGGTACCAGCTAGTTATTTTTAAAATTAAAGTTATACTAAAAAATAAATTAAGTGTCTAATACCGCTGATTTGTAACCAAGTCGGTTAGTCAAATTGCGTTATGTAAAATCAGTGTGTTGTAAAGGCTTTTCAGATAATTTCGTATGGAGCTCAAACAATACACTTCCGTTCATTAAATTCTCCAGCTTAAATACCGTTGAGCTCTCAAAATATGGTGCCTATTTAAAACGACATCCAGTGATGTATTTCATTCCATGTTTAAATACAAACATCATTTTGGATTAGTCTGTCGCTTAAAAAAGGATATTATTTGATTTTTAAAGTCCAAAAAATAAGGTTCTTGGTTCGGTAATATTTGTATAATGTACCTACCACATGCTGAGTCGTGTTATAATTTTTGTTTTAACTCGATAATTTTTTGAACAGTCTCATAATTATGTAACAAAAATCTAGTTATTACTAATTGTACTAATATTCTGTGTATTACAGAGAAAAACTATTTAGAAAACAGAAATATAAATAGGTTCGTAATATTCTTTATGCATACAAGAAAATGGCTTTCCAATTGGCTTCTAAATTGAATCCAATAAACATTATTGACAAGAATCTTAACTGAAATAGTTAATAACGGTTTGAAAATAAAGAGTGAGTCATCTAAGGGAGTCAAATCAATCTTATTAGTGTTAGGTAGGATGGTATCGCATAGTCAGGTCAGGGCTCTAATTTGATCAATTCGACTTGACACCAAATTAGGCTGGTCCAGCTGATCACTTGGGAGTTGGGACCCACCGTCAATTTGTGCTAGATAAAGGACATTGTTCAAACGGAGTCCTAAGATATAATAAGATTCTAATGGTGTTTTGTCTAAGCACCTATCTGTGTTTGTAATAGGTTCATATTTGTTTTTACTACCTTACTAAATTTTAGTGATACAAAGCAGAGCTAACATCATAAGGGTCGGAGTTTTTCGTTTACTCCCACCTGTTCTGTTGAATAGTTCTGTTGACAGAGCTGCTGGAATTTTTTTTCCCGTTAGTTATGTGACTTAAAACACTATGCTTTACACCTGACTTACTACCTACATCAAGACAATCTTATAAGTACCAACTGTAAAAACAGCACAGTTTACTATCTCCAAACCACCACAAAGCTCTTAACTCGACTTGAGGTTTCTCTCAAGGTTAAATTAGGTAACATAAGAACATTAATACGTACTGAAGTACACTTATGAAACTAAGTAGGACTTTAGTGAGTATCCTGTTTCATAGAATGTTTCATGTCTGGACCATCCTGTATAATACACTAAAAGTTATCTAGGAGTAAGTTTGTCTTAACTACTATAATTAATTTGAGAGATCTGAGTAATCTTAGTGAGATCTTATTATTCAGTAGTTTTATTTATTTTTTAATTATTAGTAGTAAAGCTTCTTGTGAAAAAGCTTCGGGGAATGTCTCAGAATGATGGACGCAGTTTAAAGCATCACAGGGCACGTCCTCAGAGGCCTTGCACAGTAAAGCAATGTATCGTTATAGGTAGTAGTTACCACTTAACGTCAGGTGGGTCATTGTCTTGTCCCATCGCAATGTATAAAAAAAATAGTGCAATAATTGGTTTTGGAGCCTTTCTAGCTAGTTGTTAAATAATAATTGAAAATTCTTTTTAAAAATAGATTTAGGTACCTAAGTAGATAAAAACTGCTAACACAAACTTTGAATCACGTGTTTTTAGAGTTCCGTATTATTATTCCAAAAATAAACAGATATATCATAGTAGTTCATAGTTTATTTATTAATAACAGAGTATAAGTTACATGTCAAATTGGGATATCGCTATCTACAATATTAGGTACCTTTATTAATGTATTTGAATTAAGCTAACATTTGAACTTCAAACGTTACTCGACTTTCTTATTTGGTTTGCATGAAAATATTTTAAATGTTAAGTAAGTATACGAACACCTACTCATTCATCTGAAACAGGAAGAATATTATAATTAGGTAAACTAGGTAAGTACCAAAATATAACTTTGATAATTATTATTTCAAACAAATTGATAAGACTTGACTTATTTCAATTGAAGCGTTTTACGGTTTTCCGAGTTCAAAGAGAGAATCCATAAAAATAACTATTTAATGAAACAATCTAAGATTTCTCAGAAGTACTTAAGTACCTATATAACTTCGGCCAACAGTTAAGTAGTGTTTCTTACCATCATAATATTAGCTGGCTTCTTTTGGTTTGGCATGTTTTTTTATCAAAATTAATAAAACACTCAAAAGCAAAAATTTTAGGTCATTATATCTTTGAAACCATGAATGCTAGCCTACAGAAATTATGCAAGCTAATAAATGCAATTAAATAATTACTTTTATTTATGGAGTGCTAAACTAATACTCAAGTGGAGACCGCGTTTAGGCAAGCGTAGTGTAAATAGGACGCCCTCCGGCTAGGTGGGGTGACGATCTGAGAAATGTAATGTAGCTGGCAAACGATGAGAAGAGCCGAAGACGGGGCTCAGGGGGCGTTTTGGGAGAGACCTACGTCCAGCAGTGGACCGATATAGGTTGATGATGGTGACTAAACTGTCTATCAAACACAATTTATTTTACTAGGCTAACATTCATGGTGTCTACGATATTCAAGTTTTTATAGACGTCCCGGAAGTTTTGCTTAGTAATAAGCCTAAGGAACTTAAGAGAGAAAAAATTTGCAACTATTAATATACAAATTCTTGCCCGCAGGCGAAAAACGTAATTGAAATTATATTTTATATCTTATCTTAAGATCAGAAAAGCAATATTCTTAATGAAAAGTAGTCAAAATAAAGTGGTGTTTTCCTCCAGCGATGTGAGAAGTGAAGATTTACCACTGTTACAGGTCAAGATTTAGTTTAATAATAATATGAATTGATTTAATTTTGATCAGACTTTGTCGTACACAATATTACAGTTATGAATTTTTTATTCCCGATTGTTTTAAATCCGTATTTTTCTATAGACCACTGCCACTCTTTATCTTTAAGTAGAATCAAAACTTGTGATTTGCTTATGCTGGCCGACATTTACACGATCATTAGACCGAACAAAAATATCAGTGTCAGCACCGCCGATACGGTGTGAAAGCGTCTAGTCGTTCCCCGGTTCAAGTTTCCGGCGGACCGTGAGGTTCATTCACAAACGTATCGTTGTTTGTTGCAGCGAGCAATAGAGCTTGCTTATAAGAGTCTTTTAAAAAAATATAGAAAAATATGATTGGAATTTTATTGCAATGTCATAAAAGTTACAGAACGGACGCCCTAGCAAAGTTCTAATGGTATTTTTACTAGATTTTTGTAGAGATTTTTTTACTCTTGGATAAATTGTGTGCGTTTATTATTCGTCCAAGGAATTATTACCCTTCGGCCTTCTGCTTATTATAAAATATTTTTCTTGTGTCTTATGAAAAATGTCGATAAGACATTCAGTCGCTTGATTGTTTGTATGAGACCGTACATATTACAAGATATTTTTTCTTATGTCAGATAAGACACGCGCCATACAAAAATGTTCTTGTCTTGTGTTCGTGTCAATGTGCCAAGAGCCTTCTAATTATTCAATGTCAGATACTGTACTATGTTAAGAAGAAAGGGTTACTCAATTTATTGCCTACAGAAGCTGTTCCTGTTATATCTATCCTTTTCAGTGATACAAGGTAGCACACGCTTCAGTAACTAGTAGTTCGCCCCGAACTGAGATCTCGTGATGGTCGGAGGTTAATAGAACCCAAACCATTTTTATTGACCAATGGTTGTAACAAACTTTGCAAACCGCTTCGAAATCGCCGTCTAGCTATGTACACTTAGCTATGTCTTACTTGAACTATAAAATCATTGAAACTCCAAGAAACGGTAGCTGACGTTATACTGGTTTAGCCAATTTTATAATATTTACAACAACTCAAAAAGTATTAAGCCTAGAATCAAAATAAAAACGGATTTGGAATGTCTAAACAAAGCCCTATCAAATGACACCCCACTTGATATTATTGAACAACTTTTTTTTTTTACTCCCTTTGAACACTCATAACTTCACGACCCCTTGACCGATTTACTTCATTTAACAAACCAGTAAAACTTAAGAGTACTATCCGTATACCTACCAAATTCTGTGAAGATCGGATAAGCGGTTCAAAAGATCTCGTCGAACAAACATACAAAGCATTTTTGTCCAAGTTGTCACTAAGATCTCGTTCGCTTCGCTCACTCGATCAAATACTGAAAGCGAGTGAAAAATAACAAAGCCTTCTTCGCATTTTGTACACGTACTGTGATAAGCTAATGCACACTTTATTATGCATTGTAAAAGAGCTTAGCAGAATGACTAATGCAATAATCTGCTCTTAGAATGACGAGATATACCTTAATATTCTACTATCGTAAAACATAAACTGTCTGTAGGCGCATTTTATAGACGAAGGCCATGAACGAAGCAACCGGCTATCTCCAACACACATATCGAGATTTAAAACGTTTTTGTCGGGATTATAATAATTTAATTGCATTTTTTTTATAAAACAATCATATTCATAAACTAGCCTAGTGTATGATGAATATTTAATTCGAAAACATATTGTGAATTTTCCAAAGAAAATCTGTTCAAATACTGAAAATACACAACTCCATTTGAAATAATTTTGTAATACAATCTATTGAGCATGCAGAACATAAACTAAATATTTACTCAAGTGTTTCTTACGAACACTTGAGTGAGTAAAACAATACCGTTTTTATTTAGGTAACTGACTGAAATCTGTGGGTATGACGACGCAAATCTTTACATATTTTGTTTAATATTCATTGTATAAAATTTATTTATTTCGAATCGATAATGCTCATTGTATTTAAAGTGTTTTTTAATGGTTTCATCGTATAGATACCTATATTTTTTTTACTAAATAGTTGTCGGACATTTTGTGTCAAAGACTAATTTTAAATTGACTTTTTCATAAGAATTTAATGTCTTTCTTTTTAAATCATATTACACAAATAATGCAATCAATAAATAACGTCAGTGTGGAATTTCAAGATCTTTTTTTTTATTTGTTTAGTAGGTATTTATTATATCTAGTATTCTTTTTGTTTTTACTAAAAAAAGTATTACTTAGGTACCTATAAAAGTTTCATTCACATAAAAAGTTGACTAAAAACAGTAACTATAAAAAACAACACAAGAACATACCTGCATTTATCTGACAGCATAACAACACAATTCTCAATTCAAAATGTTCATTTGTTTCAATATTTGAACCAAAACAGTCAAGTTCGAAAAGCAAACGAGTTGCGATTAGCGATTATCCACGCGACAATACACCGCGCCGTCCCTTCACAGACTGAAGGCTGAAGGTACTGACTCCTCGGAAATGCATGTCTCTGAAAACTGATTTTCATTTTTGCATGTGCCTGCTAAGGGCTTTACAGATTCGCTACATAAAATTATGGAATAGAATGGAATAAAAATCTTTTATTTTGTATCATAAAAAGAAACATATACCTATAATATAGGTACCTACAGCAGAGAGAGAAATAAAATAGGAATCTAATATTATGACAACAAAATTGGTCGTCACTCAGCATATAAAAAAAAATATTAAAAAAACAAAAAGAGTCTCCAAGCTGCAGTGAGATTTTTATATCACGTCTAATAACCCTTTTAATAATATTTTTCAACTTAAAATTAGTACAAAATAATAAACTTAGTGAAATTAGTGATAGTGCTCGCTAATGTGCAGAATTTTGTAGCACAGCTGACTTTATAAATGTATTTTAGATCTTCGTCCGTCAATTTCACACTCGACATTTTTTACTGCATTTTGTATTTGTCGGCGTCATTTTCATGCTCGTCTCTCGTTCTGTCGAGACATAAATCTATGTCTGGACTTCTCTATGTTGTGTTGACAAACTAACGAGCTGAGACGCAAGAAATTCGGTCTTGATTTTCACGGTGGGACATTTATTGAGTTTAGATCTTACATTCGTTTCTAGTTTAGGTTTTGTGGTTTGTAGGTTTAAGTAAGTGAATAATGTAAGTAAATAATTAATAGAGAGTTTTTTGGCGTTGCTTGCGTTCTAGACCGTTTAGAGTGTGACTTTTCAAATTTTTTTTCTTAGTGCACCCCTACACTATATGAGGATACCTACCTCCAAATTTCATATCTAGGACTTATATAGTTTAGGCTGTGCGTTGATTGCTAGTCAGCTTCAAAAGAGTTTTATATTTTAACAGAAGATGATTACAGGTATAGATGGCAATGTGAACACGCCCTAGGTTGTATTTCTATAAAAATAAAAAGCCTTGAACTTTGTTTCATAGAATGATTATCTACCACCTTGATTTTGGGTAATTCCCCTCTAAACCTAATGACTGAGTTTTTACAGTGAATCTCAATGGTTATTTCGGTACATTTAGTGTAAAAAATATAGCTTAATGGCAAACTATTTCCAGTTACAAGTTTCCGCCCACAGATATGGTTATTATACATTGGAAAAGAATAACTGAAGCCTGTGTTATTCATGTAGAACCACTCTTGACCACCGCCGTTCCAAATTGGATCCGGATTTTGACAGATTTCGTGACATTTTGTATTGAAAAATGACACAACGGATCCGGATTGGAACTGTGGTCGTGAGTAACCCACCTTATTAAAAAACTTTCTATAATTAGTTTTCTTTTGAAGTTGCTGCTCATTGCATCATTAGGGTTTGTAAATTTTTCTTATAGGAACGATTTTTTTGTAAAATGATTTGATATTTAGTAACTTTTATACAAGTTGACCAATTGCTATTCCTGCTGTTACATTTTATAAAAGAAGTATTTTTATTGCTGCATGAAAATAAAAGATTTAAAATAATTTGTTATTCTGAGTGCATCACTCAAAATTCTGTTGAAACGAAAACTCAATTTTATCAAAGTGCAGAGGTATGTTTTACAAAATATTACATTTTCTATGTAATTATTTAAATAACCAAGTATACAGGCTATAAATATCACTCATATTGCACACAATTTTGGACAAGCAAGGGCTTTATTTATCACCCTTGTGCTAAAATTACTACAGTGTTATATTATCATCGTAATTTGAGATATTAAACATGGTTTAAAACACCTTTTACTTTACCACGATACAAGTTTTCACAAAAAATGGAAGAAAAAACTGTTTTTGTGACTTTAAATGTTCTACAGAACTATAATATTCTAAACCGCCTTTGTGATCAACAAACTTTTCTTGTTTTTAGTTGAACGATTTCAAATAGATAATGGAGCAAACCTTGGAAAGTTGTCGCAGTAAATACGGGCGACACAGATCCTAAGCATGATTAGAAATTGAGGACTGATGAATATTTATAAGTAAATAATTCAATTTCCGTTTCCGATAAGTCTAAAAATACCCTTTAATTTTACTGGCTCCTGACTCTGCAGTAAGCTAAAAAGTAGTGACCATTTGCTCACTGGCCGATACCGATATCAGCACGATACTGGCATGTCAAGAGTATACGAACTGAAATATCGTTATCGGGGCCAACACGGTGTACCTAAAAGCAGTTAAGTTAATGTATAACATTATTCCCGTTAATATCGATAGCACAGATCATAATAATATAATTCTATACTTCGATAGTGTAGAATGCAGTGTGAAAACAGACATTGATGTTGACAAGGTAAACAATCAACCTAAATAAATTATAACACATTAGGTATTTTGTTTTACCATAAGTACAATGTATAATGATTTTTCATTTTGGAGCAAAGAGGCCTTGTAATTGATATGAATACGGCTGAGGCATACAAAAAACTTAAAGAAAACAAACTGAAAACAATATCATTATTGTTTTATAAAAGGTACCTACAAACGTACAAGTCGTTATGTACAACAATTTATTATTAATGACGGTCATTGGCGTCACTGACTCATTTGCATTGTTTTCATGTAGGTATAGGTCCTAGAGAAGTTATTTGTGTGATTTTGAGTGAAGAAGTGATTTTGTGTATGAACTAGTACCTAACTGAAATTTTATTCACAAAGAAAATTACAACTAATACACTATTTACAGTATGAACTAGATGAGATATGAATAATACAATCCGGAACGGGAATGAAGTGAACAACGTTTGAAATGTCATTATCAATTTGGTGAGCCGTGTATCAAAAATAAGTTTATGTGTCCTTCTTCCTAACCCGCATGTCAGATCCCGCGCTTTTAATATTATATATTATGTTTCCCTAATTTTTTACGCAAAATGGCAAATGCACAAACAGTGCGACGCCAATAACAAGAAGAAAAAAAAAGTTTATGTGAGTGACCAGCCCGTTACGTTACGTTCACTGTAATTACTCTAAGGTGTAATTTACCTTGATATCTGAGGTCTGAGGTAAATTGTGAAGTTTGTAAACCCAGTGAAACGTGGGCTTCTATTTCATCAGTTCCATTAATTTTGTAGTTCAAGTAATGTGCCTTCTGGTAAGATCGGCGTAGTAGTAAGTTCGGATAAATTACATAACTAAGCAATTCAGCAATATTTTTTAATGATGGCAACATCGCCTTACGCGCCATTTTGCTATGCCCCTGTATAGCAAAATGGCGCGTAAGGCGATGTTGCCATCATTTAAAAATACCGCCGAATTGCTTAGTTACGTGATTTATCCGGACTTACTACTACGCCGATATTACCAGAAGGCACTTAATAGGTACTGCTCCTCGTAGATCGATGCGATTTGCTAAGTTGATCTCAGCTATACTTAATTAAAAAAATCGTAGTGCTTATTTACAAACATTGCAAGATCTCAATTTAGGACAAACTACCGGTATTACCGTACTAGCAATTCGCTTATACTACTTAATGGTTTTAATATCTAATGGTTTTATTCTATGTATTATAAGTAGGTATTTACAAAAAAAAATATGAATGTATTCTATCAGTCATCTAGTTTCCATCGTACAAGCTTTGCTTAGTTTGGGACTAGAAGGCGTTGTGTTAAGTGTCCGTGAATATTTATTGATTTATTTAATTACTACTCCTTTGCAAGCTATCTGATTTTATAATAGAACCCTTTTCCCAGCTGTGTCATAAGTTATCACCGCACAAGAGGGTGCCGTTATCTACTAGGACCATGCTGTTGCAATTAATTTAGCAGGACATATTTTAATAGGTAGGTATTCGACAAATTTGGGCATCTATTAACGTTTCTTGAATAATAAATAAATTACTTGATTAGGCTTTTGCTATTGCCTAGCAATGATAAAAAAAATTGTCACTTACGAACGAGTACATAAATTTAAGTACGTACATTTTAAATTATGTACATAGATATCAACGATACAGCTGAACAATAGGTACATTTATTATGCGGACAGCCAAAGAGTGGAACTCGTTGCCGGCGTCTGTGTTCCCGAATGACTATAATTTGGAAGTTTTCAAGAGTAGAGTGAATAGGTATCTTCTAGGTAACCGTGCTGCATCGTCGACCACGTCATTGCTTAACATCAGGTGAGATTGTGGTCAAACGGTTGCCTATATTGTATAAAAAAAAAACGAGCCTAGTTTCATACAGTTTTGAGTGTACTGCCCGTTCTTATATCCGTAAATTCCTTGTCTGTAACTGGCTTTATTAGCTCAAAGACCTCATTAGCTAATGAAATAAAGGACAAATAGCGTTTCATGTCCAGGTAAATTAAATATGCAGGTCGCATAATAATATTAATTAAGCCCTTGAACTCTAACTTAGTTTATACATGGTTCAGTTTACTCTGCAATTTTGTTCTCAGTGAATTAATTTTATTAAAAACCATCAACAATAAAAATGTAATTATAAAAGGGACCTAGGTAGGTTTGGCAGGCGTCACAGCTCATACAGTTGGTAAATAGCTCTGCCTTTCGTGCTGTAGGTCGTGGGTTCGATGCCCACCGAGAACAAATCATTTTGTGTGTGGCAAATATATTAGTTTTATGTCTGGGTATTACTATTATAAGTACCTACTTATGTTTTATTATTTATAGGAAGTAAAAACTCTATCGTATTATTGATAAAAAGACTGGAATGGGAATCATAATTGTTTTGACCAAAAACACCGACTCCAAGAAAAACCTCCATCTTGTCTATGACACTAGAGTAATCAGACATTAGTATCAATTCGCTGGTTGCATTTTTATAAACTAATCTAATTTGACAGCTCTAAAGTTATAGCCGTCCCTGTCGTTTCAGTTTATGAGAAAGGGACGACAACATTTTTAGTGCTGTCAAATTAGATTAGTTTACAAAAATGCAACAAGCGAATCGATATCACTGGCAGCCCTGTGACAAGTTGTAAAACCAATAAACAAGACGTTTTTATTAAGTTGATTTGTTTGGAGTTGATCCCAGTCATTTAAACAGTTTTTTTTTAATATGCACTAATTTGGATTCTAAACCGTTCGGTTCGTTCAAGAATTTATTGCGACACCACTCAGATTGGCTGTTCGGAAAAATGTAATAAAGCTTCAGGCGATAAACGAAAACTATTTCGACATATTTTCGGATAGTAAAGCTTTTTCAGATATTCTCTTGTGTAAAAATAACGATTTATGGTAGTATCTAACAGTAAGTTCATTGTACTTTTATTAGAAAAAGGGCACAGAGCCATCAAGTTTGAGTTATTATTGCTCTAGTCTAGTACACTAGAAAAGGCTTGACAACTCGTAGCTAAAAATCTAAACAAGACTAAAAAAATTAAAAAACTCCGTCACTAGAATAGGCACTCATCATACAAACTTACTTAGTAATATAAACCCCCGCCTTCTTGGCTTTCCTGGGGGTAAGGCTGACTATAAGAAGATGTTTAAAGTGCTGGCCAAGCCTAGTCCATCTAAATAATGTCCCAGGCACTAAAGCTTCCAGTTCATAGGAGTAAAAGTACAACTTGATCACATTGAACAAGTAATTTCTGAAACACCCAGTATCTTGATCCTACTAATATTATAAATGTGAATGTAAGTTTGTTTGTTACGCTTATCATGAAACTTTGTACACATATTCTTGGAGGTATAACATAGGATACTTTTATCCCGGAAAATTAACGGGATCCAATAGGACGCGAACGAAGTCGCGGGCGGAAGCTAGTATTTAATATAGGTAGGTACGTAATAATATCAAATAATGGTTTTTCCTATGGCCCTCGGAGCTGAGATCCATAAAAACACGTCATTCTCGTGTTATGGCTCAAATTAAGTTATTAACCAATTTGTACGTAATGCTATAAATTATGAATTTATTACATCAAAATATGTAATTAAATTGATAAAGTAATTTTCCCCAATTATTTACGTTTCGAGAGTTCGTCCTGGCTTTTTTTTTTATGTAAAAGTAATGGAACAAGCTGATAGCTCACCTGATGTTAAGTAGTAACTTCTGCCTATAACAAACCTTCAAGATCTTTACGTCTCTGAGTGATAAACGCAGTGCATTGCCTTACAGGGCACGTCCTCATTGGTATTGCTCTGTGAGGTAATGCATTGTTATAGGCAGAAGTTACCACTTAACATCAGGTGAGCTATCAGCTTGTTCCATTACTTTTATCATAAAAAAATAAAAAAAATATGTCATTTATATTTCTCAAGTTCAATCGATTTTATGATTAATTTGATATTATTGTGAGTTGAGACATCGAATAAGTAGTTCGTGATCGTTTACTAAAACCACGGGAGGCCTAAAGGCAAACGTTTATCTGACAATGGTGGCGATTCTGTTGTTACAGAAAACGAACTAAAATTATACAAAAATATATAAGTTTTTTATGTTTATGCTTAAGTGGCGTAGGTATAGTATTTTGGTACAAAATATCATCATCAATCATCAATATACAGGGTGTTACCAGACCACTTCCGAAAACGAAAGGGGGAGCTACAGCACACCAAAACCCAACCAAAAAAAAAATCAGTTATCCTGAAAAATAATTATAGCCGGAGAAAAAAATGTTTAAAGATTTGTATTTATTTCGCCAGCCCGCAATGTACGCATTCACGTAGGTAAGGTCGAGGCGTAGTACTATTATTTATTCTGTGTCGTAAGTGCCTACTAACGTAGGTAGGTACTAACGTAGGTCGCTCGCACGTCGCGTACTTGAATGACCCGCGATGAACTCTCAGCTGTTCATGCTGTAGTAGACGTAATCTGCGTGCTGCGTGTACATTGCTGCTTTATTTATAATATTTGTTTTTTTGCTTTTTTAAATGAGATAATTAGGTAGATATGTCTTATTATGTTGTACTGTGTGTATGTAACTAGAAAAAAAATTAAAAAGAGATAGTCAAGTCAATATTTTTTTTCGCGATTTTTTTCGCTTAATGTTTTCAGTATCATGGTCTGATTGGAACCTCCAAGTTTTCGGAAGTGGTCTGGTAACACCCTGTATATAAAACTCTTTTGAAGCTGACAGAAAATCAACGCACAGCCTAAACCATAAGTCCTATAGAGGTATGATATTTGGAAGGTAGTATCCATAGGTAGATAACGGAATGGTGGCCAAGGGACGCTCAAAGACCACGAGGGAGACCACCCGCCCGATGGTCCGATGATATTGTCGCTGTAGTTGGGCAACAGTGGAGAAGACTCGCGCAGGACCGGAGATACTGGCGTACTAAAGAGGAGGCCTATACCCAGCAGTGGGTGCATACAGGCTGAATAGATAGATAGATAGATCCTTATGTAGTGTAGGGGCGCACTAAGAAAGGAATTTTGAAAAGTCGCATCCTAAAGGGTAGAACGCGAGCAACTGATTAGAAGATATAATATACAGAGTGTGGATATAGATAATGATGTTACTGACTTCCACAGTTTGAGGAGGTCATTACCCTGTAATAAATTGTACCGTAATTGACCGTAATATTAGTAACATAATAATATATAATTGAAATTAACTTTGAGTCGAAAACCACACTGGTACGTCTCACTAGTAATTACTTTTCATGATACTCGTGATCTCGCAATAAATGACAGCTTGTATTCCCTCAGACCTCTTTAAAGCCGTAAAAACTGGTTTTATAGGTATTTTACGTTAGTTAAGAGAATGGACGAAAATCACGCCAGCATTAAACTCATTGAATTCGTCAAACAAAAAAAGTTAAGAGAAATGATGTGGTTGTAAATAATGTATTTTTTTATTATCATTGGGCTTTGCGGTAAGGCTGCTGGCCATTGCCACTTGGCTGCTAAGAGCGTTTACAGCAACGATGTTTGTAGCTCAAATGGCTATGAAGCTAACTTTTTCGCTATAGTAAGATCAGTTAGTGCATAATTATGCAATTTTTAATACTCTGCCAAGTTTTAAATAATCATTAGCTTACTGAATGCTGTTCAAAATCTTTAGTTGTGAGAAAGAAAGACGAAACGTCGCCAAAATATTAATTACAAGCTGCTGCCCGCGACTTTGTTCGCGTCCCGTTGGATCCCGTTGATTTTTCGGGATAAAAAGTAGCCTATGTGTTAATCCAGGTCACGGAAAATATATATTCCAAGTTTCATCCAAATCGGATCAGTAGTTTTTACGTGAAAGAGTAATAAAGATCCATCCATACTCACAAACTTTCACGTTTATAATATTAGTAGGAAGTAGGATATTAATGTGGGTTGAAACGCTGACATTTTTTTTGGTATGAAACAGCGAAAAATAATTTGTGGTGAGAACCTGTGGTGCTTAAATTATTATTGTTTTTATTATATGCGACAACAGCTAAGTCGTTATTCATAAACGTAACTCCCACTTTACTGCAACACAACCCCTTCCGTACCTTTATTTTTCACCCTGATACAATTTTCTCCAAGAATAAAGAAATCCCTGGAGAAGGATGGGACGTTCTCCGAGACGCCGGACGCCCTTGGCGAAATTGTAAGTGAGCTCGTTTTTATTGTCCCTATATTCAAAAGTTTTTTGGGACTTATGTGCGTTATAAGTTTATGTTAGGTAAAGGCAAATTAAAGTGGGCGAAAATCGTCACTCCTTGGGTGCCTGAGAACGGGAGGCGACGACCGGGCCGGCCGAGAAGACGTTGGCGGGACGATCTCGACGTGAACGTGGTGGTGGATAAGAGAGTGGAGGAACAACGCCAACGACCGGGACCAGTGGAAGACTTTGGGGGAGACCTTTGCCCAGCAGTGGGACACAATAGGTTAAATAAAAAAAAAAAAAAAAGGCAAATTACCTATTTGCTTTTTCAACACCTAGATTAGTAAAGTAGGTAAGTTGAGTGAGACACAACTGGGTTTTATTTTGATTGCCCCATTGTTACTTACAATATACAAAAATAAAATATTTATTTCCATAAAAAATCTTAACTAATTCAATTCACTAAATTTTAATTATAGTGTGCAGAAAAGATTAAATATAATTCAATTTTTATAATACAACTAGAAAAATAAACAAAGTACTAATAATCTACTTCAAAAAGGTATGATACAAGTTTGTAGGGAGCTTTTATAAGAAGAGGGTGTCAGTAATTCAATGATAGGTACTTTTTGTATTGGAGGTGTAGATAGTAAATAAAATAGGTGTTTGAATTTACAAGAATATCTTATACCAAAATAAAATTTCAAGAAAATGACTGGTCGGTGCGGTTAGGAATACACCAAAATGTAGCTCAGGTATTTATATCTGTAGGTTTCCGTGTCGAATCTACAACCGGGTTATCCAAAGTTGTGATTACTTTGTCTTTGTTTTGTTTTAATTTTTATCTTCGATGGACTAAAGTGTAGGTTATTTTAAAGGTTATTCTTGTTTTCTAGAATTGTATGAACATTACTGGTCGTTAAATAATGCCGTTTTGAATAAATTCCAATTTTGCATAAGTTGAACAATTCACCAAACTATGCATAATGAATGTGTCTTTTAAAACTGGTTTTAAAATTCACCTTGATAGTTTTTTATGCAAAAAAACTAAGGATTATTTTATGACGTTCGTGTTTTACCGTCGTTTTGATTTGGTTTTGGGGGAGTCCCTTGTCGTTGTGATTTTCTCGTTTATATTCGATGCAGCTTATTTATTAATCTATTTATCAGGTAGGTACCTTCACGTTTAAAATTTTTAACTAATCTGAGACGTTCTAAGTACCAATGGATCTGCTTGTTATAGTCAACCTTTTTGTTAGTAGCTTTTTGATTTTAATAATAATATTCTTCTGTAGCAATAATTACGCTGACTCCTGTTTTTGGTACCTACCAAAAATAGGAGTCAATTTGAATAATTAAATTTTTTTATAAGTAACAAAAGTATAATAATTTTACAGGTAAGTATTTGTTTCACTAGCTCTTTATGTAGCCAATCCGTGCAAAACATCCCAAATTTTTCACAAATTCACAACATTAGAAAAATCCTAATCTTGAGCTTCCTTTTATTTATTTGAATCAGGATAAAGAATCTCAGTCAGTAACTTTAATTTGTCCTTTTTTGCTACCGTATAAATCCCTACCATAAAATCTCAAGGCACTTTGTTTTATGATTGACCTATCGCTGTAAGTACTTTGACTTTACTACTGCTTGATGCTTTTTTGAGAGCTTTATGTGACAAACAACTGGTAACTGCTCCACCTGATAAGACTATCCTAAGGTTGTATTCTGTTCTATCTGATTTAGTTTTTGTCATTTTACGTTGGTGATATTTTTTACTGCAATTTTTTGAAGAAGTCCCCTCGTCGTCTCATAAAGGACTATTTTTCAAAAAATGTTTTTAATTATTTAATAATCGAACACGTTGTTTTTGAGCATGGAACTGCTCCAGTATTGGACCCTCTTCTCTTCTCTTCTTATTCGTTACACTCTTGGCCGAGCGGTCGTGGTAATTATGAGTTACATTTACCAGTGGCTGTGGCACGCCTCACGATTTCTCGCAACTTTTCTCTATTTGCAGTCATCCGGGAGCATTCTTGTAGGTTACCACCTACTGCCGGCTTCAGCTGCTCAGTATTGGACTATTATTGTAATTTTATGCATTTGTAAGTGTTTGTGGCGTTTTTAAAACCATCTGAAATAGTAACTTTTTTATTTGTTCTTTATATAAAGTTATAATGACATGATAGTACATGGTAGTTTTAAAATTGATTTTTATTTTTTCATCTATATTTTTGATTTGCTGGACAATGATCTGCTAAGTTCCCTCATATATTTTCTCGCCTGTTAAATTCTACAAATTAAAGGCTCATAAGGTGACCCAAACTGAAGGGCATCATAAATATTGACATGAGCTTCAGCTGCAGCATCGTATAATGAAAATTGAAACGTCAGTGACCCTTTGCAAGCGGTTGAACAAAATCATTTCAGAGTCTTTAAAAGGCTTTCAAGCTCATTTACTTTGCGGCTCGAATAAAAACCCTTGAGAGTTTTTTGTAGATATCTCATTGCCAGACTCATTACGAAAACCAGGCTCACAAAGTATTTTGTACAAAGCTCAAGTCGTATTCCTTGTAGAATGATTCGTAACTGACTAAAATCTTGTATTACCTTCACAAAAGCTACATTTACACTAAATCCTCTGATCAATCGGGATCTACTAGGTTATCCCGATTGATCAGTGGATTTCGTTTCTAAAAAACCGAGCCTTGAAAAACAATTGAATCCACTGACCAGCCGTTTGAGGCTTCTGGGCTTTACTCAAAGACCGCTCACTGGCATTTTAGCGCTCTCTGCCAGCACTGATGGACTAGCACGAACATACTGTTTAGTATTAGTATTTTAGTATTTAGCTCGGGACTAGACGTTGTTGTGTGAATTAACCAATAATATTTATTTATTTAGGCTACAGGAGAGTTATCGTTGGTACACGATATTAGACAAAAACTCGTAGCCCGTCCAATAAAATTTTGATAATTATTCGGTTTCAAACGTGTAGTATTATTAAACACACCTATCATTTCGATGTTCTGTAATTGGGCATTATTATAAAACTCATTTACATCAAATTGTTTAATGATTACAAGTAATTGTGCACTTAAAAAAACTCAAACGTGCTATGAGGAAATAATTGCATGAGTTCGAGTCATACTTATCGGGGTTCTTTGGCCCGTATGCTGATTTACTGTTTAAGCACTGATCCGAACTCAAACATAAATGTTTGTATGAAAATCTCTACTCAACTCTTTGCTTGAGAAACAATTTTCTTATCAGCATGCAAGCCTCTATTTTTTTAATTGACCGACTTCAAAAAAAGAGGACATTCTCAGTTGTATTTTAAACTAGCCGTCGCCCGCGGCGTTGCTCGCGTTCTAAATAAACCCTTTAGAGTGTGACTTTTCAAAATTCCTTTCTTAGTGCACCCCTACACTGTATAAGGATACTACCCTCCAAATTTCATACCTATAGGACTTATGGTTTAGGCTGTGGGTTGATTATCAGTCAGCTTCAAAAAAGTTTTATATATTTTAGATAAAACATTGAAATACCAATGAGTACCACTCAGATTATTCCAAACTATCGTGCAATAAAATAATTACTTTCTTTGTACTCGTTTTCTTATCGTTTGTTGTAGAATACCATCTTAATCTGAAGCTCCTTCCACGTGAGCATCATAATGATTTTTTTTTATAAAATAATATCTTTCGAATCATGCGACTCAAATGGAGTTGGGCAGGACATATTGCAAGGCGTGGTGATAACAGATGGAGTGAGGCGACCACTGAATGGTGGCCAAGATGCGGCTACAGAAACGTAGGACGTCCGGCAGCGAGATAGGCAGACGACATCTAGCTTAGGATCGCAGTGGATGGCACAAACTTGGGGAGGCCTATGCCCAGCAGTGAGTAAAGTCGGACTGTGGATGATGATGATGATGATGATGAATATCTTTCGATACCTCATAAACAAAGTCATAAAAAAATTCATTCATAAAGCTCGTGTTTATGATATACTTGGTTATTAGGACCATATGCATAAATATTATGTAAATTGGAAATAATTTACACACAATTATTATTTTAACACCTATGACATTTAGAAGATTCAATCAATTTTAATCCATTTTATAGTAGACAGGTTATGTAATTACAACATTGGTTGACCTAGTACCCCAGTTGGTAGTATATAGCTGTTCTCGCACTGTAGGTTGTGGGTTCGATTCCCACACAGTTTTTTTTGATGAACGGTTCAAGGTGATTGTATTAGTAAACATGGATTTATGTTATTATTTGCCCACAGAGCAAGCTCACTGCAGCTGTAAGACGAATTATACAGTCTAAACTTGGGTTGCTAGACTTGGGCCATTGTCATTCATTTTAGACTTGGGCCATGGTCATTCATTTCTAGGATATAACTACAAGCACAACCGCATTACCGCTTAACATCAGATGAGGTAGAGGTGAAACGGTTATCTAATTTTTTTTAATAAACTATTTACCTTTCTAAAATTTCTAAATTGTTTATTTTTAGTAAAATTTAGGAACTTAATTCACAAAAAATATGTAAGGCTAAAAACTGTTCAGGCTCAAAATTGTAGTCACGAAGATTATCTGCAACCTCTACAATGTCGTTATTCAATCAGGTATTTATTTGACCGACCAAAGTCGTCTCAAAATAAACTATCACAATAGAAAATGCCATAATACAAAACGATAATGGTCCACCAATAGCGTTAGGTATCATTAAACTATAAAAGAGGCCTTTGTTGGCCTCTTTTATAACTCTGTTGCCAAAGTTCAACAACAACTTAGATCATTTTATGTGGACTTCCTCGATCATTACTATCATCATTCAGTCACTGCTGAATATTATTTAAAGATTTCCAGAGCGATCAATTCTGCACAAGCGAACGGTTTTTAGAAATGTTTATTAATAGGTTCACGCCCTATCTTATACAAAGTAAGAGTTGATATTATGTTCAGATTACGTATAAAAGAGATGATGGTATCAATTTTCTTGATGCATTTTTCTAAACTTAGGTTAGCTAGTTTAGAAAAATGCACCATAATAATTATGTACCATTGTGAACTCTAACTTTTTATAAGATTAAAGATTTTTTTTATCAAAAGAGTTTCAATGTTATGCCACCTGCTGAATGATTGCCATAATTAAGATTTGCTTTTCTGTATCACCAAACAAGTGGTTATAATTCTGAAATCTGATGTTTATCGTGTCGTGAAGAATCTACTGGGAATTCCTAGATCCACAGCGATTAGTCTGCAATTTGCCACTAATGACACACTGCAATATGTGGCCTTGAGATAAATTATTTGACCGTACCTCTGAAGACATTAACAGACTTCCTTAAATCCAAAGACTAAAGTATTGAAGTGTTGGGAACTACGTATAAGTGTCTATTTAAATTTGTTTGAATACTTACAAATTCAGAATCCATTAAACCACGAGCTGCCGTCAAATGAAATAGATTAACCGGTTTTAGTATGCAGGTACTTTGTAATTAGACATTTTTATTCACATCTATCTTCGCTCATCACTTTTTTGAATAATTTTTACACAAACCACCCAGCTTCAAACATCCACATAAAGTACACTTTTTTGACAATACACAGTATAATATTTTTGGTCACAAACTAACACGCCACTTCTCTAGATTTTCCATTAAAACACTGCACTCAACATTCACATTTTGTATAAAAATATTCTTTAAACCAGTTCTGATCAGGCACATCTGTGATCGCTTATGTACTAGTGTATACTAAATAAAATACGGACTTACTGCTGTTTGACTTCAGTGTAAGCTAAGCAAGAGTTTTTAGGACTATCGTATGACTAGCGAGACTTTTCGTATGTAGTAGTTGATTAGGTCGCTTTCTGCGTTGTGGGTTTGATCCTCACCGATAACAACAAGTGTCCGAATCGACAGTAATATCAAAAGTGTCAATTGGGACATTGTGTCTCAATATATTTTGTCCGAATCGACCGCAAGTCCAATTTATTATTGTGAGGGCAAACTTAGATGTGTGTTTGTGTCTGGCTGTTACTATAAATTTTCAAACCTATTCGATTGTCAATAGCTCTGTTTCCATATTATTTGTAGCTTTGTTTGAGATTAGATGGCGTGTGAAGTAGTCATAAATATTTATTTCATTGATATTATTTAGAGGTACGATGATTATGACATTTACGACAAATTCGATACGTTTTGCAACTGCTGCTAATAACTACCATTTTATTATCGTGACGTCAAAAACCGACTTATTGATCACTACTTCCTTGGATCAAAATGTCATTCTGGTTTCGCATAATTATTAAAATTATGCCCTTATCTTACTCTATTAATAATGTTTTACGTATATAGAACATTTATATTCACACCAAAGAACCGTATTTTTTTCATAACGTGTAGGAAAATCACTGTTGCATTTGGCGTGCGTTTTTGCCTAATCATCATTTTGCTTTTAACATTGACTGTACCACAGATCATGCAATACTATACTAGTAACTGTACCTACCATGCGGTAGACTGAAGCCTACCAATTAAGTTTTTTTCCTTCGAATCTCAAGGTCATTTTGACACTCTTCTGGTTATTGACCTGTCTATTTAACTGACCTAATAATAAAAACAAAACGAACGAGTGACAAAGCAATTGAAAGAAGTCGAACACCTCACGGTAGTGTTTTGAATACAATGCTTGACCCAACGCCTTAAAAGTACATTACGTTTTCTGTTTTATTAAAATTCATTGCCGTATGGTAATTACTACGATGTATTTAGCATTCCTAAAATTGTAACAAAAACTGTTGGAAGACTATTTTTTGCGCTATTAATTACATGTTTTTAGCTTAATTTCTCATGCTTTATTCAACAAATCAATGTACCAGGATGTAATATTTTAAGTTAAACTTTAGTGTATAATGACATAAATCTGACGAGTATCGCACCCTAAAATTTCTATTCCGTTAATATTTTATTTATTATTGGTTTATTTTTAAGAACTATTGAGGGCGAGATGAAGGAGATTGCAGACATCTCACTTGCATATGCCTGACTATAATTTGTATAGTACGTATCCGAAACATAGATCACTTACCTCATTGACGTAAGAGTGGAACAAGGCGAGGCCATATTGATTTCTCAAAAACGCATTTCCTTTCTCGAATAAAATTAACTTTTCATTTGAAATTCTCTATAGATTTAAGAACCTACCTAAGCGAGTTATAAAAATCTATTTAAAGAAATGGCGTTATTATTTGGTCTTGCAGATTACACGATGACCTACCTAACAAGATCCTTGCATCTGATTTTTCTTAACCTTGAAAATTGGTCTATATCTCTGTGCTTTGGATCAAAAAAGTGATTTTTTAGTAACAGTTTTGAATAAATAAATTAGAATTATTGTAGAAATGGTTTTACTATGCTAGAAAACATGAACTTGTTCATATTTTGTCAGTAAGTAGTTGAAATCTATTAAATTACACATTATGCGAAATCTATTATTTTTTCTTGGTAAGTACTAAATTTATGTCTACTCTTTAGTATTTTTTTATAAATTCATTTGGCCACTAGTAGTTGGGGAACTCCGTCAAATATTAATAATACTAATTAGAAATTCCACCCTACTACACAATGAAAATACATTTGACTTATTATTCCGAATTGAAATACTTTGAATGAAGCCAAAATGAATACCTAATCATTATAAATAAAATATTTAATTTATTTTATTGTTTTAGTAAAGTCATGTCACATCTAAGATACGTCAGATTTTTTTTAAAAATTTACTCCCTTATTCAGCGCGATACCGTGAAGTTAATTTGAAAAAGGTTTCATTTCAGTGACAGTGTGAAAACGCCTATTAGATGGTAAAAAGCAAAACCATAACCACAAATCAATTTACGACAGAAGCTACTAATAAACGTACTAAATAAAAGGCTTATTCCCATCGAGCCCACTATGCAAATGAGTGGGCTCGATGGGAAAAAAAGTGGACTTAGAATCAAATCATAAACAAAAAGCATAACTATTAAAAATTAATAATCTAGTAAGTTACGTCGGTGCTTAAACTACTTTGCAGCGGCGACATATTATAATAATATGTTTGTGGAACTTTGGTGGTGCAACTAGGAATTAACTATAGAATTTCGCGATTAGTTTAACGAGTAATTTTGTAGTGCTTCTAGCGAAATAGAGAACTTTGATTAGTTTAAGCAAATTAACAATTTCTGAGTTTACCAGTTTAAAGACCTATAAGGACATAGATTTCTATAGAGTTTACCTAATCCGTACTATGATTGAATTAGTTTTAGGTACGTTCTTGTCTATAAACTAGGTTGCCAAAGATTGAGCATTACTCATTGTTTAATTTTTGGATAGGATATTCTTAGGTACCTACCTAATTAGAACTTTGAAATATGTTTCTAACATTTAATTTTCTTATATTATTAGAATAATAATGTAGTCTTTATAATTGGGATATATGGTTAAACTAAGTATGTAGTCTACAATTTAAAAATATGAAACAGTTGTAGGCCCATAATAATACTGGGTGTCACAGAATTAGTAGGTATGTTATCCCGAGAGGATTCTACTTACAAAAACTAAATACTTAATGTTTTTTCTTGCGAATTTCCTGATTTTCAAATGCGCACTGTAGGTAGGAAACGTATGTGTTGTCAAATTACGGTCATTTATTTAGGTGTTTAAATGCAAAAAAAAATCCTAAAAATGTTACTCCTTCGAACTGTTCATTTTGATGGTCTGAATCCTGTTCATGCTATATACGAGTATACAATAGTTCTTATCCTGTATACAGTGCCTTCTGGTAAGATCGGCGTAATAGTAAGTCCGGATGCCAAGCAATTCGGCGATATTTTTAAATGATAATTGCTTAGTTACGTGATTTATCCGAACTTAATATTACGCCGATCTTACCAGAAGGCACCTTACTGTTATTTTACTAGTTTACTAAGCTATCCGAAAAAACCAACTTCGGTAAAGTGTTCCACTCCTTGAAGTAGGTACTTTGGGCAATATTAAGGGATAAAAGCCATGAAAGGGTGACTTAGACTATTCCTTGCGTCCAGTAAACCGGAAGTAAAAGTGATAAGGAATTAGGTCAGGTGCGGATACTTCCTAAGAAATATTTGGTACAACTTTTTTATACTGAAAAGCAGGTCCTACCAACATGCACAGTGGAACGAACGAGAATATACTTTTTTTTGTATTCCCATTCATCCCACCAATGAAACGAACAGAAATGAACGTGATATATTGCAAGTCAATGTTAATGCTCTACAAATGCATAGACCATTGACCAAAATATCTTGTGTCAATTTTGGTTTTTAAAAAATAAAGAAATATGGTGAAGCTGTTAGATTGCTAAGGAGAAGTAGTTGTGATAATATAGGGAGTGTTTTTTTACGACGGACAAAATAAAAATTCACTTTAAAAAATACTACAGTTCATATAATCAAAGTTACACTTTCATTTCAACAATGATCACAAAAGTTTTATCATCTTTTGTTTACGCACCGCAAAGAACATTCCGTTGGCATACAACTCAAAGTTTCATCAAACATTTTTGAACGTTTTTATGTAAAATAATTTACTGGAACTTTTTCTTATTTTATATACACTATTAATAGTATAATTCGCAATTACAACTTTATTTACAATTTTTTTACATTTTGTTTTTATTTACAAATTCTAAATTTATAAATCTTAAACAACATTTTGGTCAAATCTTATTAATTAAATATTTTATTTTTTAGCTATAAAAGTTAAGCTTTTAAGTATACTCTTTTGCATAAAAAAATATAACATTAAAAAAATAATTATGAACAAACAATAGAGCAATGCCACTTTGGTGTGAAATTATTATATTTTTTTTTACAAGAGAGTACGTACCTAGGTACTAATAATATAATGTTTTACTATAAAGCATTTTTGACTAGACCTTTTAATTTTAATGGGGCATAACAATTTAAGCTACAGTAGATAAAAACTGGACAAGGAAACTAAACTAGTAAAACTAGTGTTTTTATTTTCTTTTTTATAAAATTGTGCGTTGGAGCTGTTCAATTCTATTGTAAGAATGACGATTAATGTGAAATTAAATAAAAAGAAATTGTAGCGACTGATTGCGAATGCGAGCAACTGCAAGTAAATGTCAATCGCAGCCAGTCACTAGTTTCATATCGTACAGGAAGTACGTTATACTTGTTAATTTCAAAGTCGTCTTGATTTTGTCATTTATACAGTGAAAATCACTCTATTACATTAATTTTTTTTTAATTTACCCAAAAAATTTCGTGAAAATTTCTGCCATGGTATTTTGGGGCTCATAATATACTAACTTTGACCTACAAGTACGTCTGTTTAAAGTGTTAGAAATACAAGATTTATGGAATCATGGAAATTTTAATAATCTAGATGGCAGTCTGATACTGATTATAAGGATATAAAATATCGAAATAGAGACAATATCGAGGAATTAGGGGATATTTATTTTATCATAGAAAGTGTTAAAAGTGTTTAAGAAAAAATTTTCTTATGGATAAAGATTGGTAAGGTATTATAATCTATATCAGTTACTAATTTATATCTAATTGGTGTTTTGTATAAGTTAATATTCTAAATTTTAATAGGATTTTTGTATAGGTACTATCTATACCTTAAACTACTGTTTTTTTATAATTTCGTTAATATAATGGACAAAGAAAATCATAATGTTAAAAAATAAATAGACCGTAACAATTTTTTTAAATCGAAACTTTTATGTCACTTTTTTTGAGTTTACAAAAAAGTGTTTCGTAACTTTTCCTTTGTAATTTAATCAACTTTGTTATTATATTGTGTTATAAATCTTTGTATAAGAAATCATGTGACAAAACTAAAATATAAGGTTAAAAATGCAAAACAATCCTATCATTATTATAATTTTGAGCCAAACATGAGAGACAATACCAAAAAATTACGAATTTCTGAAATTTAAAAACTAAATAAAATAAAGTAAGAATCTTTGTTCCCATTGCATGTAGGTTCTCATACTGCTAATAATTAAAATTTTAATAATGTATAGTCTATTATACCTACTATTTACATTATTATTATATAAATAACATTAGATAATAAAACTGAACTATCGAAACTTCGTAGTGTTTTAGGCACTATTTAGACAGCCATGAATCTTACTTCTTTTAAAAGCATTTACTTATCTATTCATAGAAATTTATTACAATCTACATGTCAATAGGCAGGTAGTAACAATTTGTTTACCATTAGTCTAAGTATTAGAAAATTAATTTGTTTGGTGTATGTTTATAAATTATAGGTAGGTAAAATAAATAAACGCTTGTCGGAGCTGTAATTCAATTATGTATAACTTTTACTGGAAATAATAAATGCATTATTTAATAATTTGCTCTTGGCTTTGGATTTTATTTATCCATTTAACTAGTGCTAAGTATGTATAGGTAATTAAAAATAATGTTATATAATTCGATAGTATTTTGAAGTGTACTTTGATAAATTCCATAATATATTTTTTATGAACTATATTAATACAATAACATGGTCTAAATTGCAAAAAGAAATTTGTGTTTTTGGTATTTAGTGGTCTTGTATGAAAAATTACCAATAACATTTACTTGTAATTTACTATGCAACTAGGCATTGATGATCTAAGATTTCTCAGTGCAAAATGCAAATACAAAAGCTGATCGTTGCCAATATATACCTATATTATAATTTTTAGTGTGTAACTATAAACCATGGTACCTCAAACCGCTAAAACGTGAGACACGCCGTTTAAACCTAACTGATAATGATTGTATCCAAAATATCATCTAAATTATTAGCTAAAGCGTCTTTAGATAAAGCATCTTGTATAATCACAACAGCGAGTCCTTTCGCGTCAATTCATTTCACTATCTAAACAATATCACTAAATAACAGTCTGGCACTTCCGAAACTTGGGAACAGCGAGGAAAACTACGGCTGACCTTGTCTTGCACCGTATGGTCCGCTGGTGTGACGGAGAAATCGTCTTACTTTATGAATAAGGCAAACATAACACTAAAGATAATAGGATTTTTACTATAATCTTTTAGGATAAATACTATTGTAAAATCTACGCGAAAAACTACAAGAGATGAGAAGATTGAAATGTTTTCAAAAAAGCTTTAATTTTACTAGATCTTTCATTTATAAAAAATACATTATTATGTAGGCAGAAAGCTATAAAATCTACTGAGATCAAAAGTAGTTAATCAATGAATTTCATTATGAAATAACGTTGTATTTTACAAATACCTATTGGTTTATAAGTGCTTGATATTTTGCCAGTGAATAATTTCAAAATGTTTATCATATTTAAGTCTACAGTATTTTGTGTGGTGTATTAGTATCCAAAGATTACGAAATATTTATTAAATGAACTTTAAGCTTATCGCTCATTAAACATTTTCAGTCTTTTATAATAACTAATGCCATAAGCAAATAACATTATTATTTTTAAGGCCACAAAAAAAACTTCTTTTAAACTAGTTAGCTATGAGCCAGGCATAGAATTAATCTCAGTTTGTATTCCAATAAAATAAACTGCTGCATATTTTTTTATATCGCCATCTATTACCTACCTAGTGAAGTGGGTTCTGTGTTACTAGCGCCATCTAGTAATAATGCCGTAGACAGAAAATAAAAACAAAATGCGCCATCTACTGGCTCAAACTATTATGGTAGTAAAACGATTTGTCCGACAACCAGATAAGGTAAAAGGTCAGAGGACAGGCGCCGCGTTTTGTCGTGTTCAGCACAGCAGTTCGGAGTTGGAAGGCGGTACTCAGCTAGGCAGTGGAGGCCGCGGTGGCTGTGAAGGGCTAGAAGGCTGCTGAGGTGTAGGGGTGTGAGCCACAGTGCTTTCGGGAGCCGAGTGGGTCCTACCACTCGGCGCCAGCACGGGACTCTGTGGCCAAGGATGCGCAGTTGGGGCTGCTATTGTTCTGAAATGCGAGAAAGTAGGGTTTCTTATTTTATCAGGATACAGCAAAAACTAATTAGGTACAGAAACTAAATATATATACGTATGGTATATCACATACCTAGCATATGGTGTGATTGTAGACGGTGGTGTAGGCACAGCGGCAGTGTCTGGATGAAGAAAATTTCTCCTTTGCTCTGCTCTTTCCCAGCATTGCTGCAAGCATCGAGCTACCACGTCCGGTATGTTATTCACTTGTTCCTGAAAATAGTTATATTTATTTTTTTACTCACTTTTACCTCAGGCCCATTTAGCTGAGATTTATATACAAAAAATATAGTGTTGAGCTAGTATATGGTAGTGATTATTTACTTTTACGAATTTCTGAGTTTTGGTCTGTTTAATTTTATAATATACCTGCAGTGTAGTAATTTTCTCTTCTAAACTAGTCAGCCTCTCCTCAATGGTATCTTGTCTTGTGCTCATATCTGATACTATTTCGTACACTGTGTTCTGGGTCTGCAAAAGAAAGGGGTCCTAATATCAATCGCCTAATAGTTCAATGTTCACTGTAGTGTACATTTATAAAATATTTGTTAGTCTGTAATTGTGATTGATAAGTTTCCAGAATAGTTTGCCTGATAATGTGTGTGTATGTAAAATGTGTGTATTGGTGTTTTGTTTGTCACGTTTAGTTTGTTTATTGGCAGTACTACTACTAATTCTACTGATGTCTAAATCTACAACAAGCATACCTACCTTTTACTAATAATCAAGCTCGCGTGTTTTCACAGAAAAAGGTTTCACATGCTTCAAGCAGATGGAAGTGGAATTTGGGTAGTTATAAAAGCGTATTTATATTTTTTGTTAAAACTTTATAAAGAAAAGTTGTAATTTTTTTGAAAATTGTTACAAATTGTAAAAATATATTTTTGATATTTAAAACTTTCATAATTTACTCGAGCCAGACTTATACAATAAATGGTTTTATGCCTAGTCACAAAATAGTTGTCTATATACCTAAACGAGTAATGAAGATGAGTGTTAGCATTAGCTCTATATTTCATTAAAATTAAAATACCTTTGCCATGTCTGTTATTGTATTGGCATTATCCATTAGCTTTCTTTGATCCATTTTTACTTTACGTAATCTGGAATAAAAAACATAAAATTATATGTACCATAACGTGATTTTTGTACCAAATTATACGAATAGCATTTTTATTGCATTTTTATTTTTTATTTTTATACAACCGACTTGCATTCCATCTCCATAAACCTTCAACAATGTTCTGAACGAAGTTTTTAAGAGCCCAATTTAAAATAATTGCTCAGTGTAGTGTGGCATTTATTTTGATTTCTTAGTTGATCTTGTTCACTCATTGTTTTTGATTCATATAATATATGAGCTATACATATTATGTATAGCTCTTCAACGTTTAGGTACGTTTTTTAGAACTTGCCACAAAAAACCCTTTTGAACTAAAAGGACTTTGTTAATCAGTGTAGTATCATACTTACGAATAAATGGCTAGCAAAAACTTTCTTTGGTGCGTCCTCACACGGCCTGGATGAACTCGTTTTACGAGTCTAGTGTGTTTGTATATTAGCCATGTTTCTCGGAGTACGTTAGCTGCTGCATTTTTCAGCTGAAATTTTTTAATAAAATAATTATTTTACATTTCTTAAAACTAATTTTTCTTAAATTTGTCTTGTTATTTTATCTAGCTTACTGTAATTTAGCTTTATTTTTTCAGTAACAATATTATTTTCACACAAAATTTACGATCGGTATATTCTGTATTTGTTTAAAATTACAGATCTACGAGTATGTTAGATGTTTGGATTGGTATTAGTAGCATGAACGCGAAAAAATATCTCATTCAATACAGCAATTATAATAAATTGGTTGGTAGTTTATATCCTAGCATACGGTCTTACCTCCTCAATGCTTGCTACTTTAGTAACAGCCTTACCTTTTCCAATCACCTTACCTTTTTCGTCAACTGTGTCTCCATCATGAAGTTATGGACATGCTTCTCTGCTCTAGTTAACTCTAACTTTCTCGAGGCAACGGTCACTAACAATGCCGTACATCCCGCCCCCTGTTAATTAGATTAACAATAATTGTGATCAACTTATATCACATCAATACTTACTCTTTTAGTAAGTTGTGTGTCCATCATGAAGTTATGAACGTGCTTCTCGGCTCTAGTTAATTCTAATTTTCTTGAAACAACCGCGACTAATAACGCTGTGCATCCAGCTCCCTGTTAAGTGAATATCTTAATGTAAAATGCAAGCGAACGTGTAGAAGCATTCAAGAGGTCCCATTCCAATAAGGCAATTTTGAAGGCTAAAACTTAAACTTCAAATTATATTTCAGCTAAGTGCTATCGGTTTATTTATTAATTTATTTTTATTTACTAGCGAGGATAATAGATACAAGCAACGACTTTATTTTTTGATAAAAGCATACAATTCAAAACCTGCATATTTTATAACAAAAAAAAAATATTGGTACTATAATGCCTCGATTACCCTCTTGAATATTAGCAAAAAAATGTTTATCAGATCTTTTAACAATGTTTATTATTTATTTCGTAAAATTTATTGTGCTAGAGAAATATTCTAAGAAGAGCCCATAAAAGGAGGAAATATAATGGCAGTATAAGAAACATCTGAAGAAAATTAATTCCCACTTTTATCAGCCCCAAAATGATTTCAACTTTATGTTGTTCAAAACCATTGATATATTTGATAATTTGAGTGCAATACTGTCTAGAAGGTGCACAATAAAATGATTTAAGTTCAAAACTTACGTTTTGAGTGGTCTAAACTTGATCATCAACAGTTACACACTATTTCTTATGGGTGCAGCAATAGTTCATTTATTTTACACTTTTTTTGAAAAATAACTTTAGGAAAAGTGAGCCATTTTAAAATAAATTTATTTGTGCAATTCAGTGAAAAAATTTAAGTGAGAAGAGAACTAGAAATAGTAAGGAGAAATGAAGCATTCCATACTACATAAAATAAGTTCTAATAGCTGGCTTTAACAGGGAAATGGACGTTTTTTTAAAAACAAACTGTTTTTTCTGAACGTTAAAGTAATATTTCGATAAGATCTTCGAATGCAGAACGGTAGAGTAAAATACCAATTAATAAATTACCTATAATCAAGAAGTCGTGTACATAGAACGTGAACATAACGTGATATTTTTTTATAAAAATGTGTGTGTAAACAATTATACATAAACTTAATATTGCATTCATAGTTTTAACATCAAAACAGATTAATTACGGCAGAAAACATAGATGCTTGCGAATATGGTAACGCAGATATTTATTACATCGAAAACATCGAATTGTGAACTGAGAATATCTCAAGAGTGTTAAGCATTTCAGTGTAGTGTGTGTTTGTTGGTTACATCCATGAGTGTTGACTGACTTGATAACTCAATTACAAAAGCTATAACTTCTGTCACCGCAAAAGCATTTCAACAGTGTTGACGTGATTTTGCACATTATTATTCAAATTAGCTTAGAAAATTATTAACCAGCACGTTCAGAACTTATGTCAGTCAACACGAACATTTACAAAGTTTGTTTGTAAGGAACTTACCATAATGCCGGTGCTAACGGCGATACCTCTGCCGCAATATGTGTTTGGCACTATGTCACCAAAACCGACGGAGAGAAAGGTAATTGCGATAAGCCACATCGCATTCAGAAGGTTAGCGTGCTCTTCATCGTGAAACCTGAATTGTCAATAAATTCCAGCGCTTACTCAATGATCTGTCTACCTTGAGGCTTTGAGCAGCTTTTTATATGATTGTTCATTCACACAACCGTAAAGTTGCACGCAAGCTTCCCTACGTTTTGTATGTGGATATTGGAAGAAAAATGAAATAAGGAAAGAAGGGATCGAGGATACAACCGTATCGTAAAGAGTTTGACTTTGATTTTAAATTTGTGATAAATTGCTTCAAAAGTTAGTAGTAACGTTAGTAACACATAAAATGGCTCACCTTTACCAACCTATCATTCGCAAGACGAAGCAAGAGTTACCTTGCTTTGCCTAGAAAATAGTCCTAGCATTAGAAATACTGCAGGAAAAGTTCAAGCGTTTTTAAATCGAACCCAAAGAAACCTACTCGTTTATACATACCACCATACCGCAGGTGAGAGTAATGCCACGTCCGCAGTAGGTGTTGGGGACTATGTCGCCGTAGCCGACACAGAGGAAGGTTATAGCTGTCAGCCACATTGAGTTTAGCAAATTGGCATGATCTTCATCGTGGAACCTGAAGGCCAAAATGCCCGACAAGACCACAGATAATACGGATAGAAAAGTTAACAGTTGTCACATTAGACAAAAGACTAAATCATGGCCAATAGGTGAAAAATTAATGATTGCCTCTCAATGTAGACTTCGTTTAACATTGATCGAAATATTTCATTCAGCACCACAAAATACTATTATCATGCCTTGAACGACAATAAATTTGGTGAATACTAAACAGATACAATACCTACGTACTAATACCCAAAAAATATTTTTAAATACAACGTGCATTCTAAACATTTATTCGGACTTAATATCAAATATACTTTGTAGCCATGCGTGATTTGATCGAGTACCTCAAGATCATGAAGTTGAGTGAAAATAGGGGCAAGAAGAAAGTAGGAGAACACGTAAGAGTGGTAGATCACAAGCATGCCACCCATAACCAGTGGAAGAGGTAACTTGTTCTGATGCATGATCATGGTAAGTGCAATGGTTTTGTGCAAATTGATAGTTTTATTCAAAAGCTTTACTAAGTGAAATTGTAACCTAGAGCCATTTTGTGCATTTTATATTTATGAAAATTAATATTACTGTGTAATTTGTGAATAGTGCTTACATTCCATTCTGTGACTGTTCTAAATATTACAGAAATTACAGCACATTAATAGCTGTGAACGCAGTTCACATCATAAAATCATTTTTATCTACTTTTATCAACAACAAGCACCCTCTTTCTCGATATTAGTTCGTTATTATCTAAATCTAACACATATCCGGTTAAAATATTAAAGCACTTGTGTCGAAATTACTGAAGCACTTTTGCAATAGAAATACTCAAAGTCAAACTCTTGTATTTGGTTGTGATGGTAATGGTCCTAGCTTTGCTACAAAATTTTTCGTATAGTTAAACATTGACAGAAAAAAACACAGTGGGTTGAAATAAAGCAAACACAATTATATACAACGCCACAACACAAAAGCAATAGCATGCCCATTGAGGCAGTATTGGTGATAATCTTAAAGAAATATTTTATTCAGTGTCATACAATGTAGAAGACATTTAACTAAATGGAAGCAAAAATACAGGTTTGAAAAGTAATGTAAAAATAATAATGAGAACAAAGTATTTTGGACAATTTGATGAACTCGCCGTTTTCAAGTTAATGGCTTTGATATCATTTTGGAATCTGTTTATCATACCTTTAATTTTCATCATAATACGCAAAATAATATACAACTCACAACATTTATAGCGATACTGACCTTTCGCACTGTCTTAGGGTCCAGCTTGCGATTATCCAAAGAGATACCATAAACACTAATAAAACAGTGCCAGGACAAATTGTCATAAGTGTCTTCAAGACAAACCTGAAAATGTAAGTTCAAAAATATTATAATTGAATTTGAAAATTCAACAACGTTCACTTCTAGTTTCAATATAACCCTTTCAGTTATTAAAAGAAATTTTTTTTGCGTTAAATTCTTTCTGACTTCAATGGCTCACGGTTTATCGGGTACACACTCTAAACTTCATCTTTCGAATAGTAGTTAGATGCTCACCTAGTGTTAAAATTAATTCTGTTTAAAGCTCCTATACTTCTTGAAGAGGCATCAGTAAATAATTTACTGTGAAGTAACATGACCCTGCATATAAGATAGAGCCGAAAGAACATCGGCAATGATAGTGTGACGTCATAGGGAACCTGGAATAAGACAGAAATTTAAAAAAAAACTAATTAAATACTTACGACGTTGCTGAGAGTACATAAATATACAGGGTGTTACCAGACCACTTCCGAAAACTTGGAGGTTCCAATCAGACCATGATACTGAAAACATTAAGCGAAAAAAATCGCGAAAAAAAAATTGACTTGACTATCTCTTTTTAATTTTTTTTCTAGTTACATACACACAGTACAACATAATAAGATATATCTACCTAATTATCTCATTTAAAAAAGCAAAAAAACAAATAAAATAAATAAAGCAGCAATGTACACGCAGTACGCAGATTACGTCTACTAGCATGAACAGCTGAGAGTTCATCGCGGGTCATTCAAGTACGCGACGTGCGAGCGACCTACGTTAGTACCTACCTACGTTAGTAGGCACTTACGACACAGAATAAATAATAGTACTACGCCTCGACCTTACCTACGTGAATGCGTACATTGCGGGCTGGCGAAATAAATACAAATCTTTAAACATTGTTTTCTCCGGCTATAATTATTTTTCAGGATAACTGATTTTTTTTTGGTTGGGTTTTGGTGTGCTGTAGCTCCCCCTTTCGTTTTCGGAAGTAGTCTGGTAACACCCTGTATAATAAACACATTAACAACCATACTCTGTTAACACTCATGTTATTATAACACTTCAATATTTAGGTATCGCCTAGACTTGAATTTAAATTAAATAGGTATATAAAAAACTATTAGGTAATAATAGTTTGTGCTCTGTGCTATTATAGTGAACTTTAAAATTATCTCAAGCTTAGATTGACCAACGTAACTCACAATTCGCAAAGACATGCAAATTTTCAACATACCCAATTAATTATATTAAAATGCTTTCTTTGAACTTTAAATTAAATGACAAAGGATTTCATAATTCTTAAAAATCACATAAGCGACAAACCACAGCTACAAAACATATTCAATCACACATTTTTGAACGGTCACGGACATAACAAGGACAGTGATCAACAATTTTCACAAATAAACATGCGCAAGACGAGGACGCAAAAGTCATTTAAACATGTTAAAACTTTAAATCAACAAAATACAGACCTGGATTTGCTTAAACATCGTGCCCTAAGGAGAAAAATGTATGATGAATATATTTTTTTAGCTGTAAAATGTAGTATAATACTGTACCTATATTACGTAGATAAATAAAAAAAATTAACCGTTGAAAAAATATGTGTCATGTGCTAAATCAACATGCGCATTGCGCACATTAAACTATGTCTAGTGAGATTTTATAGTTTATTATATTTTTAAATAAACAAAAAATTTTGTTGTAAGTCATAAAAAAAAAATCTGTTAATATATATTTTTTGTTAAAAATTAAACAAGTATGGCTAAATCTATAAAATAGCTCACAATATAAATGATACAAACTGTTTAATAAAATAAATATTGACAAATATTTACAAGCCTTTAGTAATATTTACTGCAACATGTTTTACCTTGGTAGTGATCTTTAATGTATAAAAAACCAATTAATACATTAAAAAATACTGTAAATTTTTTACGATTTAAAGAAAAAACTGACTCAGACATGTCATTATAGTACCAAAACATGCAGTTTATAACTTAAAAAAATAACAATATGGTTCATCTACTAAAGACATTGAGAAAATTAGGTATACCTACCTACGATCAAATAAGTAAATTGTAGGTACCCTAAGTATACAAGTTGTATTAAAATCATTAAGACACTTACTACTTCGACACCAATGACGCCACCCTTGTTGGCTAGTTTGGTTGTCCATGTGAATGTATATTGGCCAGGTATGGGATGGACGGCACAAATTGCAAGTTCAAGCGTTATTTGCGCTATTCTTTGCCACGTCATTGCTATCCTCCAGTCATCAGCGCAGTTGTCTATCATAAATAACTGAAACCACAAAAAGAGAAAATTGAAATGAAACATTGATTAATAAAAAATAATAATCTATAGATAGATAGAAAGATAGAATAATATATTCCTTATTGTACACCACTTTTATGTAAACAAAATAACAAAAAAAAATACCATAATTGGTAATACGATCAAGTTTTAGAAAGTACGTACAATGGGCGGCCTTATTGCTTAAAGCAATCTCTTCCAGGCAACCTTTGGATGGACAGGATCTAATACACAAAACACGGACGGAGATAGTAAATATACCTAATAATTAAAATATGATGAATATCATAGAATTTAATATTTAATATTATTCCAATAGTAATTTGGAATCTCGAGCCATTTGTAGGTATATAGATAATTTGTAGACATTCTCAAGCCATTGAGTTTTTCATCGACACGTTTTAACCATTTTATTATCTTGAAATTTCGAATTTTATTGGATAATTATCATCATTCATAGCCTGACTTCACTTATGGCTGAATACTTTAAACTAAATATAAAATAATAGTAGGAAGTAAGCAATATTACCTGTACTTCTAAAGCGTGATACGCGACGATTAGGCCGAGTAAAATCACAGTCGACATTGATATAAGCGTCTTCAGCGCTTGTGAGTAAATTGATGCCTGGAATGTAGAAAAAATATATATTATAGTATTGTTTTTTTATTAAAAACATTAAAAAAGAAATCAGAAATATAGAGTATTTTCGTGTAAATTACGCGAAAGATTACGCGAAACTGGAGTGGGTCAGCCAGTGATAATGATAATAAAATAAGGACAAAATAATTGGTCGTGGCCAAGATATTCACTTCTGTGGTCAGACAAGGGTATATCAAGAAGTTATTAATTTAAAAAATATGCCCTTAGTAATTAGTAAGTTAACTTTATTATCTACCTTTGTATAAACGCCAGCACTTGATAGTTCATTTTCTATAACCATAATAATAATACCAAACATCCCCATAACTAAAGCGTAGTCACTTATTCGTTTTCTCTTTTCAAATAACGCCTTTCTTCTACCTAACCTGAAACAAAATAAAAAAATACCATTATCAGTTTTGAGAAATTACGAAAATATATTCGAGAATATTCCTCGCATTGGTCCATACTTTAAGTTAGGGTAAATAGCTGATAATATAAGTAAATTTATTCTTGAAAAACTGATAATTGTCAAATTTTAAAATTTCACAAGTTGAAAAATATTTAAAATGGTATACGCATATACAGAAAACCTGTTATAGATACTTTTGTGTGGAGGTCATTATAATATCATCATACTTGATTGATTCTGTATAATCAATAAGGATTAAATAATTTAGTAGGTATGAGGATAGGTAGTCATATTTTTTTAAGATGGTCTTTAATGATTATTATTGATTATACCATACCATTGAAGGCAGCATTGTTCCAAGTCAAAACCGTTTAAAAGTCTATTACTCCATGTTATATAATTAACGAATCATGAAGATTGCTTTGCCTATTCAATGTTTTTTCCTATTTGTAACCTTGTATTGTTTTAAAACTAAAAACTGCTAGGTGTGGTATATAAAAAGTAATAGCAACCGAAAACTACGTATGGTGCGTGATTCGTTTAAGTACTTATTGCAATGCACAAGTTTTTTATTAATGAGAGCTTGTATTGTACTAAATACGGTAGAAGGTTTCAAAGAAAACGAATGTCCTCAAGAAAGTTTCATTTATTGTTAATCAATTTTTTTTTATTGGGAAAATGACTAGATAGTCAATGGTATTTTTTGTATTCACAAATTCTGATAGACAGCAATTAAAGTATACTAGAGTTTAAACTGTAATATTTTCAAGTTAATAATAAGTTGGTACTGGAAACCGACATTTCCGAAGACGAATAAAATCGATGTGACCCCGTTGCAGGGTATTTCAGTTCGTCCAAGGCTGCCCCGGTCATTATTGATATTGTACGTTTCTAAACATACCTAATAATTGTTTTTTGTTGAAGCTTACTTTGTCTAATGTTAATGTTCTAGTTACTAATGAGATACCTACATTTATTTATTATATTCCATATTACTAGCACTGATGGATCAGCGTTAGTAATATGCCTGTTAAATTATTAAGACATCACTAAGAATAAAAAAATTCTAAACAACTCAAATAGTTATTTCTTTTGCGAAAATTCAATAATAGCAGAGACTGTATAAAAAAAAATATATGTCGATTATTTTATCATTATGTTAGGGTTTTGTCATGCAAAGATCTCCTAATATTATTATGATATCTGTTACGCAACTCTTCAGAAGTATTTTAGTAACCAGTGCCAAAAAACCCACCATTTGTCTACCTCACTTTGAAATCTTGCCCGTCATTCAACTCATCGGTCATGTCTGTTGTATTCCTTTTAGAGTATTGTGTTTATAGATAGGCTCTGAACTCGGATGATACATCGTGTATATTCCAATCTCGTGGGAGCCAACTCAGCGGCTTTCGAAGATTGACCCCAACTTTATTACGCTGGTTATTGGCTTCTTATAACCCAGGAGACCAAATAGGATGTAGTTCGCACGCTACCTTATCAACTATTTTATGCTTATCCATTGTTAGTACTATTCCAGTTTTAGCTTCCGATTGGTACTGAATATCTGGACCAGTTTAGCTATCGATAAATATTTCTCTATCTGTATCTAAATTATTTGCAACGGTTTGTAGATAGCTCAACTGTTTCATGTGTATTTTGTAAATATTGTGAATATTGTAAATACTGTATTAGTTGTAATTTTCTTTGTGAATAAATGTTTTATCTATAACATTTTGTTGGTTTTTAACACGCTGATGTTCGATGGGTACGTACCAACTAACATGAGAGGAGATAATTTTTCTCATATCACCGTAAATCAGGAAAGTAATTTCCGGAAATTACAACGTTGTTGAAATACTTGTCTGGTGAAACTTGCAGCAGAAGAAAGAGCTCATTAAAACGCTTTCCGAGCCGTAATGAAAAAACTTCTTCACTAAATGCTTTAATAGTAGGTACCTACTTTCAACTTCGTAATTATGATCTGCTAAAACGTTCGTTCATCTACATCAGCTATTTAGCTGATGTAGCACTGTACACTGAAAGAATGCTATGGTTAAATTTACCAAAGTCCCAACGGTTGACAAAATTTACAAGATTAATTATAAAAATTACTAAATCTTAACTGTTCAATTTACAAAACAATAAAGGTTGATGACGAAACAAAAGTTTACTAAGTTTTCTACGTGGATTTAACAATTGCTATGGTTGAATTTACATAAGTCCCGACGGCTATTAAACTTTTCAAGAATAGCAGTAAAAGTTACTAAATTTTAGCAGTTAAATTTATAAAACATTAAAGGTTGATGAAAAAACAAAAGTTAACCACATTTTTATTATTGATTTAACCATTTCAGTTTGATACATTTTCTAAAATTTATTAGTAAATGACGTTGTAACAAAAAAATAACAAAAGAATTAAGTAGATTATACAAAAGTGTTAGTTTAATAGAAATTACAATATTCCTGTTGTACATTTCACAATTAATTTACGTTGAATTGACAGGAAATTATTGTTGTATTTACGAGTTCACTTTAGTAGAAAAGTTCCCATTTCCACCGCAGCGAGGCCCTTTATCCGTTACAAAACTTAAAGTTGAATTTACAAAATAATTAGGTAGAATGTACAAAAGTGTAAGTTTAATAGAAACAATCATATTCGTGTTGTACAATTCACAATTAATTTACGTTGAATTGACAGGAGATTTTTGTTGTATTTACGAGTTCACTTTAGTAGAAAAGTTCCCATTTCCACCGCAGCGAGGCGCTTTATCCGTTACAAAACTTATAGTTGAAATTACCAAATAATTAGGTAGAATGTACCAAAAGTGTAAGTTTAATAGAAACAACAATATTCCTGTTGTACATTTTACAATTAATTTACGTTGAATTGACAGGAAATTATTGTTGAATTTACGAGTTCACTTTAGTAGAAAAGTTCCCGTTTCCACCGCAGCGAGGCGCTTTATCCGTTACAAAACTTATAGTTGAAATTACCAAATAATTAGGTAGAATGTACAAAAGTGTTAGTTTAATAGAAATTACAATATTCCTGTTGTACATTTTACAATTAATTTACGTTGGATTGACAGGAAATTATTGTTGTATTTACGAGTTCACTTTAGTAGAAAGTTCCCACTTTCACCGCAGCGAGGCCCTTTATCCGTTACAAAATTTAAAGTTGAATTTACAAAATAATTAGGTAGAATGTACTAAAGTGTTAGTTTAATAGAAACAATCATATTCGTGTTGTACAATTCACAATTTATTTACGTTGAATTTACAGGAGATTATTGTTGTATTTACGAGTTCACTTTAGTAGAAAAGTTCCCATTTCCACCGCAGCGAGGCGCTTTATCCGTTACAAAACTTAAAGTTGAAATTACCAAATAATTAGGTAGAATGTACCAAAAGTGTAAGTTTAATAGAAACAACAATATTCCTGTTGTACATTTTACAATTAATTTACGTTGAATTGACAGAAAATTATTGTTGTATTTACGAGTTCACTTTAGTAGAAAAGTTCCCACTTTCACCGCAGCAAGGCGCTTTATCCGTTACGAAACTTAAAGTTGAAATTACAAAATAATTAGGTAGAATGTACAAAAGTGTTAGTTTAATAGAAATTACAATATTCCTGTTGTACATTTCACAATTAATTTACGTTGAATTGACAGGAAATTATTATTGTATTTACGAGTTCACTTTAGTAGAAAAGTTCCCATTCTCACCGCAGCGAGGCGCTTTATCCGTTACGAAACTTAAAGTTGAAATTACAAAATAATTAGGTAGAATGTACAAAAGTGTTAGTTTAATAGAAACACTCATATTCGTGTTGTACATTTCACAATTTATTTACGTTGAATGGACAGGAGATTATTGTTGTATTTACGAGTTCACTTTAGTAGAAAAGTTCCCATTTCCACCGCAGCGAGGCGCTTTATCCGTTACAAAACTTATAGTTGAAATTACCAAATAATTAGGTAGAATGTACCAAAAGTGTAAGTTTAATAGAAACAACAATATTCCTGTTGTACATTTCACAATTAATTTACGTTGAATTGACAGGAAATTATTGTTGTAATTACGAGTTCACTTTAGTAGAAAAGTTCCCACTTTCACCGCAGCGAGGCGCTTTATCCGTTACAAAACTTAAAGTTGAAATTACAAAATAATTGGGTAGAATGTACAAAAGTGTTAGTTTAATAGAAATTACAATATTCCTGTTATACATTTCACAATTAATTTACGTTGAATTGACAGGAAATTATTGTTGTATTTACGAGTTCACTTTAGTAGAAAAGTTCCCATTTCCACCGCAGCGAGGCGCTTTATCCGTTACGAAACTTAAAGTTGAAATTACAAAATAATTAGGTAGAATGTACAAAAGTGTTAGTTTAATAAAAACAATCATATTCCTGTTGTACATTTCACAATTAATTTACGTTGAATTGACAGGAGATTATTGTGGTATTTACGAGTTCACTTTAGTAGAAAAGTTCCCACTTTCACCGCAGCGAGGCGCTTTATCCGTTACAAAACTTAAAGTTGAAATTACAAAATAATTAGGTAGAATGTACAAAAGTGTTAGTTTAATAGAAACACTCATATTCGTGTTGTACATTTCACAATTTATTTACGTTGAATGGACAGGAGATTATTGTTGTATTTACGAGTTCACTTTAGTAGAAAAGTTCCCATTTCCACCGCAGCGAGGCGCTTTATCCGTTACAAAACTTATAGTTGAAATTACCAAATAATTAGGTAGAATGTACCAAAAGTGTAAGCTTAATAGAAACAACAATATTCCTGTTGTATATTTCACAATTAATTTACGTTGAATTGACAGGAAATTATTGTTGTATTTACGAGTTCACTTTAGTAGAAAAGTTCCCATTTCCACCGCAGCGAGGCGCTTTATCCGTTACGAAACTTAAAGTTGAAATTACAAAATAATTAGGTAGAATGTACAAAAGTGTTAGTTTAATAAAAACAATCATATTCCTGTTGTACATTTCACAATTAATTTACGTTGAATTGACAGGAGATTATTGTGGTATTTACGAGTTCACTTTAGTAGAAAAGTTCCCATTTCCACCGCAGCGAGGCGCTTTATCCGTTACAAAACTTAAAGTTGAATTTACGAAATAATTAGGTAGAATGTACCAAAAGTGTAAGTTTAATAGAAACAACAATTTTCCTGTTGTACATTTCACAATTTATTTACGTTGAATTGACAGGAGATTATTGTTGTATTTACGAGTTCACTTTAGTAGAAAGTTCCCACTTTCACCGCAGCGAGGCGCTTTATCCGTTACAAAACTTAAAGTTGAATTTACAAAATAATTAGGTAGAATGTACAAAAGTGTTAGTTTAATAGAAACAATCATATTCCTGTTGTACATTTCACAATTTATTTACGTTGAATTGACAGGAGATTTTTGTTGTATTTACGAGTTCACTTTAGTAGAAAAGTTCCTATTCTCACCGCAGCGAGGCGCTTTATCCGTTACAAAACTTAAAGTTGAAATTACAAAATAATTAGGTAGAATGTACAAAAGTGTTTGTTTATTACTAGCTGTAGCTATAATATTGATTCCTCTTGAACCACTCTATCTATTAAAAAAACCGCATCAAAATCCGTTGCGTAATTTTAAAGATCTAAGCATACCCATGTACAGAGTCAAACAGCGGGAAGCGACTTTGTTAAAAACTACCTAGGTACCTACCTATCTATGTGGTGATGTAAACAAGTAGGTACATGTAGGTACCTATAAGGTAAGTGTAACGTACGTATGCCTTTACCTACCTTACCACCTTGTCAGCTTTCTGGTTCCCATAGTAGGTAGGTACCTACAAGCTTCGCTTAGTTTGGGACTAGATTAAATTGCCACGGTAATGTTATAGAGAGATAACATTAGGTAGGTACCTACCTACCGTGTTATTGCTGCGTAGAATGTCCATGTCCACCAATATTTATATAGTACCTATCTACCTAACCTTACCTAGGTACCTACCTACCTATTATTTAGTTTATAGAAATGTATTTAGGTAGGTATTTATTTATTTAGTTGTCCTGTAGATTCTTTAGTAGGTAATAGCAAGCAAGCTCGTATGAGTTAGTGGCCAACTCTGGTGACGAAGTTTTTAGGCAGCCTTAAGGCTCCTTGAGCCGGGACCTACAGTTTAGCGTGCCCTCCGAAACACGGCAGCGCTCAAATGTAATGCCACTAGCGGTCACCCATGCAAATAGTGACCACGCAGAACGTTGCTTAACTTAGATAAACGGTGAAGATTGACTAAGCAAGCCTAGCTACGAGCGTTTCAAGTAGGTAATGAGAAATACATACCTAAATTCAGAAATAAATAATTCATAAATTCGTTCAATACATTCAGATACCTACCTACCTACTTTGTTCTAAGTATGTATAGAATAGATGCAGTAGTTACCTACCTTTTATAGAATTAATAAAGAAAGAATAGAATCTATGCATACTATGATAATATTATGATCTAGATCATCTAGAAATTCTAGAAAAAAACACGCATAATATGACACTAGCTAATACCCGCGACTTCGAACGCGTGCGAAACTTTCCACCAAAAAATATCTGTCAACCAGTGTCAACCAGCATTACGATGAACCTCGTGTCAAAGGCTGCTTTTGGTTTAGAGAGGTCAAGCTGTATCTAAGAAAATCCAGGACTTTCATTTCAATAAAATCTGGCCTATGTTTCAATCCGGGAAAAGGGCTTCCTATTGGTATAAGTTTCGTCGAAATTGGTCCAGAAGTTATGGCGTGATCCGCGAACAAACAAACAGACAAACTCGATTTTTGGAATCGGAATCGTTTATTTAGTAGAAATAAGAAACATTTATTGTAGAACTGTGTACAGGAGATCTTAACATAAAATAGTTTCAACAGTGTGCATATATTTAGTTTATCCATACCTATCTTTAGTTTTAGTTTTTGGCTTTCTTACAGTTTTATAATAGTATAGATAGATAGAAGACAGGACTGACTTGGCTTTGTCGTCAAGAGTTAGCATGCTCAAGTTGGTAGTATAGGATAATGTCAATATAAGCTCAATATTTTTATATAATAATGTTTAGATGATAAAAAAAATATCGATAATTTTAATGGTTAATTTATACGTAATAAGTGAGTAAAAAGTCTAAATAAATGTTCATATCTTAGGTCATATTAATAATAAAACATAGCAATTGTATTCATGATCCTTGGATATAAATCAATATTGTGTTTTATTTTAACTAATATGAAGCATACAATTGAATGCAGGTAACTTGTTAAATTTACACAACGACTTTTTGGGCAATTATAAGATTCACTCTATATTATGCTTTATCACAAAGCACATAGAGTACAAAATTAAAATGCAGGATGAAACCGAAAAGAGGCGTTCCTAGACCGCGCGGCAAGATTTGCTATTGGCTACATTTCTCAATCGTACCATAGTAATAAACTTGAATTTGCGAGCGAGTTGTGTCTAGCTTGCTTTTCCATTTCCAAATCTCCTCCATCTTTCTTTTTAAGCTCGTAGCACCGGTGGCACGTTTACTCACCGAATTACCGACACACAGCCTGCCGCAATATAATAAGCTGTTATTGATAATTATAGTAGGTACCTACATTGCATCGGAACGTTTCTTGTAGCTAGCATAGCGATTCTCGGTTGTGTTTGTGGCTTGTGGAGAACTGGAGACTGTGACTTGTGTGTGTTAGTGTTTCGCTACCTTCGCTAGTTTACCTAGTATTATTAGGTACCTACCTAGGTACCTAATATGTCAATTAATAGCGATAGTGATGATAATACGATAGAAGAGTTCATACCGGAAAATTTTGTCACAGACCTGTAAGTTGGAGTCCTGGGGGGTTTCGGCGAGGGTTCAAGAAGTATTCAAAGGTGAGTATTACCTGCAAATGTACCTTTTCAAATTTATAAACTAGGTCCTAGAGTTACTACATAACCTACCTAGGTTACAATAAAAAATGTAAAAACTACCAGATTACTTTGGTAGTTTTTACATTTTTTATTGTAACATAGGTAGGATGTAACCTACTAGGACCTAGTTAAATGTGTAGAATACCTAACCTACTTATGCTTAGGTACCTACCTACCTACTAACAGGTTGTTATGTATTTTTAGAGTTCCCTATCAACCTCTTCCATCGATGAGTCCGTACGCTCGGCTCAAACGAAATCCAAAATTGAAGATGTAAATGTAAGTATGAATCCATAGCTTTTTGTTTGGTAGGTAGGTACCTACACCTGGAATACACCAGTAAAAAATCCAACAAGTTCGGACTCGCCGGTTGATCGGACGTCATCGGGCGTATTCACGATGGCAGTTATTGTAGTGTAGGGCACACGCTCCTATCTTTTACGTACCTACCTAGTACCTACGTTTGATTTGATCAGACGACTTCGGCCGATAATGGTTACTTTTGATGTCTTTTACAGGAAACATACTATATACCTAGCCAGAAGTATGGCAAAACTAAATACTTACCAGCAAGAGGCAAATTGGTAGATAATACAATAGCCATAAAATAAAATTGTGCAGTCTTGGGATTCTACAATCGAAAAAGCAGCTTGTGCCCATACCCAAAACCATAGATTCTGAAAATGAGGTTTATGACAGTAAGTATTATTAAATATATTGACTACTAGTAGGAATAGAATACAAATTGTTTGTCCCATGATCAGTCTGAAGCACTTCGTACATAGCTTTGTTTCGTTGTTCGTTCACTAATGAAAAAGATAACAAACTTTAGTTTTATTTCAGTTTCCAAGTTTATTACAGCCTGATAGTATATTTTGCAACAGTGTGTGTAGCATAAGCATAAGGGCTCAATTATGGCAATTTATTACAAATTACATATTTGCATATTATTATTAGGTATCGAAGAATAAAATGTGGGCTCATGCAGATTTTTATTTTTCAGATGTTAGGGACTACTGCTTTGCCGCTTTAATTGGCCACAATCACCACTACAATAAAGGTGTCAACACCCAGACGAAACCATCAATAGCAGAATCAAAACAAAATGTTATTCTCCATGTACCTACAGGTATGTTTTGCCAATGTTCACAATAATAGTAAATATTAATAATATACAGGATAAAAAATTGAGCACCAGTGGTCTAGTCTAGTGGGAGCGACTATGCTTTCGATCGGTGAAGGAAAATATCGCGAGAAAACCTACTTTCTATCGTGGATACTTCGCTAAATCTTCAGATAACTTTTTCCCTGTTGCATTGCTAACCTTCATTTATTAGTAATTTATACACAAAGCAACAATAAGTAAAAATGTTTGTTATTTCAGAATGACAGCGAAATAGTTACCCGATTAGACACAGGAGAAAGGTTCAACTTGAAAAAGGAATGCAATGTCAGCCGCTCATCATTGGGGTCGGCGCAACACAGGACAAACTAAAAAAAATTTATGTGTCGTGCGACAACATTCTGTATAAGATTGACAGTTTTCTAAAAGCCTTAGATATACAAATAGATAGGTCCATTGAGGCAGTTGTGGTGTATGCGATTTGAATAAAATCACTACGTATTTATGAAAAATAGCAATCAACAAAGTTTTGTTCAATAAAATTGCACATGGTTTTGCAATGCAAAAATATTATTTTGATCCAAATAAGTTCTCCTATCTAAATGTTGTTTATTTTAACTAACTTTATTGTTAAGATGAATGCTAATACAACTTTGTTGAATGCTGATTTCATAGATATGTTCAGTGATTTATATGTTCAGAAATGTTGAAATATGCGAGTGAGAACTTGTTTGACGGTTGTCAGTCTAATAATCCACTCTGTATAAGGGTACAAGATATACCCCGGGAATGGTAGTCATTAGGTACCTACTAGTAACAAAATGTTTTTTTATTTTATAAGTTATGTTAGGCCTCAACCGCACTAGCGGCCAACCGCGCGGCTAACCGCAGGGGCGGCCAATCGCGCATTTGCAGTTGGTATGCAACCGCAACCGCTGTACGCAGCGGTTGCATACAAACTGGAAACGCGCGGTTAGCCGCCCCCGCAGCCAACCGTGCGGTTAACCGCTGGTGCGTTTGAGGCCTTACATTTTACGTTATAAATCTGCTTCAAGTTTATATTTTCTGTGTAAAAAATTAAATTGGCATATTAGCTTAATAAATGTATGAACCTTTTCTAATGTTTCAATTCAATTTGTTCTCCTTTTTATTTGCTCGGTCTATCTTAAGGTTTTGTATTATAAACTTTATTACGTAAATTGTACTATAAACTGATGTTTTTTTACTAGAACACTTGTATTTCATCTACCTAAGTACTGTGGATTCTACAATGAACAGCGGTATTTTTTGCTAGGAAGCTTTTGTGTTGTCTATCATAAGGTTTTGTATTATATTAACCTAATTATGTACTCATGTAGATTGTACTATAAACTGAAGTTTTTTTACTAGACAACTTGTGTTTTATCTACTGTTAGGTTTTGTACCTATTATCTACGTAAGTAGGTACTTATTGTAGATTTTACTATGAACTGTGCAGAAGCAATATAAGTACTTACGTAGATAATACAAAACCTAACAGTAGGTAAAACACAAGTTGTCTAGTAAAAAATACCTTAGTTTATAGTACAATCTACATGAGTAATTAGGTTAATAATACAAAACCTTATGATAGACAACACAAAAGCTTCCTAGTAAAAAATACCACAGTTCATAGTAGAATCCACAGAAGTACTTAGGTAGATGAAACACAAGTGGTCTAGTAAAAAATACCACAGTTCATAGTAGAATCCACAGAAGTACTTAGGTAGATGAAACACAAGTGGTCTAGTAAAAAATACCACAGTTCATAGTAGAATCCACAGAAGTACTTAGGTAAATGAAACACAAGTGGTCTAGTAAAAAATACCACAGTTCATAGTAGAATCCACAGAAGTACTTAGGTAGATGAAACACAAGTGGTCTAGTAAAAAATACCACAGTTCATAGTAGAATCCACAGAAGTACTTAGGTAGATGAAACACAAGTGGTCTAGTAAAAAATACCACAGTACATAGTAGAATCCACAGAAGTACTTAGGTAGATGAAACACAAGTGGTCTAGTAAAAAATACCACAGTTCATAGTAAGTTCATGGTAGAATCTACAATATTAATTTGTTAAAATATATCAAAGGCGTTAAGTAAATAATACCATTTCATTACAGTTTTACCAAAGGGTTTAGTAACTATCCTGACAGTTTTACGGATGTTGTTTGGTAAAAAATATCAAAGTTCATGGTATAATCTACAATATTGATTTGTTAAAATATATCAAAGGCGTTAAGTAAATAATACTATTTCATTACAGTTTTACCAAAGGGGTTTAGTAACTATCCTGACAGTTTTACGGATGTTGTTTGGTAAAAAATATCAAAGTTCATGGTATAATCTACAATATTAATTTGTTAAAACATATCAAAGGCGTTAAGTAAATAATACTATTTCATTACAGTTTTACCAAAGGGGTTTAGTAACTATCCTGACAGTTTTACGGATGTTGTTTGGTAAAAAATATCAAAGTTCATGGTATAATCTACAATATTAATTTGTTAAAACATATCAAAGGCGTTAAGTAAATAATACTATTTCATTACAGTTTTACCAAAGGGGTTTAGTAACTATCCTGACAGTTTTACGGATGTTGTTTGGTAAAAAATATCAAAGTTCATGGTATAATCTACAAGATCAATTTGTTAAATAATACCATTTAATATGTTTAAATATATGTTTACCGAAACCGTCGTACATAGGTAAAATCTATCAAACCAAATTGGTATCAATATACCAAACTACTTTGGTAATCAGCCAACCGTCGCCGTATGGTAAATTCAACTTAAGTCAGCGGTAGGACCTCATTTAAACGTAAAATTTGGTAACTTTCATCTGGAATCTGGTAAATTCAACCAAAGTATTTTTTCAGTGTATGCTGAGCATCCGTTCGTTCAGAGTTTTTAAAAGCTTCATAAATGAAGAAAAATCACGGGTATTTTTCATGTACCTACTATATAATGTACACTACTCTGATATCTCGGTAAAAGTGTACTCTTTTCAAAAAAAGGCTTATATAATCAAATCTTTTTCAGTATTTCTCATAATCTTTTACAATGGAGTTGCTGTAATAAATTCGGCTAAATAAAACGGCTTTAAAACCCTTGCGGTCCTGGTTATGAATGAAATCATGTTTGATCAGATAGTATACCATGAGCACACACTCTATTGTACTAGCTGGCACAACGCTATGCAAATACTGTCCTTATTCTAATGGTACTAGAGTGTATACTGAAAAGTTTCAGACTGAAAATTATTTTCATATGCGCTTTTGTGATGGCGCAATGCATGCGCGTTCTACTTTACACGCAAATACGAGCTTGTTTAAATTTTCCAACAATTTACTTGGTTTATTGCAGCGTAGCTTAAGCTTTGATAAAACCAGATTGCGGTTTATTTTAGTACTTTTTGTAATTATTTTTTAATATTTTACATAGCGGACGGCTAATGGAACATTTTCGTTCGAAAATTTTGTGTAAAATACACGAACTGACCCTGTTTGCTACTTCACTTCGACTATAAGTATTTGCCTACAAAATTGTTATAGATAATTTAATTAGAAAGTAATTTTATACTGGTTACCTTATAAAATAGTTCGTTGTAAATAATTAATTTAAATTGCTAGCTACATGGTGTAAAGCGAATTATTTTGTTTGTTCGCACGATCTACTTTCAGTGAGTAGGAATTTATATTTTGTTAATATAAATAAATAATTTTTTCGATGCTATTTTACTGGTGCAGAATTGAATGAAAATAACCCTAAAATGTCTAACTCAAATTTTAATGTACTTCAAAACCTGCTGCTAAAATAAAATTAATAAATAAAATTTTAGCGTTCAAATACCGTCGTGGTCTAATTTACACATAGCGACATAGTATTGTCAGTATAATCACATAAAATGTCTAACAATACCCTGAGCGAAACGAGGCTAATCGTAAATGTGTTGAACTAACTGCATTTGAACTCGAACTTTCCCTCGTGTCACCTTTACCCGATAAAAAGTGAACACGGTCATCCAATTACCGTGCTAGCGAGAGAGATAAGGTTGAGAACATTGAAAGGTATAGAGACGAATTTATTACCTAATATAAACCTAAACAAAGAAACGAGTGACAGCTGAGATGACGGCTGATATAAGAGCATGGAAGAAAAACACATGTTGTGCCGACCCCACATAAAGTGGGAAAAGGGCAAGGAGATGATGATGAAACCTAAGCAATTTAATTTATGTTGATCCTAATAATAAAGAAATGACAAACGCTACTGATGCAAATAACTTCATAGCTATGTGAGATGATGAAACCTAAATAATTTAATTTATGTTGATCCAATTAATAAATAAATGACAAATGCATCACCAAAAAAAGTTTCCAAAGAATTTATGTGATCTTTTTATTCAAGAAATACTATAATAAAGTACACCAGCAGAGAATACCGTAACTCAAAAAATAAAGACATTCTAAGAGCACGTTGATGCAATCCGCTCAAATCCTTTCATAGACACTTAACTTACTTTACCTGAATCCTTTATTGGGTTACCCAGTTACCTACTGTCCCTTGTCGCTGTAAGCACGTACCTCGCAAAAACGTTGGAGGGTAAGAGTACCCTTACCCTGTCGTCATCATCATCAACCTATATCGGGTCACTGCTGGACGTAGGTCTCTCATGAGGTCTGGTCTTCATCTCATTGTTTTAGTTTTCTGTATTCATTGCCAAGTCCGTCTTGCTTCGAATCAACTTAGTAGATATCAAAGGTAACGAACGTGAGTAACAATTTATTAGTGAGTTGTACTTTTATATTGAGTTTGTGTTTCAACTTCTTTCTTCTTGTTCTTTTTCAACACTAAGAGTTTTTTTGACTATTACTTTATTTATCCACACTGTTACTACATTTAGCACATTAAATTTTTTTGCAGATGTTTTTTTTTCAACATTTGATTGGTGCAGGATCGGAAAGGATGGCGTTATAAAGAGTATACCTCAGAGTAAGTTAGCATAGGCTGATTAGATAGATATATTGTGATAGAATGTCCTTTGGCCACAATCTCACCTAATGAGCTTATCCAACGATACAACAACTTTGCAACTATTCCTTTAAATTTAAGTAGGTAGTTATTATACTTGCCTATATCCTATATTTGGTTTATGTTTCGCTGCCCCCCCGCCTTTGTACGTGCCGCCGCCAAGGGCACGCTCTTCGCCAAAGCGCGGGTACTCTGAGTGGACGCCGACTAGTGCTACGCCCGCTTCTTCGGCCGCCGCGTCGCACCCACCACCGGAGTACGCCTTCATAGCGCCCGGGATCGAGAGCGTCGACACCGGCTTCCGCAGCTGAAATACACAAAATGAAAATATTATTTTCCGGTTTCAATTGAGAATAGTAAGTAGTCGTAATGTTGTGTGGACTTATAAGTTACTTATAAGACTTATAAAAAAGTTACTTATAAAGTTACGTATAACTTAATAAATTTGTTCAGTATACAACTTTTAGATCTCCTTTCAATGTATTTAAACGTGTAATGTAACTTTACTGTTTCTTTTTTATTTTTAAAAATGTTTTAATTTGATTTGAAATGTCATTCTTCTCGTATAGTATTTTCTTACTAGAATAGTATTATTATTATTATTGAAAAAACTAATATAGTTAATAATATTTTTAGTTATTTTTTGTAATAGATTAAGTACATAAATAATAAGATTCATACCTACTGTAAAAAAAAGAAAAGAAAAAGGTATTATTATTATTATATAGCATTATTTAATAGGCGTTGTGTTAAATGTCCGTGAATATTTATTTATTTATTTATATGAACTGTGGTAGAGTCATTTTTAAATGTAACTTACTTACGCTGGCAGTTTGTCTAGGAAAATATTTCTCTACATTAGTTAATAATTCACTAAAATATCGCTATAATCCGAGCTTGTTTTGCATTTGTGGTTGGAAACTTCTTCACAAACGATGCTACACAAACGCAACGCATTAATAAATTTCAGGATCCGACCATTTCATGTAATTAGCCACAGTAACAAGCTGAGTTTATTTCAGAGCAAACTTAAATCTTTAGCTGCAATTTAAACTTGGTTTCCACTGAGAGTTCAGCGAGTTAGAAACATCTATCTCTGTTTCTAAGTCTCATAATAAAATCTAGTTGAAAATATCTTTGCAATTTGGTTGGGATAATAAATAAGTCACTGACATTTCAACCAACCTACATTTACATTTTATTAGATTTGAAATTTAGGTAATTTATTAATCAATAAGCGTTTAGGTCTTTTGCTACTTTGATGTTTTGCGCTTTAGATGACTCGCTCATGAGGGATTAAGAGGATGTCCTTCATGTTTCCTTTGACATGCAATGGTATCTGATGGTATAGATACTATTTCCAATTTACTATGATGTAAGTGACATACTCATACTTTACCTTCACACGACATGCTCATAAAAATGGTCATACGTAATTATAAATAGTGAAATGCTTAAATTTATTTTATAAAGAAACGTCCAAAATGTAAGGAAATTCCTTGGATGGTGTAACACGATCCAGAAGCAAATAGGCGAAGATGAATGAATACTCTCGCCAGCACAAGGTCGTGTTGTCACGTCACTTACGTGGCTCTATTTTACGCTTCACGCTACTATATTGACTGGCATCACAGTTGGTATAACATTGCCTTCTACGATGTGGGTTGTGGGTTCAATACTCAATTTTTTTTTTATTGTAAACTAATTATTCATCTGTCTGGGTGTTACCGTATTTATTTAAGCACGTTTTTACAAATATGTAAATAATGTATTCTATCTAGCTCTCAAACTCTTTGCTTTGGGACTAAATGGTTGAGTGAAATATTCATGAATATATACCTAATAATATTTATTATTCAATATTTCCCCAGTCAATTCTAGCTTAAAGTGGAAAGCAGTATTTTTTAGTTAACCCGTAAATTGTCGAACTTTAAATTGTTTCATGTTAGCTAACGCTTAATTAAACTCTACAAAGCTTTTTAATTATAACTTGTAAAGTTGTGTCTATTATGGCTAACGAGGGTTTGGTCTTCATTAAGTATAATTTTAATTATCTAATTATTACAATTTACAGCATGCAATTTTTATAATGGTTTTAGGAACACATTTTAAGTTATAGGGATAGCAAGCTCGTATGAGTTAGTGGCAAACTCTGGTGACGGAGTTTTTTAACCGGCTTGAGGCCACCGTCGTGGCTTAACGACTGCTAGAACCGAAGCCGATAGTTTAACGTGCTCAAGAAGCTCTACTTGTATAATGAAAAACCTTCATTTATTTTTTCAGTAGTTTCTCGACAGGTTTTCTGAATATACAAATTTTAAGTACCTAAAGTCAGCAACTGTTGCTGACTGTGACAGTAAGATGTAAGTAAAAAAACATAATTTTGAGAATTATATTACGTTGTGTTTCTTATAGTTGCCAACTATACGAATTTATTTTTATTTGTTACGAATTTAATATTCAATTCAATTCATTTATTTAACCATAGGATCTTATAGAGAACACTTAGAATAATAATAATAATAATTAACACTTAAAAATAACAATAATCATTAAAAAAATAAAATAAAAATAAGATAGTTTATTAAAAGTTGTAAAAGTACGTAATAAGACCAACCAGAAATGTCCATGTTGGTATTTGTAAAAAATTCGCATTTTCTGAAGTTCTATAATTTTAAATAAAATATCGTCTGAAAAGTTCTAAGTATAAATTAATTATTTTCAGATCTTCCCGGAAGAAATTGAGTGATAAATTGATCGTGTTTATGAGAAATTCGGCAAAAGCGTAGATATTGAAGAAACCTGTTATGAATACGTAAATGGAAAATTCGTTTCGATAACGAATATTATTTAAATAAATTATGCAAAATAGGTCATTGATCATTGTATTGTTTTCTATGCAACCAACTAACTTAAATTTTACGAAGCATTTTATTTACAAAATGAACGATGGATAAACTATTTACAATATTTAAAAAAATCACGAAGCTTTGCGCAAATGTAATATTTTACTTAGCTACATTTTACTACAACTTAAAATAATACTGCAAGAATTTTTAGAAACAAAAACCGGGCTTTGAAAATATTTACCAACCCCATTGTTCAAATGTTTTACTTACAGTCTCTCAGATACAGTATTTTTATAAAACTCCGGAAACAGTGTCAAGTTTTTCCGTGAAAAATGTTTTAAATAGGGCAAAAATAATCTAAATACATTTTCAATGAAGCTATGCTTAAAATATTAGAGGGAAAACGAAAAAAACAGACGAGGATGTGAGATTACGGACATTACAATTTGGACCGAATGACGCATCAGCGAAATGATCGGAAGAAATTAAAGCAAGGAGTTTCTTTATCGACGCATTGTACTTGATTACTTAAATAAAAATACTTATACTACTAATAACAAATGATTACAAACAACAAACAAATGATGATGATAGGTGTTTCTATGTATTAGAAGTATGTATTTACAAAAAACATATGTATATATGTGTTCTATCAGCCATCTAGTTCCCATAGTACAAGCTTTGCTTAGTTCGGTACTAGAGGGCGTTGTGTTAAATGTCAGTGAATATTTATTTATTTATTTATTACATGTAGCTGCCTTTTAGCGATAGTACGATAGGTACTCTGAAAGAAAACTAATATGTTATAACTAAGACAGTAAACTATCGTTCTCAAGCGTGGGTTGGTAGCAGATCAATAGTTAATAGATTAATTAGATTGATTCGATAAATCAGCAAGTATACTAACAGTCAGCGTTTTTGTTTGATCACTTACGTACTAGCTTTTAACTAATGAGAAGAAAAATAGTTGTGCTACATACTGTGTTTTTTTAAGCTTTTACTGTGATAAAAAAGGTTCATTCGCTCAAGTAAAAAGGATATTTCTGATGAAAAAAATATGTTTTTATATATTACCAAAACAATATTTAAAAAAATATGAAATGTTATGTTATGAATGTTGTTATTTCGGTGTGACATAGAGTATTTTAATCTCCTCCTTGTGAAATAAAACAGTTTACTGAATTGACTTTAAAAGAGGAAAACAAATGATACTAATTATTTCGAATTCATCCATCACTGTCTTGGCGGTTTTTCATTATAATAGAGTGAATTGAAGAACGGGACAATTTCCTCAGAGACGTTTTTATAGGAGTCGAGATAAGAAAGAGACCGTGAGGAGTGGCACAGACAAAGAGAGGCCTATACCCAGCAGTGGGTGAAGTCGGACTGTGAATGATGATGATGAGATAAGATAACACTAAGTATACCAAGTTCATGGCGCATCTAATGTTAAGTGGTTACCATTGTCTTTAACGATGCATTGCCTTACTGATCACGTCTACTGAGGACGTGTGTTGTAATGCATGGCACTGCGCTTATCATTCTGATGTGCTTGTAATTGAGCTGTACCTATCAAACCACACAGCAACGGCATAAACAGGTACGGTGATAGTATTTCTCCGGCGAGCTCTTTCTAAGAAGCTACTTAACATGAGTATAAATCATTTCAGGATGTACAAACAATATATCAAAGCAAATAGTCTACGATATAGGATGCCCACTATCCTGTTACTCGTGAACTACCGCGCGGACCGCAAATGTTAGGCCGTGGGTTGTATCTGTTATTTTCAAGCTTTGAGCACTAGTATGTTAAATGATAATTATTCGCCAATAGATGTCGGGAAGAGTCATATTTTTCTGTTTAAGTGGCAATATTCGGGCTACTTGAAAACACGAATAAAACGACATTTTCTGAAAATTAATCCTAGCTAGATCGATTTATCGCCCCGAAATCCCCTGTTTACAAAATTTCATGAAAATTGTTGGAGCCGTTTCCGAGATTCAGATTATAATATTATTATTATATACAAGAATTGCTCGTTTAAAGATATAAAATAAAATTTGCCAGTGCGTGTGATGATGATGATTGTTCCAGTGGCTAACACTTTATGTTACGACCTAAGTATTATTGGTTAAATTTCCATAAAAATTAAACAACAATACTCACAATAACATAAGAAAAACTAGGTGTTGTTTCAAAAAATAACAAAACTCGAATTCAGTTCAAAAACTTAATTAACATTTTACTAGATTGTGGCAACATTATTACGAGTTTGACAACACGATTACGCACTGTCAAGCCTTGAATCGAATATTAGTTGTTAGTGTATAGTCAAGTTGAGTCATTCGTCAATTAGTAAAACCACTAAACGTCACAGTCGTTAGCGTCGCTCTCTCAGTTCAGTTTTTGCGACCAACTCGCTTGTGGCTCAAAACATTAGTAAATAGTGCTTGCAGTCCTGTCCACTCTGTCCGATGTTACAAAGGAAAATAACAAGAGACGGATAACGGCATTTTTATTATTTTTCCAACTGTCATAGTGAGATATTGCCAGTATAAACCAAAAGGTATACCTACTTTGACGATAAAACAGATACATAAAAGTAGCGTGTCCGTTGTCGCCAAGATAAATCTTCAAGATTTCAGTACCTTATCATTTTGATAGATTTCTGGAGTTTTTTTTAAACAATCTGAAGCATTGAAGCTTCGTTTAGCATTGTGTTCATCTATTTGAATAAACTCAAGATGATAATCGGTTGCCAATTTTTTTCTCGTAGCAAATTTGTTAGTTTTTTCTGATAAATAAAATATTTAAGATTTTCAATTTCAATTAATTAGGTACCTATATAGTAAGTATTAAAAGAAATCTTTAAGTTTTACGAAAAGTGAGTTAACCACAAAAAACGAAAAGAGTTAAATAAACTATAAGATAGGCACTACAAAAAAGACTAGCTTTTAAAGAAGGTAAAAATCATCTTAAAGAACATTTAGGTATCTGAATAAGGGATAAAAATAAATTTCGGAAAAAATCTCAGCTAAAAAACCCTAGTTTTTCTTCTAGATAATACTTGCTACTAAATATTTATTACATTCATGTGATTTTCCAATCTTAGCAAGGATTTTTTTACACAAAAAAATTTTTGACATTTAAATCCGACAAGTAACCTATATCTTCATGTCGATAGAGAATCCTCTTTTATACTATCTGAAGACAAGGTCTTTATGTCGTTCCGTAAAACCCATAAGGTAAGATTTGTTAGTACCTTCGATACTATATCAAGATTAGGTGGCGTCTCATGAAAATAGTTTACGATTCCGACCTCCTTGGAGATATTGAGAAACTTTCTAAATAACAAGCTTTTTATACAAGGTGTAAAAGACACTTGAAAAACCACAGAAACACAAAACAGTCCTTTTAGAAAATTCTTTATAATCCCCTTTTAAAAAAAATTCTAATACTACTATAATAACATATTCCTTGTTTTCTTACTGTCTGTATAAGTTAAAAACTCCATTTTTGGCATGTAGATTTTGCTCTTTTGAAGCCACGAGTAAAACCATTAGGTACTGTACTTTATTTCGGTAAAGCCAAAACTACAGTTGCAATAAAACTGTTAACCTAAATTTGGTGCTCAACCCTGTTGTCTGATGTTAACGAACCGTGTAGCTGACCGCGCTATTTTGTCTTTTTGTTCAACTATTTTTGTACAAGTGAAAACTCGTACCTCGTTGCATTGTTATATTGCTGTCTGCAGGATTTTGCACTTTTATTTACAGGCAACTTGTTTCTAACGTTTGGTACTAAAAGCTGCTCGTTTTGACTGTTTTTTTGAATAACTATTTGTGTACAAGTGAATGCAAGTACCTCGGTGGGTTGTATGTCTGCAGAATTTGACACTTCTACTTACAGGCAACTTGTTTCAAACATGTTAAAACGTCTGGTGTTGAGGGGTTAATTAAATGCAGTGAATTTGTCCTCTTGCAACGTTGACGTACTAATAGTGCTTACAGAATAGAAAAAAATAAAATCTATGGATGATTTTTATAAGCTTTCTATTCTCAAAGAGGATGTTCGACGAGTAGGTTATTAACTACGCTGTATGTTATGCTCTTTTTTGTCAAAATGTTTTATAAGTATATGTCTAAGCCATGAAGCTTAGTAGTAAGCATTTTGAATTCAAAATAATGGTAACCTAAAAATATTATGTTAATTCCTCCATAATTTGAAAAAGACACTAATGAAATTAGAAAAGCATTAAATCACTAATTCGTTGTGCTTTTTTCATCAATAAATACCGGGTCGAGGTCATCATTGGCCTACTAAAAGAAAGTGGACAAAAATAGCTCTTTCTATTAATGAGATACAGTCTATTTTTGCGGTGTAGTAATTTGCGTGCGTGACTAGAAACCGCCCATGTCGTTTCGCCGAGGGCGCGGGTGGCCGATGAGCCTGAAGACAATAGCAGTTTTAATTTTTCACTTCGAAAACATCCTGTTTTACTTAATGAGCGTGCTATTATTTTATACAAGAAGTAGTCTTTTGTCTATAGTAAATTGGCCCCATTAGCTAAGTCAATTACAATGGCTAAAAAATTACGGTCACCAGACTTATCGTTTAAAAAATGTAATTTTTTCTAAACACTATATAATATGGTTTTCAACATTTTATATTGTACTCTACCAATTTTCGAATGTATACACTTTGCTAAAAGGTCAAGCATTTGTTATATTTTTTAACTGATTACCTAAATAAGTACGTAGGTAATTTTCAATTTGCGAAATAATCTGTATGCTAACCATTTAGTTTTTTTACAGTTATTCTTGTAAAACCTCCTTCATAACTAACTTAAAAGTTCAGAAATTTTCTGAAATTCGAAACCATTACTTTGAAAGAAAGTGCATTGAGTCAACATTTACAATACCCAGATTTAATTTCATAAACTAGTCTTCCGAGCGAACCTTTTAGTGGAAAAATCCAAGTTTGTCAACAATTTACTCACAGAAGCTGTCTTCTGAGAATTTACTATTATATATAATTTACTATTATAATGGAAGATTAAAGAATATCGATAATTGACAGTTGTGAAAGATGTGCTGTTTGTTCATTTAGGTATTTCAAATATCTCACTTGACACTGGCAACATTTTCTGTCGAAATGGCGGACAGGGGCCATAATGAATAGAAGAAGAAGAAGTATATCAAAAACGCGAAGTTTTTGAAGGAAAGAGGTCATCATCCATATCCTGCAATTGGATGCAAAAATGATTATTCCTAACAATCTGAGTTCTATTCATAACGCATCGTACGATAAAATAATTCTGTCTATTTTTAGGTAAGTACTAGGTAAGTAATTATACCTATTCTGTTCATGAATTCTAAATAATGAGTTATCAAGAAAGTTGTAAATTTTGTATTATTCGGGGCGGGAATCAATATTTGCTTTCTTGTTGACTATCAATTAGTATTCAAAGAATTCATTTCTGTGTATATTTGTTTAGGCTTTTAGGTTTTTTTTTTACTAAAGTAAAACTTATTTTTACTTCTTGGTGGTGCAATAACTTCTATGTTTATGATATGAGACAAAAAATCAAGAATGCAGGCAAAAGGAAAACGATAATGAACGTTATTATTAACCAGTTTGTAGGTACGTATTATAAGTTTTGCTTGTTTTTATAATAGAGCTTCTGATCTGTTCAACGATTCATAATTTATTCATAAGTTTTTTTTTTTTATTTTATTTTATTTTAATAATTTTTGGAAAACTAACAGCTATGAATGTATTTCAAACGTACTTCTTACATAAACGTTTTTTCAGATTTTACCAAACGGACATTTGCGAGTTTTCTCACAATTTCAAAATTCTCGCAAACCTTTCCTCAAGTTTGCAAGTATCTTGGCTAAATCAGCGCAAGATAAAGCTACAAACATAAAAACAGTACAATAGCTTTTGTTTTAATCGGGTGGTACTGAAAAATGCAAATTGCGGGTAGGCAAAAAACAGACAAGTGGAGAAAATTCGTAAAACAACCAACATTGTCCAATTACGAAGGGAATTGAGTTTGCACAATGAACGGCGAAATAAAAATCGATTAACCAAGTTAAGTACCTATTTTTCATTTTGTCTTCATCAACGGCTCCAAATAAAAATTTTGAGGATTGAAACAATGCGAATTGGTTGATTTTCAACAATCGAAGTGTAAACTTGTGTGGTAAGTCTACCGTAATATTTAAATTATACTACACCTTGCATCCTCGAGATTTATAATTAATAAGTAGGTATTTTATTCACTTCGTAGTCCACTCTTTATTGTACTGGGCACAAAGCACAACTTCAGAGCCAAAAAAAAATAAAAAATAACAAAACAATTGACTCGTTAGTACCACATCCGGTCATAGGTGGCACCCTGTCGCACCGACGATGTCGCCTCATTCGCTTTTTTTGTGCGGGCATCGAAGCATCGAAGCATCGAAATACTTATTTTATATGTAAAAATATAAAGTTATAACATTTTGTTAGTGTTCAACTACAGTTTAAATAGTGTATTTGTGCAATGGGCAAAAGGAAACGTAGTTTGTCCAAGAATCGTATCAGGCGAAAGTTGCGTAAACTGGAAAGATGTTTACGACGGTACAAAAGTTCGGATAGCAACTACGACGACACCGGTAAGTGTTTTTTACATTGCACATTTTACTAAATAATTTTACAAACACAAGACGTAGTGTTTTGTGATAAAAGGTTTCATACTTTTTTTCGCTATAAAAAGTTACATCTTTGTTTTTTCACAACTACCCACCATTCTTTTTTTTTTAATTTTTATTATTGTGACTTGAATGCAACATTACTATGAAAAATGCATTTTCTTAGCCTAAACAAGAGTGCCTTGGTACTATGATGCGATCATAGTCACGCACTAGTGCTACAATGCGATTGTAGCCATGTTTAGTTGGTACCGTGATGCGATTACGGTCTCTTATAGAATATTTCTAGCAATTCCGTGTCATGACGCGATCATGACCTTTGCCTTGCATTGTCTACAGACAACAACGATGACTACAGGGATAAAAGCCCCTCATACGCACGCGATGAACGGGCTAGCCCCGACGTAGAATTAACGGACTCTGATGGTGTGAGCACTCACAATAATATTCGCTCCACGGTCCATACAGTAGATGTTCACCATGATGCACCACAGATAGCGGAGATTCCGCCACCACCTACCCAACCTGAGGCGGCGGCTCCATCTGCATCAATCGTCGACCCTGTACCTTCGACCAGTCAGCTAGCTGAAAATAACCCCACATCTGAATCCGTCGGCCTACCCGACGACATTCTTGACGCTTTAGGTGAATCGAAGGAAAAACCAGAAGTTTTTGGCCCGATGATTCCGGAGGAAATATCTAAACGTTGGGGGCGTATTCTGTGCGAAGGGTTAAACAAAGATCAAAAGAAGGCTCTTGGCGAAAAGATCTGTGTACCCGAAAACTTTCAATTGGTTAAAGCACCAAAATTGAATCCCGAAATATCGGCAGTTCTGATTGAGTCTACCAGAAATCGGGACAAGCGCCTGGAGGCAGCTCAAAACTACCTAGGGTTGGGAATTTCAGCTGTGACTGCTTTGACATCCTCTCTTATTGAAAAGGATATGGATAAGATGGACATCATCAAACGGTTATCTGAAACAAACCAAATTCTATTGGATTTGCATTTTGAAAACACGATCAATCGAAGAAAACTTATTACATACACACTGGATAAGAAATTCCAGGACGTTGTTCAAGACGTCAAGCGAGACAAAATGCTCTTTGGTGAAAAACTCACAGATAAAATTAAAGCTTCTCAGTCGGCCGAAAGATCAGGCCTCCAAATGAAAAAAGCAGGTACGACCGAAGCTTCCACGTCCAAGAAACCGCCCTATCGGCAGGGAAACTGGAGAGGCCCATCCCGTCATGTTCAGCGTGGGAACCGACAGGGTGGGACCAGGAATCAACCAGCGTACCGCTCCACGACCTGGAAGAGACCTACGACTGCGTCACATCAGTACCAGGACCGATCCAAGGAACAGCGGCCGAAGCCTCAGCCGCAGTCCAAGCAATAGAGGTACCTATTCACTCTGGTAGATTAATGAATTTTCTTCGTAACTGGCAAACAATTACTACCGATCCAGTAATTTTAGATGTGGTTCGAGGCTATAAAATACCGCTTCTTAAACCGGTTTTTCAAGCGCAAGCACCTTCCAATGCTAAGTTCTCTGAATTGGAAAAACTCAACCTACGTCTCGAGATAGAAAAATTACAGCGTATTGGAGCCGTATTACCATGCAATGACATTTCCGGCCAATTTATATCTAAAATATTTCTGGTTCCTAAGAAAGATAACAAGTTTAGATTCATTCTAAATCTTAAATCTCTTAACAAATTAGTTGACACACGTCATTTTAAAATGGAGGATTATCGTACAGCCACTAGACTGCTATCTCCATTGTGTTACATGGCCAGCATTGACTTGAAAGATGCATACTTTCTTGTAGGTATACACGAAACGTCTAAGAAATATCTTAGATTTAAATTTGAGCTTCAAACTTTTGAATTTCAGTGTCTCCCGTTCGGGATTTCTTCAGCACCTTACATTTTTACTAAATTACTCAAACCAGTTGTGGCCTTCCTTAGAAGTAAAGGTCTACTTATAGTTAATTACTTAGATGATTTTTTATGCCTAGGAAGCTCTTATGATGATTGTCTCAATTGTGTATCTGAGACTTTAAAACTATTAATTTTTTTGGGATTTGTAATTAACGACGAGAAAAGTAAACTTCTGCCAAGTCAGTGTCGCAAGTTTCTAGGTTTTGAATTTAATTCGTTTGATATGACACTTAGTCTTCCTATCGAAAAACGCATCAAGATATTAAATTTTGGTCAAGCTATTTCCAAGAAAAAGTACATTAAAATTCGAGAGTTTGCTAAGTTCTTGGGCGTACTTACGTCAGCGTGTCCAGCCATCCCTTATGGCTGGACGTACACCAAAGTTTTTGAAAGGGCCAAATTTTTGGCTTTAAGGGGATCTGACGATAATTATGACTGTAAAATGATTTTAGATGCAAACTTGGAAAAAGATTTCTCATGGTGGGAACAACACATAATGACTTCTAAAAATCCAATACGTAGTGGTCAGTACACTTTAGAGATTTTTACAGACGCTTCCTTGTCTGGTTGGGGTGTGATGTGTAACGGAGAACGATCGAACGGCTTCTGGGATGCAGCAGAATCTCAATGCCACATTAACTTATTAGAATTAAAGGCAGCCTTTATAGGCCTTAGATGTTTTGCTAGGAATATGTACAATTCTGAAATACTGGTACGTATCGATAACACTGTAGCTATTTCCTACATAAATAGAATGGGTGGCATTCAGTACACACATTTGAATGACATCACACGCAAAATTTGGGAATGGTGCGAGGAAAGACGATTGTTCATTTTTGCATCTTATATTAAGTCCAAAGAAAACGTAGAAGCTGACGAGGAATCACGACGTACAAACATAGATACGGAGTGGGATTTGTCTTCCACGGCATTTAATCAAATAGTAGACTATTTTGGAGAACCAGAGGTTGATCTTTTTGCTACACGGTTAAACGCTAAATGTAGTACATACATATCTTGGAAAAGAGATCCCTCCGCATTCAATGTAGACGCTTTTACAATAGACTGGAGCTCTTATTACTTTTATGCCTTCCCACCTTTTTCTTTGATATTAAAGAGTCTTCGAAAAATAATAAATGACGGTGCTACAGGTATAATGGTCGTTCCATACTGGAAAAGCCAGCCTTGGTATCCTCTGTTTCTTTCCCTGGCATGTCAAGATCCGATATATTTATATCCTAACGAACATCTGTTACTATCTCCTTCCAGAGAACCTCATCCACGATGGAGGACACTTACCCTGGTATCATGCCAGTTATCAGGTCGGCCTTCACGCAACAAAACCTCCAATCAGAAACGATTAATATTATAATCTCATCATTGTCAGAAAACTCCCTTAAACAATACAATGTATCATTGAGGAAGTGGTGGTTATTTTGTCAATCTAGGGCAAGAGATCCATTTCTCTTGAACTTACCTTCTTTATTAGAGTTTATGACTCACGAATACAATGGTGGAGCTAGTTATTCTAGCCTCAACACATGCCGCTCAGCGTTAGCTTTAATTTTTGGTAAAAAATTTAGTGAAAATGACACTGTTACTCGTTTTTTAAAGGGTGTTTTTAGATCTAGACCCAGTTTCCCTAGATACCAAACTACTTGGGACCCTAATATAGTTCTTGATTACATAACTTCGTTTTTTCCCAATGAAGAATTATCATTACCTCAAATCACGAAGAAAACGGCAGTTCTACTCGCATTGTCGACAGGACAACGAATTCAGACACTATCGCTAGTAAGATTATCGAATGTCAGAGTTTCTGATTCTAGCATAGATATTGTGATAAATGATGTCATCAAAACATCGGCGCCAAGTCGCCCAATGCCTAACTTGTCAATTCCTTTTTTTCCTAATAGAATAGAAGTTTGTCCTGCAAGGACACTCTCATCATATCTGGAGGCAACGGCCGCTTTTCGCTCAGCGGCTAATACCGAGCGTCTTTTTCTGACCACTAGGAAACCTTTTCATAACGCGAGCCCTTCGACTATCAGTAGGTGGATAAAGGACGTCATGGGTGCAAGTGGGGTAAATACAGATGTCTTCTCTGCCCACAGTACTCGTCATGCGTCTACCTCGGCAGCTCATCGACAAGGTTTGTCAATAGATCTTATAAAAAAATGCGCCGGGTGGTCGGGCAATAGTTTAGTATTTGCTAAATATTACAATAGACCCTTGCCCTCCAACTATGATGAAAGATCCTTTGCAGAAGCTGTGTATGATTGCTCTCTTGATTCCTAGATCTACTAGTTATTGATTTTAAGTAAAATTATTTCATTAAATAAATACCTAAGGAATAACATTTTGTAACTACTACATACCTACCTGTTTTTTTTTTTCCTTATTATTTATTTGACTTATATTTCGCAATGTGCTCTAAACATCCTACGAAGTGAATAAAATACCTACTTATTAATTATAAATCTCGAGGATGCAAGGTGTAGTATAATTGATGGTTAAACAAACTTACCTTGTGACGTTTGACCATAATTATACAAACCTTGCATCCGAAGAGATTTATAACCCTCCCTTACCCAATATTGCTGAACATCAAAATCATACCCCTGACATCATAAGTAACATTGCGAAATAGATTTTTTGCTCTTAAGAAATGAGGCGACATCGTCGGTGCGACAGGGTGCCACCTATGACCGGATGTGGTACTAACGAGTCAATTGTTTTGTTATTTTTTATTTTTTTTTGGCTCTGAAGTTGTGCTTTGTGCCCAGTACAATAAAGAGTGGACTACGAAGTGAATAAAATACCTACTTATTAATTATAAATCTCTTCGGATGCAAGGTTTGTATAATTATGGTCAAACGTCACAAGGTAAGTTTGTTTAACCATCAATTCTAATTTATACAAAATGTTCGCTCAGTATTGTTGTTTTAGGATATATATTTTGGAATAAATGTGTATAAAACTGTTTCCTCATATAATGGAATTCGTTTCCAAGTTTTGAAGGGCCAATCCACCATTTTGCTTTCAAAACAAACGACAGCCGATTCGACGAATTACTCGACTTAACTAAATAAAAGAAGAAGCATTATCCAAGAAGTTGACAAGGATGCGACATCAATATCGAGAGATACATTAATATTATCGAGTACAATTACAGTCGCTACTGTGTATTTGTTTATGTGTAGGTATGTGGGAGGAATATGTCACTAGCAGCTATTGACATATTCCTCCCACATCGATGTCATCTATTTATTACGCATAATCGAGTGCTATTATGATGCTACTGAGAATTAATGCGTCACTAAGGGCGTCTGCTAATGACACAACACGATATCTTTAAAGGTAAGGACATAATATCTATCCCACGTACGCAACGTACGCAACGCATTATTTAAATCTGGACCCTGATATTTGTATGGTGAGAAACATACTTGCGTGGGAGAGCATTGCGTATGACAAGTATGTTTCTAACCATACAAATATCAAGGTCCAGATTTCATAATGCGTTGCGTACGTTGCGTACTTGGGACAGATGTGTTCGAGCCTTTAATCAGTGGCTCGACGAAAAATATCATTGTCGGCTCCAACACGTGAAAGCGAATAGAACTTTTCATTAGTTCTCCGACCATTATCAGTAAACGTATCGTTGGTAGGTGAAAACCGCCATGACAGTCATTATTCATGGTTGATGAGGTTTTAGAGTAAAGTTGAGCTTACTTCATGGTGATTATTATATGTAATTTGAAATTAAGAAAATTTGAAGTTTTTCTAAAGTCAAGTAGCACCACAATCACTAAACATGCATAACAGCTAATTTGTATTTATTGAGTTGTCAAGTAATTTCAGATAAAAAATTTAATTAAATTAGCTGTTAAACACATTTACTGGTTATGGTTCAAGTCTAGGAAGTTTAAACATAAAACTTCATGGTTCCAACATCAAAGTACTAAAGGTAAAACCTCTTTTATCACTAAATTCTTAAACCACTCATAATCCTACTTAGCTACAACAGGTCGTAAACCTTTAGCAAGATTTTCACTTTTTCACTTAAAATAAACTTCATACCGGGCGTTTAATAAAGCCGCTTCAAAGTTTGGATAAAGTGGGTTGCTAGTACCTGCTAGAATTCTCAACAACGTTTCTAAGAGCAACCAAGAAATTTTGAACTTTTAGTTTGAAAATCAATAGTTTACCGTATAGTTAACAGGATTTATTTGTTCTGATTGAATAAGAGCATTGGGACTATCTACCTTCGAACTAAGCCATACTTGAAAATCGATACCAGAACTGATGGAATATATTATCATAAAATCATGTTTTTTGAAATCTTCAACAAAATAGTTATTTAAGTGTCTAAAATTATTTAATACTTTGTGCTAGTGTCTAAAGGCTAAAGCTGCAAATTGCCTTCAAAAAAACTCATTCTCAATATTGCTTCTCAAAAATCGAATAAAGTTATTTCCACTTGAACAAAGTTACATCGATTAAATCAAGTAACATAACAAATACCGAGCGCACGAAGAAGTTCTGCCTTCGAAGAAAATATTCTTTGAAAACTTGAAAGCCGATGTTGCGAAAGCTGACATCTAAGTAGAAACAAGATAATACATGCAACCTGAAAGTGTTTGCAGATCAATGATGAAAATCTGCTTATTATGGTTGCACTAGTTTGCTAACTTTGCCGCAGTGAGTAATGAGGTCAGCTGGAAAACTATTCCCGTTCATTATAGTCCCAACAAACAAGTCTCGTGCAATTGTATATTCAATCACATTCGAAATCAAGCATCTGTAGGATTCCAATACGAAGAAATGTCAAAAAAATTCGAGAACGTGAACTCAGAACTGAGCATTTTTTTTAAGTAGGTAAGTACATAAATGATGTTATGTAAATGATGTAGTTTTGCTCATGATGAATAATAATAGATTGGTAAGTATATGTATATTTATATTTTCCATATACCTAGCTTATTTGTCAATGATATCCAGATTATCCAGTTATAAATGCTTTTTTACAGGTCTTCCTAGTCTGGGTAACTATATCATCCACCCAGGATAAATATTACCTAAAGGTCACCTTTATGTTATTAATATGACTCTGTTAAGTTTGTGATCTTTAACCAGCTGTTCTCTAGAAACTGCGGCTTTCCCCATCCGACGATGAAGTTTGATTCTATGATCAATGATGCAACGAGCTTTCACCGGTATTCAGGGTCTATTAATATAGTAGGGGAATGCAGGGAGTATAATGTGCTGATTATAAATAAAGGCTGATAAACTACACATAGTACCTACGAAGGTTAGTGGTAGCTTTTATTCTAGAAGCTAAGTAGAGTATTTACGATTTTTTCGTTTGTGTTTTTTTTTTACTACTTTTGTCTATTACCTCAACAAATATTAATATTATTAATCTTAGGCTGTAAATACACTTACCACCAAGTGTGCTGGCAGTCTAAAGCTATATTTCATGAAAAAAAAAATCCAAGTCATCCATAAAAACTTAAATATCGTGGAAACCATGAATGCTAGCTTAGTGAAATCAACCGTGTTTGATTGAGTTTAATATTCCTTAGTCAAATAAACGTAATTACTTAATTGTATTACTAGCTTGAATAATATCAATAAGCTACTATTGCTATCTACCTAATCGGAGCACACTCTTTACTTCAAAAAATAAAAAGGAGGTATAACTGCCAACCTCTTAGTATATTCTTTTTATTTGTCACAGAATAGTTACATACCTAATAAGAAAGAGTTCTGCTTGTTCCTTTACTTAATCTCATAAAAAAATATGTTTACTGATCCAACATACACCAATAGCAACGCATCTAATCAACCATTCTGAACGTTTTATCTCTTCCTTAACGACAAGCTATAACCAAAAACGTATCTACAGCTGATAGATAAAATTACTACATTCATACTAAAAAACATTCCGGAATACAGCAGCATCGCAAAATGCAAATACATCCACGGGTTAAGACTTAACTTCTACAAAAAACGGTAACCGTTATAAAGCATTCATAAATACATGTAATCGTAGCGCCAAGAAGCGCTCGTGGCGTACCTTGCTTAGTCAATTTTTACCGATTATCTAAGTTAAGCACCGTTCTGCGCGGTCACTATTTGGATGGGTGACCGTTAGTGGCGTTTACATCTGAGCGCTTTCGTGCTTCGGAAGGCACGTTAAACTGTCGGTTTTGGCTTTAGCAGTCGTTAAGCCATAACGGAGGCCTCACGGCGGCCTAAAAACTCCGTCAACAGAGTTGGCCACTAACTCGTACGAGTTGCTTGAGCTTGCTTAATACATGTAATTACACATTTGAAAACAACCTAGTAGGACAAAATATCATACAAATATTTGTGTGTAGGTAGGGCATGCCAAAACCACCACTACAAAACAGGCAAAGTTTACAACGTTAGATTAGATTAGATTAGAAAATTCTTTATTGCACTTTAAAAATCTTACAGAGGCGAGTTTAATGCTATTTAGCATTATCTACCAACTAACCTGGGTGTAGCGTGGAGATGATGGTAGTGCTTCTAATGGAAAACTTTAAACTTTAAAAAGAAAAAACAACGCCTTTAAAACTAACTAAACGTTCACAACACAGAAGAGATAGGTAATAGTGTTCACTACCCAATTGGCTTTAAGTGGTAATATTATTTAAGTCAGCTAACTAACTTGCAACGGTTTGTAGATGGCTCAACTGTTTCATGTGTATTTTGTAAATATTGTGAATATTGTAAATACTGTATTAGTTATAATTTTCTTTGTGAATAAAAAGCTAACTAACAACTGACACTTTGATAACAAAGGCCTAAGCTATTGCTGGCATCGCCAGTACTATACTTTGTACACTCACAAACAAAAGAATAGAGAAAGTCGTCGCTTTTCAAGAAACTACGGCTTAGTGCCGCATGTCGCCAATATAATGTTACGATATGAACAATATTACACTTCCACTTTTGGGAATTTGGAATAAGCTGGCATGAACGTTTTCAATGTGTTCCAATTTTGTTTTTGTGCAGTTACGCTTTCATGCTTGCAATTCGATTAGAACTTCAGTATCTTGGGAACAAATAATGAACCACTTATTTTTACTCAAAGCGGCGTAGTGATTTTACCTTATAAATGTGCCTGTATGAGTGATTAAGTTTTATTTCTATGTGACCGCAAAATTATATTACAGTCAAATGCAACTCAATCTTCTAAATGTATAAAACTCTTTTGAAGATGACTGACAATCAACGCAAAGCCTAAACTACATGAAATTTGGAGGGTAGTATTCTTATATTATGTAGGGGTGCACTAGGAAACGAATTTTAGAAAAGTCACACTCTAAAAGGTCTAGAACGCGAGCAACGCCGCGGGTGACGGCTAGTGTTATAGTAGCTATTACAGCCACAGCGGAAAATATGTTCTTCTTTGTCATAAAAATGGATTTTACTGAATGAGTGATAGAAAACGATTACCATAACTCATTAAACAATATGAACTGAAAAATGATAGATAATTTTGTTCAGCTCATTTTCTACAATTACGAATTAGCATTATTACAGAACAGAATTAGCCTTTGGCATGTGAATCGTACCTACTTGCGGTAATTGATAGATAACTTCTTGAAAATTCTTAAACAGTGAGTTATTAGTTTTTTTATGTCATACTAGCTGTCGCCTGCGGCTTTGCTCGCGTGGTAGTAGCATACGCATTATTTGGTTAGAATCTTTAATCCTCATTTTAGACCTTTAGGGTGCGACTTTCCAAAATTCCTTTCTTAGTGCACCCCTACACTATAATAAGGATTAATTTCATCTAAATTTCATACCTCTAGGAGGTATTGTTTAGGCTGTGCGTTGATTGTCAGTCAGCTTTAAAAGAGTTGTATATATATAGAGAAGATAGATAATTTCAGCCAGAGGTAATTATTTTAATAAAATCAATAAAAATGTGATTGAGATTTTGCTCGAATGTCACCTCCCAACAAAATTCGAATTATATTATTACATTATTATATATAAAAAAAAACCACCAGGTTTTGTCTTTTGCATTGACCAAGTAGAGTAATTATCTACGTCAAAAAACACTAGCAAGTATAAGCATGGTGTTATTATTCAAATCTTACATCGGGTTTATTGGTAACAGATCTTTTAAACATAGAAAATCCTACATAAGCGCATTGCTTTCATATTCATTATACGAAGGTTATTGCCACATTATCATAATATCACACGACTAAACAAGGGCTTTATTACCCCAGGGCATGCCTAATAAGGTTTTGGAAACAGTCTCTTATTTTTGCTGTTTCAATCTCGGTTCAGTTTCTATTTAGTTAACGATTAGATTTAAACTTATTCATCCAGAATTTGAAACAGTTGCTTGATTGACGTTTCTTTTGGGATATAATAGGGTTTCAAAATTAAAAGCTGACTCTCCTTCAAAACAGTATAACCTTTATATAACTTGACTAACTCTATTATTTACTCTTGCATAAAATATGTAACAAGGAAAAAATATCAAATAAAATGTAATGAATGCTACAACAAAACTTTAGGAAGAGACGTATATTTATCAGATTTTCGTTTTTATATAGGTAACAAAAAGATGGAAATATACAACTCTGTATTAAATCAGGCATTTTTTTTTATATGATAAAAGTAATAGAACAAGCTGATAGCTCACCTGATGTTAAGTGGTAACTTCTGCCTATAAAAATACATTACCTCACAGAGCAAGTCCAATGAGGACGTGCCCTGCAAGGCAATTCATTGCGTCCATCACTCTGAGATGTAAAGATCTTGAAGTCTCATGTGCCTGTAATTACACCGGCGTTACCCTTACCCGCATAAATAAGTACCAACCTAAACTATTTTTGAAATATGATGTACCGTGAAAGTACATCATCATCTTTTTATCCTTACCCCACGGGTATAGGGTTGGTACAACAGTGTCTTCTTCTTTTTTCTTTGACCGAAACATGAAAAATGACGCACCGTGAAAGTTGTCTTAATGAATTTAATACAGCCCTTCAATGGTTGTATATAATTGCATACTCACAGTACTTATAATAGCGCTAACTGAACATTTATTACTTAAATAAAGTATAAGCTTGCACATTTTGATCCAATAAACTCATGAAATATTTAAGCTGCTCCAAATTTGAACGAGACAATTCAATTATCTCATTAAACAAAACAATGAGAGCTGGGCTATCCAAGAGCCAAGTAGTTAACTTAACCTTTGGGGACACAATACAATATTATACTTCGTACCAGCTCCGTACAGGCTATTAAGTAATTTTCTGTACATTGAACTCGGTTCTCTAAATTTGCGCTCAGATTTTCACGTTCAAACGAAAATAATGGTATTAAGAAGCGTCTACGTACAATTACAAACAATCAAAGTAAATTTGTTTCTTTTAGAATGGTTCTTATAATAAATTATAGTATACTCGTACAACGAATAACATTTCACTACACTACAACTTTTCGTAAAAAACACTAGCAAAAACATCGTCTACCTAGCTAGACAAGTAAGAAAGGTCAAAGCCCTTTTGAAATTAGTGACCAAATTGAGATATAAACCAAATGTGATCAGAGAATTACTAAGTTTTTGTTATATTAATTAAGAATTTGATGCAGAACTCTTCTTTGCAACTATAAAAAAACATTGCAAGAACTTCTAAAAGATTTGACAGGCGTCATGGGTCAGTCGGTAGTAGCTCTGACTTCCGTGCTGTGGGTCGTGGGTTCAATCCCCACCGAGAACAAGCATTGTGTGTTGTAAACATATATATATATATAGATGTTTGTTCTGTGTCTGGGTGTTTCTATGTATTATAAGTATGTATTTACAAAAAAAAAATGCATGTATGTATTCTATCAGCAATCTAGTTTCCATCGTACAAGCTTTGCTTATTTTGGAACTAGAAGGTGTGGTGTTAAGTGTCCGTGAATATTTATATTTTTTACTAGCCGTCTCCCGCGGCGTTGCTCGCGTTAGAGTGTGACTTTTCATTATTTCTTTCTTAGTGCACCCCTACACTATATAAGGATACTACCCTCCAAATTTCATACCTCTAGGACTTATAGTTTAGGCTGTGCGTTGATTCTCTGTCAGCTTCAAAAGAGTTTTACCTATATATATTGATATTTATATTTCTGATGAAGTCTTGAATACAAAAGAAGTACTTTTCCTTGAAATAAAAGGACAAGACTTATGTTTCATTTAGATTCCACGGTTATTAGCTTTAGACACGCGAATGTCAGCCGTGGAGGAAAACAATACCCTCGTTTTTGTACAAAGGTTTTTAGAAATAAGTGTCAATGAATAAACCAATGTACCAATTTCTACAAACATAGGTACCATTTCAAGAGTAAGTATTTCATAACAATTGTAACAGTAAAATTGGGACTTTGCAAAGACGTCTCAGAGTGATGGACGCAGTGCATTGCCTTACAGGGCACGTCCTCATTGGACTTGCTCTGTGATGTAATGCATTGTTATAGGCAGAAGTTACTACTTCACATCAGGTGAGCTATCAGCTTGATCCATTACTACTATCACAAAAAAAATCAAAATATTGTCGTCCAAAATGCGAAGAATCCTATGTTTTTTTTAAATCGGCTACTAAACTAGGCTCCTTTTACAATCAGTGCACAGCACATAAACACAGGATAAATAGATAGAGAAAAACTGCTACGGGTCTTGAACAGACAAATCGGTAACCAAACATATTCAAAGCGTCATTCTACAGTTTTTTGTGAGTCAATAGGCAATGATTAATGTTACAGCCTGAACTTTTTTCAGTAATGTATGAAAAAGAGCGTGAGATTGAATGCCTGTAAAACATAGAGCGCGTGACGTTTATGGTGTTCAATGGAGCGTTACGAAAACGATTCATGGGAAATCGTTGAGGTGAAACGTATGGAAATAAATTATGATGAGTTTACGATGTTTTTAGAAAGAAAAGAAAGAAAAGAAAAGAAAGAAAATAAATTTATTTGCAAACACTTACAATAAAGTATAATACATTAACAGTACAATAAAGCCTAGTGTTGCAAACCGGGCCATGACTCAGCATGAAGTTAGTAGCTAGTGAGCGACTAACGCTGGTCTTCCGTCATGGCCGTCCGGTGATGCCGGTTTTACACATCTTATAACAAACAGCCATAACAAAAGTTCTTATACCTACTGAACATTTTTGTAGCTTAATTGTTAAACTGTGCCCCTTTTTGTTTTACTTTTAGTAAAGAATTTAGAGCATATCGACAGCTTAAATATTTGGGAAAGAATTTGTGGACCAGGATACAACAACCCTTCATATTTGAACCACTGGAAAAGGTGCTGACCGCTTAATATTTAGTAGATATAACTAGAAAAATTGGTTTACAGTATATGAAACATATTGTATTGAATAGCGTGGAAAAATAAGGTATCATGGTATCGTAATAAGGTTCATTTTGTTTTAAAGACCTGCTGATGCTTCTGGTCGTTTTGGCAGGCAAAAAGTATAGTCCAACTGGATGTTTTAATATTTGCCAAGAGGTGCCAAAACCTACATAAGTTCAAGAAGATTTCATAAAAATACACTTTAAATTTTCGTATACAAAAAAATGACAAGTAAAAAAACAAAGCAAAACCAAGTCAGTGAAGAAAAAACCAGGTGGAGATATAAAACAACCCCAATAAACTGGGGTCGTAACTTCATTTAATGACGAAGATAAACCATCTTGCTGCTTTAGTGAACGAGATAAATCTGGAGCCTTTTAAACTAAAGATTATGCCGCTACCTCATTAAAAAGTCTAGCATCGGTAAACACAACACTTCACGTAACTGTAACATTAATCTTCTTACTACACTTAGTAAACATGGCGTAAGATAATATTATTTTATTTATTTTTATTTTATTTTAATAATTTTTGGAAAACTAACAGCTAGGTATTTATACAGTAGGAAGATAGACATAATACAGTACACTGAAGGCCAATTAAAAGTTTCCACATATAAATAGACTACAAGAAATTACAAATTAGAATTTTGAGGAGAAATTTAAATAAAAAAAAAACAAGAAAAAACTAAATATTATCAAAGAATTTGCCACTGAGTAAACGCTTAAGTGCAGCCAATGAGGTATTAAATAAGTCTACATCTACATCTGCCCTATCCGCTCTGTTATGTGATAATAGCACAGAATACACTCCATGCAAGCTTATAGAATAGTTAAACCGTGTTTTGTCTCTTGTATTGACAAGCATATTCAAATTCGATCAAAATAGACAAAACACGGTTTAAATGTTTGAACACAGGTTCGAAACATACATTGTTAAATTCAGTTTTTTTAGGTGGAGATAATTATGTTCTCTGGCCATTAGGTACACTTAAATAAATAAATTTAAAATAAGGACATATTCAATTCAGACAGCGCTTTCTAGCCTCAAACTAAGCAAGCAAGCTTAGCATTAGTTTCTGATGAAATACATTTTTTTTTTGTAAATACGTTAAAATGCTGCTTAATAAAATGAAAAATTCGTGTAAATTATTATTTAGTCTATTAAAATTGATAAAAAGGTCAGCAAACTTAAATTGTACACAGACTTTTACAGAAAAAACTTTGTAAGTAAATTTTTTCAAGTCAATTATTTTGCCAAAACTTTGAAAGAAACAAGATAAAAAGTTTGACGGACGTAATTGATTTAATTAAACGATGTTGTTTCCTGTCATTCTGTTCATTTAAAGTACTTATTTTTTAAAAACCTTTCTTTATATTTTTGAGACTAGCTCTTCCAGCAAAGTTAATATTTTACAATCTATAAGACATAGAAAACTGATCAAAATGTAAGATTTTTTTTTCTCAACTTTCAAATCAAAGATAATTTCAATCAAGTCACGTGATTGATTCACTTTTGCAGCTAATTTAGTACACCAAAAGATGGCGCTAGTGAGATGGAAAAGGTTGTCTCATCGATTTCCCGCTCGGCCCAGTATTGCAAGTAAATTAAAATTGACGTGTTAATGCCTCCGCGGTATCTGTGCTCGGAATTATTTCAAGGTCTGACACGTTTTATTCGAATGAGATTATTTTGATGTCATTGTGTTCTTATTTTTTAAAAAGTAATTTTTTTCCTTTCATTTTCCGTGAACAAAATAAATCTCTTTGTAAAATATATCGTGGATTTCAAAACAAGCCGCTATAATTATACTAAATGCTTCCATTAACTTCATGCTTTTCTGCTGTTTAACTTATCACTTTTTACTGTATAAAATTTATCATTTCATTTACTTCTGCTTTTCTGCTTAGTGGCTTATCATAACTTAAATTATGATATTAATTAATTTTATCTTACTTTTCATCACTAACTTCAATCAATGGGTTGTTTTATACAAGGAATAGGTTCTATTGCTTCTAATTACCTCATTTTTTGACAGATATTTATTGACCATATTACTTTTACAAACTAAGCCTAATATTATTAAGTTAAAATGCCCTTACTTTGATTTACCAATAATGTGTATTGTAATTGAATTTGGTTGGTTTTCATGAAGATTCAATAAACAGTGGTTTATGCGGTTTTGCACTATATCACACCGCGGTCACTGGTTTCAATAGTGTTACATGTTGAATAATATAGTTTTGTTTTTGCTTAATAGTGCGTTGATGATTTCAATTTGCTAACATAAATTTTCAATTAAAAGGTTTATTAACTGGACTTTGATAGGTATATAATTATTAACAGTAATAACATAGGCAATGTAGTTAATATAACTATCTATACCTACCTACACAACGAATACCTATGTTGTTAACGGGTAAAAAAATATGTACATAACGAAAATATGAGTAGTAATAATCTTTTAAATAAATAATTTATTTAAAAGGTTATTAAATAAAGAATGCAAACACTGGATGAGAAGAGCCGAAGACCGGGCTCAGTGGCGCGTCTTGGGAGAGACCTACGTCCAGCAGTGGACCGATATAGGTTGATGATGATGATGATGATGATGATGAGAAACACCCAGACACAGAACAAAAATCTATGTTTACAACACACAAATGTTGGTTCTCGGTGGGGATCGAACCCACGACCCACAGCACGGAAGGCAGAGCTACTACCGACTGAGCCATGACGCATGTATGGACAACTGACTGCGTTTTACGGTTTATAATCATACAGTTAGATGAACAGAGAGGGACAGATGGCACAGCAGGACCGTATAGGCTCAGCAGGACCTGCTACTCAGTCCCATCGGCACCATTCGGGTATACGGAACTCTAAAAACAAACTCCAACTCTACTCAAAAGTAATTATGTGAGAAAGTACCATAACCAGGTAGCGAAAAGTTGCTCAAAGTGCGGAAGTTGCGGAAATGCGACAGCGGAAACAAGAAATTGTTATAATTACGTGCCTTTTGTACAATGAGAGCCTCCAACATGACAGTTATTAAAATACTGTTTTAACACTGTTACCGACACGACATCTACACGATATCGGTGGAAAGTTAATCTATCTACCTATCTATTTTCTAAATATATAAAACTCTTTTGAAGCTGACCAACAATCAACGCACAGCCTAAACTATAAGTACTAGAGGTATGAAATTTGGAGGCTAGTATTCTTATAGTGTAGAGGTACACTAAGAAAGGAATTTTGAAAAGTCGCACCCTTGAAAATTGGTACATAGATTCCTCAAAAAAATGGACTCGACACGTGATACAGAATTTTAAAAAAAATTCAATACTCTTTGTATGCTGATACCACGCGAGCAAAGCCGCGTACTGCGGCTAGTTTCTTATAAAAAGAGCGAGAACGTAATTTTAACAAGGACGCTTTTAGAATTATGATTCAGAGGGTACACTGTATTATGTATTCTGTGGTAAGGGTTAAGGCAAATGGACCAAAGGGCAGGCACGCATCAGACCTTTACCTCGCACAGAACAGGGTTTTAAAAGACTACCATTTTATGAAGGAAGTACTTAATTTGTCTAGATTTTTACAGATGGAATTGCAAAGGTTATTTTTGTTCGCAGACATTCATTCAAAAAAGTTATAACTTACAGATGCACGAGTATACGAGTATAAAGTCAGAATAGTCATTTTGACAACGCCATGTAACAACGTCATGTAACGAGGAGAGTGCTAAGTATGAATGTGGATGGATATAGAGGAAGGGGTAGGCTCAAGAATAGATGGATGGATTGTGTAAGAAATAATATGCATAGGAGAGGAGTGAACACTGAGATGACGGATGATAGGGGAGAATGGAAGAAAAGGACATGTTGTGCCGACCCCCCCTAGTGGGATAAGGGCAGGAAGAAGAAGAAGAAGAAGAAGTCATTTTGACAACGCCATCCAAAGAACGATTTCGAAGTCGGTTCAAGGGAATGATCATTCGAGTTTACTAAGAATATGGGATTTAGTCTGCAGTATCTTTTTGTTCTGTTTTAATCTATTTATTTATACAGAAACTTACAAAACTTGGTTTTGTTTGTAATGCAGTTGAACCACAGTTGAACTGCAAACAAATCCGGATTGCCAAATCCAATGTCGGAAGTTGAATTGTTGTTTGAAAACTTGTACAAATAAAATTATCAGCAACATCGTATACGATAATAAGCTGAGTCGGGACCGATTTGGCTGCATGCAGCGCGGAACGAGACTAGCTAGTACCCACTTGTTATGTTAGGTTACCTATAGCTGTTACTTAGCTAGTACTATTTGTTTGTTTGTTTCTTGTAGGTATCTATAAGTTTGCTATATTTTCTACGTCCGTTCTGTATTTTTCTGTGTGTATGTCAAATAAACTATCTATCTATTTATCTATGATGTTTACATACACAGCAACATAGCATAATAATACAAAGTAGTACGTTGCTTCTGGAGCTAAAGCCGATTCCACTAACAAACTTCTCAGTTGAAACGCATCTGAACCATTAAATTAGCTATTTATATTTTTGCTTTAGATTATTTCGTACTCTACTATCAAACTTAAAATACATAATTATGTATTAGAAGTATGTATAGAATGTATTTTAAAAAAGTATAGGTTTATGTAGGTATTTAATTAGCAATCTAGTTTCCATTGCTTTACTTTTTTAGATTAATGAAATGAATTTATTCACAAAGAAAATTACAACTAATACAGTATTTACAATATTAACAATATTTACAAAATACACATGAAACAGTTGAGCCATCTACAAACCGTTGCAAACGATTTATAGATAGCTCAACTGGTCCAAATCAGTACCAATCGGAAGCGTGCCCAAGACACTGGCTGAATTGCCGCGCTGAATAGCAATGCTGATACGCTGGCCTAGATAATCACCAGCCCTCATGTTTTTTTTATCTATTTTCAGGCTATTTTAATCCAATAAACTATAAAATTTCAGCTACGAGTAAACTGAGAATCGATCAAACTATACTTGAAACTCAATACAACGTCAGCCGTTGTAAATTATGTAGTAGAATTGAGCCCCTGGTGAATGTTGCCCAATACATCGGATAGACAAGCTATTGATGACAGAAACTAGGCCACTAGGTTCCATTGATATTCAACTTCATCGAAATCTTCAAAGGCAAATGTAAACAAGAGGCTCCTACATACGATAGGTTAAACCTTGCGGGACACCCCCAGAGTAATAATTTATTATGAGCAAGAAAGGGACTGCGACTATAAAATGTTATAATTGTCAAGGTTACATTAAAAGCAAGCAAGCTCGTATAAGTTAGTGGCCAACTCTGGTGACGGAGTTTTTAGGCCGCTTTAAGGCCTCCGTCATGGCTTAACAACTGATAGTGCCGGAACCGACAGTTTAACGTGCCTTCTGAAGCACGGAAGCGCTTAGATGTCAATTCTACTAACGGTCACCCAAAAAGTAACAGCACAGAACATTGGTGAAGATTGACCAAGCAAGCTACTCCACGAACGCTACAAGGTTGGATTCATATACACAGTTTGTAGATTTACAGTAGGACTCATTGTGCAGTATCTCAACTCTTCCAGTAAGCAACATTGTAGGTATCCCTTTGTCTCTTCGAAGTTTTGAAACGATCTTTCTGCAACTCCGGGGAATCAAAGTTCCGCACTTACTCGTATTTGTGCTTACAAAACTTGAAATTTCCTTTGAATTGACGCGTGAACTTATAAAAAAAACTTCGAACACAAGTGTGAATTACGATAGCAATATCAAAGTAAAGTGTCGATACAACGACTAGGGTAATAAAATACGGCTTGCTCGTGCCTATTTCGTACACGTAACCATCAGGGTTGGAGTTACAATAAGCCATGGAATCGTGAAGGAGTTATTGCTTGGATAAAAAACAGCTTGAAAGACTACTTAAAATACACTTGTTCTAAATGTTTATCCCCTTTATAGTGTCTTATGTATTACTAGCTGTCGCCCGCGGCTTTGCTCGCGTGGTAGCAACATACGCATTATTTGGTTAAAATCTTTGATCCTAATTTTAGACCCTTTAGGGTGCGACTTTTCAAAATTTCTTTCTTAGTGCACCCCTACACTGTATAAGGATACCCTCTAAATTTCATACTTCTAGGACATATAGTTTAGCTGTGCGTTGATTGTCAGTCAGCTTTAAAAGAGTTTAATATATTTAGAAGATAAAAAAATGATTTCAGAGGTTGTGAATATTCGGTTTCTATGCTATGGCTAAATTAGACATGCGGTGCCTTTTCACAACATGTTTAATGTATAGTAACACCTAATTTGTTTATGTTTACTATGCAAACTGTGAGCATTGCGTTCTATATGATTTTGCAAAGAGAAAAACACCCAGTTTATGTTTACTAATAAGCAAACTGCTAGCAATGAATTCAACATAAGTTTGCAAAGAGAAAAATCATTCTCCTGCAAATTTTGCGCTGTGCCCGATAAAGCCATGTCTCAACACACACTATCACCTCAACTATGACGCAACTGACAATGCGATACGATGCGAAAACATCGCTTTTGGTACAGACACGCATCAAGGGCTCAATTCTCATACAAAACTTGTCAACTGAAACGTAGCTGAACCATAGGTTTTCAACTATTTTTAGGTTGTTTTGTACCAAGTAGTGAACAACCAATCCAGCTGCTCAGTGATGTTTCAACTAACGTGATGTTCGAACTATAGTTAGAACTTAGTCAGCTTCACACGTTTTGATCTTGTCTTTCCTGTGGATATGGCTGACTAAGCTGAGAGGATGGTATAGGTGCTGGGAAGCCTACTCCATCTAAACATTGTCCCAGGCACTACAGTGTCCCGTTAAGTGTAGGCATAGGTTGCCTCCTGACGCTGTATAAATCATCTTCAGTAGATGTAAAGGCCTAAGTTTAGTTTAGTAGTTAGAACTATTAAGATGCTTTCGCATTACAGTTGTATCCTCGGTTGCGAAAGTGAAACCGTACCTTTAACCTCACCTGCCATGCAAAAGTCTCGGACCACCATGGCTGAGGGACACTTAGGAATTAAAAAAAAAAAACCTCACCTGCCCTACCTTCTCGTTATAAAGTCCCATTGGTCCCATTTACATGATTTACCTTGTAAAAATGGCTTTCCTGAGCCTATCTTCAGCTAAAGAATTCCACGTAGCGGAAACATAAAAAAGGTTTTTTACAACCGCAACTGAAGCTCGTAATCTTTTGAGATTACATTATTTCAAATCTGACATCGGTGTTACTTTAAAATAGGACAGTGATGTAAATTAAATTACGGAGAGGTCGACACGTACTGCCACCTTTTACGATTTAATTGAATGATTGTTTTAATATGGAGTAATTTTCAATACCTACTTTAATTTTTATTTAACTATTAGGTATGCTAATTAAAGGAGAAAACGCATTCGTAATCATCAATATATATAAAACTCTTTTGAAGCTGACAGAGAATCAACGCACAGCCTAAACTATAAATCCTAGAGGTATGAAATTTGGAGGGTAGTATCCTTATATAGTGTAGGGGTGCACTAAGAAAGGAATTTTGAAACGTCACACTCTAAAGAGTAGAACGCGAGCAACGCCGCGGGCGACGGCTAGTAATATATAAAACTCTTTTGAAGCTGACTTAGAACCAACGCACAGCCTAAATTATAAGTCCTAGAGGTATGAAATTTGGAGGGTAGTATTCTTATATAGTGTAGGGGTTCACTAAGAAAGGAATTTTGAAACGTCACACTCTAAAGGGTAGAACGCGAGCAACGTCGCGGGCGACGGCTAGTTTTAACATAATCAAATAAGTAATATCCATTGGAAAGCCTATCTTTCTTTCAGATGAATGGAAACGAAAGCATTGGTCGTAACAGAATTGTAAAGCATCTAAAAATACTTTGTGTGAATTCAACTGAGTGCTATAAAACGATCAAAGCCAGTAAAAGCCTTCTTTACACCCTTGCTTTGGAAGACAATGAAATGATATGAGATTGGTAGATTGATGAAATTGTTGTAATAATAGCAGTATCAAAATCTTAAATACTATGGAATTAATTAACGTGTGTACTGTCAGCCTAATCAATTTATTAGGCTGACAGTACACACGTTAATTAATTCATAGTATTTAAGATTTTGACTTAAGATTTTACTGCTATTATTACAACAATTCTATTATTAGATTTCAGTCGCGGTCCCAAAACGACTGAAATCTAGCAACTTTACATTTTTTATTTCTGACTTTTATGCAAGTAAAGCTATGTCTTAAGAATTATTATTATGACAAGAGTTAAAAATGTTGTATGTTTTGATGCTGACTGTACCTATGTAACAAGGTTTACAATAACTATTTGAACACATCCAATTAATAATCGCATAATCCGCATGAATATACAATGTTTGAAGGATTATTTTGCACATTTATCACAATGTCTACTACGCACACGATATACGAGTTTCATGTTGCCTATCGTTTTTCGTAGTAGACCCTCATACTTTAGTTTCAGTGTAATAATAATATGGCGTTGTTGTGTGAGGTATATTTTTATTGGCTTTTTGCGGTTTTTATATAAGTTCGTCCATTTTCTGCCTTTTATGATAACCACTTGTACTATTGGTGTTTTTCTCGGCTTTATCCCCGGACGACCACGGTTTTGCCGCAGGGCAGGACTGAGCCTTGCAGCTATGAATGACTAGGTATCTTAATGTTAAGGGTTAGCTCATCCGGGTTTAAGATTTATTTGGTTTTTTTCTAGATTTTTTGGGCATTTTAATGGTGTTTTAGCAAGATGTGATTTATTTTCCTACATTTTCTATTGGCAATAAAGGTCAAAAGATTCTGAAAATCTAATAGCGATGACGTCAAAATGAGGTCCAAAGCTTTTAGACGTGATATGTCGTAGTTCTTATTAGATTAAAATCTCAGCCGAACTGAGCATAAGGTGCCTGAAAAAATGTATAGAAATATCAGACAATGTAACTGCCAATGCATTACTTGCAAGTTTCCATAGCAAATTTGTAAAGGAAACTCAGAAACTAGTGCACTCCTAGATGGCATATCATATGAATAGTTAGCTGCTTTCAAATAAGCCGCAAACTAACTATCAAACTAATGTAAATAGGTATCAATCTGAACCGCAAACCGAACCTCCGCACAGTAACTAACTAAGGGTGTTTGCACACTGGTCTATACCGGCAACACGATATAGTGGCTCGAACAATAATATCGTTAGCGTTGCTCACGCGGTTACAAACCGACTTAGTACTGGTATGAGATAACCTCTCAGCCAATATCGTGTCGGCAGTGAAAACGCCTTATCGCGTAGAGTTGATTGCTGATTTATATGAATTTGATATTGCCACGTTTGTTGAGGCCAATTGGAAGGCATCTTGATCCTGATTTCCCTCTGGATTTCGATTGACTGTACATCAGCGTAACGAGCCCTTTATATTTTAGGTTGTAACAAATATTGATAGGTACTCTATGTACAACAGATCGTGTTTCCAGGTATCATTTTATTCATGCCTAGTTTTGTAAAAAATGTTGTGCTTTTGTTAGAACTTATTATGGTAGTTATGCTGGTGCTCGTTTTTTGAACTAAAAAACCTATACATAGTTGAAACGTGGAACCAATTCTAGTGGCACAATTCATTGCTGCGTATTTACGACTTACGTGCGTCAGACTTCAGTCAGGGCAAGAAATCAGTTGAGCCTGAACAAATGGTCGGTCATAAAAATAAATAAAACTTTGGGCACGGGCTTTCTTTTTATCAGGCCCCTCTAAGGCGGCAAGAAAACTTAGGGTCAAGCCCTTACTTTAGTTTCACATTCTTTGATAAAATAAATCTTGCATTGAACTTATAGAGACGGTTAAATGTAGGTTCTAAAGTTCCATTTATTGATTGCTGTAAAAACCAATCATATTATGATCATAGAGCAAGCTCATAAAATTGCCAGTTTTTGAAGCAGCTGGTGCACTTTGGAGAAGGAAAGCTCGCGATCGCGAACTTTGGAAGAGCCTGGGGGAGGCCTATGCTGAAAAGCAAAACAACCTCAACCAACACTACCGTTGTCAAACAAAAAAATAATATTTAGATTAGATTAGTTGTTAAATAAAGGCTATTGAAATTGAAATTGAATAAACGCTTATTTCATTTAAACAGCAAGTTATGCAACTATTTTAAGTAAGCACGCTGATGTGACCAAAGAAATTTCATGTATTCAACACCAGTGGTTATGATACTTGCTTACTTGCCAAGATATTTATAGTAGGTAGATATTGAGAAATATGGTTATGACTTCAAGTAAAACACTACAAAGTTTAAGCTGCGTTTGAATATTCAAAACCGTGCCTGCGGCCATTTGAATAGGAACTCGACAGGACTTCATTTAAAGTTCCTTTTAATTAATTGTACTAGCATCGTCTAATTTTCTCACTGAACTACGGAAATTACAAGTGTTTAGTTAAATATTTATATTTTGTTAACTTAAAGTATAATTTTCAATTTCCTTTTTGAGAATACTTTACTTAAAATTAATACATAAGTTTTTGTATAGAAATGAGTTTGTGTGTTTTAGTCGCAAATAAAACGTTATGTCTGTCTAGTTGTCGTTCGGTGAATAACAGCGTTACCTACCAAAAGGTACTGCCACAGATCAATATACTTACCTATATAGATAAAATTGTGAGAACAAGTCGAAAATTATTCTTACAGATAAAACCTCAATTGACAAATAGTGAAAGTTCTCAATTTAGAACTGTAATTATTTACAAGATTAAGGTTGGGAAACGAAAGTTGGAACGACTAATGTTAGTTGTAAAGTTTTCTGATACTGCGCAATTTTTTCCATCGAACATGGTGATTTTTTTGGTGGTATATAATATATGAGGATGGTATAGGTGCTGGGAAGCCTACTCCATCTAAACATTGTCCAAGGCACTACAGTGTCCCGTTAAGTATAGGCATATGTTGCCTTCTGACGCTGTATAAATCATCTTCAATAGATGTAAAGGCTTAACGGCTTAACATACATGTCATGATAAGGATTTTTTATATTCTGAAGAGTAAAATGTTTCTTTTTTCAAAAATTTCGAGAATAACGAGAGAATGCGGTACGTATAAAACGCATTTTGATGTACCTATTTACCGTAGAAAAAACATAATATTTTTTTATATACTAATATTATTAGTATTAGCAAAAAATATGATACTACTATTTTAACAAGTAGGTATGTACCTTTCCATCAGAAAAAAATGTTATTCAATTTCAAGTGGGGCTTTTGGAAATTGATCTCATTTCGATAAACAACAGTAGTTTCATATTATCTGTTACTAAGTATGTACCTAAATAAAGTTATAGCCTTGTTGTTGTCAACATATCTTTCGAGTTTATTTCCGCTCTTATTGTTCTTGACGTTTTTACTAACGAAAAAATTAAGGGTAACCGATTTGGATTCGTGATTGTATTTACATACAAGTATTTATATATACCCATACTTTTTATCTTCATTACACTTGAGGATAAAAAGTGTAGGTATAACTAACACTGTTTTGTACTGTCCTCGTCGTTAGATATTTCATAACTTCACTTTACACGCTCTTTGAAGTCAGTGTTAAACGATTATTTAAAACAGGCTGAATTTAATTAAACTGTACTTCAAAGGTTTTTTGATATTTTAACCGCTTAACAGCACAATCACATTATTTACATAAAAGCCAATTTATTGGATAGTTTATGTGAAGAACAACACTGAATAATATTTTTTTAATTTACTAAAGAATTTTTAATTTTCATTCAATTTTCTTTTGGCTGATTTTTGACTTTTGTTGAAAAAATAATTTCAGATAGCAAAATACTGGTTTACTTTAGTTCAATTTTTTATAAGTAATTGTAGTCTAAAATCTGATAAAATCCCAAAAGCCACATCCCACATCCCAGGAGCTCTCGATATTTGGCCATGTCTGGAAAAATATAACAATAGGGAAACTCAATATCATTTTTACGTATGCCACAAATATTTGATGTGCACAGTGATCCATTCAAAGGCTTGTCATGTTGAGGTAGATTCATTGCGAGTGCGATTGACTCTCAATTCTCCCATTTATAACGATAAATCCTCGTTGTTTGACTAAACTGCGGTTATCGGCATAGACTGGAAAGTCGAGTATATCTCTGGCAAACGTGACTGAATTTATACATCATATTACCTATATATATTCAAGTATATTATGTATTTAGTATAGCTAAGAGTTTGCGATATTCCACTCGTGACGTATGTCAAATAAACTATCTACGTGAAAGAATAACTAAAGGCATAACTAATGCTAGTGCTTTTGGAGGCCTATGACTACCCCTTTTAGAAGTAAATGATTGTAGGTACTAAAAAATCAGAAAAGAGACATCTGAAGGTAATATCCTTCTTCTTGACCATATGTTATTTCAATGTGTTTAAATATGACTTGATATATTTTTTAAGAATAGCCCAGCGTAAGATTTAAAATAGGGAGGATCTTGCAGGGAAATTCTTTATTAAATAACTGGTAAAACTTTCACAAACGTAGTTATTTTTGAAAGCCACGCTGTGTATGAATAATTCAATAAAATGGTAAAAATAATTATAATGTAGATGACGAGTCAAAGCGTGCCGTTAGGCATTGAATTCATAGTCGTTTCACGACTGGTTTCACGACTAGTTCATAACAACACTGCCAAGGTTATTCAAATTATATTGTAACGCTATGTTTCCAATTAAGTGTTACTTATCCCACGTTTTAGGCGTCCTTGAAACTTATCCGAGTACTAAGGCCTCTGTACAAATAAATGTTACAATCGTAAGCGAATCGTAACGTTTTATCCGAAATACACTGCGCGGTGACGTTCTTAGTTCAGAATTTAAGCTGGTGTTGATGCGCAATATGTCTCGAATACGTTAGGCTTACGTAACAACGGCGACTGTCAGTGTTGTTCGTGCTCGGGCCTCTATTTACTATTCACTTAAGAGGTCTAAATAAACCTTTCATGTGTGTGGATAAAGGATTTCTGAAAAGGTCCAGTTACATAGGAAAATGGAGGTACGAGTATACTCCATGTAAAATGTGCGTATGTAAAATTAAAGCCGATTGAAAAAAGAATTATAGAGTTCTTGATTCTTATACCTACCACCAAAAGCATTAATTTGTATAAAATAAAAGTTGCTAAAATCATTGTGAAAAAAGTTCAGCTAAGATGCAAATTTGAACCAGAATGGATCTAATTCAACACACGTAACAAATCATATTTTAAAGAAATACCCAAAATCATTTTAAAGTTACTTCAGAAATACGGAATTAATTTGTACCGTAGTTTGCACATAATTAATTCAAAGCTCAACGTAATTCTAGTATCTGGACCTTGAGGTTTTGAGACTCCCCAGAGTTCCAGTTTGTTTGTATACTCCATTATGTATGGTGGAACAACCTTTCCGTATGGAAGGAGTAATTATTTTATGAGAAACACCCTTCTGTGTCATATGCGTGACTTGAATTTGCTTATAAAAGTTGTATCACAAGGCCAATTATTATTTCACTTGTGTCGTCATATTTTTGGGTAAATATTTTGAAAGTTGGATGTTTGAAAAAATGTTTTACACTAAACTCGTTCTTCTACTTTGTGGCTGTTCAGTGACTATAATATAAAATTTGTATGAAACTGTCAAAATTAGCTTACCTAACTGCACGTGCACATTCTTTTAATTAAAACTTCATCATTGCATTTTAACCATTCAGCTCAAAAACTGCATTAAAGTCGATACTCAAATCGGATATGAATAATCATGAAACTTAAGCTGGTGAAAACCCAGCGAAGTAGAGAGAACGACGGTACCGTACGAATTTGCATTCAAACTGTATAGGTTTACAGTTCATTAACGATTGCACTATGTTACTTTTAGTACTGCTGCAAACGACGCGGTTAATGGGAGCTGGTGGTAGTTTTGTTACGTCATAGTGCTCAAGTGCAGGACTTGGACAATAAAAGGGGTGGAGTAGAGAATAGATAATATCTGTTCTCAACTCCTTGCATATTATGCAGGACGACGCAGTTTACGTCATAGTGTACTAATATACTGATGAGTAATAAACAGCAGAGCTATCAGAATCATTATCAACATAAGCAATATGACCTAAATTATGACTCTAATTAGGCTTATTCCGGTCTCTATAAAAAACCAGACCCTCTCAATATATTTCAAACAGTGCAGACTGCTTAAAATCAATAAAAAAATTGTTGTTTGAATCTTATAATCGTCACATTATTTTACATTATGACAGTATTTTTTTCAATGGAGTATACTGACGTAGGAAAAGAACTAACGGCTTCTGGACTACAAGAATATAGTTTCACGTTTATTGCCATGTTATCTGAAGTTTGATAAAGTGGTCAGGAAAAGTTTGGCGGACCAATTGAAAGTTTCCACTGAGTATGATATTAGTTTTGTGCGTCGACAGTCAGTCTTATCCATGTGAGTACAGTCACATGGATAAGACAAATCAACTAAGTCAGAATAAAATGGTCCACGTTTTTTGTTATACGGTGGATATTTTTTTAGTTATTTTGGTACATAATACCTATATATAATCATTTTATCAGGGCTTCGTAAATAAAAGCTCTTACGTGCCATTAAAATTAAACTACCTCCACTTCTTCTTCTTCTTTTCTTCGTTTCCAAGCTCTGAAGGAAAAATCCACCATTTTGCTTTTAAAATAAATGACAGATGTATTGACTGACTTGACAGTAAAACTGTCTGTCAAAATAACAGACAGAGGTCATAAAAAAAGAAGACGTCTAGAATGTCATCTTGGTTAGCGGACATGACAGTTTGGCTTCTATATATTTCTACTGGCTATTGTATAGTCCAAGATTCTTATTCTATGGCATTTTTCATTCCGACTTCGTCGAAAAACAATCGTTTTCATCAGAGCCTCATGAAACGTCCCTCTGAAAGGTCATCTGAGCCGGCATATTTCGCGTTTACTGTTCATAAAATTCTGAGAAAAATAAAAAGGAGATTGAAAATGTCTTTGTTTCCCTTTGTCCTTGTGAAATCGTGGGTGAAGAAGTTACGTATTGAATTGTAATGCAAACTCTGTATGAGATATCTCAAACTTAGGCATCCGTAATTAAGGGACTGTCACGTGAAATAACCCAATTATCGTAAATGGATGACTCTATTTATGTATCTTGCTCTCTAACCAATTTAATTACTCTACCTACAAATAGAAAACACCAACTTGTGTGAAATCGTTGAGAAGTGTCATTTTTGTACACTTTTAATTAGTTGTTTGATTCGAGTTTTCACATTTTTTGAAACGACACATAGCATTTTTATTTAAATAGTTTTTCTTGTGTTATTGTGAGTATTGTTGTTTAATTTTGGTGGAATTTTAACCAAATTCAATAATACTTAGGTCGTAACATAAAGTGTGAGCCATTGGAAGAAATGTGTGTAAAGTGGTTTTTCTGAATGTGAAAAATCGTTTCAGGTATGGATTTTCTCTTCAAAACAAACGACAGCCGACTCGACAATGACTTGACTTATATTATTTAAAATTCACCACTTGACACTGGCAAAACTGTCTGTCGAAATGACGGACACAGGTCATATAGGTTTAAAAGAAGAAGAATTAGTTGTTTATTTTTTAGCGATTGTTATTTGTCAACTTAGCTAGAATAGCTGATACTTTAAAATGTATCTAGAGACACGTTGTCTATGTTTTACGTTCGTACCAATCGCCATAGCATACGTACAATCATACATTTTATTTTTCAATTTCAGATAATGTCAAAATCTGTACACAGAACTAATTGGATTCCACGGCGCTGTTTTTGCCTTTACTACCTCTGGGTTTTGCTTCATAAACGTAATACCAGGTGCATGTATAAAACTGTTTGCATGTTGAAGATATTCATGGAATCAGCTTTCTAAAATTGCTTCCAGAACGTTCGCATTTATTATTGAAGGGATTCCCGTATAGCTATTTGGTACAGGTACCTACATAAGCAGGTATAGTAGGTACTGCTTGCTAGCAGATGCCTAAGCTACAGCGGATTGAGTCTGCTATGAATAAAGTTAGGCGGAAGAAACGGGAAATATTTTGATACCCAGATCTTGAGCAATGCTTTCAATAATATTGATAACAAAACTGAGCACTTTTTAGCTATAAATGCGAAAGCTTAGGTCTTTTGAATGTTATATGTTTCTGTCTAACTCACTATTACAGATAAATAATTTGAATAAATCTTAGAAAAAAATTCAGTTTGGTAAGAATAATCTTTACATTACTTTTTCATCAAGTTAAATGTTACAATCGCTTATATATTAGTAGTTTATATGGCTATAATAGTTTCGTAATAGGTAAGGTGACAGATCGTGGTAGTATTTTGCATCAACACACCTAAACAGAGTTGCCCTACTCTACATTATTTTGTTCACTGACAAATAGGCCTCTGATTATCTTGGTGCTGTGGCTATAAAATACGCCACTTAATCCCCGACAGAACAAACAAATTAAAGGAAGAGGAAACTCAGCAAAGAAAAACAGCGATAAAAGGTTATTCATCCTGAATGGATTTCTTCACCCAATAGACTAGATTTTCCTTCACATTCCTCAAACCACGAAATAGAGATATCGCCATGACAGGAAAATGAATAGGTGTTTGTTCAAGGTGAGCTTATTGGAGTCAGTATAGGGGAGGTTAAACCTGTCTTCGAAGAAAAGCTAAGACAGAGTGGTTTGAAGCAATCTTAGATCGCTAAACGTGTTATTGTGGTATTGATTGGATGCCTACATTTCTTTGAAATGGTACGTGTTCACGTTCAGAGAATATACCTACTATTAAATATGCCTATGTGAGGTGTAACGTTACAAGAGCAATGTACCCAAATCTAAAAGTAATCTGGTAAATAATTTTCTCTTATGTATAATACTTAAATATTGTCTATCCAACTTTGTATCCTAAATTTGGACAAAAATGAAAAACAAAGGTTAAAAAAACGATAAAAAATAGTATGATATAGTCCATTTATATTTTGGCCATCGTTGCGTGTTCATGTCCAACCCACGTCTAAATTACTGGCTGACATGCGTGCTTGCGACCCTATCTTGAATATTTTAAGACTACTACGTTTGCCCTGAATTTTTTTACTCGTCGTATTCCATAGTCCTCGGGGATTTTCGCTTCATCGTGTTTAAAGTGCCTTCGAGGGAATGAATATCAAGGACGGGGATTCACGGCAGTTTCCCAACACCGTAACGTTCTACATTTCACATTGTGTCAGAATATTTGCCTGGAATTTCAGTTTTGGTAAATGTTTGAACGAAGTTTCGAGAGCTAAAAAGTAGGGATACTGTTGCAATAATATTTTGTGTATCCTGAAATATTACAGTCGATGAATATATTTACGAAAAACATAAAGGTATAAATCTATCGTAATGTCTCGTAGTCATGTAACAAAATTAACATACAGATTAAATTGCTGGACCAGCATACACAATTGCCTTTTGTTGGCAAGGCCTTCGTCTTATCCTAATAACATGTCACCCGTTCTCCATTCTAACAATGTATTGTAAAGTTGGACTAATTTCTCTTAATTGTCGAACAAAACGCTTGTCCGCACAAATACTTATTTAAATAGGAAGTTTTGAGGACAAACACAATTTGTTTTCAACGATTCTCTTGAGATTTCGTATAAAACCTAAATGGCTGGTGAACGGGCGTGTAAACAAATTTGTTTACGTCATACGCTAGTTCACCTACGTATAATTTTTATTAGCCAGTAGAGTATGAATTAAAACATCTCATAAAAAATATTCTGAAACCAGCATGATAATAATCTTGTGTAAGAGGCTCAGAATATTGTTGGTAATCTGAGGTAAGAGGTAGTAAAATTAAAATTTATTGCTACTTATGATATTATTTTGATAGAGATAAAAAAAATTCAAAGGAAATTGGATAAAATAATTATAGCGCGCTGTTTGATGATGGATAAAGGGCCGTTCACACGGCATAAATATTACATTAAAATGCTTAAATTTAAATCTTGTTTAATTATAAATCTGCCCTACAAAGGTGAGAGTAAAGAAACTAGGTCATTAAAAAAATGGATTAGGTCGTGCTCACTTTGGACCCGAATTTGTTCGTACGTAAACGTACGAGTACTGTTCGTACGAATTGAGTGCTCACACTGAATACGTTTTTCTCCGTCAAATAGGCAGCATTCAATTTTCATTTCTTCGGATATTTCCAGCCATGACCTACGCTGAAGGTCACGTAAGTGAAACTTGCATCGCTTTGATCCCATAAACATTTATGTCTGTAAATCAAGTTAATTAACTTTTCCACATCCATTGTGTCCATTTTTTATGTAAAACTGAACGTACGACTGCGTGATAAATCCCAACAATTTCGGATTGTATTCGGACGTCGTAAGTAAACGTACGTATACGTACGACTGATCGCATGCAGTGTTAGCGCTCCCATTAGTCCTTGGTAGGTCAGGATCATTCGTGCGTAGTCGTACGTTTATTCTTCTTCTTCTTTTAAACCTATATGGCCTGTGTCCGTCATTTCGACAGACAATTTTGCCAGTGTCAAGTGGTGAATTTTAAATAATATAAGTCAAGTCAAGTCTACGTCAAGTCGGCTGTCGTTTGTTTTGAAGAGAAAATGGTGGATTTTCTCTTCAAAACCTGAAACGATTTTTCAAAGATTTTTCAAAAGAAAAACAACTTTACACGCATTTTTTCCAATGGCTCACACTTTATGTTACGACCTAAGTATTATTAGTTAAAATTCCACTAAAATTAAACAATAATACTCACAATAACCCAAGAAAAACTATTAAAATAAAAATGCTGTGTTGTTTAAAAAAATTTGAAAACTCGAATCCGCGAATCAAATTCGGATGAAATCGTATCCAAAGTGAGCACGGCCTTATTCTTGTCACTATCATCACTAAAATAACCTGTCAAGTATAATGAGTTATTTGGTCATTAAAACTAAATATAAATGGTCGTTGAGTTATTGAAGGTTTATTATTATTAAGTGGTTTATACGGCAACTGTGAATAAGGTTGTATTACACAAAATGTTTATTATGGCTTATTCCCATCGAGCCCACCGGCCGGCCCCCTGGTGGGTCGGATGGGAAAAAAAATCCCATCGAGCCCACTATGCAAATGAGTGGGCACGATGTGATTTTTTTTCGCATCTGGCCTACCAGTGGGCTCGATGGGAAAAAAAGTGGACTTAGAATCAAATCATAAACAAAAAGCATAACTATTAAAAACTTTAATACTAAATAAATTCATTGTGATAACAATGGTTTTTATCTCTTGTACCATAGATATAACATCTTGTTCCGGGTATATCTAATAATTTATGCACTATTCCATGGATTTACGGTGCGGTTCGGTTACCCTTGAAATGAATTATGAGACCCCATGATCCCATCACAATGTTTTGGTCAAAACACCGAATGACCCCTTTCACATGTTCCGGTTGCCGGGTACCCGGTAGAGAATGTGTGCGCTTGCTGAGCAAAACGTAATTTGCTTTGGCAGTACATGTGCAAAATAACGTACATATCCACACATTTCTCCGCACCGGCTACTTGGCAACCGAAACATGTGAAGTGTATGAAGAGGCACGAAAGGTCATAAAAAATATACCAAACCTTAAAATAATTTTTTTTTGGAATTACAGATCCAAATTAAGACGTAAAAACGCGGCAACATAAATTTTCCACTCCATTTTGTACTCAAATGACTTAAAACACGGTACGGTTCATAAAATAATGATCATTCTCATTTACCTCCTTCGTTTATTCGCGTTTTGCAGTAAAATTTGCGTCCATGTTGCTAATAATACTTAGAAGTATACATAAAATTTACTTAAATAAACACCGTTTAAATTAGTATTGGTACTGTTTATATCATTGCAAATCAGTAGGTATCAATATCTATATTAATATTATAAGGAGGAAAGATTTGATTGTTTCTTTTTGGTTTGTGGTTTATATTTTTTTCTTTTGTTTCTTTTTGTACTGTTCTTTACTAAGATTGTAAATAGAAAGATATTGTTCCTCTACAAGTCATAAATACGACATATTAATAACTTATGACAACATAATACAAAGTAAAGTGTATTATTGCTAAGTTCACTATGAAGTATGTAATAACGTCTTTTGCATTTCCTCACCACTCAAGGTAAGTGGCGGAAATAAAATTGCTCTCTTTGAAACGTCCCTCAAGTTGTTTGCAGTCTACTCACAGAGACTCATAACCTGCTTCATTAAGTTGAGGGTACTCTTGAAAAAGCGCTAACAACCTCGCTAGTGGTCCGTCCAACCAAGACTACTGAAAGCTGGTAGAAAATTGAGCCGTAAAACTTATCCCACAGTCTTCTTAATAGAGTAGAATTTCTTTTAAAATGTAAAAAAATATGGAAGGTATTTATGTAAATTTTTTTCTTATCTCACCTCATACAAATGAAATGAAGACACAAGACTTATTCCAGTAGCGTATTTATCAAGAAGTGTTGATAACAAAATAATTTCCAAAATGGTAAAATAACTATCTTATCTCTTATAGTTTTATCTATAGAGAAAGAGTTTCCTTGTACATTCAAATCAAACTTTGAATTGGTTTCATTGGTCAGTGATTGATCGCAATTCGATGCAGTTAAAAACTGGTGCTAAGGGTAAAGGTTAATTAACTAATTTCAAAGCGAACGTTTTACATGAAATTTCTGTTTTACTACTTCGCTCCATCAAGTTGAATTCTAATTTTCATATTTCAAAACCCAAAAAGTTTGCCCGTTACAAAGTCGTAAGAAAAGGCTTATAAATCATAAAGAAAATGCCGACCCGTGAGAGGTTTCGTTCCTAATGAAAAACAACGTTGCGTCGTCACAATTCGACAAGAAAAGTTTGCAACGAAAAATATATTTTGTGAATAATAAATCTACGTGTTTGCTGTCAGACGTATCAATAAAGGTTGTTTGTGGTTTTCAGCGTCTGTGATTACTTCAATGAGGGTTATATAAAAGCTCTACATAGCTTCTACTTATTAAGCATTTAGCAATTTATTACGTAAGGCAGCTTTAAACAAAAGAAAACGTTACATAAACACATAAAATGTGACCTATAATATTTTTTCCTATTTCGAATCAGAACGCTGACCTAAAACTACTATCCTCTTAAAAGCTTAGCGTGTCAGTCCATCAAATTTTTTTTTTCATAGATTAAAATGTGTTTTTGTGACCAGCCACTTCGGTTTTATGATTTGAAACACCCTTCACAGTCGCATTTAAACAAAAAGCGGATTTACAACCTATCTTTGTCGACAGAGTTGTACGTTAGTTTTATGAACTAAATAAACTAGACAACCTGGCTGAGCTTTTAACCTGAGACGAATAATGCCCTTAAGCCGAAGCACAGAAGCATTTGGAGGAAAGCATCACAAGTATCTATTTCATAGCCATACTATAATAATAATAATAACCTAACCTAACCTTTTCTGTAAATAAATTTATTTTTATTATTATTACCTACCGATATACTAAAAAAGCACAGATCATTATAATACTATACACTAAAAGAAAAAACTTCAAACATGTACAAAAATTGTCACATTAGTCAAATAACGTTAGACTAGGCGGTATGGTTTTAAAACTATAGCCTGCTCCGAGGGGAGAAAAAAATAATAATTATTCGGTGTGTACTGTCAATTTCATAAGTTGTTAATCAATTTAGTCAAGTTTTTTATTCTCTATCAATTCTAGAATGTTAACTTGGCTAGAGGAGTTGTTCATAACGACAGTGAAAACTACACTAAAAATAAGTATGCTCATAACGTATACGGAAAAAAAGACGGGCCACTGAAGAACCTGGTTTGAATCCGAATGCGGTCTTAAAACCCTCATTTTTTATTCCTATCTTGGTAACCAACTCCGGAGGTGAAACGACCAGCCTATTATTTTGATGACGCGACAAAGCTTTGAATGTGAGTCAACTCAAAAAAAGTCATTTTACGGCGATTATGCGATGTCATTGTGCCTTTGTTGCATTTTCCTTTTTATGGTGAACACTCTCGTAAAATTTGGTCTAAAAGGAGCCAAATTCTTGCATAGAATTTGTTCTTTCGTGATTTTATACACTCTGTAAACTGAGGTAGAAAAGTTTTTAAAATAAAGGGCTAAAACATGCAAGTTTATCGATAAACCAACGTACCTGAAACGACGAAAGTTCAGCAACAAAGCAGACTATCATCGACAGAGTTATATCGCCGCATCAGCTAGTATAAATATGTCGGCGATGACGTCGACTGTACGCCCCGGTGGTGCATCGGTGGACTTGTTCACCTCGCCATTACTCACGATTATCGGTAAAGTCAACAATCGATAGATCATAGTCAGTGTCACTTCACTATTGAGCACTTGAGTTTAGATTTTCACTACGAGCGTATAAAATACTACACATAGGTGCTTTTGTTACTATCGTAAACTGCAAGAACTGTGTCTGACTTTTTGAACTATATTGGTTGTAGTTTGCTAGTTGAGAGGCCTTAGTTTACAATATATTTTCATAGTAATAATTTATTTAAATTGTTTCACGCTGTACAGGGCTGTGGTAAGAACAGAAGTTAGTATGGCTAGTAGGTGCTAATGAGTCTTTAACTGGTTAAAACATACGCAGTATATTAGAATTTACCTAAAATTATCGTATTTTTGGGATTCTATCGTTTTGGTATGTTCCTATTTAGCTTGACGAGCTTTGTAAGTAAATAAAAAAAATACTTTGTTTATTTTCTTAGATAGAAATCATTTAGAACTGTGTTGTCAGCTGAAATCATGAGATACAAGTAGGTATTACGCAGTAGCTAAGTGCTTTTATATCAAAAACAAGTAGATAGTGCTACCCAAAAGCAATTTCAGTATGTGGTGTACCTACCTACTAAACATTCTAGACATCTAAACTGTCAGACTAACATAAACTCGTAGCATATTCTGGCACATTTGCGACATGCCCCGTCTAGCCTGTCTGATCAATGTACTTTGTGTACAAGCTGTCTACAACTTAGAAAACTTAGCACTGGTTTATAAATCACTGTCTCATCAATAACTTGTTCATCAATATCATAGTCATCAGCCTGATTAAAAATTACTCATGATTATGATGATGAAGATATCGATTTTCGTTTAATGCCAATATATCTTGTTATAGCACGTTATAGTTAGCTCTTTGATCGAAAATCGATTTGCAATGTACTACTATCGATGTTCTAGATGTCTTAACTCATGCTACCTCCCGGTGCTAACTGCAAGTTGGAACTAACAGCCTGGCTTCTGAACATGTCCGCTAATCTCTAGTGTGAAATTAATTGACTTATGCAAGTGTATGCCAATATGCAAGTAGCGAGCTGTGGTGGGTCGGGTTTGGTAAATTGACAAAGTTTTGTTATGAAGAAATAATTTGGTTTAGTTAGAAGATTCTATGAATTTTATCAAAATATTTCGTCATGAAATATTAATTTGTAAATCTTTTTGCGATTTACCTTCCAAAAAGTCCTATCAAAGGCTAAGACGTACCTACTCTACATAACTCTACATAATTTATCAAGACAAGTGACATCCTAATTTGTAGTTAAGTAATTCAAATTGTGGTTTAATGGTTAATCCCGAAGCCAATGATGACACGAGAAAGCGAGTATTTTGATCCACCAAATTAGGAAGTACAAACGTAGTAACATTTTATGGAATGTACGCCATGTACGGGCAGAAATTACGAGTCCCTTCATTCCTACCAGATTTCCCTCTTCCTAACACGTTGAGTAGGAAAAAGATCTCAAACTGCGTCTCATGAGAAAAGGGTTTTATTGCGTAGCAACTTGATAGTTTGTTTATTCTTTGGATATATACAGATTTTTTCTTGTACTTACAATGTGCGTAATTTTGCACACGCTTGTCTGATTTATAACCTTTCAACATCCCGATCCTAAAACGGTTTCACAAAATAATATAAATTATGCTAGTGGATAAAGTAATATTAATAGAAATTTTAGCGTGTAAGAGCAAAGTTTGTATTAAAAACCTTTTTGGGCCGTTCTAAATTGATTAAAACTTTATAATTAAACCTTTATTTTAAAGTTTATCGTACGAAAAGTGTAATAAAAAAATCAATAGTCCGTCTACCTTTCCAAAACACACAGTGCAAAACTTTTACACGAAAACTTTATTACGAGCTGAAAACACATCAAAGAAACTTGGTAGGAGTTTTATTCATTATAGGTTGTTATTGCTTATACATCCCGGGTCTTTGGAACTTTTGGGCACATAAATTTTCTTCACCCACTTGAGAAGCAAAACAGTGTTTTCCTTGTTTTGTGAAAAACACTAAAGTTATCTGCTGGTTCCACCAAAAAAGTTAGTGAAAGCTCGAGTAAGGAAAAAGATTGGTTATGGTTTTTGAAAAACTTCTGAATAGGTAATGCAGTTTTTCTTTGCCCAACGGTATCTCAAAAAATTATACCTACTCCTCTGATTTTTTACACAATACAAAAACCACTCTTTTTAGAATAATGTAAAGTATTTTACGAATACATAAAAATAAAACAGTCTGTGATGTTTCTTACATTGTACTTTTTTAGAATTAGGCAGGTTACTTCTGAATTGAGTTTTTAACTGCTGGACAAAAACACAAAAGCTAAATGTAACGACACTCACGTCGACCCAATTTCATGTCCGTACGTGTTACCACGTAGCTGTCCCCAAACAAAATCTATGTCCTCGTCCAATTTGCTTACCCGCACCTCTATGGCGCCAAGATTTTATTGCCCTCAAATAATAAACCATAGATAGACTACTCTATCTAGACCAATCAATACTTCCAACAATGTACCTAGTAATATCATCTGCATTTATTTGGATATAGTAGACATGTTTGGATTTATGAATAAAACACTATTCGCATAATACATACGTTTACCAAAAGCAGTAAAATCTAAATTTCAGACGTTTGCGCGAAATTGTCGCGGGTAAGATGTTTTGTGAATTTTAGGGTCTGTTTAATAAGCTAAGTGGTATTTTTACTAACAAAATCTCGTTGAAAAAAAGGTACCATCAATTCAAGTCGTTACGTTATGCTAGTTATTTTTAGTCGGATTTGAATGTCAATAAAATTGACAATCGCTTATCAACTTTGCATTCATTGTTAGTAAAAAATCCATTTAATTTATACTTGCGTTTTAGAAAGAAAGAAAAAAAAAATATTTTGTTATTTTTAAAATTTACTTAAAATAAAAATTTTACACACCTTTTCAAGCTAGTCAATCTCTAATTATCATTAGGCCGGGATCTTATTCGAGTTTTGACGTGACTCAAATGACAAGACAGAGGTGTAATTTTCATCGGCTTTAAATGAGACGTTGTGGATACAAATGAGCAAATTATGTCGCAAATAAATGTTTTTCAGAGAACAACAAGGAAATCGGATTTCAGATAATATTGTTGCTTTCGTAAAAGTACATATTAATAATGTATTTTACTCGAAATAACTTGTCTATACAGGTTATGACTTAAACATCACGCGGTACATAATTACCGGCTTAAAAACCCGAGAACTTTTCTTACGGCCCAATGAGCGTATAAAACGGAATGGCACGTCTGTTAGCGTTAATAGTCTTTGTATTTATTGAAGCAATCCAATGCCAGAGACTAGCTGGCGTCGAAAGCGGTCGATGCACGCGCCACAACTTACGATTTCCTTCTCGATTCCCGAAACGTGTTTTGGTGTGAAACTTTATAAGCTCCGGGTTATCAGCGACCGTAATAAATGATGGCAATTGCTAACGACATGTTTAGTACATGTTCCTGCTTTAGTGATACATGGTTGTTAGAGCAGAAGTTTGGTATCAGTGATGCAGAGTACTACCTCTAGTGATGTGCGAGTAAGTTATTTAACTCGAATAAGTTGAGTTGATTTAATCCAAAATTCTTTTCAGATAAATCGTTCGTAATCGATCAACGAGTACCTATAACCAGCAGCGGACTAGAAATAATAGGTTGATGATCAGGTTTAGGAATATTTAATTTCTCAAAAGATTATGATGAGTTTCAAAAGATTGACAACTTTTGAAGGCTCCTATATAAGTTTTTGTTTAATATCAAATATTTGAAAGTTAATCAAAATGATATTGCTGAATGATAAGTCACGTGACCTTTTGCACATTTTTGACGTTTTCTATTCTGTAGCGATTGTGAAATGTTAACTCGACTGGACAAGACAGGCTGATTCATGTATCGATTCTGTCATCAAGTTACACACATCGCAAACATTGTAGAGTATCATTACCCGTTCTTAGAAACAATTTGTCATAACTCGGAAAAAAAACTGTCTAAGAATGATCGATTCAATTTCTTTCATATTCATGATCGAGTGAGAATGGGGTCGGTATGTTTTCGTGAAATATATTTGAATACAATAAGCCATTCGAATCAATTCGGTTAATGTATCTCAAATCTATATTTTTAGATCTCAATTATTGTAGTTACATTACTTGAAATAATTGTATTATGTTTTTTCTATAGTGATTGGAACGTAACACAGAAAATAAACCAAAAAATATTATTTCCTTGTTATTTACGCTGCGTAAGTAAAAATAAAAAAAAACTGTTATTATCTATCAACATGGTTGCTTTCTTCCATAACTTAAAAAACAATAATAATTATTGTTTACTTGTCTTGTTACATTACTGATTGGAGAGATCTCAATAGACTAAGTATTGATTTTTTAAGGCATACGTCTCTGATTATAGCTAGTAAATTCATTAATTCAATAAAATTTTCAAAATAGGATTTTGGCTTTGCTGGATAATAAACTAATTTCTTACGAATTTTGGAATTGTGTAACATCTTTATGAGCTAGTGCAAATTTTAATACACTAAGCTTACTGCACTAGCTCATAGTTATTTTAGATTTACATTTTCGAATTCAAAGTGCCACTATCTCATTCCTTATTTGCTTTTCTGAAGCAATACAGCTGTTATTGCATAATATAAATACACTGAAAGCAATATTGCTTTCGCTCTGCCATTATTTCTTTTTAAAATTGCATGTTATTATAACGCTGAAGTCTGTGATTGTCATTCGATAGGTTGATATGTTATTATTAGATTGTATTTTTTACATTTTTTTTTTGTTTTTTAGTTGAACCTGGTCATGCAGTTTGTGGACGCAATTTTAAAATCCCGATAATACTGTGTTAAAACACTAACCCTGTTATTAATAAGCCTAGTGTAGGTAAACTTAAAATAGTTGCACCGTGTTTTGTTTTTCGATTAAATTTGAATTTGCTTGTAAATGCAGAAAACAAAAGACGGTGTTACTATTCCAATCTACATCGAATTTATTAATAAAAGTTTGAGCATGATAGAATCTTCCTTGTTTTTTTTTACTTGCGATATTTTGAGTAACTATGAAAATGATTTTTGCTTTCGCATTTTGATGTTTAATTCAAAGCACAAATAGACTAAAATGACAGACAATTTCTGGTAAAAAAATGAAACATCGAAACCGTAACCAATTTTTATACAGATGTTTTCGTTTTGAAAATAATGATAACACGATTTTCTGAGATGTAATAAAACACCTAAGTCATGAAAACCAAGGCCTCGATACATTCTCACCAAATAATAAAATGTAGGACGAGCAAGTAAAACTACGTAACTATACTAACTATTTTTAACGGTCGGTTAACTGGTCACAACACTAATTGGTGTGTTCTATAAAATAAAATGACGTAGTTAATAGGCTTGGCCTCTTATTATTTATATGGTACACGCTATTTATAACTATAATGTGATAAACTACAAATTATCAATAGAATATTAATAGTTTTAAGGAATATAATTGAAGTCCAGTTATGATGGTTTTACTCACACATAAGTACTTTATTAAAAGCTTGATTGATATCTATTTGAATTATTTACATTTAAACTATAAAACTATAGGCAGCATTGAAAGAAATACAATTGAATGTTTCAAGCAAAGAACTGTGTTTTTACTTCCAAAATGGCTTTGGCTTAAATACGACAGCGCTAAGAAGCCAATTATTTGCGAATAAAATAAAGAGGCTTTAAGCAAATAGTAATAAAAAGAAAAGGTTTTTTATACCCAGTGACGAAGGTTTATATCACAGCCATTGCAAATGCACCCGGGCATCAGTATCATCCATACAACTTAATAAAACGCGACCACACATAAATTTTACTAATTTATCTAAGAACACTAAAAATGCAAAGGAAAGTGACCACTATCTGTCTGTATTTTGAGGTTTCACGTATTTTTAAGTCGCAGTCTCTGATAACCGGTGTATCCGCTCAAATTAAAATGACTACTTAGAATTGATTTTACTAAAGACAATGCTACACTTATTTATAACTAGTCTATTTTATTTCGGAAGTGATGTACATCATTTCGAAGGGTTTAATCAGTGATTTTATACCGAAAGGGGCACCAGCGCGATACAACCCCGTGCACGCCACGTTTTCAACTGAATCAACCCCGATTCGATGCCCCCGCCCAACAGAGAGGCGCCTGCTCGGATCTCACCCAAAATCGCTATGAACCCAAACATAAGGTGGTAAAGCTCAAAATAGCATGCACTTACGATTGTGGTAGAAAATACTCGTGCTTCATTTCGTATAGCGGCCAATACGCATGTCCACGATTGTATATAACTTTGTATAGAGGGCATAGTTTCCCTGTACATTTAGATTTCTTGAGTTCAAGGACTTTACGTTATCTGTTTGAGTTTTTGGGCGTTGAATATCTCTATCGAGTTATACGAGATATTGATATGGTAAGGTCATCCGTTTTTAGATCGCTATGGATTTATGGATGATAAAAAATGTTGATTGATAATACTGTCAAAGGTTTAAATAAAAATGCATCTAGGCACGGTTTCTGTTATCATTATTTACTTAGTTGAGTCAAGCATTCATACCAACTAGGTGACTTGGCGATTCATCAAAACCGAGATTATAGTTTAAATCAATAAATAACTCTTTATTTCAGCGATATAGGTCCATCCAATTTTTTCCCTATTCCTATATTTTATGTTTAACAGTGTCAATTATAAAACCCAGAAAAACAATGCTAAAACTACTTTTACACGAGTATCTTCCCATGTAATCCAAGACACACGTAAAATAGAGTGAGCACCAAATAAATGTTCCACAGTCCTGGCAACACATCACAAATACTAACTCAAGGCTACGTTTTATTCCTACCCGCCCTGATTCTTCGTTGATCAATATTAATGCATAATTTTCTCCCTGAATGAGGTTCCTTCTCACACATACGTTAAGAGTGCGAGACGTGAAAATATTTTTCTGGATTTCTTATTTAATAGGCTTGAAACACCTTTTTACTTATCACATTGCATGGCTTTTGCATCAGAAAGTTCTAAAAGACAATTGACCCTTCATTTTGTACTTTTTTTTTTAAATAATTACGTTTGCAGCTTTTTTTGCTGTGATAAATATATGCAGTCTTAGAACAAGTTATAACCGACAAAAAAATTGTGATATAGTATACTATATTTATTCACAAAGAAAATTACAACTAATACATTATTTACAATATTTACAATATTTACAAAATACACATGGAACAGTTGAGCTATCTACAAACCGTTGCAATATAGTTAGTTTGAGCCAAACTTTTTGCTCTAAGACTAGTTCTTAGAGCACGTCGCAATTACGTATGTATGTGAATGGCCAGTAACAGACCAGAACCTTTCACTGTAATGAATATTTCCTCCAGAAAGTAACCAGCTTTCATTTCAGTAAATACTATTAAGTATGGGGTGGTAGTTTTATGTGGAAACGCCATAGTCGTTTGTGTTATTCGTAGTTTATGGTAAAATGCTTTTGGGTATTCTCTGGCAGAGATTGGAAAATAAGACGTCTGAAAGTGATTCTTATATTTTTTTGAATGCCAACATTATTGTGACTCAAAAATTTATAACACAAACAAACGCTTGATTTTTTTTATGAAATAACAATGACATGTAATTTTAAATGAATACAGATATAACATAATTTTCAACACACTTGCTCATAAAGTGGCTCTATGGTCACTGCAATTAGGCACATAATGACACCCATAATCAAACTGTGACTTTTTCATTGCTATAACTCACAAGTGAGTTATAGATTTTTTTTTTGAATTTTTTTGGTTGAGTTGCTTTGTTCTTAAAAAAGTTTTTATTCAAAAAAAAGATCGTGTTCAATAGAACAAATAAATGAATGTTCCTATTGCTTGCTCATTTCATGCAACTTCTTATTTAAATAGATAATTTTAACTCGTACGTGTTTAATAAATAAAACTTTCACTCAAATATAACTTTTGTTTTCTCTGTAATAAAAGAAAACTTTCAATTCCCCATTTTTTACGTGGCAGAATAGGCGCAAACCCTAAGCGCGGAAAATAAATAAAAAAAAAACCTCATCCCTTTAGTCTGTGGCCGATCGCAATGCGCGCGCATAGGAAAACTGATTAATTTTTCCCGCCATAGCGAAACATTTTTCACAACGCGTTTTCACTGTTGAAATTATTGTTATTTTATTCACAAGTGTGTTGAAAAACGTCGTATGATACACGTGTGTATTGATGATTACCGTTCTCGGCTTTCTTAAGACCCTCGCCTACGGCTCGGGTCTCAATGGCACCTCGGCGGTAATCACCAATGTACCACACTAGTACCATAATGTACTATTTTTGTTCACTGAAATACCAACTTTATTTTTTTATATACATTTCACAAATTATTGATTATTCCACAGCTAGATCAAAGCAAACTCTATTCTTTAATAATGCATTTGAGAAACAAATCTAGTTATAACTGAACAAGTTCAGTCAAAAAGATAGTTTTAGAAGCTAGCTTGAAACTGTTTATGATGTTAAAAAATCTGAAAAAAAAAAAAAACTTTTTTCAAATATTATATTGATTTAGGTATTAAGTTTAAATAAAAACGAAAAAGAGTTAATATTTTCTCTATCACTAGAGTTCGATTTTTGTTTGGTACAATTTCACTAAACAAAGAAACCAGTGACGTCCTAAGCAATATTTGGGTGCTACGAAAACTGCTACAGCAGTCTACGTCGTAGCAAAGTCGCTACGCTGCATGTAAACGGTCGTACATTATTTTGAAAAAGGGTATGGTGCATTTTCGTTCTCCTACTGTATTTTTGTTGTGACTGTGTAGTGTACAGATAGAATTGAAGGGTACTCATTACTCAGGCGATTGTTAGATAGAGCACGCGACGCGCCTTTGTTATCCGCGTGGACCATTTCGCTGACGAGATGGCTATTACGAAATCCTCATTTGCGTTTCTATTTCTGGGACACAGTATGAAGCTTTAGTATGAGACATACAGTATACTTACTTCCTAATTGCCTTTTTTCAATTTTAGCAACATCAAGATATCTTAACTTGACGATACCTAAACTAATATTAAGTACGTGTCGGTTCTTACAAAAAATTGCTCTTGGTTACTCGACTTTGTAAGGTTCGTTAAATTTTCTTGTAAAATTTTCCTAACTGTTTGGTTTCAGCGTTTTTTGTATTCTTTTCTGTTAAGACAGAGCAAAACAAAAAAATTACAGTGTTCCTTCGAGATGAATAGCACAAACTTGTAAGTGACGTGAAATAGCGTGTCTTTTTACAATGTTAGTGGCAGGCTTATTAAAAATGCTTCGTTTAAAGCAATGTGATTTTTAAACCTGTCATAACACGATTAGAGTGAATGTGCTTAATGAGGCAATTAATTTTATTGTATTATGTGTTATAGGCAGAAGTAACCACATCTTCTTGTTCAGTAACATTTTCCTATACAAAAATACGGCACAAATACCACTGAGCAATAAAAACCGCTTGGATTATGAACGAAACATAAAAATTAAATACACTAATTTGAGTTTCCACCGCACAAAAGGGGAAAGCTTTCCAAAGGCCGTTGATTTGACCGTATTTAAAAAATGTGAATAAAAATTTCGACAGTCGGATTGTCAGGCCACATTGCGGCTTGCCAACTGGCCCCCACACAACTCGGCGGAATCCCAGCTCCATTCTGATTTTGTTCCGTCTGCGGCCGGATTCTGAAGAGAGAATTTCCTGTGAAATTGTTGTTTAATTTCGAATGCTGCAAAGTTTTTAGGGGTTTGGCTGACAGAGTTTTTATAAAACGACTCAGTGGTATGTTGACTTACTACAGAGTCAACGTTATACTCAAACGTTAGTAGGTACTCAGTTGGTCATGTGAAAATGAAATAAAAAAAGTCAACAAATATTTTAATAAATTTAATAATTTAATAATTTTAATTATTTTAATAATTTTAACGGTGTTTCTATGTATTATAAGTATGTATTTACAAAAAAAAAAGTATATATGTATTCTATCAGCCATCTAGTTTCCATCGTACAAGCTTTGCTTAGTTTGGGGCTAGAAGGCGTTGTGTTAAGTGTCCGTGAATATTTATTTTTATTTTATTTTATTTATGACAAGACAGTATGAATTAAAATAATAATGCGTTACTTCAATGCAATTGAAAAGTAAAATTTAAATGACACAAAATCACGTAATTTCACTTTCATGAATATTGTAAAAAATTATATTGTTAGACCAAAACACAATGCTTACAAATAAATGAAAGTTCAATGCTCCTAGATACGACGTGACAAATAACATTTCTAAGGGATCACGCTCGTCGCTTCGGAAATCTGTCTTTCCTGTACCAACGTCGATATCACCATATTCTCTAATGATATAATTAACATACCTACCTACTTTTTGTTGTGTTTACCTACCTCCATTTATAATTATGTCTAAGCATTTACTATATTATTTAACAATGTTATGCATGACATAATTTTTTAGAGTGGATATGTGAACCAAATTCTATACATATTTGCCTATTGTTTTTACTGCGTTTTAAGATTTTTTTAAGATTTACCCGATCAATTAATTGTATAGAGTACCGTGAGTGTTTGCCTGTTTGTCGGTTCATTCGTAGAATGGTTTGAATTTTTTCTTTTTAAAAGATTATTTTATAGGGTTCAATATAATGACAATCAATTTTCAATTTACAGAAGGCTCAGTTGGATTCAAAGAGTATTAAAGTATATCTTCTGGGCAAATAAGTTTCTTCTTTTCCATTTTATATTTTCTCTGTGACCATTGCAAAGTAGATTTCAAAGGCTTCAAAGCTTTTGAGTTTAGAATTGATAATTCTCTGGAATTATTTTCTATTATTGTTAGAATGCGTTTCTATTTGTGCATTTCTAGAAAACTGCAATATAGATTTTTCGTAAACTAAATTATGAATTTATAAGCATATAGCATTGAGTATTAGAAAAATAAGTGTTTTTCATTACCTCAAATAATCCTCGCATTGACTTGAAATCGTGCTTTACCTATTAGTAATTTTGACATGTAAAATTTTAATTAAAGCGAGATTTTGAGGTGTAATCGAGGCGAGGGTTATTTGAAGGAAAAACTAAGAACCCAGACCAATAGTCTTAGCAGTTGTAGCTGCTTGCTTAGTCGATGAGATCTCATCAGACTATCTAGCAATTAGTGTGGTGACCAAGTTAATGGCTTATTAAGCGACTTGCAAATTCACATCTAAGCGCTTTCATCATTAAAAGTACATCACCAGTTGCTACTGTATTGTACAAACTCACAGACAAACCCAGTTTTTTTTATTTCTCAATTTTGATATAATATGCACAAAAGTAATCGCTAAATCATCAACTATTGCGTTCATACATACAAGGATGGATCTTAGTACGAGTTCGTGATATCGCATGATACTTCCACTACCACAACACTTTTGAAAAACGAAAAGTGCGTCACTGCCACTATCATTCGTACGTCAGCAGGATAAAGCTCATTTTGCAACGTGTTTTTTCAAGCGTCAACAACCGCACGTGAAGTGAATACTAGTTATTCGTGAGCATTTATCTCTAGTAGTAGGACATGTGGTTTACGAGATTGTGGTGTAAAGGAAAATTGTACAAACAAAGTTAGTTTAGTTTATACCGGTGAAACAATGTGGTGAAACATATAGCAGGTTAAACGTTATAAAGAGCAAAACTCAATACTCATATATCTACTCAATATATTTATTACTTTCACATGGTTTACCTGAATTTTATATACACCTATTACCACGCTGACAAATGTTAGCGTGGTTAGAAACTAGACGCAAAAACTTCGTGAAATAAATAAATCATGGCCATGTCAACACAGCTCAAAATAAAACGAGCGTGGGTGGACAGGATAGCATGTCAGTTTGTGAAACAGGATTTTGTTGAACCCTCTCGTCCTGAAATAGAGGCTTGGTTTTAGAGACAACGGTGATAGAATTTTGGGTTTGAAACTGGCCGCAAACATTCGAAATAATTTATGTTCATATTTACATATAAAAAAGTACAGTCGTGTACACAGGCGCAATAGTAAAATTTTTTATGATATTTCTTTTATACTTTTGCGTGTGGTTCCATTAAAAATCTATTGTGAATCAAGGAGAGAATCCTTTTTTTAAGAACTAAGTTTTACGTGGTTACTTTTTTGATAATTAGAGTGGCTATATAGGCTATGGCAATCAATACTCTACAAAAATCTATGGGATCTTATAACCCATGGTAACTAATCATTTCTGAAATTGGTAGTTAAGTTTTCTTTAAATAGAATAAAACAAACGTTGTATAAAGCGAGCAATGATAGTTATTTTCTTTTGCTTGCTTCGTGCAAATAATACCAGTTTTCATTCTAAATATTACTAGAGCTAAAAGCTACAATCAAAATAGAAACACCCAATTTGAACTGCATAACTAAAACTAGGTTATATTTCTATTATCCAACATTCGCAGACTGCAAAGCCTATTAGATATTCTGGAAAAGCTTTTAGTCTGAAATATTTATGTTCGAGTCACATGACCCAGAATTTCCAGTCTCGAAATGTAGCTTTAGTATAACTATATTCATCGATGTGGAAAATGCGACTGCATAAATCGATTGGTAAACTTTGCTTGATCTGCATTGATTTGTGCTACGATTTGCGTTTGTGTAACGTAAAATATTAGTTAGCAAATTGAGACCGGACTCAATGGCGCGTCTTGAAAGAGAGGGTAAATTAGATCAGTTTTACTCAAAACATAGATACAATCATCTTCTAAAAAGCCCCATTGAAATTGAAGCCCGCTCTTGGTAAATACGTGACAAGTGTGGCAACAAACAAAAGTGAGACATTCAGGCGGCCTCAAACTTATAACACCCTCCGTTGAAATCACTCTTATTCTAAACCAGAAATTTGTATCAATTTAGCTTCACGTTAGTGATACACGGAATCCTGTAATAGAATGCAATAAGCGTAATTCCCAAAGCATTGTTCCACCCCGAATGTATGGCATGTCACCGCAAATTACACCTCATGTGATATACATAAGTACGATATTCGTATACTTGCGGTGGCGGCACCTTGAACGTGTGATAAAAGCATCTCCTGTATTTTTATCACTTTATTTATTACCATTGATATCGTACCGATATAAGTTTTCAATATTATTTTGGCCAATCGCATGTCTTCATTTTGACACCAAAGCAATATTCCATTTTTCTTTTAGTAAATATTCGATTTCAAATTCAGAAACGTGAGATATGAGAATGAAAAATTCTAAACAAACCCAGTGCTCGTCCAACAGCTGTGGTGTGAAATACTGGCACATATTTGTCGCAAATAGTGAACAGCATATTCGTGACCATATTCGAATGGAGAAAGCATTTCAAAGCACGCATCGATGACCAGACACAGGAAAGCATTCGTTTTATTACACAAAAAGCCTTGCCGAAAACGCTTACCAACAAGCTATCAGCAAAGTGATACTCAAGATATTTGCTACGGAAAATTAATCTTTATTCGGGCGGGTCAAAGCCTACTTCGGGTCGTTTAGCGTTATTTTTCGGGTGAGAAAATAAACAAAATGTAAATATGAATGCATTAATTGCTAGGTTTTCACAGTCCGTTTATCGGCACTTCCCTTTACGGTATTAATGAAGCCATAGTTAAAAGAGCTGCTGGCTTCCTGCGCCTGTTATGACATGTGTTCTTGTTTTACATAATGAAATATTGCTGGAATTCCCAATGAGAACTGTATTGACGGTGTAGGTTTAAATAATAATTATTAAGTTATGATTTTACATAGTTATTTTGTCGATTGTGACCAATACGAATGATAGATTTTAGATTAGTTTGGGGATATTTTTAGAAAATACTGGGTACTTAGATTAAAACTTTTATAAGGTCGATAGGTACTGCGCGAGGTAAGTCAGCCACGGGAGTCAGAAGAATTTTCTAAATTGATCTCTATTTCAAAAATGTATTACCCCAAGGCACCTAAATGTCTGTCGATATCAGTAAATTGACTTGTAAGACGAGAATGAATGAAATTAAACCTACTTCGATCCTTGAGTATTTTATGCCCAAGTTTATTTGGCAGTTTAATAATATCATCAGCCTTGGAATTGTTTTTCAGAATGTCAGGGTCACCAATCGAAATTCTCAGTAAAATAGCAGGCATAGTTGGAATCTGAATGTCGAAGAAAATGCCATATAAGTCACGACTCTTCACGGTATTGGAAATAGATTCCGCTCACACTTGACACCAATTTATAGGTACTCATCTGTCTGCTCAAGTGTATGTCTTAACCCTATTTCCTCTAAGCCTTATCAGGCAGCAGTTTTTTACAATATCAAATCGCCAGTGAGACTCAAGAATGTGTTACTGTTCGGTGTTATGGGCGTTTTGTTTAAAAAAATCTAAGTACATAATATGTCATTGAACTTTTTGTTTTTCTAGACAGGCAAGCCGAGCACTTACATTTATTAGCAGTGCAAGTATAATTCTGTTTTCTAAAATAGAATTTGAAAAGATTTCATTTTAAAATCATTGAAATGCGTTATTCATAAGCCATTTGCGAAATCGAAGCTAGATTGAGCAGTTTACAGTAAAGCTGTTTTGAGATGATCAGTTTAAAAGATTTTTTTTTATCATTTGAAATATTTTATCAAATTATTTTGTGGTGTTTTGATTCAGTTTTTTGTCAATCGAATCAACTAGAAAATTATTTTTCTTTATCAAGAAAATAGCTACTTGAAAGAATAATATAATTTTGAGTGCTTACTAAAGACTTTTGCAAATGGTCACATTTGGACAACTTTTGGACACAAATAAAAAATCTGGAAGCCAGACTGAGGCTGACAATAAACGGGTTTATAAATTGAATGCAATCGGGTAATCCGATTACATCGGCGGTCAGTCAATTAATTGTGTCACTATACGTATTTTGATGTTAAAAATACGAATATGTAGAGTTAGTATTGAACCTAGTAGCGACGATACTTGCTTATTCGTAGAGAAGATCCACTAAAGGTGGATTGAAAACGCATCAAATGCCAGAGGCCTCAGCAGTCAGTATAAATACATCAATGGGACAACTGTAAACGTTTTGTACCGGTAGCGATTCCAGAATACACTGCGCGTTGATGCTCCAACGTTTGGAAGTCGAACTGCCGTTGACGCGTAATATGATTCGAATTATGTTAGGTTTACGTGGCGACTGTTGGACTTGTTCTTGCTTAGCCGATGGAAGTTGCTTTGATGTCCGCTCGACAAAGAGAATGTTTTTGAAAAAAAAAAACTAAATAGCTATCTTAGTTTTTGTTTGCTTTACCTACTTTGATGATTATAATTATGGTTTTTAAATTAGCTTTTATGTTATGGGTATTCATAGTTTAATTTAATATTCTATTTGTTAGCTACTTCGAGACAAGGACGGTCATAATCGTTTTTTTTTTTTTTCATAACCTTTTGTGTTCCACTACTCGGTAAAGGTCTCCCCCAAAATTTTACACTGGTCCCGGTCGTTGGCGTTGTTCCACCACTTACTACTTACCAGTTACTTCTATTTAAAAAAATATATAGCTACTTGCAGGCTAAATTATAAGAATAAAAAACGAAAGCGCCATAGTAAGTATATTTTTAATTTTGTTGTGGCATTTCACGGAAAGTAGCCATCAATGTTGAACTCATTCCATCAAAAATTAGTAATTTGATACTATCCGATATAGTTAATGTTACGCTGTAGCCATGTATCGTATTATAAAAATAAACAAGTATTTATGTAATATATCTCTTGAAAAACCATTTTTTGACCCAATTCTGGTTTATTTGTAACGGTGCCAAGTCTTCGTATGGTAATGCAATATTTCTTGGCACTTTGTGACTTACTACCATGATAAGTACCAGACCACTATCGACACGGCTTTGAGCTACAGTGTAGACGATAATAGATCAAATAATAATGGTTTAACCCTACTTTCCGAACAGTAGGTATTTTGCTGGTGTATTTTTTTGGCTGATTGCATGTTTTTATAACATATGTATAGTTTTAACTGTATTTAGAAAAATTATAAACAACACAGTATCAAAAAAGGCATCATAAATCGTTAAATGCTATAAAATGCGTCATAAATAACAGAGTACATTAGTAATCACACGTCAAATACTATGAAAGGTTTTTTATTATTGAACGGTGAGGGTATTATGACGGCCTGTAATCCGGATTTGAACTGTCCAAATGTCAATGGTACATTTTAACGGGCGATTATTCTTGGATTCGGTACCTATGTTATTCTTGGTGGTAAAATCCTAACTAATATTATAAATGCGAAAGTAGCTCTGTCTGTCTGTCGCGCTTTCACGCAAAACTACTGAACCGATTTAAATTAAATTTGGTACACAGATAGTTTAAAGCCTGAGAAAGTTCATAGGTTACTTTTTTATGCGAAAAAAGGCGGTACCCAAAGACACTATTCCACGCGGACTAAGTCGTGGGCACAGCTAGTCGTACATAAACGATGAACTCGGTCACTTAATTAAAAATGGAACTGAAAGAGTCGGTGTGAACGGGTTACGTAATAGCTAGCAGCAATCGATGTCGCGTCGTCGCCGTGCCGGAGTCGTGGAGAATAATTAATCAGTGAACATTCAACCAATTCTCGTTCCAGTTCAGAAATTGTTTCATAACCTTTTTGTTTGGGCCTTAAGAATGCACGGGAAATGAAGCCATTAAACATGCATAGTGTAGTTAATTGGTTCACGTATTCTTTGTTCTGGTTGAGCAAGGTTTTTCTTGGAAATACTGTATGGAGTTTTAGGTTACTGCAATATACAGCAAGAATGGGCAGGAATATACTGGCACCTAAAATTATCCAGTTTACTTATGTAAGATCTTTGTGATTTTACGGAATAAGAGGTTTTGACTTTGACTTTCCTCAATTGAAAATAACATTATTTCTTCAAAACTCTTTGGAAGTTACAAAAAACTTTACGATGCTAATTGATTTTTTAACGCACATATTAAACACATAGCATTACATAAAAAGTATGCATTGTTTATAACTAGGTAACAATATTTGTGTATGTCAATGTGCACGTCGAAATAAGAAGCGTACATTTTTATATTTTTCCACGATAAATAATTTGGATTTAAAACTTCGACGGTCGCTGCATAAATACCGTAAAGTCAAATGCATTTAAACAATAAAATACATAAGCTTGTAACAAAACGATTTAATTTTCACTTCATTCGACACTCCACGTTTTAATTTATTTACGTGTTCATATATTTTTAAACAAGCTTTTTCGTATAGGCTTTATAAAATATTCAAAACCATTTTTCGATAGCTAAGTTTGTTTGAAAATATGGTGCGGATTTATTATCCAATGCTTTTTTTTACAGCTGCTAGGTTTAAAAGTTTTTTTTTGGCAAAGAAGTATCTAAAATTATTTGTCAGTTAGTTGTATACTTAACTATTTTTATTGTACATATTTAAATAGTACATAATGGTCATTTGCTTTATATAAGCTCAAATTAAAAAACTAACACAGTTATGGGATAAGTGAACGAATAACTACGTTTTTCTTTTGTATAATTCTGATTATAACTACCAATGGCCAAATCGTTTCAAAGAATGGATCGTAGCGTGCATTACAGTCATCAGCATAATGGCCCTTATTTTTTAGATAATAAGTTTGTTTTTCCGTCAAACTGACGGCCTTTTGCATTAGTTAATAGGAATTTTATGTCTACTTCCTATTAGAAAGGAACTGTTTATCAGAGTAAATGATTGCAGCTATTTCTTACATTTTTGGTAAGTTTACTAGCTACCCGAAGGCAGAGTAGGTACGACATCACAGGTCAGTCGGTACTTCCGATGAAAAAACCTTATCATATTAGTTTTTCTAACAATATACACTTGCAATGATGTTTCTTACCGAGCAATGAAGTAGTTACTTGTCCCCGTGGAGACAAGTAACTACATAATCCTTGATCCCCATGTGCAAAGCGTCGAAAGTCTTCTGGCGGTATATTTTCTACGGACCATTTACCATACCACAACCTTCATTTTTGGTAGTTAGCCAATATTTTGTATTATGTGGGAGTTAGTCATGTGGCCACATCTGTAGGTATGTCTGGTACATATATGTAGAGGTTTTATTTTACCAAAACAGTGATGGATGCAGAATGCAGAGTATACTTTGGCGTACCTACTCGCCTTTCTAGCCAAGTTGACTTTGTAACAATCACTAGAACAGTTATACTATATCAAAATGCATTGAATTGAGATTTTTAAATGATAAACCACACGATTGAAATAATGACTAAGTATTTGGCTACAAGAGAGGTAGGAATCGCATTTTATCGATTATGTTACGCGAACTAGTTTCCATCGTACAAGCTTTGCTTAGTTTGGGACTAGAAGGCGTTGTGTTAAGTGTCCGTGAATTATAAATAAAATATAAATATTAAATATTTTTTTATTTTTTAACTCTTGACAACTGTTTTTTTTTTCATCTAGGTATTTCTTATGTCTGTCAGTACTAAGCGTAAAACATAATCCAGTTTGCTATCTGGAGCACGCCGAACACCCCTGAAGCCTCACAAATACAAGAAAAAGATGTTATTAAGGGTATAACGTCGTAGTCATTTCAACTTCCGCGCTCATACATTAATACCCAAAGTAGGTCATACTTTGATCCTTGTGAATCAGGTTTCCAGCTAAATGAAACTTTGTTTTATTTCTATCAACACCATATTCGTCTAATTGAACTTTAAAATAACATTCATATGGTTCAAAATGCAATGACCGGTGAATAATGCAACTCAAACAAACGGGCTAGTCTCAAAATCCTCTTTGAGCTTTTGCACTGAAAATCGTCGTTTTTCTTCATATTTATATCAATGTAACTATCGTCTCAATTGAATTTTAAAATAACACAGATATGGTTCAAAATGCAATGTCATGTGGATAGTGCGACTCCACTGGAATACCAACATCGATATCACAATGAGTTATGAAAAACATCCAGATGGGTACATGCCTAGGGTTCCACAGTCTACAACTATAAACGAAACAATTAACTTGAAAGCATCGTCTATATTGAAAGCACTACTAAATTGGTTGGTTTACCTGTATCACCTGATCCCTGGGTCCTGAACAGGCCTAAAACAGAATTTAAAGGTACCTTGTATAATGTTATAGCGATCGATATTTAATTTCGTTTCCGCTTCGACCAATGGGAGTCAGCGTACTAAAAGACTTTCATATTCAAGGGGTTTCATAAAATCAGCGACCGTAATAGCGAGAACTTGACCAATTTTCGGTTCAGAACACAGATCACATAATAGGTACTATGTTCAGAATAGTCAAACTTATTGTTGCATTACGGTCACTGTTTTTGAAAACATAGGCCTAAAATTTTACTAAATGCAAGCATAAGGTCTGAGTGTTTTACTATTATTTGGATTTGAACTTTTTCCAGCTGTGGGCAAAGTAAAGGGTAAAGAAAAAATGTATTTGTTCTAAATAACCAGACTCTTAGCAACATAGATACTGAATTCGGTGAAGCAGTAACTTTGTTACAGTCGTAAAATATTACTCAATTCAATTGAAATGGTCAATTTTGTAGCTAGACCAGTATATTTATGGATATCAAATAGTGTTGGTACTATTAACAGACGTAGATTAGTACTAATGGGTAGCTTTCTATGCTACAATTGTTTAGGATTTACTAAGGCAAAAAGAAATTCAGTTTATTCGCAATTTTTTATAACCAGAATGGAAAATCTCAGAAACAGTGTAAACATTACTTTTTTAAAGCTAGTTTTTAAGTGTTTTTGCACTAGTGCTGTTGGAATTTTGCCAAGACTGTGAAATGGCTGTAGGGAATCCATGCCAGGTTTGAAGCTTGTGGTGAGTTGTGGTTTGTTTATTGCATATCGGTTTTTCGACTTCCATAGAGTGTTTCCAAACTAACACGACATCTGGGTATACGATACAGAAATGTCAATTACTCGAATATCGTTTTCGTTGTTGACACGATGTGAAAGCGTCTAGTACCAAATGTAGAGATTGCCCCCGATTCTGTTTTTTTTTTTCATTTTTCTAAACACACTTAATTTGACAGCACAAAATTGATTGCTAACCCTTTCTCACGAACTGATGTGTCAAAGGCATCATTTTAGTGCTGTCAAATTAGTTTAGCTTAGAGAAATGACTTGACAAATGACTTGACTTGACTTATTTATTACAATTTTAACACTTGACATTGGCAAAATTGTCTGTCGAAATGACGGACACAGGCCATTATTGAAGAGAAGAAGAAGAAATTCACCAATAGAATCGAGCTCACTAGCTTAGCACGATATCGTGTAGGTGTCGTATCGGTGGCAGAATAACCCCATGGCTTATTCGCTTTGGAATCTAGTTCACGTCAATCGCAGACAACGACGAAACGCGAGTAGACCAACGGCTCGTTGACATGCAAAACCCTATGCAGTCCAAAGTCTAGGTTTTATCGAAAACATTGCTTATTGATAAAACATTCTGTTACATCACAGACTATACCTGTACAAATGTTATCAAATTTAGAACGAATCATCATCACAACATATTTTTTTTTAATTTCTCCTGTCATTTGTGTACTGTAACGATCGAACCGATCAAAGTATGGGAAATGAAAGGCGAAATTATTTTGTATTGATATTGGGTTATCTCTAATATAATTCCTACATCTTAGAAATTATTGAACACACCAATTCTTAATCTGACGAATCTCCTTCAAGCCTTCAACCCACGTATATTTTATTTACCTAGGACATGCCCTAGATGACAGAAATAGACATGAGCACTTGAACATTTCACGGACGAGCTTTCAAGGAGCACCCCTACTATTGTTCAAGTAAACCTAGTTACTACTACAGAAAAACTCATAGTACATGTACACAAGGTTCACTTGGTAAAGACATCAATATCTGTAGTCTTATTGCCACAGCAAAATAGCCTTTGTTCTCATTAGGGAGCAGTGGAATGAACTTGGGCCGGGACAGAGTCGTTGTCGTGTTCACACTATGCTCGTGCACACTTCCCTGCCCAAGTCCCTGCCGACTGCGGCATAGTGTGAACGCAACATAACAAAGAAGACAACACGTTCCTTCCACTCTCGTACAAAGATGTCAAGGATGTCAAACTTTCTACACATTTTTATGACCTGGTAATTTAGTACCAGGTAACAAGAAGTACTTGAATTTTATTTCGCGTCATAAAATGAAAGTGTCATTTAATAGACATTTGGATTCGACTGCCAGATGCTTGTACGATATTATACGTATTTATGACTCTTTGTGTGACACGAGTTTTGACATTTTTTGAAACGACACATAGCACTTTTATTTTAATAGTTTTTCTTGTGTTATTGTGAGTATTGTTGTTTAATTTTGGTGGAATTTTAACCAATAATACTTAGGTCGTAACATAAAGTGTGAGCCATGGGAATAAATGTGTGTAAAGTGGTTTTCTGAATGTGAAAATTCGTGTTAGGTTTTGAAGAGAAAATCCACCATTTTCTTTTCAAAACAAACGACAGCCGACTTGACAAATGACTTGACTTGACTTATTTATTACAATTTTAACACTTGACATTGGCAAAATTGTCTGTCGAAATGACGGACACAGGCCATTATTGAAGAGAAGAAGAAGAAGACTCTTTGTGTCAGTCTTTGCCACAACCGCACTGGCTTTTATTGTATTCATACTATAGAAAAGTTCATAAGCACTTTTTTTTCATGAGAATTACGCCACAGACACGCCTTACTTACGCCTAAACGCTGAAACGCTACTTCGATTAATTTAATGCCCGAATTATTACCATCTCTTACGTAAGGTAAAAAAGAGGCTGGACTGGTGTTTAAATACTCTACATTTAGCTAATACTCCATTTAATATATTTGTAAATGAACATATAAATTAAATACCTCCCTATACCTTTTCTCAAGTGCTCACACTACTTAAATATTTCAGAAATAAGAAAGCATTCACATTTTTGCCTTTACCCGCCATAAGACCTCTAAACTCCTTTAATAATGTAATATGTTTATAGACGTACAGTACTACCAATACTCATAACTAGACCACACACAATTTTGCCATTTGGATGCGTAAATTGCGTAAGGGCAATATTGCTTTTGTTAAAACTATTTCGCGGCAAAATTCTTCGGTAGAGTTTATTATTAGGGAAAATTGGTTTTACCTTTTTACCTTAAACCATATTACGAGTTTTTATTAAACAGTTTTTTTATTAAGCTATTCATTTATTCATATAATGCTCGGTGCAAGATTTCGTGGTCTGAAGAAAGAAAATATATTACCTATTAATTTTGAAAAATCATACTATATAATGTAGTTATAATTGTTGGATGATATATGACCGGGATTGGGCAGCAGTGGAAAAAACTCGCGCAAAACCGCAGAGACTGGCGTACTAAAGAGGATATGCCCAGCAGTCGACGAATACGAACTGAATAAATACATAGATACTAATGTAAAGAACGTCTATCGTGGCAGTTTTGGGAAGTGCAAAGAAACCGCATGAAACTCCTAAATTTTTTTTTATGAATTAATGATTGATTTTATTGCGCGAAGAGTGTGTTTATTTGAAAAGCAGTAGATACCTACTATTGTTATTTTGTGTATCTTTTGTTGGCAATCCTCAATAAATAAATATATTACATAGTGCATTGCACTAATGCATTTTTTCTCGTTGCCAATTCCAAACTTCCGTAACATAAATATGCCAAAACGCATTCCGTAATGCGCTTTTATGGTTTATGAGACGTAAACCAGTTCACTGACAAAGAAACCATTTGGCTGTCTGTGGCTAGATTTATGGCTGTACTTTCAGATTCTCAAAATGTACGACTTGGATTGTTGGCTTTGAGTGTACGTACAGTTTTTCTTACTGAAAATCCAATAAGACATTTTTGTTAAAATCTTTAGTTACTATTTCTGGTACGAGTTCTTTGGACACGGAAAGGCAAAGCAAGTGTAGTATGTTTTGATATTTTTAGAAGGTAAAATTTTACCTTATCCTTTCAAAAACGTACCTACTGGCAACTTTACCCATCTTGTAAAAATAATCTCTTAGCGGTACAGACCCGTGAGCGGAACATGTGAATATCCCAACTTTGTGTGACGTCACCGCGTACCGGACAAATTGAAGTGGATCCAATCTGGTTTATTGAAACTGAAAAATATGGATGGAATTTTAGTGTACATTTGTAATTGGACTGTTACGGTTCGGGTTTCATATACCAGTTTTATGGACGACACTAGAAATACAATAGTTTGTAACTGATAGATAGCTGATTTTTTAAAAGTGGTATTTTTATCCGACTTCAAAAAATATGGTTTCATTTTCAGACAAACTAAGCAGTCTGTGTTTGGGCCATTGCCTCTTGCGGTTGATTTCTATTACTCTCGCTAGGTTTCATTTAGTAGTACAATATTCTGCATGTATCCTTGGATAGTCCTCGAGCTTATCGTAACTGGATATAATCTCACTGCAACGGGACACATGGCCTTTATGAATAACTCGATTTGCAACTAAGACATGGAAACTTTAATATTGTAAAAAGCTGTTTGTACTTAGAGATAGCATCATGATAACAGGATAGCAGAATTAGCAGTGTTGGTTTTTAAGGTATTTAAAAAAACAGTCAAAGGTAAAAATGTGCCGGTTTCTGCGTCACTCGTTCATACTTTTCTGCTATATACATTTAACTAACTAATCTTATCATTTTCCTACCCTTATACTTAGTGGAGATTTCTGAAAAAAAAAAACAGAAATCCCCACTGGTAGGGACTTCTTGGTGGGGATTTCTGGAATATAACCCTTATTCCACTCTATGTGTTCACTACTTTCTGATTCTCTTGTCTTACAAAACAATTAATATTCTGCGTATTCTGTAAAACCGTATGATGCAAGAATCAAGCCATCAGTCACTATAACCAGTTTGTCATAAAACAGCCAATTCTGCTCCCTGTTAGTAATTTTCTTTCAAAATGATGACTTACGCTCTTTGTTCCAAGATAATTACTCGTCTCTCTTACGAGTTCTTGTTAATTTTGCGGAAATAAGCGTATTTTATGTGAGAAAATGCAGTGAGACGAAACTCATTATAGTAACTCTTTTTACTATCACGTGACTCAAGTTCAGAGCAAAAAGTATCATTACATTTTAGGAGGGTAGTTAGAAGTCATTTTCGTTATCTTAGTCAAATATATTGCATAAGATGTTCAGTATTATAGCCAAGAACTAAGATACCTAGTGAAAATAAGTTTCTGAATACTTAAATGCAATCCGGGACAAAAACTATTTCCCTGAAAACTTTTTTCTTATCGTGTAACCTTAACTTTGTTACGACTTGATTAAGTTAAATATGGCATGCTTCAACCAATAATAATAATTCCATGGTTATAAAACTGATAACGATTTAAGCTTGATTAAGTTGTTTGTTATTTAAATACAAAATAGACGTACCTAATAAGGTCAATGACATTTTGATTGTGACTGTACGGGCTACAGGAGCAATCAATTTTTACCTCAGAATAATGTACAATCTTTAAGTACATTTTTATTTAACTTTTGTGAGATACATTGTTATACAGCATGCATCTACAGTGGCGACAAAAAATTTACACACGGACAGAGCTACTTATTAGTATTCATAAAAAAATAATTAAAGTACAGTCAGCTGCCCTAGAATGTGTACAATTCGTAACTTTCAAACTAGTGTCACCGTATTGCAATAGACATTTACAGGATAAAAACTAAAAACAGACAGTAGATACATGCTGTATGCAGTGGTTACCACTTGGCTTGTTCCAACATTTTGAAGGTACTTATAAAAAAAATCATTAGAAGTACATTTTTATATTTTGACTACGGACTGATTGATGATAAAATCAGTGATCGATCGTCCAGTACATATTATTTGAGTTGTTTATTTTTTTACAATACTGAATTGAATGCTTTAAATAATGGACAACAAAAGTGCTGATACAAAAGCCGATTCCGTCCGCTGTATAAGCTCTTAGCTCGAAACCATTAACGAACTATTACTCGTGACGTCACTGTCGGTAGTTGGTTTCAGTTGGTATACGGGTACAGTCAGGAACAAAAATGCATAATAATATAGGTATCTTCTAGGTAACCGTGCTACATCGTCGACCACGTCATTGCTTAACATCAGGTCAAACGGTTGCCTATATTGTATTAAAAAAAAAATTGATAGAGAAAAATTCTGTAGTTGTTGATGGTTCAACGGATCAAAGAAAGCACTCTTGGCTTGTTTATATTTTCTACTAGCCGTCGCCCGCGGCGTTGCTCGCGTTCGCGTTCACTCGCGTTGCCCTCTAGAGTGCGACTTTTCAAAATTCCTCTCTTAGTGCACCCCTACACTACATAAGGATACTACCTTCCAAATTTCATACCTCTAGGACTTATGGTTTAGGCTGTGCGTTGATTATCAGTCAGCTTCAAAAGAGTTTTATATATATTTATTTTATCACTACAGGCCACATCTCAAACTGAAATTTCATGCAAGATGTGGTATAGTAAACATATTGTACTAAATAACAGTACCTGCTAAGAATACTCTTGGTCGTCTAACTTCTAAGCGTACTGCAAGTTTCTGTAAATAAATTGACATTGAGATGGAAATATCACTTATTGCACACCAGCTAAGTTTGAAGTTTATTTTTTTTTAAATAAAAAAAATATAATAAACATGTGCTTTTGCAGCTGACTGTACTTTACTGGTTTTAATGGCACCGAACAGTCATTGTCTGAAATACAGCTTTAGTTGGAAATTGGTAAACTGTTTTTTGCAGTATCTGCTAATATTTGTCCTGTTTTATCGAAGTTTAATTTAGAAAATCATTTAAACTGACAGTATGGTATAACGAAGTAAAGAAAATAACGTTTTAACAATGTATAATTTCCAGGAAAATTTGTGAAGTGTGACATAATTTGCATGAGAGTTTGCGTGCTACGTGGTCAATATGCTTGAAACGTTAGCAAGGAAGGGTGCTTTTAGAATTTTTATAAGAGGGTCCCTGAAATAATCTTTACAATAAATATAGGATTTTTAACTTCAAAAGAAACAAAAATGAGTTATCAAAACAAATAAAATTATATTTCTTGTACAAAACTCACATCCATAACACGTATTGAACTACAGGTTCACAACACGGCACTGTAGAAATTACCTTATACAGTAAAATCTCTACCGAGCTAAGCATAAGCCTCCCGATAGTGTGCAAAAAAATTATTTAAATAACAAAACTACTTTATTCTGTAAAACCAGTTACTGCAACAGCTTGTTCCTCTAGCATTTTTGAAACTAATCTGTCGAAAAGTCTACGCATGGGTTTCAATTCGGGTTTGAACATTTGTTTAGCTTATTACGAGCCTAGGGTAGTATATATAGACACGTCCGGTCCACGCTTCCATACATTGCATTTGGCACCTGCCCACACTATTCACTATGCAGGCCTATAACGTAATAGGTCGCACTATCTAATACGTATGCAAATGTCATTGAGTATGCCGCACTAGATATTTATGCTAATTTAATGGTTAGATTAAGCGCTTCAATGAAGATGGAATAGGGTAAATTGATGAATCAATTTAACCGATTTGGCAGTACGTGATTTTAATTAGAATGGTAAGTAAACGTTTTTTAGTTCTTGTGAATAACAGATTTTAATTTGTGCAAGTATTTTTTTTTTTCAAAAATTTAATCAATATGATGACTTTGCAACAATTTATCAGCTTTTTTACTATTGAGACCTAAAGTATATTTCGACACCTTTACCGAACGATACCAATGTTCAAAGAACTTTGACCAACTTTAGACGGAACAAAGTTTATAAGGATTTTCTTCTCTCATAAGCAGTGGCTTGAAAGTCTTTGCAATTTGGAAACTACTAAAACTATAATCTTGTTAAAGTGCTCTGTTTAATTTTGCCTGAAAAGCGCTCGAGAATAATGATGCAGGAGTTTGACTTACGATCAATTAATCGGTCTACTAGTTACTTTATAAATAAATAGGTACCTCCTCGTATCATAACCATGATTTAGATTTCTTTTTATTAAATAAATGATACACATGATCCACCACTGCATTATAACGATGCGTTGTCTCACTGAACACGAACACCTTAAAATCCTTAGGGGAGATTCCTCTTAACAACATGACTTGACAGGCGTCATGACTCAGTTAGTAGTACCTCTGCCTTTCGTGCTGTGGGTCGTGGGATCGATCCCCACCGTGAACAAACATTTGTATGTTGTAAACCTAGATTTTTGTTCTGTGTCTGGGTGTTTCTATGTATTATAAGTATGTATTTAAAAAAAAATGTATGGATGTATTCTATCAGCCATCTAGTTTCCATCGTACAAGCTTTGCATAGTTTGGGACTAGAAGGCGTTGTGTTAAATGTCCGTGAATATTTATTATTTTAATATACATATAGGTCACGTTTGGCCAACATTCTTCTTAGGACTTACTTACCCTTTAAAAAATGCATGACATTAAGGCCCAAAATCGCCTCTTAACTATTTTTCGTTATTCTCAACAATGCATATTTTATGCGAGCAATCTCCGCAAGATTGTTTCAGTAGCAATTTTCTTAAAAGGTTTAGAAAATATTAAATTTTATTCAGTAAAGAGTTTCAGGTAAATACTATGCGGAATATTTTCGGTGAAATAAACTTATATATAGGAAAGACAATCTGAAGATAAATCTGTTTGTGAAATAAACACATTTAATACAAATAAGTACTTTTATTTCGGTTAAGCCTTTTAAAAAAAGACTAAATAAATGAGAGCATTAAATTTGAATAACAAAATATTTCAGGCTTGTTATGGCGACGGATAAGTTAAATAGCCTTCTCGTTTGCACATTTTTGAACAATATTATCACAAATAACAGAACTACACGGAAAACTTGTTTGGATCAATATAATATTTTTGCTGAATATTATATTTACGCTGTTATTTTTTAGAACGTGAAGCTTTGCGATTTTGCAAATAATATTAAGTGATATTTTTTATTTTTTATTTGTGAGCATAAAGGTTGTGTGACGTCATACTGATGACGTTTACATAAAAACGTATAACGATTTCACCATAACTACGAAAGCAAACTAAGTTTAGTGTATCTACATTTTGAATGTAGGTAAATCTGCATAGCAAAGTGCTCATTTAAAATCATGTGCAGGCTCCAATCTTACAAAGTCACAGCGAAATCCTATTTTAACGTTTCGAGGGAAACTCTGTTATATTTTGTTCCTTTATATTGCAACGTAGCGGGGTTTAAATTTAGCTTAGCATACAGTGAAGGTACAGTTTTCGAATTTTTGTTTTTAACGCTAAAAAGTTGTGTAGAAGCAAATGGTTCTTTTTTTAATTACCTACTTATTTAGCAAAATACCGGATCAAAGCCATAGCCCAAACAATACGCTGCAAGGTATACGTGTTTCTATTATTAGTTATTTTAGGTATACATTATTATAGGCAAGCCTTATTACACATACTCGTACACTACTACGTATTTACGTAAACCATTTTATTTTCGTCAAAATGTTCGATTAGTCAGTCTAACATTTCGGAATATTTTTGTCCAAACAGTTAGATAATCGAACTACTAGTAGGACTGGATGGAATAAACCCTTCCTTTCATGCAATGCAAAAATTCAGTTCAAAATATCACTGTAATTTTTTATTTTTTTTAACCAATGGCACGTGACTAAATTTTTGTAATTTCCTAGCAGAATGTCAACCTGGCTAGGATGACACATTCTGATTCTGAACCACCATCAGAGGTTCTGAGTTCAGCTATTTATTATTATGAAAAATAAGGAGTTATTTATATTAGTGCAGTAAAAATAGAGTTTACGAGAAGCAAATAAAACTGTTGCGATTCCAGCTTCGTCTAATATTTGTTTTGAACACAGCGCAACTTTATTAGCTTTGCTTACTTTGCACTATACGTGTGCACTATAAAACTTATACAACCAAATGATGGAACAATATTAGTAGGAAAATTTTGAATAAAAATCGTTAAAATAATGTTTTTTTGTAGTGAACAAATGAAAGGGCCAACCAACCCTTATCTAAATAGATTAAAACTGCACGCCCTGCGGAAACCTGCGGCTGTGCGTAAAATGATCCGTTTAATGCGGAGAATAAAATATAATTTCACTTTGTATTACTAAAGTTTACAGAGTGTCATTTTGGCTAGATAGGTTCATGTGCTACATTCGTAGCTGCGCGTAGCTCGTAGCACGTAGCAGTGCTACGCGGAAAACAAACAATACAACTTTGTATAATATATTGTACTATATACTTACAAATGTATTTTAGAATCGCACACAACTAGAATAACCCCTTTTATTCATTCCGCGCTTACCGTATCATTCGTAATTTAATTATGTAAGCTTTATGAAGTCCCCATTAGTTGAAATGAGTTCTTAATCTGCAAGGAGACTTTTTTGTTGTAGGCAGTTTTGTTATTTGTTTTAGTATTAATTACTACAACGCATTTCACTGCAGTTTTTTTTCAACTGTGTGGAACAAAAAAGAGGTTATGTGTATTACCTACTATGTACTGTATCAATATATATAAAACTCTTTGAAGCTGACTGATAATCAACGCACAGCCTAAACCATAAATCCTAGAGGTATGAAATTTGGAAGGTAGTATCCTTATGTAGCGTAGGGGTGCTCTAAGAGAGGAATTTTGAAAAGTCGCACTCTAAAGGGTCTAGAACGCTAGCAACGCCGCGGGCCTAGTCTTAAATGTAATTGTAAGCAGCAATACGATTTATTAATTTAAAGACTGGCATAAAAGACAAAATTACTTTATCCATAATACATCCAGCAATTTCACAAATCTACCATTTTAATATTCAACGAAGACCTAGTTCAAACGAATTGAATCTAGGATTATTCAGAGCAAGCTTAGTTCTGTTTTAATAGTAGTTATCTTGAGCCTGTCTGACTGCAGATGAAGTCTGAGCTCTGATATCATTCACTTAGATGTTATATTGTTCTAATTTACGAATTGAGAGCATAGAAAGGTTACTATTTTTACAGTTGCTTATTAAAGATACAATTGCAAAGTATGTTGTTTTTTTTAATACGAAGTTGACTCAGCCTCGATATAAAAATGATGGAACAAGCAGGTTCCTGAAAAAAGTGAGTTTGGCGTTTTCACACATACACGATATCGTTTCTCATACATTAAACATCATACATCAGCATATCATACAGCACAAGATTCCACAACACATCTTCACGGATACCGATATTTTTGTTTGTCCAATTATTTTCTTAATCATTATCATAATTATTTATTTGCTAGAATGAAGGTGTTACAAAGGTGGTGATTGTAATTTGGTATCGGTTCCCGTAATAGGCCATTTTTTCGTCTTGCCCACCAGTGGACCAGTCGGTGGACTCGATGGGAATAAGCCGATCTAAGCATAAGAATCCATTCATATTGAAAAATTATGGGTAGCTACTCATAACCCACGTTACACTGATTTTCAAAAATGTTTGAATACCTACCATGTTTTGAGTGTATAGCTTTTGTACAGCTTATTTGGTAACGAAAGTACATTTTCTACGTAACGAAAGTACATTTTCATGTTTAACGTGACATACTTGAAGAGTGAAAAACAGAGTCAATTATGTTAATTTAATTTTACTTGGCTAATAACCTAATAAGTAAGAACATGTCAAGCAGATTTCAAAAATTTGTAAAAAAAAAGCGTAATTTATTTGTTAGTATAATATCATAAAATAGATGAAACTGCTATAATTTACCGCATAAAATTAAAACTTTTTTGACGATAAGTTGTCCTAAAACTCGAATACAATTAATAAATTAGGTATTGTAAGTTTGCAGGGGAGTTAGCGTTTGATCGTCATCTCACCTACCACCTACCTCGTACCAAAAGTAAAACTCATGTTTTTTTCTACTTTCCTTGGCCAGAACTTCCGTTTGTACAAACGTGAGTTATAATTCCCGTTTGTAAAACGGCTTATACAAACGTGAAGTACAATTCCCATTTGTGCAACTTACGTGTACACTGACTTGACTATGCTTTTGGATTCGTCCACAGTGCAATATGAATCCAGTAGCACCATTCGATGCACGTTACCAAATCTCTAAATCTAGATTATTGGCGTTTTCATGAACACGGAAGGAATGGTCAGAGGATATAAAATTTTACGCCTTATTACCTACCTAATCTAAATGGATGGACTCCATCCCGGAACGGCATTAAAGTTATGGGTGGCTGTGTAAGGCTGTATGAGCACACGGAAAAATGCAGCTAACTCACTTATTGCAAAACTATAAATAATCTTAAAACGTAAAAATTTTAAACAAAAATAAGACTAACTATTTTTAGATTTTTTTTTATAGATTTACATGTTAGACTAGCCGTCGCCCGCGGCGTTGCTCGCGTTCTAAATAGACCCTTTAGAGTGTGACTTTTCAAAATTCCTTTCTTAGTGCACCCCTACAGTATTTAAGGATACTACCCTCCAAATTTCATACCTCTAAGACTTATGGTTTGGGCTGTGCGTTGATTATCAGTCAGCTTCAAAAGAGTTTTATATGTATTGATGATGATAAAAAAAGTGTTTTGTGTGCTACTGCTCAGAAAATTGGCTCGACGTGTCACTCTATGTGTGTTTGGACACTTCATTTGTACAATCGGTTGAGTCGTTGAGCTACGTGGAAATAAATGAACATACAACATTCATGCATAGATTGTTCAACCCACACCCTTCACTTCCCGTAGTCAAGTTAAACGATTTCTCTAAAAGGTTTCTTTAGAGTTCTTTTCTCCTACCATAGATTTGGTTATTTTATGTAGTCTCGATGATCACTCCTTTCTTACCCTTGTCATCTTTCACATAATTCATCCATCAATTTCAGAACTACCCACTTTCATTGTATTATCGTTCATCTTGTTAGACACATGCGACACATGACTTTTTTTTTTCATCCACGTGATATAACCATACTGCGTTATTGTATTCCATACAGCGTTGCAAAATTCAATGATCTCAGAATGTTGGTTGGATAAATTAAATTATGTATTCTAGAAGAGATTTAAAAAATTGGTAAATGCAACTGTTGAGAAGTTTGCTATGATATAATATGTACCTACTGAGCCCTGAGTCTATCTCGGTGTTGTGTTTTCTTGCTATTTTTGGCATTCGGAAACGGATTCGCAAAGTGAACAATTTTGTATGAAAACCGGATAAGCGCCTCTAGCAGGAGATTTGGGAACTGTTTCTGCGAGTCTATCTGACGTCTATAGACTCACAGAAACAGTTCCCAAATCTCCTGCTAGAGGCGCTTATCCGGTTTTCATACAAAATTTTTCACTTTGCGAATCCGTTTCCGAATGCCAAAAATAGCAAGAAAACACAACACCGAGATAGACTCAGGGCTCAGGTACTTTTAAGCATTGCTATTCAGCGCGGCAATGCAGCCAGTGTCTTGGGCACGCTTCCTATTGTTAATGATTTGGACCAGTTGAGGTATCTATAAATCGTTTGCAACGGTTTGTTTCAACTCAACTGTTTCATGTGTGTTTTGTAAATATTATGAATATTGTAAATACTGTATTAGTTGTAATTTTCTTTGTGATAATCACACGTGTTTTAATCACTTTTTAATCCGCATCAAATAATATTCTTGCTGATATATAAGACTTCTCTAGTACTTTGAGTAAAGTGACCTAGCTGTTCTATTTATATTCTTGCCACAAGTAGGTATTATATTCTAGTCGTTGCAATAAAAGCGGGTTAAATAAAAACATAATAAGGATTTACAGCAGCAGATGGCGCTGTGAGTAAAGAAGCTTTCCTCGTTTACAGCTTTTTATTAAATCTAAAATGCAATTTTTAAACGCTTTAGCTTTGGTTTGGTTTCCGAGGGGAATAACAACTTTTATGAAGTTATATTTATAAAGTTATACAAATATTTTTCGAAAAAAAATAAAAATTGTAAGTTGGCTCACTTGACTGCACAAAAAAACAAAGCGTAAAGGCAAATAAAAACGCCACGATTGTCACTTTGATTGACAATCGTGCACCTAACTGCTACACTCAGAGACGTCCTTTATACATAAGTATTATTTATTGTCTTTAAGTATTATTCGTTGTGCCTCTGCTCGTCACTACTCTACTTCTTGGTATAGGCACAGATCATATAATACTATACTGTATGTACCTATAGATAACATTCCTATAGTCTAAGCGTTGACTATCTTGTAATGTATGTCTCTGAGTGACTACGCTAAGCGTCGTCATCATTTGGATGGGAGACGGCGTCGTCCGATAGATTTTCATTACTACAGCTGAAGTCAAAAACGTGATAGATAATCCAAAGCACGGAAGCTTTTAGATGAAATCAGACTATCGACCTCCGGTAGTCCATTCAAGCGAATGGATTTAATTAACTACGGGTTAAGCTCGCACATGGTTTGCGTGTGTGAGTGGACATGTTGGTGTGGGTGGGTACTAATAATGAACTAATTTACAAGATTCGGGGTGTGGACAATTGCGCGGGCTGGAAAGTGGCCGTTCTGAACGCCAACGGACAGAACTATTTATAATTAGTTACAAAAAAAAAAGTTTACTGTTCCAAACCAATAAACTTCTACAGTTTTTTACAGGGCACGTCCTCATTGGACTTGCTCTGTGAGGTAATGAATTGTTATAGGCAGAAGTTACTACTTAACATCAAGGTGAGCTATTAGCTTGTTCCATTACTTTTATCATAAAAAAAAAAGTTTAATAAATATTGGTTCCAAACTGATATAAAGCGTCTTTTATAAAATTGAGAATAAACGTTATTATCCAATACAAACAAAGATAGATTGATAGATAACACTTTATTGTACACATGAACAATGTTTTAGAGATTAACTTACATAATATATAATACGATAGATTACAATGGGCGGCCTTATCGCTGAAAGCAATTTCTTCCAGGCTTCAAAAATTTATTTTGAAGTACATGTACAAAATCGTAGTAAATTAGGTATTCTGTGTAATAATACTGAATGGCGTCCAAGAACCGGTCACAGAAACGTCGGTCGACCAGCAGCGAGATGGGCGGACGATGTTGCGAACATCGCAGGCAGGACGTGGATGAGATCGGCACAGGACCGTGAGGAGTGGCACAAACAAAGGGAGGCCTATACTCAGCAGTGGGTGAAGTCGGGCTGTGGATGATGATGATGATGATGTAATAATGGTGTAACATCAACATACCATAACCTTCCTTTTTGCTTCGCCGTATCCGGGTAAAATATAAGGTGACATTAGGTAAACCTAGAAAGTAATATTTACTAGATAAGCTATCGCTACTGTATAAGTATTTATTTGTTATGCTCGTCAACACAACAGCCCTTATACAAAGAAGTTACTCTATAATTGGAGGTCGATCATGAATAATTCTTTGAACGGCTGACGATAATCGATAAAACTACTATTACGCAACGGCTTCATAAATAAATAGGTTCGGTTCCCGAATAAACAAACGGTACAAACTCATAATTATTGTAAAACGACACATAGCACTTTTATTTTAATAGTTTTTCTTGTGTTATTGTGAGTATTGTTGTTTAATTTTGGTGGAATTTTAACCAATAATACTTAGGTCGTAACATAAAGTGTGAGCCATTGGAATAAATGTGTGTAAAGTGGTTTTTCTGAATGTGAAAATTCATGTTAGGTTTTGAAGAGAAAATCCACCATTTTCTTTTCAAAACAAACGACAGCCGACTTGACAAATGACTTGACTTGACTTATTTATTACAATTTTAACACTTGACATTGGCAAAATTGTCTGTCGAAATGACGGACACAGGCCATTATTGAAGAGAAGAAGATGTCACAAGTTACGTAAGAAAGAGTTGGTCGTAAACACCGTGTTGTAAGAACATTGTCTTACCACTTTTAGTAAACAATTTATGAAACTATATTACGGCTCTTTGGTTTTCATTACACCCGTCCAAAATACCCTTTTTCTTAATGATACGTATTACGTACAGTTAGCATCAGAAGTTGAGCACATATTTTTTTTTAATTTTTAATTTTACCAGCCGTCGCCAGCAGCGTTGTTCGCGTTCTACCCTTTAGAGTGTGACGTTTCAAAATTCTTTTCTTAGTGCACCCCTACACTATATAAGGATACTACCCTCCAAATTTCATACCTCTAGGACTTATAGTTTAGACTGTGCGTTGATTCTCTGTCAGCTTCAAAAGAGTTTTATATATATTGATGATGATAAAAAATATTGATGATGATGATGATGATAGCATAGTTCTTCATTCTTTTGATACCTACAACTGTTTTATTTAATTAAGTTTAACATTTTGCCTCTTATGATTTCATAATTCCTGTTCATCCAAAGAATGTCTGTAAGAGATTGCTTTTAGCGATTGTCTATTGTACTTTCTTTTTTATTGCTTGTACCTATGTAATTTCTCTTTTGTGTGTACAATTATTATCTACTTCTAAGTTTTATTTTATATTTATACAGTAGTTCTAGTCACAAAAAGTTGTTAGCTTTCAGGACTCACGGAGCCACACCCAGAGAAACATTAGTCATAAGTTTTCAGTATATTTCAGTTTCCAATGAGCACGACGCCAAACCAGTTACACAGTGACGTAGTAAGTATAGATACATATTATTTCTGTATTTTATCATTTACCTAGCTACTTATGGTCATAACTGTACAAGGCCTACAAAAATAACTTTCAGCTTATATACAATTTCTTCTTAACATTTCAATAACTCTGAAGGAAGTCGCAGATAAAGATAATGAAATTGCTCTACCATAGAAAACGGAAAATATTGACCGTACAAAATTATCTACGTAATATCGTTTGAAATAAGATTTTTTACCCCTTGGCAGATGTAATTTGGGTTGGGTTGGAAGGTTCATCAAAGAATATTCATTAAACCTTTTAGTACAAACGCTTTTAAAAGAATCGGTTCATTGAACTGAATTCTTGACTGATTCAATAAATTATACTGAATATTGATAGGTATACCTTGTGTGCTATATACGAGTTCCTAATGTATGGGTTTAGCTTACCCAAATTATATCGGCTTGTTCAATTAGTTATAATAAAAACCCCGCAATCATCTAACTACCTACAACTCCTTTTGACTACCTAGTGTATGGTTCAAGCCATAACAGCCCTACCCACAATAATCTAAAATCCTTGCCTATCTACAATTAATTTGCCGCTAACTTTTCCAACTTATTCATATCGATGTCGACTTTCATCTTAATGTCACAGAATGAGGGGCGCAGTGCAATGCCTCATAGAACACGTTTGATCTGCGGATGTGCTGAGTTAATGCATAGTTAGGCAGTGGTTACCACTTAACATCAGGTAGACCATCGGCTTGTTCTATGAAAAAATACTACCCTAAAAATAGACAACATTTTTTAAAAATAGTTTAAATGCAAAAAAGTTGAAGAAACGAACTGGATAGTTGAGTGTTTTTGCACCAGAACAAACTGCTTGGAACTCTGAGAAATAAGTCAAATATTGTACTTAATATACAAAATTTATTACAACTAATACAGTATTTACAATATTTACAAAATACACAGAAACAGTTGAGCTATCTACTTGTACGTAATTATTTTATTAAATATCGATTGTATCAATTAATGCCATTATCTCCGAGTTTTATTAAAGCCCAAGGTGTCCGTGCTCGGACAGAAGGATAAGTCGAGTAAAAAAATATTTTCCTCCTCTTTTATTTTCCCAAGTTTACCAACCCAGTCATAAAATATATCCTACATTAATAGTCCCCTGACTCAACTAGGATTTCCTTTGTTCCTGTGTGCTTTCATATTAATACGGAAAAGTAAATACCTCACAGGATTATCGAGGAAAACCTGTGCATCAAACATTTACTAAAATTAGATAAACCATTTATTGGTTTTCGTAATCCTATGAGTGCATTCAACCAAATACATTTTGATCGATCATTTGGCCTACATCCAAATGGGTAGGTAATCAAAACTGAGTGTACTGGACATAAACAAACTGACCGGTACTCTGTAGCCACGATTATACCTACCTGCCACATTTTATGAGCGTAAAATTATATCAGTTGAGAGCAAACATTTTGCATATAATCTATACTATTATAAAACTGTACAAAAGCCAAAAACTAAAATTAAAGATATGGGAAAACTAAATATGCAGTTCTACTAAATAAACAATTTAGTAGAACTGCATATTTAGATTTGATTTCAAAAATCGAGTTTGTTTGTTTGTTTATTTGTCTGTTTGTTTCTTCGCGGATCACGCCTTAACTACTGGACCAATTTCAATGAAACTTATACCATTCAGAAGCCCTTTTTCTGGATTGAAACATAGGCTATATTTTATTGAAATGAAAGACGTGGATTCTTTGATACAGCTTGACCTCTCTAAACCAAAAGCCGCCTTTGGCACGAGGTCCATCGTATGCTGGTTGACAGATATTTTGGTGGAAAGTTTCGCACGCGTGCGAAGTCGCGGGTATCAGCTAGTTATATATAAAAACTTAAATGCTAGTTTAGTGAATTTAAATCGAGGAGAGACAGTTTAGAAAGTGGTTTGATTGTAGTATTATGTTGCATAATTTCACTAAGCTATGGAGAATTACTTTTTCTCTTTGGGCATTACTCTCTGGATCATTCTGTATATGGACCTTTAGCCTGTCATATAAAGGTAAGGTAAATTTTGACTCAGAGGAACTCTCTTAGTAAAATTTAGCAAAAATATCATTAGGATTTTGTTGGGATATTGTATTAGTCGTAAAATTGTAAACCTTACTCGACCTCTAGAGTAAAGCTTACTCGACGTTGATAAAATTGAACCTTAACCAATCAAATCGTCGCTAAGTTCAACGTAACGGAACTTATTGTCCGCAGGCAAAGTATAATTTATTCGACAAGGTTCTATTTAGCTGGTCACAATGTGGCTGTTTGGAACTATGCCATACGAAGCGGCGGCCAATTTAGATTGCTGATGCAGCATCTGGTACTGACCATCCATAAAGTATCCAAGATATATTGGAACGACCAAGAATCGTGTGTTGCTTTATCGAAATCCAAAAAAAAACACAATAATGTTATAGATAAGGCTAAGAACAAAACTATAATCGCTAGCAATGACGCGGTATATGTCTCTCAAAAATATCGTAATTTTCGTGTCAGTAGCAGTGTGAAAACAATTTATATTGTATTGTATCACATGGTCATTCATAAAAGTTCTAACAAAAACACTGTTTTCAAATTTTTCAAGCTTTTGTTCAGATTTAATTTCAGATAAAAATTTGTGGTAAAATAGTTTGCGCGCAAAAATTAAAAAAAGATTAAAACTCTTTGATAAACTGAAAAGATACACTGAAATCTGAAAAACATCACGAATTTGTTTTAGTTTTATGAAACTAAGTAAATAAGTAAAACTCATCCGCATCATTTTCAGCTTGCAGTTCAGCTGGTTCAGCCTCCCCTCATTGGTTTCTAGGAAAAAACGATACAGGACCTTTTCCACGATCTTAATAATGTCGTCAGTTCATCGAAAGCCGTTTTACCCACGAGTTAGGGTTCGTGATCGTCATTCGAGATCTTTTCGTTCTTACTTCATGTTAAAACAAAGATACTTAGTTCTTTTTTACTTTGATGTTATGCGACGGCGCGGTCCAAAGTATAGTCATAGGTTCCGGCTCATCTATAAAAACTTGAATATTGTGGAAACCATGAAAGCTAGCTTAGTAAAATAAATTGTTTAAATGTAGTAAACAAGGGATTACCTAAGCGAAGCTAAAGTAAGCCTAATGGGCCGTGTTATGGTTTAACAAGAGTAATAAATATCTAGCTTCCCCGAATCGGTCTCGCGGGTGAAATATCTTGCCGTTCCTCCATTTATCTGGAAGGAGCATTACGAGACCACAATGTCTCGGACAGCTTGCATAATCATTCTGCAGTAATGCCATTCTAGCCTTTAGGTGTGTACTGGCCGATACCAACAGGAATCCGACATTTAAATAAATAAAAAACTTTTTTTATCATAAATAAATTATTGAATAAAGTCCTGCATTATAAAAATTTGTAAAAAAAACATTTACGACCTGCTCAAGTAATGACACGGATGTAGCTACTTATTGTAAATGTTTTAAATAAATTTTTAAATATAAATTTTGATTTTTTTTTAAATATTTTTTTTTTTTAAATATTCACGGACACTTAACACAACGCCTTCTAGTCCCAAACTAAGCAAAGCTTGTACGATGGAAACTAGATGGCTGATAGAATACATATTATATACATTTTTTTTTTGTAAATAGATACTTATATTACATAGAAACACCCAGACACAGAACAAACATCTATGTTTACAAACACACAAATGTTTGTTCTCGGTGGGGATCGAACCCACGACCCACAGCACGGAAGGCAGAGCTACTACCGACTGAGCCATGACGCCTGTCTCGAAAGTAAAGTTTTCGAAGTGTATTTCACATCGACACGACAGAGAAATGTTTCGAACAAAAGTCTGTGTCTAAATGTATGATGATAGATCATTACTGATATCGTGTGGGTGCTGTGTCTGTGGTAGTGTAAAAACACCCCTTGGGAGCACGCCAGACAAAATGAACAGAATGACTGAAACTTCTTTTAAAGTATAATTACAGTCTAGTAGTTGTTTGTACAGTCAGCATAAGAAGTGGATCACTTTGTGAATTTAAAACTTTTTTATACTATCATTATGTGTTTTTTATGACATCCCAACAAAATCCCAATAATATTTTTACTGGTTTCATAATGAGAATTGTTCCTCTGTTTAACCGAGTCGTACTAGTATAATATCATAACCAAATGTTATTTAAAACAAAGCAGCAATACCAGTAATCAGCCTAAAACAACATATTATTATTCTAACTCGGAGATCTCAATCTAATTATCTTCTTGAGCCGGCCTAAATAAGCAGGGAATTTCACATGTCAGATAAACCAAAAACGGCTTTATAAAATGCTGTTGGAATTAAAGAGAACAAAATTGTTATGCTGCTGATATTTCATTTCATTTAGGTATGTGACAAAAATTATTTTACCAATTGTATGTTTTTTTCGCTTATTAACTAAAAAATTATTTAATAACTACATCGATTGGTGACAAATAGAATAAAACACAAGTATTTGAAGTTATAGTATAAGTATATTTTAGGGTCTTCAAAGCCATTTGGAAAACAATCACGTTTTGGCACAGTAGAGTTAAAACAAAGCGGCTGACACAAACGTTACGTTGGAAAAATCTCCATAAACAAATTTTCATTCTACAAACTAAGAAAATACAAAACAACAAAAACGTACGAGAGTGGTTACGTGACTTTTTATTCAAAGTTATTACATCTCTATCCGTTTCGATGATCTTTTTATATTCCCTATAGTGGCTGTAATATCAACTCGCTAAATAGTCCTAGAGGTCTAAAATGTCTAATAAATACTTGAAAAAAAAGAGTGAAAAAGATTTTTGCTTCAGCACGGACTAGAAAACCTAATAAATACTTGTGGTTGATAAACTTACCATAAAGTTCAATATTACTGGTAGTAAAATTTAATAATTCTATCAAACAAGTAACTTACAGTGAAATATTTCGGTGCTGGAGTTCAATTGGATACGAGAAAATTAATTCTGTTCGCAAAAGGTGCTTCAATATCAGGTAACAAAGCGCCTCAGAAGTTTCATCGAAGTTCGAATGCATCTACTACGAAATACAACGATTGAAAATTTGCCAGTGACTTATGTTACATTGCACGGTTTCTTGGTAAGTTGCTTGTGCTTTTTTGCGGAGTGATCGCATCACCGCGCAATGTACATCGAAACGAAGATTTCGACCTTCGCTTACTATATTACGCAGTACATAGGTTTGATAATGTTTAATGTATTCATACGAATGTACCTACTCGTTTATGAATCTGAAGCTATTATTATGAAAGTGATAAAGTTGGGTAGACTAGTTAACATACAAAGTTATTCACACCTTTTTTTGTGGGATATTACGACTGTTCTTTTTGTAATGAATAAAAATAATATTTTTCTGACGAAATGAGTTTTTGAAGCAGATTATTTTTATTTTTAACCGTTTTCAAAAAAAAAATTTGTATCCTCGTACTGTTTGCGTACCTAAAAAATACAGTATAACCCTAAAAAGGGCTAGGGTTCATTTTGATGGGATGACTGTTATGTAGAGAATTTGTCCCAAGAGTTCCATAATGATAAGCTTTACAAACAATGGAATCAACACAACAAAAAATATTCTGTCGTGTTATATTAAATACTCAGGCGTCATGGCTCAGTCGGTAGTAGCTCTGCCTTCCGTGCTGTGGGTCGTGGGTTCGATCCCCACCGAGAACAAACATTTGTGTGTTGTAAAACATAGATGTTTGTTCTATGTCTGGGTGTTTCTATGTATTATAAGTATGTATTTACAAAAAAAAAAATGTATGTATGTATTCTATCAGCCATCTAGTTTCCATCGTACAAGCTTTGCTTAGTTTGGGACTAGAAGGCGTTGTGTTAAGTGTCCGTGAATATTTATTATTTATTTATTATTACTTAGCTAGATTTGCATCAAAAAGCTTTAACTTTTTCCAACATTTTAACTTTAAAAAATTAGAAATAATTTATTTGTTACTGAGTAGGTACAAGTTACCTATAAACAAAAAACGTGACTGTGATAGTTACTAAAAACTGTGTTGTTTATTTCTAGACATTGTCTAGGAAAAAGCGTCCATTAGGTATCCTGCAATAGAATGTCTCGATATCATTAGGTATGTTAAAGTTAATGTCGTTTGGTTTCCTGCCAAACACAAGTGATAAAATATCATTGTATTACAAAACAGATTTAGTTACCAGACTGGCGGAACTCTCAAACTAGACTCGTGCTTTCGAAAAACGAACAATGTATGAGACGGGAGTCAAAATTTGAATCATGTTTCGTACAAAACGAGATTTTCAGTGTATAATTTTGGTAAAATGGGAGTCTTGCTTTTTCTTACGTAGGAACTACGTATTACATGATTCTTTGTTAGTTACACTAAGTAATATACCAGAGTTCCATTATGTATACCTACTCAGATGATACTCGTAGGTACGGAAAAATATAAAAATGGCGTGAAGAAAAAACATCTGGAAACCTCGTTGGCAAGCGGTACGGATACTACAAGACATTATTAATTCAAGTTGTCTAAACAATGTAGTACAAACGCACCTTACGACTTACAATGAGCAGTTTTTGTATCGTACTGAATATTGTTCATCTCAGTATAAAAAAAACCGATAATTTTTATTTCCTATTACAAACGTATGATGCCAACGTTACCAAAACATCATAGGTTGTTTCACCCTGCTACCGACACGACAACTGTACGATATCGACCTAGAGATAATACATTTAGTAGGTATCTATTTTCAGGAAGAATAATGTAGTGCAATTCTATGCAGCGACTTTCCATTATTTAATTTCTCGATCCATATCTATAGATCATATCGGTAGTTCTATTTTCCGATCCGTTTATCTATCTATAGTTCTATAGGCTTATGTGTCATTAGTGCTTGAAAACTTTTTTAAAGGCCAATACACACTAAGGACGGGAGCGGATCGGGGTATAGCGTGGGTATATTCTGTTGCATTTATCTCGACGAGAACACACAAAGCTGATGCGCGAGTCGAATGCGGATCGGTACCTCTGTCACGAACAAACCTGACAGTCGCCGCGTTAGCGTATTCGAGTTATATTGCGCGTCAATGCCAGCTCGACGGTATACGCTAGCGTTACAATACGCTTGCGATTGTCACATTTATTCGTGATCAAGGTACAGGATCTATATAAATTCACGCTGCCGAGACGCGCAAGTGTTCTGTGTTTATGGAAAATAAACGAAGTTCACACCCTGATCGGATCGGCTCGCTTTATTGCGTGATGGCAGTAAAATCGATGGCGTGTCTTGATGCAGAATAATCTTCAATATCACGGTTCATAACCTTACAGAGGAGCTTGAAATACTGCTGAAACATATTCCCATTATACTAGGTGAGTGATTGATCACCTTTTTCCAAATTTTGAAGTCATTCTACGAAGATCAATCTTTTGAGTTGGAAAATAGCATTTTCGATTCGAAACCTTCGGCCGTTCATTTTGCTGAAAATACTCACTCGTCAAAATACATAATGTATTTAGTATCTATTAAAAGTGAGTAGGTAAAGTTGAAAAAAATTTTGGTCGAGAAGATGTGGCCCAAAAACTCTTTTAAACAAAAATCAGCTTTGTGAAATCCCGGGAACTTGAAAAATAAATTGTGACTTATGTAATTTTAGTGTGCAAGTACCTTTATCGTAATGGGTACTCACAAATTGTACTTTCGTGTTGTACCTAGAAGTACAAACATTTGCAAGCAATAAACGCGCGTACAAACGCTACAAAATTCCGCGGTGAACACAAAATGGTTGGACAAAAGCAATACCTATGTGCAATCTATTTTTAGATCTAAAGTGCATTGTATTTCCCATACCAAAGTGAAAGATGAATAGCATGGTAGTATAGGTGCTGTGTACTCCTGAGTTATGGATACCCGAAGGATGACAAAACGTTTTCTCGTATTACTTGCTCCCAATAAACAAGCCAATATGTCAAATATTAATACCACCTGTGGAATAACACTGTTCGACATACAAAATCAATTTATCAATGTGTTTCGTGAAAAATTGCTGAAACCTGTGATGTACAGAAAACGATTTGTTAGTGACAAGCTTTTGGTGCCAGGGTTGATGTCAGGGGTGGGGGAAGGCTAACTGTGGTCATTGAACGAAGCTATAGGGACGACACATTCGCCAACTAACAAATTACGTGATTATTCCGACTTTTCAACTGTACAATCTGATACTGACGAATCTACTTTAAACTTACACTAACTAAACATGCTCTATTCAATGGTCTATTCCTGGTATTTCAAAGCGTCAGTCCTTTGTTTTAGCATTATTGAGGGACAAACGAGTACTACTCAAGTTAGTAGAGCTCGTCGACAGTTTCCGTTATGATAGTTTGATTTGATATTCGAGATCACTGACAGAGGAATTTGGCCACTCAACTGTAAGAAAACAAGGACTGATTTGAAATACCGGCGTGTACCCTATCCTTTTGAAGTTTTAAGATTGTACAGTCGATAGTTTAGGCGGTGCATAATCCAATGGTTTGAATCCAACCGTTTTAACGTAGGTAACAGTATCCCCAGTGGCTTCAGTGAATGCACGCCTCAGCCGGGCTCGACGAGTCTGCGACAGGGTTTGTGGACATAGGAGCAGGCCCTGAACAAAAATACAAATCAAATCAAACTTCAGCATTTGATTTGACTTCATTCAACATTTCTGGGGACACCCATCTCACGGCTACACAGCACTTACACGTTGGAGTCAGAGGTGGGACAATTTTGAATTTTGGATGGGTTAGTAATGAGTTTGGGTCAGATTATTTTAAATTTGTGAAACATCTAAAGCATTTAGGTACAATAATAGTACACTTTAGTTTCTATTAGCGATCTAAATTACCTACTGTATAATTTTGAATTGTTTCTGAACGAAAAGGATTGATAGGACATCGATCCTGTTCAATTAGTTCTACGACACCAATATAAATGCAATCTACTTCAACTTCTAATTCATAATTGATCTAACACAGTGGTGTTGTGCATATGATTATATTTACACTGCGACGAAATTGTAATTTCTCAGTGCCCTTGTAGCGTTTTTGTTCAGGACAATCCATCCGTGATGGTTTTCGTTTTGTTTTTCTCAAACCATTCCAGAAAATTAAACAAGTGTACTTTTCTGGTAATTCACATAAAGCTCTAACAGTGGTGTGCTTAGTGTTTTGTTTTTGTTAATTTGAAAAACTTCCTTCATTCTCCTTCATCGCGATTTTTCCTCATAAGTTATTCAAGATTTCGTTGGAGAACAGACAAGTTTTCCTTCTATCGTAAATAGCCTTGGAGATGTTATGAATATTAAAGTAAGGATTAAATTATAATATATTAGTACCTAATCCTGCGTTCCCATGATAACGATCGTGAAGCTTCTTACCGTTTCCTTATGTCAAGGTTTGCATGAATAAAAAGTAAAGGAAGCTGCTGCCCTCTATCGGTTTCCAAGCTTACCTGTTTGAAGGGTCGCATCCCTCCGTTGATACGTAGCGAGTCAGCTGCGATGCCGGCAATTCCATCGCCTGGTTCCCTCAACTGCCGCAGTGAGGCGCTAGGGTGCTGGTGAGCATGAGGGCAGTGCGCCGCGCATGCGCTAGACTCCGGCTGCGAACTCTGGCGGATGATTCTATTACTTGTTGTCGGCAGCAACAAAGCCGGTGGTTGAATGACCGGGCACGTACTGACGGCATGGAGCGAACTACAACCGCAAGGGTAGTGCAAAGCAGATCGTACACTCTCTCTAGACACAGATCGCGCTAGTTGTAGCGCTGAAATCGGAGCCGTGGATTGCCTTCGTTCGCAGACGCGACATCTAGAGTATGAGTGTGGGACTAGCTGACAAGTGGTCACTGACCCTCGGTGCGAGCATGTCGCTACGGGTGATACTAGCGTCTGAGGGCGGTCTGCTAGATCGCGGCATTGTAGTTCTATGTCGGGGACGCTTCTTGTGGCGGGATCTTCTACCCTGATAGAGGTGGCGCTTTCTTCGCTGCCTGGTCCGCCTGAAAGCTGTGGCCTTAAATGGGTAGTGCAGTCTTGTCTTTGAAGAACGGGCTTTACCGCTCTATTCTCTGTGGTTGGGACGATGACGGTGACGGCTGGCCCGGTGACGAGGAGGCTGGCGGTCTCATCGCTGCTCCCGTAGCCAGAGTTTGTTATGACTTCTGTGCTATCGGCAGCCGGCGTTGACATCTTGATATGGCTTATTTCTGAAACAAAATTAACTTGAATTAGCTTGATTTTGTGTTTTATAACAATATTTTTGTAATAACTATATGTTTCTGAATATTGTGGTACCTAATTTGAGCTCTAAATGTACATTTTCATATATTTTGAGATCTTATATTTTTTTCTAACAACTAACACCAACCTATTCAATTGTAATAAAATTGCAAATGTCAACACAACAAAGCACCTATTTGGTTTATTTTTATATGGTTTCAAAATCGAATTACGGGAAAACTGATTCAATTGTGAAAGGGGTTAAGCCAAATAGACATGTACAAATCCCTACTTAGCTGTTCTCATGTTTATCGTATAACATTGTACATTTTTCATGTGGTCCATAGGGATGCTGAGGTTAGATTTCGGGCTACCCAGAAGGCTCCTTGGATTTCCCAGTGAGGAGTTAGGCAAAACGGAAAATTTATTGTCCGTGATATTGTAACGTAATCCTGTAGTAAAATAGGATCAAAAGGAAACAATAGTACGCGTAAAGTTTTATTTACTGCGTAGTAAAGTAAGCCAGTAGACAAACAGAGAGAGTGATCAAATGAGATTTTTACATTCCAGGTAGACAAGATTTTATTAGAAAACCAAAGGAGAGCCAAACCTTTCCTGCTTACAGCGTCATCGTATTTTACGACCCTTTAGAAAACAAAAGAAGATTGAAAATAAGAAGTGTATTCGTTTTTGTTTCTTTAATACCGTATGCTGTATAACAAAATAAATAAATAATAATAAATAAATATTTACTGACACTTATCACAACGCCTTCTAGTCCCAAACTAAGCAAAGCTTGTACGATGGAATCTAGATGGCTGATAGAATACATACATAATTTTTTTTTGTACATACATACTTATAATACATAGAAACACCCAGACACAGAACAAACATCTAGGTTTACAACACACAAATGTTTGTTCTCGGTTGGGATCGAACCCACGACCCACAGCACGAAAGGCAGAGCTACTACCGACTGAGCCATGACGCATGTCATATAAAATATAATGAACTTGACGAGTTTAGGGCATTTTTGCATTGCTACCGACACGATACTTACACGACATCTTGTGGATTTTATCTTATAATTAAGGTACTTATCTGCATTAGTACTTGTTCAATTACCTTACTGAGTAAAGACGAGAGCTAAGATAAATAATAGCGGTTCCAACCATAATCCACAAAACAAAACCGCGTGATCCCAAAAAACCTTTTATTTACGTCTGTTTTGCATGTAACACAGGATACATTAATTTGTATAGATTATCACCGGAGTCGTAAATGAAAATAAAAACAATATTTTAAAAAACTAGACTATTTTTACGGCAGCGAATATTTTCAAGGTCAATGTCACAAAACAGCTGTCAAAACATAAAACTGAGTATGTAACATACCTGTTTCGTTTTTATGGAATAGTATTCCGGTATTTAAAAAAACGGAACTCTTTGTGCTATTTTACTATGTAAACTGTAGGTAATTATTTTGGAAAATATTATGACATGGGAAAAACAAAGTTTGAATCATATTTCGAGGTCTTTTGCTTCAGTCTAGCACCATCCAATTTCTTTTTAACTCGACGTTCACTCTGCCTTCTTCTTATATCAAAATCAAATATCTTTTACTCAGTAAAATCAAAAGGATTATATAAAATCGTTTTATACGCTAACTAATTCACAACTAGAAAACGAACGCACGAACGGGCAAGAAACTACGGGCTGGTTTCTTACGCTTTTTTGTATGGTCCCTCGTACAAAGAAAATATATTTATTCAATGGTCTGATCCGAAGAGATATTATCGTGTATTTTTCAGTGACCATCACCACCTAAAGTTTATTTTTTATTTAATTTTTTCTAGGTCTTTTTAGCTTATTTCAGTAGGTATATGCCTTGAGCGAACAGCTGTAATTTACTTAAGCCCATATAGTATGAGTAGCTCGTTACGCACAGCAACTATTACCACTAATCAAATTAAAGGTAATGTGTCGGAAAACATTCCATAAGCGAAACTACATAGCGGTGACGACTTTCACCACTTTGCTGATTAATCTTCTTGAAAATAAACTTAATTAATTTGTTCGCTTCGGCTGTAAAATTAGTTTTAGCTTTGCGAGGTATTAAGTCCTAGTTTGGTGTTGAACGGTGAACGTTATATGACGGCCGTTTTACAACCCTTAAAGCTGTTTTAAGAGTAGCACAGTTTACTACTTTTGATACAGTCACAAAATATTATATTGCAAGCAAAAAACGTTTATCCGAGGTTATCCGACAGAGAACCAAGGTGGTCGACATAGCTCAGAGGATTAGTAAGCTGAAATGGCAGTGGGCCGGACATGTTTGCCGCAGAACCGACAATCGTTGGAGCAAACTAATACTCGAGTGGAGACCACGTTTAGGCAAGCGTAGTGTAGGACGCCCTCCGGCTAGGTGGGGTGACGATCTGAGACATGTAGCTGGCAAACACTGGATGAAAAGAGCCGAAGACCGGGCTCAGTGGCGCGTCTTGGGAGAGACCTACGTCCAGCAGTGGACCGATATAGGTTGATGATGATTATGATGAAAAAACGTTTTGCTATGATTCTGAAAATTAACATTAGTTAATCGTTCATGTACCACTCTTCACGTAAATAAGTCATTCATTCATTCATTCATAGAATTAGGGATGTAATCTTGGAATAGTTACACCGCGTTTGGTTTGTTTCAATCAAATTTGAATCTAATTACCAATGCAAAAGACAAAATACGGTGTGACACTTATAATGATTTCAATAGTACCATCTGTATTCAAATAATTCATCTAAAATTGAGAAAACGACTCTACTCGTAAAAATAGCTCTAATTAATAATCAAAATTTTTTTTTTAAATCTTTTCACAATAATTTGATAGTTAATAAAATAAAAAAAGATAAAATATGTATATAACTCAGGCAATAAAGTAAAAATACGAAAAAATATTATCATGGTTTTTTTTCTATTTCTTTTTATAAGTTTTACCACACTAGGTCAATTTAAGATCGTAATATTTATAGTGTAGAAATAAGTTACTATAACCAGATTATTTAAATGTTCCTATTGGCTTGATATTTATTAAGTATATCCTTCGAAGAACACGCAGTAAACATTTGCCTAGATTACCTGAACGCTGTATAGAAATAATATTCCACCCGAAATTTAATAATTTCAGGTTGTTCAAAACAGATGAAAAACAAAACCAGCCCACGTAATGTAGAATCCCCTAATAAAAATGTCACAAATGTACGCGAAGCTTACGCGCGCACTTTGTGGCCAAACAGGCCTACGACTATGTATGGGTCGACTGTTTATATCCTAATTCTAAAGGGTCGACTAAGATTATTTAGACATTAGCTGTGTTATTACGAAAAATCTCATTAGTCCCGGCGTTATTACCTTGATTAAAACCTTGACTTTCTTTAGTCTTCGATGTGGAATAAGTTTTTAGTTTTTATATTAAGTTTTTAAAATTTTCACATATTAAGACATTCATTATCAAAACATTAATTTTGACGTGGTATTGGACATATTTTGTAAGAAAAAAGGATTTTCGTAGAGATTTTGACATACAATCTATTGCCATATGAATTGTATGACTTTTGAGGGTTTTTGTCTTTTGCTTATGACAATATGCAATAGTTTAGATTAGATAGATTATCTTCATTGTACACCAAAATAATAGAAAGAAAAAAGCCACCTTATCGCTACGAGTATAAGCGATCTCTTCCAGACAACCACATAATAGTTCATGCAATTTGAAACATATGAAACTCACATCCTCACTACGGGGTATGTTCAGCTGTTTCGACTATTAATTATACTAAGTATGAAACTAACGTAAGAACCTAGACTGGCCGTGGTGGCCATATTGTAAGTGCGCTTGCAAGCTAATACCGAACCGCTGTGTATGATGATGACGGAACTCGTTACTTTAAAAATACAATGCTATAAACTGAACTCCACAGTGGAATGATATTAGCCTGATATTTCCTCGCTCGCTTTCAAACAAGTCTAATCCTAATGCGACTTATTTTTGTTAAATAAAATAAGGTATTTGTAGATTTTATCACCATAAACCACTTTTGAGAGGTATACTAATGTAATGAAACGTATTTTTCTTAGCTTTGTCTTAAATTATTTATATAAAAAAAATGTATATTAAACCTACTTACTTTTAATAATATACAATTAAAAAGAGGCTTTCAATACTTTATTCGAATTCGGAACAACCCCATCGGTTTTGTTTTTTTTTATTTAATGTCTGCGTGCAATAGATACATTTTCAGATAACCTTGATTCGTCAACAAATATGTCTTTTAGTAGAGCAAGCATGATGTGCCATGACATACCAATGTTAATTTAATGGTGTGGTTCAGAACGCACCCAGAGTAATGGTTATTTGGCAGAAAACAGAATCAGACCAATTTTGTTTTTACTGAATGTACTTTCTTTTAACATCAAATTCAAAACCACTGTAGAGGCCTTCTAGAGGCGGATTCACTGCGATAGGTGAATGCAGTTGAAATGGTTTGACGAGGCAACTTCTGGTTATAGGTTTGCTGCTGGTTATAAGTTTTGGGCTAAAACATTCGCTGAAGGCTTAGAACGCATTATCGTTTGGAAAACGACTACCTACTCATTTATAAGGGCATAATCATGAGTTTATATTTCAGTAAACGAGCTTGACTCAATTTAGAATATACTTTTTTTACAAAACAGCTCGTTGCAAATGCTGTCCTTTCCAATAGAACGCTTCTGTTCCGTGGTACACCCACTATTTGTATGTTCAATTGGTTGTGTCAAAAAAATGGTGTAATTGGTAGAGAAATATTTTTCCTGCAATTATTGTTGCAAAACTTTGGCAGACCAAAAAGATATTCCATAAAACCAAATACAAGTTTACCGAACTGCTACAAAAGCTATGAACAGTTACCAATGCTTACGACTTCTTTAATTCCTCTTTTAATCTCAGTCATGTCTTTATCTGACATTTAAAGTAAATTGAGATAGAATAACGAGCCTGAGCTCCAATTATCTACGGATTAACAAGGAAGAAGCTGTACGAACAATTAATTACAATACTGGCGCGATATAAATAACTGAGAATAAACTTTTTCTTGTGAAGCAAGTGACAAAAATGGAAATCCGTTTATTATTAAGCTCTGCTTAGTTTGGAACTAGAGGACGTTGTAAGTAATGCCTAAAACTTTTTTATTTTTTTTGTAATGGTGTTTTATTTCTATGGGACTAGATGGCGTTGTAAGTAATGTCCTAGTATATTTATTTAATTTTTATTTATTAATGGTGTTTTTTTTTTCCACAAAGTTTTTCGCCAAAGTACCTACTGTTACTGACGTGCAATGCAAACTTTAATAATTATAATAAAAAAAATTGCAATAATTGAAGATTAATTTTGAAATCGATTATGAATAAAGCTTTGGCGTATGTACATTTTGTGCTCTTCTTTTGTGTGTAAAATTAAGTTTGTATCTATCTATCAATCTAGATTAACAAAAGTTTTATAAACTTTACAGTAGATAATTACTTAAGTGTAGAAGTTTTAAGGTAGAACTTAAAGACCTAAAAAGAGCACAATGCGTTAGAACAATGCTTCTGTATCTACTCAATTAAAAGAGATAAACTTTTTAACTTTGCAATCTGTATCCAATTATTTCAGAATAGCTTTCACTAAACGGAAAATCTCAAAGCACAAAGAATTAAGTAAAACTGTTTTTCCAGAGACAGTCTAACAATAGTGTCATATCTGCTAATGCAGCGCTGGGATTAAGGGCACAGCTAACAAGAGAGTCTCTATCTCATTTCACCAACAACACGTTCACTCTCATTTCGTAACGACACAAATTCTAAGGCCTATGCATTTTGCTCTCAGATAACCATATTCTGTGAATTGGCCATATATCATTTTAGTAATAATAAGTACTTATTTAATTGATGATGAGACTATAAATAAAACACAAAAAGTTTATTTTCTCTCACTGTCGGTCCCGGCTCTAGCAGTCGTTAAGCCATGACGGAGGCCTTCAGGCGGCATAAAAACTCCGTCAACAGAATTGGCCACTAACTCATATGAGCTTGCTTGCTTACAAAAGGTTCAATACAAAAATAATGGTTAGGTACAAGTTTAGATGACAGAATAACAATGTTAACCTGTTTTGTGATAAATATGCATGTTAGTCTTAAAATTAAGTCAGCTTAACAAAAACAAAAAATTGCACGCTCAATTCAAAAACGAATTGCACACTTTACACAGCTTTCTTTTGTAAGCTGTACCGAGTGCAAAAGGGAAATGCCGTGTTGTATGACTATTACCTTTGAGCAGAACTCTATTATCACGACTCGAGCAAAGGGAATGGATTACGAGATGGAACTGGAACTGTTCTTGTGACAGATTGCGCTTACTTTTCTTTGTAACATCAAGAAACTAGCAGCTTCTTTCTCGTTAGGTTTGACAAACAGAAAATATACTAAAAGATACTACAAAATAATCCATGCTATTATAAAACTGTAAAAAAGCCAAAAAATTCAAGATATGGGAAAACGAAATATGCAGTAATAATAAACGATTCTGATTTCAAAAATCGAGTTTGTCTGTTTGTTTGTTCGCGGATCACGCCTAAACTACTGGACCAATTTCAATAAAACTTATACCATTCGGAAGCCCTTTTTCCGGATTGAAACATAGGCTATATTTTATTGAAATTAAAGACGTGAATTCTGAGATACAGCTTGCCCTATCTAAACCAAAAGCAGCCTTTGGCACGAGGTTCATCGTATGCTGGTTGTCAGATATTTTGGTGGAAAGTTTCGCACGCGTACGAAGTCGTGGGTATCAGCTAGTGAAAAATAAAAGCTTTGATCCCGTACTGAGTAGAACCAATATCGACATAACAGTTGTCAAACATTTGAAAAGGCTAAGGTAGATACGATTCACTTTGAACCCTAGCCTTCAAACACATCAATACAAAGAGCTATTGAAAACCTTGATATACAAAGTAACAAGGTTGTATATATCAGGGATGAACAGAACATGTTTGTACACTGGCCGATATCGACACCTACGCAATATCGACATTCGACTCAAACAAAAATATCGGTGACGGAGCCGCCACAGTGTAAACGCGTCTCGTACTTAATTTTTTAAATAATCTCTCAGCCAATATGCAGTATAATGTCGCGTCGGTGGCAGTTAAAACCCAGTCATTCATCTAACGAAAGCTCCACTTTCAATGAAAGAAATTAAATTTTCCAAACCCTTTGCTTTTAAGCTAAGTAGTTTAATTGATTTTCAAGTCGGGTAATGAGATTCTCGTTCAAGTTTGATTGGGATTGCCAAATCAATTTTCAGCTTTAGTTTAAATATTAAAACCTTGGCTATTGGTTTTAGAATTAGTTCTTCGAATTATTTGAAGCGCCACGAGCGCTTCAATAAAATGATCTTGAATAAAATCTTCACCGATTGCCTAAGTTAAGCGACGTTCTATGCGGTCACTATTTGGATGGGTGACCGTTAGTGGCATTTACATCTGAGCGCTTCCATGCTTCGGAGGGCACGTTAACGTGCCCTCCGACGGTTAAGTCACGTTAAGTCACGACGGAGACCTTAAGGCGGCCTAAAAACTCCGTCACTAGAGTTGGCCACTAACTCATACGACCTTGCTTTGCTTGCTTGCTTTATTGAAAGGTTGGTATTATTTTATATTCTTATTCATTCATTTTACTGACGAATGAAACATTTAATTCATATTTTCATGCACAAGTTTTATGACAAAAAAGGTAGGTGAATTCTTGCCAACGTCAACAACCAACGTTGGCTGCATCACATTTCTAAATAACTTTTCTGTTTTGTTATTAATGAAATAAAGTAATTATGTAGTTAATCATTTTATGCAACACTTATTTACTGTGTACTTGTAATAATGTTTCTTCAATGATTAGGTACATACCTTCTAAAACACTTTAGATAGACTGGACAGAATATTTATTAAAACCATAAATAAAGAAATACAAAAATCACCACTCTTATGCAGTGCAATTCACTGGGCACGTCCTCAGTGGATGTGCTCAATGGCAATGCATCGTTAAAGAAAGTGGTTACCACTTAACATCATGTGCACCATCGGCTTGTTTCATCATTTAGTTGTATAAAAAAACAATACACCATTATTTTGCGAGTGCGTAATGGAACCATTATTTTCAATCTACCCAAAATACTTTCTTAATGAGACCCACGTGAAGGAATTTTATTCGCCGAAAGATTAATTCTTGTTTTAGAAGCTTTGGTGGTTACAGGCACGAGTTGAATTACTACTGTCAAAGTGACGGATGTGTCTACTAAAACATTTTCTACTCGCTTGTTCTTTCTCGTGAAGAATATTCCTCATGAAGCGAAAAAAACTTCAAACATAAGTGTGTGCATTGAACCACAACAATGTTATTGAAAAAAAAATTATGAATATTCTTAATCTATTCTTCTCCGAAACATATAAAACTCTTTTGAAGCTGACTGACAATCAACGCATAGCCTAAACTATAAGTCCTAGACGTATGAAATTTGGAGGGTACTATCCTTATATAGTGTAGGGGTGCACTAAGAAAGGAATTTTAAAAAGTCGCACCCTCAAGTGTCTCAAATTGAGATCAAAGATTTTAACCAAATAATGCGTATGCTGTTACCACGCGAGCAAAGCCGCGGGCGACAGCTAGTGAAAAATATTCTTCAGTTATCACTAGAATATACAAACAATTGAATAGCGAAATTGAATACCTAATTAAAGTTGAAGTACCTATAGCAATGTCAAATAGTGAGGACACGTTCTACTAGACCTTTCTATTTGCCGCTTGCCAGCGACCAAGTTTTAATTATGAAGTTAACATTATTTTGTTTGAAACATACAATTAGTTACGTTTATGGCCGAGCTTGTCACCGCAACTAAAAATGCGCTTTTAGCCTAATACGTAACAGCAAACGTAACTTCAAGAAACAATACATTTCTGCTCCAAAATTGAAACCCTTGCATGTTCAAAGCAATAAAAACTTCGTTTTGCGTGTTTCCCGGAATTCGTTCGACTTTTACGACTTTTTAAGTTTTTGTAAATAATGCTACTTGCTTGCGATTTTCTTGTTAAAAGTTTGCTAAAAGTTGAAGGCATTCAATTTATTTGTTCAATAAGTAGATCAAATCAATAATAAAAAATCTAATCATAAAGATTAAAATACACAGTATAACTACTAAATCTATTCGTAAATATAAAAAAACAGGCCACACCACCTTTTTGCACGCCCAGGAAGACTGGTAGACAATACTATTAGCGTTAAGTCCTCTTAGCACTACTTCTTTGCCTGAAATTTTTATATAAAAAAAATACCCTAGGTAAAATAATACTTAGTGTTTTAGCCTACGGCAATGATGCGGCCTACCTAGCCCTACGACTGACTGTCGTTACTAGCTGGTTCTGGTAGGATCCTTTGCTATCTAGCTTATAATTGCAAAAACTAGTAAAACAGTACATCAATTTAATATCAGTTTTACAATAATGTTAGCGGAGCACCTATGGTCTGGCGAGAATGCGAATGAGAGGGCGAGTGACGCGTGCAACGCCTTTTAAGGTCGCGGTGCAGCGCCCTCTGTCGTGACGCGTAGACATCCCGGCGGCCTTGAGAGAACCTCTCAATGGATAGGTAGGTTGTCACGTGATGATGGGTCCCAAGTCGGCTCCTCCGGTACCAGCACCAGCGGCAGCATCCTGGAGGTCGATCTCGAGCGGGCATATTCGTGAGAATGCCCTCTTCACCAATCCGCTCGCTAAACGAATCTCCGCCACTCTGGTCACTCCATCTCGTCCAGGAAAGAGAGTACCTGTGACACGGCCCAACCTCCACTTGAGGGGAGGAAGGCCCTCTTCTTTGATAAGAACCATCGTTCCAGCCTTTATGTCTTCTTTTTGATCCTGCCATTTAGTGCGTCTTTGTAGCTCCGATATGTACTCCATGGACCAGCGTTTCCAGAATGATTGCCGCAGCTGCTCGACCCGCTTGAAGCGCGACAAGGCGGGCAGCGCCGTCGTCGTGATGTCTCTCTCAGCAGGGGTAGTCAGAGGTCGGCCAATCAGGAAATGTGCTGGTGTGAGTGGGGTAAAGTCGGATGGATCTGAAGACATAGGATACATAGGGCGGGAATTCAGGACAGCTTCTATTTGTACCAAAACTGTGTTGAATTCCTCATAAGTTAAATTTACATTTCCTATCACGCGAGAAATGTGGTGTTTGCAAGATTTTACCCCTGATTCCCACAAACCACCAAAATGAGGCGTATAGGGGGGAATGAATCTAAAATCTATTTGATTATGTGATGCGTAATCAAGAATAGATTGAGTATTGTTTTGTAAAAAATCTGTAAACTCCCGAGCGGCACCTACAAAGTTCCTACCATGATCTGAGAAAATCTGTAAAGGTTTACCTCTGCGAGAAATAAATCTTTTTAAAGCTAAGATATAACCTTCTGACGATAGACTAGTTACTAATTCTAAATGCAATGCTCGAGTCGCAAAACATACAAATAAACACAAATAACATTTTTCGAGTTTAGCACCCCTGCCTTTTCTATTTAAAATATAAAGAGGCCCTGCGTAGTCTACTCCACTGTGCAAAAAGGGAAAACCTGCCGTCAATCGTTCTTTAGGTAAATTACCCATGATAGGTTGAAGAGTTTTACCTCTCATACGACAACATTTGACGCATTGACGAACAGTTTTTCTCGCTAAGTTTCTACCTCCTAGGGGCCACCAGCTATCCCTAATATGCGATAGTAGTAACTGGGGTCCCGCATGTAACAAACTATTATGCTCACGTCTAAATAAAAGAACAGTAAAGTGATGTTTACTACACAGTAACTTGGGATGTTTTTTATCGTAGGTAAAACTTGAGTTTACTAATCTACCACCAACACGCATAATATTTTCATTTAAAAACATATTCAAGCTAGACAGACTACGATTTGATTTTAAATTTAAGTTTTTAATTAACGCATTATATTCAATGGGAAAGGATTCTATTTGTGCCTGCCTAGTTAGATATGCTAACGACCTATCTAACTCATCAACGGTTAGCGAACCCGTATTTCGCTCGTCCCTATTTTTTGTGCGGGCGTTGTGTATAAAACGCATCACATACGCACACGCACGTTGCAAACGATTTAAATTAGAAAATCTTTTAAGATCAATAATATTACTTGAAACCTCCGTACATGCTATGCTAACTACAGCTGGTTTCAACTCAGGCAAGGTAGTTAAATTATGCGAACTATCCCTACAATCTTGTGACCAACTTGTTACCGTTTCACGTAAAAATGTGGGTCCGTCCCACCACAAAGACAATGAACATAGCTCACTCAAACTTGTACCGCGTGAAACTAAATCGGCGGGATTTTGTTTCGTACGAACGTGTAACCAAATCGCATTACCGGTTATATCGTTTATTTCGACTACACGATTCTGAACAAACGTTTTTAACAGATGAGGAGACATTCGTAGCCACCCTAGTACTATAGTTGAATCTGTCCAAAATACTACACTATCGAACTGTAAACGCAATGATTTGATTATTTTTTCGTACAACTTAGCACCGATTAATGCACCGCAAAGCTCAAGCCTAGGTATACTGACCGGCTTTAGAGGAGCGACTCGACTCTTCGAACATAACAACCTAACTGTGACGTCACAGTTGTTATTGCAAGTGCGACAGTACGCGGCTGCTCCATACGCACTTTCGCTAGCGTCAGTGAAAATATGCAATTCTACTTTCAAAGGGTCAGAATCAAGTACATGTCTTGGTACACGAATACTAGGCAGAAACGATAACGATTGCACAAACCTTTTCCACAAAATAACTATTTCTATTGGTACGAGATCGTCCCATCCCAATTTACAAAGCCATAGTTTTTGTAATAATATTTTCCCTACAATTATAATAGGGCTCAATAGACCTAGGGGATCATATATTTGCGATACGACTGATAATATTAACCGCTTTGTGATATTATCCATACAATCTTCATTTATTTTTGTGACAAAATGAAACTCATCGCTGATATTATACCATCCTAGGCCTAACGTCCTACTAGAACAGTTTTCTTCTAGTGATAGACATTTCGACTTGTCTTCACACGCCTGTGCATTTAAAGCGACATCAGGTGAATTAAAAATCCATTTTCGTAATGGAAAACATCCAGACAAACAAACATCAGATACATTTTTGCATAGTTGCGTTAATTTATATTTACAGTCATGGCCTATGAGCAAATCATCTACGAACAGGTCTTCTAAAATGGCACGTGCCACATCTTCGTCCGCGCACTGTAACCCTAACTGCCTAACACAGCGTATACTCAGGTAAGGTGCCGATGCAGTGCCGTAGGTAACAACGTTAAGCCTGAATACACCGAGTGAATCGCACACGTTCTCACGCCACAAAATTAATTGCAAGTTTCTCTGATCTTCATGAATGATTATTTGCCTAAAAAACTTCTCAATGTCAGCACATGCAACGTATTTGTACTGACGAAAACGCAAAAGTATAGAAAAAAGATCATTTTGTAAAGCTGGACCTGTCATTTGAATATCGTTAAGCGATATACCGGACGACGTTTTTTGACTCGCATTGAAAACTACACGTAATTTAGTAGTAGTACTTTGTTCACGTAATACACCGTGATGTGGCAAAAAGTAATGAGGCAAAGTAAAGTCGAAGTTTTCAATGCGCGTCATGTGTCCTAAGCTTAAGTATTCCTGCATAAAGCCGCTATACAAACTTTTATATTGAGACGATTTTTCTAAGCGACGTTCTAGCGATAAGAATCTACTTTCCGCAATTTTAAAACTATCACCTAATGTTTCGACCGGCTCCTTTAGAGGAATGCGAACCGAGAACCGTCCGTTTTCTACCCGCGTGGTAGTTTCGGTGAATAGTTTCTCACAAATATTTTCCTCGGCGGAAAGACATTGGATTGGATTGCTAATTTCTTCTATCTCCCAGAACTTTTTTAACTGATTATTTAACTCTAACGTTTGGGCAAAATTACATTGAAATCGATTAATGCGCGACTTGTTATTGTAAACGATACCTGAAATAACCCAGCCTAAAGCGGTATTTTGCAAGTACGGCCCTGTAGGTAGACGAATTCTACCTTCGAGTAATAAATCCCAGAAGTAATCTGCGCCTATGAGTAGGTCAATTTGCGACGGGGAATGGAACGTTGGGTCAGCTAGATCTATGTTCTTAGGCACGTCCAACGATACATGACCTAAACTGACTGACGGCAACGAGTTTGTGATACGGTTTAGAATAATACAATTTATGCGTGTATTATAATTTCCGTGTAACGATTTTAAATTTATATCACAAGACTGATTAGACTGACTGACTAATTGCCCTATTCCTGTGATTTGAACAGTGGACTGTATGGATTTAACGTTTAGTTTGTTATGTAACGCCTCGGTAATGATGCAATGCTGACTGCCACTATCTAAAAGCGCACGAGCTTTATGATAACGACCATTGTCATCGCCGGCTACCTCGACTATTGCAGTAGACAAAAGTACGGTTTCTAACGCGCGTTCGTTGCAATCAATATTAATGCGTGACTGCTCGACCGTATGTAAAATCGTAGCTGTGCTCATGTTAGGTATGGAGTTCGGTTTTAGTTCTTGCACCGCGACCGATAGTGATGCGAATTCTCCACCATGAAGTAAGCTATTGTGCTTCTCATTGCATTGCCTACACGGACCGAAACTACAATCGGATAACTCGTGACCCGATCGTAAACAGTTGACGCATAGACCCTGGCTCTTTACGAATGCTAATCTATCCTGAATTGACATATTGCTAAACTTGTAACAAGCGTATATCGCGTGGCTCGCGTCGCACAATTTGCAATTGCGGGTGGTTTTGTGCGCTGTGTTTCGTGTCGACGCGAAGCTATGAACACTACTTTGTTGAGTAGATTTGTTAGTAGGTTCATGAATTACCTTATTACCTATCGAATGCGAAGTATGATGAGCTTTTATCATTTCCAACGTATCTGCCTTGTCCTTGAGAAAACTCAGTAAATCATCTAACGTTATATTCCTATTTGACTGAGTAGTTTGAGTAGTACTTTTAAATTGTTCCCAATCCTTTTCTACAACTGCGTCTAATTTCGATACAACGATGTATATGACGAGAGTATCCCACGATTCTGTGGGTTCGCCCAGAGTCTTCAAAGCACGTAAATTCTTAAGAACCGTATCGATTAGCTTCCTAATATGAAACGAAGACTCCTTCGTTGTCTGCATTGAAAATAGAGATTTCAAATGATTATGCACTAATAATTTGGAATTATCATACCTATTAGTAAGCAAATCCCAAGCTACCGTGTAGTTATCATACGTGAATTCTACCCTCCTGAACCTGATAATACAAAGTTTCGAAAGCTTCCCGATTTTCTAATTGCTGAGAAATATCACTTTCTTGCACTAGCTCTTCGATCGAGCTTTGAATACTATTAAATTCATTTAATATCGTTTTGGCTACCTCGCTACGCAATTTAAGTTCAGTTAATTGATTTTCACTCAACCGCGTGCCTAGGGAGGTTACATATTTCACGTACAAAGTCAACCTACCTTTGATCGTACCACGTTTTTTATTAAACTCGCGAATTAAATTATCATTTAAATCTGCACCTAGAAAGGTTGGATTAGGAGATTTACTACGATTGGACACGTTATCGACACTCATTATGGCAAGTTGTGGAAAGAGGGTACTCACGGTTTTTCCTGAAACACCACACGTACGGGCTTCTTACTGCGGAGAAAAACAGTTTTAGTACAAAATTGAAGTAAGGACAAGAAGTTGGAACTGGTATTGGAACGATTTGGCCAGACCCTTCCTTGTAGATCCCACGATGATCCGGCTCGAAGGACCAATGTTTTAGCCTACGGCAATGATGCGGCCTACCTAGCCCTACGACTGACTGTCGTTACTAGCTGGTTCTGGTAGGATCCTTTGCTATCTAGCTTATAATTGCAAAAACTAGTAAAACAGTACATCAATTTAATATCAGTTTTACAATAATGTTAGCGGAGCACCTATGGTCTGGCGAGAATGCGAATGAGAGGGCGAGTGACGCGTGCAACGCCTTTTAAGGTCGCGGTGCAGCGCCCTCTGTCGTGACGCGTAGACACTTAGTTTCAAGTTTTTAAACTTGGGGTAGGTAACGTAAATTTTTGCTTGCATAACAAAACGGATTTTATGAGTACAAATTGAAATAACTTTAAGGTTTTACGACCGTTGTGCGTTTTGACAATTTTCCATATTTTTGTTAATTTACAAGCTCATTTATTACGGCATTCTGTGGTGTGAAAATTGTGTAAACCATTTCCGCCACCAAAGCGGTTTTGTCACGCAAAATATGATTAAAATTATAATCTTTAATTATGTTCATAATAATGGCTGTAATTTTTCCGAACTTTAGAATAAGCGTAAAGAGAAACGATAAACTAGCAAAAAACTTATGAAATATTATTTTTTAGTTGAACTGCGAATACTGAGGCATTCTCCACAGAACTATGTAAATGTATAGTAACATGGTTACGGGATTTCGTGCACCATTGTATGTTTTTTGCAAAATGGTTGTGCCAAAATAGCTTGTCCTTACGATGTTATTCTTCACAACTCTATAGTAGTATAGCAGCTGTACTTTCAACACTTTTTTCCTTACTATGCTACTCTATTATTTATACTAGGTAAGTCATACAAAAAATTTTGCATTCTTCCAGTGTAGATATATTTGGGTATGCTTTTGGTAGTTCCCTGAGTTTCTAAATAATATAATTTTTTTAATATCAAAATATCTAGATAACAGTTTTCATTGAGAAATACACTAATTTATTTTGTTTTACCACGGACTCTATACAAAACGCTACGCTGGCTACGTAGCCTACGACAGTGCTACGAAGTCTACGAATGAGCTACGATATTGCGTACGCATAGCGACAAGCAAGAATAATGCTTAACCATTGTAATATCATCTAAATAAAGAAAATTTTACTCAGTGAAACGTAGATAAAGCTTATCTAGATATTTTTGCAAATACAGTGTAAATTCTAGGGAAGTTATGACTTTCTTCAATAAATAACATTGTTATCATTATAACTCAACACATTTTGTCTTTTGAGTACTGATCAAATTTAAAGCTCGTAGTGTTCTGTAGGTGTGTATCGTAAATTAAGTTAGCAATTTGCGTTCAACCAAATCAAAATAGATATAAATTAATTTATAAAGGAGCCACACGCTACGACTCTAGACAATGGGTTCAGTCACCGTACATGCCGCTTCCACGTGAAATATTAACTACAATAGAATTGTCTCGGCGAGAATGCACGCTTTGAGATAAGGAATATTTCATAGTTTAGACTGGAGCGAAGAAAATGTATGCAAAATTTAAGAATAATGAATTGTTGCTGATGAGCTGATGTAGTGAATTTTGTTAAATAAAATCCTGTTGTACCAGTTGAGCTGGTTATAAATCGTTTGCAACGGTTTGTAGATAAGTCAACTGGTGTATGTGTATTTTATAAATATTGTGAATTTATAAAAATACACATACTTACACCATTTTTATAAATATTTTTATAAATATTGTAAATATTGTGAACATAGATAAAAACTTCAACAAAGAGAAATTACATATTATGTACAGGAAATAACATGAAACAGACAGCATAATGGGCGGACTTATCGCTGTCTATCATCATTTTTATATATATAAAACTCTTTTGAAGCTGACAGAGAATCAACGCACAGCCTAAACTATAAGTCCTTGAGGTATGAAATTTGGAGGGTAGTATATTTATATAGTCAAAATTCTTTTCTTAGTATACTAAGAAAGGAATTTCGAAAAGGCACACTCTAAAGGGTCTAGAACGCGAGCAACGCCGCGGGCGACGGCTAGTGTTTAAATATTACTGGCCTTATTCTTATGTTTCCTTACCTTCACCTTGTGTTTGACACTAGAGTAAACAGACACTGGCAGAAATTATGACAAGTTGCAAAAGTCAGAAACTGAGTTAAAGTTGAATACATTTTACCGACCAATATTTTGGACACGAGTTTTGACATTTTTTGAAACGACACATAACACTTTTATTTTAATAGTTTTTCTTGTGTTATTGTGAGTATTGTTGTTTAATTTTAGTGGAATTTTAACCAATAATACTTAGGTCGTAACATAAAGTGTGAGCCATTGGAATAAATGTGTGTAAAGTGGTTTTTCAGAATGTGAAAATTCGTGTTAGGTTTTGAAGAGAAAATCCACCATTTTCTTTTCAAAACAAACGACAGCCGACTTGACAAATGACTTGACTTAACTTATTTATTACAATTTTAACACTTGACATTGGCAAAATTGTCTGTCGAAATGACGGACACAGGCCATTACTAAAGAGAAGAATAAGAAGAATACATTTTACCGACCAATATTTTTTTTAATTTTCTTACTATGAAATAATATTGATGATTTTGACTATTAGTATACCTAGATCTACATTTTGACCTGATGCAAATCGCAGTGAGTACGTATAAACTGACAGGCCAAATCAATAAAGGTACTCGTCGTATCAAAAATTATGTTATGGTACTTGAACTATAGAAGTATGCCAAGGTCGTCACGCGATGTCACTATTAAATGAGCATTTTGTGTAAAGCTGCTGTCAGACCACAGACCACGCGTTTGTGTTCACCCTAACCTAGGTAAAAAAAAAACCTAGTCGGCTCGACGCGGCAGAATCAGCCTGTGTGTAGCATAGGTATTAAAACTGAATTCGTCGCACACTGAGCCCGTAGTTTTGTTTTGTTGATCGAAACTCATATTGAGAAGCGATTTGCGACGTATGGTGCCCCTTGTGGTGCTCTTATAATAATAATAATAACTTTGTTTTCAGACAACGAGTACCATAGTACATGTACATACATAGCAGGCACAAAACATAAGAAAATACATACTAAACATAGAAACAAATACATAGAAACAATAATAAAATTAAAAATAGAAACCATAAAAATATTACAAGCTTTACCCAATGCTGAAGTATAGGGCAATCATACTTATCACTCAATAAATTCAAAATGCTGTTGCTACTTCCTCTCACTGTACTCATATGATCGATGCGATTCGCTTACGCATTATGATCCTCATACTTTATCATGTGATTACAATAGCTAATTTGTTTTCACCATAGACATTAGTTATTAATTAGTAGGATACTCCGATATGAGTAATCGATTTTTGATGATATATACATAAATACATAAAAAGCTATCTATGAAACTAGATAAGAATTACATTAATCTGTCTTTTATAGATAAAAACTATCAGTAATTGGCTTATGTGTCATATGTTTTTTTGTATAATCGAAAGCTTAAATTGTCCAGGATTTTGGTTAAAGACAAACCTCGATAGCTTGGTGAAAGTTAAATAATAAAAATCTTGACAGTGCCAAAAGCATTAGTAGCCTCTGCTACAACTGTCCTTAATTTTTTTCGCTAATTACAAAATGGTGGTGTATAAACCTTCGATAACTCATCGAACAGGTTAATTGATAAAACTTTTGTTTTAACAAATGCTAATTTAACTTACCTAAGCCTAACCCAGCCACAAATTAATTCGATATTTACTTTAAGTTCATCTAAGGAGAAACAAATTGATTATGCAGATGTAAAGCAGGAGGGTCTAGGGATTTAGTTCATAGATTTTGAGCTTAGCTTTCCTATTATGTATAATAGCTTCGTGCCCGAAAGCAATTAATTTGAATAACAACAATTAAGGCGCTGCATAATATTGTAGTAAGCGTTTTAAGGATTGGTGGGTAGATGCTATGTCAGCACGTCGTCGACGATAAGGATAGTCCAAAATAGAACGGTATTATATGACATTTCATCATCATCATCACCAATATCGATCCACTGCTGGACGTAGGTCTCTCCCAAGACGCGCCATTGAGCCCGGTCTTCGGCTCTTCTCATCCAGTGCTTGCCAGCCACATTTCGCAGATCGTCACCCCACCTGGCCGTAGGGCGTCCTACACTACGCGTGGTAAACGTGGTCTCCATTCGAGAATTAGTTTGCTCCAACGATTGTCGGTTCTGCGGCATACATGGCCGGCCCACTGCCAATATACATTTGTCCAATATGACATTTACCCAAGCACATTTACTTTTACCTTACCATGCTGGGCAAATTTAGATCAAAATCATAGCCCAAGCATCCGAGACTGCAGACGATGGTACTCTGTTTGTTAATTCCTAATTTCCTAGTTTCTTTTAAACTGATTTTTATAAATTCAACGTTAAATGGTCAGTCCTGGCTCTAGCAGTTAAGTTACGTCAGAGGCCTTAAGGCTGCCTAAAAACTCCGTAGCCAGAGTTGGCCACTAACTCATACGAACTTACTCTAAAATCAGAGCTATTCACCCGTATCTGTACCAACCAATTAAACTATATTAAACTGAGGCAAAAGTAATTGACCGTTTCGTATTTTGGTCTTTGTATACTGTTCGCTGTGTAATTGGTTTTACCTTTCAATCAAACCAAACCGACACGTGCCGTTGACAGGCGATGCTTTCAAGTCCCCAATTTCTATCGATTTTAAAATGGAGACCTCGCTTATGTTTCCTGGTATTACCAAACTTTTTAAACTATTAAAACCTGGTATACATTTACTGGTACAATTTGGAAGACTTGTTTGATAAGAGAGTAAACTAGTTTGCAGTTTGAAAGTGATCCTGTTTTAAGGCTACATACATCATACTAATATTAACGCGAAAGTTTGTAAGTATGGAAAATTACAACTAATACAGTATTTACAATATTTACAAAATACACATGGAACAGTTGAGCCATCTACAAACCGTACAAATTAATGTACAAATGTACAAGTATGGATAGATGGATGGATGTTTGTTACTCTTTCACGTAAAAACTACTGATTCGATTTGGATGAAACTTGGAATATATATTGTCCGTAACCTGGATTAACACATAGGCTACTTTTTATCCCGAAAAATTTACGGGATCCAACGTGACGCAAACGAAATCGCGGGCGGCACATACATACGCAGCCAAACAGACAGCAACTTATTGGCCGCAAATCCATCAGTAACCTAGTGAAAACTTTGATGGCCATGATAGTGTAGTTTTCAGTATAAAAGTTCGTAATAAATTTATGCATATTTGACTTTGAAGTTTCCTATCGCGAACTCAAACAAATGCGTCGCAGCACGGAAAGTTCCACTATAAAAATATCTAAACGAGTGCACGACCAATAATTCCGTTTTTACAGTCCATCAAAAGCTGTAATATAATGCTTGTAGAATCTTGGAACATAATACGTATATTTTACGCCATGCAATAAAAGTGAGTGTGTTCGCTTTACGAGTGACAAGAGGAAAATAATAGTTGCAATCATAAAGTATAAAATTTGCGTTTGGAATATTGTTATGATGTAGGTTAGACTTGTAGATTTAAATGGAGGCGTGTTTATGTAGAATGTATTGTAAAACTAAAAACATACGTCATAAAATAGCTTGTATTCTAATTCAGTGCCTTGATCACATTTGTTCGTGATCACCTCTCAGCGCTACCTACATGTACAACGTCTCAGCCAGGTTTTAATCAGAATCACGTATGTTAGTAATCGGTAATACATTACTTTTTCGTTTCGGAACGTGGCAGACCGAACCAAACATTCATACACATAATAGTAAGTTATGATACAAGCGTCGTAGATTGGTTATTTATTACATACGAGCTGACGTTTGCAAAGGCCGAAGCTTAGCTGAGGGTCTTGTAAGGTTTAGAAGTTCCTAATAATCTTACGACGCGGGTATCATACGACATTTTTCAATAGAGTGGTGAGAAAACATAAGTAAAATACACAAAAGTAGATAGGAGGCTTAAATTAAATGATAGGTGGCTTTACAATAGGTAAAAATAAGTAGCAAACCGTACCTAAATGTTTCAAATAAATGTATATTATAATTGTATTGTGAAAGGCAACATCTGCACTCAACATCCCTATGTTAGTAGCAGACATAAGCATAGTGAACCCAAAAGTTTGTGAAGTCAAAAAGCTTTGACAAGTTTCTGCAAACTAAACCCGCAGTTTTATTTGCTAACAACCAGTTTCTCGAACGCAGATCATTAAACTAAGTCTTAAAACACTATTTGGTATACCTACCTATCTTCCTTGTAGTATTCTACTACACATTAGTTGAGTACCTCTTCCTATTTCGTCATAGTACTGAGGATGTATTTGATCTATTTGGAAAAAAAACTCTCGCTTAATCTGAGATTGCTTGGCTCGTCGAATACCCGGAATCTTTAACAAGTTGCATTAACGAGTAGTAATATTTCCGTTAGTACAACCAGTTGTACAAAAAAAAAAGCGTTTTTGTTTGTACAACTGGTTGTATTGAAGAATTACAGTAATTTCAAATATTTATAACATACATTTTAACAGTATTGTAACAGTATTTTTTACAGCAGACATTTTGGTATTCTAGTGAACGTTTTGCTTATTCCTTGATAAACAAATTTTATAACTGAAGAATAAATACACTTTCAGTCAGTCATTATTTTTCATGCGTAAGTAAGTCTGATTTCTTTGCTCTGTGTGATTTGTCCCACAAAGTTAATTAAGTCCTTCAGTCAACATTTTATCAGCAGGAATTGGGACATTCTTGCCTTTGCTATTTGGACGATATTTCCTGATTCTTTATTAATATTTGCTCTCATTTATATTTGTGTACGCACCATATGGGTCTCTGTAACTCTTACTAGAGCTGTTGGTAGAATTAAGAAATTATATTGGTAAAGGTACTTATAAATATATTATACTTTTAATAGAAACTCTTATAGCAACCGTTGTAAGAATCTACTAGTGCATACGAACGACTTTTACTTCTTAGTGAAGGCAGTACAATGTCTCACAGACGCGTCTTCTGTAGACGTGTAGGTATTCAATTTATAGGCCGTGGTAACCTCTTAGGATCGGATGTTCCATGACTTATTCTAAATACTGTTATTTGACAATAAATCATTGTCTTAATTCACCATAGCATTAATTTAGTCTTGACACGTATAATTAAATTTTTATAAAAATGATTTTTATTTGAAACTGATTAAAATATAAATTCGGTTACGCGAAAACCACAATTTCTTGTACCTGTTTCTAGAAAAAATGTATTCACTAACAAAAAGTGGAATAAAATTATGCCAACCAACGTCGAACGAAGATTTGCATTTCAAACAACTGCTTGCAATGAAGAAATAGAACAATGAAAGAAAAATGTGGGCATGAAAGGGTTTTACCTGTTAGTTGCGGATCTCTAGACAACCATGTTGGCACACGTCGTCGTATATTATGTTTTCCTGTTTTTACATTTGACTTAAAAGAAAACTTTACTAAGAATAACCAGAGTAAATGGTGCACAAGACACTTTAATCTAAATCAAGTGCAAAGGCAAAGACAAAGGCTCAAGTAAGTTGCACAGTAGCAAAGTGTAGTTCTATGTTAGCAGTTAAAATTAGCATTTGAAACGAGCGGTTGCAATGAACGAAGTAATACAGGAGACCCTTAAAATTGAATAATTTGTGCAAATGACCGCTGTAACCGTTTCACGAGGTTCACGCAAATGAATTTTGCATAAGGATTCAAACTGTGCCACTCGACCTGCATTATGACATCGTTCTGTTAAAGCTTGAACTCGTTAAGTTGGATAAAGCTCTACATTCTACGCTGCAGGTTGCGAGTTCAATACCCAACAAGAACAAAAAAAATTATAATATCGGGTTCCTATTGTAAAAACTTGACTCAGCCAGTATCAAATGATCTGGGACACAGCTAAGACTAAACGGCAATGACTAGCATTTTTTTAATTTTAAAACTTGCTCATGTTCGTGAGGTTTTTCTACAGATGAAAGCTATGTTGCTAACGAAGTGATAACGAGATATCGATATTTTATTTGAACCAAGTGGGAGATGTCGGATTGGTCGCTGTAAATAACGTTTTGTAGGACTTTTTAAAAGAGATTAACGTATAAAATAGGTCATAATATATTATTTTGATAGCTCAACTGTTTCTTGTGTATTGTAAACGATATATTTGCTGTAATTTTTTTGAAAAAATACGGCAAATACTTTTAATCTTAAGGCTACGTATTTAAAGTAAAAATGATCTTTAAAGTACCTAATTTATTATTATGTATTTTAAATTATTAAGTTCGTGAGTAACCTATAGGTAACGTCATTATTTGAAATCTCGATGCCTCACAAGGCACGCCTTCAGTGGATATGCTCTGTGCAGCAATGCAATGCTTATAGGCAGATGTAGCAGCTTAAGAGGCATATCACAATAATGTTAACGCTCGAATTTCAATATCTAAGCCTATCAGCTTGTTCCAATACTATATCTAAAACAAAAAAAAAAACACTTATAAAACCATAAAATTGTATTTATAAGTCTGTGGTAAAACTCATCAAATTATTATGTTCACAAGAGGCTTCTCCGAATATCTGAAGTAATAACACCAACGAGGTAATGTCTCCTAAATATCATGCGAGTAATATCCCTTTAATCCAGGATATTACGTGATATTACTTTGTGTGATATGATCCTGATAAGCACTCTTGAGACCCGCACTTGGTTTTCGGATCGCGGTATCAAGGATTTATTTTATTAATAACCAGTTTGCCATCTCTTTTCTAGGTAGTCAAGATGAGTTTTTGTTAATAAGTATGGATAGAAAGAGTTCTTGAGTACTCATATAGTTTTTCGATCGCATTTTGTTTATTTTATTTGGTTTTCTTTATAGGATTGTTGTAAGTGACTTATTAATTTTCCGTGAATTACCCCCTATCTTATAAAAAGTTAGAGTTGACATTATATCCTGATTACGTATGTTAAACAAGACATTATGTCTACTCTAACTTTTTATAAGATAGGGGGTTAATGTCTACTCAAACTGAACGTCTTTTTTTGGGTAGAATAAAAAAAAACGCTAATTTTGAGAGATTTATCGGTTGAGACTGGACCTATAAGAATCTTTTAACCACTGGTGAGTCATTAGCCATAAAGAACCTCAAGGAACCAGTGTGATAACTAGATTTATCTTTCCATGCCCTTTATTCATTCACAAATCTTAGTTTACTATCATAATGCAGTTTATTTTCAGCCTAGGTAACTTCGTGTGTACTGTTCTATTTATAATCCGACACTTAATCTCAATCTTCGTAGTTTATTTTAACCGCAGTGCGATGCACTTTCAGACGTACTGAGTCATGATTTAAAAATACAGAGTGTCGTATGCGGAAGATCTAAGAAAAGTTCTACCGCGAAAAGTTATTTAAAAAGTCTAGTCATGTACACCGGATACTTCGCAGTCTTTGAAAGTTTTATGAGTTGTAAATAATTTTCAGTTGATATTTTCATCACCAAGGTCGAGGTTAAAAAACATTTAAAAAAGTTGACTGTCGAAAATGTGCAAATATTTTGGTATGATACTCTTAAGACGGGTAGAGTTTGTGAGATATGAACAAAGTAGTATGTAAATAACAAATGAATTATTCAAAAGTAGCTACTACACTTGTGGTTTTCTAAAAAGCAGTGGATTTATAAATATGAACAAAGGGGCTAGAGACAATTCTTAAAAAAACTTTTTTTTTTTTAAGGAAAAATACTTTAATAATGCGTTTTTTTATTTTGCGTAAATATTGAAATCACAACAAGATTTTATAGAAAAAGTAGGTACACCTATGCATTTTCAAAATAAGTATTTTTTAAAGCAATCTCCGCTTTCTACCTATTGTCACAGTAAAAATACTGCTTTTTGATAAAAACTCACGCCAACAAAAAGATTTATAAGTCCGATGCTTCCATTTTATTTCTTGCAAGAACCTCCAAATAATGTACCTACATAAAACTTTTATTTTACAGCCTGAGTGTGTATGAAACTGTTTGGACCTCTTCTCAGACCCTTTTACTATGACGTACGTATCTCTATACAAGTGGATCCCATTTTGAATAAAAACACAGCTGATTACTCGCAGAAAAAGAATTGGGCGTCGCTATAAAAAGTTTTTCAATTTTACGAAGGCAACCGCAAAAGGAATTTCCGAAGTCAACAAGGTACACTTGGAAATTGTATGTTCTACTAAAATCAGTTACTCTTTGAAATTATTTTAATTTTAACGTTGGGTTAAAGTCATCAAGAATTTGACAGTGGTTCGAACTATCGTGGTGCGCAATAACGTGGTGTGTATTCTCCGGCCGTGTAATATTCGGGATCCCATTATGCTCCCTCGTATTTTAAGTACGTGATAATCAAATAGTAACTCATAGGTCCTTCCCTAACCTTGTCTCTAACATAAACACAGATACCAATTTTACATCCGTTATTAACTCCACCTTCTCGTCATAAACGACATAATAATGACGTAGGTATATTTTTTATTATGATATAACTAGACTATTGACAATATTAATTTATTATAGGTTTCATAAAACTCTCTTTTTATGCTGACCATGAAAATGTGCACACATTTTTTTGATATTCGACAAAATATTGCTCAGGATAAAATATTATTATTTTGTACACCATGAAACATTTTTTCTAGAGCAAGTAGAAAGGAGTACTATGACTCGCTTTCTTGCTCACACTCACTCAGTAAAAACCTTACTTAATCTGCATGACAATAAGATTTCATAGATGTATATTGCATAGTTTCGTAAAAAAAATTAACTAAATACTAAAGGAGTAAGTTAGCAACTGGGTCTAGTTTTGAAGGTCTGAATGGGCCCATTTGAGAATATAAAAAAATTATATTAATAAGAAAGTGCTACATACCTAATAATACCTATGCTTTGAAATCTAACCAGCTTAGCGAGGTCAGTAAAAACCTAATACCGAAGGGTATTTTCTCTGTAAAATTCTCGGGTCTACAAATAGTACCTACTCTTTGAACACAAAATACTTTGGCGTCAACCAGGCACAAACAAGGCAGCGCTGGGGCTTTCGCACACTGCCCGACACACCGATAGTCAACGTGGCTCGAAAATATCGTCATTAGCACCGACGTCGTATAAAAGCCTCTAGTACCTAAACGCAAGGATTGGGACACATTCTGGTCTTTCCCACTAGTTTCAAAGATCTCCTTCACAACACTGTGAAAGAGCAGTGTAAAGTCTAGTCGTCTGCAAGTACAAATCAATGAAATTAAAGTCTTCGACAATATCGTGTGTCGTGTCGTTGGAAATGTGAAAGTAGCCGTTGGAGGTCGTAACTTTAATTAAATTAAACGCTCACGTTTGCTAAGTAAATTAAAAAGATAATATTAGATGGCATGTTATTAGTACTAAGTGTAATGTGAGGGTTATTTAATTTAGATCACATATACATTGTAGTTTATATCCAGTCCATGAGCCAAATAAAATAATAATAATAGAGCTCTCAAATATTTCCTAAAAATTAACCATTTCGTATTTTTATATCTGTTATTTTGCTGTTTACGCCCATTTTGTTGGTTGAATTCCAACACACAGAACGCGGGTGCTAGTATGAGTTTCATCCGAACCACACACGCGTTCTTTGTGTTGTCATCCATACAAATAAAAAAAAAACGCGCACTCGGCCCGCGCCCGCGTTTCATGTGTTTCGCGATCAAATACGTAACTGTAAGTTTTTACTTGGTTCAAAAGTATGTAACAAGAACTTCAGTTTTTCATAGTGAACCGACCAATAAATCTGTTACTCAATAAAACTGCTTTTGCTTTACACAAAAAACTTCCAGACGTTGTAAAAACGTCTCATTTAGATAGCGGAACTTGATAGCGCTCCTCAGCATTACATTACCTTGCCAACTGACTGCTGTCACGAGTGCCTAGGGCCCTAGGGTGCTTAGTACTTACCTACACAAATGGCAAGCTAAGAAAGGTGTTTTGACACCTATTCTCTAAACTGTACCTCTATTACGAACAAATCTGACAGTCGCTGCGTTAGCGTATTCGATCTATATTGCGCGTCAATGCCAGCTCGACTGCCAACCGTTGTAGTGACACCGCGCAGTGTATACGTTCGGATACGCTAGCGTTACAATACGTCTGCGATTGTCATATTTATTCGTGATCAAGGCACTGGATGTAAGCTTAAAATAGTTACACCGTGTTTTGTCTTTTGCGTTTACGAGCAGATTAAAATTCGATTAAAAGAGACAAAACATAGGCTTTTTTTAGGTTTTTTAGGTTTAAGAGAAACGTAGTCTTATTTTTGTCAAAAAAAAAAATTTTTTGATGCAGATAACCTTTTCGGAGAGTTGAATGTCAGGTTTGACTGTTAATCGACAAAATATAATTTGGGATAAAAATAAGCTTTCTTGTCAAAACTGGCTTGATAACTTGCCGGTACTACAAGTAAGATGAAAATCGTGAAGCGTTTGCTTTAGTAATTGGATACTTCGTTCGTTTTATTAGCACGGGAAAGATAAAATTAGTTGACCTAACCCTCAAATGATAGCGTGTGGTATTTTTCTCCCCAACACACTATATTTTTTTGAAGTTTTGCTTTCTGTCTAAATCAAGACTCAGCTGAGTGTTAGAGCATAAGACTCTTGATCGCAAGGTCGTGGTTTCGAGCCCCACGTTGGGCGCCAAATGTCACAGCTTATTTACCAGCTACCTGCTTATTTAGAGCCTGGTCGGGATCGAACCGTTTTCTTAGAAGAATTATCAATTGTCTCTAATTTTGTTCAATAACGAGAATTCCGTATGTTATTTGACTAAAAGATAAAGGAAAACGTCATTAAAATCCTGCGGCTAAGCTGCAAGTTATTTTTATGTCACTACCTCAATAACTGGGCTGAAGATTGTTTGGATGGTGCTATTATGACCTCAAATTTCAATACAGCTTTGTATAATTAGGTGCTGTTAATTAAACATTTTTAAATGTAATAAAAAACTGGTCTTATTAGGCAAATAATTACAACAAAACCTAAAAGCCCGGGGTACATTAGACCCAGATCATCCCATGTAGGGTTAAGCATAATCTGAATTCAGTCGTAAAATTTACGCCATGAATGTCGAATCCTGGTTGAGGGTCTGTACAGGATTGACATCTAAAAGTTTGAGGTACAAGTTAGACCTTAATCGTCCCCTGTAAGGTATTTATGCCTTGAATGGGTATTTGCACTCTGACTGACACAATACCGACATGTCATGTCAGTTTCGATATATTTTTTTACATTTTCCTGCCTAATTGTGATTTTCCTTTTCTTCTTTTAATTATGGCTCCTGTCCGTCATTTTGACAGACAACTTTGCAATTGTAATCTTGATTTAGGAATGGATCTCACAATTTTGACGGACATGACACTTATAAATGTCCGTCAGAATTGAGAGATCCATGAAAGTACGAAATGTCCATTATTGAAGAGAAGATGAAGAAGATGAAGTACGAAATGCTGACATTATTCTCTACGACGTCATGTAGAAGTCGTATCGTTGGCCGTGTGAAAACGCCCAATGCCAAATCCTGGTTGGGTGCCTGTGTAGGGTAATTTTATTTGTCTTCGCACTTATCTGTGGGTGGCGGAAGTGTATTTAGAGACAGTGAATAATGGAGCCATTTTATATTGCGGCCTTTCTTCTAGAGCACTAAAGTAAGGATAATCTTCTGCGCACTTCTCCTGATAGCGCTACTCAACGAATGTGATGGCATTGACCGACTGTGTCAGTACTATTTTATACAAAAATTACAATTGAAACTAAAATAAAAGGGAATTTTGTAAAAGTTCAAGTATATACCTAAGTACACGCCTATGGCCGGTTACATTCCAGTGGCATTCCAGCAAGAGTTTCGATCATTGAGAATCCTGGAATTATGTGAACAAGGCGCAACGGTGATCGCTTAAATAATACCTGCCAAAAAGTGGATCATAGTTGGTGAGCAAACAACATAAATTTGATGATTTTACACGTTATAGAAAAGCATTAGACCAGAAGACTCACCTGATAATTTTTTGAAACTCCTATATTTACTAAGACGACAGTGCGGAATCTTGAATGTGGAATTACGCCAGATTTGTCCTTCGTCATTTGATAAAATCGTGAGATAAAAAGTTAATTTAAAAACCGCAGCTTTCGATACTATTCGTCGATTATTCAACTCGGAATCATCTCGATAGCCAATTTCCGAAGATCTCAAATTCATTCCCAGTAATCTCTTTGAGAGGAAAAGTTACATTCAAATTATCAGTTCGTCAGACAGCTGCTCAAAGTTTCAGAAGTTAGAATGAAATAAGCAATCGGCAACTCACTGACTTGAACATTTTACAGGCGTAAACTCTCGTAATTAATGTTCAAGACGATTTTAACAAACTTAGAGATTTTAATCTTTGAATACTTTTTATAGAACAAAAATCTTCAGAAACTACAGATCTTAGTATCATACTGATGCTCCTATTAGAACTTACCTTACTCAAGGCCATAAAGTAGGTCTAAGGACATTCATCAGAGACAGTTTCAATACTTGCTGTTACCACATTTTGCAAGAGCCTTGAACGCACCACAAAAAACCATCACTACAATGTCACCTACTAAAGTTCACTCATCTTTTTCATTACTAAAATGTTGAGCCAAGAGAATTGTGTCCTAGAATTTCCAAAGAACATTTGTGTACAACATCTAGTGCTAATTAGAGCTGCACGGAACTATGTAACCCGGACCAACAGCTTTGTGGTTTACGTTTAATTTGCACGGGTTTAAATGCATTTCTACAACACAACCATATATGAACTTTACAACGGCGTTCTGAATGGAACGGTAAAACCCTGACAGACGAGTACATAAGCAAGCAGCGTGGTAATTGTCTATCTTTTGACACCATCAGAATCTGACTACTAGTTTGCGGCTTAAACCTGTACGGTCTTATTCCAGAACGAAAACTAAAGTAAGTCTTCTTCTTCTTCTCTTCAATAATGGCCTGTGTCCGTCATTTCGACAGACAATTTTGCTAATGTCAAGTGTTAAAATTGTAATAATTTAAGTCAAGTCAAGTGTTGACGTTCAAACCTTGACGTTTAAACTTTGACTGTCTTCGTTCTGGTATAAGACCGGCCAGGTTTAAGCCTGGCAGGTTTTCTGAACTGTTTTCATACTAAATCATAGGTATTCTATGACTAATAGTGACAGTAGCGCGTTTCAGCGCTTTTTTTGCCGTCAAAAGCTTCTTGTATTCGTATATCTGTAGCCACGTCATTTGACATTATGTGGGCAGCGAAAGCAGTTCAGAGCTTACGATGAGGGGCAGCAGAGATTTTATTTCATTAATTCAAAATCTCTGCCAAAGCGAGCAGACCTAATTCCTTGTTTCTGTGAATCCTATCAATCAATTTACCTAGTTACTTCACAAAGTTCGGTGCTACGTTATAACTCGAAATTGAAGGCAAACTCGACTACTGACCATCCAATCAGCAACTTGGGAGTATAGTTTACTAAGATTAAGTTTACTTTGCTGACCAACCATCTCTCTAAGTATGGGTACTTGCATCTTTACTCAAGAGCAATTTTGCGTTAGTGGTTAGAAAACTGGGCCCATTTGGGCTATCAAAACTATCAAATAATTGATTCGATATTCTTGTTTGAGCATGTATGTCACATCGGTATCATGTAGGTAACGTGCCAATGTGCTAGCGGCCAACTATTTTAATGAAGTGTATAGATAGATATACTTCTTCTAAAGAACTGTGAGGGGTCCTCAACAATTTACCAAAAAAACCACATACTCATTTGAAATACCTACACTGTGAGGTTATTTCACAAACAAAATATATAAAGTTTTGTTAAAATATGGCTTCCATAAAACTGAGGTAAAAAGGTTTTTACCCATAATGGACTTGAACATTAAAATCCTCATTGGGTTGATTGTAAATGTTTGGGAATGCATTGTACGAATGCTTCAAACCTTTTTAGTATTATAGTTTACTATTTTATTTTACAGGTGCTTTCTTTTTTATTTCATTTTGGACAGAACATCCTAGTGCTATCATTATTATCAGCCTGTAGACGTCTACTGCCTTCCATAGCCCTCCCTCATAAAATACTATAGAAAGAGCGATTTTGGGCCTTTTATATCCATCAAGGTTACGCTTTACGGCTTTTTTCCCATACAAACACTGCGATGTTTGAACACGTATATTCAAATAACGATATTGAATTGTTTACTCGTTATTTTGAATCAAAACATCCGCTAGTTTTTTTCTCAGACTACTTAAAGGTCAATACGTAATTTTTTAGACGCTCGACGTGTTTCTGCTTCAATTAGCTCCGGTATTTGTACGAGAATGTTTTATTTGTAGTATGCACTGCTCATAACTGAGTCTAACCCATTCTCAGAGAAGAAGCATGTAGATTAGACGCGCCCACCGATGAGTTAGAGTGCGTGAAAAGTGTACCCTTAATAATCTGGTCGATCCATCGGTCTATCGGGTGAAGGGTTTACGAAGGGCGTTTCCGGTCCGTGATTGCTATTCGAGAACCTTTATTCCACAGAGGTTGTCAGTTCTACGAGCTTAGTGGCCAGTCCACTTCAACTTGCTAATTCTTAGAGCTATGTCGGTGACTTTTGTTCTTCTAAGGATTTCCTTATTTTGAATTTTCATCTAACCAGATCCAAAGAGCTTTTGGCTACGTTTTTTACGGATCTTCAGTCAATTCCAATTTACTCCTTATTATAATGTAAATAGCGTCCAAAATTACAAGTGTCATGTCGCAGGTAAGAGCTTATTGTTCGGAAACTGGTATTGTGTGGTATGCACCGAACAAAAGCTTTCGATTGATTTCATGACAATAGCGACCACGGAGCGGAGTATGGAAATGGTGAATGATTTTCGTAATAAAGATTAATTTGAAATACATTTTGACTAATAGGTAATCCTGACTTTATGTAGATACTAGCTTCCGCCCGTGACTTCGTTCGCGTTTCATTGGATCCAGTAAATTTTCCGGTATAAAAAGTATCCTAAGTTACTTCTAATACCTCCAAAAATATGTGTACAAAGTTTTATGATGATCGGTTGAGTAGTTTTCGCGTGAAAGCGTAACAAACAAACTTACATTCACATTTATAATATTAGTCGAGCAGAAACACCCCCATTTTAAATTAATAGTCTTGGAATGCGGCAGTAATAGTACCTACCTACTAAAAATGATACGATAAAACCAGAACCATTACAACATGCTTACCTATTCCATTTTCAAAAGTTCAAAAAACATTATATCGCAAAACAAATTTTCTCAAAAAAAATTACGCCATCAAATCCTTAGCCGTATGTTATTATTGAGAATTTTATGTGAAATAATTTCTCCGAATTTGACGTACCAAAGAAAAGTAAAATTGTTTTCCAACTTTGTACTTACGATATTATAATGCCAATCCATCAATTTCCTACTGTGATATTTACGAGTATGAGTATTGAAACTCACTTTATGAGTTATTTCTAGTAAGCTTTATTTCGATTTATCGGGTTGTCAAACAAACAAATTTTGTTAAATTCTTTTACATTTTCATAGAGTCATAGTAGACGGAGTTTTTTTGAAATCGAGTTTAGTATGTCGTAACTTCATATACATTAATATACAACACAAATACTTCCATTCGATATTTGAAAATGGAACTCAGACAGTTAATTATTATTATTAGTAAGTACCTACCAGAAATACAGTATGAAGAAAATAGTTCTTAACTTGCCCGCTAGAGGCATTATATTGAACAAAATCTACAAGACGTTTTTTAAACACTACGGTATTATTCTGTGGCTAAGAAATGTTTTCAAAAGATTGACAATAATCAACTTCCATGCCAGTTACTATGCAATAGTAATTTGATAACAGTATGAATCTACTGCGCTAATGCGTCGTTATGCTTTATACCAAAATACATTGCATTTCGGAAACATCAATCATGTCGGAACGGTCAACATGGAATTTACTCGATTGCAGTCGGAAATGTTTGGACTGTAAAAATTTTTGCTTATTTATTTGTTTATTTCAACTTGCAGTTTTACATATACGAAGTTTGTTTAATATTTTTTTTATCAACATCTATATTTCTTATTCATTTCTGTATTGATTATTTAATGGCTTGTTGGTATCCTTTATGATCTACTCAAACAAAAGTTTTTAGACAATTTCTCAAAATAAAAACTGGTTGTAGGAAATTAATATTATGTTGAATTTTCAGACGTAAATACGCAGTTATAAAGCCTCATTTTGCACAGCATTTATCGCGTAGGTAAATTGCTATGATTAAAACCCATATAAAACCCCTTTCTTCCAAAATGGAACAAAACACTCAGGTAAGCTCAACCTTTTACCGAAATAAAATATTAATGTGACTTTTAAAACAAAACATGCCATTCGTTTTGGTTTAAGGCGAAGTTCCAATGTGGTAGATACCGCTAGGATAAAGGTTGTTTTCTCAAAATTATCTTTGGTTAACGAGATATCATCAAAAAACTGCTAATTCACGCATTGTTTATGACACGGTGGTCGCAAGTGCCACGGCGAAGCGCGTGCGGTTTCAAACCTTGTTCCAACGAATGTAGGACTAGATTTGAAATCGCACACACTGAGTTGCAAATCTCATGTCGCGGTAATGTACCTAACTGATAGCGGAATGAAAGTGGCTTATTTTTAACCGATTTCACAAAAGGGGGAGGTTCTCAATTCGGTTCAGTTCATTTTTTTGATCTACATAGCTAGACTATTTTAGACCACAAGCCACATTCACAGTCCTATGTTACTTACTGTTGAGCAGTGTGCCCACACTGCTCCAAGTTAGACTTTATTTTGTTTGTCACCCACCAACGGTTCCGGTACCTATACGTGCCTATACCTAGTATAGTCTTATATGATCTGTGCCTATATCTACCCATGTTTTTCTCAGCTGACAACAGTTACAATGTTGTCAAACCACCTTACTATTTTTGGCGACCGATATTTTTTTCTTGTCAACGTTTTCCATCCCGTAAGATCCCTACTCCACCTGTTATTGACGCGTTTTGCGATATGTCTTGCCCAACTCATTCGACCTCCAAGGGGGCAATCGTTATCTCATAAAAACCTGCCAGGTTTAAAGACTGGCAGGTTTTTTGAACTGTTTTCATACTAATAAATCATAGGTATTTTGTAATTAAATATTGCAGATTTCAGCGCGTTTCATTGCGTTTTTGCCGTCAAAAGCCTTGTTTTGGTATATCTGTAGCCACATCGTTTGACATTGTGCTGGGCAGCGAAAACAGTTCAGAGCTTACGATACGGAGGCTGTACGCTTATACCTACATCGAAAATATTTTGAAAGCACGTTTCTGAATATTGTTATAATATTGATATTACTTACATTTTGAATTTATCTCTGTCTTTCAGCTTCATTCTAAATTAAATTTAATGTGTAACGTAAAAACCTAAATTGTTTGAATACATTTTAATTTGATCTGAAGTAGAAGGGTAAGTCACATTAATGAAAATGTGGTTATCCAAAGCTGTCGATATTGATACAAACGCACCTTTTGTTGAATGTGTTTTTTAGCAGCTTTGGTCTATTGCGACGTATGAATAAATTGAATACGCAGTCACGTTTTCAGAAACATTTTTAATGTCGCCGAAGTGACTCAGTGAAAACTTCGCGATGAATGTGTCCCAACGTGAAATCTTTCACAATATAGTAGCCTATATGTTTTCCCTTTCTTAAGCCTAACAAGAACCTTTGGAGCTCCATTATGTCCAACGAATATAATTGCAAAAATGTATTACAAACTCCGATTAGTGTTTTCAAAGCAAACAAAGATTTTGGTTTTGTATTCGGTACATTCTGTACAAAACAACAGTATATAACGTGAGTGTACTAAATACATAGATACAAACAAGTACAGGGTGATTGTGTGGAAATTGTGGTCAGTACGAGGAATTGCAATCACGTGACCGATAAAATCGTTTAATGCATCAACACCTTGATTGTGTATTGTTTTAGCAATTATTATTATTTATTTAATTTGCTCTGACGCTGGAGGCTTGTCCTTTTGCCAAGTCTTTTTTGATTTTCTGAATATTTTTAGATTTTTTATATCAATGTTGCCATAGGTCCACATTTTTCCTATTTTTCAGTAGGTAACTTAATTAGTTTTTATATAAATAAGTTTTTAAAGGGTTTATAAAATAATCATTTTCGCAATTATGACAAATGAGAGGCAAAATCTTCATGATAAAATTCGCGGAAAAATGGAATCGTTTTGGAAGCCATCACTCATATCGGGCAGTTCACGTCTTTTGCAAATTCAGTTCTGAAGACGGATCACTAAAGAATTTCTTCCACATTTTATTAAAAGAAAAATTGTTAGTCATGCATTGCAATTGGCGCTCTAACACTTCAGAATGGTTGTTGATCAAGCCATAAATGCGTATAACAAAAAAAATTGATCACCTTCTTACCAACCCGGGTACTCAACGGTATTATTATCTGGTTAGATTTGTTAATTATCCATAACAATGTTATGGATAATTAACAAATCTATCATTTTTATCTATCATTTTTTACACAGAAAATACGTTCCAAAAACATATTTTTTCTGCTGAACCCCAATAATTTACGTTGTAAATAAGCAGTTACTGCTAAATTGATGTTTTCTTTTACAGCGTTCTTAAATTTTATATTTTTCATTCAATTCCTTTTATATTAAGTTAGCAAAGTAAAAATAAACTCGTGAATTTGTCGTTAAATACTTAGTGAAAACAAAGGTACTGTTTTATTTATTTGGCCTAAAGCCACAGCTTTAAATATGTGCCTAATGCCTATTCTAGGTTCACTAGAGGGTAACACCAATTAAAATGCTTCTACGCTCTACATTTTAGACCGCTTGGTCAGACTGTACCTACTAAAAATGCCAACCTCACAATTGAACGTACAAATTAAGTATTGCAGCTTAGTTTTTATAGAAAAAAAGTATTGTTACGTAGAAAAGTCACGGTGAATACTAACGTAGTAAAACTAAATGGTACTTCTAGTTTGCGATCCCATATAAAACATTTTCATTTGCAACTATTTTTTTTAATAGTAGTTATAGAATTTGTATATCTAAATAAGTAGATACCTACTCCTACCTATGGTTAGGTTTGAAATATTAAAAATAATACGAAACTGGTAGACACACTACCTATTCTTCAAGATCACGTAAAGAATAATTAGGTATAAAGATTTATCTGTAAATACGTTCAATCTTACTTCTGAACAAACTGAATTAAACACTCAATCATCATCATCATCATCATCATCAATATATATAAAACTCTTTTGAAGCTGACAGAGAATCAACGCACAGCCTAAACTATAAGTCCTAGAGGTATGAAATTTGGAAGGTAGGTTCCTTATACAGTGTAGGGGCGCACTAAGAAAGAAATTTTGAAAAATCGCACTCTAAAGGGTCTAGAACGCGAGCAACGCCGCGGGCGACAGCTAGTGTACTTATAAAAATAATTTTTGAATAAAATTGTATAGAGTTTTATCCACTTAAATCAAATTCGCGTTTCAGCTACGATTTTAAAGAGCACTGAATATTTTATCACACATTTTTCAATTTTTCTCTCGCACATATAATTACTTTATCCGATGCCAACAAGTTCAATCAATAGTTCATTTGAATATTGACCTACTTCACTAGAATATTCATCCCAAAAATACTGACTCTTCGGATATTTAGAACGCTTCCTACATATTTTGAAAACGTGCGTGTTTGAGTCTTCTCCGTCGATCAAATCAACAAAATACATATTTTGTACGGAATTTCCGATTCACCATTTTAGATAAGAAAAGTAATACAGTCTGCAGAACTTCATCAATCTTAAGTTCTTTAGAAAGTCTTTCAAACCCGTTACCGACTAAAAGCCCAATACTACAATCCATTTATTTTATTCAAACTGCAAAGGGCAAAGTATTTCTGCGTCTGTAGATAAGCTACCACGGTATCACTTGAATGGAACCTATTTAGGATAAATTTTGGGTTATATAGAACACCACTGACGGCCCAAATCGAACCCCAACCCCGTGAAGATTGCTTATCACGACCATTTTTTTTTGTTAATGTATTTTATTTCGCTGAACCAGCCTTATCGGTGAAAGGCTTGCTACTTTTGAATGTAACAAAAGGTCTAAACAAGACGATATTCGAATTTCCTTCTAATACTGTTATAATGATCTGTGACAGGGGTTGTTATAATACCACTTTTCAACTGAGACTGCTTAAAATAACCATCAATATGAAGCTCTTTATCTATGAAACCAACCGTGTGAGACCAAAAAACTGTTAATATTAATTCCTCTGAAGAAATACACCGCTGGACATAGGAAATACTCTGTAGAATAGAAACTGCTGTTCCAAACAAAATGCAAAGTACCAAAAATGTAGAGAACAAGCAGATTTTTCAAACTCACACTGTTTGTCCTAAGGAAAAGTTTCTGTATCCGTTCTAGATAACTACTTTGACCCCCTGAAGTTTTTGGAAGTTTCATATTACATCAAAAAACCTCTTGAAGGTAGGTAGAATTAAATTAACTGGAAACAAATTGTCGACAGCTCCTTTAATACAGATATTTCCAGTGGAGAATGATGTTTTCAAATTTATGTGAAAGACCCGGCGACCTCCCATAAAGAAGACGTAAAGAAAATGTAAAGACGACAGTTATGCAAAGCAAAGGTTAAAAATGTTTTGAATACCAAAAAAACTGATTGTTGTTCAGAAGACTCTCTATTGACTGATTGATTGTTACTCCTCTCGTTTTTGTTTCAATCAGCACCATTCTTACCAGTTTTGTCGAATCTCTGCGATTCGTTAGGAAAATACTGAGGACGCGACTTGAAATTTTATGAGGGGTACCATCACCAATACACCAATTCATGGTGGTAACCAAGGTTTTCTGAACTGTTTTCATACTAAATCATTGGTATTCTGTGACTAAATGACACTGAGAACCAAAAATTCTGCGTGGCAAACATAAATGTTTGTTCTATGTCTGGGTGTTAGATACGAGTACATGCTATGTATTTTAAGTAGGTAGGTAATTACAAAAAAGTAGTACTTATAAATACAGTTCCCATAGTAAGCTTTGGTAAGTTTGGGACAAGAGGGTGTTGTGTAATCCATAAATATTTATTTACTATTTAAATAAATTCGTATAAGTGTTGGAATCTTAAAGGATTTTTTATTTTAAAAGTGTCAGAAACTAGAGCTCCGGATGTGTCTGTAATTCGGCAAATCTCGACGTGAGTTTCACGGCTCGTTAACGTTAGCTCTCATGAGATAAACAAGATTAATGATATTTCGCTGTCTAATGGAGAGCCAGACAGATTGACTTTAATCATTTTGGAATTTCATTGTTATTTAGAGGCGTGCTTACAAATACTGTGAATTCCATACTTCTCTTGTTTTATCTTCAATGAAAATGCCTAAACTTTACACCAAATTTTCTAGTAGATAGCTCAACTGTTTCATTTGTGTATTTTGTATAAATATTTTATATACTATATTAGTTGTAATTTTCTTTGTGAATAAAGTAAACTTTATCATTTACGTATAGGCATCTAGATTTTAATATAAATAAATTTTCTAGTTATTAAGCTCAATATATGCCCAACTTGAATGTCCTATGGCCTATATGCTGTGCATGAATCTCGTTACCGGCGTCTGTCTTTCAAAAAGTTACAATTTAGATGTTTTCAAGAGAATGAATAGGTTTTTTCTAGGCAAATGTGCTACACCGTTGACCTGCTTACATCAAGTGAGATTGCATTTTTTTTTATTAATATTCATTTAGTCACCAAATTCAATGTGCTATGTTTGTATCTTTTCACAGAACTGGACAGAGATACAAATAGCAACAGTGTAAAACGGCCCTAGCTATAAATAACCGCCCTCGTTATGGCATGTTAATTTGGAAACTCACCTTGAACTAATTTGGTATAATCTGGAATCTACACTGGCATAATGAAACGCAAAAATCTTATAATACGCACCAAAAAAAAACCAGCATCAAACTCAGTAATTACCCAATATCACGCCAAAAAAAAAAACATTACGAGACATTTTTTTTATATTTTACAATACTGGCATTTCGCTTATTAATAGAGAAAATTGTATCCCGTTTTTGTCCCAACTATACCATTCAAAGTCAGGTTGAGAAAACGGGGTTACCAACAAGTATATTATGCAAACTATAGGTAACCAAATTAAATTCAAGGCTAGATTTCTGGTAGCCATTTCTAATTTGACAAATATAAGTCATGGGTTTTATTACAAAATAGTTACATACATAAAATAAAGTAGGTATGAGATTGGTTCCAACATTTTAGTTTAGGCATTTTTCTTATTAAAACTATTTAAGTAATAATTCAAATTTCATAGCTGTAAGTAAACGATATTCTGTTACCATTTTATATTTAATAAACATTTAAAGGAAATCATAATAAAACCCAAAGGTATCACTGCTGAAAAGTAATAAAATAAAATTATATTGAAATGGAAGATATGAATTTATATTGGTGTACAGTATATCTTATATTTATCTGAAAATTTTTATTACATCCGTAGCGTGTACGTTTGTCTCATACGAATACTTTAGGTAGATTAAATGAACTTTATTAAGTTTTAAATAAAAAATGTACAGGAAAATGGCGATTCATTGCATAGGACATTATATTTAAATACCAAACCAGTGTCTGAACCAAAATAATTAATAAATAAAAACTTCTTTCTATTTATAAAAAACAAATTGCTTGTCGTACTCTTGTCTAAAAAACCACATAAGCATAAATAGAAAACATAAGTTCAAACGTGTAATAAGATCCACCCACTGCATAGGTTCGCAATTCAGTTAAAAGAGTAATGAATCTCTTTCGTGGAAACCCGGTATCCACTTCAGTTGTTCATTAGAACTCGTCATGGAGTAAATAAACTTGTGAATATGGCATATACATTTTTAGTATGACCATCAACAAACAAAACAAAATAATCAAAACGTTTCATGTTTAGATCTCAACTAAGCTACTAGTATAGTACAGTCAGCAACATACTCGTATTAAGATGATGAACCATTAAAGATTATATTACAAGTTTTGAGAGTCTCTGACTATTTGTTTTGTAACTATTGTAAGAGTTTCCATATCTTTTTACTAATTTCAACCACAAAGCTTTCTTGTAGCATACTGCAACTATATGCATATATAGATGTTTAGTTTGTTAATTGACATAAAGTTGCTGACTATTGGACCAATATGAAACTGGAAAAAGATCTATTAAGTTAAAGACGATGAAAAATAAAATAAATACAAATAAATGGTGGTTACAGATACAGGCAGCCACTACATTTCGCACATGCCAACAGTTTAGCTCCTGAATAACTTTGTGCAATTCTCCTCATATCATAGACCCATTTATACCTCCACTTTGCCACCTCCAACTTTATTTTCGTTCCTTTTCACTGGTCTACTGAGGTATAGAGTAATTTATAAGAGAAATGGACCATTTGCTGCGGCTCATAATGGAAGGCACACCACGTGATGTATGTCGGCTTGTTTGTGTTTTTGTTTAGACGAACAACTGTAAGTAGGTATGATACACCCAGTTATCAAATAAAAACCATCAAATTGACACACACTGCAATAGTTTTGGATATTTTGGTCAAAAAGTGATGAAAGCAGGTGTACTTATGCACATATTCGTATAAGGAAATGGACTTATCACTACACCCAGTATTGTAAATATCTAGAGGTATTTACTGCTAGAGACGGTTTTTACTCACACTTCAAATCTATACAACAAAGACTGAAAATATTATATTTCTTATAATATGTTCACTATGAACGGAAGCAAATTATAATACTCAAGTAAAGTTCTCAATATCAAGTTCAAATTTGGGAACAAATAACACTCGAATTTCATTCGAAGCCTCTCCTTGTCATCGTTGTCTGTCGAGGAAATGAGCAAGGATGCTGCCACTTATTTCAGCAATAAAGTTATTGAGAATAATTAATTTTGGTATTTTCCCAAATATACAAAAAAAAGAAGAATAGCTACAATAACTTTCATCATTATTATTGAATACTTACTGGTATTACTCTTATTAGCATATTGGGCAGATTTCCTTGGTACAGTATTCAAACCCACAAATAATTTACTCCGACCTTTTTCATAATGAATACATTGAAAAAGAACATTTTGAAGAATTTAATAAAGGTTTCACTGAAAGGGAAATCTTTCACGTAATTTTTGATAAAAAAAAGGCAAATTTTGGTCCTAATATTTGTTTTTGTCTGGACAAATATGAAGCCACTTAAATAACCTACGCATAGTGAATTCATAAAGGCAAAATTAATAAACACAGCTTTGAAATAAAAAACAATGAAATTCAATGAAAACGTGAAGCAATATGGTAACTTGTGATAAATTACCAGAAATAACAACTGTTTTATAAGCGATATTTAAAAACAAAAATGAGGTTCGCCTAAAGTACGGATGCCAGCATAACATAAACTCAATTTTTATCTTCAAAAGCGCCAACTGAAATAGTTTCACTGAAGTATTCGAGATTTTGAACGAACAAATGAATAATTCAATTATTATGTTCAATTTATTTCAATTTCAATTTATATGTTCATAAACGTACAACGTCGAAAGGAGCAATATATTCTATTGTAACAAAGCTAAGTCACGTCTGCTTTGAAATACAAGCTTTTGATCTAAAGCAAAAGCTAGGGATCTGATTTAACTCGAAGAGTTTTGCTTCAAGACGTAGAACGTCAAATGTTACAGAGCCTAGTACGAGTTTTCAGTGTATAGTGTCGGTGTGAAACGTCTGACGCCCAGAACACCAGTGTGCGCTGATTTGTGTGAAAACACTGAGCGGATTTCTTGAGAAGCTTGACATGCGAGTACGGGCTTGGTGTAGACCAAGCGCTCACTGGTGTGCTGGGCGTCAGACGTTTTACACCAGATTTACACACCAAAACTCGTACTAATGAAGAATACGTTCAAAAATCAATGTGTATAAAAAAATACCAAACCGTTACATAGTGTCTATCATCAACATCAGGTTCGTATGGCATAATAATATGAGAAACTACAAGTGTCATGTTGACTGTTGTTGGTTCATTGCATCTGTCAGTTGGTCGAGCTGACTGTACCATGTCTAAAGATTATACTTATTTATTCTGTAGGTTTATATTAGGTAGGTATATTAACTAACCCTCACGATATTATTAGGCTCTTATAAAGAAATCTTTATTCAAGAATTTATTTGAGTATAGATTCTCATACAAAAACCTAGGCGTAAGTCTGGATCAGGGATCAGTAAATGGGAATAGGAGTTTTAGAAAGGAAAGTTTCTGAGTGAGCTCTATAACCTAATTATCAGCCCTAAGTAATCAACAAAACCCTTAAAGGCTGAATTAGAAAACGAGGTCTTTGAGCAAAAGATACATAATTCAGTCTTTGACTTTTAGCACTAATTAGTTTCAGTACTAGTATTATATGATCTGTGGTTTTAGTTAGGAATCTGTTGGTTTGTATTTTCCTATTTCAGTGTAAATGAGAAAGTTGAGACGTTTTATAACCTAAAAAACGTTATGAATACAAAACTTAATGTGTACAGGGTAAAATAAAATCATTTACGAAAAATTCAGGGTCGACATAAACAACTTTTTTTTATGTGTAAATCCAACAGTGTTAGCGCGAAAAAAATATGCTGTTCCATATAAAATTTAATCTAAAATTGAATAAATATGGAACAGTAAATATTTTGGCCTAAATTTCATGGCTATGTGACGTAAAGCTGCAAAAGTTGTTTGGATGTTTTGGTCCAACCAAATGAACTTATCTACTTCCAAGAGCTGAACCGATTTGATTGACACTTAGAACCAGCGATTACTAGCTTAAAAAGTATTTTTTATCGCCCTAGACAATCTGTGGGCGGAAACTGGTATGTAAATAAAATCTTGTCAACATATTGGTTGCTAGGTTCAAATTGAATATGCGTCACGCGTGACTAATCTGGCCGAAGTCGAACGTATTGATCAAACCCCTGTATTGAGCGATCCTTGCAAACATGACCTCTCTCGGTTTGGGTTAAAGGTTATTTTCGATTGTTTGAAGAACGAGCTGATAAATTGCGAATTTGTGTGCATGTGCCTCATTGTTTGAGTGTTTTGAACTCTTGAATTATCCAATGAATATTAGTACTGATGGTGATGGGGTAAATATTTGGAAATCGTTTTGTCGAGATCAGTATTTTATAGTGAGCTAAATGCCCAATAATATGGCCTATTGAATTTCAACGCAGAATGCCTAAAATTGTTATTTCTGGAAAACTATATAGGAGCATTTATTTCTAGCAATGAACTTCTGCAGAGATGATCAAAAGCTCAATTTGATAATTTATTGTAAAGCTTACTGTCCGCTAGGTATATTTATCTATGTGTACCTACTATACTTGTACAATGTTTTGATGTAGACTATATAAAAGCCCAGTAAAAGTTTTAGATGCATTAGTATTATTGTGCAAATTTTTAAAATTGTAAAAGTTGCCTCCATTCATAGTAGATGTACTAATACACTTTTTATATGAAGAACTTAATAATTATCCATCCAGTGTATTAAAATATCAAAGGCAATGAAGACCCGTAGGGCAAAAGAATAAGTGTTATTATAAACTCTTTAGAGACCCCTGCGTTGTATATCGGTCATCCAATTCGATTTATCGTATCTAGGTCGAAGGGGACGTAAGCGAAAAGACTGATTTACTTATGAGTAATGTCATGTATAAGGTGTAAGAGTATCCCTCCCTAAAACTATAAACGCACACACATACTATAAATACACTCTAAAATTATTGTTTTAAAATTGGCCTTGCTGTATTTTCATAACCCTTTGAAAAGTAATGTGTAATGTAATTGTGTGTCACACCGTTCTAGAATATATATATCGTGTGAATATGCCATTGGTGTAACGTTACATAAATAAATAAAAAAATAAAAGATCCTAGCAAAAAATAGTCTCAAACTCGAGAAAGATTTTGAAATAACATAAAGTTAAAACCTTTTGCAGGTTAAATCCAGTTAATTGTGGACGTTCAAGCAAATAAGCTTTTCATCCATTATCATTTCTACCCTATGGTATCTCTGAACATTATGTCTTAGCACCATAGATTATTAGAACAACCCGTCTATGTAAAAATAAATAATAAATAAACATTCGTGGATATTTCACACAACGCCATCTAGTCCCAAACTAAGCAAAGCTGGTATTAGAAATAGGTTGCTGATAGAATACTTATATTATACTTTTTTTGTAAAAACATACTTTTACACACCTACTCGTACATAGTAACACCTATGTGGTACCCAATAGCTCATAAAAACCTTAGCTCGGTCGTTTTTTAAAAACCTTTGGACAATTTTGTCATTATACTCAATCGTGAACCATAACTTCCAACATTGTTTTGCGTGTGACACATACCTTAAAAGTATAAGTTCTAAGACATTAAATTACATTGTATGGTCTGTCTGAGCTTATCGATTGGAAAATAAACTGTCATAAATATTTTAACGGGACACGTCACGTCTTTGTAAATATCTTTTCTAGAGAAACCTTATTTTTGTATGGAATAGTCATAGTCAGCCATTACTAAATAGTACTTCGATATTATATATAGTCGCTATAGAATAGAAAAGTAATCCAAGTGTCTTCTTCTTCTTTTTTACCATATATGGCCTGTGTCCGTCATTTCGACAGACAATTTTGCCAGTGTCACGTGATGAATTTGTATGTATAAGTCAAGTCAAGTCATTCGACAAGTCGACTGTCGTTTGGTTTGAAGAGAAAATGGTGTATTTTCTATCCAAATGTCTTCCAAGTCCAATGTATTTAAATGACATATCCGAACAAAATGTCACTTATATGAAAACTGAATTCCAGCTTGAGGGTTTTAGTTGCTAATGAGAAACCATGGTGTTGATAGGCCGGCTGACAACAAATTCTAAGTGAAGGTTATTTGTTAGCCTAAATTACCCACAGAAATACTCATAATCATGTTGAATTCTAAGTTCTGTAAGTTCAAATTCCCTTTTGCATAATTAAGTTAGTAGAGCTAAAACTTTGGTTTCTAACAAGAGACTGCTTCCACGTAACGGCCGAAATATTTATCCACTTTTGAAATGTTTCTAACTACAACAACGGCTATTTTTTAATGTTTCAATGTTTATTTCGAGCCACGTGAATCTCAATCACTATTTAACTAACTCTTAGCAGAGCCAAGACTCCAAACGGGAGTCATTTTAAAACTGTATGAAAAACGACTCAGAAGCCATTTTGTATCTATGTGACGGGCATAAGACGGGTAGTTACCAATAGGTAATGTTAACGCTTTTCTTTTCGGATGTGGTCTATTTACACCCTGTCTCAGCATGTGTGACCTTGTATATAACAACCAAATTATGATGCCGTTCTAAGAACCCAGAGTTTCTCAAACTTACATTAGAATAGCCAGGGGTATAAATAGGTAACAAAGCTCTGTGCATTCATTTTTATTTTTGAGATTGATTTTTACGTACCATGTCCCTATATACCTATACAACGGCCAAATTATGGATGGATGGATGGATGGATGTTTGATACTCTTTCACGTAAAAACTACTGATCCGATTTAAATGAAACTTGGAACATATATTGTCCGTGACTTGGATTAACACATAGGCTACTATTTATCCCTTTTTAACGGGATCCAACGGAACGCGAACGAAATTGCGGGCGGTACCTAGTATACCTATAAAACGGCCAAATTATGTAGGCGTTTTGTAGAATCCAGTGTTTCTCAAGTTCACATTCACACTGTTATTCAAGTAACAGAACTCAAGACGTTGCCTAAGGTGTTTCCAAGCCTGCAGGGCTGCTCGTTATTCCCGACTCTTTGTTTGTCTGCCTTTCATCTAGTTCTAGTCCAAATTCACTTTACCTTGACATGTTTTGGTACACAAACAAAACAATAGGTTTTTTTTGAGTCTGTGTTCTATCATTGCTCTCGTTAGCTGTCTAAAGGCACGATACCTAAGTATTAAAACTTAACAACTGAAAGCTCAGCTTAGTAGAAAAGTACTCTTAGCAAATAAAATATTCAAACATTTTACTTTATTTAAAAGTAGCGTTTTTATTTACAAATCTAACTAGGTTTTTACATATTTTGAATGAATGCCGAAAATTACGACTAGGTAATCCTTACATAATTCTACCTTCCTATATACATTCAAAAAGATGCAATGTAATGATATATTCCAGAAATCCTCACCAAGAAATCCCTACCAGTGGGGATTACATTTTTTTTTGTAATGACCACACTTACAAAGTTCTCTTTAATCTAATTTAAAAACTCTAGATCTGTATTTAAAGTAGGGTCACTCACAACATCGTAGAGCTCGCCTGTACCGTCTAAAATTAAAACAAGGTTTAGGTACTTGACCTCTTTACTTCGCACACCTTGAGCTTGTTACGTAGGAAAGAAAATACAGTTCGCACTTCCTAAAGGTTAAAGGGATTATTATGAAGTAATCGCTATGTTTACGAACTAAGCTAACTGTAATACTTGAAAATCTTATTTTTAAACAAGTTTCAGGTTAATAATTATAATTCTAGACAGGAAATGTAACGAAGAAAGAGGAAGTTGAACAGGCTTAATGAGACCGTTCTGAGCCGTAGCAAAGTATAATTTTAAGTACCGAGAAAACCAGATTTTCGTATTTTGCGTCTCAGCTGAAATGTCAGCGGGAAGCAAATTAGCTATTAAAATAATGTAATCAAATGCGCTCCAATTCTCCGAGGATTGAGAGTGTCACTGAGGTTTTTCACAACGCTGAAACTAACAACTTTAATTATAACATGTTTTTGTTGATGACAGTGTAATATTTGAAGTGCTAGCCGAACTAGTTTCGAGAATTTATGCCAGGCTATCTTGATTATTCATTTTTAAATAGCCATGAACCAAAAGACATTGCACCGGAAAACCCTTAGTTCGGTAAAACTACGACATTATACAGTATCGCATTCAAATGAACTCGATGGCCTAAAATCGTCCATACGAGTCTTTTTCATGATTATTATACTAGGTAGGTATATATTTTTCTATAAAAATCGAAAAACAGGATAAAAACGTACCAAGTTTAAAAAAAGCCTCGCGATTACACACGGCATGGCCAATTATTGCTGTGGAAATGTGTACAACAGAAAACGTTTTCGGCTGATCATGATGATGATGATGATGATAAACAAATAACTATTATAGAAACAGATAGAGCTAGGTAATTTGAGAATTAATTCAATATGAAGATAATAGGCGGCAACCCGGTTTGTTGCAAACAAAGCCGATTGCCTAAACTATGACCTTTGATGAACACGTGTCCCACTTAATAGGCTTTGTGTAGTTTAATACAAACAATAGCGTAAGCTTAGGTTATTAACAAAGCTGCTAAATGACGGCCGTTATATAGCGGTTTAGGCTACACGCGCACTTGGTGACCAAACTAGCAACTGGGGGCAACTTAGACGACAAGTACATTTTCCGCTCCTAGTTCACATAAGTGCTATCGTGTTGGAATCTGTAATTTTTATGTATACTTGTGCTTGTCGTCACGGTCACAAGTGCGCGTTCATCCTTACGTATTTTTTTTTTTCGGAGGGAATATAATTTTATCTCCTGCAGAAAAAAAACCATACAAAACTCATTTAACTCTGAATAATGTAAAATGTATCTACAACAGAGACTTCGCGCATTCATCACTGCTATGTAACGGTCTCCGTATTTTAGAAACTACAACTTATGATAGGAATCTCCTTCGTTATGTTTAAGATACAATAGCGTACAAAGGAACTGTTCAGGAGATGGTGTTTCTATTACCTCCGCTGATAGGAAATTGTGTGGGATTCTACTCAGTGGAAGTACACTGCCTCTGTACAACACACAGAACACATAGTTCCTATCGTCATCATCATCATAGGAGTTTGTTGTTTTGCGAGTGCTTCCTTGTGTAATATTGTGCATATTGGTCATTATACGGATGAGTCATTTCGCATATTATGCGTCGTTTCACACTTAGGCCCAAATCCTTATCTAAATATGTAAAACTCTTTTGAAGCTGACTTAGAATCAACGCACAGCCTAAACTATAAGTCCTAGAGGTATGAAATTTGGAGGGTAGTATCCTTATCTATATAGTGTAGGGCTGCACTAAGAAAGGAATTTTTAAACGTCACACTCTAAAGGGTAGAACGCGAGCAACGCCGTGGGCGACGGCTAGTAGGTACATAATATAATCATAGCGTCAATATGTATGCAAATGAGTCGAATCGCGAATTTTTTTTATCCAACTATTGTACGGCAGTACCCTACAAAGTTAATAAAAAAGTAATCAAAGTTGTAAGCAAGTAACATAACCGAACTGTTAACTTAGCTAGAGGGAGCTGAAATCACGAGCTATTAAATAAGCGTTTACGTAGTTTTTTTAATTACACTCTAAGCTTTCTTAGTATAGATGCAATCCTTAGGTGTTATTAAGATCCATTATCGCGTAAATTATCGTTCTGAGTTTTTCATAAACAACTCATTCTAAAATTAAATAAGTATTGTAAACAAGCGCAAAAAGTACGAGTAATATTCCTATGGACGCACTCCACTGGAGAATTCAGACGGATCTGAGGCCCGGCGAGATATCCTCTAATTTAGTATTTTTCTTTGTGGCACGTTTCATAATATTTGATTTTGATCTATATTTTAGTTCATAATATCTCTCGTATTTCAAAATGATAAAATTCTTCACAATACAGTTTTTCAATATTTCGAGATATTTTAGTTTATGACCTCTCGTAAAATAAAAGCCATTACGAATACTTCTTATCATAAGCAATAAAATAGCATTATTTACAATGAAAATATAAAAGAAATTGTATGTAAAAAAGATGTAAGTACTAGCATTATAATAATTTTCTTTTAGAATGAGTTTTCTGATAGGTATTAACAGTGTATTTTTAAACAAACAGATTTTTTAAGAAAAAATATTATATATTTTCATAATACATATACCTAAGTAAGCTATACGCATCAAGAAACGGATAGGTACCTACAATAATACAACAATAAATAGTTTAAAATAAACTCATATTTAAAGCAACATCCAGCTTGGTGTTTCATCCTAAAAACGACTAACTCTCAAATTCATTAACAATGCAGAGGCATTCTATAGAATCAGAATCAGATGCTGCGCTAGGCAAATGCTGCCGAAATATTCAGCTTCCATTTATAAGTTCGGGGAGTTAGGTAGCTATACTTTTGCAAGTAGTAGAAAATATGTACATTATTTGCTTCCAAAAGTATTCGCACGCTTGAACGGTTAACACGCAAACGCTTCGCCCTACCGATCACTAATACTTTATTCACATACCTTCCTACGCGAATAGAATGACGTGCGTCATTTTATGGCTGAGTAGTCTGAATAGTAGCTGAAATCGTAATTTCATAAACATGTGACAAATTGATGTGTGAAGTCCTACTGAAATAGTATTAAGTCCTGAGCCCTTAGTCTGAGTTTTGTTTCGTTGATCGAAACGCATATCGAGAAGTTACTTGTGAGATATTTTGTATGAAAATCCGGTAAGCGCCTCTAGCGGGATATTTGCAAACTTTATCTCTATACAAAAACTGCGAGTTTTTCGATTCTCGCTTGTCGCAAGTCAACAAAATAATACTCAGATTACGGGCTCTGCTCTTTCAGCCAATGACAGTGGCAGTGTGGTTTTTTTTTTTTTTTTATGGTAAAAGTAATGGAATAAGCTGATAGCTCACCTGATGATAAGTGGTTATTTCTGCCTATAACAATGCATTACCTCACAGAGCAAGTCCAATGACGACGTGCCCTGTAAGGCAAATGCACTGCGTCCATCACTCTGAGACGTAAAGATACAGAAGTCTCATGTGCCTGAAATTACACTGTCTTTACAAATATGGTGACGGGTAATTGCCAAAATACCTCCTCAACTAACATTTAGTTCAAAGGTTTCTCTTAAAATCTATATAAGGAGAGGTAGAAAGGAGAGGAAAAAGAAATAGTAGCTCATAAAGGTGAGTTAGAGCTACATTTCATGCATAAGTTAAAGAATCTTAATACTGGGACTGTTCTAGGACTTTATACAGGGTGGAATTAATAAGTTAGGGACTCTTGGTACTGAGACTAAGCTAGGACTTTATACAGGTGAAAGTGGAATGTAACAATTTGGATTATAGCTGTCTATGTAAGCAGGTACTTAGTGTATCTACCTATACTATGGTAGACTAGACATGGTAATGTTAATAGGATGGAATAAATAAATGAGCCCTGTTTAGGGATAACAGAAATATAGGTACCTCGATTACCTAGAAACTTGAATTCCTCAGCTAATTTGATTCCTGGAAAATGCTTGCTTAATTAGCTTTCGATAATTTCCGCAATAATATGAAAACCAACTTTTATTCAGAAAAACGAAATAAATACGAAATTCTCCGAAGTAAAATGAGACCCCTTAGACTTTTTCTTCCAAAGTGAAATGAGGCTACGGTACAATTAACGAATAGATAATGTAAAACGAATAGATAATTAACTTTTGCTTACTATTACTTAACTAGGTAGTTACCTACCTACCAAAATACTACTTACGTATACATACCTATTAAATACTTACTTTAGTTTTTGTTTACTCTTACTTATGTGCTTACCAATGTTATGTACCTATAATTGTTAACCTAGCACCTACTGTAAACAGCCGAAGCAGAGATCCCTCGCGTCTACATACAAGTTTTTACTTAGTTAGAGCGAGGAGTCAATGTATAGACTCCACAAAGGTTTAGCTAAGCAACAAATACATACAAACAAGTACCTACTTCATTTAAGTGCTTTATTTTAGTTTGCTTGTAAACCAGTTTATTGAAAATAAATATTTTTATTTATTATTTATTTATAATTAAGGCCATAAATGACCACTTTTACGTTTTTCTGTCTGTACTACTCGTAGTTATTTGTATTTAACCATTCAAGGACCGTCCAGCCTTGGTTTTACGGGCTCCTATTTAACAATTAGCAGAGTATTTATTATACTAGTGGTCTTAAACGACCACTGGGTGTCCCAGAACTAGTATGCAATTCTGAGAAGTGATTTTGTATAATTATAGGAACAACAAATAAATGACCAACGACTTATCATAGTTTGTTTCACATTTCTTCAAATTACGTGTAACAGGTATTGATATACCTTAGTGCGTTGGAGCGATCAGGTTCGCTCAGCACTGGATTCCTCCGTGAGTGATGCCATCCGGTCTGCAGCAGACAGATCTCGCTGGAAGAAAATAATCCAAAACAAGGTCTTACATAAAGGTCACGACCCTCAACCCTGAGGATATCGACGCAAGGAGGAGGAGGAGTACGAAGAATTTGTGTAGTTATAAAATGTACACGTTGAGTGTGAACTTCCAGTTATGTAAAAAAGTATTAAAAAAATAACATGCAAAAAAAAACTTAAAAACTTTAACTCTCTAGTTGTTAATTTTTATGGCCTGAATAATCCTGTACAGGCTGAATATACTAGTTTCAGGACACCCTGTATAAGTGGCAAAAAATGTTATCTACCGTAAAAATTATTTTACGAAACCATTTATTAAGGTACCTAGTAAAGTAAATCTAGCTCAATCGTTATAAATCATACGAACATAAGCTTAAGAAATAGGTTACATTACATACGCCTCTCATGCTATTTGTTATCATTATCAGACCAAAGAAAGATGTTAGGTATTCTTGCCTATTCGTTCGCGTACTTATGTTACGCAAACATTGGGCGTATTCACATTGCAATAATTAAAAAAAAAATTGCTACTGGGGACAACTGGGAACATTAAAATTAGTATTCCTATTTGTCGCGTCGAACTAATGGGACGCAAACTAGTTATCACCACTGGGAGTATTGAATGTAGTGTCAATTGAAAATGGGCAGATTATGTATCTTTTTTCCTTGTTTCATTAAAACCGGTCCATCCGTTGCAGTCTACCCACGCTAGAAACATAAAAACTATAGTATACAGTTAGTGTGATATACCTCGACTTGAATTAGAAAATAACCTTCTCAGTAGAGAAGTAATTGTGGCTTTGGAGTATATACTGCTACGTAAAATGTACAGTGGACATGAGTTTTGTAAGTTTGGACTTGCCACAGATTATCCCATGAGATTTGCGATATCTAGTGTGCATGGGAGCCGAAGTCCTTCCTACGCTCATAATTTCATTTAGCTGTCATCTTTTTTTTTATTTGCTTCTACCTATTAACTGGACACAGTATAGTTAGTGTACCTACCCATAGTATTTTAATTAAAGCCTTTAAAAACATAAAATACAGATTTCTAATATCTATTACGTATAGCTCCAATAAACGAAAATCTATTACTCCCGGTGGATATAACCACGCAAGTTAAACCGCAGTTATGATTAAACACCTACGCAGGCAGTTTGTAGCCTTAATTATTAATCGGTGATATTTGAAACCAATAAACAAACGCTCTACAATCCCAATCGCACAATAATAAGTATAGCTTACTAGTGCGTGGGTACCACAAGCAGTAGCGACAGCGATGGCAATACGACAGCAGACGATGAACGATCGGCTACAAGTGAATTTTTTAGCTATCGCATATCTGAATCGTTCCCGAAACTCGAAATAATCCAAACTGGTTGGATTATTTCGAGTATTCTTATCGTGTTGCCCATTTGATTCATACCACAATGCACTTAAACTAAAATAAAACAATCTATAGTAAGGCTTTTTTCATGTTAGTAAGCAAGCAAATTCGTATGAGTTGGTGGCCAACTTTGGTGACGAAGTTTTTAGGCCGCTTAAAGGCCTCCGTCGTGGCTTAACGACTGCTAGAGCCGGAACCGACAGTTTAACGTGCCCTCCGAAGCACCGAAGCGCTCAGATGTAGTCGTAAATGCCTCTAACGGTCACCCATCCAAATAGTGACCACGCTGAATATCGCTTAACTTATAGATAAATTAGTAAAGATTGACTAAGCAAGCTACGCCACGAGCGCTTCATATTAGTAGCTAACTAAAATGCCTAACTGTCCCTACAGAAAGTCACTGTAGGCGCCATACTACGGTTCATAAATAGCGTAGCTTGAAATAAATTATGAATAGGTTTATGCAAATATTTGAAGGTGGAATTGGGAAGGCCGAGAAAAATCAAAATTCCGTTGAGCCCTACCTGGATTTTCTTTTTAATCATAAGTATTCAGGGTTTTTCGGAAAAACATTTTTTTCACTATCCCGCATTAAAGTTCTCTAGGGTGTTATTCCTTTACGTTTTTTTACATACTGTGTTGTTTTTTTTACCCGGCTACGGCAAAGCAAAAAGAAGGGTATATGATTATAAATGGGTACGAAGACTACGAAGGTAATATTTGTAATGCATATTACCACTATAATGATATTATTGATTCGAACTCGAATTAGAACTACCGAAGATTTATTTCCGCACTAATCCAAAAATAAAGTGAACCGACACGTTTTATTAGCTATTGTTATATAAACGTCGTAAATAAATCATTGGAATTCCAAAAATCCTTACACCTATTCATATAGAGACTAGGAGCGAGTGACAGTTTTATTATCTCATCGCTGTTTGCGTTTAGTGTAGATTGTTTGTAAATACATAATTATTTAAAAAAATATCATAGAAAATTTATAAAAATGTACGTTGTGATGTAATAAATAGAGCAGTTGGAGTCAAAAAATATAAAAATAGCAGACCAAGAAAATACAAACACTAGATACTATAAGACCTATTAGTCTATCTAGAGCTTCAAAAGACAAACGTGACTAAAATAAGCTAAAGAGAAACGGTCGATTTAAATTAAAAAAGATACCAAAATCTACATAAATGAAAGAAACTAAGAACAGGTAGATGAACCTATTCTGTGGGTAGAGCAAACAGAAGTCATTACAAACTGCTCCAATTTGCAATAATATAGTCCATAATTGTTATAGTATGCTAGGTAGAGCAAGGATCTGCGAGATGTAGCTAGGATACACTAGATTAGAAGAGTTGACGACCGGGCTCAGTGGCGTGTCTTGTGACAGACAGAGAGAGAGAGAGAGAAAGAGAGAGTGAGCAGTGGACCAATATAGGTTGATAATGATGATGATAATTGATATAACCTTAATAAACCAACTCATGTAATGTAATTCAGTCGTTTACAGACTGAACTTCTCCAGCTAAAAGGTGATAATTCAATTAATTTATGAAATACTAGCCGTCTCCCGCGGCGTTGCCCGCGTTAGAGTGTGACTTTTCAAAATTCCTTTCTTAGTGCGCCCCTACACTATATAAGGAACCTACCCTCCAAATTTCATACCTCTAGGACTTATAGTTTAGGCTGTGCGTTGATTCTATGTCAGCTTCAAAAGAGTTTTATATATATTGATGAAAACCAAAACCAGCTCCTGAACTTCCCATTTTTTACATCAGATTCTGAATGCTACCTGGCTTCGACGAAAGCCCTTGGCATTTACGTAACATTTATGAAACCTTCGTGTTGTTCGAGAACGTTCTTAGGAACATAAATGAATGAAGTTAAAAACCAGGTGAAATATCTAGGATATTGTTAAAGGTCATCGTATTCTTACTATCTACATCCAACCCTGACATATTTTAGAACAGGGATAATTCAGTGTAGTCATTAGTCATTGGGTTTTAGTTGGGATGTCATGAACGTTACTAAACTGAATGCGATTTGTTACTTTCATGACATCACATCAAATCTTCAATGATATTTTTACTAGATTTCATTATGATATCCACCCTTTTGATGTCCTTATTTTTGTTTCTAAGTTTCACATGTCCACGTTTCCACTTGGCTGTGTCGAGTGCAGATGTTAATTGCCCTAGCGACAGAACATATTGTATGAAGCTCTTCACACTTACACGACATCGTTTTGAATACAAGCAGCGACATCCGATTAAAATACGGATCGGATACTGAAAAGTGGAAACGGGATCTTAATAGTAAAAACGTAAATATTGCGTGTAGGAAGCAAAATTAGCTCACCTACTCACTACAGTGAGATTCTAGTTTGTAGTAAACTTAGTCGTAGCTTCGGTTTATGATGTAAGCTAGAAAAAAGAAACATCTGGTCGAAATAGTTTAGGCTAAATAGTCGTAAACACTCTAAAGTCTAGTCCTAGTAAAACTATCGACTAAGCACTTACCTTGTGTGTGTGAAAAATCGATATCAATTACGGCTTCGCTGTCGTCAGTTTACTTGAAATGTATACTTTATAATACAGATATGTTTGGTTTGCCTACTGTAGAAGTATTTTATTTACACTAAGTATGCGCACTACACTTTGCATCTAATAATTGTCAAAAAGTTTGTTCCACCAACACACTTCAAAATATATACAGTTCTATAGATATGGAAGGTTGATATATTTGGATATTATGAGTAGTTCTAAGTCTTTGTATTGGACCAAAGGGTAAATTGATATTCAGAGATGTGGCTTTGGCTCAATATTGGGAATGTTTACACACGAACACGGAACTAAAGACAAAAATAAACTTCGTTCATCGAATCCATCACTTACGCATTCACTTATCGAAGTGTACATTTGTTTATAAATAGATTGATCGATAACCGTTCCACTTACAAATAAAGTTCAGTTCGCTGGAGATAGCGGAAGGTAAATGAATAAGTACTTTATCAAGAAACTCGTTATTTCAAAAATCGCGGCAAGTTGCCGGCGGCCGAGTGACGCGACCGCTCTCCTTGCCGCCTGAACGCGAACTGAAGGATTTTCCAACAGTTCTCAGACGGCTGATACATGATTGAAAAAGCTCATGGTATTTCCAGCACCGTGAGTGTGAAAGAGAGAGGTGTAGTTTTATAATTGCTTTCGAAAGTGTCTCGCATAAGGAAATGCGAAGGTATTGGTATCAAAATAAACATGCAATGAACCATTGAACTATATGGATTTCACCTTCAAACTAATCCGTAAGTAATTGTGTATGGACTTGAAAATCTACCCCGTTCTAAACAAGTAAGTACAGTTACTAAAATCTACATAACTCAAATTCTTTCTGACTAAGTAATCTAAGTATATTGATGGACAAAATGAATTATTTTTATTTATTTTTCTTTGGTTTTAACTTGAAAAGTTAAAACTTTAAGCATAAACTTTTAATCCCACTGCAGGAACTAAAAGCTTTTTAACATTGCAAGATCAATAAACAACAAAACTTGCTAAAGCTTCAGATCAGAAAATACTCTTACAAAATTAAATAAACTTTTAAATGAAGAATGTTACTTGTTTGAGGTTTTCGGTAATTATACAAAGTTGGAAGTACCGAATCTACTGACCTGCATGATACCTGCTATGCTACGTTTGCATTGTACTAGTAGCTAGTAGATATTTATTAACAGTAATGGTCTGTAGAAACTTTGAAAGTTCAACTTTGCTAAGGCACAAGGTGAGTGAGTAAGATGTGATCTTTGAGGTCTCTGTTTAACCCGGTCAGAGGGGTTAACTTTGTTTGAGTGAGTAAGGAATGGGTTGACATGATTTAACGGTTGTTTTGGACCCTCTTTATACAGATCCTGATTGAAATAGATAGGCAAGTATTTTTTCTCTTTGGGTAGGGCATATTTTATAACATTTGGACCTCTCGGCAAATACTTTTTAGTTTCTACTGTAACATTTTCAAATAATTTTGACTGCAAGTTTTTCAGAATAAATGCCAAGTCACAACTGTGTCTTTTTTTTAATTTCATACCTATTTATTTTACTATTTATCTATCTAGATTTATACTAAGCACTAAGCTCGGACTGAACCAGAACTTAGGCCCTGCATTATGTCGATACAGAAATCGTTACTAAAGCATAGATCTAAAATAAATCCAGCCGCTACAGCAAATTGTCACATTTATAATACCAGCAGAGTAAGATTGCTCCTACCTGATGAACTAAAGACACTGTAAAGATTTTACTAGTTCCCTACTCATTTCCATTCACCCAATATTATTACCAAAAAAATACAAAGTTTTTGAATACAAAGCCAGTTTTTGCAAGTTAGAAAGCCTTTAAGAACACCTTAGACCTTGCCATTATAAACTTTGAAGCATGCTCTGCAACCTTAATTATGTTAAGTGTGGCTCTTCAGGTGAAGTTAGAACCGCCTAACCGACCCTTGAAGCATTTTAAGTAAGACCTTGTACTCACGTAGCTATGAATGAAAGAGATAAACTCGGGATTTAATAAAAAAAAAATGAACTGAATTGAGAACCTCCTCCTTTTTTGAAGTTGGTTAAAAAGAAAATAAGTGTGTGCTGATGACTACACGATAGTACAAATTTGAGACTTATGTCTTATCAGATGAGCGTTGCTACACTACCGTGCAGTGTAATCCGCTACTTTACTGTGTGTAAATCGGAACTTATATCATGTTGCAAATCAACCATCTCTGTACTAAAATTGTTGGCTTCATCCCGTAGGACCACGGTTTCGCTGGACCACGGTTCAAAATTACCTAACAAAAAGTTCCGCTGGACCACTATTTTATGAAATGTACTGTTGGAAAGGAAAATGCTAGGCGCATAAAATACATCCGGTTGAGTCCAAGCTGTATGAATATGTAATTGGAGACAAAAATAAAAATTAATAAAAATGTAGGCTTTGCATTTATATTTTCAGAAATACTCGCAAATCTTTTCAATTTTCACAATTTTTTTGAAAAACACAAAAATGCTCCGGTAGCTACAGGCTGAATTTAATTGAAACTGTCTCTCTAGCCGGTTCGAGTTTACAACATTTACGAAACATACTGATATAACGTATCCTTGTTTACTTATTAGTCTATGGAAAATACCGAATTGAGTTTCAATGACCTAGAGTCTAGGTTCTCTATGGGTGAACGAAACAGTCATTTTTATAAATAAGTAGGTAGCTACGTGCTAAAAAGGATGAACTCAAAGGAAACAAAAAAGTTTCCCAGCAAAATTCGACCCGTATTCCGAAAAAACCACATTGCTTTTTCCGATGGGTTTGCCAAACTTTTCCGAATGATTGCTAAACCAACAAACCCGCTACCGTCAAGAAAGAAGGGCCCAATTGGAGCAAGCATATTTTTTAAATAGATGCGTTAAATGCCGACAATATTGCACCAAGGGAAAGTACGAGTACGAGCCATCATACGCCACACCTATTGTTAGACAGAGATACACATTCGGACAACACTGTAATGGCGTGTAGACGATGTGCGTTGCTTGGTGCGCAACAAAGTGTATGTCAGGTGGGTAATTACCTTACTTTTTCCTGTAGAATCCCGGTTAACGTATCTACGTTATCAAACATCGCTGGTGTTGCTGCTTATCTTCATTATTTTAGACGCATGGCGTAATGGCATCACTCGCTAATGTTGAATCTCATTCATCACTTTACTCTTGTTTTTCTATAATTAACGTTATTATAACTAGCTACAATGTTATTCGGGGCGAAAGTTGAAATTGTTAGATGTTTGTGAACCAATTACGCTGTGACAGCTGGAGCGATTAGTTCTCCCAACCGTATTTCTCGTTCTGTCCTATAGTACAAATTCCCTTCATCGACCTGGTTTGGATGCCCTGTGCTTATGTCACGTCCACACAGCTTAAAGTGGCTAACAAGCCGGTCTCAATCTGGCCCATGCACGCTCTCAAATCGTCCGCTCGGGTAGTTTGAGCGTAACTTTGAGCCGAAAAATTCTAAAACGGATTCATGCGGGCTCTTATCTAGAAAGTTTGACTCTTTTGCAAGCTAAGCTGACAATATGAGTAGAGTAGTGTAATACCTCGTATTTTAAAAATGGCTCTCCATACTTACTAGGAAGTGCAAAATTTACTCTTATTTGTTTAGCGAGATTCTTCGTTGGAGCAATTCTAAACTCAGTAAGATTTGATTATGATTAGTACTTTGCAATTTAAATAACTCTTTTGCCAGTATAGGTAGGTACATAGTATTTTTTTTTCGACACTTACAAAAATATAGATAAACAGTTTTAGATGTTGTACTGTCGTTCATAAACCACGAAAGGTTTATGTAGGTTGTTTGTTTACCTACTACCTAACTTTAAAAAAGGAGGAGGTTCTCATTTCAGATCTCATAACCCAGATTACTTCAGAGCCCTGAGTCTGTGCATTTATTTTGACTTTCGACTCAAGTATAGGACACGCAAACGCATTCGCCAAGCGAGAAGTTTGTTGGGAATGGCACAATTCCCAAATCTCCCGCTAGAGGCGCTTATTCCGTTTTCATACAAAATTTCTCGCTTTGCGAATGCGTTTGCGTGTGCTTCACTCGAGTCTAAAGTCAAAACAAATGCACAGACTCGGGGCTCAGTAAATATTCAGAAAGAACTTCCTAAGTCATTGATGCTCTCGTAAATCTATAATTAGGTTCGTCGTAGCTTCCACTCGCTAATTTATTTAGCACAGTTTTGAGTTTGCAATGTCAAAAAGACTGCAAACTTCCCCGTTCCCTAAGGAATTGTCGCCAATTGTTCATAATTTATGAAGTAGGACGCCGGGCTGAATTTATTACTTCATAAGCGTTTCAGTTATTAGAAATACGTTACGAGAGCACGGCTTCTCCAAGTTGACATTTTACATTCGCCTGAGGGTAGAAAACTAATCAAGTAATCAAAGTGTATGGAATTTTACATTTCTACGCTATAAGTCATGTGATTAATATTGTACATATTTGACGATTTTTCTTCTCTAATCAATATACTTACCTATACTTACTTTATGTTACTTTATGTTTTATCGAGAATATGTACATATTCTCGATAAGCCAAAAAGATCACTACCTATAAGTATATTTTATTATGTATTGAAGTAGTCAAAGATTTGTGGTCTCCAAATAAAACGACCCCACTCATTATTTAAACCTATTTTGGTTTTAAATTCAACAAATTCTTTCGTCTTAGTATTTCTTCGTTTTCTACAAAATTATTTTACAAGCACTTTGCAATTTGATATTAACATCATCTACATTTTTATAAACTAAAAAACTCATATTGTACCCGGCTTAAGTTTCAAAATGCAAAATGGCGAAAGCGAACGCACAACCCTTAAGTAATTTAGTAAAAACCCTTTTCACATTTCGGTGCTCTCAATAAGAATATACGTAATTTAAGAAATTAGATAACCTACCTTCTCTAACACGTACATACACATGAATGAATGAATGAATGAATGAAAATACTTTATTGTATGTAGGTACACCTTACAAACTAATATGCAAGACAGATTATAATATTACATTACGTACAATGGGCGGTCTTATCGCTAGGGAGCGATTTCTTCCAGACACATTACACATTACATCTACACATTTAATTTTATCGTCATTCTCAGAAGTACCTACCTACTTAAATAATCCGTCCACTGTCTACTAGTAAGTAAGTTTGTATGAGTTATAATAACCTGTGTTCTGTTTTGGCAATAAAAAATATTCTATTCTATTCTATTCTAGTTAGTAGCCAACTTTGATGACGTGGTTTTTGGTCTCCGCCAGGGCTGAGATAGACATGCCATCCAAACCACGGAGGCGCTCAGCTGTGTTAATGTCACTAGTGGTCACCCATCCAAATACTGACCGCGCAGAACGTCGCTTAACTTAGTTAATCGGTGAAGACTCACATAAGCAAGATACGCCACGCGCACACTGTCCGGCGTTTGTACCAAACACATACGTGACATTTTGAATTTGTGGTTAGTAAGTAAGCGGACGACATTAGTTTAAATATTTATACAAACTGAGCGTATAAACTCACACTCAACTCATTTTACTCTTTTGAGGAGTGCTCTACACTCGCAAATTCATGCGTTGATCTTTGAGCTTCTAACAAACAGTTGAAGCTATATTACGGCCGTAATAAACTCCTCGTAAAACTTTTTTTTATTATTAAGTACTTCAAAATCTTACTCCGACCGGCCAAATTAGAAACCAAAATGTGTTTTCTTTATGCTACTAAAATATGGAACAAGCCGATGACCCACCTGATGTTAAGTGCGGTAACCACTGCATATAACGATGCATTGCCTATCCGGACACGTCCACTGAGAACGTGCCCACTATTGGGCAACGGGTGACACACAAAATATAAATACTTACGGCGAAGGTCACTTTTTCTGAAGAGCTTTTTAAATAGTAGCGATGAAAATAACAGAATGAACGTTAATTTAGCTCTCTGTATTCATGTTATAATAGAGATCCCTTCCGGAAGGAAATGATGATTGTCCAAATGGTACCGAAGGGACTAAAATGTGGCGATATCGGCAAGTTACCCTTCAGATTAAAGTCATTTACACGTCGTGACGTTTACGACAGCTTGGTGACTAGTGCCATACGTAGGCGAAAGGGGTAGGTACACGCAAAAAGAAAAGTATATTACAGCAAAGTTTAATTTTGAAGTAAGTACAGTCATGCTGTACAGTTTTTAGTTCAAATGTCTGGTGTGTGGTGTGTGTGAACCTCCGGAAAAAAAATACTGATATGCAGTGAAACGCTATTCCTCTAACCTTCACGCCGATTGGTTGGTGGATGTGGTTGCTTTACAGATAGATGGCGGATTACAGCGTAATGAAATCTGAGCCCTGAGTCTATGTCCGTGTTGTGTTTTCTTGCTATTTTTGGCATTCGGAAACGGATTCGCAAAGCGAACAATTTTGTATGAAAACCGGATAGTTCCCAAATCTCCTGCTAGAGGCGCTTATCCGGTTTTCATACAAAATTGTTCGCTTTGCGAATCCGTTTCCGAATGCCAAAAATAGCAAGAAAACACAACACGGACATGGACTCAGGCCTCTGGACCTAACTTGGCCGTCCTCGAGGGTCACCTTGTGGATGCTGAAAATAACGGACATCGTTTTTTTGAAAGAGACTGTCCAACTCGTGTGAGCCATTATCCTAAATAATTGCGTTTGCTGGCGAGGCTGGTCCTTCGGGAAATTACAAACATTTCCCTACCTCGGACCATGATAGTCACCGTCGCCAATCGATTTTTGCCAGTTTTGCAACATCACTTCTGGGAATTCCTAGTAGTTTCAAAAAACTAGCTTGAATCTGCAACTTTACGTAAAAAATCAAGTTATCAAGTTAACCACAAAATGAGTTAAAGGCAAAGAGAAGATGATGAAAATGCTTTAGTTTTGAGAGCGTTACAAACCTTAGCCAAAAGTATACACGTAATAGGAAACAAATACTGCTGATTTGACTCAGTAACTTTCCAAAAAATATTGGTTTTCTGCTTAACCGAAATAAAAACTGAAACCATAAACGCTCAAAATACTAGCCTCAAAAAACGTTAATGTGTGAAAGTCGTCTGTTAGCTCGTGAGTTCAAATAATTACAAAGTTGTATGGTTTAGACTGGATATAAAACTGGGGTAGGTCAGTTAAAAATAAATTATCGGCGTCTCACTTTGCCCCAGCTTAATAACCACGTGACAAATGCAAGCGGGCCTAATGGACAAGGCAGTTCATTATTCGACGCAACTAACCTACTCCTAAAGAGCAGGCTCTGACAGAGAATTTATTGTGAAGAACACACTCATTTTGTCGGAATGCACAGTAATTTCAACGGAACTTAGCTTTTCAGACGAGGTTACCGCTAGCGCAGTATTTTAGTTACCCGTATTTTTTTGTTATTTTAGGGATTATCCAAAACAATCTTTATACTTACTTCACGATTGTTATGGCCGAATACTGAAACGTCACTCAAATTTAAACACCACTTAAAATTGCTCTACCTCTGTTTTACATTACTCATTGGTAAGAATGGCAATCATTTAAGCATGAACATAATATAAGTAGCGTTTGAATATTCGGCCGTTAGACAATAAGGTGTTTGAACTGTCATCCTAACAGCTAGGTATAAAATAATAAAATGTGATTTTTATTCTAAGCAAACTAAATTATTTTGGACACCAATTTAGTATCACAAAATAACACCAGAAATTGGAGCCTTCTGAATTGCCAATTCAGTGAGACAATAAGTTAAATGAGTCAAACTTAATAGAAACGGTTGAAATTGATTCTGATTCAGAAATCGAACCCGTCAGGCTGTGCCTGTAAATTAAAAGCTACGGTTCAGTGGACGTTAATTAAACGTAATGGCGTGATATTTAATCTGTGAAAGATTGCTCACTTATCGATGATAAACAACGTGTAGTCCCGAAAGCACTAGTTTGAATAGTTTTAGGGTTAAATAATCTACGACACTCACTGATAATGATGGTTTAGATCGTCTATGAAAAAATAAGGTTTGCTAATAGCATAATGGTGAGGATATACAGAGAGTAAACGGAATTTGATAGCGCCAGAAACTAGTGCTTTCCTGTGTTTATATAGGTCGCTCTATCGACTTGTTTAATTTGTTACTGAATATCCAAATTATATTCATGGTGGAAAATACCGATGGCCAGTCGCCAGTCTAAGTAACTGACCCAACCTTAATTTGGGTCAGTTGCTTAGGTATGATTAAAAAAAAATGCTGTTTGAACAGCCTTTTTCTTTTGTGCCGCAATGACGACGGGTAGAAATCTGTTTTTTTTTATTATTCTCGATTCAATGTCCACCAGCCAGAATTGGTTCAAACATGCTGAATACCTGCTTCCACAAATCCTCTGCTCTTTTACCTTCCTCGATAAACAAAGTATAAGCCTATCCATTGTTCCCTAGATTACCTTGAACTAAGGCATCAGGATGATTAAATGTGACAATCACAAACGTATACGCGGTACAATGCGTGGTGACACTACAACGTTCGACAGTCGAGCTGCGTTGACGCGCAATATGACTCAATTACATTAGGTTTACGACTGCGACGACTGTCAGATTTGTTCGTTACCCTTCTGGTTCTAAAATAGATAGGTATGGTGAACGAATGGAGGTAACCTAATTAGCTTTGACCAGGAACGTCGAGGAAAAGGTTTCTATTCAAAAGATAGTATCGATCAGGTTTGGAAGAGACGTGAGCTGTTTTTCTGAGTAAAAGTGAGTGTGCAGAAACTTTGGACGGGCCGAATATAAATTTTTGTAATAAGAGGTTTTATTAATTTCGCTCGAATACACACAATATGATTGAAAATGTTAGGATAAGAAAATGGAGGCCTATTTAAAGTATGTCTTATAATACAAGGTTAAGACAAAATACCTATAGAACTTGGCTAGCGTTGTAGTCCACCCACATCTATTCTAATCAAATTGTAAAACATTTTTTTTAACAAATTGATCTCTATAAAATAGTTTATAACGAATATAAACCTATGTTCGTTACCTACATAAAGAGTGAAACATCCCCAATTAAAAATTGACAGTGGCCGGCAGACAATTGTTGAAGGTGGAACCTCGATGTGTGAAGGAGAGTGAGATTTTTGATAAGACCACGCATATTACAAAGTTGGTTTTGCCAGCATTTATAAGTCAGTGTAATCATAAAAAAAGTAAAAAGGTTACCAACAACGTTTTATCTAAGTGACTCGCACTATAACAAAAAAAACGAAGAACAGGGCTTACTTTTTGGAACTTCTTTCGAAACCCCTTTGTTGTTATTTCATCAGTTATCATAAAGCTTTGCTAAGAGAAAGTCGTCCTAAGTCTCTACTCAATAAAATTTAAATTCCAATGTCCGTTTTAAATGAAACTGTAAATTAATTCAGTTTGTGATACAAAATAGCATTATTTACAAGCAAGGGATTTATCCAGGTACCTTAGAAAAAACAGGATCTAATAGTATTACTCGATGTCGAAGTTTGGATCTACAAACAATTTGAATGAATACTAGCAAAGCTACACAAAAGCCTTCCGAAACAAAAGCTTCTAGCTATCAAGCAAATAGAATGGATGCCGCGCAAAAGCCTTCCAAAATAGCTATCAGCTGGAATCACGTAGCTAAAGCCTACAAACAAGGCTTCGGTAACGAGAATGTTTGGAACGCAGCAAAACGTTTGGTTGGAAATCAAAGAGCACGAGCCGAAAACGTGCATTTGACGTGGAGAAAATATGTTTGACTGCAAGGGAGAATTCGATCGATGATTCAATGTTCTCTGTGTGTTGATGCACTAAGCTCTGATAAAAATACGAGTGTAAGACCTTAGGCAATTTAGCAGATTATTAAAACATTTGTGACAATGAAACAAACAATTAAACAAAATCCAAACCTACCACTACGTAGCTCAGCCAAGATGTGCCGTGCTTTTGAGCTGATACCCGCGACTTCGTACGCGTGTGAAACTTTCCACCATCTATCAACCAGCTTACGATGAACTTCGTAGCAAATGGCTGCTTTTGGTTGAGAGAGTTCAAGCTGTATCTAAGAATACACGTCTTTGATTGCAATAAAATATAGCCTATGTTTTAATCGGGATAAAGGGCTTTTGAATGGTATAAGTTTCATTGAAATTGGTCCAGTAATTAAGGCGTCATCCGCGAACAAACAAACAGATACAGATTATACAGTTTTATAACAGTATAGAAAAACTCTTTTTAAATTTAAGTAATTGTGTTTCAAGATTTTCTTGATATAAGTTCAAAAATTACAAACCAATTCATTTTATTGAGCGTTTACTTCAGTGTGATGCTCCTATAAAAGTGCTGCGATAAATAACGCTGTTTACGACAAGAATAAATTGCTCAAGTACTTGAATGTTCCATTACCAAGTCGATATCAAGTCGTAAACTACAGTCGAGTTCCTAGGGTGCTTAGATCTATTGAAATATTGAAAAGTTTTCTGAAGTTTCAAAAATTGTTAACCGTTGCCGATATAAATCATAGAGCTACGACAAACTAGACGCGGATAAAATTACTGTGAGCTGATGAAAGTGAATCTTATGTGACTTGGGCGCGTTTTATAATTGTAGATAGATATATAGTCAAGTCAAAGTCAAAGTCAAAAAGCTTTTATTCAATAAAATCTCACTGATCACTTTGAATCGTCATTACGTTTTGCATGATTAGGTATGACTACAATTTTTTTTTTTTTATTGGATGAGTTGGAGCTAGTTCGTCCCAAGCTTGTTTGTCTTCTAAATAATCTGATATTTTATAGTATGCTTTCAATAACGTGTAGTACAGTAACGTGTAGTACATTCATAAAGCAAGCAAGCTCGTATGAGTTAGTGGCCAACTCTGGTGACGGAGTTTTTAGGCCGCCTTAAGGCCTCCGTCATGGCTTAACGACTGCTAGAATACATTCATAGGTACATAGTCATACATAGTATAGGTAACTAAAGTTCCAAACAGAGGTAAAATAAACGATTTTAAAATACTATAAAAATTACATCGTAGCGCTGGTTTAGAATGTAGCTTTATCCGAAAATTCTTTAACAATGTATAAACTAAGAACATTATTAGATTACTCTTTTAATAAAAAGTTAAAAAACTTTGCTACGACCTTTGAAAATGGTCTGGCTTAATAACGTGATAAATGAAAAAGCTTTGAAAGCAATTTGAAATCCATCACTTTTAGTCTTAATATCAGATTTACAAAAAGCTTTTAGAAAAAGCTAGAAGTACAATTACTATTTAGATAAATTGAAGATAGATAACTGGTAGTGATTGTAAGCCTGCTTGCGCACTAGACTAGACTTAGTTATGTTACCCGCTATCTACGTTCCGCTTACTATTATCTGTAATAATCCGAAGTGGAAACCTGTAATTGGCCATACCCTATGTATCTAAAACATTTTAATTAAGTACCCTTTATATCCCTGTTGGTTTCCCAATATATAAATAGACGGTAAAATACGCAGCCAGCGCAGCGGCACGGTGGCGGGGTTGATTATGAAACCTCATTTTTTCAATCTTAAACATTATACAGGTTTCCAAACCTATCTCGGGCTAGAGACTGGTGTCTCTCACAAAACAAGTTACCATTATTCTACCACCTACACTATACCACAGATTATATAATACTATGGCTATAGCTACTCTTGTCATAAGATAAGTAACCTTTTGTGTTGAGAAAATAAATGTCTTACTTATTTGCACGGACTGGCATACCGACAGTCGCATGGTTCGAGGCAAACCAACAGATTAATTGCATAACCAAGCCATGCATGCTCAAATTTGTTACAGTCTTACGTGCGACCATTCGTATTATGAACGTGAAATAACCAGCTTTACATCTCTTGGGCTCGTAGGGATTTTTTTTCCCATCGGGCTCACCAATGGGCCAGCTGTTGGGCTCGATGGGAATAACCCTGTTTATCGATACAGACGACAGTTTAGCATACAAAATAATCGACCAAACCAAACAGCGTGGCCATAATGATGGAGCACACTAGCATTAAACCTTTGTTCCACAAACCCCTGATATTTCTGTTCGCCTGTTTGCTTAGTACGGAGCGAGTCAACACAAATGATTCATTATGTATACGCACACTCATTAGTGTGTTGATGCTTAAAACACATTCTCCCGGGACTAGAACTATTACCTACACACTAGCATTGTATATTGAACTGAATTTCCAACCAATCTTTTCTCAGTTTTTGAAATAGTTATCTGCTATCTAGCAGGTGTCAATCCTCATAAATTTTTCAAAAATGTGAATTTTTAACATACTATCTTCAGCTTTCTGAGTCGCTTTTGCGCAGTTTTTCACAAGTTTATTCTCCTTTTTTCTTTTATTGCATTCGTTGGTTTGCTTCAGTACAAATTTTCCTGGGGCTAAATACATTTTTTTCTCAAAATATACACGCAACACACGCTTGCATGCGAACTAATATCTAGCTAAATTGCTTCTAATATTGCGTATTATATGTTTACAAAGGTATTTTGCAACAAGAAAATTGCTAAATTAACCACGCAGGTCATTTTTATTTTGCCTAACTACATCAAATTATGGTATCAATATTTTTAGCGTATCTGAAGGTCACTTCCAACATTTTGCACACTGTGCTTATGTTTAGTTAGTCCAGACGTTATATTTTCCTACTGTCGTAGGTAGTCCGACACTCGATACTGACTACATCCAATATATAGGTCAATGAATGACTGTATCGACTGTCGAGGCTTCTAGAAATTTGCAATTTAACTGTAGATTTGGCACACTAGTTTAGTTGATGATAATATGATTTTTTAAAAATCTTTCAAAAAAAGAATGTTTTTGTGCCAAAATAATATCATTTCCAAAGGAAAAGTCGTCTTAGAATTGAACTTAGAACCTAGAATTCTAAAACAACTAGAAAAAAGAAGTTACAAGCAGTTCTGACTAATAGTGCTTGTATAGAATGTATCTACACCATTATACATACATACGTAGTTTGATATGTTTACGTTCGTTTTACTATCATTTTAATATGAAAATTCATAAAACATACCGAAATGCCATTTCAAACGATATTAAAAATAGCATTTTCTATTCATCCACTTAAATATCCGAAAATATTTTCCATTATTAAAAATACAAAACCGAATGTCCGGGTATTTTCAGCATGTTCAGCTCATTGAAAATGTTCTTTCTTTATTTTAAACATTGAGCCCAGTCCCACTTGTGTTGAAGAGGGACGTCCAACAACGAGGCCAAGAGCCGTTGAAGGCCACGAGAATACATATTCTTGTATAGGAAATTATATTTGCATATCATACAATATTTATGGAATTTGGTTCGGTATTCATTTTTGTTACATGAATTTAGGTTGAAAGTTTTAATGAGGTATATTCGAATGCAATTTAGCAAAGTTGGAGAAGCAACTCAAAATAATTACGTAAATGTTTCTATTATAATAATTTTATAAGGTTTCGTTTTTACGGCTGAAACAAGCCTTGAGGTTCATAAAGACTACTTCCCAACATGTACGCTCTTCACTTTAAAGTCAATTATTGGTCGATCTAAGAAGTATGTTCAATGACACGATACAGGCATTTCTTAATCTTATTAACTAGGTACTTAGCATATTTTATATTCATTTTAACAAATCAATGCAATGAAATTTGCTAAAGATTTTGAGTATTTTTATCTAACACTAGCCGTCTCCCGCGGCGTTGCTCGCGTTAGAGTGTGACTTTGCAAAATTCCTTTCTTAGTGCGCCCCTAAACTATATAAGGAACCTACCCTCCAAATTTCATACCTCTAGGACTTATAGTTTAGGCTGTGCGTTGATTCTCTGTCAGCTTCAAAAGAGTTTTATATATATTGATGATGATGATAATAATTTAACACCCTGCCAAAGCTCAGCTATAGATAGGTAGGTATACGAGACATCGAATAACACTGACCGCAACTGAGAGCCAATCGATATTGATAATAATAGGCTTGGAGACCATCACTGGGGACAGTGAATGCCCGGGATTGACCGGATTACTTTGAATCGCAGTAAAGTAGTTAATAAGATTTGATTCTAATATATATATTTTTCAATATTACTATTAATTATTTTATTATTTATTAATTTTAATTCGTTTACTAACATGTTTTAAAAAGCTGCAATGTAAAACTATCGACGTACATAGAACTTTTCAATCAAGCAAGATAATAAAAAAGTATTTAAAACAAAAAACTACGGTGATTTGCAATTTAACACTGATGATGATGTAGATTTCTCATTAGCAATAGGTAGGTAGGAACATGCAATGTATTGCGACTGGCAGCGCTATCATAAATCACTTTGCATTCGGCAAACACAGTCAATGTAAATCAAAGCTTGAACACTACATCAAATAACAATAAATAATTTTACAAAATTTAAGGACTGACCATGAAAACCTCCTTAGATCCTCTTCATCATTGATGGTCATCATCAGACCTTGGAGTGTGGACTCCTCCTCTCTGAATACAGTTTTGTTCTCGACCTCCCGCGACACACTCCAGATCTACTTCGGAGACCACTAGCAACTTTGGTCAAATAAGTCAAGTTCATTTGGTAAATAAATGTAAATAAAATGAATTCGCAAAGTTCAAACTCTACAGAGCTTTAAAGTTACGAGGGTAAACTTACTATCAAAAAAACTTCGTTGTTCGATTGGGGGTTAAAAATATATTTATAGCATTTACTTTTACTATTAGATGTATAGTGAGTTGATTGCACGGGATTTATCCCTGAGTTTAGAATCTAAGGCTCGTTCGTATCAGGCAAGTTTATATTCTAACTCAGATAATAAAAAATCAGACTCAAGCATAGATTTCAGTAGAAATGTTCAGACAAAACTGTCAACTATGCCTTAGAGTAAATGCAAATACGTACCATAAAGTAGTGACTAAAAGAGCTAAATAGTTGCAACTTAAATTTTCCTATCGAAGTTACCATTCTTGCACATGCCAATCACTTCCTAAGCTATAACTGACACAAAGCTAGTCGATAAACGACAAACCTATGAATAATTTATCACGGAAAGCTCACCTGAGTATCTAAAAACCGAAAACCGGCTTCAATGGCACGAAACCGGTGTTATTACTTTACTCCCTACAAATGGTGTCAAATGATACGTTACTCGATACAACGAATTTGTCCATGTAGACCCCTCATGATTTGGATCAGTTACACTATACTGACTTATGACAGCCAACTCGCAAAAAAACCCATAGAATAAAACCTCGTAGTAAAAAACTTCATAGTGATATCATTATTGATTCTGTTGTTGTGTTTTTTTAAACTAATTTCATTTGACATCGCTAAAATGTTACCGCCCTTTTCTCAATCGACGAAGATGGCTATAATTTTAGCGCTTTCAAATTAGGTTAGTTTAAGAAAATGCAACAACAGGATCGACATCAATGTATTCGTGAAATTCGGGGTCAAATATGTGTAAATTTAGTTATAAGTGTTCTAGAAGGAAGATAAAGCAATGGCAAGAGAATGATGATAACAAGCAAAAAAAAAAACAAAAAAAAAAAATCCACAGTAGTTTTTTACTAGCGTATAGTAATCAGGAACGTATCTAACTGGAGATTAGTAAAGAATGAACGTACGTGAATATTTTGAAAATCACTAAAGCGCATAATACGAGAAGAAATTGTAAAGTAAAGTATTTTAGCCAAGCTTTTCATATTTGCAAGATCACGAATTCTTTATGAATTACGTTTCTCGTTTGACGCCTTTTTCTCCTGACATTATCTGGAATGGATGTGGAATTGAACATGGTTTTATACTTAGCTTAAAATCTGAGGTTGAAAATGAGTGAAATCATTGACTTAGTTTATATTACGTACTAGAGGATATAATATTTATATTATGTATTAGAGGATATAACGCATTCTATGTTTCTTTAATTTGTGATACATGTACCATACCAACTTAAAATTTTACGTCATATTCTCTTCTTTCTCGTGCATACATTTTTTCGTTAAGGACAACCTTTGCATGTCATTGGTATCAATTTGCTTGTTGCATTTTTCTAAACTAACCTAATTTGACAGCTCTAAAATTATAGCCGTCCTTGTCGTTTCAATTTATGAGAAAGGGACGGCAACATTTTTAGTGCTGTCAAAATAGGTTAGTTTAAAAAAATGCAACAAGCGAATCGATACCAATGCCTATTATTTTTACTATTATAGGTAGTAGGATATTTTCTTTGGATGGTATGAATAGAAATCTAGACAGTAATTTTTAAATGATCTGATGTTTTATGTATGTATCAAACTCCATTATAAACCCCATAACTCCATTCGTTCTCAGTCGAATCTAAACATCATTATGCAAAAGATATTCTGATTTATGAATACAAGTGCTTTAACGTTCATAATTGCTTGGTTTATTAATACATGAATTTGGACGCATTTGTTTGCGCATACATATTTGGAGTAGGTATAACCATTTGATGAGTCATTATATTCACCCGTATAAGGTTGAAAATACACTGTACTTGATTTTAATAATCGGTGTACCAATTCAAAAGAAGGCAAAAATACTTTCTTTTGAACTCATAAATTCACTAGGCAACATTTAACTGAATCATTGATGTGCACGCGGAACTTCGAAATTACATCAGAAAAATAACAAACAAGAAATTAGAATTACACTATTTTTATTACGAAGGGAAAGAATGATCGTTAATAGAGTTTGATCTCAACCCATTAAGGCGGGGTTGGGATCAAACTCTATAAACGATGGCTCACGCCATCTATACTGATTTCTGATAAAGGCCCTTCTACATTCATACATAATCGTTCTTCATACCAACAACAACCGGTCGACTGCAAAGTGTCTCTTTACGACGCAGTGTAACTAATGCACGCAGTAACTTGTATTACAACATTACGATTTTCAATTGTTTTTTGAGCTGACTTGCTGGCTAGTGATGGTGACAAGGACGATGCTCTCTGTGTATAGCCAAGCTTAAATAAACGATGACGTACCGTGTGGTCAAACGAGATAAAGACTAGACAGAATTTGTGAGTCCCGACGGTGACATATTCAGTGTCAATGGACATTTTATTAACTTATTGTTTGCATTTTGTAGTGTTTGCAGACAATTTATCATTCATGTTTAAAATCTAATTACTTTTTAGGTCAGTTTGTAAATTAATACATAATATTTATTTATTTTTAGTAATTTTTAGTAATATAAAAGCGTTTAGAATCAGAGAGAGACCTAGAACTAAAACTGTTCATTGTCATAATAATCAGTCTGTAGATGTCCACTCTACTGGACATAGGCTTCACAGATTTCCAGAAATAAATGTTTGGATCCTTCTCCGTTCACCCGATTATGGCGTCAGTTTATCGATTGGAGTGCTGGCCTAAGCACTCCAATCGAAAATCGAAGGAGCAAAGGTTCTCCATTGCCCCTTATCCGTTGGTCTGTTCTCAGCAGCAGCTGCTACGTACAAACAATGGGTAGAAAAATGCCCTATAAAAATAAATTTATTTATGTAAACTGACACACTTGTGACCCCGATCCAAGGTAAGGCGATCGTAAAATCCCGTCCTACTTCACCTAATTTGAGGTGACATAAGGGTTGCGTGACGTTTTATGCAGATTGTATCGTTCGTAGCAAGTTCGTAGCTGAAGTTTGCAGGTTCGTAGACCCACTACGGCGTAGCAACTGGTGTAAGTTGCAAATTGCATTACTTGGAATGATTTATTATGAAAAATTTTGGTTTTACTCTAAAAACTTTATTAGTAGAAAAGATTGTATTACATCGTTCGTAGCTTCGTAGACCCACTACGACGTAGCAACAGGCGTACGTTGCAAACTGCATTTCTTAGGATGATTTTATGAAAACTTTTTTGGTCATCGTAAATTATACTACTTACTTACTTTTTATAAGCTTGTAACGGTATAGGCGGTGATATTTTTTTTATTTAGATATATTATAAAATAGATTTCTTACAAAACGACAACAAGATTTTAGGTAAACAAAAATAGCTTACTAAAATACCTTACTAAAAATAGCTCGTGAACGCTAGATAAAAATCTATGCTAATGCGGTCATAGATCGCCACCATTGTACAATACAAAACATTTTGTGATTTCACCTTGATTTATTTCAACTAAAACCAAAATAAAGTACCGTAAAACGTACCCTTTTCTCATAAACCTTCTGAAAACGTTGAATTGAAAAACTGAGAAGAAAGCGAGCTTCATTCTGCAGGCACTCCTTCACAATACTCTTGTATTGTCGTAAGCTGGTCCCAAAACTTTTTCATTACCAACTTTCATTTTGTTCAGAGACGCTGGTTCCAACTCGCAAGTAAATTAAAAAGTAGTGAAAACAAGATCTTATTTCGTTGTTTTGAATGCATTTTGTAAACTGATTTAAAACTTACTTTGACTTTGGATTGGTGGACCTTCTACGCAGTATATGATCTATCTACCTACTAACTAAATGTTTGTATTCGGTGAGGATCGAACCCACAACCTGCAACCTAAAGGGCATAGTTACTAATAAGTAAACTGTGTTGTAAACTAGAGTTAGGAATTAGGCCGCGGGGTCGCGGCATAGTTTTAGGACAGCTATGCACCAAACTATACTAAGCTTATTTTCTTACCTAATAAGCGAGAGATATTTTAGCGTTTTACGTAACGCTGGTAACAAACTTATCCAAATCGTATCTCAAGCATCGAATATCTAGCAATTTTGGCAGATTTTCTATGATAAAATCTTTGATTAAAAACACCTATCACATTGGTGTCTGAGTAGATATTTCTGGAGCGTACAAACCTAAGACGACCAACATGTTGCTGGTTGCATTAGAAAATCTAGATAATGGTACGAATCAAAAGTTGAAATAAAATTTTGTACAGACCTGCCTACCTATACAATGCACCTATGTCTAGTGATTTTATCAAAAATAATATTTGGCTAGTCCCCAAGTATAGGTAGCAGGAGGTATGGTTCCCTAAGAAAGTGATCAGCTTCGTACAAACCACATACTCAAGCTAATGGGAAAAGCTCACCGCAAAGAAACAATTTCGTTCAATTCTCAAATTATAGTCATTACACTTCACTAAATTATGGCGGAGAAACGACGACTAAAGTGTGCTAAGTGGTACAAAATTGACCTTCCCTAATTCTGCCCCTAATCGAATTACCGAAGCCGGACTAACTATTACTTCGAATCAGTGCTGGTGGATTGAGTTTCGAGTCAGTTTCACTACAGTTTGACCTTACACAACGTTTCTACATTTTTATTAAAAAGTTGCCTCTCAAAGCATTATCTCACCGGACACGTCCACGCTAACAAAACACCGATACAGAAAGTTATTTTTCTTAGTTCTCATGTGGAAAATCATGAGGTTCAAACTGTAGGTACTTCTGAGTTTATTTTTGGTGTAGGTGTTACCACATAAGGCACATGCTTTGGTATACGTGCTTTGTATGGTAACGTGATTATTGTAGTAAGAGTTAACCGCTTTACATCTGGACCATTTGTTCTGCACATAGAATAGATATAATAGTAGGTACTAGCACGTACTTGTTACTGGATTGAAGCATTGCCACAACTCTATTATTCATGTTTATTCTGATGAAGACGCTGTCGAGCTCCGATTTCACCGTTTAGCTTTAGGAATCTGAATAAGATAGCGCTATTGTTTCAACTTTAGTGGTTGAATGTGAAACTTGGTTTCAGTTTACGTGGCGACAACGGGCTTAGCACCTGTCACATGAATTCCTAATAACTTCAAAATAGACGTTTGCTAATGTAATAGTCAAAGTAAGTTTGTATTAGTAAGTTGCTTATTCTGGTGACGGAGTGTTTACGCCGCTCTAATGCCTCCGAGAGCCGGAACAGATAGCTTAATTTACCCTTCGAAGAACTGTAACTCAGTAAAATCACAAGGGTCATTTAGAATTGTTTTATACTCATTTTGATGCTGTTATAAGGCACTATACTTTTGACAAAACGTACAGGTGCCTACAATACAAATTCAATCTAATGTAGGACAAAATCATAGTTTGATAAAATAACTTTGTATTTTTCAGCAAATTTTATTTATTATTTGGTTTCTTAAACATTTACTACTAATGAGAACGACTGTACCAACAATGCCGCTCTTTCTGAAACAAAACATCGTAAAGAAGCCAAATAGTTTTCTATCAGCGGCAATGGCCTCCAAGCAACTAAAACACCGTAAAAGAAGAACTAGGTACGTCAGTTTGAAATGACATTGTGTAAGTGGGTTGTAAAACTCCTTTGTACACTAAAACTGTCGTTTTCCGCAAATATTTTGTATCAAATCTTTTTTCTCGCCCAAGGTGTGTAAGAAAGTGTGGAAAAACCGATTTACGACTAGCAGGCTGACAATAAAACCACTCCAATAATTTTCGGGTCACGCTTTGTCCCCAAAGGATCGGTTGTCAGTATTGTTACTGGGTAGGTACAGACAGAAACAGAAGTTGATCACTTTTCAGAATTGTTAATGGATCCGTACAAAAGTTTTTCACATGACTATTTATTTTACGAAAGAGTTTCTGCTTCTTAGGTCAAAAAAAAAGAAAAGTTGCTAGTGTTCCGTCATAAAACATTTTTGAAACTTTAGCTCATCACTAATGGTGTGGTCTGTATTTTTACTTTTTCTATTATGACGTTATCTGGAAATTACTCATAACAAAATCCTTTTTTAGATATTGATATCACGATTGATTTCATACCATGGTTGGGATAAAGAAACGTACCTACCTACAAATAAATCCAATCACTTATACACTCTTTCTATTACCATTATAGTTCTTCAAAGGATTTATTTTTGATAGTACTGTGTGAAAAAAAGAAGTGAGTACATCATATGATATGACAAGACGAAAAATGTACCAAGATGACGGATTATAGAGTACGGAAGAAAGTGTTGTGCCGATCCCATCTAAGGGCATGGGGAGGGCATTAAGATCCGCAAGGAGAGTAGACCCAGAGCTTTTGGGGTGTAAGGGCCTGCCCAATCCTAGTAGTTTGGCAGGTGTTTGATGATCAAGCATGCATCAAGCACCTGCCAAACAAAAATCTTAAATCAGGCCCTTTCCAAAGCGAAATCCTTGATCCGCCACTGAATAAAGGTAGATGATGATGAATAAAATAGAACTTCTTTTACCTAAGTACCAATGTGGTAAGTGTAAGTAAGCATATTAGCAAATGGCATATACGACTAAATCACGCGCCACGAGTAAAACAAAGTTATTACGTAAAGTGGTTCAGTAAAATCTCGGTTTTATTTTCTCCGTCACCTTTCACGTCTTTAAGTAATAAAAGAAGTTTATTTCTAAACTGCGCTTGCCGTAAACTAAGTTCGAACCAGCTTTCGTCATGAGACCGATAAACTACAAGAAAACTACAGAAAATTGAATTGAATTCAACCCACAGCGATTTCATCCCACTGGTAATTAATATACCATTATGTAAACTTCTTTTTAGCTAAATAAATGAATTTGTATTGAAAATTGAGTTTTTAAAGTTTTTGTGTAAATATAATACGACCCGTGCAAAACCAGGGCAAATTTTTAGTAAAAATATTAAAATGTCTGCTGCCTTGATTATAGATATTTGACCTACGTTTTTGTTTAGTCTCACAAGTCTCGTGGGAAAGCGGAGTCAGAGTCGCAAATAAAAAATATAGTAGGTAGATAAATAAAGTTCAGAGTTTGAAGGGACCACTTATTCAGATTAAATCAATCCTTTCATCATTATCACCATCATAGATTGAGTCACGCAACTGTTTGCATTATCGACTTTAGAAAATTCAATTTCGTATTATTCAAGAATGAAATGGGCTAGGGAGTGAGAGAGGTTTGTTAGAACTAACATGTTATGGATACAAATACTATTAATTCATGTTTGCGTGTCTGTCGTAATAAAATTTGTGGAATTTGAAACCAATTTTTACTAATAGGACTTTATTTGAATTTTATTTTCTTCGTAGTAGAGAATATAAACCAAACCTATACTTATAGATAAAAGTTTACTATCTATACTTATTTTTAAACTTATATAAGAAGAGTTCTCTAATGATACAGAAAATTATTTGCTATAGAAGTTTTTCTGCCTCAAATCGTATTTCTCTGTGTATAAGCCAAACGAGCGAATAGAAAAGTTTACTTATTTATTCATGAACAAGTTCGCAGATTTTAAAAGAAGTTTTTGTATATTTTTCGATTTGGATCTTTGCTTTTCTTATTTCACATTTGGATAACTTTACTTCTAAGAACATGTTTCAAAGGAATTTTACAAGGCATGATAAAATTTTACTGCAAAGGGTGTTGGTTTGAATAATGTGCTGAAGTTTCGCCTAGGTATGCAAAATCCAATCACATAAACTTGAACAGCATGGTGCATTCAACTGGAGGCATCGAAAACGTGGCTAAAAGGGGCACGATGTGGTATAATAACTTATGGCTGGTTTCCACTCACGTAGTAACTAAGTTCTGGAGAGTAACTTACGCGTTGGCGCCGGTTTGTGGCTTTCATATTTTGAGTTTGATTTATCCCAACTCGTAAAGTAGAAGCCATAGTTTTCACAGCCAGAGCTCATCCAGAGTCATGATTTAACAATGTTTGGATTACAGATATTTCGTCTTGACTTTTCCCAAGCATGTTCTCTTAAGTTTTGAAAATTTAATGAAGATAATTATATTTTTATGGTCTGGAGTATCAACTTTTTTTTTATCCTATTTTTATTAGACCGAACATAATTTATCAGCCTTGGATAAATTATTAATTCGTCCAAGCTACCATGTAATCTTTATTGTTATGTATTTATTTTTATTATTTACCCACAGGGAATAAAAAAATATTTTGTTAAAGTTTTGAATATTGTAAATACTTTATTAGTTTCAATTTTCCTACTTATTATAGATTAAAAAAATATATTGTGTAAGTAATATTGATTTGCTAAAACTCAAGCATTACACGATCGGAAAACACAGCCCTAACTGGCGTAGCAACTGACGGCAGTTACTATAGTTGTGTAAATCAACCACTAGATTGGTTTTGTTTGCCCAGGTCAGGGGTGAAGGAACTCTCGCGTGATCCAGTCTATTGCTGTAGACTGCAGTGCCAACGATGTATGTTCCTGTTGAGTGGGTTTTAGTAGAATGCTTTCTTTGTATTTTACAGCGACTGTTGTCTTTAAGACTAAAGCCTTTTAGATAGGTACACTTAGCTAGTCTATTGAAGCATTAAATAAAGAGGGTAGGGTGCAGGTACTGGTAATCTTAAGTTCTTACTAATATTATAAACGCTACAGTTTGTAAGGATGTATGGACGATTTGAATGAAACTTGAAATATATTATGTATTGTCCGTGACCTGGACTAACACATAGGCTACTTTTTTTCTGGAAAATGAACGGTATCCAACGAGACGCGAACAAAGTCGCAGGCGGAAGCTAGTACTAAAATACGGGTTATAAGTACTGTAAGTAACACCAGCTTACCGTTCGGAATGCGTTTCACAGGTAACGGCACGGTTTAATAGCGCTGACCTTGAATGAACAGAAGCGGCATTTTTTTTTGGCTGCGCAAAGCATCCGTCCTCTTTCCCTCCACTTTTGTAACGAGTTTAGGTACTTGTAGTTTTAACTGATTACTGGGACAATTGGTTGCCCTCCCCGGAAACAGGATTTTTTTATCTTTTAATTTTGTTAATGTGTCATGTTGGTAACACTGAAATTCAATTTTAAATCTATCGGCCTTCTTGCTACGAGTAGGCTGCTCTAGCTTTTAATTGTCATCGATCAATTTTACTTATTACTTTATTTGGTATATTGCTTTCCGTACACCACTATAATTTGATGACGATTAATATTTAATATGTGGGTGAATAGTGCCGTATTAAATACCAAAATAACACTGTATTGACTTATTAAACTTTTACCCTCTTCTTCTTCTTCTTTTATATATGGCCTCTGTCTGTAATTTCTACAGATATTCTAGATCATTCTAGCGCGGCTTTAAAAAATTGTTTTTTTTTTTTAAACGACACATAGCACTTTTATTTTAATAGTTTTTCTTGAGTTATTACAGCCGACTTGACAAATGACTTGACTGATATCACTTGACATTGGCAAAATTTTCTGTCGAAATGACGGACAGAGGCCATTAATGAAGAGAAGAAGAAGAAGAAAAATTCTTTGTTATTGTCACTTGTATGACAACGAAAACAGATGACAATACATTTAGCGGCCATTTTAGATAGCGCGGCTTTAAAGGACCAATATGAACAAAGGCAATGGTTTGAATCTGGCCAACTAGTGGGCCAGCCGGTGGACTGATGGGAATAACCTAAAAATCTACTACACAAAAATCTCTGAATTCTATAGCTTAGTAACAAAGTTAACCGCTCCGCTTTTACATTCAGAGTTATAGTTCCTTAGAATTCCCATCTCAACCAATGTACGTTGAATTATGGTTTCTCTAGAGACGAGGCAGCATACAACTTACTCCATAAATGATGAAAGCTGCCCGGATCCTTCCGTCCGTAATTTTATTATTGTGTATCGAACTTTGACTTGTTTGTAATATTAGCCCCAAGAGAACGATCACGTAGATCACAGGAAATGTATATCAACCTAATCTGTATTTTGAACCTGTATCAACTGAGTCCCGAGTCTGTGCATTTGTTTTGACTTTCGATTAGAGTATAGCACACGCAAAAGCATTCGCATAGCGAGACATTTTTTCGGGAATTGCTCAATTCCCAAATCTCCCGCTAGAGGCTTTCATACAAAATTTCTCTATTTGCGAATGCGTTTGCGTGTGCTATACTCGAGTCAAAAGTCAAAACAAATGCACAAACTCGGGGCTCTAGAAAGTTCTGCTATAGCTAAACTAACTCATTATACTTGTTAATTTAGCAGTTGTATCGCCTGTTTTTCATGCAATATATTCAGATCAGCTGTAATAAGTACAATAATAGTATTTCTTGGACAAGCCCTAACAAAACACCCTACTCTTCGAGTTCTACTACTAGAGGTGAGGCTCTACTACTAAATGAAGCATTAAATAATCCACAACTGCAACAATAATTTAGAAGTGCACACATAAATTCGTAGCTCGGCCACTACTTATGTACGAAGTTGTTAATTTATATAATCCGGATATCCTAAAGATAGCCGTCTGGGCAGGCCGGTTAATTTACTGTCTAGAATATTCTTTAGAGTAAGTTTTAGTATTGTTTTCAGATTTTCGTTCATAAAAATGCATAAAAGTTAATTTGCAAATAAGAAGGCATATGCATTATGCATTGCATATAAATGTTTAGTATTGGGTCATAAAAAAAACAGACAACAAACGAAGAATAGCTACATATTTACCTATCTACAGATTGCTTTTGATCTATACGCTAGTCGTTGCGTCAGAGTTGCAATAAATGATTTAGTAATATTTCTTTCATTATCGTGTAGGTATTAACTTTAGAAAACTTTCTATCATTGTAATAAAGACCTAATTGAATATATAATTAAAGTTCTTTATTCCAAGAACATAAAGTACAAAATTGATCAATCACGATACAAAATAAAGCCGTCTACACAAGTACGTTCTTCCATGACTGTTTGCGAAGTGTTCTCGAAAGCGCCAAATTGCCAGTCCACTTTTGCTTAGAAGCTTGACATTTGAAACTCGAATGCCACTTCAAAGGGCAATGCCTAAGAAGGTGCAATAGAACGCACCTATTAATTGTTTTTCAAATACCTACCATTTTGCATTATGTTCCATCGAAGTTTAGTTGGTTCAGCACATAATTAAATTTGGTACGAAGTACGAGTATCTGGCGGAAAGACTATTTAGGTCAGGCTGAAATAAATACCTACTGATTTAGATAGCAACTAAAGAATCTAAGTGACAAACTCACTATCATCATAATATCAGCCTGTAGGTTTTGTCACGTTGAAAGCCGATATCCAGAAAGAAAAAAGCCTTTTCTGTCAACCGTCTCGTGACCAATGACATTAGTCCATCTAGACCAATCCATGAATATTGAAACTAATTTCAGTGTACGTAGCTATTACCATAGCATGTAATAACATGCTACGCTTTTATTTTAAAAAAAGATATAAAATAGGACAAAACTCTTATGAAGCTGACTGAGAATCAACGCACAGCCTAAACTATAAGTCCTAGAGGTATGAAATTTGGAGGGTAGTATCCTTATATAGTGTAGGGGTGCACTAAGAAAGGAATTTTGAAACGTCACACTAGAGGGTAGAACGCGAGCAACGCCGCGGGTGACGGCTAGTTATTTTACAAAGTAGGTACTATAGATAAATTCGTCATACGCCTTATTTTGTTACTACAAAGAGATAAATATACAATTAGAGCTGTGTAGCCGCGGTGCTGGTCGGTGCTTGAATCAGGCAATTACCGTACTTTTTTTTAGCATTTTAAACAGAGAATTATGCATCTTAACCTATTTATACAGGGTTGAGTATATGTTATCAGCGTGCTAAGTTTAAATCGAGTCTGCTCTGTGAACTTATGTCACGCTTATTTGCATACAAACAGGTTCTTGGGTAGAAACGATTGAAACGTACCAGTTTATCTGAACTCTGATATAAAGTAAAATGAGATTCACTCTCATCAAGTTGCTTTCAGACTACATACTGCTCAAAGTCACCGACGAAAGTGTCGTCATCTAGAGGTTCACGCTTGTTACTCGACGCATTAATGCTTGTTGAACCATTATGTTGTACGTAAGTACGTCGCCATAACCAAAAACCTCTGAGAATGTGTTATCCGCCTACAACAATCCCATAAATATCCTGAAAATATAATAAAAATAATATATGCATAGTATATGGTGCACGTTTAAAGACGATTAGCTCTTGGCCGATATCGTTTATGTGGGTCATAGTGAAGAGTGTGAAGTTAGTCATCTGCACAGTCATGTATGTTCATGTTCAAACTTCCAAATACGCTCATTGAACATTCTGAAAACGGACATCTTTTGTACAAGTTTCCTTTTGTGGCCGTGACACATCTTTGGAAAGTATCCGATTGCTTTTAGTATTGCCAATCGAGGATTCCAGTGTTTTCAAAGCGATGCCTATGATTGGTTAAATTCGTTTATAAACTTAATTGCCCAATTAATTTAAAAAGCCCGGTAGTTGTAGTTTTAAGTAAATAATCCGACCAAATTAAAAAACACCTCATTAAATAAACACCTAGTATAGTTTTATAAAGTATATATTTTTAAAGTGTATATAAGTATGTATATATTCGTATTTATCTGTGTATAGTATTATATTATCTTAGTAAGTAGGTATAATCATAGTATTTGTTTATTCTATTTTAATCTTGTTATTATATAAAATATTTTCTTATCTAATAGTACACCCTAGCCGACCTTCCCATTAATACGCTCCACTCCATCCAAAGGTTGTCTGGAAGAAATCGCTCCCTAGCGATAAGACCGCCCATTGTACGTAACATAATGTAATTTAATCTGTCTCGCATATTAGTTATAAGGTGTACCTACGTACAATAAAGCATTTTCATTCATTCATTCATTCATTCACCTCATAAGTAAAGGCATATCATGGGAAACTGAACTGAAAACACCTAGTGGTAGGTATACTTACTGAAATGCTTCGTTCAAAACTTTTTCAACTTCATATCGTAAAAACCTCGAATAAAAATGTTAGGTACTTAAAAAACCCAGTTATTCAAAACAATGAGTCAGAACTTTTACAGTTCAAACAGTGACAGTTTGTTGTGAAAAATGTACGTTTGCTATTTCTCAAAAATACTAATTAAATATCCCAACATGATTTTATCAAGACAGCCATGTAGAAAAGGGTTGCTATGATAATACAAAGTACATTAATTTGGTGGTCTTAACGTAACCGTAGCTTTAAAATTATTTCATTAAAACATTCAGATTGACACTTAATTTTTATCAAAGAAAAGAGGACAAAAATCACTGTGGTGTGGTTGAGATATCACAAAAGCGGCTTTTTTGTGGTTTTATGATGTTCAAATAAAATCCTAATTATTTCTACTAGACATTATAAAAAAATACACCTACAGGTTTTATAGGTCGCTTATTCAGCGTATTAAAATTAATTTATAAATGACGTACAATACAGTATAAATAAAATTAAAACATGATGAAAATGAGATTACATTCATAAAAGGAACACTAGAATCACAAACGAATAAAAAGATTCCGCACGCTTGACCTGGATAAAGGTTACACTTACTCGTAGAATGAACACTAGAATTACAGATGAATAAAATGTTTCTACGGGTGCTACGGGTGACCTAGATAATGCATGCTCTACGGCGAAATCAAATTATGGTTAAAATGACCCACATGCGTTTTTGCATGCAGTTTTAGAATTTTTTAATGAAACAAAACTGTGTAAGTAATATTGTTTGAAAAAATATTTTTCTGTGTTCCATTAGAGTGTGCGTAAGCACGACAAACGCCTATTTAGGCAAACAAGCGCTTCACCAGGTCTATGTAAATGAAAAAACGAAGCATGCTACCTACTTCGACAAAGCTTAAAGCAAAACAAGGCAGTCAGCGTTCGTTTGTAAAAAAGTTCCATACATAGGAGTCACATGTGTTTTTTTAATGAGAGCGTGTAAAAAAGTTCAGAGAGAAGACAGGTGCTTCATAATAATCATGACTCCCAGGGCAAAAACCCTTATAATGATAACCAGTGACTGAATTATTATGACTGACAAAAAATACAAGAGTGCACGACGTGACGCTATGTGAGTGACATCGCGCAACCGACGCGCGTTCCTTTGGGGAGTTGACATAATTACAAATTAACAATAGAAAATGCATTTTTTGCGGTGCCGCTGTTATTGCCACATAAAAAAAACTAAAGCATATTGGCTTGTAGTGTCTAGGTAATGCAAAAAACTCTGGCTCGATTGGATCCTCCTCTAGTCATACAGATCTCTTAGATGAGGGACCACTGAGACCAGGGGCAGTATTTAAAAACTAGAAGTACCTGGTACCTATTTTTGCTAAATTAACATAAAATATACCATTTTATATAAGAAATCTTTACTTGCAAACTAAACTAAAGATTATTTTCATCAAAAGACTCATTCAAAGAGAACTTAAGAAGTATATTAAATTTACCTCCCTAAAATACAATGACGCCTAATGGAATTGGTCTTGTTGTTTATAATTTCAACATTAACCAAAGCTCGCGCCACGAGCTTCTAAAACGGCGACCTTGAACCTTAATCAAAATATAAGCTGCCAAATTCCCGGAAAACAATAAAATAAAGTGGTAACCCATAAAAACCCAAGAAGCAATTTCTCATCTTGTCACCCTGCAAGATTATCTACTTAACATTTTTGTTTAGCGCGGCAATAAAATGAAAATCGGGTTTTCTGCAACCAAGCGAAATGTCTAGAGGAAAGGCAATATTAAGGGATATTAAGATGAAAGGCAATATCGGTGTGAAAAATTAAATTCATCACTTTTGAGGGCCAGATTTTTCCACGGAACCTTTGACGTATCGATGACCATTATCGTTAAAGTTGAGTATTTCTACAGAGAGGACTACCCGCATTTTCAAGGATCTGTAGTTTCTTTAGGATACAAGTCATTGGTACGCTTCCAACTTTGTAATAATAATGTTTTGAGAAGATCATAATCTCTTGACCTACCAAGAGATTACTTTTGTTGCTCTCTCCGATTTGGATTATTTAAGTGAAAACCAGCAAAATGTAGAGAATGTAGAAACCTACATATTTTAATTTCTTGTTTCATTAAAACTACATCGTGCGAACACTAAAAAAATTGTTTTAAACATTTTTTTTTGTATACAGCCGTCATGTGGTAAAATAAGTTTTCTAGGAATCAACAGCTTAATAACTTTGAAAACTACGAAGTGCCGATACCAAATTATTCAATGTTTCATGACCTAGTTTCACTTTGACAGAAAATTTTAACGATCCCCTTTGGAACGTCGGAAAGATAATGCAAGCCAATATTAAAAATGAGAAGGTTTTAATTGGATATTTGATACTCAATCACGCTCTGGTACATCATTTTTTTATATAACATAACATACATAATATATAAGTATATCTATATTTAACGCTGTATATAACTTATGTACGCTTTAAAACTCAGACATTTTATTCATCTGATTTGAAGATATATTGTATGCCTATTTGTGTAAGTAAGATAACAAATAAAAAGACGTTATTCAGACTTTTTCTTCGCGTTCAAATTGAAATACGGGAAAAGTCAATACAAATCTTTACGTAGAAAGGGAGTTTACTGAAGCTTTTACGGTTTGTGAATTGATGCTTCCAAATTATATTGACGTGGTGACAGGAAAATATTTCACCTTTGTTACTTGAAATACAGACAAAGACTGAGAAGACTCACAAACCTATTTAGTCATTTTAGCATAGGTAGGTAGGACTACTAATATCTGGCACATGTATACCAACTCTATGAGTAACATCTTTGTCAACAAAGATTGTTTATGTTCGATTCCATTATATTAAATAAGTTTAACAGGTCTACTTTACAATTACAATTATAAGACCTCTTGTGAACCGAATATTATTTCAAATAATAATTATCTTCATTACCATTACAAAGACCCCTTTATACGGTCAAATAATAAAATGTCTCTGAAAGACATAATTATCAAAGGGTTACCTATTCTATATTAAAAGTAAGGATCAAAGGTGAGGAAATTAATTAAACACATACATACCCACAACCCACCCACATACACCAACTTTTGAGTTTTTACATTCATTAGAATAAATAAACCAATCAGCGACATTGACATACAATTGTAAAATTGTTAAACAATTAAAATAATATTATCGTACAATAAACAAAACATTGTGTACAAATTGTTAAACAATAACCGTAAAATTGTTCCATTTCCAGACTTGGGCGAGCGGATCCCATAAATCCATTTATCATTTAACTTGAGCCGCTTTATAAAATATTTTGTTTGTATTTGCATTGTTGTACATTTTAAACTGATTTTATTTTTATTACAATATTTATCGTGAAAGAACTATTCGTTTAATTTTATTTATTTCAATATTTGCACGAAAAAAATCATTTTAAATTCGAAATTGAAAACGTAAAAAAATAGGATAAAAAAAATTCAAACGTATTTCTGCGTAAATTAAAATAGCATTTGTGTGCAACTATATTGCTAGCCATTTTAATGAATTAAATAAATGTATTTTTTATGTGTTTAAGTACAGTACTCATCCAAGGATATCAAAGCTACCATAATATTCTTGTGAAACAAAATAAGGCTAAGTTCCGTTATCTTGGCAGAAGTTGCTACTTAACATCAGGTGAGCTATGAGCTTGTACCATTACTTTTATCAAAAAAAAAAAAAAATTGCTTCAAGAATTACCTTCTAGTAACAATAACACATAACACTTGACATTGATAACATTTTTTAAAGTCAGAACTGGGATAAAATTCTTCGCGTAGAATTGTGCCAATCACCAATATCAGCTCATTACAAATTCCAGTGCCGTATTCACAATCGCGTGTCAGGTAGTCTGGTGAGTTCCATGAAATATTACATCGTTATCATGTAGGACCACGCTGTTGTAATAAAAGCTGTAAGGGTTCTTGGCTGATGTGAAGATCGATTGTTATATTTAAACTAGCTGTCGCTCGCGGCTTTTTCCGCGTGGTAGCAGCATACGCATTATTTCCTAATTTTAGATGCTTTAGGGCGCTTTTCAAAATTCCTTTCTTAGTGCACCCCTTACACTATACATATACTATACTACTTAATTATACTATATGTATAAGGATACTATTACCTCTAAGGCTGGAATACTGAAACGTCATTCATTTAAGTGGCTTCACTTAAAATTTCTCTACCTCTGTTTGACATTACTCATTTGTAAGAGATGGCAATAAATTTAAGCGTGAACTTAAATTGAGTGGCGTTTGAGTATTCGACCATAAGAGTTATAGTTTAGGCTGTGCGTTGATTGTCAGTCAGCTTCAAAAAGAGTTTTATATATTTAGATAAAGATAATGAAATTCAATACTGCTAGCAAGATTTCCACTGGAAAGATAAATTGTATCTTATTTTAAAGATACGCTTGTGCCTCCATTTTCCAGTTTTATGCAATGACCTTGCAGGCTCTTAGTTCAGGCACGTTCAAGTAAAGATTTGACACAACTAGCTTATTATTCGTTTCTATTTCCTTTTTTTTTTATTTAGCGATATCTCAGCTGTCGAGTCGTTTTGTTTTTGGTTTGTGATTTTTACACAACAGCATGATACGAATATTTGATTTTAATAACCTTTTATAGTGTATCCTTATCCATTTTATTAAAAAAAAAAAAATTTCCTTGAACCTTATTGAATAATGTATTTACTGTACGATATTGGAAAATTAGGCACCATGTCAAAATAAACGGATACTTACGAAAATAGTAGGATGTAAAAATGTATGACGCCCAATCCGCCGAACTTTTATTCTTATTTTTGTTACAGTATTTTTAAATCATAATGAGAATTAACTTTCATCATGAATTGAACAAAAATAATATTTTAGACAAACGTCAAACATAAACGAAAAGCGCAAAAAAGCTCCAAAGGGCAATCTCAAGTTTAAACCGTTTCGTATAATTAAACGTTTCAAACAGTGACGCTATCGACATCGCAGGTGAAAAATCTAGTTGGAATTTTGTTAAATTTACGAGTATGATATCTCAACATAATCACAATGTTGTTTTCACTACATTTTATTATAATTGCCTTAGTCTACGGGGTCCAGATTCCATTGTCTCCGTCAAAGATTATTTCACGCAATAATTCTTAGCACGTTCACTCTAATCAGTTCAACAATTTATCTTCCGTCACTCGAGGGATAAAGTGTTTTAAAGAGAATAAATGCTTTTTGAACGTAGAGAAAGAATAATGACTTCACAATTTCATACCGGTGCCTTTCATTTTGAAACTTTATGAACCGAAATAAAATTCCTTAGTAAAGTCATAGGGTGCTACAAGGTTCTACCTTGGGTCTTGTACTGTTTATAGTAGACTGGACTCATAATGTCCGTAGGAGTATACAATGCTTTCGCGTAGGGTTTCTTCGTGTACTGTGTTTTCTTTTGACTTGTGAACAAAATAAAATGCAGTAGATAGAGTTGGTTCAAGGAAGTTCTACATCCTTCAATTTATTTTTTATGGTAACGATGCTTAATTTTCAGTTTTCGTCTTTGGTATTTTATTTCTTATCGTGTATTGTTCAATAAAAACCCTCCATTTTACTTAAATAGCACGTTTTAAACTTAAACTTATCTATATAAAGATCTTTTTCATCCAACCAAGCGCAATGTTCCTATTTGTTTACTTAATTCTTTTGTTGGAATAGTTTCAGTTGAGTAAATTTAAAATACTTTCTTTCTTAGCAGTCGTGTAAAAATAGGATTTTTGGTCAGTTGACTTTATACCGACCAGCAGTCATTGGTAAATTTCAATTAGAAAAACTTTGCAAGTTTGCTTTTATAAACCGTACTTCTCATTATTAACATAGACATTGATTATCCTGATTGACTTACCGACTTGCACACCAGCGGCGGCTTCTTTATTCTAATCCTTTTTTCCATATCTAGAAGATTTCACTCATAATGTTGCTATCCAGTAGGTACCATAGATCATAATACTATCCAGTACCGAACAATGTCTCTTTCACAAACAACAAGATTGAACGATCCAGGTGCGACTAGTACCAAACGGTTCCCAGCGAATTCTCAAATGATCTCATACGTTTAATAAACAAGAGTTAGCCTACGCTTTGATTTTGTTCTTTGCATTTGAAACCCTTTCTACCTCAACTCAACTGTCAGGTTCCCATCTATATATACCTACCTCATAAAACATATTAAAGTCAACATACTCATGTATTCATTCGGTATAGTTCCTCCCGGGCCGCACGTTAGTTGTCTAGTTAGCGCCGGACTACCTCCGATATCGATTCCATACTGAATATTTATACGAGATTCGGTTGTGGAGTCTTCCACCCACTAAGCAAACATTCCACCGGAATTGTGCTGTTCATTTTGTTTGATCTTTGGGTACCTGAGGGTTCGGAGTTATAGAGTGTGAAACTAAGTACATAACGTATCCACTTGCTCCTCAGATTCTTAAGTATTTTAATAATCACATCTAAAATTATTTTGTGCGTTTAAACTTTAGCATTTTTTTTTTCTAGAAATGAGCGGCAAAAATACCTACCGATATAAGTCTACAACAGTGGCGATGGTGTTATTTGGAAACAATATTATTTTGGGAACTTACCTTGGGTAATATAATTATTTATTTAATTTCCAGGAATATTCGAGAGTGAAGATGAAAACTTGCTTCAAGAGCTTCATTTGAAACTTCAAAAATAATGTGTTTGCGGTTTCATCCAAAGGCTTAATACAGTTACTAATAACCGGATTAGTCTATCCGGTTCTACCTTCCTCAAAGTTATCGGAATTTAACCGGATTATGTGGATATTGAGTTTGTTATTGACTTTAAAGTCAGTTACTAGAAGTTTCACGTCCTCGTGGGATTGACCGCACAGCTCAGTTCATAAATCTCTGCTTTTTGTGCTGTAAGTTGTTAGAGCATTGTAAAAATGACAAAAAAGTAAATAAATGAATCAAAATGAATAAAAGTGTCACGGGAAAGTAAAATTTCTGTTCACACTACTATAAGCGTAGTGCATAAGAAAATAAAGGAGTGAGCTTGAACCAAAAACAACGAAAGTCACTACAAATTTTCAACCTATGAGCAAAATATATGAGCTATTGAGTTTAAAAAATAATAATAGGTAAATATTTTGAAGTTTTACTAAACAGTACCTACTTACTGGATAAAAATCGATAGCACTAGTACACCCAATCAAAACCTGTTAAGCAATTTATAGAACTCTGCCCCAAGGCTTTGTTCTTCAAGAAGTTCAAGAAATATAAATCTGTGAGTCCGCCAAGAGGGCATTTTGAATAATGTAGCAACAAAACTAGGTCAGGCTTCGTAGTTTATGAAGAACTGTAGATTTCAGTTGGTAAAAACTTATTTTTTTTAAGTCACTTTAGAACTTCCTTTTTTAAAGTTAAAAACCCGTATCATGAATTCTATACAGGTAAAAGTTATTCAAAATAATGTTTTGTGTACAAAAACTCATCTTAATATTGCATAAAGATGATAAACGAGTATACTTAATATGCGTAATTGTGTATATCATATGCTAAAGTTCACCTATAATCGCATGACGCAATTGAACGCATTACACAAATTGAATCAACATCGATCACGTATTATACATACTGGACAAGCCAACAAACTAGTAGGTACAGGGTGGTACAGGTATATTAAGGCAGCTGGTGTATTATGAGCCAATCAATATTCTTCCTATTTAGTTCTGATAAAAATGTGCTTGCTTATCCTTAGTACTGTACAAAGTGCGTAAAGATTTGTCACTAGCCTATGTTTTTCCAAATGTACGAGTTACTTGCTTAAGGCTGTGTCCACGTTTTCCAATAAAGGACTACTCAGGAAGATTAATAGTGACTCTTTATAGCGTTTTGTGCGTATCAACCTTCAGAATAAGATGTGGGACTCAGGGCATCACCCTGACGTGCATTTATCTTGCTCAGCAAGTACTTACATGTGGGTTCGTCACTAAGGTTCATATTGTAAACGTTTTGTTATAACAGTAATTATATTACAAAAGATTATATATTATTCTTATTCAAAAAGGTTCTCAAATCAAATTTTAATTAGCAATCATGCAAGTAGGTACATTGTACAAAGAAAGCACCTCAAAAGGCATTTTTATAAAAAAAGTGATGGAACTAGCAGATGGTCAATGGAATAATAAGTGGTTTCCTTTGCCTAGAATAATACATTATTAGATAAGTTATATAAGCATTGATAAACTTTCATAATAATGGGTCTAAAAATTTTGAAAACACGTAAAAATATTGGATGAAAATAAAATGTAGCTTGCAGATAACTTAATATTCTTTTCAATCAGGAAAATAACGAGATAAAGACGCATTATTATATTGTATTCTCTGACACCTGTCTGTTATAATTTGTTTGAATTGGTCTTATTAACTTTTCGTCGTAAAACGATACTAAATTACAAAAGTTTAATAACGTTATTTTAACGATATAGCGTCCGTACGGGAAACAATAACGGAACAACATCTGACAAGTAACATGGCATTTTTATCCCTATTTTTTCATTACATGGAGGGGTGATTACGAACACATCTGACAGTTGCAATGCTAAGTAAACCCGTAAACCTACGAGACATTGCGCGCCAACGCCGCCTCGACTGCCAAATCTTGCTGCGTTACCGCGCAGTGTATCTCTTATACGCTAGCGTTACGATACGTTTGTGATTGTCAAATTTGGTCAATGCTACCTTAGTTAAATTGGTTTTGATAGATTTCATATTCCAAAAGTAATTGTTTAATGTAAAAATTATATTAATATTTAGTCACAAAGAAAATTACAACTAATACAGTATTTACAATATTCACAATATTTACAAAATACACATGAAACAGTTGAGCCATCTACAAACCGTTGCAAACGATTTATAGATGGCTCAACTGGTCCAAATCAGTACCAATCGGAAGCGTGCCCAAGACACTGGCTGCATTGCCGCGCTGAATAGCAATGCTGATAATGCAATTGATAATGCAATTGTTTAATTGCATTATCAGCTGGCATAATTTTACTAGGCTAGCTTTCATGGTTTGAAAGTTATTCCAGTTTTAACAGATGACCCGGATCGCTCTCGAGTGTATAATATGTTTCAAGCTTAAAGGGTTACCACGAATAAATTAATTTCGGCATATTCTGTGCTCTCATTTCGGTACGCATGGCTTAATTGCTAAGTTAGGTGATATTTTACCCGCTCATAATGAGTTTTTATCTGTAGGTAACGTTACATCACAGTAGAAATTGGACAATAGAAACTGGTTAGATTGGATCACGTTGGGGTCACCTGTGAAAACACGGTGGGTACACGAGAAGAAGTTCTTCCACTGAGTGACGTTGGTCTCTGGGTCACTAATGAAGAAACCACAGTTGGATCACTGGGGTCACCAATGGAGAGAATCCATTCTTACCGTCGAAAATTATGACGAACAGGATCCTTACAACTTTCGTGATCGTGAACTGTCCAAGTCTTTTTAAACGAATATTTGTCCTAATACCAGAATTTCATCGGTCTATCGGACAGGGGGAACGTATTTTCATTATTGTAAAATATTTTTATATTATTTTACAACCTTACTTCATCTTTTACTTGTGTTTATTTTTATAAATAAGGTTTTACTCAAACCAGCAAAACAAAACCATGTTTTTCCTACGAGTTCAGCTTTTAGATAAATTATATTTCTTTTTATTAGAATAAAACTGTTTATTTGATTAAGAGCCTCGAGCCTTCGTTACTTAGCTCCTTCCCAGAAGACTTGAAAATAAAGTAGAAAATTTTACGTTTGTCTGACACAAAAACCAATACAATACCGATATTACTTTTATTTCATATAATAAAATAGCAAAGTTATAAAAGTGGTGGTATTACCTAGTGATTTCACGAACTAATATTTTATCTTACTGAATAACCTGCTTTGGGTGTACTATTAGGTAAACCAGGTAAATAACTCCACTCTCTGAAAAACAGGGGTGTACGTAGGAAATCTCCTGTATAATAGGATAACGTTTTTGACGAAGATTCAGTCAGGTTGTCAATCATTTGTCAGTTTGGTTCTAGTATTATATGAGTAAGTATATTATTATACATATTATCTGTGGTTTGGTCAAACAAAATCACCCGCCCATGCCCCCTGTCAACTACCTAGGGAGTGGTCTCGTGTAAGTGATTATAAGCTATAGTGGGGATTTTGTAATTCACATGTTGGGACTTGTCTGTAACTATCCTTATAATATTCTCAATGACTTACTATCTAACGTATAGAGAGAGATATTTTTTACGAAAATGGTTTAATGTTTTACTAAAGTCTAATTATGATCTAAAACACAATCCTTACTTACAATTTACTTTACTTAGAAGTCTGAGTAGAACTACCAAAATGTAATCAAATAGTAATTTTACGTCATTTTACTTACTCATCGTTAACAATTTGCTAAACGCTGCATGCTGATAGTAATTTGTATGAGGTGTGGTCAGAGTGGGAAACTGTTCAAAGTAAAGGTGGAAACTTATTGGACGCGTCATTCGTTTTTGCGTGACTGGAAATCGGTGTTCAATAGACTGAAGACGTATTCTTGCGGGGGTGCGACAGGTAAACTTGCAAACTGCAGTTTTTCACATCCCATCTATCCATCGTTCATATTTATATCCATAACAGATGACTAGTTTATGCATTGATCAAATCCTTTTAGTATTAACATTTCAGTATTTGGAACGATTTTTTTTTTTTCAAATCGACTGTCACTAGTTTGATTTTTGTTTTATAATTAAGTTACCTTATTCTTCCGTTCAAGCTGATTGGTATCAATTAATATCTAGATTGGCATCTGTTGGTGCTATCGCTTCGATGATTACTTCGAGTAATGGTGCCACGTCAAGTTCATGATGGTATGGGGTTATAATTACAAAACTATGTTTCTAGTACAATATTTGCCAATTCAAAAGAACCGCGGTTGATAGATAATAGATTTAAAAACAAAGGTCGTAAAGTTTCAAATAGTTTGAAAAAAAAAAACACATTGTGATGTTTTGGGTGCTTCTTTGAGACAGTATCTTCTAGATTGTATATTTTTAGATATATTTCATCACTTTGCGACTAAATAAATATACAGCTGACTTCAGAGCTTACCTCTGTTTGAAGTCGGTTAAAAATTTACTTATTTTGTAAAAGTATAGAAAACCTTTTGGAATAACTTATTGTTGCTATATCTAAGCTCTATAATACTTTCCAACGACTTCTACAAATAAGCTTTATGATGTTCTTCGGAAGGTTTCCAAAGTAAGAGAAAAGTAACTTGAGAATTCAGCCGGTAACTTTAGTTTCAAGAACTTTGACGTAACTTGGCGTTAACCTTTTTAACCTCAATATGTCGCGAAGCATTAGTGAATAGTGAGCAATTGAGAGTAGGTACCTATATAAGTAATAATTCATTTTAAAAAATCTTTTGATGTTCGTCAATATGCTGTAAATAATATTGTGTATGTATTTTTCGTTAGTAAATGATCTATTTATTAGATTAAAACAACATTTAAGTTAGTGAAACTTTTATATTATTATGTAGTTTGTGTCGTTTTTATTCCCCTAAAGGTTCAATTAAACAAGTATGACGTGGGGACTTATGCTCAGTTCGACATAGATTTTAATTTAATAAGGATGTCGTCATATCTCGGCCGATAACTAGTTTCACCCACAGTTTTTTGAACAGTGGGTTTGTTTTCGACGTCATTCTGACGTCATCCCCTATAATGCTTCTGGCAGTAGTATATGTAGCAGTATCTATACTACACTCTTGTAGAACTAAATCTACTCAAATGTTTCTTCATATCGAATTGAATTTTAATAGATAAACTACAATGCTGACATTAAAATTTTTCATGATCAAGATCGCACTAAAATTTTACAACTAGATCTGACAGTTCCTTGGCTATATTCTGTAGACATTTTACATTTCCTTTGCAAAATGCTGATTAAAGTCACCCCAGACTAGTTTAATGTGATTAAAACTTGAAAAATCCAACCAAGCAAGGTCTTTGCTCTGACCGAAGCGTATAGACAGATCGAGTCATAAAATGTCTGCAGACAATAACTTGGTAATACGTGGTTGACAGAATTACTATACAAACTGTTAGGGGTTAAATAAGATTGTACTTTCATTTTAATAACCTAAAATATTTTCAAAATATATTTGTTTATATAGCAGTTTCTGTGAATTTATTTTTATAAAATTTTATGAGCTATTTTACTTTTATTGGGCAATATTAGCGCAGCTTTCGTAAGAACATCGAACAACAAATTTTTAGCCTTTATTAGTGCTTTATTTAACCTTTAGTATGCCCGAACGTGGATCCACGCGAGATAATACATTTTCATTGTGTCTGTAATCCAGGCATACTAGAGAATAAAGGAGTCGTAATTTTCTTACTTATTTAACTATTTTGGCGTCATTTTACATACATTTGTCATGTCTCTTTTGTGTCCCAATTCCCAATCATCTCAATTTACATGGTAAGTGACTATTCTGCCTGTCATGGTATAAGTAAATTGAGATGATTGTACTGACAGGCAGAATAGTCACCTACCATGTAAATTGAGATGAATAGGAATTGGTAACTAAAAATATTAAGTGAGTATACACTCACATAATATTTTAAGTAGAGCCATCTATGAAATTCAAAATTTACTATGTGAGCTTGCTTTTAGCTCTATTTTCTTCATTCAATATAGAACACACGAAACTTTGATAGAGAAACCATGACTATTTACGATATGAATAAGTTTCTGAACAAACACCTAGATGGCGCTTTAAAATTACGCACAGAAATAAGATGTGCGTACTCCACAAGTTTGTATGTACGTTTTAACTCAAAGCTTTAGATGGGGTAGCAGATACTTGTTATAGAGACGATTTAATAGATGTCGCTGTAGGAAATACAATGCAAAAACCGACTAAATAGGTAGTTATATGGACCGTGTGGGTATGGGTCAGAAGTCTGGAATCTTATCTCATTAATAAAAAGTAAATTGGGTAAGAAACCAAATTGGCGTTCTCTTGTTCAGAATATTTTAAACATTCTATGCTTTTATTACCATAAATTTTTCCGTCTCTACTTTAGACTACTTGTCAGAGGGATGATCGTTGCTCACCTCCGTAGGAATTGCCACTATAACCCTACACGTGTCCCCTGGGTGGCGCTAAACGAGCAACAACACTTGGCTGCTGTACCTGTTCCTAGAACCTCACAGCACCACAATCGTTCAGCAACAATAATATTGTGAACGATTGTTTGAACGCCATACGAATAAATAAAAAAAAAGTACTTTTCAAAAACAAAAATTGAAATATTTTCTTTGACGGATAGCATTACCCAGAGATTACTCGTAGGTAAATGAACTATAGTTTCTAGGTACGTTTTGATAACATTTTAATACTCTCTAGTCTCTAGATTCATCTCTAAATACCTAATATTTGAATTAAACGTTAAACTAAATGTAGACTACTATAGTGCCTTATTACGATGCCAACAGCGTACTAAGTTGTAACGCACTTGGTTTTTTCACTCGAAACTCTACCTACTACAAAAGGTTCTCTTTCATATTAGCTAATATTTATTAAAAGGTAAGTATCTGATTAAATAAAAGTCTTTATTTTATTTATTGGAATTTATTTCATTCAACTTCAAACTACACCTTCGAAATTACAGTTGATTATAACTACAATAAGCTATAATATTTACCTACATCCTGATCTGGACCTAAATAAGTTTTTCCAAAAATTTTGACACGTTTTTGAAACCTCCACATATTACGAAACATTACTTCTACATACCATTCCATTAAGTATTCGCTACATATCGTTAGGGAGTTTACACATTGCGACAAAAACATTTCTACATATTTCTGCAGAAGTTAAAAATCGTCATTGACGATAGCATGGACCCGGATTGTTGAAATCACTAATGTGTATTCACCCTTACTTAAATAAAACTACAATTACTTAGTTAAATTCTAAAAAAACATTAGTTGCATGCTTGCGTAAGCTGCATTTGCGGTGGTTAATATTTACGTACATTCCTAAAGTTTTTCCACATACAAATTCGCTCATTCCCATACAACACTACACTACAGTTCCTAAATTAATTACAATAACAAAATAAATCTGTTCAAACGTAATTTTAAGTCTCAAACAACGATTTTCAAAAATCAGGTACAAATCAATCAAAATTAAGTCTAAGGTAACTGAAAAGATATTCAGGAAGTTTTCAAAGTGAGATCGAGTTAAGTGTTAACCTATTAGTAAACTATTGCCGGATCAAAGTAATGGTTGATAAAAACTATAATTTTTCAAAATGAATTCGAACTTTGACCGGGCTATTAAAAAAAACAAAGTACCACTCTTTACCATTAATACGAACTTAAACTAAACACAACATTGTTTTGGCTTGTAATATTTATATAGCTGACAATCACAGAAATAAATATAGCTGCTATTTAATCCAAAGACGACATTTCGTTATAAATCGTTGTTCTTTTGTTTTATAAATACAATCTTAACACATACTAAATGTCAAAACTTCTTAAACGTGAAACGCTGAAGACTGCAAACGTTTCAAGCATTTTCGTTTAATGTTCTGTGTTCAGATTGTATTTTTCTATCTGTCATGGATTTCTAAACCTAAAAAACCGTTCTACATTAACCCTTAAATGCTATAATAACAAAAAATATAATCAAGTCCGTGAAAAGTTACATAACACGTGCTATTTATTATATTTTAATGATTAAGTATGCTATGTGCTTACATTTGGGTTAGATAGAACTTGTATGAAAGATACAAAAACTAGTTTATGGTTCTATAACAACTACTCTATGCCCTTTATTTATATTTAAAGTAAAACTGTATAGCAATTAGATTTTTTTTTTCATACTTTCAAATCTGATTTCACGATATGGAATCAACTTTAAAGTTATCGTACGAGTAGGTATGCTCGTTTATCTTTTGAGTGATATTCGGCAGTAATATTACATTTGAAATAAACACTTTTACATTGTGTATCAAATATATGCAAATAATAGTTATATCACACTTTGCTGCCAACAGAATATAAATTGTTGAATAATTAGTGCATTGTTTGACATACTTTATTGCGGTGCGATTGACATCAAATCTTATCATACTTTTTTGCTAAAATCGATACGATGTCGTGACCGATCTACCCACGTGGTAGGTATGATGACTCATCAGTGTTACTGAGCTAAATTCAACTCTAATACAACTGATTTAAGGTCGTGTGATTCACGCTCAGTAATCGTGACAACTGTGATCGTCAACAAATGCTTGGGTGTATTTATAAAATACTATTTTGTTTCCAGCCTTGCGGATTGCTGTAACTATAAAAATTCGCGCAAACACGCTATTTCTGATTCAAATACTTTCGCACTGAGTCACTTCATGTCTATTGTATTTATGTCGACATTAGTGCAATTTTACACGCAGTTCAGTGAAACAATTTGTAACATTCTAGCTTATTCATAGCTATCTTACGATCTAAATAACATAATGATTCGGATATCCCACTGTTTTGCTAAAAACTTAGGCCATGATATTGCAAAACTATTTACAAGCACGAAGTCAAAGTAGGTGATAATTAACAGTTTGATAAAAAACTGCCGAATCTGGTTCAGCTAAGGTTATCATTCTCCATTATGAAATATCATCGTTTGCGTCAACTTATACAAGATAATAGTTATAAGATATAAATAAGTAAGTAAAATATGATAACACTGACTATACAAATATTATCATCAAAGTATCTAAGATAAGAAATGAGTAATATCAAGCATTTTAAACCAAACTATTTCGATACATGAATATATGCGAATAAATACTTATACAAAATTGGCTGCAATATTCGGACTAGCATAAATACAGTACTGCACTGAGCTTAAACTGATTCAGTAACCTAATTCTTTGGTAATATTTACTGGATAACTAAAGCTATGAATAAATAATGCGATTGTGCTTTTTAGCAATCGAAACTAAAGGATTCCTCTATGTACACCCGTCTCGTAGCTGAAGAGCTTTTTCGCTCGCTGGTTCTAAGTAACCAGGGTCTGTTCAGTTCCTATTTACCGGCCATGTTTGTTCAGAGCAGGACGGCAGGTAGGGGGGTAGACAGTGCCATGTGTTCAGCTCCCCTGACCGGTAGTCTCTGAGCTGTGACGTAATGCCTCATAAGAGCTGGTACACTCGGGAAAGCGGTAGCTGCGCCTCCTAAAGTGTAGCCGTCTGTGCCTCGGCAGATACGCATGTGCATGAAACCCCTGGTAGACCTAGAAATAATAGAAAAACTGGCATTAGATATTTGCATTAGAAAGATAATAAAACCACTGCAAGTAATAATTTATTTCTAATCAATAGTATAATAAAAAGGGATTTTAAGACTGTCGTAATGTTATTCTATCTCACGATGGCGGTTTGGCTATGTTTGTGGTTGTTCAAGCACATACACGAATCGACCTTCTCTTACTATCTCGGCATGCCTGTGGGCTCCGGAGCTTACTCAACCAAACATAGCCAAACCGCCTTCATAAATTAGAACAACAACTAATAGGCAGTAAGTAAATAGGTAGTTTCCAATTAATTTTCACGAAAAGAAACCAAAAACATCAAAACTGTGCTACTCAACTTTGCTCTTAGTTAGATAAGACAATCAAAGGGTGTTTAGATATCGCGTGCTACTTACTTTAGACTGAGCGAATAGTCATGTTTCGCTGATTCGCTGGTCCTGACCAGAAACGCGCCTTCGTCCGCTTCCCTAAGAAGACTTTCAGCTTCAACGCGAGATAAGGTTCCGTGGTACCACCTGTTGGAATAAACAGACGTTTTTAAAATTTGATTTAAAAAATATTTTGTGCTTTTATGAGTCATCGGAGAGATTATAAGTAGCATTGGTCCCAAAATATTAATAAGTTATCAAAACTACCACCGAAAAACAAAGGTTTATAAAACATTTTTCTAATTAAGTAATTCTGAAAAAACATACCCTTGACGGTCGAGTGGAAGAGAAGCATCGATGAGATCACGAGGCGGAGCTATGGGTCCTAAATTTAAGTGCAATCCCTTAGAACTGCCTGAACCACCGCTTCCGCTATCGAAATTCAACTTCAGATTTGGTTTGGCTTGTTTATTTCCTGTAAAAAAACATAATGATGTTGAAAAATCTTTCAAAGATCTCTGAACTCGAAGAAACAGAAAGTATCCCAACTGTGTGCAATCTTAGAGATTGCGAGCTCCTAACTCAACATAACGGTTACAAATTGCTCCCAACATACAGGAAAAAGTTTCCCTCAAAAAGCACTCAAGCAAATTAAATATTGGGCGATGGACCAGAGAATTTCGTGTGGAGTAATCCGAAGTCATACATCTTAATCGGCATAATGCGGTGGCGGTCGCTTCGAGTTACGAGAATGCAAAGAATTGACTCGACAGACCCTTCGTGCACTCCTTCTAAGGATTGACAAGTAAATCCTTCTGACGTAAATGGATTTGAAAAGAACTGATCGGTGGAAATCCCTTGAGAAACTGATTTGACATTTATGTGATGAATTGCTAGTGATGGAAAATAACAAACCTTGATTTAAGTCCTGCACGCTTTGGCTTGAAGAGGCGTTTGAGATGACACTTGCAAAGTCATTGTTGAGTTGCAGGGACTGCCCGCGCAATTTTCTGCGTAGTTTCGGCATATCGAATGGCAAGGATCGTAAGTCGGCTTCGGCTTCTGCTCGACGCCTTCGCAATTTCGGCATGTCGAAAGGAAGATCAGACAAATCCACATCTTCCTTCTTCTTTTCCTCTTCAGAGTTACTATTTTTGAAGTTCGAGACAAACGCGTTTCGAGAATCTACTCCTTCTCTTGAGTGAATGGAAATTCCACTATCGGATCCTTGAATTTCTGAATCCCCAGGAGTCGAATGTCTGAACGTAAGATTTAAAAGATTCCTGTTTTGTAGCGCGCGACGTTTCGGTTTGGCAATGATTTCGACGGTTGTTTGTATCGTCGTGCTTCCGGTTTCGCCTTCCTCGGGGGACACCTTTTGAGAGTTATTATTTTTATTATTGTCAGATGTTTCCGACGCTGGCTCTTGGGAAGATTTATCCGATATCGGACTCAATATGTGAAGCTTGTTTGGATGATTTCCAAACCCCGATAGATGCATGTGATGATGCGATTTTGTGAACGGAACATTTCCAGAATCCGAGCTGTGCGAACTTAGGGAAGAAGAGTGACGGCTCTCAGAGCTACTGCTGCTCCGGTCTCCTTCGCTGTTGCTGCTGCGCAAGGACTCCATGCTGCCGCCGCTGCTGCTGGTGGCCATGCTCTCCGTGCTGGAGTACTTGCGCCTGGGGCGTGTAACGCCAGGCCTACCCTTAAACTCCATTATAGGGCCGACCCCCTTGGGCCCAGTGTACCGATTCAGTTCAGGTGTGTCAGAATCGGAAGTGGGTCGACCCTTAATCTCTAAAAAAATCCCGTCTTTTGATTGCCCCCTTTCATCGTTTCCATCGCGAGACTCGCGGCTGGAATCCCTAAGACGCTGTCCGATATCAAGATCGGTCGATACGGAGCCCTTTGCATCAACCATGCTGGTTTCGCTACTGGTTGGTGTGTCACGGGCTCGAAGAGACTTGACGGGTAATCTAAGGTCTTTCAAGCGAGGATGTGCTGGCTGTGATTGAGGCAAGTTAGGTGCGCTCTTAATGCTGTTCATGGCAGATCCATCTTTCTGTTGAAATTTTGTCGGCAGTGGTGCGGTTGATGGTGGGGACGGCGTGTATCCTCGAAGTGGTAATTGAGAAACCGATGCTGTACGATCCTCTTCTTCGATGTGAACTTTCTCCAATTCCTCTGACAAAGCGCAAGCGTTGTTCTCATTTTCCCTTTTTTGACGAATTGTCGGAATTTTGGAACGTCGTACACTATCAGTCTTCATCGTTACCTTGCGACGACCTTTGAAGTCTGGCTCACTGCGCTCTACAGCTTCGAAAGCTGATGAAGCTGAGGAAATGACTTTGCGCTCCTCAGCTTGTAAGAGAGCAGGGTGGTTGCTGACGCGATCGAAGTCGTCCAAATCATCGTCGGAGCGGGTGATTTTGCAATCAAAGGCAGTTTCGTAAATTTGGCGGGTGGTCATCTCTTGCGGCCAGCGGGGCAGCGGTGCTGGCACGTAAAAGACGCTGCGGGAAGGACGATGCTCCTCTACATCTTCGGGCGCGGCGCACACGCAGCCGGCCGCGTCGCGCCCGCGACGCCTTGGCGGCATCCACGCGCTCTCCCCAGACGAAGAAGATGATCGCTCTAGCTCACGAAAACCATCTTCGGCGACTGAAAATCTCTTGGGCAGGTTTGGTCGCGGGGCAACGTGAGGGGCGTCTAAGCTGGCGGACTTTCTGTACCGCGCTCCCCTAGATGAGGTTGTGGACGCCGTCGGGGCTGATGGAGCTGGAGCAGGTTGAGCAGATTTGAACAAATCACCGTAGTAGTAAGGACTTGGGTTTCGGCGTGGGGCGTTAGCGTATCTCGGGTCAGAGCGACCGCTGTCTGGCGAATGCAGGGAGGGTGCAGTTGCGAAAGTGTCAAAATCGCCAAATTCGTCTTCTTCCTCCTCTGATGACGACGTACGATCTTCCGATGATGATTCTAAAACAAGAAAAAGAAAATCTTGAGTAGGTACTTAAAAACAAGGTGCTTTTGAAAATGTCTACCAGAGTTAAAGTTGGACGGTAACGAGACGCAAGCTTGCGATTTTTCTTACGCTGTTGGTCGCCTCAGAGTGTCTCAAGTGGTCGTTAAATGAGCGTCCGGGCTTCCCATATTCACTTGAGAATGCAATCGACTTGAAGATATTTTATGTTCATGCTCAATAAAATATTCACTTTGATTTTTCGACTGTATTTTTATTTGCAACCATTTATTTTATACTCTAAAAAAGTATACCTCATACATACTATGTACATTCATGCTTAGTAAACTCAGTAAACAGTTTCTCTATAATCTCAATTTCATTTCAATCAACCTCGAGGACTATTAAGGCAGTTAATAAATGCATTACATCCCTCGTACTCCGCGGAACACACGCAGCTAATGTTATTTCAAAGGAACGAAATACCCTAATGAGAGTTCCTTTCTCTGCATTACAAAAGCCTCCTTGTGAATGCTCTACGAAATACCCTGGGGTTAAAGCTGCGATACATAAGACCTAGCGAATCGTGGACGGCATGCTATTTTTAAATAAACTTTTTATTAACCACAAATCTTCTGGTACAGCCTTTGTTTCAGTTCCGCGTTTTCTGTTTCATTTAAATTACTCTGCGGCATATTGTTTTTACTTTGTAAAGCTTCTTTAATATCTTCAGTCATTGTTTTGCTTATATTTTTTATAATTAACTGGTATTTTTCTTGTTGAGTATAATTAATAGTCATACTATGAATAAACGCCCAAGTCTCGTCAATTTTAAGATGGAGTTGCGACAGAATTTGTATGAGTCTTTTGTACATTTTCAAAAGGCTTTGCTCTAAAAGTTATGTACCACATCCCCTTCACAAAACGACATGAAAAACTGAGCAAATTGTCTATTAGCATGGCGTGAAGTGTTGGGGAGGGGGATAAGTGACGTCATTACGTGACGTAATTACTTTTCCGCGTGGATGACCAGGCGAGAGACGAAATTTGTTAAATCGACGCGATTAACGTGTTAAATGTCTTTCTGAAACGTGTTGGATGTGAAAAGTTGAAGGTAATAGGTGTGCGTAAGATCGAATTTGAATTGAAATCCTCAAATAAATCAAAGGCAGTTAAAAAATTTAAGAATGAGCACCAAGTGTGCCACTTATTCGTCACGGGACTTTAACCAGTCTTTTAATCAATCTTTTAATACGAGAAGTAGCGTACTTTGTCACTACGTTCCGTTTGAGTCAATCAAAACGGAAATAATATTTACTGCCGAGGTAAAGAGACTGATTAAAAAAGAACATTGTAGCATCAATATTGTCAGTCGCTATCCGGAAGTCCCTGGTTGATACAAAAAGACAAGAATGCAATCAGTTGATGGAGAGTGATACGATTGATTACTTTGACCTTGGACGTGAGTTTATTAAATAAAATATAAGACTTTACTTCGATTAAAATTACGACGCTTATTCTACTTTCAAGTACTAATTCCAGGGTCTTGTTGGGTGTACGAAATGGGACACATGCTTGGAGGGTGCAAAATTACGCGTCCTCTAAAACTAGATTCGGCTAGCTTAACATTGTAGTAGGTAGTAGGTGATTGACTTTGCTAGAGACAGCATAAATAGTGCAGCTCAAAAAACTGTATTACAAAAAGAAAAAAACTCTCGCTCATTAACTTTCAGAGTGCAGCGCTCGAAACATGAGATAAAGATTAAATATTGCTTCAAACTCAATTCCCTTTCAGAGTACAGATTTGCAATTTTATCAACGATTGCAACGTCTTCGCGTTGTTTTTTTTAATAAAACACAGACAGAACCAGTCGCGTTCTAGCCGAGAACAATGCCCTAACTAGGCCCTACCGCGATTGTTGGGCCGAAAGAAAGGCTTTTGTCTGCAACCGACGCGACGTTCCGAGATGAGTTAGGACGCTCCTTAGAACTTGAAGCAAACAAGCCAGTGAAGTGTGAACATGTCATCCCTATGTATTATGGGTAGTAAGTAGTATTAACGTTGATGCTATTATTTCAAAACTCCTGGTTTTACCATTGACAGCAATATGGAATCACTCAAAAAGCTTATAATAGGAGAAAGACTGACTTAACTTTCCTAGCAATAAAACACTATTAACATCAAAATAAAATTAAAATTGCAGTGTTTTACGAAATAAGTCTGAAACTCGACTGTAAATCAACTAGCAACAATCGATCAGGATGTTTTGCTCAATCAACATTACGATAGCAATTGCAACAATCAGCACGGAAATGCGATCGGAAGCAGCAATAGGAATTTCACTGGCTAAAAACAATTTGCCTCTAAGAACACATTCATTTGATAAAGAAATAAGAGCAGTAGGTATCTAACTTAGAACATTAGTCAGTTTTTAGTGCAACTTTTATCAGTAACCTTCGAAAACCAGATTAGGTATAATATTGATGTTTAGATACTCCAAAGAGTAATATCTTATCAAGTTACGATTACTAGGCGATTGATATAAATGAATCACATACAGCATGCTGAGAATATTATAGCTTGGAAAGTTATGAATAACAATGACTTTTATTAAAAACTAGCCCTATTTACACGCTGCATCTATCACGCATGAAACCTCAGTCGTGTATAGAGATGTAGAGACTTATCAGTCAAACAACAATTGCCTTAGATGCTTGTGATATTATGTGATAAAAAATACTCACCAGATTCGTACAAAGGTTGCGCACGATGCCTTGTCTGCCTGTCGTGTCTCAAAGGCGCTGATGGCGCGGGTTCAGGGGGAGATTCCACCGACCCTTCAGGAGCACTTTCAGGACTCCTCCTTGACACTCCAGGTGCTGATAAATCAAAGTCAGTCCTCCTAGCTGATTCGTAGTCAGCCCTTCGCCGCGCCGACTCAGCGTCAAACTCCGGACGCCTTCCCGAGTCCCCGTCAAATCTGCGACCTTCGTAGTCGTATGGTTTACGACCGGTGTCAAAGTCGTAGTTCCGGCGGGAATCGTAACGCCATTTGGACGAGTCCGGGGAGCGTCTGGGCTCGCGAGAGCGGCGGCTGCGCTGTGGGGAGCGTCGAGACGATGTGTCTCGCGGTGTGCAGTACGCCTCTAAGAACTCAACCTGCAACAAACGAAAGGATTATTAGAACTGTAAAGAACGACCAAAACAAGAAGCACCATCTTTCAATAACCGTTTATTTCGGGGTGAGAGAGGCAGGTAAATTGGTCTCACTTTTATTGCGCTGGAAGATTTTGAGTACAATTGCATTGACCATTAGAGAACAGAAGAATGACATACCATACCATGATGGTATTAGTTGAAAAAGAGCCTTTCATCACGAAGGTCGATTATGTGGCAGAGTAAAGTGGTAATAAAATGCAGCGGTCACATATTTGGTGACCGTAACGGCCGGTTAGACGTCCTCTCCCCCTCGATGGGGCGTCATTACCACGACCCGTTTGTGTTTATGGGGACGGATATAAAGAATATTATGAGATATTGTCCTAGAATCGGGTATACCATGAGGTGATAACATTTTGAGGGACCCCTTCATGTAGAGACAAATTTTTACGACGATGTTGGAATTTGATGGGGTCTCTCTACGATTGCATCCACGTTTGAACTTTTATTTAAAATTCAACTTACTAAACGGTACAACAACAGCGGAATCAATCCTCAACCCTCTTTTAATTGGTGAGTGTTTCGAAGTGAAAATAATGAGTCGTCTGGAATTTGCATGTTTTATACGAATCTGTTTATAAATAAGATGATATCTGTTTAACCCGAGGGTGGTTTCAGGCCATTAGAGTCGGTGATGAGTTCCTGCTTCCGCGCCTCCGGACACGAAGGGTCTCGTACCGAGAGCTCTCATTAAGTGTTAAATTAGTAGGCCTCAGATAGATTTCAGTCTCAAATGTGGTTTTTGAAAACAATGAGCCATATACTAATAAAATCTTTTATGACAGTGATACGCTTATTTTTATGCTCCAGCCAAACTTTTGCATTCAAACGTTGACGACCATCTATAAAAGTCACAATGCTCTGAACAAAGAACTGGGAACCGGTTTTGCCCCGAGGGCAGTTCTTTACAAAACTTTTACTTTAGAAGGATAGGCCGTAAGCTTCATCTGGCGCGTTGTTCTACAGTTCCTTGCTATGCATGAAAATTTATTTACATAATTAAACGGGGTTGCTATCCCCTTTTGATTTGCGATGTCTACAGAGATTTTTGTTCGTTTGCATATTTTGATGCTTAATTAAAAGCTTACTTTCAAAAGATTACGTACTTATATAAAATGCCAATGTTACCATAATAATACTGGTAAAACTATGAATCCATAAGATACCACTAGGTTTTGTATTCCTAAACAAATAAATTAGTCAATATAGACACACGACAGTGTGAACAAAGTTCAAAATACTACTTTATTTAAGCTTTAAGACTTTCATTGAATCCTTGTTCATATTAGCTTCATATTCAGCTTCAAAAAACTAAATGAACCTCTCGTTTTATTAGCCAATTCAAATCAATGCTGCAGCAATGCCAGCACTGAAGCGTAAGGGTTAACTTTGAAAGGGATCAAATTGAATTTCGCTGAAGCACACAATATGTTCGCGTCTGGCTATTCATCAATTGTATCGTATAATGGGGGAATAGTAGTCAACAGTTCACTTCCTGTGTGTTCGGATGCTCTGATTGATACCCATTCATATACTATAGATAGACATATACTATAGCTAGTAGGTATGAACTGTGCCATATCAACAACGCTGATAGACTACTTATTTACAAAATTGATATTGATTGAAAGGCATGAAGCAATACATGTAGCACCTATTCCCATACGCGGTAGTTTCATTATTCTTTAAATTTATTCAACAAGGAAGGAAACTGAACGACACAAAAAGATAAATAACGGACTGACCTTGCAAGGATCAATGCTAAGAAGTAGGAAATAAAATCAATCATCTTCGAAAAGCAAAAATTTTTTTTTATATAAAAAATCCAGATTTAATATTCCTAGAAGAGGTTGTATAATCAGATAGGAATTCAGGATCTAAACTCGAGAACCGAATACGATTATATTTCAAGCACGTCAGCACGTATGTATTGACGTCCTAAGCTATGAGTCATTTTATCTTTACTTTGCTACGTAGCTTACTCGCTTTGCGATTATCTGCTAAGTGAATATTTTCCATGAGATAAGATGTAATGCATCTTGTTATCTGGTAAGTCCCTTGTTCTATTGTATTTCAAACAATCTACGACCTTTCTAAACAACAAAACTATCAAGTGAGAAATCTTTACAATTCTCAGCTATGATGATAACGTTGTCTATTTTTCACACTTAATAGTCTCATTGCCAAAACATCTCAGCAAGACAATGCCTCATTGTCTCGTACAGCTCATTAGAGCCATATGAAACTAAAGCGTCGTCCAGATGTACGATTCCGGGTTCACCCGCTATGAGTAATACGAGGAGTATGAGAGATGTAGGACAAGACGAAAGTTTCAGACGACCAGATGACTCATCGGCCGGGCCTGGTATACAAATATCGGGAGACACGCCTCCTGAGATGGCCAAAATAGCACACTGTCGCGTGACTACGTTATGGTAATACGCGTTCTTTAGCTCTATAGAAATTTTCCGTGGTATGGGTAACCATAAATTAGGTAAGCCGATCGATATCTAAAGAGTCGGGTAGTCGACCTACATGTTATTAATGTTCCTTGGGTTTAAGTCAAACATGCTAAATTCAATTCAATTGCTCAACGATTTCAGAGTTCAACCAGGTACGAGAACTAATCTAAAATAGTAAATTGGAACAGATTCCACTTTTTAATGTAGATGCAAAATTAGATTGTGACTTTACGAGCTAAATCGGAGTTGGAGATGATTAACTAGTTAGTTATGCAAAACGAGAACTAGACATCCTCAGACTGAAGATGGATATAGAGTCGTTAGCAATTAGTTAAGCAAATGCACGGAATATGAGTCACAACTCGGGGACATACGCTTTGTTTACAATAACAATGATGACGTACACAAACTTGCTCTCCAGTTTATTCTTTACGAATATAATGCACCTTCTCGAACTGTAAGTTGGTACTATATGTTACCATAGCCACAACCAAAGAGAATTCTATCTCGACGAGTAGTGTGTTATTTCAAACGGACGAGACTCGCATTAAATAGAGCAAAATAAAAGTTTGTTTGAGGGAATTGCATTTGCCAGTCGACAATTGGCACGGTCATGCCTACACCAAACACTGTCTGGTCACGTTCAGCAAACCGGAGACCGCAAACAGGTTCCCAACCGAATTAAACAGATTTTCTTTTTATCCTTTTTACTTCTGTGGGCTTCTTGGTGATTTTCAATTATTCCCAGTCTGTTGGCTCGAAGCCCTGAATCGATGTCTGTCATAATGTCTAGTCGGGCGACGATTCGTAATGGTATGTATTTGTTTTGGAAGAGCTCTGAAGAAACAATTATATAACTCAGTTAAGTCTCGCTTCCATAATACGTTTTATTTCCGTTATTTCCTTTTCATCTGACAATTAGATGAATGACAAAACAAGTAGGAAAATAAGCTTAATTACTACGTTGTCAGTCCAAGTCACAAGAAGGGCCAAGGGTGTTTAAGTAGACCCTTAGGAATATTTCAATGGGGAAGCAATTATTAAGGAAGACAGTTTGAAAAAGTCAACATTCTTCAAACTCCAAAAAAATATTATTGGAAAATAATTGTTCTACTTTTCTTGAGCTAACCAATGAGCTTAACGTTTTTTTTAAGGCTTTCAATAAAGAAGTAAAACTTTGTAAGCCAATCTTTTGTTATTTTGGTCTTGAATGTTATACAATATCGAGATTTTATCAAATTATGTGTCTGTTCCGATTTGATACTATTCTTGTAAACTGTATTGAAAATTAAGAAAAGCATAAAAGATTGCGTCTGTGCTGTCGGGAGCAAACTTTACTCTATGGACTTCTAACTGAGTTAAGCCATCTTGAGAAGTTAAGATAGACTCTAGGTAATCAATATCTACTTAGTATTGCCTTTCTAGATAATATTGTTCGCCGATTTTCTTCTTATGTACCAGACGATAGTAATATGATTGTAGTTCTATATTGCTTTGTTATTGAATTTATCTGTATGAGTATCTGTTCAATTTATCAATGTAGGTAAATATAGTTGCTTCAATATATTAGATATGTAGTTTCGATTTACTAAAAGACTAGAAATATCATGCTTAAATCAACTTATATATACATCAGTAGGTATAGTAACTAACGTAGATACTATATTAGTTAGTGGGTTAGCTTCAAACTACTACAGTAAAGATACTTTAAGTTTGTATGAAACTAGGTATTTTATCAATGCAGTTAGCAACTCACTACATGCACCACCAGTATCCATTGAGCAATCTGCCGCATTTTCGATATCAACTTCTTGTTTGAAGGCATTTTCAATCAGTCATTAATCCAAATAACCACAAACAAATCCAATAGTATATAAAGATTCCACAAATAACACAGAACGATCACTAACTTTATCGACCGTTTCACTGTTGACACGCACACATATAACTACAAACTAGACCTACACTTTCTCACAACTTGTTCCTTTATACTTAAACGTCTTACATATAGTAGGTTATCTTTCCAATCACTTGTAATTACTTAGCGTTTTGCAGTAAAACCTGCGATATAAACGTCTAGGACGATTTCTGTTGGATGCTTTGACGAGTCCAACTGTAGACTGACAACACTACTCAAATGCTATACGCGAATGTGTAAAACGGTGACTCATCGCCCCGCATACTGTTTACCGAGGCTTGAGTCATCGTCGTGGAATTATACGCGGCAGCAATGCAGCGCTGCGCTCGAAAAATCGTTCACTAGACGGCTTCGGAATACAAAAGCGCTAGAGCGCTTTATGGCGAGCAACCGTCTCCATTAATACCTCGATTCCGCACGTGTCCCACTTTGAGGTAGACTAATATAAACTTTAACCCACTGGTATAGAGTACAAACTTTTCTCATTCGCTATTGGGTAACGAAACGTAAACTTTCGCGTTCGGATTTCGATTCGGCTTGAAGTTATGTTAGATTACGCTCGACCGGTTTGACTAGGTCGAATGCCGTTTTGAGGTCGTTTCGTTTGGCGATACGTTGAACTATCTAACAGAGGAAGGCAGGAATGTGTCTTCTTTGTCACTGGAAACTGGGATATATTCGCGTATCTAGATGCTGAGAATATAATCAAAATAGATGCGAACTAGATTAAAAATAGTGCAAACGGTTTCGAAACTAACCCGCACCCCGATACCGACGGAACAAACGACACTGCCAACAATAAATTACATTTACTGACCAATGGCTCTCTCCGTCTAACCGTTAAGCTCAAGTGCAGTGGTGGAGCAGCAAGCGATAATGAAGTTAGCCGAGAAGTAGATGGTGTTACTAAATACCGTGAGCTAAGTTTGGCTGTTTGGCATTTACGTGGCGTGGCGACCTTTTATGGTCATCGAGTTTTTGCGTAACCTGACGTGAAGATTAGTCGCATACATGTTTTAAATCTATTAGGTATGTACCTTGTTACATAGTGATCTCAAGGTTAAGTACCTACGTATTTAATTTACTTATCTACGATCGAAAGCAATCGACTCAACAGAACTATTGAAAACAAGACAAACTAAGTAATAAACTAAAGGGTTAGTTGCGTCTTACATTCACACTTGAAAAAAAATTCAGAGTTAATTTATTTATTGCTTATTAATGACAGGCAGGACATGGATGAGATCAGCACAGGACGGTGAGGAGTGGCACAAACAAAGACAGGCGTATACCCAGCAGTGGGTGAAGTCGGGCTATGGATGATGATGATGATTATTATTAATATTATCTCAAGCGATATTTTTTAAACAAATTGTGTAGTTCAAAATGAATAATTTATTTATAGCTAGTAGTATCTATAGAAATAATCAAATTACAGATAGTATAATACGTATGTATATATTTGAAGAGATACTACTAAGTAATAACTGATACTTAGTGATATGTTGTTACATAAACAATTTTTTATAGAAATGTTGCTTTTATTTGCGTAATGTTAAAAAAATCATTACCAACACCTTCATATTACCACATACTACTAAACATATAATATGACTGGAAATGTTACACGTTGATGTATAAGTAGTATATGTAGGTAGGTATACTCGTACGGTGTTTTCAATAGGTACCTATACCTACAGTATACTTACATTGATGTCAGCGATGGAAAATAATCGAATATGAGATCACAATGTACGTATTTGAAGTAAATATTATATACACAACCGTATATAACTCTATACGTGGGTATAGAAACAGAAACCCATCAAATAAGTACGTATATGTGTCCAATGTGTCCATAAAGTATTATATGCGAATAGAATAACGTCATACTGACGTATTTGGCCATGGATTGTTTTGTTTTCAGTTATACTTCATTATTATTATTTCCCAGTTCAAATAAATAAGAAAAAAAACTTTTTATAATATATTGATCGATTCGTATATAAATTATTAGTGTTATGGAGAAAAACAATAAAAATTAGCTTTTATAAACTGCCTCGAACATAAAAAAAATCATATATTTCGTAAAACATAATGTAAGAAAAACAAGTATATCTTACAATTTAGACTTAGAGAAAGATAATGGTTTAGAAAATTATTGTCAAAGAATCCTATGTGTCAATGCATGGCATTCCATTATTGAAACTCTAGCTGAATGTGAATTCTAGGATGATCTCAGCTCAGAGGTTAACGCACTGTCTGCGTTGATTTGTATTGATGACTTCACTCATCACTGCCTGAATAGAAGACTGACAGACATTTTTGGTATAATAAAAGTGTTTATAATTATCGCCATTGTGAGTCTAACGGGATATGAATCTGTAACAATAAATAGCAGGATGTATAACGCCACATTTATGAAGAATTGAGAAATAACGTGAAGACTCCCCAAGACAAACTGGTTTATGCCTGGACTTAATATTGAAACATATATGAGGCACTTTAATGTGGGCAATGCAAAAATTCCAAATCATTCCAATCATTATCATCTCCTTGCTCTTTACCCCACTGCATGTGGGGTCGGCACAAGGTGTGTTTTTCTTCCATGCTCTTCTATCAGCCGTCATCTCAGTTGTCACTCCTTTACCACTAGCTACAATATTTTCTAACTATATTATTCCAAATAATTCCAATATAGATAGAAAATATTGTAGCTAGTACCTACTTGAACACGAATCAATTTAGTGTGTCTTACTTTTGTGACAACCTATCTACTATTACTTTATTTCACAAATTAGCAGTTGCCAACCAAACCAATAGGTACAATTTTTTCTGTTTCCGTCAAAAAATATAATCGAATTGTATCAGTAGGTACATGACTCATGTGTGCTCTTGATTTGGATAGCACATGGTATTACCTCGCGATTGTAATGAGTGACTCACTTGAGGCAGGTGGTAAACGCTTTTGACGTACACATACACACGTTTCGGTACAGTGGGTAAAGAGGTGTATGGGAAATTTACGTGTCTCACTGATAAGTGATAACAAAACATGCCACAGTACAAGCATACGAAAACAATTGAAGGCTAATGACAGACCAATGAGCTTCTACAGTAGGTACGAGTGAAACAGAAGTATGTTTTTGCTTGTATTTGTTTCTCTGCATTGGTATTAATTGCTCAGTTGTACTAGTAGCATAGTAGTACCAAATCTAAGAACATTTATTATTATGAGCAAAGGAATTGATTATTTCGTAAAACTAAGGGCGTGGTATGATGATCGTAACCTCTACTTCCAATACCTGTAACTTCGTCAATGGTATTCTCGTTTGGAGTATTTACTTTGTCAATTTCTGCTGCAGCAGGTTCTTTTATAATTATAATTTATTTATTATTCTTACTCTGTGTAATACTAAAATACCTAGCCGTCTCTCAAACATCAATGTTAGGTTGTACAACCCTAAAGCTGTATAAAATTCCATAGCCATCACCTGACTGCAGCATACGGTAGAGGTAAGTGTGAACCCCTAAAATTACTTACTGGAACACCATAAAAACATGCGTCACCTGTTCCGCCAGCTGGGACATGAGACTAGGACGTTATTTTTAACCGCGGCGGAACGGAAGTGGTGTATGAGATTGGAGTTTGGTGGTTTTGTTATCATTGTTTTTGGACACGGTTCAATACTTTGAACTTGTTTGAAGATGTTTTACCTAAATGGTCGCATGACTAGTGAGTGAATTTAGTAATCTTTAGAACCTACATCAAATGTTTTGATTACCGTCATGGGGAATTACTAGCCGTTGTACGACGTCACATTTTTGTAAATGAAGAATTTTTTGACTCACCGAAGTTTGATTTGCGAGTTCAAGAACCAGTGAAATAATATTTAAAGATATTTTTTGTAATCTGTCTGACTCATCCAACATGCTCTTCATGGTAAGGTTAATTAGTGTGAGAAACAATGACTTCAGTTGAATCTAATGAGGGAAAACCAAATTTTTAGTTTTACGTATTAAGTTTAAAGCTCGATTCAAATAAGGTCTTAAATTGTGGTTATTATTCATAATTTGGATAACATTTCGTCATTATTCAACAATATAACTCATAAACAAAAATAAGAAATACAAATACAATGCAATATAGGTAGGTATTTATATTTAAGTCAAGATGATTTATTCAAGCTACTTAGTCACTTTTTATTCCTTGTCCTATGATTGGAAGCTGTAATAGTGCCTATCTGTAGATTTGGTATAAATAAAGTAGGCTTACCCAGCCATCCCTTCAGACGAGTCAGATAAAGCGTTCTATGATATCGAAGGCTTTTAAAATAAGCGGTGTTTTACATTTTTTATTTTAATTTTATTCATTTTTACAATTATTTGTATAAACTTTTATTCACAAAGAAAATTATAACTAATACAGTATTTACAATATTTACAATATTTACAAAATACACATGGAACATAAACTAAATGTATAAACTGACTTATATGATAATTTGACATGATTTTACATTTTGTTCATAAATAAATTGATTATCTGATTATCTACAGAAAAGTAAAAAAGCTGTAAATAATCAAAGTTCAAACTGAAACATTTATCCACGATCACCGATAAACTTGAGCTAAATTTAGACATCGTTAAACTTACTCATACTGACGTCACATTTTTTGGAAAGAAGCACAGGATCCACACCTTGCATACTAAAGTTAGTGTCATCATGACATCACGAGGAATGAGCTTTATGACGCATAAATTCTTTTTACGAACCTGAATTTTTATGCTGACCAGTGCTTATTTATTTCATCTTCCTTAAATTGAAAATAAAGCGTTTATGTATGCCTTATATTATTTTTAATTTGAGAAAGAGAGTGCAATTTTGTGTATATGGTTAAACTTTGACAAATAAATCCGAGCCTACCCAATCAAACTAAAGAACTGTAAAGAAGAAAATTATTCAAAATCCTAAAACTAACTAACTTACAAATTTCTTAATTAGTAAAGGTGTTTGTGGACTTGATTAGATATAATTCCTCACATTTTAGATAGATACATTCATAAATTCTGAGATAATAAGAACTGCTCCAAATATGGACACTAGAGCATGACTTGATGCATAGCAAAACCGTTGCTCCTTACAATAGCATTAAGTACTTACGTAATGATAAAGGCATTTTACACGCGACGAATGAAACACCACAATTACTTACTAATAGACAATGATTTGAATTGAAAACCGATGTCATTCACTGTGGTATTTCACACTAAGCTTACCACAACACCTAGGTAGTCTAGGCAATGACACACCCCTATTGCAAATGTATGACGTGTCAAAAATAGGGATGTACTTACATCCTGACTCATATCCTGAGTCAATCACAGTCGCCCTTGTTACAGCTGATTTTAAACAAAAGCTGGGTCACAAATGCCTACTCACATGTAACTGTACAAACCTATGTAAATACACTGTTCTTTGTTTTTTTCGGTAATAGAAAAGAAGCAAGTCTGAATGAAGACTTTTAATTGGATACCCCGATATAAAATAAGGAGGCTTCCGTCGATTGGGACCGGTAGGTATAGGGACCGCGGTCCCTTTCGCCGGATTGCTTTAATTTTATTATTTTTCTTCCGGCGAAAGGGACCGCTCTCGAAATGATCGAAAAAATCTATTGTCCAAGGCAGAAAAGTACAGTCAAAGGAAAAAGTAGATAGCAAGTAATATTAAAGAGCAAAACTCTTTGATTGTAGACATTATTTATTTCAAGAGCGCGTCGGCGTTGAAATACCCATGATACTTTATGTCAAGTTCTTGAAAAAATATCGACAGTCACTAGAGATGTTTGCTGCTTTGAGAAAGGAAACAAGCTGTGCATATGATGTAAACAAAAATGTAATCTCAGTAGCCAATAGCGGAACTAACCCACTGAAAGGTAGGCTACGCCAATATTCTGTCCAGACCTTCTTACTAAAGTCGAAAGCGATGGAAAGGTAAGAGCCGAGTGATCCAGCTTTTTACAAGTTGTTCCTTAGTCCTGACTCAATCATCGCCCTTGTTCAAGCGAATGATTAATCTACCAGTAATTTATACGTATCATTTGCCAATTAGCATACCTATGAATGATTTTATTGTGTCATTAAAATTCTACGCAGATAAAATATAAATATAAATAAATAAATATTCACGGCCACTTAACACAACGCCTTCTAGTCCCAAACTAAGCAAAGCTTGTACGATGGAAACTAGATGGCTGATAGAATACATACATACATTTTTTTTTGTAAATACATACTTATAATACATAGAAACACCCAGACACAGAACAAACATCTATGTTTACAACACACAAATGTTTGTTCTCGGTGGGGATCGAACCCACGACCCACAGCACGGAAGTCAGAGCTACTACCGACTGAGCCATGACGCCTGTCAAGATAAACGGTGATTGACTACCTAATCATATCTGTTACGAAGATCGTTGGATGTCATCAGTTTATTTATTTGCATTTGAATAAAATAAAGGTATTTTGTACAATGAAGATGAGACACAAAAGATTGCAATACTTTTTCGTCATACATATTTCGTCTATGTTGGGTAAGTCGTCTCCTCAAAATGCAATAATCATCAGTTTACCATAAGTTTGCAGAAAAAACAAAATGGGTATAGTTATGGTTCAATGAAAGAGAAAAAGTCAAGACAAATACAAGACTTCAACAAAAAACTAAGCATAAAATAAGGATTTACCAACACGACTCCCGGAACTCGCCATATTAGGATGAACCCCAATGCGCTGACTGATACAGAGAGATACTCATACTTTCTAATTCAGCGGGTTCAGCTAAGCCGGTTTCGATGCAATATTTTTTAAACTATACCTACTCGCCGTTCAATTGGACATACTAATTTGCCCTGTAGCTATGACCCACGCGTTCACAATCCTTTTCTAGATACTTAGTTGTAAAAGTTACTTAAGTAAGCCTTCGTACCAAGAGACGCAAGAAATCTTGGTTATTATGACTAACTAGGAAAACGACAGTAAAAGTACCTACAAGATGTCAGTCATTTACTTATTACTCGGTAATTACCACTTGAGTGGGTTTTACTGAACGCATCAACGGCATTGAGGAAGGTCCAGTTAAGAAAGTTAAGGAGACTAACTGGTCTACTACACATAACGATTAATGTCGTATCAACATTTTGATTTGCATTGCATGTCATGCTCTACAGTCGAAGTGTTGCTGGCGTACATGCCGCGTAATGTAACTTAAAATGTCGATTCGTATTTTGTTTATCGTTTCGCGAAGTACTCCCTGACTCACTTCAGTTGATTGCGATATCAATTGGCCAAAAACAGCTTGGGAGCAGTTGCATAAGTGAAACTTTACTCAGTTCGAAAGCTCAGTCATGCTAATTACGTTTTTGATTGCCAGTCATTAAAAATGCTTGTGAGACACTTACCAAATTAAACAAACATTCCTCGCACTGAGTCATGAAACTTAAAAAGGATGCTTAAGTCGACCAAGCGATTCGGCTGACCGAGTAACGAACCCAAAGATACAATCATCGAGTTGAATGACTTAATGTGAGTCATTCTTTCACAACACTACGTTCTTGTAAGGTCACATGATACTGGTTCATTGATTTATTTATCGTGGGTGCACGTTTACTTGAAGAAATGAAACATAGGCGCTTTCATTTTGTAGGTTAGGTATAGCTAGATTCTAGAGAGCGAAAATTCCGGATCATCTATAAAAACTTGGACACCATGATAGCTTACAATCGATTGCAAAAAAGTAAATACAAAACTCGAATATTTTATTCAAATAATTTTTTTCGCAACTTCAGCGGGCCTAGGACGCGCACGCGAGATATTTGTCATGTCGTTCTGTCAAAATGTAAGCATTTTTAGTTTTTGTTATTAGTGTTTTATTTTTAGTTTAGTTTTTGAACTTTTGCATTATCTGTGGTAATGTTGTCGACAAAACGCGCCTTGTTATTGTACACTTTTGACACTTCTTAGTCGTCGTATCTGTCTGAGGACGAGATAATAGTCATGCAGAAATGTCAAAAGTTGAATATTCAAGGCGCGTTTTGTCGACAATATTGCCACAGATAATACAAAAATTCAAAAACTGGTACAAAATGCTTACATTTTGACAGAACGACATGACAAATATCTTGCGTGCGCATGCTAGGCCCGCAGGTGTACGAACACAATTTTTTTTTTAAGTTTTAAAACTAAATTTTTCATCGCATAGATTTTTTTTATCTTGTTTTTTTTTTAAGTTAAATCTACTGCCCACTTATTTTAAATTTATTGTAAATTGCAACAATTCTAATAAGTATATTTACAACCAGCCATAATGTCTGTAATGGTACTATTTACGTCGTGCGATGGCGTCAACGTGTCTACCATATTGTGCGAATAAGTGCCTGAAATGTATTGAGAAACTTAGTTTACTACCTACTTGTGTATTACACATTACACACCATATTTAAGTAAACTTGTATAAGAATATCATCGTTATTACCATTATTATGGTGAGGATAGACGCAAAGCTTTTTTTAAAACAACACGTGACTATTGAATATACATTAGATTCATACTAATAGCATTCGTTGCGTACCTAAATTTTTATCATAATAACAGTTATTAATGTACGCGAGAAAATGTAGAGAAGTCAAAAAAAAATATTTTAGACCGATGATTCTTATACCTTAGCAGTCAAAGTAGGTCATCACCAAATCGCTTGGTAAATTCTACTGGATTTTTGGTTGTCACCAAAAAGTTCGAGAAAGATCGATTTTCAGATCTTCTCCAGCGGCTGTTTCCAGTCCATCAACTGAACCAACGTTGAGTGGGAGTCGTCCTATGCTCACTGCTTAGCTTTCTGGTTGGTATAAGCCTAAGGTTATTACCAACTATGTAATTATGATTATTAGGGTTATAAGTTGCAATACCTTCGGTGCAGATATCTCGTGGAAGGAGCTGGGTCTCGGAGCAGGTCCTGCGTTTACGCAGTCTACGGGCACACTGTAGTCCGCGCAAAGGGCAGCCTGAAATAAACGAAAAAAAATATGTTACCATACTTGTCTTAAGCTCTAAATTTTTTTAATCCATATAACTTCTTAAATTCTTGAATTCTTTATTGCACACAGCGAGCTTAGCCTTACTAAGAGTTTGCTTTCAGCAAACTTTTGAGGCATAGGAGAAGATTAAAATAAAGAGGTAGTTACAGGTATAAGTAACAGGAATAAGATTTATTTGATCAGAAAACGTTTAGTTTGAACATTGATCTATACTTTGTTTCCGGAGAGTAGATCCGCCACCCCAATCAAACGCAATATAAAAATCACAAAGACTCCGTTCCAATTTAAGCGTTTCTCAACCCAATCAATCTCTATAAATAAACCAAAGGGGCTAACGTATTACAGCCAGTTCAATAAGAAAATCCATTACAAGGAGAAACACAAAGCAAACAAATTGGACTAACTTATCGTCGCCCGTAACCAATAAACGCGTACCTACGGAACGGACATTTCCCTCACACAGAATTTCCCTCATTTGCAAGGAGCCTAAATTAATTGGGCGCAATTATCTTTTTGTTTTGCCCCCGGAATTGAAACCTCCTCAGGCCATTAATTATAAAGCTGCAAAATGTTGCCAACTTGAAAGTAGGGTATCGGTTTAGCATTAACGGAGCGGTGAGCGGGTAGCGCGTAGCTTATGTATATAAGACAAGTAAATAGGTATAGCAATGTATAACACGCATAGAGACGTCACGTTTCTCAGAACTGTACAAGCTTACTTTCATGAAGCAAACTGCGATGGCAATAAAGAGAATAAAATAAAAACTTATACATACATAGCTTTTTCATATAGCATTTTCTTTATAAGAGATAAATAAAAAATTCTAAAACGATACGTATGTATAACCCAAATATTCAAATATTTTCAAACAAGATATAAAAATATTTGAGTGAGTGATCACGTCTACAATATAAATACAAGGTCGCAGCCTGAATTATGCCTACAAACCATTTGTAAAGCTGAAGGCGCTAAAAGTTTTTAATAAAACACGCCCAATTTACGATGTTGGAAATTTCTTCGCCAATAGTTTTAGGAAATAACTTGATTTGCGTATTGTGATGTCTGGGTGAAATCTTAACTTTTGCTTGGTTTTAGAAGTTTAGCTAAGAATTTTAATTAATTTAGAATTTCAGAACATACCAAAATATAATTTCAGACTTTTTGTCATTTTTCAAATTATGTACCTACATTTTTATAGCAATTTCTTAGTCCTGGTCAAGAAATGATTTTTAACCTAGTATTGTACCAGTAACCAAAATTTACTCGTTATAATTTTTATATGTACAATGACACGATTTCCAAACACTGATTAGTGTTCCATAGCAAAATCCAGTCTGGAAATTTCATATAGGGTAACGACAGGGATCGTTAGGTCCCGCGGCGTACATAGAATATTATGGTGATAGGCGAATAGTTTTGTTATTGAGTTATGCAGACGGCTCGTGTTATGGCTGGCGGTATTGAACGGGACTTAGGGTAGGTAAATTTCATGGATATAGATAGGTTAGATCATGCTGGAAATATGGAAGCCACCTACAAAAATTTCACTAGGAGAGCTCTCTGTTTAGAGTGAAGCTGGTCTGTCTTAAGTTATTTACTTAGTATTGAGTAACATTTTTTAGGAGAAGTGGATACTTCAGTTTCGTAACGTCTTTCTGGTTTTGTGACTATACCTGCTCGTTTTCCTGCCTAAGTTGTCATAGTCCTTATTAGTATTCTGCATACAAACTTCTCAATTTGCGGTTAGCTACTTGCTTTATCATTCATTCAAGGAAAAATTGACCACAAGTTTATGCATCGTGACTTTTATTGAAAGCAAAAGGTCAATATTCTTGAATCATTAAATATTTTCGTCATCATGACTACTATCAATAGTAAAAGATGATTGCGAATGTAAAATTTGAAACTTGTTTTGCGAATAATCAAAAAATATTGGTGCGGCAAGTTTGGCAGAAGCCTGAAATTGAACTCTTGTTTGGAGAATGATAAAAATATTGCAAAAATAAAGTAAGAGTCTGCAAATAGTGGAAGCATCTTATGATTTCCTCCCATCCACTTATATCTTCCTCATAAAACTCAGAAGAAACTTCCATTTCGAGGGCCGCCCCTACAATCAGATTATCATAAGGCGCGGCCCAGTGGACCGCACAGATAAAATTGTCAGCGACAAAGGAATCGTAAATTAGCTTTTTGTTGTAGCTAATGATTTTAAACTGCCCACGGATCCATGACGCCAGACAAAGCAGAATTAAACAGGGCTTATATAAATCAGTTAAGCGTTTCAGACACGAAATTTGATTAAATTTTAAATTTCATACTCAACTCTTATAAAGTGACGTGGTTTGACTAAACAAAAACTACAAATATTTCAATACATAATTATGTTTGATGTAAAAACGTTTATTTTAATTGATTACACAATGTTGTTTACTATATATAAGTAGCAAGCCATAAAGAGCTCGAATTGTACAACAATTGGTGATAATTCATCAAACTGCTTACAAACATGTCTATAAAATGCTAAGAAATATTAAACTTAAACCAACTCAGAGATTTCTCTCTCATGAAATTAAATACAATGCAATCGAGTTTCCCAACGAGAATGCAGTCAAAACCAGTCAAATAAAAAGCATTTATTACAACCAAGTCTCGGTTAAGTCTCAACCAGAGCACCCACAAATCCAGACTGCAACTGAAAGCTCTGATTTATTAACCTCAGTATAAACTCAATGGTGTGAAATGAACGATAAAGATTAGTCCTCATGAATATTAATTTAGTTCAGTTTCTGATCGGAACTGACTTGTGCAGATAATGGCGAGTCAATGGCTTTCAACCCTTAGTGAGGGGAGATATCGAGTGACAGAGTCATCAGATAACAATTAAAAACATAAACCTATGTAGGTATCTTTATTATATTATTATTTAACTTTTACGTGAAGTAATCAATAAAAAAGAAAGTAGAAGAAAAGTATTTCAACAATGATTAAATTAAAAATAGGCTCGGAAAGAATGTTGTGTCATAGGAGGCGTAGATATTCTTTATAAATTACCAATAAGCTAAATTATAGAAACACACGAAATAATTGTTCTACGAAGAAAAATTTTAAAATGATTTAGTCAAACGAAATATCAAACAAATTTTATTTATTTAAATAAATTGTAACATTAAAATGATATTTTTTATAAATCGCCTAAAACTATTTTACTGCAGGTACCATGCTCTTATTTTGTTCTTTAAAATTACTCTGATATGAAGTACGTATATAGGCCTCCACCAGGACTAGACACTTGCCTATCCGTATATCAACGTAGAGAACCACGTAATCTGAGAAACGAGCACACGCTGACGCTTTGGTCTCTCCTAACAAAGGATTTGTCAACAGCCTACACTGGTCTGCTGTCGGATTGGATCGCTTGCAGATTATAGTGTCAAATGTTGATTTACGGTTTGCGTTTTCACCTGTACAGAAGACTCTTGTTTATGTGCTACACTGGCAGCTACAATAAGGTTATGATTCCTACTAAAATCAGTTATTTTCTTAATAAAACAATTGATTAATTTTATTAGGAATTTACTTACACGGTATAATTAATCAATGTTTAAATAATAACTCTTAATTTTCATACACATAGATTTTCCCAAAACCTTGGAAAATTCACTTCGACATTATCAGCAAACACTTTCCCAAATCGATCTGATATTACATGTATTTCAATTATCTATCCCCTGGCATGTTAGTCTATATATCGCACATTCTATTGCTAAACCACACACCCTATGTTTAGACATAGCTGAAATACTAGACGGCCTGAAATTTAATTAACTACCCCCTACACGAGAAACCCTTCAGCGCGATTGCTGCGGTGATTTAGATTGCAATTGTGATCCAAATACCTTATTATCGCTTCCGTGTAGACTAAGCGTCTATGTTGCTCAATCTATTCTATAGATATCCGTACTGTATAGTTAATTGAACACCTGTCGTATCATTGCAAAAACAATCTGATACTTATAAACTTAGAATCGCAATTTATTTACAAAACCATTTTTTTCGACTGTGGCAATAAATGTGTCAGAAACGAACAATAACTTATATTATATAAAAAAAACATTTTTTTAATTTTATGTTTATTTTAAAGTAATAAGTTTATATCCTATATTCTGTTTCAAAGACAGCGTTTGACTGAGTAGAATATCTTTGAAATTACAAAATCTTAAGCGAGTGAGATAGTTGAGTACAAAATTTTGTGGTAAGTATAATAATACAGAAGCTTAAAACTAATTAAAATTATGTGGCACCAGCGTGTAAGTTTTGCAGGCAGACTGCGAACGGACGGGCTGCGACAAGGCGTGGTTTTAGTATTATCTGTATATATATCTGTATAGCTAATTAAAGGTTACCAAAATATTAGAAGGTTCATTAACTGGCAAACTTCCTAAAAATAAAAATAAAAAAACCTTGCTGTCTATTCCATAACTAAACAAAAATATAGCAGAGAGCTCTTTTCATTAACCTGATTTTAATAGAATTTCAAGTTGAAGGCTTCCATTTTAAAAGTGATTCTTCCAAAGTTTCTGAACTCCATTTCTTTTACGACACGGTTAAAAGTACCAGAGTATAATAAAATGTTTTTGAACAGTTCACAGCTCGTCATATCAAAAACGTTCATGGCTGATTTTGGATCCTATATCAAATTAGATAAAAAATAAATATGTTACGTTTAGCAATAGTTGGGTTCTTAGCAAAGTTTATATTAGACGTACAATCTCTAGAGATCAAAGTTTTAAGGATTAGTCTTATAGGCGGCTAACTTTTGTATTTCAATACCTACAGATTAAATTATTATTACCAGGATAATAAATTTACAGATTCGATGACGGAATTCGACAAAATTGTACTGACTAAGTCAAGTCTATAAAGTTTCAGCTATCAACAATATTTCGCGATTAAATAATAAAAGTCCGCTGTATCGTGTTCTAGATGAACCGCATTATAATATAGTAGCTATTCTGAATCATTCATGCGATAAGATACAGGCTGACACATCCAATAACCTTAGGCATGTTCAATTGCGATCATTATCACATCACTATCGTGGATCGTTAATTGCATAATGCGCGCAAATTTAATGGAAAATTAATCATGATTATAACGCATGATAAGTTATAACAACATAGTTATGATGGTGTTAATAATGGTTATTCTAATCTATTGACACGTTGCGAGGAGTTGTGATGACAGGTGGAATAGATTGACCACTGAAATAGCCAAGAAATGATCATCAGGGCTCTGAGTCTATCTCGGTGTTGTGTTTTCTTGCTATATTTGGCATTCGGAAACGGATTCGCAAAGTGAAAAATTTTGTATGAAAACCGGATAAGCGCCTCTAGCAGGAGATTTAGGAACTGTTTCTGCGAGTCTATCTGACGTCTATAGACTTGCAGAAACAGTTCCCAAATCTCCTGCTAGAGGCGCTTATCCGGTTTTCATACAAAATTTTTCACTTTGCGAATCCGTTTCCGAATGCCAAAAATAGCAAGAAAACACAACACCGAGATAGACTCAGGGCTCAGCTTAAGCCAACCTCGTATCAAGATTGCTATTCAGTGTGGCAATGCAATCAGTGTCTTAGGCGCGCTTCCGATTTGGTACTGATTTAGGTTAGTTGAGTTTACCATGCCTTTATAGTTTAAATTGATCTTTCTTTTTGGATTACTTACATCAATATTAATTGAACAGTAGGTAGGTGGATGTGCTCTGTTAGATAGTGCATTGTTACAGAAGTAATAAAATCACCAGGTGGACTAAGTATTCCACCACTTAGGTACTCACATAATTGAAAAAATATTGATTAAAATGAAACTCCACCTAATTTACGTATTAACACGATTAGTGCCTCAGACTCAATTTAATCACGGTACAAAATGGTTAAAGTGGTTAAGCCCATGAAACCGCGGTGCAAACATCTGTTTAATTATGCAAAATCCACGAACGTGATCGGTTTTGTTATTTACGTTATTAACACACAAAAAAGGATATAAAACCAAAATTACAAGCGAAGGTTGAAGTATACATGTATTTCAATTGAAATTATTTTTTGTTTTTATATGAATGACTGTTGTTCATCATCATCATCATCTCATCCACTGCTGGGTATGACTGTTGTTAGTAAATTAATAAACCTATTTTCGCCGTATTCAATTCAACTTGAAAGGAATAATACAAGAATAGTAACTAAATATTGTTAAATAATTTTTCAACACACTTGCTCATAAAGTGGCTCTATGGTCACCGCAATTAGGCACATAATGACACCCATAATCAAACTGTGACTTTTTCATTGCTATAACTCACTAGTGAGTTATAGATTTTTTTTTTAAATTTTGTTGGTTGAGTAGCTTTGTTACTAAAAAAGTTTTTATTCAAAAAAAAGATCGTGTTCAATAGAACAAATAAATGAATGTTCCTATTGCTTGCTCATTTCATGCAACTTCTTATTTAAATAGATAATTTTAACCCGTACGTGTTTAATAAATAAAACTTTCACTCAAATATAACTTTTGTTTTCTCTGTAATAAAAGAAAACTTTAAATTCCCCATTTTTTACGTGGCAGAATAGGCGCAAACCCTAAGCGCGGAAAATAAATAAAAAAAAAACCTCATCCCTTTAGTCTGTGGCCGATCGCAATGCGCGCGCATAGGAAAACTGATTAATTTTTCCCGCCATAGCGAAACATTTTTCACAACGCGTTTTCACTGTTGAAATTATAGTTATTTTATTGTTATTTTATTCACAAGTGTGTTGAAAAACGTCGTATGATACACGTGTGTATTGGTGATTACCGTTCTCGGCTTTCTTAAGACCCTCGCCTACGGCTCGGGTCTCAATGGCACCTCGGCGGTAATCACCAATGTACCACACTAGTACCATAATGTACTATTAAATGACTAAAAATATTTTATTCATGAGTGTACGAGGCTAAAAAGAGGCATGTCCAAAGGGTAACACATTGAAACAACTTTAATTTCCGGTAAATTAACATTTTGACAGTGCACCCGGAAGCGGGATGTGCCCTTTGAGTTAATACAATCAATTTCTGAATGGATTGAACCAAATCTTGGATGGGCTTGGATTTTGAATTATCTCAGTGGTTGGTATATCATTTTATTGGTAAAAAGGTGCAAAAAACCATTTTATTAAAAAAAAAAACTAAAATTAAAAAAGGCTACAAAATAGGTGGTTTTTAATTTATTTCGTAAAATACACCGCGCTGTTCTTTTTTCTTTGTACTTGAAAACGAATAATGTTCTAAAAACACTCTAGTATTTCAAAAACACTATCAGTTTCCTCAGTGATGAATTTCAATCCGGACTAAATCACCCTTCATCCAGAAAGAACTTCATTCTTATCGCAGTATATTGTGCATGTGCAATACACTCGGAATTAAACCCGGATGCTTTGGAATCCTGCAGGGTGAGATAGGGCTCGTTCACATTTGAGACACACTGCATTTTATTTGCCGTATCCCATCAGTTTTTGGAACTTACTGTTACCTAAAATGAGTAACAAACTCTCAATGGAACCCAAAACAAATATTAGGCAATATTTTTGCATTTGTGATTTATTTTTCATTTAATTTTAATCTTTTCCAAAATGTTGAGTGTATTCAACGACAAATAGGTTGGAAAACACCCCTAATAAAGTGATAAAGTGAATATTTTTTATATATGTTTATTTTTAAATTTCTCTCTTCATAGAATAATAAGTGTTATGCTTAGTATTTTTTGAAGAATGCATTTGAATTGCATTGCATATTTCTTTTTCATTTTCAAAAGTGGCAATCCTCCTTTAGGTAAGCAGCTACTGTGTACACAGCCTTAAGGGTGAGTAGTGCGTAGGGTTAGATTGAAAGCGGCGAAGGGGACCGGACATTCTAGCGTCCAGTGCGGTTCGATTAACTATGGATACACCCTGAGGCTGACTAATTGAAAATCCACTATTAGAGGGTCAGAATGCTTTAGATAGGAACTGATGGATAGTTGAAGCAAAGGGAGATTTTAAATAACACTTCAAAAAGAGAAATTGAAGCGAAAAACCAACACGCAGACATTTCGATGAATTTTCAAAACGTGACGACTAAACGCAGGGGCCAAATGAACGTGACTATTTACTTTTACAGTCGAAGAACATCTTGAAATAACCTCTACCTGCTTATTAACATTCTACAATAACTTTGGAGTGAATCAAAAGCCAAATAAAAATCATTATATATTTTTTTCATTTATGTCAAACATTTCTTGGATCAACTTCCACAAAAAGTTGAATCGCAATTTTTAAATTTAGCCCGAAAAATAGAGTTCAAATGTAGTAGAAAACCAAATAGTAGAGGCTTCTTCGTCAGTAAAGTAATCTACAGTAGACGTTTGAATTATGTTTAAAAGTTAAAAAAATATAAGGGCCTATAAATGCTCTATTTCGTTTCCTATCCATGAATTCTGCAAGAGTATCCAGCTAATTCCAGATGAAAATCTTGGACCTTCGGACTTCGGCCAATACTCCGAATTCCCCAGCGAGCTACCATTGGAATTGAGCTCAGTATTCGAATGAATACGGAATAACGAGACTGGAAGATAAAGTTATTTGAATCTGAATTGGAAGGCTTTATAACTTTTTTATTTTTTTAGGCTCAAAGTGGAATGCTTCCACATTTACCTTGCGGTATAAGAAAGTATATCATTTATAGAATAAAAAAACATAACTAGGTTCACAATAAACTAGGCAACTCATGTATTTATTTCACTAAGATAGCATTAATTTTCGAAATATTGAAGTTTTTATTGATGACCCGGAATTTTTGATCTAAACTGTATATTTTAGAACGAAAAACTTGAATAAGCATTCGTAGAACACAATTTATCAGAATCATTTGCACTCCTCCCAGCATGGAGCGAAATCGCGATATGAAAAAAGATAAATTATCGCTATGATAGCTTCCACCGGCTTGAAATAAGAAGTGCGTAGCTTTTTATCTGCCATTAGTTTAATATTTTAGTGAAAGCTAGGGCTGCCACTTTTACCAAAGGTTTTATTTGGGAGTAACTCTGACATCTTAATAAATCGTAATATTTTCTGTGAAAAAAATCTTAAATGTACTCCTCCTTTACTTTACGTACTTAAAACCACCAATGTTTAGATATTATGTATGTATGTTCGTGTTTCAATCACGCTGCAACTACTAGTCCTTTTTGGATGATACTTGTAATATATATAGTTCGTAACCTGGATTTACATAAAAGCTACTTTTATTCCGGAAAACTAACAAGATCAAACAGGACGCGGACAAAGTCGCGGGTAATAACTAAACCAATCTACTAAAGATAGCTTTGTAACGAAAGCGTACCTTTCGGTTATCGTATACCAAACCCGATTAACTGCTCCCAATCAAATCCCAAGACAACGCTTAATCGTAATCGTCTATATGTTTGAATGCTTATGTCCTCTACATAATTAGTCTATGTCCTAACCTCAAAGCAAGGTTAACAGCCCTATTGCACTCGCGTTACATGCATTTATCAAGTTGATGGGCTGTGGTCGGGATCGCATACTCACTGATTTATAGGGGTGTCAGGAAAACCCTGTTCGCGATTTGTATGGGACGATCAACGTTAGACTATTTTGATTGAGTGTCTATGGTCAGTTTGGTTACCTACAGTTAAATATGGTAGGTTTTTAGCATTTGGACCAATATAAATAAACTAGCCGTCTCCCGCGGCGTTGCTCGCGTTAGAGTGTGACTTTTCAAAATTCCTTTTTTAATGCACCCCTACACTATATAAGGATACTACCCTCCAAATTTCATACCTCTAGGACTTATAGTTTAGGCTGTGCGTTGATTCTCTGTCAGCTTCAAAAGAGTTTTATATATATTGATGATGATGATGATGATGATGATAAATATTCAACGACATTTAACACAACGCTTTCTAGTCCCAAACAAAGCATAGCTTGTATGGGAACTAGATTGCTGACAGAATACTTATATAGTTTTTTCTGTAAATACATACTTATAATGTTTTGCCACACACAAATAAATGTAGTTTCATGATGTTGATGATGATGAAATTAAATAACAGACAGACACATATGTAAGCAAAACCTAAACGCTTACAAACAGTTCATTAATATTTATGGGATATTTTGCATATTGATCCTGTAACGTGTGACATGGTGTTCTATGTTTACGAACTTGCGTGCGTGGTTCTTTTAGGATATTTTCAGGATTTAAAAAATGTTTATTATATAATTAGTGTAATAGGTTTTATTCCCCAAAGAAAAGTACAACTAATACAGTATTTACAAATAAAATAAAATATTCACAATATTATTACTTAGTTAAAAAAACTATGACACGGTTGGTTCAAAATGAATGTGTGAGAATCCACATAAGATGTTGGGGATCGTTGGCAAAATTTATATTTGAAATAGTAATTTATATGTAGTTATTTTATGTTAGAATCTTCTTTATATCCCAACACATAAAAACTACTTTTGTCTGGAATATACAGTCTAAAGGTTAATAATGATACCTACTTCCTTTTTCATGAACATTTTATTGGTTAAGTTTATTACGATGGGATTTCCTATTTAATTCCTATGACATAATGCTTATAAAATGGTTTTATTGCTCATCAAAAAGTTCTAAACGACCGTCTATAATTAGCACCATTGACTACAATACTTCACACATCTGACTTCTCGGAATTACTCGGCGATATGGTTTCAATACAAGCTTTGTGGTCATTTTTCCTCTTACTATGACCACATTTAACAAACACGCGAGACCAAAACTAAATTTGCTAACTGACGTATTCCTAGAAAATTTTTAGAAGAATCAATCATGTAGTAAAAAAGAACTAAAATAAAAGCACAGGACGGTTCGAGATTTCGATCATCGATGTTAGTCGATGCAGAAAGATCTATCTTGTGGTAAGCTTATCTCCAGCTGTGGACTGCTACAGGCTGATTTGATGATGATGAGAAAATTGTAGGTTTGAAAAAGTATCAATCACAAAAGTCGTTCGAGGAAGTACACTCGGGAGATTTTCATCATGAAATAAACTTTCAAACGCTTAACCCCTTCATTTACACAATTCATCAATTCAAGTAAATTCACTCAGAAAACTGTCACAAAGTTTGATTCATCAAAACATTGTCAAAGAACAAAGAGAGAGCGCAGATGAGACAGGCACTGGCGTAGCGCTAGTAAAGTACCTACCTACTGGCATAGAATAAAATAACAGTAGGTACTATCAACAGTTTCATTCCAACCAACATGGCAACAGTTCAAATATACACAGTGTAAAAAATCTGTGTATAACCGTCTAAAGTAATTTGTCAAAGATTAACCAACACTGTTATTCTATGCTCGCTTCCTTCGCAATATTGGACCTTAAACCGTCATGACAAAGCTCAATTTACGTTGCTATCAGATCCGCAATGAACTTAGGCTGGTACTAGCTTTTTATCAAAGCGGTGCAACTCTCATTGTTGCGTGACAGCTTTCGTCATGACGACTCTTCTAACTTTCAACAACGCGTGGCAATGACATGACTGTAGTCTTTATTCTGACATCATTTCCACTTGGAAAGGGCTCTTTACTAAACAACACGGAACAAACTGCTTCATTTCATAACGACTACTCAGCGTGTCCTTCAGAAAAGGTAGGTAACCGCTTCCCGGCCGACTACTTGACCTAATTGTTACTGCGCTCATGGCACCTTCTACTGATAAGTAGGTACTTTATGCAGTGGTGAAAATAAATATAGGATTTTAGCAGTAATTTCAACTTTCCCATCGAACCCACTAACTGGGCGACCAGTTTGCGGGAAGGGAATAAAAATTCCTAACCAATCCACTGTTCAAGTTAATGGACCAGATGGTTTTTTTTTATTTTTCTTTGCATCAGTAAGAACACGAATGGATAGAAACCTGTACAGTAAACATAACCTACTTATTTCAATGAAATAGCGAATAATAACGGTAAATATAACTAGATGGCGCTGCTAAAATTGTCCGAAAGCTAGAACGCGCTATCGAAGCGTTTTGAAGAAACAACGGCTTTCAACAGAAATGTTTACGAATCGTGCCGATGCAGTTACCCGCAAGGGTATGCTCGCATTGCTTTCCGGTTTAAGTATTTTTGAAGCAGACATCACACTAATTCGTTGATGTCTCGATAATACTGTTAATTAAAAAACTACCTAATCTGAACTGAGCAACGACGTAGAGATAACCCAACTGAGATTTCGCAATGTTCGAAAAAAAAAAAATAAGCTAGTATTTTGTAATTTAAATTATTTGATACCAGAATGATTGATGGACGCAGTACATTGCCTTACAGGGCACGTCCTCATTGGACTTGCTCTGTGAGGTAATGCATTGTTATAGGCAGAAAGTTACTACTTAACATCAGGTGAGCTATCAACTTGATCCATTACTACTATCATAAAAAAAAACGTAATTTGATAACTTGTGCAGCCTGTCTCTAAAGTACTCTAAACAAGAATCAGAGAACCATTTGAACATACCTTACAAAACCAATTGCTACTGAGTTCATTACAAAAGTCGAGATAAATTTAAAACTCAACTAAGTAAATTATAAAACAAAACACTGTCAAAACAAGACGCCTCACTTTGAATAAAAACAAAACACTGTCAATGCATGCCCCTCACTTAAAAAGACTAGACTAGGGAAAGCTTCAATGGTTCCAGCTATAATAGTACAAGGTACTCAAACGAATACCAGTCCAATAATACCGGTGTATATAGTTACCTGTTTTCTACGTAAATTGTAAACGAGAAACTTCGCTTTATTAGCCTCGAAAGCTCTTGAACGAAGCCGAGGGTTTTATTAGTACATAATAAAATCATACAGATGAATAATTCTAATATGATTTCAGCAGAGTTCAATTAACCTTTGTTATCGCTAAGTATTGTTTAGAACAGTTTGTTATGTTTTGCAATAGAAAATGTTTGATAAGTTCGTCAAAACATGAACACGCCTTTTTACCTATTATATCTTTTTGAAATAGATAAAGTAATGTGTTATTATTATATACAGCATGTATCTACAATGGCGACAAAAAAATGACACACGAGTAGAGCTACTTATTAGTATTCATAAAAAAAGAATTAAAGTACAGTCAGCTGCACTAAAATGTGCACGATTCGAAACTTTCAAACTAGTGTCACCGTATTGCAATAGACATTTACAGGATAAAAACTAAAAAATTATGAACACAGTTGATAATTTTATTTATTTATTTAGTATTGGGACTGTCAAAGTCCATAACAATGCTGCGGCCCTACGTTGAAAAGTACGAATTGTACACATTCTAGTGCAGCGGACTGTACTTTAATTATTTTTTTATGAATACTAATAAATAGCTCTACCCGTGTGTCAACTTTTTGTCGCCATTGTAGATACATGCTTTATATGTAGGTATGTATTTTTTTGCATAACGTCAAACCCCCAACATGTCGGACATATCGGACAGCTATTCTAACGGTGTATATCATAACTAACTTCAGTTACGTTTTTCGATGTCTGGTAAAATCTATAAGTCTACTGCAACTAAGTTAATTTCAAAAAACAACACAATCAATCACCAATTTCAAGATGAAACTGTAGTTATCCAATGATTATCCCCCATCTACCTCGGTCTATTCTATCTACATCGATCTATAACCCACGTTTTCAATATAGCCAGCAGTTCGATTAACAGGAACACGGTCGGATTAGGAAAAATACCATTTTCAATTAACACTCGCTTGTTTCCCGGCACTGTAGTACCTATACAGTATTTATTTCTATTCTGTACCTGAAATACAGCTTTCGGTATTGGCTCTGGCACATGGGAATGGCGTTTGAGCATGAGCGAGCATCCTATTATGTTATTTCAACGGGAAATAATATTTTTTCAGATACAGCCAGCTATACATATAAGTTGATTGATAATTGGAAATAGTCCAACTATGTTTTGGGAGCTTTTTAACACTATTTAAATATAAATATAACTCAATGTGCTTAAAATTATAATTATTAAAAAACAAATTAATTGACTTTATCTTGTTGCTGAGACGAGTACATACACGACCCCAAAAAAAACAGCGCTTGATAGCAAGTTCAGCGCATCGGTATGTACAAGCTTTGTTCCATCATCAGAGTAAAGATCGAAGTTTGTAGCGTTTCCACATCACGATACTAGGAACAAAGCCGAAGCACTGGTATAAAAACAATCCTTGGACGTTTCACACAACGCCATCTACTTCCAAACTAAGCAGAGCTTATGAGAACTAGATTGCTGATAGAAAACTTGCATACATTTTTTTACATTCCCACTCTTTCTTTTTTCTTTCCTTCTCACTCCCTTTCCATATTTTATACGTCACAGCTAAAACAGCTGATGCTACAGCTGGGTACATTCAATTTATTCAGCTGGCACATTATGATCAATTGTAAAGTTTGCCGTAGGTACCTATTTGAAGAGCGTTTTTTCCGTTGTTATTTCTTTTTATAGAATGACGCATCACAACAACACCATAGTACCTAGTTGTGTACAATGCTGGGTTTAACCGTATTCCATCTTTACCTACCGTTTTATGTCTGCCGTAATCAATTAAAATGTAGGTACCTATATATACCAAAACTCGAAAGTACTTCACTAGCCAGCCTATCACTTATAACGATTTACTATAATAGACTTTTCTTCTTTGGGATGAAACTTAATTTTTCTGTTTTTTACAGTCGCTTAGACATATTTATTGAGACTCAACTGAGCAGTCACTACGGGGAGTCGACAAATAAAAGAGCTGGATTTATCTGTACGCTTTTACTTTTACTGAGAGGTATTGCAAAGAGCGATTGCAGACTAAAAAGATTATAGTGATAATGGATTTTACGATGAGCTAAACCACAGCCGATGACTGTAGCCTGTACCAACTTGTAGTTGAAAATTGGCCGGCGACACTCCACGGCACGCCCGCTAAATTGCACCAAACGTTGTTTTCCTACGTTTTACACACTCTGCGTTTTTGGCAATACGAAAGCCCTAATTGTTTTTCTTTTGCTGCTAAGTGGAGTGCTTTTATTTGGGATAGTTTTTTATGCTCTTGGTTTCACGTTAAATTGGTATTCTCCAGGATCCGTACAACATTAAACGTTTTACGCTCACTTTGATCTTCTGACCCTTTTTATCAGAAATCGATATTGACGTACATATTGTAAAGATGAAAGGTTACAAAAATTACCTACTTGAAGTATAAAGATGGGTTCGATCCTAAAAATAGTTTTTATCTATATTGTTCCTTAATTTTTTCCAACCTAACAGAAACATTGAAAACATTATATTAAGGTATCTTTATGTTGGTAAAAGCCATGAACTTGCACATCTTTAGTACATCCATTACTATCAAATAGGTATTCAATCTTGAAAAGAAAAAGGACGACATAGAAAGAGCATTATCTCCATACAGGGTGCAAAAAGGCGAATGAAAACGTCGAGGGAACCGACATGTGTACAATTGGCACTATAAGTATTTTTGCTTCAGAAGGGAGAGTAATCGCTTTCCTGCATACCACTTTTGTGCACAACTTCGATGAGTAACTGGGTATTTTGTATAGGCTAGGGACAAAACAGGCGCAGTCCCGCGTGCGGAATTTCACATGTGTAATTCCGCTAATATAAATTTTACTGTATTTGGTGGATAAAAATACGCGCGCGGAATTTTGCAAGGGATGTTTTTATTGTTCTTTGTTTCTGTTTGCGTTGAAAGCACGTCAGTAACAAGGTATTGTTTTAAGTGCATGGAATGGAAAACGCGCTTTGATTGGACTATTGTGTAGGTGGAGATAATAGAGCTATCCTGATTTTTCACTATTTAGTATTCCATTTTTTCGTATTGGTTCAGCATGTTTTACGCAAAATAGTGTAGAATAAATTGATGAAACTTGAAACGATTATACCTACCTAAGTCAAATTAAAAAGATTAAATTCCATTTTATACAATTTTCATTCAAATTTTAACGCTCCAGTTAAAATGCTCAAACCAGTAGTTTTCTCATAAAAGCTTGATAATAAATAGAATGAAAAAAGCAACCACTATAATAATTGTTGTAGGGAAAATCTGTAAGCACTTTTCCCCCAACCGTAGGTAGTTTTAAATATGGTTGCAGACGCAAAAAGTTTCAATTGCTTTAACTTAACGGGCACTCGTGTGTAATTGTCGTTTTATAGCGTAGCTGAAACGTTGTTAGCACAGATGGCTTAAGTTTTATACAAATATCAGTGTAAATACGACATTGACACTATTTTTGAGATCAAAATGTTACGGTGATCCCGTTATAGGAGTGCCAAAAAAATTTACGGAATGAAATACTTATTTTGTCGCATTATTTTGGTTTAGTGTACAAAATATGAAAAGGTCTATAAGAGTGGAAAGAGATAGGTAGGCTTTGTACCTTACATTACCTTACATGTGGCATTTAAACTTATAAGCACCTAATGACACGTCACAAAACCCTCGAGAAACATCATAAATCTACAAAAATGAGCATAAAATCCTTCATAAAAACGTTTATTAAAATGCGCAAGCACGAACAACCAGTACAGAGCTTATGGAGATTTGCACATAAAAATAAAACATAAATTGTAAGCAAAAACTCAGTTTTAATACAAGAATAACGAAAGCAAACCTCGTCAAGGACATTTTGCTCAAGCAGTTTACTTAAAAAATATACTCGAGGCTTTGGTTCCAAGTCACCATCTTCACGTCATTATTTTAGAGGTTAGGTTTAGTTTATCACCATTGCTTAGGTAAATAAAAATTTGACTTTTGAAGTTGAGGTACTTACCGATTAATGAAAGAGGCCTACGATAACTGTAAGTACTAATCACGGTTGAGATCCTACTCTAGGTTTTTGAAAATATCTAAGAAGTCTACCTCGGATCCGTATAGTCAGAGAATTGTACCAATTTGATTTTGAAGTTTTGTCCGTGCAAATTATAATTCGTTCTGTAAATAAATTGAAGTAAACAGGAAAGTCCTTCGCTAGTTACATAAACATAGTCAAACGTGTAAGATCGTAGATATAATTACGTCACGCTAAAACAGTACCGCAAGCACTAGTTTTTTGGTTTATTCCTGGAGAACACAACGTTATTGGTACCATAGTAATCTTAACATTCGTAACTGAGATAAACCTCTGCCAACAGCAGTGCATTTCAAAAGAGCACGACCAATGAGGACTTGCCTCACTCACATATACACACACACATCAGTAACTCTGTAAACCAATGTAATAACCTCTATAAAGAGATCAGCTGACTCTATAAGAAGTCAGCATTAAAAGCCTGACGCTGGCTCTAATGGCAAAATGCAGCCATACGAGCATCACTGCTTGGCAGCACAAATATTTAAGCACAGTGGTCGTAGACGCTTCCCCAAACTCTTTTATAAATAGTTATACTACTAGACTCTGAACTGTATACGAAAATATGCCTTATGTGCCAGCAATCACCTTGAAACTTAGGATTATATTGGGACAGGATTCTAGGCGATGCTTTTATGTGAGGAACTGGTGTCAAAGGTACGTTGGAATGACTTGAGGGAAAGGACTCAAGGACGTCTAGTTGAATACTAGTTTAGAAGGCCGTTTTGTAGAATGTGGAAGCGTTGGGTTGAATGTAGGGCCCCTCACTTTTTGTGAGTAGGTTGGGTAACTTGTTTTGGTAGTTTATGAGAAAAGTACTTCTTATATAAGAAAGTTTGCCTCGTGATTTTCTTTAGGTATTTCTTAACCAATAACGGAATGTACCTCTTTTAAAACTGAGGTGCTATGTTATAACCAAAATACTTTGACGAGGTATAACATAGCATTTTTACACATCATAATAAAAGAAAATAAAACAGATGATGGAGTAATAACATCCCATCAACTGTAAGAGCACGCAAGTAAACAAAAACGACTTTCTCTATCATAATAAATGTAAGCAAAGGAATGGTTGTTTATATAATGCGTGCCAAAACTGTTTGTCCGTATGATTAGTTTACCGCACTGCTCCAATCAATATACACACCACACGACCAGCCAAATATAATCAAGGAAAATATCTGAACATGAATCACACAAGCGGACACAAATATTATTTTACTCTAATATTAAAATTGTAGAACGTAACAGCTGAATCATACTGAGACACGATGAAAATAGCTTTCATATTTACTTCAGACACATATCATTACCCACGCGAATACGGATATACAAAGGACATTGCTTTTTGCAAACGACGAAAATGAATATAATAAACGAACTTTTTTACAGACGTATTCAGTAGAAAATCGCATTGAAACACACTGAAATGAAAGGGTGAACGAAATAAAAGTGTATTTCAAAGCAGCAAGTTCACATCTTCAGCTAAAGTGTTTTTCGCGATCCAGACGCACTCGGTAGAAAATTGATAAAAACCTGTTGTGGGACCGCGCTCCGTTTGCTCAGGTGAAGGCGGTGACTTATTTGTTTTACTGCCAGCAATCGAAATTGAACCTAAACCACATAAGTTGAAAGTGTGTTACAGAAAATGAATGATAGAAGTTGGAAAAATGCACCCTGCACGCTTGAGTATAAATGTTGTTCAGAACGAGAAAACAAGAAGCGAAATAAATAACCTTTGTGCTTTTGAGACTACAGCGTTGCAAATTCAGATTGTAGATCTGGTTTTAGTTATTTACCATCTACAAAGTCTATTTTATTAGTAATCGTCAGTGCGTATTTATTTGGTTAAGGAAAGATTCTGTTTAGGACAGATTCTGGATATGACATGTTCACTGTGGCAGATATTATTTTTAGTTCAGTGGTTTTTTCATTTCATGTTGTTATACAAATAATTGCTTCACGTTGCTTTTTCCGCTTACCAGCAAAGGTAAGCAATCTATCAACAAACAAGTTTTACCCACCTTCCAAATGCACAAAATATACTCAAAAACTCTCTGAATTCAGTACGCATGAAGTGAGTCCGACTCCGTAACGAAGACAAATCAAAGTATGGTGACCAGAGTGGCATGTTACGCCCACCCTTAAACACAAGACAGAATGCCATTAGCTCAAGATGGTAGTATTTATCTTCGTCTTACCTCATGACTGGACCTTTTTGTTTTTTCACGACACGTGAATAAAGACAACAACACAAGGTTGTTTTTCTCACAAACGAACGATCGCCATGTTTGAAGTTTTTTTTTGGATATAGTGATCAATATACAAATAATAAGTTTCTAAAGCATAATATTATAGAACGCTTACATTACTAATAATTTATTTTCTGCTACGCGTGTTTCCGTTGCGTGCCTTACGAGAGCCTCCTTGTATGCAAATAGGTTTTGCTTTTCTTAGACTCGAAAATACCACTTCAATCATTCATGTTTTTAAACAAGAGTACTAAATTACATACTAATAGGTACGTTATACTACTAATCACTTTATTACAATACCTACAATCCAAATTAAGTATTTTCAAGAGAACCATTACGTAAGTATCGAAAATAGTGACGCAAAAAGTATCCCAAATGCAAAGAAATAGATAGACGTCCACTCAAACAGATTGGTCCAAATAGTGACGTTCTAAAGAATACATAGGTGTTAGTCTTGATTTCATACCTAAGAGGGCTCAGACAAACGGATAGAACCAATTCTGTCAAACTTACAACACCCTTTCCGTTTTTTGGTCATTATTATCACTTCACCACAGATACTTAACTCATGTCAACGCTGTCGCAACGCAATACCGGACATTTACGTCGTAATACGAAGCATTCATGATAAAAAGTTATAAAGGGAATCATGCTAGAACCGTCCTGTGACTCACCACTCTAGGTCAAGGTTAGAACTTGAACAATGAGTGTAAACTTATCACGTAACAACATTACTCATAGAACCCCATTTCTATTCGTAGCCTACCCTATACTTAAACCTAGAAATCGCGATGCTACGAAAATGTTTCAATTTCCTAACACTCTGTTATATTTAAGCCTTGAACTATTTAGTGGTAATTAAGCTTAAGTGTTGGCTTAAGTGAGGGCTTCGGCTTCTCAAAAAGGCCGAAAATATATGTAGTATGTTTCTATTTTTCTTTTACGCATTAGGTATGTTTTTTTCCCTACCATACACAAATGGTTTATTAATTAGCAATTCAAACATTTAAGTAAAATTTTTATTACTTTTACTCATTTGTGTTCCTTTCAGTCACATTTTGATTGCAAAAAAAGGATTCAAAATGTTTTAATGTCATAACACTCATATTCTCTCATCACCATGTTATGCATTTTAGGTATTTATAATTTAGATCATAATTATTAATTGTTATAAAGTAATCGGTATTATTTTCGTCATTGAGCACAACACTATTGATCAATGATACATTTACCGCAAAACGAAATGGCCCACTTTTAGTATGACTCACTTCAACACATTGGAACGACCTTCCGACTAATAAATGCCTTTCGTTATATTGATACTACCAGGAAAATTAAAAATAACATGCTATTTTTGTTTCATTGTAACTTTTTGAGTTGTTGATGAAATAATGTGACCCAATGAATCATTTTCAATGTTGAAAAGAGAAAATAAAGTTCAAATTCGTTTACCAATCACTAAAAGCGTATGTTTGACGTTTGCCAGTGCTTTTACGTTGTGATGGAAGTGTAATGCTTCGAAGGACACGTCTAACCGTGGACATGTGCTTTTACATTTCAGAGTGTTGGACGCAGATTAATCCCTCAAAAGACACGTCTAATCGTGGACATGCCAAGGAATGTCAATATTTTAATGTGGATGCCGCTCCAAGCCGACTGTAACCAGATTTTAACCAATAACTGAACATCTCTTCCTATTAAAGATTCCGTATCATATTATCAGTTACTCCAACTTCCTCTGCTCATTTTCTACAATCAATGATTCAAAAAGTTCATGTTAAAATATTCATTGCAGAAAAATCTCTGTTCATCCGCCCTAGTGCGTCATGGGCTCTTTCCTGGTACATATTCTGCCTACAAAGTGGTCTTTGAACATTAGTCCGTCATTAAAGCAGAATAATGTCCTATTCCAGTTAATATGAGTAATGTGACGAGCGTAAAAATGACGTGTCAGAGGTTTCTTTATAAGCACGTATTTGGATCCCACGAATTTGAACCTATTCGAAACTTTAGAGAATTTTTATTCACTCATTTCCTGAGTGTGGAAGAACTAATAGACAGACCGGAACTTGTTAGTTCATCCATTCACAAAGCATAATGAGTAAACTGAAGATTGTTGGTAAGAGTAGAAACTACGTAGGTACAATTTAGACTCCCAACTAATTTTATAAGCAGAAACCCAATATAATTTTTACTAAAGATTTGCAAGTTAAATTATTTCCTGATATTTTTGCGGTAAAAGTTATAGAAACTCAAAAGGTAACTCAAACTAATTTTAAAGGTATAAATATAGACCTTGAAGTGAATCCAGTTACGCGTGTTTTAACTAAGTTATACCTATTACGGCAAATCGTATCCAAATCATTTCAGAGATCTATTTGAGTTTTCTCTAATTCAAAAAAAACTTTTTTCAGTTATTTTGAAATGAAAACCAAACTACCCCCCAATCGATATTGACGAAATTTCTATCGGACCAATCTGTAAGTTCTATAAGTATATCGTTCAAATTAAAAATTAATCTCCCAAAGATTTCTGTAAATCGGTTTAGAAATGACGGGCTAAAAAAATAATATTATTTCAATATGTATCACGCGGGCATATATTTTTCTTGACACGTACTGTAATAGTATGCCCATTTTGCCTACACCGACATAAATTTTGTGCAGAAGCACATTCATCATCTGGGAGGTTGATCTCTTGCAGGATCAACGAGATTTATTATGTTTTATGATGTAACAGATAGGTACCTTGGGCCCTTTCTTACGCAAGCGTTTTAGCTATTGTTTTTCGCTGTGGTTGATTTATATCAGCTTATATTTTTAAAAGTGATGGAACAAACAGACAGTAAAAATTTCTTGTAGAGATGTTGTTACTGAAAATGTAATTGATAAAATTGTTAAAGAAACATCAGCCTAAGCATATAACGTTAAAAGTAGGTAAAGATATCCTAGCCGTTGTTCTTACAACTACTATGGTTTCCCTCGAAGGTCATTTTAATTTAAAAAATGCAATAGACATTGTTTGTTGCATAATAATCTTGTCATTTCTTTGTTATTCAATTTTACATTCACCTGCGTCTTTTTAATATTTTTCATTCTGTGCATACTTCACTTATATTGAACGGCTTCAAGTTGGCTTACGCTAGCCAAATACACGTGGTTCTTCGACTCCTACAAACAATTTGGGTAACCCTTAATTTGTTTGTATGTTTTGCTGACGTTCATACTGACGGTTATGTAATAAAAAAAGGTTATAAAAGTACCAAGTATTTCAATGTCAAAATTATGCAGCTGATGACGTCAATGACGACAAAAATTACTGAAATATATCTTGTTATTCTATGCAAATAACAACGTAAAAATAAGTGAAACGGATAACTTTTTAGGGTCAGTTAACCCAGAAGGATATGATGGAATTTTACAACAAATTAGTATTCATTACACTTTACGTATTTATTTCCATGATGTTTAACCTTAGCAGTTGTAAGTACTTACAAATGACTATAACTACTTGTAGTAAAGAAAATACAAATAAATAAAATGAGATGTCAGAGCCCACTGGTGGGCACGATGGTAATAACCTCCCAATTTTATCAATGTAGTTCTTCTGAGCCCCAAGTCAGTGCATTTGTTTTACTTTCGACTCGATTATAGCACACGCAAACGCATTCGCAAAGCGAGAAATATTGTATGAAACCCGGATAAGCGCCTCTAGCGGAAGATTTTGGAATTATGCAATTCCCAACAAAATTTCTCGCTTTGCGAATGCGTTTGCGTGTGCTATAATCGAGTCGAAAATAAAACAAATGCACATGAGACGGGCTCTGTAGTAGTAACTTCTCTAATAGTAACTTCTGAGTGAAATCTAACAAATTATTAGTATTTCATAATAATATGAAAGAGTATTGCCTGCTCTCGTATTTTAACTCTGACAAGTTTTAGTCTATATAGTAACAACTAAATAAAAGGTAGGTACAAGTAGGTCAGTGAAAATGTACAGTAAGTAGCAAATTAATTAAAATTATATCTGTTTTACGAAACGAACATTATTTGAGGAAGTTGAAAGGTATTAGACTAATTTACATTAAGTAATGTAAAGATGCTAAGTATGTAAGAATTAAAGCACAAGGTTTGCGTCAATTGAAGTAAATACTTGAAGTGAAGTAGGTATTATGCAAAATACGTAATTGTCAAACGAAGACAGCCCAAATGGACGATCCCAGGAAATCGGAGGATGAAAATGGACCAGAGTCTTTCTTTCTTGTAAGATATTGCTATCTCTTACCAACGGTTAATGACAGAGACAAGGCTAGTTTTGTGGTGCTAGTATTTGGCGTAAATATGATACCTAAGCTAAGTTTTTTTATTCATTTAAAAATATTTGTACACTAAATCAAATTACAGAGGCGGTAAATCCAAATCCAAATGTTGTCTCTTTCACTCCTATTAGAAAGGATCTGTTAAGGTGGTCGTACATTGAAGTTACGGGTACAAAGAGGTTTTTATTTTGTTTCAAAGTCACGTGTTATTTTGTAAAATTCGGTGTAGATACCTAAACTAAGTTTATTTATTCATTTTAAAACACGTCAAATAGCTACTTTGCTTAAAAATCACGTGTAATTTCGTAAAATTCACACAATTTAAATATACGTCAAGAATTAATGAATTAATTACCTTCATGACGTCTGATTGTCTTTTATTTTGATTCCCAGAATATTCAATGTCATGTTAATTATCGTTTCAAGATAAAACAACAATAGGTCATCTTAATATTCATCTTATAATTTTTTTAAACAGAAATTACTGAAACATAGACCGAACGAACCGCTTAAACGAATCCAGCTTAGTCTGCAGAAACGTATAGATCGTGGGTTCGATCCCCAGTAAAAACAAAAATGTTGTGTGAAGTGTACAACTTTTTTACCTTTATTCGTTGAGTCACATTTAAGCAAAAATTGGACTTTGTTTTATGTTAAGTCGTCCACAGGGAGGTCCCAAAGTCCCAAAACAAGCAATCGCATCTAAGAGGTAGGTACTTTAGTAAGTAAAGTAACAGGAGAGCTCGCGTGCATTTCTATTACTTCAGCCAAGAGGGATCCATGAGATTAATGGCGTAGAGTCTGAGTCACGCGAATAATAATTAAATAGATGGTCAAGTTTTATGGTGTGTGTGGGTGAGTTTTACTGTTGAAGATAAATACAGTGGTATAGTTTATTTTTCTTTAAAGATTTAATTAAATAACTCCTAAATCTAGGTAGTTCTAGTGTCAAACAGCAAAACAATTTATAAATACGTATATTGTAATTACGGAAGAAAAAAAACAACGACGCAACGCCACCTCTTTATTTAGTAAAATTCAAAATTCGAATGACAATTTCTTTTTTATTCCAAGCTGCAAATGCGTTCCATTTTTAAAATGCCTCAAATAGCATGAGAGGCATACAAATAGCGCATCAAGAGCAAGTAATGACAAAATGGCCGCCACAGACAGATCATTACCATTTCTAGCGTTTTAACTACCGGCAGAATTGAAACCGTTTATGGAAGGGAAAAATTAAAAAAGATCCGGATTTTCGCATTCAGGGAACGTAGAGTCATAAAATAAGAGTACATACCACTCATTTTACTTTAGACTGCTAGGTAACTACTCACGTGTTTTTCAATACTTACTATTTAGGTAACTGCGTAGGTACTTAACGTAAACACCGATTACCTAAACCATTTCGATACTAAAGTACTTCGATTTTTTTTGCTCTACCATTTCGTAAAAGTACCAATTTCAATATTGCCCAGCATTTAGGGAAAATATCGAAAGCTATCATCCTTCATTGCTCAGAGCTTATGCTAAAAAGCTAGCTTAGTTTATATTCCAAAACCCAAACAATATTTAGTAACACATTAAAATATACAAAGGAATGTAAAGCTTGAGAAAGTTGAAAATTGTTTTTACAGTTTTACCATTTTTACCCGTTTTAAAGTTGTAGACCAAGTTAAACCAAGCCGCATGCGCTTGCTTGATATATTCCAGAAATCCCCACCAAGAAATCCCTACCAGTGGGAATTTCAGTTTTTTTTCAGAAATCCCCACTGCTACGACGTAGCATGTCTACAACGTAGCAGTGCAGATTTCTAGATTTTTTTTCTAAAAATCCCCACTAAGTGTGTGGTCATATTAAAAGCCTTTCTTTATCGATTGAAATTTGAGCGGTATAAAAGCGGCGAGTAATCAGCGCTGATTACACACCAGAGTGAGCTAGCTACGAGTATAGAGCTGTGGTTCAGCTCAGATTACGGCTGGGACGTGGAAAATCTCTATATCGCTAATTGAAAACCGAGTGCTGCGCGTGTATTGTGCAGCGACAAAGAAAAAAGGCATTTTTGCAAAAAAGCCGGCAAAAAGCTCAACGAAAACATAGGTTTTTGTACAGATATGGTTGTTGTTTGGTTTGAATATGCATTTTGTTAGATATACAAAGCTTTTGCAAACGTTTTCATTTTTACTTGTCAATAAAATATTTCCAACGTAGCTTTTTCGATCAGTCAAAAAACTATGGCTTAGGATTCTTTACGAGCTTATGTTCATGGTTTTTTGACTCAAGATTTGTTTTTTTTTTTCAAAAGACTTAGTAACTCTTTTCTCATCAGATAAAAAGCGCCCAAGCAAAATGTTTAGTGACACTAAAATACATTAATATAACCAATCACATAAAGCGCTCGTAGCGTAGCTTGCGACGCTCTGCGGGGTTACTATTCGGATGGGTGACCGCTAGTGGCATCTACATCTGAGCGCTTCCGTCCTTCAGAGGGCACGTTAAACTGTCGATCCCGGCTCTAGCAGTCGGCCTTAAGGCGGCCTAAAAACTCCGTCAAGGAATTGGCCACTAACTCATACGAGCCTGGCTTGCTAATAACATGAGATGGTATAACACGTTTAGCTATTTTGCGGTCTGTCTCGTAACTTTCCGAACACTTTGAAATTCTACATAAAACCTTTCCAATATTTTCGGCTATCTGAATTATAGTCCAAAGGCATATCGAACAAGGTTTTACACTACGCGTAAAATGGTGCCGCTGGCGACATCTGGGTCGAACGTTCGATTGAACACTATTTCACACGGGTCGTTTAACGTGTCCTGAAATATAATATTCTACCGAATGGATACTTATATTGTTAGGGGTTTAGCTGAGTTCAGTGGAAAACGGATTGAAAACTTATTGAAAACTTAGTTTTTATTTATTTAGGCGTCGCCTACAAAATTTCATCGAGGAGGAAATTTAATAGTGTAATTTAATCAGAATTACCAAAGAATCGAAATATGACTCCATCTAAGAGCCACGTAGATTTATCTGGATAATTGGTTACCCAACTCATTTACGGCGTCACTACTCTACATAACACTATTTGCAAAACAGTAGTGTATGTATAATATTTTTACTTTATCATTTAGTTGTATAAAAAAATTAAATTGAGGCATCTCTTCATTGTATACTCACTGGAGAGAATAACAACTTATTCCCCATATCATTTCACTGGCAAAAAATGCCAGCACGCTTGCTCACTGCCCCACCCAAACATCTTCATAAACACCATAATATGATTTACAGCAATTATTGCCCAAATTAGGCGTTTGCACACCCGCCGCTACCGACACGACACCGATATCAATGGCTCGAAAACAAAAATATCGGTGTCGACGCCAACACGGTTGGAAAGCGTCTAGTTTAGAATAGAGCTCTCCGATACCTTATGTTTTTGATGAACAGTTAACTGTTACAAAAACAATATCTAATAACGTATCTAGATACGTAGTTACTGGAATCCTTGCTATGTACTTAGGAGTACATAGCAAGTGTACCCATTTAATTATTTATTTCTAACTACCTACTCTGTATATTCGCGATGAGTGTGAATATCCACTTATATCCACAATATCCAAAACTGTTATCGTGGGTTTATAGAGTACAACATCTAAAATGTTTACCTTTGATATTTCTGCAAGTGCCTAAAAAAAAAAAAAATTGGTAGATGTCGTGTCGGTGGCAGTGAGAAGCCGCCATTCACTGACACCTTCCTTATTTAGGGTTCCGTAATGATGCATGGTTGTAATATACGGCGATTAACTTGCATTTTCGAAGATGCCCCTCACTGTGCAAGTGCAAAGATACGAATGGAGTTCTCTCACGCGACCGTATCTTATCGATTAAGCGGTTACTTTAGGAAGCAGGAAAACATTATTGTTTTGGGTTAAATGGCCTTCTGAAATGCCTTGAATTTCATGCTGCTTGTAGAGTAAACAAAAACAAATGACAGTAACAAGTTTTTTTTCGTTAAGGAAATCCATAGAGCCTGAGTGTTTTTTATTTTATTTGTAAGTGTTTGTGTCTATAAACTTAGCTCGTATTACACAGAGTGCAGGCTTAAACTAAGTAACTAAGCTAACGTAGTAACAACTAGAGTCTCAGTTTTAACTAATTCCCCTAATCTTTAATTAACTAGTACTGAGATAGCATCATCTTTGCAAAAATATTACAGAATTTTCCTAGAAATGGTTAAGATTCTGTATTATGGATATAAACGATGAATGACTGAGTCACCAATTTTACCTTGAAGTATTTACTTTTAATAAAATTCATATTCATTCAAAAGTTGTTGCAACACAAAATCAAATATCAAATCAAACGGACGCTCAACGTGTATCCTATTAATACAATTTGAATAGGTACGTCAATTAATCTAAATATAAAAAAGATGATGTAACTGACTGACTATTAGTAAGTTTAGTCACTATAGTCAAACTAGTCAGTTTAAATAATAACTTGAAAGTACATCGCTGGCATGTCAAGGAATGTTTTATTTCGGGCTTTCAAGTACAGAAAGTACAAATTCTTAACTAATAAAACCTAAAGAGGGTTTCGTGAGATTGTTCTCTACACAACAGCGAAAATTTTATCAAAATCGAACAACCCATTGAGAAGTTATCGATGTACAAAGAATACACGCTGAAGTAAGAACCTTTTTCTTTTTAAAAATAATCACATGAACTAAATCACGGATACATATTCAAATAAATGTAAAACTCTGGACTACATTATTGTCCACGATGGTAGCATGCTGACGTCACGAGGTTATCACGTGTCGTGATGCGCTAAAGAGTTTTCCAGGCGAGGCTATGATTATGAGTCAGAATGGTGCGTGGTGCAAGTAATAAGATTTTGATGTATGCTACTGATTTTTTATGTTATTTCATCGCGAATAGGTAACTACTGAAGAAAAAAAAACTATCGGTACATAAAGTAGCACCTTTTTGTTGTGAGACCTATGTAAAATACGAATTTTGTTAAATGTATGTGGTCAATTCTATTCATTTTTAGTGTTCTCAAATAATGAAGAAATACAACATAAGAGAATTTTCGGCTTAGATTAGCTTTTATCTCTCAAGCATTGCTCGCTGTATGACAATGCTGTTAAAATGATTATCCACCTACAATAGATGTAAGAGACTGCATACTTTTTTATGTGTGCACCTCAGAAATAAAATAGGAAGATTCACTAAAAATTCATTTCACTTACATTGAATTTATTTTTAGGTTTTTATTTTTAAGATGATTTATGAATTCTATGATTTAGATCCGCTCTATGCTTATCAGTTAAGCTACAGACTACTTACAGCCTTGAACCTAGTGTAATGGAAATGTTACTCGTAGTATCACGTATCTCTTCGTTACTACAAATATTGTTTTTACGAGCAAATAATAGATATGTCAATAAAAACCTACGATAAATGTTATATTATTATTATTATTTACAAAGAATATCCGTAGGTTTTTTTAATACAACTAAACAAGAACAAACCGATCACACTGCCTGTAATGATGCATTGCCTCACTGAGCACATCCACTGAGGACGTGCCCTGTGATGCATTGCACTGCGCCCATCACTCTACTACTTCAAGAAATGTGCGTGGAAGGTATTTTTTATTTATTAAATTAGATTTAGATTTCTGAGTATTTTTTGAATGTAGAGGCAACCTTTTTATTATTATAATAATATAGATCTTTACATTTGTTTTTACAAGATATATTTTCTGATACATGATTAAAATATAATCAGCCTCACTTAGCACTTGTACAAAGACTGGTAGATCATTCATTCACATACCACTTAGATACAATAAAGAAGATTATACGAAATATGACTCTATTGTACGGAATTACGGCACATAATCTATTATACCAGTAATTTATTGCGGTACACCAAAGTGGTGAAACACAGGCTAACCCCAAGCTGTCTCTATCTTCAAAACATTTTAATCTATCTACCACTGAGAGCTCGTAATGCCTCTATGTACTTAACTAAATTACTGGCATAAATCATATTTAAACGTGACGAACGGTGGCGCCAGCTCAAACTCATACGATTAACAACTCTCTCGAGATGCAGATTAGTACGATATTTGTTTGATACTGCAGCATCATAGATATCAAAAGAAATGATGGCAAGAAATGAGATGTAATTCGTAAAGAATAGGGTCTAGATTGGGTTGGAGCGAAAACAGGCGAAGGAAAAGCGTTATCTAACGGAGACTTTTTTAAAAATAATTTCGTTTCAGGCTACACTTTTCTGTACGAATGAAAATTGTACCTTTATTTTTGCTTTTAGTATTTTCGTTGATTGAAACGATAAGTTTAACAGTTTATGAGAAGGCTTTGGGAAAGCTAATTTAGATTAGAAGGGCACTTAGTGGACATACTTTATGTGTTTCAAGGTTTAAAAAACTCAGGTGAAATGCCTTATTTATCTTATTTCTTGTTATTAAATTTCTACATAATCTTATGGGGCAATTTCATTTCTGTTACAAGAATTTTGGACACATTTTTTTATTATTATTGTGCATTATATTTTTTCACTATAATAATAATTCATTGAATAAATTATAAATTCACCAAAAACATTAATATAAATAAAATAAACAAATAAAAACTTTATTGAAGACAAGTACAGCTTACAGTTACGTAAGAACAGGCAATGCCCTGCAAACGGCGGTGTTATCGCATAATACGATTTCTTCCAGAATATAAAATAGAAAATAATGTAAAAACCTTTCACAGAACATAATATAATAAAGTGCCCCAAAGACAAAGTTCCATGTTACAATCTGCTTCTTCCCACCGGGAGTGTAAAACATTCAGTCAATGATTTATTCTGTCCCTTATCATGTACCTACTCCATTAAGATTAGGTATTCATGGTGCACACCTGATACTTTGAAAGCGTCTGACAATGCGGTGAATATACCTACCTATCATAGTGTATGTGCTTGGGCGTATACATAGATTCTGCGCGTCTAGCATATAAGAGCAGATACAAATTTAGTAATTAGTTATGTATCATCATCATCATCATCATCAACCTATATCGGTCCACTGCTGGACGTCTCTCCCAAGACGCGCCACTGAGCCCAGTCTTCGGCTCTTCTCATCCAGTTTTTGCAAGCTACATGTCTCAGATCGTCACCCCACCTAGCCGGAGGGCGTCCTACACTACGCTTGCCTAGTTATGTATGATAGCATTTAATAACAGTAACTAATATATAAAACTTTTAACATTACCTTAATTAAGAAATTAAACACTAGTAATAATGATTCTAAATGCTTCGTTATAGATAGATGTGGAATTAGTAACAGATTATGTCCTTGTAGATAGAACAAACACCCAGTCACTAGAATCAAACCTACAGCTCTTGCAACTCAGATGGTGACTCACCAACCAGCTAACTATGAAACCATAAACCAATAGGTATACCGATAAAAAAACAGTTATTGCGTTTATTACTACAAATAGCAAAACCCAAGACGACCCACTGCTCATATGACCACTCTGCCAGGATACGACCAAGAAGAAGAATTCCTTCAAACGTACCTATAATGTGAATCGATGTGTGAACGACTCTACATTGTATATATAATAGGCCTTTACATCTATTGAAGATGATTTATACAGCATCGGGGGGCAACCTATGTCGACACTTAGCCTACTGTAGTGCCTGGGACAATGTTTAGATGGAGTAGGCTTGCCCAGCACCTATACCATCCTCTCAGCCTAGTCAGCCATATTCACAGGAAAGACATCGTCAATAGCTGACTAAACCAAGAGTTTCCTTCACCGTTAAGCTCTACATTGTATACATGTAGATATATCGATCCCCTCGACAAGAGATACATCAGTAGGTGAAAGTTAAAACGTCCTCAAATGGAATTACAGCGGGATCTGTTTATTGGCGGGAAAGTTCAAGTATCGTTAAGTTTATTAGCTCTGTTATGGACTGGTATTAATGGATTTTGCATAGGGTGGGTTGTTTTGTTAGAGATTCTCTGTGATTTTCTATTTGGCTAATGACGTAATTTCTACTGATATTATTTTATTGATATAACGCGATAGCTTTTAAGAACCCTATTTGAATTAAACTTTAGAACCCGTTATTTTTCTGATCAACTTTACCTAGCAAAGTAAAAACTAATTAATTATAGACGATTCTTTTTAAAAAAAAAATTTACACTGATATAATAAACATTACTAGGAAACAAAGTGTTTCTCAAAATTCAGTTTTAAATAATTCAGAAAAAGCGACATAGTCACACTGAATGGGTTAAAAATAAATAAATTAACATCACACAAAACTCTTTGTATTGAAAAGTAACTTACAAAAAAACGTATTGGAAAGTAGCTTACGAAAAACACATAAGTAACTTTTCAAGTTCACTAGTCACAAAACAGTTCACTCGCCAAGTTTCTGCGATTCGAATTCGTTTTCAGCTGCGCCCTAAATAAGGGACAGTCGAATGTTCCCTTCCTGTAAACTTTATAAAGGGGTTTCTATGTTTGAAAGTTTCCTAACTTTGAAGAAAATAAAATAGACGCTTCTATTTTTATCCCAGGAAATAAAATGAATATATTTTATTCCCGAGTAGATAAATAAGGATATTATCTCAAATGCAACAGTGAACATACTTAGGTTTTAATATTAAAACTTAAAAATGGTGAAAATAATACTCTACCTATTTCATTTTGTTTGTGATAAATGGTTTTATTTATTGTGTGGAACTAGCTTATTTTTTTATACTAAAAAATTCTGAATAAATTACTATTACAAAGAGTTGAGTATTATTGGTACAACGAATAGTTTGTTATACTCACAACCACAGAGTGTTTCGACTATAATAGTCCCGTTTGAATGTATTTATTTTATTAGTTTTATGAAAAAACTCAAACATATAATTAAAAGCTTCATAAGAAGTCCATTCCCGTTTATCGAGTTACTCTAGTCTAGGCACAGTTGGCATCTGCTACTCTTGGCAAACACTGGAGCGTGCTACGAGAAAGCTACGGAGCTCTACGTAATCCCACAGAATACGAATGATGTAGTACTGCAACACATTGTGCAACTGCTACACGCGCTACGAGAAAGCTACGGCTGGCTACGTCGAGTACGTATAGCTATTGCTACGCTGTGTGACGTCATGCGTTGATTTACCATCCATCGACACGAAGCAACGATAATACAGATGTGGCACTTTAAAATACATGATTTTAATCAGTGCTTTCTTATTAGATGGTAGACCGGCTAGTGGTAGACGTTCAAGAATCATATATTTTTAGAAAAGGAACCATTTTGCAAACCCATAACGTCAGGTAGTTCATTGCAGCTATTTTAGAATTTAATGAGTCTTTATAGAATTCTCCGTTTATTTTATTAACAAAACTTGGTGATTTTGTGTTAGTTTCATGGTACGTGAGTTTATTGACCTGGCGTAATGAAATGTTCCAGTATTTAAGCTTGATTCATGCTACACCGAACTGGACCACAATCTCCCAGCTAGTTTGAACTCTAACTGTAAAACGATAGAGTTAAATATTCCACATTATGAAGCCTGACAACGAAGGCATAGTTTTGGAATTTACTGTGTTGGAATGCTAACTTTGGTATGAAACTATTTGCGGTCTGTGGTTGAACTTTGATGTCAACGGGCGTCTTTAAGGGATAAACGCTGGGAATGATTTTGTTTTATCTAAGTTGGGAAGGGATAACCTAACCTTATCATAATAATATCAATTTTTGTTTTATGTTATCTGAAACAATGTGATTGTATTGTGTTGTACTAGAATTAAGTTATGCAAACAAGAACCACTCACAAATATCAAAAGAAATTGCAAACGCAAAACAACATAAATCTTTTGCCTTTTCATTACAAACTTAACCTTTCATCCAGCAACAAAGTTGTCAACCACCATCCTTATAATTCGACATCCCTAACTTTGTTCAATATTGCTTGTTTTTGCCATCCCTGATTGCGAAACTTTCGCAGTCCGCGCCCGAACAAAAAAATGTCCAGTGATTTTTTGTAAGGTCGCGCTCAAACGGCTGTAACGAGATATTTATGGGAGAACACGTGAGGTCATCGGTGTGGACACGACGTTATTTTGGCCAAATGTTCCTTTTAGGGCCGGACTACACGCGTCCGGAACTTGTTACGTTTATTGCTACTTTACTTTCACTGAGAGTGTTAAGAATACGAATGTGTCAGTGTTTCAAGTTGGAAAATCATCTTTTCTTTAGTGATTTTGACAGCAAACGTACACTGTTTTCTTTTTATGAATTAAATTCAGAGTGTCTACTAAAATATTATGTATAAAAACCATTTTGATTTGAAGCTGTTGATTTTCACATGATTTTTGTCAGTACAACACCAAGCTACAACATGCTCTATGCATTAAAAAAACCGAAAAAAATCCAGCTGCTTGTGGTCCACCGTTCAAAAAGGGAGCGACAATATTGCATGGTGGTTATTTATTGGCTGTTGCGGCTCCACAACGTGATCGGAACCGCTACACATCTAAGTACATAAGGTTTATCACGAGTTTCCAGTTCGCTGAGTAGAAACAGTCGACGAATTAATTTATGTAGCCTGAAAATTATGAGCTGTGAGTGTAACTGCTGTAGTGTTATATTACTGTGACAAATTAATGGAGGAATGCTCATAATTTTGCTAGCTTTTTGTGTATTTTTTTTTTTTAATGTTTGTTGCACGCTGACTGAAAATACTTCCAGTAACTTAGTCTATCAAATATCTTGCCATGTTTTTTTTAATTCATTACCGATCGACTTCCCACTAGACCATTACCTAAGTGCTAAACACGTAAAATTGAAATGAGTTCCATTAATTTAAAAATCCCCAGGTAAAATCTCGGCGTCCATTCAAAGCATTAAACAAGGGGCGTAATGTGATTTAAGCCTGAGGACAGACGTGGTACGTTAATCTTTATGTCCCTAGGGAGACATTCGGCTGGCAGGATGATACGTGACTTCTTCACGTTTGATGTCGATGAATTGATTTATGGATTCAATAAATACTGACCCGTTGTAAGACAAGGGAGAGATTTTGGAGAGGCGTGTGTTTCGGCCTTTATTTTTTTTATAGCTGATTCAGACTTGTGCATTTTCAAGCCTTGCATTATCAGAACCTGCCTTTATCACAACGGAATAAAATTTTGGCTTATTCAAACGAAACTTTACACTGAAAAACTACATTCTTAAAAACCATACTGTGTTACTTATAAGTATTTTTTGTTTTGCGTTACTGCCATAACATTTTTTAACACCTTAATACTACAAATAAAAATACTACAATAAAAGAACAATAAGAAGGCGTCATGGCTCAGTCGGTAGTAGCTCTGCATTCCGTGCTGTGGGTCGTGGGTTCGATCCCCACCGAGAACAAACATTTGTGTGTTGTAAACATAGATGTTTGTTCTATGTCTGGGTGTTTCTATGTATTATAAGTATGTACATATTTACAAAAAAAATAACAAATGTATGTATGTATTCTATCAGCCATCTAGTTTCCATCGTACAAGCTTTGCTTAGTTTGGGACTAGAAGGCGTTGTGTTAAGTGTTCGTGAATACATATTTATTTATTTTAACTTTGTTTATGAAATAGAGTGTTTCTCATTTTGTGCTGGCTTTATCGAAAATTAGAGAAAGGGATGAACGACAATATCTTCTCAAAGGTAAGCTAATCATTTAACCTTCCCGCTATTAGTCAACATAAATAACCCCTAGAGAGATAACCCGTTTCGCATTTTCGATCCTAATTATAACAAACCATATCCAAAGTGTTCATCTATCTCATGTTACCGCATTTCGACGTCACATAATGAGGTCACAGGTTATCAGGTTAAAGGCCTTCAGACATCAGGTGGTCTACCCGAAATGCAATTTGGTACTTTAGTATGTGCTAACAAGGCCTATTTTCGTAAATGCCATCGAACCCCGTATTATGTTCAGTGCTTATCATGAGTGTTATTTTCAATAAAGGTTAATGTTGTAGTCCGTCTTACAGCATTGTAATAAGGTTCTCTTTTGCATAAGCTAGCCGAGGGGAAGCTTTCAGTACTGCCAATGGATAGCAGGTGGTATTTCCCTACTCAAGTTGATTGTGACATTGTTTTTACACGTTTGTAAAGGTCTAAACTTTAACAAGGTAGAAAAACTTCCTAAGTTGTACTGTATAAGAGAGTTACGTATTGTGGCCACGTAGGGTTCTATTTTTGGAGTTTTGTTCAAACAGTAAGAGGAAATATTTACATAGTAAGCTGGTTTTCTCGTCTACCGGTGAGATTGCGCGAATATTTTTAAAAGCCAGATGCGAATCGGACGATTTCCAAGATAGTTGCGAATGCTTTCACAATTGCTTTTCTCACTGCAAAATATCTCTTTTACGATCTATTTCGATCATCATCGTGAATATTAAGACACTCACGAACACTGTATTAAGAGTCCGCTGTTGGACATAGGTCTCCTCTATAGATTTCTAGAAATAGCGATTTGAGTCTTCATCCACCGGTTTCCCATCAGTTTAACGGTTTGCCGTCGCACCTTCCAGTTCGTGGTTGCCGTTTGACGACCTTTGTTCCTACGCCCTTTTTAGTTGTCAGTTAAAATATGGCTTCAACTGAGGTTGTTAGTCAAAGACATGTCCAAAAGTACACAGTTCTGTTTATTCTATACCCATACGTATTCTTTGGAAATTAAGTTTGAATTACATACCGTGTTCTTAGTATTAATTTAATGTATACATTATTAAGTAGAATAACGCCATGGAAAAGTTTCTGTTATGTTATTTTATTTTTTATCTGAATAAATTGAAAAATTTAAATTGAATTGAAACTTGAATTGTTATAACCTGGTTTGAGCGTGACTGTACGAGTAGGTACACTTAGTAGGAAAACGTATTTTGGTAAATAAATTATACTAAAGTTACGTTATATTCGGGGTCTATAATTTTGTTGCGGTCGTTACTTTGGGATGAGCGGTAATGGCCACTCCATCACAGAGGATAATGTTTGGATACCCAGAGTTGTAATTGACACGTTTTAGGTAAGATATTTTTGTTTATTTTATACCAATGTTTCATAGATTATGTTCAAAATACAAAATGACAATCAGTTGAAAAATTTGGAAAATACATTTGTTATTTTTTAGAAATTAAAGAGAATAAAAAAACTTTAAATGGTAGTTATGAACCAAGTATTTCATTCACGGTAACTTGCCGAGCTAACTTCACACTCTCTCTAGCAAACTAATCAAACAATTGTGAACGTTCGGTCACGTGACCATTTCTGTAGGTATACTTTGACGTCTTCCTTAGCGCTCGTAGAATGGTAACTTGGCAAGAAAGGATAGTGGGGCTAGATTTTTTTTAAAAATATTTTTAAAAATAAAAAAAAATATATTCGTTACGCAGAAAGGTAAGTAAAGGTACCCACCGACGAACCTAATTGGTTGTAAGACTATCCGTCTGAGTAATATTCAAATTAGCCATTTAAAGTCGACTCATGCTCTAAAGCAAGACTGAAAATGCAGTGACTTATTTTCTTTAAAATTGTATTCAATTAGACAGACCGCCGTCTGGACAGCTTTTAACTTAGTTCAGTATTTTTTAACTTAAGAGGCTTTTTTACAATTCAATAAGTAGTATATTTACCAGGTAAAAGCTTGGAATAAAATATGCTAAGTTCATTTGAGGATTCAGGGTATTTTTATTATTGTTTCAAATAAATTGTTTCTCGGACAAAATCCTCTGTTTACTTAGACTATTTCTTGGTGTTTTGTATTGTGCGTAAAATTGAGTGTTCTTATATCGTGTACGTAAGATATACATTGTTATAGGCAGAGGTGACCACTTAGCATCAAGCAGGTTCGTCATCTGCTTGCTCTCTTAAATCTTACTCCTTTTAGGCATATCTCTCGATGCTAGGAATGTCTTCAACTTATCCGCATAGAAGGCTTCAGCCTTATAAGCTTGCGTTTCCACGAGAAATGTGAAAGGTGGATGAATGGTGAGTGAGAAAAACATCCACCAACAATACCTACCACTTCAAAACAAATGAAGTGATACTATAGGTTGATTTCTCTTGCCCTCCGCAAAATTTCTACGTGCATCTGTAGTGGAAAAGTAGCGTAAATTGTAAAAGAACTCACCGCAGACACCAAACGGACACTAGTACCCACCTGAAAGAAGAAAGAGCTCATGAATATTCTGAAAGCTTTTAGCTTTGCCTTTATTGAAAAGAATCGGAACATCGGGAGACTACTAAAGAGGGAATTGGCTGGTAAAATACAGGTGCAAGTTTGGGAACTTTCTTGCATATATTTGCTGCTAGTAATGGTTGGTTTTATTCAGAATCAGAGATAGAAATTGGAATTACAGTTACTCAGTTAAAATATTGAAAAGTCGTACCTACCACAGTTCTGTTGTACAAGCAAGGTACTCATTTGGACCAGATGAGCTATCGATATAAATCATTCTAGATAGCTCATCTGTTTCATGTGTATTTTGTAATTACAGTGAAAATTTTAAATACTGTATTAATTGTGATTTTATTTGTGAACAAATACGTCACCACCAGCAATGAATATAATCGTAGCTCTACCTTTTTTGTTTTAAAAATCAAGCAGATTAAATATAAATTTGTTCCAATATTAAAACTCTGTTTATGTATTTCAGTCTTATCGAGCCTTAGAAACCAAACAGTCCAATGCACGTATCTATTTTTAACAATTTATCCAGGTTTTGTGACATATTGATTCAGTCACAGCTGCTTAGAAAAGGCCGAGACTGAATGGAAATCTAATTGTAAATTAAGCTTTAGAGATTTCATTTGAGAAGAAAAAAATTCAGGAATAATACTGTTTACTGAAATAAAGTACCGTAGCTCCGTATAGTATCAGCGTCGCGATCAAAGAACGCTAGCTTGGACGCCCGTTCGGACGCCGTACCACCGTACCGTAACCGAACAAACTAGCGTTCTTTGATCGCGACGCTGATACGATACGTAGCTACGGTACGGACAAAAGACCAGATGTGGACCCACCTTAATGTGTGTGTATGTTTATATTTGACGTCACTTTGTTCAAATTAATTTTGGAAAATGAAAAATTCCATAGGTATTAAACAACATAAAATAGTAGAACATAAATACATTACAGCTGTGAAAGTGCCTCTTGAGGTGTTCCACCTTTAGATTTCCGCTTGACTCTATTTATTGGAACATTCTGTATGGACATATTGGACATGGTGCTGTTTGTTCGCCAAACTCTCATTTGCTTTAGCTTCCTATCAGTTAGTAGAACGGTGACGTAGCACATTAAGGCCCTGAGTCAACAAATCCTTTTATCTTTCCATTTCGTCAGCTGCCCTTTCGGCTTAATCGCTATAATGAACTTTCGGAGATTCATTATTTTCCTTTTCTTTTGATCACTGTTATGGTAGCGTATATTGGTGAGACTAACATAAATATAGCGTAAAAAGAAATAATTCTTAAAGTCAGTAGGAGCTATCTATCATCAGTAGTAATACGGGCATTTACAAAACAAAACTAACAACACTAAGTACAAAGATGAGATGAGTAGCTAATTATACTGGTAAGTCTTGTGTAGGTAGGTACTTGTCATTTGTATGATAAAAAAAACCTGGAAGGTGCAAATGAAGTTCTTGGCTCAAAGAACATGCTAGTACCTACAACCTCGTATCGTAAGCTCTGAGCTGCTTTCGCTGCCCAGCATAATGTCAAGCGACGTAGCTACAGATATACGAAAACAAGAAGTTTTTGGCGACAAAAAACGCGCTGAAACGCGCTAATGTCAGTATTAGTCACAGAATATCTATGAATTAGTATGAAAACAGTTCAAAAAACCTACCGGGCTTAAACCTGGCAGGTTTTTATGAGATAACGATTGCCCCCATAAGTACTCGTATTTGAAGCACGGCGACTAAAAGCACAAGTACGAAAAAAATTGTTACTTTTTGATACAAATTTCGTAAAACCACTAAACTTTAATGCAAACGTTCCTTAGCCACAATGAGAAATTTTAAAGCTTCATCAAAGGGATCAAAAGGTTCCCACGCTAACCTAACCTAAAACAAAATACCCACCAAATGAAAAGCGGTTTAACCCACCTGGGCCTTGTGGGTAATTTGTGTAGATTTTATATTTATACATAAATTAAAATGACACAGGCTTTTTTTAACTGATAGCAAAATTGCCTTTTTACAGCGCAATGAACGAATGAATGTTATAATGTCTCTACTAACGAGCAGCGCCATCTGTGAGTAATTGCCGGAGGTCTACGTGCTTGAAAAAATGCGCTCCTAATTTTATTATTACCTGCACAGTGCACACATTTTTTGTAAAAAAAGAATGATTCCCACTTTTGATCACAACGGGTTTATACCTAAACAGAAATGTTTTTTTTTATTTAATTTTACTCAACTTATTGTACACCCTTATCGCGAAGTAAAAATGGAGTTTAAAACTTTGGACATATTTCGTACAATTTTAGTAAAATCTACAATGTTTTAACTTGATAAGTTAAAACCAGATGTTAGTAACTATCCTTTACTTCAGTTTTAAATTATTTGGGTAATGCTAAAGTTAATAAAGGATGTCCAAAGATTTAACTCCATTACCAGTTTCACTTTCCGATAAGGCCGGTCAAAGGTTTCTCTCAAAAAATTTCAATTATCCCTCTGGGTATTAGCCGAAAATCAATTGCCGATGATCACAAAACACATTTCAAATAAATTACTACAAAAGTATGCAAAGAAACGGACTTGACCCAGCGTGAAAAAGCCATGATCCAGTTTGGTTTACGGGAATATCTTATTTCTTTATGATTATGCCCCACAGAGGATGACGCTATTTCCACAACAAAGAGCGAGATTTACTCGTAAGTGTCCTTTTCTCTGGTATGATATGCGCATTTTTTATAAGCATTGCCGAGGCGTGGCTGCAGTGATAGCGATAAAAGATAAAACTGATATTACATTTCCGATTTAACTTACACTGTCTAAAATACCACGAGCAAACAAATTAATGAAAGGTGTGCATGAAAGCAGAATAAGCCATTAGATTGTAACCGAATATATTTTTGTACTGAACGTAATTATATCGAAGTGAATAAAACTAAAGTGTTTTCTAATTATAACAAAACGAGATGGCACCAATGATCTATGTAAAAGATAGTTGGATGCACTAACGGTGATTAACTTTTAACAGAAATTAAGAGACGATTCTAATAGTGTTTTGTTTATTTCTAACCAAGGTATTTTGAGGTTTTAAATAACTAAGAGTTATTTTATACGCTTATCGCTACATTTCACGCCCTACCCCACCTTGGACCTCCAGCAAAAACGGCATTTTCTAAATCCGGATTATATTCTCATCTCTGTGAAATGTATTCTATATTTATAGTCGCTGACCGGACGTTTTTAACAATGACCCGTGAATAACTTTCGAAGGAAACTGCCTGGCTCTGAATTTGCTTTACTTTTGTTAAATCTACTGATTAAATGATAATTTACGAAATCTTTTAAGCAAATTGAAAAGACATTTTTATAATTACTTACTTCCGAGGAAAGTGAGCCTAGAAATCTTTTAGATTATGTTGCTTTGTTTCTTAGCTTCATCATGATTTACCAAAAGGTGGTATACCGGTGTAATCTATGTACTAAAGGAATTAAACGATCTCATATGTGACTTGACACACAATACAGTACATTTTAGGTGCAGATAAAATAAAATACCTACCTACATCGAAATAGTGACGTAGTTGTCGGAGTCAAATAGTGTTAAACAAACCATGCACAAATCGGTTCAAGTCACTACACACCCCAAACCCACCCCTAATACCATGGCAAAGCCTGCATCGCAGTCACAACACAACTGACATTGATTACGAATCAAACAAACAATGAACCGTAAAAATCTACCGGAAACAGTCCGGACCGGATGCGGTCTTCGGTATCAGGTGTCGGAGGGCTTTGTTTCCGGAGCTGGCAACACAAAGATAATTGTGCCATAGTGGTAGGGAACCACCTAGTCGCAGTTTAGTTTGCGGTATTGTTAAACAAAGATAGTCACGCCTTACAAAGTCGCGGCGCGGTTGTGCCCTTTATAATATAAACAGATAATAGGTAATTTTCATAATTTATCCTGCAAGAAAAAATAATTTTGCAAATCGATTATAAATGACGAAGTTATGAGTAGCACATATTTATAAAATACAACTGAGTTGAGAACCTCCTTTTTTTTTGAAGCCGGTCGAAAACTTATTGAACTGAAGAAGCTGATTATATACTATATACCTCCTATAACAATGCATTATCTCATGCACGTCTACTGAGAAGCCTGTGAAGCCTGCGTCATTATGATTTATTATTCAAATTCAAGCATTGACCAACGACAGCCACACAAAATACAAAAAATGCGCTTACTGAGAATCGAATTTCCAGCTCCGAGTAAAAACCACAGACTGGCAAACTAGATATTGTAAAACTTTTCGAATGAGTCAAATGCATTTATCACCCCAATGCGGTCTCTCCCTTCTCTCTTCACGTCAAAACAACATGACGTGCTCCCTGAAATGTGAAGCTAGTAGCTATCCTGCTAAATAAATTGTCGAATGTTTATTTTTAAAAAAGTTTTTAACAAAACATTGCACAGATAATATTCATTTCATCATAATTGGTGAGATGGAAAAACTTCTAAATTAAGGATTTGTGTTGAGTAGTTTTCAAAGGCCAACTAAAATTGTTTAAACAGACATTCATAGGTTTAGCAAAAAAGCTAGGTAGTTTATTTATTACTCGAAGTATTTTTGACAAAATGTCAAAATGTTGCAGTAGTGCTTTTTTATTTTCTACAAAACAAGAGTAAACTTATAAACTTTGTTGCTATTAAACGACCCAAGACAACCTAACAGCGAGAAATGTAATAAATAAAAAATAATAAGAAAACTTTACCCATCATAGTATGCAAGGCTCGCATCGAGATGGCAATTCACCAATTTCTCATACCACAAGACTCATGCAATCAAAACTCAGCCTTAACACTCAAAAGATACAACAGAGGTTTATAAGATAAGTTTTATGAGTCCTCTTAGATCACCAACTGCTAATACAAAGAAAATTCATCCGTATCGCGCAAGAGATATGATGCACTTTCAATTTCAAGATGTAAAGGTAAGTCATAAAGATGTATAAGGCTAAACATTCACTTGCAAACGTTGCCGCAAGAGTTTACGAACAGCAATCACTCAGTGCGTAATCTCTCAGGATTTTCGCACCCTTGCGATAGTGTACACTCTGCCCTTTTTTGTTTTTTAAAAGTCTGCGGGTGCTAAGATAAGGACCAAATTTGCCTGTCAAAGTTAGTTGTAGATATCTAGCGAACGTAAGCAAAATCATCCATCTTTTCTTCAGCCTACTTAATACTCAACCTACTTATCCACTTTCATACCTACTCTGCACTACGTGTGTATAATTTCAAAAATTTTCAAGCGTGCAAACCCTTTTCTTTCCTAAAACTTACAAAAGAAGTCGCGTAATGTATTTTTGTGTTTGAGGACAATGAAAAAACATCAAAGTTGAAGTAAGCAAGCAAGCAAAGTTGCAGTAAAAACGAAAAAAAAAAACAAATTAAAATCTTCAGCGTACTTCAACGTTCAATCGACAGTCGTCAAAGTCACCCCTTTTAAAAACCGTGACGATGTGTCGGTATTTTGTTTTTGACACTTCACTTTAATCACTGCAAAACAGAGGTGAGATGAGAACTTTTCATTCCAAAAGAGCAATGTGGTAGGAAAATATGCGAAACCTTTGTATTGGTGAAGGAAATTGCTTTTTACTTGTAAAGCTCTAAGTCCGACTGACAATTTTTTTTAAAAAAATTTAGTAAAAAAAATTAAACCCAAGTCACAATATCGTTTTTTTGCAGTGTGTCCGAACTCACGTCAGTTTTATTGGTAAAATGGATATTGTACTATTTAGGCTTGTACAGAATTTATGTTCATTTTATTTCCGAGCCAAACAATAACCCATTCAATTTGCAGATTCAAGCGTATCGTTTACAAACAGACACCATTTATCATCAAAAATGACGTCACATCGATTTATTTCCATTTAAACGAAAAATACATCCGATGCGTATTCAATTCTCAATCGGTGCAGTAATTCAATAACGCAAATGAGCGAAATTAATACTCCAGCCAGCGGCTCGTTTTGATATGACGCATACAATAACATAGTAGTACAAGATATAAAGGGTCTACTCCGCAAAACAATGAAGGTATATAAAGTGACGTGCATTTTTTATGATCCAACTGAAAAAGAAAGAACTTTGGATACATTGATTTTGGAACACACCAACTTTATGACTATCCATCAAATACATAAAATATATCTCTGTGTTTGGGAAGCACTGTAACTGGTAGTAACAAAGGATAATCGTGAGGTGGTGAAAAGGCACTCAATATGACAAATATTTTGGTTAAATCATGTAACTTAGAAACATGAAATAGGTCGAGAAACGAATGTTATTTTCTAGGTCAAACAATTAGCTCTAACTGGTTATAGAGGTCGTCAATTTACGCAGTACACTTCAAATATCAAGGGAGCTATTCCGTGAAAATGTTTCCATAAGCTATTCGTATTCAGATCTTGGCCGGGTCTTGTTATGTGGTCGACCTATTTGACAGAATTGCGACCTTACAAGTTTCACTCGGTAGTGTAGTCATAGATCCTGGAAATAATATTTTCTGGGACGTGCGTGCATGACGGCAATTTTTATTTAAAATAATAATAATAATAGTAAATATGTACTAACTAATGGATGTTACTAAGTATTATGAGTATATATTTACAAAAAAAGTAGTATTATATCAGCATTCCCTCCCTAGTACAAGCTAAGTGTAAGCTTGTGTAAAATGTTCAAGAATATTTATTTATCTATCTGGTTTTACCAATAAACTGCTAGAGAATCATACAAGAATGTTTACTTATTTCAAAAATAAAAACGTCTACTACAGACCCCAACTCATAAATCTACCTTTTAAGCTAAAATGACTTTAAATATTTCTATTTTCATCAGAAATGCACGTGAATAGAATAAATACCGTTCAGTTAAACGTCTTATTTCGTCCATTTGTTTTCATATTCAGGAGTTGTAATCCTTTCTTTTGTCTTCTTCTTCTCGTCCGCGACTGCAAATTGGCACGTTTAATAGTAAAATGAAATCTTAAAAGGTTTTACCATTGTCAAAAGGACTTTTTTGTCGTTTTATGTCCTATGAAAAGTTAGTTACTTTTTGTATTTATTGTTTGTTTTGTTTAGTTCACTTTCTTATATAATGATTTTTTGTTTCCTAATGAGGAAAAAACTGAGGATGCCAAATAACATTTCAAAGTTTTTAAGTACCTACTCATTCAGAGCAACATTTTTCGTCTTAACTACTCAATTTTCAATCTTTGCAATGAAAAACTTTATTGGGTATTCATAGACTCTTTGCTAAATGAAACAGCATATTTTGAAACATGATTTTTGGTTGCTTTTTTAAACAACGTTTTTCCTAGTTTCTTAGGCTTCACCAAATGTTGGCTCAAATGAGTGGGGGGTCACTATTAAGGGTAAGTTATGAATAGCCCATTTTAACAACATCAAAAACCACAACTTCCAGATGTTGTCTAATTACCGGCAAACTCCAGAATTATCCAAAACATTGTTTTCCGATGTTCCCTCTCTTACATAAATCTTGATAATATGCAAATTTTATTTCATTAGAGCGGTTACTATAAGCAATATGGCGGCAACTGCCGGTTGAAATACAGCCGGGCCGCCCTTAGATTAACTAATGGCTATTTATCTTGTAAAGATCCCCAGTTCCGGAACAAGATGCGTACGAATTATTAATTCGAAGACGAACAAGACTCTTGTTATTTACCTCCAGTTTCTGAAGTACCAGTTAGCTGATTACAGTCACAATCGTACTTTTTCGATACACCAACCAACAAATAAATAATATTCAAAATCCGTGTCATAGTCAAATACTCTAAGGAAAAAGGCTAATTACAATGTTATTAGCCTTTTTCGATAGCAAAGTTATTAGCCTATTTCGCTAGAGCAGCCTTTAGCAACTCAACAAATACAATATAAACTTGAAATAAATTTTACTGGAACAGTATGCTCTATTAGACACATTATTCGAGCATGAATTCACCCAAGAACACACAGATCGCTGAAAATCCTTCAACCTCAAGCTGTGATTTCTTCCACCATCAAAGCACTTCAGTAAAGCATTATAGAACCTTATAAATGTTTTCTAAGCCCGTACATACTGAAACATTGACTAAGTAACACTAACAAACGTAATTGCATAGGGGAGGCCTGATTGCTGTACTAAATTTTTGCCCAGTAAACCGTTAAATGTATGCACGTCGTTAAATAGCCAATCAACGTTCACAACGGGGGACGTTTGAAATGTGTCATATCCAAAACAATAGTGGTCAGTCGCCTTATTTTATACTAGCTTCCTTTTGTTGCTTCTCGTGTAATAATCGGATAGGTCAAAAACATGTTTGTTTGAAATCTCATAAAAAAACCGTGCAGAGAAACTTGGTCTCAAAAATGATTGACGTTTACCGTGAACTCACCATAGACATCGCTAGCGGATGAGTCGAGGACTATTTTTATGCATACAAAAACTGCTGATTCAACCATCGATATTTTAGTACCAACCACAGGCTCACAGGATTGCTACAATGAATTTCACAAATGCTAATAAAAATATTCCGTTTTTAATGAAACTTCAGTGGGAAGTATTTACAAAATATTTTCAGTATTTACAAAACTTCAGTATGCCGGTGCAATGATACATTTTTCACTCAAAAGTTTTTGGTATACATGTTTGCGGAAACCTTCATCTCTTATTTTATCTCATGCCCCGAAACCTAGCATAATACCAAACATTTTATATACCCGTACTTGCAAAAAGACAGTTTGGTAAAGCCACGGTTTTGAAATACCTAACCAAAAGAAGAACCTCGAAACTACCTTAAATTGGTACATAGTACGATGAGACAGAGGTTATTGTAGCCTCTGTCGTATTTTAATAATAGACCGTGACAGTGGGTTCAGTAATTATTACCTAGCACCCTCCCTAACGGGCCCTAACTACATTCCAAAGTTGTAAAGGTAGATCTTGTTCAATTGTCCGGATAATCGTAAATTATGACCGATTTAAATGGCAACCGTCCGAAACATTCATTTTACACCTTTATTATGTTAAAAGGGTTCGTATTGACATTTGAATTACACTGCGAGGTGTGCTTAGCTATCACAACTTGATTGCTAAGCGCTGACGCATTTTGACGCAGTGTAACTGATAATGTCAATGAGCACCTTTATAATTGTTTTGCGGAGTATGCCTTCAGAAGTTGAATTTATAGTACGCGACTTTTTTATACTCATTTCATCAGTTTATGATGTAACCTAATGAAGGTATTTGAAGGTGGTTTTGTATAAACAGCAGCTTAGAAATAACATATTTACAATTAAAATTTATTGAAGGTACACTTATTTTATCAAGAGATTAAAAAACAGTGACTTGAACCGTATCAAAGGGTCGAGCGCTGTAAAATCAAATGACTTCACTATGAATATGAATGAAATCGTCGGGCTAAAATTATACGATTTCCGCTTTTGACCAATTTCGGTGTCACTGTTTCAATTAGTTGTAAATTCTTTCAATTTTATGACTTACAAATAGATTAATCTTGACACCAAAACTTTTGTACTATTATTATATTCAGCCCTTTGTATCTCACTGCTGAGCAAAGGCCCCCCTTCTTTCCACACATTCCGATCTTGGACAACGCTTTGCCAGTCGGTCAAAAAATGGTCCAGTTCGTCCCGCCATCTTCTTTTAGGTCTGCCGCGTCGCCTTCTTGCTGGGTCAGGATGCAACTCGGTGGCAGACTTTATATAAACTGTTTGTGTTGTTTGAATTAAAACATAATGTCCAAGCTGTTAGACTAGAGTTGACTAGACCAATAGCGGTTTAGGTTTGATATTTAAAGCGAAAATCGTAAACTCTATTGCATTATTTTCACTACATAGGTTCATAGAGTACACTTCCAAAATGCTATTTTATATGTTCACTTATTTTTGCAGTCCTTCCGAGATTCAGGTGATGTCAGGTAAGAATTCTTAAGGTTTGTCCTCTTAAATCAGAAACAAGGGAAAACAACATCACCTCTTAAACAATGAACATTCTTAAGAGCCACCTATCTTATTCTTGCAAGCAGACGACGCATACAATCACTTAATTGGACGATTACACCATTGTTCCTAGCCCTTGGGAGGTTCAAAGCTGGGCACAGATTAGGTAATAATAATTTCTAATAAAGGTTCACCAGATGGCGACAGCAAACCAAAAACCCAAGTAGAGAAATGTGATGGTTTGACAAAATTGTTAGGATCGCGGAAAGTTGGTACATAAGTCCCAAAATCGTTACAACTGGAAATCTATGGAGAGGTTTATGTTTGACACATAGGCCTCTCTATAGATTGGATTACTACAGTACAGTCTGATTATGGTGCCTAACAGTTTTGACAAAATACTATTGAAAAAAATATTGAAAAAAAAGATTTAAGCTTAGTCCTCGCATCGTCTGTGACATACTTGGCTTGGCATATTCAATCGTATGTCACCGACATAAAACTGATATTACATTGCAAGTTTACACAGAGTGCAACACTTCTGCTCGAGACTTAGAGCTAAGGGGCTATAATTCATAGGAGATCCCTTTTATCTCACGGCAAGATCGGCTTTCATTCAGAATTTAATTTCATTTTCACCCTCTCAGAGGTCTTTAACAAAAGAATGACCGACTGACTTAAGTAGGGATGTGATTGAAAAGGGTCGGGATGAACGTCTTTTTAGAGATTTTGACAGTTATTAGGTGGGTACTCAAATAATTGTGCTAATGTTACAAAATGCTAGTATAGTCGCTGTGAGGGAAAATAGGTTAGCCAAAAAAAGAATCTGAATGCCCTCAGAGGCTCTACCTACAGTACGGTCGGCGGAGCAATCATGAAGCCGTTTCGATACGCAATAGAGAGCTTTTGAAGAAATCGTTTACCTCAATATTGCTGAAATCCGGCCTTTTGCTTTTAAACAAAGCCAACTTTAAAACTCGTTGGTGTATTTTAGACGCAAAATCCAAAAGTAAAAGATACTATTAATTCACTAAAGTACTTTTTCGACTATACTTCCTTATTAAAAGTTTAGAACCTAGCTATATTAAAATAAATATTTAAAACAGCTGGGTTTTTGAAATGAATGCCGCAATCTTCTAGGATTTGACTTTAAAAATATATAACCTTTATTTAAATTTTATCGTTGAATCTTTCGTTCTGCGTCTAAAATGAGCGAGGGAAGACAATAGTGGTGTTCTTTGAACGATTGCGGGTCTTTTTATTGATGCTAGCGCTGACTGAGCATTTTTTCTATTCGTGGGTTCGTTGATTCGAAAAGTTTGAAAAATTCATGTCAATTTTTTTGGTTAAATTAACTTGTAAAATTGATGAGTTAAAGTATATGTTATTAAGTATATGTTATGACTTAAGTTATGATGTCAGTTATATGGTAGTAAAGTTAACATGTTTGAGTGCATAGACTACGCCAAAGAATTCAAAATTTTGATAAAAAAATCCTCAATATCTATTTACTATTTTAAACAGAGTTTCTAAAGCAAACTATCCAATTTTCAAGAAAATGAAAAAGAGAAATTTCTTTGAACTTCTAACGATCGAGATACAAAGACACTATTCTATACAGTACACCAATCTCCTCAACTAATCCAATCCAACGAACAATGGGTAGTTCCGCGTGAACACGTTATTGCCTCTAAATCTTTCACACTGATACATACCCAGAATAGATTACACAGACCTGAGAAAGGTCCTCGATGCACTTGGATAGAAAAAAAAAATACTTTTTACACGCTTTTGCTTTAATACCTACTACCATTTAAACCCGTCTTATACTTATGCGAGTACTAAGGGATTCAGAGTCCGTGATTGACCGATCTCTTCTTTACCCTGGTGCTTTTCTCAAAACAAAACTTTGGCGACTGTGCAATATTTACAATATAACTGTTGCTACAAATCCGGTTAAATTCTTCATGTGTACGTAATTTCACACCGCTCTATACAGTAATGTTACGAAGGCGCCATAACTGGGCGAAAATCGTCGTCATTTTTATTTTACTACATAGATATGACGGATCTAAGCTCCATCAATGGAATTTCTCCGTTTTTATCCTGAAAAATGTGTGATAGCTTAACCACTCTTTTATATATTTTAAAAGCATTCATTGAGCTGAGCAAATAGTTTTTTAAATAAATCTCATTTTATTTCCAAGTGATATTTTGCCAACGGCAATGGCACTAGGCTCTTAGTGCTACTTTTACCGATCAGAACCTTTTTGGGTTTCCGGTTCGCTTGTTTGCAACAAATATTTATCTTATTCGGTTCGGATACTCTTATTGCGGTGTTAACAAACAGAGGGATGTTGGTTCTACGTGAGGGATAAGAGAATTATTGGTTAATGGATATTGGAAATACTTGATCTGTACTGCATTAATAAAATAACCAAGTACCAAAAATTTTTACTTGTAATCATGGCGTGCATGCTCTTTTCAAAAGAGTTCGCCTAGAACTACCGCTGTATGTACCTCGCCAAGCAGTAACGTCAAGGGTACGTCCACTTGAGCTGAGAGGCAATGCAATTGTTATAGATTCTCAGGTAAGCCATTTGCTGATTCAACATTGTGAAACTTTTCGCATAAAAGAATATGAACAAGTTTATCTTTATGAGAAGGATTTCATAACAATATTATGCATCGTTGATATGCCTTTTACATTACATCTGATTTGACTAAATTCGTCTTCGCGACCCAGGTGTACCCATTCAACCACATTGCAAAAATAAATTCACATCTCACTCATTCCAATCACGTACTTCCGAATTTGTCATATTGGATTTTCGAAGCGCCCATCATACGTCTCCCCCTAGCTGTCACTACGTGAAAATGGAAACATGCATCATACCACCTAAACACACCCCTAATCCCTGAGGAATAGAGTCGATTTCATTGAAGAGGACGAGAAAAAATATTGTTAAATTAAAAGGAACTCGAAATTCTGGTTTGGCGAATGAAAGTTTGAAACACGCTCGTCAAACTTCTGAGTTGGAATCTGTTGAAGGTACATTATTGGCATCACAATGAGGATTGAAGAGGTAGGAGAGTGAGAGTGAGTTCTATAAACAATACATTGAATTCACTTTACTATACTTTTTGACAAAGGTACCTACCTACACAGTTTGATATTAAGATGATTACGTACATTCCTGAAAAATTAATATCACATAGATAAAACTAATAATAGATAGTAACTAACATTAAACGTAAGAAAATTAAAGCTGAATAACAAAGCCAGAAGCAGGTAAAAACAAAAATACAGAATCGTTCAGTAAAACATTGGGCCTTTCCATGACTTCATATTATACACGTATCTACCAATATATACGAGCCGTAGGTATCCCAATCACCAATGTCTCTATACGGGAACTGATAATAACCATTATTAAACACTTACACAGCGCTATCAATATCCCTTTCATATTCATAGGGGTCCGAATCCACCATTTTGTTGTGGGCTTTATCAAAATAGCGGGGGGCATTTTAAACCCAATCAAGGGAAAATCAAAATGCGGAAAATGGGGAACGCTAACGGAGGGTTAAATTCGTGTTATCGATTTGTTTTTATATTATTTTTATGACTTTCGCTGACATTCCGATTTGTAACCGAGATTTTGTGGTGAACTTACATACACGTAATTTGAAATCGATTTTATGGTTGGAACGTTTTACACGGGTCACAGGCACTCACAGGAAATGATAACTCAAGTGCCATTCAGTTCATGCGGATTCACAAAACGATTCGGACATTTTTTCCGTCATTATATGGTAAAAATAAGCCGGTGCACAACAATAGACAGAGTAAAAACAGAGCATCACAAAAAGTAAAAATTTCAGTTCAGACAAATTGCAGGTCTAATCGGAATCACTGCAATTCGAAATAGAAAGTTTCGAAAATCTTGGGCACTATTTTCATCGATAAGTACTGCCGGGTTAAACTATATTAACAGTGAACTTACTAGCGATATAACAAACAGTACATAGCGTACCCTATTGGGTACAGTTTTTTCTCACAAAAACCTTCAAAGCCGAAACCGGGTTAGCCAGAAATGGCAAAGAATTTCCGTTTGTATCGATCGGATTTAACAGATCAGTCAAAAACAAAAGCAACTCAAGAAGCTTAAACAGTGTCCCCAATTCTCATTATTACGCATTTTTTCGAATGCTCAGTTCACCCCAGATTCCTTTTGAGGGGTGTAGGGAGATGTAGATACTGCACATTATCGAAATACCGATGTCCTCGTATTAAAGCGGGTAAACTGAGAGTTAAATAGCGATTTATTATTGGTAGGGGTTGCAATGCAAGGTTTATGTCTGAGGAAAATCAGACTTTGAATAAATTTCGACGCTTTGCATCATGCAGTCGGTGATGCTACGAGTAAATGCAGTTTGCTTTATATACTGAGTATACTGAGTTTTGTGGCATTTTCCAAGTAAGTACACCAATATTTTATGCAAATAATGTTTTATTTTTAGATAGATAGTTTATTTGACATACACACAGAAAAATACAGAACGGACGTAGAAAATATAGCAAACTTATATATATGTACCTACAAGAAACAAACAAACAAATAGTACTAGCTAAGTAACAGCTATAGGTAACCTAACATAACACAACATTTTAGGTAAAATTTCACAAAAAAAAATCACTATCATCTGTTGTATTGTTTGGTAAAAACTGGCATTGGATTAAAATATCTAAAACCGTTAATTTGTAATTTACAGTATCATTAAAACATTAAGACCGGAATCATTCGACTTATAATCAAAATCTTCAGCACAATGGTTTGGAACCTCACCTTTTTTTCATGTAACATTTAACTCATACCTAAACCATTGTGCTAACATCTTAAGTACCTTAAAGACTCTCATAGTTGCAAAACCACTATAAGAAGCTTCGCGATTAGATAAACCAAGAAACGACCGTCAACAGAAGTCCGAACTTGATTTTCTCAAACTTTATCTCATTAGAACCTTATCTTCACTTACATAAAGATGAAAGGCGGAGACAAGAATCAATGTTGCTTTCGTACTTTCAGATCGAGTGATCGAAAGTTAGCTACTGTGCAGAATTTCAATCGCTAAAAGATATCTTGGTACCTGCCTATTGGGTTTAGAGTTGTCACTTTTTGGCCAAATATTTTTTTCTTTTACATCTGTATCCGGTTAGGACTTCATAAGCATCATAATGAAGATCTAAAGAAGCATTTATTGGTATTTACTAAGTAATTAGTATTCATACAATACGAAAGAGTTTTTTTTTGTGTAATATTATACTATACCGTGTGACCACCGCATGTTAAAAGTAGTCATAGGTCATTAAGTATAAGAACTGCACAAACAAAACTAAGCAAATGTGTTATTTTCTTCATTATTTATATCAAAGTATAAAAAAAGAAAGAAAAAAAAATTACCAATCGAAAGTAAAAACAATAAAGTATTTCGGCTTTCTTCCACCTTCTTCACAACTCTAGTAGGGTGATCCATAGAACCCGTGTAATAGCCGAATGTTCGAGACCAAAGCGTAATAACCAATATGTCCGTTTTTATGAGAAATCCTCGGTACGCAGTATGTTTATTTAATGATATCATAACTCTGCGGAACGTGATTTTGTGGTAATTCTAACATATACTTACGTTATTAACGGCTGGGACATTACACATGTGTATAATCAGACGAAAATAATTCTAGACGCTTAATTAGAAGAAATATTATGTAGATATATAATACTACTTACATATAGCATGTGTTTTATTTTCTGTATTACTTTTTGGCAAGTTCAAAAACGTAATAAAACAAAGACTTATTTTAAAAGCATAGTATAAAATATCAGATTATTTAGAAGACAAACAAGCTTGGGACGAACTAACTCTAACTCATCCAATAAAAAAAAAATTGTACTCATACCTAATCATACAAAACGTAATGACGATTCAAAGTGATCAGTGAGATTTTATTGTATAAAAGCTTTTTGACTTTGACTTTGACTTTGAGAAACATTTCCGTACATAATTATATGCTTTGCTAGGGCCGAAAGACTGAGAAGATTGTTAATTTGTTGTTGGGTCAACACAGTTGCTGGAAAAACCTACTCCATAAAATCATGTCCCATACAAAGCCGCGATGAAGCATAGCATAGGTAAAAATCCACCTCTGTTGATACATAGACTAACAAAGGTTTTATGCTTGCATTTTTTTTATGTCAATAAAACGGTGGTTACGATAACCGCTAGTTACAATTTAGTGCACTCCAACCTTACATGATTTCCGTCCGAGTGCATTATGAAATTCTCAGTGCGTCCAAAGCCTAATAAATCCGGGCTTAGTGTCTCATCAGCATCAATAATGTACATCACTAATAGGATTATCTTGTCATATTAAAATTTGTGATCTCAATGTACCATTTGCAAAGTCGCTAGCTACATTGCGTTATAGTGTTGAGGTATTTATGTATTCTGAGCATAAAAATAATCAGAAATACAGTTTATTTAGATTTAGGTTTTGCAACTGGCTGGAAATCTAGACTAGATGCTTTTGCAATTAGTCTGTCTCCATACAAAATCTGCGCACATCACTTGTGCGCTAGGCGGGAGGCACACCGGCGACATTGGTACAGAGTGTCGTTGGGTAGGTACACAAAACTTTTACTGGCCTTTTGGGGACATTTTTTCCAACGGTTCCTGACATAGCAATCGATATCATTCTATTACTTATAGCATTTTTTCCGTACAAAATACACAAATAAACTCCATAATTTGCGAATTGGCTGTTACCATGCATCATCATATTCGTGACGAGAACCATTACTAGTTACGATGCCATCGATAGACAATATTTCAAGAACATTTCACAAGGACTGCCTAAATGTTGGTTTTCTGTGCATTAGGACAAAAACAATATTAGATAGTACGTAAAATAGAAGAAATCATATTTGAACCCTTTTTCATATAGTCAAATATCCTTTTTAACCTTTTATTTTATCAAAATATTATGTTGTATGGATGTAAGCAGATTGAGTTAAAAATATTATGTTTGTAAAATTATATTTTTATGACCGGCGCGCTGCTAGTAAAATTCTAATTTCATAGTTATTTACTTGGTCGGTGGCATTTATGAGCATACTAGCACTAACAGTGGTTTCCACCGAAAAAGAAAACATAATTTCGTCTTTTACAGAAAAACAAAACGACGGCGTAGGCAGCTCGTAGCAAATTGCTACGAACGCCTACGCCGTAGTAACCCCATCCAGTCTTGGTACACGAGTATCGCTAAATGCTGGGCTCAAAATTTTATGGATCAATTTCAGAAATTTACTGAAGCCCAGGGTAATTTGTATGACCCTATGAAAACCATTATAATCCTTCTGACAAAGGCACTTTTCGGAGTATCCCATACGCATAGTACAGTCATAATTTTACGTTTAAAATAAATCAAGAGGGTATCCAATAATCGAGCTTCGTCCGCTATTTAAATTCCTTGCTATAATAATTTCAGAGCGTTTTAAATAAATATTATGAAGACTGCCCGTTTTCAGATAATGAAATACCTTTTTTTACCACCTGATTTGAATGAAAAACTTTGTGAAAATATTTAATTTTACCATTGAAATAATATCCTTGGAATTTCCGTAATCATTTTAGACAATTACTAGCTGTCGCCCGCAGCTTGGCTTGCGTATAGTACGCATTATTTGGCTAAAATCTTTGATCCTAATTTTAGATCCTTTAGGGTGCGACTTTTCAAAATTCCTTTCTTAGTGTACCCCTACACTACATAAGGACCTCCAAATTTCATACCTCTTACTTATAGTTTAGGCTGTGTGTTGATTGTCAGTCAGCTTTGAAAGAAGATATCATGCTTTTTTACCTTTTCTTGTTTCCTTTGTAAATTGTAATTATCACGTTGAACTTTAGCCCTTACTTGGTTAGTGGTTTTTATCACGTTCAGCCTTAGTCTTGAGTAAGGTCTCTATTTGCTCATCTGATCTTAGTGCATTGTAAAGACTATATAATTTCAAAGGGTCGCCCCATCAATACTAGACCTTACAGCTTCGCCCTTTAACTGAGTCGGCATTGTAAACCCGCCTAGACTAGCTGAGTGGGGTTCAAGAGCTTAACCCTATCGTACTCAAGCCATTAAGGGCTATGATGTGCAAAACACACATTGGGTAATATTTGACTTTAGAAGTAATATTTGACTTAACATCACCTCAGTTGGACCATTTCTAGTTTTAAGATTCAAATAATGTTGACCACAAATTCGAATATTATAATTTCATCACCAAAGTTCGGCACTTGTTTTCACATCTCACAGTTTCAAAAAGCTTATACGTCTCATTAAGTATAGTTTAACCTTAAAGCACTTGCAGATTAAATAGGTTTAGTGTAAGTAAATAACCTCAACTTTCTGTTCTGAAAGAAGTGTACCAATCCTTTTCTAATCTTTTTTACGCTGTTTCCTCCTATTTGCAAGAACCTCACTTCATGCTTAAAGAAAAACGCATCACAAAATGTTCCAAGTGTCCCCAATAAGTAGCTGTCTGCACCATAAAGCACTTTCCTTTACATAACTTTGAAATTTTACCGTCTTCAGAGTTTCAATAGGTTTCAGTAATACATTGTTTTAATGAATGCTAAGAACACATCAGATGTCACAAGCACAATGACGCAGAGATTGGAGCTCTATCCGAACAATGAGAGCTATTCTTCAACTTGAAGACAAGTCCACAATGTCGGAGAAAAATCTGATTGCCAGTAACAGATGGCGAATGGAGCTTGCAAAATGATAATGGAAATCTAAAATCGTCCAATAATTTAACTTATGTAGGTACGTTTACATAAAATATTATTAATTAATACTGAAGCTATGGCAATGACATCGAAAACACCGTAAAAATCCCAAGAATCTTCTAGGAAAAAATATATTTAAATTGTTATAAGTACGAAAGCTAATAGTAAAACCTGACTTTTCAACCAGTTAAAACTTTATTGTAATAACAGGCTGTAAACTCAAAACTGTGTGTATTTTTAAAACCACAACTGAACTGAACTGAACTGACTGAAAATCACAGTATCCAGTACCCCGGGCTGCCTCTCGCCAGTTAACTAATTAAAAAGTGAGTGAAATTGGAATCAGTTCCCCTCTGCTAAAGAATTGTTCGATTTGATCATAATCGGGAAGTTATTAATCGAAGTTCCGTCGTCATTAAACGGGTCAGTGGATTTTTCAGCTGAACGAGCTAAGCTTTCAAGGTACTAGATTGTATAGGTATATTGACCCAGCATGGCCCAGTTTCACTAGTTTAAATAGATCATTTCACTATAGCTAAGCTATAAAAAGTTCAACATTGGTAAACAACCGGCTTGATAACTTGGTAAAAGCGATTAGTTGCATACTTTTTTTGTGTCTGGGTATTACTACCTATGTCGGTACATATAATAAGTAAGTATTTACAAAAAACTGTCACTTATCTGAAAAATCCCCTCAACTTTGTGTAAAAGCTTATATCCCACAAAATCACTTTTTACTCAGTTAAAAGTATTTAGTTCCCTGATATACCAGAAAATAATTCTCCAATATTGAAACAGTGTAAACTTTTTAGTCAATTCCCCCGGTTCGTTATGTCTGACCGCAGCTCACAGAAGTTTGCAACCCCCACTGTGAAATGTCGTGACCGCAGGATGCAGCAATTTACAGGTAAATGACGTAGATTTATTGCAGACATCATCATTGAACATACCTATAACTAGTTCTAGTACACGTATCTTCTACCATAGTATAAGTATATATATATAAGTAGGTATATATTGATATGGGTCCTAGAATACCTAAGCTTTAACATCTTGTACTCTTCTTAAGTTGCCCGAAATAAAGTATAATATTATTATTATAGTCAAGATAGAGTGGAATCTGCACAAAGCTCACGGCACTCGTTCTTCATAAGAACGATATCCAGAGGTCTTCTTTATTCTTTAGCCGATCATAATCTTTGAAACATCTGAGAGGCTGTCTACCGTACCTAGGAATAAAGTCGTCACCTTATTTCTTTCTAATCTTTAAAGCTGTTCATTATAACATCTGAGATACGTACGCTCACAGTAATTTGAGCACTCACAAATATTGTTAAATCTACGAGAGCGTAAACTGGCAGTTGTTATCCGACTGATCTAAGTTACAACGTAGTTTATTCCACACAAAGGCTAGTTTACCCACTACCCAGCCTACACCAGTCGGTAGGTAACATAGTTAGCAAACTGTACGTTCGTTATCCCGGACACGAAGTTGGTCTGAGTGCTGTACTCTGCCTGGGTTGGAAATTTTACAAGATTCAAGCTTACTCCCTGTTTCGGTAAAGCATTCTCTGGCTAAGGTCAGACCACAGCGAATAGTGCGAAGTATTTAATGCACAAAATAAGAGACTTCGTATTTTGTAGTTCTATTTGTGTTTCTGTGAACGAAACCTGAACTTTTTAGTTTACTTTGGTGCATGCTCTTGTAGTAACTTTTTGCAAGTGCATTTTTTTATTAAGTACTTTTAAAGCGTGGTCGTCCGGGATGAAGGGGGATCAAAAAGAGGTTTGCAACATTATAGTACCTATTCATTTTACAACGCAAAATTCAAGGTAAAAATCGTGCCAATATTGATAGAAAATACCTTTTGCGCTTGCTCTTCAAAAAATCTCAGGAGTTGATAATTTTGAGTTTGCTTACCTGCGAACAAAAAACAAAATAAATTCACTATATACACAATAGCACGGTATATTGTTTTATTATGCAACGATAAATAAATCAACTTAAAAGTCGTGCCTTTCCACAAGATATTATTATTCAGTCAGCTAAAACCCCAGACACCAAACTAGTCAAACTCTCGGCAAAGAAACTTCTGCTATCCAATTGTATTTTATACTATTAGTACTTTGAACACTCAGTCGCCACTTAAAACTCCTCCACAAATTGCAAATGAGCATTAACATTAAACAGTTCAAAACTTGAAGTTGCACGGTTAAGATTTCACGGTCAGAACAAATTTAAACAAGTCCCTAAGACGGCCGACGGTAGAAATTAGAGTTACCATTCATGAAACCCTTAAATTGCGATCCTGGATTGTTCCCCTGGGAAATTATGGACTTAACACCTGACAAGGCTCAAATTTTAATGTTAGCATTCTGCGCGTCCCCTTTTAGCCACGAATAAATTAACAGGTTTTTGTTGTTTTGCTGTTTCACAAATGTAGGCGCTCAGCGCTCGTTCGCTCGCTTGCGACTCGTTGTGCTGACATGAATCCACAAAGTAGGACGTACAGAAAAGCCATCTCATCCAAAAAGTGAAATGAGAATGCACGGCTGTAAAGTACAATTTACGGAATGCCAGTAACTAACTAGGATACCAGTGACTCCAAATGCTAAAGCGAGCTAGTAATGACCGACCCAAAAGCTTTCATCGAATTCTCGACGTAACTATTTATTTTTATCTTCCATGAATTTTAGCTCAAGCATCTTGAATTTCCACTAAACTGTTGAGAAATAAACGATGTCATTTTCATCTAAACAAGCTTTTGTAACGAGCGTCGCAGGACCTCTGCAAATATTCTGATAGTTGTGTCTAGCTGTGGCCACGGACGTGACGAGACAAGCACAGTGTAATTTGTGACGGCTGCTTTCTCGAACAGACGTCTACCCTCAGATAAGGGTTTGTAGTGGTTGTGGTACGAGATGTATCAAGTGTTCGGAAAAGTTTCTGGCACCGGTCACGTAGAGGCTCTACCCTTGTCGACTTCTTAGGTTTATGTCGGATGATTGGAAACAAACGGACTGTGAATTTGAGGCAAAACAGGCTTTTAAATCAGTACTTTTCTAGACTTAAAATTACTGTTTGAAAAAGAATACCTAAGTCTTTTTTTCTTGAAATATTGCGAAAAAAAGCTCGATCATTATAAATGAAACCAAATTACGTCAATCAGAATAATAAGTAAGTAAATTAAATTCAGAAACATTTTCGAATAACGTGCTCACTGAGAGCTTTTAATGGAACCTGAATATTTTCACTGAGCAATTATTATTTGCGACTCTGTAAATAATTCGACACAATTGATGACCATTGATACATTCTACACAAACTCTTTCTGACAACATTTTACATTTTTGGCTAAAATATATTCAAAGAGTGTTAAAAACGCATTACAATACCAAAAGAAACAAAACTTGAGATTCGCTTTATTACCAACAGAGCAAGCGTTGAAGCGTTTTGGAAACGATTATTTTATCGTCTTGGAATGTGAGTTGGCAATAAAATCATTATCATGTCAGATATTTTACGTCATAAAATAAAACGCATCAAAAGCAGTTCATTTTTTTTAATGTGGAAATATTTATTGCTTCGTGGTCATGAACTTCATTAGTTTTGTCTTTTCACATTTTCACATAACTTAAGCTAAGTAGAAAATTTTATAACAACAACCCAGGGAGTCTTTAAGCACCCTCTCACGTAATTATCTGGCATAAGGGTTTAACTTTAAACCCACCACCGACCATATAACCTCAAGATAAACTTATGGATGTTGCAAGGGTTGCGTCTGTCGAAAATGAGAACCTTTGGAGGTCTAGAAAAAGTTTTTGTTCAATGGAAGTTCTAGCACGAACTCCATTAAAGAAACATACCACAGGCAATCAAATCATTGCATGCGACGCAATATGCAGCCCCCTGAGTGTCCGACGCTGTCTATGAATAAGGTATGAAGGCACGTGTCGTTGTGCTCCAGATTTGTATGTAGCTTTTATACTAGCAGATGGTAGATTGTGTAAGGTTGATGAAGCTGTATTGCTAGGTGCAGGGCATAGTCCGAATAGCATACTGTAAAATTCGTAATGTCTCTTGTGAGATGTTTAGGTTTTCATGATCAAATGCACCTTTTGCATTGAATGTAGAATTTGATTTCCTTTGATCGTAAAATGAAGTAATCTTGGAGCATATTTCAATGGTTGTGATTGTGACTCGCTTTGCGTTCTTCAGGTTCATTCATCAAAAACTCACCAACATTCGTTTAGAAATGATTGCGGTATTTCGAAATATTCTACATAATAATATTGTAAAAGCTTGATTTTATTTGATTATTTCCAATTGGTTTGGTGTTTGCTTCCGTCGATTTGAACACAACATAGTTACAAAAGCCTATATCGGTATATGTAATGAACTGAAGTGGAAATGTAATGAAGTCTCAGACTCAATTAAGCTATGTTTATTCGTATCGTGCTTCGTAAGTAATGGGAATTGCTTCTGAAGTGTATAAACATACCTACATAATACTTGTAGCTTGTGATGTTACATACTAAATTAGTAAAGGGACTCCCTCTTGAACACGTGACTGTTAGTAGAAGTTTATCCCGCTTCCATAACACGAGTCCTGAACACAAAGTTATTTAATCTTAATACTATTTTACAAATCGTTTAAAAAGTACCATCTACCATTAATGCTATCTACTATCATTTAATTTAGTAGTAACACAGTACTTAGAATTGATTACAGAATGATTCTTGGTAAATTGTATTTTGAAATCTTCTGGTTTTATTAAAAAGAAAGCTAAAAACATAGAAGTTGTAATTATCATAAACATTTAAAAAATTCGAGTTCTGAATACTAAATATAAAACATTTACACATACTGCCTCGGTGAGTGGAAAAAAGATTGCAGTCATGTTCATTAAGGAAGATGAATCCTACATTTCGTTAAAAGATAGAACTTCAGCATTTTAGGAAAAACTTAAAGCTAAAAATGCTGTATTTAAAATTCAAAATATGCTGTATATTTTAATTCATGTTCAACCAAATTTCAACTGGCAAGCAGTTTTAAATGTGACGCCAAAAACAAATCACAGCCGTTGCTAGCATAATTAAAACTCACTCGGAACACAAATCTAAGCTCGAAGCAATTTTGATGTAATTTATGTCTATTGTTTTGACTCGAGAGTACAATACCCGTAAATAACGCCCTTCAACCGAATAGAAAAGTACTAACGATCCATCGCCCATTCATCCCCCTTCTACAGTTTAAACGGTCGTAAAAACTAGTATTGTCCATTTCTGAGTGTAATCCACTTAAACTGCTACCTATTGTACAAACCACGACATGTACTGTTATGAATGAACACAGTGACAAAACACTTTCGAATTACTTTGAGCATTTTTTTATTACTATGAGAATAATTTTGTCAAGCGATCAAAAAATACATAGAAGTAGATGTCGTAAAATCTAAGAACTAATTCTCACGAGAAGGTATAAAAAACGCAACTTCTAAATAAATGAATACATAGACTAAATACGATTTTATTTGTTAAAAGTCTATCAACAGTCTATAAAATAGTATATACCCACACATATAGCTACTTAATATCAATGAAAGCTTTTCCAACAACATACTCGTTGACAAGTTGTAATTGTGCACGTTCACTCGACCACCATTCTCGTGGTAGTGGTACTATCAGCAAAACAACCAATAACGAAAAAAAAATATTTCTAATTCTCGAACATGTTACGGTTGGCTTATGTGCTTTTGGTGTAATATTTGCGTGATCTTTTTAACTATTGCTTTCAATTAAACCTTTCCATGTCTCTATAGACATTCACCAAGTACGTTGAATATATTAAAAAAGATTTGAGAATGTCGTGCTTGGGGACTACAGTCCTGAGCCTCTAGAAGTTTTTTAGGTATCTTGCTGACAGTACAAATATGTGTTTGTCGGGCTGTGCATAACACTGCATAATGATGAGGACCACGTACGATGGGATAATGAGGGTCGTCAAACAATAAATTAGATACAAAATAAATTCGCTTATTTTTAAGAGAAAAATTTAAGTCAGACGTTTTAAAGAAGTTATTGGCCAAAATAAAATGAATTCTAATGAATTTTTCACTGAAATTAAATGAATGGTATTAAATTAGCACTAAGCTAGCATTCATTGTTTCCAATGACACCAATGATCTTTAAAAGATTATTGGATGACACGGAATTTTTGCTTTCGATTGTATTTGTTTTGTGTACATATTACCTGTAACTATGTAGTTCGATAATTTGATGTGATTTTTACATTTTAATATCCAGACCGATATATCATTTCTTTAGAATTTTTTGTATCAACTGTAGGTGTATCAAGACATTCAATATCAAAGCGGAAGAAATTAATTTTAAAATATAGTGCTGCCGGTTCCTAAAACGGCGACAATAATCAATTTTAATTAAACAAATTACACGACACCCACACTCGTGTTGGATGTATTTAGAACAAGTTATGCCCCTAGGTAGAACCTAGAAGACATAAACGCGAGACGCAGCCATCAAACAAAAGCTAATGGAGTGATCTTTAAATTATAGGATATAACCATATAAATACGATTACCATTTTTATATTAATGATTGAAAAAAGGTTTACTTACTAATCTTTCAGCTAAATAAACCAGACAAGGCTCTCTTACTCTAACTATTTAGGCACCTAAACTTTTTAATCTAAGTAAGCAAGTAGTTATGTCTGCAAGTTTTTCTAGTGACGTTCCAGAGATAAACTCAGTAGAGTTGCAGTAGTAACTTTGTTCCCGAGTTGATTTCTAGTCTCTCATAGCTGAATAGCCCTATCCTGTACCTAGCGGAGGGAAAGGGGGTGCGGAGGGTGCATTCCTGTTTAATATTGCATGCAAGCTACGTGAACTGTTTAAACTAGAGGACCACTCGCATAGGGGAGCGAAACAGAAAAACCTTGATCTCGTTTGATATTAAAGCACATTCTTTGTTGCATTTGACACGGTGTTTTTTAGTTAGTTTTTTCATTTGCAAGGTTTTTTCAATGATCTACTTCTCTTTGGTGGATCGCATAATGCAACACTGCATTCATCTTTTTATCAATAAGCTTTGGTCGCAAGGAACCTGGAACCAGAATTTGAAAGGTTTCAAAGTAATTCTTTTTCAATTTCATGCAACAAAAAATTTTGTGATTGATTCGGGCTTCTCCGATGCCAAATCTGTCCCACAATTGGGGAGGATGGGCGACACCCATTGGTTTTTGAAACTATACAACATACACTAAAATCGCTACGATAGCCAGATACTGTCACTTTGTTTCTTATAAAAAATGAGCGAACAAAAAAAAATAAAACAAACCAAAAATGCTGACTAAAGAAAGAAACTCTAGAAAAAGCTCTACCATTATACTCAGATAATTGAACGACCCACTGAAGTAATTTTTGTGGCGTTGGAGTTTTGTAAGAATCTAGATCTCTATAAGGACGTCGAGACGACGAGACCCTTACAGTCAAGGCAGAACCCAAATTTAAGCAGGTAGAGATTTCGACACGGTTTAATAGCTCTGATCTTGAGTGGAGAGGATGCTTTGAGCAAAGAAAAAGATAGGATAGAATAGGTATAGAAATTACCCTTCATTTTTTGAAAGAGCTATTAAGCCGTGTCGGGTCCTGTACCACCACATAAAACCCTAAATATTATACGTCATTACGTCAGTAAACATTGCTTTGTCATACTGCTTTATTTAAATGCTCTGAGTTACAAAATTGGGGTGGAACGAGTCTATGAGAGTGAGTCATACCTCCCCTACGTTTCGTAGGTCACGGTTGGATCAATCATGTATGACATCATTCTATTTCGGTCATAATGCGTCATGTTATCAAAGGAACACACAGATTTCAATGGCATGTTTTATTATACTGCAAATTCGATGAAAATAATGACATAATTTTTTTCTAAGTTTTTTATGGAGCAAGCTAGCCGGGTGATGGGTTGTAGCCAATTGGTACCTACTATGTTATGCAAATGATAAAAAGGGGGGGTTTACTTCTGCCTTATAACAGCATTATCTCACAAAGCACGTTTACTGAAGACGTGCCCGGTATGACTAGAAGTCTTGATTACGAAAGTAAATCTTAACTAGCTATACGAAGAACATGACATGTGATGATGTGATACGTACACGTAGATATATTTCAGTTTTATATTAAAGTGCCATAAGTATGTAGCTTTGCGTCGAAAACCTCCGGCTTTATTCAGACTATTTATTCAGCAGACTGGGTAGGTACTCAAAAAACCTTATTTCAAAAACTTCGAAACTCAAAACGTGCCTAAATTCTCATTCTTAATACAACGTACCTCATTAGAATGTCTGAGAGGCTCTCGTCCGAAAATGTGTTTCTCTGGCTACCCTCCTTGAGCTCTATGTAAATGCATGTGTGCATTCTTATCCCTCGAGACACCCCGTCGTAACCAGCTTGTGTTCTGTATGACTGTATAAAATATTTAAACTAGTGTTGACATTGGAATGAAGAATGTTTCGATCAAAGTATCGAATGTTTTTATGTATCCTATTTGCCCAGCCCAAATAATTGAAGCATGTATTAGATTTAAATTTTTATTGTGATTTCTTTGCTGTAACTATGCATTTTTCTTTATATGGCACAAAATAAACATTTTCTATTCTATTCTATTCTATTCTAAGCATGAGCTTAATCTAAGCAGTTTTAGTATTGATTAGTAAAAACATCATGGTAAAGCGCTAAACAAAATGCCTAGTGTATAGGCGACCAAGAAATTGGTTTACCACTTTTGATGACATCTCCTAGTAACATAATTATTCGCTAAGGAAAAAATAAACAGGAATGACAGATTCTGACGTAGCAGTTATTAATCTGTCAAGCGAAAATAGCCCTTGATGTTTTGTACGTGCAAATGATATTCAGCCTTAGAGTGGTAAACCAATTTCTTGGTCGCCTATACATATTCGCAAGCATTTGTTTAGTATTTTTGTCTTCGATTCTAAATGCAGGCACATAATAGTTTACTACAAAAATCAAGCCGGGGTTCAGTATATAGCTTCCTAAACGCATTCCCTGTAACCCGCCTACGGCATATCAGAGTTACCAGCGCGCGCAAAATTACGTAAGCTCGAACGATCGCGACAATTTTTCAATCGCGTATCGCTGGGAGCTATATTCCCGAGTAAATGGAGGATGTTTACTCATAATTTAGGAGGCGATAAATCCTTTAAATTGCTCAGATTAAGCCAGGTGAGGTTTGTTGGGCTTATAGTATAATGGACTCGACAAATCTTGCTTTTGCGATAAATGAATAGATTGGCAAGCATTTAGAGTTTTTGAATCAGTATCGGTGTATCATAAAATATAAAACAACTTAATTTTCTTCAGTGAAATAGAGCACGACAAAATTTCCCGTAACATAATGTCTTTTAATTTTAACAGAGTGATAATATTTTACCAAGCTTAATTCGTTACTTAAACGCACCGTTTTATTTCTAAACAAATAATAATTTCCATAATGGCCGCTCCATTTTTCACGGTCTTAATTTCCCCACCCCGTCAGGACCTGAGACAAAAGATTGATATATTCCTTCTTTTTCATTAAGTTAAATGATTAATACCTTCTCACCCCATTCATGAAACTTGGAACTTTCAAGTTCGGTTTTAAGCATTTTTTAACAGGGCATTTAACCCTGATAAAAGCTTTTCAACAAAATGGTTACAACTTCTCTTTTATTTCAAAAAAAAAAGGGACAAGTACTTCATTCTATCTTTATGTTCTGATAACTAAGTTGGTTCTAAAATCAAATCCTCAAAAAAACTCGTACCAATAAAAACAAATAAATAATTCAACCTATTTGTAATACAAATAGACGTTATTACAAAGAAAGTCACTAAAAAAGTAAGCTTATTTATAGCAAAACAATCACAGTTGACACAATTGATTACATTACACGGAACAATGGTCCAAAATAAGACATAGGTAATACACGTATTGATTCCATAAAATCATTTCACTAAACCCAGTGTACGTTTGATCGGAAAACAGATAATAATTGATGCAATCAGTGTCAGAGACACTCATGGGAAACCTCTAGTCTACCCTACTCTATACCACAGATCATATAATACTTACATGTTTATATAGTACATAACCAGGTAGATCACTGAGTTATCAAGTTAAACTGGCAGTGATTAGGTTTTGGACAGGCAACCACTTGGGATCAAAGGTTCTAAAATGGACACCACGAATCCAAAACCGAAGCGAATGTACAGTCAAGAGTTGAAATGAATAGTTAGCTTGCATAAATTTATTTACCATTCATTTATAGTTTCCATGATATTCAAGTTTTTATAGATGCTCCAGAGTTTTTGTTGTAGTAAGGCCCGGATGGACCGACATTGTTAGGTTCGTAAGAAGTCTGAGAATGGAGAAATTCCAAAATCCTTTTTCCTGTGGAAACTTATAGGGACTTTGTCCAGGCTGTCTGTCCAGCATTGGGTTTTTGCAGGCTGGTGATGGTGGTGATGAATGAAGAAGATAAAGTATAGTCAGTAAGGACAGCCGTTGGTAAAGCAGCATTTACTTACTTATAAGTACAGTGGGGAGTAGAGGGACACGGTGGTTGCGTTGTGGTTGCCACGCAGTGTACACACATACTACTAGCCACTGTACTTATAATTATGACAGTTTAAACCCTCTTTTACCAACAGCTTACAAACTAACTATTCTTATTTCAATATTCGAATCGATTCAATCCCAACTAATAAAGAATAATGAAGCTTAATTATTTGCTAAATAGAGAAAGTGCTTTTTCGTGTACCAACAAACGGAATACATTCGATGTCATGATAATTGAACGATATCGACTGTCCATTAGTTTGTTGAGTGGAGGCTGTATTTAGAGCGGATGCATTTATCTGAATAAAAATGTGATTTAGTTTTACATCCAAAACATAAATCGTTACTTAGGCATAGATTTGAGTAGAGATTTTTATAAAATAAATTATGCTTGAGTCAGTGCTTGAGTGGTAAATCGAACCAACGGCCCGGATCTCGGAAGGCAGAGTACCGCACACACGTTTAAAAGACTTGTAATGTTGTCATCGTTTTATACGTATGTATAAATGTATATTTATGTATAGCAGTTAGTAAAAATTAACAGTTATTTATTTAAATTTATGGTTTCCTTTGACATTTGCATCGACACCTTACCATTGACTGAATAAAGTATTTTAAATTGATTATTGACTCTACTATACTCTGACCACTGAAACTCTGCATAGTATCATCTTCACTAACTTTTCTGGAGATTGGTTGTCAATTCGCTTTCGCGACAGTTGTTAATATAGGTCTTTAAATTGTACCATACTTAAAGTGCTGCAGACCTAACGTGGTCACTCTAACACAAGACTAACGGTAAACGGCCGTTAACCCACTGGATTTGTTGTTAATTTGATGAATGTAGCACATATTCGTTTGTATTAATGGAATGACACGGATAAATGTAAGAATTAACATAAATAGACGGATAAACTTAGAAAAAATAATAATTTGACAAAAACACTAATCGGTATTTAAGTTCTGCGAATACAACTGTTGCTTCAATGAATGTCGGTTGGATACAAATGGGTTTCCTATTTTATGAGTCACTGAACAGAAATAATGTGGATATAATGAATAATACTGAATCTTACAATTTAAAAGTTTTCGAATGTTATTGGCGTTTTTTTTTTCCAAATAATCATTACGAAACGATGTATTTCATCAAAGTTGAGTAAACTAATATTACATAAGAATCTTATTATTTCATTGTTGCGTAACAGGAAGAAGAAAAAGAAAAACATTGATCTGAATTACGATCTGAAGTCAGGTTTGATAAAATTGGGCCTAAGAAAAGACGGCATAAACCGTTGAAACTATTCTTCCAAGCTCTTACACGTAAACACGCCAATCAAATACCCTTCCTTTGATAGTCAGTAAATTCTGATAGACTGGCTTGTAAATGCCCGTAATAGACTTTTCACGTCGTTGCCAGATGGTAGTGCCAATCAAATTAGGCCGATTACTGAAGCGGCCCATCGGATAATCGACGGATTAAATTCTTTGATCGCGATAAGGCGTTATTCAGTAAATCCGATTTTAGTTTCTGTGAAAAAGTACGTAGCGATGGATAATCCTGGCTAAGGTAAGTTGAGATTTATATCTGAAATCCTATAACATTTACAGTGTTGGTTATTCTGAGCTCATTCCGTTTCAGATTCCGATTGGTCGGAATTTATCGTGCTCTATTTTTAACCGACATCCTTTTACCATTTTTTTATCTTCAAATAAAATCAAATCATTTTAATATCCTCATTCTAAATAGATCTTTGATATTATGATTGATGAGATTTTTGCTCCAAACAGTTAAAGATAACTCGAAATACCTACGCGTTTAGTTCTACAACTACAAACCGCAAAATATTTTTTTTACGTTTAATAGGCCATCCTTTACCTTCAATCTTACCTGGTAGTAAGTGACGATAAAGCCGATGATAGAGTAAGACAGTTTAAAGACACCTATGAAGCCTTGAAGAGATCCAAATTGTAATAATCGGGAAAGACAGATAAACGTTCTTACGTGAATGTATTTCTCTATTTCAGTTTTTTTATTTATGGTCTTAAAATATTCGGTGACTAATCTTCTAAATATATAAAACTCTTTTAAAGCTGATTGACAATCAACGCACAGCTTAAACTATGAGTTCTATAGGGAATTTGGAAGGTAGTATCCTTATATAGTGTAGGGGTGCACTTAGACAGGAATTTGAAAAGTCACACTCTAAAGGGTCTAGAACGCGAGCAACGCCGCGGGCGTCGGCTAGTTTCTCTAGAAATTCTTTTGCGTGTTCTCTCCACATTCATATCAAGGGTATAAAAGTATTGATACACGTTCATTCGGAAGCCGATAGATTGGGTGGCTCCGCTGGCTTTGCACGGTGATTAGTTCCAATTATTGGGCATTTGCCGCACATGCGACCGCGTCTGTAATTGCCTTTATTTCTTTTGGAACTGCCTTATTTTTAGATAGTTACGGACTTTTTGGATAGAATTATATTAGATACTTTTATAATAAAAAGTGTTTACTGAGACGAATTTTTATAGTCCGGTTAATTTGTTATGCTGCAAAATCAAATTGAAATTTGGATAAGTCAATGTAGGTGAATACGACTTTGTTTCTTGCAACCCTTTACGTAGCACAATAATAAAAAAACGTGGTGATAAGTTCACAACATGTATTGATTCTTAAAAAAACCTTGTTCTACAGATTTTTGTCACATTTTCTACAAAGAATTCTACTGTCCTGCTTTGTGTACAAAAAAACCTTTTAAAAAGATTATTCTACAGCTGTTTGCTACATTTTCTTCAAATAACTTAACTAGCTCACTGGTAGTACTTGTAGACCGTTAACCAAGATCACAGTACAGATACCTACGACTTGCCGTCGTAAACCACCTGAAACGTGCTTCAAAATAATTCAAGTTTATATTTTCACCACATTTTCACATGCTAAGAAACTGGGAACTCATGAAAGTCATAAAACGTGTCAAAAAGTTCGGTCATGTTTGGAGAAGATTAAACGAGGACTCAACAGATGGGTACCTGAGTATGTGGGTGCAGGTGTGGAAGATTGAGGTAGGTATGTGTGTATTAGTGTTAGCACATCGGCCAATACCGACATGACAGTGGCTCGAACATACGGGTATCGTCGGTTTTTTGTAAATGTATGAGATTAGCTCTCTACTGATATCGAGTAGATAGCGGTGTGAACAGACAATGTGAAAACTAGAGGCAACAAATGAAAAATACGGCAGTATAGGTTTGTAATGCCTGCAGGTATTTCAGCTTACATTTTTAAAAGCTGATGCATTGGTGACCTCTACAAAAAGTTGTTTTATTTAGAAAATTGTATTAACTGCGCCCTCATTTCAAACATTCGTACTTTTAGACCGAAATAAAACGCATAGAGGGATATTGAGATATTTGTTTTCTTCTTAGTTTCAACCTGATAGCAGATGTTCAGTGTTTTTTTTCAATTTTTATTTAGATCTATAAACATGTATGGAGTAAGTAATTGGTAGGCTCACTATATAAATACGAGGTGCATAGAAAAACCTCAAAAATAAAATGTGAAAGTCCTTATTCAACATCAACAACCAACTGCTATACATCTGCATTGTCTTTCAGCCAACTTTTTAAAGCTATAACTCACATATTTCAATACTGGAACCGGGATCCTGGTTTACAGTAAACACTCTGCAGTGCCAACTTTGCAATACCTAAGCTGATGAAACTGTTTAATGGGTCAGGGTTGGGAAAACCTTCGACTCAGAACCTTCTGTGCTACTGTATTATTTGACAATCTTTTGGCAACCTCAAAGAGCATTGAAAACTTTTTGAAACTTCCCAATTTTCATCATACAAGCAAATAACACACGTTCGTTGGTAGATTACACAGCAATGTCAAAGAATTCTGTCATTATCTTCAAGATTAAAGGTGTCCCGCTATCAGTAAATTACTGAAAGAACTACTAGCTAAGTAATCTTTGCCAAAACCTTTTAAAAACCAACAAAAGGAACCAAAAAGACGTAGCTTTACGATTGCAGTAAAACCCATCGTATAGACTTAACGAATTAACTTGGAAAGCATTATCCCGAAAACCAGGACTATTCACGACCCTTTCTAGCTAAAGCGTTCGGTCTAAAAACCAATTTCGCTTGCCACAGTACCCATCGCACGTTTTGTTCTTCTAAATATTCAAATGGGAGATGAAAGCCCGTAATGGTTGGTTAGATCAGAGATGGATTCGGTGCCGCGGGTGGCATTAATTTATGTAAAGTATCGGGTTACGTGGTACTCAATATAAACGTGATACTAATGTTGATACAAAATGTAATTGTAAACGACAGCAGTGTAACTGACTAAACATATTTATTTACACTTTCAAAGTAGCCTAAACCTTTATAATCTGATTGAACCTTCGAGGGATGAGGTCTTGTAATTTTTAAAGGTCAGTTTTGTTGGCAGCCAAACGCCCAGCTAAATATCATTAAAAAAAAAAGTTGTTGAAATAAAAAGGTGCGGAAGTCCTTTCCACGCTTGCAAAATATATCTTTTGAAGTACTGTTATTTTAAAGATTTTTGTCTATATTGCTGATGACGTATTCATCGGAAATCTATACATGCAGGTACCTATCATAAAATGAAAAAATAATATAGTTGAGAATGAGAATACAAAATACATTTAGGTTTTCTAGAAATGACCATATTAAATCTCCAAAATATGAGCAGTGCTTTAAGCTCGGCCGGATCATGCACGAGCTGGCATCATTGAGATCACTGACATCCGCTGAAACTGTAAACAAGAACATACCTTAGGCAAATCTTCGATTATCTCGCAGCAAACTGCTGGAATGTGCGATTGTTCATTCACAAATCACAGCTAGTAATCACTGTCTATCACACTCTTCCTAAACGTTTGTTTTTGTCCAAGGATGCTGAACACTCGAGATGGATGCGGGGAGTCCCTGCAACCGCTCAGGGGTGACTGTTAGTGTCACTCAGACCGGGTTCACCCCGATGACGTCATCCTAGACCAATGGGGTGGGATTCTTCACGCATGCGCGTCTCTCTAGCCGCCATGGCGCCGCGATACGTTGAGATGAAACGTGTGCTTTACATTACCGCGTCGATTGTTTGCGCTTGGTAGAGTGCGAGTCGTTTGCCGCCGATGTGTTAGCTTCAGGAGATTCGGTGGATGTTTACGCTCTTAGTGAAGTGCGCTTCTGGGGGTGACAGCTTTGAGAGCACCCCGATGGGCCTTTCAAAGGACCAGCACCACGATTCTTTTTGTAACTGCCTGTGGCGTGCAGCGCGCATTTCGAATAATTGAGACGCCCGGTATATGATTTAATTTGCCCTTTTCGCGGGGCAGAAGCTTTCAATGGTACACGGGGTGATAATTTCATGCACGTGGAAACCTATTCATTGGTAGGATTTGAAGCGAACCAGACAGAAAAAAAATATGCTTCGAATTTTGCACGTAAATTTATATTTAATTAGAGCCTGGCCCTATATATTTTTCACAAGAATAAATCTCGGTATTTTACTGCCAACTCTTTTCTGATACAAATACAATAAGAAAAGTTTTACTGTGATTGCTTAATTACAAATGGTGGGCAAAATTATTATTTTTCTTGACATAAATCAGATTATGTCTATTTTCTTACTTGTACAATATCCAGAGAAAGTAAATTCTTACTCAATCGTCTTCAATCGACATTATTACCTCATCTCACGTCAATCCCATATGTCCAGCCCATTTCTATGTACCATGATGGATACGGTTTAGTTCGAACCCGAACACCGATCGACATCTAATCGTGCCACGCTTTTTCATACTCAATCAAGTTCGTCCATAGGTGTTTAATTTGCCATCCGTCTTGTAACAGGTTCGCAGGGTCTAGCAGATTGTTTGATAACATACGGAATATACACTTGGGTTCGAAAGGGGAAAACAAGGTTGTTAGGATTGAGCATACTCTTTATCGCGCTTTTAGGCTTTAAGAAAACGGTTTTTTTTTACTAATTCTTTAGCACTCCAGGGTTCGATTGGTAGTTAGACAAAACAAGTAAAATAAATGGATATTTTATGCTATAAAAACTTTGGAAAGTTCTAACTTCACGCCTGTTAAACGAAATGCAAACTTTGCTTTCAAAATTGCTTTGAAACTCGTAATACCAGTGCGCTCAGGCTTTTGGCGTCCTAGCAATTTTCCATACGGCTTCTCAACTCTTCACAACATAAGTTTCCCTTCCTATAAGGTCGTTACTGATAATGTTCGGCAGCTTGAAATTGCCTGAGACTCATGGCACAGTACAGTTTTTCCAAGCGGTAAAGTTGGTATATGTAAACCACTTATATCAGACTACTTTTCTATGGAGTGCAAGAGGGAGGTGTTACACATGATGTAAACACCTGAAACGAAACTAAATTATGTTTTCAACCTAGTTCACCAAACTACTTTACTTTTTTATTTTACAGCTAGTAAATCACTCTAATCTTCTTCTTCTTCTTAATATATAAAACTCTTTTGAAGCTGTCTGACAATCAACGCACAGCCTAACCTATAAGTCCTAGAGGTATGAAATTTGGAAGGTAGTATCCTTATTTAAAGTAGGGGTGCACTAAGAAAAGAGTTTTGAAAAGTCGCACCCTAAAGGGTATAAAATTAGGCCGCGGGCGACGGCTAGTAGTTTGTATGTGTCTCAACTGTCTTAGAAACTGAAGGTTTTAGTAGAGCTCTTTGACTACTGCTTCTAAAGTACTTACTGTGCCTTGAAACACGAGCTCAGCCTGTGATTTATCACGAAGATAGCAAGCGTCAACGTCATAACTCATGTAAAGCAAAAACTGGGCGAGACGCGCCTTAAGTGAGACGTAATTGTTCAGACGTGGACATTAAGTGGCAGACAATTTCAATCAATAAAAAGCTTAGAAAACCCAGAAAAAGCACTTTGAATGTAGTGCCGCGGCAATAAAAATCAAAGAAAAGTACCGCCACTTGTAAGAAGCTTGTGCCTATTCTATTTTAGTTTTCTTAAAGTAACTTAATTTGAAAGCATTTTATTTAGCGTTCCTTTGTGACAATAAGTAACTTAAAAACCAACGTAAAAGAAAATAATAAAACTTTTTTTTAAATAAAACAATACAACTGGCAGTACAATAATGAAACCAGACAAATACCAATGACTAATTGATCCCTACTTCAAAAGCGATACAAACACAATCGAACAGGATTCAAACACACATGTTGATCGACTTGAAACATGATTGATTGCATCACACCTAAGTACAACAAAAGCAACCCACACACAATACCAACTAAATATAGATGTACGAAATTGGTGATTAATATCCGTTGGTAATATACATTTATATTAGCTTCTGTTTGTTTGTTACCTCAACCATGAAATTGACTAGAGGATTGAAGTGATATTTGAATTGTAGGTAAATGACGTTGAGAAACCAAATCAAAGATAAAGCAAGATAATATCACAAAAACTGGTAACCCCCTACGAAAAAGTATGGGTTGAACGATCTTGGAAACAGTTGCTTTCGACGAAATATCTTTTAGCTTTCTAAAACAAAAACACATTAAAATTGGATCTTTCGGAGATACGCGACCACAGACAATACTTAGTGGGACAAACATCGGGAAGATGATAGAAAAAAAAAACTTACATGGAGAAGGCAACAGAACAAAATTTTACTGGAAACACAGATTACCTAACAATATTCTGAGACAGGAACATGATACGAGAAGTAGGTTATACCTTAGCAAGTACTTACGATGTTAGTCGCGTAGATCCAAATACAAAAGCTATGGCATGAAATTGGATCCACATACAAAGGATGATAAAGATCTATCTGATACAATTGTCGGGGACCGAATTAATCAAATGTTGAAATGCAAAAAAGGTACAAACAACGACACCGAAGGGTGACGATCGAGGGGTCCTAATCCAGACAGGTAAGCCTGCTAATTTATCATCACAAAACAATAGGGGGCTGAACACATAGCCTTGTGTACTCCAAACTAGGATTTAATGTTCAATGCATTAATTATTTGCTACGGTTTTAGAATTCACAATTCCCCACGGAATTGTGTTTACATTAACATTAAGGAAATTATTTTGTATGTGCCTATAGACTGGCGTATTCATTTAAGGATCTTTATACCTAGAAATCACCACCACTGTACGACTGTACCTGATGAGTCCTGACAGTTTTTTAGTTGTTAGGCTGTTTCTTACCTACTAAAAGCACCCAAGTCAGCGTTTCGTATTGTTAATCGAAAATATAATACTATACCTGTTTCCGACAAAACAATAAAAAGACAAACCGTTTGTTTTGGTCTCGACAAAACCGCTGTCTTTAGTCCGTGGGCTAATCTAACAAGATTCAATTCTGTGGCATAATTTAGTAATGTCTGAAAAATAAATGTATTCATATGAACCCCTCCATACAAAAGAAACAAACAAAAACAAGTAAGTTCCAATTTCACCAATAAGTCTTTAAGCTTTTGACCAACTGTAAAGGCATAAACATACAAGGATGCCATGAAAATGCCGATACACCATTAATGCTGCGATAATTCAGATAATAAGTCGACCGTCATCCATTATGCATTGCAATAAAAGATTATTACCATTCCAAATGACGGTCAATTAATCATCATAAGCCGATGTTCACCAACACACTGAGTCTGATTGGATCACAGTCTCACTAATGCTTAGATCTTTTTTATTTCCGAAACAAGACTCCATGTCCTATGTGGTTGTTTTATGTTTTATCTAATAAACCTGATTAGTGCAAGACTACGTATAAGATGATTCTGAGCCATGATGTTCTGTTTGTAATGCACACATTACAAAATATATAGACAAAAGACAGAAATAGAGCAATCATCATCATATTTAGTAGAAATTGGTAAAGCTACTTTTAAGATGATCAGGGACAAAGATAGTAAGGAGGTTAAAATATTAGTAATATAATTAATGCATCACCTGTCAACTGTCAACACTACAGATGAGGTCAGAACAAAACCAGGCGTTAACGTTGATGATGTGTTGGTGAACTGCGACCTTTATTTCGTGTATTAATGCGAATGCGAAAATACATGTAGGTAGATAAAATGAGTGGAAATATGAAACTTAACAACCATTACGGTACCTCAAAGCAAATGAAATCCTGCATGAAAAGAGGGATTTCATTTCGATAGGTACACTAATTGGAATTGAAATTCCGGTATTTCGGTGAGCTCGTTTGAAACGTGAGTACCAACGAGTAGCGAGTAGCAGCGCAAGTTACCTATCGACTGATTGGAACCAAAATAAACTAGAGTTGGTGCGGTTTTTTGAACCAACGAAGAGAGTTTTTTTTTACTGCCGGGATGATGGGAATGTGTAAGAAGATATATAACTACCGTGTAAACTTTTAACCTTTAACTTTTTGTAGCTTTGCCGTTCAGTTATTTAGAAATCATTTTTAGCGTTGGTTTTGTATATGCGTTTCACGATGCTTAAACGTGGAACCAGTGGCGACCACGACACTGGACAGTCTTGTACATTTAAATGAAACATTTAATAAAAATTGAAAGGACAATTCTTGATAATCCAGTCCAGGAATTCCATCTTTTGCTAACCTTTTCTCCAAAAACACAACCGGTTTGCGTTCTACATTATGCGATAAGGTAAAAGTGGATTTAGTTAATACTTCACGAGATAATGTTTAAGTTTAGGATTAGGTTGTGGAATTTGGCAGGTGGCTTGAGTTAAAAGGTGTTTTTATATGTGCTTTTCACGGTCGTGCTTCTGCCAACTTATTTAAATATCCTCAAAGATCTAAGAAAAAGTCTAGCTAGATGTCGCACGCATAAGCATTGTTAGTCGTGACCATTTTTCTCTCTGAACTCTGAACTAAGGCTTCCCTATACATATACTAGAAGTACAATTTCAATAATAATCTTACATACAAAGCATTTGATGAAATAAACACCTGTTTATATTTCTTTTTTGGAAGCTCAATGTTGACTTCAGAAGTTCAGGCGAATCTCTTTATAGAAATATCCATGTAATCGGTAGAAAAAGTATAGTAAGAACACCAGAGTGGTATCACAACATCGGCTATAATTTCTATAATTTACCTACTTTAAATTTTTCGTACTTGCTCCTACATATAAAATTTTAACCGGAAATCAGACTTTTAGCGTCAGTGGACACATGATTCAAAGTTAATGTTGTCGTTATAACTGTTAAAAAAACGAGTGGGTTTTTACTTATCGTGTTTTTTATACATATAGATACATCGGCCTTTTACTTCTTTCGCACGACGATTTGAACAGATTAGTAAATAATAATAAAAAACTAAGCAAAACAAATAAAACAGAACAGAATTATTAAAAATAAAACATCTAGAAAAAATAATCCCAGCAGCAAAGTCTGAATAATACAGCAAACGCGATTCGTCTCGCGAAATTGATTGTGATTCTAGCAATCTAGATATGACGGAACTGAAAAAATAAACTACTCTTGTCTTGTATTATGTATTTTTTATTTATTCATTTGTATGACTGCATGAGTAATATTGTGTTAAAAGGTATCAGATATTCAGTCTGTATAAAAATTAAACAATGTCATGTTGTAGAGTTACAAAACTGATAGAATTAACTTAGGTAACAAGACTACGACTAGTTTCATTTTGAAATACATGAAAGAAATGAAAAAAGGCTCTTAAGCACAATACCTATAACCTAACTATAGACCAAAAGATATATCAAGATAAATCCTTAATGATATAAGGCACATTCTGAAGGACGAGTAACTTAAAACATTATCTTTATTCTTATATGTGTATCGCTTTAATAATTTACGATATCGTATCAAATGATAATCAATCAATGGAATCCAGAATAAAAAACACGTGGTAGGATCAAGATAACATTAAACTCTGTCAAGATAATAATCTCTGCTTTCCTAAATGCATGTTTCGTCATGATGGTATAATATAATTTTCTTAGGGAAGGGAACTCACTAAAAGTAAAAAACAACAAACATGCAGCTTTGTGGCGAATCCTTTGATCTTTTTTTGCTACTCATTGAAACGTTCGAGATACGTGAAGAAAATGTACATTGCACAATTTACATAAGACTCTTAAAGACTACCTACATTACGCATTATAAAATCTTAAATAATCGTAAGTATATAAGAACTATATATAATATACACAAAAAAGGTGATCAAATCTACAACGACAATTTGATATGCAATTACGTACCAAACAATCAGATTAATAATCTAGGTATTGATCTTAGCATACGTAGTTTAGGTAGGCGGAAACTGTTGGTTTACAAAAACCTAATAAGATTTTCAAATCCTACTAAGCTGACCAATTATACCTGACATGTTTAATCTTTCTAGTTCTGCATTATCATTATGCACAATCAAAGATCAGAGCAAGATCGATGACAATAACAAAACCAGTAGGTATATGGAAGTACATGTCATTGTAAAGCCCTCCACATTGTGCTGTGACGACAGTGACACGTAAAAAAATATTGAAGCTTTTTGTTGCTCAGGACAATTTTACCTTTTTTTAAGATAAGAGTTTTAATACAGCTCTACATTCTAGTGGTATTGCGTTTTTCTGCACACGGCCTTTGAAGAAATCATTGCGACCAGAAGTGAACCAAGAAAACCAGATAGTATTCTAGCAGTGGCAGATTGCAACTAAAATGCATAGAATTCTTACACAAAGTAGGCATGTGTCAAATGGATTTGGATATGTTTCTTGATATTTAATTCTCAAGGGTCTTGTACCATGAGATTTTTGGGGAGGTTCACTGTGTCTGGGAAACTTCAGAATAGCCCCCATATCGCAAGCTCTGTACTGCTTTCGATGCCCAGCATAATGTCAAGTGACGTGGCTATGACGATATACGAAAACAAGAAGCTTTTTGACAGCAAAAAACGCGCTAAAACGCGCTTATGTCACTATATAGTCACAGAATACTTATGATTTTGTTGGCAGGTTTTTATTAGACAACGATACCCCCATTGTCCAAAACCTTGATCCACTTGTACACATTTCTGTCATGTATAGGCGGTATCCGCGGTGTCATGCGTGTGGTGTGCACCTTATTTTGAGTCATTTTCATACCACTTGCAAGATGCATTACAATATAAAACCGCGGCGATATCATCAGTAACGTACTTACGCCTACATAGGTCTTCGGCACTTGCTGTTTTATTTATGGGCTGTGAAAAAACCGATCGATCTGACAATAAAAGGTCTCTTTAGTAAAGCATTTACGGTACAAAAGCAAAAGGGCTTTCATGCGATTTGCGTGACATATTTTGGGAAACACTAGACAGTAGAAACCCGTCAAAAGTGTATGGGAACCTTATTGGGAGTAGTTACTTGACTGACTTGAATTATCGTTTAGAAGTATCATAACTACACTTCGATCACTTTTCTCAAGAAGTGGAAAATAGAAATATCATTTATTGGCATAGGTGAAATCCACATAAGTAAAAAACAATTAAAAGAAATTAGAGGCTACGACTCGTCAAGGGTATAAAAAAAACATCCCAAAAACATTATATTACCCACATGAGCAAAAAACAGTGCACTTCACATTTTTGGTAACTCAATTTCGTAAAAACCCGCGAACTGAATAAGGTAAACGGTCTTAACTTGTGAAAGATAAACCTGTTCTTGAACTTTTCAAAATAGTTTAGAAAACATTCAGGATGTTATGATACTAGCATACTAAACTTTAGTGGCACTATGCCAAGCTCAGAAATATAACATGTCAATTACTTATTCCGTACTTGGGAAGGCTATAAAGATAGCTCATATTGTATCTGACGCATCTAAGGCACAACCAAGGGCATCAAAGACCGTCATTCATAAATCTTTACTATCGTCATCTGTAGAACTTGTGATTACCTACGAGACAATTTAAGGTAGAGCTAGGAGTACCAGAGTTGAGAAGTCTATCACATACTAAGAACACTCCTAAAAACTTCAGGGGCCTAATTTTAAAGTCAACCTATCAATATAATACACTTTTTCTATGCAACCTCATTAGTAATCCTGATTTACCACGATATTCGGTAATCTCTTGACGTTATCGGGTAGTGTACTATAGATTTTGAAAGATAAAATTATAGGCAGGATCAGTCAATCTAGAACGACGTCAGTCAATCCATACTTATATTTTTAAACAATCTAGCATTAGAAAACTTCATATGTAAAAAAATTAAATGGTTATGACCGATACTGATGAATAGATGTTACTTGATAGAGTCTGACCGGCAAACATGGCAGAATTTTAAAATCTATCGAAACACATCGTCTGTACTGCGAAAACTAATTGACAATTTAAAGTTACCAAGATAAGGAGATTCTATGTACTTTTTGTGGTTGCCCAGCTCACTTATTCTACTGTAGATCTCGGCGTTCTCAGACTTTATGTAACTTGTTTTGTAAAGAGTTCTTCAGCACGAATGTGTTTTAGTTCATTAATCTGTTAATTTTCATCCTGAGAGTAAATTGCTTTCCGTCGATAATTAAGTTTTGTGATTACATTCTGCCATCGAAAGTGTTATTTGCATACTTGATACACAGCTGGAATAACTAAACGATACCAGAAATTGTAAACACAAGTATTAATCTCACAAACCACATAGTAAAATCCATATGTACTGAAAATTAAAAATTAAAAACTTTCTTAAAAATACTACATTTCTAATTTTATATAATTTTTATACTAATAAAGGAACGATAGAGAATAATGATAAACTCTCCGAGTTAGAAGAAACCCCGCAGGTTACTTATTGGAAATAATTTTTGATATTAACATAACTTAAGAATAATTTAAACAGTAAGTTATCAGAAAATGTAATCCGTTGATACACATGAAAGGATAATATATACTTTAGAATGGAATGAAAAAAATAGATAGGTACTTTTCAGATTTTCATGACTTTTAGTAGAATGGAATTAAAAAAATAGGTAGGTTCCTACTTCATTACTTTAAGCATTACCTACCTTTGAGCTTATAACCATTATTCATTCGATTGTTTCATGTTAAGTTACCATTTTACCTATTTTTAGAAATACATAGTATTAAAAGCATATTATAATCTTAGTCGGATAGGAAGTTCACAGCATCTCGTGTGCTATTTCATTTGATTTATATCTAAGTACAAAATAAACTCGTGAGAACACCACTTTAGTTCATTCACCTCGGTCATCTTGACCTTGATTTAAGCCTTCTGGAAATGCCGAATTATTATTTGCTTTCTTTTTATATGTTGTTACTTTTCCTTTTAATTCAAAAATGCTTGTGTTTTTGGGATTATTTAAATTAAACTCAACGTTATTTGGGTCGCCTAAGTCATTTAGAATGAACCACTAATAATACTTTAAAAATAACATAATGTACTATTAGTAACTTTATTATTAGTAGTTTTAGAGTAAAGTATTTAAGTTGCATGTAAAATGCAGGTGGGGGAGGGGTGAGAATATTTCATTCTGTAGTTTAGAATTTAAGTAAAGTAAGTATGATATTGTCTTCGAAAATAATATACAAAGTCGCCTTAGGTCATCGATACATGGGCGTAGTTAAAACCCATAAATTAAAAAATACAGTAAACTACAGTTGAACGACTTCAAATTAACTGCTGACTGCATATTAATTATTATCTTGGTGTAAGAACAAAGAGACCAATGAATATAATCTAAAATCATTTTAATCCGGGTCTACTGATGATTTCATGCTACCATCCTTTGACCGGTTCGATGACTTTTATACCTTGGTGATACGGTCCATATTTCTTTATGACAACTAGCAGTGCATAATTCGCCGGACCATGATAGGGCCCGAGATATAATTTAATGGCAAAGAGATTTGCCAAGTTTAAGTAAACGCTAAACAGCCTTTGATGATTCACCAAAGAGGTCACTAACTTGAAATACAAAACCAGTTCAGAAAATGCTATAATTTTCAACGTTTGTTTTGAATTTTTTTAGCAACAAATGTACGACTTCTTTGAATTTGGGCTGGTGAAGACAGCATGAGTTAGAACCATGCTGGTATGAGTTGTTACGACTGGGTCCTCGACTCAAAACTCAAATTTGGGAATCCCATTTCGCAACCATAATTTCATAACCATTAGGAAAAATTGTCTTGATAATATTTTTAACAAAAATGTTTTTTTAAACTGTGTTGAAAATATTTTTACATCTTTACAAGGGTCTGAATTTTAAACTTGTCAAATAAATAAATGATCAGCTTAATTCAGAATGTGAAGGAGAAACCGCAAACCGCAAGACGAATTAAATGGGAGTTATCTTTAAGAAGTCTCTTTGAACGCCAATTCTAATATATTTTGATTTTAAAACATTTTTAAACTTAAATTTAAATTATACGTGCCAAAGTGATATTTACCGTAGGAACATTTAAAATTACAGTCATGAATATAATTTAAAGATTCATGATATTTTATATTAAAATGTAAATTAAACTGAACTTAGATTATTTTTTATTCAACAAAATCGGGACAGACCTCTTTAGACTTTGATTTATTACCTAACGAGCTTTTCAGTAAAAACAATATTGTAAAAAAAAAGCAAGCAAGCTTGTATGAGATAGTGGCCAACTCTGGTAACGGAGTTTTTAGGCCGCCTTAAGGCCTCCTCCGTGACTTAACGACTGATAAAGCCGAGACCGACAATTTAACGTGCCTTCCGAAGCACGCATATTGTTATCTTACTGTTATATTTTGAACGTCCGGAGATCTCTTGATTTTTTCTCTATCGAAACTATATAATTTAATATTATTAGTTACAACACTTATTTTGCTTACACGCAAAAAGGTACCACAAGCATTATTGCGACGAATATGGATGAGGTGGGTCCTCAGGTTTTTGATATGCAAAATTAACGGAGTGCTACATTCTTATCAGCGCAAATACATCATTCGGTTCTGAAGATATGGATAATGAAGTTTTATAAATCAAATCAGAATGTGAATTATATAAAAAGACTGAGTCAACTAACCGTAGGTACCTAAGCTGCATATTTGCATAAAAAGGTTTCCGTAGTATTTTTTTTTTTGAGCTTTTTGACAATAATATATGAATTCACTAAATAATATAATTTAAAAAAAGTTGGGATAAAGTACCAAGATATCTGAGATCTATGACTATTCTGCGTCAGAATATAGTTGTATTTTTGTTGTACAATTTTAAATTTTACAAAAAAACTACTTTCCGAACAGATGAATTCCTTTTCATTGCTCTCAAATCTCATAAATAAAACGACTTCACGTTTGCTAGTGAAACTGAATTTACAAGGGGGTGGAGAGTTGATACAAGTGCTTTTTAACCGAGTCATAACTCATCTGAAGTTTTCTGAAGCTCGTATATCTCTGAAATTTCCTTAAAAAAAAGACTGCTCTCTAGATTTATGTGGTTTAAAAGAGTGATAATATCTTTCGACGAACTTTTTCTAAGCAGAAAAACTTTTCATTCAAAATACTTACTAGTATTATTTACGTACTATCAACATTCATTTGTATACCCACAAAGATTTTTGGTAGCTTAATAAATTGTATTTGGCTCGTACGTTTATAAAAAGGTTTTCCGATTATTCCCGTAGATTGGGCGAGATATTTTTTAAGTCTCAATATGAGTAATAATGCTCAAAATCTTTTATTATAAGTTGCCAAGGCGTGACCGCACTTCGGCCGGTGGGCGCACTTTATGATCGCATGGAAAGGGAATCATTATTTATCGATTTAGGGATTACATCCAATACCACGTCTCATGACGTCAATAAAATGCAATTCAGATAAATTAATTAATGGTAATTGTAGTGCACGCCTCTAATTGCAAAAATGTTTTACGATGTTTTTTGCGCACGGATATAAACTCTTACTTGGAGAGTATTTACCAGATATCTGAAATATTTTGGTATTGTTTCTGTAAAACAAACGTCACAAGATGTTATGATAACGTGATCTTATTACGGCTTCTTCTTACCATCAAAATTTTTCATAAAATAAGAGCCATCGTATGCAATGAAATACTACAATTTCATAGGCTTTTAAGGCGAATTGTATAAACAATGAAACAGTGCGTACCTAAGTATAACTACCAGTTTTACTTTAGTTTTAAAATGAAAACAACACTAATGAACGGTTTGAAAGAGACACTTTGATAGACAGCAGATAGAACAATGAAACACAATAGACACAACAAACAATACATCCCTACATAACTCAAATAATATACATAATCTTGTACATCCCATGGGTAATACAAAGCAATTTCGCAGTGGCTTTTTAATGTAGAAAATTATATAAAGAAATCATCGTATATGCGAGCGTAATGCGAAAAAAACATTATCTTCGTAATCTCTTTCATATCCTGAACCAAAACCGACACATACATTACAATATCAATCTTATTATATCTGTGGAACCCTCATGCATTCTTTTCAGGACATACAGCTAGATAAAGAATGCTGAAAATTGAATTAATTAGAAAATGGATTTTCCAAAGACACAGAATGACAAATGAAATTGTATTTTACCAAATTTTAGGAAGTAGAATCTTCTGTTATTCTCTTTCGGTAAAGCACACCTCAATATCTACGTCTCATAATTTAAATTGGTTAGTAATCAGTCATTTAACACATCCTATTTAGTTCAAAACCAGTACTTTGTAGAATGTGTCACCAAAGTAGTACCAATTATCACATATTCTGTGACTGACTAAATCACTGATGTATTCGTTCTTGATACAAACTCTTGTTTTATTGTCATGATATAAATACACTTAAGGCGATGATAAACCCAAAATCGAATTATGTGCTTCATTACCGAGTTTTATATGCGTGGTGACAAAGGTGTCCTCTTATTTGGTTTATGATCAACTTGTAAAGTTGCCTTTGATACATGGCGAACATTCTGACAGATAACGAAACGAATTGAAAACAACGACAAAGTATTTTGAGAAGACTTATTTTCAGGCTCGGAATATTGGTTTGACAATCTGAGATTTCAAGTATTTTATGTTTTGTCTTCTTCAAAATCCTAACCTAATTTGTAAATATCCATTTAAAAGCAGGAACCGAAATAAAACAAATCATCCAAATCATGAAAAACAATAATCAATTAAAATGTAATTTCAAAAGCTCGCAGATTTTATTACTGAAACCATACTTTATACATAAAACCCGGATTATGCTTACAAAAGCTCTTTCATTGAAATAAATTCCTTACGTAGAGGAAAGTCAAAACAAAATTTTGGGGCACGTTGGAAAAAGTAATCTTGTTTTTCATTCATACGAAGCTTTCAAGTGGTTCTTTGTGAAAACTCACTACCCGCTTCACTGACTTTTCTTAATATTTTTCCCATACGTGTACATATTTTTTTATCAGAAAAAGTATTAAGCGAGTAAAGTCGTCCCACATAAAAACTTCTGCTTGATTATCTCGACGTCATGACAGAGCTGAGCTGACGCGTTTTCTCCTAGAATATTGCAGGGCTTGAAATAAGGGAAATAGTGAGCAGTGTACCAAGAAGCATATTGTATGACTAGCTGTCGCCCGCGGCTTTGCTCGCGTGGTAGCAGCATACGCATTACATATTTGGTTAAAATCTTTGATCCTAATTTAAGACCCTTTAGGGTGCGACTTTTCAAAATTCCATTCTTCTACATTATAAAGTTTAGGCTGTGCGTTGATTGTCAGTCAGCTTCAAAAGAGTTTTATATATTTACAATATTTTGATTACTCCCGTTTTCCACATCAGTGCCATCAGGCACCTGAATTTAAAAGTGTTGAGTCATCACTTTTAAATTCAGACGCCTGTTTTTACACAAGTAGGTCTCACTAACGTTCACCGACATCAAAAGTCTTATATTTACCCAAACAAATTCACATTGCAATCGTATGAAATATCTCCACACAATACCCATCGAAAGGCTGTCAAGAATTCAATAACTTTTATACAAATAACCCTTTAAACCGTTATAAGGCAAACATCAGTAGGTATCATATGAATCACCCATAACCGTAGCTTCCAAAAAGGTAGATCAAACCTGGCACACTTTTGGAAAAAAGCATTTTTTGTCGCATTATCCTCTTAACGCACGTATTGACAACTCTTGACGATAGGCTGAGAAGTTGGTATAGATATTAGGCCAGCTTCATTATCGTCATCAACCTATATTGGTCCACTGCTGGATGTAGGTCTCTTCCAAGGCGTGCTATTGAGCCTAGTCGTCCGCTCTTGTCATCCAGTGTTTGCCAGCTACATTTCGTCGCGCCACCCAGCTGAGCCAACTTACTCTCTACCAGATATTACAGCTTACAGCCAGCATTAGCACAGCAGTGTCTCAGGCATAGGTTAAAGTTGAAAAACAAACACCTAACTCACAGTGTTTTCGCCTAGGTATAGGGCCTTCGGAACATTTCCACTTACTAGAGCGCGTAACTCTGTTTTTCCCTAATCTTAGCTATTTTCTGTAACAAGTAAAATTCAAGGTTTTTCCATAACACGGTTAACATTGAAGTGCCTAAAAAGACATGCATCTAGTTCTAGACACGTTTTGATCATTTGTATTTACCTCACGTATTTAACTTCCATAATAAATCTTAGTTTTAAATGAAACTTGACACCTACACAGTGATCTGGAAGTATTCTTGGCATATAAACACCATATCTAGTACCTATACCTAGATGAAATGAAGTGAAAAAATATTATATTGTGTATTAAAGTACCAGTCACTGTCTCTCTTCTCCTTCTTTCCAGTTATTGGCTAGTTTTAATTGGCTCGGTGTTGTCTATGCTGTGTTATTATTTTTCTATTTCCCGTGAGCCCATGACTCATGTCAATAGCAACTGCAAGTTAGGGACCTTTAAAGCCAATTAGTCTTGTTCACAGGTTCGCAGTCGATAGATTTGGTCAATCGCTAAACAAAACGTAACTCAACGCCTACGACTGACCTAGAGTGCTATCAAAGCAACTAAAGAGGTTGCATTATTACAAATCCTGTCTCGAATGCATCACATTTTGAACTTGTAAAATAATTCAGGCTCAGAATTTGTTTTATGTTGCCAAAATGTCATGGAACTAATTTCTGATTGTACTGTTTTTTTTCTAGTTTTTATGCATTACAGTCATCAGATTGAGGTGAGCCGAAAACCGTATGCATGTACGAAACAAAAATAGCGATTGTGAGTGAACAGATAAAGTTTAGTCCTCCATATACTTAAAAGAACGTGACGCATTTTCACAGGACCTTAGCAAACCTTGAAAGTTCTGGAGTTTTCAGTTAAAATATCACTTATTTCATTGGTTGAGTGATCAGAGAGTAAAAGATAATATCTAATGCCACTCCATAGCTAGCTTTTAGTACTCTGCTGACAACAACTTTGTGATTGGGCGTTCAACGAGTTTTGTTTTTAATTAATAGGTTTTTAAATAATTGTTGAAATTAAATAATTGTTGCTGGTGACTTTAGAGTATTTAGCAAGTATTTAGCAAGAAAGTCAAGTTACTTGTTTTGCCCATGCCGTGACACTGTAGGGTTCGTAACACTTACGTAGGCGTTGGTCTATTTTCTCAGCCTAATCGGCATAATCCACCAGAGGGAAATGGTCGATACGCGCAGAGCCGACTAAACCAAGGCTTCATCACAATATTTTCCTTCAGCGTCTGTAATCACTGGCTTGGCGTAGAACAAAGTCCAGTCCAGAGCATAAACCTCCTTTCCCGCTAGAAAACCGTGAAAACCCACGTCATAAATACATACACCACCCACTTTTCTCACGTCTCGAGACCTGCTAGTTCCACCACGTTTTCTCATTCCCTTTTTATTAAAAAAATGGGCATCAAGTGTATCACCTGAGGTCATTGTATCGAATGTCCACAGAACCAAAAATAGTTGCAAAAGCATCGGATCCGCGGAAACGCGTAACCATCAGATCACACGAGGACGCAGGATGTCTTGCTATAAAAATGTGGGCCGACCCCCCTGACGGACAGTGCCGAACGGACCACGGTCACAGAAGGATACGAAAATGAGACTGGTGAGTCCTTGGAGATTTGTGCAGTGCCAAAAAAAATTATTACAAAGATTTAAATTTTTCGAAAAATAAAAGTGCATTTTGGGATTCTTTGGAGTTCGGATTCGTTTTGACTCGACACAAGAGTATTTAAATTGTGTTAATTTCAGAATTACTGGAGTCAAAGTGTTAAAATTTTAATGTTTTTTTAACTAGTTTATAATTTTTGGTGCGAAAAAACTATCTAAAACTTTAGTATGAAAAGCCATACAAAACATAGTATCCTGTATAAAAACTAAACTCTAACTGTAAACGCTACTCACAGTAAAATAATATACGAGTTCTTGTAAAACCAACGTCTAGTAAAATTAACTCTTGATTAGTCTATTTGTTCTCAATTTGAGAGTTAATTTCATTTTCTCTACATGTCGCGCAGTAATTTTATTAAAACTTAATTCAACTTTATTAAGTCGAGTAGCAGGCTGCGTTTCTGGTGCACGTGTTTTGATCTGCTTTTTAGATCCTGTATTTAAAAATACTAGGTTGCAGGTTTGAGTCCCTCCTGTTCTGTCCAATAACGTAAAATGACGCTTTACTAAACTTAAACAAAATTAAATCTAATCATTGTTTTATTGTTATTATTGTAATCATTGTTTTTATAAAACAGGTACTCGTACCTACCTCATTAGAAAAAAGTGTGCAATTAGTTTTAGCATTCAATGTTACCTGCCATTTTTATATTTTGTATGGTATTTCCATATTTTTACACCTTAATGCATTTTTTTTGCAGTTATTCATATTCGCCGCTACTCTTGCCCTCTCGCTGGCCGAGAGCGAGAAGAAGCACTACGAGGACTTAGAAGCAGCCGAGTCAATCGAACTTCAAAAGACCCACGACTTGGATTCCTCTGCGACCGCGTACAACGCCGTTCCCTACCCATACGCCCCTCAGGGTCGGTGGCCCCAAAACAACCAACAGCCCTACGTGCCTCCTTTCCCATCCGCCACCCCCGCTCAGTACATACCCGGGTTTAATCCAAATCCCGTACAGAGTGACTATGTCCCTCCCTCATACCCCCCACATCACCATACCGTAGTAAACCCTCCAACCACAACCCCAGTTTCGGTGATCAAAAATGAACAGTTTATGGGGAACGATGGCAGCTACAGATACGAGTGAGATTTATTTTTAGTCACTATACGCACAGTTTCTTAAAGGTATATCGGAGCTGTAAGAAACTTTCCATGAAGATGCTTCAGTGGTATAACATGGCACTGAACCTGTTCCATAGATCCATGTTGTTCCGCTCTAGAAACTAAACCAGATCGAATGGTAATGATCACGGCAAATACATTCAGTCGTAGTCACAACACATATATACGGTATAATATTATATGATCTGTGACAACGGATTATTGTCGCTCTGAAGACTGATGAAAATCTTATGTGAGTTACGATATCAGCGATAAATTCAGACCCAAAAATTCAAACGCAAGGTCGTAGAAAGATCTGACACAGGTATTGAATACCATCTGTCTTTTCTTATTTGCAAAATAAAAACATCACTAAACCGTTGCTCCTGTCAGGTAAATGTCAATATTATGTAAAATTAAATACAGTGTGTCAAGCAAATTGAGATGAGAGTCTGAGACCCTAACGGTCGCGTCTACCGACCATTGTATTTTATTGATTGTATCTGGTTATTTTACTGCCAATATAAAAATAACTGTTTATAGTACGAAAAAGGTCCTAAACACGATTTAATTTATGCATGGTGGGCCTGTCTGTTAGTCATCAGGTAGAAGAATCATGATTTGATCATATGTATACCGTTATTGGAGTATAATTTTTGTGTCACAAGACGAAAGTTTTGTTTGGCTAAAGAGATTAGCATTTTAGTATCCTACTTTCTTACATATACAAATCAAAAATAATGTTACCCTACATCGCTATGCAAATTTGCCGTGACATTTTTTCTATGTGTAATGAAGACAGGCAGATTATAATGATGATGATATCTTGGGCTCTGTCGATAAAACAAACCAAGTAGCTAATCCATTACAAACATGTTGATGCTAATCTACATTAAGCTGTCTACCTTGTAAAGGATGTTGAAAATAAACCGGTACTTTTTATCCAAATACCTAAAGTCGGCTTCGCACAAAGAGTACAAAATAAATAACATCCATTTAAATTGTTTGTCAACTCAGATACTCAACTTCTACTAACAGTTGCTAAGTAGCTCAAACGGTAGACTGTTTAAATAAAAAAAAAAAATTATTCATAAAAATAGCTATACGTTCTGATGTTGTATACAATTAGCATAGTTTAAAAAGATCCATAACTTTTTCTTTTTTTTTGAATTTTTAACTTATGTTTTTTTCCACAGATACCAATTAGCTGACGGTACATGGGTTTCCGAACAAGGCTGGGTAATTCCGGGAAAAAATGGTGCAGAAGACGATGTGGTGAAGAAGGGATGGTACCAGTACAAGGGTGTTGACGGCAAGGTTTACACTGTCACCTACTGGGCTGACCACACTGGCTACCACGCGTATGGAGAGCATCTGCCAGTTCCTCCCCCAATCCCACCAGCGATTCAGGCGTAAGTTTTTTCGACTGCATAACACACAGCTAAAGAGAACTATTCGGGAATGTAAAGACTAATAATCTAGTTGTCTCACTTACTTTTATAAAAGTAAAGAAACTTATTCTAACTTAGGAGCACTAGAATCAAGCCACTCTGGAATTGGTACAGCCGTTACAACCACTTTAATATTCACATCGAATCAAAAACTGGGCTCGGTTGTTATATAAAAAAAGCTAAATAAGCTTACACATGAATTTCTAATAGTAACTGCCAAGTAGTAGATATCCCACTAACCCTTTTGGAATTAAAAGACTAATTCATAGATGTCCAAAGGAAGTGCACAAAAACCTTAATTAAGGTGTCAAACATACAAAGGCACAATAAGAGTTACACCTCCTAGTCAAATCAAGATAAAATTAGCATAAACATAATGGACGGTCAGCATGTCAAGCATTCGTTACACAAAGTAAACTTGCAAGTCTATGTTTAAAGCATTTATCATTTGGCGTAGGATTTGTATAATTTTTAAATTACCATAACTGCTCAAGAGTTTTGGGCAATTTCATTCCGCAAAACTCTAAGTCTCTAAAACGTTATAATTTTGGAAGATCATAAAGAAAGTCCAGACTGCTAGTGGCACTAGACGGTGACTAGAAAGATACTGGAGAAAACACTCTTAAATAAACAGTAGACCACTTTGTTACTGACCCATAAAACTTATATTTACAGTAGCATTGACAAGAACGCCAAGGAGGAAGCAGCGAAAGCCGAAGCTGAGAAGAACAAACCCTACACAACCACGCAGAGAGCTGTCTACTACGACCCTCCCCAGCCACAATACCCTCCCCAGCAACAATACCCTCAGTCTCAACCGCCTTCATACCCTCAACCCCAACAACCTTACTACCCCCCTCAACAAACCCAGCAACCCCACTACCCATTCCAAAAGAAGTAGCTCTCTGTTACAATATAGGTAGTATAGCTAATTAACCCGTGATACGTACGAAATATTTTCGACGACAAAGAGATTACTAATGTATAAGAAATAAAGTTTTCTTAGCCATTTTTAATTAAATTGTAAGATATAGGTATACGATAATAATAATACCTCTGAGTGATTGAGTAATTTAGCTCACGACTAGGTTTGTGAACTTGATTACTTGATTGATTTTCAAGTCATATTGTGATTTCGTAAAATAAATATTATCAAAAATAATTTTGGTTTAACTTACCCACATATTCCCAAGGAGTTGCTTCAGCTTATGGACCTTATATCAAATGTTACATACCTGAAAAAGAAAATAGCACCTCTGAAAAGGTAGATACAAACATAATGGTGTCTCGACGATGTAAGGGATCTATACATAATTATTTTCTTTCCTAATATACAAAAAGCAGGAACCTTATACTCGGTAATCATAATTATAACTAACTAGCCGTCGCCCATGGCGTTGCTCGCGTTCTAGACCGTTTAGGATGCGACTTTTCAAAATTCCTTTCTTAGTGCATCCCTACACTACATAAGGATACTACCTTCCAAATTTCATACCTCTAGGACTTATGGTTTAGGCTATGTTGATTATCAGTCAGCTTCAAAAGAGTTTCATGTATACTTATTGATAAAATATTTTATTGAAAGCATTACCTAAGATACCTAAAGTTTTAAAAATTATATGAAGAAATTATGTTTTATATAAATTAAGTACCTACATACGTAAGACTTGCCTTTATATTCAATAGGTACCAAACTACACTAAAGATAAAATATCGAAATTCCAAATTGGCAGTTCAAAAACGCGAAGGGTGTGATCCAAAAACCAGTTATAGAGGGCATCGACTTGACTTTGACCATGCTTTGACCATTACCAAGGCTTGCATCACTTTACGAAACGGCAATTTGGGATGACCACATGGGCCTGCCCAATTTATTATGCACATTTATCGAGCAATGCCCTTTCGGTGAATCGCGATATCTTTAATTAGTTGACTGTAATTTATTATGTGGTTCAAGTTTAACAAAAAGAACAAGTAATGTTTGGGTTTTTATCAGTGCTCTCACTCGCGTTTTAATAATAACAAAGTAGTACTTAATTAACCTGCGTAAGTATTTAGCTGTGCAGAAGACGGCTCAGGAGAAACTCCGCTTAATCTTTCACGAATGCCTGGACACGATCGGTTGCGTGCGTATAAATATATGCGGAATTCAGTTTCATTATCAGTCTGTTTTCTAGTAGTGTATAAGTGTGACGTTTTACTTATTGATACCTAAGTATTTGCAGCTTCAGAGAAAATGAAGCTGGTAGGTCAAAAGTGCCAGTGCAGTGCTATATGGATTTTGCATTCGGATTTTGTAAATTGTAAGTCTAATTCGCTTATTTAATTTCAGATACCATTAATAATTCTGACAATGAGCACAGCAATTAATGTGAAATCCAATGATCATTTTGCTTTTCCGCCCCAATTTAATCCGCATAGTTCAGGAGTGATGTCTCCAGATAGAACAGTATATCTACCACCAGAAAGTCACACTTCTATTCCATACTATCCAATGAAGAATGTAAATCTACCATTCCCGTATCTACCATCCACCGCTACTAAAGCGCCTGCATATTTCTCAACACCGTTTCCGAGGTTGATGTCGTCCACATTATTTTCTATTGAAAATGATGATGACAATGAGGAAGACGATGAATCTAAGCCAAATCAACAAGTTCAAAAGAACAATCGCACTCTAAAAAGTCCTCCGAAAGTAGAAAAGAGAGAGCTAAGGGCGAAGCCAATGAATCATCAGCCCATAGATAGGATTGATACGAAAGCTCCTTTTGGATTCACTGCTAATCCTAACCAAGGAAATAATCAAATTCAGAACACAACGCCTAGAAATATCATCATATCACCTCCAGACAATCACAGGAATGATTATGTAATGGATCATATGAAAGCTGCTGCCTACCATGGTCCTCAGTTCATAGCTGCTCCTAATATTCCGGGTGTTTACCTCTCTTCAACGACTGAGACAGCAGTTCCAATTATTCGACTGTCGAATGAAATGGATTTAGATGGCAGCTTCAGTTATGAGTAAGTTTTACTATAAACACATTAATTTAATACTCTTATTAATTCTATAATGTTCTATCATGACATGCTTTTCAGAGCTTTAGGTGCTGATCAAACTCACTACGTGCAACACAGCCGAATGGATAATATGGGCAGTGAGAAACAGGAGCAAGTTGTCGAAGGATCTTATTCGTACGTCGGAGATAATGGCCAGACATACACTGTAAACTATATAGCAGACTCAAATGGCTTCAGAGCTAGTGGTGACCATTTACCAGTTGCACCACCGATCCCAGAAATCATTCAAAGGTAAGTTAACTTACTTTTAAAAACAAAAGTTATATAATATACAAATAAACGTAGTTATTGCATTCATTATACATTTCAGGTCAATTCAATACAATCTTGCCGAAGAAGCAAAAAAACCACCGCATATGAAAGCTTGGCAAAATGAAGAAAGCCAAATGAGTGAAAGTGAACAAAACCAACAACAACGGTCACCGCCCCGCAATTTATTTACCGGAAAAACACCAGAGTCCTTCTCTTTTGCATTTTCTCAAGGGCTTCAGAATATGCAAAACAATTTAGTATCCGCTGCCAGTAGCCATACCCCAATCAAAGCGAATGTTGACTTTACATCGGATCAAATGAAAAGCAAAACCAACAATGGAATTTCTCCCCAAATAACTTTTCTGGCTTCGCAAGGTGCACACGTTCCGTCTGTGAATCCACAGCAAACAATAGGTAGAGTTTTTACAACTGAGAGGTCCACTTTGCCACAGTTAATGAATTATGAAGCCGGTCCCAAAGAATCTGAAGAGAGTAATAAAGCACTGTGGAGATGGCAATACGGCCTGAATGCAAACCTTAATCAGACTCCAGACAAAAATTCAATTTCAAGGTCTTTTGGTGAAGATGACGTCATGATAAATTTTAATGATATGACCCCTCAACAGTATACTAGTATGATACATTCTCAGTTGGAATCTAATAACGGAGCTACTCCAAATGATCGAAACGGTCAGTCCAGTCAAAGTTTAATTAATGCCTACCAACATCAGAATTACCAACAACAACAAAATGATTTCGTTACAGACGTAAAACTAGAAGAGTCTTCTACGGAAAATCATTACGTTTCAAGTCCGTCTATGGATTGGTATCAGAATAACAAACAGTATGAACCTAGTCCCAAAATAAATCATAATCCTGACGAAAACAAAAATCAAAACGATAATTACAATAAGGTTGAGTCATTTTCACACGGTAATCTAAACACAAACGCAAATACACAGTACGTTCCTGTTACACGCCCAATACTAATAACTCAAGATAGATTCATTCCTCCAAGCCAGACAGTCACACATTCATATAATTACGACGAAACTGAGTATGAACCTCAAAAAATTAGACCCTCAACTTTAGAACCACTAACTCAATCTAACTTTGACGTATATCATTCTGAATACAAACAAAATAACAACGACCAAACCATCCTACAGAGTTCCAGAAGAGAACCAATTCAAATTGAACAAATAACCTCTACTACAGAAGCACCCACAAGTACAACCGTTACGAGTGACTTTAAAGATTTTGTTGAAGCAAAAAAGAATTCTTTTAGACCCGTATATTATCATGAAAATGAAAATACAAATGAACAAATAATTACAACGACTGAGAGCCACGAAAACATAATCAGAGACAACATATTTTTAAGAAACTTGTTGAAAACTGATAAAATTGAACCAACAGTTTCAAATAAAGTAAAAGAAGAAATTAAAGTCGTCGCTCAACCAAATATTAGCCCGGTAAGTCACGAAAAATCTTCGAAATTCATTACAGTAACGTCAAACCCATTCAATGAAATACATACTATAAAAAATAAACCTTTAGACATGGTAGATGTGATGAATTTTATATCGCTTAAGAACCATTTTGAGTCCGCAAAGACCAAACCGAAATCTAAATTTGGACAAAATAACTACAAACTGAGGAACGACATGCGTTTTATACCCCTAAAAATGCAAAATAATCATTATGATACTGAGAATGAAGACATGGAACACAGCGCAAGTGATTTGAGACCAATTCGTTACCAACCAGAAGAGCTACGAGGGATTATTAAAAATTACAAAGTACTTCAACGAAATAACAGCGCATTCACTCAAGAGTCCGAACAATTAAGTAGGGACTTATCGCCTCCTCCAGTAAAAATATCCTCCAACTTGCCGCCATTAGGGCGAGCCGGGCCTTCAATGAAAAGCTACTTGCCCCCAATTTATGTTTAGACAAAGCAAAGTCCTGTGATTAGGTAAAAAGTTTATGTAAATATTTCGAGACTGCATTTATAGTTAAGTATTTATTTGTTACTTTATTTAAATAAATATTTTTTTTGTTACCTAAAGAAGTTTTGATTTCAAAAGTATAGTAACTTTATAGACTTTAATAAAATATTTTAGCAAAAAGGGAGGATGCGAGGGCAAACTCTCATTATGATTTAATTTCAAACAGAAGCATATATTCTCGACAATTCCTTGTTTTTTTTGAGTTCAAGTTGCAGCGTGCAAGCAATGCATCCACCTCATTGTATGCCCAGAATGAAGATGAAGGAATGTCTGGTACAAATATTGTCTTGGACATAGTAAAATTGATGTCGAAAGCATAAGTAGATAGTCCATCGCGTGCGTGTTAATTGTTCCATCTCGTCTGCATTGAAAGCGTAACGGGAGAGTTTTCTACAAATAACTCGTGCTGTATGTGATTTATAATTTCTGTTTCTTGCGATTATTTTATATCCGGAATTAAAATATTTAAACGACTATTTGAAGAATTTTTAAGGAGTGATTTGATAATAAACCAAGAAAGTCTACGAATAAATAATTAAGGTTTCTGATTGATTGCAAAGTAACCAGAAAAATATTTTAAATAAAGACGATTAATATCCCAGTTGATAATACGATATTTTAAGATCAGGACAAATCATAACTCGGTCAGTGATAAAAAGTAAGTATAGGAAAATACAAACTCGATGGTACACTTTGACAAGTTTAGCATTTTCACAACACAATAGCAAACGTAAACGAAGCTTAAATATTCAGAGCATGTCAGGTCCGTATCTAAAATAATGTGTACCTTTTTCGCAAGAGTTAGGTATCTATTTAATAACCCCTTTTTAGTAAGCAAGAAAACTCAAAGAAGCTGTTCGTGAGCTCAACCATCCTAATTCTGAACTCAGTATTACGCACTGCTAGGTATGACTGGTTTACGATTTCAATTTCTGCTAATCTTCTTCTACCTTGTACGACTCTTCTTCAAGGATTTTCTGCGATGTTAGAGTATGCCGTTGGTTCAATGATCTTTTATTAGTGGACAACTATAATGAATTTGTACAAAGTTTTTATTTTAATGCTATATAGCTGGCAGTCGAGCAGGCGGGCCACCTGATGGAAAGTAATCACCGCCGCCCATGGACACCTGCAACACCAGAGGTGATGCTAGTGGGTTGCCGGCCTCAAACCCGCCTTTTGAAGGACCCCGTCTCGAAACTCCGTGTATATAGAAAAGTATATTTAACGGTAGTCATTGTAGTTGAAAACCATGGCTTTAGGTACCTATACTTGTTCTTACACTAGTTTAGTCAAATAACTACAAAAATAAAGCTATATGACAACCTCATATGAAACTACAGCTCCAGCCAGACACACAATACTCAGTATACACATAGCTGATTGAGTCGCGACAGAACAAATTACATCTCAGCAAAATCTTGTTTGCAACACGTCCTTCTAATCATACATAGTGTATGTATGGATGGATGGATGTCGGGGATGTTAAACTGACTGAATATTTTATATTCATAACAAAATATTGTGGCGATAAAGATAAGTCAACGGATACCTAGAGATCACCAAAAATCGTAACTTTTGTAAATCTAAGAGAGAAGACAGACAGTGGACATCTCCCGGCTGAAAAGATACTAGACATCTATAAAACCAATGTAGATACATATTATGAAGATTCGAAAGAGTAACATTATCAATTTGTATCTCACTTATTTAAAAAGATCATTTAAAAAAAAAATCTAACAGGTGAAGCCCATTTTTTCCAGACATTATTGTACGTAGTCCTGGATGCTATAGTAATTTCGAAAGCAAAAAAATAGTGTTCTCAAATTCTTAAAAAGTTCTTACAATATCACCAACCGGCTGAAAAGATAAAAACATCTATAAAACCAATGTAAATATGAGGATTCGAAAGAGTAATCTTATCAAATTGTATCTCACTTATTTCAAAAGATCATTTAAAACCAACCTTTCAAACAGGTGAAGCCCATTTTGCCAGACATTATTGTACGTAGTCGCTATAGTAATTTCGAAAGCAAAAAAAAGTGTTCTCAAATTCTCAAAAAGTTCTTAAAATATCACCGGCACAGAAGATGCTCTAGGTATAAGTTTGGATGCACATACAAAGAGCCCATTCCATCAAACAACTGCTCAGGTTTCAAAAGCGCAGCCTGATATGAAAGAGCTCTTACCGATAGTGACAAATGAATAGTAGTGGGTATCTAACGCATAGAAACGCAACCCATTCTTATGACGATTACTTTGATCCCGCACTGATACTGGATGGAATAATTATGTAGTCTTCGATTATAGGCATAAAAGTTACTGGTATGGCAAGTTTCGGCTCTAGTGAAATAATGAAGTCTATAATATGGATTTTGTCAGACCAAGTAGGCTAGGCTCTCTCAAAACTAAACCAATCCGCGCTCATAAGGTACCTACCTATTCTGTCAACAAAATACGAGTAGCTAGCACTCGTATTTTCGGAAAAAAGCATTAATATTCTGAGGTGTACCCAGTACCTACTATTTATTATTATAATATAATATTAGACACAAATTCGTAGCATGTAGGTATTGAAATTTTTTAAGGGAGTTCTGCTTCTACTTGAAAATTTCAGGGTATTAACATCGGGACTTGAAAAGTAAAATAAAACGACGATGGTAGAAATCACTCGGCGACTTTGATCTCACTGTGGTGTTAGAATTTACATATTTTTCCCTACTTCCACTTTGTGTCTGCACTTTGATGTTGCTTTTCTATAGTAACTAGGTTTTTATCGATCTGTATTGATAACATGTTTGTTTTGATGTAGACTGTTAGCGTTTTAATTTTGTACTATGTTCCGAGCGAGTATTAGTTTCTGTAATTCTATTAGATGCCTCTTTAGTCAGCTACCCATGTTTCTTTCCAAAATATAGATAGGTACCTAAGTAGGCAAACAGTGTAGGTATTTACAGTAAATAAGTGTAGCAAACAGTTGTAAGTGTTACATTTTATAGGTGATCTAATTCCACAAGGTTATATTTATCGCTTCGTAACTTTTACAATAGACTTATCCAACTTATACAACCTTATGTTTCGAACATCATAAAGTATTCTATCGTTATCTCCCCACTAAGCAGTATTTAATATTATTAACTGTTAATCATGGAAGCCATTTGGAGTATCCGTATCCCTTTGGGGAGAAGCGATCAAAGTTTGTCTATAACCGTTTATGGCATTACATAATGCGCTCTTGTCGTGCTGAAAGGCACTTCGGAACTCTGTGATTTAATAGCCAAGCTGTATGGGATGATGTAGAAAGTAATATATATAAAAAAGTAGGTACGTCGCAAAACATTGAACAACCAGAACGGCAGGTAATAAGAACCATTTCGATTGTTGGGTTCCAAAGTCGGAAAATCTTAGATGGAGTAACAAATGGGAAAGTAAAATTTTTGCCTATTTAGAAAAAAATAATACACAAAAAAGAACATACTCATAGTGTACCTACTCTGTGAGGTAAAGCTATAGATTCATTCAGTTGAATGAAAACTTTTCAGAGACGGCCCTCGAACTTCACTGCAACATGTGATTTATAAGGAACAGGAGGACAAATAACCGGGCACCGAGGACACGCAAAGGAATGTTAGGCTCTCCCCTTTATCCCAATGTTAGGGTTGGGATTTGGAACAAACTTTGGCAATATCGCAGGAATCAATTTACACGAAAGTTCAAACAAATGTACGACAGTGTTACTTTATTTGAACCTTGACTTGTAAATAAAAACTTGGAAGGAAAAGTTGCTGTAGGTACTTCTCCCCGATCACCGTTTGAGACATGTCTAGCTGAAAATTTCAATATTAACTTTTTAGATATTGAACAAGTTTGGGTAGACAACATTTTTAGACGGCGCTCTTGCCCACTTAGGAAAAAGCATTTCAAGCATTCAGCCATGAATATAGAGAAATACAATATCGATGAGTTTACGCATAGATCCGGCAGTTAACAAAGACGACGACACCATCTATACTAGTTGGTGTTTCCAATTTATAATTTGTCAATAATTTACCAATTTTATTTTGTTGTAATTGCTTGATATCATTTTGAACACAGATATTATTAAAACTTTTCACACAATCTATTTTAAACCTGCCGAATTCGCACTTTGCAGAATACTTTAATTTACTTTGTCTTGTTCAGCAAAACAGGTATCAGGTGCAAAACTTACTAAACAGCTTGTTCCTATATCAACGGGATAAGGTCGGTTTTCAAGTGTTTTTCAGCATTTCGCTCTAGATTGTACCTCCCTCGGGTTTTGGTTGATAATTTGGAGTCCAACCAGTTTTAGTCTGTAATTGTTACTTTTAGTGACTCACGATTTCATTAATAATCCTGTATTATTTTTTAGTATTTATTAAAATATTGCCTATTACCAGTAACATTTGAAGAATATACAAACATCATAGATTTAAATATTCCCTGCATTTTTTTCAGATGCATAATTCCTCTCCGATGTTTTCCCTTCACCTCTAGATATGCAGTATACAGCTACTTATAAGTATAGATACTTAGACTAACCTATCGAAACAAGCACAATACGCCAGGGGATACCCTGCCTCGTCATCACAGGGATTAATTACTGGAAAATGAACATCGCACGTCGTTTTCAATTACAACGAATATCTGAAGCTGTGAGTTGATTACAAAATTTACAGTTGCCTTAGGGAATAGCGTACACGCTAATCGAGTAACGTGGAGCTTCGCACTTTTTAAGGCTGTGCTGGGAAAAAGAAATGCGAAAAACAGAGACATTGTTGCCAGTTACGTCAATAAATACAAAAGTAAGTAGGTAGGTACCTACATCAAAATAATAATACCGAATGATGTTTTGACAAAAATATGTCTCAGTGCAAATAATATGGCCTTTGAGTACGAAGAACGAAGATAATATTATGCATTTTATAGTCATGTATCATAATAAAAACTGTTCCTACATGTAGGTAGCGATCTACATTATTTCGTAGTTTCATTTTCTTTCCCCAGCGTAGAGTTGTCCAAGTCTGGAAACAGCTGGTATTCCCGCATTAGTATGTTGATGAGGCAATCACGCACGCTCAACAGAAAATGTGATTTATATTGCTGTTTAGGGCTGTACATCATTCTTCCAAGGGCTGTACCTACCGTATGCTGAATTTATTGGCGTTCTATTACGTCTTACAATTTTTTTTATACTTAGGTAGGTACCTAGTGTACGTAGGTGCCTACTCGGCATTTCGATTTTTAATAGTACATTATGGTACAAGTGTGGTACATTGGTGATTACCGCCGAGGTGCCATTGAGACCCGAGCCGTAGGCGAGGGTCTTAAGATAGCCGAGAACGGTAATCACCAATACACACGTGTATCATACGACGTTTTTCAACACACTTGTGAATAAAATAACAATAATTTCAACAGTGAAAACGCGTTGTGAAAAATGTTTCGCTATGGCGGGAAAAAATAATCAGTTTTCCTATGCGCGCGCATTGCGATCGGCCACAGACTAAAGGGATGAGGTTTTTTTTTTATTTATTTTCCGCGCTTAGGGTTTGCGCCTATTTTGCCACGTAAAAATGGGGAATTTAAAGTTTTCTTTTATTACAGAGAAAACAAAAGTTATATTTGAGTGAAAGTTTTATTTATTAAACACGTACGAGTTAAAATTATCTATTTAAATAAGAAGTTGCATGAAATGAGCAAGCAATAGGAATATTCATTTATTTATTCTATTGAACACGATCTTTTTTTTGAATAAAAACTTTTTTAGTAACAAAGCTACTCAACCAATAAAATTTAAAAAAAAATCTATAACTCACTTGTGAGTTATAGCAATGAAAAAGTCACAGTTTGATTATGGGTGTCATTATGTGCCTAATTGCGGTGACCATAGAGCCACTTTATGAGCAAGTGTGTTGAAAATAGTCTTTTCAACACACTTGCTCATAAAGTGGCTCTATGGTCACTGCAATTAGGCACATAATGACACCCATAATCAAACTGTGACTTTTTCATTGCTATAACTCACTAGTGAGTTATAGATTATTTTTTTTGAATTTTTTTGGTTGAGTTACTTTGTTCTTAAAAAAGTTTTTATTCTAAAAAAGATCGTGTCCAATAGAACAAATAAATTAATGTTCCTATTGCTTGCTCATTTCATGCAACTTCTTATTTAAATAGATAATTTTAACTCGTACGTGTTTAATAAATAAAACTTTCACTCAAATATAACTTTTGTTTTCTCTGTAATAAAAGAAAACTTTAAATTCCCCATTTTGTACGTGGCAGAATATACGCAAACCCTATGTGCGGAAAATAAAAAAAAAACCTCATCCCATTCTTTAGTCTGTGGCCGATCGCAATGCGCGCGCATAGGAAATTTTTCCCGCCATAGCGAAACATTTTTCAAAACTCGTTTTCACTGTTGAAATTATAGTTATTTTATTCACAAGTGTGTTGAAAAACGTCGTATGATACACGTGTGTATTGGTGATTACCGTCCTCGGCTCTCTTAAGACCCTCGCCTGCGGCTCGGGTCTCAATGGCACCTCGGCGGTAAGCACCAATGTACCACACTAGTACCATAATGTACTATTATTTTTAATTTATAAAAATACTTAGCTCTATATTAGAGCTCAATAAAAAAAGAAGTTAATAATTGACTTCTAATTGTATTTTACACAATGCTCTAAGACTCATATTCAATGCTCTGTTTTTTTTAATACAACTAAAATGATGGAGCAAACTGACGTTGAGTTTTCCTGCTCTACCCTAATATTCTGTGGCTCTACCAAAACTATTTCAATCGCCTTGAGTTTAATTATTCCTGTTAAAAAAAATAGTCAAGTACCTACCTAGATTTATTTGACTTCCTGATTTCCGGAAGGTAGTACGTAGGTACCTACACTTAGGTGTTTTTGGAAACATCTTCAAATCTGAACAAGCAACCCTGTATGAAAAACAAATCAAAAAGTACGTAACTCCCAGATTGGAATCGCTACCAAGTTTTTCGCGTTCCTATTTCCTCCAATACACAGAGCAGGGTGACCACGGCGGCGATGTAATTGATCGGACAGACGAAATTAATGTTCGCCGCCACCAACGTGTGCACATGCACATTGTGCACAAAATTTATGCTGCAATACCGGACCTATAGCATGTGTGTAGGGTGCAATTTTCATACTTCAGGTGTGTAACTAATATCTACCTACCTACTTATAAGGTGATGAATATTTCACTTTCGGGTATATTTATCCACCTACTAAACACCAGTGCACGTTACGTACCTATGATTAAGCCTATGATGTTAAAAGCGACATCTGTTCTGCGGGAGACAGAACCACAAGAAACTTTGGAAACAGCGCACTCTGGTGGTTAAACAACGAACTAACCCTGTAGGTCAAACGGTTAGGTATTATTTCAGTGTAGAGCTAAAATAAGAGATGGCGCTAGTAGGATAAATGTAATGCAAAAAAGAATAGTTAGACGGGCAGCATTAGAAGTTGATATCGTTATGTGTTTACTTAGACATTAGAAATTTTGTATGAAAAAATCGTTTATCAATACTTGGCCACCTCTCAACTACTCGAGAATCGAGACAATCATAAAAGCTGATTTAGGTACGACGTTTAACTTTTTTTTGTTTAGTTTTGTCACTTCATCATCGTCAACCTAGGTACACCTATATTGGTCCACTGCTGGACGTACGTCTAGCCATTTTGAGCCCGCTTTTCGGCTTTTGTATTTATTACTATATAGACTACCCATTTTAGCTATGGCTAAGCCTCAGATTTCATTAGGTATTCTGGGGGCTAAGCAAATCTATTTTATTTTACAGAATAGGTACCTACCTAATTCTTTTCAAAATTTCGATCTGAGTCGAGCTTCAATTCAGTTTTTTAAACCCCCGAATTTTCGTCTGAGCTGTCGATGCCGTCGCCTAAGAACCTAGTTATTGCTTTCAATAGAAGTTTCCTCGAAGAAATTCCTTTCGGCCTGACACTAAAGAGGTTCCTTTGTAGGAAAAGATGGCTCATCTAGATAAGTGGGTAACGCTTTCATCCTGAGTGTTGAAAGCCATCGCATCCTTACAAGGCTGCAATTTCTATGCTTTATGGAGCCAGATTTTACAAGAGTGTGGTGGAAAACTGAATGTTAAATAGATTTCTGGATCGCGATCCTTCTGCGGCCGGCTGCAGGTACTTAGGTTAGATATCAACAAATATTCTATGGGCATATTTTTTTCTGTTTTTTGTGTAAATATTTATTTCCAATGGTTGCTTAAGTATCATCGAAACCATTATAAATTCTCGTTTCTAACCTATCCGTATGCATGCAGCATTTTACCATGGTCCTTCCCTCCAATCTGTTATTAGGATTTAGGGACTGGATCCCCGTGAATTCATAAAATACAAAATATATTTCGTGATTTCTAGCGTCACTGGTGGATATAGGTAGGTAGGTAGGTAGGTAGTTGTTTAGTAATTATTTCGACATTTAAAACTTCCCAAAAATAGAGATTCAGGGGGCATCAACAGAAAAAACTGTGGCTGGGCCTATCCACACACAAAATGTTTGTTCTCAGTGGGATCGACCTACAGCACGACAGGCAGAGTTATTACTGAATAAGCTGTGACGCCTATCAGATCTTTACAATGTCGTCAGAACTAACCTGAGATCCAGTGGAGAACTCATCAGAAGCCGGCTCTCTGGTGAATCGCTCGAACTTGAAGCTGTTCGATCGGTAGAGCTCGTTATCTTCGCGTGACCTTCTCCCACGACAGAAGCGGCGTGCGATGGATGTGTGTCTGGGGACCGTTCAGAAAAGCCGTTACAAATAAACTCCAATAAACCTCAATTAGTTACCTACCCTCGGGACGGATATTTACACCGTTCGTCTGATTATTATTCCCAATCATATTATTATATACTTTGGGAATCATACAATCGACATGGGAACTTAATTATTTTTTAGCTTTCAAAAGAAAAGCTTTAACTTAATTTTCCTAATATCGATAGCTATTGATCAAATCTCATGGCTCGAAAAATAGAAATGTAAAATCTCGGTTAGTTTTATGAGACCACTTTTAATCGGTCTGAAAATTTATTGTCACTGTAGGTAATAATAGCTCGTGGTTAGAGTATTGCTTACCCTAAATAGGCAAGTACCTATGTCTACTAGGTTATATTTTAGCCACCTAGGTCTCTATGCCATGTAAAAAATTCAATAAATTACCTGCTAAGTTAAATCCGTTCATCGGCTTATGCAACGTAGGTAAGTTAGGTAATAAATTATCATGACTTAGTTCCTGGTGTGCTACATACGTATCTTAACTTAACCAAATAGTATTTACCGCTTAATTCTGTCTTTGTTACCTAGTACCTAGTAGGTAACATTACTATGCATCTAGTCTAACAGACTGAACTATTACGTGCAGGTAAATGAATAGGTAGGTACTTACCTCGAATCACTGGAGTGTAAAGGCCATTGAATACCGAATAACTTCAAACGTGTCGGAGGTCGTCGCTTTTGCTCCACGCGGGCTGTCTCCTCAACAGGCGGAGTGTGATGTCTGCTCCCTGAAGATGCACGAGTTCCACTCCTCCGACGCCTCCTTCTACGTCTCTCAACGAGGATAAAGTTGTCACCGTTACGGATTATGTAGGAAGAACGCAAAGTCGACTTCTCGTCTCCTTCCCTTTGTCTTATCAAATCAGCTGTTCTTAACGTGTGAATGTTCTGATACTCGGCTTCTTGTGGTGCGGCAGCTGGGGTCGTCGCCTCCTGGCTAGTCCCGCTTCCATCCCTTTTCTTGCGGGAGGAATGGAGACCAACTCGACGCCAAACCTTTTCCATCGGTGATTGATGTCATCCCATTGTTATTTTTGCACTTCTTTCGGTTTCACTGAATTTACTCGAATAATGATCACATCTCTTGCATTAATGTTCCGGTTTTAGAATAGTGTTATTGATTTTTTTTATTAGCTTAAAGGGCGCTCAGTAGTAGGTTTGCGATGATAGCACTATAAATAATAGCACTCTAATAAATCACTGATCAGCCGTTCTCTGTCATCGTCCGACTATCACTGGCTGGAGCGGCATCACCACTAATCCTTTCTGACTTTTTTGTGATCGTTTACAAAAATAAGGGCGTATTATCCTGTTTATTAAGACGTACTAGGTTAGTAGAATTAGGGGAGAGAATAACGTGTTTTTTGACATCACATTTGCGGATCCCGGCCCTCACAGGGTGCGGGTCGCGCGGTACGCATGCGCAGCTCCCCTTCACCCAGTCGAGGCTCCAAAATGGCGGACCTCCGACCCCTTCCCGTTATTGAATATCTAATTTTATCGGCGTGCATTCATTGTATGGTAGGTAGGTACCTCAGCTGCGATGCACGTCCCGCTTTATTATTCATTCACTGACGTTCGTTGCTAGGCAGGGTCTTACTCCATTCAGAAAGCCTTAGATAGGTATCTTTTCCCTAACCTACCTAAGCCTACTTCGTTATCACTGTTGTTAGTCATTTCTTCTGGTGCTATGTGCGTACTTTGATGAGCAAAACTAACTACGTGGTACTCCGCTGATCAGGTGGTTCTGGTTTTCAAGCAGAGATTCAACACGCACTAACAATAAAAACTGTGTCCTTCCACCAGGGATTGGTATAAAATTTTCAATATACCTACACAATTTGGAAATCCAGAATAACAGATTCATTTCTGATGCTGACTGTACCTACCTACTGTAGACTACAACCTGGGTTGATATGGATGAGATAAGACCGACGAAAGCGCAGAATTTTTGAAGGTGATTTTCAAAACTTAGGTGTTTTAAAAATCGGCTACTTAGTACCTCCTAGAAGGTATTAGGTAGGCTAAGCAAACCTATCGAACTACCACCTTGTCAAATCGTATCTAATTTCCGGTTTAGCCCAGGTAAAACCGCATGCAAAGTTACTACCTACCTATGTAGGTAGGTACTTCATATTTAATGAAACGGATCTCTAGCTCTAGTAAGTATAAAGTTGGTAGGTAAGCAGTAGGTACCTAGGTACTATTATTTAACATCATACCTACCAGTAGGTAACACTATTGAACATCGTGATTGTTACTGGTCATAGTAAGTACCTATAAGTAAGTAGGTACCTACACACAACTCTGTGTGACTCACGGCAAATAACCGCGATACGGCATTGGCTGAATACCGCCGCCGCCGCCGCAGCTGTGTTGCGTCGCGTAGCCGACATTTTGTTTCTTGTCTTGCCAGTTCAGTGCCGTCCGGCCTTGCCGAGTCACGACCATGCGACAAAGCAACGATACAATGTGCGAAGATAACTTGTCACTAGTTAATACCGTGAAGAAATATCCATGTCTGTACAATTTCGGTATTCCAGAATATATGAAGAAGGAAGACACGGATGCAGCTTGGGCTGAAGTTTCGAAGTTTATGCGACAGTCAGGTAGGTACCTACCTATGCAATGATAATGAACATACCTACTAGCGGTCGGTACGTAGAACCATAATAATATTCTATTCTGTGGTAGTGGTTGAACTCCGAGCGAGCATCGCTTAGTTTGTTTTGCTCATATTTTGACGTTAGGTAGGTATTAATAAGCAAAGTACCTACATTATAATATACTTGTACTTACCTTACTGCGTATTTATATTTCGACGTCACATACCTACAATAGTTGGTATGAAGACCATGATTACAGAATAGATAATGGAGTAGGCACCTACACCCACGTAGATAAATAAAAATAGATATAAGTAGGTAGGTAGTAAGACTGGTAGGACCTAATAGGCTCTAGCAGATAGAGCCACGGAGCCTGTACTAGGTAGTCTAGGCCCCGACACGGTTTAATAGCTCTGACCTTCAGTAGATAGGTTACCTAAAGAAGCGGAAGTTGAAAGTTATAAGTATCTCTGCCTTCGCAAAGCACCCTCGGGCGGGGCTATTAATATAGTAGGTAGAGAGTTAATAATAAGGCCGCCCATTGTACTGTCTTTTATGTTATTTCCTGCACCTACTTGCCTATGCAATTTCTCTTTGTGTACAATAAAGTGTTTATCTATGTACCTAGTGTATACGTACCGAGGTAGGTATCTATAATTTAAAATAATACTTCTGTCACGTAGGTCTAGCAACCCAATGCCACACGTCCTAAATATAGTACGTATGAAAGGATTTACTTTTAAATACATAATAATATTTTCAGTACACGAATGTAAAGAAAAATGGAGGAACCTACGCTACAGTTTTTTGAGAAGTTTAAAACCACATCCCGATGGCTCTTCAAAGAAAAAATACTATCTTCACAAAGAAATGGAATTTCTTGTACCGTTTATGAAAACCAGATTTGAAGGAGTAACTGTAAATCAATACGAAGAAAACTCTGATGATGAAACAAATGGTACTACTTATTACAACAACATCCTCAATGGAGAAGACGTAGACGGTAACGTTGCAGAGGAGACAATAAACCAGCTGGACTATTGCACAATTGACTTTCAAACAGAACCCATGATTAAAAGAAGAAAAACGACGCATAGATCAACAAGAGATAATGGTAGCACAACTGAGTGTCCAAGAAAAATGTTTCTTCTCGGCTTGCTACCAGAAATTAACAGTTTCAACGAAGAACAAATGAAAGCGTTTAGAAGACAAGTTTTTACACTGATAGACAGTATTACCGACAGTCATCAAAGTATGAACACGGGAGAAGACAATTTACATGAGAGTCGCGCGAAAACCACAAATGACGAAATTTCGGAAAAAGAGGAAAGGGATTTTATCACAATTATAAAAACTGAGCCAGTATAATAAGTGCCTAGAACTAACTGTTTTATGAAAACACAAAATAACAATAATACGTGCCTAGTACCTTACTACATGTTTTATAAAAACACAAAATAACAATTATGCGAGGAATACATTTTATAATATTTTTGACTGCGCCATCTAGGTAGGTACCTATTTCCGAAAGGCCATTCCATGCGGCACGTTTTTTGCAATAGATGGCGCTACTTGTTATTTTATCATGAAAACTAAGTTTTGTTTTCCTAGTAGGTACTTAACTACCTACCTACGTTAGGGAAGTATTGTAATACTATTTGTTGAGAAGTTTTTTTTTTAATTTCATGTGTAATAAAATTGTGTAGATATCTTAAAATATTTTATTTCAGACAACGATCTAAAATATTTATGACAATTTTACAAATGATAATAAGAAATTACTATGTAATAAATAACAACAATAAAAAAAAAAACCGACATAAGTATTTCGTACCTACTTCGTTACTAGGTACTTTAAGAAATGCGTTATAATTATCAAGCAATGTTAAAAAAGCAAGCATGGCTAAAGTCAATTCAAAAAATTAAATATCAAATATGGAATTTGAAACATATCTATTTGATTGGTGCATTTTTCATACTTTTAGTTGTAACAGGGTTTCCATTAGACTTATTTACTAGCTTATTATTCTGCCAAACAGCAAACAGATTATCGTTAGTTTTCAAATCCACTTGCAATTTCTCCCACACCTTCTTTTTAGGGTTTAAAACCTCATCTGGTTCACCAATTTCATAACCTTCTACTATGATTCTGTCGCCAGGTTTACTGTCTACTGGAGATAAAAGTGGTTCCACTTGCTTAGGCTCGTCCACTGATGCACACAGCACCATTCCTTTAGATTCTACACCACGCATTTTTGCAGGTTTTAAGTTGCATAGTACAACAACATCCCTATTCTGCATTTCTTCAATAGGCACAAAGTTAACCAAGCCAGAAACAACAGTTCTTGGCTCAGCTTCTCCCAAATCAATCTTTTCTACGTACAGTGCTTCAGCGTCGGGATGTTTCGATACTTCTACAATACGCCCAACTCTAATGTCTAATTTCACAGGTGTTATTTCTTCTGTAGCTGCATTAGAATTGCTTTTAACTTTAGTTGGAGGGGGGTAAGCTTTCTTTGCTAATTCCTGTAATTTAGGTTCACTAAAGACTTTTTGAATAGGTGCCAGAAGCTTATTTATAGCCAGCTCTACTGATGCTTTCAAATCACCAGGATGAATCTCCTCTTTTGCAAACGCACTCTCTAGATCTTCATATTTTGAATAATTATTATTACCACCATATTCTGCAGGTCTAGTAATTGTGAATGTTTCATCGGGTTTCAGCAGAGGAAACAGTACATGCTTAGAGAATGATAGAATTCCATTTTCCTCAATGTTCCCAGGTTCACAGAATGCTTTCTTAAGTTTCTTTTTAACATTGGCTGGGTTATCTAATAGGTCAATTTTACTATCCTCTTCAGATGCTGACATTTTGCCTCCGGTAAGGCCTGGTACCATAGGGTTCATTAAATGAACTCTCTTTGCATAACCGAGTTGTGGTAAGTATTTTTCTGCCAGGCAAAATATTTTACGTTGATCAACACCACCGAATTGAGCGTCAACTTTTAGATATTCTTCATCTAAAGCCTGTAATCCAGGGTACAGAAGCCCGCTCAAAAGCGGGTGATCAACTTGTTTCACAACCTCTGCACCAGCTTTCTTCGCATCATGCTCGGTGATGACAGACGACATGCGATACACATCCAATGTAAATTCTTTATTCAGCTGATATTCAGTGCCTCGAACAAACTTGAGTTTCTCAAGTGGCACCCCAATAGATTGCAGCATAGCTTTAATGGCTGCTTCATAGTACTGAGTGCGAAGGGCCAGAAGTTCCCAGGGGGCTTTCATATTATCCAAGTATGCATGTAAGTCAGCAAATAATATTGTAACCTCACAACCAGCTTTAAGAAAATCACCTATTTTAGACATGGGCACAAAATAGGCTACATGAGGACGGCCAGTGGTGGCTGTGCCCCAATAAATTTTAAGATCTCTCTGTTTTAAGATTTCAGTAAGCTTATCCTCACCCAACACTTCTTGCAAGTTTCTTGTTATAAGAGTTTTTTTTTCTTCCCAATTTGCCATCGTACTTATCTGGTTTCTTAACCAGGGTCTGAAAAGATATTATTACATAGATTATTGAAACAGCAGTTTACAAAACTGAACTGTTAGTTTATTATAGATGCTGTTACTTTAAATAGTGTTCTGTGCTTTATATACATACATACCTACTGGATATGACAAATTATGAAAGAACTAATCGCAGCTTGAAAATTAAGAAGTAAATTAACTGAACACGTCAGCCAGATAGGGGACTGGCTGGTGGCTAGAAACTAAAACATAACCTCTATCAACAGCTGTAAAATTGATTACTGCTATCGAGATAGGTACCTTACCTACTTTTATGGAAAAGTTGGGCTTGGCAGGCAACTAACTGGAAATAAACTTATTTCTTTAGCGTTAATAATTAAACTTGCTAGTAAATCAGGTCTTCCAAATTCCAATTTTAAAATTTCCAATCCAATCCAATCCAAATCCTTCCTTTCCTTTACTTTCTTTTTTTTTCTCTTTCATTCATTGCATTGCATTCAGATTCCGACACAAACAGATCGTAAGCTCAAATCAAGCCCATCAAGCTTGAGCTTGAATCTAGTTGATCCACTTGAGACAAGCATATCCCAGCACTTTTAGGTGCTTGTTGTGAATGGCTACGAATATTATCAGTCAAGTCAAGTCGGCTGTCGTTGGTTTTAAAAGTAATAATATGGTGGAATTTTTCCCTTCAAAACTTGAAAACGAAAGCTATCATTTCAAGGAAAACATCGTAAAAACTTTTATTTCAATAGCTGACTTTATGCCAAGACCACAAGTATTATTGGTAAAAATTCCACCAAAACAATGAAGTCTTTTTGCAGCCATGTTTTAAAAGTTGCTAATAGGTGCCGCTAGTAAATACAGGATATTTGATCAGTCACTGTCAGTCAATGTCAAAAACATCTACATCGCAACTTCTTGGTTCGCGTTACTAACGTGACTTCTTGGTATAACATCTGTACAACAAAACCTGAAGTTGACATTTTGAACATTGACAGTTAAGCACCTGTCAGTTTTGTAGAGATTTTTTTTACTTGTATGAAGTTAGCTGCGAATCAAATTACTTGTTGCCAACTGCTGTTTGGCGCTAGTGTAGCCGAGCAGCAGTGAATGCTTGCGTTTCCTGCTGTCAAAATCGCCATTGCGCATGACAGTCAGTGCGGCCTTGCAGACTGAAGAGCGCTGCCAACAAAGGCCGAGTCGATGGGGTTACAAAAAGATTGTTAATTTGGACTTTTAGACCCTCTTGTTGTTGTAATTATAATTTTATATAGGTTGTGAATCTGTGATTATGGTTATGAAATGTGTAAATGATATGAATCGTGGCGACTAGCAAAGGAAGGAGTCAGCTGGTCCACAGTGCGAATAGTGAATAAGAAATGGCGGCCTTGCCAGCAGGTGTTCAGTATGGGTTATCATCGGAGTCCAGTTGTAAAGAAGACAAGGAACTAGTGTTTGTGAAATTAACGGATTCAGCGCTAAACGCTATACGTGACTACCTAAAAAAGGTAAGTCCACCATCGCCATATTGTAGACCAAAATAAAGATAAGCCAACAATGTCAGTCGCCATGGTCGCCATACTTTTACTACAGTAATTGGAAATAACTGCAAATTTACTTGTTTTACATCAACAAATACTATCAAAAACAATGCGCTAGAGCTTCTCTAGAAGTCAAAGAAGCCCGAACGCCAACAGATATTATTTTACGATGTCACGCCACGTCAACATGTAGAAAATTGCTCTGTTATTTTCACAGATTTACATTTCATACGGCTATAATTAGAGAATTCGTTCTTATTGTTTCGGAATTCGACGTTTACCGAGGAGTTATGTTACATTTCATGTTCCGTAGTTGTAGTTCTACAACTCTGGCTGGTGTTATTCGAGTATATTGTAGTTGTAAATAAATATACCTGTCTACTTGCACCTCAAACTTGGAACATAGTATAATCCAGCTACATATCTTAGTAAAAAACAGTATGAAAGTTGTTTCTACAACTAAAATCGCTTATGCATCTCTGTACTCAAGCCAATTTTACAAAATGTGTAAGTTTATTATTCCTTAGTTATTTTAAACCAAGTTGTGATAAAAAAAAATAGCTATGTAGGTAGGTACCTATACCTCTAAGTATTGATAGAAGTGTCAATAAGTATTTTTCAATATTTCTCAATTTGTAATAATTACCATTTACCATAGAATTCTACATAATTTATTTTATGCAAGACCTATTTCCACTTCAATACCTATGCATAGATGTATATTAAATTGATTTATAATGTTCTCAGACAATAAATGACAAAGGACATACAAAATATGCTAAAAAAGGCGTTTGCAATCATTTGAGATGTCCGAGTTTACACTAAAAGGGAGAAAGTAGGCAGTCAAGAGTTTGGCTCCGCCCACTGTTAAATTGCATTAAAATCATGTACCAACCTATTGAATTTCTACCGGAATTAGCAAATTAAGGCTACCATAGTTAAAATAACCACTCAAATCATCTAAGATGTATGTATACCTACCTGATACAATTTACTAGGATATTGTCTCACTGATTTTCTATTGCAACAGATTGGGTTTCAAGGTTGAGTACAAAATGTTATATTCCACAGAAAGATGGCGTTGGCTGTTATGCTGGACATTTTGCAAATAAAATATTTGCTGTCATAATTAGTATGTAAACACTCAATCTCAATATAATGTTGATAAATGATCTTAGGTCAAGTTGTGACCTTTATCGACTGCAGATAAATGTAGGTTCTGAAAACAAATGCAGAAAGTTACCTGCAATAACGAAAACAAAGAAGAATCTAAGGCCTGTATTCACAGACATTATATAAAGCCTGAATCAAGGTTTTTTTTTCACACATCTTGGAAAAAATAATTATAAGAATCTAAGCTTGGTTCCTAATAAGACTTGAGCACTGGGTCTAAATATGGGCCCTAAACACAAAGTAGGTACGTAAATTACTGTGTTTTTAATTAGGTAAGGTACATCATAGCTTAGGTAAGTAGATCCTAGCCTAGAATGGAGGTACCTATACACATATTATGTAATATAACATTGATTTACGAAAATTGGTGTATGACTTTCGTCGATACAATTTATAAAGATGCTAGTGGTTAGTCAGATATCTAACACATATTTATTCATGTTACCTTAGCACTATGCCAAAATTATATTTATTTTGAGAATGAGACCTTATCAAAATGGCAAAAATGTATCTTATCAGCGAAAGGAAGTGTTTTGTTACCTACTTGTGAAAACTCACACCTACTAGTATGTGGTCTCATGTTACACGACATAAGCATTTTAAGCGCCTGCCCAGCAATTTTGTCCCAGTCAATATTGTTGTATGGCAGGAACCTCACCAGCCTACCATTTACTTTCGACCACAGGGTCATTCCATGCATATCTTTAAGCAAACAATATTGTTTTAATGGAGACATGTTAGAAACATGACTTAATGTATCCAACCTTACTCAATAGAATTAAATATTTGCTCATACGATTCATAGGATCAAAAAGTAAATCGAACTCTAGCAAGTAGCACACTTATGTAAATTGCAACTACAATAACAAGATCCATTTCAAATTTTGCAGAAATATATTGAGTACATCAAATTATTGTGAATTAAGATAAAAAGATCTTAAGAAAATGTTCAATAACATGTAAACATCAAATCAAATCTTAGTTATAAGTACACTGAGACATACATTTTAAATCAAGTATAAGATCAAGATAATAAAAATACAAAATAGGACAACTTTGTAATAGGTAGGTAGTAGGCATACATAAAAGCAGTATGTTTATGAAATTTTTAATGTTTGCTTTGAAGTTATCTATGTATCAGTGGTTTTATCAACCGACAAGATGTAGATTTATGATTTATCTGCTGGTTAATTCCTAAATTTTTAGTATAGTCCATGAATATTTACTTAGTTATTCAGGGTTTATTTAATTTTTTTACAAAACATATTATGAAACAGTTGAGCTATCTACAAACCGTTGCAATTATTTAGGTAGGTATTTAATGTATGTTTAAAAAAGTAAAAATTTTCATCTGTTTTATAACCTACTGTATAATGAGGAACATGTGAATTTTTGCGAGGTCTAAAAAACTGAATTCTCTGCGACTTTTTAATGTTTCGCGTGTGACGTTACGGCCGCCACCACCGAGCGGTTCACCTGCGCTTTCAAAAGATGATAACCAGCCTAAATCCTAATGAGAATCTATTATCCTTGATCATTAAAGAGAAAACGATAGTACCAAAATGACTGCACCAATTTTCATCAAACAAAGCTAAGAACCATCTCAGATCAACCAGCTTTCTTACAAAAAAGCAGCATTTATTTCGGAGCTCTACTTTCGGAGGTACGATGATACAGACAAACAGAGTAATAGATTCATAACAACCCCATCCGATTTTCGGTTGAGGATTAATAATATATAAGACTAATAGTATGGTTTTCAAGAAGTTTTACAGTGATCTTTGTGTGTGATACAATCACCTAAACGTGTGTTTATTCGTCCAAGCTGCAAACGATCGATGGGAGTCCCAAAAAAATCTTCTATAAAAAACCTTGGTAGTGTTGTGACACGAAGTGCTCCGTCAAAAACATACCTAATCCACAGCACCTTTCAAAATTGTTTCAAATCATACATCCGACAGATGTTCATTCCCCAAAAATGCGTCCATTTCGCCAACGTAAACATTTTTGTTACGCGGTGCAGTGCAAAGCTGTTCTGTTCAGTCGCCCACCTGATTTGTGATTCCCTAGTCCGTGCACGTGTTCGATAGCGATGTGTATCTTTTGTTGACTGCCTCGGATCACTGGCTCCTATTCTTTCCTCTTTGCTACGCAACCTACGTCCCTTAAACCGGACTGCCAAAGCCGAGTTTCCCAAACCATCCGGATCGAAATTGCAGCAGGTTTGGTGGCTGTTTTTTTTTCTCGGCGCTTTGTAAGCGTGCCACCTGGCCTTTTTTCTTGGGCATTGGATCCATTGAAGGGAATGAATCACTTTTGTAATACTCCGGAATGACTGTCCAGTGTCGGTTTAGAATAATACGGACCTATTGCTCGATGAATCACCGTTAGTTTAAGAGAACTTTATTTGCTAGTCTATTCAATGTTTCAATTAGGCTTCCTATTCTCCTTTTTCAGTTTCATTGATTCAAATTAATGAATGAAGTATTAAGCGCTGAGTTAGTTGAAACTTTGCATTAGCGTACAAGTTTGTAATCTTGGACGAATAAACACATACGTGTGCTTATTCGTCTAAATTTGTTAAACACTGGACACCCATATGTGACCTAGTGCTTGTATTATTGTTTCTGATAGTGACATAGATAAAAAGATATTTATGTACTAAGCTCGGAAATAAGCGAACTGTCCCATACCGTACCTACCTACTTAATAAATGTTTCCGCAAACGCATGCCACAATGAAAAGGGCTTTGATGAAAAGGGCAACTTCTTACAATAGGGTTCCATGGTTCTTGGACCTGTGACGTATGCGTGACGGAGAGCACGCCCGATAGGCAGGGGTCGTCGCACCCTCCGTCCCCCATACATTGGCACCTGGTGATCCTCAGCCAAGTATTTACTTGCGAACAGATGTTTGACTCTCCAAGTAAAAGAAGAAAGAAATTCAAATCAGTTTCTATTTTCGTCATAAGGCTACATCGAAAAACTTTAGGGACCGAATCAGCTAAGGTACGGCGTACCAGAGAATATTTATGTTAAAATGCAGAACTTTAGTTGTAAACTTTATAAGTAGGTATCACATACTACTACCTACCTAAACCTGTTTCAAAATGTCAGTTAGTCTGTCGTTCTCGACTGCAAACTCCGTAATAAGGGTTTCGATTAGAGAGGAAAGCAAATCTTTTGGCAAAAATATCCACAAATTGATTTGCCAGCGGGGGCGTTATGAGATAATATAGCACCGAATGGTATTATGTAGTTTTTTATGAAGGTTGGTGGCTTTTACGACCGGTAAGAATGCCGCTTTCAAGGAGTGGGCTTTACGTAGAAAGGGACGGCTGATTAGAAATGGGGAGCATAAAGGACGCCGACCGTACTGTGTATGTTACAGTCAATGTGATACACCTATAAATTACATTATTTCGTTATAAAAACAATCGCGTAAAAGGTCATTGTTATTTTTATTTAAATAATGACAGAATTTTATTTTTATTGTTATAAACTCAATAATGACAAAATTGAAACATTATCTAGAGAAAACGAAATTTACAATATAATGGAAACTCATTTTTAAAGTGTTACAAAAATTGTCAAGATCTATTATTCTTCTACCTATATTTGTGACACTGGCAACTACCGACTAGTAACCCAGTTACCTATTATTAAACATAGACTTGTCTTTAAAATGAAGTCCCGAGGTGTTGTTGTTATCCATTGCTTCATTAATTAAGGTCAGAACAGAGAGATAGAACTCTTTTATTTATATTTGTTGAGATCTTAAAGACCAACCAGATTGTTATCGTATGAGTAGGTACTTCTATTCAAATAGAATCAAAAGTGCCATAGAGTATTTGTTAGGTAACACAAACTAGACAAAAACAACTTTCATTTCATTATTGTCTCGAAATTCCGTTTCTCAGGTAAGCACCCCGACACCTCTAATATTATTTTTAATTCTATAACGGACCTTACGGCAATTCTTCACCTCATTTCTTTTTATGGTAACGATTTTTAGATTAGCCCGAAAATCATTAAATTTATGTCACATTTCCAAGCGATAAAAAGGAAAAACGACAAATGTTAAAATATCTATGTCACCTTTGTACCCTTTTTACTTGCTCAGAATCTTTAACTACGTAACGTTGCAATGCAACATTGCCGAGCGTCTCGTCTCACTTGCAAGTTCAAATTAGACGCTTTCTTATCTCGCCAAACCACTGGGTACCTAGGCACCTTCCAGCCTTTCCCGCGAGCGGCAGGACAAAACGCGAGCTCTGTACAATTCTGTACATTTTGTACACTGTATAGGGCAATCCGACCGAGAGTACGGTTCTATCCGCTTTGAAGAGATAAAACAGGGCCTCTCCGATGGTATTCAGCTAACAGTCCTCGTTGGTACAAATATTTATGATACAGTCACAATAATGTACAGAAACTTTTACTTTGTGTACTGTCTTGTACATCTTGTACTGTACAGGGTACACCGATTGAGTTGTACGGATCCGTACAAATCGGTCAGTTTGCCCTGTTTAGTCCTTCCTGTACTATTTTGTACAGTTTGTACGTGTTGTACTGTATACATACTATGAGTATAAAATCATACTCTTTGTGCATCTTGTACTGTGTCTTCACTCACTTATAATGTATAGAAACTTTAGCATTGTGTACTGTTTTGTACATCCTGTACTGTACGGGGTGAACTGACCAAGTTGTACGGATCCGTACAGATCGGTCAGTTTGTCCTGTGTGGTCATTGCTGTATGTATCTTGTATGTATCATCCACTTTGTATATCTTGTAATCGTATCTCTTTGTACCTTTTTATCTTCTATCTTGTATCTCTTTGTACCTCTTACAAATAAAGAAAAAGATAAAATAATGCCCAACGCAAACCCCATCCTCTCTACTACACACCCATTTTAAGTGGTGAGAAGCAGGAGTATAACATTAGCACATGTTTCCCACAACACCAATCCCCATCTTATATAAAAAAAAACACTGTGTACCTTGAACTGACCTTATAAAAAAACTGGTGAAGGTAATTAAATTACTAATTTCATTGAATATAACACACAATGCGGTAGACCTTATCAATCATTGCCGAGTGAGGAGATTCAGTCACTGCAGAAACTTTTAGCTCGGCGTCGTTCGCTACCGCATTCAGGGTGTGTGAATTGGGTAGCAAATATGAGAAATATGCCGTCAAAAAGCAGCTTGCATGCGCTAAACGACTGCTACTGTAAACTTGTCGTCAAAAGAATACAGTCTTTTGTCATAGCTCTATTGATCTCATTGTAACACTTGCAATGATGTTATTGAAAATTGGTAGTGTTATCAGTATAATTTCCTGCTAGCAAACTTTCTCCGTTCAAAATTGGATGAGATTTCAGTTTAGATAGTTTGTTGCAATTCTTTTTCGCCCATCTAAATCTGGTAAAAGCTTTTTTCTTGCAAAGGTCACCAGCATATTCCGCTAAGGTCACTTTGTGCAGGTATTTTATTGCTTCACTCTACAACGTAGCAATTCAACGCAAGGCCAAAATCTTTTTGTACATTTTTTACTCGACAAAATGATACTTACATAGTTTACATACTATAATAATAATAACGTTGTGCTTTGCATGTAGTTTGGACAATCTGCACGACTTTAAAATTTATCCATCTCTAAAAACTACTATGCAAATTTGCATTGTTAATGTGCTAAACTCTTGTTTATGTAAATAGTGTTAAAGATTATGCATTTTGTCTAGTTAAAAGTATAGTTCGAAATTGATGTTATCATCCTTCCTTGTCATGTATCTAACCTCCAGAAAAGTACACTGCTGCTACGCTATTTTTTGCTTTTTATAAATCCTTAGTTATAAATTTAGTTAATTCCGTTTTTTTTTATTTAAATTCAATCAATAGTTATTTTTTGTTTCGTTTCGTAACAAGCTAAAAACTACTTTATGCAAGTCTTCGTCTTCTCTATTGGATCATGCTAGGCTAGACTTTTACGGTTGTTCTAAATTAGAATTGGAATAAAATTATTCACTATCGACCTTGCTTGATGAAACTGGTTTGGCATTCACAACTTAAGTATATCTATCTCATTCTATTAAACCATATTTTAAATCGATATCACTAGAATCAATAGATTTCTCTCTGTCAATAGTATCAAGTCCCTGATTTTGACTTCGTTCATCCATTCAGCAGATCTGAAAACCACAAACTTCCTTATGGGCTCTAACTTGAGTATCTTTGTTCGAATCCTCGAGAGTCACGGCCATGGAAGTTACCAGTTCCGGGTCATCCCCTCTCTTCTTTACGTCTAGACTGCAATGCAACATGTTGAATTATTTCACATTGAGCTCTGCGGTTAAGTAAGTAACTAAAGCAATTTTTAAGTTTACATCATCAGCACTGCCGCCCAGCCTAGTTATGTTTCTCGCGTTCGGCCATCGCTGGTTGTGCAATGGCCACGACTCGCCGACACTTGCTTATTGTAGCCAACCCAACTCGTTGCCCAACTAGTTTTCCTTCTCGTCTAATTACCACGTTTCATTAGGTTCTGCTTCAACTATAATCATGTCATCGTTCTTTGATTTGTTTGATAGACACCATTCGATTGGCTGATTGACCATAGGGTTTAGATGAATTTAGCTTAACCATATTTACACACATGCTACTATTTACCTTCCATTCCAACTTCCTTATAAATAGGTAGTAATTATTAGGATTTGCTGGTCATGAATTTTATTGAAATGCTAACCCGGTTGGCTCATACATATTTCTTGACTGTTTAGCATTATCCATACATCATACTTTTACCTCATCGTTTGACAGGTTATTCCCCAAAACCTTATTTTGGCTTATCATCTTAACACGTCGAGCCTGGTCCGGAAGATGAATGTTTGCATAATCTTGCATTACCCGTGCAAAAAGTTCAAAAGCTCCTTATTTCATTTAGCCCCTAATGTTTTTACTATTACTATTGTATTACTACTGAATTTGTTTATAATTTTATAGATAATAACTGCTGCTAAGTATGAGCTTACCATCACCAGCAGCACATTTTTCATAAATCACAATTATACGATGTTACTAAGTTACATACATTATTAACGTTTACCTTGTAAAGCCCCGCATACGATATTTGCGTCAGTGTTTTTTCCTGAAAACAATACTAAACTGTAGTTGGGAGACCAGAACTGTAGTTGAATCAAAAATATTATAATTTACTTATAATGAAAATACGTATTTAGAGGTGTAAGATTATTAGTATACGTGACAGATGAGGCGTTCCTTTTGAAAGTACGAAACAAATCCCGTATACCTTCGTTACATTATGTTCCAAAATAAGTCGAAAATGTGTAATGCAGCGTGTTTGCTTATAAATCTTTTGTTCTTTTTCAGGATAGATTGGCAAAAGCAAAAATACAGTTCCTACCCGGAAATGAAGGGGTGAGTTTTCTCATTTACCTACTTATTCAATTACATCTTCTATTAAACGCATTTACTTTCAATTTAGAAGGGAAAGGCCTAGGACATCGAAACAGTACCTACCCATCTACGAACTTGTAGGTTGGGTACCTTACCGCTGACATTTTATTACCAACAATCCGATTTCAAAAGATTGATGATATAATAATTCACGCTAATGCACGTACTTGATAAACCGTTACAGCATAATAACATCCATCAACATAAACGGCCACTATTAAGCAAGTAATTTTTTCTACAATTTGAATTAAGATTATCAATAAGTTATTTGGACTTTTCATCAAACAAAATTAATTCACTGCCGATTAAAATTCCGACAGAATTCAGTTATCTTACATGTTAACGTTGACTGTGATTTTTGATCAATATCTAGAATGTTACAATAAAATTAAAGCAACCAGGTGGGCAGGGTCACTGAAATATTGAAACAACAATGAAAAATCGTGACTTGAAAGCTCTAATAAAACTGTTACGAACAAGGCTAGTTTTGTCTCTTTCATTACATTTACAAAATTAATGGCTGAAGTTTGGCGCGTTCACCTACCTTTATTATGACTCAACCATTGTTAGTCCAGCCAATAAAACACTAAAAGCGTTTTAAACAAACTCCGAAAACTGCTACCTACATAAAGTCTTAAAAAAAACGCTCTAGCCTAAATCGAGCATTGGTTTTGTGGCAATCTATTTAGTTTGGGTTTAGGGATATACGAATTTAGTCCTAAGCTTCTGGAGTTTTGAGGCCTCATCATTACACGGGCGTGGACCTTGACTTGCCTCGAGTGTACTAGTTCACGCTTGCGGCACTCGATACGCTTGCGAAATTTTTGATGACCCATTCAGTGAAATTCGATTTGCTATCAAGCGCGGTCGGTGAGCTATTATACTTCTTTAACCCAAATCGGAAAGCAAGCAAGTCACTACCTTCGTTCCTCGCGACCTCGCCATTTAGGCTTGAATCGAACACGGAGTCTTTGTCGATCGATCGACAGTCCGTGTCATTGTTCTTACATACGACATTTTACATGTATAAACCTTTTGTTTAGTACTCGCTCTTACCAATGACTTCGTTTTACCGTGGCCCATTTGCCTGCACTAAAAAGTACTCTATGATCAGACGGTCATAGAGTACTCTATGATCAGACGGTCATAGAGTACTTTATAGTGCAGGCATCCTATCTCTCTAATATTAATATCTGCCGATTTCATCGAAATCAATTTAGTGGTTTAGCTCTGGCAAACATATTCTCTCATAACTTAATATGTTAAGTGTTGATTATATTGCAAGACATAATAATAATGCGTCTTTTTGTCAGCACCTTCATAATTTTCCGTTGTACACACCGGTAATGAGTTGAACATCTGATCGGGCTGGTTGATCAATGACGCTTTGCAACCGTTCTGAATCAATTTAGGTTGTCTAAGCAAAAACGTAACTACCTAATGCAATTTTGTTTACAAGGTGATAATCCCCGGTCGATCCCCGGCGGCCTACGACGACGGCCGGCGCCTCCGACCGGTTTGTCGGTTGCCACCGCTCGCCTGCCGGTTTGACGTGATCTCTTCTCTTGTTGCTTGTCGAGAGTCACTTGCCCGTATCGTATGTAAACGACCCCGACAACATTATTCAAAATCTAAACCACTGATCACAATTATTTTTTAAAGTTTATTTTTTAATTATTTGCAACTGAATAAGTAATAAAAATAACATAACTCTCTTTTCACTCATGCAACACCAATGCAAATAATTTGCCATCAAAAAAAAAATCAACCTTGGTTTTGCGATTTTATAAAAATAATCGCGAGTAAAGATTAGATAAAAGACTGTTCTCTGAAAACGCTTCGCCATCATTCCTCGAATATCTCTGTATCAGTGTGTTAGGTCCGAGACTCGCTGGCACATATCCAACTTGCACATAATAACCACAATTCAATGAGTCGCAGACCAGAATAGTAAATAAGATAGAGTGGACTGTGTAAAAATAGATACGGCTCCAGTCGTTAGTAGGCGCATGTGGACTGCACCTTCCAGGTGGTGAGGTGCGGCCAATGTCCTCATTGCGACATCTTCTCAACTAGCTTTCCTCTTATCGTAATAATTCGTTTGTAACAACAACCGCGAATCCTTTATCTTCAAAACATCACGATATTGTTTACCCGATGCAAAAACCGCTCGCCTATCAACTGTTATCTATCCAACAAATGAATCATATATATACGTATTCGGTGTACAATGAACTCAATGTTCTGCATTATAAAATTGAATGTTCATCACACTGTAACTTGGAATACGATTTGACTCGGTCAGGTCGTTGTCCTCCCAAGACTTTATTACCTTCACCAACGGTTTACGGAACATTATTGCAGTCCTTGAAAACAGGATTTGGGTTTTTCTTTTAACGCGTAGGTATACGAAGGACTTATAGTTACTTACCCACATTCAATATTGTACCTACGCTACCTACATAAAATATAGAATATGTATAAGTAAATATAAATTATTCAAGTATGTACCGTTTCGTCACTGTCACACACTCGCATACTTCTAAATTTAAATTCTTTGGGAAAGGAACAATATATTGGTGTACCGTTGGTTTCACATTGGTCAGTCAATTACATATATATGTTTTGAGCACAAAAGAGGCTCGCTCAGAGGCTCTCGCAATTATCGCTATTGCTAAAAGTGATGACATTTTTATACATCTGTAAGAAATTCAGTGAAAACTGACACCGTGTTGTCTTACGTAGTCACGTATCATCAAGGTGACTCGTGGTGTGAGTTCACGTAGGTCGTGCATTTTGGCTTGTACGGCATTGCAGTTATGACATCACTGACAATAGGTGATTTCTGCTGTTCATTCAATGCTCCCTTTGAAGATTTTAAAAGTCTTTTAGAGTTAGATAAATGCTCAGTAATCTAGGTACTTACTGATTTACGTCATGATGTTGAGCTGTACTGTCAGAAATGGATTTAGTTTCAACGTCACAAGAGCATTGTCATCGTACCTAGAGCCGACTTGACAAATGACTTGACTTGACTTATTTATTACAATTTGAACACTTGACATTAGCAAAATTGTCTGTCGAAATGACGGACACAGGCCATTATGGAAGAGAAGAAGAAGAAGTCTCGGATTACCAAAAGTACTTATAATAGGAAATGTTCTGACATACTTTTATTAAAATGCACAGTATAAATAAATTACTAATTCGCACGATATTCCATTGTTTTGTTGTCAAAGTTACTGAACCAAAGCTGTAGTGCCGTGAAACCCTTCATATCATAATGGATGCAGCCACGTGATCAAACAATAGTGTTTACGTTTTGCCACAAGGACGACATAACCTATGGCTAGAGATCTGAAACACTGGCCTATTGTTTTTGTTTCATTCTGAGCGAACTCGACTTCTTATCCGTACTTCCTGGTTTTACAGCTTGACCGAAAACTCACCAGCAATTTGGGTATTCTCGTCGATGGTTGTCTAAAATACGAGAGAGAAATCCAATAAAAACATAAAACGCGTTTGTCCTATATAACTTCAGTGGCAGTTAAGCATTATGTAACTGCAAATCGACGAGGTTGCACAGCTCAGCTGCTATGTTTCAAAGAGTCAATTCCATTGCCAGTTCTGCATAACAACTAGTTTGCTGTGAGATTTTTCTTGGCCTTATTCCGTTTCTATTCAAAATTCATTTTGAACTTGTACCTTTTACTTATTGACGTCATCTTATTATGTGAATTGTTCGAAGACTCGTTGACTTTATTTAGGTACAATGATTTTACTATGTCAATTTTTTGGATATCATCTATTTCGAATCTTCCTTATACTTTCCTTTTTCATTTAGCAAAACGCACGCAACATTGAATACACAAAATAACCATCGCCAGTATGTCTGTATAACGCTAATTCACTAAACTACCACATCTAATCGGTTACATAAAACCAAAATCTGCACGATACATCGACTCGACTAGCACCAACCGGAACTAATGTAGAAGAGCCTTATGAATCAATACTAAGGCCAATCGGTTCTACATGCGTTTAGATCTGACCATGGTGTCAGGGTTGGTTGCAGTGACTCCACATTAATTTGATATCCCTGAATATGATATCGGATATTGTGTAGGTCAACACGTTTTGGTAGAGGAAGCACAGACGTGAATAATGGAGCTAGGTACAGAAAAAAGTAACTAAATTATGTGCCAGAAGAGGAGTTTTAAACAAAGGAGATGTTAACCTACTCAGCAGCAGGCATAAGTTGATAAGGTAGATGAAAATATACCATGATCTATGTCTAAATCTGCCAACAAGTTACTTATGAGGAATTATCGCAGTGGAGTTCAAAAACGAGACGGGGACGAGAAAGGATTCAATGGCCATCCAGTTTGAAGGGTCTTTATTAACTGCCATACCGATCCGCATTACGAGTATACTAATGCAAAATTAAAATTTATGACGGTGAATACTGAACCAGGGTGCGGGGAGCGAGCCGGCGGAACGGTGTTCGATTTCCTCGTTGTAATTGCTGAAGTATGCGGACGGTGTCGTCTTAGGCTGGTTGCCCACGAACTGCTCGCCACAGTCTTCAACAAACCGCGAATTACATGTCTCATGCACATTGTATGCTATCGCCGGACTTTGTAGCCGGTGGCTGCCCTCGACACCACAGTAAAGTAAAATAAGTTGTTGTTGTAAATCTTGTTGTTGGTCAGTGGTGGCTGTGGCGAGTGGCCTGTGTACGGCAAGCCTTATTGGGGCTGCTGGTTGGCCGTACGTGCGCGCTATTCACTTTCACTTCACAGCGCGTGCTTCAACTATTGGTGGCCGAGTAGACGTCATTTCGGTGTATCTGCAGGTGTTATTGAGGACGTCGTCGTCTTAATTGAGGCGCGCGAAGGCAAAGCTATGTTGACAACGGTACGTGCAGTTCTTTTTGATCTCTTGTATTCGTACTATTTGCTCTATAGTTCCAGTATTTAGTTCTATTACTTTAATAATTGTATCCACCCTTATCATGACTTGTCATTATTATTATCTCATATGTTTTGTGTACCTACTTATAATAACTAAAGAATAACGTAGTTAGTACTATGACTTAAAAAATTTGGTATTGTACTGACTCAAAAGTCACTGATTGTCTATCAAACAATGAATCAAGACTTTCCATTCCAAATTTTCTTTTTAATTAAAACCACTAAATATTTGTACACTACTAACAGCCCAGTAACGGTCATCGATATGGTACTCACTGCTCAGTAACCAAACAAAAAAAATCGCTCAATTTATTATCGAGTTCCATTCTCAGGCTTTCACTTTTCGGGTTTTAGTGGTATTCGGTCACATTCCCTTACTTAGATGACCAATCATTACCGTCTTGAAAGTAAGGTAGGTAAGTAAGTATACTGTTAAATATACCAGCTTATATTTATTACCCGACTACGGCAAAGCAAAAAGAGGGTTATGAATTTCGTTTGAATTTTTATTACTGTTCCATTTCGTCTTATGCTCACTTTATAATAAAAGCAATTTTGAGAAACGACCTTTGCGCAATCTCTACTCGAGCATTAAGGACACGGCTGCAACAGTAACATTACAACAGCAGTATGCTTCGATCACTTCTGATTTTGCTATGAGTCTTTGTCGTTTAGAGAATACTAATTTGTAAAGCGCTACAACTTGGACAGCAGCGCTTGATTCATAGAAATGATTGCCAGGTCTGGCGTGATCGACGCTTAGGCAATATGCAAATACATACTAAAATTCGTGATCCTGCTCAGGTATCAAAATGCAAAGTTACGGTCCATGATAAATTGTAAATTTTATTGAGCTTTGCAATAGTTATTAAAACTTCTATTGCATTAACAAATTCAATAGGTCCGTCTACGGCTGAAAATTCAATATATATATATATATAAAACTCTTTTGAAGCTGACAGAGAATCAACGCACAGCCTAAACGATAAGTCCTAAAGGTATGAAATTTGGAGGGTAGTATCCTTATATAGTGTATGTGTGTGACGTCACACTCTAAAGGGTAGAACGCGAGCAACGCCGCGGGAGACGGCTAGTCTTAAATATAATTCGCGACAATTGTTAACCATAGACACAGCTCCATTTGGCCTGACCTACAATGGTTATCAAGAAAAAATAGTAATACGACAAAAGAACGGTGTGCTTAGTTTTAGAGTAGTTTTTTAATTATTATTGACTGCATAAATATGTATAAAAAATATGTAATTGTAAAGTAAGCTTGCTATCCCACGCATACTGCGTGTGCCTTTCAAGTTTTATCCGTAAGGTAGTTGGTATAATGCTGTTTTTCCATTAAAGAAGGGAAAGTTGTCGTGTGCCTCGATGCAGCGTGTCCATCATACATACTCGTAGCTAATACCGCTTTCGATGTCCAACGAGGAAGCGTATCATCTACATTAAATTTTATCTTTTACCTGCATACCTGATTCATCTTTGTACTGGTTATTTAGGTCCAGTTAGTAGATCACCATTATTTATTTCTGGTTTTTCTTTCTGCTACGCCTTTATGGTTATAAATTTCACCGTATGATTTAAATTCATTATAATTTTCTCTAGAATCTTTACGTACCTCCAATGGGGAATTTATTTTCAACACGATTACTTTTCGTATCGTCATCTTCTCACGCAACACAGTAGCTACACTATCACTCACTGCTGAGTATATTATGTACGATTTCTTTTTATCAGTGCGGTGGAGTCCAGTGTCTCTGTCTAGTTTTCTTGAGTTTCCTGATGCCGTTTATATTCGTCGAGCCATCTTACGTTAAATAAATAAATAAATAAATATTCACGGACACTTAACACAACGCCTTCTAGTCCCAAACTAAGCAAAGCTTGTACGATGGAAACTAGATGGCTGATAGAATACATACATACTTTTTTTTTTGTAAATACATACTTATAATACATAGAAACACCCAGACACAGAACAAACATCTATGTTTTACAACACACAAATGTTTGTTCTCGGTGGGGATCGAACCCACGGCCCACAGCACGGAAGGCAGAGCTACTACCGACTGAGCCATGACGCCTGTCAAAACATCTTACTATTATAAATATAAAACTGTAAAAAGCCAAAAACTTAAATTAAAGATATGGATAAACTAAATATGCAGATCTACTAAATAAACAATTCTGATTCCGAAAATCGAGTTTGTCTGTTTGTTTGTTCGCGGATCACGCCTTAACTACTGGACCAATTTCAATGAAACTTATACCATTCGGCAGCCCTTTTTCTGGATTGAAACATAGGCTATATTTATTTAGGAAAAAAGACGTGGTTTATGTGATACAGCTTGACCTCTCTAAACCAAAAGCAGCCTTTGGCACGAGGTTCATCGTATGCTGGTTGACAGATATTTTGTTTTGGTGGAAAGTTTCGCACGCGTACGTTGTAGCGCGGGCATCAGCTAGTTTCCTATATTATTTATATTTCCTATGTTACCCGCTATATTGACGTGTTTGTCCGTATATATACTGGCTGCTCGATCATTTATGTACTCGCACTGCACTTTTTACGCATACTTTACATTTCTCCTTACATGCCGGTTTACTTGCGCGCCTTGTGACGACGTTTTCCGTCACTAACGATTGATAAATGTGCTGAACAAATTTCTATCGCCTCATAATATAATTTAGAATATTTAGTTTTTCAAGATCTATATATCTATGGCAGGCAACTACCAAGGTATTATTTTATTCATATTTCGTATCTCTTAAAAAGTATGAATTGTGGGTTGTAGACTTGCAGGTTTATGAAATTATACATTCTTAAAAAGGTACTAACTTTCCTACCTTATTCTTATCTGGCGTGTAAATTGTTACTTCTATTTATTTGTTGATTATGTAGTTAACTTTCCTTAATTTACAATACCAAATAGAGTGGTAATGATATAATCGTATAATATTCATTATTAATAGCTATATGCATAAAAAAATAATGGTTCAAATTTAGTTATGCGTTTGTTATTAAAATTAAATGTATTGACTATTCTGTGTAAGTGTTACGCTGAAAAGATACTTACGTAATTACAGCATTTGATTTCTTTTTTGTTGTATGTATTTAAAAAATAACTACTTTCCTTTGTTTTTTAGTTCAACAAATGATGTGATTGAAACGTACAGTGTTTCTTCAGTGTTAGAGCTAGTTTCTGGTAGATTTTCATTATATTCTAGTTCACATTGATCAGGCTCATCAATTTGTCTGTAATGTAAGTCCAAAAAATCGTGTGCAAAAATAAAATGATCATGCCCAATGAGGCGTGATAATGGGATGGAACATAGATTAACATTTGTTACTCATTATTTGCTCATAGCCTACAAATATTGAGTGTCACAGAAATGGAGCATACCATGCATAAAAAAATACTTTGCAAATGCTATACACATATTAACTTAAAACTACTACTACTACGTAACTTGCTTTTTCTGTCCATTAAATTTTGTTTTGCCGGTTTCGTAATATATATGGCTAGTTGTTTACAAAATTAATTGTTTATTATTCATATTCATACACTTGATAGGCCCAGCTGAAAGGCATGAGATCGCGTATATAAGTAGGTACACTTGTAGGTCTTCAGCACACAGTGTCACGTCATAGGTTTCACTTATATCAGGTTTTAGGGATTTATATGATTAAAAAATAATATGAGGAAAAATCTAATTGCCATATATTCTTCCTATATGTTTGTCAGGACAATATACACACCAACAAATAGACTCCTTAATCGTAAAATCGGTTATAATACTTAATTCCCCTTAGCTCGTGCCGAATCGCCAGAGTTGGATTTCACAGACGTCACGTGTTGTATTAGCTCTAAAACAAGAGAAACCTTCCAAATGCAATGTGAATTGGAAAGAATCCCCTTTACCCTGCGAATAATCATGCATTAAGAAAAAAATAGGATCCAATTTATATTTGACCCGTTTTGTATTATTGCCATAGCGTCAAAACAACTTTCACCCAAATTAAGGTCCACTATTACGCTGAAGTAACGATGACTTGCTGTTTATGGTTTAGTCGATCGATATCGTTAAAATAACCAATGAATTCGCTAGCCTATGATAACACCACCTGGCTCCCATTATATTTCCAACTAAAACCCAATACATCCGGGTCTCCGCGACAAGAGAGCATGTAGACGCAAAATACAGTGCATAAACAGTGCTGGCTTATATTACGAAAGCTCGCAATGAAGTCTATAATAAATTGTATACCTGACATTCTTACGTAAGTCTAACCCAGGTAAAAGTTACCGCTCGCTCTCGGCACTGCTCTGAACTTCAGCGAAACATACCAATTGGTCCAGTTATCAAATAATAGGTCGAGAAAGGGTAGCATATAAGGTAGGTTGCAAGGTATAATGAGTCATCTTGTGGTAAAGTACAAACTGAATGCAACGTGCAACTCGACTCGAGGCCTTCACCCCGAAACCTATTTTTGTTTGAAAGAGGCACGTCCAGTGAATGTGACTAAACCGATAGTTGCCCAATACTCTTTTTGTTATGATAAGAATACGATTAATATGGTGGGTTTTTATAAAATAAACTCGTCCCTTATTTCAATTCGTGCCCTATCTTACAGTGTGCTGAAGGTTTATTTTCTGTCGACATTGAAAAGATGCTTTTAGTTAATTTTAAAGTCAAATTTTGGGTGGTAAACGTACAAAACTTCTCCGTATTATGGTAATCTATAAACAGACAATCGTTTGTCGTTTTCGGTCATTTTTCAAGCAAAGTGAACCATTGAACTAATTTAAAGTTTACACTTTGCTGATTGTCATGATGGTTTTAAATAAATCTATAAATTTAGCCCTATGAAGAAAATGATTTAAACGTGTCTAATCATATAAACAGAACCACGTTATTTGTTACTTGTTCGATGCTAAATTTTAAAGAATTATACACGTAGAGCACGAACCATGAAACCGGTCTACATACAATAGTTTTCGCCCTGCTTACAGTCAACCTCGTAATGCCCGTTATTCAACAAATCTTATTAGCTGAACTGGAGACTAACGGTTACATAGCATCTATCTATACTACTCGTCGTGGTCAATTTCCTACACCTCGTATCTAATTATTATGTACGCAATAGAAGTCTATATTTTTTGTTTCCCAACTAACCGTGTCAGACAAACAATTAAGTTTTGTAACGTTTTCAGAATATATAATATGTACCAAAGTACCTAATTTATTTGTATAACATAATGTAGGTGAAAATAAAAACTATGGTGTGTTTATTTAATGATGCCTTGACAAGTTGTTAAAAATTAAAAAATTGTAATGTTTTATCTTCATTTGTAGCTGTGTTTACTTCCATTATAAACTGTTTATCCATTTTAGAAGGATAGTTTTTCATGTATTTGATAATATTGAATAATAGTATCGTTCGGATATATCCGCCTGGAGACAATAAGCGGCGCACCTACACGCCTCGACGTTATATTGATTTCAGCCACAGAGCGTGGTTTCGCAGTCAATTTGTCTGCTTTATTGTGTGTGCTGTGCGCTTCTGCTTGACTCCCAATTTCAAAGTAACATTGACGCCGTTATTTACTACAACCTTTTCCAACGACATTGTTTCCTTCATAATACAATTTTTATTATTTAAAACTAAACAACCGGCGGTTGTAGCGATAACACTCGATTAAATTATGCCCCCGTTTTAACTACAATCTTGATCAAATACATACGAGTCTCATTGGTTAGTTTGGCTTTGGGACTTCGTGTGTCCCCATGAATATTTTTTGTTAGATTTTTTTCCCGAAATATATTATTTATTTTAATAATTACTTGTTTAAAACGTAAATCCAATAAGGTTTTTTTTAGTGGACATTAAAAACTATTTTTGATAAAATGAGATGCTACGTTGGGCACGCCACTCCCATGTTAGTTTATATCATCTGTGCCTGTTAGTTTATATCGTCCCGCCATCGTCGTCATGGTCTTCCATAGGGTCGAGTCACGTTTCGTGGGTATCAGTAAAGTACTCTTTCGCTCCATCTTTCATCATCTGTTGCTCCCGCTAAACTTAGATAAACGTTGGAAATACCACGAGATCTCATTTCGGGGCGAACTACTAGTTTTAAACTCCAAAATATTATATAGTGCAAAAATGTTCAATATTTATTCGTCAAATTGGTCTGTTCAGTTGTTCTATCAGACGTTTATGGTACCATAATAAAAATTATATCATTAACATGGCAACAAACTCCTAGTGATCTCAATTGCAAATTTTACTGGAGTTGTATACGCATTTCCCTACATTCGGTAATTGCGTAGAAACCGAGACGTAATATAAAGCCGTAGTCTCGGAGGCGTGGCTGGCATCACGTCGCTTTGGCGCCGAGTATTTGCCACTGGATTGTTCAGGATTTTACGGATCAATATTTGAACACTTTATGGGTTGGAATGGAAACTAGAAAAAGCTATTAGCAGATTTTTAGTTTCCTCCAGTATAAAATGTTATTCAGTTCACTTCCTGCTTGGATTCTGGCAAATCGAGAATAACAGATCGGATATAGACATCACAGATGCAATAAACCTCATATTCCAAGTATATTTTTACTCTATTTATAGCGTAGGTAGATTTTACAAAGTTTCACTATTTTAATTATTCGTGTGTTAATTAGCCATTTTTATGTAGCGTATTCCGCTTTGATTTCATAATGAATTTATGCGCTTCTCCGTCGTTGTCGTGAGCGTGATCTTCTACAAAAATTCCTCGGAACCGATCTCGACTCTCGAACGCGTGTTTAGCGCCTTGATCTAAATACCTGCGACATTGTCTTGTCTCGTTGCTATTGTGCGTCTGATACTATGTACTTCTATTCTAGTTTTATTTCAAAGCCTTTTAAAGTACATTATTTATGTCATATAAAACTTCATTGTTAATCTTCATTCCATTAGCTCCCCCAAGCGGAAACGTTAGCCAACATACATATACACACACACCTCCCAATTTGCTATCTTGTAACTCTACTATGATGTCGTCATTATCAGATAATATAATATGGAATATCATCGTAAAAAAATATGCGTAACCTTATTTCGGATCGAGGCTCCATCCTCATCCCAAGGGAAATAACCTCGGTCGCTACCCTTTCGCGTATGTGTAGCGTGCGTGCCATCTTTTGATGGAGGCGTTAAATCTTTTTTGTATCTTTCCACCTAGTTCGTGTGATGCAGGAAATCTAAACACAATTAAAAATAGTTGTCGCTTAACCTAAACAAAGGGAGAAATAATATGCGTGACCTAAAAACGGATATGTGTTAAAACAATACGTGTTATTATTTGTCTGAATGCAACTATCTGCCTTACTTTACCTACCTGCCTACTGTCTACATGTTAGTAAAAGTAATCAGTGGATTCAACACAATACACAGTTGCTTCTTCGTTAACAGTGGGAACATCCATTCACCTTTTACTTACCATTGTCTTCGAAAAATTCCTAAAAACATACCTACGTGTTCATGTTCATACATACGAGATAATTAGTCTCATGATGATTGAAGAACTCTTGCAAGTCTTCAAATTCTTCAATCGTTGTTTTCCTATCTCATGTGATGATGACAACTCGATGTGCGAGCGTACTAATGCTTGATTAGTTTTCGCAACTGCAATAAAAGTTTCACCATTGTAAAGTGGCTCAATAATGAAAGATTTCTATGTATTTCACGTTTTATCAAAAAGGAGTGCCAGCAATATTTGATTACGCAAAGTGTTCACGTGATCTGGTGGTGGTTATATGCCGAAGCCAGTTTGCTATGTATCGACGGAACTATCAGGCGTTGGGTAACCGGCGGCGGCGCAGCGCGTTGGAAAGAGCTTCGTTACGTAGAGGTTTCGATACAGCCTCGCGATGTAAGGCCGCGGTTGCAGTCACGTCGGCGGTGAGAGGTGCCCCTCCTCTGGCGGAAGGTCGCGAGCGCTAAGGAGAACGGCATCAGAATGAATCCTTACCGAGACTCGCCCGACAAATATATTTCTATTGTTCGGAATATCAATAAACTTTACCGAGTTTTCTGTTTATTTCGTACCTACCGAAGATTATTATCAGCTTGACATAATCACATTTGTTATCATTAGGAAGTGACGATAACAAGATACGTTCCCGTCTAAATTGATTTTAAATAGGCACGTCCTATCTCATACCCTGTTATTAATAAACTCGATGTAAGCTTGGAGTTGTTACACCGTGTTTTGTCTCTTTCGATCGAATTTGAATCTGCTTGTCAATGCAAAAGAAAAAACACGGTGTAACTTTTCGAAGCTTACATCGAGTTTATTAATAACAGTTATAGAGTTTTATTATTTTACAAACAAAATTTCAATATGCTGTTCTTTCACCGGAAAAAAACTCACAAAATCCGTGATTAATAGCTAATCAAATTATGTCGACGAGGCTTGTTCAAGTCGTCCATTAAGGTAATCACTCGACTCGAATGTTAGGTGACGGAAAATTTGATTGCTCAAAAGCAAGCAGTTTACTTAAATTGTAATCAATCGAGCGAACGTGAACTGTGAAGGCAAGGCATTCTGGTTTGAGCGCCACTTTTTAATAAGCCTTGCGTTGACCAATAAGCGAGCGGTTTGCAACGCGAAAAAACCCAAGCTAGGCCGAGCGCGCGCTCAACAATATTGAATGTTGACAGTGCTCAACATTCAAATAGTTTTTTTTACATTGCTATGTAATTAAATGAATCGCTGTTACCTCACAACAGACGATTGCGACAAGAGTGGCCGCATCGTCCATTAGAAAGTCGGCGAATATGCAAATAGTATCGTAGAAACCTCACGAATAACTGGCCACTCACTTCGCCTTCAAATGTAGTGTCTGCGATGAAAGTGACTACTAACGGTTATACAAATTGTGCTGAAATTATTCTTCCTCTCATTCTCCCTTTAATTTACTTCTTTATCTTGATGAACGTTGTTATGAGGTTTCCTCTTTCAAAAGACAACGTTTCTTGTTATGTAGTCGAATGGAAAACGTTTTGTTTAAACACAGTAGAGTGTTTATCAATATCTCTTGTACTCTACGCAAAGCTACATAACAGAATAAATAATGCTTTGACTTGTTTATTTATAAAGATCTCTACTTCTTCTTTTAGTCTTCATTTTATTGATATCCTTGCCTATTAATACATCTAACTTACCAATATTGATAATCGTACCAGTAAATTTAAAGATTTTTTGTATCATTTCATTGTAGTGCACTAGTGTTAATATTTTGTTTTCTTAGGCAATGTTGACGTTGGTTCAACACAGTCATTTAGTAAGACTACCACTTACTGCCCAATCACCTACTCCTATTATTGATGAACTTCATTGAAATATACTCAGATTTATCATTTCATCTTTGTCAGCCATTTATCCGGTTGGATGTTTATCGGCTTGATGTTACTCAAGCTCTGGCCTCCAGAACATTCTCTTTGTGTTCGGTTGGAATGGAAGGTTGAACTGTAAACAATATTGATATTAATTAGTGTCAATGTATTTATCAACCTTAATATAGAAAATAACAAGATGGCCAACAATTAACATGGTAGGTGATCACACTGATCACAATGCGGTCGCGTGGATTCCCGCTACGATTCGTGTTGGAGTGAACTATTTATTATCGTACGTTGCTGACGTATGATTATACCAGAACAAACAATTCAGAGTTCAAATATATACGCAATAAAGTCGAATTTGGCTCGAAGTAGAGCTTAGCCACCTCTACGACATTACGTCAATAAGATACAACACGTTAACTCGAGGTTGGGGCGCACGACCGCTTGTTTAGCGTCCGGGTCTGTCCCTCAGAGAAACAATATGATTATTTTTAAAAACTGCCAACAGGTTCTCGGAATCGAAGCGGATCTTGCATGCACAAAGTTATCGAGTTAAAGAGATACCTCAGCAGCAGTTAATACTAAAAGTGGCTTGTATGTTCGTGCCTTGGTGCGAGTGCGAGTATATCTCTCGGTCGAGCTAGCTGAACGGACCGGTTGCGTTGCGACGGCCTCTCACTTCGCAACTTCGTACGCCGTTCGCCGCTTGCTGTGAAATTAGGTAACCAACAAAAGCCACAATCGCCGAGCACGATGGGCACTACACGATAAAGAAATCTGTCCTCACGACCGCAAAATTGCGTAAATCAGCTGAAAATAAAATGTTTATACATTGGAAATTACCTAAGAGAAATCACAATTTACAACGTCGCCACGCGTAGCTTGATAAGGTATCACCTTATATGAATTATCTAGATGACATTTGAATAATGCCTTGAAAAACGGATGAGGGATTTCCTCGAAACTCAAACCCACCTAGGTATTTTCCGGTTACCCAGTGCTCCGACCTTCGCAAGAAGACAAACAATGAAAATCCAACGACCTTGACATGATACCTTCAAAGATTTATTAGCCTAATTACTTTATAAATACATAATCTAATCAAACTACCATGTATTAGTAACAGGAGCAGAAAAAATACAATAAAAGCAACAAACAAAACAATGAAAGGGGCAATACAATGTGAGGACTGAATGATGATGCGAGCGAGACGGCTGTTCACCGAATGCCGAAGTGTTCTATTGCGAGCGCTCTTTATATCGGCTGCTTATGCTTGTACTGCAGAGAAAGCCGCGTCCCGCGCTACCCCGCACACTGGTTGCCTCGACTCGTAGCGGGTTTTTTCCTCATTAGCTTCATAATTCCATACTATACTCGTTGCTTTACTTTGTGTTTATCAGCGTTGGCTCGTGCAATGATCGTCATAACTTCTTGATTTATTTTGTTTATTGTTTCTTGAAAAAAAAATACTTAGGATAACTACCACCAATACATAAGTGTTTACAACTCTAAACAAGCCTTGAAAAATAATAAGGAAGGAAACTGTAGATCGCCAATACTTTGATTTTTGTAGTTTCAGCTGTTTTCTAGTCTAGGGTATCACATAGCATAGGGAAATGACTCCAGGATTGGAATAGGTCGCGGACCTCTTAGTGATGGGACATGTCGGGTTATTGCTCCATCAGTCTACGCTTCGCGGCTCACTCTTTAATAGGTTAATTGTCTGGCATTGTGGTGCTGGCACACATCGTCAACCACGACCTTAAAGCGGCTCGCGGCCACGCCACGCGTGTAGGTGTGCACGTCACCAAATGAGGCACGCCTTGTAGCATTACACTTCTCCTTTGATTAGTCTGCAGTCTGTGCTAAAATAGTGCGAACCAGTCTGAAATCATTCTGAATTAGACTGATTCAAATGGTTATTTGAGAAACGATTCAGATAAGCGCCGGAAGATGGAAATGAGACCATTCGTTTTCTGGCACTTGCGTTAAGTAGCGAACCATGAAGCGCTCTTGGTGACCTCAATAAACGAATTTGTCGTGTCGATTTTCTCACAACACTTAATTTAAAAAATAAACCCACCTAGTAGTGATCTGAAAAGCATAATCTACTAGAACTCTCGTGACTTAATTCAACTTACCTGATGTAGAAACGGTACCGGTGAATTGAGCTCTAGCAATGAAACTACTGGTGACTCGAGCGACGCCATTCCAGGCAATGAAAGTCATTACTCACTCACATCTTGAGCATGAGCAGCAGTCTACGCATACTGAATTGTATACAGATGCAGTATCATTAAACCTACTGGCGCAGGAATGCCTTATTTGGATCTATAACGAGATATTGCCGTAGATTTCTCGTGGGATTACTCTGCTCTTTTGTCAACATCACGATATGCTCAGTTAAGCGAGCAGGTGCATCGTTCGATATATTTTTCATAAGCTGTTGGCGTTTATAATTATGTTGCAAACGTCAAGAATTGAATTGAGATCGCCACTATTGATGGTGTGATTCACGCAAGGGCCTTGTGCCAGGTTACCCACGTTGGTACGTCAACATCTTACACACATACGAATTCTTTCCAAATTTTTTGCATACCACTCGCGTAACAAAATTGTAGTAGGTATAAGAATATTTCCTTGTTTATCTTCCATGATAGATAACAAGTCGGGAAAGGATTTTATCGGCTTTCTTTACTTATTGTGAACAATCTAAATCCTCGCATCTCATTGTGATTTCTATTTGTAAATATGTAGGTATGTCTAGTGTCTATCTTCCAGCAACTAACACACTTTTTTTCCTGGTTTTCAGAAAATCTGCATTCCGGTTCCTCCCAGTGGCAATGGTCCATCGGGCGAGGCTACGTTTCACTTTAATATTTCTAGCAATACAGAAATTGAGGGTCCACAGGTGAGAATCACATAACCTACATTAGTACTAGCTCATGATTTTGACAGAACATTCAAACAAACAGACCGATCAAATCTAAAATTGGAATTCCAAGCATTGTTTGAACTGAGAAAGCAACATCGCTGAAATGTGTCTTTTACGAGTTATCTATTGAACCTAGCATTCATTTCACCTTGATGATCTGATGTTGTGCGTCATGCGGGTATTATCACCGCATTCACCACCCGCCGTTGATGCTCTATTTTTGCAAATGTAATTTATTATCCTTGTATCGCCGTATCTACGTCAAATAGCTTCATATAATAATACAGTTGCTAAAACTCTTACCGCGTTTTCACCAATCGTGTTTATTTCAAAACTGTCAAAGTATTTTGCGAACGAGATTTGCGCTCAAAATAACAGCCATTGAAATCCTAGACAAAAACACTAAAATTATTGAACTTTCTAATGTAAAACAACAGACACCAGATCGTTGATATTTGAAGTTTACTCAAGGTTAATAGGTTTATGATAATAATAGAACTAGCAATCGAGTTAAGCATACTAGAGCAGCTGTTCTTAGGTACACTTACATTATTCTTTGCAATTTTCAGTGCATAATTTAAAACTTACAGAAATAAACTGCTTCAAATTAAAAGATAGCCACTCACTGCCTACACCACGTACAATGTTACAAATAGTTTACATGACTTTCATCCAATGTTATTGGTGCTATGATTTGCGTTTGCACTTATTTATCATTAAAAAAATATAAGATAGCATTCTCAACCTTTTGTAATTGTTCATTTCTATTTTAAGCGTGTATGAATTGTTTTGTCGCTCAGCTGATCGGTAAAGATGGCAGTCGATTGCGGATTTATTAATATTCTCCATGGCTCCCCCTCATACACACGTTTGGCTTTGTAGGTCGCGGAACGGTGGCATCCGATAAATAAACTGTGGCCGACAAATTCGTAAGAGTAAACTTGTGTACCTTTTCACCCAGGCGGGCCACGCCTCAAATGTTTTCACCTCTGCTTAACGTTACCTCAACACACATATTTTGGGTACATTACATACAGCCGCAGATAGTGGTTTATCCCAAATATTGTTCCATCTTTTGCCGAACTTTTGCAAAACGGATACTTACCAGGTCATTTTATCCAGCTGTCATTTGTCTATGCTAACTGTCTACCTAAGTTATTGGTGATTAATCTTTTAGTTAGTTTAAAGTTTTACAATACCGAAACTCAGAATGCCACAAGCATACTATGCTACCAACGTTACTCAATACCAGTAGAAAGTGCGATTTAAGTCGCTGAGTCTTTGTGTTGCATCATAAACAGTCTAAAGTTTTACTGCGTTTTATTTTCATACATTTTTTCTTCGTAAGATTATCTCTTAATCTTACTCGTACAATTGAACCGAATCATCGCTTCTATAAATGTCAAGTACGTGGGTGTAGCAATCTCACCCTCCCACGAGCTTTCGCTTATTACTCCGTGTTTTAGGGAAGCTTTTATAGTAAACCATCGATCGAAGTGTATAATATTTCAACGAAGTGATAATATAGCTTTATGAGTCAGAATTAAAACATTTGGGTCAGTAGTTTAGTCGTCCAATGCACATATTATCATTAGCATTTAGCATGTAGCTACTTGCAGTAATAATCAGATTCGTTGGTATTGAAATGGTCGTACAGCAAAGTCCAAATTCTTCCTAGGCCAGGAAGAATTTGGACTTTGCTGTAACAAACCAAGACCGTAATAGGACCTGTCTGTCATTCCCTGGATGAAGCGCTATTGTGCTGGTCTGTGACGGAACGGTCTACTGGGTTTTATTTTATAGTCATTTGAACCTTCCTTTTAATTATCCGGAGACAAGAAGTTTTGACAATATCCGTTGTTGCGCGAATAAGTAATGTGGGTAGCTTAGATTTGAAGCAGTTTTCGTACCGAAAAGTATCTGATGTTGGAGACTATAGAAAGATTTAATTTGCGCTGGGTAGGAGTTAGTTGACCAGGCAGAGAAGCCTACTGCTGATACTAAGGCTTGCAAGAAATGACAGGCTTTGGTGGACCAACAGCTAGGTTGAATGCAAATTACATCAGCCTTCTCTTGAATGTTCGCCACTCATTCATGATAGTACGCGCAAAGCGATGGGTCCTTGCTGGTGACACTATGTGAGCATTTGATCATGGTGAAATGTGTTATCAATATTACAATCTCGTTGGAAAGCGACTAGGGATCTTTTACCCTCCCCATGATGAATGGTTACGAAATTCCCCATTGAAAATGCTGAAGAGTTTCTGTTCTTTTTCCAGGGTTCGTTCGAATGTGTCAGGAGTGGTGGCGCAAGGCGCCTGGAGTCATGCGGGCCGCTGCCGCGACGCATGCGAGTGCTGGCTAACGATGACTCGTATGAGGCGACGAAGGACCGAATGGCGCGGACGGTCGCGGCGGAGCAGAGTAAATGGTATGAAATTTTGCTGACATGTCACGGCTGCCACGTCTTAGAACTATTCCGTGGAGTTACAACTATTACAAGGGCGTTTTAGGTTTCTATACCTTCCTCTCCTCATCATATCCCTGCAGAAGCTTACTGCTGGATATATATTTTTGGGAAGATCTTTTTTGGGTCAGCTCTATCCACCAAGAACATATTCTCTGTTGAATCGCCGCGCTGCACTCTAGGAATTATAGTTTGAATTCTCGCATCAGGTTTTGCAGTCAGACCGTCATTATTTTTAACCTTACCATTTAACTTAATGGGTTTTGATTTGTCAACAACCCGACATTGTTGTCCTTCATTTTCGACCTTTTACATTAGCAATAAGTTTTTGCTGCTATATTATGTTTTGAAACTCGTGAACAGCAAAAGTGGTCTTCATGACATTGAATCATTGCTAGAATTTGGTGAATTCTATTTCGCTTTTTTGCCTCGCGTCATAATGCTCTAAATTTAGACAAACATGCTATAACCAGCCTAAAATTGTTGCAATACTGTTCCAGCACCCGCGTCATCAAACCTAACCAAACGGACATCGGTCGGCGCGTGAAAGTGCGCTCGGCCCATCCATACTCCACAACGCCCGCGGCGGCCCAGATAGCTGAGCGGCTCGAGCGAGCGGAGCGGGAAAGGTCCGACCGAGTTGAGCGGCCGGAAAGACCCGAGCGGGTGGAAAGACCCGAGCGGCCGGAAAGACCCGATCGGTCGGACAGGCCTGATCGGCCGGAGAGACCGGATCGGCCTGTAGCGCCGACGCTCACCCCTAGACCTACACAGCCGGCGCATCAGCCGACTCCAGTACCGTTACAGAACCCGCCTGCTCAGCGGCCGCCCTCCAACCCTGATATCGGACGGCGGTCATTGAAGTGAGTAATAAAAGACTGACACAGGACCGTATACTACTACTGATTTACTGCTCAAGCATAGATTTTTGTGTGAAAATCTCTAGGTACTCAAATCTATGCTTGATTAACGATTTCTTTATTGGCATACGAGACTAAATGGTCGGAGCGGAGATAAAGAAACAGCTTACACTACACTACATACACTCTTGCATTATTAATTATTTTTTCGCATGTTTCATCTGATTGAAAACCTTATTGCATTGGTTTCTCAATAATTCAAAAAGTGACAGGAGAAAAATAAAATTCTTCTAATTTCTTAATAAAAAAGAACTACATATCTTTATCAGCTCTGCTGGAGCTCATAGTCGTAGAGTTTTGCTTTGTTGATCGAAACGAATATCGAAAAGCGATTTGCGAGATGTTTTCTATGAAAACCCGAACAGCGTCTATAGCGGAAGATTCGCAATAACTTTTCTATATACAAATACTGGTAGTTTCTGAACTTTTACTTTTCGAAAATCAAAAAAATATAAGGACCAAGGGCTCTGGTAGGTCGAATAGTGTACGAAAATCATCCTGGCATTGATTTACAGGCTCTTAAAAGTCGTGAGACAGTCTCATCTAGTGCAAACTAAACCTCATGACGTAACAAAAATTGCAATGAAATAGTAGGTCGGTATACTTGTGATCTTTAATCTGTCCTGCCAACAAGTGGTAGGTAGGTCATCATAATAATTCTAAAGTAAAATTGAAACAAATATGTTTTTGTTCTCATTAAAGTATGGACCTTATGAAGTGTGCTAGTAGTTCATTTACCTTGCTTATGCGTCATAAATATGCAACTACACACATACCAGCTTTGTTGATTATCGCTCGGTGTTAGAGTTAGTAGTGCATACTATTAGCATACTGTGTTTGATAAATAAAGCTGAAAATATTAATGAAACTCCTGTAATTATAATATCTACTCAAGTAGATTTTTTTATTATCTTTGTTTAGTTATACGATAAAAAGTAACTGACTTTGAAGGGGTTATATTTCGAAACCGTATGCATAAACAGGATACAAAATTTTATTAACTAAACTAAACTAGTAATAAGGAAGAAGACACGGGCGATCGCTAGTAGTAGTAGATCGACGTAAACAATAATATAGTTAAACTAAAATAACAATACATTAAAAAAAAACAGGAAACTCCTGCAAATCAAAGCATACTTCATCGTGTACGCACGTACTAAACAGGTTATTAAAAAAAACTAAACTCGGCTCAACCAACTTGTATTGTAACTAATCAATACCTAATTCGAATAGTGTTTGAAATCCGACAGTTACTTACACGTTTTAATAATCGTATAATTGCTTACAATTTGCGCGTGCGCTTAGAACGCAGACCAATCAAGGAAATCTCGAGTTAAAAACAGCTCAAGGTGTTTTATTGGCCAGAATCACTGAACGGACTGGCGAGGGAGTTTATTGGGTGCATGTGTTCCAAATTTGATGGTTTAAAAGTAAAAAAATAAAAATTAACTTCTTCTGACTAAAACAGTGAAATTTTGTATAAAAGCCTATTTTTCTTATTTTTTTTCGGGCAAAATGACTGAACAAACTAGCGAGGGAGTTTAAAGTGGTGTATAAAATTTATCATTTTCGTTAAATTATTTGCTAAATCGGTTAAATTTTACATTTATTTTTTTACCTTATCTCATAAACGTAATATGCAAATATTGTAGTCTAGTCACAACGCTGCTAAGCAATTTAGTAACATCCCGCACAATCTACACTCTTCTCTTTTACCATCTAGAAATGTTTTTGTATGTTTATATAAAAAAGTAAAAAAAGTTTATTACAGAGAAAAATAATTACATCCATAAATTTTTTAACTAAACAGTACGAAAAAAAAACTACAATTATTATATGAACACACAATCGCCATTCGTACTACGCTAAGGCCCGTGTAGCGCCATCTATCTCGCTACATGAGAACTATCCTAGATCGCGCAAACGAAGTTATCACGGAGTTTGAACATAAGTAATACTACCGAATACCATCCATGGACCAATGGATGGTCGCTCGGCGCTCGGCGTGGAATATCTTCCCTTTTCGTAGGAGGACACATATCCTACAATGTTCTCCTCAGCCCGTATGCTGATTTACTCCTCAAGCATCCGGACTCGAGCATAGTTTTTGTATGAAAATCCCTACTCAAATCTATGCTTGAGTAACGATATCTGTATGGGGCCTAACTATTCTAATGCTATATTAGAACCATAAATAGTGGTTTTGCACGACAACATTCATTATCAGCACTCGGAAACCAGTTAAAAGTCATGTATTAGGTATATGTACCTACCTGGTATGTAAGTATAGTACCTACATGTATACAATGTCGTCTATGGTAGTCAATTTGCGTATATAATCTGTTTTGATGTGGAATGGAATCTTGCACTCTCAACGTCACAACTTTATCAATATAACACGTGATATTTTGCGGGCTACACGCAAGTACTCGAAGAAGCGGTTTCTGCAAAAACAATTCATAACATACAATTGATATGAATAGCTAAATAGTTTTTTATGTTGCGCAAATGTACAAAAACTACGGAGTAAATATCCACGGCCTTGGAGATTACTCTTAATTTTTATGAGTTTAATGTGTTGATGTTCTATGCATATCATGGCAGAAATATAGAAATTATTTTAACGAAAACTGGAAAGTAAATCAGGAGATCAGCCTTTAATAACAGATTAGGCAGGGGAAGTTTATTTATATTTAAGATCGATATCAAAGGTATCGTAAAGGCCCGAGTGCATCGATATGGCCTGGTTTTGATTATCATATGCAGTTGTACGATAACGACACATCAACCTAACGACTGGCTGTCATGCCCTCCCTGTTGTGACGTGTATGTTTACAACGCAATGCAAGCCTGTATCTATAGCATAGATTATTGGTAAATATAAAAGTAACTTCTATGTCTAAACTGAATTTATTTAGCTGCTAAATAAATTCAGTCTAAATATTATGTATGTGTTAAATTTTAGCACAACGTCAAAGGTTTGTGTTTTTCCCTATTAGAATCTATATTACATTACATCACAATAGGAAAAATAACTTAGTCATCCTTGTTTTTTAATGTTTTGCAAGACTTGTTGTGCAATTCGAAACAGATCTCAAGGTTCAGCAAGTCTTGATGACTTGCTTGCGCTCAACAAATTAGAATAGAGAATCGTGCATATCAGATTAATGTTCGAAACGAGATCGTATGAGCAATAAAAACTAATAACAAACAGTCTGATAACAGATAAAGCACGCATTGATAGTGATTAGATGGAAATAAATGTGAACAAATTACGTTATCTATTACGTAGTCGTTTACGGTTAGCTGGTATTTCCGCGACTCATACGAACATAATACAGGCAATTTGTAATAATACAAAAATAATAGAACATTCTTGAAGCATACGAAAGTATTGAAAATGTAATAAAAGTCTATCGTGGTTTCGGTTAACCACAGATACGTTTACAATAGTTTATATCTGTATTCTAGAACAATACCTACTTCGATGAACTCTCGGATATTATTTTGACTTCGTATTGTATTTTTATTATGCACAGCTTTTTGGGCGGTATATTAGTATTATAATACTCACTGTCGGAAAAATCCAATCATTACATTGTAATAATATCAACCGTTAGTAATGATTATTCTGATTTCAAAAATACTTCTCTTCTTGAAAAAGCCTTAACAATAAAAATACTAAAATACTAACAGAATAAATGTTTTCTGTTTCAGTATTCTGATTTCAAAAATACTTCTCTTCTTGAAAAAGCCTTAACAATAAAAATACTAAAATACTAACAGAATAAATGTTTTCTGTTTCAGAGAAAGACTTATACAGTTACTAGCGTTGAAACCTTTCAAGAAACCTGAATTGTACACGCGACTAATTAGCGGTAAGTTTTAATTGTTTACAAACTTTACATAATGTAACGTTCGTGAACTCATATTTCTATAGGTTTTCATATTGTTCCACGCACGTACCTACGTAACCACTATTATGGTGGTTATGTGAGTTATTGAGAGTATAGGTAACTATTTTAAAACGAGAATCCGATTAACACATTCAGTGACAAGCCCTTTGAGGGCTGCAAACCCATTCTATAACTATATTTACTTATAAGTACATTTTATACAAAACAAAATTGAAAAAAAATCGGATTCCTAAGCTAATTACACCAAAAAAATGCTCCAACGTGCGCGTAAAAGATACACAGTGCTTTTTCTAAGTATAGACGTGTATACGTTGAAGACAGTGCTATAGGCAACTGAAATACATGACGCTGAGTGTTAATTCTCGACATAACATTTCAGAGGGATTGAAAGACAGAACTGCGGTCGGCAAGATACTGCCGCAGATCAGCACACTTAAGGATAACTGTTACCATTTACGTAGGCACTTTTGGAACGACGTCAATGAAGATTGGCCATTTTACTCTGAGGAAGAGAAACGTATGCTCAAGAGGTTGGTTTTATTGTTCAAATGCTGTTGATTAAAGGCTTGGCCTCGAAAGGAGGTTGGGTAGAAGTGACCTGCTCGTAATCAAGGTGCCAGGGATGATATAGACCTCATTTAAAAAGTTTTATTGAATTTTTTGGGAAAAGTTGTACGACTACAAAGCTAAGAATACTATGAACACCAGGTTCAAAAGTCAAATGAGGTTTATCACATCTTTGGTAGCTTTTAAACCCAGCGGCGATGCAAATCTGTCCAACCTCTTTTAGTAGTAGGGTTGCCCGATATTTTAGCTGCCACTTGAGAATTATGGTAAGAAATTGCTTTATGGTTTTAAGCAGCTGGAAGGACCTCAAGCGATCAAAAAGGTAAACAACTATGATTTATTACTTTAAAGCTTGTTTTAATTAAAATTTTGAATGGTAGTATGTACTTAGAAAAACTGGCCTATTTGAATGACATCGGGTCCCTCTCAATTTATTTTTAATAAAATGTAATAGACACATATTTTATATGACATTTATGTTTTCTTTGTACTATAAATACCAATCCAAGGTCCAGCCAATGTCACTTTAAAGGTCATTGAAAGTAACAAGTATAATTGGATGTTAGTTTTATTACAATAAATCTTTACTTATGAAGTTGCTTGAACAATATGTCCATTAGTACTATACCGGGTATAATAAGACTATTCTTTAGGAACAGATGTTCGTATTGGTGGAGTTTTCGGAAGTGGTTCTATAGCACCCTGTAAAACGGTAACTTTGTAGGTTAAAACACGCCTATTATTACTATACAATATCTATTTGTCTATTTGGTGGCAGATCACTTAATAACAAACTCTATTCCAACAGGCGGAAACCTCAAAATCTAACGCCTCCGCTGAGCAGCGACTCCGCCAATTCATTGTCGCCCCGCGCCTCGCCCAGTGCCAGTAAAAGGGCGAGTGGGGCGACTTCGTCTGAAGAAGCACCGGCTGCGAAAAAACAACGCATTTCGCATTATAGACGACCATCGCCTCCGTCTTCGGGGTATGCGACCACTTCGTCTGGCGAACGACACGCGTCTGATAATGAAGACGACCGGAGTACTGAGACAGGTGGGTATCGGATCTATCGGTAGACATTTCGCATTGTAAACTACTGTCGCTTTGTCAGGATATGCGACCACTTTGTCTGGCAAGCGACACGCGTCTGATTGTAAATTATACGAACGTAAACGACAGTAGCTTTGTAGAGATATGTGAGCACTTTGCCTGGCAAGAGACACGAGTCTGATAGTGAATACGAACGTAAACGACAGTCGCTTTGTCGAGATATTAGACCACTTTGTCTGGCGAACGACACGCGTCTGATAATGAAGATGGAACGAGTACTGAGCCAGATGAGAAGAGATTGAAATACAGGACAGCTCAGTCAATACGAAACTTACTCAGTACATACAGGACGTATGGCAACTTTAACTACAGGGAAAGGTAGACTGTATTTCGCAATGTTTAAGTTCCTTTTCGCGTAGTTGAGATATGCGACCACTTTGTCTGGCAAACGACAAAAGTCGACCTGTGGCCGGTGACTAATACAAGAATTGATATTCAAGATGTGATTGGGGCTTCCCTGGATAAGGGTTGTATGTGATGGGTCATACATTGGATACACTGCGCGAGTGTCGAATTTCAATTGCATGTTATATAGACAAAAAAACACCGATTTGATAGAAGCTAGGATACTGAATGCTCAAATTGCGTCATCGATTCAAAGTCTTTCTTTGCTAGGGTGTAATCAATACATCAAAATGGCATAAACCGAATTGCTTTTCATAGCGAACATGGACACTTACGCCAGATGCCAGATATTAAAGCACTTTTTAACTTGTTGACTATTAATTCGAGATTAAAATCACTCGGGAGAGCTAGGCTACATAATATGTCAAACTAATAGACGACTGTCTATGTCCAGCCCTCAGTAAAGCCAGTTCACTGTAAACACAATTCCACGTTTGAAGAAAACAAAATGCTCTACTAAAAGTGCCTCTCTAGTGACACTTCAAACTGGTGAAAGTGGCAGAAGCAACTCGGCAAACTAAATGACTGTGTTGCTCCGAATAATAAACTAGACTGGTTGGACCTCTAGAAACATGTTTTAGATTACAAATAAATTAGCAATAATAATAAAGGTAATTGCACGATGAAAATAAAGTAACTTCGTCACCTAGTAAATAACAAATATTACAAAATTCGTTCTATACAGTAATTAAAGCGTTCGCATCGACAACAGGAAAACCAAACGGTAGCATATTTACATATTTTAATATGATAACAGTATTTTTACTAAAGATAATGCAGTAATTTTAATGTTTATTTCAAAACCAATTTTCAACCTAATGATTTTACTAAGTAATTATACGCCGCCACAATCTAATGTGGCAAGGTGCCTCATTAGATTGAATATGGATACTGATACTGTGTCGTCCTAAAGCTTAGTTTAGACTAGTAAGGAAACTTGCATTTTCTTTGAACCAGCTATATTCTGCAAGATTTCATAATAAATACAAAACAACAGTGAGTTCTTGCTCAAGAACTTGCTAATATAAACATAGCTTAAGACCTTGACTACAGATTACTACACAGCATCTAGACACGAATAAGTTATTGAATTGTAAGCACTAACTTAATTGACGAATAATTGGTTTGTAAGTTTTTAGTATGCACAAATACACCGAGTTTTTTTTTAAATCGCTGATGATTCAATATATACAGAATTATTGTGCAAATGATAGGGGTATCTAAAACAATGATAAGTTTGAATCGAGACTTAAGCATAGATTTTAACGTCTATAAAAATATATCTATGGGACTCGGAGGGCAATGAACTTACCTAATCAAACACAAAATTGCATCACCCTTTTAGAGATTTACAACATTATTTATAATGCGTTGTTCCTAATAAACACAATGATGTAAATTCCCAACAAGTTTTGTATTCGATTTTTATAATCCATAAAAAAAAAATTATGTTGTCTACATTGATGAGAATGCTATTTAATGTATTAATGAGAGCTTGTGATATTAAAAAGAAATGTACGACATTTTCCCTTGTATTGTTATGTATGAGTTATCTCACGTTAGAGCTTTAAAAATGTACTATTAATAAATTTAATTTCTGTCATTCCAGCTAAAAAAGAAGATAAAGGTTACATCTTAAACTTCACCACTGTCAAAGAACTTGGCGAAAGTCCTGTCAAGAATGGCATAGCTAATGGATATAGGGGTAGTCCTGTAGAGCAAACTAAGAACGGATATCGGAGTAGTCCCCCCGTGGAGCAAACTAAGAATGGTTACCGGAGTAGCCCCCCTGTGGAGCAGACTAAAAACGGTTATCGGAGTAGCCCCCCTGTGGAACAGACTAAAAACGGATACCGGAATAGTCCTCCCGTTGAGCAAGCTAAAAACGGATACCGGAATAGTCCACCAGTGGAGCAAACTAAGAATGGATACCGGAATAGTCCACCCGTTGAACAAGCTAAAAACGGATACCGGAATAGTCCTCCAGTGGAGCAAACTAAGAATGGATACCGGAATAGTCCTCCAGTGGAGCAAACTAAGAACGGATATCGGAGTAGTCCCCTTGTAGAGCAATCTAATATCACAGGTCAGTTTCATACCCTACAGACCCTCTAGTTCGAAAAAATATTGAATAGTGGAATATCGCCTTGGTTTAACATTTTCAAATTATAGGTGTCAAATTGTATATACTGGTTGCAATACTATTGTCAAGACGAAAAGGTACCTACTGAAACTTACTGGTACAGTAAGAATGGAAAAAAATTATTCACAAATAAAATTACAACTAATACAGTATTTACAATATTTACAAAATACACCTAAAGAAACAATAGAATGAAATAAAAAAAAAATATTGTTTGCAGAAACCAACATCACGAACTCAGAGCCGACGACGGTACCGTCAACTGCAGATTTAACAAATATCAACGTCAATGAAGAGAATGCGAATGATACTGAAGAAATTGAAAGGTATTTTAATTTAATACTTTAAAAGCGAAGGAGAATAAGCATCTTCGTCCCCCATTCAGGGTCTATCGTATCGGGACCAATGATTACTATTTTTTTCTATAGTTGTTTTCAAATTATCTCGTATCTTATAGGTTATACCCGCCAATAACAAACGGCAATATGCGACGCTCATATAAGAACGAATTCGCGGAACTCTACACGGAGTATCGCGCGGTTTACGAGCGTGTCGCGCGCGTCGCTAACCTGTTCACGCGACTCGAGGGCGAGTTACAACGGGCTGCCCCTGCTTCGCCTCACCATCAGGTATGCAAAATCAGCTTTGCAAAAAGAAGTGGCTATCTCACACAGCTCAGTTGGCAACAATAAGTCACTTGAATAAAGGTCACTTTGAATGGGAGTCACTAAGAGGCCCTGATCCTTTTAGTGACTCCCATTCAGAGTGGCAATTGCAATGGGCTGCCTCGCCACACCATTAGGTAAACTTTATGAAGAAGAATCAGCTCAATTGGCAAAAATAAGTGACTTGAATAAAGGTCACTATGAATGGGAGTCACTATAGTGATGAGTGAGTTGCAAAGAGCTGCACCCCGCTTTGCCACACCATCAGTTAAACTGTAAAGAATTTTTTTTATAAGTATGCATAATAAGTTAGTAGTAAAAGTTAGTGACTATTTCACACAACTCAGTTGACAGAAATAAGTGACTTGAATAAAGGTCACTATGAATGAGAGTCACTAAAAGGATCAGTGAGTTTATAACTTTAGATTATCATCATTAGTTAGAAACTTTACCTACCCAACAGATTTCCAACATCAAAATGTCTCATCATAACGATCCACTGTTGATAATTTTTTCTCTATTTTTATGGAAAGTTTACTTGACTATGGTATTAAGTAGTACCAAAACATAGCTTAGACAATTTACAACACCTCTTATCTTCCACAGAGCATAGAACAACGAATAGTTGAAGAGTACCGGCGCGTCAACAACGACGTTCAGTATCAGAATGATCGACAACGCGTCAATTATCTGCATCGCAAGCTCAACCATATCAAGCGTATGGTGCATCAGTACGACCAACCGGTAAGATAACATTAAATATTTCAATAACATCATACTAATGTAATTCATAGTCTTAGGTACAGAACGGGGTCTCAATTCTAAAATATTTGAATAACTAATGGCCGAATACTCTAACGCCACTTAAATTAAGTTCACGCTTAAATTATTGCCATCTCTTACAAATGAGTAATGTCAAACAGAGGCAGAGCTATTTTAAGTGGTGCTTTAATTTTAGTGACGTTTCAGTATTCCGTCCTATATTATACTAATGGAATTCATAGTCCTAGAGACTGAACAGGGCCTCATTACTAATTAACAACGGTTGACGTTGTATTCAGTAGCAACAAGTGTTCTACCGAACTGCAGCTAAAACGTCACTGTACAGCTGGACCGAAACAGCCTAAAAACAGAATAGCTACGATTCAGTTACGCTTCAGCTGAGAAATTCTCATTAGTGAAATTGGCCCCAGTGTCATAAATTGTTCACATTGCACGCAGATCGAACTTGACGGATGGATGTGGCTAATTCTATAGCATTGTTGCAAAAGAAGCCATTAGTCTGATAAAATCTAAGGACTGAATGCACTGCATTCGTCATTAGATCAATGTCCTAATTTGAAGACATTTTATTTGAAACTTTGTCAATGTGAATGGTGTTTCACTTCACAGCGATGATGAATATTTACTATGGATTAGCGTATTTTGGGGTTAGTTTAGCACCTGCGAGCTATGAATTCGGAGATTACAGTGCCTGAGATATAAGCCTAAATGTATGGGAGCGTGCTGTTTTAAATAGGACGGTTTTTACCAACTTGTGTCGTAGAGGTTCATCAATTTGTCTTTGGAATACAAATAATGGTATTTCATTATGCTTCGCTTCGTTGCAATTACTACTTTTCGTTTCACAATTTTAACGACACTTCAAGGGAACGCTTGACATAACTACTAAAACTAACCGAATCGAATTGAGTTCCAAGTTAAGAATTAAGATCTAATTCTTACGTTTTTTTATTGTACGTACAATTCTGCATGTAAAACTAAGCCGCCCTGATAAACCGTAAAGTGTAAGTAAATTTTATTACGCCAAGTTTTAATTTTTCTTTCAAGTCTGTTACGCTTATAAAAGACTGCGGAAGTCAACCTATAGTAAGTTATAAGTGTTCGATAGAATGCACTAAACACGATGGATGTTTCAAGTAGACGAAGGAATAGGTAGAAACCCATTTTCTATTTGCATGTATTGAAAGAATACATTTATTTATATTTATACAGTGTGTTCAAATGTATTGTAAAGGAGAAAGGGGTTTTGTAACAATAAAAATGAATATGGCTTAAAGTTACAAAAGTTTAATCAACAATAGTGTCGATTCTGTTGTTGCATTGTTGTTTAGGACAGCCCTAAAAATAAAGCTGTCTGTGATTTTGAAAAGAAAAAGATGGCAACATTTTTAGGGCTGTCGAAAAATTGTAATTCAAAATGTCTTTCATACCAATTAATTGCATGACCCCGTTTCCATAAAGAAACACCATGTATTATTAATGTTTGATTTATTAATATTTATAATGCACCTGCAATGACTTGCATGATATTATTAAAGTAGTTGAATCTTAAGTGCGTTGACTAATAAAAAATATAATTGAATATACATTAAAATTATCTTAATTGTTTTTTACATCATATATCACTGTGAACACTGAATGTTGTTTTTTTCGAAGTTGAACAGTTTTTACGCTTAATATGAAATGTTATGTACATCAATCTATTTAATGGAATTACAATATTATGTAATGTTATTATGTCATAATTATTACGAATTGATTTTGTATTTGAGTAAAAAGTTTAAAAAAATATTTGGTTGACGAAAATCTATCTAACGCGTGAAAAATTTGGTAATAGTACCAATACCTAATACCTACCGAAGTGTCTAAACCTTTAAGTCTTTGAAGATTTGAGAAGGAAAAGTATTGCAAATGGATTCTGTAATTTTGCAACTTTTTCATAAAGCCTAAATGAGGTCTAAAAATCAGGACAATAGATCAGTTAGTTGTAATAGAAATGTATCCCAAGTGCATGGTGTTCCCCAGATCTTTAGAGTCCCTGATACTAATAAACTCGATGTAACCTTGGAATAGTTACACCGTGTTTTGTCTTTTGCATTGACAAGCCGATTCAAATTCGATCGAGAAACAATACAAGTGTATATTCCAAGATTTCGTCGAGTTTATTAATTACGAGGTTATTAATGTTGAAGAAAGGAGAAATTAAAGTGTATTATTATTGTTCACAGCGCAATCTGAAACAGCAAGAGCGTGTTTCGACTGCGAGTACCACTCAGGCGTACTGACGTCGGTTGGTAGCGCCCGCCATTCGTAAGCCACGGTATCGCCTTACACATCGCAACTCAAACTGGACAATTTATAGTACTATAGTTAAACAGTGCCTCACTCAGAGTTATATATTATTATACATTAAGCTTTTATATAATAAGACCTTGGAAAGTTCTCTTTACGGTCCTGTCAAAGCCGCGCTGACTGACGAAATTTGCTAGGCCCGATGATCGGACGCACGGATTAGAAATTGCACCAAATTCAACTGAAATCACAACTTTATGTGGCATAGTTTATAATACGAGCGTTCGATCAATATTAGGACGTGTAAGGATTTCGAGCGACGTGTTGTTTAGATAAGTTTTATTGTTGACGTACTTATACTTAATTTGGTTTGGTGTTTAGACTATTTTACTGTAGATTATGCTAGTTAAATTCTTGAATTTGACAGGTATTTAACGAAGCTAATCGACTGTCGATATACCAATCTTGAGTTTTTTATAGTTTGAGTAGTTATTCGTTGACGTAATTCGGTTATAAAACAACGCGTCGCATATTTTGTATGCAGTTCTAGTCGATTGGTAGGATTGCGTATGCTTTATAATTCAAGGACTAAAACGTTGCGTCACTATCACATTTTATCACCATTTAATTTGGCAATTCGCATGCCGTATATATTTATATTTTCCTGTCAAATTAATTTATCTTCCAGTTTTATCTTATCCATATTCATCTCGTTTGTACTTTTGAACACCGAGAGTTATAGTTTCAAAGATAGTGACAACAGCAGTGATACATTGTTGATTCAACGTGACATTATGATTATAATCATGTGTTATTGAACTTGAAATTATAATAAGCGATAACATCGAACGATAGGCATTCTGCCAATTTGGCTAGGCGCTCTTGTTGTGAATACGCGGTTAAGGTATGTTCTGTTAGTCATTTCGGAGTTTGTACCGATACAAATTATTATGTTACATAGAAGTATGTTAAGTTTTAAAGTTCTTCCATTATTTCTAAACGGAGCAACGACCTTAACCAATAGTGTTATATTCTAAAAAAACCCGGAAATGAGGGCACATACTGGTTTCAATATCGATAGATTTTATAAAATAATGTTATATACTCGCTTTGAGACCTGTATCTTGTTTCTTTCTTGTAGATTGTCATGTCGCTAGATAATACTTTTGGGATCGTCTGTTATGTGTTCGATCGCCGTGTCACTGGTTTCTTGTTGGTCGACCTACGTTGGGTTATTGACCTGATTTTGGGTAGCCTTGTGACCGACGGTGAAAGGATTCAGTGCGCGTCGGAGATACATTTTGGGATATAATATCTTATTTTATAGTATTGAAGGAAGCAAGGTCAGTGTATGACGTCACACCGACCAGTCCGTCACGCGATAGATCAAATACATCTATCGAACTATGTCCGAATGGTTTTATAATCATGTAAATAGTATGTTCTGTATAAGATATTTAAATTTATCTATATAGTCCAATAGTTGTATATGTTCGTCCACATTTAATTCCATTTGAAAAGTATTGCCGTCTAACTAATGTTGTCCATTGAATTTTGCTTGTAATTTGTAACCGATTAATTTTTAATATCCGTCTTCTAAAAAGGTCAATGTGTATTAAACACGATATTCAAAACGCCAATTATGTATTGTGGTCAATTGAATAAAAATCACTTTATATCGTAACTTCCGTAGAAAGTTCCCGTTGTTATTCCAGAGGCCTTCGGGCGGCCTGTAACTCACCAGAGTTGGCCATACGTACTTACGAAGTAAATCGGAGTTATTAACCTCGACCCAATTATAAACATCTATAAAAGTCAATTTGAGTGAATGTTGTCGTTGGCCTTTTAAAACAATTACGCCGTTCTAATTATAACTAAAGTTCGCCCAATATCGTCCCTTTTGCTTCTAATCCATCCAATGTCGGACGTTCATTTTATTTATTCGTCTTGCCCAGCTTGCATGTTGTATATAGTATCGTATAAAAGATTATATAGTGTTCTTGTTAAAATTTTGTTATGGGTGGTGTAATATTTTGAAAGTTATTGTTTTATTCATAAATGTATTGTGCGAGTGCGCTCTGTGTCGTGTTATTCACGTTTTTTGGGTTTTGTATATATCGCGGTAAAGAAATAATTAAGGAAACAACTTTAAAAAGAGAAACCTTCCTTTCAAGTGTGCGAAAATGATAAAAACAACTACCGCGCTAGAAATCTCGAGCAAAACTCTTAAAGTACAAGATAAAAGTGAATTTTTATTTTCACACCCTTTCCACAAACAATGCGATATAATTTCTCATGGTCTGCTTGCATATTTTAAATCATACACTCAAAAAATAAGGTCAACTTTTGTTTGTATTGTTTATTGCGCGTTATAAAATGTCAGTTTGTTTTGTGTTTTTAGGTCAAGTTCAGCGCACTGAAGGAAAAGTTTCCGTTGTGCTCACTAGTGTCACAAAAATGCTCATTCTCGGAGATTAATTTCAATTTGAGCGAAGATAACACGACATATACGCGCGCGCGCACTTTCATACGATTTGCCAAACATTGATAATCGTATTTGCCAAAAAAACGTCTTCAAATTAGCAACAGCCGGCCAGTCGATTATCCACTAGGAAATAAGAATTCTGGTCCCATTTGGTAATACCCTCCAGATCACAATAAAATTCTTAGTAATCGTAGTATGCATTTCGGGCCAGTGTCTGTGACTTCCACAAAACTTAGGTTTTATCGCTTCTAGCATTATTTTCCCTGGCCCAAATGCAAGTCCATCTTGCATAGTTTGTCCTGAGAGTAACGTCCATATAATTGAAAATGATTTAGCGTTAAGTAATTACTCTTTATTGAACTTACGGCATAAAAGTTTTGTATGAATCCATTAGTTTTTTCTTACCAATTTGAACAGCATAATGCGTCCTATTTATATTTTAATCCGCTGTATAATATACATTTTGTTATTAAATGCGTATACTATCGAGTAGTTGTGTTAGATTCGCGTAGGTTTACGAAACCTTGTTGAATGATAAAAATGTTAATTCAGTTGATTTTTGGTCAATTATCACGTTGGAACGACAAAATTTTATGTTTTTAACAAATGCGTCAATTGTTTTTTGGTAAAGTAAGTGCAGTAGATTTCATTGATGTCAAGTTATTTGGTCAATTCGAAATGTAAGTGCCCTTTTGTTGCTCATGTGAACTGTTTAAGGAATTATAATGCTTTTTACTCATTTTAATGCTCAATATTATATGATCATGATATTAGATTATTAAATTTCGCTTTGGATTTTAATTTATTTTACTTATTTATTTATTTAATTACATAAAAAACCCTTTTTGTTAGTGCAATTGCCAAAACAACTCGTTAGTTAGTCATTTCCATTCGTTATCTATATCACGAGACAAACATTTGTCTGTCAGAGTAAAAGTATAATATCTTAAAAGATACCATCTGTAGTGCAAATAGTTAAGATATTACCGGAGTTCGAGAGAAATGTTTACTTAACTTCGTATTATAATATCAATACCCTGTTGACTTAATATTTTGAAACACTTATAAGATGAGACTGCGATGGTAGAAATTGTAGATTTTATAAAATTAATACTTAAAATGCATTCAAAAGAAAATCTTAATATACTTATATCAAAACTTAATCGCTATGCTTGCCTTTCCATTATCATTTTAGAGAACATCAAAAAATAATAATAAACAGTTTGAAATGTTATTGTTACCACTAGTGTAAGCTGTCAATCGATTCGTAGCAGCAAACTGTTCACTGCGAACATATTTGTTTATCACGCGTAGATACTGATTTCTTGTGTTATTATTGAAAGTTGTTGATTATTGATGAAAGATGCATTCCATTTGTCGACCCGTTGATCTAGCACTGTTCATCAATGCACCTATTTCTTCGATAGTCTATAAAATATTATAAAAAAAGCTATATTTTTACAGGCATTAAAATATCGGTAAGAAATCCGTCTAACTCATGTTCCTTATGAGACAAAAGTCTCTTAAAGTTACATGGTTAGACCCATATTTACAAATACCAGACCACTTACGAATAAGGTGTCCCTTTATAACGTAAATATAATGAATAATATCTATTAACGTATGAAGTCACAAAGGGAGTAATTATTATGACAAAACGTTACTCGATTGTTACCGAATAAGTTGTTAGTGAATTGGACAGAAATATTTGTATTTTGTCATGTTTATACAAAGGAAAAAATATCTCAATATAATATCATAGTCCATTGTACAGTATATAGGCGATATATAGTATTTAGTGTCATCAATTTCTTATATCCTAGTTAGTAATATTAGAAACTAATTTCCAAATATGTATTCTTTGCGGCATGACAAACAAGCCACAAATGGATGTTTCGTATGTTACGTTTGCCAATTTTTATTATTAAATAATATATGTATATTATTGTAATTTATCGGTCTGGTTGTGTTAACCCCATGTTTAAATCGTAACAATGAATTTGGGCCTATATTATTTACAGATTATGTATATCGAGTGGCATTTTTGTCATGTGCAAAATAAACACGTTGTAATAGTTTACATATTATATAGCTGATATTATAGCGGCTTCAGGCAGGCGGTACACAATGAACCATACCTATAATATAGATGTAGATCTTTGAGTTTGCGTATTCAGATCAAAAATTATAATTGTAAATTTGGTGTGTACAGTAATCAGTGATAAGCCGCCGTCGCGCCTACGATCTCGACGTCTCGCAAGACTGTCGATTCACAGAACAATTTGAATATTATGTCATTGTAAATAGAGTACGAATTAGATTAGACAAATTAAGGGGTATAATTGTAGTTTATTTTTTATGTTTTGCATATAAAATGTATATGAAATGGAAAGTAATTTTTGATAGAAAGATGTTTGAGCGTCGTCGAGTAAGCGCGACGGCGGCATCGGCGCTCGGCGCGGAACCATGCTGCGATATTCCTTGTGCCCCTCGAAATATCAGTGCATTATAATAATATTGAGTCAAGCAACATGTATAGAATAAGTAAGTACCTACGTATAGTTAGACGATGCAGCAGAGTTTATGTGTATAAATGCGTTTATACGAGCTCGAGTCGGGCGGACGAGAGCGATCCTTGCCAGCCGGTTCGAGCGAACGACGACTAGCTATGAATCCTGACATCGGCTCACGTTAATTAGCTTATAAATATTTCATCAAAATATAAAATACACAAAAAAAATGGATATAAATTTCTCGACCAAGTACTGGTTGTTTTAAATTATTAAAATGTAAAAAAAAATTAGATTATAAACAAAGTATAGGTACAATTTATTAATTATACTTTTCTTTTCGGCATTTCATGTAACAGTGGAAGGGTATAGTATCTTAGCTTGCCGCTGATCCGCTACCTCTGCGAATGCGACCGTCCGTAGGGAGTAATAGTACTTGTAGAGATAGAGACGACGCTCACATGCTCACGGCGGCGGCACTAGCATCACCCACGCCACACCACATCTTACATTACAATTACATACACAATGTCGAATGTTTCTATATACATATTTTGTGATTTCTTTTGCTCATGTCCTCTTCCATTGCTTTTTTGTTTGTCAACTGTCTAAATGTATAGTATGATTTTGTTGTAGCAGGGTAATGCAGAAATGTGAAGAGGTACTTTTTAATTTGAAGATGATTTTGTTTGAATGTTTTAAATTGAGTTGATTTTATCCATTCAATGGAAATTGTATTGTTATGAAAGGAGCCAGAGTTTGTTGTTTTTTTTTTTAATTAAGTCAAAATGATTTTGGATTTTAAATGAGGCAGCAGATTAGTTAATTAACTGTCAAGTTACCACAGAAACAATAGTCAGATGTAGGCTCTCTTTGGCGTTGCCCTTATATCGGTTGGAAGCTTTGGCAGTGCGTGGTCGGGTTTGATCTCAACTCGCCCGCACAGGGAAGTATAAATAGTTAGTCAGTATTAGAACTCGCAATAAACATGAGCTGAAGAGAGGTTGTGAAGAGTATCGTTATAAAAGGTACCTATTCAAAATCTGGATGAACAGACTAACTTATCATAAAAAGGACAGATAGTGTTGCTGCAATATGCATTTATGCCATCTTCAGGTTAATTTGAATAATGGGATCAGTGCCAAAACTTTCTCCTTCTTGTTTAGCTCAAAACGATGCAATTGTTAGCATGCTTGATGAAACAGCTAAGTAATTGTTTAGTTAGTCTGCCATTTTGTGAATATTTTGTTTTGATAGTAATATGTAAATCTTTTATAATATATTTGTTTACAATAAATGACAACATTATAAATAAATGAAATTGTATTTTCCATTTAAACTGATGAAAAAAAAATATAAAAAAGAATAATATGCAATTAATTCGGATGTTTTATTTAAAGCAGGTAGGATACATAGTTTTACAACGAGCGAAACATACAGCTTGACTTTGCAGCAGTATTCATCCTATGCTCTAGGCGCAACATCATAGAATGACCAGTTGGTACCACCTAGGTAGGTAGGTAGGTGGTAAAAGGTAGGTATATGTACTCTATCTGATACCTACCTATTTTCAGTCGTGCCCCTATGCACTTCAAATCTGAAGAGTTTTTGAATACAAGGTGGACGGTAGAAACTAAATACACACATCAACATTGTCTAGGGATATTCTATTTCGCAATGATTTGCTTACAAACTATTTGCTTTTTAGAAAAAGTTTATATATGGAATTAAACCTCTTTTGTTCCATTTTCAAAAACCGTAAAAAATTAAAAAATAGAACACAATAAATCAAAGATAGAATGGGAACTCCAATTTAAATTTAACAACGTTTATTTTTGCCTAAGTTAATTAGCTTTTATTTAATTATAAAACAGTGCTATCTAAGTCATTTTTAATTTTAACGGATCTTGTGATATTTGTTATTTCATGGAACGTCGACATTTAAGCAGAGATGATATGATAAGAGCGATAGGCATGTTACAAGCCGGTGCTATCCAATGCGTGGTTGCCAACACCCTAAACACCAATCAAAACGTAATTTCTCGATTGTGGTCACGTTATCGTATTACTGGGGATGTGAGAGAGCGCCACACTGGAAAAAAACGAGTTACCACCCCTAGACAGGATCGTTTTCTCCAAAATTCCGCCAGGAGGGAACCCAATCTCACAGCAAAGCAGATAGTGCAAAGGCTTCAGACAGACCATCAGCTGTCAGTTAGCGACCAAACCGTCAGAAGAAGGCTACATGAAGTCGATCTTCATTCTCGTAGACCGCTTCGTGTGCCAGCTCTACGACGGGGCAATCGCGGAAGGCGACTTCTTTGGGCTCAAGAACATTTGTTATGGAACAACGGCCAATGGGCAATGGTTCTCTTTACTGATGAGTCTCGGTTTGGATTCCACCCCGATTCGCGAAGAACACGTGTTTGGAGAGTTCCTGGCAGAGAAAGTCGACTCCAGCATCCACAAGAGGTCCATTCGTACCAAGGTGGGACAATCATGGTTTGGACGGGAATTCGTATGGGCGCGCGAACCGAGCTCATTTGGATAAGAAGCAGCATGACTGCACTAAAATACCGGAACGAGGTCGTCGAGCCTGTGATCATCCCTCACAGAGTCCAAATTGGCCAGGAATTTCAGCTCATGCATGATAATGCCCCTCCTCACACGGCGCGATTGGTATCGGCTGCCCTTCAGGAACATGATGTCGCGGTTTTGGACTGGCCTGCACAGTCACCCGACTTAAACCCAATTGAACACGCTTGGGACATGTTGCAGCGAAAGGCTTTCAGCAATTTGCCGCCAAATTTGACCACAGAAGACCAACTTTTTTGCCATTTAAAAACAACATGGGATCGCATACCCCAGCGAGACTTTGACACCCTAATTTTGAGCATGAATAACCGGTGCAGATGTGTTGTCAACGTTAGAGGAGGCAACACCGATTATTAAATTGTAAAAATGTAATTTTATAAAGTCATGACAACGCAAAACTTGTTTTAACACAATTTATCAAACCTTATAAATTTTCAGATTTATAGTGTTTTCGTTTGTACTGTAATTTTCATTAAAAAATAATATCAAACAGTTGTATTTTATTATTATTAATAATCAACATAGAATAAAGATTCTTGCCATATCTAGTTTTCTAAGGAAATTATTTTTAGTTTTTGTAAAAATCAACAAAATGTTGAATATCCCTAGACAATGTTGAGGTGTGTATATCCTAAGGATCACCTGTGGACAAAGGTGAGCCATTGTAAAAAAACTCAATGGTTCACCCAGATGGTCGCATGAGGTGGACGATGACGAGAACATGGACGGTTATCGCCATCAAAACATTTCTGCTGCAGCGCTTACCAATCGTGATTCTAAAGGAAACGGGACTATCATCGTAGGTATTGAGATAGTAGCTGTCTAGAAAACACTGGCACGATAGACATCCCCACCCGGTACATACAAGGTCTTCTAGAATGGTTATATGCTGGATGTTGATTGTCTCGTAGCTCTGTGAAAGGTAATAGGAAGGTCTTATTATTGAAACAACCACGGAACGAAAATTGTTACGGTGGTGCGTAACAATTTTTTTTGTTTATAACATTGATTTATGTAGGACAAAAATAAACGGAAGTAGTGCAATGCCATGTACCGGTAAGTGGCTTCCAGAATTAAACAGTAGTAGTGCAATGCCATCTACCGGTGAGTAGCTTCCGAATTAAACGGAAGTAGTGCAATGCCATCTACCAGTAAGTGGCTTCCAGAATTAAACAGTAGTAGTGCAATGCCATCTACCGGTGAGTAGCTTCCGAATTAAACGGAAGTAGTGCAATGCCATCTATTGGTGAGTAGCTTGCAGAATTAAACAGAAGTAGTGCAATGCCATCTACCGGTGAGTAGCTTCCGAATTAAACGGAAGTAGTGCAACGCCATCTAGTGGTGAGTAGCTTGCAGAATTAAACAGAAGTAGTGCAATGCCATCTACCGGTGAGTAGCTTGCAGAATTAAACCGAAGTAGTGCAATGCCATCTAGCGTTGAGTAGCTTTCAGAATTAAATAAACGTAGTGCAATGCCATCTACCGGTGAGTAGCTTACAGAAATAAACAGAAGTAGTGCAATGCCATCTACCGTTGAGTAGCTTGCAGTATAAAACGGAAATAGTGCAATGCCATGTAGAGGTGAATAGCTTCAAAGTTTTTACGTCTACAGACTAAAAAGCATTTGACGGTGTATATAAAAAATGTTCATGGTGTGTATATGCGTAGACTCCCCATAATTTCATAAACTTGTCTGTGGTTGGTTCTTGTTTATATTTATTTATGGTCTTGTCTATGTATTGTCTGTGTCTTTTCTTTTCTGAAAAGAAGAGGAAATTCGTGTTTGATTTTCGGAATTTTGCATGTTCTGTGTGTGCTGCTGCGGATGAACTTGAGATTAGCGAAATTTAATTTGCAAACAGTTCCTTGCTCCAGCATCAACGTTGGCTGACAATGATACATTTCAAAGATAATAAAACCAAATCCCCTCTAAACACAAGATGGGCTCAAATGACGAAACAAGAACAAATCATCGAAAGAAAGAAGATTGAGATTCAAGCTAAGTTGGAGGCTCAGAAACAGGCGGCTGCGTTGGCTGCGCAGGCCAAACTTGCTAAGTATGTCAAATTTAGAACTTTAGACTGTGCCGGTCTGTAGACTCGCCGTCTTGGTTACGATACGCGTTGAGCGAATAACACGTTCTACTCTACTATTCATTCTTTGACAAAGTTCCAGATAGCTCGAGAACTAGACCACTCTATGCTCCCTCCGTTCGTTTTGGGCTCGCCAGCTGCGATACAATCTCAGCTTATCTGAGTCCAATTACATAAATTCTGTTTTCATTCTCTCAGGTTGTGGTGATTTTTTTCTTATTTTTTTTCTTATGTTCCATTTATTCCAGTACGTAGAGTAGGTACCTACTACCTACTCCCTATTTCATCCAGTCATTCCCTTCAATCAACTTTTTGGAACCCAATAGTGTAATGTTTTATGTGCCTAAATGCTAATGCACCACATTATCTTACAGCCCCAATGGCAATGATGACAACAGTGCCAACATTTTCTCCAATGATGGTAGCTTCATGAATCAGTTCAAAGCCTTGCTTGAGAAACAAAAACAAGACAATGCTGTGAAGTTGCAAAATGAACCGAAACCGGAAGATGAAGGGAAAAAGGAAACAAGGGCTCAGGATCCGGAAGATGGCTTTGATGGAGAGTTTCATGGAGAAGAGAGGCATAGATCTAATGAAATGGGCTCCAGGTAAGTAACACTTTGATCTTATCATAAACCTAATTTAGTTAATTGAAGACAAAACTTTGGAGTAACTTGGGTAAATACATGTTGGTAATATTTGTTGCAACATAATATAAATAAAATCAAAATGGTTTATTTGCAACAAAATATAAAGACAGAAACAAAAGTAAAGTAGAAATAAAATAAAAACTAAAACATACTTAAATAAGTAGATAAAGTTACAAAATGGACCCCACTGAGCATGTGCAGGTTTTGCAACCTGCGGTGATCTTTTGTTGTGCCCAATATTTATAAGTGCTAATGGTACAGACCATTATAAGTGTTAATGGCGTAGACCTCAGTAAAAAACTGTTTCCATCAACACTTTTCTTAAAGTGACTAGAAGTACCTACACAAAAACCATAAACCAAGAAGTTGAAGTTGACTAGAAGTATAAACAGAAATAAAGATACCAAATACTAGCTATGTAACTCGAATATAAATGAGTATGTATTTAATTTCAGAGAGAATCATCGCAATTGGAATGATAGAGGGCACAACCACCAAAACAGTCCTATGTCCTCTGTGGACGAGCCTTGTAGAAATATGTCTCATGACCCTAACATCCCTTCTCTTATGCAAATGCCGATCAACTCCCATGAAGATGGTTCAGACTCTGAAGTAAACGATTGGTCCAAAGACCAGAACGATTCTGATCACCCTGACTCAGATTCTGAGCAACATCAATTTAGGAGTATGGGACCTAGGCTTCTTCCCCCCGGCCCGTTGCCTCCAGGAACAAATATTCCGCAATGCCCATTACCCCCTGGTAGTTGGGACATGATGGGCCATAGACCTAATATGGGCCCGAGACCCGGCATGGGTCCTGGAGGGCCAATGATGGGTCCGGGACCCAATATGTCTCAAATGCCCCCAGGTCCCAACATGCCTCAAATGCCCCCAGGAGGTCCTAACATGTCTCAAATGCCCCCAGGAGGACCTAACATGGCCCCAATGCCGCCGGGGGGGCCTAACATGTCTCAAATGCCCCCAGGAGGACCTAACATGGCCCCCATGCCTCCAGGAGGACCTAACATGGGTCCAATGCCACCATTCATGGGTGGACCACCGAATTATTCAATGCCACCAAACTGGGGACCTAATGGGCCCAGAGGTCCGTGTGGCCCAATGCCTCCTAACATGATGGGCCCTAATGGCCCTATGCCTCCATTCTTTCCACCATTTAACCCTCCGATGATGAGTATGAATGGAGCTCCTGGGCCCCCGCCGCCACCTCCTCCCGGCCCTCCAAACTCGATGATGGGTCCTAATGGCTCTCCCATGATGGGTCACAATATGCCCCCAAATTCCATGTCTGGTCCAAATGGCCCACCCGGAGTACCTGGTTCCATGGTTGGTCAGAATGGTGCTAATCTAAGGTTAGGTCCTAATGGCCCACCTGGCTCGATGATGGGCCCGTCTGGTCCTAATCCTATGATGCCGCCGGGTACGATGCCTATGGGTCCTATGGGTAGCATGTCGTTTATGGGTCCACCGCGTCCGCCATTCCCGGGGAATAATAACTTCAATAATTCTAAAATGCCGTTTATGCCGCCCAACTCGATGGTCCACAATATTCCTGAGCCGAAGCTTGTAGATAGCATCCCGCCGCCGGAGCCGGTGAAACTCCAGAACATTCCGCCTCCAATGCCGTTGCCCTTGAACCACATACCGAAACCTAAAGATTTGGAGCTTGGCGACCGTCCGGCACCATCTCAAGGTAAATAGTAGTTATCATAAACAGGCTTTTAGAGAAGGCTGATTGAATAAAAGGGCTTCTGATATCGTTTAGATTTGATACTGCATGTTAGGACGGTAATTTTATTGAACTGGTTATTTGCTGCTGACTTTTAAAAAAAGTAGATACATGCAGCCTGACTCGGAGTACATAAGGTATAAAGCTTACATAATTAGTTTTGCTAATAAATGTTTGTGTTTACATTTTTATTTGGTACTAATTTTAGTAAGTACAGGCTTGCCTAGGCCGTGTTTAGAATTTCACCTTCGAAATAGTAACTATGAGCTTTTCAATACATAGAAATATTTAACTGAAATTCTACTCATTTTGGGCGAACATAACTTCATTACGGAGATCCTGTAGTAGATTTGCCTCAATAGAAGTAGGTTAGTTATTTAATATGGTGCACAAGGTTATAATTATCAGTGATTGTAATAAAAAAAGCATGAAATGATAAGGCAATCACAATTAAAAACGTCATAAATGTTTCCAATAAACAACCCGTACAGACTACCACATAAGGTTCAATTCAAATTACCATAACCCATGCGCATTTATATCTGAATTTTCAGCTCTAATAAAAAAGAATAAGCTAGTCATAATCAAAAAGGTTTCCAGCAAACAACCGGTAAGCACATAAGGTTCAATTTGCTAAAACCGATGATTTATATCAGAAGCCCTTATAATGCCAGTACCCCAACCATCGGCCAGTCTATTGACCCGTCGTATGCAGTTTTCTCTCCAGATATGTTCCCGCCGTCGGTCATGCAGTCAGCTTCAGAGGTTGCCGTCAACGGTGACCGCTGGGAAAACGTCCTGAAAGCTATACACACGCAAGATCAAAACATGTGGTAATGCCACTAGGGGCCACGAGGATGTGCTGTATTCCTTTTTATTATTACACGCCTTGGATGCGAGAGAGACAACACTGGTTTAAAAAAAAAGTTACATATGAAAACATTCATTTGATCAAACAAAGCTAAAGTGAAAACTTACATTTTGAAAACATTCCTTTGACCAAACATCAGTTTTTTTTTTTTTTTTTTTAATACTACTAGCTGATGAAACAAGCAGATGGCAGATGAATAATGCTTTAAATTAAGTTTAAGTTTTATTTTATTTTAATATTTGGTTTAGTTTCTTAAAATCATCTAAGGCTGTTTACTAGAGTTGCATTATGAAAATGCTTTAGTCAAACATACTGTTTTCACGAGCATCAAACAAGCTTTTGCATCTAATTTATATGATTTATGCAGCATTAGGGACTTTTATTTACCCATGCTCTATGGTCCTGGGACATTTCCTTATGTCCAAGTAGTTTGGCTTGTCTGTAGTAACAGAATCGAATCATTTCTTGAAAATTAATAACAAATGAAAGAATACAAACAAAATTACCAGTGTTTCTCGACATTGCAATCAAGGCTTCATTTATCACCATTGACGACGGAATAGTGTTGTCCAAAATATTGTCATATCTTTGCATACAATTCTACAACACTATCCCATATGTCAATGATCCAGGTTGCGAGACCTTTCACCTTTGGTTCTTACTACCCATGGTTTATATGACTATATTGGTTTTATCATTGCAGGTTTTTACACACCCCGAATAGTCCAGAATACCAGGCGTTCAGGCAACTAGTTGAGCGAATGCGGGTAGAACGTGAAAATCAAAATGTGAAGGATGAAGATAAATATGAACCGGAGTTCTGTTTGGATGATGATGATAGTAATGACGCTAAGCCGCATTTTAAGGATGAACCTAACAGGTAATTAGGAACATGATCTAAAAGTAACATCTTTGCATCTATTCAAGATAATTTATACAGGGATATACAGGATTTTATAGTTATTCGCAAGGAAGTTCCCTGCCTTGAGTGCTGAGTAAGGCAATTCTATATAAAATCAAGTGATTATAAATGGATTAGGCTTAGCACTTATCCCATCCTTTTAGCCTAGCCCGGCCTTCAGTGCGGAGCTAACTAAGCCGCTGGTTATCCAATAATGTTTCAATTCGCCACCGTTTGGAATACAATCATCCATCTAAGGTTAAAACTAGAACCTTTCAAAGTCCCTACTATTAGACAACCTATTTTATTTAGTTATAACTATTTGTTTATTATCAAAGTCAAAATCGATACAAAATCATTCGGTAAAGTCATAACGATCCTTTCATGATGGTATCTTAAAATACTAATCAACATTGTATGGAAACATCTTATTTTCTCGCGCTAACACTAATATTTCCATTGAATAACAAGTGGCTTTGTTACAGCGAAAACAGTACGAACTTCTGGCAGCAGTACTCCGCGAAACGCGAAGCCGGCAGCTCTCAAAGCGAAGACGAGTCCGATAGCAAACGTGAGAGACGCAAACGCAAGAAGAAGTCGCGATGGGGTGACGATCCACCAATGGACCTGAAACCGCCCGGCGTTATGGATATTAAACCGCCTGGTGTGGCACCGCTGTTACCGCCGCCTGGGACGGTTATACCTACACTTTTAGGAGGTAAAAATCCAATCAGTCGAAAAAAGATACCCAGCATACACACTATTAAGTTACCTACCGTTACCGCTCCGCTCGTTACTTTCCATGCTACGGTTGCCTGGAAGAAATCGCTTTCAGCGATAAGGCCGCCCATTGTACTATACAAAGTTAGTTTTAAGATTTGTACGTACCTTACCCTTGTGTACAATAAAGTATTATCTATCTATCTAGCTACACATCAACTGGGCTAGGATGCGCACGAGAGATATTTTGTCGACTCTCAAAGTCATAATAATTCACAAAATAGTGCAAAATCACTATCATCATCAATATATATAAAACTCTTTTGAAGTTGACTTAGAATCAACGCACAGCCTAAACAGTAAGTCCTAGAGGTATGAAATTTGGAGGGTAGTATCCTTATATAGTGTAGGGGTGCACTAAGAAAGGAAGTTTGAAACGTCACACTCTAAAGGGTAGAACGCGAGCAACGGCTAGTTATCTATATACGCGAGATATTTTGTCGACTCGTAATATTATAATGAAGGCATTTTGCACTATTTTGAGAATGATTGCATTATCTGTGGTAATGTTGTCGATAAAACGCGCCTTTGAATCTTCAACTTTTGATACTTCGCGTGCCTATTATCTCGTCCTCAGAGAGGTACGACGAGTTAAAGTCGCTCGTTCAGTAACTCTTTCTCATCTAGTTTAGCAAAAAGTTTTGATATAGCGAAACGAAAAAGCCGCAAGATTGACATGGGGTCTCTTAAACAGTAGGTAAGTTTCATGGTTACTTGTTTCGGTGTAAACTGGGAACAGTTAAATCATGTTTTATATTTTGCATTGACTAGTAGCAGTTTCAAGACAAAGCACAGTGTATATTGTACGAGCTTTGAACAGGCTTCTTGGGAACTAGGCGTCTGGGCTAGTTGCCAGGAACTCACGAGATTCATTTGACTTTTAACTTTCCTAAATAATGGATTTTGATTTTATTGAATCAAAACAAATTGAATTTGAATGGTGAGTTTGAGTAGTGCCTAGTGCATACAATTTTTTTACTTGATCTGTGACATCTAGGTGCAAAACTGGCTAAAATAGACGAAGCTGGATTGAAACTGACCAACGTGAATCGCAGTAACCAAGCGTTGATGCAGTACGCGATGACTAACTACGGCTCCACTAACTTGGACCCTGATGATTGGAAGAAATGTGAAGACAACTTCAAACTCAATCTTTTGTATCAGGTACTATGTCGTTTTATAAAAAAACTAGCTTCCGCCCGCGACTTCGTTCACGTCCTGTTAGATCCTGTTGATTTTCCGGGATAAAAAGTCTGTGTTCATCCAGGTCACGGACAATATGTATTCCAAGTTTTAACCAAATCGGATCAGTAATTTTTGCGTGAAAGAGGAACAAACATACATCCTTACAAAGTTTTGCGTTTATAATATTTGTAGGATAGGATATAGATGCAAATGCTTTGAGGTATATTTTGGTCTAAAAGGTTTTATAATACTGTTTATACTTTTCAGGACATGTTGAAAAAACGTAATGAAGTAGAGCGCTTAGCGGCGGCCGGCAAGCACAAGTACGAATATGACAGTGATGAAGACACGTCTGCTGGCACCTGGGAACACAAGTGAGAACTTATCACTTATCTAGCTGATACCCGCAACTTCGTACGCGTGCGAAATTTTCCACCAAAATATCTGTCGCCAGCATACGATGAACCTTCGTAGCAAATGGCTGCTTTTGGTTTAAAAAGTTCAAGCTGTATCTAAGAATCCACGTCTTTGATTTTAGTAAAATATAGCCATGTTTAAATCAGAAACAGGACTTCAGAGTGGTATAAGTTTCATTGAAATTGGTCCAGTAGTTAAGACGCCATCCGTGAACAAACAAACAGGCAAACTCGATTTTCGGAATCAGAATCGTTCATTTAGTTGATCTGCATATTCAGTTTATCCAAATCTTTTATTTTACATTTTGGCTTTTTACATAATAGTAAAACTTTTACGTTTATTAAGCTCACATATTCATTTGTTTTCAGACTTCGTTCGCGCGAAATGAACGCAACTGAGAAATGGGCCGATGAACTGACGAAGCAAGCTGCTGGGAAACATCACATTGGTGATTTTTTACCTCCTGAAGAGTTAAGGAAGTAAGTACTAAAGTTTCCAATACCAATGACTCAAGAAATTTTAGTGTGATCAATCTTAGTGAGCTACTGGAATAAGTCAGCTTTTATTTCAGTCAAAACTTCAGTGGAGCACCTGTGGATTTTATGTGGATAATTTTTGTTCAGAAATTAGATAGGTTTTTATTTTATAGTACACCACATATAAGTAAACAAAATAACATGAAAATTGTGATGGTTGAATTATAATTTCAGTTATTCACAGATTTATGGAAAAGTATTCAGCGGTGAAAAGTGGCAAAGAGCCAGATCTGAGTGACTACAAGGAGTTCAAATTGAAGGAGGATAACCTCGGTGAGTTGGTGACTTACTATTGATTTTCCGGGATAAATAGTAGCCTATGTGTTAATCCAGGTCACGGACAACATTTATTCCAAGTTTCATTCAAATTGGATCAGTAGTTTTTGCGTGAAAGAGTAAGAAACATATATCCATACATACAAACTTTCGCGTTTATAATATTAGTAGGACTTTAGTATTCCATTGTCACAAGTTACAAGCTCAATATTTATTACTAGGTTTCAAAATGCTACAAAAGTTCGGTTGGAGTGAGGGTCAGGGCTTAGGCGCTGACGGTTCCGGCATTGTGGATCCTATCAACAAGTAAGTAAAGTCAAAACTTATTTAACAACTGCTAATTCATAAGGGCTTAATTTGATCGTCGTTTTTAACGCAGGTCTACGAAAACTGATAACAAACTAACATCTTCATATCATAACTACATATAGCATCATTAGTACAAATAGCAGCATTTTAGGTTCTAATTGACCATAATCATCATATTTCAAAGGGCATTGCTTCACGTTTTTTTTATATAAATAATTTCATCTATAGAAAGTAACAACTGTAAATAACCAATCACTGGGCTTATTATTCACAAAACAATCTAAATGCTTAGTCAAAACAACAAAAAAAATTGCTAAAAAAAGATCTAAAAAAGTAAAATAGCTAAATAAAAGGTCATTGCCCAACAGTGGCATGCAAACGGTTAAACAAACATTTCGATATCAAGTTAGGATACGACTCACAAAATGCAATTATTACAGAGCAACCCAGCCTATTGCGAATTTGGGCCTCGGAGCAAACACATCGGACGTAGTATCGTCAGAGGACGATGAATTCGACGCTTATAGAAAGCGCATGATGCTCGCTTATCGATTCAGACCTAATCCTTTGGTGAGTTCCGTACATCTCCATTTAGAAAGGGACACTTAGGTTAGGCTCTCTCCCTCTTATTAACAAACTCGATCGAAAACTGGGAATAGTTAGGCCCTTTGCACATTGACACGGACACAAGGCAAGAAAAATTTTGTATGCGCGTGTCTTATCCGACATAAGAAAAAATGTGTTGTAATATGTATGGTCTCATATAAACAATCAAGCGACTGAATATCTTATGGACATTTCCAATGGTCGAATTTTACATGAGATGATTTAAAATTTTCAACCCACCGGGTCCAAATGACTTGATATTAATTACAAAAAAAATAGACAACGTCAGATAGGGTAGTCAGAGGTTCGGCAGTCAGAGTAGTAATGCCAGTAGTACCTACTCAATAATATGCCTTATCTACGTAGTAATAATGCCCAGATTGCTAAGAACAAAGCTAAAAGCTAAGAACAAATGCTAAAAAACAATTGTCCAAAGGAGTAATAAAATAGAGGGAACTCAGAGGCTGATTGATTCAAGCAATTTTTTATAAACATTAGCAATAAACATTAATCGAGTTTTCTTTATTTTCAGAATAATCCACGAAGGCCGTACTATTGATGTAAGACGCTCATAATATTATGTAGTTAAATATCTCGGTTATTGGTGATAGCATTTTGAACAAAACCCTGTTTTATTCAATGTAAAATTTATTTTATTCAAGGTGTAAAAAGTTCCGAAAAATTCGGGGGGTTATGTTATGTTATGTTATGTCAATATGAACAACTTTTTCTGTGGAACCAACAGTGTGATTGCGAAAAAAAAAAACAACTTTTGCATACATAACCGCGTGTTTCCACTCAAAACATTCACAACACAATCCTTACAAACGGTTTGTTTTTACAATCAAGAAAGCCCTTAAAACAATCTGCACAAGATTCAAAATGTCAAACATGCACAAGGTTTGGCGGTGGAAACGCAAATCGATATCTTCACAGAGTTGTGCATGTTTTATTGTGAATGTTTTTGAGTGGAAACACGCAGATGGCAAAATGAATATAACAGCTGATTCAAATAATACTATTCACATGCCGTCTATAGGATTACTATCAAGAAAAACTATTTTATATTGATTGACTGTCTAAAAATGAATCTTCTAACACCATGTGTACATTTTAGTTTTATATTTTGGTCTATTATGAAATTGCCTGCAGAAAACATTTGTTAAAATTGCATGAAACACCCATTTAGTATTAGTTATTGCTAAGAGTTGTTCCATTTTGCAATGTACGTACTTAAGCCCAAGTAAATTTTTATACATTTTATTTTATTTACTAAATTAGTGTTTAGATATAATCGCTAATAAATAACTATGTGTTCACCGTCCCATCGATATTTTACATTGTAAAAGTCAAGGGTCCTATGCTCGAAAACGTTCGAGAATGTCGCTAGGCGAGATTAAAACTCTAGGTACCTACTATTTCTGGAAACAAACGGTTTTCATAACAGCCGGCCGACATTGTTCTTCCGAATTGGTCTTACTTTACATTGTCTAAGAGACCTGCTATGTATATACATAATATATAATATCAAATCGTTCTAAAAAAAAACTCTGAATAAGTGGTCTAGATTTTCCTCAGTAGGTATAAAGATAAAAACTCTTATTTCCAATACATAATAAGTATTTTCAAAGGTAAATGCTGTTGAATTTTTTTATAAAAACAACTCAAAATATAATGTAACCTTCCCAAATGATTGATAATAGTCTATTGTGTAGGTACGTTTATATTCGTCTACCTAGCTGGTTATAATTAAGGCAACTTTGACTATTTTATATTGTAGGTGTATTTCCCAGATTAGAATAAATATACACTTAAAATGCAGTAACGAGTTTTATTTAATATAATTCTTACATTTATCATTATCATTGCTAAGATTGCACCACCAGTAGGGTTCGACTAACTACCTAACGCTAAATTACGGTATACAATTTGATGTCTTACCTAACCGTGAAAATAAACCCCTTTGGCCTTGCATACGAGAGTTTCACAACTGTGGTAGTTTTGTATGATTCTGACGCACCTATGACTCAAAGATCTCTGATGAAAATGTATTCATAAGTCTACACTCAACACTGTAGGTACCAGACAGTTATATTTAGACGGGCGCTAGTGACAAAAGTTCTAGCTTCATTCAATTTTAGTAAAATCTACAGTTTGAACACAAATGAACAGTCAACTGCGCACGAGATATCTGTGAGTTACAATACCTTCGGGCGTGGTAATAAAGTTGAATTTTAAGCTAATTGACAAGTGAAGTATAACCTTTGGTTATCCGCGAAGTGCTAAGTGAATATAGTGATTTATTTCGTGCGGTTTAAAGTTAAATTTTGCGTGCTTTTGTTGTAACAAACACAAGTTTATAATACCAGTGTTAAAGTTGAAAATCGTGTGTATTGCAAAATGGTGCGTAAGCGGGCTAGTGGTCAGGTGAATAAAATCGTATCAAGCAGCAGTGATATTACCACTTCATCCTCAGACTCGGATTCTCCTCTGAAAAAGTAAGTCTATTGTACATACAAGGAAAGCACAGCCCAGAAAAACATAATCATGGAAAGCGTACATACATAATGATGGCAGCCCTGAACGACTGACTGAGTTGTACCTACCTACGCCCACATACAGTACAGACAGACCTACCTAAATGATTAAACCTAGGTAAACAAACATGTTTACGTTTGCTATTGACCTTTACAGACCACTCAAAAAAAAAGTGGAATAAGTGGGATCTAATCTAAGCCACATTATACCTATTTTGCGGCGCCACAAAATAATTATCTTGACTAAAGTTGGCACTGGCTACCTACCTAGGTGCTTACAGTTTTCAACCACCCGCAAAAATGATTCAACCAAATAGATACAAAAAGGGTCTAACTCACATATTTTATCTAAGAGATGAGAAGAGGTGTGTTACACCTCAACTATACATGTATGTATGTAGGTAACATGTCACAGGTTTTTTTTTAAATTAAAATAAATGTTTAGGTTTAACCGTCTTCTCCGTGCCTCAGTGGCTCGTCATTGGGGCTACTTCAAGAGGAATGGGCCTGCTCTTCGGGCTCGAGGACGTTCCGTATCTGATGCCGGTTTATGCTCCATTGCTGATCATGGTTGGTATTCCTAATACCTACTTAAAACTATCTAGATAGGTTACTACATACATCTCAAACTTTCTATCCAATAACGTTAGAGAAATATAGGGAAATGGCGCAAAATAAAATGGTTTTTATTACTCTCTACGTTTCTTGGATACCTACTTAAGATCATCGAACATATTTTTTTATACTTAGCTTAAGTACATCACCTAAACCTTTGAGACCTAAGTTCCAGAGTTGGTCTACCTGGATATTCCGTCGCGGCGACTGCGTGTCCTTGGCACCAGATCAACTTCAGCGCTGGACCAGTGCGATAGAGTTACTCCCACGTTTTCTATCACGTGAGTTTCATTTATTTTCACATACTCAGTAGGTAAGTTAAGCGTGATTGATTTCATTATTTTCGCTTACTAGATCTTAGTAGTCTAATGAGCATTTTATAATTGATTTGTGACTTATGATCTTACTTCATTATTCTGAGGATCTTGTTCACCTCTTTTTGCTTTCGAACATGGAACACTAATCACAAAAGTTTTCAATGACATAAGTACCTACCTACCTACCTACCTATACTAACAATTTTGACCATTCTTTAGTAACTTCATGATCATATTAACTTCACAACCCTTTGGCCGATTTATCCGTTGACCTACCAAATACAAAGACTGGATTTTTAAGCGGTTCAACAATTTTATTCTCTAACAAACATTGCACAACGCCGATTTGAACTGACATCTTTTTTCGCTTTGCTCACTCGCTTGATCAAGTTGAGTATTGCAAAGCTTTTGTAGGTACCTACTATGGAATATTCATTCAATGTCAATAGGTATATCTCGGCATTGAAGATCAAACTCAATCTCAATGATATAAAATCAAATTTTCCGCCATTTATTTGACTCAAAAGTTGCAATCGATATTATGCGCAATGCACCATTGCGCATGTTTCCTTAGAACCAGTTGACTTTTGCCACAGGGTTTTCTACGTTATCTTTTTACCTTTAGAGGTGAAAATTCCTCAAAATTAGAAATATAGTCCAGATGACAGCTTAGTTTATTAAACAGTGCATGTGATTTTGTAACGTGGATCCAGAGATAAAATAAAATTCGTGCTATTTGTTTCACCAAATCATATTCATAACAAAGCAAACATAACGTCAACATCGCTCGATCAATCTTTTATAAGTGAAAACATAAAAACCGTCGAAAATGGATACTAATCTAATAATACACCTGATTATACATGGAATAGTCCAAATATATGTGATATTTTCGTATTGAAACCCTAATGAATCAGTAAGTACTTAGCTACCTAACCAAATATTAAATAAATGTTTAGTTTATGTCTAATGAATGCCAAAATACCTAAGCAAACCGGTAGGAATTTCTGGGGTTGAATTGCGTGCGCATGAATGCGTGGAATCAAAACTCTTCTAATTATGGTAGAATATACAACCTACCTAGGTACCAATTTATTTGCCAAAAACAAAGATTAGATTTGACAAATATTTAATTTTATACTCGAGTAGGTAGGTTAGGTAGGTGCCTAATAAGTACTACCTAATATTGAACGTTTCAGCTTTCGTGAATTTTGTTCGTAAACTTTGCCCAGTTTACTTACCTATTACCTACCTAATATTTTAATAGTGGGTAGGTATACTTACATACCTAATAAAATTTACTGTACCCATTACCACACTATTGGGTACTACTTTTTACTGCATCTTTCCAACTAGGTACCTGTACCTACCCCACCTAATACAATAAACTTTTATGTCATCATTCAATTGACCTAGGTAGGCGGTTCTATCTATGTAAAAATTGCGAAACCTATTGAAAAGTATTAGGTACCTATTTAGTACACCTACTTGTTGAGATTCTAAGTCCGAACTATTATAAACCATAAAATATCTTTAAATCTAGTAAAAATGACCTGATGCTCACGACAATGTGCTTAAAACTGTGCCTGCTGGGAATTGAAAGAAAAGTGCAACTAAATTAACGAGTCATTAGTCGCCTGAAGAAAATATTTCGGTAAGTAGGTATTACTGACTTGTTACTGTGTTACCGGGAATGCCTTTTAAATTAGATTTGAACGTTTTGCATCTACCCCATGTTATTTTTTTGCATTCTATTATTAGTTTTTGTCATCCGTAGACATTATTTTGAATGATATAGTATAGGTACCTATAGTAGCATAAGCGTACTTTTATTTCTAGGTATGGCATGTCGACTGACGAGACCCCAATATCCCTGCTTCTGGCTTTTAAAAGCTTAAAATGCGAAGGTAACATCATAGTTAACACCATAAATAACTGCATGTTGTTTTTGCTGTAGCCTTTATACATTAGGTACCTACTTGTCATGCCTACTTACTTACACTGATAAAAAAATGTAAACATTTTTGAATACTGACCTATTGCAAAAAGGGTCTAACTCTAAGAGTAGGTAATAATATGCACTTTTATTTCATTAGTGTATGATTTTTAGAATTGGTTAGTGTCTAATAAACGACACAAACTTGCAGAATTTCCTAAAAAATACACTGACTTATCTGTCACTTTCGAATAGTTTATTGAACGTACGTTATTGCAGCATCTTGTTATGTAAGTAACATGCTTTTCTAAATTCAGTCTGTCTCGAAGATGATCATTTAAAAATAATATTATGAATCAGACTTGAGAAACTTTTTTAACCGATTTTCATGAAAAACACGCAAAATCTACTCGACCAGATTGTTTTTATGTATTAACTTGAGATAATACTATATTAGCTATTATTCTGGTGACAGGTCGGCGGGCGGGGGCAGTCACATAGGAATAGAAGAGGCGAGTGACGGCAGTGACGCCGAGCGACCACGAAGGAACCATCTCAGGGTTCCTTCTCCAGCCTTCGTGGGACAGTAAGTACCTACTCTCGTGAATTCATAACTATCACAGTGACTGATCAGTGACTTAGTTCAATATCCTTAGGTATTATACGTATTGTTATATTCTGGTTTCACAAGTAGGTATACAATTACATGAGAACATACTACCTAGGTACCTACTTTTAGAAAATTATTTAATTACACTTTACACATACACTGTCGTGGACATGGGCAAACTTACATGCGGATATTATGCTGATAGGTAGTACCTACAATATATTTTTTTTTGAGTACCATATCACCAACTCCGTACAATTTACGTGGAATATTTAAATAACATCTGTCCAAATAATAAAATTTATTTGCACATCTCGTATCAAAGTGCAAATTATGAAGCAACTAATGTATCTAATAAGATAAGATTAGGTAAATTGCTCTTAGTTTTTAGTTGAAGGCTGTACTAAACAGATGTGCGCGAAACTGTAAACCGTGGCTAATTAAACAATTGACTTTATTTTTAAACAAATTAAACATTTACCTACTTGAATAAAATAATTAATGAACAAAGCGTTCATAGGTTTTTACCTACTAAGTTAATAATCTATAGAGAAGTTAATCGCTATTAGAGCAAATGTTTCAACAGTTTCAACGAGTTATAGTCGATAGCGTGTTGAGTACACGTGAGTAGCAAAATAATAGCTTACTAAAAAGCCAATGGAAGGAAGTGATCACTATTTGAAAACAGGGAACGGAAGTGTAGTGGTAGTGTTCGGAGGCAAAAATGAGAAAAAAATTCAAGATGAGAGTGAAAACAACTATCACACAGTGACAGACAACAAGTGCTTAAAGTTGGGATCAAAAGAGTCGTCCGGTTGCAAAGAATTGGTGACAGGCAGCACTGAAGTTTTGAAGAGCAAAGAAGCTTTATTCGACTGCGAGAAGGTAGCGCCGAACAAGGTCGGAAAGTTAGAAAACAAAAATGCACCAGGGGCCTTCACAGATCTAGATCCAGAAAACGAAATACCGTCTTCAGAAAACAGAGATGCTTTGACGAAAAGTAAAAAAGTAACGCTGCTTAGTAAAGATGTGAAAACGGGAAGTAAAAACGTGTCATTTGTAACCAACGGTGTAACTACAGAGGCCAAGAAAGTATTGGAGGAAAGCAATGATGAAATGCCAAAAACCAAGAACGTAGAAAGAAAACCAGAGAGCAACGATTTGAAATCTGAAAACAAGGATGTGAAACTACTGCGATGGTCCATTCGAAGAGACAGTTTCCCTCTTGTCAGTATCAGAAACGCTCTGCTCAAAAAAAGAAATCTATCGCCAGATAATTTGCTTTGGAGACGGAGGTACTGTATCTATTCAATTATACATTTATACAACTTAGGTACTTACTTTACAATCAAATCATACTAACTATGAGTACCTATAGGTTTACTCGTAGGTAGGTATATCTTTCTAAATGGTAACGGATACCTACATGAAAACTAACCTAGCCGCAAGTGTCGATATTGACCTTGACTTTAGGGTAGGTATAGCATGATCTGTGGTAATTATAGTTTTCCTAACTAAAATAGGTAAATAGGTACCTACCTAATATACAATAGGTATACAAAAGTAGGTTGATCATTTTCCTTTTATCACGCGCTATTATCGTGTCTCTTGTTGGTATAATATGGTATAGAATCTTCAATAATACCAGTAATAGGTACCTACTTACAACTGCATAATGAGACCTTGCAATAGTTGCAATAAAATAATAAAATGAAATAAAGAACTCTTGTTCGTTCGTAGAAAGCATGGAATTTAGTCCATGGTAGGTAGAAAGGTAGAAAACAATAATACTGCATTGGTAATAGATTGTTTAGTCATCAAGATCGCGATTTATTTATATCCATTCCCCTCGTTCATTTTATTGCATTTCTAATTTAAATCCTGTGTAAGTCATTGTCATTCGTAGGAAATAAATCTTATAAAAAGATCGGTGTTACCTAGATGTTTTGTTTGTTACTTATTTTAGAAATACCTATGCTATCGTCAATAGAACTACCTACTTGGATTATAAAATGTACCTAAAGGTGAAAATTGACCGAGGTACTAAATGGAGAAAGTTGAGTATGTACGTACCTACTTACCTACCCAATATTTCAACCCTATTTTGCTCGTCGTTGCATGTTTGGTTCCTGGTAACCTTGGCGATCCCTATCGATCTTATTGCAACCCTCAGGTTTTCCCAAAATATGTAGGCAAGTTAACTAGGTACCTACCTATCTACCCAAATAATTTGGTAGGTACAGCTACTTATAGTAGGAAGTAATAACTAGGTACTACTTAGCATACATACAAAACAGGCATAGGTATGTACCTAGGACTTTATATTTTTATCTATTTTAAAATTACATACAGCAAGAGACTACTTTCACCATTTCACCCTTGCGAAACAATTTCGGATGAAGACCATGGTACCCTATCTCAAGAAAAATATCGTATCGTTCATTCGTATCATTATAATTATGGTTGGCGGTTGGTCCCGCGTCCGTCGGTTCCGTGTTGCGTTCCGTCAGTTCGCGATCAGCCATTCGAGAGTAAGCACACCATTTTCCGAACGCACCCGTGTTTTAAACGGGCTGAAGTGAGTGACAAGACGAGATAAACGTCAAATTTACATTGACTGACGTTTCGTTTTGTCGGCTTTCGTTCGACATTTTCGACGGACGACGATCGACGACGTCACGAAATAAACTTTATTTTCATGAAATAAAATCGGGGAGAACTCTGAAAAATTAGGTTTCGTGTCGAGTAAATAGTTCAAATAAGTGCGGAGTGGTTTACAGTTTCGGTTTACCGTTCCGTGTTTACGTATCGTATTGCAAACTTCTGTGCTGCGATTTATACATTCTTCACTTTCAAAAATGTGGGATAATAAATTCTGAGACCTCTCACAGTGCTACTAGTGCTAAAACGAATCGTGTGACCTCAAATAGTATACACCAGCAGGCATGACCTTCTAAATGAAGGAGGGTTACCCTGACGAAAATATGCTGTGTTTCGTTCAAGGATTCGGAGACAGCGAACACGGTTACAATAAGAACCGTGAGTTCAAAATATCCGGATCTAATTGCAATGAACCAGAGTCTAGTTTGAAGTTCAAAAAGCGAGGCAAGCAAGTCACCTTACAGTTTGAAGAGACGGTTACTGAAGAGGTTCAGGACCCTAGGATAAAGAAGTCTCAGGGCCTGTTAACTGGGAAATCTCTGAAGCTGATATCAGGCTCTAGATTCCCTGAAGTAAAAAGGAGTTTGAGTGATCGTTTCTCTGTCATCACCGATCGGACAGCGAAAAAGCCCTCTAAAGAAGTATTGACCATTCGGAAAACTTGGTAATTTTTAAACCTCTGAATTTTTAATTTTTTATGTGCAAAATTTTAAGTTTGCACACCAATCATTCTCCCAACCTGTAAGGTTGGCAGGCAGATAATGCTTATAACATTAAGCCCACCTAATTGCACATTTAATCATTTTATGCAATAAAGAGTGAAATAAGTAATGGAAAGCAAAAAAGCCTTATTAACATATTCAAGACGATAACTTTAAATTCTACAAGAATTAGATTTACAAGACATGTCTGAATCATCGGGTACTTGGTACTTATAACATCAACTTTTTAATATAAGATCTCACTTTATCTAGACCGTGTCATCTAGCTGAATGATTGATTGAATATGCTTATCTAGCCTAAGAGTGAAAATATATACACAACTCGTTGCTTCACTTGATACAAGGGTTCAACCAATTGATTCACTTGATACCACCCAGGGATCAACCAACATATTATTTAAATGCTTTTTGAAGTTGATAAGACAGTCAAAAAGCCTTCCTATTTCACTTTGACCTCCACAACATTAAAAAAAGCAATTCCATGATGTAAGTGGGTTGACCTCTATACAATGTTGTTTTTTCTTTCAAGTTAAAGACCAAAATAGGTATGACTTAGCATGTTTATTGTTCTAAATAGGTACATTATTTAAATTAAACCCTTCCTGAAGTAGATAATAACAAAACAGCAATGACAAAATATTTTAAAGAACTGTATTTAGTTATCTGTATACTGTGTAACTGTTTTTTAACCCTAATAAATAATAAATAAAATAAAAAACTAAAGTAACTGGTTGAGTTAATACCAAAATTCTATCTACCTCTAACATAGATACCTATTTTAATATCACTGTGATAACTTAATACAATATTTCTTCATATTAATTTGAAACCACATGTTTACAAACATTATTAAATATATGAATTTGCACTATGTACCTAAATAAAAAAATAATGCTTGAACACCTGCAAAAAAATCTATTGTTGGATTTGATAACAATATTGATCTTATCATATGATGGTTGATAAAGCTTCAACAGTATAATATCTTTATAGCAATATGAACGATAAACCCTTGTCAATAAATCACCATCATTATCATCAACCTATATTGGTTCACTGCTGGACGTAGGTATCTCCCAAGACGCGCCATTGAGCCCGGTCTTTGGCTCTTATCATCCAGTGTTTGCCATGTAACAGTCACATTAGGACGTACATTGAACATTTTTTTTTATATTTCTGAAGATAGAATATCACTAAACTTCTATATATGAAAAATCACAATCAACAATGTTAACATAGCACTGGTTCAGCAAAAAATATCATTTGATCCAAACGTTCCAAACCAGTATTATCAAAAGGCGGCGAAGAATAAAGTGTTACATAGGTGTGGAGCCCATCTCACAGCATACTAAACGTATGATGATGTCATCAGACGGAAGGTCCTAATTTGACGTGGGTGGCCGTATCAACGAACAATTATGCCGTTGAGGCAATTATAGAAAACCAAGTGATACGGCGTAAATTTCTTGGTTCTTCTTAACCGTTTTTTGTGATAAAAGTTGACGGCATGAACCTCTGCCTTTGACGATTAGGTACCTCACAAGAGCATTTCAACCGATCAAAGTGTCAATATTGTGGTACAGCACTGCGTCCATCAATTTGATGCCGGATACGAAAGCAAGCGAACGAGTCTAGAGGTTCTAGAGAGCGCTTATGACTTAAATGATACCTAGGTACATGTGCCTGTCATTGCACCAGCAACTAAGGCAGAAATAACTTGGTATGATCTAATAGTCTACGCTCATTTCTTATTTGAGCCTTTCCGCGCTTCGGCAGTAAGCTACCCGTTCTAGCTGTGGCAGTTTTCAAACCCTGTCGAAAGGCACTCGGTTGACTTACGAAAATAATCTAGTAGGTACCTACATTATGTTATACTTCAGTGTAAGTATCATACCTTACCTACTAACATTGTGTTCTAATTTGCTCCAACCAAAGTAGCTAGGCTGGGCAAAGTAGGCAGGTTGGTATTTCCTTCTCTATGCACCTGATTATTTGATTACCTACAGTTTATTTCGGAATTGAAATTGTTCCATATTTAGCTCATAACGTTATTCGAAAATAATTGTTTGTATTTCGAGCGATAACATAGCACGCATTCAAAAACAAAAATACATTTGGAAATACCTATACTTTAACCTTGTGTGGACATTTTGAACCTCGGATAGTTTTAGTAATTGTACTTACAAATTTAGTAGGTACCTACTGTTGGATCATTTACATCTAACGACATCAACCGTCTCTATGACACATCATAATTGTATATTCGGTACGTGACAATTTTCTCAGAAACCATGGCCATCCGAGACCATTACATGGATATGATTCTGAATTAAACATGAGTCATACAAGCCTATGAATTTCAGACCACTGGTCTTCCGAAGTTGGTTGGTGGTATTTGAGACAAGCCTATGTTTTTGACACCACTGTGCCTTGCGAAATTGGTCGATTGTCAGTAGTAGAGTTGGGTAGAGCAGCTTCAAGCTCAAGTACGCTGTTACAGATGTTGGCCTAGAGCCAGCAAATATCAGTTCAGAATGATATTTACTGAACAGTATGGAAAAAGGAAGTAGAGTAATAACGCTTTTACAACCATAGATTACAAATATTTTTTTATTCTAACAACAGAGAATAATAACTTGTTATAATAACTTAAGACAGATCAGATTTATAAAGAAAACGTAGGTATTTTCCGTTTGTTTATTGTGCAGGGGAATAATATTTACAAGATATTGGTACGATACTCGTCGGTAAACAACATTTTTACGTTGAAACGATTTTATAAAAACAGTTTTCTTAGAAGTTGGCTATTAAAAAAGTAGACATACAGCTGCCAAATATAATATTTATCTACAGTTGCCTGTAAAAGAGAAGTACCTAGCTGTACTTACCATCTTTTTGATTTCCTTATGGAGTGCCTAGACTCAGACAAAAATAATGTGCTTCAAGTTGAATACTTTCTCAACTTTTTCCGAATTTCTAATCGATCGTTCTCCGAATTGAAGTCGGTTTACGCTATAGCTAACGTAAATTTTCCGGATAGTAACCAAGAGTGCGTAAAATAAGAATTAAGGTTTGGCCTTCGTATTCGTTCGTATTGATGCGATTTGCAAAGTTTATCTCAGCTATAGGTAAAAAAATGTTTATTTCTATTTTTGGGAACATTGCGAAATCTCAGTTCGATTCGGGGTGAACTACTAGTTACCTACCTATGTAGGTACCTATTATAATATTATAAAATTCTAAACAAGGAAAACTTTGCCATGCATGCACATGTACGTATGTATACATCTACACATACCTACCTATTGACGTAGGCAGAATGTTAGGTACTTCTATACAACGTAGGTCATTTTGTGTGCTTATCATATCAACGCTTTTAATTAATATGTATTCAGGTACCTACTTACCTGTAGGTAGTTTTTATGACTGGTTTTGACATTATTTAGTTTTAACCAAAAACTGATTGGTTAAGTTTTTCATCCTTCCGCTAGCTCAAGAGTTACCTCTACCTACCTGCTTGTTTTTAAAATGTATTCTTGAACCATTTTCTATTTATAACTTTGTGGATTCGGTTTATGAAAACGAATTTGAACCCACGGAATCCACGATAGAGACCACTAATCCTAGCTTATTTAAATTATGCCAATAATTGAGGCATTCCACTTTCCGCACCTACGCTATTTCACCATTGCGCACCAATTAGTTTTAAAGCTTGGTGCGTAAAAGTGGAATAGTTTTAATATTAAAAATGGTTCCACTTTGCGCATCGATATTCAAATAGATGGACCCGGAATTTTTGCTCCTGATTGTAGTTTCACTGCGTCATGTCATGACACACATGCGTTATTCTCATAGAAAATGGCATGTTGTTTGCTCTACCGAACCTGGTATACTACGATGAGAGATAACAGCTGTGTAATAATGAATAACGATTTTCGATACAGCAGTGCTACACCTACATAGACATGCGTTCTTAGAAGACGTTCATTTATTATGGCACCTGAGGTAGTCCACTTCTAGTTACAGGCATCTTTCAAAGATTCCGGAATTAACAATCTTAGCAATCTCTATCCACGTCCGTCTCCGTTAAAAAACCCAAAGGGAGACCAAATACCACCATTAGCTGTGTTGACCGCGATATGAGAGCAACGTTTCCAAAGACGACGTCATGGATAGAGCGAAGTGGAGAGTGTGAGGAAGACAGACCCCACCACCATGTGGGATGAATAGTCAGGAAGAGAGAGAGCCATCTCCATCCACTGGCTTCTTTGGTGTAAGATAATATAAAGCGATGGAAGCCACTAAGAAATAAAATAACTATAGTATAGAGAAGCTACTAAATATAAATCTGCCTACCTAAGTTATTGCCATTTATATCTACCTACTCGATAAAAAAGCAAATTAGTGTATAATATGTTAAAGTATGAATAATCTGTAATTAATCACCACGACTGAGGAATCGGTGGCACTTCCTTGTAATATCTGAAACCAAAATATAACGTTGATATTCGCTCAACGCACTATCTAAGAGTAAGATTACCACCTAGTTATAACCGCAATATAACACTATGGGATTTAAAAATTCTCACAGTAAAAATCCCTTAGGTTAAAGCTTCCTTAGTACTAAAGCAAGATCCTTGCATAATGCATATGTTTAAGAGTATAGTGTAGTCAAAGTAATAAAGTATTATGTAACCAAGATCTACACCACCTTATAATAGTTACAAAATCGATGGCTACTCAGAACAAAATGATTGAAAAGTAAACATACGTGAACCAAGTTATTGATAAACAAAAAGAAATCGATACTGACCTTACAAATCCACCTAGAGGTGAAAACGCCTTATCGTTCAAAGGTACTAGAAGAGGTGCTGATCCAAATCCTTGTGGCAACTTGATAAAATATTTTACGCTGCTTGGTATTAAGACCCCTGAAAAAGATAGTAAGGTACATAGTAAATATAAAGATTTAATTATAAAGTAAAACGCAAATATAGTCATAATTATTAACAGTAAGTTACCGAGAACGGATGGAAAATCAAGATTCTGGAATGATGACGACATTATAGGTCAGGAAGTCGTTGGATGGAAAATTCTAAAGATCGTCTGGATATCTATATGGGGACCTGGGGAGAGTAAGGTCTGGTTTCTAAAGATCGTCTGGATATCTATATGGGGACCTGGGGAGAGTAAGGTCTGGTAGTGTACCAGACTTTGAGGCTGCTAACGATGTTGATGGTGGACTTAGGTATGAAGATCTAATAGAATCCCAAGGAACTGGCACTTACAATCATAATAATATAGTAGATATATTTATAACACGATTCTAAACGATCCTTGTAATTTTGCTGAATAAAAGATAATTGTCTTAGAATAAATTATTTAAGCCTTACCGTTGGCATCATATCTGTATTTGCGTAGTAGCGACTGCATGCTTGGGTTTTGGACGTTTGAGAGAACCACTATAGAACAAGGCTGAAAACAGAAAAAAAGCTTTTTAGTTACTTGATTTCCAAAAATTATAATCCTTGTTGGTCATCATCAGATATCTCTTCTGAGGATTTTAGCAACCCTGCTTAAATCTTTTTCAGAGGCATATCTAAATATATCTGGCACATATCCATCCACTTTTTGTAGAGCTAGTTTTATGTTCAATAATATAAATATCGTTAACCTTTTTTGTTTTATCGTTGCTGATCCGTTTTCTTTCCAACTCGTATCCGACATGTGGTTTACTGTCGAATTCTTTTAGTCCTATCACTCTTTCGTATGGGTTGTCTTCTATACTTTCGTCCGGAGGTGTCACTACTTCATCGATGATAGGTTGTATTGTTATATAGTTCAATGGAATCATCCTCTGAAAATTATCTGTACATTAATTATTACTATTCGTCTTCTGTTTGTCTTACACAATCAGTATAATTACCTATTGTCACGTTTATATGGCCTGGCTTCGCGTGCGTTAAATTATACACTAAAAGGTTCTTTCAATATTATGATTATTTATCTAGGTATTTTAAAGAGAAAATTCTTCCGCTATATTGGTTTATAAATACAATGTAACCTTCATCTGTTCTGTTTCCTGGCTTCATGGTTACATACCATCAGTGGAAAATTGGGTAAAAAACTCACATTCTCGACGTAAATAATCTTTGAAAAGATCGCGATCGCCATCCAGATTACAGTCATGTCCGCTTCGGTAACCTTTCACTGATTAAATGAAGTTCCAAATCGTACAATGTTTCCAAACAATGATTCATGTTTCTTTGAAAACGAGATTCTCGCTTCAAATAGCATGCATTGTTTTAAAACAACTTTAGTATATAGTGAAAGCTAAATGTATGTAGGCAAGGCAGTTATACTTTAGTTAAACGGTTGGTTAGTTCCTTGTCAATGAGTTCTAGAATTATACTATAGCCAAAGTAAGTAAGTTCTTATTACAATTCACGATCAATATTCAATTAGGCACGCTACCGAAACCTTTGATCATATTTCATTTATTAATTTCCGAGAACGTAAAGAATTCATGATACAGAAAAGCTCGAATGGAACACTAAAACCATTGTGAATCGCTATCACGTGCTTCTCTGTTATAAAATAATAAAAACAATGAATTGCATAACGATTTCCCCAAGCAAAATACATAACTTTAGAATTTCATAACACTTTATCTTGTCTAGTCTGGTCCTCTATTATAGAGTCGTTTTCATCAACACTTGAATATATATTATATCTCGTTTGATAATCAAGTCTTTATAATTCTAATTATCAAACCCATAACTCTAGAAGCTTGCTCTACAAACTTCCTAGAATACAGGTTTCTGGATATTTATATGCGTTTTAGTTTGCCCGTTCTATTTTCACTTCTGTTCTGTGTTACGCTATGCCGCATAATAGTAATGTCCTAACAGCCAACCAGAGTGTTTAAATAGCTTTCCGGTTAAAATAACGATAGACAAGCAGGCGCCTGCTCTATTTCTTACGTGTAGTAGTTACGTAGGTAAGGAGCTTTAGAAAAGTTAAATTTTTATTTATGTTTTACATTATTATAAAAGTATTTTAAGCTTTAAAATTATTATAATCATAAGAATGTATATTAATGTCAAGTATTAGGTTAGGTATACCTACGTAATAGAAAATTTATATGACTAAATTAATAACAGTACCTACATAATATACTAAACAATATAAATATAGCAAATTTATAACATCACAAACATCTAAAATTCGTATGTTCCTAAATATTTTCGTCCAATTGTGGTTTTGTGTAAAATGAGTTTAATTCTTCGCACTTAAAACACCTCCCCGAATGTTTAAAGCGTGCGCTTCACGGAAAAATTCTCCAAATATTCCGAGAAATATGAAACAATTATTCCGCTCGGAATCCCCAGTTTGCTAATGTCAATTAAGAAGTGACCTCGAGGTCCTCGAATTGAAAAGTACTCGTAGGTATACCAATGACTGCCAAGACTCGTTAAAAATATTTGTCCTGTAGTAACCTTGAACATCCGGACACCTTGTTTACTCCCAACAGGCTCTAAGGCAAGTGAAGGTCACGATAAAGGAACGGAAAATCTTTGACTTAAGGAAAAACTGCACTATTTTCATAATTTGGGCTTTCTTGATGTTGCCGCCCCCATACCCATAATATGTATAAACTAGCCGTCGCTCGCGGTGTTGCTCGCGTTCTAGACCCTTTAGAGTGTGACTTTTCAAAATTCCTTCCTTAGTGCACCCCTACACAAGGATACTACCCTCCAAATTTCATACCTCTAGGACTTATAGTTTAGGCTGTGCGTTGATTTTCTGTCAGCTTCAAAAGAGTTTTATTACAAGAGATGACAGTCAAAATATATATATTTTGGAACATAGCCGCATACTTAGATGCTCAGCTTACTTACCTATTAGTTTGTTTACTTCTCTTGCTTACTTTATTTTATCTCGATATTTTACTTTTTTATTGTATGCGCCATTTTTAAATTATGGTCCTTGCTGTTTAAAATTTCCTGCGGAAAGTCTGGGTAGCTCTATTCTTTGCATTACCCTTGACAATGAAAACAGTTTTATTTCAATGGTATTGCATTACGGATGCATTTTATTGTGCTCATTGATTCAACAACCAAGGCTGGAACATTGTATTTGGTACCAAGAACTCCTAATAACTACTACTACGTATAGTTTATTGCGATGATTGTAAAGTATTTAATTTAGGTTATACATGTACCTACACATCGAAGCACTTTTGCTGCATATATATTATATATGTACATATTCAGCATTTACTATATTATAGCGTTTGTGCTGATCACGATCACGTCATTGTTTACACAAATGTTCAGTTTTATTTCATACTAGCTTGAAGGCATTGTCGCTTAGCACTTGGTATCTGTTTTAAATGCGTTTGACGTTGAAAGTTTTTAAATAAATCATCTTGTCCGTATAAAATATACCACGTGGTTTGTAACATTTGTTTAGTGCGTATAATTAAATATTTAAATGTTTTGAACTTGCATTGTTCTCTGGTAGTTTATCTAAATGTGTTCTGTAATCGGTCGTAGTAGTAGTTTTCATAGTTCGTTTGAATGTTTCTTTCCATCATGACCGTTTCAAAGACGAATGTTTTAAAAAAGCGTCAGCCGTCGTTTGTAGTTGCTTCGCCAAGACCTCTGCGTCGTAGAGCTCACAGATACAGAAGGTATGCCTGTGGTTGTGTCAGTGGTTAATACATTAAAATATGCGTATATTGCCTGGTATTACGGCGGTTTAATATCTTTCCGAGTAATTATCCTTATAATGTGTATTATAATTATCAACTTTCTCTGGTCCCTCCACAGACCGCATAATAATTATCTTAGTAATGTCAGTGTTACGGTTTTCCGTTCTGATACTTCTGGAAAATATATTTAGTTAGATGTAGTCAGTCACTGTTGAAATCAGAACTAATCTATGTAGGTGTCTAATATTTTCAACCTAGTTTGTTATTAATAGCTCAGATCTCATTATTTTAATATAACCATTACCATCGATAAAATATTGATCTACATTGATATTTTGTCCCTATATTTTGTTGTAAATAAAGCAACCTTCCAAGTTCCAACTTACTTCATAATTCTATCGTTATTATATTTTAGGTTCCTAGATAGGCTCCGATTCTGAATAATCTTTCCAGTCTGCCATGAAGATTGTAATTTTAATGTTAGAAACCTCTGCTGACGTATCTATCGCAGTATTCATAGTAAGTAGTTGGAAGTATGCTGAAACGTGTGTCTGTTGGCAGGTCAACCGGCAATTTCGCGGCGGGCCCGGCGGGTGGCGGGCGCGACGTGCCGCGGTCTGCTCCCGCCACCCCGCTTCTGCTGGACCCGACGCCACCGCCGCGAACCACTAAGCATGACAAGTGAGTATTTCTATTTTAAGTCCACTACCATTCGTTCATTTAAATGTTTTCTCCTATGTTTTAAACCTTCAACCACCAGCATTAGTTTAGCGCCGCACCTGAATCCGCCTTTAAAGAAGCCTTCACTTCGTTTATGACTTCGAAGGTCGTAACGGCTTATCTGTGTATTAGGCCGTTTTATTTATATCAATGATATTAGGTGATTCTTTGCGCCTCAGACTTAATTACCACGCCATTGTCTTAGTTTGTATTCTTTCTTATTGCCAATATAAAAAAATACACATCGTTAAGTGTTCGATTTTATCACTCTCTTAGGTATTATGTTTATTAACCATCTTTCCGCTTTGAATAGAAGACTGTTTATGTTACATTACAAAATTTACACAGGATTTTTTCCATTGTTGCTGGCACTGGTTTTTACCACTAAGAAGCATTTTGTGTTATTCTAGTACTGAACAGATATGTTGATGGATTCAATGAAAAACAAGTGATGTACGTCTCATATAAATAACTTAATTATTCTTACATACTTAGTACATAATTTCCGAAGGCGACCTTTACTCCGACAGGGTCATGGCCTCCATAAAATATGGCCTTGTTAATTTCAGAGGAATATCTAAATAACGAGAATACAGTCATGATGACAAATTCCAATGCACCAAACGAAGTCTTTACTTATGTTGCTATGTGTAATGCTCTCACTTTTCTGATTGCACCACTTTCAAATGTACGCAATGAATGACACATAAAAGCAAAACGTCCCCGCTAGAAAAGCCAATGTGGAAAACTAGGCTAGCTTATAGTCATGAAGCATCGTCTTTACAGCTTTTGGACGAAAAGTTCTTAGCTAATATTATATAACCAAAATTCAGAGGATAAATATTAAAATAAAATTGTATGGAAGTCTTTAATTTATTAGGTAGTTAAGATACCTATTTCAAATAGTTTGGAATATGTCACAAACGAAAATGACCTATTGAAAATAGTTGTAGTAATCTATTTGCGTCGTGTGACGACATTCATTCATGTTTGAGTCAGCTTTTAAAAAAATGTATAAACCAGTATACGTACAATTTTCCGGGCTTTCTATCTAAAATATGTCGTGTACCTACACTAGACTGTAAATGAAATGCGTAGGAGAACATCGAGTGGGAGTAGTTTGACAAACTTCAGCGTCTCTAGCACAGCAGACAGTGCTTTCTATACTTAGTAGAGCATAGTATAGATATTTACATAAATTGATGTTATGTTTATAAAACCGTTCATTATCTCAGCGATTATGCGATAGCAACCCTGTACCATAAACTGGTTGATCAGTTGTGTTTGGGACGCGAAATGTGCGCAACGTGTTTTTAGACGAACTCTTCACTAATTACTAATCTGCGCTGACAAATATGTGAACGTTCTATTTATTTTTGATAAGCTGTGGCAACACTAGCAACTATTCTGGAATGATCCGGTAAATTAAATACCTAGTCATAATGGGGACGAAGTCGATGAAGCAGCATGAGACTAATTCACAGTCGGTGTTGGATGCGATAAGGTTTCTCAGTTCGATCTCTAATTCAGCAAGGTAGGTACTGTTATCTAAGGTACCAATACGTCAGTATGCTCGTAATAAAGAATGCTTATTAAATTTAAATAGCTCTTAGAAAAGCTTCTGCTTAAAGAAATATAGCCGCTTATGATGATTAACTAGGAGTCAAACTAAATCAAGTAAAGATGTAACATGGTTTTAAAAATATTAAACTAATATCACAGCCTTAGTTTAGTAATGATGATTTGCAAAAAGCTGATATAAATATAGCAAAAAATATGAACGAGTATTTCCTAGAAAAAGTTTTGAATAAACCACAGCAAACGAAAAATGTACGCTAAACATTGTAAAACCTACAAAACCAATTATTTCTGCGAAGAAAGTTAACACAACTGTTGTACTTAACATAATAGAAAATTGTATAATATATAACTAATAATATATCTATCATAGAGCCATACCATTCAGACATGGAATAAATATTTGAGGATCATCTAAATATTGTCTTGCTGCAGTAACTGAACCTGCACCACCCTCGTCTCATCTCAGCTGGTTAGTAGCTGCCCCACAAAGGTTAAATACTGGTGAACACTTTAAATATGACATGACATTTCAATGTTTATTACTTTTAATAGTCAACCTTGATTTAAATTCTCAATTATTATTATTGTTGTTTGTTTCGATATAAATTGAATTCAACATCAATAACATTTGAATAAAACATGAATTACCACACATCTAGTATAATTATCTCAATTCAGTATTATTTAAAATAAAATAAAAAAATCACGGACACTTAACACATTCATATAGTATATCATATATATATAAATGGTTTAAAAACCATATATATGATATACTAATCAATAATACGATGAATAGCTACTTGATCAATGTTGCCTTATGTTATGTTTTAATCCATCAGTTCCGCGTTCAGATACAAATATGTAATGGAATATGTAAATAAGATTATTATTCTATATTTTATTATCATATATTATACGAGTCTGTGCTTACGACAATATAATAATTCTGAAACGGACGTGCCAAAAATATAAATGGATTAGATGTTCAGACATAATGAACAACACGATATAGTACTCCTATATCTTCCGAAGGTTCAGTCAGTTCCCAAAGTGATTCATCTTCGGTATCTTTGATCTTATCTTTGCTGGCAAACCACTGTGCAGTATAAACTGTTATGAAAAGGTTTTCCATAAGATATCTTATCAAAACTTCTAATATTTCGAAAGTGTAGCAGTATGGTCGAGTTGAACTAAAAATTCATAAAAAACTTAGGACTTTTAGAGGATTAGTTGGAGAGCGTACAAAGTTACAAAGTGGCAGTGTTTTGTCACGTGTGATGCTGAGCCCATTTGTCCAATCAACGCAGATAATATTGATGTTCCCGGCGCGCCCTCGATTCAAACGAACGACCGTGAGAGTAGTGACTACAAAACAAGTATTTTTCTAAAACCTTTTAATATGTTTCGTTTCGTTATTATCTTACTAACTGATGCGGTTGTCTTGCCTAAAAACAACTTGAATTATACAAGTTACTGGAGCGTCAAACATTGTACTTGTTGATGATTTTACAGGTACCTAACCAAACAACCTGGCGCTATGATAATTTTATGGTTTCTGTCCATAGTACATCATTGTTTTTGTTCAATCTTCTTGCAAACTCAATCACCCATTGATCTGATAATACTTGGTAATATATTCATGGAACTGCCGTGTCTGACCGTACATTATGTTTACAAACTGCCTTTTTACTTCGTTGCGAACTCCATACCCTGCAGTCAGTGTTTTAACCGTCTTCTGGCGTGCCACTTTGTCCCCAGTAAGATAGTGAATAGTGAGGTCTCATTCTCATCACGCCATTAGCCAATCGCACAAGCCTTTCTCTAAATTATAATCTGCGGTGGTCGGCATTCGATCTTCGTTTCATTCACAGCTTACATTGTTCCGTCTCGATGACGCGCAAGGTCGTCGTACTCGTTTTTTTATCGTCGTACTCGTTTCGGAAGCAAAAGTGGCCGTAGTTGTCTTTCGGAAAATTACCAGCAATGCATAATTTTATTACACGCCTGAATGTTCTCTCGCTATCTTATCGTCGCGATAAATTGCTGCCTATTCGATACACAATCGATATTATTACAAGACTCGTTTGCTACAGTTATTGTCGCGGTCTCGTGCGCGCTGTGTGTCGAGTGCCGTTTTCTGTTAACGGTCTCCGATGTCTCGATAAAAATTAGTTTTTAATGTAATATACGCTAGTTTAGTTGTGAAATGTAAATTAAACTCATTACCAGTGGTATTTGTGACGTGTGACTGTGGATTCGTGTTTTCTACACGCACGACCGGTGAATTAGTGTCATCACGTGCCAATGTTTTGTTGTGTTAATGGGCATTGTATAGCTCATTCACTCAAGTCTTTATAAAGTCCTCTAGCTATACAATTGTATATAACTTTAATATCTTTATATTGGTTTTCTGTCCCTGCTTGCACAACTGAATAATTTTTGCTGTAACACACGTGTACTGTGCTGTATGCAGGCGTGGTTATCATTATCATCAGTGCATTGGTTTTATATCTGATAATATGTTTTATATTATGAAGTAGCTTTTATGTTTTTCTTCATTACATTGTAGCAAGAACGTGTTCCTGGTCTGATATTTTTGTGTCATTCAATATTTATCTAATCATGTAATGAGCGAGGGTCAAGTAAAACATAGCAGATTTGTTTAGATTCTGGATACTTCTACTGGCGAAACAAGTAGTATCATCAAAAACTTTAAGTACCTAAAATAAATAACGTACTTTAAGTATCTAGGTACACAAATAAATAATTTTATTAATCCGTAAAATAATCTGTTATCAGTTATGACTATTATCACCAATTCATAAAAGGTGACAACGAAGTAGAAATAGATATATATTAATTTATCAAATGCGATATTTATGAGTAGATTTAGTTATTTCAGACTATTTTGCTATCCATAGTGATTCGCAGCCAGTGCCTTGGAATTTGCGATAGCATATTTTCCCTATACTTATTATTTCATTTATTTTGAAATTTTTCCTGACATTTTTTCCTACTGACTCATGTAGTCAAGTCAACAATTGAATCCACATTTTTGAATTTATAATGTTCAATACGAACCAGTAGCTACTAGCTATGATTAAGAAGTGACGTGTAAAACAGTGCAAAAAGTGCCGGCGAATCGTACGATATGAAAATGGTCGATAACGCCTCTTTCGAGTACTCCGACGACTCCAGTGGTAACGGCAATCACAAAAATGACCGGTAAGTTTAATGAAGTTGTACATGACATATTAAGACGCCTGGGTTTTACAATCTCCAATACACATGAATAAAATAGATAGAAGATACAAAATACTTTATTGCACACCTTAACCTAGAGATTACAATAAAATGAAAAACAAAACTTAAATTAATAGTACAGTAACAAAAAAAAACACATACATTATGTAAAATACATTATATAAAAGAAAAAAAGGTATAAAGCTGGTAATATTATACCTACTGCTGTCTTAATTAATTTGATCCCGTTTCCGTTTTGAATTTTACCTACGTTAATTTGTTCATCCCAGCAAGCTTAAAACTCCATTATCGGAGTTGGTGGCTTCATACAAAGTTTTACCAGACTGAAATACACATACATGCCTGAAAAATTACCTCATTGCGTAATGAGTATAACGGGCATTCTATTCCGTTATAACTTGGCGGCCTCTTCCTTATGACCCATTTCGATATTGAAATTTGGATTTATATCTTCAACTTTTTCCCGTAATCCGTTTATTTGCCGGTCTTCATACTATATTCACGTTTATACATTCCTTTATTAAAATTCAATAACCTACGTAGGATACGCGCGTCATCCCATCTTTTATGCATTTAGATTATCGCCGAAGACAGTTCTTATTATATATTTAATAGAGTGCATTTTCGTATTACTTGTTTGTTTTTTCTTCTGGATTTCAAATTTGTATGGACGCATATAATCTGAGAAGAATACGGGATCTGCCCAGTCTGTGTTTTGTGGTATCAGTGCCCTGTGTGTGTATGAGGCTGCTTTGAAAATGGGGGTGTTTTTCTTCAAAAAGTAATCATCAGGCTAGTATTGTTATGCGTAGACGAAGTCTGAAGCAGCGGGCAATTGATCAGTTGAGATGTAAGAAATGGTTTGATTCCCGCTGTGTGACAAATTTTTGCATGATCTGCAATTTTTTCTTCTACTCAAACTCTTAAATTACTCAAGAAAAAGAAGTTCAGTCTGGACAGGACTATGTAGGTATTGTTCGAGTATGTGTGTGACCGTTATACTTTAGCGTTTATATAGTTTTTTTTATCTTTCATTCGCTTTTCATCGGTTAGCTTAATGAATTGGAGCCTAACAAATTAGTAGAATGTGGCAAATTGTGTTCTGATTGTAACCCTACCCAGTGTAAATTAAGTTTAACGCTTGCTCGGTCAGCGTATTAAAATTTTTAGTCCGACCTTTCTAACTCAATGTTGTTGACGTTGTTGGTGTACTACAGTTTTACAGTCATAATTGAAAACATTTCCTGTTGGTGATTGTTTTTCCAATCAGTGTTTTCCTTAAAATATTAAAATATATTTACGTCGTAGGCACATATGTTTAGTCGGTAGGTTTAGTCACAATAGTACCCACACTCAGGTGCTTGCGTCTTAGTGATCGTGGAGCCTAGTATTCAATTCAATTCAATTCTTGTCTATGGCCTTTGCAGTGTTGCCCGCAATTTCGCCAATGTCACGTCTTATTAGACCTTAGCACGATGGAGAATGATCGGTGGAGAATTTGGATCCAAGCACTAAAATGTCCGGAAAGACTGTCAGTTCAGTTATCAAATTTATCATTATTCTCTGTTACCTACGCAACGCCCCTTCATTGGTCGATAGATTTTTGTAGCGATCACTAAATTATAACAAAACCTCAGAAATAAGTTTCTTTTTCACTTTTATAATAAATTTTTCGTTAATAACCTACTTTACGTTAACAAATATTTTATTGTTCTACATCTATAGGGTTCTTTATTATTATTTAGTTACGCTTACGAGTACCTATCCCAGTTTTTACTAGTTCATTGCATTCATTGTTTATCTCTGAAATTCAACGCACCTTACAGCAGGTAGGTACCTTCTTTACTCGTGTTTGTGACGAGTGACTAATATTAGATTACATTTCATTTTAAGCATGAATTCCCACAAGTGTTATTGTCTGAAAGTATTATCTACAGAAAGAATACATTACTTTCTATTTCGTCTTTCTTTGTTACAGTAATACGTCTAGAATTTATTCGTAAATTGCAAAAGATATTCTAAATAAACGTTACTCAAATACGAAATAAACATTATTTTCACAATAAACACAATTGTATTCTTACAAGCACATACTAATAGGATGCTTTTCAATATGTGTAATAGGCCCCTTTCTACCTACCCAATAGTAAGTCAAATGGTTATTCTAAAAATAAATAAATATTCTTGAACATTACACACAACGCCCTCTAGTCCCAAACTAAGCAGAGCTTGTACTATAGAAACTAGATAGAATAATTATTTACTTTTTTTTAAATACATACTTATAATACATAGTAACACCCAGACACAGAACAAACATCTATGTTTGCCACACACACATGTTTGTTCTCGGTGGGGATCGAGCCCACGACCCGCACGGAAGGCAGAGCTACTACCGACTGAGCCATGACGCCAGTCAAAAATGCAATAAATAACTTGATCTTAAACTATAAAACACTGCAAAATCAGCTGGTTTGAAGTCAAATGAGTTCAAACTGTTTGAAGTTGTAATCTCGTCCCATTTCGAGGAATAGATATGTTTTGAAATACCGTGCAACATAATATTGCACATTGTATGTAACAGATTAGTTTCTCCGCAACAGTTTCTACGAAGGTAATCCAATGCTTCTGTCTCCATTCAGTTCCACTAAACGATAACGCTTTCCTCTAGTGTACAATCGATTGGTTCATGAGAACGTGTTTCTAAGCGGATCTAACTAAGTCTTTGTTTCCTTAGTAACGTTTAACTGTAAATGGGTTTCTGGAAAGTTACTATTTAGAATCTCTGAAATAGTTTTCTTGTGTGAATTTACATTTTCGTCTACCACCGATCTAACTGTGGGGGTCTAAGTTTCTGTATTCTTTACTTTTCTCTTTGCGTATGTATTTCGTCATCTCAGTATCAGTACTTTTATCATTTTTAACGCTACACATCATTTATCATTAGGCCATTTACTCCACACTCATATCTATCTATCACCATTTTACTATATTTTATCTCTCGTACAATAGCATCAATGTCATTGTATCTTCTTTCTTTTATTACCTGATATCGAAATCGGCTTGTTAACCTATAATTACACAATTAAGTGATCTTCTTATTACTTTACTGTTGGTCAAATCTATAGGTACATCTAAAAAACTAGATTTATCTGGTATTGCACGGTAGAACGATTGCTAGTTCAACTATGTTCGGCCAATCTGTACCAAGCCGGCAGTGTACCTACTGTTGAGAGCATTCTATAGCTTTCAACTATACACTGGACTGGACCACTAGTGCAGTCGTTTCCAAAATTAGTATGTAAACAAAAGCAGGGTTTTCCTCATAGTTTTCCTACTAGCAGATACCCGCGATTTCGTACGCATGCGAAACTTTCCACCAAAATATCTATCAACCAGTATACGATGAACCTCGTGTCAAAGGCTGCTTTTGGTTTAGAGAGGTCAAGCTGTATCTCAGAACCCACCTCTTTGATTTCAATAAAATATAGCCTATGTTTCAATCCGGAAAAAGGGCTTCTGAATGGTGTAAGTTTCATTGAAATTGGTCCAGTAGTTTAGGCGTGATCCGCGAACAAACAAACAGACAAACTCGATTTTTGAAATCAGAATCGTTTATTTAGTAGAACTGCATATTTAGTTTATATCTTATATTATATCTTTAATTTTAGTTTTTGTCTTTTTTACAGTTTAATAATAGTAAAGTATAGATACTTCAAGTACCTACTTAATTCCTGGCTTTGTTTGGAGAGAGCATTGAAACATCCGTTGTTCGAGTAGAACTGAAAACGGCACAACCAAATGAGGCTATGTTTACTTAGAACACCTAAATAGGACGTTGACATGTTTGATATCAATATTTTGTACACGAATCGTTGCTTTTAGACTGTCAATTGGTATTTGGTATACAATGAACGCAATTAATAATTTAACTGTTATATCTGTCCGCTCTTTTCTAAGAATACCTTCAATCGTCAACTACGTAGAAGAGAGCTTTATATGGCTATGGCTACTTTATCTAACGTCGACTTATGTTAAATTTAGAATCATTGAGATTGTGGATGATTCAAACAAAGAAAAGACATATTCTTGTACCTTTGTTGTCATATAATGTCATTTTCGTAGTATTTTTGGTCTTTTTCCAAATGTTGTAAAGTTTTTAATGACATATGCCATATCATTTTCGTAGTGTTTTTAGTTATTTTCCGAGATATTAACACTTGACATTGGCAAAATTGTCTGTCGAAATGACGGACAGAGGCCATTACTGAAGAGAAGAAGAAGAGATATAAAATATCTAAATTGTCGAATAGAAAAAAAATATATGGAACTACTCTACGAATTGCTCCTTCCTTACGTATTATGATAATTTATGGTATTATGTATGGTAGTAACATAAACATTAGTGATGTCATAGGTTAGGTTACGCGATTGAGGATATCCTTCATTTAGGAAGCTGTAGTGTAAAACAAACTAATTTATCCCGTAGATGTATATTTGTATTACACCAATCCTGTAGTTTTTAAATCATAAACCTATTTTAGGAGAATATGAGACCACATCGAAAAACACCCGAGTAAAAATATGGGTATACTTTACACTCATAATGTAATGTTATACGCAAAATAATGCTATATTACGCGTATGAAATAAAAAGAAAGGAAGTTATTACTTAGTTGACCTGCTCTTTGCACTTTTCGTACAATGTAGTATGGATGACGTATGACCACATTGACCACTAGGTATTTGTGATAAGCGCTACAATATTGCACAATTAATAATAATCATCACATTGCGAGCCTTGGTTGCCAGATGAGGTTTATTTAAATATGAATATAATTAATAATTTAACGTACCTACTTATTGAGAACAACGTTTTGAGGAAATCGGATATGGGGTTACACCAGTAACACAGGAGAAATACTGTGACATCATTTTCGTAAATATCGGGTTAGCAACACATGTTGGGTGTAGAAATTACTAGGTACATAGAATCTGATAGATCAGTTAATTACAATCGCGTTTTGGTAGGACATGGAGTTGCTTTGATTTTCTTCTTTGAAGTCATGACTTTGATCTAACGCAATTATTTCGTTTCGTTCCTCAAAATATTACGTAAATAATTTCTTCAATAGTTAAGTAGGTCTAGGTTCCGATGAAAGGACTCCTTTGATGATATCGACGAGATCGCGAGGAGTTCTCCGAATTTCTTCCAAGATAAGACGTTATCTCGATCTAAGAAAACTAAGCGGCGTTCGTTATCTGACCGCTCAATTTTAACTGATAATCGACTAGAATAATGTCATTTCGTTTACGATAGGAAATCATTATTTTTTTTTTTTTTTTTTTTTTTTTTTTCGAACGGACTAAAATGCTGTTGTAATCGTCTGACGATTGCTGACGGCGTTACCGGACTACTGGTGAGTGCTGAAGGCTCTCGACCATATCAAATGGTTTGGTTGGCAACAAACGCAAGGGCACCACTTAGGTACGGACCTCGGCTTGGGCTGTTGCCAGATTGGGAGGGAAATGATCGGAGAGGCCCACCCAGAGGGGGCGGCTACGGGAGATATCTCCGACCCCACCGGTGGGGTCGGTTTGTATTGTGTGTGTTTGAAGTCTGATTTGATGAGTCGATCAGCACCGCATTAGCGGCAGTGATCTTGTCATCCGGGTCACCTAACACGTGTCTAGGTCTACGGAGGATTTTATTAACGGGCGGTACTACTGTATAATCCGGAGTAGTTGATACTAATGGATTAGGATGATGGGGAGCCGAGTCATAATGGCGTCTGGAGGCGCGTTTCATGAACTCGGCGATGGTTTCGAGTTCGCAATCTCGATGTAGGTCGGTATTACGCATGTACGGGGGAGCACCGGTAGCGATACGTAAGAATCGGTTTTGCACAGCTTGTAAGGGACCTAAGCTGTTGGCATGTGCAAACGCCACTGAGGCATACGTCATGATGGGTCGTATGCAAGTTTTGTATAGCGTCAACTTATTTCTAAGAGACATTTTACTCCTCTTGCATACGAGCGGATTTAGCCGGCCTAGAATGAATCTAGCCCGGTTGCGTACTTGTCGTACGTGTCTAATAAAGGACAGACGGGAATCAAGGATCACTCCTAAGTAACGGGCGGACTTTTCCCAAGGAATGGGCTGGTCAAAGAGTGTGATGGTTCTGGGCGTTTTGTTACCTCTCGAAAAGTACACTGCTGCACTCTTCGTCGGGTTAACCTCAATACGCCACTTACGGAACCATTCACCAAGGGAGTCGAGCGCTTTTTGCAGTCTTATACACACCCGGCTGGAGTTCCGGTCGGAGGTGTACAAGGCTGTGTCATCAGCGAATAGGGCAATTTCCACCTGATGGGTGCGGGGGATGTCGCTGGTGTACAGCGTAAACAGGAGGGGGGACAGCACGGAGCCCTGGGGGACTCCGGCTCTAACGGGTCGAGGGTCCGAGAGGGTACCCTCTACGCGGTAGCGGAAGCTGCGATTAAGTAGAAAGTCTCGCAAGATGAGCACGAGCCTATCCGGCACGCCGAATTGGGAAAGCTTGTAAATCAAGCCGTTGTGCCAGACCTTATCGAAGGCTTTCGCTACGTCTAAGAAGACTGCACCAGTATCTGCCGGCCAGGTATGGTGGAACTTGGAGAGCACGTGTTCCGTGATGCGGAGCACTTGCTGGGGACAAGAGTGTCTGGCTCGGAAACCAAACTGTTCATCGGGGAGGAGATTGTGCTCGTGCACATGAGACCAGAGACGATTCAGAAGGAGTCGCTCATAGATTTTCCCCAGGGAACTGAGGAGGCTGATGGGGCGGTAGCTGGTGGGCTCTGTCGCCTTTTTACCCGGTTTAGGAATGCCAATAACGGTGGCCTCCTTCCAGGTATCGGGGAACGAACAGGTTGCCATGGCAGCATTGAAGATGCTCACCAGAAGGTATATGAGGGCTACGGGGAATCTTTTGAGAACCCTGTTGCTGATACCGTCAGCTCCAGGAGATTTTCGCGGATGGAGATCCTTGATAATCGTCCGAACCTCAGAGGCCCTAATGAGCGAGAGAGGCGGAGCGGAGGGGGGTCGGGAGGCTAACCGTTCGACTTCACTGTCCACCGTATTGAGGTGGACAGGGTCGACTGGGATCAGACTAGGGGGGAAATCATTATCATCATCACCATCAACCTATATTGGTCCACCGCTGGACGTCTCCCAAGACCATTGAGCCCAGTCTTCGGCTCTTCTCATCCAGTGTTTGCCAGCTACATTTCGCGGATTCTATCCTTGAGAGAAACTACAAACATTGCTCTCTTTATAGCTCGCTCAGCGACTTTCAGCTTATATAATAATTATCATGTTTATGCCTTAACGTTAGACTACATTAAAACTACCAGTTGGTGAAAAACCTCTAAAACATCATTTGTTCTTTCCCAGGCAAGCCATCAAACCTCTATCCGGATCAGCGCTGTCAGTTCGCTCGACTGGGCCGATCAATGGCACGGGAGACACCGCCGAGGGCAAACTGCCCAGCAAGTCTCGACAGAAGAAGTTCCAGAGGCATTTCCCGCAGGTCGGGCCGGAGGAGAAAGTGCTCAATTGTAAGTGAATCTCTTTACCAGAGAATCGCGACGTTGGGCGTTCCAACAAGCTTTTATATTAGGTATGTAAGGTTGATATGCTGCAAGCTTGTTCAAGTCTAGATCGAGCCTCAAGCATAGCAAGTCTCGATTTAACTTTGGAGCGTATGAAACGGATTTTCTATAGAGCCCTATTACAGGGAAATGGAAACGCGTTTCGTCCTTTCTCCATTCGTCTTTATTTTGGGCAACTGTGGGTAGCTCAGTACTTTCTTTAGCTTTATATGGATAGGTTACCAGACACGTGATAGAACAGTGATTGGATTGGTTGTTAAGATCATTCACTATTCAATAACCAATCCGATGACGCACATTCTGTGATGGTCCCTGTGAACCACCACCGTACTGTCTATCACCCTAGGATACGATTTGTTTTGCGATTGCAACCGCGACTATGGTCACTGCTTTCACTATTTCATCTATTATTTTCAATCGTCGCATTTTATTTCGCTGGTTCTTTACTGCGCACTAAAGCGGAGACGCACGAGCGTATTATTTCATTGCACAAATAAGTAAGTATAAAAATAATAGTGTCAAAAAATTTAAAAAATTTATTATTTTGCTAACGGTATGGGAATTCAAGAAATATATTATTTTAATTATCATGATGTATTGTGCAAATATAACGATGCCAGTATGTTTGGTTGAATATATTAAATAAATTAAAGTTTTTTATTCTTTTTTTACACTATGGCGTACCTACCGTGATCAAGCATTTCGTCCACGGTAGCCAATGGGCGCGAGCGGTTAGAAGGAAAACGATTTGAGATGATAAATCCATTACGATTGGAAGATATAGTTTGCCTTGGCCATCCCGCAGAACTCACAAAATTGCCCTTTACATTTGTGGTAATGATTCAATGCAGTTGGATATTACTCGACCGCAGATTGCAAATGTAATCAATATACATGATAGTTAGAGTCACTGACGAAGTGACGTCATCGTCACCTAGGTCACGCAATAAGAACTCTTGGCATTTCTAGCCAATTTCGTAACTACGCATGACCGTCTGATGTCTGAATTCCGATAATTTCTCAGTCAGTATTAGACATAGAGAGAAAGTGAAAGAACCTACATACAGTAGAATAAGGATAGGAATATAATAAAGACATCTACAATTCTACATTTTACACAATTGTTTATCGCGTAATATGAGTTGTCTGTAAAAAATTAAAATATTAAACCAGGCGATGTATGGTAGCGCTAGATATTTACAGGATCATGGAAACATTTGTCTCCAAGCGGACATAATACCTACAACAGCTATACTACAGCTAATTGCCATTTTATTGATCCTATTGAGTATGTACTGTCAAAATCGTTGGTAAATGACGATGATACAAAGTTTTTTCTTTCTAAATCTTAATATCTTAGTATGATGCTATATAAATCAATTTAAAAATTCTGACATCCGTATTGGACAGTGTGGATACACTGTAAAACCATCCATTATATCGTGTTTCTGATTTATTTACCGTCTCCGGTCCTCACAAAAACTTAAATCATTAAACTTCGAGACGACTCTTTAGAAGTACCTACTCGTAGTGACGTCAATTATACCACTGAGTTTAGAAAAAATACGGATTTGACCGATGTTTTGCACAATTTACCTTCATCAAACACTTGTCTTTGACATTTCCAACTTGTGTTGAAGATAAAGTCAAAATGATGCTCCATAGGTTCTCGTTTGCTTATTAAAGTGTACTGTTTCTAATTTTGTTTGTTTGTTTGTTTGTAGGTAGAGGGAAATTAGTACCGATCCTAAAAAATATTTCAATAGATAGTTAAACTATCCCAGAATGCCATAGGCTATGTTTTACTGTAAGAGATTTGGTTTTCAGTGTGTGATTTCAATATTTGTAAATCAAGTCGTAGAAACGCAGACGAAGTTGCGGGCAGGCCATGTGTTTGGCAAAAAGATATAGATGTTCAAGGTCTTTAACACTTGGTTTTTCCCATTGGGTGCAGATAAGTCGTAATAATCCTTGCCAGATTTATACCCAACCTATTTGCAGAACTTATTGAGATTCGACGTATTTAATTTCCTTTGCACTTCACTAGCAATTCAATATCATTTATACCACGGAACACCCAAAGTAAAGTCGTCTTCTGTGGTTTATAAAGGAAGAAACTTCGGTTTATGTGAATATAGGTACATAAATTTCAATGTTTTTAAATTTGGCTTTTTTAATATCGACATTTTTAAATCGAGAATCGAGATACGCTAAAATTCTAGTTCATTCAACTATTGAATAATATTCTCTCAAGGTCTTCGAGCCGCGGCTTCAAATAAACCGACAAATTTAAAAAGTCCTTGTTATTATGCGAAATAAAGTAGTACACAACTGGCATTTATGTTATAATCTGAAATATTGTAGGCTGCTATTTTAATAATGACCTTACAATCACTTATACATAGAGTTGAAGGTTCCTTAGTCATCTGAGACAGCGAACTATGAGGAATACCTCATAGGTACGCTAGACGTCAGCAAAACTTTTATCAAACACACAAGAAACAAAAGTTGAAACGTTTGATAAAAACAGGGTGTTATCAAACGATGTTTTGTTTTATCGCTTGTGTTTTGTGGCGTAACATGTGACACCATGCGACAAAAATAAACCACACCAACTAAACTAGGTCAGTGTCGCTCAATGGGATTACACTACGGGACTCCACTATGCCGCGTTGACACTGGCGAGTGGACAGCAAAGTAGATCAGTGAACTATGCTTTTTTACAACACCTAAGAAAAAAGTAGCGTCGTCCGACTGCTTAGTGAAAAAAAGAATACAGACACGATTGCTATGCCACGCACAGTAAATATCGCCTTAGATCACTTGCAAAAGAATTTTAAATCAAATACTGTCAACCTGTCAAAAATTTATTTATAAAAAAAAGATATAGTTTTATCTAACTAGTTCCGGCTCCACTCAATCTAATTTGGTATGTGTCAGTAATTCAACACTATCTCTAATTATCGGCTCTGCTTTCTTTTTCTCAGAAAAACACTTGCCGGTAACTGAACTAAAGATAACTATCCCGTAGGTTCTCTATGAATCTCAAGATTTCTGAAAAACATTTAGCATTGTTTTCCGACGAATAAAAATCCCTGGATTGCGCAATTTACTGGTATTTTGATATTCAGTTTGCGCCCATCACGATTGGAAACGAGGTTTGGGCTTCTCTAAACTAAGCTATTGGCCAAGTTACTGGGGTCGTCGTGTAAATATACCAACAGGGTGTTTACTAGCCAAGTTACTTGCCTAATGTAAATATACCAGCAGGGTGTTTAATTACTGGTAAAGATTGAGGCGTTTTAAGGATTCGGCTCACCTAAATACGCATAAATTGAAACAGATTATACGCCAACAGTAAATTGCGTTATCGTCCTCGTGAGGAATAAAAATATCAGAATTTATTCTCGACAAAGTCTTTGAATTTTTATTTGGATAATTTAAATAATCTACAGCTATTTGATCTGGATCTCTGTAATAGTTCAAGAACCTCCAAAAGTTCAAATCGGGTTGTGCTCTGAATATTAGCAAGTATAATCTCCCGATACGCCGAACAAAATATGTAACTAGATTTACCTACTTACATTGAATTTATTTCAATATTTTAATAATAAAAATTATTGTTCAAGAATATTTTGGGGTCCATTGTCTAGGAAACAAAAAAATTGATTTTTATTTATGTAATTTCCATACGTTTCTGGTAATTCTGACGGTAAAAAACTCTTGTGATAATGATGATACTTTATTTTATGAGAAATAGTAACGGAACCAGCACTTCGCCCACTTGATATTATGTAGAGCGGTTCATTATGTGCCTAAAATTAATATGTGCCATTAAGAACAAATAGTTTCGTTACGTCAGTATATTTTTTCAATCACGTGACGCTGGCAGAAATGTCAAACTCCAGACGATTGCCATTAAAAAAAAATTGTTACGGTACTTATTCTGTGGTTATGTTGCTTCATCGTCTACAAATCTTTCATACCAATCTGTCTGTTTTCAGATTACTCGTGCGCATTGGTTGGAGATCTACTCCTCCAAGGGCACCTTTATATCACCAAAAACTACTTCGCCTTCTACTCTAACGTGTTCGGATATGTGACCAAGGTAAGCTGCATTTGTATCTTTGCAAAATGGCTGCTAAAAGTATTTATAAAACCGCAATTTAATTTACGATGGAATAAAGTATAAAAACTTAATGGATTTTAATCACGAGGATTCTAAAAATCTATTTTAAGTATATTGCTTTTTGTATTCTAGGTATTTCATAAATGTTTTCGTCAATGATTATTTGCTGCTTTTTAGAATGACCTTAGAATCAAATCGTAAAAAGGACTCTATTTCGTCCAGTTATCAATGTGATCCAGGTCTGAAAAAAACCTGAAAGAAAGAAATCAGACCTCCAGGGTCTGATTTCATTTGTTTTGTTTTTTATTTAAAGGGGGAAATCAGACCCTGGAGGTCTGATTTCCCCCTTTAAATAAAAAACAAAACAAATGACGCCTTATCGAACGAATAATTTCTTGAACCATGGACTAAAGACATAAGTATGAACATGAACCACAATAATGTCAAATCTGCTTTCTATTCTAACGTGTTCTAAGGCAGACTCCACTTATCCCAAGGTGAACCGCTTAATGATGTAATTGTGACACTTACACGTTTAATAGCGATAGATTGGTGTAGGCCTAAGGTACAATCGCAGATGAAATGGAATTATGTATTTAAGTTTAATGGTATAAGGTCTATAATTCAATGGCAATTCGTTTGACCAATGAATCGATAGTGGTGGCTAATCTATAACTGAATCAAACGGGGTTACGAATTCGATTGTCGGTTTTTGAATCGCTTTTCAAAGAGAAAACTCGGACTACGGGTTAATTGTCCAAAAGAATCTTAGGATCGAGGCCTTAGAGCCTAAAATTGAGTTCTAATTTTTATATGAAAAAAGTCAAATTAGCTAGCAAAAAACTATTTTTCTCCATACACGCGAATAACTCTCAAATCAACTACTGACCGGCTCAGCAGTATTTTACGTCAAAAAAAAACTTTTTATGGCGTATTTGATGGAACAAGCTGCATATGGCCCAGGCCCACCTGATGGTAAGGCTATAACAAGCATTGCCTCACTAATCATTTACAATACGCCTTAAGGCGGCCTAAAAACCCCGTCGCCAGAGTAGGCCACTAACTCATACGAGCTTGCTTGCTTTACTGAACACTTGAATTTTTTTCTGCTCGACGTCGTACCTACGTCGACGTTATACGTTCCTAAGTCGTGCTGCAATATTTTCTAGTGAGTTACTTATTAACACTTGTTATTACCAATCGCAATGTGTTACTATAATATATTACAGTTCTAAGTACTGTGTGAAATAGTACAAGTTAGTTTATTAGTACGGGCGGTGATGGGCGTGCTAACTGTCATGTAAGTGTTAATTTAGACTAGCCCCAAATACTGACAAGAAGTCGTGAAGCTGTGTTTTTGTACAATATCTGTTCATAAATGAATAAATAAATATTCTTGGACATAATCACAGAACGCTCTATAGTCCCAAACTAAGCAAAGCTTGTACTATGGGAACTAGATTGCTTATAAATATTATACATATAAGCTATACATTTTTTTTTGTAAATACATACTTGTAATACATAGTAACACCCACACCGAACAAATATCTATGTTTGCCACACAAATGATTGTTCTCGATAAGTTGATTCAAATGATAGATTTTGTTAAGTCAGTTATAAAAAAGTAGGTAAGTCTTTAGACTAACCCCAAAGTCGTCTTAAAATATTTGGTAAAGTCTTCTTCGTCAAATCTTTGACTTGGCTCACAGATTCCTCAGAACATTGATTAATACAGAGTCTAATACATACCGTCCTAATGTTGAAGGTAAATATAACCTCTAAAAGCATTTATATCAAAGCAAAGAAACTGTTTTTAAATGACCTATCTTATTACTAAATTTCTATATCAATTTATGTTGTTAAATCCCAAACTATTCAATTTCTGTTTCTAAATTACCTATTCAATTATTATGCTCACAATCTATTTATAATTTCTATGGAATGTTGTTTGTCCAAGTAGATATTTTAGAAAACTTTGGCGCCACTATCGATTTTTTTTGCTCTCTTGCCAACCAATAAGAAACTGATATTGACATGAACGTGTTCCAAAAATGGATTTAGTTACATTTTCGTCCCGATAAGTACGCACACAACAGAGTGCTAATTGTTGCATAAATATTTGTGGTTAAATCATTTTGTTTGTAGTATTTATCGGCTTGACTTTGTAAGTATTTACATAATATTGAGTCTTAGTTGCGACGCGTTTGAGTCTGATAAAAATATTAAAAACATGACCAGAATAATTGATTTGTTTGCAACCAACCGTTTAAAATAATTATTAGACCTCTGATTACCTAATCTTAAATTATATAAGTACTTAAACCAAACATATCTGTAAAAATACCCACGGTATCCCACTAATATTATAAATGTCAAAGTTTAGATGTTTGTGATTCAAATACCAACGGTGCAACTGCTGGTCCGATTTAGATGAAACATAGAATTAGATTTTCTTGAAAATCAACTCGATCAAACGGGATGCGGACGAAGTCGCGGGCGGATGCTAGTAAAATATAATTGTAATAATTTTACAAGGTGCATATTCAACACTCCCGAAAACATTACATCTGCGTTCCATGCGAGTACGGATCTCTTGTCGACAAATTTTAACGATGCCTTACTATCGTCAAAATAAGGTTCACTTTCGTTTGTCAGAGTCAAAACATAGTAAACATACACCATTGCCAATTCGTTAAAATTTAACGAATTTGTCTACCGATCTACTAAGTTGGTAACCTACCCGCAACTGTCGATAAAACGAATTTTGACGATTCTAAATGTCAAATTATGCGATCGACAAGAACGGTACTTGGGGGGCTTGTATAAATATACTAAGACTAGCCGTCGCCCGCGGCGTTGCTCGCGTTCTACCCTTTAGAGTGTGACGTTTCAAAGTTCCTTTCTTAGTGCACCCCTACACTATATAAGGATACTACCCTCCAAATTTCATACCTCTAGGACTTATAGTTTAGGCTGTGCGTTGATTCTAAGTCAGCATCAAAAGAGTTTTATATATATTGACTTTTCGGGCATGTCAGTGAGTGGTCAGTGGTAGTCTAGCTTTATATAAGTATAATGATGTAATTCAGTTTTACTGAAATATATGCGTAATAATTCTGACATTCTCATTGTTCTCATTTCCAGCTACTAATCCCAACTACGTCAGTGCTCAGGATAACAAAAGAGAAGGTCGCCCGTATAATACCGAACGCTGTCGGCGTTTGCACTCGCGACGAAAGACACGTTTTCGGCTCGCTTCTCTCCCGCGATTCAACATACAAACTGATGACGCACGTATGGAAAGCTGCAAGGGCGCCTGAGGCCGTCATACCTAGTAAAACACCGGTAAGATACGTAAAAGAAAGTCAGAGAACTATCCGAAACACTGGTCGTCGGTATTTGCGACTAAAGCCACATTTTCGGCTCGCTTCTCTCCCGCGATTCAACCTACAAACATAATAAATACTTGTGTTCGTATTCCAGGCTTCAGAGGTGGAACTCGATGCATCAGAATATTCTCCTGAAGACGACAGTAGTTCGGCAGGCGATAGACTGGATGCACCAGATCCGCCGCCCATCAGGAGGGAACCTGAAGCTCTTATAGGCTCCGGTGAGTAACACAAGTTTATAATGTACTCACTACTACATTTAAAGGGTCTGGGGCAAATTGGATGAAGCCTAGGTCCCACATTTTTTTAAACTTGCAATGATGGAACTTTCTTTGCTTACAAATCCTACAATACACTTACAATGCAGTTTTTAATGTAACAGTGTCATTATAAAGCAGCGGGAATTATTAGTAACTAGACATTTTACTTCAAAAAATTCGCCTTTCAATGTGGTTTATCGTATTTACAGGTGTTTACGTCAAAATAGATGCGTTTTACCTGAAATAAAACGCTTATTATATACTTACCTTATTAGAAGCTTATAATAGTATGAGATGGCAACCCTGATTTCCTGTTGCAGTTTCGACTTCTCTTTCTACCCTATATGTCTATCTCTTTCGCACACCCTCCCACCAGGCGCGACGGAGTGCTGGATCGTCCGAGCACTTCGCTCCTCATTGTGTCGAATACCACCAGGCAGCGATAAAAATTAAGCTTCTAATAAGGTAAGTATATAATAAGCGTTTTATTTCAGGTAAAACGCATCTATTATATTCTGTACCGTTATTAGAAGCTTATAATAGTATGAGACCTGTTTGTTATCGCCTGGTGAGAGATTAATAACGCCAATGTGAGAAACAAGGTAGGTATTTACCTATTTTAGGAAGGTTGTTAGTACCTACGTTCGTTTCAGGTAGGTATAAATCCTAGTATAAAATAAAATAAAAGATGCGTGTGCGAGAAACATTCTGATATAGGTACACATTTATTCAAAAAATTTGGTAAAAATCGGCTAAATAATAAAGTATGTACTCCTAAAAATAAGATGACCCTTTCAGACCGATCTACAATCTACAACCATAGAGTCGTACCTTAGTAGGCTACAATATATAAACGAAAACAACACCAATAAAATAGCTACCATCATAAACCATGTTTTGTCCGTAAGAAACATACGCGATATTATCATTTCTTTCCTAAAAGGTATTAAATCATCTTCAATAGATGTAAAGGCCTTCGAAGGTACTTATGTACCTACCCGGGTAATTATGTATTAAAACTAGAGAATTAAGTCTTCTTATTACAAATTAACCTTTTACACAGTAAAATAATCAGTATAACAAATTATTGTTCGACAATACAAAAACACACTCTCTTTTCGGATCCTTACAATCACACTGATACCTACTTTGAGAGGACCAGTGTTTAATGGACTGGATTAAATAAAGAAGTAATCGTTGAATTATTATTAGTTGAAGAAATCATTACTTCACGTCGATAAAACTTTTGAAAAGTTTTAACTGTTTTCCAGTTTCCCCTAGCTAAGATATCATCGATAGGAAAGTTATCAACCCAGTTTCTGGACGCTACAGCGGCCCGCACGCTTCCAGGAGCGGCAACTATGCCTGCTGCTTTCATAAGCGACTTGAACCAGCCTGCAATAGTGGTGCGAGAGGCAGGTGACGGTGAACCACGCAAGGAAATAAATAAATTTGATGATCCAGAAAGGCCACGCCTTTCATTAAGAATCTCAATAGTTTTATTAACCCAAAAAACCGGGTTTAGATTTTGATTAAGCGGGTTAGCTAAAAGTTTCCAGCCTGATTGTCTATATTCTCTGCAATCGGTTTTAGACCCGAATTGAGGCCATAAAACTATATACTCATTTTCAATGGTACAATGTTCATTATCTACGCTCAGCAGGGTCAGGTCATGAAGTCTTCGACCTGAACATAGGATTAGTAATGCTGCAGTATGTCTTACCGTTTGAAAGGCATTTGTACAGTCAACAGAATAGCTACTCATAAAATTGGTCAATATGTTAATATCCCACACAGGAAGTTTAGGGGACTTAGGGTTCTTCAAAGATATTGATTTCAACACATGTTTGACCAGGACATCTTCACTTAACTTGCCAGACAATTCTGCGTTACAGAACGTGGAAATCACAGATTTATGAAGTAGAATAGTGTTGTACGCAAATTTAGACTTTAAATAAAGATCAGCTAGGAATTGAGCTAAATCAGACCCTTTAGGATACATTGGGTTTATTTTATTTATTTTTGACCAGGAAACCCATCGCTTCCAAGGTGCTTTATAAGTTTTCCAGGTGGAAGGTCGCCATGCAGATTTTAGCAATGAAATTTGGTTTGGATCCCATGTTTTAATTTTGTCATCCCACCCCCACACTTCCAAATTTCCAGAACCATGTCCTGAACCTTGGGAGGCGGTAGCCCCGTCGTCGTATCGACTAGAAAACGTTTCAGGTTCGTCAGAGTGAAGGGGGGTGCAATAGCTCGCGATTTCAGATCTGCCCTCCAAAATACTTTCTCCCACCTGGGAACCACAATTAGATACACTCCTGTTGCATTGTTGAGGTGCATCAGCACTCGGGGAATCAGAAACGGCGGGGGAAATATCCATGCCAGTGGAAAGTTCCATGTCAAACTGAAAGCATCGTGAAACATCGCATCGTGATCGTTGAGGTCTAATGTTACGTAATTCGCTAGCACTCGAGCCGTCTTGGATGCGAACAGGTCGATCACGGGACACCCCATTTTTGCAAAAATCATATCCGTGCACGCCGGAATCAAGTGCCATTCCGGAGGTCGGCGGTGTCTGGATAAGCAATCCGCATGGTTGTTGAACTTTCCGGGAATGTGATAAATTTTGAAATGAATCTGATGACTGTCTAGGGCGAGAAAGATTCTTTGCGTCAAGTCCATGAGCGATTGGGACTTGGTTCCACCTTCGTTGCGAAGATAGGCTACGGCAGATCGATTGTCTGATTGAATCAGAACGCACCCTCCTGACATGCATGCAGCATGAGTCTCTAGTACTTTCAGGATGGCTAGTAACTCCTTCATATTGCAGTGCAGGTTCTGCTCTTCTGACTGCCAAACACCCGAAATCGCTTGGTTGTCGAGTTGGGCTCCCCATGCGGTATCTGAGGCATCGGTGGTTAAAAAGTGTGTTGGAGGTGGTACGTGTATCACAGTTGAAAGATTGCAATTTTGAATCCACCAATTCATTTCCTCCCGAACGGCGAAAGGAAGAACGAACCTTGTCGAAGTTGGGCTCTCTGGTAGTGTGCTTAAGAAACGGAGTGTCGCTCGGTGATTCAGCCTGCCGCGAGGGACAACGAAGCTGGCAAAGTTGAGCAGCCCTACCACACTCTGAAGCTCTTTCAATGAAACATCTCCTGTATCTAGAACCTGAGTTACTTTCTTTATTACGGTAGCAATCTTTTCTGGTGGAAGTTTCTTGTGATTTGTCCAGGTGTGCCAAACAATCCCTAGGTAGGTGATTTGCTTTTGAGGAACAAGAACCGACTTTCCGTAATTTATTTGAAATCCGAGGAATACCAGAGACTCCAGAAGCAGATTTACGTGCTCGGTTACAACAGTCGGATTTTGATGTGCAATGAGAAAGTCGTCGAGGTAAACGATTATTCTTATGCCTTTCTCTCGAAGGGTCTGGGCTATCCAGTTTGTTAGGCATGCGAAAACTTTGGGTGCCGTGCTTAGTCCGAACGGTAGACACGTCATTTCGAGCAACTCGCCTTTGTATAGGAGACGCAGAAATCTCCTGTGAGATTGGGCTATTGGTAGGTTGAAATAAGCCTGCGACAGGTCGACCTTGCACATCCAATCCTCAGTTTGTAAAAAATCTGGGACGCGGTACATATTTATTAATCGAAACCGATCTGTTAGCACATACTGATTTAACATTCTCAGATTGAATATGGGCCGTTGGGTGCCGTCGCTCTTTGGTATTAAAAACAACGGGGAGAGAAAGCTCGGAGAAGGAGCTGTTACCTGCAGCACACCTTGTTGCTTCATTTGACGAATGATTGACGTCATTTCGTCCGACTCTAATGTGCGACGGCGGTCGCTTCTTAGGTGCGGTGTTACTAAGGGTGGCTTTAGCCGAAAGGGTATGCGATACCCTTTTATTATTTGCAGTATAAACCTGGGAGCTTCCATTTTCTTCCAACGGCTGACATAATGTGCTAGCCGACCCGCCTCGAACAGTCGGGAGTCATTGTCTTTGCCTTTTATTACCTCTATAGGCAGAGGGCGATCGCTGTCGTTTCTGTCCTCTTTGCGAATGCCGATACGGCCTTGATCCGCGAGATCGAAATGCACTACCCCTATTAGAAAGGTTATGGCTGCGCTGATCTAGAGCAGCATAGCTTTGACTTTTCGGATAGTAATGCTGCGATTGATAGTTGCCCTGCGAGGGCTGATTATGCTGGCAACGCACGTAAGTGTTTGGAGGATCACAGCAATAGCTAGAATGACCATGCGATGGTGCACTATGACGGGCGTGCCCCTGCGAGGGGAGCCGTGTCGCAGTATTTGTGGGCTTTGCTCGCGAAGCATTCCCGCTGCTTGGCTGATTCACTGGCCAAAAAGCCTTTCTGATCCCACCGGCCTTCTCTAATGTAGACGTCAGCTCATCGGATTTGAAGATATGAGTATTTGATGGTGGAATTTTATTCAAGGACACTTTGACAAGTGGGTCGCGAACCGATTTTAAAATTGCATCCCTTCTCATTTCTACTGTTTCTGCTCTGTGACCGCACGCCATTTGTAATAAGTCGGTAGATACTTTGTGAAGATCACTTTTTGCCAAAAACAATTCGTTGATTTTGTCACTTAGGTCAACGAGTGTCGCCTCGCTTGATCTGGACCATGCCACTAAGCTACGTAAACTGTTAAGCAGAGCTTCTTTTTGTTTCAAATGCAGAAAGTAAAAGCTGCGTAGGATTTATCGGCGTAAGCTAAGTGGCGTATATTATCATACGCCTTCACCTCTTCGTTTGTTTCCAGCTCGTTAAATCCGGGTGCATGATTATACAATTTCTGAGTTTCAGAATATCTAATATCAGACCAGGTAGCGCTACCAAATCTTTGAACTTCATCCAACATTTTTAAAAACTCCGTAGGTGTTTTTGGTACTACAGGATCTTTGACCTTTGTTTCAAAATCGAATGATAACTCCGGAGTAGGAATTTCCAGCCCTTGAGGCGGTGACGCCTGCGAGGCGCTGCAATTATCGTACAGTTCACGACTAACGTCGGACATGCGTGACTCATTTTCAGGGTAGTTACGCGCATCTTCATATAAAGAAATTGTTTTTTGCAATTTAACTACATCATTCGACAACTTTTCAATACGGCGACGATCGCGGCGTTTTTGTTTTTTAGACCGGCGATACTGACTTTTGGTTTTCTTTTTCTTGGATTCTTGCGGAGATTCCGAATTAGACGAGCTAGACGAAGACGACGAACTACTACTGCTACTTGAAGATTCAGACCGTCGTCGCTCAGGTAAACGTGACTTTCCACGTTGTGGCCTAGAGCCCGAAGCAACCTCCGATGCAGCCGTAGCAGGCTCGTTTTGGTCCATTATAACCGTACACGACTCTAAACGTACAAAAAAAATAAAATAAATTTTGAGGGTAGAAAAATATTTTTAAGAAAATTTTATTGAGGATGATAAAATTACAAATCCAACTGCAAAAAATGCTTACATCGAACGGTAATACCGTTAAAACATGTATATACTTGTGCAACTTACGTGTATATTCGTAACACTAAAATATGAATTTAAAAATGTTAAATAAAATGCCCAGAGGGACTTAAACAATTAAGTACCTACAAGTAATAGGTACCTAGGAACTTTAAAGCACAAGTGAAGTGAACTCAACGGGAAATTCAACGCCAATGAGGAGCGAAGTGCTCGGACGATCCAGCACTCCGTCGCGCCTGGTGGGAGGGTGTGCGAAAGAGATAGACATATAGGGTAGAAAGAGAAGTCGAAACTGCAACAGGAAATCAGGGTTGCCATCTCATACTATTATAAGCTTCTAATAACGGTACAGAATATAATAATTACTTTATTTTACGTTTTCGTGTTTGCTACTGCATAATAGATTATGATAGAACCAACAAAAGTTATAAATAACAAAATTAATGTAAAAATTAACTAAATGTATACAAATCGAGACCGGAAATGCCCCAACGCCTTTAAATGTTTCATTTCTTAGTAAAATTAAGTGTATTGTTAATAATTTTGTGCTTAATAAATTTATTTTACTCATACACAAAGAGACGGCCAAACGGTCAAAGTATTCAGAATCCGATCCTAGAGGAGTTACTAGATTGTTAATGAATTCGCCTGAATATTCTTTTATGGATTATTCCAGTTGGTGCAGCAGCGGTAATCCAACCGGCGCTCTTAACAGGCAGTACAGCTGTAAAACCTCGCAGGACACATTACAACGCACTCTTAATATCCATCGCCGTGTTATTGACTCTCTCAGCATCCTACCTCGCCTATAAACTGTATCTCATCAGAAATCATCCTACACAGGTACGTTATAATCATCCTTACGTTTATGCATCAATCATTCTTTATAGGCTAAGTGGACAATCATTTTTCAGTGAAAAAACCACGAAAAAATCTAAAAGTCAAAAGTAATAGTATTTTCTTAATTCAATTTCTTCATGTTTATTCCGATTCATTCGGAAAGCCTTTTCGAAGCAACATCGAAAGCTTTTGATTTCAAATAGCGGTACTCCTTCGAAAGTTTCCGAATTTCGGATACTTATCCGAAAAGATTTACGTCTGAATTAGTATAGCCTTCACTATCAGATTACCTTTCTGTTCTTATAAATATGATTTTATATTTTTTCGGACATCGATCCGAAAAGGTTTTTGACTTAATTAGAATAGCCCTTCCGATTGCAATGTGTTTCACTATCAGGGTACCTTCTGTTCTTAGAATTTTGTTTGTATATTTCAGGATGATCTATCAAAACTATCCGGTGAAGAGTTGTATTCGGAACTAGTGAGCTTCAGAGCGCGGCTTCACGGCCGAGCGGCAAATGAACTACACACGTTCCTTAGCTCAAACCTTTTACTGCTCAGTAAGGTATGTACCTTATTATTGTACTTTTATTTAATTAAATACAATCATTATTGAGGACAGTTATTCTTAAACTAAGTAAAAATAATAAAAGTCCTACAATAGGCGGACTTATCACAGAAACGAGAATTCTACCAGGCATACCTTTATTAAAAACGAACTAAAAACTAAACAAAAAAACATTTACTAGCTTCCGCCCGCGACTTCGTCCGCGTCCCGTTTGATCCTGTTGATTTTCCGGGATAAAAAGCCTATGTGTTAATCCAGATCACGAACTACGTACATTCCAAGTGTCATCGAAATCGGAACAGAATTTCAGCGAGATTGAAACACAAACATCCAATTCATTTCATTGCAACCTTTGCTAACCTATATACTTTATTTTGGTCTCGAAAACTGTCTTAACATTATTAGAAATTATTTTTTGTCTAACTTTCACCAATAAATTGTATTTTTTCTAGGTCCGTCAATCCCTAGAAGCGTTATCGGGCGTGATATTAACCGATATGGGACACGAAACGCCGAGCGATGCCGTTTTCAGTTAGCAACCAACTATTATAAGGCATGTTTCATACAATAATGGTATTTATAGTTCAACTAATAATTATAATCATTAGACAGTGAATTGCCACTTTAAAAAGTTTTTATTGAAGTTACGTGGAAAAATAACCTTGAAGGTTGGTAGGTAGAAAATGCTCAGCATTAAGCCAGATTTTTGTACAGTTTTTTTATATTTTGTACAATATAGTATTAAATATTATACAACTAAATCAAATCATTGGAGTTAAAGAGAATTTTGTCTTGAATCTTCTGTAATTATTAAGGGGTAAATTAATTATTAGCAAAAATAAAAGTCAACTGAACCAGATTTTATTAGTCAATTTCTGTGGTTGAATTTTTTATTCTCCAAGGTAACTTAATTTGACAACCCTAAAACTATTGCTATTCCTGTCAGTTCAAAAATACAGTAGTATTTTTAGTACTATCAAGTTAGTAAAATAACAGAATTGGCACCAATAATACTTAATTTCTTATTCAGACCTTTTTTATGAGTAAAATTGTTGAAACAAACAGAGGCCTATCTGAGGTTAAGCGGTTACCTCAGCCAATAAACAAGGTATTCGTGCCCTGTGAGATAATGCTCTGCGTTCATCACTTGAGACTTATTAGTTTAGACATGGCAATATCACACATCATAATAATACTATGCAATATTATTTGTCATTTCGTGAATTTTATTATTAGTTGAACTATAGAGCCCAATCATTGACCAACAAAATAATATGACGCCTTAAGATTTAAGATAATAGTGATAATTGAGTCATTAATAGATTCATTTAAATAAGTAGTTGAGTACATGAAATTATTCGAAGCTCTAAAACCGATAACAAACCGTGCCTCTGACTAACCCCTAAATCTCAAGCACGTTGAGATATTACGGGATGTCTACCGTGATGTAACGCACAATAGTAAAATGAAAGTATTATGAAAAATCGAAACACATTCCGAAAATTAGTTTGTCTTAGTAATCGCCTAATAATTTGACACTAGTTATCTAACTTTTAGGGTGTTTTTCCACCAGAGCTAAGCTACGTTGCTAATGTGTTTGAAATCCACCAATACAGATTGTTTATGTTCATACTAGCTTCCGCCCGTGACTTCATTCGCGTCCCGTTGAATTCTGTTGATAACACGGTATAAAAAGTACCCTATGTGTTAATCCAGGTCACGGTCAATATATATTCCAAGTTTTATCAATAGTTTTTGCGTGAAAAACTAACAAACATCCATACATCCTTAAAAACTTTGGCGTTTAAAATATTAGTAGGATATAGGAGGATAGTAGGATTATATGATTCCTATTGGTGGATGTCAAACACATCCTTAGGAACGTAGCATAGCTTAGCTTTGCTGGAAAAGTACCCTTATAGCTTTCTTTAATACTAGCCGTCGCCCGCGGCGTTGCTCGCGTTCTACCTTCTAGAGTGTGACGTTTCAAAATTCCTTTCTTAGTGCACCCCTACACTATATAAGGATACTCCCTCCAAATTTCATACCTCTAGGACTTAGTTTAGGCTGTGCGTTGATTCTCAGTCAGCTTCAAGAGTTTTATATATTTAGATAACTCTTGAAAAAACAATATTCACTTGTTTTTTATAATTGTTAAAACGAGACAAAGTACTTTAGCTATCCTTGTTAAAAAAAAATATTTTTTTACAATTAGAACGAGCTAGTACGCTTATCAGTCGCTACACGTCTGATAACAAAAGTAACGCTATTGAAACGGCGGTTATTTATACGGATTGTCTTTTTTATCATTGATTCGTGATCTTATCAATCGTACACTCATATCTAAATCGAAACCTTGAAAAATTATAAAACATTTGAAGAACCGATTTCGAAGCTAAGTACGAACGCTAAATAGCGATTTGTCTGCGAAAAGGTAGCGATTCGTGTCTCATTTTACGCGAGAAATAAAATAAGTGTTTCGTTTTACCAAAACTGGGCCAGAACACTAGAAACGAATGATATATATATTTTCTTTTCTTTAGAAAGAAACATTATTTAAGGTCATTCTTTTGAAATTTGATATTAAAAAGTAGGTACTTACTCTATTTGTTAAAAATTTTATCAATACAAAAATAAAAACCGTAGACTTATCATAGTTATCAAATTAAAACCTCTTTTTATGAAGTCTGTTAGAACCTTATTTTGAAGTCGGAAAGGTTAAAAGGTTTTCTTATTCAATTTTTTATAAAAAAATCTGTAAACTATCATAGTTATTAAAATGGGAGATTTATCAATGCAAGCCATATCATTGCAGTTTTGTTTCTGCTTTGTTATTTATTGTTTAATTTTATAAATATTTTATTGCTTTTATTTAAGAGCTTCGCCTGTGAGGCATTCTACGTCATGTGTCAAACACGCTAAACTTAATAAACCCCGCATAACAGTTTGTTAACATCCTTTTAGTTAACACACGCTATATATGTGTATATCTTTTTTACTGAAATACTTACTGAAATATAAAATACCGTGAAAAATTGTATGCTTACATGTGATGACTAAAATAGGGGTTATCAAGAGAATACGTCAAGGGATAAAACAATACGTTATTTTGTTCAGCAATTCGTTCTTTTGTAAATATTACTTATTCACAATTGTATAAAAGTATTCCAATATTTCTATGAAAAAATTACTAAAGGAACGACCCGTAGAGTTAAAATTACCCAAGAATAAAAATATCTATACATATTTCTTATTTTTGTTGGATCTTTTTGAACAACATGTAAATGCGTTCAATTTGTTTATGCAATTGTGACTAGGTTAGTGGTGCTAGCATTAGGTAATAAAAAGCCAACATTCCTCAATAGCAATCAACTAAACTCCCATTAAAATAGTCGAGTGAGGGTGTTTTTCCACTATACTAACAGTAAAGCTAATCATTTTACAAAAAAAATAATTATTCTATCAGCAATCTAGTTCCAATAGTACAAGCTTTGTTTAGTTTGGGACTTTAATTAGGGAATTTCTCCAGGGACGATCTCCATTCAATTTAGAAATGTTCTATTCTCTAGCGATCGCAGAATGCAAATTTAGCTAGAACAGCTAAATAGAGCTAGATAGTCGAACTTACCTTTCTTCTTCTTCTCTTCAATAATGGCCTGTGTCCGTCATTTCGACAGACAATTTTGCCAATGTCAAGTGTTAAAATTGTTATAAATAAGTCAAGTCAAGTCATTTGCCAAGTCGGCTGTCGTTTGTTTTGAAAAGAAAATGGTGGATTTTCTCTTCAAAACCTAACATGAATTTTCACATTCAGAAAAACCACTTTACACACATTCATACCAATGGCTCACACTTTATGTTACGACCTTATGTTATTATTGGTTAAAATTCCACCAAAAACTAAAATAAAAGTGCTATGTGTCGTTTCAAAAAATGTCGAACTCGTGTCCGAACTTACCTTTCTACGTGTCTTAGTGGAAAAACACTCCAACTCACAACTAGTGCTTATTCAAAGTGGTTTGCCAAATATAGTTTCTACATCTTGCCAATACGTATAACATAGCTGAATGTTTAACAATACTAGGACTGCTGAAACCCGGTCGACATGATAAAAGACATGTTATATTACTAGCTTCCGCCCGTGACTTCGTTCGCGTCCCGTTGGAGCGCGTTTGTTTTTCCGGGATAAAAAGTAGCCTATGCGTTATTCCAGGTCACGGACAATATATATTCCAAGTTTCATCCAAACCGATCAGTAGTTTTTGCGTTAAAGAGGAACAAACATATATACATAAATTTTCACAAACTTTCGCTATTTTAATATTTATTAATATTAAAAACGCGAAAGTTTGTGAGAATCCTATCCTGATTTTTTGTTATATTTAACTATTAAGTCCTCAACGGCCAATAAGACTATAGAAGTTAACCTAATACCTATGTATTTTGATCTTCAGATTATCCAAGTACCAATTTTTTATTTTAATTTTTTAACTTTTGATCATGTCGACCCAAAGTCGTAAAAAGTCGTAAGGTTAGTTGTTAGTAAGTTAAGGTATTCTGAACGAGCAATTAGGTGTAACTTCGTTAAATATAATTGTATATTGTAGTAGGTATAATAAGATTTGCTCTAGTCTTTGGTAGGTACAGCTCAAGGGTTTAGTTATAGTAAGATTTTGGTCAGTATGTACTTATTTTAGAATGATCAAACTATTTTTTTGACGGATTGAAATTATGTTTGGAAAAGTCTAGTTTATATTTTAAGTAAAGGCATATAATACGGTCAGTGAATGTAGGCAATCGTGATGTTAGTCGTTTTAATGTGCAATGGATTTTAATAGAATTAAAATTGTCTTCGATTACAAACGTCTTCACAATTGCGTATATACACCGACCGCAAATTAAGGTCGTAATATGCTTGTCACATAAATGCTATAATTATATTGTTGCTGGATGTCGGTTTTTTCATAATATTACAAACACCATTTTAAGTATAAAATAGTTATTGTAATATTATGAAAAAACCGATTCCGGTTACGAATAGGACCGTAACCGGGCATGCAGTAGCATGTCCGGTTACGGTCTTATTACGGTTGTGGTTACGTTACGACGTTTATAGTTAATTTTTTTTATATGGCATGGTGATAGCACTGTGACATAAGTATAACACATTTTAGTTTTTAGTGAAAAGCTAGTGAATTATTTTGTATCAAATGTAATGGAACAATGTGTCTAATTTTTTTTAATGAAGTTTATCTAACTGTTTGGCTGCTAGCACACCTGATGGTAAGTGTAGCTGCAGCACAAGGTGGAACACGCTTAGCCATAATCAACCTATTCACTCTTTTCTTGAAAATTATTTGGGAAATCTATGTTATAATGGAGATAGATCAACAGTTTGTATAAAGCTGAAATAGAGGGCGCTATAAGTAAACCATATAAATGAGACCACTATCTATGTAGTTTACAGGGGCACGAACGAGTGTTTTTTTTTTTACAAACACGATGTCAAATAGCTAAAAAATGTTCGTCAAAAACGCACCTATATTTACATGTACGTGAACTGACTTACGTGGTTTCTGATTGGTTAAGTAAATAGGACATCTTATGGATTTTGTGAAAAAAAAATTGACGCCAATGTTCTTTTTCGAAGTTTTGACTTAGTAATCGTGAAAATTATTGAAAATTATCTTGGTCGCCAAACTTGTATCGTTACTGAAGTCATTTTGATAATTTTTTTTTAAAATTCTGAATGAATTCGAGTGTCGCCGATGAAAAGGTTTCTTGTCATGTATCAGAAATAATAAAGAAAAAAAAACGATCTATAGCTGATATTAAAATGTACAGAAACGTTGTAAAGGTGGCGCCACTGAGCTTTGAGGCCAGAGGCCATTTCAGATATTGAATGCCAAACAACTTTTATAAGTAAGGCGTCTTAGAAAGTTCAACAATGATCACAATAATATTTATTTTGGTGGCATCATTCGAATTGCTCTAGCTGACTCAAATTTTAATAAATAATGTTTTGTGTCTGTTATTCGATCAATAAGTTAAGAGGTATTTTGCCAAAGAACATGTTTAGAATATTAATCAGAAGTTTAGTACTAGTTAAGTATAGGAAGTTTGTACAATACTGAACTACCTATGTCAAAATAACAAGTAATAAAAATTCACACTGTTATTTTGATATGTATAGCTGATTAATAAGTACGTATGGTTATGTAATTTGTAAGTTTTATGTAATTTCTATCAATCCAGTGCTCATAAATGTAAAAAATAGTAATTGAGCCTTATTTTTTGTAAAAACGACACATTCGGAATGCTAGATCTAATAGACAAAATATTTTCTATATTTCTGACCCAATTTTTTTTGTTATTGAGTTAAAAGTCCGGTATTGAACATAATATAGGTACCTGTATTGCCTTTTTTACATTTTCTTAGCGCTAATTTATCTTTGTGCTGTCTCTTGTTCCGTAGTATATGTACTAAGTCGGGAGAGACAAAACATAAAAGCTCATAGCGTAGAGCTCTATCATAGAAAATTGTAATTCTTCTTCGGACCTTTCTTACCAAACTGTACAATGATTTCTCAGGCGGTAAAATAACCACAAGTTAGTGGGAATGGTTCTTTTTACGTAAGTGGGGTAATAGGTATTTCAGTAATATTAATTTATAATTTATTTCTACCGCGTAGGAATTGTTAATGTGATTTATGTTATGTGTATATTTTGTTTAAATTGTGATTTATTTACTGTAAATATAGATAGATGAGTTAATTCAATGAATAATGTATTTTATTATAGTTCCCACCCTACCAAACCCTACGAACCTTACCGATCCTAAATTCAGGAAATAGTTGAGATATCTGCAAACCTTAGTACACAAGGTAAATATCTAAAGGTTAAAAACTAAACATAAGTACTATGTAACTATATGTATCATAAGTATGTACCTATTTACAAATGTATAAAAGTATTATATTAGTAATCTAGTTCCCATAGTACAAGCTTAGCTTAGTTGGGGACTAGAAAGTGATATCCAAGAATATTTATTTATTTACTAAAGAGATCTATATGCCTTTTCATACGAGTTCAATGCCGAAGTAGGTACAATTAAAAACAATTTGGATTTTCTATAATTTTATTCATAACTTAAAAAATGTTTGTATCAATCAACTTTCGATTATAAAATCAATTATTAACATTAACATATCAATAAATAGTTTTTACTAATTCTTAGATCGTACTAAGGTACAATATCTAAAAAAAAAATTGTATGGTCTATCCACGGTTTCAAATCCCACATATTTTAGTTATTCAATTCAATTCTTGTGTATAGCCTTTGCAGTGTTGCCCGCAATTTCGCCAATGTCACGTGGGGGGAATCGTCAACTTCTGTCAAAAGTTATTTAGCGTAATGCCATCTCGTTTTGTTTAGATAATAACAAACAGTGACGGAGAATTTTTAAGCAGTGTTACTTTGAGATGCAATTCGAAGTAAAACCGTATAGAGACCGACAAGACTACTACTGTTTTATAAACTTTTCAAAACAATAAACATTAAGTTAAATACAAACACAACTAAAAACACGAATAAAAATATTTCATCTTGAGGATCAGTATCTGCCTTACGAGTTCTAATAATATAGATCACAGAAGATAGGTTGGGACCTTCTAAGAACGTTATAGTTCTTGAAACCAGTGATGGTAAACACTGAGGAAATTCACGAGCATGTCTCCGCATGAATTAACAAGGCAAGGATACTCTGAAGAAATTTGATCCTTAAAGCAAATTAAATTAAATATGTGACAGGTATGGATGCATTATTATAGAACTGAAACAAAATATTTGTAGACAGCTGGTAGGTACTAAATCAATGTACCTAATTAATTAGATTTGATTTAGTGTTTAGAGGGCAGGGATGATTTAGGTATAACAACTAATAACGCGAATTAGTTATAGGTAGATAGTTATACTTAGCTATTAGTACATTTTTTTTATATTACATTATTATCAGGCAGTTTCAAATTCACCGTAAAGACGGTAAGAATAAGAAGAGTAATTCTAGTTTCGGACTACTACATTACTGGTCTCTTGTCTCATTGGGACGAAACTATATACCTTTCAATTTAACTATTACGCTGACATCATTATTCTAGTATTGCCATCTATTTGTTCTTAGACAATGTTCTCTGTTTCTCCGCGTGTTGTACCAAATGCTTGTCAGTGGATAATCCCTTCCTGGTCCTAACAGAGTCCATGTAAGCTTTTGCTCGGTTCACGCCGTCCCATTTCTCGCCCCATTGGAGGTACTCCTCTTCGGTTCGTGGTCTCCAGAACGGATCGATGTCTATTACCTGAAAAATAAATGGTGTTAAAAATGAATGTTATATCTACAAAGCTAAAGGTGTGTGTATAAGGACACAAAAAACAAGTAGTTATGTATTTAACTAAGGCTTTTATATAGGCTCGTATTTTGATGATGAAATCGGTACGGTTGCATGGAAGAAATCGTTTTCAGCTATAAGGCCGCCCGTTGTACTATACAACGTTAGTTTTAAGATTTTTACGTACCTAATCCTTGTGTACAATAAAGTATTATCTATCTATCTATGAAATCGTTAATTAAGCATATATATATTTGAATGCTTGATGCCTTGTCCAATTGTATGTGGGGCTCATGTGGTTTACTAGAGAATTTTTTACCCCCAATCAGTCGTCAATGCTTTATATACTGCAACTACATACAAGTACATCTGTACACTGGCTATTTTGTCACTCACCTCCCAATGACTGAAAAGCAACTGCGGCGCTGCGAGTCCCATGGTGTGGGTTCGCAGTTCCAGAGCGAATTTGAAGCTTTCTGCGACTGGCAACAAGGCTCGAACGCGGAAAGATGCTGAACCACTTTGCAGGTCGGAGCCAACCACTCGGCCGCCGCGGCGACTTAGTGCTGCGTAGAGTTTACCTAAAGAGAATGAAGCTTTTTAGTTCTTTTCGAATTGATTAAATGCTTATGGTCATCTACGACTAATACCAGTATTAGCTACACAGTGTAATGAGGAACGCGGAAAGGGCATTAGCCGGTAATTAAACCGAGGTTGCACTAAAGACCGCTAATGGTAGATCAGTAGGTAGGTGTAATAAATTGTTGTGGTGATTGCCAGGAGTTTTGTCTCATAAATAATTCTATTTAGAACACTAACCAACGAATTCATATATGGAGACTGAACAGCCAGCCAAACCGTTTACCATCATTTGCCTAGCGCAGCGCCTATATCCGCCGCAAAAGCAGCCTCTACAACGTTAATGAATTCGAGTTAAATTCACATTCCTTCATCATGCCTCCAAAGCGAGTCTTGACCAAACCATAGTGACTCAGATTTTAATAAGTTTCTTATTTTAAAAAGCAGTTCCGCTGAGCTTAGTCCCCCGATCAAGTTACCTCTCTCCCAAATATCAAAATCGCAAAAAACCTATCCGCGAGGAAACCCCAAAAAAGCCGGGACAGAAAAAAGTTCGCTTCGTGGCGGCTTTAGGTATCACTTGTCAAATTCCGAGGTGCAATCATTTAGAAACATTCCATCGGCGTACGTATCACCTCGAATCGTTGCAAATTCAAACTTGGGATTCTCTGGCATTTTTGGAAAAAACATAATTTGGGAGAGAGGTACCTATATATTAGTATTACTGAACAAAACCACAGTTCACACATTTCCGAGACCTCAGTTAGCTTTATCAATGATTTATTGTTTTATGTGTAGTTTTGTGTTATTTTTGTATTTATTTGGCGATATTTTCATTATCATTCCAAGTGTTACATTTGATGTTTTCTAGATTATGAAGCTTACCTAACTTTTTCTTTATACCTAGTTAAGTATTTGTAAGATTGAAAAGCGCTCTTGGCACAATGTGGTAGATGACGTACCTACTTAAATGTACTTAATGCTACTATGTACTTAAATGTACATTTAATTAAAAATGAAGTGATGGTAAGATAATGTTAGTAAAGTAGTTCAAGGTAATCAGCTAATTAACTGCTGTTTACATACACGGGTGCCCAAGCATATTAAAGAACCTTCGTATGTATCACTTAATTTAGTGAATGAACTAGGTACTGCCCCCGATTCTGTTGTTTCATTTTCCAGTTTAACAGAACTACAAGTATTGCCATTCCCTTTCTCATTAACTGAAACAACAAAGACAGCTATTATTTTAGTGCAAATTAGTTTAGAAAAATGCACTAACATAACTGACAACCAATCGGAAAAGTTTCTGGCGATTTTTGATTTCGATTTGAAGCCAGAATCGAAATCAAAAATCGCCAGAAACTTTTCAGGCGATCATGAACTGGAAGGCGGGCGTAGACCCCACGGAAACCGGATGTAGGAGGCGTAGAATCGTTTATTCTACAAATATGGAAGGAGGCTGGCTAGATCAAGCAGTGGACTTCTACAAGCCGATGATAGGACAATAACGATTAAGTAAAGTACCACCAGGAACTTAGTAAGTTTCATTATCATCATTATTGTACTTTTTTTCCTAACTTTTGACAATTGAAGAGATAACCAACTTTGGTCTTATTCCAGAACGAAGACTACAGAAAGTCAAGGTTTAAACGTCAAGATTTGAACGTCAACGTCAAGGTTTAGATCAAAGTAAACCTTGACTTTCTTTAGTCATTTTTCTTAACCTATCTACTCAGATCTCCGCCTTTTGTTAAAAGATTAGTAAACCAGTAAACGCCAATAAACACTGACATTGGCAAATTCGTGGCAGCCCTAGCCACCGAACAGCCACAACAAAAGAAGAAGAAGACTTTCTTTAGTCTTCGTTCTGGAATAAGACCGCTTATGTCTAAAAGCGCGTGTAAGATCTAAGGAAGTGACATAAAAAGCTCCAGTTGGCAGCGCAGCATTCCTCGGGATCGGTCGCGGTCAGCGCGGATGAAAGGCCCTACTTCCGGTCACGGGCGTCCGGTCAGCGACGAACTGTTTGCCCACCAAGTAGTGGTGCACCACTGCACTAATATAATTTATAAGTTTAAAAACTTGAAATATCTAATTCAATTTGATACGATGATCATTGACGCAGTTCATTATGAGTGGCAAAGGGAGGCCGAATTTCGACATTCGTTATACTTAAATACGTCACCTTTACGAATGGCTATTTAGCCCCTGGGGTCAAGGAAGGGTCCACCTTTAACACGGCCACCACAATAAACATTTGCGGTATCGATGAATGAAATGAGTCTTACACAATATTTTGTACATTTTATTTGTGACCTCGTATTTACGTGCTGATAAGAGTACAGAACACCTCATAAGGCTTTTAGTTTAGGCCAGTTAGTTCATTTAATCCGACGTTAACTTCAACAGTTTTTTTAAATTTATTTACAAAACAGCTACTAGAAGAAATGTTTGAATAGTTTTGCTCATCGCATCGCTCGCTACGGATCTCAAGCCTTACGTAGCTTTTTGTGTACACAGATATTTGAACTCCCAGCACGCTAAGAATGTTAACGAAAAAATAATATCAATTTGTAACGGGAAACACCATTTGTAATTTAATTGCCGTGAAACTTGCCGGACGTGGAGACAGGCAGGCCATTGCGTGCGATCATCATACTAAATGTTAAGACGGCATTGGATGTGAAACTTCATAAAATGTTCCTAGGTAAATATTTTCAAGATCTTCTAGATAATATCATTCTGTATGATTTTTTCGAGCAAGGTTTTCGACACACTTCATGATTTCAGGCCATTTACACTCTTGTCTATAATTATAGTACCTACTCTTTTTTACGCGATTCTTCATTGTTACTTGCGAGTCTTGCATCCACGGATTACCAGCAACAATATAACTAAACTAGTAGTTCGCCCCAAACTGAGATCTCGTGAAATACCCGATAAAATTATGAATATCCTCATAACATGGAAAAGACTTCACCAATTCTCACCAAACATAGAATTGAATAAAGCTGGTGAATGAGATTTTACTTATAAAATGACTTAGATACATTCTGGTTTAACGAAAAACATTCGTGCATTCGATAGAATAACCTGATGTTTTCAAATCCCACCTACTTGTAAGAAGCTTACTGTATAAGTTATCTAACTCTGCTTCAACTATCAATCAACTAACTGTGGCCTCCTATACCTCCGGTAGGTTTGCTGAAAAAGATTTTTGACAAAATGACGAAAAATCTATACTTGGTCTCGGATTTTTATTGAAGTGCGTCAAACAAATCTATGATTTTTTTTATCTTTGATTGAGTCTCAGACATGAGCAAACTTTTAGCATACGAACTTTAAGCGTTCTAATTTACCTTTCAAACTGACTCCTACTACCTACAACGCAAGTTTAGATGTGGAGCCGGATGTCCTAGGAAGGCGTCCGTTACGCGGCCGGGATGTAGGGCGCCCAGCTCCGCATGCCGCGGTTATTACATTTAACATAACCGTAGTACCAGCCTACTGGCCGCGACGTGCATCGAGAATCGAGGCAGCTTTGAGAACGTATGTTAGTACGGCTAGACCACTAGGTTTTTGAGTTTTTCTTTTAACTATTTTCTTTTATTAGGGTTAGAATGATTTGTGAGTTTGATTACTTCCCAATTGCACCATGATCACGTTCGATCCGTGATCATGATACATTGGTAGTGTGCCGAAGTATCTAAAAGCAAAGAAACTCACGAATAATCGTAAATAAAATAGGTGGTCCGTTCTTAGTAAAAAATAATTTATTTCTAGCAAAAGCTGACTTCCGTTAACCATTTCTATTGCACAAACAGATGTTTCCACTGTTGATAAACTACGTAAATCAATCCATTCCTTGGACGAACGACCACTCCCTGCAAATTGACAGACCACTCACTTCGAAGTTTACAGCCCCTGTAAACTTCGAAGTGAGTGGTCTCATTTAAATGGTTTACCTATAGTGGGGACAGAGACAGAATATAATTTATAATTCATTTATTTTCTCATCACAAAAGGTTCTTATTTACACATTTTTATCTTAGACGGAAAGCTTATAGAAAACCTGTACTGTGAGAGACTGGTGCCTGAAATAGGTTTATAAAAAAACCTGTGCTACAGGTCACCAGGACTTCACACCACTGATTACAGCCAAGTTATGTATGGAGAAGAACTCGCAAGTAGTAAGAAGAAAAACAATACATGAACTACATAAATTGTGTGGGGTTATTCATAACAAAACTTACACTACAGAAAAAAAACTTAAATTACAGACCTAGGTACCTAGGAAGAATGGGAATAAAGGATGAGGTAGGTCGTGATCAGGTCGGTTTGGAGAGAATAACCCGTACCTATACGATAAAGAGGGCAATCACCGTTGCAAACCTGTCAATTCATTGTTTGTAGTTCCTAGTACTTCTTAGTTAATAATTTTGTAATAATTGTGTAAAATATGCAGTTTATAAAATACACAACTCCATGCAACACACGCAAAAAGTTCTGGTTACGTATGCGCGCTTTTTTACGATTGTCACACAATCAAGCTATTGAATTCTACGTAGTAATTCTACTTAGTTCATTCATGTTTTTCAAAACGACAAAACTATAGCAATATGACACCGACACTCGAGTTTCCTACAATCATTGTCATGTTATTATCATTCACCAAGTGTTGCTAACTGGAATCCGATTAGGCCGTCGTTATCAGTCCTTATTCCAAGGGATTAGAGTTCATGATAAGGGTTCAAGTGTATTTGCTTACGCGTGTATTGCCGTGTATGTAATGTAAGTCCATGATCGGTGCGTGATTTACAATTTTCCCACGACACGTTGTGGTAGCGTTTGCAAAACAATCGGAATTACATACACGCTGTTCTAGGAATTCAGTTTTTTTTGTCTCTTTTTATGTGATGAAATGTTATAACTGTATCTTTAAAAACAATTTCTTACATACTCGATGCTTTGTTGATAAAAAGTGACATTCATCTCTTAAAGCAACGGGAGGTTAAATTTTCCAAAGAGAAGAGGTTTTAAAATATATATTTTTTGCTTTTGAGTCTGGTCCGATACCTATAATAGACAGACAAACCGACCACACGGCGGCATGCACTTTGCTTCATAAAATCTATCTGTGGGTGTGTCTGAAAAAATAAATTGCGATCTGATTTTGTAGTTATAATTGGCTCTTTAATCAGTTGTATTTTCCGACCGTATCAAACTAATCTTGACTCAAACCACGACTAATATAAAATAATTAATTTAGTTTGTGTGTTTATGAATGTTATTGTGTCATTACTGGTATTGTGTCGTTTAACGTACGTGAATGTAATATTGATTATACACTTACTAGAATGTACTAATACGCTGTTTATAAGTATCTTGTAAGTGGCTCAGGGTTGTAGTTTTCCTAACCTCAATAGAATCTTTTATGTCGTGGTTTTCTATTACCAAGGTTTTTGAAATAGCTAACTAGTCTTCGTAACGAATGGACATCGTAAAAGTAAAACAAACCCAGATGAATCCCAATTGAAGAGCAGAGACATCTGTTGCAATAAACAGTGGGCAGCTTCCGTAGGTGATAGGCGCGTCCCGCGTAAATTGCAATCAGGTAGGCAGTGCGATTGGTTCCACGTTCCACCTAACTTTGTACGATTTGTACATGGTTTATTGGTGAGGAAACCAGTAAGAATTCTTGTGGCATATGAACTTATTAGGGTTATTCCCATAGAGCCCACGAGTGGTCTACACTATTTTAAATACTTCAAAGAATGTGTCGATTTTGCTGTTGCATTTTTCTACACTAACATAAAATATTAAAATTATAGCCATCCTTGAGGTTTCCGTTCATGAGAAAGCGACGGCATTATTTTTAGTGCTGCCTTTGGTTAGTTTACAAAAACACAAGAGCATAACCGACACCAAGTTTGTATTTGTTTTTATGAGGACAGTTAGTAGAACCGAGTGATCTTAAGTTAGAGGCATGTCCGCTTCGTGCCGGAAAAGCTCAGGAAGAGTAAATAAGCCAAGCGATCTAATAATAACGGTGCTATAGGTGCAATTTATCTTTTAATTATCCGCTCTCAACTATTTCACATAGACAATTTTGTCGCAATCAAGGGAGTAGGAAACTGAAGAACTAGACGTTAACAGACTAGAGAGTTTCTGTGTCTTATTAGCCTCCGTTAGCAGCACTAAAGAGAGGCATTTCAGCCCTCTGGTCTAGACATCAGCCTGTAGAAGTCCACTGCTGGAACTAGACATCCCAATAAATTTATAGCAATAACAATTTTGGAACTTTTCCATGCACTGACTTCCAAATTTTCAATGTCGTTGGTGTATTTGGTCAAGGTCGCCCAACACACTACACTTGGTCATCTGGTGTGAACCGAAACTACCATAATGCCGATCAAAACCTTATGTTCACCAGCGGTTATCAATTTAATGCATTACTGCCCACTGTCACTTAGTCTTGAAACCAGTAGACAAATTTGGTTGGAAATAGCAAAATTAGTAAAAGAGAAGCACTTCTAAAAAGTGCTATCCCGTAAAATCGGAAAGTGCGTCCAGTATGTAGTAATTTGTCACCGGGCGCGAAGTAAAAACTCGATCGTCGCTCGATCATTACCCGAGTACGGGGTCGTAATCAAGGTAGGGGCAACACATTTTCAGTCTTAATCAAATATCTATGCTTGGGACATCAGAGCTTGAGCAGAAAATGGGGATACGGCCTTAGAATTCGATGGAATAACAAATCATGCTAATTGTACCAAACTTGGCCGTGCTGAAAGCACCTGCTATCTTCCAGGGCCTCTTCTACGAAAAACTATAAATGAACATTCACTTTGACTTCTAAGTCAAAGTTCTATTACGCGTTGCGCGCGAACCCCCCTGTGTGTGTTTTTTCGCAGCTTATGTGAAGTGGCTGCGCCATCGCAAAGTAAGACTTTCAAAACGACAAAACTTGTTCATTCCTTGTCGTATTTTATACTCTGGCGTTACCCCCAAACGTAGCCCCAAATCCGTCCCCATTGTCGCCATAACATTTACCCGCTTCCTGTCGTCGGTTTCCCGTCACGATAACGCATAACACAAGAACAGATTAAATTCGATCAGTGAGGATATAACTTAATAACATGCCGATCTGCCCTTTCCGTTTACATCGAAATTGTTAGTTTATGAATAAATTGTTGACGATAATCTTTGCAATCGAGTAGAATATTATACGTATTAAGCTATGGTAAATACTTTACAGCCTTATATTCAGGCCTTCTAAGAAATAGTGCAAAACCTAATTGACTGCAATACATTGACTCGAAAATAAAATGGGATTATGATCTTGTATGGGCACCGGCCGGGAAATACTTTTCCCGGCGGTATGTGCTACACACAATTTTGGTGGAACCTACCTTTACGATCGAATCAATTCAATGAAGCCATTTCAAAGTGAATCAATTTACAAACTGTGGAAATAGATTTGATGCGTTTTGTGTCATTATCTTCCAAATTGAATCATGTTCAAATTGATGAGACTTATTCATGTGAATTGAATGTGACTCTACCCAATCTATCAACCAATCTCTATAGAACTTACTCGTTTTGATTGAGTATTCATTCATAGATAAGTAAAAGAAAGTTTCATGACGACGACGATCGCTTTGTCAAGCATGTGTGCGACTGAGACGAAAAACTATAGTATTGGTCTAAAAACCAAAGGAGCCAGAGTATTTTATTAGTTTGGTCTCATAACAAATGTACACTTCATTTGTCACTACAAATTTTAAAATCTAAGCAAAACCGGAACCTTCAGCTGTCCTGATTCATGGAAGTTCCAAACCGGACTCCAAAATCTTACAAAAAGTGATTTCCCGGTGTTGTTTTTTCATCGGATACGTTGCTTTTCCCACAGAGAACAGGCCACATGCGGCTAAGCGCTTGTTTCCTGCGCTCCACCTGTCACCGCACAATCATTAACCCACACCATAATTGTCTATAACGCAATTACCGGACATATTTTGATATATTGAATGGATGCTGTGACAAATAAAGCTGGTAAAAAGGTGTCAGGGGGAATTGAAGATCTATTACCACGTCTATTAAGTACCTATACATAATTCGTGGATCCCGTACTTTTATTAAAGACTGAAACACTCGACCCGTCTGTAGATAGGTTTCATTTAGACTTATTGTAATTCATTTGCACGGAAGAACGATTTTTAGTCGTAGTTAAATACGCTCCTTGAAAACGAGGGTCTTGAGAGGTTTTGGTTTATTCCATAGGCTGCAAATCAAACGTCGAAAAATTTGTGGCCTACTATGTTTTGAGGCATCTTTTATAGAGCACAAAGAGTACGATGCGGTAGCATAAAGGTTTACTCATATATAGGGAAATTACTTAGCATACCTTCTCTTAATTAAGATTATATTAGACTGTGTTTATATTAAAGGTATAGTCCTTGCTCACCAGTGAGTCACAGCTACCAACTGGACGCACAATCATACGACATGGTACATACTCGCTGCCTAATTGTTGTTCTATATAGCCTTATATAAAACTCTTTATATAGTTAATCGGAGCAGCGTAGTTCGTGGGCGTTTATAAGCGTTTAATGAATGAGCAGCTGTTGATTGTATCTTATTTAAAGTGAAGCTTTTTCCTGCTGCTTTGATCGAAGTTCGATTAGATTTTATTTCCTGACTTATTTCTGGAATACTTTCTGCTATAGAACACTCTCTTATTTTGTCAATATTCTCAAAGCTGAGGGTTATTGGTGTGGTTATTTGTGACTTATTTCAACAGGTTCCGGTACTGGAGAATGGTTAGGTCACTCAGCAGGATGATTTTCAAAGATCCAACGTCTTGAAGTGTAGAAATCGCCTCTTTATTAATGTTTTTCAGCAGTTTCCAACTGCCACGTGTAGACTAATAAGCAGATGCCACTTTAGACGTGTAAATTAAAACGAATAGTTTTTACAACATTTCCCAACGTAGTGTTCTGTCAATATGTTTACCTTGATATTACAACTAACCATATAAGAAATCGAAGGAAACAGTGGGCTCAGAGTGGGTCGAGAATTGAACCAACACCACGTGGGTCGGAGCAAACGCGTTACATAATAATATTACGGCAATCGCGCTTGTTATGAAAATATCCGTATATAGAAACTTGCAAGTATTTAATGCAATCGACAATAAATCATTCAATTGTAAATAGTGACTACATATTTTGGTATAAATAAAAATGTTTGCTTCGATATTAGTTCATTTAGTTTTTGCAACTATATTATGTAACTTGAGAAATACCTACAATTTATTTAATGCAAGTAGTAGACAAACAGGCATTCGGTCCACCTGATAGTAAGCGGTCACCGTCGCCTAGAAACACCGACAACGCACTGAATGCATTATCAGTGCGTTGCCTACCTAAACTGAAGGACTCTTCTTAAAGCGAACTTTAACAGAGCTGGAAAACATCGGAAAGCAGCTTGTTCCACAGTTTGAATGTTGAGGGAGAAACGAGCCGAGAGGGATATCCAAAGGTCAACAAGGTGCGGATGAGCTCGATCACGATGCCGAGAGAAGTACCTACACTAAAGAGTCGTGTGATAGTACTTCAATACCAGTAAATAGTTCTTAAGTATCTGAGCAAAGTTCAAGTATTTAGGGGGTCTAGTATATAGGAGTCAAACTATGAAAATGTTTCATTATAGTTTTAGAAAACTCAGAATATCGTTGGTGTCTAGGTATAATAAAATAATATATTCACTCATATAATCAAAATATTACCTCAAAAACAGTTTTCCACGAAAACAAAACAGAAAAATAGACTTGTATTGTAATAAACAAGTACAAAAGCTCACAGATTGGTTTATTTACATAAAATCGAGCTTTGGGAGACACGTGGAGGGTCAGAGGTCGCACGTAGGCGTAGACTGCACGTGTATTGGCAGGAGGTAGGGGTATAATGGAATAACGATAAGGACCAAGATATTTATAGAACTTAGTCCATTATCGGATCCAAGGGCGGCTGGGGGGCTCAAGCCACCCTCTCAAAACCTCCGGGTCTACCTAAATGTAAACCAAGATTTGGGCTAAAGGCTTAAGCCCCCACTTGCCCCTTAAAGCTACGCAACGGTGAACCAGGATTTAACACGGCAAACCCTAAGATCCGGCTTAAGCCCCTTCTAAGCGAAAATCTTGTGTCCTCCCCCTCCCAACCCGAAAGAATTCGTCCCTGACTTACTCCAATGACAGGTTAGCTGAAGTAGCAATCAGGGCGCCTCGTCGGATACTCGTGGAGTTCGGAGGTCACACGTAGGCGTGGGATTGCACGTGTAAGACTACTGAAAACGAGGATAATGAGGCCGAGGTTCTGAAACGTCCTCAATGGAGTATGGAAAATAGTTGAACCGAGCATGATTTTTTGAGGAAAACTGATAACCTGACAACCTTTTTTAAATCTCGGATTAGCAAGTATTTAGTAAGTAGGTACATAGAAACAAAAAAAAACCAGGGTCGGCCTAGTACGCGTTGGTGGAACGACCTTGACGTCTTTGTACAAAAATGGTGGGAGGAAGCTTATGATAAGTATACTTATCTAGTACCTAATATTCTGTGTTAGTATTCTTGTCTCTGGAGTTGACCTTCGTTCAGCAGTGGGAAGATGTAGGCTAAGTCAGAATCCTTTGATATTTTTTTTATTTTTGTCTAACAAGTAAAGTAAATAAGTTGCTTTATAATTCCAACGAGCCTGCTGTGATTCGTACGCGATTTGCTGCGACAATAGAAAGGAATAAATAACAAATTTAAGTGGGCCATTAAAAAAATACTGTAAAACTAAATTCCTCACTTATCTTACAAGGAAGTATTTTAATTGTGTTTGTTGAACCTGCTTCTAAGGGCTGCTCCACTAAAAATTAGAACCTCAGTGCGTGCAATTTCAAATTGTGGTTTCAAACTTTGGAATAAGGTTTGAAACAGCACACGCTAGTGCACTTACGACCACTCCGACATTTAAAATCTAAAAATTTCGCAGTTTTTGATGATAGCTTGTAAAATAGAGAAGATTTTACAAAATTTTTTGGTTCATCCCTCAATCTGGTAAAGTTGACCCTAATTTTGAAATTTTTTTAAATTGTTGGATGAGTCGATGTAGCTATAAGTTGTTTTGTATCGAAAAGTATTGCTCAATTACGAGTATGTTTCTGTCCGGAACCAGCACTTAGAATTATAATGAACGTAATACTTTTACTTCAACATTATAAGACATTATAAGGATTAGTCTTAACAAATTTTGTTAAGAATAATCCTTATAATGTCTTTATTGTGGCCGTTTCAGTGGGTATGCCCTCGTAGTAGAGCCTTAGCGTGTTTTTAGCTATTACAACTCCGTGAAGTTCTAACGCGTTTTTCAGGAGTTGTAACAAAATAAATGAGTCAAGTTTTCGTTTGTAATTAAAGCGGTATCATTTTCGTGCTGGCTGTTATCATGATGATGTAGGTGACGCCAGCTAGCTCACTCAGTAAAAGCCAGATGTTGTGGAGCTTTGACTAGGCAAAGCTCTTTTTCTTGGTCGCATCACTCTTGGAAGTGGTTGAGGTCGTCATGTTGGAGCAGTGTTTGTCTCATTATCTTCCGCCATTCCTCTCGCATCGTTCAGGGGGATTAATTCAGGCTGCAATTATATTGCACCCTTGATTTGGTCCGTCCATCTCTTCGGCTCTTTTGACTTCGAACTTGCTCTGTACAATCAGACGTTCAGTAGAGACCCCCCCTCGACGCTCAAGCTGTACCTACTAGATTATATTCTAGAAAGAATATTTTTGGCGAATGATAAATTGAAAAGAAGTCCAATGAAGTATTCTTATTTCAATAGTTTTAAATATCTGTATTCAGCCGTATAATGAGCTACGAAGGTTGCATCCGTAGTGTGCCAGCTAACTTCTCAGGAACCTGAGTCAGGGATATAGATGACAGCACCTTAATTCCTGGTTGCACGAAACGCGATTAGGTTCTTAAGGTGCCGTGACTGTGCCTGTGATTGACGTCGTCCTCGAAGCATGAACTTATAAGCGAAAATAGCTTTTTCTAACAATGAAGGTGATAATTAGATTCATATTATATCCGACCACTAAATATTTTGTTGAAACTTTTTAAATAAAATCGTAACCAAAGGTGGAAGGTCCAGGATGTATCTTTATTTAAAATGATTATTGGCTATCAAGTTCGGGGAAAAGGTTCTTTTATTTTTGAGAATAAAAACCCCAATTTATTTTAATTTTGAAAAGATTTGATGTTACCTATAAAATGCAATCAGCGAATGCATTAAAAATACAACCAACTCATGGAACTATTTCAAGCGATCTCAAAACATTATTGCTTGATATTGCGAAGTTACAAAAAATACCTCACAATACTTACATCTTTAAGTAATTGGTTTTAAATGAATAATTTTAAAAATATTATATTTCTTTTAATTATGGATTGTTTGCTAAAGATACTTTTTTATTCACTAACCCACTTTAATTTCAGTTCTATTAATACAACTAAGGCACCCATGTAAAATGGTCCTCGGCGCTGTAGGTATAAATCTTGATTTACTAGGTTACTTGATTTACTGCAAGGGTTACTTTTTCAATACTTTTTTTTACATTTAACCCTCTTTACGTACATCTTCATTCCATTATGCATACGTCAACGACGTCACATCCTCGGGGTAACAAACCAACCGGATTTCTCACAGCACTTCTAAGTAAGGAACAAAACCGCGCTTACAACAAGGAAATATCTGAAATAACAAAGGCTTTAGAGTGCGCGTGCCAATGGATCCGTCCCTTTACACTTCCACTAGTGATGTAGCTATCGTAAATGTAGATATTTCTACGTCTGGCCGAAAACCCGTTGGTTAGACGATCAATAAAAAGATTGGCGAGAAATTGCTTAAATCTGGATACGTTCTTCGCCTTAGCAGTATAAAGGTTAAAGAAAACAATGTTTTATTTGGAAATAGAGCCCAGCGACCAGAGGTTCATCAATTTAACTTCCGTTTTAGTAAATTAATTGATTTTACTTCTACTTTATTTTGATCAAAACAGGATTTCCCAAATGATTTATTGAAGATATTTTCTTATCAGCTCTCTTTATTGTTTTGTAATAATAATCACGTTTTAAGAAAACAGTGTTCAAAGTAAATTAATAATAGTTTTAACCGACTTGCTCTGTACTTTCCCATCACCCCCGCCCTAGGCAGCAAAAAAGCTGACCACTCAAAACTGTCTAGTGTATTCGTGGGCCATTGTCTATCACTACCGGCCACAATGCAAGCACTCATCAGCTAAGAGTCGAGCCTCTTATCTCGAGTTCGACCCTTGTTTACGGACGTGGACGTCCTTAGGCTGTGGTCCCACCTAAGCTAATAGTTCGCGGCTGGCTGTTTGCCTCCTGTATATTTTAGATCTATGTCAAAAGCATAAATTTACTGGCGAAATAAGCTATTGCTATGGTAATAATAAGTTTGTATACCTTTGGTAAGAGAAAACCAGAGATAGATTCAATATTGGAATTAGCCATTCTTCAGTCAGCTAGCGGTCAATTTGCAGCATAAATTAAGTACGCGCGTAAAAAGTTTTTTGACGATGCCGTGACGTAAGTAGGCTGTGCTGAGATGTGTTTGCACACAAAGCTCTAAAGTAAGCTCTAAAGCACTCAGATATACCAAGATAGAATAATAATAGTACGCACTGTACAATTGGTGTACGTGCATGCACCACCTCAAACATAGCAGAACCGCCTTCGTGAATTAGAACAACTGTAACTAAAGTGATTTCAATTTTCAGCTCAAAGTCAGCCAGCCCACAGTCAGTCGCTAACTATACGCCTAATGAGACTGCAGCCTTACGAACGTGACTTCGCGTGGCTATAAAACTTTTTTTATTTACTGTTAATTTAAACTGGTTCCGTAAAAAGGTACAGTGAAAAAGTGCGTTTAAAAAAGGATTTTATTACTTTTTGATAGCCGATGTATAAGTAGCTGAGGCTTATTATAAAAGGTTTTGAAAAATAACAAAAGTATTAATGGAGGGGGAATATTTATGTAAAGCCATAAAATTTAAACCCCCATTAGAAGAGAATATATTTTTTAAACTAATAAGAATTGAGTATACTTTAACGAGGCAAAAAACAATTGATAACATTTTAATGCTAAGTTGTGATAAAAAAAATACTTACTATATATTTTAATGAAATACTTCGTCATAATAATAACAATACACATTTTAACGTTTTCTCAGAAAGACCTATGAAAATAAAATAGTAGTTATCAATGTGTCATCTATGATTACACAGCGATTTGATGTAGGCTAATTCCTTACAATGAAATCCAGAATATCTAATTCAGCAAATAATTTTGTTTACATAGATACACATTAATAAAGCTGATTGATACCAATAACTCGAAATGGCACGTGTACCTACACTGTACAGTACAGAAACAAAAGAGCAGATATCGATCGATGACAAGTTCTAAGTTTGATAATTAGTTTGCATTTGAAACCGCAATAGTTTTACATTAATAAGTACAAGTTATCATTTAATTCCTTTTAAAATATACAGTCGAATCCAAAAATTTCGAGTCATCTATAAAAACTTGAATATCGTGGAAACTGTAATGCTAGGTAAGTAAAATAAAAGAAATTGTTTAATTGCAATATTAGCTTGCATAATTTCCTTAAGCTAGCATTCATGGTTTCAAAGGTATTCACGTGTTTGTAAATGACCCGGAATTGATGATCTCGAGTGTACCTATATGTAGGCAGGGTAACAAAGGTCTATACTACATCTTAAAAGTAACATACGCCCGCGAGCGAAACATTTATTAAACGAAATAAAAAGACTATCCACGTGCCATGGCCTCCAACATATACATACATAACATTAAAGATAGCTATATAACTTTATATACACCACTATAGGTACCTAAACATACAGTCCCCAGGTATCTATAGTACTATAGCGACTGTCCATTCATAAGAAACTGTTCATTCATGCGCTGGCCAAGTGAATGGGAGGGAGAGAGACGCAAGATAAATAAGGTCGCGTTACACTGACAATGGAATCTTATTTCAATGGAGTTGAAAATCCTGTTCTGGGAATACTTGAATGGCGATGTTTTGTGATTAAAACAATTGGTTTATGTGCCGATGAAGTGGGGATTACGGGAATAAGCAATCCTTACAAGAAGCTACTGTTGAATGATGACTATGAATGGCTGGGAACGCTTTGTGGTAATTTTGAGAAAGCAATGTGAAAAAACTAAAGTCAATTATTGTATTTGGAATCGTAAAGGCACTTGAAGTCAAGTACTCTTGTTCTGTATCCGAGCTTTCAATAATGACCATTCCTTTTCAAGTAAGATCAACTTATTTTTCAAGGTTTTTTGATGCACGACATTAGATAAAATAAAAACATAAAATGCTATTTGTTTCTGATAGTTTAGAAAAGCCTACACAAATACTAGGAAATGTACATTTCTGAGTTTTGACTCGCTATCTTATTAGGTATCTTAAGCGCTATTTATTACTAGTGTATCTTCTAAATACGGAAGACACAAAGGTTAAGAGATAAAGATGTCTAAGTATGCAACTTTATAGCCTTGTAATTGCACTGATAGAGCATGTACCGACTCCGATGACACAAATACAACAAATTACTTACGACTATGTAACATAATAATTTTGAATACATTAAAGGTGAAACTGGTTAGATTATTGCGAATGGCATTTTAGTGTTTCAAACTCCGCAGACTATTGGAGATTATAACAACAGCATATGAGATTGAGTTTTCACAACAAAGTAGATACACATACTTTTTTAAGCAAGAACACAACATACTGCTTTTTTAAAATATCTAGTTTTGCTTTTGAAATGAAATAACTGCACAACTTTTTTATTTTAATAAATTGTATGTGAATGCAGCCTTATTGAGCAACAAGATTGTGTAAAAAAACATCGTCGGTAGGAAGTCAACCCGTCGCAACAAAACAGTCTTGATCGTTGTAAGATATTCCATCAAGTTACATAATGATAAAGCTTTGGAATTCCCCGAAATTCGACACGCTCTGCGACTATTTTTACGACCAATTTATAACTTGATTCTAAGAAATATAAATAAATATCCTATTGTCTCTTCAAATTTTGAGCTTGTTCGTTTTTTATTGGTTTCCATGTTATTTTATATCAAGGATGTCGTTAAATAAATAGATTTAGAGGGTAAATCAGTTCTTGGTCATTGAAATGGATTACTAAAACCCCTGATTTAGGGTACTGTTTGCTTTGATCCAACAATATTTGAACAGATCAAAATAGAATCTATCAAAGTTATTTTATCTCGAACTAGGAGAAAAATATAAAAATATTTGAAAGTCCACGCGAAAAATCTTTATCTCACAAAAGTCCGTGACCGTTCAACATAGCGCGAAAGCCTCCAAGTATCAACTCTTCCCAGTCGATGTAAAAGGTGGTTATACCGGGCGTAGGCAAAGACGTACCTGACTTGGCTCGCCCGTTGCCAGTACGATCTTGCCCGACCAGACGAAGGGACACATCGCACGCGACTCAAACACGCGAACTTTTCGAAACTTTGTGCTCAAGTGACTATACACTCGATATGCAAGTTCTAGCTCCGATTCTCCTGGCGTGGGTGCTGACCGGAGTCCGGGCCGTGATAAGAACCCCACTGGAGGCTTTCAGGCCTTCGGGAGAGATCCACATAAGGAGGCCGGATAAACTGCCGCTTTTGCCGCATAGGAGGACGACTTTGCCGCCAAAAAGCGGTTTGAAGATTTTATACCAGACTGGGGTAAGTCGAGTTCGGGTTTTGATTGCACGGCTGTTTGCTCATTGCACCAGCTTTCAATCAATGTTAACTTCAAGCGAAATATCAGACATTTTTGTTTTAAAACATTTTGACTTGATTCAGTTTCATTAAGCGGGTAAAATAGTTCATAGCATTTATAATTTAATGGTAGAGAAATTAATGGGTATATGAAGTTATTTTATGCAAGTGACGTCGAAAACTGGCTTATAGCGGAGGACAGAAAGTTTCTAGAGATATCTATATTATCTAGAAGCCAGAAGAGATGGAAATATCACAAGGTCTTGCATACCTTTCATCAAAAGTAGGTACGATACGAGTACCTACACGCTTTCGAAATCACATTATTTGTATTGCATTTATGTAACTTTTCACGGGTTTTAATCTACTGACTCCAAATTGGCTTTCCTTTAGCAATAGCTTCATTTGGTTGTGACTACTGTCTTAACCAAATTAAGTTGTTCAAGTTTACGAGTATCACGACTGGATAAACGGCTGAATACCTTATTCGATCGTTCATTATTAAACGCCAATGTCGTGACGGACGGCACGAGCTCCTCTGAGACCTAGAAGGAATATGCACACTTCACAAAGTCTACTTACAACAAAAGCATTTGTGCCAAGCCTCAAAAAACTGAGCTATGTGATGCAAAAGTGGATATAGTGGACGTTGCTAAATCGGACTTGAAGAAATCAAAAATTATATCTACCTGGTCGATTGAATAAGCGTTTTATTCAAGTCGAAATGAATGAAGTCAAAAAGTAACAACATTGTTGCAAAACATTAAATAAATACGTACTTATTACGAATTAATTATCATTAGCGCGTGTATGTTTACCAAAAAACGAAAACAATGCGTAGTATTAAAACGTTTACCATCTGCGTCGTATGGTGAATGAGTGACGCATGAAGGATTACACGTGGGAGATTCTATGACCCAACAATTAGCCCAATTATAACTGACAAATAGCGCAATAATGCTGACCAATTAATGTTCATAACATGAACGGCCCCATAACCGGGCATTTCTTAGAAATAAAACGCACAAGCGGAAAATCAACAACAAAATAACTAAGACAGCGGATACGTCGAAATAGTACACATTTCCTTTCGTTGAAATCAAAACTACACCAAGGTACTCATTAAAGTAATTACACTTTACAAACCAATAAAAATATGACCAGTTCCGGATGTCAATTCTAGCCGGTCATATTTTAAAAACAACGATAATCATTATTATACCTAATTTTAAAGTCGATTCATGGACATAATCGCTCTAGCTTAGGTCCGTAATTACGTTCATCCAATAATGGATTTAAGGAATGAATATTTTTCATTCTAAAAGAGACTGTAATGCATGCAGCTTAAAATATGGAATAGAGACTGCGCTCGAGGTTTTTAAAAATGAAATGATGTGGCGCGTTGCGCGGGTGCGTAGGCGCGCGCGTAACACCAGTGGCGGCAGGTGTTCATTCACTCGTTCTTATCTTGACAGCTTCGATGACTTACGGGCCCGTCTGTGTGTTATTTGATTTTTAAAAAAAACTTTTTTATGTCACTGCTTTTAAGCTCATTCGTAACGGTAACCGTCTTTTCGATCGTTCGTCTCTTTCGGAATTTAAAGGTATCTTCGTTATTCATATTTAGTTTTATGGGAGGGCTTAAATCTTGACAGATATATGAGTTTGAGCGCGACGCTTTTTTATTTTTGCAGTCGCGGTCGTTAACAAAAAGCTGTTGTCGTCTGTCGATGTTACAAAAAATCTGCGTGTTTTCAATGAAGCATTTAGATTTTCCGCTAGAGTAAAAGCCGCAGGATGATAATAAAAGAGTTATGTGCATTGCTCTTATTTGAGGTGTGACGTAGTGAGAACCATTATATCACTTAAAAATTAAAAAGTTACATTTGTCTAATTCCTAGACGCTAGAACATTAATTTAATCGAAATATCACCTTTATCTTAGCTGTGGACTGCAGATGCTATTAAGATGATCGTTTTTGCATTCACGTTTGCATAATACAACATGATACAACTTTTCATATACCGAAGACGGCTATTTATCAAGCGGGCCAAGTGTCAAAATTGACACTAAACGTAATTTGTAAGTGTACGGATGGGTATCTGATTTCGCGGGGCAATGTCACGACCGCCGCAAGGCGACAGTCAATAGAATAATGGCTTTACAATTTAGCTACAGATTTAGCTCTTAAACCATCGGATGCAGTGCAACGCCTTGAATAAATTGTAGAAGAATAAATGGTGTCCGCGGAATATTCTGTGCCACGATACAATAATACGTGAGTCTACAACGTTGCAAACGCAATGTTGGATCTGATACTAAAGAACGATATTTTTTACTCGTTCAAATCCGTTCTTCTCGAGCTTTTCATTCATTCAAATAATTCAAAAATCTATTATTTCTGGCAATCGGGAAGCTTGATGGATTTTCTTATTTCGGTTATTGTATAAGAACGTCTGTTTTCAAATACAAATGTGATCATCACTTGGTTAAAGACGACCAAGAAAAGTTTCTGAAATTGGTTGTAAAACACCCTGTGCGTTTAAAATCAATGACTTTCGATACACTAGAAATGTATGGAGGAGGCTTATGTTCAGCTGTTACCTTATAAAACGCAATCTAGAAAAGAAACCTACGATTTTTTTATGTAATAGACAAAAAACAGGCATATAGAAACACCGACAACACTCGCGAGTCTCTAAGGGATTATTGGACAAAAGTTCCAGAAATCCCCCACGCAGGGGGCCCACGCAGGGGAAAACTGGAATGAGTCAAAGAATATAGGATGATTTGTGCGTGCTCGCTGAATTCAGGGCAATAATACGACACTCAGTCGTTATGGCTTCATGATTAACGCTGTACACGCGATCAACATACACTTCTAGAAATACACAGAGTGCTTTAAAACGCATATCAATATTTATTAGTGTTTATATTTACCTACTCAATCTCATTTTCTTTACAGCTATTTGGAATTACCATAAGCAGCTAAGCTCGTGTTTTACTTCAGTAATAAACCATGCCCAAACATCCCAATCGGTCTTGTAAAAGCACCAAACAGGCTTTCTCTGGATTGCACTAGGTTAGGTACCTATATCAAATACATTTTCTAGATAAGAGTCAATCTGAGTTTTGTGTTTTTGTGTTAGGTTGGGCAATTTCATCTGCGAGTACTTGCATTCATCTAATAACCACTACGTTAAAGTACATTTTGGGCTTAATATCTGTTCGAGATATATGTTTTAGGACATCCTGTAGATCCTGTGCTAATGGAAATTGTCAGTTCAAGGTTCTGATGAATAATGTGGAACTGAATTGCCTTCCTTGAAATATTTACATATTCCTTTTTCCTTGTTTTCACTTGATCTTATCAGTATTTGCATCGAGCACGAATAGACACGAGTAGCACAATTTACATGATAATGAAAATTGAGGCTATGTTTTGTATTTTTATACTTATAAAATGCATGGGTTACAGTGAACACCATGTAATAAATACATGACCTTATGCTCTACCTAAAATACAGGTATTCATGTACATTTACTATTTTTTAACCAACTTCAAAAAAGAAGGAGGTTTTCAATGCGGTTTTTCTGCAAACACAATTTTAAGTAGCTTGAGTCCTCATATACATCCTTGTTTATATGTAAAAATAAAACTAGTGGTTTATTTAATAAGTAGGTAACCACATACAATTTATCATAAATCTTTTTCGTAACAGCAAAAAGTTAATAACATTAGATGATTTCACACTATTCCGGATATTAGGCGTAGGTAACAATACGAGGTAATTAATCATCGTTAGAAATGCCTTGCGCTCCAATTTCTCAAATGGCCGTTAGTTACTTAATATTTTGCTAAAAAAATATCTTCTGCCATATTTCACCTGTAAAAGGGTGCTATTACTTTGAAATAAAAGACGTGGATTCTTAGATACAGCTTGAACTCTCTAAACCAAAAGCAGCCATTTGCTACGAAGTTCATCGTATGCTGATTGACAAATATTTTGATGAAAAGTTTGATAAAAGTTAAAAGTAAAAAAAGGACCATTATCTAAGTATAGGGCACGTCCAAAATAGACTTTGCTCGGTGAGGTAAGATTTCAGTTATTGTTATAGTGAGATGTAGTCGCTTATCATCGGGTGGGCTATCGGCTTGTTTTATCATATACATAGTTGCATAAAAAATGTTTACTTCAGGAATATGAAAAAAACTTCAGCCTTTTTTTCGTCGGTGTAGGATTATCCATTTACAAAATATAATCGCGCCACGACATTCGCAAAAAAAGTTTGATAATTTATGTTGTTGGCTAGCAACGTGTTTTTTTTTTAAATCCTGACCAAGACGCCAATGGCAAGTCGTTAAACAATCTAGTTTGAACACAGATAAAAAGCGTATAGATTATTTAATTAATTTTTAGCACCGTTCGAGATAAGATTTGCATTTAAATACTTTATTATGTATTGTTGGTCTGGCGCCATTTGATCACACTGTAATTTTTAATTTTTTATTTCATTAGGTAAGTATGATGTTTTATTCATAGCAGATCGGTTAAGGATAATTTTAATTATTTATAGTACATAAATCAAAGTTTTTTTTTCATATGAATAACAAATTACTTTGTACCCAACCAACTCATGGGTAATATGGGTAAAATATATTCTTTTGTACGGATAACCTACATTACTGTATCTTTTGAAATAATAATAATAACAACTATAGGTACTGTAGGTAAGTTTTTTTTTAATTCTGTATCTACAAATTTTAAAATGTAGACTCAGATAATTGATCACGTCTGATAATATCTGATCAATTGATAGCTACAAATTGTTTTTACAACATGAATGAAACAAAAATTGTAATTGGTCCAAGGTGATCGACAAAACACTTTAAAAAGTAAAGCTGTCGCAATAGGGAAATGGTTGCGGTTACATTATTTGTACATTTACGAGAAGCGAAAGAAACTATAAAAAAAGGTTTATACAGTTTTAGATAGAAAAGCAACCACAGACGTAAAAACCTTGATTCGTTTTGGTGGTGGAGGTTGTATAGGTACCTAACTATTGAACCACATTACCCAATATTGTCAATACCTACACTAATATTTAGGCGCGATGGTATTTTAGGACATAGGTATGTATTTAATGTTGACGGTATATATTTTTGTGTCTACGGATGTGTCGATTTTGCAGACATATTCCTTTTTCTTATATAAAAAAGTGTCGCATGATTCAACCGAGGCTGTTCTAAAAAATGTAGAGTTTTATTGTTGTTTGCAACAAAACTAAATAGGAACAATAAGTTAATTTACGATTCGTCACGGTACGACGACTAAAAATACCGTGACACCGAGACACGCGTCAAAAATAAAAAAGCTAATGCACCCAAATCAAAAAGATGTATAAAAAGAAAAAGTTGTAATAAATAAAAAAAAGCTACGAGGTCGGAAATCGATTCGTTTGACCACCGTCTGAAGTAGTCAGGCAAGTAACTCAAGGAATCAGAAAAGCTTAAGAAATTTATATCGGTTGCTGAAAATGAAACCTTTTTTAATTAAAGAAAAAGTTATTAAGATAAGAAAACAAATGTTTGAAAAGTGAGCTTCAAATTCAAAAGCTTAGACCCATTTATTAAGTACCTACAACCTACAGCGTGATTTTATTTTTAACCCAAGAAACCCGCATCCAAGATTTATAATCTACTCGACAGTAAAAAAAGCAAAGCACCCAACAGGACCGGCGCACCTGCGTTACGCCACAAAAAATATAAAAACACTTCTCTTTTTACATAGCCTACTAACCGTTTGAAAATAAACACGGATAAAAAGTTTTGTTTTTTAGAGACATACAACTTTTGTAGCTTTATTATCATTAACTATTTTTATAAATTAAATCCCATAAATCTGGTTTCATTTACTGTTACATACTATTAGAAGTAATTGTAGGTTTTGATGAGTACCTACTTATCTATTGTTCAAATAGAATTTTGTTTCTGCTTTCAAACGGCGTGCTAACTTTTTGAATGGTCAGATTTATTTTGCACGGCTATCATTTCAGTACTCAAATCGTAAATCTAGGGTTCTGGTGGCAAATCTAATTCGCTTGATGTCCGTAAGAGCTCACCGTTCAAAGTCATCTTTACACTCGAGATGTCAAAATGAAAGACGAACCGGGGAGTGACATCCGTTGCGGGGAGAGCCACGTGCGTCTTGAATGGACCCACTCCGGATGCCTTGGCCTACAATAGGGACACACTGTAGTGTATGGTGCACAGATATTATGTACGCGGATGTTGTCATGTCTTGTATTGTAAGTTCAGAGGGAGATACGTGGGTAGAATCTTCTAATGAGGTTATCCAACTGCTATTACTATAGTGAATTTGAGTGACAAAAGCTGGTTAAAGCTCTTCAGCTTTGTCACAAACGTGGCAATCAGAGACCGATCTAGCAAAACAATTTATCAACTAGAAAACTATTAGAATATTTTCGAAGCTCTTATCATAATTTTTTGGCTATTTACAATACACCCATATACAAAACATGAACGTAAAAGTGTTTCTTAACTTGATTTATACCGTTTAAGATTTTTTGAATGCTCTCGATCTTATTGTTATTGAGCGCGGCGATAAATCAACACGTCCTTATTAGGCAAGTCAATTTAGACATGCGCGTGCGCGTGATCGTTCGAATACAGGGATGTGAGCATGATACTATCGATATCCGGAATTATCGTAGCTTTCTTATCGATGTCGGAAAATGTCTTGAATCTATTTCTATCTAAAGCACCCGATGGCTCCTACGCAGCAAGTTGGATTCAAACTGATTGACATCAGCGATTTTTGCCAATTTTGATTGAAAAGTCCTCATAAATGCTTGAGTCAAGACTCTTTAATTCTTTTTAAATTCCTACATTACCAAAATTTCGAGACTATATATTTCGATAACTACGCATTGTTTATTTAACATAATCTTTTCAAGGTCTAGAACTACAGACCTTTTAATAAACGCTCTCACAACATGCACTAAGTCCGTTTAAAAAGTAATTCATTAAGCAGTTTAGTACTTAGTTTCAAACAAATATTTTTTTGTAATAACTGAAAGTTCACATTTCATTTTTAGTAGTAGAGCTTTCGTGAAAGAGCTCTTCCGGGGATGTACTACCACCAACACCTATTTCTGCCACCAAGCAGTGATGCTCGCATTGCTGTGTTCCGGTTTGAAAAGTGTGGGTTACTTTTGGGTGCCGGTACAATTACATAAAGGTCTTAGACTGATAGACGCAGTATGATACCACACACTACAAATAGCATCTCACGTACTGTGGGCCATATGCGTGTTCCATCGCTTTACTTAAACAAAAAAAAAACGTCAACTTTCTGAGTGCGCCCGTTTAAATCTTTTCAACGTGCGTACTACGTATGGGCTGATATGGTATGGGCGTAGGATTATACATCCTACATGGATAATTATGTGCCAAGGTGATTTATTGACCGCTGTTGTTTAAGCTAAATGGAAGTTTGTTTATGTAGTTCTGAGAATATTTTTTCCTTGTTGCGATTACTTTTATGTGTAAAGCTTTTTAGTTAAGCTTATACAATCATGAAAAATATAATTTATTTGCCTAACCTCTAAAGTATTTAAGGCATTGAACTGGTATACAAACGAACGTATAAAATTAGCTGAACCTTAGTTTGTAACATTTTAGTACTTTTTGTTTTTTTTATACAATATAGGCAACCGTTTGACCACAATCTCATCTGATGTTAAGCAATGACTATTCTATTCTATAGGTACCTAATACAAAGTCTTTTCTGGTTCGCGCTTCATTCTCACGCTTCTAGTTCATCTTGCGTAACCAACATGACCACTTCTTGGTCACAAAACCCTTTTTATATGAAAATAAACACCCGCGCTCACCAGCGCACTATGGAAGCATGGCATCAGAAGTCATACAGTGTATGGGTGATGCCAGAGTTGAGTCTTGTAGAGACCTAAATTTTTTCGACAGCCAAGTCCTCCTATCCTGAGTGGTAACCCTATGAATACCAGCTTACGCCTCTTTGTGTATGTACACGTGAAGAGGCGGTAGCCCCAGTAATGCATTAAGTGCTAGCCCAGGAGAAGAGGACATTGCTCACGATGCATATAAGGCAAGCCTGACGCTGTATCTTAAAAATGATCTGAAAAGACCTGTTCATTATTTTCATCTTATAATTTTTCTTAATAAACCCAACTGAATCTGCATAATAATATTCTTTACATATAACCGTACTTTTCTGTCCGTATCGGACAGCGGACGATCGTCCGGCCGGATGCTGAGCCGTCCGGCCTCACGGGAACACAGGTAGCGAACAAATTACTAATCCAGGTAATTACCACGTTGCCTGAGTTATTTATTACCAGCCAATTATTGGGAGGATAATGAATGAACCGCGGTTGAATAGTTTCTGAATGAACAAGTTCAGATTTTAGTTTGCTCATGTAGTATAGAGACTTTATACTATGCAATCTAGTCTATCTTTGCTAATATTATCCAGTTTGACTTCGTTTGTTTTTAACACGCATCCCGACCCTGTACTAATTTGAACTAGGTGAAACTTTTGGGTAGTTCCTGTGTAGTTTATTATACGAAATCAGTAATCTTACATCACTATTGAATTAGGTGTCACATTGCACAATGAAGTATAATTTTATGTGATACAAAATGTAGGTTCCTGTGGTCGAAATAAAAAATACCACGTATAGTTAGTGGCATATCGATAAGTCAACGAGCGAAAACAATCGATTCATTCAATTCTTTCCCCCGAACGAATTCTCCAGCATCTGTGAACGAAAGAGCCAGAGCTGATTTCAACGGGTTAGAAGAAGGCAGGCGAGAGAGGGCCTGTAGCACTCTAAACCGCATTTACTGTAAAGGGCGATTGCCTTGAATGAAAATGAGCTAACTTCTCCAGAAATAAACTCTTAAAATTATTTCGTACTCAGAGTTTTGGTCATCCCTGCGTGCCACAGGTTACAAAACCAGTTTTGGTTCATCGTCGTGGTCCGGAGTGAAATTTCCATACGGGTATACTATTACCAGCTCTGTGGGGTATAGGTCGTAGCGGGTAACAAATTATTTCATTAGAGTGGGCGCGGCAGTAGGCTCGCGTCGCCGCCACCTGTTCTTCGGACCGGATACCCCGTCCCCCGACCGTTGGCCCCCTTCGAAGGAACCTAGCCACAAATCGCGAATGAAAAAGCAAAATGCCTGATTTATCTTCTTGCAAGATGAAAGGAAAATTACTAATCTGCGGAGGAAGGAAGCAATGAAATTCCGAGGAGGTTTTGTCCAGGATGACTGTACGTTTTAACCAGAATTCCAACCCGATGCAGATGCATTGCAGTCATTGACTGACTTTACTTTACTGAAGACTTTTACGATACTCAGGATGATCGTCATCAGCTTTAAATATAAGACTGTTGAGGGTGGTTGTAAGTCAAAATCACAATTGACCGAATAAAGCCGTTTCTTTTTTTTTTTGCACAGAGACCGTGCCCATTTAGATTTAATTTTAGTTTTCACTGATAGCTTATAAAAATTTGTTCAAGCTTGTCAAAGAATTCGATTGCACGTGAGATGATTTTGAAAAGGCATCTATAGTCTTATAATAACACGCAATTTAATGGAAAATAGAAAAGCCCTCAGCATTGATCTGACTTTGTAATTCATGAAGTTTCGATGTCCAATGTGTTCAAAGCAGGGTGATTATGATTTGGAGTCGAGAAGAATACAGCTTGTCTCCTGCCTCCGGGCATCGGCTACGCCTAATCACCATCATCGGGTCCAAAACCACCACAAAAACATCCGCTGGCTCTGAGCGTCACAAATGGCCGAGAAATATACAATTTGTTATTCAAAAAGACAATACGACACGCGATACGATCATAACAACTTTAGGTATGAATATTTCAATATGCAATTATTGTATAACTCCGATGCTTTGTTTTAAAAATACCCTGATTAATATGTCAATTGACTACTACTATTGTGTTTTTTGTGCTCTCATTGTAAACACAAAATGTATTTTTCTTATAAATGGCATTAGCATTCCCGACGAAGCTCGCAACTCCGTTAAATAAAGTCGAACAGTAAGTCAACAACCCATACAATGTACTGTACAATATGGTGCTTTTTGTTTGTTACACAAAAGGGCTATATCCGGTGGCTTCGGAGATCCGTCCGAGGCCGTTTCCGCGAAATCTATCGCACTACACAAGAAACGGGAAGTGTATCCGGAACAACGAAAAAACATAGCTTTTTTCGCACCTTCTATCTAACAGGGCTGTCGAAAAGCTTTCTGTACTTATAACAGCACGTTGAATATCGTAGATCGTATTAGAACAATATTTACAAGAAATCTATTAACGGAATCATCGATATGAACGACGAAACCCAAAACATATCTCAAAATAAACTCAGTAATGTAGCAATTTTAACATGAACTGCCATCATGAGTCTTTCATCATAAAACTAGCTTAAGACAAAAAGAAGACCTACTCGTTCCACCACATATGTATTTGATTCATCAAGACGTCGTAATTAAAACTATTTAATCACCTATAGCACATGTGGTAGTAACCCTGCGAAGGCATGCGTGTGCGCAGAAAAAATATTCCCACAGCTAGCAGGTTGCCGAATGGCGCGTCTTCCGGTCGGAAGTACGACCGATGGTCTTTTTCGAATGAAAAAAGAATAATGAATGGATTCAAAGCGCACATGTTCTCGTATTGTAGGCCCGAGCTCAGATGGTGATGATTAACATCTTTCCGTCGGCGCGCATCATAATAACGCAAGTTTTCTTGAAGCGAGCAGGTGTGATACAATTTGGAACACCTTACCGAATTCCCACGCGGTGGATCGCTTCTGTGAGCACGATTGATTTTTCCTTTTGACTTTTGTGGCCATATGTAGCTGTAACTAATTTTGCTGCTGCGAATACTGAATGCGAAACGGTCGCGAGTTGAATTTGTAAACATTATGCATGCGAATTTTCGAGAGGTTCCGTTCATAGTCTGGTGTACGGTTACATTGTTGTGCCACCTGTCGAACATTATTTGCATAGACATTCATGAATGCAATCTGGGTAATACTCACACAATTTTGTATTCAGAGTTTGCAATTCATATAGTATCTTGTCTTATTCTGCATCAAGTTTTACATTTTAGAACGAAGCGTACCGAACAGACACCCTTCTAGGTATTATTATATATCCCAAGACACGTCCAGGTCGTGAATATGTATCACGAGCTCTCATCACGCACGCCGGAGGCATCATATTAGCAAGGGCTCACAGCTCGGCCAACTTGTGAGATAATGGCATCATTGACAAAGGATTTTCAAATCTTTTAAAATTACGCATATTTTAGAGCCGTTCATTCTCAATTCCAATTTTTTAAATTAGAAAAAACAGGTGACAACAGTACCTAATAATAACAAATTAATTTCTTTAGCTGTTCAAATAACCTTAGCTTTTCGCATTCCGGAACTAGGTAGGCGGAATCAGAGTGTTTTCTAAATGTTTATAAATATCTAATACTGTGATATCGTACTGCGAAAGTTGAGTGATGGGTATGACTAGACTAAATTACGGTGTAGCGAGTGGAAAAATTTGGATCGAACTTCGAATTAATTTAGTTGTGTTCCGGATAAGACCTAGCTACTTCACACCCACCACAGGTTTATTTGGGTTACAAATACATATCCTTGCATGATTATAATTTGCAGTTTTAGTAACATATTTTTTTCTTCTATTTCAGGGCACAGAAGAAAATCTTCCAGACTGCAGGGCGAGGCAAGTTTGCAGCAAGGTGGATTTGTACGACTCTACCCAACCCTGGATCGAGAGGAAGTGCCGGTGTTTAGGACACAGACCTTGTTCAAGGTAAATTCAAAACAATATCAGCACAAAGGCAGTGTTTTAACAAGTCTTTGCTACTTTGATTTTGTAAAGTTTTAAAATCTCGTTTCATCCCTCAGAGTCATATCATGTCATACTACTCTTCAATACCAAAGTGTAACACGAACTAATTTCTAATTCCAGTGAGCTTACAAGCGACGATAACCACACGCTCGCCGACAAAACCACGCTATACAAGACCTGTGAACCAGTGAAGCGACTGCCGAAATGTCGCTACTTCAAGGACGCTGCTTGGATCATATACTCCTTCCCCGACAGCAATGCCACGCAGCAAATAGTCAACTGCCATTGCCCAAAGATGTCGGTCACTTACCTACTGAAGAAACTGCCGTACACGACACCTAGCGGGGAGCAGGGGAATCAATACCAGTTCGCGTGTTCGCCGCTAAGCGTAAGTTGAAAGTTTGAAGCTGTGCTCGTTAGTTCGTTGGTGCAGCGCTTGATGGCGCTGTTTATAGTTTTAAATATTTCAATTTGGATTATGTAGGTAAATATATTGGTTCAAGTTGAAACAAAGATTTACGTTGAAATATACAATTTTTTTTTTAAATATAATTTTATAGTAGCAAATTAGAATTTTACAAATGTAAAATTACAATAAAACTTTCTATTTTTGCAGAGGCTACGCTGCTCTAGGAAAGAACCGTGCAAGCTATTCAGCGCTCGCAGAAGGCACGAACAGATAGACGAGGTCAACGCTAACACCATCTGCCAGTGTCCTAGAGACCACACTTGTCCTAGACATCATACGGAGCCAGGAGTGCTGGCCGGAGTCACATACGCCTCAGAAGACATTCGCACGTACCACGGATACTGTATGCCCGAACCTCCCCCAGACGTCTACAGATTCGTAGGCGACAAAGATTGAGATATTAATGTGAGGCATGTGTATATATTTATCAAATTAGGCTTTGGACTTCGTCAATGACGATTGTAGGCTTCGCTTTGCTCATTACCTGTTTAGTACAAAAATTGTATGGGTTACATGTTTGGTTTTAAAAAAGTTTGGACTTGTTGATATTTTACAGAATCAACTGATTCTAGTTTGAAAATGATTTTAAAAGCTTAGTCGTGTCAGTGATATGACCAATACATAAACTGCGATCTATTTTTTGAAGACACTGAAATACAGAAAATAGATTGTCAGTATCGCATATAAAATATTATGGCGAAAATAAATTAGATAGGTATTCGTTAGTTTTTAGTGTCTAAAAAGTTGTATTCTAAGAACAACGATTCTATGCCAGATTCCACCAACGGATTGCCTATTAGTAATAACCAAGTTGTCATTTTCAGTTTTTGCGGCAGTTTTTCATAGAAACCTGTCAGTTTAAGTTTTCTCCTAAGCTAAACGTTGAAAATAGGCTTAGGTAACGCAGATGTAAATACCTAATGTAAGTAGGTACTCGGTATTACGTATTGTTTCTGTTATATTGTGTAAATATTATTATTTTTAAGAACAATCATTCCAAACGTTTAGTTTAAATTATTATTTTTCATATTTTAATTATTTTTACTTGCCATAATTAGTTTGTTGGGTTTGGGCCCGAGTCTTCCACTTCCAGTCAGGAAGGCAAATTGTTTTTGTTTATGTTAACAAATTGTATAATAATTATATTGTTATACGGTTACTATTATACGAATAAGCCATATCTTAAATGTTTTGTTACTTTTAATTATTTCTTTTCTATATACCTACCTCCTAAACGAAGGCATCATACATTACGCTTTTGGTAATACCTCCAGCTGACCCATTACATAGGTTAAAGGTACAATAAAACCTTTGTAGTAAACCATGCTATTATCATTGTATGCAACTATTTTAGGTTGACTTACCAGGGTATTCACAATACCAATACTGAAAGCAAATGTCCTCCATGGTTGGTCCTTCAAAATTGATGATCGTGATTTCTTTTTAAAATTTGGAATAGGAACGCGGCTCTCTCGGAGCGCACATTGGCTTGAAGAAGTGAGCACATGTATTCGGCATTTCTATAGCAAATAATTTCAATATTAGCGAGATAATCAGCAATTTTATATATAATGCTATTCCTGTGTAGCAAAATACGTATATATATGTAGAAGCATATATTTTTTCGTGCTATAACATTGTTGGTTGCATAAAAAACGTTGTTTATATGGATGGTTGCCTTAAACCCCCGAAACCAATGATCTTAGAAGCAATCCCATTTAAATTTTATTTTTTTCAAATTCAGCTTAATTTAAAAGTTTGTAAGCGACAATTTGGATATGGTACGTCTACCTGTATTATAGTAGCGGTAACATTAAGTTAAATTATTGAATGAAAATGAATAAATGTTTCAATATCAATGTCACAGTTCGATTTTATTGTATTTTTGCTTTAAAACATCACTTTTCTAGCAGGCAGTATGTACGTTTTATTAATGAAGACATTTAGACACTTTTGAAGCAGTGATAGGTACCTACAGCTAAAATAAACTGAACATTTTAAATATGTTTTGAAGTGAAAACTTCTTTAGCATCGTAGTGATTTGAAACTCGATGAAACGAAAAAGCGACAGTTCGACCCCCACAAAACGCAAAACACTTCGATAGCGCGTTCTAGGATCCGACCAAACTTAGCAGCGCCATCTAGTTCTGATTTAGGCAACATGAGCATAGAACCTTTTCTAACTAAATAAGTACTGCATATTGGTTTTTGAAGGTTTCACTTCTACCACGTGTGAATTGCACACATATGTTTTTTTAATATTCTAAAATGTAATATTTAAAACGTTCGGTTTATTCAACCTACAGAGTAGATAGGTAAGCAATTATAAAATTATATGCACAGCAATTGTACAGCAATGTATAATTCTGTTATAATTCTTATATAGAAACTATAAGCTTTATTATATTCTCTGTACAAATTAATTTACTAGAACCAGACCTTTGGTACTTAGTGTAGCGAATCTCTGATTACCTATAATAACGCAGTAACCTCATAAAAAGACAGGTGATTCTTATAATTCGCTAAGCCGAGTTTTTTTACATGATATGAAGAAAATAATCATCTGATGTTATGGTAGTTACCCCCTTTCACATACAATGCAACACAATTATGCATTTTAAGCTGTGTTTAGTTTTAATTTCATAAAAAGCAAAAGTGCGTTGGTACCCAATTGCAAAAAACGTGGGAATTCATTAGATGAAGAGGGTTAAATATCGTTTTTATAGAAGTCTGTGAATGCAGTCCAGCGGTGGATATATTCACGCTGATATGATGATGATGGAAAGATTGTAAGTATTGACGCTGAAGGGTATATTTGTTACACCTACCCAATTAACATCAGGTGAGTTTGGTCAATAAATCAATGTGGACAACAACAGGTAACTTAAATAAAGTAATACTTTTGTTTGCTGTTGTACCGTTCATTGACGACGTAGTAACTATTCGGTAATCAAAATCGGGGACAGGCCAGTATGGGGTCAGGCAATTTTAACCCTAAAAATAACGTATAAAAAAGTTAATTTAGCTTAAAGTAAAGTAAAACTAAATAACATAAAAACCTGGGAAAATTAATAACGATATTTTGATGAATTAAATACGTTATAAGTGTTCCTATAACTTCAGTTAAATTGTTTTAGAAAGTAAAAAAATAAACGCACTTTGTATCTAAGTGCAAAATTGTTTTGTCACCATTATTTTGCTATAAAGTGGAATGTAATTTGGCAGTGAATTGAAAGAGCGTGAAAGTTTACTAATGTGACTATGCACCTAACGGAATATCTTAAGGGCATGCAAAATATATAGTCATGGTGTGAGTAAAGGGCATGATAAAATAACACATGTAGGCATGAGTACACAGTAGGAACAAGTTATATGCACGTTATAAGTTAAAACTGGCATGTGTAGTGACGTCACAGCTCATCAGGCTTCTTTCATCCGGGCAGCTCAGTCGGTGATAGCTCTGTCTTGTGCTGCCGTGGGTTCGATCCCCACTGAGAATGTATTTGTAAACAAACATAGATGTTTGTTCTATGTCTAGTTATTACTATGGATTATAAATAAGTATGTACCTATTTAAAAATATTTAAACTATAAGTATCTTAAAAGCTTTGCTAAGTTTGGGAGTAGAGGTCGTTGTATGAAACGCCATGAATATTTATATATTCATGTATAATCTGTGGCTAGCCGATAAATTCCATACTTTTAAAAAATAGGTACACATCTCAAGCCCTAACTACTAACCCAAATATAGTCTTTTATGGTTCCTAACAATCACTACAGTTAGAGCACGACTCAGCTGAATTAAACTGTAACCCCACTATGTAGCGACATTTCAATAATTCGTGATTTTCACGAGCTTGTGACTAAGTACTCTAAACTTACTCAAAAATGACCTTTAAACCTTAGGCTTTAAATTCAATTTGAAGCAACTGAAACTCAGCACGAGTCTCTCATTTAAAAATAACTCTTTGGTTACGAGTTTTAGAGTTCAATTTGATACATCATTGAGTGAAAATGGGTCTTTGTCTTCGATACTGGTTGAAAGCATAATGCCTCTCTTTACAGGCTTATGAATAGTCCCCCGAAGTAAGATTATTTCTCACGACATATAATTTGCAAGTCAAATGTTTCTACGGAAAAATAAAGGATTTGCTAATGAGTTGCCGAATTAAAAGATTTTAAAGTCTGTAGCCTGGTATCTTCAAATCATCATCATCAACAATATATATAAAACTCTTTTGAAGCTGAAAGAGAATCAACGCACAGCCTAAACCATAAGTCCTAGAGGTATGAAATTTGGAGAGTAGTATCCTTATATAGTGTAGGGGTGCACTAAGAAAGGAATTTTGAAACGTCACACTCTCAAGGGTAGAACGCGAGCAACGCCGCGGGAGACGGCTAGTAGAGTATAATATACTAACTAAATTCTATTCCTAAAATTTTAAGAATTTTAAGTTAAATAAAATAAGAAGAGAGGCATCTTTAAAAACTAAAATCTATATTGGAAACAATTGAAATTAATTGTGATGGTTTCCAAAATATTGAAGGTTTTATAAAGACAAATTTAAATAATAATAAGATGAGCCGGAATTTTTGCTCTCGAATGTATATTGCCAATATCATGAATCACGAAAGTGAACTCATTTACTTAAATCTGAGCTTAAAACATACTGCCTTTGCGTACTATTTGCAAATTCTTGGCTTCCAGCGCAGAATGTATTGCACAATAGCTCAATTTTACGAGCAAACAATATTATATTGTATTAATGGCTTTCTGGAACATGCCCTTAATTTCAGCAGAAGCCGTATTCTTCGTCGTGTCTTACTGCAATACAACATAGAGTAAGTTTATTTTATAAAAAACCTTTGATAGAGGCGAAAGCACTAAATTTTATTTCAATACTACTCGTAGCTTCTGCCTGCGACTTCGTCTGCTGGCCGTTTGATCCTGTTGATTTTCTGGGATAAAAAGGAGCCTATGTGTTAATCCAGAATACGATCTATATTACATTCCAAGTTTATTCTTTATTCTTTATTGTACACAGAGAAACTTAACTTAAAACTTAAAACATGAACATATAGGCGAGCTTAACCCTAAAAAGAGTTCTCTTCCAGCAAACTTTAGTTTGCCTTAGTAACCAAGTTTCATCCAAGTCGGACCAGCAGATGCAGCGTGATTGAAATACAAAACATCCAAATGACGGCCATGACGGAAGACCAGCGTTAGTCGGCTACTAGCTACTAACTTCATGCTGAGTCATGGTCCGGTTTGCAACACTAGGCTTTGTTGTACTGCTTATGTATTATAGTTTATTGTAAGTGTTAGCAAATAAATGTATTTTCTTTCTTTTCTTTCTTTTCTTTCAAATATCCAAACATCTAAACTTTGACATTTATCATATTAGTAGGAGGAATTGTTACGGAAAATAACACTGGGTATTAATCGGTATGCGTGTCAAGAAATTCTCGACTGAAGCTGCGCAATTATAATTAAACTTTGATGGATAGGATATGAATGATTGCTGTGCGAAAGTGAGGTTTATTGGAAACAAAACAACGCAACGGTCTAACTAGGTGTCGTATAATAGGAATTTATGGAGGTTTTACCACGACATGTTGTAGCTTTACCATCTACTATCTTGTCTCTGGCAATTCTTTAGCAACACTGTAGCGCCGCATATCTGCATGTTTTGAACATTTTGAGAATACTTGTAAATCATGACCAAGCGTGGTCCATATTCAAAAGCAATGTTCAAATCTGAATCGCAACTAAGGTTTAAATTTTTGACATTTGTTTACTGAGAAATGCAAAAAAATCTGTGCTTCAGTTCTAATTCACACTTGCGCACTGTTTTTACAGTTCCAGATTAAATAAATTCTAAAAAAAAAAAGCAGAGCCTGTAAGCAGTCTTTCTTCGGCTCCCTATATGTACTTTCATTGTGACTAAAAAAGTATACTCTGTGCAAAACAGTAATTGAATAGTGAATGAGTACTTTTCTCGTGACTGGGATTCGTAGACTGCGGCTTGCGGCCGGCAATCATTAGGAGCGACCACCCGTGAATCCCGTGAATCTATTTTGTCTCTTTCTATAAGATGGGAAAGTGCATCATGCGCCGGAACTGTCCGAGCAGGAAAAATATAATAACCTGTTGAGTGGTCGGAAGAGAAATGGTAATTGCATTGCAAAAACATTTAGCTTTTTCGCGAAATGATTGTCTACGCGTCACTACAGAGGACGCTGCACCGCGACCTTATAAGGCGTTGCAAGCGTCACTCGTCCTCTCATTTGCGCATTCTCGCCAAGACCATAGGTGCTCTGCTAATTATTGTATTTATTGAAATTAAATACTTTTTACCTGTATTCTCAATTATAAGCTAGATAGCAAAGGATTCTAAGAACCAGCTAAGTAACGACAATCAGTCGTAAAGCTAGGTAGGCCGCATCATTGCCGTAGGCTAAAACAATGATTTTGTCAAATGAGAAAGAATCATTCAGCCGCAATCAGATTTTAAAGTCCTGTTGTGCTAAATTAGTTTGAGAAAAACATCTGAAAATATTATCTAAAAAAAAAAAATTTTTTTTTTCGTCACATTCTCGCTTCGGCTCGTCATACCCATCTCATCCTTACCTACTTTTCAATAGACTTACACTTCCTACATAAACACACACAAACCATATGACACCAAGAAACTTGAAGTACTCATATGTCTGTTTGCTACAGCAGCAAAAGAGGCATATTTGTAGCCACTCGAAGTTGACCCATCACTACATTTACTACTCAAAGAACTCTTGGGCATAATAATAATGGCTAGCAACTGGAAGGTGGACTCAAATGCATCAAAAGCCTCTTGATTCCGCGGAGCTTTTCTTACGACTTTCAAGAGTTGGTACATTTACATTGCACATTTTAATGGTGGTTCAGTGAATGACATCAATGGATTGATTGCTTTGTATAGGTGTTTCGCAAAGCAATAGGAATGCCATTACGGCTTGGGGAATCGACAAAGGATGTCTTTGAAAGTGCTAGAAGTTAGTGCTTCAAGAATATCTTGGACTTTCCTGATCTGGTTTTCTTTAAAGTATTTGAAATGTTGAGAACTATTTTGAACCTTGACCCTGATAAGATACAGCCGTTTTGTTCAAACAAACATTTAGCCCACTCCAGTTTTTACTTTTCCATACGTTGCAAGGCTTCTACTCAAACGCACTGGTTTCCTTAAGATGTTTTCAATCATTGTTAGATATCACTGGCAAAAATCAATATTAAACCCCATATTCATAAATAGATTAGTCCACTAAGTGCACTCTTCAGGTGTCATTTTAATCAGAAAACTATATTCTAAGCGCACTCAGGCTTATCGCGTTGAATGATATATTTATTGCGCTTTCAGTGTCGACGTCTTTTAAATATTATCTTGTGTGATCGGCACTGCAAGTCATAGAGAACAAGTACTTTATGCCAGGCTCTAGTATTCCCCCAGCTTTTAGCTCAACCTCACGTCAAGACCCCGTCAGCTCTGTCAGTTCGATTTGTGTCAATAGGTTGCGCAGATCCCACGAGGCCGGCTCACAGCGCGGCTCAACCCAGGATTTATGATCTGACGACTCGGGTCCGGGCCGATTCAGTCTCGATTAAAGCTTAGTAGCTAAGCTTTAGAGTCATGCTTGGAAACCATATCATTGACAAAATAATTGTGTTAAAATATTAACCTCATCTCACCAAATGAGAATTTTACTACGTATTCGAACTAAAAGCCACAACTCATAGTCTAGCCGTCTAGTCTAGGTACATATTAAGTAGAGTAGCCTGTCTTTCTGTAGATAGATGGCAGCTTTGTTTCTGGATATTCTTCGAGTTTGAAATATGAGTATATTTGCAACGGAAAACCAGTATCATTTATTCTGTGCCAATAGCAAGAGGCTTTCAACATGTTCGCAATATTTTGCGATCAATTAGGCAGGTCGAAATTGCAGGTTAGAAAAAAAGTCGGTGCTCAAATACTAGTATAACTAGCTATCGTGCAACATTGTCTCAGCCCGGACACATCACGGTGCAATTAATCGAGCCCGATTCAAACCGCGGGCACGTTCACGGTTCCACTACTTTAATTGCAGGTGCGCAATCGATTTCCAGCGACAATGAGTCCGGCAGCGGATGCAAATCTGACGCTCGAGGTGTGAGAACTGTGTAAGGGGCGGCGCGAGAACCGATTATTACTAAGAGAGTATATTATATACCCAATTTTAGGCTTTGAATTTGGTTCGTGCTATGGAAAGTGAATTTTGAAGACGGCTCAGTAGAGCTTACGAGTCACGAAACCGTCCTTTTCGGTTATTTTGTGCCAAGAGCTGCAAAACCGGTTAATTGGTTAAATTCTAGTTGTTGGTAGTAAACAATAATTATTTTACTCGTAGGTAAAGCACGCGTATGTTTTTTGGTAGGGGTACTAGTATGGTATTATATAATCTGTGGTAGGTAGGGGTAACTTTTTTAACAATGAATTAATAATTAAATAATTTTTTCGATACATAGTTTCTATAATAAAGAGCCTATTTTATACGGGCAGCCGAAATCGCGGGCAAGTAAAACAATTAATTAGAATGATTTATTCCATGCAAATGAGAGAGATTTTTAACACGTTCAACGCCATACCGGACAATGGCGCAAGAATATTACACGGAGCCAGCCAGTTGATATACATCAATTTTGATGAGGGTTTAATGACGATGTGTGCGGCAAAACACTTGAAAAACAGACACTGCATTGGTAGTTTCTTAATACTATTTGCTATGCTTTGAAACTATACAATTACGTGTTTACGAACATCACGAGATTATACACTTACCTACTAAGACAAGGGTTAAAACCGGTAAAATAATAAATATCAATCCAATTAGAAGCACTACATTCTGGTTTGACCAGCGGTCTGACCACCAAGTCAATTTTAAACACGATTTTGATTTTTGTTAGCATTAGCTTTTAACGTTGGCTGAAAATTACAGTATTAGTAGTCTTCAATGATTCACAATTTAAATTTTGAATGTTTTGTGTAATCTGAAAGCTGTGAGCATTACCACCAAAGTTTTTAACTCTATTGCTAACTCTTTTAGTAACTCTATTACTGCTACACTTGGCAGTAACCCCACTTGGCTATATGGGCAACCCCGTCTATAAGCGGCTTTATGACTTGCACTCTTGCATTGATTAATACTTTATGTTATCGACTTGAAGCGTTATGGCAATACTTATGACTTGAGAGACGCAGCGCGTCGTGTTATTTTAAACATGTAATCCAGTTCAATGTATCATTTTCCTCAAAAATGGCGACCAGGTCAGTTTGTCACTGAAATTGCCTCTTCATCTTTAATACATTTTTGCAGTGAAGTTTAAGCACGAGAAGCCGAGCTAGGTTAGGTTAGCTAGTTATTTACTAAAGAAATCGTGTGTCAAATCTATTAGGTGTAGTTTACACGATCAAACTCCAATCAGCACCGGAATGCCATCTCGCCAGCAGTTATAAAACTAATCATCTATCGTCCGTAATTACTTCTTGTTCGTAATGACTGGAGTAAAAGTGTTTGCTGTATGTTCGCACCATTATTTATAAATTGCCATGGGTTCCTTTAACCATTGGATAAAAGACATACCTACGGTCTTACTTATGATCATTTCTCAATTTAAACAGTCTTTAAGTTCTTTAGTCACCTCTCTCTAGCCTCAAAGGTTTGCTGTAAGTAAATTATTCTTAGGGTTAAGCTTGTTTTTGTATAAGTATGTCTTCTATTTCTCTATTTTGTTTGTCTTGTTATGTGTATAATAAAGAATTATGAATTAAGTTGTGTTAGTGAAAACAAGCATATTCTAAACAGGGAAATTTTTTTTAAGAGTAAACCATACCGTTGTAGTTTTCATCAAAGCTCCGCCGGTCATTAAGATCAGTTATTCTGGCGATACATTGATTATGAGAATGGGTACGCTAGATGGCAAAACCCCCAGTTTCCATGGATTATCTGTTCCTATTATAATCATACAAAGTAAGCACCATTTGCATTTAGTATCGTAAAATCTTACGCAAGGAAATTACAGTCTTAGTACCTACTTCTCATGTTATGCGAATGAGCGGTTTGTGATGATCGTGTCTTTATTAGTATGCAATTCCAAGTTAGAGTTTTATATAGAAAATCTGAAAAAAAAAATACTTGAAGTAATTATTTTGTTGCCCAAATTGAGTGTTAGTAAATGTATTAGAGAGAAAGGACATGTTTTGCGCAAATCGAACTTTAGGGAGACAAGCTAAAACATGATACAGTCGTGAGCAGAAATTACGGGTCATAAAAAATTTGAATATCTTGGAAACCACGAATGAAAAAAACATACCTAAGTGAAATAATGGAATTAAATAATTACTTTTATCTACTAAAGAAATATTAACCTGTCTAACTTACACAATTTATTTCACTAAGGTAGTATTCTTGGTTTCCATGATTCAAGTTATTATAGATAAAAAAAAGAAAATATAAATCTCCTTGGACATTACACACAACGCCCTCTAAACGCAAACTAAGCAGAGCTTGTACTATGGGAACTAGATTACAATTACATACGAGTACTTTCGATACCTAGAATTTTTCTTCTTGACTGTATAGTATATCCTTCGTATAATAATGTGTGACCCTCATTTTCGAGAATTGCCCGCGATTACGGATTAAACGGTATTCTGTTGTGTGGGGAAGGTATTCGAGCGTAATTCTCAATTTTATTGATCGTAAGATCAAACAAGTAGAAATAAGTTAGAATTAAGATGAAATTAAAATATTCATACAGCGAAAAAAAAAGAAAGTAAGCACTAAGTTAATTCTAAATTCCATACAGTATTGAGATAGTTGGTTGTATATTATGTACACTGTGCAGTGTGTACAGATAAGGTGCTCGTTGTTCTGTGGCTTGTAAGCAATGTATGCAAATCAGATAAGTCGCATTGGGAGAGCGGACCCTGGGTTACGAGACAGATTATTTTCTTACTACAGTACTTGTACGTTATGTTAAGATAATGCTTTTGTTCTGTGTCGTGAAGTTTGCAATAGTTTTAGATGGATTTTTTATTTTTTGTTAGTTATCATTTTCTCTTATAACCTACTCCTCACGCCGTTTGAAAAACATGTATACTGTATAGCCTGACCACGATAAGCCTGCAGCGCTTAAAATACGATTTCTCACTAGACATTAACATGTTTTTAATTATTATCGTCTTGTAATTCTTTATTGTACACTAAAATAACACTTAAACAGAAGACAGAAATAGATAACATGTACAAAGGCGAGCTTAACCCTAAAAAGAGTTTTAAGAGTTATCGTCTGTACCGCGATAACGATTTGAAAGCCATTGCAACTCGGAACTTATTGATTGAATTTTTTTTGGAGTTATTCGTTTATTCCATTTTAGGTTTAGCGTGGTCAGACTCTACCTATACCGTAATCTATTTATACTCCGTACCCTAAACAGAACACACCTAATTACAAAGCTCCAAACTAAGGTAAATTAGATTGGCACAGGCAACTCAGAGAGAATACTGAAACAGCTTTCAGCGAATTGGTTTGTGAATTTACTGTTCAAAATACAGTTTCAATGTGTTAAACTGACCAATGAACGCGTACTGCTTACGATAGTTTTAGTAGTACAATAGTGTCGGTTCTGTTGTTACATTTCATTAAACTTTGACAGCTTTGACTTTGACTTTGACAGCGCTAAAAATGTTGCCGTCCCGATCTCATAAACTGAAACGACAGCCGACTTGACAAATGTCTTGACTTGACTTATTTATTACAATTTTATCACTTGACATTGGCAAAATTGTCTGTCGAAATGACGGACACAGGCCATTATTGAAGAGAAGAAGAAGAAACAGCACAGACGGCTATCATTCCAGCGCTGTCAAATTTGGTTAGTCTAGGATAGAGCAACAACAGAATCGACACCTATGACAGATATTTTTGTTTAAATTGGTAAAGCCAATTACGAGTAAAACAAAAATATCTTTTTTGAACGGAATGGTTGTTTTCGAACTATTTTCAAAGATATATTTTACTGTAACATTCAAATTTGAAAAGACGATTATTAGTGTGATTGCAATAAGCATAAAAATGAAATATATATTTTCAGATGAATACATTTAATATTTGATATGGGTAGGTAATCTATCCATATCAATAACAACATCCAGGTGTGCTGGCAGCCAAACGCCAAACAGGTACTTACTTCATACTTTTCATAAAAAAAATCTAAGTAAGTAGTTTTAAAATCGTTATCGGGCAGTTTTATTTTTTCGTCAAAACACATCCTCCTTACTCGGTATTAGCTTTCAAAAGTTTATACGTAGAAGGTTTATACAACCGGAAGTAAAATAGTTGGTCTTTGACTCATCAACAACACAAAAGAGACATCTCCCATACAAAATGATCTTAAAACTGCAGCGGAATATCAAATAGAGACAGAAAGGAGTCAAGCCATTAAAGTCCTAATTGGAAAGTACTAAAGACTCCGAATAACTTAAAGTGGGGCAGGTGTAGGCCCGAGTAGGCTTATAAAATAAACGAAAGGCTTTTTGGCCTTATTTTTGGAAATGTTGAGAGAACGTTAATTTACTTTTTATGAGAAAAAGTGATGGCACAATTATTGATTTGATCTACTTAATAATAGGTTATAGATTAGTCCCTTTTTTACTTACAGAGTCCCACTTGAATCATTACATTGCGTCCATCGCTCTAAGACGTTTAGGTTTGTTACCACTAAGTTTTTTTTTCTGGGAGATTGAATTCGTTTAACTGCGTCTATAACTAGGTCAATCACAATTAGTACTACAATAGTGTGAACAAATGGAGCATCGGTAACGGAAAAATAGCAATAAGCCACGTAATGTTCCGCGAACGAAACGTTTCTAAGAGCTTGCAATTATTTAATATGAACTCTTACATTTGTAGTCTAGGAGCTGGCCGAAATATTGTTATGTAATATTTTTATTTATTTTATTTTTACTGATCCGGATGTGTGACTACATATTATAAGTTAAATCACAGGAGCATGACGAGATTCAACCCCACGACTTTAGAATTATGTACCTAAATCAAATAATATAAAAATAAAATAAAATGAGAAGTTAGAGTTATAATAATTAGAATTATTTAGAAGTACTTAAATCTCTAAAACAATATTTTGGGGTGCTGGAGGTCCTAGTTTGAGAGATGATTGAAAGATGACTGCGAATTTGTAACTGAATTTATTTGGAAAAAGGTCTTACATTTATACTAAATCTAAGAGGTCACGTGACAATGTCCGTTGCCGGAGGCAATACCCTACGGAGAACGGCGTCGCTATTTTCTAGCCTTCTGATTGGCTGACGGCACGTTCCTTACAATCTTTATTTATTAAATCTAGTTTATTTCTATCTTATTTTTAACCTACCTAGCTGTGTTATGTATTATTTACTGACTTATAGCTAACCTACCTATATTAAGTTATTATCCTATAAATTCCTATTTTACCTACTAATGAAACGACGAAAATCTAATATTTATTTTGACAACTTAAACTATTAACAAACTGAATGCTACCTATTTATTTATCCTATTATGTACACTACATTATCCCCCTTCAAGTGAATCGTACCGAACGATGAACGACTCGACCAGATCGCGTGACGTAAGGCTCCTGTCGCCGACTCGTAGGTGCTGCGTCGTGATTGGCTGCCGGCGTTTCGTCACTCGTTGAAGACTGCTCGTGCGCGGTCTCTTCGTAGATGTAGGCAGGCTTCAGGCGATCCATGGACACAACTGTAGTACGAGTAGGTAGTTGTATCTTGAAGCATTTTTCCAGTCTTTCTATGACTTTGTATGGGCCTTCATATGGAGGAGTGAGTGGTTTTCTGACCAGGTCGACGCGTAGAAAAACATGTGTGCACGTAGCCAGATCCTTGTGAATGAACGGCGTGCGAAGCTGTGTGTGCTTCTGTGCACTTGGCGCTATTGATGCCATCGTCTCCATCAATCTTCGCACGAATTCTTGCTCGTTCTCCTTCCCTTTTGTAGGTACGAAGAAATCAGCCGGAAGTCTCAGCGTCGATCCATAAGTAAGCAGGGCCGGACTCAGGTCGGTGTTCTTGTGTAGTGATGCACGCAACCCAAATAAAACGGTGTGGATTTCTCTGGTCCAGTTGCTGGTTGCTCCTCGCGCCATCAGTGCTGCTTTCAGTGTTCGGTGCCATCTCTCGATTTGTCCGTTTGATTGAGGGTGATAGCTTGATGTACGTAGGCGTTCCACTCCCAATTTCTTCATCAGTGCTTGGAAAAGCGATGACTCGAACTGTCGTCCTTGGTCCGTCGTAATGCGTAGTGGGCAACCGAATCTACAGATCCACTGTTCGTAGACTGCTCTGGCGACTGTTTCTGCGGTGATATTCTGGACAGGGACGGCTTCAGGCCACTTGGTGCGGCGATCCATCATCGTAACGATGTACTGGTACTCTTCGGATGGTAGTAGTGGTCCCACGATGTCGACATGTACGTGATCAAATCTTCCAGCATCTTGAAACTGTCCCAGTGGAGTGACAGTATGACGTGTCACTTTGCTTCTTTGACATCCGATGCAAGTACGTGTCCACTGCGCGACGTCCGTGTTCATACTGGGCCAGAAGTATCGAGATGTCATCTGCTTCCTTGTGCTTCTTATCCCAGGGTGGCTCAATTCGTGAAACGCTTTGAACGCCGTTTCTCGAATAGTCGTAGGTAGGTACGGTCTTGGCTTTCCTGTGGTCATCTCGCACGTAATAGGTAGTGCGACACCTGGTAAATTCATCGTAGCAAACTTCAAGTTGGATTTCGTTTTCAGTGTTTTGAGTTCGAGGTCCTCTTCTTGATCCTTAGCCAGCCGGTTGTAGTCGATTGTTGAAGCGCATGTTATTTCTTCGAGTCTTGAGAGTGTGTCAGCGACTGTATTTTCTTCTCCCTTGATGTACTTGATCTCGTTGCAGAATTGGCTGATGAATTGGAGCTGGCGGTCTCTTCGTGGTGTATCGCTGTTGCTCGGTGGTTTTTTTTAAGGCGTATGTGAGTGGCCTGTGGTCGGTGTAGATCACGACATCGAGTCCTTCGATGTAGCGACGAAAATGCTTCACAGCGGTGTAGATCGCAAGTAGTTCGCGATCATACACGCTGTACTTCTGTTGAGCCTCGCTGAGTGTCTTCGAGTAGAAAGATATCGGCTTCCATGCGTCTTCTTGCTTCTGTTGTAGCACAGCTCCCATACACTTGTCCGAGGCGTCCGTCATGATGTGCAAAGGCGCCCCGGGAACTGGGTGTGACAATGTCGCCGCTTCCTTGATGCTGTCGCGACATTGTTTGAAGGCTTCTTCCGCTTCGGGCGTCCATACAATTTGTGTTTTGTCCTTTTTCTTCGTATTGTGTAGGTACTTGTTGAGTTCCTGTTGTTTTTCCGCTTGGTTGGGCAGGGTGTCGCGGTAAAAATTCAACATTCCCAGGAATCTTCGTAATTCTTCGACTGTTTGTGGCTTGGGAAATGATGATATTGCTTCTGTCTTGTCTTCCGGTGGTTGTATGCCTTGTTCCGACACGATATAACCGAGGAAAGTGAGGCTCTTCTTGCCGAACTCGCATTTTTCAGTGGTTATGCTCAGTCCGTATTCTTCTAGTCTCTTGAAAACTTCATGTAGGTGGCGCTTGTGTTCCGTTTCGTCCATCGAAAAAATCAGTAGGTCGTCGATGTAGGCGAAGGTGAAATCATCCAGGCCTCGGAGAGCTTGATGCATGAAGCGTTGGAAGGTCTGTGCCGCGTTCCGCAAGCCGAAGGTCATTGACCTGAACTCCCAAAGGCCAAAGGGTGTGGTTATTGCGGTCTTTTGTATGTCTTCCTTGCCAGCCATAGGTATCCAGTAGTAGGCCTTCTTGATGTCAATCTTCGAAAATATTTTCTTCCCATGTAGCCTGAACGTGAAATCTTGTATTCTTGGTATGGGGTACCGGTCTGGAGTTGTCATGGCGTTGAGGCGTCGATAATCTCCGCAGACTCGTAGTTGCCCGTTCTTCTTCTTCACAATGTGCATTGGATTTGCCCAGGGACTGCTCGATGGTTGACAGATGCCCATCTCTGCCAGTCGTTCAAATTCTTTCTTCGCTTCGATGTACTTGTCAGGTGCTAATGGTCGTGGCTTCACGTGTATGGGTGGTCCAGTGGTTTCCAGGTGGTGCGTGACGTCGTGAGGTGGTGGTTTCTTCATTGACATGGGCTTCTGGATGTCTGGATATTTTTTTAAAATGTCGGCGTAGGGATGACTCTCGTTGATGACGTGGACTGAAGATTCTTCATCGCTGTATGTAGAAAGGGTCTTGATGGATAGCTTGGTCAGCCCGTCGATCAGTCTTCCTCCTTTTAGGTCCACCAGGATGTTGTGATGTCGCAAGAAGTCGGCTCCGATTATGGATCGCTTGATGTCGGCGATCACGAAGGTCCACATGTAGCTACGTCGGAGGCCCAAGTTCAACTGCAGTGTCTTCTCTCCATAGGTATGTATGCAACTTCCATTTGCGGCGTATAGCTTGAGTTCTGAGGGCTTTGATCTCTTCGACTTCACTGCGATGACTGAGATTTCTGCGCCTGTGTCGATGAGGAAACGTTCACCACTTTTGCGGTCGGTGACGCTTAGGCGGTTGTATTTGTAGGTGTTGACATCGTTGACCGCCGCCATCGATGCCTTTTCTAGTTTTCCGAAGGCTGAGTTTTCTTCCATGCGCACGGCGACTCGCATCTTCTTGCTTGTTGTCTGAAGCGATAGTGGTAGCGACACAACCAGTCCGGGTCCGTAGGTTTTCGTTCGCTCCCATTGGTCGACTTCGAACGCGAGCGCCCGCGCCAGTGAGCAGGACGGCGATACGACTGTCTCCCTCGTAGTTCAGCGACTTCCAGGGTGAGTTTCTCGATCTGTTTCGAGAGCAGCTCGATGTTTGGGTCCGTTGTGTGGTTCTTCGTGGTTACTGCTGCGACTTGTGGTTCCATATGCTCTGTCATCTTGTCTGCCATGGTAGCTAAGGTGTTGAGTGATGATTCCTCGCTGACGGACAATACCGCCCGTACTGAAGTAGGTAGCTGGTTTAGCCACAGTACTTTCAGCGCGTCGTCCTTGACCATGCTGCCGCCAAGGTCTCTCATCTTCCGAAGTAGTTGGCTGGGTTTCTGGTCTCCAAGTTCTTGTCCACTGAGTAGCTTCTGCAGTTGCTTTGCTTCAGATTCTTGATACACGGAGAGTAATCGATTCTTCAAAGCGAGGTATTTTCCCGACGTCGGTGGGTTCAATAAGATGTCTCCAATCTGTTGCACGTCGGTCTGCTGAAGTACGCTCAACACGTAGCGGAATTTCTGGTCATCTCCAATTTTCGACGGTTCTATGAGTGCTTCAAACTGCGCGAACCATAACCTCGGATATTCCCTCCAAAAAGGTAGTATCCTCGATTGAATGGACACGGGAAAAATGTCTGCTCCAATCCCAAACGTCGTCATCTTTTCTTCAGTAGCCAAAGGCTGAGGGTTCTGCGGGGTCACCATTTTTGGGGTGCTGGAGGTCCTAGTTTGAGAGATGATTGAAAGATGACTGCGAATTTGTAACTGAATTTATTTGGAAAAAGGTCTTACATTTATACTAAATCTAAGAGGTCACGTGACAATGTCCGTTGCCGGAGGCAATACCCTACGGAGAACGGCGTCGCTATTTTCTAGCCTTCTGATTGGCTGACGGCACGTTCCTTACAATCTTTATTTATTAAATCTAGTTTATTTCTATCTTATTTTTAACCTACCTAGCTGTGTTATGTATTATTTACTGACTTATAGCTAACCTACCTATATTAAGTTATTATCCTATAAATTCCTATTTTACCTACTAATGAAACGACGAAAATCTAATATTTATTTTGACAACTTAAACTATTAACAAACTGAATGCTACCTATTTATTTATCCTATTATGTACACTACAAATAAATAAAACACGTTTTTAGACGTATTTATCAACTTCTTTGGAATTTGGAAAATTTCATTTTTATCTGCTGTACAGAAAAGGTGTAAAATATTTTTTTTTGGTTACGTTAGGTAGTACAAATTTTTCAGTAATTCCGGACATACTAAGTACGTAGCTCCAAGAGTGTTATGAAGTTCAATTTTAACCGCTAGCTCTGGAGCTAAAGCAGATCAACACTACACTTTTCTTTCCTTCATTTCTCGTGCGACATGTTTGTTCCCGACCAATCATGTCATATTTCTTTCTTGCCACCTCTATTACTTCTAATGGCGCCTGCAAAAACGTTTCTCATGGCGATAACCTCGCAAATCTAATTAACTAAATAATTTGTTCAGTTTCATTTGAGGAGGTCTAGGACAAAGGTGTTATGATTTCAGTTGTCACCATCGTTTTTATATCGTTCACTCCTGAAATGTAGATTTTCATAAAAGTAAAAGAAGTAGATATAAATCTACGCGTATCTTAGTACCTGAAACGACTGTCAGACTTGCGTGGCTTAAAAAAGTTCAAGTACATGGAATCTTTTCACTATCATCGCCAAAATCTGAAAGCGAATAACTTCACACAGAGAAGGTAATTTTTTGCAATTTTCCTGCGGTTTACTTACACATTTTCTGTATCGCTACTCCAATCAGTTGTCGATTCACTTCGTGTCAATACAGATGCACGTATTTCGACTTGGAATATAGTATTATCGGAAATATAGCGACCTAACCGTGTTATGATCGGTTCAGGTCGTTGTGTACGCTCTATTTAGTGTAGACTGCATTTACAGAAGCAGTGGCCTAGTAAGAAACAAATCATCTTTTGATCTTAAGACATTCGAGCAAAAAATTTTACCACAAAACCACGAATATAATAATTACTAAGCGATTATGAATTACGGTGATTCAGGTTTAATGTGGGGTAATATGGTTGAAAAGTTTCGAGTCAGTAACAAAGTAGTTAACTTTATTACTGACTCGAAACTTAACTGACTGACTGATTAACTGCCTGCGATTTATCTGTTAGTGTTGACAATGCTACATTGTCGACGTTAGTAAGCTTAATTTAGACGTTAGCGAGTGTACCGAAACTTCTGCGTCTACAGTTGTATATCGTGAAAACACGGAAACGCAGCATCGCGAGGGAAATCTGCATACTCCCCGTAGGGCTGCATGGCTCGGGTGAGCGGCCGGCAGCGGCTGGCAGGGCGGCGGCGCTCGCGCAGTCCCGCACTATCCGTCGCCGCGGCCGCACGCGCAGCGATGTCCCGCCACTTAGTCTTGCTAGCAGTTCTCGCGCTCGCCGCCACCGCCACCGCCACTGACCCGCCCCGCCCGCGCCTCATAGAATTCAACCCCTGGGCATGGCTACCCACCAACCGTAACCGATCACCCGCCATCATGGACTACTTCTTCCCACCCTCTCGAACTCCCAAGCAATCCAACCTAGACCCACCAGCAGATCGCCGACCACCTTCCACCGTAGCCCCAGTCACGATGACCGATAGCACCCCTGTCCCTACAACCTTAGAAGAAAGATTCACGACCTACGCAAAAAAAATATCAACTAAGACTAAATCGACCGTGCCCGCAACAAATCCGACCGCTACGTTCCCGCCCAAAACGAAAAAGGCTACTCGACGGCCGACTACGACGACATCGGAACCAAAAACCACGCAAACCAAAACAGAGTCTACGAAAGATTCGACCGCAACCACTTATCGACCGACGAAAAAATACACCATCCGGCCGATCGTGCGGACGACGGAAACGCCGACAATCCAAGATACTGAAACCACGCTAAACAGTGATAGTACGGAAACGATGTCGGAGATAGATACGGCGGGAACTACGGCGGAGGGTCCTAAAGAGACAGCGCCGACGCTGAGTACAGCAGATGATTCTCGGTCCACCGACGCAGGGACGGCCAGCACAGCCACCGAGCCGACCACTCTCACGGACAGCACGGAGCCAGCGGACAGCAGAGAGGGGTACCTACCGCTGCGTGATAAGCCTCACCAGACCCACGTCAAGATCAACGAGCAAACCAAGAAAGAGGTCAGTGATTTAATACCACAGCCGGCGAACTTTGTTTATTTTTTTCTCGTTAAAGTTATTCACAGTCTAATAGTTACAACTTTCCTATTTTCTCACAGCGATCGTAAATTTCTAATCGACGAAGTAAACGCAACGATAAATAAACATTCGCTGCATTGTACGTTTTGCAGGCGCAAAGTACGGCGTCGTGAAAGCTTTTCCAGATATATTGGTCGGAATTTAGAGAGTCCGAGAGCATCTACGTAATAAGGTCCACGTAAATTCGATGTACTTAGCCCTTTGAGAAATGGCTACCTCTAACTATTTCCAGTAATCATTAGGTTCCCACATTACCCGTGCAAATTGTAATGAATTATTAATAACCTATCTATCAGGTCGATGAAGTGCACCTAAGTAATGATTAGGTATGAAAAAATAATGCAAAAAGCACAATGTTTTACGCCGTATGCTTACAAATATCTACATATTGCTTATTAATTTATTACACGTAATAAACAGTCTATAAACGTTTATGATGGGTAATCGCAGCTGTTATATTTAAAACATAATAATTTATACTATTGAAAGAGAGATTTTTATTGATGTTCAATACTTGGTTGTAAACTTAGTACGAAGCGCCGATAAATTTATAAAGTGGCTTCTACTTAAACTTACTAATTTATAGCATACCAAAAGTGGCTGTGATCGTTTAGTGCTTAGAAAAAATATGTCGATGTGAGGATAGCACATGTTATAGTAGGTACAATATCTTCATTGAACTTTACCGAGTGAGTAATGATCAGAAGAAGTAAGGAGGAAGGTGTTAAATTTCCTGGTAATACCTTGCGTAATTACTGATTCGGAGATGGATAACGAAAAAATTGTTTCACATGCATTCCATTACTTCATAATTATACAAAAACTCTCTAACAATGAAACAGAGGCGGCAACATAAAAAGTAATGCAATTACATAGTAAAATCAACTATTTTCAGTCGTTAAGCTAATTTGCAATCTGCGTACAAAAACAGAGAGATGGCCTGGCCATAAGTAAGGTTTTCTACGTGTGAAAAAGATGATTTATTGCTGTGACATTTTTTATGACACAGTCCATTCGTAGACACAGTGGTAAATTACTGAGGCTAGACTATAGTCTAAAACCTAATGAAGAAACCGCAAATGTCATAATCGACAATAGTTTTTATTGCAAAGCTGAAAGTAACTTGAAATGCATACCTATAGCATTAAGACAAACCGCAATACTTGTGTGAAAGAAATAGCAATTTCGCACAAAAGTTTTGGGAATAGGTACATACATTGGATTGGAAAAAATAAGTGACTAAGTTATGCAATATACAAATAATAATGTATATTTTGTAAAAATTGTTGTAAATACTACAAGTAGTTGTCATTTTCTTTGTCAATAAATTAACCCTTTATGAGTGTAGAAAGTGAATTATGCCGAATCATATGAACTTGCCCAAAAAAGGTATTCGAGTTACGTCAACGCGTTACTTTCTTGTCATTAGTGAGTTTGTGGTTAAAAGTATGCAAAATTTTTTGGACAAAAAATCATTTATCTTGGTTTAGTATTCACAATGAACTTTCACTGCTGTGGACATATCAGGGGTAATGAATGGACATTTTCTAAAGTTTACATCTTCTATTGTTGGGATTTGGCTTTGTCATTAATTGCTTTTCTATTTTGTGAAGTAACAGCTCGTTTGGACAAATGCGAACTGCATTTGCATCACGTCGTGCAATTCAAATGTGTTTTAATATATCCGCATCTACCTCAACATTGTCCTAACGTGGCCACTGAAAATGCCTGTTTAATTTTCTAAATTATGACAATTGGTAAGTTATAGACATTACCGATAAATATATCTTCAACTACAACATTTACGATTTCTGAGAAAGTTGTTAATTTAATAGAGTTTAGATATAAATGTATTTTCCGTACGAGGATGCGAAAACCGTTATAGATACCGCACGATTATAAAATCAAGGGTATAATGAGATACATAGATGCTAAATAATTTAGCTTTATGCGATATCGCTTCCTTGAAGGTCATAAAATTGAGTAAGAAACTCGACTAAGTACTCACCCCACATAACGGGATACGGATGCTGAAATATACTTATATGCTTGCCATCTCCTTGCCATCTTTGATATCATAAACCTAATGACATATAGATGTACATTTATGCAATCATATGCATAACTTTAACACTTTCTTAATATTACAACTCAATATGATGTGTTACATATTATATTGAAATCCTATCAAATTATGTAGAACTAAATATAATTGAATATGTCTAAATAAAACAAAAGCTACCGTTATATTTTATAAATAAATAGTTATGTATCTTATAAAGACTATTTTTATTGTTATGGGGTAATTTAACTTTATCTTTACTGACTTCTGACTTCATCACCGCATCTCTAAGAAAAACATCTTTTAAACCATCTCGTAACATCTGTAATGTTTATATTTTTATCATAAACCGGCATCATAGTGTGTATCATTTTGAATGTAATTCGATGCGTTTAGATCAAATTTAAATGCATCTAATTCAGTTTTATTATAGTCATTATTTGAAACATTTATTTAAGTTTTGGTAAGTTGATAGATGGCATGCTCTATGATAAAAAAACATAGAATGTGTTAACCAATTCAAAGAGTGTAAACTGTAACGCAAAATTTGTGACGGATTTGTCGAAAGAATCACTTTGTAATAATAACATTATTTAATTGGCATTTTATAGGCCCATTGTAATGCAAACATGCTCTCAAAACAAGTATTAAACGTTGAGAAAGGTCATCAAGTTAACTTTATTATCACCATCCATAATTTTACGACTATTAGACAGTTTTAAGTTTTATTCGTGTTATTTTTATCTCTTGGACGTGAATCGACTGACTTTGGGTATGATATAGATTAAGTTGGCAATTGCAAAAGTTTCTAATGATGATATCGATCTAGATAAAAGTTTACGAACAGCCAAAAAATACAGTTATACTCTTTGAGAAGTTGGTTATTGTGAGTGTACTAATTAAGACGGTAATTGGGATCAAAGTAAACGGAACTAAAATAAACCGCCAGGCAAATTCAAAGGTTGTCATTAAGATCGGTATTAATCGTGTCTAATTAATCAGTACGCATTACTGATAGAAAGTTGATAGTGAGTATTACCAAAGTATTTGAAGAGAAAGGGGCAAGTATAGTACCTTAGGCACGTATAGCCTAGGAAGGAATCTAGTTGTGGGCAGCGCAGGTATTGAAGTTTATGTAATAAGAACTATATATTTAACAAATCAGACATATGGAACAAACAATGAAATTTCCTCAAACTAAGACGAGTCAGACAGTATAAAAAAATTCAACCCCGATTCAAGAATCTCTTATTTTTTATAGTGTGATTTGATAACTACCATTTCAATTAGCATTTAACATGGAACTATATTGAGAGTTTTAAAGACTAAATCGTAATTCACTTATGTAAGAAAATACCGTTCAATTTTATGTAATGCGAAACGAACTCTACCTTTTATCACATTTGATCCGAATCAAATGACAAAGCGTGCATCTCTTACTTTTACAACCAGTCATCGAATAACTAATTATATTGCATAACGTCGATAACACAATTTAATGATATACGATTTGCACTTAGTGAAGCTTTTCTGGTTGGTTCTATAAAGCATCGAGCGAGATACAAGCTTGTTTAAAATAAACTCGAAGTGAAATTTAATAGTTTCAGCACGTTTAAACCGATTTATCGATTGACAATACACTGTAAACTTAACGAGTGCGAATTTAAAATGCTTTTAAAGCGATAAAAAGCGTGCACATCTATTGAGAGCATTTATGATGCATACGATATCAATGTTAATAGAACAGAAACTTGAGTATAGAGAACTGAGTCGTATCGTTGATCGGGTTGTATTACAAATCTCATTAGCTTCACCGCAACTGAATAAGCCTCAATGTACATTTGCGATATCTCTTATTTGCAAATCATCATTTTTTCACCATTCGATGTAGGTTCTAATGATATTTTGAAACGTTGCATATTTTCCGAGGAAGCCCAGATGCTCATTGAGTAGGTACCTACGGAATAGTCTTTACTCAGGATGGGAATAACAATTATTTAATTAAATTATTGTTTATTCTCATCATAAGAAAAAGCAGGTATTTTAATTATAATAATGTCGTTATGAATATTACCGTTTGTTGACCTGTTCATTGAAATAACTAAAATGTTTGAACATCAAAGTAATGGTATCAAGCTAACCGTAAAATTTTACTTGAACACAGCTCGCTCCATCATCAGCCTATCTCCACGTTTTATGACTATGAAGAATAGAGGTTTTGATATAATCTCTCCGATTTCTAGTTCTATGTTTCTTTATGACTTCTCTTTTTGAATATTTGCACTGAAGACAGAATATATTTGTGTTTTGTTGCAAGCTAGTAAAAGAATACTTTTGGAATATCGTACCTATATGACCCTCAAGATTTCAAGGTTTATCATGCTCTACGTAGCTTACGCTAGCGTTTATAGTAGCTAAGGCAGTCGCTAGTTACTGGGCCACGTAGTGTGAAATTATAGATATGAGGGTTTCATCGATACGCTTCAATTGATTAAACTTAAATGACTAAAGACAGGTTCCCGTCCGTAATTTGTGTATCCGGCGCATGCGCGGCGTTGACTTCAATCATTCGTTCAAGGCCATTCGTTATTGCATAAACTGCGCCATATTTACAAATGCTATTGAATTATTAATTTCAGAATATACATGTGAACTGTAATTGTTTGGGATTTCATGTTCTATTATTTTCTATGTATTTAATTATTTGATCTAGGTAGAAGCAGTGATGCTCGCATTGCTGTGTTCCGGTTTGAAGGGTAAGGGCGCCGGTGTAATTACAGGCACATGAGACTTCAAGATCTTTACGTCTCAGAGTGATGGACGCAGTGCATTGCCTTACAGGGCACGTCCTCATTGGACTTGCTCTGTGAGGTAATGCATTGTTATAGGCAGAAGTTACTACTTAACATCAGGTGAGCTATCAGCTTGTTCCATTACTATTATCATAAAAAAAAAAAGATCTCGCAAGAAATAATACATGTCAGAAAAGAAAATGAACATGGCTCTGTGGATTATTAGGAGCGCAATTGTAAGGATGGTATTCCCTCACAGGTTCATATAATTTTTTGGTTTAAACATCTTGTCTATTGTATGAATGAGCAAGGTCATATTGGACATACACATTTAGCAAAGGAAAACCCTATTAACATATGGTTAAAAAAAATTGTATAAAAAATATTGCAGTATAGATTCGTAAATGTTATTGGTAAATCTTACACGAATATGACACAACCGTTTCGGCCAATCGAAGGCGTGTAGTTTAACCGTATAATGCGCTTATCCGCTACAGTTGACACGCGAACTAGCACAGATGAGTTACCGTTTTCGATAGCATTGAGATGAGATATCTCGGAAGATAGTACGGTGAATGCAGTAAGTAGACTTTTTAGTATTGTTTTATTATTTGGATTTTGCTAGGCATATTGTTTTTTTTTTTTAAGTTTGTTGCTATGCCTGGTCATTTTATATTTCGATGCTAATTTATACAAAAATATTTTTTTAGGTTGTTTAGCCAGGAATATAAAATAGTAAACGAATTTGGGTAATTAACAAATTACACAATAAAAGCTGCGTCACACAGATATTAAAGAAAGCGAAACCAATAAAATAATCGACAAAGAAAGTGATGATAATCACTACTAACATTAATTTTATAAGTAAACAAATACTCGTATGTGGAAGCAAGACAAGCTATTACCACAGAATAATTAGTAAGTAGCTTATATTCGAAATCTTACTACCTACTGCACATTTGTTTGTGCAATCTAACGTTTTGCACAGTGCACAAAATATTACTACATTATTTGTTATAAAAGATTCCAATCGAGCTTTTCGCTCTGATTACGCAAAATCGCCGCAACGATATTTTTTCTTTTTCTATTCATCGATGCAGTCATATTTTCTCCAAAAAAAATACATAACTAAGTCGCGTGGTTTGAGATTATTTTGCCGACGCATCGCACATAAATTTATAGATATTATTTTTAAGATGAGAGTAAATTCGTAGTGACAAAGGCTTGCTATTACCGCTATTACACAGTAGAAAATAGAAATTGATGAATATTCAGATGCAGCGAATGCAATGGCGAGTATTGTTGGCCTGTGTTTCCGCAATCAATAGTAATATTCATTTACATATATTAACTGTAACTGAGGAGAGTGGTAATGTTATCAATATCGCATATTTATCAGTGTTGTGTAGTATAATAAAAAGTATAATATATAAAAAACCAACATGGTCTAAACATATAAACTCGCAAAAAATTAAGGTACAAATATAGCTAGCGTAATAGGTTAGGTCAAGAATGTAACTTTAACGTAGCTATGTTTTTAGATACGACTTTGAATAACTTAACAAATTACAATTTCAAATATCTAGAGTATTAAGCTGACAGAAATGAAATGATAACGACATGGCTTAGATTGTGAAAACGAAGTAGTACGCGCTATCAAAACAACTCTGCCTAATGGTCTAGCTAAGAACCATTTCAATTATGTAAACAGAGCAACGGAGTTAATAGGATGTACGCTGCACAGTTAGAAATATTTCACTGATAGATGCGAATAATTATGTATTCAGATCAAACAGACTGTCACACAAACATATCCAATGCCAAATAAACTAGAAACTTTAGTTTACTCAATGAGAAATCTTATTTAAATAGATTCATTGGCATACGTTTTCGAAAGCGTGAAATTGAATCATTACAGGCTTATAATGAAGATTTTATGCCCTCTTGAACTGTTATCTGTTTTCTCTTTGTAGGAAATGGTCTGTAATCATCCAAATCAGATTTAGTTGCGATGATATGCAAAAACAGTGCTGTCTCATCAAATTCTATTGAACATATTTTGAACTGTGAAGTGGGGTCAAACATTTGAAAACTTTGGATCAATACAGGAACCATTTTCACTGAAATATATACAAGAAAATATACTTACTGAGCCGGTCAATAAAGGCAGGATTGAAGTAGCAAATACATACCTGAAACAATTGAAATGAAAAAATAAGTTGCGTAACAGATGTAAGTATAAAAAGTTTTCGCATGTCATACCGAACTGTATTACATGTATTATGAGACGCCTCCGGCGAAAGCTTACAAAACTGACCTCTCTATTCATTACACGATAACACAGAAGAAATAATAGTTGACGGTAATCGAAAGTGAAATTAATTCAACCACTCGAGATTTGACAGCGGATTTCATTAGATCTGATACTATATGGATCAAATTGAAATCGCGAGTTGAAAACCAACGTAGATTAAATGATTTTATCGAATTGAACCATGGCATTGTTGAGAGCGCTGGCAACCTGTGGATTTGAATGGAATTTAATTACAGAGCAGGTGTAATTAAATGAAATGAATACAAACCAATTAATCAGAAAACAAATACGTTATGCAATCTGTTAAACCAACTAGATTGAATTTAGAAATAATTAAATACCAGCATAGAAAAAAGTGATAGATCAAAACTACTAAGTTCATGTCTCTCAGTTAATTAACTACTTAGGTACCTAAGTAACTTAAAGTTAGTTTTTTTATTAATTTTCACATGTACAAATGATCAAAAAACTAAGTTGTATGATTTTGAGATATTCAAGTAATGGAAATATTAGTATGCAGGTAAAAGTAGCAAGATATGCGCTTATAACATTATCGAGATACAAAATATATGGCATATTTGAGTAGGTTGTTAACTCGTTTAATGTTAACACGGATGTTATCAAGGTATGTGATAGTGTTGCTTGCAGTAATGTTTGAAACTACCGTTATTTTTAACTAGATTCGAAAAAGGTGCTAAAGGGCTGCATTTCTAATCACTTTACTGCTATTCAGGATTCCGTATGCACTATTTTGTGTAAAGATATTTCGTATATTTTGCTTTTCATTATTGCATTAAAAGCATTTTCTTTGTAATGATTCTTTGCTACACAATTTTGATTACCGAACTTTGTATCTTTTTCTTGTTCTTCCTAAACTTGTATTTTTTCTTCTTGTTGTTGCAAATTTTTTTGTTGCATATCTAAACGGCCCATCATAACGGCTAGGACAGGATTAGATGTTCCACTTTAAATTTTTTCTTAGCAAAAGAAATATTTCCACGTATTTCGACTAAGTATATCAGGCTCTACCGTTGGAACAATAATAGTACTTGTTCTTATCACACTTACTATGAAAGTAGATGTAACTGTCTATGTTGTCAACGACTTGCGGTAGAAAAGAACAACTAGTGAAGCTATCGCTGTATCATTTCTTTAGTATTTATATCTTGTTTGGTAGTAGATATACATACTTGTATCTCGGATACGTATGTTTTAATAGCTTTATGTTTTTATACATGCACATGATACGTAATGATATCTCGTAATGTATCTTTAGATTCAGCACCGATATCTTCTGTTGTAACTTTTTAGAACTTTAGTTATTTAAAAAAAATCATGAGAATGTCTGAAGCTGAATGCGGTCAAAGTTTCTTTTTTGGTCAGAAAATTCTACTTCATTAGCCACAATAGTCGTGACAAAAAATTAATTACAATTTTAAGCGAACGATAAATTTGTCAATGGCTAAACTGAGCCCTTCATTAACTGTGAATTAATCGCGTGGCAAAAAGGTCATTTCCTCTTTAGAGCCAATCTTTCTGGGAAACTTGGTCAGTGCCTTCGGCGATCACTTCGTTCAGGTAGAAAGCTGATTATCAGTCTATTCGCGCTTGGCAGTACCAATTTACGAACTATGCTGATTTGAATAGAAACCCATCTTCATGCGAGGTCACTTCCGGTATTGAAAAAAACTTGACTTGCAATAACCTTACTTAGTAGTAACTCTAACCGCATTCGCTTGAGAAAGCTAATGATTATGAGGAATGGTCACAGGGAATTCGAGGATACATCGTGGCTACTGTACATGATCCTTTTCTTTACATTGTTGTACGCAATACGTTGATTCTTATTCCTATCTTTGCTCTAATGTTCGCTGTACATTGATACTCATTCTTTATACTTCTGGATATTCTCTGCTTACTACTTGGCTGGACTGTGCATTGATTTTACCTTAGTTTACGTTAAAGTGCCACAGAGCAGAAAACCCACAAGTGCACCGGTTTTTACCGTAAATGCGATTTTAGTATCTATCTCTCACTCAGTAGGACTTACAGATTACAGATGTTATCCGCTAAACTGCTGTTAAACGGCTATTCATCACTGTTTCCGGAAACCAGCCTTTAATTAATTAGCAGCGAAGCCAATTAACACTTGTTGACTGTGATTTAGAGAGTGCAATCTGTCCGTTTATTTGTAAATACCGTTTAATTGCATGAACGGTTTTAGTATTGATGATAACTGGTTTTTAATTTGAGCAGCTTACAAGTTTAACTGTTGTGATTAACATTGTAAGTACACGTAGTTTAGTAATGCATATCAATTAGAGATAATTGGTTGAGTGAGCGAAGCGAAAGAAATAAGAAAGGAACGAAATTTCGTGTGAACAACGGGCCTCTTTCATCCTTATTTTATGACTTCTTCATCATTTTTACAAAGTGACAAGTGTCAAAGTAACTCAGTTGTAAGTTAGCTGTCATTTGTTTTTAAGGGGTCAACGAAGTTCTAGAAGCTATGCCTAGTTAAGGGCTAGAAGGGTTGCATGTAGTGTCCATGAATTTTTTTTATTAAGATCTTGGTAATGCATCTGACTTTCCCGGTATCAAACCGAAACACAGTAGCTCGCTAATTGGCGGCAGGAATAAACAGTTGGCAAACGACTTCCTTAGAATTCAATGCACAAAGATGCTTTAAGATTTATTTTATTTTTTGGGCTTTAGTTTTAAAAATTATCTAAATCTTACTTCGTAAAATAATTGTTATCAGTAAATGTACCTACTGAAAAAACTGGTCAATCTCGTCGTCAATAAATATGGTGAATGTCGAACAGCTATTACCACCAAAGTACCAAAAGTGGAAATAAAAACACTTAAATAAATAAAATAAAAAAAATATTAAACACAATTTACCATTTACTGTTAAATAAACATAATTGGCAACACAGATGTCCTAATTTCTAAAGTCACGTCCAACACTTAAAAGTTGAAAATGTTCATGCAAATTAAGATCACTTTATGTCAAAAACTGTCTCGTGACGAATTAACTTGTAGGTAATAATATTAGTTCGTTTATGAGTGCAAATAAACCTTATAATTATAACAGTTTCGGAAGATATACTTTTAGAAGTATCTATTGTTTTTGTTTTTCTTGTAGTAAACATGAACATGAATGAAATTTAATCATTCATTCATTTATTCAAATTTCGAGTTTTTATGGACGTTACTCATACGCAACTTTTGCTTTTGATGCATTAATTCGAAGTAAGCCACAGTCGTACTCAGTCATTATTTAATGAAAGTGGGCATAACTCTAAGCTCAATAAGAAATGCGAAACGAAACAAAAATTAGACTTGAAAATGAACATAATTAATATGAAACTCAATACAATTTTCAGTCAGAAGTCTTTTGAAAAACCCATTGCTCCTTTCTTCCTTGTAGTTACTAAGAAACTTTATTAGGTAGACTTTTAATATTATAAGTACCTTATTTACAATAGACAGGTAGGCATATACGGCGCACGTGCTGATTTCAAACACATTTTGAACTGGCTTGACCAAAAAACTAAAAACAACTCTGCGAAGATGTTTGTATAACTTGACACAGTGAAATGTTAGAACTGAATTACTTAGCAAATATTGAAATATACTCGTACTAAAAAAGATGTTTACTGAATTCCGACACAATTGTAGCGTTTAGAAGTTTGTTTTTTTAACGGAATGAAAACTTTCATCTTTTATTTACTTAATGTGCATCAAATTGTATTAAGTACTCAAAAAATATTCAAAAGCCGGGATGTTTGTAATTCAACCACGTTGTGCCTGCTGAATTTTTTAGATCAAATTCTTAAATTAATAAATGTTCAAGCGAAACCATATTACTCTGAAGCGATATTACTTTTCCTTACTTAAAGGTATTATTAAAATTCTTAAAATAATTATCAATTAATTGCTGTAATTCACTCGCTTTTTTATTTTTATAATATACTTCTAAATGAGGGAACAGCTCACCTGACAATAAGTGGTAACCACTGCCAATTACATTTTTATATCTACAATACCAACTCCAAAATTAAATAATAGCAATGTACTTATACGCAATTTATTTAGCAAGTCATTTAAACACTTAGCAATGCTATTAACCCAATTATAATTCCGGAAAAGTCAACTTTTACCGTCACTTAGATTCTAGTGATACGCGCTAAATAGACTGTGATTAGATTTAATAAGCTTCTGGGTAAGTCAGTCATTTGTAGGAACATGCTGTTTATATTAGAACTAGTTTATACCCCACTGGCACCCGCATCGCATTGAAATAGCTTCCGCTCATTTTCCATACGGAATAAGGATTTTGAGACCGTACTTAGTGATCTCGGGTTCATTGATCTAAAAATGCAAGGTAGAATGCACTCTGTCCATTTCTAGATAACAACATATCTATTAAAATTACAGTACTGAGCAAATTTTATGAAGATTGGCATTGAGCGTGGTTTAGCCAACTTTCACATTCCGCTGGAATTAGGGTTGTAAGGGCCATTATTGTTACGGTTATTACTATATGATGAGGACGTGCAGAGCTAAGAGGATGTTAACTATGCAATCTATACGTGGGATGCCTGGAAGCTATTTTATTTATTAAAACTTTTATTGCTACAATTTTCTATCAGTAAAATTTTTTGATGTCAGAAAAAAATTATTAATACCTATAGAGTTGGGTTGAGCAAAATCGCATAAGTAAAATAAAAGTACAGTTCTTTATAGCATCGGAACGTAAATAAAGCCGTCACGGTTCGTTATCGCCGCAACAGCTTTTTATTAATAAAATATCTCATTCCGCATTTTCAATAAAATATAATGGAATTGATAAAACGTAAAAACGATGCACTTAATAGCTGCGTTTAGTGTTGCTTGATCGTTGCTTGTCAAATTGAGAGCCGAGATAGATATAAAAGAAGAAAAAAGTGCGTACCGCTAGTTGACACAGTGCTTTATTGAACAGAATTCCGTTGGATGACGGGCAACGGTAGACCTTATCGGGAGTGAGGAAGCCTTAGATGTAGCACAGGAATGTTCCTGCATACATCCCCTTTTAGAAAACGATAGAAACGGTAAACGAGAAACAATGTCTTGTTTCCCTTTTTTGGTATTAACTTGCGTTTAGTTAGGAAACCAAACATGAAATGTGCGAAGTTATAGATGTCACCTCCGCTAGAGATCTTAAATAATGATATAAATAGGAAAGTATAAGTTTCAAACTTATGGTATGGGAATATTTCAGTACCACATGAAGAAAGCCGCGGGCGGAAGCTTGCTCGATATTAAACTTTCTATAGCTTTCGAGATGAGCCTTTAGTCCTTTCCCTATAATTAGGATGAGGAAAAAATGCTTGACCATTGCGTGTCTAGCTCGGAGCGTGACGATACTATTAAATAATTTGGTCGTATTAGAAAGCAACAGTACAAATTAAAACTACAATCGAACAAAAGGTGTTATAACGAGATCACTTTTCGTTTCGAGTTAATGATAGTAGGCGATAAATGGTGATATCTGTGAACAAAAAGCGGATGCTTGCAACTTAAATGGACACCCTCTCACTGTCCGTAACTGTATCTCGTAATCCAACGTGGCTAGCTCACTGGATGACTCGGAAACTGCACAAAAACTATATCGCTTGCAATATGCATTGGTGAACGGTTAAATGCATTTTACTCGACGCAGATCTAGTGAAATACTGAAGTATAAGAAGAGCTTTAATGATGTTTATGGATAAAAACAAATTAATCTATGTACGGTGTATGTATATAACGTTTAAAAGAATGCTTTTCATTTGTAAGCATTGTATGCCTCGGTATGTAGGGAAAAGTTTCTAATCAATGTGTTAAAGGCGTTGAAATAAGTCGTCGTAATCTAGTGCGAATGATAGAGCTCACGACTGCGAGAAAACATCAATATTCGGAGCACGGGAACGTGGGAAGCTACGTCTCGGCACTATCTTCTCATAATGGCTGATGTGAAATCGGAAGACTAACAATTATACAATATTTCGCCCATTTTGTTTGATACCGCAAATTAAAGTTCGCGCGGTATCATCGATAGGCGCCGACGGATCTCGGAAACGTGACTGTCTGTTCTTGTTTGAATTGCGGTTGGAATGACTGTAAGCGGACGAAAGTCTTAACCTACATTTGAGCACGTATGCATCAGAGCTGCGGACAATTTCCCTGCGTTGACGCAGGTCAAACTCGATTTTATGTCAGTGTGTTGCCGCGCGGATCGAATGCAAAGATCACCCGCATAAAGCGATAAGTATGCGCGACACGACGGAAATTTCGCGAGCGAAAGGCGCGTGCCTCAATGCAGTACAGACTGACAAGTTTCTACGTTTACTTATCACCGGATATAACGACTCTTGACCTACGGATTTAGCGTGCGCAAAATACTTTTCTAACAAAAACACAAAGATATCAGATCATAGACATAGATTTCGAACTCTCTGTACCGTTTATCTCCGTAACGGTATGAACATAAGAAGGATAATATTTCTAGGAAACACAAAGTTAAAAATACTAGCTGTATAACAGGACGGGCTACACGTTTAACACACACCATCGTCAGACATGCGTATCACGGGGGAGATCAGACAAACGTGCGAGACCAACAAGCAAAACCAGGCTTAGTTATATCGTGACACTACCATCTCAGTGACGGAGAACTGAGAATTTCACGTAAAGCCTTTCTCTACATAGCTCACGCGTTCAATTCACATCATTCGATTAATCTTATCCTAAGTATCTCAATCTGGTACCTTGGTACGTGATCCGCGAATCCCGTAGTTCCTGCATCAATCGAGCATGGTAGAGATATGCGTGTAGCAAATCGGTGTAGCGGAATAATTTGTAGCTGTTTTGCATTCACCGATAGGATGCATTCAATTGCTTCCTGTCTCAAACGTTTACATTACGTGTAACATAATGTTTTGCATAACAAAAACACCATAGACCGCAAGATAGTCAGCATCCTATATAAGGTATAATTTGCGAAGGGTTGAACGCCCTAACCGCTTTGATATGCAATTTCGTAGCAGCACGAATGTTATTTCAAGTTGATTGATAAGAATGAGTACAGTAAACTGTCTACTCTTGTAAGGGAACTAATGGAGCCCTTATAAGGTACCTATTTGTTTTAAAATAAGGTCAAACGCCCACTGGCAAAGCGGTAACGATCGTGAGATCTGATTGGTATTAAACTTGACATGAAGTCAAAATGTAGAAAGAAACTGTGTTGGAGAGAAACAGCCTTATCAGAAAACACCATGATGGTGCAGACATTAGCAAGTATGCCATCACATATGATAAATCAAACGGGAGATGCTATGTGCAAATCATAAAGAAAAGTCCAGTTGCACAGCTTACGAGCCATTTATAAAGTGACAAGGCAGATCACTTGATGATGATTTTATATTTCAAACGTTGATGGACAAAGAGCCGTTGCAAATTGCACCAAATGACATGCATCAAGGCACCTATAATTTCAGGAATATTAAAACCATCACTAGAATAAAGCGGCGTCCACGCTTCCAGGGAATTGTAATTAACCTCGAGTTCAAAGCTGGCACCGAGAACTCGAGCGTTATTAAATCCCAACACGGGGTAGAAAGTTCAGAAGGTCAACGTCGAATTGTCCCTTATTATGGCTCAGAAAGGGATAATCACATCTCTACCAATTAGTATCATCGTTATGTAAGCACCAAAAGTTCTACACAAAAGACGACGTAATCGGTGAAAGCAATAGATTCAGAAGACCTCATCATCCGGTCTGATAACCTTGGCTATTGTGAGCACCTTCAACAAGGGAGAGTGGTGAACATCGAAACGCCGGGTCGGGCTTTTCATTTTCCAAAATGAGTTGCTCATAAACTCTCAGGGTTATTAGGCATCTGTCGGTAGCATTATAATGCATCGATGTAGAGGCTCAATGGAGGCTTTCACGGCGCCTTTGTGCTGTCAATAAAGATGTTCTTCGCGTTGTAATGACCGTGGATGAGTCGTTAATTATAGTTGACGAATTGGAGAGTGAGATATTTAAATTGGAGAGGTCATGATTTCTCACCGATTGTGGGCTTTCGATTGTTCACGCCGGAATTGGCTACCGGATGAATGGGCTCTCTGTCAATGTGTGGCATACAATGGACACTTGGTCAGTACCCATGGCTACACCCACGGTGGCCCAGAAACCTAGACATTTGACATCACCGTATACGGTTTATCAACGCTCACTAAGGTGGTAGGGCCAAGTGGCCCTTGCCCCTTTTACTACAACGATAAGCGACCATAAAATCTTATGGTTGCCATATTCCTCGACACCATAACGGAAGTATGATATTGATGAAGGTAATAAAACTTTTGCTAAAGGTCTACATCGAGATTACATTGTAGTTTTTAGTTAGTAATCTAATCGTTATGTAAAAAGTAATAACGGGCGTATGAATGCTTCCATCCAAGGAAAGTCTTTAATAAAGTGCGAACAGATATTAAACTGTGGTAACATATAAAGTGCTAACTGCTAAACCTCTCCATTATTATCTCGATAGCATGATACACCATGGCAAAATACAGTTCACGCATATCTATACGCGATGCAAGATCTTCCCGTTACCCACAAATTCCACGGAGACCGCACAATGAGCTGGCGGAATCACTATCGATAGGTACCTACTTTGAGTCCATATTGTGTGGCCAGCGAAACTCAATTATGATATCAGATTTAGGTAAATAGCAATCAATTGTTTGGAATGCGAATAGTGCCAATATTTTTTCTTTCGTATAAAATCTGCCTTTAAAATAACAAAGATCTTCCAAATAGTTTGTGCTTTCTGGTGTTAAAACTGAAGACGACTTGCTGATATATTAAGCAAACTAAAAGAACTCTAGAAACTAATAAGAAAATAGTAGAAATACGTATTTAAAAATATACATATTTTTTTTCTTGAGAAACTCAATCCCAAATGAAGGGTTTCTAAAGCGTGAAAAAAGACGTCCGAACACGAACGCTCACCGAAGCGAAAAATGTGATAAAAAGAATTGTAAAACAGATTAAATTAAACCATCCGACACTTTAAGTGAACTTGGAGACAAAACGAAGAGTTGGGTTTAATAATTTCGGTGTCGGTGTTTCTATAGGAAATTATCGGTTCGGAAATACGCCCAGAATGTCCGCGTTATAAACATCGATCAAAATAATTAAAAAGAAATGATCAGATTTTATTTAGGCCAGCACAAAAGAATAAAACTGTTTGCAATGAATATGAACAGATTTACACACACATAACAAATACGTGCTAAAAGGTATGATCTACAAAGCTTCCGTTTTGAGTCACTGGCTTACTTATCGAGTGTGATGTGAATGCATGTTTTCCCGTTCGCGTGAGAAGCATCTTATCACCGCTGGCTATCAGGTCATTGGAAAATTAAATGAACGGGAGTTAGACTTTCTGAACTTTAGTATAATCTTTACACAGCCTCGGGCCACAACTCTCTAAAAGGCAAATTGACTCCTACAACAAAGCTATGTACTAGTATATCTCCGTCCAGCTTCGCTTGCCATGACACGGCAGGCAAATCCCAGCCTCAATGGATCGTGCAGATTTACGAGTGCCGACGAGACCCCAGCGGTCACGCCCGTATATCAGCTGGATAGCGGAAGCAATCGAAGATTGCCTCGCCAATACTTAACCCTTGGTATTCAATGTATTCATATATCGCTAATAATATACGAAATCGATGTCGATGAGATGTTTATTGCGACCACCCTGCATAGCAAAAATGATATATAACAATGGTATACTTATAGAATTTATTGTTATGATTATTTTTTAGGTTTTATAAAAATGTTATAGACCTGTTAATCGTTTAGACGTATATGTAAATTGAAGGCACATAATAACTAACACTTTTTCAAAAAATTACATTCCGAAAGTAAAAGTTTCATAAATTTCAATTTACTTAAATATTTCCCACGCCTTTTTGGTTAGTAACTCGTCTAGATCGAATTGAGTTTTTTTGCTTTACAACCATACTGATGCATTGGTCATTGACATCATAACGTTCTAGGTAATGATAGTATTTGACATCAATGGTATCACAGCCCACAAGGTAGTTGCAGTGCCAAATAGCATTTTCAACCTAGATATGATTAACGGCGCGAGAGCCGTCGTGGGTAACCACTATGCTAATGCGTCAGTCACGATGAGGTCGATGAGGTATATCACCTCATACAGCATTGGGTGCATTACTTTAAATCAACTCTGAAAATGTTAGTGAATGTTAGAGTAAATCTAAATTCCCAAAAAGTGAAACCTACAGTGAAAAGTAATGTCGAAGAATAACCTCGCTTCTGAAACCAGATATTTATGCACGTAGAAAATAATGTTAATTTAAGCGACGCTAAACAATAAAAGGCAACGTTTCTAATAGAAAATCTTTCACTGAAAACAGCATCTGAAGAGAAAAGAGTTATTGATGAAACCGTGCGTAAAGAAATGCTAATTAACATAGAAATCATGATTTGAATGAGTTTTCTTCTCTTATTCAATTTAATTTTTTCGGTGTATATCACCGGTATCTACCTCCACGATAAACAGCTTACCCGTATAGCAACTTAAACAACAAAGAAGCGACATTCCCATTGTTCTAAACAACACTATGTTACTGCGCAAACGTGACTGGCCGGTAAAGTTCATTTCACATTTATCTATTGTATTAGGTCAAGTGTAGACCTTAGGGCAGGCAGGGTGAACCTGGAATCAATTTGGCGAAGCGACCGAGAACTATGTCATGAGGTTATAGTAATCCGAGAGGAGTTCCGTTACGCGGTTCACGCGGCACCGTGAAATTACACAAACCAATCATTGATACTGGTGACTTTATTCCCGACCTCGAGGAAATGAACATTGAAACGGTATGATATTTGATCTTTGACGGTCGAGACGTGTCTGGTCTATCGCTGTGCCGGTTTGTATTTGTAATGCTAGAGTGATATTTTATGATTCAGATAATTACGGGAAAATACAATTTTAACCTCTGAATTAAACATTGAATTTTATATTGATGTTTCAAAAAAATATGTACCTACCTATGTTTCATAAAATACATATTTTTTGAAAAGGTAATTATTGGTTAGTATATTTAAATTTTCTATGGTGTCCAACTTTATGAACATAACCAAGTTGGATGTATTTTAATTATTTTGAAAATAGAAAATGTCAGTCTGCAAGAAAGCTAACGCCGGAATAAGTAACAATAAATCTTACAACTAACTGTAGCAGACTGCATAACAACATATTTGCAACAAACCGTTGAATTTTCAATCTGCCGAACCATATGTCTAAGTCAGTGGAGCCCTAGAGACACCGCCAATCACTGACGGCGACACGCGATCATTACTGTAACAGGCGAATGACGGAGCTTGGGTGTACGCTGTGTAGGTGTACTGGCGTTGCAAGGTGGACGATATATGTATACGACATGATGAATAGCAGGTTAAACGCATTTTCATAAGGCGGACAGGATAAAATTGACTGGGTTATTTTTTATTTAGGAAATTCTTTTAAAACTCTGATTTTTAAAAGAAACAATAAATTGTTGCGACTAAACAAATCAATAAAATATGAGAAGGGTTTATCAAAAAATAAACCTTGTAGTAAAACGCTAACAAATCCTGTTCCACATTTAAAATACTACCTGTAATCAGACAATTGAGACTGAAATCAAAGCTCTAAATTTAAATAGGTACATGATGAAAATCTTTGTCCTGCAGTGAAAAAAGAAACCGCATCAATCATTTCTTACTAGACGGAGACCTGACGAAAACACGGTGGTAGCTGCAATAAAAGCTTTAGAATAACAAATAAAACAGAGTACCTTTACTAAGCCATTATACGTTTTGCTTTAAGCCAAAGTAAATCACGCCTACATCCGACGTAAATACTATTCACAGGTAACGGCAACCGACAGGTGAGTGAGGACATTACGAACAGAGTGAGCTATTACATACAACACTATAAAGTGGCTTCCTTTACGATTTGCGGTTCCAGACAGAATAGGATGGTAACTGCAAGCTCATTTCCACTTCGGATTTGAAGCAAACCACAGCTACGTAGGCAGGACCGCAGGTAGTGCAGTCAGGAACGAATTTACCGCTCAGACAATGAGAGTGCCGTGTAAGGTGATTTATGAATTAGAGATAAAACAGGTGTACATCCAAATATAAAATTTACGAAAAATCCGAAAAAAAACTACAGCACACCGAATTTTATTTTGTGGATACAGCAAAATGTGTATGTAGATGGCAGAAAAACGGCTTTTGTGATTCTTCAGCCGATATAGATTTTGTAACCCGGTTTTGCGTATATTATTATGTAGATTCTAACAAATAACTGAAAGAAGGCATCGTAAACATACAAATTACACGTTCCAACAGAAACATTTACACGATTCATAAAACAATCGGATGTGATTTAATTAATCCAAACACCGATTCATTAGGATTTAGGTACATAATAAACGTTGACGCTACGATATTATTAATTTACTATCTACGAGAATTTTATGATGCTCATGATGAAGCACTCGCGTATCTTTTCTACGCAACAAATTATGATTAACGCGAGCCGACGCACCGAAGTACAATTAAAATCGCATACACTTGCATACCAGAGACAAATGCCGGCGTTACAAACACACATTCGCGTCAGTAAGTGGGGCTTTCGATCGTCAACCGAGCCACACGGAATCTGTAAAAATACGCTTCCGACTAAGTATCGCACGCCATATCTGGAACAGTAGATGCCTGCAACAATACAACTCGGTGAGATGCATGACAAAAACTTTATAAACACAATAACATAGCGTTTCCCGACCTTGGTTTTTACCTCGGATCTGGGCTATGGTCGTGTCCGTAAATCCTATTTCGCTTAAATGTTTCAATTGCATCTCGGATTGTATACCGTTGTGAGTACCGCTCCAAAACCAACTATCATGGACAAAGGAACGAAAACTAAAAAGTGATATTTATGGTTCTCAATAAGGTCAATTTAGATATATGTTTAGGAGAGGCGGAGTCAGCTACCGTGTACTATTATGCATTCGATTAAGATGCAAATAAGACAGAAAATAGGTGGACGCTATGTAAAATCTGTTGATTATTATGCTAAGCGAGTAAAATTAATTTTCTTAAATATACTAATTGGTAGACAAGATAAAGTTGAAACGGATGAATAAGTTTGCTTTGCTTAAGGGCATTTGTATATTAACCACGCATCAAATAACTCAGAGGCATAATCTTGATAATGGCGTTGAACAAAAAGAAAGGTTACTACCGCGAACACATATTACGTATATAATTTAAATAATTACTAATGTAACAGCAGTCCGCACTTCCAGGCGCGCATTAACTGAATATTCAATAACACGTGAGAAAATAATAGAAGTTTTGCGAAACAATATCTAAATTAGTGAACAATGGCTCATAAGTTTGGGTAAATGTAACACCAGATATGTGATAACGTTGTAAAATTAATAAAGAAATTGAGATTTCGATTACTAAATAGGAACAGATGGCTTTTGGCTAGAATAAACTCCAAGCCAAAACTTGGGGTTAGTCTGCGGATGTTTCTGAACATGTAGACCGTATCGGCAAGCCAACCACCGACAAAACGACGCGTCACGCCCAACTGAACCACGTAACATTGAATATACATCTACAAAGAAATGGCAAAACATGTGCGAAAGTTATCACAACGCTAATTGTTTACAGCGAAGGATCTACATATAATCACGTGCTGGAACTGAAAAACCAATATTACAAACGTTGATGATAGCAATGACGTTGAAAGTAATTACTTAGAAACTAATCTACACGTAGGTAATCAACCCAACCAATTCCAGTTTAAGCTATAGCAATAAGGCTGAAAGTAACTTTACAAGTAAAACTAAAACGAAGCTTCACATTTGTTTAAATAGTGAAAACAAAATAAAAAGTGACCCAGATGCGTAAACAGGTGATTTCAATGTAGCGTCGACGGCTAGTGAAGTAGAAAAGTATTTACCAATATTTTTGAAGGTAAATCTGGCATAGCAAAGCCTGTTTACATTATACACAGAAACTTTAATGCATGAATAAATTGCTGTATAAATATATTTTCTAACGGATTTGCCACTTGAAAATGAGTACACAGACACTACGTCAAAGTTAGAAGATCATGAGAAAAATATAATCCGAGATGAAGTCGCTAACTTCAAACGGATGAAATAGCAAGTATGTCATGCAATAAGATTTAATCACCTTTCACAGAAATATTAATTCCGTAGGTACACAATACGTAGCAAAATCGGCAATTACTATTCTTTTTGTTTCTTTGATTGATCTAGAAACAGTATGAGAACGGAAGTCAAGAATTTGGTTTTACACATTATGAAAGTTTGAATCATCAAATCTGCATTTTATATTAATTTAACCTTACTATGACCAACATTATGTGCCATCTCTCCATTAAAACATATCTTATCGCTAAAATAACATTATTAATAGGACAATCAAACTGTTATCGAGTTGTTTTTGAGTTTCTAACATAAATTATAGCTCATTAAAAGTTATAGACTGTCAAGAAAATTTTTCTCATACCTTCATGTTGGTCAAGAACTGACGATATTTACATAAAAAATCAATGACATTATTCTGCAACGTCATCATCTTCCGTGGAACGATCGTTTAAGTAAGCTTTGATTCGCCCCTAAAAACGTGCTACACGTTTATAGGTGGTACATTGAATAAGCATCAATGAATACAATAATTACTCTGCACATACGAGTATACACTAACAACCACTTCAGAAAACACGCTTCTTAGAAGCAGCAAGCGTCTTTATTTTCATGAACAGATCTCTACCACGTCAGTTGATAAATAATATGGACAAGAATAATAACACGCAAGCAGTGCCAATAGACATTGGAGTCGGTTATGCAGCTAATAGACAGCTGGTCAACAAACAATCATTGGACAAGGATTATACGCACTTATCTCTCATCTGCATAAGACAAATGCAGGAAAGCGCAGCGCGTGCAGGCCACGTTCCATTGACCTACAATGCACTGCCTACATACTGCGAGAGAAACAAGAAACCTGCGATTAACCCGCGAGTATGATGCATGGCACGTACAGAATTGCAATACTGGTGATTTGATGACGGATCGTTTTCGATGATAGACTTGTTCAGTTATCTTAATCAGGTATGAATCATCGTATATAACAAACCATTTCACCAAATCACTAAATCGAACATAATGTTTTTGTGTATGTTCTTTAAACTAGCAAAATATGTTGATAAGGTATAGGTAATAGAGATATCCTCTGATAATGCAATAGAATTTTTGAAAATTTTACCATATTTACTCACTAATAAAGATTATGTCTAAATACATCATTGCTTAGTTGAGTCCGAATGCCATGTTAAGATTGTTAAGGTAAAAGATACCAATATTTTATCCAAGACGAAGACTTTACTAGTTGGTCATAAAATGTGATGAAATACGTGAAACTGATTTGGCGCCAATGGAAAAGAAACCAAACGAACGGTAACACAATCACCATCACAATCACACAAATTCAGATCCGAAGCTAATTCACCGGCAAATTGGTAAGAGCACAGATTCCACATGAACCTTTTACAAAGATGCATAACAGAAGTTAATTTGATTTGCTAAACTATGTAGTTACCTGTAATTCTTAGAGGCGATGGAGTGTGTCGACTATAAATGAGGCGATACTTTCCCACTGGAGTAAGAATAGGTAAGTCGATACAAGCAAATTAATAGGAATTGCATAAATAGTCTACTTTCACTATTTCCTAAGAGAATGCAAATACATTTGTTCACAACGATTGATGCTTGTCAATTTGCTAAATAAATTACAATAGGTATCAATTACATAGTTCTTTGAAAAGATTATGTCGAACTACCGTGAACAATACATAGTTTAATTCAAACCTCGACGTAAATAGATTTTCGTTGTCTCAATGGACAAACGCCTTTAATGCCACACATGTCCACTATAATGAAGTTGTAAGAGATGGAAATCAGTGAGTTAATCAAAACGGAAAAGAAGTAGTCAAACCAGAATAAATAGCAGAAAAACGAGTGCGAGGGTTCAGCGCTCGGGATCTTAACTATTCCCGACAGGTTCCCACAACCTTCTGCGATGGTAATAACGCGGTTTACAATAAGAAATCACTTTACTCATAATGATCTTACAATTAAGGAAACAGCTTTTGATGTCTAGGAACACAAAAGATAGAAACATTCAAATGTAACCCAGCATCCGGGATATAATATGCGAATATATTTTTGACATAAATCCTAAGTAAAGTAAGCAAAAACAGTAGAACCAGGAAAAAAGAAGAACCAAGTGACCGTCGATAAACTTTATTTTAGGCAATTGTTGATAAAATCGGAACAATTGCAGACACGATTCGAATTTCACCTTATTTGAGAATACCTATGTGTGGATAACGGTAAGTGCCAATTTTGTAAGCGCCGTGACATTTCCCCAAATGATCGCCCACGATTGTTTAACTTGTAGTAAGTAGCGTTTAGACTATATCCGATTAGCTTTCTATTCGAAGTATTCATAGATGTTAACCTAATAATGACATTGAATGCGGAAAATTTGAAACAAAAGAATATCTAGGTTCTAAAATTACACTATCATTGTACAGAATTAAAAATAACTTGAAGAAAACTCATTAGTGTCTAAGCTTCTCTGGGCCCAAAAAAAGATGGAGTCGTTCAAGTTGTAGCAAACGATCAATTAGGCTTCATTAAATAGCAATTTATCAGGTGCTTCTTGAAGAAAGTTGAATCCCGTCGCGTGCACACTTGAGGTCAAAAATGTGTAGATGGACGCCTTGTCATGAAACAAGCTCAGCTCTGAGCGAAGTGCAGTCAGCATGATGGACATGATCTACGGTTTCAACTTTGTCAGTCATCACCAAGCAGGTGATGCAGAAAGTAGGCATTCTACTAAACCGCATAGTATATTTCCTCTATTAGTTATGTATCCGCAAGTCTGAGCTGGGCCTATGGTTGCAGTGTACCTATGATAAATCTGTTGTTCGAGTCTTCCACCGAACTCTGCATAACCGCTTGAAGCTCAGCTTATCAATGACGATTATCGAGTTCTAACGCATTTAATAATACGTTTAACTTCTCACACAAGGTAGGCACGAGCGTAACAGTACAGTATAGTATGACATTTTATTACAAAAAGCATTATAAGTAGGTATGTGGTTTAGACAAAACTGAGTCTACCAGAGCACGCTTGATGCTCAACTCATGCACTGACGATGCTCCAGTTCCGATTTCCAAGGCTTTGATTAATGAACAGTGTGTAAAATTGAAACAGCTCTTGCATTTCATACGACCTAAGACTACATTATGCCACGAGCAGCGTCTAAGCACACAATGAGGGCATTATTCAAATGACTTTGAATGGATAATGGCGCATTTTGATTTTGTATTTTATTAGGCTTCCATAAACGGTGCTACGCCGACTTTATAGGATGTAATTGAAGCTTAATTATAGAGTTTCTTCCTGGTTCCTGTCTCATAGAATTTATTATAGAGATAAATTAGATGCTTGGACGAATTTGCAATGTGAGATTAAATGAATTATGTTAAAGCAGATAAGATGCATTTAAGATGTAACATGCGCAGGACAAGAACCAAGCAAAGCAACGCACTAGCATTTTTACTGGATTATTTATGACTTAGACAAGGAACTGACCATGTACTTGAAAGAAAACGATCTCTCTCATCTTTTGATCTTGAAGGTTTTAAAACAATGGGTGACAAAACCCAACTAAAACTCTAACTGAAGTCATAAATCATGATTTTGGTTTTAAATTATAGGTGAAATCGTACGAATGACTCCGACCACGATTTATCAATTGTGGTTACGTTAAATGATTTAGCGTTGGTGGCCCTTTCTCTCTTACTTAAATGCTTTCGTTTTTATTGTTTTTTAACACAATAAAGCAATTGAATCCAAATCAAAGCACTTTAGTTTTACGTAACTTAACGCAACGTAATAAAAATCACTAAGACTTAATCAACAATATAAATTGGTAACCAGATTGTTTCAGTAGATATACCTATATCTTTATCTAGATTGAATACCACAACATTTAGTTTAGAGAGACAAAGTACCTACGACCCTAAGAGGTACCTATACTAAAATATCTTAAACGTCCTTGGACAGAAAGTAAGGACAATACATTTTATTTATTTAACGCTAATATCACATAAAATCAAAAATCAAAATAAAAAAAATTGTATTTGGAACAAAATTACCATGAAAACAGTAACATAAAATGCAATTACACTATAGAATGTGTTACAGGCATACACAACATTCGCTATACAGACCACAGCAAAGACGGAAAATATAATTAAAAGACACAGCGAAAAAAAAAACAAAACTATAAAGCAAAGAAAAAAGTTTCAGGGTTATGAAAAAAGTGTAGGAAACCCGGTGTACGAATGAATGAATCAATGGGTTCCATCCAGCATTCCCTCTAATTAGATGAAACTATCCCTATTACCGGCTGTGAAGTATTTCCTCATTACTGCGGGCATCTCACGCTCCCAACCATTTATTAGCTACGCGGCGCCGTTACCCGACAGTTTGTTTATGCTCCTGCAGTTTAATGTCCTAAGTTTGTATGAGCTAGTGGTCAACTCTGTTGAGGGAGTTTTCAGGTCTCTGTCAAAGCTTAATGGGGTATTTTCCGTTCTGTGACACCCTCATGATATTTAAGAACCTACAGGTTCCAATACGGTTCAGTTATGACGTTGAATGGTGGAGAAGTGAGAGGGTGCTTTGCGCAGAAAAAGAGATGTCTCTGCACTTCTACCTAGAGCTGTTAAACCATGTCGGGGCTTATAGCTGACGTGACAAGTCCACTGAAGACATGTATCATTGTCAAAATCGCGGGAAGTCGATGGATGCTGAAGGCCCAAACTAGATCTTTCTGGAAATCTTAAGGCCTCTGTAGACTCCTGTACGGTGATTTGATGATGATGAATTAAATCCTTAAGTGCCTGATATAACATGCTATGCAATACAGATTTCATAGATACACTAATGAGATTTATCTAAGAAATAAATAAAGGGTACCGTAGTAAGAGCATTAACAGAATTGATTCCGGTATCGTGATTCATAGCACTTCAGAAAAAGTTAGTTTCCGTTGGACATGATCTCAGCAATAGATGTGACTGCTCACGCACTAGCACCTGTCTCACTTTCGGTTTCGATGCAGACGATCGTTTTATAGGTGTTCGACTGGTACGATATGCTACGAAGTTACGAACGACAAAAACAAAAGAACGTGAAAAAACGGCTTTGGGATTTTTAAGAGCAATAGCTTTTTTGGTTAATCGAACCTATCTTAAAATATATTTCAAAGAAAACTGTTTTCGATTTTTTGGCCGAAAACGCTGCAAATGCGTTAGTTCCGAAAGCATAAAGAAAATAATGGCCAACAGTTATAAGCCCGGCTCAAACGAAGTCGCGACGAGTAGCTAATGACAGTGAGATTGCGTGGAGACTATCAATTTACTCAAAATAAATATTTCCTCAAAGCCACGCGGAAGCCACCATGCTATTCCAACAGGCGCGCGGCATTAGCCCAACTCACAGCTTAGACTTAGTGATCAGCTAATACACTACGGAATATAAAATGTCAAAAAATACCGATGAACGAATGAAGTCCAAACGGTAGTGATATCCATATTATACAAGTTTTTTTTTAAATTATGGAACACAATCCATTACATCACAGAGCACTAAAGACATATGGTCTATCTTATAAAAAGTTAGAGTAGACATTATGTCTTGATTTGCATACGTAAACAGGACATAATGTCTACTCTAACTTTTTATAAGATAGGGGGATATTCTGTGTGGCATTGCACTGAGTCCATTTCTCTTAGACTAGAGAGTGAAGTTAATTATACATATAAATTGAAATTTAATGAAAGTGCATGGTATGTGTGTATTTTTTGTTTGTCATTTTTATTTACTTTTGCTTTGTTTATAGGTAAGTGGATAATGCGAGCTTCAAACAAACAGTATCGGTATGAAATGCAATTTTTTTTTTATATAAGACAGAATTCAATCTACTAGCATTACTCACGGAACGTAAAGGAAATGAAATAGGGTAAAATCTCGCTCTGATTTTTCCACTACATTTATCTCTACCCTTGTAGTGACTGAACTAGCTGCATCATCTTGCATTAACCGAGGCGTAATCATCTGAAAGAGCAATTTCCTCATCTGCTAACTTAAAGCACGAGCCCCGAGTCCACGGTCGTGGCCCACGGAACTATACTATAAATCATAATAATGATAGCACTATACCCTGGCTGAAGGAGGATTTTGCACACAAAGTTATGGGCTGTTACACCTAATTCTTGAACAAGTACACTGGGGAATCAGTGCTAAGGCTCTACCCAATTTGAAATTCTAGAAAGTAGTCATTTTACAAACTTGCCACTGTTCATAGTGACATGTCGTCTTTAGAGAACCCCAATGGTAGGGTAATACGCCCATGAAATAAGATTACATTCACAGACATTTAAATATACTAGAAAATAGATCAAGCCGTGGCGGGTATGGTCGCGATGACAAATCACAAGCCGCGCTGATCTCTAAAGATGTCGTATACAAAATTCACCGTTGCGTTTATACTCGTACTTCAAAAGTTCACCAACAAATGACTAAATGAAGCGAGAGAGATATACCGAAAGCGGATTTACGAGAACGTCATTCAGGAGCTGTGTGCAGTAACTTACTCTCCACAGCTTTCTAGGTATACTTAATCTGTCTAAGCAGCCATTATTCAGGCGACTACAAAGCACTAGGAAAACTTTGTAACAGATGGTTGCATGCTGATGTGGCTGCTGATGGGTGGTTTCGTAATTTGTATCATCTTATTAGATGATATGATACAACTGTGAGCAGGCTTTGAGTATTCCCTACACAATTCTGTTCACGAGCCAAAGATTACAGTGCGGCAAGTCAGGTTTTTACACTATACTTTTTTTTTACACCCTCCGGTTGATAATGATGAATGTTTATCGTTACTATTTTCTTCAAAAGCTTCTATCCATTGAATTTTTTAGAATTCATTGCAATATCGTGTTAAAAACTCTTTTGTACAGATCGCTATTCAATTGACCATTTAGATTAAGAATTATTTAATTTTACTACAAAATCGATAATAATAGAAAATCGAGCCTAGGTATTGGATACCCCACTGTTTAGGTATTCAGGCCAAGTGAACGGAGTCTTGTAATCGATGCAAACTAATTGTATCAAGTTCCGTGGAAAGCTAAGAAAAGCGAATGTTCGCTTTCCCTTAGTCCCTTTCGAGCAACAGAAGGAATAATAGTGACAGAACCTACGGATTATTCACTACGAAGCTAAATGCGCGTAAGCAGTATTAAACCCTACGATAAAGCAAAGAGAGTTTAATTTCATATTTATACACCCAATGCATTAGGTATAATATGATGTAGCCTGAATTGTAAATGGTGTTCATTTGTTCATTCACTGGCTCGTATTCATCAAAATCTATGAGCTATTAATCGAGCAATTAAATTGCAACTCAATGGGATTATTGTCTGTATTACTGTGCAAGAAGTTCTTCTGAACTTCGAGTCAGATAAGACATCAAACTCACAAGCAAACTAATCACATCACTAAATTGGAGGATACGCAACAATAAATTCGGTACTGGTGGCCCCTAGGACACTTTGTATTAGGTGCTATTAGGAACTTTGAAATAGAATATAAATATTACTAGCAACTTTAGTTTTATCCCAATAAAGTCCATTTTACTTTAACAGGCTCTGCAAGTAGCACAGGGTCCCCTTGGGTCCCTTTGTAACTGCTAGCACGTTCGGACGTGTTGTTCCTACGTTTATTTTTCGCATCGCCTTGGCGACTCCACTTAACCCAGTTGCCTAAACGCTTCCGTGACGCATCGGAATTCGTACTACATTCAAATGGCGACCTTTACTGTCTCCTTGGGCGAGAAATTCGGGAAAAACGTGTAGAGCCAAATTGCTTTCACTTTAAAGGAAAAACATTATCTCTTTTATAAAATGTTATCTTCCCTTGATGGGAACAAAATTATTTTCTGGCTTACGCGTGATTCTGTACACAAAATATAGAAAATGACAATAAAAAAAAACAGTTATAAGAAACTGCATGGCAAAACTATGGTCTATTCCAGCTTCGAAATAGATGTGAAAACCAGGTAATATATTTATAGACCTAAACAAAACATAATCAAAGCTAAAAATAAACTCGAAGCAGGGTCAAGTATAATAAATGATGTACGATTGTTGATTTGTATCGAAGCTCGTCCGTCATTCGGTGAAACCGGCTTAGAAAGGCGAACATAATTTGATGAGCTTCATAATCACTGAGATGGTTATCTAATAAGTGTGAACACGTGCACGGAGAGTAGAAAAATAAACAAACATTGCTTTTGACACAATATTTTAACTGCTCTATGGTTTTACAATTTAGATTTGTAGTTCATAGGTCGGAAGGATTCTTGTCGTATTGATGCGATGCGTTATAAGCTAAGCAAAAAAAATGCTCGAAGTAATCCATTCTCGTATGGATTAACAGTACGTACATGAGCGGCTTTTGTAATCGCAAAAGCTAAACAAAACGAAATCTCGTATCGTGCGCATATTATCTTAGATCAGTTTTGCTACTGCTGTCAGTAGCAAACTCATCTCATCTAAAATGGCTCACGGGCATGTAGATTAGGTACATTAGAAGGAAATATTATGCCCTGCAGTAATCATATCAGCTAAACGAAATTAAAACGCGATCTAGCTTCTAGGTTAGACCAGACATTAGTAATGGTCCCTGGAATTATATGTTTGTACTCGTACACGAATATTTTATAATGAGTTCAAAAATTTATTTGAATTAAGACGTTGCGTCGAGAAACTTGACGATTGCGAAACTCTATTATAATTATTGGTAGCTCTCCTTGTTCTATATTTACTTTGCGTTCCCCTATTTCTGCACACGCATCTCCATCATACGACCTTTTTGACGTAACTTTAATTATACCCTCCTATTTATTATCCGTTTCAATCTCTTCCTAGCTTATAAACTCCTTTCTAGCTTTTATAAGGCAGCCCTGAGCCTATCAAATGAATATTAAATAGCATCTAGCGCAGTTAACCATCGACAATCATTGCTGAGAACATTTGTATCGGTGATTTTATCAATTAATAACTGGTGAGCTGGACTAACGGTGTAGCTCATAAAAGAGAATGAGCGGGCATGTTAAATACATTGCATTTTATACCAATTAAAATATATTAAATGAAGCGTTGTAATATTGAAGAGGCGTCTTACGATACGAGTGACATACAAAATGAGCAAAAAAAACCGAAATGACCGACAGAGGTCATATAGAAGAGAAGAAGAAAAAACCGTTTTTTATATCTTAGTAAAAGCGGTCACAATATAGCTGATTAATATCAAAGTTGTACTATAACGCAGTCTGTTAAAAGACAAACATTCCCACCATGTTTTAATACCCAAGAACTATGAGGCACTTCGAAAAATCAATCTAGCCGTTCCGATTGTTGAGCTGTAAAAAGGCGTCATGATAGAAATTAAATACTATTTCTTATACCATCGAGGGACCAACCTTAGAGAGAGGGTCTGATCGTGATCCAAACGTTACCAGCCAATTTATTATTGAAGGTGTACTTTCTACAAATAGCATAGTGAAAAACAAAACATAAGTACATACCATTAATAACGCAAACAGATGAAACAAATAAAACAAAGGTGCTGACTGATGCTACAAAAAGCTTACGCCTGTCAATCTTAAACTTCATTAGATTAAACTTTTTGTAAGCAGCAAAACATTGTTGTTGGATAATCGATTGCAATCACTATTTCAGAGCATAGTTTTAGGAGAAACAATATTTAAATGTGAGCTGAGTGCAAAGAAATTTAATACTTTGAGGGATATTCGGATTTTAGCTTTTAAACTGCGTGAAAGCCTTCGTCACAGAGTTACAATTAACAGAGAACCCTCACATTTTAATTAGATCTCTGAAGCCTAGAAGCGTTTGGATGAAAATAGCTTATACTGCAATCTTAAAGTTAAATTGATGACAAGTATAATCGGTATTCGGAACGGTTTGAACGGTAACTGTTCAATCAAACGAGGATGTGTCTAGTCTGTGCAATCTGTCTTTGCCAGACGTTCGTTGATAAGACGTATCAGTGTAACAGGACCTGGTTTTCCAGCTTTGTGAACCGGAACACATTTATGCAAGGATTAGTTACTACTCGACGACAGAAATAGACAGATCGGTGTTACTTTTATGACTGATAGTAGATAAACCTTCCTTTACGTAACAGTAAATTCTACCTAAGAAATGTATAACGGGAGGGCCGACAGGTAAAGTAAGGTGACCACTGAATGATAGACAAGAAGTGTATATAAAAAGCATGGGACTTAGGCAAACGATACAGTCAAAGGAGACTATCCAGCAGTGGAATTAGAACCGCCTCTGGATGAACTGTCATCAAAATTGTAATTATACAAGTTATACCGGGAATATCAATAAGTTGAAATTTCAAGCAAAGTTCGAAGCAGGTCTCGTAGGTACAGTTTTCAGTTACAGTTTCAAAATGAAAATCAAAATAAGGAAAAAGTAGAAAGGAAGGTAAAACTATCAAACTGCTATGTAACATTATATAATTCTTTGAATTAGCTGAGCTCTATAAAATAACATGCCTATTTTACGAACACGTCTGAATGTATTGCAATTAGATGTGAATGGAACATCTTTTCACACAAGGCCTGCGGAACGCGTAAAGTGATTGACAGTTGTGCGATCAGAGCTACCATCAGTTCATTGCGATGTACTACGAGGGGATCTTGATACGCTCAGACAGCTATTACGTATGTAACGAGTTCTGTACAAAGTAGCCACAAGTGTAGCGGAAGAATAGTTAATAGCCGTAGTTTGCCGCGATTGGAACAACATGGTTCGTGAAATACCCATCAAAGTGGTGGCAATTGATGGTGCTTGAAAATTAGTTTAAACATGGCCGTATTGGCCGCACATTGTATTGACTACGAAAACTATAGTAGGGACAGTTTAAATTACGTATCGCACAGAAAATGTATTTGTAGTAATTATTATTGTAGTTCTTTTATACTTTTGCGTCAGACTTTATTCGTAAAAGATAACAATGATCGTTCAAATAAGGTAAGTACGTACCCAACCATGCTATTTAAATTACAGTGAAAACCGAAAGCAAGGCTAGTAAGTAACATAAACCGAGGAAAGCAGTAAAGCCTTAAGGCAAGAAGTTTCATAAAAACAACACCAAGCTATTTTCTAACAAAAGGCACGTAAGCCAAGATGCAACTGCGGTCTTTAACCAAACGCTTAATACGAAACTTTCGTCAGTCAAATAAACACAAAAACACCAGCTTGGTTTGCGCCGGCGGCGCGCGGCGCCGCGGTTACAGAATCGATCACGCTACTTTAACCGATAGCTGACACAAAAATCTGAGCAATACAGCAAAAAGCGGCGCTAAGTGTGCAAACAATGTCGCACGATGAATTGCATAAGTCACACCGTTAAACTACATTCAATAAACATCGGAGACAATGGCTGTAATTTTTGCAGAGCTTATGCGGTGATAATGCTAACCGTAAGCTCTCTTAAAACGGGAAATGCTTTGTGCCGCTGGCCTTAACCTGAAATTCGTGGACAGCTATGGTGATCTTAAAAAACTGCAACGGGACTCGGTAACTTGTTTATAGTCAACGAGATTCAGACCCGGAGTAAATAAAGCCTTGTACGACAAGTTGTTGAAGAAATTGTTTTAAGAGAACAAGGAGAGATAAGAAAGAATCTATGAAAGGAATTTCGCAGCCTTGGGAAAGCAGCGGACGCTAAAGCGAAGTAGCTTTAACTTGTTGCACGCAAAATTTACGCAGTTCACTCAATAGGGAAATACTATTTGCAGACTGTTTATATACGTTATGCTGTCGTCGGTCTAGCTGGAGTCTACCCCATTACAAGGTAATGTATTCACTACAGGAACTGTTGGGTTAATGAAGGAGGCGTAGGACGCCGCAAATATTGCCAGGATAAGCGCAAGATACGAGGGGCCTTTATCGAGACATCGGCAGAACGGCGCACGTGCCTCTGAATATTTAGATGATGTTGATAGCTGGTACTAGTGTTCTGCATTATTTTAACAAATGTCAAAGACACAGAGAGAAAGAAGACCTGACTCTTGTTTAGATGTAAATCTAAGCCCATTCGTTGCACTGGGTCGCATTGTTCTATTTAACGATACAATCCGAGAAACTTCTCCGAGTCTCGTGTGCCGAGAAAAGGTTGCATTCGTTGGGATTGCAGAATTAATTCTATATTTATGATGCTAAGTTAGGTCAGAGTCGACTCACACCTTGGTGAATACAGTGTCGGGTCTCACGGAAATGGTGCGTTCAGCGGGGGTAGTAACTCAGGGCATAATACGAGTGGAATACGCATTGGCAGTGAGGCTTTGCGGAAGATTAATACGCGATAAAGTGAATTTATCTCATAATAGGTGGTTATCGCGAGGCGAAGTCTCGAGTCGGCGTGGGTCGACTTATCGAGCTAGGATCAACAGCTTAGTTGTAGGCCATTCTTATCTATGCATCCTACGCTGAGCCGTATTGTACGAGTATAGATAGATACTAGTGCCGCCGTTAGCATGTCCGCAAATATTTACGACTCATTAAAACAGCTATTACAGCTGTGTTGTGTGCCAAATAAATGTTTCTCTATCTCTATCTCTCTCTCTATCTATCTATTGGCGAAATCATGTAAAGCTTTCGAGGAGTCGGTGTGCCGATCCACATCTATAGATGGATGAAGGTAAGAACACCGTTCCTCCTTCGAACTTACTATGTAGAGTACGCCTATGGCTAGATATGAATTACTGGTCGATGAAGATTCAAAATTTGCTTGCAGAATATAGCAAATTTTGTTTTAACATGAGTTCGTGTTCGTCTCGAAACATCTACTTTCATCGGAACCCACTTTACCTGAACCGCTTTCATTGTTTGCTTTCGATTTTCTGTGCAAATTCTCGAAAGCTTATGAAACTATTGAATATGAATATTCTATGCGGTTTTCAGATTTAATTTATACCTTTATTGGACCAGAAAATGTGGGTTTAATTAAAACAAATCTATATTGGTTGGTTGTTATTTTTGCTATGAGCCAATTAATTTAATACCTTAGATACATACACTGAGCAGTGTGAATGGAATTTATTTTATACTTCTTTGGATCTTGTTAGTCGGCTTCTGAGATAGCGTAACTTCAAAGAGACGTGGACACGACGTTTGGAACCTGATATAGGGTTCGGAGGTTTTCTATCAGTAAATTTTAGCTCGTCTTTCTTGCCGTGAGTCACGAACTGTAAAATTGGTTGATATTAGCAATTTCAACTGCGATCACTAATTTATTTTTGTTATATCTAATTGTGATTTCTATTCCGTACGTTGAAGACATAATACTCACAAATAATAAAACATATTTGTTACAAATCTTCGAAATCCAAACGATTTATAGATCGTGACCGACATTAGGTATACCTATCAGAATGTGTCGGCGATGACAATACATTACTGGCTTAAAATAATCCTGTAAGAACTTGTTTTATAGCTCCTTACAGTTAATACTTTAATAATAACCGACTGAGCCACCCTACCGATTACATAAATATTACTTAGGTAAGTTTAATAGGAGTTTGATGAAAGTACTCCTACTTTTAGAAAGGATTACTCACCCGTAGGTACATACATTAGTAAGTTGTGGTTTTCATCAAATTCTGTAGAAAAAATATGTGAGTATAACTTTGTAAGAATATTATAGTTATCATGCTTTCAAATATAAGCTCGAAAAGTTTCAAAGATTTCATCGCAGAGCGTCAGACCAACGTTCCAAGAATCCTAGCACATAAAACCACACAATGAAAAGATTTTTCTAACAATGGTCTCTGACCATTGCAAAGAGATTTGAAATACTTCGAAATACGGACGCTCATGGTCGTGATTCGATAAAATCTAAGCAGCTTAGCCTTCTGTTTGAAAATGCTATTTTTGCCGGGAAGTTTAGACTTATTACTCGGAATAGAAGTCGCGTTTGTTAGATTGCGTGCGGAGTTGAATGTTTGTGCCTGAGTTCGACGACATTGCAGAAAGTCTCACAATACAGACCCTTCAATAGGATTCCTTGTATCAGAAACTACGAGTGCCGTGGTGCAGTCAACATCATTATAAATAATGATGATAAAGTGCTAAAATGTTTTATGACAGAAATATACCATTTTTATTTTCCAAGTTTGTATAGTTAAGAAGTAAAAGCTCCACCTGAAAAGTAGTACTAAGATGAAAAATAACAATTTTAAAAACCCTGAAGGCGTAATCTAATTTTGATGCCGACTACTCCGCAACCAACTCCTCGACCGGATATAATTATTTTTTCTAATTTCGAACGAATTGTTCTAAATTATTAATTACAAGGAAATAATTTTTTTTAGAACTACCTACTAGTAATCTACTATTTTTTTTGTATTTATCACGTCATTTATAAATTGTTCGAATCATAAACCTGTCAGAGATTATTATCATAAGGGAATCGGCAAGCTCAGCCAAGCCACAAATAGCCAGATGAAGATTAGTACTAATGGTATTATTAGCTGAAGTGGTCGAGGTATTCCTCGAAGAGCACCAATCGCTAGAGCACTTATTATGGAAAGAGCACCGTGGAATTTTAAACTAGGTGGTTTTAGTAGTGGAATAGTTCCAGTATTGCTAAGTTTAGATGACGTTGTGTAAAAATTTTCATGAATATTTATTTATTTCTATTTCACAAAGAGCATACGACAAAGTAGATTCTAGTGATTTGATAATTGATATAACAAATTGTGTGACAATGCCTGCAGTACTATGCCACACAGTCACAGTCCATGATTCGGAAGATAGCGGTACCTATAAAATTGTATAAAAAAAGAAACTTGTAATTTGTAACACGAAAAACCGATTGGTTTTTAACCTTGGTGCTCTTTGTAGAATAGTGTAGTTGCTCTAGCAATTGGTGTTCTTTGTGGCAATCTTCAACGCGTCCGACAGATCAAGTTTTATAAATGTTAAGCTTTTATGATCATGTCGATACCAGGTGTCTCGATAATGCGAGTTTGTCGCTAAGCAAAATGGAGGCGCCTCGTAAGCGCCATATGAAAATATTTTGCACTCTAGTTGTTTTTTCTTTGCTTTCTTGAACGAAACAACTAAAACAAAACTTTTAGGATTTTTGGTTGTTTTTCGCCATAATTTATTGACAACTAGTAAACCGAGTATATCAAATAAAAGCAACACATTATTTAGTCGATTCAGGTCAAGCCAAGTCGGCTGAAGGTTAATAAAGTCTAGACTAGACGTCTAGATGTCAAACACAGTCAAATTAAGCTCAAAATATGATGAGCATTTTATGTTTATGTAAGCAGAATAATAAATAAATAAAAAAAAGTAAGCAGAATAAACACAAGTAATAAATAACGTTATTTTACAACACATTTAAAGATATGATATCACTACTACGAGCCTTCTAGAATCAAAATAACAAGCTTTCTAACATAATAAGGTAAAATAATGTTTGTAGATACAATATTTTTGTCATGTTCGGTTTCATAAAACAAAATAGGTAATACTTTACCCGATAAAATAACTTTTTTAGAACTACTAATGCCTGTTAAATAATTTCATCAATTTGCTAAACGAAAAAAAAAATAACACTGAGGGTATATCCGCTCAGAGCAAACTAAACCTACAGGTACACGTTATTATAAGTTTGCCACAAATATTTGTGCAAACCAAAATATTTCTTCAGCGATTTCATTGATACAATCTTACTCATACGACAAACCTTGTAAGGAAGTGCCCTGCGAATTATAATCTATGTAACTAAGCTGTTCTATAAAATATAACTGAAACCCCTTGTAAATTGAATCGAGTGGTCATTTTAATTGGCTTGAGACTCGCTGCGCCTTCAATTGAATTGAAGCCGAAGATTTTTGATCAACATTCCTCTTGAACGTGGACATCGTTCTTCTGGTTGTGTATTAACAATTTTGCTAATTTTGTGTAGAATTTTTACCTCCCGAAGTATTATTATTAATTACTCGAATAAACACATAGGTTGTTTGTTGTATTTTGTCGCTAAATTGTTGCCTACACACACGTGTGGTGCCTACAGGTTTTACGTAATATATCGAACAGAAAAACTTTAATAGATACCACGTTATGATGATACCAAGGTAATGATTCTATTAATAAACCATCACGACACTAGTAATGGAAAATTGAAGAACATGGTAATAGCGTGCATAAGGATATAAAAGTTTTCTTTTCGTGTATTAAACTATAGTACTAAGTATTTCCTTGAGAATCATACAGTTGATAACAATAGTAATGAATTGTTCACTCGCACTCACTCTCACATGCAAATTCACACTAACCTACACAATTTTTTTTCTTTCAAATCATTGTTTCTCGTACATCGCGCGCGAACACGCAAATAAGTCGGGACGTTCCGGAAGCAATTACGAGATGGTTGCATAAGAGTGAACCTGAACCACAGATTATAAGCTGAGAACCTGTTGCACAGAATATGTCACAGTCAACAGCACAGGTTAGGTTAGAGTCGCTATGCATTCTATATTGAGAGTGGTCGCGAACGAGTGAACGTCACGCGACCGACATTACATGGTCGTTGTGAGTGTAAAGTGAATAGTAATGTTACACAATTACCTATGCAGATTGTTTCCGTTCTAAAAAAATGATTATTGCATTTAGGTTCGGTCTTACCGCACAAAGCTCTTCAGAATCTGTTAACAATGTAATGAAGCGTAACTTGGAGGAGGTCTCTCCTCCAAGTTAACGTAAATTTGATTTTATCTGTCTAGAGAGAAAATCAAATTTTTGAACTTTGTACAACTCTAATGAAACATCCTTAAAAAGTTTGTAATGATTATCAAACCTTGATTTTGAAACTACTTATGTCATTTTGTTACAACCACAATCACTCAATGCAATGCAAACCCCTTGTTTGTTATTATTAATAAACCTGTCGTAAGGTCGGAATAGCTACACCGTGTTTTGTTTTTTACATTGACAAGCAGTTTCACATTCAAAAAGATACAAAAACAGTGTCGAGCTTGCAGAGTTCATTTGTAACAGAGTTTGAAAATTAAACCAAAACTGTTGTTTCCAAGCACTGATACTATCAAGCTGTTGATGTATTATTAGTATCAGCGCCAAGGCGTTTCAGCGAGTGAATAAAATTGATTATATTACCTACTATGCGATAAGATTATACTTAGAAAAAAGTCTTGTAAGCTTACTAGTTATTGCTCTATATTGATGGTAATGAGGATACGGTCTTAAACGATTTAATTATATCGTGATGTAGAATAATGTATATAGTATTATAGTAGAACTTCTTGTAAAAGAGCTCGTCTATGGAAGTACAATACAATACTTTATGTCTCAGAGTGATGGGCGCTGTGCAATGCATCACAGGACACGTCCTCGTCAGACGTGCTCAGTGAAGCAATGCATCGTTAAAGGCAGTGGTTACCACCTAACAGGTGGGCCATAGCCTAGTTCCATCATTTAGTTGTATAAAAAAACTAATAAAAAAAATTGAAGTCGTTTTTTAACTTATAAATGATGTAAAAACAAACAAACAACAATACTAATTTGAATAAAGATTCTCACGTTTTAACCATCTAATATCGATGACCGTACGTTGATTGTATAGAGAAGATAGCTTTGAAGCGTATGCAAAAACAATACCCTGATTTGCCTTCAGCAAAGTTCAAACATCACGATCCGTTAAAAGGTCAACAAGTCAACGCTAGGGCGTTTATTCACGACACGATTACGGATCTTCGGATCGCGATCTTGACATGATCATGCCTTCGTGATGTAACAGACAGACGGATCGCGATAGCGTTCCATCTGCAACATAAATATTACGGTGTATTTACTGTTTTGTAACATCTACATAACTAGAATCACGAAGGCAGACCGCTAGTTAAAAAGTGCAATGCCTTTTAGGGCTCTCGCGACATTCTCAGAGGTGCCTCAGACCATCTTGTTAGTAGGCGCCTAGGCGGACGAGTATATGTAGGTACCTACGTGTACTAGTATTTCTTCTGCGGATTAAGTAACGTAATTCAATTGAAGAAGGATTTATACAGTAAAAACACAAGGCCTACTCTAAAGTAGCATTGTTAGGACTGCAGAAGTTAACGGATAGAAAAGATCCAAAATTGTTCTTTCCGTAATTCTACATAGCTTAAGCTGGTCAATGTCCTGAAGCGGGAGAGATATGAAATATTACAGAACTGAACCCCTCTTCACACTTCAACACTTACAAAGTGGATCAACAAGGTAACAAACCGCTAATACAATTTAGATCGTTCAACTTAAACGTGACATCCGGAATGAATTTTGTAAAAAAAATACTGAACAGTATAGAATCTCTGAGATGGCTTGCCTTCTACTAACTCATAAATTTTGGATTCGTGAATAACTCTCTAACATACTAGGGTAATCAAAAGCAAGTTCAATAATATTTAGCACAAACGCAATTATTTATAGAAATTTGGCATTTTTTAATATTACCTATTACCCACTGCTGAGCGCAAAGGGACAGACTAAAAAAATCCGGTTTAAGAAATAACGGAAAAAAAACTCCGTAAATAGAGCGCTAGCGAGCAAACAATAACTCTTCATGGTAAGTCAAAGAATAATTAGTATCACTAAACAAAACTGGCCGAAGTGAAAGCCCAAACATTGAAAAGTGAATTCCAGTGGATTGCACTAATATGACTAACCATGGAATAAATAGTACTGAACGAACAGACGCTTCTCTTTGACTGAGCTTTCTTCATGACTGATTCTAACAGAAGATGTCTGAAGGGAATGTAAGGTAAGTACCTAATTTAATTTATATGGAACTTAGTTGTTCCAAACTTAGAAGACAAAATAATGATTGAATACATACCATATTATATCAAAATTATCTCGAAAATATAACGGTGTCTCTTAATATTTCTTCCATTGAAACTTGAAAGAATTTTAATTGTTTAATTTCTTTATTGAATTAATTAAACGGAATAGCATTGTAATAAAAGTTGATAAGCAGTGGTACAGGCCGAATACAAAATCGAATAAAAGAATCAAGAAGCTAATCAGTACGCTCAGTGAATTTACAGAATAGAGTGAAAGTCAGTTTGCGTATAAAAAGAAAAATAATTGTAACTATTGAATTCTCTTCAAATTGCTATTGTTTAGTACGTGAAGGTCGGTGAAGACCATTTAAATTAACATGTTTTATGCGAAGATATATCAAAATTACCAAGTTCGAAATACTGTATAGCCTGCTTTTTGCTTCGCCGTTGTCGGGTAAAAATAAGATACAAGGTTTTTTGAAGTAACGCTTTCCTGAGATGCTATATATAACGTTTTTGAAAACAAAATTATCAGAGATTCAACCAAGCGTCTCAAATTCACAAGGTCGTAAAGCTTTTTTTTGCGATTCATTGCTTTTCAGGAGAGCTTTGGGACACCAGAAAAAGTTGATAAACGAGGCCCTAACATTTCTTCAAATCATGGTCAGTAATTGGAAACTACAAGTACCTTCTCCAGTGAAAGGCAGTCGAGCATCTCAAAAGCCCTTCGAAAGATATTAAAGTTTATAATTGGTCGTAAATAACAGAAAATAAACGCAAAAACATACCTATCTTTGTTCGCTAAAGCGTAATCGTATAGACGCGAACATAAAATTTTACGCTTGCTGTACGCTTGTCTGCTGCTTATATTTACCGTCTGGTAGAAACATCAACACAATACCCAAGAGTAGGTAGGTCTAAAAGTCTTGTTAACGCCGAAACGCATTAATATAATCGATTCTTTGTCAAGTAAAAAGTGAAAAAGAAAGGAGTTGACGTGATGATACAAAAACGTCTTTGTTGGGAGTAAGCATGTCAATATGCAGGTCACTGGAGCAGATGGGTGGACCTATTGATAGAAGCTATCGAAATTAAATCTCACAGCAGGTGGACATCGAAGTCTTTGATCGTAACCAGATGCTTTGAGCTTTTGAGTCACTGAATTGGTCACAGGTGAAGTGTTACGGTCTTGTTAGTTTAAGGTGATCCTCCTTATCCATGAATATCTAATAGCTTCGCTTTATTGAGATAGAATAGACGAGTTTTAGTAATAAAAAACCATTTGAGAGAATAAAAAAAAATAAAAAAATTCGTAGCGACGAAATTTTGGCAGTTTTACAACGCAATTCGCAAATACTGCACAATTTGATCATAACGGCAGATTGAAACAAAACATAAAACTCAGCAAACATCAAATTGGGGTCTAACAAGATTAAATTATCCCAAACCACAATAAAATGCTAAGAACAATCCCATCATTCTTCTAACAGGTTTATTAACCTGATCTAGCAAACGTGACAACGCAATCGGCAAATCGCAAGGTGCATGACCGTGAAGCATTCAGCATTGTTACAGGGGCATAACGCACGAATGCCTTTTCATATGCCAAAATAAAAAAGAAACATCGATTTTATCGGATTAAAAACAATTGACCAGTTAGAACTTTTACTAAAAATAATCTCGTAGTGAACACGAAAAATAACCACAGCTGTCACAATAATCAGAACCACGCATTAGAATTCGCTGTGTAAACTACCAACATAAAAGAAAGAATAGGCAAGAGTATACATATGACATTTTTGTAATTTTTGTCGTCTATTTTGGGTTCCATTTGAAGCCTACCGAAACAGTAATAAAACTTTTCCAGGCTGTTTAGCTAGGAATGGATATACACATAAACTTTATAGAAATTGATGAAATAAACAACGGTGCCAACTGTGGTGCCAACAACAGACATTTAGCAGAATTCGACCATCAATTTTGTTACACAAAACCATTGCAAGAAATCAGATTTGTTATAGATAAGATACCGCCCAACAATACGAATATAAATAAGAATTGTGATATAGGAGTTTTATGTGTATAGCAAGATGAAATCAATATGAGGACACGCTAGATCATTGACACAGAAACTGTGCGCGTTCATTGGGAATGAATGAGATTGTGGTCTGAGCCGAGACCGACCTCGAGAGATTTCCCATAGTTGTAACAATGGATAATGACATCTCGGATGAATTAGCGCTTTCAACTCATCCATTCATTGACGTTCTCGTTCAAATATGTATGTTTCCCAACTTTTTAGAGATCATAAATCAATGTAAGTTCACAAGTGTTTGAACAACACCGATAACTTCAATGGTCTAGTGAGAAACATTATTTTTAAAGCACTAGTTGAACTACGCGTACCACGACCTATCCTCAATGAACTAGTAAGAAATACCTTACTTTTGAACCTCCTAGATATTTTGTAGTCTGTCCATTAGTTAAGAATAAATATAATTCTATTGAAAACGTGACCGGACCTAAAGGATTTAAATGGTACGACCGTATCTTGTGATCTTCATTTACGGGTTGCGTCATTTTGCATGCCATTCTAGGTATTTAGACTATAACTAAATAACATTTCAAGGCGTAAATGGTTCTTAAAGTGATCTAAAAGGCGAAAGCGAAATGATTCAGAGGAGCTTTCCCTGCATAATAATTTAACATTTCTCGGGCCAGTAATGAAATGTATGTTTTTGTTCCAGACTGTTCCTCTACCCGCGGGATCCACCTCAGTACTAGCAAAGCCAACAAAGTACCATTACTATCCGCATAACCAGCACATCTATTTGCTTCCAGAATGCGCTATTCAACAGGTAATTTGGTATTATTCATGGTTTAAATGGGATTTTATGCGCTCTATGGGGAAGGCTGCAATCTGACAAAGTCTTTTCGCCATGTTTCTATACAGTAATATGGATAGAATGTAGAAAAAAGCTATGGTAGAGTCCTACCACGCCAAGTTTGTGGCGCTTAGAATACGGCAGAATTTGAAAACCTATCCAATAACCAATAGTTGGAAACACCGCCTGTGCCGCGAAAAAGGGTTCGACGATACCTATAAATCAACAAATCTTTTCGGGGCCCATTTATTTAATTGCAAACTTAGCTTTGTTGAACAATGTAAGATTTAGTGAGACGAAATATCAATTTATCGCTACACACCTATCTTGACAATGCCTTACACATTCTTCCTTGTAACATTCCAGGTTTGCAACGCGGTGTACGTACGATTGAACTACACACAGCCGCTCTGTGCCTGCCCGGCTCGGTACAGAGATCCTTGCTCTGCTAGTCTGAACGCGGATGACTTGCACACTACGAGACTTACTTCAGATTCTAAGAAGAGGGTAAGAGGGCTTCAGACTGTTAACTAATAGCCCGATTCAAATTAGTTTAAACTGCTTAATTCCAAGATTATTATATTAACTGTCCGGTACCAGCATTATACCTAAGTACCGACCGATGATGTGGAGTGGAACTAAGTGGTCTGGTGATTGCTAGGTACCACTCATCATATAATTCGTGTAATTGGTACTTGCTTTGGGAGTCACTCTCATTTTAGGATATCAATCTGACCTCACCTGCACTATGGGAGAAGAATAGTCAGGCAGAGAAAGCGCATTTTGTGACTCTCAAACAAACATAACTGGAAGGGTATTTGCGGGACATTTGGGGGTAGCAGTACTAAATAGCACATACTATGTAGAGGAAAAAACGACTGTTGTTTTTTTCAGTATGCCAGCAAAGCAGTGACCTTAGTGAAGACTTGCGAAGCCGTATCAGAGATGAGAGAGTGTAGAGCCTCAAGAGACTGGTCTCTCTTAGCGCTACAGAATATCAGAACTGGCAAATCCCACTACTTGGTCATCTGTAAATGCTCCGAAAACAATGTTCTAGGTAAGTTCACGTATATTTCAATATGCTAGCTTTTTCTTTGACTTTTAGAGCTATGAATCATGTGGACATAAATTTAACTCAAACATTTATTATACGTCATTCACTTCCAGTTTTTAACTGCTCTGTTTTACTGCCAGTTATTATGGCAGAATTTATGCTATTTAAATGTACATACGACCTTTTTTATAGCTAAAACTATATGTATGTACCTATACTGTGTAGACTTGAAGGAGAAAATGGAAGGGAAAATATACAAGGTTTTAAACTTATTATCGTCATATTTCATTACTTTCTGTCAGTTCATCTCATCACTTATTATTACTTATATCTTTCACACAGTTCATCATCTACATTTTCTGAAGCCCTTTCATAGCCATTCCTATCCATATCGAACACTTTGCTCTAACAATATTCTGATAGTTGTTTTCGTGTAAAATTTCCAGAAGGACCAATGACACACGACCAACCGACGTACGCATCCGTTCCCGGCATCAGGGTATACGGAATGATGTGCGTCAAACCCACACCGGCTTACCATTCAGGTAAGGAAATTGATTTTATATCAACTAGTGAAATGCCTGAAAAGCATGGTGCATTTACAACCTTGAACCTCACTTTATGGTAAAACTTCAGAGGTTTTGAGCCGTAGTTGGCTCTCGGATTGATGATAATGATGGTGATGCCTTCCTGGCTGGTTTAGGCTACAGCGACATTGTTGCTGTTTGATGCCTATGATGGGATTTTGACATGAATAACCAATTTTGGCTTTATAGGTTGTTGCTCTCTGACTATCTAATTCTTAAAGGGACTAACTACCTCAAGTTATGACTAAGTCATAGTGACTGTGGTGAATTGTAGTGCTGTAATTACACCGGCACCCATATCTTTCACACAAGAACACAGCAATGCGAGCATCACAATATTTCCGCAGAAATAGACGCATGGCGTCGGTAGTCCCCGGACGTACTCTTTCTTAAACATCCCTAATACTAGCAAAATGTAACTTTTACATGTAAATGGCGATAAGGCTCCATAAAATATATCGAAAAGTCAAGATAGTAGAGTAACCTCAGGCAATGCGCCTCGATTTGGCTGAAAAAGACATCAACGCGCTCTCACGCGCCTTTAAGCGGGTTTTTGTTCCAAACTTCGAATAACGAAAGTCACCGAATCACCTACTTACACGATGTCTAAACTACACTTGAAATTCCAAAGTGTTCTTGACTGATGAAATGGTTCAGTATTCTCAAATCTCATCAGGATATGAAGTCCACACAGAAAACCACAGGCAACGTAGGTTTATTTTTTTTTATTTCCAGGTTACAATGCGAACCGGTACACCGGTGTCCAAAGCACAACAATGTCGTACAAAGTGGACTATTCCCAACCCCACCAGCCGGTTTACAACCGATACAATTACTACAACAGAAGGAACCGCATGGCCCGAGCGAAACGCTCCACACCCAACAACCCACCGTTCCCTTGGCAAAAAGTACAAGAGCTAGCCAGATCTTTACATTGGATCAATTAGGAATAAACAAGCTAAATAAAAAAAAAGTTTGTTGGTTTCATCGAGGCCGTTCCCGCCTTCTTGGATTCAACACATACTTTAGTTTCGCTTGTAACCGAATGCTTCACTTTTCCCATTCTAAAAACGTTATAGTACCCGGCAAATAAGTAGGATTATGTGTATCGAATAGTTTTCCTAGTATTCTACCAGTAAATACGAGGCACCCGACAATGCTCCGACCCGGAATGAACTCATGTAACATTGAATGCGGGAATCGACAATAGAAAAAAACAACATTACAGAGTTCCTTGATTTTAGCCGGCTGCGTCACTAAGGTTGCCAGCTGTCAAACTTTTTTTTTATTTTAAATATTGCCTTATACTTGACTAGTTACACAAAGGACTACTTATTTGCCACTATATTTAGTTTGGTGAAAACTCTTACGCCTAATACTCAGTGTTCAGTGCATTTATTAGTTTAATTTCTTTGTTCCAATGTAGAAACAAAAATATAAATGGGTGTTAATAGGAATCACCTTTTTGTATAATTTGAAAAGTACCTTGATCACGAGCAAATGTGACAATCGTAACAATAGCGTATTCGAGATACACTGCGCGGTGACTCTACAACGGTTTGCAGTCGAGCTGGCGTTGACGCGCAATATGATTCGAATAGGTTAGTTAGGTTTACGTAACATTTGCTTTGGTTTCAAGTATTTATTTTGTGTCAAATTCAAAGGAAGATCTACAAGGTTTTTTATAATTAGACGTCTTCAAGAGGTTTTTACCGTCATTTAATAACAAATTCTCATTACTTAGGTTAGATCTGCCAGATAGACGTAAACCATGACCTAGTTTTAAGTAAGTCCTAGAAAACCTGATTTTGGATAATTAGACAAATTGGCATCACGTTTCCCACCTAGAAGGTGAGTTAACTAAAACCACTTAACCATGAAATATAGATGATTTTTTAAATATATTTTAACCTTTTAAGTGCCACGATTACCTTAGTAGAGACAGTGGCATTTCAAAGGTTAAGTAATACATTTTTTAAATCTATTTTGTGGTAAGGGGGTGTTAATATGTCCACAAAAGAGATGTGATAGTGTGTTTTCATAAACTAACCTTTTTATGCATTTATAAGTTATTAAGCAGTTTAAAATACTTATGTAGGGTATCCATATTATTTATACTTAAATGTAGTAAATGTAAATAGTAGTTTAAGATTACAAATTGTAATAAATTACGGATAAAAAATAAACTTAAAATGATTCTACGTTTTATTTTTTTAACCTACCCGATTACATAAAAAAAACACATTCAAATATGCACTCTTTATATAGTAATCAGAAAGTTGCAATTCATTTGAGCTGCCTGTAACTGGGCAGCATAAAATCACTTACCCAGCTTCAAACAGTTCCATCGAAACACCTTCACTAAGTAGAAATATGGTCGAGAATCTCACGTCACTTACCTAATACTTTCTGGTCCACTGCAATATCACAGGAGTACATAGCTGCCATAAGCCTTTGTGGCTGCACTTGGAATGCTTTCCTACACCCGTCTTTCACTGCTGACATGATTTGACCTAGAAAAATAAAAAATATTGAAATGGGTATCGTTGGTTCGTAGGCGTTTCAAGTGTCCCAGTATAATATTACAAATGTCAAATTTTAGATGTTTTGATATTTGGAAGTTTAGATGTTCAGCAACTACTGGTCCGATTTGGATGAAACTTGGAATATATATCGATCATAACCTGGACACAGGCTACTTTTGATCCCGAAAAATCAACAGGATCAAACGGGTCGCGGACGAAATCGCAGGCGAAAGCTAGTGAGTTATTATATTTTTCAATTTCGAAACTCGTGCGCAACTAGCAATAATCAACCAATCGCAGATAAGAAGAAGTAAGATGGCGTCGTTTCATTTCGCAGTAACATCATCATCAACCTATATCAGTCCACTGCTGGACGTAGGTCTCTCCCAAGACGCGTCACTCGCTGCAGTAACTGATTTGAAATTAATTTACTACAGATAACTTTTTTCGAACCAAAAATTACTGACTGCCTGAATTTTACCTGAAAGTGGTCCAAAATGCGACACATCATCAGTTTCAGTCTTCTCCAAAGTCCATTCCTCAACGCAAAAAGCAACGCCCATCATTGGTTCCTCACACAACGGGCCCGCCAAAGCAGCCAATTGGAAACCATTTACAAAACTACTTTCATACTCGAATCTTGGATCTTCTGCGATTTCTTTATCATGATGTAGGTATTTTGTCTTGTAATCTTCTGTTTGGTTGAGAAGTACGTTTGGACCACAATTCCTAGGCCCTACGGACCATATTTGATTGGCAATATCCTGCCATTCGGGAGCTAATTTTGAGCAAATATTCTGAAGCTCTTCCTTGAAAACTTCTATTAGTTTCAGCATACGATCAGATAGTTTGTGCCTTGACTTGAACATTGCTAGGCGTTCGATATTGTTATCGTTTTTCGACATAGCTTGTAGCGTTTTTATGTGTTGCGATACAGCTTTTAGTAAATCTGTTGATTTGTCTAGAAGTTCGGTTATTTCATTGGGTAGCGGCTTCGCTCGTATTTTGATTTTACTTTGTTTGTTGTTTGTGTGAATGATTATGACTGGATCCTCTTCTTTGTCGCCTTTATCTAGATTCTGCGAATCTATTTCTTCGTTCGCCATATCTATTTTTGGAGGTTCTACTATTGTTTCTTTGAATGGAACTATCGGTTCAGAGACTGTTATAGGTATTTTGGCGTAGTCATTCCTGTTGGTTAGTATAACGGTTAATATTACTATTGTAGCCACGCCATCTAGTTTCAAATTTGGTACCAATTTTGTACCAAAAGCTTATTCTTAAGAACCTAATAGTGTAGGTAGGTCATACACACAGAGACACACTTCTATAATAATTCACAAATAAAATACCTATGCAACTTTTGATATTTGTTTGTTCTTTCCATCATTGCTACTCTCGCGATGCTAATGTTGAATACAATTTTTTTTATATACTGACTTATATAGGTACAGCTTGGCTCTAGGTCCAACATTATATCATAAAACCTATAATCAGCTGCCTAGACTTACTCATACACCTTGACACTAATCGAGAATATCACAGCCAAATGCTATTGACAGCAAAAACAGAGTAACTTACTTCAAGTCCTCCAGACAGCGTTCCAAGTGTATTTCACCGGCGGTCACGAGTACATGCTCTCCCGTTTCTTGCAGCAACACTTGAACGCACGAATCTGATTGGTTCAGCAGTTTCAGACCTAAATTATAGATAACGTAAGTTTGACATTGACAGGCGTCACATCTAAATGGGTATAAGGTCTGTCTTGGGATTCGGGTTTTCACATATTTTGAAATAACATATAGCATTTTTATTTCAATAGTTTTTCTTGTGTTATTGTGAGTATTATTGTTTAATTTTGGTGGAATTTTAACCAATAATACTTAGGTCGTAACATAAAGTTTGAGCCATTGGAATACATTTATGTAAAGTGGTTTTTCTGAATGTGAAAAATCGTTTCAGGTTTTGAAGAGAAAATCCGACAGCCGACTTGACTTGACTAAATTATTTAAAAATCACCACTTGACACTGGCAAAATTGTCTGTCGAAATGACGGACACAGGCCATATAGGTTTAAAAGAAGAAGAAGCTCTGTCTTTCGTGCTGTGGGTCGTGGGTTCGATCCCCACTAAGAACAAACATTTGTGTGATCTATGTTACTATGTATTATAAGAATGTATTTACAAAAATAAGTATATAGCACAAACTCTGCTTGGTTTGCGACTAAAGGGCGTTGTGTGAAATGTCCAAGGATATTTATTTATTTATAACGTTTTTAATTGGTTTGCAAAAAAGTACAGTCAGCAACGTCACTTGATAAACAATACAGTGCCTTCTGGTAAGATCGGCGTAATAGTAAGTCCGGATGCTAAGCAATTCGGCGATATTTTTAAATGCTAATTGCTTAGTTAAGTGATTTATCCGGACTTAATATTACGCCGATCTTACCAGAAGGCACCCTATAAGGATTGTCCAACTAGTTAGGAGCTTTTGACTTTGTTTTGTAATTTTTGCAAGAGTTTAGGTAGATCTTTATACTACATACCTTTAACTAGCTGAGATAGTTGCGAAGGGTTGGTAGGTTCAACAGCAACTCTTAGTATAGGAACCACTGCATTTTGCATCTCGCTAAAAGCCGGACAAGCGGGTGTACTGCATAGTGTCGCCGTTTTTAGAACATGCTCTTCTAGACCTCCTATACCTGTTGGGAAGAAATAAGATGCTTTATATTTTGTAAAACCAACCCTAGCACAGTATTTTTTAAATTTTTTTTGAAAGAAAGAGAGGTTTGATTGGGTGCCTGCAATGGCCGAAAAATAAAGGAGCCCGTGAAAAAAAAAAGAAAATGAATGTTTTACTTACCAATTATATTACCAGCAATAGCTTCATCTATTAGTTCCAAGTCTCTTCCCATTAGAAGGTATAGATTTTTGATTCTGCAGAAATACGAGTTATTAATATTTTTTCGGATTTACATATTTACTACCTAAGATATTTCGATTATTACGGTAGGTACGACTGTAGTCCCTGTGATCTCTTGATAGCTACTGCTAGCACCTACTAAAAACCCTTTATGAACGTCAGAGGTAGGTACTATTTGTTCTAAACGCATAGCCATATGAGATATTTGGTACAAACTTCGTTTCTTCATTATTACCCGAAGAAATCTACTACTGGAACCTGAAAGAACAACTTTGAGCCTTCTACGAGTATACCCACTAATTTCCTGCTATCTTTTATGATAAGATAAGTACTTACTCTGCAATAGTGATGTGCTCATCACTAGGTAAGTCTTTCAACTTCAACTTAGGGTCAATAACATAATCCTTCATACTAAGTACTCCCGTCGGATCATGTTTAGGACCTAGGACGTAAACTTTATCGCCTCTTTTCACTTTACCGCTAAACACTCTGGCAAATGCTATGAATACTGGCTGGTCTTTCGCTTCTTTTTCGCTCTGAAAAAAATATAAAGCTTTGGGTATAAAAAAAAAATAACTTTGCATCTAATTTAGATGATTACAATTGTTATGGGACACTTTTTACTTATTCCCTGCTGTAGGGAATACTCTTGTGTCTAGGTCATTTTTTTAAGATCTTGTAGGCTTGCGTAGCGCCTATTAGTCCTATACGCAATCCTCTCAGCCACTAGGCTGACTAGGGCACTAGCTTATGACTACATAAGCTGTGAGTCTAGGTTATATTTTAACAATTAATTCAAACGAAAGCTTACCTCATCAACTACGCTTTTCTCTTGAACATCATCTGTTTTGTCACCTTCAGAGACGTTCTGTAAAATGCCTGCCTTTATCTGCCTTGCTCGTTCCCTCCTCAAAGCCATTTCTTCAGCAGTTAATACCTTCGGCTTATTCTCCGGCAAAATACTTCTATCTACAGTAAACATTTTAGATACAAAAATAATTATAGGTCTATCCTCACTACTATCACAGGCTAGGAAGTCTTGTTTCAATCTCTGAGTATCGGGGTGGTATGCATTAAAATCTCGGATCCGTGAGCACATTAGTTTTTCCACTTTTTCTGGGAGTAATTCTTTCGGTGATGGTAGCTTTCTGCACACCATGTTCAGGACTGTGTCTGATAATGGCAGCCATTGGACCATTAGCGATTGGAGTTGGACCCTCGAGTCTGTATGCCTTAGATCTCTTGTGGTAAGCTTGATGCCAAGCTTCTCACATATAATTGGAACTTTCTCCTTTTCGTTCCTTAAAGCAACAGTCTCATAAACATTCCATAGGTTATCCAGTATGACTTGGACGAACAGTGGCTTTTTAGCTTTTTCTTGGGCGCCTTTCATGAAGCGTTTTGTTTTTGAGTTCAAGTAGAAATCTCCCCAAAGGACTTTACGTAGGATCTCTTCTTTGACACCTGAAAATTAGATGATTCATCAAATACATACCCAAAAAGTACGTCATAAAAAAAAAAAAATACATTTTGGTATTAAAACTATATCTTGGCGAGAAATCAATAGGATGGATGGATACACCTAAATCAATATTCTACTCAGGTAACTACTACCCTGCTACCTACATAAAGTTGGGTAATTTTTTTTACATTCTTGTCAAGTTTACCACAGAGTATTTCACAATCGACAATTTGTTATGCAATATTATTGTGCACCTACTGCAATGACATAGCAATACAGATATTGCGTAGGAAACTAATAGACTGGCTTAACAGTTAAGTTTATTTGAAACTTAGTTGAATGTAATTATCAACCCTAACCCACCTACATTATAGTAGACTATGCTCCAGCAGAGTATTCTGCTAACTCACCAAGTTTTTCCGAGAACAATCTAGCAAAAGTGTGAGTAGTAAAGCCCCAGCCATCAGCGGCACTGGCAAATACCACATTGCCTTGCTCCGGTGAGAAATACAGGTTGGAGTCATCAGAATCTTCTAACGCAGAGGTCCAATCATAGAAATTATTATCCTCTTTTAATTTTTCTTTCTGTTGCTGAAATCATAAGTGAGATATTTAAAAAAACTTGGCAAAAGCTTTAAAAGTAGCAAACACATTGGATACTTATAACTTTTTATGGGTTCAAACTTTACAGAAATATGTATCATATAATTAGGTGGCATAATGGGTGGCCTTATCGCTGAGAGTGATCTCTTCTCGACAACCTAAGCTCATTATTCATACTAAAACAAGAAAAGACTACCTATTCAGTGAATGTATTCTATTGAACCAAATGTAAGACAAAAGTTTCTATAAAAATTTATGACTAGTGTCTATTAAAACTTGGAATAATTAACTAAATAAAAGCTTGAAAATCTAAGCAAAGATAGATAGATTTTTATAGAACAAACCTCTTTCTCCATATTTCTCTCCTCATTTTCTGTGACCTCAGTTGCAAAAAGTTCACCCATAACAGCATTGACCTGTTCCAGCAGTTGTTGCAAATGTACATAGGCATCAATCGGAGCAACTTGCATCTCGAGAATGAGTCGGTCAATCTTGTTCAGGACTAGAACAGCTTTCATGTTTTCTGAGTACACCTGTTTGAGGACGAGCCGCGTTTGGGGACATACTCCTTCTACTACATCTACCTGAAATGTTGGTATTGAACTAAATCATGTATACTTAAATAGCTGCTCCGATTCCAATTCTTATCAGATTTTAATTCCAGTAAACATATCTCTAAATTACAGGATGGTAGATTTTTTTTTTTACACAAGTGAAAGCAATCCATATGGAGATAATGGGAGGTTACAAGAAAAACAAGCCTGTTCGGTGAAAATTTTAAAAAAGTTACGACTTACAACAACAATGGCTCCGTCACACAATCTAACCGCTGTAGACACTTCACTAGAAAAATCAATGTGTCCTGGAGAATCTATAAGGTTCACAAGGTACTCCTGCTTGTCCACAGCATGGTAAAGAGAAATACTACTGCTTTTCATGGTAATACCCCGCGCTTGTTCGTCGGGCCTACTATCCATGTACCGAAGCTTCCCACACATTCTCTGCGATATGATACCATTACTGGATATTAGGGAATCCGCCAGAGTCGTCTTTCCATGGTCTACGTGAGCCACAATGCATATATTACGGATATTATCCGGTTTGTTTTGAAGGTCCGTAAGTTTTGTCGAGTCTACGAGCCGCATTTTGGAGTCTACAACTAAAACACTTTCACGTGCCAAATCGGTTTGCGTTTAAGAGCTAGGATTTTAGCAGATGGAATGAATAATGCTCAGAGTAATGCTATGTCACCAATTATTGCGAAAATTTTGAGAAAAATTGCACAACGTGAGTTTCTGTAATTTGTTTGACATGACAGATAAACAAACGAGAGAGTACACGCTGCTTTGACGTTGAAGTTTGAAAAAGAAATGACAGTGACATTGATTACACCACTTTCTGTATCGTCGACGTTTACACTTCGACCATCTAGCTAAGTGCGGGTAAGAACCAAAAATTGGTTCTATCTTATCTAGCTTTTTCATACCATGCTCGTTTGCTGTCTTTTTTTAGAACGTATCCCATCAATTTAGCTACGTAGCACCTTATGTAGGTGTTTACAAGTAGGTAGACAGATACCTACAGTCATCATAAATCCGTCGATAGTGACGTTGACTCTACGAATTCTGTAGGTATAAAGACTGGTAGAAACTTAGGTTATCACAAGTTATCGCACATATCGTCATTCAATCATCCTTTGGGCATACATGTTCATGTGCTGCGACCCATGGCAAATAAACAAGTGCAGAAGAAAACAGCAGAAGCCATTCCACCGGCAGAATACATTATTCTTGTCACGTCCAACTCGCAATTAGCTAGCGTCGAGTTCGCTCTATGCTGCCACAATAACCCAAAGCTTAATGCAGAAGGCGTGTCTAATTCTACATCAAGTGTTTCCTTAAAAGCTCGAGCCACCAGACAGGTGCTCAGGGTCGGTGCTAGGATGATAGCATGGGCTGGGCATGTACCTAAGTGCAGGACACTTAGGTCCGTGTGCTTAAAAAGACATCGTTACATTTTCATACAAAAATCTATGCATGAGTCCGTGCTTGAGCAGTAAATCAAGATACGGGCCTGACAGCTGGTATCGTTCGACTATTAAGGCATTACCTACTTCTAATAAACTATTCGTAGTAGGTACCTACATACCGATTAGCCACACAGCGAATAAACAAAACTACTTTTACCTTGATACCTAGGTAGATAGCGAGGAGAATAAATTCGGTACCTAGGTTCTAGGTGATATTTAGTTGTACATTTCCACCACCACGCATATTATATTACGCAGGTTAGGTGGAAACAGATGGTGATTAGAGAGTTCGGTTGAAACAGAAAAAGAACTGTCTTGTTAAGAAAGATATTTCTTGCTAAAATGTTTAAATCCCCTTTTTCTTTCCCCGTCTATTTAGGTCCTAGATCCATCTCTGTCGCTATGAGATTGAATAAATTGTTTGCTCGGCTCTATTGTTTACCTACTCTTTTGTGCTTTAGACTAGTTTAGACTATAAAGACAAATACTAAGATAGTGCTTAAGAGTTAATACACAGAAGGCAATGGAACTTGAACGGCCCATTGTTGATATTGTGTAGGTGGTACCTTCACACGATTCAGTAGATAAACAGAAATTTATCTATCTAAACGTGGGACTCTACCCGCTAGAGTTTACCAGTTTACCTATTAGGTATAATACTAAGAGTAGTAGAGCTCTTTGTGAGGGGCTCGTCCGGGGAACCACCATGCCTTTTTCTGCCGCCAAGCAGCGTTGCTGTGTTTCGGTTTGAAGAGTGTGGTTGCAGGTGTAATTACAGGCACATGAGTCAAACAGGCTTAACACCTGTTTGCCTCAAGTTGATGGACGCGGGGCAGTGCATCGTAGGGCACGTTTCTATCGTGCATGACTACGAGGCAATGTTTTGCTATAGGTGATGGTTACCACTTAACATCAGGTGGACCATCTGCTTGTTTCATCAGCTAGTAGTATTTAAAAAAAAAAAACTAGGTAGGTACCTACGTATCTATAATTATTTTTTTAAAACATCAACAGCCTAATAGGAGCCCACAATCAAACCATACGAGAATTAGAAGCGAGTACAATCCACCAGTGCTCTAGACTAGAGGAAGGTACTATCAAAGTAAACATTTTTCATGGCAAGTAACTTTGTTGAATCCGGGTTAGTTAGGAATTATTTCTAACTACCCGCGAACTCGGTGAATTTATTCAAAGTAGCCCGAGGCTGACGGGTGGAGTGAACCAATAGTTTTTGTAGGTTATAATGTCTACGTAAAGTTAACAAACTGGCAGTAAGTAGGTATTTCAAAGTACTTACTTACTGCCATCTTGTTTTTTATACTTTTCTAGATTCATGCAGGGTTCTAGTTGTTTCAGGATTCTGAAACTTTGACTCATTTATTATACTTTACATATCCTATTTATGTACCTACCTAGGTACGTAGGTACTTTACGGTGGACAAGTAGACACACCATTTTCACATTATTTAGTTTAGACCATGGACTAAATAAATTAGTCCATGGTTTAGACCTAGGAAACTTAGGAATTTGAAGAAAACTAACTATCAAGTAGGTATTGTGAAATCGGTGTAGCTGTTTGGAACCTTCACCTATTGTGTATATGTCTACTCATCTTTACTTTACCTATTCAATAAAGATCATGTCAGAAAACTCTTTCAGAAGAAAGTTATTCGTCGAAATGATAAACTTACTAATTAATTAGTAAGTTACTCGAACGCTTCCGACCGAGGCGCGAAGTTCCAACGTTTTTCCAAAGAATAAAAATAGTGGGTTGCACAGAAGGATACCAGGAGTAGGTACCTACCTACTTATCGAAGCTTTAGTTACGGAGTAGGAACATAGTTAGCTACTAGTCGTATGGTACCTACATAATATAATATTTTGATCTGTTTTACTGGGTTATCTAAGTAAGATAGGCTTTAGAAATGGTTAAAAATTCTAGAGCTTCAGATAATTTCTATAATATAAGCATCAGAATATCTAAAGAAACAAGGAGATGACCGGGAAATTTTCACTTACATCCTGGTTGTTTGGGATTAAGGTAATTTTTTTCACTATGCTACTTGTATGTTTTTATTGTCCTAACCTTGCTAGGCAAAGAAATCCTGTCAAACCATTATTAGATACCTATTACCAAAGAACTACTCAGGTACGATTTATTCGTTAATTTTCAGTTGTTCTTTTACTTATTGGTTATTTTTTTCACCACCTTCACATAATTATGTGAAATACTCGTAGGTAGTTGAAAGCCGTGAGAACGTACCTTGGCTCTAACCAACACAACCTCATAAACTTTTCTATGCAACGCCTTGTAAAATGTTACGAAACACGAAATATTTCTCTCGTAATGAAAAGCTTAGGTACCTTTTCAATTAGTACCTATGTAGGTGCTACCGGAAAAGTTTTCAAAGATCGTCAGCAATTTATCCAAATTGGGCACTGGCTGGAGTCCAGCGATTAACAACTTGGTGCAAGCTTCATGCTTCAACAATTTTTTAACTACGTAGCTTATAGTATGGATAGGTGAATGTTATTGGTTGTCCAATATTTGTTTTATAATCGAGCCCACTGGTGGGCCACATGGATAAAAACCCTTTTTAAAATTTTTTTCCCATCGGTCCCACCAGTGGGCCAGCCGGTGGGAAATAATTATGAAACTTCTCTCATTTATATCTCGTTCTCGAATCTCGATCTTCGTTCGCTTCGCTCACTCGATCTAATAAGTAAAAAACATCGTAGAAAACCCGAATTTCCGCAAGCGACTAAACCGTTGATAGTGATTATTGTGTGCTGAGTTTATTTATATTTCTTTTATTTTCCTGCCTTGATTTATTTTTAAATCGGCTTCATTGCTATCGAGATATCTCGTGGGAGTGACTGTCCATAAATAAACTCATTCATGTTCATGGACAGTGCGGCAAATTTCAATCGTTCCAATGAAAAAATCTGAATGTCTGAAATCTATAAAAGGTAGCTCTTAGATCTCAGTTAAGCTGAGGAGAGAGTAGCAGCTTCAAATACGGCTGCAAGCATTGACCTATATTTATTTATCCGACTAGCAGATCTTGTGAATATCAAAGCTTCCAACAGGATTTAACGGAGATAAACTAATTTGTTCTCAGTTTTAATTAACCATCTCTTTGACAAAGATAATTTTGGAAATTCGGATCTGCGCCATCTTAATTAATTTTAAAGGGTTTATTGACTTATTATTATTATTATATCTTTAACGTTTAATTTTTGACGTTTACGGTTTTTCTGTAGGGTTCCTTTAATCAATTTTTTTACAGAATTTCAGACCTTAAGGTACAAGTCTGAAATTCTGTAAAAAATTTGGTAAGGACCTACACTGAGTTCCGATGTCCTTAGTCAAACAAAAACATTGTTTTTATTGGTAACTTAAAAATAGCTCCGTGTACTTTATGTTTATAATTTTTTTTATTATACGTTGTATTTTGCTCGATATCCAATTAAAACCGAATAAAATTTTCATTAATCAATCCTGATTAAGTATTGTAAATCCACCGATAAATACATCAAATATCTCATTAACTGGAATTTAAATTGTATAAAGAGTGTGTTTGCTGAAACGTGCATAAAATTAAATGCGTTCGTTTAAAATTGTTGACAATATTATCGACATGTTGGTAGTTGGAAGTGATATACATTGTATCCACATTACCGACAGGAATATCAACAAACCGTTATACAAATGCCACGCATATTCGTTCTGCTACGCTTTCATTGCTACGCTGCTACGAGCGTAGCATACACTACGCGCGTAGCAGTGCTACAGAGAATGCAAGAAGGCAAGTAATTTTGGCTCTGACAGAGCCCTTATTTTATTTAATATCAAAAGTTTTATTGTAAGGATTATTATTAGCCTAATTATTTTATACAAAACTTCTTAAAAGTGTCGTATACTTTTTTGAAAAACGCGCTTGGAAAAAACTTGATTACTACCTAATTGAACATGGTATAAGGTTCTGACAACCTCAAACGTTCAAAAGTTCCGTGGTTTGGACGGAGCTCAGAGTTAAAAACATTGCAAACTAGGGTTGTCAAAGCTTCTTTAATAACTGCCTCTTATTTAGTGAAATGAAAATGTTGATTTTCATGTATATAAATAGCTAATAAATGTTTAGAAACCTTTGTGTACAAGGTCCTTCAAATTGGAAAAAAAGTAAGTAAACGGAAAAAACCTAGTTCTACTAGAGGTAGGTCGATCTTTACAAAAACACTAGCATCATTTTTAGTACAAGTAAAACACAATTGTATATCGATACAGTTAAACTGTCGGCCCCGGCTCTAGCAGTCACTAAGCCATGACGGAGGCCTTAAGGCGGCCTAAAAACTCCGTCAACCGAGTTGGCCACTAACTCATACGAGCTTGCTTGCTTTCGATACAGTCTGTACCTCTAGGCGCTACACATATTTGTACCAGTAAAATATTTTATACAAACAGACATTATTAAATTTTTATCTCTGCTATAAATCATTCAGTATAATGTTGTTTTTGTTTGTTACACATGAAACGTGATCACGGGTATTATACCTTCAATAAAGTAGAAATAACACAACATTGTGTGTAAATGTTTTACTAAAAGTTTTTCTTTTTATGTTTCAGCAATAAGTCACGTGACTATTTCTATTTAATATTTCGATCTGTGCTAACGCTGACATTTTCTGCTATTGATTGGTAGCAGAGAGTAACTTATACAGGGCGTCCTACGTAACACTGTCGAGCGGTGGTCCAGAGTTGCAGTACCTCTTGGGCTGCCCGAATCACCCCCATGTATGTTATACGATGTTTGGTAGTTTACAAGCTATGATTTTTTAATTATTTAAGAGTTATTTAACTAATTAGGTTACTAACAAAATAAATGAAGGGTTAGTCAATTATCCAATTCAATATGATCAGAATTGCTTTGCAACTCTTAAATAAAAAATAAAAAAAAAACAATCCTTAAACAAAAATCTATAGCAATTGTAAAACTTGTCTACACTAGCAGGAAATCCTTCAATATTATGCTTATTTGTTTATGCAACAAATATTTTCTGCATTCATATTTTTATCCGGACTACATGTTGTCTAACACAAGAGCGACACAACATTGTCAATGTGTCGCTCGCTCACGCTTTTCTTTTTCCGGGCCCGTCAAATGAAAAGCAAAACTACTTTTATCTGAAATTCGAAATCCAGCCAAGACCGCATTTACATACAAAACCGACTGCTAAAAGCAGTTTACCGATCTACTGAATCTGGCTTACCAGTGGTGTCCACGTGGTATGGCGTCTGTGTTCTTCGGAACTGTGTACCTAGTACTATGGATTAATAAATATTAGTCCATGCTAGTACTAAATACAGTTCCGAAGAACGCGCTGTGGCAGGTCATGCATCAATGTGTGCGTGAACTCTCACTGCCCGACGGGTTCACGAATGAGAGTCGAGAGGCAGCTTCATAAGGGTGCATTTCTACCAGAGCTAAGTTAAGCTACGTTGCTAAGGATGTGTTTGAAACCACCAATAGGGATCGTTTGTTTTCCTATTGGTGGATGTCAAACACATCAACGAAATTTAGCTTAGCTCTGGTGTAAAAGAACCCCTAGGGTTATTGGCTACTTTTCCGACAATCTAGCACATGCAAAGAGTTTTCAAATGCCTTGCCGGATTTTTTTTTATTTTGTGTCCCTGCTTTTTAGATGAATGTGGTGTACGAGCGAGGCAGCCACGTCAATAAAACTAGTAAGACCAGTCAAAGCAAACGTCGCGTCGTGCCGGAATTAAATTTAGTGATTTACAGCCGGGGCTTCGAAACTCGGTAGGGTTGCGTTTAGATAGGCACAAAGTGATCAGTGAGATTTTATAAAATAAACGTATTCGTCTCGCAAGTCTTTGGCTTGGGCAAAACTTTTAAGTCTTTATCAAAATTAATCCCACAGCGTATTGAACGATCAAACAAATATTTCATAGTAGGTGTGGTAAACCTACAGTGAGTGGTGTAGTAGGTCTCCGAAACATTACGATATTATGTATAGGTATAGGTATACTACTCATACATACATACACAAAATAATTACAGCACAGCAGCTTTACGTTTAATCACAGAATAAACGTACCTACGTAATAGTACTTCGTAACATTATGTAGCGTTAAGCAAATAAAACAATTTATCGTCATATAACAACCCAACCCAAAGTGATATAAAGTTCTTTAGTATATAAATTAAAGTTCCCAAACAGTTCCTAAAATGGTTTATTGAGCGTGAGCCTACCTTTATATCGGCTATTGTACATCTAGCGGACATGGCAGCGGATAGTTACCGATGCAAAGTGAAAAAAAAAATCAATTAAAGCTTGCACTATTTATGAATTGACATGGTTGAGTAAGATATCTGTAGGTCTACTAATTTGCATCAGTTGAATTATTTATAGATTTTTGGCAACGGTCTACTGATAGTTCCTGTCCAAAGCATACCCAAGACACTGAAAATGCTAAAAATGCTGATAAACACTCACCAGGCTATATCGTAATGTTTTGACTAGACACCGAACTACAAAGACAGTTAGGTTAGTTTCTGGTAGTATCACACATATCCCGCGCTAACATTTTGTCCGCTACATGTGAATAGATCTACCGGGTAGGTACCTACTCCATGCTCCAACTCGATTACAGGGGTTGTTATGGCAAACAAAGACGAGACCTTCTAAATTAATTGCATATTTCGATGGGATGTGACGGATCTAATACGCTAGCGATGTTTTAGTGAAACTACCGATTTATACCTATGCATGCTTACCTACTCGTACATAAAGAAAGTTCTGTGATTGGTTTTGCGTTTTAGATTGGTAACCAATATTAATTTTCAACTAATATCAAAGACTTTGTATTTAATATAAATAAACTAAAAATTACTAAATTGCATCTACGAGCAAATCTAACAGTCACCACTAAGTAAATCTAACGTATTCGAATCATGTTGCGCGTCAACGCCAGCGAAACGACTGCGACTGCGAAACGTTGTAGCGTCACCGCGCAGTGTATCTCGGATACGATAGCGTTACGATACTTTTACAACTGTCAAATTTGTTCGTAATCAAGGCACTGAACACTAGATAATTTTGTTTCCATTATATCACTATCTACTATCTCTAATCAAAATAATAGCTGGTTTGTAGTAGGATATCAATAGTGATAAATTAAACATGAAATCGAACCGCAGTCGATTACTTATCTATCCTGTAGTTTGATGACCTGTCAGAGATAGGCTGGTGATTAATAAAAGGGTTTTCATTACTTCCTGATTTCGCAAAGTTCCACGTCACTGGCAGATGTTTACACACTCGAGAGCAACAATTCCGGGTTATCTACAAAAACTTGAATATTTTGGAGACTATGAATGCTAGAGAGAAATTATGCAAGCTAATATAGTAATGAAACAATTACATACTTCTATTTAATAAACTGCCTACGAAACACGATTTATTTCACTGATTTAGCATTATTCATAGTTTCCACGATACAAGTTTATATAAATTACCAGATTTTTTTTCTTGCAAACTGTAGTTGATTCAGCTGGAAAGGCTTGGCTTGCCCTAACCTGTGTAATAATGCTGCATTCTGGGATGTACTCGGCCACTGTGTTGGCTCTTTATGTATACCACAATGTATTAGCTAATCTGTGTTAATGATAAAAAGCACACCGTCCACTATTGCCCACTGTATAGTCTAAATTCATCTGTGATCCACTAGCGTAGCTCACTACAAACTAATCTGCGCTATGATAGAAGGGGCAATTGTCGTCACCGCATCGATAACACCAATAAATCCAGATTTAATAGCTCCGATCTAAATTATATTGTGCACGTCCACTTTGTTCTACACTGTGAATTATTGAGATATATTGACACGGGTCGAGACACTGTATTCCGCATTGCGGTCAGTCAACTATTCCAACACGCTTTTAATTTGGGCAACATTGATCTAGTGACAATCTGCAAACACTGCCAACTCAACTAATGTCCTCTAGATTTATTCTTATAAAAAAAACGAATGAGTCAATGGTCTATAATCAATGGTAAAGAACGATAATTATGAACAATGTAAAAAATACACTAAGTAGAATGTTTAGTTAGTTAATTTTTACGTTTTGAAATAACTTAATAACGTACAAAACTTTAGATTAATAATGATTGATGGCGCATGTTTTAGAAAAATAATAAATATTTATAGAGAAAGATTAGTTGCTAATCTAGATTATAAATTGGTGTCTACTGTCTAGGCTGAAATGATGGATTAAGTATTAGTACTTGTATGATCCGCTAAATTCAAAAGTTTGGTCTTCAAGCTAGAGCTTTAACCAAGTTTGAGGTGGTGAAAGTAAGGTCCTTTATCGTGCTCTTTTTGTGTACTTTGAAGGGGAACTTGAGGGGTAGTGTACCGACCGAACTAAGTTAGAGTGCCCTCAAGCGGTGCACTATAGTAAAGTGCCACATATAGTTATACCCATATAGGTTACGCTGGTAGAGGTATGGGTGAAAAAGATAACCCTAACGATGTATAAATCATTTAAAATAACCTTTGAGTACACGCACCCACCATCATAATTTATTTCTCCTCTCTATCGTGGAAGGTTTGCTGGTAGAGAACTCTTTTTAGGGTTAAGCTCACCTTTGTACATGACCTATTTTTAAGTTCCCGTAAGTCATTACTTTTGTGTACAATAAAGAATAAGGAATGAAATGCATCTATTGTTTATCATAATTCAATCAGAGAGATAAACCTTTTTGGAGTTACTTTAAATTTTTATCATAGAACGTACCAGCTCAACTGATGGAAAGTTTGGCTGGAATCTATATAGGGTGGAGCACGCTTAGCTATAATCTGTCTTATCACTCGTGTCTTAAAAAATCCTACTTAATGTAATTATTTTAATACCATTTTCAACATGACACATATTAAATCCATTGACTTGTTATAAAAATTTTGATAGATCGCAAAAAAAGCATAAGCACAGATAATTTAATACGCATAAGTTAGGTAATAACGTACTTTTTCTGTCGTAAGTTGTTGATGAATATTATGAAACATCAAAGCGAGACTTAAATACTTCTAATGGCAAAAGTTTGAAAAAAGTTACTCATTTCTCTGCTTATTTTACATGGTAATGAGCTAAAGTTTTATCAAGAACTTTGTAACTATTAATGCGTTCTGATAATTTTAAATTGTTAAAATTATATTTTATTTATTCAACTACCTAAATGTACTAATGGACTATGACTGAAGTCTAGCAACATTTCATTTTATTTGTAAAGTATGGTGAAGAAAATATACCCAATGGAGGTGTTACTATTGAAACTCTGAAATAGTTATCCTTTTTTGATGCAGGCTGTACTATGCTTGCTTTGTCCGTCTGTTTTTTAAACTAAATTAAGTATTCATACTAAAAACATACAACTCAAATTTAGTTAGCTTTTAATAAAAACACAAAATGAAATATTTGATCCCGTATTCAGTCGACTAAGGCCGGGTTCAACTAACTCCTTAGTAAATACAGACAATGACAAATATGTAAATAAAACAGAGGGAAAGCGGGATAATCCACGGGTTGGAAATAAATTGTGTCATCGTTAATTGAAGTCCGGCGTTTCGCTACGAGTAGGTATTTTAAAATAATAAGAAGATAATTATGGTGAAGATATTTAAAAAATGCTTACCTACTTTTATCAAATATTGAGTAACCTCATTAGTAGAAAGTCATATTTATGTTAACGTTCAACTCTAAAGTCACTTTATAGTGAACTAGCCGTCTCCCGCGGCGTTGCTCGCGTTAGAGTGTGACTTTTCAAAATTCCTTTCTTAGTGCGCCCCTACACTATATAAGGAACCTACCCTCCAAATTTCATACCTCTAGAACTTCTAGTTTAGGCTGTGCGTTGATTCTCTGTCAGCTTCAAAAGAGTTTTATATATATTGATGATATGATATAAAAGATTCGTCACATGTTTCATTCAAAAATGTATTTTATTATTATCACAGTATTGTAATTTTTTTTCATAATGGTATTTTCTTCGGTAAGATACTTATAATCTTAATAATCTTAGATCTTTAATATATTTTTGTATGATAAACCGCTATTAGAACGGTAAACACACTTAGGTAATACTAATCCCAGCTATACAGGTAAGCTTACCACAAAGTCGAACACTTTCTTTTATCATACTCATAGTAGCTCTTAAACGAGATTTTGCTTGCGGTTATAAAATGTACCTACTTATGTAATTACCACTATATAGTGACTATTAATGGAAAATTGATATGGCTCTTGTCCTGCTAAGTGCTAATCCTACCGATTGTGTACTTACGTGTGTTTGTTCTACGTAAAAGTAATACCTATGCAAAGATCGTTGTAGAATTTTCGCTTTCAAAAGAAGAATATCCAACAACCTTTTTTTATCTGAAATTAACGCATTTTCCTCAATCTGATTCACAGAGCAATAAAATTCTAAAAAGCACTTCAAAAAAGCGACAGCGAATGATTTTAAAAGTCACAAAATATAAAAATATCTTACAGATGGAAAAAGCTGAAAGAAAGAAACTCATAAATAAATCAGCTCGTTTGTAACGGAAGTTTTCACTCGGCAAATAGCAAAAAAGCTGCAGCAGCTATTTAACAAATGCTGTGAGGTACAGTTTAAGAAAAAAAATTCAACAAAGCGTCACCGTATTATAGCGCTCCAATATTATTAGATCAGTAGAACTTTGACGTCTATGTGCACGTGCTGTCACTATCTTGAGCTCCCTCCCTTGCTTGGCATGTTTTGGCTATTATCGCTCCTTGATAGCATAATTTGATCGCCACTTTTATGTAGTTGTCGCCTCTGAGCCTGTAGTCTGAGTTTTGTTTTGTTGATCAAAACGCATATCGAGAAGTGACTTGCGAGATATTTTGTATGAAAATCCGATAAGCGCCTCTAGCGGGAGATTTGCAAACTATTTTTCTCCATACAAAAACTGCGAGTTTCTTGACACTCGCTTGTCGTAAATCAAAATAACAAAACTCAGACTACGGGCTCTGGAGCGTTTATAACTCACCATCACCACAACTTAAACCCAAGAAACTGAAAGATTTTCTTAGAGACCTTAGCTTAAGCAAGTCGAAAGAACTTCAGTTGGTAGTTTTGACGAGGTAGTTTGCAAGAGTGATTCGCTTTGTGATCTGAAACAACACTTTTCGAAAGTTTCCTGATAACTTCGTTTAAAATGCTTCAACAGAGAGGTAACTTATATTTAAATAAATAAATAAATAAATATTTACGGACATTTAACACAGCGCCTTCTTGTCCCAAACTTAGCAAAGCTTGTACTATGGGAACTAGATGGCTGATAGAATACATTATATTATATGTAATTTTTTTTTTGTAAATACATACTTACATAGAACAAACAATTTTACAAGTACAAGTATATGTATATTTCTACTTACATGTTATCATGACTAATTGAGGATTCCACTCGCCAGAGCGCAAGCACTAAACCAGTATTACGTTTTATGATTTGATAAACAACTTAGCTGTTTTACTACCAACGCAGAAGTCCATTAAAAATGTTTATTGCTATAGAAAGCTCGGAACTCGTATATCTATAACCTAGTAAATAGCTGTTTACTTCGTGCCCGCAAACACTCAAACAGTCGTATCCCTAGCGTTTTGAACACATTTACATAGAATACAGTAGAATTTACGTAAGTCTGAAAAAGGTCACTGCTGAATAGGATATACGCATAGATTTTGAGCCTTTACAATCGACCTACTCAAAAAGCGACAGTATAAAGAAGTGTAGGGAATTTAGTTTTTGTTTGGACGTCTCAGCTTAGATTATCCCGTATAGAGTAACGATAAAGTCAATAATTATGTATTTATTCATAAATACACGGATTATTTACTGATTATTTACTATTAAATGATGTAGAGTCACAGAATACCTAAAGTACCAACGCAGTAGACACTCATCTAGAGTCGGATTCAGTCGCTGCGCTACTCAAATGCAGATGGAAACAGTTTGCCAGACTTCTTAGCATCTTTTTATGGAGTGTCCCGAGTGGAAAACCTAGGGCTCTACCGTGCCTAGAGATAAGCTCTCTCATTCTTATTGGGACACTGAAGCTTCGTCTAGCTAAAATAGCCGAAAGGTCTGGCATCTTTTTTCGATCATGACTCAGAAAGACGAAGCGGTTTTAAAACCTGTTTTCTATGTTAACGAGGTGCATAGAATCCCCAGTGTTTTGGCCGGGGTGTAGTTGCCAACTGACCTGACATCATAAAAATGAATTGTTACAGAAAACGTGCATAGATTTTATATGATTTTGCGAAACTGCTATAGTCTAACTGGGAATTCTAGAAGTCCCAGCTAACTTCCATCTGTCTCTAGAGAATTGTTTCTGATGTTTGTTGTAACCACATAGCATTTTAAAACGCTTTTTTTTGATAAGGTATTTCATATATTATGAATACTCGCAGTAACATTGAGCGATTTGGTTATGAACAAAATTTAAACGGAATATGAAATAAATACCTATTGGGTAGGTATTGCATAGAGTTGAACCACGGATGGATTCACAATGCAACTGTTTTCTTTGTATCTGCGCACAAACGGAAGCTAGTCTCCGCTCCGGTTTATTGCAAAAAAGTAAGATAAGTAAATAACATTACTTTGTAGTATGAGGAATAAATAAGTTACATAACAGTCCACTTGGTTTTGACTTGGTTGCACCACGGGAAATAACGCCGCCAGACCACTTGTACTACTAGGCAGTACCGTTGATTGTACAATTGCAAGTACATAAATGTAAACAAGTTCAACCCGCACTCATGTTACATCCGAGTAAATCCTCAGCGGCACGTTCACGCTCCATTGATTACTATCGATCGAGCAATTAATATCTCGGGAAAACAATGAAGCGATTCGTACCATTACAAGACTCGCTTGCAATCCGGGGCTTAATTCTACTGAAAAACTTATCTGGCGAGACGTAGCTACATCGCTGCTTCTCATCTGTTTTAAGGATTTATAATCCGCTGGCAAACTTGATAGCTAAATCGCAGCTGAACTTATTTCGTATTGTACCAGTAAACAACGATCCAGCTGCACAGTAACGTTTCAACTGAGCTGAAAATCAATTTAAACTGTAGTTGAAACTGAATAGAACGTTAACCATTGTATATTAGTAGAATTGAACCTTGAAAGTTTCCATTTCCAATGCATTTAAATTGCAAATGTTTGAATTAAAACATACCTATACTTAGTCAGGATTTACAAGATTAACATATTTGAAGCGTTGATCGTTCTTTCTTGAGCTTTCTTTTAAAAGCATATTCATTGAAATGAATCAGAAGTTTATAGAATTGTGGAATAAATGTGATAGTTGTACACTGCTTGGGGACGTTACAACGTTCGACAGTCAAGCTGGCGTCGACCCGCAATATAATTCGAATACGTTAGGTTTGCGAACCGCGGCGACTGTCCGATTTCAACAGGATACTTTCAAACAAATAAGCTGTACAAATTGTACATAATTATAATGTAGGTAAGCACAATTAATTTCAATTTAAAAGTTAAATTACGGAACAGGTTGGAAGCTGAAATTGAAATTCACGCGCTAAACGTCTCTTAAACTTGAAACGCTCATATAAATGGCAACGAACAAGTCCTTTAAACTTATTCCATACGTAGTACGCCACAAACTACGGCAAAGTGGTCACGTAGACTTAAGACGGGCTTCTATGGTAAATAAGGGCCGTGGTTATATCGTCAGCTTGAGTACCTAACCCTATACTGCATTGAGTTATCTTCATTTCAAATTCATCAAACAGATTTTTTGGACAACGAACTTGAGGCAAGGTCTGGTAAATATAAACCTGCTACCACCAGACAGTAGATTTTTATTATATAGAAAAATATGTATTTAATCTCTAATATAACACCACTTGCGAAAACTTGGCGGGCCTAATATTATTTCTAATTATTATGATAGCTATGTGATGTGTTTATCACTTCAGCAGTGGATCATGAGATCTAGATAAAACAAATTTTAATTTAATTTAAAAACGCATCTATTAAACACCTTTATTTGTGCAAATAGCGCGAAAGATACAAAATTCCATACTTACTTACTCGGCCAAATGTTTGTTAGTACCGGGTGTCCAATAAGATCCAAAATTTTTCTCAAAGTAGCCTTTTAACATCGATCCAACCACCGTGATAAAAATATTTAAAAGCTTTTAAATTGATCGCACAAACACGACATACAGTAGCTACAAAACAGGTTCCGGGTCTCATCCCTGTTGTGACATTTATCGGATTTCCCTTTGTGACCGCACATCGTCTGTATTAGGGCCGGTGCACAATTATTGTATCAAAGCGATTCGTCCAGTTCGTGTACACGAGGCTTTCACGCTTTCGATGTCATGTGGATAATTCGTTCAGGTTGCTGCCGTATCTCACTTTCAGTGCAATCGTATTCAGGAACTTATATTTTGGGCAACTTATATATTGAAGTATTTTATTCTTCTCTCGTACGCTCCGCAGAGTTAGTACGCGTCAGTTCTTAACAATATTTTATGTATCTACCCTCAATATGGCAAAGTGCCATTGCTGTGAAAAAGTTTTAAATAAAAAATCTACGATTTTGGAATGCAGCCGCTGCCAAAAAGTGGTGCATGCTACTGCTGTCTGTTCCGGGTTAAGTAACAAGCAATTAACTGCCCTTAAAGTTGCCGAAAACTTGGAGTGGACCTGCAACGATTGCAATTTGAACTCTTCACGAAAGAGGTCATTTGTTACGCTGGCAGACTATGAAGAGGAGGAGGAGGACAGTGAGGCGCCTGCTGGAACCATCGTCAACACGAAACAGTTGTATCAGGACCTTAGAAAAGAGATAAAAATAATCGTCACGCAGGAATTGCGCGCTGTGACCACATCCTTGCAGTACTGCAGTGAGAAGGTGGATGAGTTTGCCGAATCAATAGATGCTTTAACCAATAAGTTTAAAGATATGGAAAAAAAAATCGTGCATCTAGACAACCAGAACCGGTCCTGTTTGCTGAAGATTGAGTTCTTGGAACAACGGAATGTGGAACTAGAACAGCAGTTGCTAGGGGACCATGTTGAGATTGCAGGGATTCCGGATTCTAATGACCATGTCCTGTCTAAGCTCGTAGAAACTGTAGCAGTAAAACTTGGATCACCTAAAGAAGATGTTGTTTCCGTGAAACGTCTTCCGTCTCGCCGCACCGGGTCTGGGCCAGTACTTGTTCGGGTGCGCCAAGAGTCTACCCGCCAGCAGCTGATCTCCGCAGCTCGCGAGATCACCATAACTGCCAAGGAGTTAGTGCCTAACCTGACAGGGCAACCTGCCGCGGAGAAAATTTACGTGAGGGAGGCACTGTCCCCTTACCTCAAAAACCTACTGTGGCAAGCCAAGCAGGAGCTGAAAGGCACCTTCAAGTTCGTGTGGGTCAGGGAAGGAAAAGTGTTGGTGCGTAAAAGTGAAAATGCTAAGGTATACAAACTTAGATCCAAAAATGATATCCAGAACTTGTTGTCCAACGCTAACTAATTCGATTCATATTTTGCTATTGGTCCTACATTAGTGTTAAATACATCTTTATGGATTTTATAAAAGATAACGATACTATTGAACTATTTAACTGCTCTGATTATCCAAAATATAAACGCCTAGTTCCCAGTAATCCAAATAATGTAACATTAGTACATGTAAACGTGAGATCACTTATTAAAAACTTTTCTAAAGTTGAGTTGTTGTTGAGTGAATCTAACTCATCAATTGATGTTGTCATTATCACCGAAGCTAACATTTCCGACAACATTAAATCTATGTATGAGTTGAGTGGCTATACTATGTACGCACAGTTGCGCAAAAATCAAAGAGGTGGAGGAATAATTATTTACATAAAAAATAAATTTAAGTTTACGCAACTCAAAGCAAATACTTTACACTGTGAATGCCTTCTCGGTACAATTTCATCAACTACGTACTCTGCGACGTTGTGCGCGGTGTATAGACCACCGCAAACCGATAAACACAGTTTTATTAGGGAAATTGATCGTATGTTCGACCGGTTTACTAACACTGATTTGGTATTTTTAGGTGATATAAATATTAATTTGAAGCTTGATAACCCTGTAAAAAAATCATATCTGAGTGTCATGAGCGGACACGGTCTGTCATGCGGGATCACTGATTTTACAAGAATAGAACAATTGAACGAATTAACAACTAGAACTTGCATTGACCACATTTTTGTCAGATCACGCATGAGAGACGTTTACACCGCCGCGCTCAGTACAGTAATGGCGGATCATAGGGCAACCGTAGCAACCTTACTAACCAACTCTTGTGTACAGGATGCTCCAACTTATGTAACTCGGTTAAATAATAATAAAGTGAGTAACCTATTGGAGAAAGTTGATTGGAACTCATCATTAAATATGAACAGCCCTAATACTATTTATAAATTTATCAGTAAAAATTTTAATGATTGCTACAGTAAAGCAAAATATCGTCTAAAAGTCAGTAATTCCAAGCGCAGTAAAAGTAAATGGATAGATAAAAACATCATTCATTTATCTAAAAAAAGAGATGAGTTATATTCTGAGTGGCTAAAAGATACTAGTAACAAAGAGCTAAGAATCAAGTACAATAAAATAAGAAATAAAACTAATAAAGTCATATACAAAAACAGAAATAAATATTATGTGTCAGAAATTTTAAAATGTAAAAATGATACAAAAAAAATTTGGCAAATTATAAATAGAATAACAGGTAGAATTACTAATTCTATCGATAAAATTATTACAAAAGCTTTCGAAAGTGATAAAGTAAGTTTAAAAAAGGTTGCTAATAACTTTGCTAATCAGTTCCAATATAATGTTCAGTCTATTATTCCTAACTGCAAGTATAGCTTGTTGAATAAAGCAGATTATGTAAAACCACTTGACAAATCTATATTCTTGCCGAAAGCTTCTAGTTTAGATATTCGCAAAATTATAAAAAATTTAAATCCTCATAAGGCTCCCGGTGTCGATGGTGTTCGGGCTGTTGACATATTGAAAATAACAGATAGAATTGTCGATGCTATAGCTCACTTAGTAAATACTAGTATTATCACAGGCCGGTACCCGAAAGAGCTTAAAACCGGTATTGTTCGACCTATTCATAAAGGTGGTAGCAAGCAGGATTACGGAAAGTACAGACCTATTACGATATTACCGGTCCTTGATAAGATAACTGAAAAATATGTAGGCAGTAAGGTACAGCATTTCTATGCAGAAAATGGAGTTCTTTGTTCTAATCAATACGGTTTTCAACCGAATAAAAGTACCACGCTATTGTTGTCTCGGTTTACGGATGATGTCAACCTATACCTTAATGCGAAAAAAAATATTTTCTTAGTATTTATAGACTACGGTAAAGCGTTTGATACTTTAAGGCATGATCTGTTGATTGAGAGGTTAGAGAACAGTGGAGTAAGAGGTAATTTGTTGGAATGGTGCAAAGATTATCTCGTCAATCGTAGCTACCAGGTGCGAGTTGGGGATACGTACAGTGATAGTGTTGGCGTTACTGAAGGAACGGCTCAAGGATCAGTGCTCGGCCCTTTACATTATTTAACTTACGTTAATGAACTAAATAATGTTATTAAGCATTGTACTGTCTATCAATTCGCAGATGACACATGCCTCTTGGCTGCAGATACTAATGTATCGGTTGCACTTAACCATTTACAAGAAGACTTTACCGCAATATGCAAGTGGTCTCATGATTCCGGATTGGTACTTAATGCTGATAAAACTAAGCTCATGCACGTTTGCTCCAGTCACAATCAAAGTGCTAGTGTCGGTCACGTGAATATAGTGGCTCATAGTCATGATTGCCTTCACTCCTTCAACACACGGTGTACTGGCGCTTGCCTAAGTATCGAGCAAGTGGCAGAACATACCTACCTTGGTTTAGTCATCGATAATAGATTTAACTGGGCGAAACATATTGACAAAACATGTAATAAGCTAAGAGCCATTATGGCCAAATTTTTTATAATTAAACACAAAGTTCCTTTTGGTGTACTTTTAACAATGTATAAGACCTTAGTAGAAAGCATTTTGTCGTACGGGTTAAGTAGCTATGGTCGTACTTATAAAACATACCTAGATCAAATTTACAATATTCAATACAGGTTACTTAAATTTGTAGTTCCTATTAAAATAAAAATCAGATACGCAAGGGACCCCATGGGGCTTTTTAAGTACTGTGGTATTATACCCATACATAAAAAAGTAGAACTTAACCTGCTCATTGAACAGTATTTTCGTACGGAAATTCAAGTACCTAAATTTCATACAGTTACCACTAGAAGTGTCACTGCAAAAAAACTTCTCAAGCCAAAATTTAGTAATGATTATGGTAAAAGAACTTCAAACTATTTGATCCCTCACCTTATTAATAAACTTCCCATTGAAATTAAAAACAATATCTCTTCGAAAAATATTAAATATACGTTAAAAAAATATTTTTTAAATAACCTTAATTCATAAAATGGAGCATCCTTTGTAGGTCGAGCGCATTCATGCCACCTGTAAGTGGGTACCTATCGTTTAACCGCCTGCGCGCGCGCCCCTCGCCCGCAGCGCCGTGCTTTGCTTTTGTTCTATTCGCATCACCTGATTACAATGTTATCTTGTCAGTGTGGTGTGCATGCGCTCGTTCATTCGATATACATACCTACGAGAACCTAGTGTCTAGACAAACCTTACCTAGGCTTTAAGGCACTATTTTGTTGATAATATGTGTAACATTTTATAAAAATAATAAATAAATAAAATAAATAAAAAATAATTAACCTAGATACCTAGTAGGTACCCATCTACAACCTATGTAATTCTTCTTCTTCTTCTTCTTCTATTTATGGCCTCTGTCTGTCATTTCGACAGTGTCAAGTGATTTTTGAAATAATATAAGTCAAGTTATCGTCAAGTCGGCTGTCGTTTAGTTTGAAGAGAAAATGGTGGATATTTTCTTTAAAACATGGAGACGAATTTTCACATTCAGAGAAACCACTTACACACATTTTATTCAAATGGCTCACACTTTAAGTTATGACCTAAGTATTATAGGTTAATATTTCACCAAAATCAAACAATATTACTCACAATAACACAAGAAAAACTATTAAAACAAAAATGCTAGGCGTTGTTTAAAAAAATGTCTAAACGCGTCTCCCCAGCTAATTCTACTTATCTATCCCACTTTCCAGCTATTTTTCAAGTTGATTGTTTAAGTTATGTAAGAAAATGGTGGACATTTCTGTCAAAACTTCCACCAGGCTTTGCGCGGACAGGCGGGTGTCATGTGTCAAAACTCAGCGGATTATATCGAGCAATAGATATAAATCGATCGAGCAAATCGAGCACATCATCGAGCAAATCAATATTTTGCACTGCTCTCTGGGGAGAGCAGTGCCAAATATTGATTTGCTCGACGATAGGTACACTGCCGCGTCAAGTTGTACCTGTGCCTGTGAATTATTTAGTTTAGTGTCGAAGTCTTCGAGATCTTCGAGATCCAATTAAATTTTTAATCTCATTACTATCGGAATAGGTATCGACAGTCGCAAAAACAGTCTATGCCAAACCTCAAAAACAACCGTTTCGATTCCGAACTGAAATCAAATAAAAACTTTTGTTCGGAATTGCAAATGCATTGTTCAAAGTTCGTGGTTGCCAGTCAGATTTTTTCTTCGTGCGGTTTAATTCTCTCCCTCTCGGTTCGTGAAAACCAGCGTTTCATAAAAAGCAGTAGGTGTATTTTTTACAGGTTTAATTTAACTGAAAACTTTTGGTTACCTGAAGAATAACTTTTTTGGCCGAATTTGAGTATGTAGGTTCTCTGTATAATATATTCTGCTAAACATAAAACTTATCAATAACAAAAACTACATTTCATTGTTTTTTTAAGTAATACTCATAGTGAAATGGGTTTTAAATGATAAAGTATTACCTGTGGTATTACTGAGACCGTTTTCGTCAAATCATTCCTAAGCGAGAGTTTTGGTCCTGGGGCAGTTTTATGCGCTCATTCAACGAATAAAAATTAATTTTTGTTGCGTGGGTAATTACGTGTATAGGGAAATAGGCGAAACGTGAAAGGTAACTCTTAGACTTTACGTATTACACATTATTTAGTGCTATTATCTACACATTTCACACACATTGTACCTACTCCACCTACTCCCACAAATCGTGCTTAAACTCCAAAGTAATTATTTTCAAAGTCAACAAGAATCGGTGTGAAATTTTCTAAGTTAGCGGTATATCCCTTGAACGTGTGGGTATCCCACAGAGATTGCGGAAGTTTAATCACTTTCCGATCAACTTTGAATTATTATTATAAAACCGCTTGTAGAGCTTTTTCATCATTAAAAATTGTGGGGTCCGTTTTTCGTATTTTTACAAGGCCGTGTCATGTCCAATTAGTCAAGTTTTGGCTTCTATTTACTCTCCTTTTACATTTTCCTTGCAATTGGTACATGACATGTATACTCACTGGTTGGTAATTGTAGATTGAAATTGGTTTTATGATGAAAAATGGATTCTCAGTTCTCTTCTCTAGATTTATTTGGGATTTCTAAAGAAGGCCTGAAACACACCCGAAAATTATATTAAAAAAAAAACTGTCAAAACTATATTTAATCTTGTAACGAACAAAGGTCTCCGTCATACTTTCGTCCCTTATCAACTGCTTTAAAACCAGACTGACGATCTCCACAGCAGTCATCCAACCAAATAACAATATGTCACGAATTATGTCAATAAATCATGCTAGAAAAGCCGCAGAGCAGACGCATAAAAATAATGTATTACAAAGTAAATTGATCAATGGTGTCAAATTGCAATTACAACTGACAGCTCATTCATAAAGGGCTATTAAGCATTGTATTTAATAGTAAAATTACAGGCACAACGTTTGATATTTATGTCATTTCAGAATGGTTTTTCGCAGATGCTCCTCTTTTATAACATTTTTCAGTCGCTCCTTAATATGAATTATTTAAGTTAATATGTATGTTTGAAGGAAGTAGATACCTACTCAAAAAGGTTTTAATAAACAAGCGAAACTCGAAGGAAAATGAAATTACTATCGTGAAATGACAAAAATGCTTGTTCATGTCATATATTGACGTATTTAGTAGATTATTTTTGCTCTTTATTGACTCAATACACTTTATTTAGTAGAGTTCGGCATATAAATAAAAACCATCTAGAGCTTAGTTATGACTTGCACAAATTGGATACATCAGTATAAAAGCAAAGTTAAAAGCTCTCAAGCAAAATAATATTTTTACCAAATAAACACTTGCTTATGAAATATTCTCGCGAATATTCCGTACAAACACACAATTTGTGAATCAAGCGCGTCGCCAGCGAACATAACTAAGGCTAGCAATAAAATGGTTGCTTTTCTAAATGCCTTGCTACGACTCCGTAGTCACACGAGAAAATAGCATACAGTAGTCTCAATTATACTACCTACGCCAGATTTTATCAGGGAAAAATTGTAAGCCCGTCCGCTGCCATACCGTCGTGCTGCTGTCGTTTCAGTTTTCGTAATAGAATTATGCAAGCTGCTTTGCTTTTCTGTTTGTCATCTACTCGCGTCGACAGTGCTACAGCGAAATAAAAATGTGCTGTGTTATTTTTTGTTGGTGAAACAACAAGCCAAATACTAACTTAACTATTTTGATCATATTTTCGTGCTACGATGCTAAAAATGGTCAGAATTTGAGTTGATGTCGTTTGCTCTCAGGCTGCTTAGCGTTACTAATTTCAAATATTGATTAGTAAAAAACATGGTGAGAAAGTTTACGAGCTTAGGTATATACCAACCGGGTTTATTGGGTCAAAATAATTGTAAACTTTATGCTACAGCATTTGAATTTTTATACTGTGCCAGTGCTTTAAAAAAAAGTTCGTTTGACGACGTTTCGCAGTAACGTTTACGAGGGCGTCGGCTTGAGACTTCAAATAAAATTGCACTGCACTTAAAACGTGACCGGGGAGCAGTTGCGGAAACTTAGTATCGAGTTTAATTCGAGGCATTGTAACTTCAAGTTGGACCTCGCACGTACGGTACAATAATACAAGGTGCAATGAGACCAATCCCGAAAATATCAGGGGATTAAAATACCTACTAATAGTCATATCAAATTCTATGTACGCCATAGTCTGAAAAAAAAAACAGTTATTCCATATTTACATGGCAAAAATTTAATATAAATGTATGAAACAGCAGGATTTTGACTTTGGATTTTGACCTCAAACTGTCGGTATCATAGAAAATGTTGTTCATATGGATGGATACTTTAAGTACCTTTAGTTTTCAGGAGTTGTCTTATTACACCTGGTATGAAGGGATCAATAATACATAGTACAGTGGGCAGGACGCGCACGTCGCGCTGCCACGGTGCGGTGGTCTAGAAATATTGTATAGAAACCTTCAAACTTTTCACTTTAGGTTCTCAATTCTACTCTATAATAATAACAATTTATATAATGTCATATTGCAAAACGAAGTAGATAGGTAAGTACTTCTAAATATGCGTTGGTAAACGCGTTACTGGAGTAAAGTAGAAGAATCATAATCAAAACCGAGTTCTTAACTAATACAATGATAGCTTACCTACTGTACAGACTGTTCGACAAAATTAAATGTGGATAACAAAAATGTGGTTTTATCTAGCCACTTTACTGAATAACCTTCATCTGCTGAAATACATGGTACTGTACGTTTCCATTAGTCTGTTGTAAATGTCTCATGTAAGTGAAATGTTATTTCTTTCAAATATTCGTTTACCGGAAATTAGTCGGAACCCTGATCGCGGCGGTTATAAAAGCTAAATAATTTGCGGCATGTCTGCTTCTGGCACCGCGCCCAATCTACTTTATCATCGGGTGGCTGCAAACTTTGTGGCTCAATTATTTCAACACGAAGATGCGCAAGTGTCCAATTTCGTGGGAAATATGCTTGCATTACTGGGGATGAACTTGTAAACTTTGCAGCCAAAGTCGGATGTTTTAAGTCTTGGAGCACACTCGAACTTTAGAAGTAAGCCCCACCGGGCCAACGCGAACTAATGTTTTTGGAACTAAAGGAATGCAGCGACTTCATCGCGTGGTGCTATTTTCTTACAACTTCCGCTGTATTGCATCCTGAATTTCATGAACTACAGACTGACTAAAGGAAGGCACCTCGCTAGGCTTCTTTCAGTCACTTTGTGCCCACTATTACAAAAACATACCTCAAAAACCTAAGGTTATAATAAGGTTTTCTGTGAGCATAATATGTACCTGGCTATATAGGAACACGAAAGTTCTATCAAGTGAACAATGATTTCTCATGTCATGTTCAATAAGCATACCAATATTTCCTTGGCAGCACATTCAGATGAAAAAGTGTTGGTTATTCATCGTCAAATATAGCACAAGAACACAAAAATATCAAATATCAAGGAGCTTTGGCAATTTCCTATTTTTTTGTGTGTAAAATATTGCTGTAGAATTCAAAGAGAAACGCACCAGCTATCTACAAGTTGGCAGTAATCCACTGTCACGTAAATAATGTAGCTCTCGAGATCAAAGAATTGGGTTTTCTCCCAACTTTATCTCTTAACTTTATTGCAAAATAAAATGGTATGAAATGGTATAAAAAATACTGTCGCTATGGTTGGTTTACTAGCTCCATCTATGTAAGTACTGCGAGTGTTTTCAAACGGTGAAGGAAATCGAAGTGATCAAGACTGTATTAACTAAATAGTATTGCGTGCCAATGATATTTATACCGACAATCGTTGGAGCAAACTAATACTCGAGTGGAGACCGCGTTTAGGCAAGCGTAGTGTAGGACGCCCTCCGGCTAGGTGGGGTGACGATCTGAGACATGTAGCTGGCAAACACTGGATGAGAAGAGCCGAAGACCGGGCTCAGTGGGGCGTCTTGGGAGAGACCTACGTCCAGCAGTGGACCGATATAGGTTGATGATGATGATGATGATGATGATATTTATAAATAAAAGATCATTGTTGTGTGCTTTCAATCTTTTCATACTCGGACACTCTCTTTGACTACCCACATACAGGATCTTGGGAAGATGTGTACTTGGGGAGTAAAATCGTGAGCATTATTTTATTTACCATTTACCTTACATTTATGATTTCAATTGTAAAGCACATTTTGCGCGGTCGCATTGTCATAATAACTCCTCAGAATAGATTATTCATAAATTGGAGCTTTCGTATTTAGTCTTCAGCGACACAAGCTGGTGGAAAATGGAAACCAAGAAATTAATTTTACATTTACGAAGCATTTTATTCAAGTCGAGTGTTTTCACACTGACGACACGACCACGATACACGATATCGTTGAAGAATACGTCCAGGTCATGGACTAAATATATAAGTATTAGTCCATGTCCATGTCCATATAAATATTAATCCATCATCATCAATATATATAAAAACCTTTTGAAGCTGACAGAGAATCAACGCACAGCCTAAACTATAAGTCCTAGAGGTATTAAATTTGGAAGGTAGGTTTCTTATATAGTGTAGGGGCGCACTAAGAAGGGAATTTTGAAACGTCACACTCTAAAGGGTAGAACGCGAGCAACGCCGCGGGCGACGGCTAGTAGTCTTATATATTTAGTCCATGGTTCAGGTACAGTATGGTCAAGCAACTGGGGTGTAAGCTAAGCTTGAACAAATGTGACAGTCGCTGTGTTGGACTTATATTGCGTGTAAACGCCAGCTCGACTACCGACCGTTGCAGTGTCACCGCGCAGTGTATCTCGGATACATATGCCGTTGCGATACGCTGTACGTTACGATTCTCAATTATGTTCATTCTGAAGCCTCTAATGTCATATGTCGGTGTCGTGTGTAGGTGTCGTGCCAGTGTACAAACGCCCGTCGAGTTGCGGGCGAACCGCAATCGACATAATTGTTGAGACTTTAATTAAAAGTTCAAATGAAACAGCCACGTAATGGTATATTCCTGGGAATTATGAGGATTTACTACACAAGGCGTTTTGGTTTAGTAGTCGCTAGCACTTCATTCCTAAAACCGTGGGTTCAAATTTTGTCGTGAATGAATCAATACAAATTGTGCAATATCAGTGTCACCATAATGTTGGCCGAAAGCATCGGCCTCCATACGCGTCTTTTCTTTAGTAAAGTACTACTTACCGTTAGTAAGAGTTAAAACAGCATAAATACAGTTGCAAAGAACATAAAATGTAACCATAAATGGCAGCTCACATTAAAACAATAGTAGATTAGATTAGAAAATTCTTTATTGCACTTTAAAAATCGTACAGAGGCGAGTAATAGTACCTACTACCACGTACTTGTAGATACCATACGTTTATTTCATTTACTCAAAACAAAGCACCCGATATTTATCTGGAACTCGTTTTTATTTAACTTTTGGACAATTTGAAAATAGCTTGTTTGTAACCTTTGATGGCCCTCATAAAAGTAATTAATGTTAACCAAAGCCTGTAATTTTATTACGCTCACTGTTTTCATACAATTTGAAACTTGTTTAAAAATATAAAACCTTTTTTTTATCAGCTCTTTATCTATTTTTATGTTGGTTATAGATTATTTTTTACTGCTACTTACCAGGTGAGGGTACAGGGTGTTCCAGAACTAGTATATTTACTATGGAGTCTGAACAGGATGATTCAGACCGTGAAAACAGCAACTAAGATTTGTATTATTTTTCAGTCTCTTACTACCAAATTAGGATTTGATTTTTAGTAACAACAATACTTTTATATTGCTAATCTATTAATGTATGATCGAATATGATTCCACAGCCTTATTGTCCAAAAGCAATGTATAAGTACCATAGCAATAAATCCCATTTCCAAATTCCCATTAGCTATTCCCATTTCCAAATGCAGTCGCAGCTGTTGGCTATTTTACACGTGGCGAGTGTTTCGCTAAAATAATTAAACAATTTCCTCGATGGAGACGTGTCACAGATTGCTGCATAGTTAATTGATGCTATTTGTTTCCATTCGAACCGAGATGTGGGTATTAATTTAGGACCAATTTCATAGTATTCCGCCGCCTGAATGTGCGTCTGTCTATCAGAAGACTGTAATATTGTAGTATGGTGGTATTATTGACCTTATTATTGCGTGTGTTTCTTACCTACTTGGCTGATTAATTCTTATTTTGTTCATTCAATATATATAAAATTGTGTTTTAATATATTGAAACGCCTTTTCATAATTTGTATTTTAATAATAAAATGATTTCAACTTCCAAATCTGTATTCAAACGATTCACAAATCAACATGTAGCCTCAAAGGGAATAACAAGGGAAGGCGGTAAAATCTTCCCTAAATGAATCATTTTTCCAATCCATTTCGAAGCAATGCAGTAATTTCTTTTAGAAATAGATTTGATATAACTTTGCATACATTTTGATTACAGTAATGTCCAACGATTTCCAATTAGTGACAGATTCTTGGACCTTGAACCAGGTTATTAGGGTTTGTCTGACCAATTCAGTAGACCAGGTAGACCAAATCCAAAAGCTCCAGGCTTTTGGTAGGTGCTTGAGGCTCCTAGTCCCTCCGGATCCGTTAGTTTTTTTAGTTTTTAATATGCACAAGTAAAAACCTCGATGTCGATGGCAGTTCTTCGATGTTAATGCCCAACTTTCATTACCCGCATTAGAATATTGAGTGCCCCTTTGGTCGGTCAAATGCTGACATCATTACCATCTCATCTGGTTTTGGCTGCTAGTGTTTTTTATACTTTTTTTTTGAATAAAAGAAGAATTAAATGATGATGATTTATACTCTTAAAGTTTTTCTTTTATGAAGTTCTTTTTTATTAAATTTTTCAAAACCTAACCAGAAACTTTTATTGAGTGAGACGTAGTTAAAAATGTTGAAATTCTTCAGTTCTTGAAATATTATTTTATTTATTCGTCGGAAGTGCATTCCGACTTCGCAACGCTCCGTGGGTATTTCTTTAATAAAACTTTGACCGGAGCAAAAAGAAGTTAGGTCGGGAAATATAGAAAAGCAGTAGATACATAGTTAGTACGTAACTTTCTGTTGCAACTTCTATGCTGAAAAATAACTTTTTGACGCATATAACCGAAATAAAAATTATTCCTCAAAGAATGTTATAAATACGTCTTCTTATACATAGTGTAGATAGCTAAACTAGGTATAGGTATTGTATGTTATTCGCTGTCTTGATATATCCTAAATACCTGATGACCTACCTGATTCCTCTTACTGACGAGAAAATAGTTTTCCTTATTTAGAACGAACATCTCTGCTTCAATTAAGTTCATTCAATATTACCTCTCAAAAGTGTATTAATACTAAATGAAAGTTATTTATACTGAACTATAGTTATAATATTACCAACACACTAAATATTTTATCGTTCTGACCACTCAATCAAGATTGTTCCTATGGCAGACCATCCGTAAAAACCAATTTTCCGATTTAGACGATGCGTCATTCACCACTGTTTTATCCATTCGTACTACACACATCTACAAACGGTTCCAAACCAATTTTGTACAGTTTAGGTATATCCAGGGACATTTCTATCGCAGTAATCTGTACAAAGACCAGCACTAGTTTTGGACACTTTTAAAAATAAAATTCTTTTGTATTTTTATATTCAAAATTGCATTATAAAAATAGAGAAGACTCATTTTTTGAAGTCACATTGTGCTTAGCTGTAGCACACTTTACAGCATCTGGCAGAGAGGTATGAGCTTAAAACAGTTTTGAGTATAGACAGATGGCGACTTTGTAAAAGTAGGTTAAAACTATAGTGAATGAATGAATGAATGAATGAAAATGCTTTATTGTACGTAGGTACACCTTATAACTAATATGCGAGACAGATTAAATTACATTATGTTACGTACAATGGGCGGTCTTATCGCTAGGGAGCGATTTCTTCCAGACAACCTTTGGATGGAGTGGAGCGTATTAATGGGAAGGTCGGCTAGGGTGTACTATTAGATAAGAAAATATTTTATATAATAACAAGATTAAAATAGAATAAACAAATACTATGATTATACCTACTTACTAAGATAATATAATACTATACACAGATAAATACGAATATATACATACTTATATACACTTTAAAAATATATACTTTATAAAACTATGTGGTTATTATTATTATTATAGTTATTATAGTGGTTATTATTATTATTAGATTTTTTTAAATATCTAAGTATCAGTGTTTAAACTGGTGCTTGTCCCCAAGGGAGCAATACTGCTGCCGTGTTTCAGTACCCAGAGTCATAATTCACCACACAAAGTCAGATAAAAAACCCATAAATTTTCCAACTAGCAACCTATCCGTTTAGCTTGAATTCGTCGATATCCGCTGAAAATGGAAGAACTTAATAAAAGTGCAGTTCATAGTTCACAAAAGCCGTTGCCATGTTGTTGTGCACTCCTATTTCAACTTTCCTGTCGAAGTTGAAATTCAAAAATGCGCTCACTCAGTTATTGATACGCAACTTCTTTGTTTCAAAATGTATATACAGAAAAACAACTTTTACCATGTCATTAATTTGATGTAAGATTAGAATAGTTCCGTGTTTCGTCTTTCTCGATCAAATTTGAACTGCTTGTCAATGCAAAAAACAAAACACGTTGTAAATACTCCAAGCTTCTGGTTAAAGTTTTATTTGAAGTGTCTTTTGGTAAAAATCGACAGGTGTTTTCAATATTTCACGCGGTAGGTTCGCACCTGCGGTACAAAAGCTCGGCCTGAAACTGAAATTCAGCGATTTTCAGTTCAGCAAGTTTTTCAAAAGGTTGAATTCAGTTACAAAATACCTGCCGTCGAATTCTCGCAATGAAACAGCGAAATTCCATGTCGGGTCTCTTCAATCCGATGTCATAAAATCACGGACCGAAATATGAACCTTGTTACGACGTCACAAAAGTCACCGGATCTGCTGAATTAAATTGATTTATGGAAAGAATGTGGAGAATTTTGATTGCGAAAGATGCCATACTTAGTACGGCATAGCATAATTATGATCTGTGGTACGGCCCAAGACTATGTTCCACGTAAGTTTGGAATTGAACCGTGTTTAGGATCTTTCGATTGAATTTGTTTATTTGCAAAAGACAAAACACGGTGTAACTATTCCAAGCTTACATCCGAAACTGCAGCGACAAAAAATAGGTACTACTATTTATAGCCCTCAGGTGTTAAGAGGGAAAAAAAAAAGCCCTTTTTGATGTCTTTGACTTTAGGAATCATTTGCATATAGTTTTTTTGACATTCTTACTAAAAAAATACTTCACTGTAATACTACATAAAATAAATCCTGAGTTATGTAACTTGATTTTTCTGTTAACTGTACATTAAAGCAAATTAGGTATATGGTCCCAGTCGACCGATTCAAAGATGTGATCAGGTAACTGGGACCGCGGTCCTAGTTATGTATGGGCCCAGTCGCCTGTATCCTCAGAATTTGTTATTAACAGGGTATGCAGACTGTGTGTGTAGGTATAAACTGTTGGAGTATTTATTTATTCAGCGACTTTAAAGTAGTATTCATTAAAACAAACCCCGTTTAAGACGATAAAATTAAATCACAGGCCATTACCATAACAGACACTTTGAGAAGCTGCACAATAAGCTCAAATTGGGTTGCTTACAAATCGAGGGAAACTATTAAAATTCATAGAAGAGCTGTTCGCAATGGCACGGGACACTCGTTCTTAATAACAATAATAATCCATTACTTGCTTGTTTGTCGACGTCGTTGACTGGATTAAGATTTGTGTTTGAAGATATGCAAAGCTTCAAAACGAGAATCTCAAACCATAATAATGAAATTATCGGTTATCGCGATATTATAATATTTTACCACCCAATGAAGCGAGGGACAGCCTCTCTAGATACCGACGACATTGTAAAAATCTAAGATTGTCAAGACTCATTGTTTTTCCAAAAAAACTTAGCATGTTTTTGGTCGAACAATAATTCCGATATGATCATCATCATCATCAATATATATAAAACTCTTTTGAAGCTGACAGAGAATCAACGCACAGCCTAAACCATAAGTCCTAGAGGTATGAAATTTGGAGGGTAGTATTCTTATATAGTGTAGGGGTGCACTAAGAAAGGAATTTTGAAACGTCACACTCTAAAGGGTAGAACGCGAGCAACGCCGCGGGCGACAGTTAGTCAATATATATATAACTCTTGAAGCTGACTGAGAATCAACGCACAGCCTAAACTATTAGTCCTAGAGGTATGAAATTTGGAGGGTAGTATCCTTATACAGGGTGTTACCAGACCATTTCCGAAAACTTGGAGGTTCCAATCAGACCATGATACTGAAAACATTAAGCGAAAAAAATCGCGAAAAAAAAAATTGACTTGACTATCTCCTTTTAATTTTTTTTCTAGTTACATACACACAGTACAACATAATAAGACATATCTACCTAATTATCTCATTTAAAAAAGCAAAAAAATAAATAAAGCAGCAATGTACACGCAGCACGCAGATTACGTCTACTACAGCATGAACAGCTGAGAGTTCATCGCGGGTCATTCAAGTACGCGACGTGCGAGCGAGACAAGAGACGCCCGTCTTTATCGCGCGGTCACTTACGACACAGAATAAATAATAGTACTACGCCTCGACCTTACCTACGTGAATGCGTACATTGCGGGCTAGCGAAATAAATACAAATCTTTAAACATTGTTTTCTCCGGCTATAATTATTTTTCAGGATAACTGATTTTTTTTTGGTTGGGTTTTGGTGTGCTGTAGCTCCCCCTTTCGTTTTCGGAAGTGGTCTGGTAACACCCTGTATAGTGTAGGGGTGCACTAAGAAAGGAATTTTGAAACGTCACACTCTAAAGGGTAGAACGCGAGCAACGCCGCGGGCAATGGCTAGTCTAATATACAATCATTGGACATAGGTCCAATTACCAACTGATCTGTGACGCCTGTAACATCACACCAGAACTATCATATTTACAAACACCATAGAACCTTGACATTACCCCTGACGATAATATCACACAAAGTACCCTATTATGCAAGGTGATTTTCCACTAGTTAAGGATGTGTTTGAAATCCACCAATAGGCATCGTTTGTTTTCATATAAAATGATTCCTATTGGTGGATATCAAACATATTCTTAGCTGGTGTAGCTCTGGTGGAAAAGCATCCTAAGCTATGATTCCATTCACTTATTAACATTGTAATCAGCTACTAAATCACTGGCCAAAAACATCCAACGGACAAAGCAGAATCTCGAAGAGAAATGGAATCTGATAGGTACGATGAAATATTGGAGTAATAAAAGCAGAGCAACAATACGGCCGGCACTTTTGCGATATTTTAGATATACGATAGGTATCGTTTTTCTTGTTGAACTGAATAATAGTTTTGTTTATATCTATTCGTTTGGAGTGCTTATCTGTGGCCGAAAGACTAAAAATTATTTAAAAAAAAATAATGTTGAGATGCTTTTGATAATTAACATTTAAATGGTCATCAATTTTAAGATCAATATTTTTAACTAGCCGTGGCCCGCAGCGTTGCTCGCGTTCTTTATCCTATAAAGTGTGACTTTTCAAAATTACTTTCTTAGTGCACCCCTACACTATATAAGTACTACCCTCTAAATTACATACCTATAGGACTTATTGTTTAGGCTGTGCGTTGATTATCTGTCAGCTTCAGAAGAGTTTTATATACATTGATGATGATAGAAGAAAAGATAGATAAAGTGAGGCTGAATAATGAAGACATAGAGAACATTCATTGCTAATAATAAACAATAAATATCATCAAGAGAATCCTGTAAATGATTGGGATTTATTGGGATGTTAACAGTCACAAATTCGGTTGCTATTTCGTATGTCTAATTACATCCCAACAAAATGTTAATCACCTTTTTATGAGATTTTATTCGTTGATACACTTTAGGGTAGTCAGATGCATCATTTAGTAGGTATACATATTGGTTGTAAATTTAGTTTAAGCCCATAGCAGTTTAAAATTGTTGTACAAATATTTTTAATAAATACTACAAACTCATAAAAATTCACAGCGAAGCCTACGATAATCCACGTCGTAACTAGTTCACTTTATCGATTTTATATTTTTTTTACTCCATTTATATCAATGTTGCCAATTTTGATAAAACTCAAAGGATTACAAAGCTTTTTGCATATTAGTCATCTAAGTAATGACACCACTTTAGTGTAGAGCGTGTTCTGTGTACGAGCACACTTTAAAATAAAGAGTAATGAAGGGTATTTTTATTTAAACAATATATTTCTATCATTGTACAAAAATACATTGTTATTTATATGTATTTGCATCGGTATTTGCCTCGTACGTCTTCTGTGGACGTGATCCGTAAAACAATGCATTTCTCATCGGCAGTGGTCCATCAGTCTGTGCCGTCACTGTTGTCATAAAAGTGAGTTAAGAACGTTGTATTCCAAAGATTTTTTTTTCTTTGCATAAAAATTTTAGCTTGAAACATTATTTTGGACATTTTCATTAAAAAAAACACCGTAGTAATATCATCGCTTAGCTACAGACACAATAATCAATCTACACCTACAGCTGCATTGTATTTAGTAGGGAGTCAAAAATAAAACGAACAATATTTCTTGCAACACTGCGCATCGGTTTCGTAATACTAGTGCTACGAACACTGCTACGCCGTAGGCCTCGTAGCACCACGTAGCAGTTGTAGCGCGGTATGGTAGCGATTCGTGCCTCGCACTTGAAGTTTCAAGTTTCTTGATTGCACTTCGAGCGTGACGTCAGCAATAAACAAAAAAATAGTTTATGCCGCCATTGAATTTCAAAAACCGGTTTAGAGAGAGGTAATAGAGAGGTAAAGACAATCTATTTTCCACACATTGACGCACAGCTGGAATTTTTCAGAATGATGCTTATGTGCTTAGGAATAAATCATATTTTAAATTTTATTATTTAAGGAAACGGGGCATCGAATTCTACTAAATTCGATAGGTTCAGCCTACTTATTATCATCATAATCATCAATATCTTTTTTCGAACTTCTCTTATTAAAAGTGTATTTGGAGCACGTCGTAGCTACTAAAGAATTTGGGAAACATCGACGCCTTATGAATTTGGGGCAGGAATTTGTAGAGACAACAACCCTTACTATTCTACATGCCACAAAGTGTTTAATTTGTAACATAATACACGTGGATAAAGTTACTTGATGTATACACTATGATAATCATTATTTTGTTCACATAATATATTATTTTCATGTCAGTATCTTTTCAAAATAACCTACAAACTTATTTATCCAACATCCCCCCCGTGGCGCATCTCGTAGCAAATAGCTTTTGGTTTAGAGAATTCAAGCTATATTTAAAAATCCACGTCTTTAATTTCAATAAAATATAACCTATGTTTCAATTCGGGAAAAGGGCTTCTGAATAGTATAAGTTTGGTATAAATAGGTCCAGTAGTTAAGGCGTGATCCGCGAACAACAAAACAGACAAACTCAACTTTCGGAATCAGAATCGTTTAGTTAGTACTTTAATTTTAGTTTTTGCCTTTTTTACAGTTTTATAATAGAATAGATAAATAGATAATAATTGTCATAGCAACATTGAATGACTAGCATTAGAGCTCTCATAACGAAATTATTATTGGTATACCTACATCTTATTGTTCGTATATATTCGCAACAAAAGAATGTTCAAAAATTATAGCTGTGCGATATCCAGGTTAAATGTAATCCGTGAAGCAGGTGAGTGCACTCCAGTTAGACAACTTTCCTTCTATTTTTACGGGTCTGACTGGACGCAGTGACATTCTACCAATAGACAGGTTATACCCGTGCGCTGCAACAAAAAATGACGTAAATATTATTGCACCTCAGAGCATACAACCGACAATCGACATACGCCACACCTATTTCCCGAAAGAGATGAATTCACACTTAGACTTACTGTCGTAGTGATGCGCAGGGCCCCGAGTCTGTGCATTTGTTTTGACTTTCGACTCGAGTGTAGCACACGCAAAAGCATTCGCAAAGCTAGTAATTTTCTTAGGAATTGCACAATTCCCAAATCTCCCGCTGGAGGCGCTTAGCCGGTTTTCATACGCTGGAGGCGCTTAACCAGTTTTCATAAAAAAATTCTCGCTTTCGCTACAATCGAGTCGAAAGTCCAAACAAATGCACAGACTCGGTGCTCAGCACCGGACACGTGACTAAATAAAAGTCAGGTAATTGCCTTATGTTTCTTCTGCTATTTAAGAAGGTGAGCAATACCTTTAAACTTATACATCTTTGACCGGACATGGCATTGTGCTTCGGTATTTCGCTTCTAACAGAAAAGTTTTACAAAAATAGCAATAAAAATAGCTCGAGCTATTTTACTGCAAAGCAAAATAAACATTGTAAAATGATCAGAGAGATCAACTACTTGTTATTTATCCATCTTTGGAAATAGAAAAGGCCCTTGTATTTGGCAAATTTCAAAATCATTTTCTCCTAGTTTATGGTGTAATTTTACCTTGCTATTCAAATTCGCTAGCTGAAAAAAGTTAATCAAGCCGTTGCAAGCTGCAGCGCGCAATGAACGGCGAGATTGGGAGGATGGATAGCTCTTTTCGTATACATCTCAGAATAATAGAACCAGCTATGTAACGCAAAGTGACACGAAAGGTCCAGGAGAAAACGCTATAAGCTCGACACGCGGTTTTTGTCTGTAGCCGTGCAAAATCTTAAGGTATGTAAAGAAAACTAAGTAAATGCATAGCTTAAATTTTAGATGGAAAAGTACATTCCCCGAGAAAAATATTTACAGGTCTTGTAAATAGTTCTGCTGTTTACATTCTAGACTAGATAAGTTATTGCGTCTTAGTTAGTTAGTTGATACCAGTTTCATCTTATAGGCATTTACATCTGAGCGTTTCGGTGCTTCGGAGGGCACGTTAAACTGTCGTTAAGCCATAGCAGAGGCCTTAAGGCGGCCTAAAATCTCCGTCAACAGAGTTGGCTACTAACTTGTACGAACTTGATACCAGTTTCGAGCTCCGGGAGGGGGACTGAGAGCAAAATCCTCTCTTCTTTCTTCTATTTCCTGTCTTGGTTTAAGCCTTGCGTGGGTCGATTTTCGCCATCGATTATCATTTCCATTCTTTAGGGCCAAACTCTTAAGGTCACTAGCTCAAGTAAGCACCTTCAGTTCACTTCTCCACTGGCGCATTCTAAACTTAGCTATATCCCTCTCAGGACAGCGCGGCAATTAGTTAGTGTTGCTAGATGTCGCTAGTTACCTAGTAATTAGTCTCTTGATTAATTTGCTGTTGGCGCTATTATTAGTTATCCCCGGAGACTCACTAACACGTCTCTTGACGTAAACAACAACATGTTTGTGTCTGCTCATGTTTCTTACCTCGTTCTTGCCTGCAACTTTGCTCGTAATAATATTTGAACTAGCTTTATCTGGACGTGTCTGTTGCAGCGACGCGTGATCTGAGTATCTGACACAGCAATGACGCGCCGATGCACTTTCAATTAGTACTGATTAGGATTAGTTGAGCTGTTTTAAATTGTTTTGGACAGTCTGCAGATAGCTTAACTTCGGGTGTATTTTATAAGTACTTAACAGGTACATTCTAAAACTGTGGTTTTTTACTTTCGGAAGGATACGTCCACAGAAAAATAATAAGCACCTAAGTTTTTATAGTAAAATAAACTTAGTAAGTTAGTTTTAAGTTAAGCTCGTTTCCAGAAGCTATCTTCAGTAGGTAGAATACGGAATTAAAAATCCTCCAACATCAGATGTTTCATTAACATTTTGTAATTAGCTTTCTCTTAAAAACGGAATAATCAATAAAAGCCATCGTGAAAGCGAACCTTATACAAACTGCATCTAGTTAGAAAGCAGGTTAACTTATAGTCTTTTTTATAATCCCCTCTTTTTATATAGAAGCACAATAAAATATTATGCAAAAGATAGTTGCACAAACTTTCAGCTTCTGCTTCAGTATCGTGACGACATAATACTTTCCAACATCGAAGAAAAAAAGAAGTTGCTTGTTAGTCAATGATTATCATATTAAGTCGCCAGACTGTGCCAAGGATTTAACAAGTACTTAGGTATTTATTATTAAAAGCACTCAGTTGGTACCTTGAGGAGAATCTTCACCAAAATCGCCTTAAAGCAGCCTGGACTGGACGTCACCAGTTTCAAAGCAGCTTACGATACAGTCAAGCTTTCATGACGTGAATAAACAAAGCTGTGCACCACTTTTCTTCAGAAAAAAATAAAAGAGACGGTAAGTGCACTGTCTTTCGTATTCTATTATTTTATTTGATTAAACCTATCAACTGAAAACTTCGATTTGCAAAATGTAGTGAAAATAACCGACATTCTGGACCAGAGAAATAATACAATTCTATTTGATTGTAATATATTTTTGAATTTTTCTTTTCTTTAACAACTGTGTAGAATGGCCACTTGGATAAGAAGGGTAAAATATATTTTCTGCCATCATGGTATATGCACTTTTTCTATAGTTTTTGGCGTCTAAAATATGTATAACAACAGATCATATAATAATACTACTATACGTATGAGTAAAAGGAGAAAATTCAATACGTTTCCCAAATGTTTTCTTTGTAACTGCACCCTTCCACTTTATATTATGCTAATGTTATGAAAAGCGTTGTGTAAGACGGATTCTATGAATATTCACAATGAACCTCATTAGAGAACTTTTTGTTTTAATTATTGTAGAAAATTGTTTGGGAGAATGCGAGATAATCTCGGTGAGACTGAAATGCAAAATGTCACAAGGTTAGGTTTTTATTTAATTTATTAAACGTTTCTTAAACTAAGCCAAAACCATGGTGACGATGCAAAGTTTCAACAGTGTTTTAAATGAAAACTATTAAATTATTAATTTAGTTTATTAAATTTTAAGTAAGGTGCGTAGTCAGTTCAAACATTAAATAGCATTGTGTTCTAGCAAAAAAATTTATTCATCTTCTTGTAGTAAGCTCTGCTGTACTGGTTTCTTCTAAATATTTTCCTTTACTGTTTGAGAGCACTTTTTAATTTAAAGTGACCGTAAAACATCGTAAAATACACCACCTTACAACAACGAACCTCATTTTTATTTCATAGTAGGCACATGGCAAACAATATTAAATTCTGAGTACTCTCAGTACATTTTTATGGAACCGCTATGTAATAAAAATGTTCCTGCTTCAAAGAAGCTTTTATATGGGATTTATTGAATCACCATAACTGGAGATTATTCTTTATAGAATATACTCATTGTTAGTTTTCACTAAAAGCAAGATATAATAACCATGATTAACAAGTTTAACTAGTTCCAGTATTCTAATACCAATGCAGGCACGATTACAAGTAATCTAGCAGAAAAATCTGTATGTAGGTAGCTACTTTGACTCTTTCTTGAATCAAATACAATATCATAAAATAAAGGGCTTTATTCTTTTTCACAAAATATGTAATAGATGTTTGTTTACGAGCAAAGATCCATAACCAAGATAATAATATTCGATTTTAAATTATATTAAAATACCAATTTATATTCTGGCCACGCAAAATACCTATTACATTAAAATATTTTATTTAAATTATAGAGTTGTCTTCACGGTTATCTTGCCATTTAAAAATTATGTTCTATATTCTACTGGGAATTGAGGAATAAAGATTTTCAGCTGAAATTGTGCGTAACTTTAATAAATGTTTGACATAGCTCCGCTATTATTGCCATGATGATATTATTCATGATAATAAATAAATAAATAAATAAATAAATATTCACGCACACTTAACACAACGCCTTCTAGTCCCAAACTAAGCAAAGCTTGTACGATGGAAACTAGATGGCTGATAGAATACATACATACATTTTTTTTTGTAAATACATACTTATAATACATAGAAACACCCAATAATAATAATCTTGTTAATACACAGTGAATAATATTTCTAGATAATAGAAGAACTTTCTATTTATTGATGTGTAGGCAAAACTGCCTATATAAAGGTTTATTTATACAGGAGGTTACAAAACTTCAAAAGTAATACCTTGGTAGTCGTATCTGACCCAGTAAAACAGACTTTTGATCTTTAAACCAAGAAGTAGCCTTCAAGGGAAAGCGATATAAATTGCACGAAGTCAAACTCAAAGTTCAAGTACTTTACACCTAAATGACTTACAGCTTTTAATAAAGTAAAACTTCGAAAGTTTCTCTACGTTTGACATAAACCAAGATAATACCAACGGCTACTTAAGAAGCTTTAAAAAGGTACATAAAGATGCGAAAGTTGCCCCAAACTTGAGGAACATTGAAGTCTTTACGATTCGATTTGCAGAGTAAAGTTTAGCAAAGTGAACCGAAGTGGTTGGTAAACCACGGGTCTAAAGCGAGTGTCGTGTAAGAGAGGTATTAGGTTTACGAGTAGGTCCGTACCGGAAAGATCCAGGTCGGAAATTTTAGGTAAGTACCCACTTTTGACTTTAGTGTTATTGCAAAGTGTCATACTATGTTGGCGACGCTCGTTATTCACTCAGACTTTACAGGCTACCCTCATCCTTGTGAAGAAAAACATCGTAAGGTGTATTTTTCTGAAATTCGATGCTAGAATTCTAGCCCGACGGTTCAGAGCCCGTATAGTCTGTGCATTTGTTTTACTTTCGACTCGATTATAGCACACGCAAACGCATTCGCAAAGCGCAAACGCATTCGCAAGCGTGGAAAACTAAACCCTTTTTTACATACTGATACAACTCACGCAAAAACTATACGGCGTAGGTGAATAATACTTACCTACCGTACCTGAAGTCAAATAAACAGCAATTTAGAGTATCTCATACTTAAAACAGTACAGGATTATACAAGTTTTACATTTTATAGTACAATAACTAGTATATTTATTTACTTTGTTTGTAGTTTGGGTGTTTGGCGGGGGCGGTTAATGGAATTTATTTGAGCTTTGGGAAGTATCAAAGATAGTGTATTTGAGAAGCTTCTTTGAGTGTTCACCAATGTGGAATTTGGTAGGTACAGCGATGAATATATCCCCGTGGATAGTCTCGGATTGGAATTTTACTTGTGAATAGCACTCACAGAAAACGAAATATTGTAGCTACCTAAACATATCTAAAAAGGTTTGTCAAAGTGACTACTTATCGTGGTTTCGTTTCCGTGGAATTTGAATAAAATGTAGCTACTTTATGTACTACTAGCCGTCGCCCGCGGCGTTGCTCGCGTTCTACCCTTTAGAGTGTGACGTTTCAAAATTCCTTTCTTAGTGCGCCCCTACACTATATAAGGAACCTACCCTCCAAATTTCATACCTCTAGGACTTGTAGTTTAGGCTGTACGTTGATTCTATGTCAGCTTCAAAAGAGTTTTATATATATTGATGATGATGATGATTGATGATTGATGATGATGATGATTCCATACGAGTATCATGGTTAAACTCTATTTAGTTCGTTCGCTATGGTGCAATTAAATCATGAACTATACAGATTCACATCTATAGACCCCAGTAGATACTTACGTGATTAATAATTGGCATAGCACTACCCACGGCACTACCCATAAAATTATAATTGAGCAGATTGGCGTCAGTACGCCGCAAATTGAAAGCCGCATGCATTGTCCCAATAATTTCCGCATCCCGTTCAAAACAATGTAGCCGTGGAATTAATGCTACTCTCGTTTTCACAGCTTTAATAAAATATCTGGAACAATTTGATATTGTTTGTATAGATAGCTAACTCAAAAGTCACCTTTTGAACACTAATTTCAACTGTGGTAGGAATCGGTGTCGATGGAAACTAGCACATTAGACATTACGTCTCAAAGTGGTAAATGGCAAAGACGCATTGCTCAGATGGCTTGTACCTTCACTTTTTTTGTGAAATGTTTGGATTGGGCTAGCTGTTTCTGTAGTTTGAGACTGTGCTGTGCACGTATACGAATATTTCCCATTGAGCGGATTCAATGAAGTGTGAACTGGATAACAGGGATGCCGTTGGTATAACAATGGACGCCAAGCACCTTAAGGTTGGTGCATAAAGATTTGCTCTACATAAAACGGTGTCAAGTATCGAGTTTAGCTTAACGGCTGCATTTTATGTGTGTGTTTATGGAGATAGGTGTGTGTGTACTGAAGATGATAGCGCTTCTCTGTCAGGAAGAGTATACCTATGAATGTGTGTGTCGGAGTATCGACCTGATATCAGTATAATACAAAAGCGGAATTATGCAATGAAAATGACAAACACACTACGGTACTTCTAACGAGGTTACTCTACCGTGATATCGCAAGCGTTTGTAGAATTTTATGAAAAATCTCGCTCCAAGTTAAGCAGACTCTGTAATAGTCCGCTCAATTCAGTCCAACAGCATTTCGGATGCGTGGTACTTGTTTGAGTGCGTCTCTACATTATCACGGACTTGTTACAGGATTTTTCAACACTTTTCAGGTATTTTGTAGGGCTTTCCGACCGAACAAGTTGATATCAGCTACTCAGAAATCTATGAAAAGTGGTTGTGGCGCTCATGATTAATTCAATTTAAATCATTGTCCATAAAGATGTTCAAGTTGAAAATATAGTGGGCAGAAGATCAATAAAACATTAATCCTCACTGAACTTTCAGGGCAGACGTATAGAACTTCTCACAAAACTTCTCGCCGATCCGAACCTGTTAATAAAGAATTATTTCCTTAACTTGGATCAACGGCGGTCTTCCTGTTTGTTCAAACTTTTATGTAAAAGGTGGAGATAGCGAAAATCCACAGAAAACATAAACCGTCACAATTTTGTCAATACAAAGTTAGGTAGTCTTCAAACGACGTGCTTATTGTGTAGTTGACAGTGATATATAACTTGTGCGAGTTGTGCGAAATGTAGGCATGTGTCAAGTAGGTACAAGATTTTTCGTGCCTTTTAGAGATCAAAGAGAGGTTTTTACATCTTCAAGAGTCTTGAGTACCTGAGAGACCTTAGGCATCTAATTATAGGCCTTAATTTTTCGAATGTTTTGATACCTACTTTTTTATTTCTATAATGCACCAAACAAAATATAAAGAGAGTCCTTTTATTTTAGTGAATGCAGTGGTTAATACCAGGTGTATTGTAAACCCAGCAAAAGAGGTAAGATATTTTATTAAAAAGCGGTGATTCTTTACTCAGGGTTCTGAAACCCTGAATAATTAAAAATAAACATTCTAACTTTAAACTGGTGAAAGTAGCTATGTTCATAAGTATAGCCATAATCCTTTAGATAACTACCTATTCAACTCAAACCCCAGAGGGTCAAAGTTTTGTGTGAGTTTTACCGGGTTCGGTAACATTGTAACGGTCCAAGGTCATCCACATTTTGAACCGTCAGCTCACAATTAATTGAAGTTTGAGTCGTAGGTGGATGTTTGATTAGTTGGTTAAAGCGCCATCTTGTAGTTTGCAAATGCGTCATAATACGCTATGCGGGTCTATCAGCGGCAAATTATCTTACGTGAACCGTTGTTCAATTGAGGGAATTCAATGCCATCTGGTGGTTGGCAGGAATACTTTATGGAACGCCGGCAGTTTGTTTTATTAAAGCCAAGTCGATTTCAATGATTATCTGGCTGGCTACCTATTTAATATCATAATTGGGAGCTTATCTATGTAATATTGGTTTAAAGATACAATCATTTATTTAGTATACAAAGCTTCTATCTATTTAATTACTGAATATCTCGTCAAGAATTGCTAAAAGCCTACCTACTTGCTTGGTAAGCTTGGTACGCTGAGAACATCTAAGTGAGAGATTGACTACCTATGCTTGATGAAGAGAAAAATATTACCTACTTACTTTTGTCAGCTTACCTATCTAATTGTATAAAAGTAAGTACCCTTCAACTTTAGCCTAGAATGGAGATCTGAATTAAACATTTAGCTATGAAACAGTTTCGGGTCCAAGATTAGCAATCACTGTGTGCTTGCTCTCGTAAAAATGTCAGGCGATTTCTGCATTCAGAAAGTCAGAAATGGACTATCATATTACTAAAACTAGATATTTTTAAGAGTTGGAAATTAAATAATATAATAGTAAATGCTTTAAACTAACCATGTTCTGAGTTTCATCAAGTTTGACTACTTCATTACAACATAATAGAGAATTTAACGTGAATACGCTAACTATTGGTTGGCAAAGAAACGAAATATTGCGTTGAACGGACTGTCAACAGCAGGACCATTTGAATCTCGTAAACTGTCTATTTACTTATGTAAATAGTATCATATTTGTAGTTACCTATGTAATATCTGAATATTTTATTTCACTATCTATATAGCTATTTATTTAGTATCATATTTAGGAGCATAGCTACGTAAGACAGGTTTATCAAGCTCAACTACGTATCTACTTAGTGGCAAGCTTGTTTAGTACTATGTTGAGGATTGGAATACCTATCTACTTGTTTGGAAGTATTTCCAAGAAAACCTAACTATTAAGCTATCTAGTTTGAGTTTGACCTTGTCTAAAAAAGAATACCTACTCATTTTAAGGCCAGATGAGAGAAAAATCCTACCTAGCTGTTGTCTACCTATCTATCTATTTATATGTAAGGAAGGAAGGATCTATCTACTTGAGATTAGGATGAAAAATTGAAGAAAAACACTGTTTATAAATATTTTATTAGAAAAAAAAATAAACAAAACAGAAAATTACATAAATCTAGGTAGCACTTGTTTCAAGGATGGGAAGGACGAATCTGGAACATTCTGGGCGCAAGCTGGAATGTGTCCTGGGACAAGGGCAGAGCGGTCATCATGGTAAGATCTGAAAAGAAACACGAATTAAAATCTATATACAAGTAGCAAAAATAATAATTAGCGGAAGTATGAAGGCAGGTAGACAGGATAAAAAGAGCGAGATAGGAAGAAGATATTTTTATTAGTGGCTCGCCGGGCTTCGTACGAATTTCATGTTGAAACAATCAGCCAGCATTTGCATGTAAAAACAACGCAATACATTTAGATTTGAAAAGGTCTTGAAAAATCGTTGAAACAAGGCTCAAAATGGCATGCATTTTGCCATAGCATTGGTGAGTGAAGCTATGGATATTTTTACATACGAGTGTATAAACCAACTCACGGGATTTTAGGAATAAAAAAAAGGTAGTACCTACCTACAAGATAACTATAGAAATACTACAGAATTAATAAAATAGTGAAATGACAATAAGACAAACTTGGTTATAAAATTACTTAGAATAAAATAAGGATTGCACAGAAGAAATGTTGGGAAATAACACTAGAATTATGTTCAAAAACTCACCTGTATTAATTACACATTTCCCAGGATAGTTGCTGATTTTGCTGGAGAACTCACAAAATTGTTTGAATAATTTTTAAAATATAATTTAATGAGACTAGGAAAAAGTTGGGATACGGCGTAGGTAAAACACAGAGGGGTCCGGGAGAAGGTGTACTGTCGATTCAACGATTGGCGAACGAAGACGAGACCGTTTGTTCGTTTAAACTAGGAAGGCTAAAGGGGAGAGGCGGGGGAATCGTAAATAGAGTTGGGACAAACATTATTTTGGTGATAATGGTAATTGTATTGTGTATTGTCTTCGAATTTCACTTGAAATGTTACAGTATTATTATTACTACTTGTGTTTTTGTTAAGAATAATAACAATTTGATAATCATTACATGAATAGTGAGATATAATATGATGGCGTTAAAGTTATAGAAATAATAAACTTGGTTTCTCGTTTGAATAAAATATAGAGATATATTTATCCGACTAAACACAGAACAGAGCAAGTCGCAGTGGAAGGAAGATATTAACCATGCATAATGAGATGTTTGGTTTGGTCGAGTAAAATGTAATGATATCTACAGTACGGGGTCGGATATCATTTCATGTAATGGGTCAATAGGACATCTCTATTTGAAATTCTTCTAGAAGTTTAGGGAGGGGTTGGTCGTGCATGGGTATAAAAGCTGGAACATTTCGTCAACAATTTAGTTTATTTTTGTTCCGGAAAAAAGTGACAAAGTCGTAGGTACCATCAGGAAGAAATCTCGGTAAGAAAACCTTCCTTATTTCCTCTCATTACGGCCAAGACACCTTTAGCCTTAAACAGATATGTGAGCCTGCTTATCTGGTAATGAGAAAATCCCAGTACCTGCATACATTGCACGACGTATGCATACCCTATATCCTACCCAATTTCCGTCTGTTGTCTTAGGTCTCATGATAACAGATATCCTTATTTATCTATATATTTCACATTATATATTTATATAGATCAGGGCTAGGATACACATTCATGTTAGGCATCACATCTTTAGGGTGTATTTCACGACGGGTTCAGAACTGTAGATAAAATTAGGTAGATACGTCTGTATGTACTCCCGAGCGCATAAAAAGTCACTCGGCGGGTCAAATACTTAGCACTAGGAATTCTACAGTAGGTATAATTAGTTAGATACGTATAGTTTTGGTATTCCTGTGTGCACGTTAAGACACACAGAGGGTCCAAAACTGTTAAGTAGAAATGGATAAATACGATTCCTTGTATTTCCGTGCGCATATAGTGCCACACGACGAATCAAGTACATAACATTAGGAATTTTTATAGGAGTAAATAAATAGGTATAGCTAGTTAGAAACGTTCAGATATTGTATTTCCGTGCGTATCTACATTGCGTCACACGCGTATTTAGTGCTGGCTCATTTTTATATTAGGTTTAGGTATTCCGAAGAATAAACTAAAATCAAGATATAGAATCTTCGCTGTTTTCCCTAAATGAATTTGATCCAGAATGCGTATTATATTTTAAAGGAATAAGTACTTTATTAGCCTTCAGTTCTTATTGTTCATTTTCTATCGAACTCTATTGTATGTGGTTTTATCTTTTTACATTGGATAAACTATATTAGACTATATTTATTGATTATCTAAGCTTTCTAAATATCTTCTTTTACTTCGAGTAGGCAAGAGTAGGTAGTAGATAGGTAATTCTCCACTATTATACTTTGAGAAAATTAAATTATTAGGTTTCTTTTAGAAACTTACTTCACGAATTTGATTAATTATTTTTCTTTATTTTTAGATTCAATAGTAGATAGGATCACTAGTTAATTACGGCTACCTTTTACCCTTTTTCAACGTATTTACTTATAAAGTGATTTGTCTATACGCAAATAGGTACCTACATTTTGTTATGTCCAATCATACATTCCTATGATTTTGATAGTACATCTATTTATTTCCCTAAAAACTTATTCTGCTACCTAGGTTGTTTAATCTTTCTTGTTTAAATACACGAGTAAATAAGTCCGATATTTACTTAGAGATGGTTACTTTCATTTATATACTACATATTTAATTGCAAAGTAGGTTAAAGGTAGATAACTACTTACTACACTTTTACTTATATACTTACAACCTTGATAATTCTGTTAGTTACTTCCGATCTAGATTAAAAGATCTATTTACATTGATTTACTTCAACATAAAGTAGTTTATTTTATTACCAAGTTTATTTATTCATTATAAGGCTTGGAACCTTAGCTTTGAATTTAAACCTTGAATTTTGAACTCTGAATCTTAGATCTAGTGTTTACAAACCTAAGCTTTGACATTATAACTTTGAAACTTTTGAAGACCTAATAATTTTTATAACTTTCGGATATTGAGCTTGGATTGAACAAAATACTTACACAACATATAGGTAAACGTATTTCCATAACAGATTAATTTTATCAAATGACTTTTAATAATCAACTTTGAATTAAATTATAGTTGTTCAACTATAAAAAGGTTCCGGAAACACAACTAGATGGCACCCCAAAAGTTGTACCGATTGTAGATCGCGCTGACGAAAACACGCGGTCTACGATGGGTTCAAATAGAGATAATTAGTTTTAACTGAACATTAAAACCGAACTGTATGTACCATTACACAGTCTCTGGGCAATAAATATATTTAGTATTGTGCCTCGGTATTTTTGATATCAGATTCCTATCCTCACTGGATCTATATCCTATGCGCAAGTCGTACAATAGTAAAGTCACTTAATAGATCTAATGGTAATATTTATTGTACTATCGAGACGGCCCGAGTAGCTCTCTCTTATATATTACAATTTCAGTAATTTAATTATTAAATTTAAATGAAACTTTTATTCTTTTTGTTTAAAGTCTTATATAGACTATTTGCTTTAAAAGTGACACTTAACTTCAATCTTTGTCTTTTGCTGACCTGTCTGAGTGTTTTCCTCAAACTATATATTTGAAGGAATAGCTATTAAGAAAAGTTGTAATTCTATTAAGGTCCGTATTTGATATAATTGATCTTACTCAAGAGCGTGTGGCTCGTGGTTAATCTAATCTTATGGAAAAGAGAAGTTAACTACCATCAATGAGTTATATAGATCATTTCTATCTGGTCTGATGCCTGGTAATTATCATGACGTATGTTTGGTCTATCTAGCTAGACACTTCTAATGTCGAAGTATCCTAGGCTGATTCAAGCTAGGGTATCTTTATATAGCTATATTTATGACCTTACCTACCTTTTTGTCTTTGTAGCTTTGATTTTGGCTATCTGGATAAATTAGATTGAGTAAACCATAAACTAAGAAGGTTGTTTAATATTAGATTCATGTTAGATGTGGCTCTAACAAGCTGCCTTAGGAGCAGCAAACGTTTAATTGCATGAGACTGCTTTGGCTTTGAGTAACTAAAGTTATTTAAAGAGAATTTAGTTTCATGATCTTTATATCCATAGTAACACTGATGTAGGATTGGATTTAGTGAAATGGTAAAATAGGTTTTATTCATTTTTCTATTTCGAATCACACATCCGATAAAGTAATGTGTGCTATGAAGAGGAGGTTATTACGATTACATGTGTATAACATGTATGCGTAGTCTGGTGACGATGACCACTGACTGGTGCGGATGGCGGGGCACATGAAGGAAGTCTTGATATAGCAATATCAACTTCATAGTACACAATTTAGTATTCTTCTAGTAACAAACTTATAGTAAATTAACATTCTATGGAACTTTAGAATCATTTAAAAATATTCGATGATAGTTCTTTTAAGTAGATTTCTTCAGAAGAAATATAGCATTATTATTTACACTATATTTAACTCCAACAAAATCAAATAGATTACAATTCTGATCATATTCCGCTGTCTAAAGTTTGTACTAGATAAAACAATTGACGTTTAGATCTTCAATTTATGGTTATTTACTATTAACAACGTTCGGATAGATAAAAGAATTAGGATAAATAGGAAAACATTAATTTAGTATTAGGTAAGTTCATGCGATAAATAAAAGAAGTCTCAACATAATTCCTTTAAAGTTTCTGCGTGTTACCATCGGATCACAAACGTAGGGCGTCCTAATCACAACCACTATACGATCACAAGGCCATATTAAGTTATAAGCTTATTTAGTTTTAAGTTCATAGTTAGGTTATTTTTTAGAATAGGTAGGGGGGGTTGCTACGATTTAGTGTTGCCGTTACCAGGATTTAGAATTTGGATTATTACGGGTTTCTTTTAATTTTTCCTATTAGAATCTTTTTGTTTTTCGTTTTTTTGGTAGATTCAGATTAGTTTAGTAGTGCGAGAAATCGCACAATTTGTTGTCGTAATAAAGGATGGGGATTTATGTTGAGATTTCTAGCATTTTCTTGTAGGTTCATTAGTTAAATTAGTTTTATATAGCTATTTAAATTCACTATTAGAAATGAAGTTATTTTAATGAGACTGTATAGGTTCCAAACCAGGGTGGGTGTGTGGTAGAACAAGTAGGTGTAATAGAAGCAAGCAAATTTATTGTCACATACGGATAGACCCCTACAAAAGCCAAAACGCTTCGATAGCGCGTTTTAGGATGTGGACAATTTTAGCAGCGCCATCTAGTTCTGATTTTAGGGAAACTTAAGCACGTAACCTTTCTAACGAATAAGCATCGCACACTGGCCATGTACATGAAAACATACTGCATAACATACATAAGCTTAATTTCACATCAAACAGAGACTTATACTTAAGGTGCGTAGAGGTAAAAATATATAATGCGGTCTGTAGTTGTACATGCGGGGGGTCGAAATGAAAATTCATTAAAATAATTTTATCTAATAATAATGTGGGCTGGGGGGGTCGAAAGTAGATTTTTTATATTTATTATAATATACTAGGGTTGTGATTAAGTCTAATGAAGGAAAAGCCCATCTATGCGTATTGATTTCATTTCAGTGGTGTAACATTAAAATTTAAAGATAATTAAAATAATAATATGAGTAATATAATAGTTATAAGCTGAGTTGAAGTTGTTACTCATAGATGGAGGGGTGAGTTGGCGGCTTTTTAAAAAAAAAAAAAAAAAAAATTAATTATAGGCTTTCTTGTAAAATTTATCTAAACAGCTTTTAATTACATCCACATGTATCTATTTTATATTTTATTTTCTTGATTCACTGTCTTAAATTACTAATCTTACAGATTTTGGCGGGTTGGTGAAACTTATAATGTTGTAAAATTTGCATAGCATTGCGTAATTAATATCATTTGGCGTAAAATTTAGATTTGGCATTCAGCGTAATTGAAGCTTATCATTCTGCATCACTATAAGTAAATAATTTGCGTTTAAGCGTCGTTAATATTATACAGTTTGTTTGAAAAATTGGTTTTTAGCGTAACTAGCATCTAGCATTATGCGTTTACTTGGCTTTAAGCGTCACTTTATTTCTAATATGCGTTCTGCGGTATGTTTATTTTAAGTTAAGTTAAGTTAGACTAAGTAAATTCACTGTTCTAACCACAATTATTTCTCTTTTGCTCAAAATTTATTTTTGGGATTAAAAGGTCTGGGGTTAGTCAAATAAAAAAATCAAGTGAATAAACTAAATTAATTAATATGGCACTAATTATTTACAGTCTTAATTCTACACGGTCTATTGAGTTTGTGAGTATAATGAATCGGTGCGAAATATTATGATGTAGGTACCATGTGAAAGTGACGTATGATAAAGTATGAGAAGTTTAATAAAGAAAGATTGAGATGAAAGTAAGAAGGAGTAGAATGAATATAAGGATGAAAGATAATAATATAATTGGTTGAGGGGCTCACAGATTTACTGGAATCTTGGAATAAGGCATTTGTTGGCTTGTAATCAAGACATACATCACACCATTTGCAATCAATTTATATGAAGGAGACTTGGTGCTAGGTTAGGTCAGATGACGTTCATCAGTATAATCTGATTTCATATAAATTCACACTCTACCTATTAGGCCAGAACTGAGCACACTGCACACTCACCAATCTGTGAACGTGTTACTATTTTGAGGTCGATTTTGAACTGAATGTCGCTGTCATGGGGCACGTTTATACTTGGACGACTGTAACGGATTAATCTGGATTGTGAAGGGTGGTGTTGTCGTTCCCAGGACCAATTGCGGTAGTCAAAACGGACTGAAGGAACGTAACATTATACTATTAGAGTTGACTTGCCTCACAACCAAGTTCCTTTCTACAATTAAGATGGTCCCTGCGAAAGAGTGTATAACCTCATAAGAGCTTTCATTTATAGCTGAGAGATTGGAATCAGAATGGTGGCAATTTTACACATTGGTTTAAAATACACTTTCATTTATTTATCTATGATATTTATATACAACAGCAGGTTGCATACAGAGCTATGCTATTTATCACTAAATAATTTGTCTGAAATTACAAATCACCAATTAAATTTGTGCCATGATTTTGTTTAAGGGAGAAATAGTTGTTAACCTTTATAGATTTATTATTTTTAACATTCATGATAATTTTATAATTTCGGTGTTTTGTGAATTAATTGTGAATAAACTAATTTGGGGAAACTTTTACTCCGGTTCAGTAACAATTATTACTTTCACCTTGTAAAACTTTGGGGTCGATTGTAACGGTCCAAGGTCATCCACATTTTGAACCGTCAGCTCACAATTAATTGAAGTTTGAGTCGTAGGTGGATGTTTGATTAGTTGGTTAAAGCGCCATCTTGTAGTTTGCAAATGCGTCATAATACGCTATGCGGGTCTATCAGCGGCAAATTATCTTACGTGAACCGTTGTTCAATTGAGGGAATTCAATGCCATCTGGTGGTTGGCAGGAATACTTTATGGAACGCCGGCAGTTTGTTTTATTAAAGCCAAGTCGATTTCAATGATTATCTGGCTGGCTACCTATTTAATATCATAATTGGGAGCTTATCTATGTAATATTGGTTTAAAGATACAATCATTTATTTAGTATACAAAGCTTCTATCTATTTAATTACTGAATATCTCGTCAAGAATTGCTAAAAGCCTACCTACTTGCTTGGTAAGCTTGGTACGCTGAGAACATCTAAGTGAGAGATTGACTACCTATGCTTGATGAAGAGAAAAATATTACCTACTTACTTTTGTCAGCTTACCTATCTAATTGTATAAAAGTAAGTACCCTTCAACTTTAGCCTAGAATGGAGATCTGAATTAAACATTTAGCTATGAAACAGTTTCGGGTCCAAGATTAGCAATCACTGTGTGCTTGCTCTCGTAAAAATGTCAGGCGATTTCTGCATTCAGAAAGTCAGAAATGGACTATCATATTACTAAAACTAGATATTTTTAAGAGTTGGAAATTAAATAATATAATAGTAAATGCTTTAAACTAACCATGTTCTGAGTTTCATCAAGTTTGACTACTTCATTACAACATAATAGAGAATTTAACGTGAATACGCTAACTATTGGTTGGCAAAGAAACGAAATATTGCGTTGAACGGACTGTCAACAGCAGGACCATTTGAATCTCGTAAACTGTCTATTTACTTATGTAAATAGTATCATATTTGTAGTTACCTATGTAATATCTGAATATTTTATTTCACTATCTATATAGCTATTTATTTAGTATCATATTTAGGAGCATAGCTACGTAAGACAGGTTTATCAAGCTCAACTACGTATCTACTTAGTGGCAAGCTTGTTTAGTACTATGTTGAGGATTGGAATACCTATCTACTTGTTTGGAAGTATTTCCAAGAAAACCTAACTATTAAGCTATCTAGTTTGAGTTTGACCTTGTCTAAAAAAGAATACCTACTCATTTTAAGGCCAGATGAGAGAAAAATCCTACCTAGCTGTTGTCTACCTATCTATCTATTTATATGTAAGGAAGGAAGGATCTATCTACTTGAGATTAGGATGAAAAATTGAAGAAAAACACTGTTTATAAATATTTTATTAGAAAAAAAAATAAACAAAACAGAAAATTACATAAATCTAGGTAGCACTTGTTTCAAGGATGGGAAGGACGAATCTGGAACATTCTGGGCGCAAGCTGGAATGTGTCCTGGGACAAGGGCAGAGCGGTCATCATGGTAAGATCTGAAAAGAAACACGAATTAAAATCTATATACAAGTAGCAAAAATAATAATTAGCGGAAGTATGAAGGCAGGTAGACAGGATAAAAAGAGCGAGATAGGAAGAAGATATTTTTATTAGTGGCTCGCCGGGCTTCGTACGAATTTCATGTTGAAACAATCAGCCAGCATTTGCATGTAAAAACAACGCAATACATTTAGATTTGAAAAGGTCTTGAAAAATCGTTGAAACAAGGCTCAAAATGGCATGCATTTTGCCATAGCATTGGTGAGTGAAGCTATGGATATTTTTACATACGAGTGTATAAACCAACTCACGGGATTTTAGGAATAAAAAAAAGGTAGTACCTACCTACAAGATAACTATAGAAATACTACAGAATTAATAAAATAGTGAAATGACAATAAGACAAACTTGGTTATAAAATTACTTAGAATAAAATAAGGATTGCACAGAAGAAATGTTGGGAAATAACACTAGAATTATGTTCAAAAACTCACCTGTATTAATTACACATTTCCCAGGATAGTTGCTGATTTTGCTGGAGAACTCACAAAATTGTTTGAATAATTTTTAAAATATAATTTAATGAGACTAGGAAAAAGTTGGGATACGGCGTAGGTAAAACACAGAGGGGTCCGGGAGAAGGTGTACTGTCGATTCAACGATTGGCGAACGAAGACGAGACCGTTTGTTCGTTTAAACTAGGAAGGCTAAAGGGGAGAGGCGGGGGAATCGTAAATAGAGTTGGGACAAACATTATTTTGGTGATAATGGTAATTGTATTGTGTATTGTCTTCGAATTTCACTTGAAATGTTACAGTATTATTATTACTACTTGTGTTTTTGTTAAGAATAATAACAATTTGATAATCATTACATGAATAGTGAGATATAATATGATGGCGTTAAAGTTATAGAAATAATAAACTTGGTTTCTCGTTTGAATAAAATATAGAGATATATTTATCCGACTAAACACAGAACAGAGCAAGTCGCAGTGGAAGGAAGATATTAACCATGCATAATGAGATGTTTGGTTTGGTCGAGTAAAATGTAATGATATCTACAGTACGGGGTCGGATATCATTTCATGTAATGGGTCAATAGGACATCTCTATTTGAAATTCTTCTAGAAGTTTAGGGAGGGGTTGGTCGTGCATGGGTATAAAAGCTGGAACATTTCGTCAACAATTTAGTTTATTTTTGTTCCGGAAAAAAGTGACAAAGTCGTAGGTACCATCAGGAAGAAATCTCGGTAAGAAAACCTTCCTTATTTCCTCTCATTACGGCCAAGACACCTTTAGCCTTAAACAGATATGTGAGCCTGCTTATCTGGTAATGAGAAAATCCCAGTACCTGCATACATTGCACGACGTATGCATACCCTATATCCTACCCAATTTCCGTCTGTTGTCTTAGGTCTCATGATAACAGATATCCTTATTTATCTATATATTTCACATTATATATTTATATAGATCAGGGCTAGGATACACATTCATGTTAGGCATCACATCTTTAGGGTGTATTTCACGACGGGTTCAGAACTGTAGATAAAATTAGGTAGATACGTCTGTATGTACTCCCGAGCGCATAAAAAGTCACTCGGCGGGTCAAATACTTAGCACTAGGAATTCTACAGTAGGTATAATTAGTTAGATACGTATAGTTTTGGTATTCCTGTGTGCACGTTAAGACACACAGAGGGTCCAAAACTGTTAAGTAGAAATGGATAAATACGATTCCTTGTATTTCCGTGCGCATATAGTGCCACACGACGAATCAAGTACATAACATTAGGAATTTTTATAGGAGTAAATAAATAGGTATAGCTAGTTAGAAACGTTCAGATATTGTATTTCCGTGCGTATCTACATTGCGTCACACGCGTATTTAGTGCTGGCTCATTTTTATATTAGGTTTAGGTATTCCGAAGAATAAACTAAAATCAAGATATAGAATCTTCGCTGTTTTCCCTAAATGAATTTGATCCAGAATGCGTATTATATTTTAAAGGAATAAGTACTTTATTAGCCTTCAGTTCTTATTGTTCATTTTCTATCGAACTCTATTGTATGTGGTTTTATCTTTTTACATTGGATAAACTATATTAGACTATATTTATTGATTATCTAAGCTTTCTAAATATCTTCTTTTACTTCGAGTAGGCAAGAGTAGGTAGTAGATAGGTAATTCTCCACTATTATACTTTGAGAAAATTAAATTATTAGGTTTCTTTTAGAAACTTACTTCACGAATTTGATTAATTATTTTTCTTTATTTTTAGATTCAATAGTAGATAGGATCACTAGTTAATTACGGCTACCTTTTACCCTTTTTCAACGTATTTACTTATAAAGTGATTTGTCTATACGCAAATAGGTACCTACATTTTGTTATGTCCAATCATACATTCCTATGATTTTGATAGTACATCTATTTATTTCCCTAAAAACTTATTCTGCTACCTAGGTTGTTTAATCTTTCTTGTTTAAATACACGAGTAAATAAGTCCGATATTTACTTAGAGATGGTTACTTTCATTTATATACTACATATTTAATTGCAAAGTAGGTTAAAGGTAGATAACTACTTACTACACTTTTACTTATATACTTACAACCTTGATAATTCTGTTAGTTACTTCCGATCTAGATTAAAAGATCTATTTACATTGATTTACTTCAACATAAAGTAGTTTATTTTATTACCAAGTTTATTTGTTCATTATAAGGCTTGGAACCTTAGCTTTGAATTTAAACCTTGAATTTTGAACTCTGAATCTTAGATCTAGTGTTTACAAACCTAAGCTTTGACATTATAACTTTGAAACTTTTGAAGACCTAATAATTTTTATAACTTTCGGATATTGAGCTTGGATTGAACAAAATACTTACACAACATATAGGTAAACGTATTTCCATAACAGATTAATTTTATCAAATGACTTTTAATAATCAACTTTGAATTAAATTATAGTTGTTCAACTATAAAAAGGTTCCGGAAACACAACTAGATGGCACCCCAAAAGTTGTACCGATTGTAGATCGCGCTGACGAAAACACGCGGTCTACGATGGGTTCAAATAGAGATAATTAGTTTTAACTGAACATTAAAACCAAACTGTATGTACCATTACACAGTCTCTGGGCAATAAATATATTTAGTATTGTGCCTCGGTATTTTTGATATCAGATTCCTATCCTCACTGGATCTATATCCTATGCGCAAGTCGTACAATAGTAAAGTCACTTAATAGATCTAATGGTAATATTTATTGTACTATCGAGACGGCCCGAGTAGCTCTCTCTTATATATTACAATTTCAGTAATTTAATTATTAAATTTAAATGAAACTTTTATTCTTTTTGTTTAAAGTCTTATATAGACTATTTGCTTTAAAAGTGACACTTAACTTCAACCTTTGTCTTTTGCTGACCTGTCTGAGTGTTTTCCTCAAACTATATATTTGAAGGAATAGCTATTAAGAAAAGTTGTAATTCTATTAAGGTCCGTATTTGATATAATTGATCTTACTCAAGAGCGTGTGGCTCGTGGTTAATCTAATCTTATGGAAAAGAGAAGTTAACTACCATCAATGAGTTATATAGATCATTTCTATCTGGTCTGATGCCTGGTAATTATCATGACGTATGTTTGGTCTATCTAGCTAGACACTTCTAATGTCGAAGTATCCTAGGCTGATTCAAGCTAGGGTATCTTTATATAGCTATATTTATGACCTTACCTACCTTTTTGTCTTTGTAGCTTTGATTTTGGCTATCTGGATAAATTAGATTGAGTAAACCATAAACTAAGAAGGTTGTTTAATATTAGATTCATGTTAGATGTGGCTCTAACAAGCTGCCTTAGGAGCAGCAAACGTTTAATTGCATGAGACTGCTTTGGCTTTGAGTAACTAAAGTTATTTAAAGAGAATTTAGTTTCATGATCTTTATATCCATAGTAACACTGATGTAGGATTGGATTTAGTGAAATGGTAAAATAGGTTTTATTCATTTTTCTATTTCGAATCACACATCCGATAAAGTAATGTGTGCTATGAAGAGGAGGTTATTACGATTACATGTGTATAACATGTATGCGTAGTCTGGTGACGATGACCACTGACTGGTGCGGATGGCGGGGCACATGAAGGAAGTCTTGATATAGCAATATCAACTTCATAGTACACAATTTAGTATTCTTCTAGTAACAAACTTATAGTAAATTAACATTCTATGGAACTTTAGAATCATTTAAAAATATTCGATGATAGTTCTTTTAAGTAGATTTCTTCAGAAGAAATATAGCATTATTATTTACACTATATTTAACTCCAACAAAATCAAATAGATTACAATTCTGATCATATTCCGCTGTCTAAAGTTTGTACTAGATAAAACAATTGACGTTTAGATCTTCAATTTATGGTTATTTACTATTAACAACGTTCGGATAGATAAAAGAATTAGGATAAATAGGAAAACATTAATTTAGTATTAGGTAAGTTCATGCGATAAATAAAAGAAGTCTCAACATAATTCCTTTAAAGTTTCTGCGTGTTACCATCGGATCACAAACGTAGGGCGTCCTAATCACAACCACTATACGATCACAAGGCCATATTAAGTTATAAGCTTATTTAGTTTTAAGTTCATAGTTAGGTTATTTTTTAGAATAGGTAGGGGGGGTTGTTACAATTTTCTGATACCCTTTCGAATTGACCTACTTTTAATTTCGATTGATTTGAAAACTTGTTGGTTTAGTTTTTTTTTATTATCATTAGCAGCCTGAAAATGCCTACTAGATAAGGGCCTTTATTCATAATCGCCTGTCGTTTTACAGTGCCCTGTTATTATCACTTACATAACAAGAGAGAAGACAACGGAATTAGCTAGCATTTTAGCGAGAGGAGCTTTAGTAGACCCAATATTTATTTATAGATCACCAATATTGTGTAAACCGTTAAAAATAAAAAGGGTACAGTTAAAAAACATATCAAATCAATTGCCACCACATTTATAAATTTTAAAAGCGAAGACGGATTGGTATAAAAAGAAACAATAAATGAATATCTAAATATGGATGTCCACGATATTTGGACAACATCGATAACTAAGGAGTCAGAATGATAAATAAATTTTTCAACACACTTGCTCATAAAGTGGCTCTATGGTCACCGCAATTAGGCACATAATGATACCCATAATCAAACTGTGACTTTTTCATTGCTATAACTCACTAGTGAGTTATAGATTTTTTTTTTAATTTTATTGGTTGAGTAGCTTTGTTACTAAAAAAGTTTTTATTCAAAAAAAAGATCGTGTTCAATAGAACAAATAAATGAATGTTCCTATTGCTTGCTCATTTCATGCAACTTCTTATTTAAATAGATAATTTTAACTCGTTACGTGTTTAATAAATAAAACTTTCACTCAAATATAACTTTTGTTTTCTCTGTAATAAAAGAAAACTTTAAATTCCCCATTTTTTACGTGGCAGAATAGGCGCAAGCCCTAAGCGTGGAAAATAAATAAAAAAAAAAATCATCCCTTTAGTCTGTGGCCGATCGCAATGCGCGCGCATAGGAAAACTGATTAATTTTCCCGCCATAGCGAAACATTTTTTACAACGCGTTTTCACTGTTGAAATTATAGTTATTTTATTGTTATTTTATTCACAAGTGTGTTGAAAAACGTCGTATGATACACGTGTGTATTGGTGATTACCGTTCTCGGCTTTCTTAAGACCCTCGCCTACGGCTCGGGTCTCAATGGCACCTCGGCGGTAATCACCAATGTACTACACTAGTACCATAATGTACTATTATTTTTATTTTATTAGGGAAACAAACAGTACAATAATAATTATAGATATAAAACTTAAAATAGCACAGAAACCAGTGAAGCTTCCACCGTAACATCATACATACAAAGCATGTAAATACATAAATAACCAAGAAACATTCACTGCCCACGAGTCTCAATCATACTCTTATCTCTTTGATCTTTTCGATCGTCAAAATGCTGATAAGACTCCTTACTCGTAATACCTTTTGACATTTACCGACGTTAAACTCTCAAGCGACTCAATAAAGTCCAAATTGGTGTTAACCCCTCGTTTTCCCGAATTGGACTTCTCACAAAAACATGACAAATTCCCCAATTCGAGAATTACTGCTATCGACAGTTCTCGCACTACGAGTAATATTTTCGGCATTAGAACCACACCATACAACACAATGACAGGTGACGAATGACATGACAACTCCATTCAAAAAACAAATTCACGTATTGAATGGAGCTTTTACAGTAATTGATTATTTTTTCACACGAAAATTGAGTGTCGCATTGTAAATGTACAGTTAACAACAGAAGTAGATAAATATTTTGAGTTTGTAAATCTCAAATATTTGTGGCACAAGTATATTTAAATACATGTAATAGTGGTCCAAAACCACTATTAAATGAGTTTTAAATAAATAAATATATTCTTGGAGATATCACGCTCTCTAGTCCCAAACTAAGCAAGTTTTGAACAATTAAGGAGAATACCGCATAAACTATTTCTTGGCACCTATTTTTGATGTAAACAACACGATAGGTACGTGACTTTCCTGAAATGCCCTAATAATAGTTTAAATTAAATACTAGGTTCTGTTACCTATATCTAATGGTTTTGAGTCAACACCAAAATATCTGACTTAGAACTACATCTAAATAAAGTCTGATGAAACATAACCGTCAATAACAGAGATGGTTTATATCCTTTTGTTACAGACTGTACACCGCACTGTGATGTGACCAAATATTTTTGAGGCGTGAAATATGTCACAGTTTTTACTTCGTCGGCCGAGTTTATTGGATAGGGTTATTACGGAATACGGGCAAAAAATGCTTTTTGGTCAGTTTTATTCTGTTCATTTTCAAACACGCGAGTATGATCCAAAAGGTTCGTATTTTCATGAATTTGTCTTATAAATGTGCTGATTGAAAATTATGAACGAGGTTCAAATAGAGAGAGCGATGATATGAAAACCACTATAACTTAGGCCTTTATACATCTATTGAAGATGATTTACGTCATGAGGCAACCTATGCTTACAGTTAACGGGACCTGTAGTGCCTGGGACAATGTTTTAATGGAGTAGGCTTGCTCAGCACCAATACCATCTATTAAGAAACTACGATAAGTATAATCATCACGTAGGATTTTAAAGAAACTTAGTAAAGACAACTTTGTTTTCAAATGTTTACGAGTAAGTTTAATAAACGTAATACTTAGAGTTACCCAAGTCCAAGTAATAAAACTTAATAAAGCGCGACAATTCAAAACGCTCAAACCATCTTTTAAGCACTAGCTTAATAAAAAAATCCAATTACACGCCCACGCATTTCAAAGTTCACAGAAAGCCCTAACACGATTTCTTATCCGTGTAGAAAAATAGTAGAGAAAATAGTAGGGGTTAACTAAGTCACAGGAAGTTAGTCGACGGGTCGGACGGACGCGCACGCTGAACGGTCAGATACGGACGCAGGATAACGGGAATCTTATAAATAATTTATGAGTTTAATAACTGGAAAAACTGACTTCAATTGATATGCCTTCATCATCAAATGATGATGATGATTGCAGTTTATTGGGACTGTTCTATTGATCTAACTTCTATTGAACTTACTCTAAGTGATGATTATATCATGTTAATTACTTAGTTGCAAATAAACTCTTTGATTTGATTTGATTTAATTTTGATCTTAAACACAGCAGGAAAGCAAAATACGCAATGTCGTGTAGGTACGTCGATGACATGCTTTTTTCCAGTTATTCTTATGACTGCTGAAGCCAAACTACTGAACCGATTTTGATGCTCCAGCTTGAACATAAAATACGTTGGTTGGTTTTTTTGTACAGTTTCAAAGATATCAGATAACAGGAATCCTGAATACGTCTCTTCAAACGTTGATTTTAGTTACATAGATATTTTTATATATTACGAGTTATAAGTAGGTACTTATTCCTTGACCCGGGCTGCTGGTTGGTTCGACCTGCCTGAAGTAGCCTAAAAACATATTTACTATTTAGCTTCACAGAAAAAAAAGGTAAGGGTTCACATAAAAAAAAATACATACGGAGGTACCTATAGGTGTCTGTTTCAAGTTTTCCCTAGCCATTAGAGCAGAATCTTTAGGTTTTTTTTTTGGGAAAAGTTATCAAACAAGCGCAGATAGCCCGCCTGATGATAAACGATTACCTCTGCCTAGTCCGCCTAAAACAATGCATTATCTCACAGAGTAAGTCCATTGAGGATGTATAATGTGAGGAATTGCTCTGCGTCCACCACTCTGAGACATAAAAGTTGTTGAACATAATATTAGTTGGATTGAACCACCTACAAGCACGTATACTAGTATCATCGTGTGAAGCATCTCTTTACAAATTCACGTAGTTACATTAGCCACCTAATAATCTCGGAGCTGACCTAACTGAGGGTCATTGAAAAAAATCCCATATGAAACGTTTGCATTGCACTAATGAATAAGTATACTCGTATTCAGCTAGGCAATATTTTAAAAGTGATATTTTGTGTGGATGTTAGATTTTGATGTAACTTTTTTAGTGAAAAGCTTGGATAATGGCTAGGTATCATTTATGAACTTTTATTAAAAACTTTTTTTTTTTTTTTTTTTTTTTTTTTTTTTTAATAAATATTCACTGTTCACGGACACTTAACACAACGCTTTCTAGTCCCAAACTAAGCAAAGCTTGTACGATGGAAACTGGATGGCTGATAGAATACATAAATACATTTTTTTTTTGTAAATAAATACTTATAATACATAGAAACACCCAGACACAGAACAAACATCTATGTTTACAATACACAAATGTTTGTTCTCAGTGGGGATCGAACCCACGACCCACAGCACGGAAGGCAGAGCTACTACCGACTGAGCCATGACGCCTGTCAAACGTAACATACATTAGCATTTAATTCATAGTATGTCTACAATTTCTGGACAAGAAAGATTTGCGTAGCATTGAACGTCTTATTTAAAATTGCTGTTAGATCCTGTTTATATGTATTTATCTTACAGATGTGACGTGCAACTAATAGCCACCAGTAACCATTATTAATAGGCCCGTCTTACGCTGCGCTATCCAGAGCACAGTCTACACTCCTAATTTTGACTGGTCGCAAAGGTTTTTTTTATCGAGACCGAGAAGCTGTTTAATTTTTCAGACAAAGTTCTTAGTTTACTAATTTTTTTTAATATAATGTTGATTGTAGACATTGCAAAAGCAAACCGAAGTTTGTTTAGCAAAGTACGAGTTTGAAAATTACTAGTTGGCAGTCATGTTGCTTCTGCGACTTCCGCGCAGAAAGATCCCCTCGGCATCCGCGTACCATTTAGACTTCTGAATTATTTACAACTTCACTCATAAACTAGGAAAGAAATTACGAACACGTGAAATATACCTCCTTATTTTTGCTAAAATTTTTACCGTTTTGTAGGTAGGTTAGGTACACTCAGTTTTCTCAAGTTTGTTTTGAAAATATAACAAAGAGTGCTCAAACTTGTACTAATATTCTGTGGTTTTGGTACAATTTTTAAGTTCCAGTTAAAAATTATAAAATAAGACAGATAATTTAATGAAAAACCTCTTAGACAAGTGTTTAGTAAGAACATGTAAGCCATTTGCGTGTTCCGTGACTTGTTCCAATAAAAATTGTAACCTGTTTGATTCCAAGGTCTGTGTTTCCATTTATTAATCAAGCACATGCTCAATGCAGCAAAAAAATTTCTCTACTAGGGATGACGTCAAATCTCTGCCAAATGGAGCATTAGGCTTCTCATCCGGACTCATGCATTTTTGTATGAGAATCTCTACTTGAGACACGCTTGAGTCTAAGTTGTTAATGAGAACATGAGAGGTCACAACATCTATGTTAAATTGAACTTGCAGTCTGTGATAATGTTATCCTCAAAGTGAACACTCCACAAACAGACTCCTAAGTTGAAAGTTAGAGTTCGCTTTCACCCAGGTATGCTGCGTGCCGATGCCGCAATTACGTTCTGATGTATAAATACGTGTAACTTTAATGTTTTCCACTACCATATATTAAATTATACGTACTTACATGTCTATTACACTTTTCAGTGCGATAGATTCAGCAAGATAGATTGTTTTGTGGTCTAAGTTTTAAGCCAAAAAAAATGGTATAGTTACCTATTATAGCTGAACCATGTCGTTATGTTATCTAGCAGTCGTTAAGCCACGACGGAGGCCTTAAGCGGCCTAAAAACTCCGTCACAAGAGTTGTCTCTAACTCATACGACCTTGCTTGCTTGCTGAACCACATATGAGAGACACTCGCATTTCCCAACTTACATAGGTATAAGTAGGTATAGGTATTTATAAAACCGTCTCTCCCGTCCGGATCGCCATGTCGAGGTACCAAACTGATTAATTAATTACTCGGTTAAATACCTTCGGGCTGAACACGTCATCAGTTATTTACAACCTAATAAGCCTACCTTTGACACGAACCCTAAAATTAACAAGTGCTTTTAATTATAGCTTTTGGTAGAGCGATTGTAAAATTAAATAGAAATTATTATGTCTCATGTTATTGTTATAGTTTATATTATTATTATTTTCATGTTATTTAAGTGGCTTTCTTTTTTAATTATTAATATTATTTTGCTTTGGAAAAAAAATCTGTTTTTAAATTCCGTAGTTTATGTTCTGCTAATGACCCGTTATTATTGAAAGTCGAGAAACCTTTTTTTTCTCCAAAGAGTAGTCAAAACGGTTTATTGTCATAATCTCCACTAAGCTGTCCCCACCAGTGGGGATTATGACAATCTTCAAAAAGTTTCAACTACAATGTAGTAAAATACTTCAAAGAGAGTCATGCAATTTTTTTAACTACATTACTTAAGTTTTGAAGATTATCATAATCCCCACTGGTGGGGACAGCTTAGTGGGGATTATGACAATAGATCAAGTTGTCCTAAAAACATATTTTTCATTCGCTGAACATTCGAACTATTATACTAGTCAGTTACATACATACCTATAACCAATAACCCCATTGATCACTGCTCAACTCGCAGTCAAAGTAATTTTGGTATCGGGTGAAAATAATAATTTTATTATATTAGGATCTCTCGCTAAACAAGGTAAAACTTCCTTGTCCTTTTTTTCCCGTCAATTTACACAAAGTAGATAAAGTACCTGACACGGACTTACGGTAAGTAAAATAAGCACTTAATCACAGACTTAAACCAGTTGAAGTATTTATTCTACTAAAGTTTGTATTACTAGTCGTAAATTGCTGAAAAGTCGCGTCCGTAATAAGCTGATCATAATGATGATGGCAATTTGAGTTCCTGAAGAAGTAAGATAAGTAGTGTAGGTATATGGCACCCGTGAAGTTAATTTGTAATCTCAGGACGTGCACTGCGTCTATCACAATGAAAACGCCTGTGACTTTGAATATTTTTTAAGGTAAACTACAGAGGCCGAATACACTGACAGGATATGTACCTAGTCTAGGTGCTAGGCAAGCCCCCTTTATCAAAATAATAATCCACGTAATAAAACAGCGTCTTGTAAAAGAGCGTAGTGGTCCGTGACAAATTTTTTTCATACGGCTGCTAAGCAGCGGATTCGGCTTTTTAGAGAATTACAACTTAAATCCTAGACTGTGAACTTAGAGGCAATATACTCTAAGTTTTAGAGTTAAATCAGGCTTGTTTTCTTCGAGAATGTTTGTTTTTTGTTAGACGTGACCTGTCTAGATGCCTCAGGCTATCCTACCTACATACTGGTACATACGTAGGTAAAAAAATAATACTTAGGTACTTACTTTTTATAAAGATGGATTTTGTTATAAAGCCTTAACGAAAATTATTTTGAGCTCAAAATGATCGTAGATTTATGTGTTTTATTAATTAAATTTTTAACAAAAAGTATTTTGCTTCTTTTTTCTTACTCAGTATCAAATTACAAATTAATTACTTTAAAAAGCTTATATTTTGTAGAAAAATGGACACTTTTAAAGTAATTAATTAATTGATAAAAAAATGGTTTCTTCTACGGAAACAATTTTTTATATTACCTATATGATTTTCGTACCTAAGTATGTACGTAAGTAGTAGTAAGCTAGTAGTTATTCTAGTAGGTTATTAACCAAATAGAACATGAACTCTTCTACATAACAGTACCTATGAGTATTTACTTCATATCGAACTGGGTTATTTCATCGAAAAACGGAGTAAATTTAACTAAGCAAAACGGTCTAGCGGTTACCTCGATTAATCAGAATGCATTACTCGCAACACACGTCCAAATTAAAGATTTGCCCTCTGAAGCAAATATTACAGAGATACAGCCTCTACGATCTTCTCTCAAATTGGTATTTCGTCGTTATTTTCTCACAAAACAATTAGCAATCTCATTCCAAGCAATCATAATAATGAGTTCAGAATGAACATGTATCTAATAACTTCCCCTTCATACAATCAAGGACGCCAGCTATCGGTAAACAAAGGGGCAGATCTGGAGCTGTGTGCTGGATGCCGTGTTTACAGTTCAGCTCGATACCACAGGGATGAATCTGTACTAAAGATTGAGAAAAACAAATGAAAAACTAGGTTTTTTTTGGATATGTTATAAAGTGCCATTTACATGATATAAAGTTGAATGCATAACGGCAATAATGCCATTACTGCCATCTGAGACTACCATTTAAGAATTAAAAGAAAAGGTCAGTAAACATTTGACAGTCTTTGAGTGAAGAAGACTGGGAAAATAAAGTATAACTATATTTTATTCAAGGCAGCCTCCAGAGTTGACATCTTGCAATTGCTGCAAGAGAATATAAAAAGTCCCGAGACTTCGGGTTCGTTTAGAGTTCTCAATTCCATAATTTTGAAATAGTTTTCTATGTCACCTTGACTGGCAGGGCGAAGTCATCAATCTCACTTCCCAGAATACTTCCCTGTTTCAATACCAATACTAAGAATGCTCGGATATCAGCGTATCGAAACTTGGGTACGGCGATCCGGCAAAACGCGGACCCGATTGCACTCCCAACGACTGTTTGTTGTTTTACAATTGTAGTCCAGATTTATTGACGCTTGTTTAGGCTTCAAGTGCTGTGGACTGGATTATGCACCGGCATGGACGAAATTGCATTGTGTGGTTTTCGGCGATATCTTTTGTCGATACTCAACGATATTTTACTGCAGGTTAGATAGGTTTTTGACCATCCATTGAAATATGTACCTAGAGCCATCGTGGAACAGATACCTACCACTTCTAACAAAACTCTCTTAGGATCTGATACTTTTGAAACTCTGTTAGGTAATGCTAGACACTATAAGCTAATGCATATTACAGATTGCTTGATAATCTGAATTAAAAAAATACATACAGCATACAAAACTAATAAAATCCAGAAAAATTGCAATTTAATGCAAAAGGGAAATCTAGAAAAGTTGTGATGCCAAATCTAAGAAATTAGTGATGGATGATAAACTATACTTAGCCGTGTCAATAAATCAAGCACTGTGGTTTTACTCCTCTATTACTTAATAAAATTTACGATGAAAGCGCACACGAGAGGAAACAGAAATGCTTTAAACACGATAATTTAAATGAAATTTTCAACCAACGGCACTTATGGAGAGCATTTGGGGAACGCGAAAGCCGTTGCATAATTGAAGTGTAGGGAACAACTTGTGTCATTACACCGGCAAAGATTCATCGTTGACAAACTACTAATACGCTACTCATGGGAGCAACTTGGAAACGTAAAGTGCTATAACCTTTTGAGAGGTTCCAGTGAAAGTAATTATTATACCTAAACAAGAGGTTACTAGGAAATTGTTTGTCTGTAACGTGAGATTTCGCCAGCGTGAAATGCAAAACAGACTATTATGAGATTTGCCCCTACAGAGCAAAATGCCTAAGAAATTTAATGAATACAAAGCCTTGCGAAATATTAATGGTTAAATAATTACAAAGCAATATCTAATGAAAACAAAAAACCAAAGAATTGAAAAGGATTATGATCACTAAAACAGCAAAAAAAGTGCGAGTCGAATAGTCTCACACGGTGCTTTTCAATGCCTATGCCGAGTAGTTACTTGTGGACATTCTGAGGAGTCATTATATTATATTATATAGGACCTAACCCTAGTCTTTATAAATGTTATCATAATGAGATATCAACATAAAATTGTAAAGTTAATGAAAATACATTTTGGGAATTTTGGGCCTCAGTTTAATGGGTTTTTACATATTTTTCTGTCTGTCTTTTTCTGTCTGTAGTTTTCTGTCGACTAATATTTTAAAGACAGGTATCAAAGTGGCTTAAAAAGTATTTTGCGTGTTTGCAGTTGAATCAAATTTGTATTATCAAAGTTAAAGCTGCGTTTAAACTGATGCGATGAGAGGCTCTATAATAAGCTCGCAACTGGATTCGTGCGATCCGAAACGGTTTCGTTTACCAAATCGAACAACACAATAGATTTACTAATGTTCCTGCAGTGGCAACTTATGTTGCGTTCACACTATGCCGCAGTGGGCAGGGACTTGGGCAGGGAAGTGGGCACAAGCATAGTGTGAACACGATAATGCCTCTGTCCCGGCTGCCGACCCAAATTCATGCCCTTGCTCTCTGATGAGAATAAAGGCGATGTTGCTGTGGCAATAAGTCCCCGGCAAAAATACCTGCAGCGGCATGGGCATAGTGTGAACGCGGTATTAGTAGTGAAAGGATAGTGAGTCTGTTCTCGCAATCGATACTTTGATTGACGGCGGTTGACGTTTACGCGTCAAAGACGCTTGGTTACTCTATGCGTCGTCAGTTCTACTCGTTTTTCTAACATTGTTGAAAAATTTGCATTCTCAAAAGATACCGATTTTTTACGATAAACATAAGTGTGCTTTCGCTCTTGTTGATCTGATTTCATTCTATAAAAACACGCTTAAAGTTCGTATCTGAATTTCAATAAACTTCTTTTTCATTTCTTCTTTGTGTATTTTCTTAAAAAACCAAACTTAGAGACGGCCAGCAGAAATACATTTTGTATATTAAATATCTGAAAATGTAGCAAAATCGTATGAAATTGCCATAAAGTTCATTTTGCTTCAAACGCTGGTCTGTATTTACGGATCTCTAGTGCGAAACGAAGGTTAGAAGCTAATGTAAAGGGCGTGTCACACGCCGGAAGTGCCAGCAACGCAATAAGCTACTGTACTATCTACAACACAACGCTTACCACAGAGTAAATAAATCTAAAAGCCGAGCTCTTACGGAATGAAGATTCCAGAAAATGTTTAGTGTTAATCCTAGAACAATGATTTTGTAGTCTTTTACCAAGCTTTGTTTTTTTAAGGATCGGGTTATACAAAGACGGGACGGGTAAATAATAGGTACTCATAAAAAATGTCGGTATAAAATTTCGTAATGAATATAGAATGTTTAGAAGCTAAAGTGATTTTATAGCTTTGATTTGGGGTCTGGTTATTCAAGAGCTATTAAAGGTCGGTGATAACTTCACCTTTAGCTTCACACCGCACCCTAGGTCCAGACTCAAACTAAAATACCTAGGTTCTATCGTAAAGAGATGGCTGATATAATTCAGACTACCTAAGGCTGCAAACACACTACGTCAGCTAAGTCACTGCGACCAGACACCAAAATACCTAATGCCTTTTTCTTCAAAATGTCAGTCGTCGCGGCCAGGCGATCAAACGTCAGGCAGCCACAGCTGTTGCGGCGTTTGATTTTGATAGTTCTAGCTGCCTGACGTTTGGTCGCACAGTCATTTCCGACCGCTATTTTGACATTTCTGGCGACCGAGCTAGTGATTAGCTCTTGATTGGCTATCGCGTTTTGGCCGCCGCCGAATGCGTTTGCAGCCTTAACAAAAAAATCATCATGAAACCCTTATTTTTTTCAACTTCTAGCATTCCGTCCGCGTATAATACGTACCTACTTTGTATGCCGAAGAAATATGACCTAGGTGAACCACTAGTGTCAATGCTCTTAATAATGGCCAATCTATTCCATCAGCGTTCACTCTTGAACTCACTTAGCCAGTATCGCCTATCTGACCTAATTAATGAGGTACCTGCCTACTACCACACGTGACGCTCAGTAGAGCTGAAAATGTGTAAAACCTTTGATATAGAAACCCTGGATGCCGTGATATTTGAATATTTGATTTAGATAGGTAGCGATGACCAAGATCATTGTAGATAGGCATTTAAATATTTAAAACTTGAGTATGAGTACCATACTAGGTAGGTAGGTAGGTACTTACCGTGGACGTAAAATGTGATTTTCATTAGAGTGGAGGAATAGACGGTCTGTATGTAAATGTACTCACTACCTATTAAGTGATTTCATTGCAATGCAAGTAGGTGAGTATAGCTATACTTAAAAAAAATATATATTATTTTACTGCTTTTATGACTGGTAACTGATATTCGTCTCAACTTTATTTACGTTTTAGTAAATTGGTGTATTTAGTTTTTGTGCGCAATATCTTCCGTTCGAAATTTGATTTATTACTATCAAATGTTTTTCTTCTTGAATAAATATACATTTGAATTGAAATGTTTGATAGCACTTCCACACATACCTATCTCTAGGTATCTTATTTCGCATAGACTTAGGTAGGTGCTCTACCTACCTAGTTTCTACACATAACCTCAGTAGTTAGGTTTGATCTGCTTCTTGGTCAATAATTTGATGCGCATATCATACTCCAATAGGTATTGGGTATAGGTAATTAGGTAGGTACCTAATTACCTATTCCGTTTACATTCCGTAATGAGCAGGATTGAGCTCTAAAAATAACTACGGCCGTCTTACGACGTTCGTTAGCTATCTCTAACAATCCCCTTGAAGGGACGGCTCAAAGGGGATTATGAGACTAACTCATACTTTTTTAGTGCAATATACCTATAAGTACACATAATATGCTGTGAATGCTGTAAAGTTGCGATGAAACACACTGCTTACACGCATATTAATTTATCTTATTTTCCCTGTGAAGAAAGAAAAAAGGCTGAGAGGAAAAATAGTCTACTAAAGAGGTACTTAAACGAAGTATACCAGAATCCCGCAGAGAGAGAGGTCAGAAGGTGAATGTCGTAACGAAAGGCATTTGTGAAAGTATTCATCTATTTTCAAAATACATAAAAAATTTCAACCAGCTATATGCGGTTGTATCAATAAGTTCTTGCTCAGCTCATTATTCTAATCGTAGATAGATAATTTTGTAAACTGTCCGTATACGGCCGTCAAAACCCAGCTAAAGTATTTTTGGAGACCAAGGACATAGGCAATCCGCGCATTATTCGACCACTGAAACGGTAAATGTATTGAACAGATCACTGATTATTGAGCCTAATGAAGGCAAACGTTGTTTTGAAATGCGTATGTATGATAAAATAATGTAGGTATGGAAAATAACAATCGCATCTGAACTAGACGGCTGTTGGTCTTCCATAAAAATAAATAAATAGATGCAACGTCAGGGGCCACTTTTTACCCATGCCCCGATGAAATGTTTGTCTGGGAAATATTTTGGATGAAGTACCCAGCACCTATAGGTACCTACCTCTCACCCTATGCTGTGATTAGAGTCGTTTTTTGTGTCCCCGAAGTTATAAATAATAAATTATTTTATTCCATGTAGGGATATCTATCTACATGGTAGATATCCCACATAGATAGGTAGATCTTCGCACAAAGCGCTTTGCTTCCACCTTCATAATGCGAACTGCCAAGGAGTGGAACTCTCTGCCATCATCGGTATTTCCTGAAAGATATAACCTAAGAATTATTTTTTAAAGAAGATTTCATACCGCTAGGACATATAGTTTAGGCTGTGCGTTGATTCTCAGTCAGCTTCAAAAGAGTTTTATATATTTAGATGATTTAGCCTGCATAATGATATGCATAGTGACGTTTCATCTAAAATCTAAGCTAGATATCTATCAAACCATAGTTTGTACCTACTGGTTGAAAATTAGTAGAATTGAGACTATTTCTACGTTTGCTTGGTGAATTTTGATTTACTTTCTCGCATTATTTGTTATTTTTGTCACGTATATCATCTACATACATAGTTAAATTTAGTAAGTGGGTCACGCTCATGTCACACGTCACGGTCGTTTGCGGGTCCCACGATACCCGTAAATATCGGTTGGTAAAAGATTGGTGGGAATAGCCAAAAACGAATGAAATGGTAGATTTTGGTAGAGCCCTTTTTTCAACTAAATGTAATAATCATCATCAATCATCATCAATCAATATATATAATATAATCAATATATATAAAACTCTTTTGAAGCTGACATAGAATCAACGCACAGCCTAAACTACAAGTCCTAGAGGTATGAAATTTGGAGGGTAGGTTCCTTATATAGTGTAGGGGCGCACTAAGAAAGGAATTTGGAAAAGTCGCACCCTAAAGGGTCCAAAATTAGGGTCAAAGATTTAAATCAAATAATGCGTTTCTTTTATATACCGTACATAGAAGATCCTTGAAAATTGGTACATAGATTCCTCAAATGAAATAATCCGACACGTGTATCATGATTTTTAAAAAAATTCAAACCTCAATGTATATAACACTCTTTTGAAGCTGACAGATGATCAACGCACAGCCTAAACTATAAGTCCTAGAGGTATGAAATTTGGAGGGTAGTATCCTTTTATAGTGTAGGGGCGCACTAAGAAAGGAATTTTGAAAAGTCGCACCCTAAAGGGTCCAAAATTAGGGTCAAAGATTTAAATCAAATAATGCGTTTCTTTGATATACCGTACATAGAAGATCCTTGAAAATTGGTACATAGATTCCTCAAATGAAATGACCCGACACATGTATCAGGATTTAAAAAAAAATTCAAACCCCAATGTATATAACACTCTTTTGAAGCTGACAGATGATCAACGCACAGCCTAAACTATAAGTCCTAGAGGTATGAAATTTGGAGAGTAGTATCCTTTTATAGTGTAGAGGTGCACTAAGAAAGGAATTTTGAAAAATCGCACCCTAAAGGGTCCGAAATTAGGGTCAAAGATTTAAACCAAACAATGTGTTTCTTTTATATACCGTACATTATAGACCCTTGAAAATTGGTACATAGATTCCTCAAATAGATTTACTGGACACGTGTTTCAGGATATTTAATTTTTTTGAACTGAAGGTACAGAATTCTTTCAATTGATGAAAAATTATAACCAACGCCTTTATTTCATTAAAATGGCTTAAGACGGTTCAACCAGGTAAAATCAAAAAAAGTGCATCTTAAGGTCTCAAGGGCAAGGTCTAAAAATAGGCAGACCTTCAGAATAAAAGAATGGTAGGGAATCATTTTAAAGTGTTTTTAGTGACCAGCCCGTTTTATAAAATTTCTTTAAGGTCTTAGCAATTACACTACCATATTCCAACGTATTTAAGAGCATTTGCCTGCATTGGGCTCTAAAATATTACAAAAAAAATTAACCGGTTAGCAAAAACAGCACTAGGTCCGGCCGCCACAATCCAACACGTTTAAATATACAAAAACACTAATAATTTGACAGCAAAGGCTTCACAAACACAACCAAAAAAAATTCCAGCTACCGCAAAAAAACATAGGTTGACCATATCATAGGACTCAAGAACATAACGAAAAAAATTTTCAGCTACCGCAGCATCTGTTTCCACACTCCAACATGTTAGGAGTTAAAAAAAAATATAGGTTGACTATATTATAGGCCTCAAAAACATAACGAAAAAAATGTTTAGCTACCGCAGCATCTGCCCCCACACTCCAACATGTTAAGAGTAAAAAAAAACATAGGTTGACTATATTATAGGCCTCAAAAACATAACGAAAAAAATTTTCGGCTACCGCAGCATCTGCCCCCACACTCCAACATGTTAAGAGTTAAAAAAAAACATAGGTTGACTATATTATAGGCCTCAAAAACATAACGAAAAAAATTTTCGGCTACCGCAGCATCTGCCCCCACACTCCAACATGATAAGAGTAAAAAAAAAACATAGGTTGACTATATTATAGGCCTCAAAAACATAACGAAAACAATTTTCGGCTACCGCAGCATATGCCCCCACACTCCAACATGTTAAGAGTAAAAAAAAAACATAGGTTGACTATATTATAGGCCTCAAAAACATAACGAAAAAATTTTTCGGCTACCGCAGCTTCTGCCCCCACACTCCAACATGTTAAGAGTTAAAAAAAAACATAGGTTGACCATATCATAGGACTAAAAAACATAACGAAAAAAAAATTCTGCTACCGCAGCATCTGCTCCCACACTCCAACATGTTAAGAGGTAAAAAAAATACATAGGTTGACTATATTATAGGCCTCAAAAACATAACGATAAAAATTTTCGGCTACCGCAGCATCTGCCCCCACACTCCAACATGTTAAGAGTAAAAAAAAAACATAGGTTGACTATATTATAGGCCTCAAAAACATAACGATAAAAATTTTCGGCTACCGCAGCATCTGCCCCCACACTCCAACATGTTAAGAGTAAAAAAAAACATAGGTTGACTATATTATAGGCCTCAAAAACATAACGAAAAATTTTTTCGGCTACCGCAGCTTCTGCCCCCACACTCCAACATGTTAAGAGTTAAAAAAAAACATAGGTTGACTATATTATAGGCCTCAAAAACATAACGAAAAAATTTTTCGGCTACCGCAGCATCTGCCCCCACACTCTAACATATTAAGAGTAAAAAAAAACATAGGTTGACTATATTATAGGCATCAAAAACATAACGAAAAAATTTTTCGGCTACCGCAGCATCTGCCCCCACACTCCAACATGTTAAGAGTTAAAAAAAACATAGGTTGACTATATTATAGGCCTAAAAAACATAACGAAAAAATTTTTCGGCTACCGCAGCATCTGCCCCCACACTCCAACATGTTAAGAGTAAAAAAAACATAGGTTGACTATATTATAGGCATCAAAAACATAACGAAAAAATTTTTCGGCTACCGCAGCATCTGCCCCCACACTCCAACATGTTAAGAGTTAAAAAAAAACATAGGTTGACTATATTATAGGCCTAAAAAACATAACGAAAAAATTTTTCGGCTACCGCAGCATCTGCCCCCACACTCCAACATGTTAAGAGTAAAAAAAACATAGGTTGACTATATTATAGGCATCAAAAACATAACGAAAAAATTTTTCGGCTACCGCAGCATCTGCCCCCACACTCCAACATGTTAAGAGTAAAAAAAAACATAGGTTGACTATATTATAGGCATCATAAACATAACGAAAAAATTTTTCGGCTACCGCAGCATCTGCCCCCACACTCCAACATGTTAAGAGTTAAAAAAAAACATAGGTTGACTATATTATAGGCCTCAAAAACATAACGAAAAAAATTTTCGGCTACCGCAGCATCTGCCCCCACACTCCAACATGTTAAGAGTAAAAAAAAACATAGGTTGACTATATTATAGGCATCAAAAACATAACGAAAAAAATTTTCGGCTACCGCAGCATCTGCCCCCACACTCCAACATGTTAAGAGTTAAAAAAAACATAGGTTGACTATATTATAGGCCTCAAAACATAACGAAAAAAATTTTCGGCTACCGCAGCATCTGCCCCCACACTCCAACATGTTAAAAGTAAAAAAAACATAAGTTGACTATATTATAGGCCTCTAAGACATAACGAAAACAATTTTCAGCTAAAAAAAGCATCAGAAAATGGGGTGTATGGTGTCAATATAAATATTTTATTGACAGATATGAGTCGAAAAGAATATCACTATTCTTAATTCAAATGTTTTATAATTCATTTAAAATTTTTAAGTTTGGTTTCTATATAAAGCGTGTTTTTTAGTTTTTTAACTATTATTTATTTCGTGTAAAGTTCGGACATTCCTATAAAAGCTATAGAACACAATACAATTATTATTCCAATTTTTTCACTCTATAAACTTCGGAGATAGAGGGGGAAGGACAATGTCATTGTTAGGATATTTTACATCATAAGTCAAAAACAATGCGTGATAACAAAAAAATTAATATTATCTTAGAATCCACAAAACATCAAGGCAATAGCTTTAATAGTTTTTGGGATAATAGGTACGGTTTGTAACAGACGCACGGACGGACAGAGTTGCACTATAAGGGTTGCGAAACCCTACGGGATCGTAACCCGAAAAACATTTTTGGCTATCAGTGCACCTTCCACTATAGGTACTCAGATATGTTTAAAATAACAAAAAAGTCATAGTTTGACTACATCGGCCACTAAACATAACGAAAAAAAAATCCGGCGACGACAGCACCTCCTACATAAACATAACAAAACATTTTGGCTACCGCAGCATCTGACACAGCACGCGTACGAAGTCGCGGGTGACAGCTAGTCATATATATAAAACTCTTTTGAAGCTGACAGAGAATCAACGCACAGCCTAAACTATAAGTCCTAGAGGTATGAAATTTGGAGGGTAGTATCCTTATATAGTGTAGGGGTGCACTAAAAAAGGAATTTTGAAACGTCACACTCTAAAGGGTAGAACGCGAGCAACGCCGCGGGCGACGGCTTGTTAAAAAATAATAATCGATAGTACTGTAACCCAAAACACAGGGTGTTCTAGAATTGCTTTGCTATCCCGAGGGGAGTTGATTCTTGTCTCCTACGGGACCTAGGATGTTCTACGATTTTTGTAAACTCAATGATTTGCATTATATTTTAGGCAAATAATACCTTCGATACGGAATTTGCGTTTTATTTCTGTATTGGGAACGCCACGAGATTTCAGTTCGCGGTGATACTACTTAGTAGTTAAGTATATCCAACTAGGTACATTTCAAACTAGTTTTGTATTGGCTCTAATCATAACTTTTTACTAAGTAACTATTAAACTAAGTACTAAGTTTTAAACTAGGTACTTAAAGTTTTTACTTCGAAAAGAAAAAACATTGCTTTCAATTTGTAGAAGCTTTGTCTCATTATCATAAACTAATGATGTAAATTGAATAAAGCTTCCAAATTTATTTAGATTTATCTATAATATTTCATTCAACGCAACTTTTACCTACTCTAGATAATACGAGTACAGTGGAGAAATGGAGTATGAATAATACTTACTCCAATGTACCTGAGCTCTATTGAGCGATAAAGCAGTTATTGGAACATCGCCATAATTCGCTCTGTGTAGCCTATCATCTTCAATGAAACTATTTCGAATACTCTTTGCGTTTATGAACTTAAAAAATAAATGAGATTATAATTTGCGGTAACTGTTTTTACCAAATCAGTCTAACCATGATGATATTCGACGGTTATTAGAAAATAGAAAACTCAGGGTTCCATCAGACAGAAATTGGGCACGCGTTCAAGCGTTCCTTGTTTCATTGAAAAAAAAAAACAAATTGTTCAATGGAACGCAGAGCGCTCGAACGCGTGACCGCTTTCTGTCTGATAATACCCTTAGGGTGGGGCCTCAACTGCGCTATTTGCGACGTTTTAGCACAAGTAGATCTCTAGCATAATAATCATTACTAACAACCCAAAGGTACTCATAAAAAGGCACTTTATAAAGCTCTCAGCATGTTTTCTCGATGATCTACCTTTGGTTTTAGTTTTAGAGTTTTGGCAATCGCGTTCAAAATGGACACAGTTGTCTCACAGAACGTTTTTTATTCAAAGTTGGGAGATTTGGATCACAAAGTCTATTTCCCATCACTTTATTTGATACCTCCTATTAATCACCCAGGTCATCAACGTATTTTTTTAACGGAATTTTTATATTAAATTGGGGGATTTAGAAACCACAAAGTACATCTATAAAACTGCCCCTATTCACCAAAGTCATATTTCAAGAGAGCAGGAACATTTACTAAACTAATAAAAGGAAGCCTCAGAAGGTAGCATTATACGTACTAATGGCCTTGCGAGCCAACGAGGTGGCACACAATTGCAGGAGTTGCAGCGAATGGAACGGCCCACTTCGGAGACAATTCAGGTTCCCTTCACTCCAGGTGATATTTTCAGGGGATATTTTATATTGCGAGTGCTTTCTAAGTTATTATCTAAAGTTTTACTTTATTTTAATGGCTAAGTTGTCCTACAGCGGTTAGAGAATAAATTTAATCAAAATGTATGAGAATGATTGTTTGGCTCGATGATTTTTTGGACAGCAAGTCAGTGAATAGTGCCGTATATTTTTGATGATTTATCCTTAGTTCTTGTAGATATCATTTTGGCTGAATGGGAAGGCCATTTGAGCCTATCGAGTCATTGGCTTGTCAGCAAATAGTTTGTGAAAAGCCTATTGTACAAAACACAAATTCAGAAACCTCCTAATAGCGCTTATCCAACAACAATAGCGTTGAACCTTCAGCAAACGCACTCTTGTCCTGTGACAAAAGAAAGCAATTTGAAAATCCTGCAAACAGTATTTTTTCTCTGCGGGTTGATGAACTTGCAGGTAAATTATTATATTGTAGTGGGATACGGACTAAGCAAATCGTAGCGCTTGGGTCCAACCCACGCCAGTTTAAGTCAATATTATGATTGATAAAGTCACATCCACATTCCCTGGTGGACACCCAGATTAACTCATTAAAAAGTCAAGCTCCATTCAAATCCGTAAAATGTAAAGCGTAAACACACCGCAGATTTAAACTCCGTCTAAAGATACGTCGTATATTCCCCGCTCACAGATTCTGCATATTTCATGGCGACACGTAAGTAATCCCGGATATATTACCTTCACCGCAACCGAGAATAAAATAAAGGAACTCTTTGTGAGTACTTCTGGTAGGCAATAAAGATTATGTTCTTAAAGCCGTGTGTACCTGAGTATGTTTCGGCAAAGAGTAGGAGGGAATCCTCCGCACCGCGTCGTCGCGCCGCTGCTGCCGTGTCGTCCGGAGCTCAAATATTACATGTAATAAATTAGAGAGAGACGTCCTAACATTCCCTCAGTCTCGTTGGCTTCACATAGCAATTGTCTTGATATTACACAGCGATAAATTGAAGGTGTACGTAAACGCGCGGAACGTCTGCTAATACTTCGTAGTCAAGTTGGAGCAAATTTTATGATGATTATAACGTCTCGGTGGATTTTCGGGAATGATTCTGAGGCCAGTAAAAAGAAATTGCGAAGGACATGTGGCCGGGAACGGTTTCTCCTCGTAACGCCGGAAAATATTGGAAAGTCTTTATTGAAATAGCTGAGGGAGCTGACTGGCTTTGATATACGGTTATACCGCCGTATCGTGAGCCATAACAAAAGTTCCAAAGCCGAAGCCGCAATTAATAAGAGAATAAGAGGTTCCGTACTGAAATAGTAAAAAAATGATTTCAAGAAAACGGTCACAAAAAGAAAAAGTGCAAAAATGACGAGCCGAAGCAGTCGACCCACTTTTTCGAAATTAAAAACAAACATTTCAAATTAAATAAACGTTACCAGTCACCGTAGCGTAGGTCAAAACCAATTAGGTTGGAAATATTTTTCTGCAATTTTCTTTCCAGGCTTTAGGGGTAGCAGCAGGTGCATTTAAAGACATAGGTACAATTTCATAAACGTTTAGTGGGGTTCTTGAGGAAAAGGTTGGACGACTGACTTTATGAGGCTCGGCACTTTGGTAGATCACTGTTATAAAGAGGTCTGAGCGATGTAGACTCTCTTAATTTTTTTTATTTTAGTATTGGTGATCTCCGGCTTGTTTTTGGCAATTCACTTGCTGGTTCTTGCGTATATGCGGGTGCTCTCAAACGATGAAGAAAAACTTCTGCATTAGTAGTACTTATATTACTGGCTATATGGTCAATATTTACGAGTATCTTTAGATACAACCAAGATAGGTAGGTATCTGCAAAGTGACGTCAAAAACGTGGAACGTCGGCTTGCAAGTTTTTATAAGAGTTATGACTCTTATAAAAACTTTGTACCTAATTAGGTAGTAAACATTGCTTGTATTTCTGGAGTAGGTATTTAAAACCTCATACAGTCACAAACCTTTTTATATTCTCAGAGTGAAACTTGATCACATTTCTTCAAATGAACCAAAGCAACGATCAAAGTGCTGGAAAACGTGATGACTCAAAGCTTTTAGCCTTCAACGAAACTAAATGGTGCTTTTCACATCAATCGGAGCGTGCAAATAATCCCGCGTTTTCCTATACCTTTATCATCAACCCACTTCATTATATAGGCCGTGAAAGGTTGCTTTTGTCGAAAAAAATACCGTGAAACTATTACTTAAAAACAGTCTCTACGTTTAGGTAGATAAGTCTCAGAGTAAAATGACTTCCTGAGTAACACCACGTAACACTGTAAATATCTGAAATTAATGAGTGTCAGTCACTGTAAAAGTTAACTTTAGTAGGTATACAATCAGATTTGATTTAACTCTTGCTTCTGAATTATTATAATAATCGGGCTATTGGACCCAATCTAGTGGATTTATACTGCGTCAGGGGCCACTTTGTGTCAATATCCCTATGAAGGGGATGCCGCCGAGTGCCTGGAATATAGTTTTAGATGGAGTAGGCTTGCCTAGCACCTCTACCATCTGCTCAGACTAGTCAGCCCAGGAGAGACGAGGACTAAACCGCGGCTTTCCTCACGATATTTTCTTTCACCGTTTGGGATCACTTGGCATTGTGCACATAAGTATACATTCTTTAAAGTTATATTACAAAATCACCCTATTTAAGGATTTGCAATAATATATGACGTTACGGGGATTTTTTGGGTCATACCTAATGACCCAAAATAAGGTTTCTCAAAATGTATTTAGGCAGTTGTTTCTCATTCCGACGTGGAAAGAGGAAAAAAGTGATTTTCGATGCTGTTAGAATATGTACATAAAATTAGGATACATTAACCTTACGTAAAAAAAGGTTATAGGTTGAAGCTAGACTATCTTCGGTATTTTATTTTTGCATCGTTTTTATATAAAACTTAAATAGATTTTCACAGTGAACAATTTTGCTGCAGTATCGAAATTTTTGCGCAATAGACACAATATCTTGGTCAATCGGACAAGAAATCAACTTATTTCCGACAGCTGCATGATAAAAAAAGTTTGAATTACTACGTTTTGTTTTCGCGTGAACAGCAGAACAAGCTGAAGTCAGTAGATTTGTGCTTTGAATGGACCCCTGGGCAGGTTTTAGCTTCAGCAGCAACAGTGGAGATATAAAAGACATTCGTACAAAGATTGTGCCTTCGCAAACGTTTCCTATAAAGTTTAATGGAGCTGGATGAAAACGTTTTAAGAACGTTTTTTTAGCTATAGTCTTTATATGATAAAAAGGTAAGCACTTCGAGCAGTATTCTATTACATTTTTTTTTAAGTTTTATTTTATTTTTTTATTTAATTTCCTACTTATAAAGGCCCAAGTAAGTAGAACCTATAGTCAACTTGTACTGATAGTGAAATTTTTACATTTTATTACATTTTGAATAACAATTTATACCTAATGACGTGACGCTGGCAGAAATGTCCAACTCTGGACGATTGCCATAATAAAAAAATAAAAAAACAATTATACCGTAATTGCTGAAAGTCTGATTATTTTTCTACTTTTATGAAATTTCCATGAATATTTATTTATGTTTCTTCGCTGTTGGAAATATGGCCTGGAGTAACCAAACAATTTAGCTACAATATGATTATAGAATGGTGGGTTTCTTTCAATGAATTTGATTTCTCGAGCGCTAAACGTGAAAAGAACAAGTTTTTGATTACTTAAGCGGTTTCCTGGATTAACAAAACTCAATATACTAAACAAAATTTTATCGATTGCTGTAAAGTAGCTACCTAAATTACTTCGAAGGTTCTACAGAGTACTTAAATTTAAGGAGGAAATTATAAAGTACTTTTTACTAATGAGGGTACTTTTTCAGTGGAAAGTAAAACCGAATAGTTTCAACACTCATGTACTTCGTACCAGCTGACGATTACAGAAAAATCGAAGAAAAAAAACTTTTGAATTAACTATTTTTTTTACTAAACTAAATGTTGGGATAAGCACTTCTCAAATACCGATTGCGATCGCGTGGTACCTAGGTAGACATTTTATCTAGTATACACACGCCACAGTGTTTACTTTGTTATGTAAAAAATATGCATGTAAAATATTTGATGTACGAGGCTGACAAAGCCGGATTTTTCTAATCTAAAAAGTTTTCATAACTTTTAGGTACATTTTACACATTTAATTCTGTTTGATAAACCGCTCTACCTCCACTGCAAATAAGTAAATACAATAAAGTTTTTAGCTATATTCATTAAAACAAAAACTTGGTGATGCTAAAATATTTTACAAAATAAACTTTATTTAAATTCCTTTGAAGAAGTTTGTGCATGAAAAAAGTTTGAAATTTCCAACGCAGTTTCTACAAAATTCATAAACTAAATTATGTACTTTAGACAAAACTGTACCTAAACCTTTATCATAACAAAGATATGATAAAGGATACAAAGATATATACTCCCTTATCAAAACAAAAGAGTCCCTAAAAAAGTCAACTGTTGAACTTTCAATAAACAATGGACCAGTTGAGCTATCTATAAATCGTTTGCAATGGTTTATAGATATAGCTCAACTGTTTCATGTGTACTTTGTAAATATTCTGAATATTGTAAATACTGTATTAGTTGTAATTTTCTTTGTGAATAAATTCATTTTAATTCAGCATAAACAAACATAATTATGTATACTGTATATATTCTTAGGTTTCTATTGGTAGGTAAATACAATTACAATAAATTTTATAACACTAGTATGAGTATCTATGAGTCACGTACTGACCGCAATCTTTGACCGGGTAGCTTACAAAATGTTGTAAGAACAATGTAAATCGTACAGCAAACGGGGATTACGCTGCGCAGATTTCAGCTCCCGGGAGATTTGCGTGACCGTCATCCCTTCCATGTAAAGATTACGGGGAAAATCCCCGCAGACACACTGATCCTACGCTATTCCTTTACCTGAAAAATGATATGTCGAAGTCTGAAATAGGTGTTATAGGCTCATACTTTATTCTTATGATCGCTTACATATATACGTAGATTTTATGGAAAAAACCTATTATAAGATATTTTTCTTATTATCACGAGATCAACATTATATTTATTTTTAGACATAGGTAAGTTTTATCACGCCTCTTCAAACTCTTGGACCCTGTCTTTGGACAATAATGTCACCGTTTATTACCAGCCGACAAACCACGCTGTATTGTCCACCTAGTTGGTCGGTTAGTACCTTTATTATATTTTTTCCCCTAGACTACCTATAACTTGCGGAGTAAAACGCAGTGCTTGTGTTTTTAGTACCTTAGTATTGCATTGTACGAGCTCTTTCTTTAATGTTTCCTGCTCCAAAAGTATCGGTTGATCTGACTAACCATTTCTAGTCATTAGATTCGTCGTGTGTTTCCCAAAGAATCCTTTGATGATGTCAGCAATTCAACCGCACAATTACGACTTTCCAATAGAGAAGGAGCACCAAAGTAGATACAAAACTAGGTGCTCGTATTTGTTTTGTATTCGCTTGCTGTGAAGTTCGTTCTAAAAATCAGGTGTATCGAGAATCGCGAGGAACACTGAACGGGCGGACTTGATTTACATTCCAATTTAGTTTAACATTCCCAGATAGTTTTTGCCGAATGCGCCCGACTGCTTAATTTAATATGTGCCAATAAACTAAGTAAATAAAACTATCGGCGTAATTTAGAAGACTGTTTTTCTCTTTTATTTGAATTGCGACGAAGTTGCCAACTGTAGTGAATACTGAGCCGTGATTATGCAAACATGGAGTGTGCCACTTTGTACGAGTTGTAGAATAATAAAGGCTTTGGTGGAGGGCTAGCATCAGTTTGTGGCGTTTTCGAATAATTGGCGAGTCTGGCACAAAAAATCCAGAACTTGCGCTCAGTATGTATCTTACTTGCAAAGGTGTACCAAAATAGTTGACTTTCGATATTGTACAACCTAAAAACGCTTTGACTTCCTGCCTATACAATACATTGTTACAGAAAGCGGTAACTAAATGGTGAAAAATAAGTAATAAAAATACGCGTCGCGTATACTTGTCTCTAAAAATTGTTTTTGATTTTTCCATAACTTTAAAAAGTACGAAGATAAAATCCTGTTAGTTATTTTCAAAGGTCAACTCTCGTTATAAAGTTTTCTGTAACATCGTTATATCGACGTATCAATCTAGAAATAATGGCGGCACGCGAGATGAAGAGGTAACAAGGTACAGAAAAGTTCAAGAAAGCTAGTGAGTACGTATACGACCTTTTGTGTTACTATCGAGCGTTTATAAAAGTTTCTTTGAAATCACTTTTCCGATATGGTAGGCACTTCTTGTGACCTTGACGTCTTTTGTGTTGCTTCAGCAATTTATAGGGTTAAATTTACGATTGCAATTATATTTTCGTTATTTAAAGCAAATAGTTATTCAAAGCATGAAACAGCTGATAATTTTTAACGTATTAAATGGTAGTTTAACCCTGAAACTTTCGGGATTGGTCTTTATATACCCTGCATAGGCAACAAAATCTGCCGTATTGGTATGATTTCCACTTAGCAATTTATATTCCGGGGTAACGAAGCAAAGTTGCTTATGTGATACCAGTCATATTCTCTTCTCGCCTTGACCCAGAACTAACAATACGTCTACCGAATAATTGCCACTTGAAGCAAGGTCACTAGTTATCTATGTGGAGCAGCCACAATAACTCACAACGCGACACTACACACCAAAAACCTCGTCAAATATTTGCATGAGCTAAACAATTTCTGTACTCGGTTGGTATGAGCGTAGTAAAACTGAAGCGGTGGTGTACTAAATAAATATACTGTCAAAATGTGTACGAAATACGAGTAAAGTAGGTACATGGCGATGTGATGCAATGTTTTGCAATTTATCTCTAACAAATTGGAATATTTTATTCAGCTGTCTTCTCAATATTGGCTGTTTTCTCACGACACGACATCTACTACATATAGTCAGAGAGCTTTTTTGTTTTTTTTATATTCCCGACGACATTGTTAGTATTGCGGGAAGTCAATGGATGGAGACCATGGAGAGGCCTTTGTTCAGCAGTGTACTTTTACAGGCTAATTATGATGATAATGACTGACATATTATTAGTATCGTGTACGTGTTGGTGTGGCCTGTGTGTGCTATTCCATTTAGTACTAGATATGATCTCTGGTACTAGTGAGCCTCTACGCTGCATTATCTTACAAGTGAGGAATAGCTTGTATACTTAGAACACAGTCCTCAAATCTAAATTCTGTAGGTCTTGCAATTCCCATTAGTGTGAAGCGTTCCTTCTGTGTTTAGCATCGTACATTCATAAATAGATGATGTACTGTCAATTTAGTTACACTATGTAAAAATCCACAGCACCATAATGTCAGCTACTCAGAGTCGAACGATTGAACATGTTTAGACAGCGTAATGAAACCAAATACGGATATAATCATTCCATTTTATTGAGTAATATTTTTTTTTCAGTTCAGCTAGTTTGATTATAAATACTGTATTTGGTATAAAGTTGCAAAAGACTATTGCTACAAATTTTCCTTTTATCGGGTAGGTATTAAATATTCTAAGATTTACTTATGTGCATAGTAAGATAATAAACAATAGAAATTTTAATTTTAATTAAGAGCAAGTTTAATTAAGATTGAAATTTCTATTGGTCATTATAAAAATGTCACTAATTAAAACTTTAGTAGTTTTCTGTTGAGTAATAAAATCTTATTCGTAGCTTCATAAAACTTTTCTCCTTGAAATGTATGGTAAATTTAAATAGCTACTTATTCAATGTAGAATGATAGTTTTAAACTTATTTAAAAGTATAATTTAATTTGAAATTCCAAGTGAAAACTTTTGAATAGGTGTCGAAGCGTGCGCGACCGCGGGCTACCGAAACTATTATAAACTTTTCTGGTTACATTTTTGTTATCAAGATACGCAGAGGTACGCTGTAAGTTTTACAGTTTTCAATGCATTATTTTTAAAACACAAATTCTTTCGATAGCATCCGGAGTGTTTGCCAAGGTCCTGGAACCTCACGAAAATCTCAGAGCAACAATCGTTCAGCTGTTATAAAAAGTCTTGGAAATATAGACTGTATCACGAAGGCACAAAAGTCATTAAAATTATCAAACTGAAAATGCAGTTGCATTTGATACTGTAAAAATAATTTATTGAAACCAATGTAATTTCGACTGCCATAGCAAGGACGCAAGCAAAAAATGAAGATAGTATACAAGGAATGACCACCGGAAGTGGTCAGAATAAAAAAAACATCTAGTAATTGCTATCAACTTTTTTTTACTACCCTCCAAATTTTATATCTCTAGGACTTATAGTTTAGGCTGTGCGGTGATGGTCAGTCAAGTTCAAAAGAGTTTTAAATATTTAGAAGATATTGAACATGCCCTGTAACTTTGCAATCGATTCATGGCAGTTGACGTTTCCCGCTGGTAGTCAAAGTTTAATGCAGGCGTGCATAAGTTTAATTCACTTTGCACCAACAGGCAACAATCTACACAACAATGCAAAGTAGCAACAAAATAACCGGCTTATTCTGATCATAAACTATGCAATGAAGATCACTGAATAATGTAGGGGAGGTGGGGGTAAATGTGCAGCTCGCTCATCGCTCCAAACTGCTTTAAAGTCAGTCGGTAAAGCCTTCTTACCATCCGATGCTTTCCCGATAAGTCACGTAGAAGAGTTTAGAAGTAAGTCAGCGCTTGCTGATTATTAGGAACTTTTTGTTCTGCATTAGGCTTTGAGATGTCGACCACTAAGGCGAATATTTTTTTTTTAATAAAAAAAAAAGTATTCAGTAATGTCTGAAAATAATACATGTAGGGCCTTACTTATGATAGACAAATAGTTAAACAGTTGCAAAGTCTAGCTCTGTCACTGTTTGACATTACCTGTTAGATAGGTGACAGCTGAATAAAGTTATGCAGCGATCGTAAGTAAGGGGGGTAGTTATTTGCCTTAGAACGAATTGCTCTGTGCATACGTAGGTAAGTATTGTTTATTCAGACCGGAGGCCAAGATTTGAACTTCTCGCACTAACTGAGACCGAGTTTTTGAACGAAAATCGAGTACCAAAACTACAGTTTTTGTATAGAAAAAAAAGTCATTGAATCATCCACTAGAAGCGCTTATCGAGACATACAAAAACGCCGTCGATATAAGAGAGCAAACAAAACTCGGGCTCTACAGTCTACACTCTGAACATCACAAAGACCAAAACGGTTCGAACTGGCAATTCTTTTTTTTTTATCACCAACCAAAAGCATTTTCTGGTTGTTTGATATTGAATGTACGAGGTAGGTATATTTAAAAGCGCTCCGTTCCAACTATCGAAGTGGAACACATCAATCTCTGAGGCACGTGTCCTTTTTACCACATTGAGTCTGGTAAAGCCTATTTTGTGTACCGTATTTTATTGAGTAGTTCTGCCCATTTTACAATTTAAATGATACAAAATTACAACCACTATAAGGCATATTTTTGAGTTGTTTTGAGTAGTTTTTTATAAAGTAGTTATATAATTTTTTTTACACCATAAAATTGTCAATGATACAGATAAACGTTTATAATTACGGCGTTCCAGTTTTCACTCGCAATTCTGGTGAAACGAATTTAAAAAATTATGTTTCAGAGTAAATAATGACGTCATTCATTTGTAAGCATAACGGCACTCACCTGCGGACCAACAGTCCCATCTAATTATATCTTTATTTTATAACAATGATGAAACATAATATTTCATTATTTATCAGAATAAATTGTGGAAGAATTTTGTAAAATAACAAGCGAGCTCGTTTGAGTTAGTGGCCAACTCTTGTGATGGAATTTTTAGGCCGCCTTAAGGCCTCCGTCGTGGCTAAACGACTGCTAGAGCCGGGGCCGACAGTTTACCGTGCCTTCCGAAGCACGGAAGCGCTTAGATGTAATTGCTACTAACGGTCACCCATCCAAATAGTGACCGCGCAGAACGTCAGTAGACAGAGCAACTGTAAATTAATACTATACATACACCCTGTAAAATTAGCTTTATACGCGGAAACTATCAGCGGTCGGGAGCAAAGTGCTGAAGTTAACCTAAACAATTTTAATCAAGGAAGAGTTTGTGCTTGTAATAGCTGCAAGATTTTTTTTTTGTAGCTATCGATCTCAAAACTTTTTAAGTTAGTATGTTTGTAAAGTCAATGTTATATACTTATAACTATGAAGGTTTTATACGCGGCCATTTTTTTATATTTACACATCTATCGATGCTTCGTTTATCCTACCAAGCAGGCAAACAATATACCAACCTACCTGTTGATAAGTCAGGCAAAGTAAGATAATATAGAAATACTAGCCGTCGCCCGAGGCTTTGCTCGCGTTCTACCCTTTCGAGTGTTACGTTTCAAAATTCCTTTCTTAGTGCACCCCTACACTATATAAGGATACTACCCTCCAAATTTCATACCTCTAGGACTTATACGTAGTTTAAGCTGTGCGTTGATTCTAAGTCAGCTTCAAAACAGTTTTATATACATATATTGATGATGATGATGATGTATCACGCAGAACGCAATCGAATTGCTTTGCGTATAACCCATTCTCGATTTTCCCGTTCTACACGGAAAAAAAGGATATCTTAATCCAAGAATACCAATATTCTCATAAAAATTGTTTCAATCCAAGTAAATATTTTATTAACTAAAGCAAATGTTCTTCATCCAAGAAAACGTGTTTACTTAAATATAAAATAATATTTTCTTCTTTTTAATTCTTGATTTAAGAAAATATTTTTGAGTCAAGAATATTGCAATCTCAATTGAAGAAGACATCTGATTTTGACGGAATACTTTGAAAACTTTTCACATCAAGATAATCTTGTCTTCTTTCAAGATGATAAATGACTTCGTTTGAGATTATTAAAAAAAAGTTGGTTTAAGATAAATAATTTCTTAATCTAAGAAACGTTCGCTTCCTATAAGAACATGTCATTCTTGTTTCATTTTTTAAAATCTTTTTTACCTCAAGAATTTTAAATCAGGTTTTTTTTCTAATATCAAGAAGTCACTTTCTTATCCTTCATTCATTCCGCTGCTCTTTGAAACAAGACTCACTACATTCTTCGTTCAAGAATGTTTACATCTTCTTCTAAAATTGTATTTATTTCGTATCAAGATTACACATTTTTTTCAATTCAAAACGATTTTGTTTCTCATACCAAGAACGTATAATTTTGCTTCAAGAACTTCGGATTCCTCTAATTGCGATTAAAATAATCTAATTTTGTTTGCTTGACTTAAGAATATACTATGGTTAGTTGAAGAATTTCTGAATCTCATTTGAAGACAGCGTTTGGTTTATCTGAACATTATAGAGATACTTCATATCAAGACTTTTTTCTTCTTTCAAGAAGTCACTTTCTTATATTTAAATCTTTTTGCTCATCTTTGAAACAAGACTCACCACATTCTTCGTTCAAGAATGTTTACATCTTCTTCTAAAATTGTATTTATTTCGTATCAAGATTACACATTTTTTTCAATTCAAAACGATTTTGTTTCTCATACCAAGAACGTGTAATTTTGCTTCAAGAACTTCGGATTCCTCTAATTGCGATTAAAATAATCTAATTTTGTTTGCTTGACTTAAGAATATACTATGGTTAGTTGAAGAATTTCTGAATCTCATTTGAAGACAGCGTTTGGTTTATCTGAACATTATAGAGATACTTCATATCAAGACTTTTTTTCTTCTTTCAAGAGGTCACTTTCTTATATTTAAATCTTTTTGCTCATCTTTGAAACAAGACTCACCACATTCTTCGTTCAAGAATGTTTACGTCTTCTTCTAAAATTGTATTTATTTCATATCAAGATTACACATATTTTTAAATTCAAAACGATTTTGTTTCTCATGCCAAGAACGTGTAATTTTGCTTCAAGAACTTCGGATTCCTCTAATTGCGATTAAAATAATCTAATTTTGTTTGCTTGACTTAAGAATATACTATAGTTAGTTGAAGAATTTCTGAATCTCATTTGAAGACAGCGTTTGGTTTATCTGAACATTATAGAGATACTTCAAATCAAGACTTTTTTCTTCTTTCAAGAAGTCACTTTTTTATATTTAAATCTTTTTGCTCATCTTTGAAACAAGACTCACCACATTCTTCGTTCAAGAATGTTTACATCTTCTTCTAAAATTGTATTTATTTCATATCAAGATTACACATTTTTTTAAATTCAAAACGATTATGTTTCTCATACCAAGAACGTGTAATTTTGCTTCAAGAAATTCAGACTTGACTTTAGAATATTCTACGATTAATTGAAGAATTTGTTAATCTCATTTAAAGACAGCGTTTGGTTTATCTGAACGTCATAGAAATACTTCAAATCAAGACTTTTTTTCTTCTTTCAAGAAGTCACTTTCTTATATTTAAATCATTTTGCTCTTTTTTGAAACAAAACTCACAACATTTTTCGTTCAAAAATGTTTGTTTATACCTTTTTTTTAATTTATTTATTTCATATCAAGATATAGGTAGATAATAATATGTACTTAGGTAGGTACACATTTGTTCAATTCAAGACTATTTCGTTTCACTTAGCAAGAACGTGTAATTTTGCTTCACTGTGATTATAATATTTTAACTCTTTCAAGAAATAACCGACTTGAAATGCACTGAAAAATACACTCATACTACTATAACTCAAAAACTACTCGTCAGATCTGACTCAAACTAAATGGGACCACATGACAAGCACAAGCTTTCGATTAAAAAAGAATCATCAAAATCGGTCCACTCAGTAAAAAGTTACGAGGTATCAAACATAAAAAAAAAATGAAAACGTAGGTAGTCGAATTGAGAACCTCCTTTTTTTGAAGTCGGTTAAAAAATAATCTTATTTTGTATGCTTGACTTTAGAATATATACCTACTATGAGTAATTGAAGAATATCTTATTTCAATAGGTAGGTTTGTAGGTAGGCGTTTGGTTTAAAATCTGACTGAACACTAGCAAAAACGCTCGCGAATTCGTCCGCGTGTCGCTATTTTCATACATTCTTCATCCTCCGTTGCATTCCTTAGGGGTTGAGTTTCAGGAATTTATTTCTTAGTTACACCCCTACGCCTACCAACGCAAATATACCCTGAAAATGTTAGGTCTCTATGACCGGTAGGTAGCTTGCTGTGCGTTGTTTATGTTGCTGTCAGTCATGACAAAGATTCTTCTATTTGGTAGGTAGGTAATGTAGGTATAGATTATAGAAATACTTCAACACAAGACTAATCGAAGAAGTGGCTTTACCTCAATTAAATTAAGCTTTTATTATATTCTTATAGTTTTATATCATTTGATAGGTACTTAGCGACAAGGTATTTGATACAAACTTACGAACTAGGTAGGTATATAGGTAAATCCATTGTGTTATACAGTAACTCTGCCTTCTGCGCCGTTGCCCGTTCGATTCCCACCGTGAACAAACATTTGTGTGATGAACATACATAAATGTTTGTTCTGTGTTTATACATGTACAAAAATAAAGTATTTAGGTACAAAAAAAGTATTACAAGTATTATATCAGCTATCTCGTTCCCATATCCACAAGCTTTGGCTTAGTTTGGGGCTAGATAGTGCTGTGTGGAATTTCCACCGATGTTTGTTATTCTTTATTTATGTATGGTGCGCGCTGCCGCGCAATGTCACCCCGGGTTGTGCGTGGATCAACCATCGGTAAAGTTAATTGTGGTATAGGTACCTACTATAATTCTCTAATAGAAAGGGTTCGATATCGTTCGTGAGTGTTCACATACAGGATAGTTTTTACTGTTTAAGTTTGATAATGCAAGCGGCAAAACTCATAGGTACTTAGGTAGGTACCTACATAAGCGTATCACAGACTACAATATCGCTGCTTGCTATACAATCACTATGAGCCACCACAAACGGTTAAGATAATACCTACCTACCTATTTTAATATTACTGGCCTAGGTAGTTATAGTGATTGTATGGCGAGCGATACCTAAATACCTTTTATATGTATAGTAGGTCCACGCTTCAGCGTTTCATTTGAAAATTAAAATTATTTAGGTAGGTAGGTAGGTATACATTTATGGGCACTACGAACAAGAATGTCCGTACGACTTCCTAAATAACTACAAGTCTACAATTCAGTTGTAAATCAAACGAAAAAATATTACTCTCCTGCCGCCTCCTGCAGTCGGGTAAACACAAGACTTGTATTCTTGGCTCAAGAAAACAAGTCTTGACGGACCCCAGTCCACCCAATCACTCTTCCATCCCAGTCTTCCTTCATTTCTAGTGTTGCCAATTTGGCATTTTTATGGCTAAACCTGGCATATTTCTATGCTGCCTAGCATTTTATTTTACCATTTGCTAACATGTTTTTTAGCATTAAAAAAATTCGTACATACTTTTGTCCTTGCTAGGAACACAAATTTCAACGAGCAATGAAACGGAACGTTGTCTATAGTTTTCCTTTTTTGATGAAAACGGCCGTTTGTCTCCAACCAAACCTAGCTTACGAGTAGGCAGTGCAGCGACTAAATAAGAAATTTTATTTTGTGTAAGTACATAGTATTACATGCCCAGACGATTCAGCTAAAGCTTACTGTAAATATTGTCAGTGCAATATAATTGCTAAAATGTATTGTTTAAAAAAACAGCATCTTTCTTCAGCAAAACACTCTAAAACTGTTGAACCATTGAGAAGTCAAAGAAGGATTGATCTTCAGTTGCATGCAAGAAACCATGATGTTGCAAAAGCAGAAGGATCATTTTTAGCTCTGTTTATTTGTGAACATAAATGCTCCTATAATGGCAATAGACCATTTATCAGAACTAAGTAATAAAGAATATTGTTTTGGCATTTTATTTTAGCATTTTTTAGAAGTACCTATCAAATTTTTTCAGCATATTTTTGGAATTTTTTGAAAAAAAACTAGCTATAATTTTGCCATGACAGTTGGCAACACTGTTTATTTCATTCTATTCTTTCTTTTCACCGTTGCCGTTGCGTGCGTTGGTTGGTGTCTTTGATTTAATAATTCTGATGAGTGTGTTGTGGTTATAATGTTAGAAATAGAGCCAGTGCGTGAGCTTTTGGAAGGCTGGGACATCGAGGGAGCCATAATTTGACAATTTTGCAAGTAAGTCTCATAATGCATTTTCACTAAGCACCTACCTACCTACGTGTAAGTCTTTTGTCTTTTCTCATTGTGGGTACATCTACAGTTCTATAGAAGTAACTAGTACTAAGGTGTTAGTTATTTCATATTTTGTAGAAGGTACATAGTGATTCAACAACATAAGTACCGTCCTAGGCCTAGTAGGTAGGTACGTACCTACTAATCTCCCAAGAATTGTATTCTTCGTTTAACACGTCATAAAGTCTTATTTCAAGAAACATATTCTCAAATGCATCGTCTGCTCGGAAGTAGGTATGTACGTTGTAAGTGGTTGTAAGCAATATCTAATCCCGAGGGAGCTGTTCGTTTACCAGGATGATGACATGTAGGTAAGGTTAACTTAACTTACACGTAGATAAACGCGTGATTGAGTACCTACTACCTAGGTAGGTAGATACCTACCTCCTACCAGGTTTGTTTGTACCTAAACTTGTACCTTCCTATTCTAGCTAGTCAATTGGTTCACATCATTTCACTTTAAGTAGGTAGTGTAGGTAGTTAGTTTGGAAACAAGAATTCATGAATGTACCTATTAGACACTTAAAAAAGTCTTCTATGGGGTTAATGGTTAATCCTACCTACATAATTATACCTGATGAGTTTCAAATTCTACCTATTAATTTCAGAAAATGGCATTACCCGAAGTCATTCTAAAGACCTAACGGATGATCTTCTAAAGGAGCTATGCCCAAAAATTTACACGCATGAATACATAACAGCAGAGGTTTGTATTTACCTACTATACTTCTACTAGGAAATAATAACATAATTTAGTATGTCTGTCTAATCTAAACCAAGTTGAACATCTGTAGCAGCCATTGCATGCATGGCACCATTATAATATTTTTTTATGATACACCATTATTTTGTGGTTAGTTTTTTAAAGCAACTACATTTCCCGCCATTTATTATTTTATAATGTAGTACCTACTAGTGGCCTGCCCTGGCTTCACACGGGTGTACATTTATTTGTTAAACATTTTGGGTTACAAATAGTAAATGTACAAAGGGTTATATTTTAATATGAGTACTCTATAATATTAGTATAGATGAAATATTTAAATTGATGTAGTTTGATCCTTTCAAGTAATATTTATAATAAAATATTTATTTTACTTTTTAGAGTAAAACATCAACCATCACTTCTGTGCCCAGTTGCCCTCAAAACACAGAAACTGAAATCAGCGAAATTGAATCGAATTTGGAAGATTACATACTGCTGGAAATAATTGGATGTCGGCCACAATTTCCAGAGTTTGATTTAAAAACTCTACTTTCAACATCACCTTCTGGGAATAACATTCTCAAATATTATGAGACGCATAAACAGCTGACAGCCAAACATCGAAATAATCTCACAGATGTCATCTGTAGGCGTACTTTTACACGTGTTGTAAATCAGTAAGTATCTACTCTATTCATTTGCCTCTTGCTATGTAAAAAAACTGACCAGCTGAGAAGAGGGATGTTTTAAACATTCAATGTTTGTTTATTTCAGGTTGCACAAAGATGATGTTGTATGACTCAAAATAAATTCTGAGCCATGGGAGGTTGTCATTACCAAGTGGAAGGCTACATATAACTTACGCCAGCTGCTACAATATGAAACCGTGGAAGCATTAATAGAAAATTGGCCCATATTAAATGATGTCAGAAGCGATGCGTTGGTAAGTTAACAACTCTTTTTTACCCGACTACAGAGGGTTAGGTATGTGTTTAGCAGTCTAAATAATATATGGAATGTAGGAATGTGTTTGTAAGTTGTAATATATTAGCGGATTAGTACTAGGTATATATTTATTTCAGTTAATTTATATTTGATAATGGGATTCCGCAAAGTCATGCCTGAATCAATTAATTATAATTGAGTAAAGTCAAATTTATCAAATGTTTCTGTATAGGTAAGTAATGTAAAATAAACTTTTTAATTTTTAGATTCAATGAGACTTTGACGCATTACATCCTGGAAGAGTCAATAAATTTCACCTACTATGGAAGGAATTCATTGCAAATATTGAGGACATAAAAAACCACATGCAAATGAAGAGGTGGCAGGCTTAGTCCATTATATTAATGGAATAGTTGATGACGGTTGGTTTATACTTTTTTTTTTAAATCTTTATATTATACGAAATTAGAATGAATACAAAGCAAAATTAACATAAAAAACTCTACTATTAGAAATTAGTATTATAGAAATTAGTTTTAATTTGATACTAACTTCTAATAGTAGAGTATTTTTACCATCTTACTTTTGCTTTGTATGTATTCATTCTAATTTCGTATGAAGATTTTTTTTATAATGTGATGTGCATTGCAGACATTTTGTTATATTATTTCATTAATAAAAAATATAAATATTTCATAAAAATCACTGCATTTAATTTACGTGACGCTTCCAGAACCTTACACGTTTTGAGGCAACACTTGTATGTTTTACATTAAAATAATATAATTTTACAATATGTTCTTAGGTAAAGCCTCTACTATTTTCAGCTGAAGAGATATTTGTGTTGAGACAAGACTAGTTGGTTTTTCATTAAAACAATTTAATCTTAGGTGGTGAAGCCTCTCCTATTCTCATCTAAAAGATATTCGATTGATTTTAAAGAATAGAAGTAGTTTCCCGTAAAATAATATAATTTTACGGGAAACTTCTCCTATCCTTAGCTGAAGGCGGATTGGTTTTTAAAATCAATCGAATATCTTTTAGCTAAGAATAGGAGAGGCTTCACCTAAGATTACATTGTTTTAATAGAAAACAAACTAGTCTTGTCTCAACACAAATATCTCTTCAGCTAAGAATAGTAGAGGCTTTACCTAAGAATATATTGTTTTAATAGAAAACAAACGAGTTTTGTATCAACACAAATATCCTCTTCAGTTAAGAATAGTATAGGCTTCACTTAAGATTATATTGTTTAGGTAGGAAACAAACAAGACTTGGCTCAAGACGAATAGCACTTCAGTTAAGAACAGTAAAGGCTTCACCTAAGATTATATGGTTTTAGTAGGAAACAAACAATACTTGTCCCAACACAAATAGCTCTTCAGTTAAGAATAGTAAAGGCTTCACCTAAGATTACATTGTTTTAATAGGAAACAAACTAGTCTTGTCTCAACACAAATATCTCTTCAGCTAAGAATAGTAGGGGCTTTACCTAAGAATATATTGTTTTAATAGAAAACAAACGAGTTTTGCATCAACACAAATATCTCTTCAGTTAAGAATAGTATAGGCTTCACCTAAGATAATATTGTTTAGGTAGAAAACAAACAAGACTTGACTCAAGACGAATAGCACTTCAGTTAAGAACAGTAAAGGCTTCACCTAAGATTATATGGTTTTAGTAGGAAACAAACGATACTTGTCCCAACACAAATAGCTCTTCAGTTAAGAATAGTAAAGGCTTCACCTAACATTTAATTGTTTTAATAGGAAAAAAACTAGACTTGACTCAACAAAAATAGCTCTTCAGTTAAAAACAGTAGAAACTTCACCTAAGATTATATTGTTTTAGTAGAAAACAAACGATACTTGACTCAACACAAAGAACTCTTCAGTTAAAAATATTAGAGGCTTTACCTAACATTAAATTGTCTTAGTAGAAAACAAACAATACTTGATTCAACACAAATAGTTCTTCAGTTAAGACTAGTAAAGGCTTCAACTAAGATTATACAGGTTTAGTAGGAAACAAACAATACTTGACTCAACACAAAGAACTCTTCAGTTAAGAATAGTAGAGGCTTTGCTTAAGATAATATTGTCTCGGTACGAAACGGTAATAATTCTGCAGCAAAAAACAAAAAAAATATTAAAACAGTTCATTCTTTAACTAAAATAGCGTACATTCTTCAAACGAAATTTCAGAATTCTTGTTTCAAAATCGAATGTCTTATGCGAAGACAATAAAACTGAGACAATTATTTGCTCTGTTCAAGAATATATAGTGTTCCCCATATATGAGTCTACATTTGTCTTGACCAAGTCGATATTGTCTTGATCTAAGACATCTTTTTTTTCCGTGTAGATTTTATCGCGTACTGAAACTCCGAGCATACTAAGCAATGCATACCTTTTTCCTAGCTATGCGACTTCGAGCTTGAAATATTAATGTCCATAAATGCACCTGTGATACATTGTTTACATTTCTAGAAATAAAATCCAGAGTTTTACATTTAATCTAAAGATTGCTGGCTCTCTGCTATCATGTTTTGAAAAAATTTAATCAAGTTGATACTTTTCCATTAATCAATCTCTCTTCCTAGACACTCATGATAGAGTGGTCGTGGTTATGAGGGATTTGCGAAAGTAACGGCTCTAGCGATGCGTTCCCATTGTTATCAGCTGGTGGCATTTTTTTTAAATATTGACTAGACCATCCTTTGACCTCAATCTCACTAGATGGTAAGCAAAGATGAAGCCGGCGTTGGAGCAAAACGGTCTAGACACCTATCTACTCATGCCTTGAAGACATTCAGATTATAGTGATCAGGAAAGACAGGCGCTGGTAATGTGTTATATTCTTTAGCGGTTGGTGCATTGTGGCAGCATTCGCGGTCATGGTCTGTGATCCATTTGATCAGGTCTGACCATCTTGTGGGAGGGAGACCACGGGATCTCTTGCCCTCTATCTTATCTCCTCCATCATTGGTCAATAGTGTTTGTTTTTTTGAGTATAACCTTTTGTATGCTACATTATTTTACTCCGTGGTAAAAGCAAAGATACGGATGTATAAGTCTCAGCAAAGTACACCTTACACGGCCATTTTAGCAAAATGTTTTAGTCCATTGCATCATTAGTCCTACTTTAGCTTGTTTGCAGACGATCTGAATTATTTGATCTCCCCGGGCTAATGGACTCGATAATGGGCGGTGAGATATGTCTTGAGTGCTAGGCGTGGTAGCGTACTTCGCTTTATATAGTCTGTACCGTGGTGTGGCAATATTTTACTAAAAGAAGACCGGTTACATGTGCACTTGACGACCAAAAAAGAGACCAGTGGGTATCGTTTAAGGTTTAAGTCTGGCAGGTTTTCTGAACTGTTTTCATACTAAATGATAGGTATTCAGTGACTAAATAGTGACATTAGCGCATTTCAGTGCGTTTTTTGCCATCAAAAGCTTCTTCTTTTCATATAATTATCAACAACAATATACTGGACAGCAAAAAGCAGTTCAAAGCTTGCGATACGGGGGCAGAGACCTCGACTGGTTTGTTATTTTATTTTTGACAAATTTAATGACTTTTAAGCCGCCGTATTAGAATTTAATCAATATATATAAAACTCTTTTGAAGCTGACATAGAATCAACGCACAGCCTAAACTACAAGTCCTAGAGGTATGAAATTTGGAGGGTAGGTTCCTTTTATAGTGTAGGGGCGCACTAAGAAAGGAATTTGGAAAAGTCGCACCCTAAAGGGTCCAAAATTAGGGTCAAAGATTTAAATCAAATAATGCGTTTCTTTTATATACCGTACATAGAAGATCCTTGAAAATTGGTACATAGATTCCTCAAATGAAATAACCCGACACGTGTATCATGATTTTTAAAAAAATTCAAACCTCAATGTATATAACACTCTTTTGAAGCTGACAGATGATCAACGCACAGCCTAAACTATAAGTCCTAGAGGTATGAAATTTGGAGGGTAGTATCCTTTTATAGTGTAGGGGCGCACTAAGAAAGGAATTTTGAAAAGTCGCACCCTAAAGGGTCCAAAATTAGGGTCAAAGATTTAAATCAAATAATGCGTTTCTTTGATATACCGTACATAGAAGATCCTTGAAAATTGGTACATAGATTCCTCAAATGAAATGACCCAACACATGTATCAGGATTTAAAAAAAAATTCAAACCCCAATGTATATAACACTCTTTTGAAGCTGACAGATGATCAACGCACAGCCTAAACTATAAGTCCTAGAGGTATGAAATTTGGAGAGTAGTATCCTTTTATAGTGTAGAGGTGCACTAAGAAAGGAATTTTGAAAAATCGCACCCTAAAGGGTCCGAAATTAGGGTCAAAGATTTAAACCAAACAATGTGTTTCTTTTATATACCGTACATTATAGACCCTTGAAAATTGGTACATAGATTCCTCAAATAGATTTACTGGACACGTGTTTCAGGATATTTAATTTTTTTGAACTGAAGGTACAGAATTCTTTCAATTGATGAAAAATTATAACCAACGCCTTTATTTCATTAAAAATGGCTTAAGACGGTTCAACCAGGTAAAATCAAAAAAAGTGCATCTTAAGGTCTCAAGGGCAAGGTCTAAAAATAGGCAGACCTTCAGAATAAAAGAATGGTAGGGAATCATTTTAAAGTGTTTTTAGTGACCAACCCGTTTTATAACATTTCTTTAAGGTCTTAGCAATTACACTACCATATTCCAACGTATTTAAGAGCATTTGCCTGCATTGGGCTCTAAAATATTACAAAAAAAATTAACCGGTTAGCAAAAAAAGCACTAGGTCCGGCCGCCACAATCCAACACGTTTAAATATACAAAAACACTAATAATTTGACAGCAAAGGCTTCACAAACACAACCAAAAAAAATTCCAGCTACCGCAAAAAAACATAGGTTGACCATATCATAGGACTCAAGAACATAACGAAAAAAATTTTCAGCTACCGCAGCATCTGTTTCCACACTCCAACATGTTAGGAGTTAAAAAAAAATATAGGTTGACTATATTATAGGCCTCAAAAACATAACGAAAAAAATGTTTAGCTACCGCAGCATCTGCCCCCACACTCCAACATGTTAAGAGTAAAAAAAAAACATAGGTTGACTATATTAAAGGCCTCAAAAACATAACGAAAAAAATTTTCGGCTACCGCAGCATCTGCCCCCACACTCCAACATGTTAAGAGTTAAAAAAAAACATAGGTTGACTATATTATAGGCCTCAAAAACATAACGAAAAAAATTTTCGGCTACCGCAGCATCTGCCCCCACACTCCAACATGTTAAGAGTAAAAAAAAAACATAGGTTGACTATATTATAGGCCTCAAAAACATAACGAAAACAATTTTCGGCTACCGCAGCATCTGCCCCCACACTCCAACATGTTAAGAGTAAAAAAAAAACATAGGTTGACTATATTATAGGCCTCAAAAACATAACGAAAAAAAAATTCTGCTACCGCAGCATCTGCTCCCACACTCCAACATGTTAAGAGGTAAAAAAAATACATAGGTTGACTATATTATAGGCCTCAAAAACATAACGATAAAAATTTTCGGCTACCGCAGCATCTGCCCCCACACTCCAACATGTTAAGAGTAAAAAAAAAACATAGGTTGACTATATTATAGGCCTCAAAAACATAACGATAAAAATTTTCGGCTACCGCAGCATCTGCCCCCACACTCCAACATGTTAAGACTAAAAAAAAACATAGGTTGACTATATTATAGGCCTCAAAAACATAACGAAAAAATTTTTCGGCTACCGCAGCATCTGCCCCCACACTCCAACATGTTAAGAGTCAAAAAAAACATAGGTTGACTATATTATAGGCATCAAAAACATAACGAAAAAATTTTTCGGCTACCGCAGCATCTGCCCCCACACTCCAACATGTTAAGAGTTAAAAAAAACATAGGTTGACTATATTATAGGCCTAAAAAACATAACGAAAAAATTTTTCGGCTACCGCAGCATCTGCCCCCACACTCCAACATGTTAAGAGTAAAAAAAAACATAGGTTGACTATATTATAGGCATCAAAAACATAACGAAAAAAATTTTCGGCTACCGCAGCATCTGCCCCCACACTCCAACATGTTAAAAGTAAAAAAAACATAAGTTGACTATATTATAGGCCTCTAAGACATAACGAAAACAATTTTCAGCTAAAAAAAGCATCAGAAAATGGGGTGTATGGTGTCAATATAAATATTTTATTGACAGATATGAGTCGAAAAGAATATCACTATTCTTAATTCAAATGTTTTATAATTCATTTAAAAATTTTAAGTTTGGTTTCTATATAAAGCGTGTTTTTTAGTTTTTTAACTATTATTTATTTCGTGTAAAGTTCGGACATTCCTATAAAAGCTATAGAACACAATACAATTATTATTCCAATTTTTTCACTCTATAAACTTCGGAGATAGAAGGGGAAGGACAATGTCATTGTTAGGATATTTTACATCATAAGTCAAAAACAATGCGTGATAACAAAAAAATTAATATTATCTTAGAATCCACAAAACATCAAGTCAATAGCTTTAATAGTTTTTGGGATAATAGGTACGGTTTGTAACAGACGCACGGACGGACAGAGTTGCACTATAAGGGTTGCGAAACCCTACGGGATCGTAACCCGAAAAACATTTTTGGCTATCAGTGCACCTTCCACTATAGGTACTCAGATATGTTTAAAATAACAAAAAAGTCATAGTTTGACTACATCGGCCACTAAACATAACGAAAAAAAAATCCGGCGACGACAGCACCTCCTACATAAACATAACAAAACATTTTGGCTACCGCAGCATCTGACACAGCACGCGTACGAAGTCGCGGGTGACAGCTAGTATATTATAAAACCGCTAAACGTTGCAAATTTAAGATGTTTTAGTATAGTTATCCCATGTCGGTCGCTGTGGTCATAGCATCTAGTGTACCTGCAGCATTTGTCTAAAGCAGTCACACAGACTAAAACGGTTTTTTTTTCTAATTATTTATGCAAAATGTAATTTCTTTGATTCCTACAATTAAATTATGAAATGTTAATACTTAGACTGAAGAAGGAAATTCTTCATCTTTCACCCCTTTGCGACTAAATATTTAACTAGCTAACGGTCCGAATGCTAACGCTGATTTGTAATTAGCGTGTAAAATGCCTTTAAATTGTGCGAAATTTTGTGCGTGATTATTTAGAATTAGGTTTACCAATGGAGTGTGCATGGTGTATTTAATTAGCGTAATTAGCTTCAGCAAATAAAATAAAATGAGTATTAAAATTTTCTGTTTTGTTATAAACAGAATATACCTAAACATCCGACTTCTTTATAGGTCTATAGATTTCCAGAAGAAAACTTTTGAGCTTTCTCGATTCACAGATTTTCTAATAGAGAGCCGTATATCGTCAGTTCATCGAGTTGAGGCATCCTAACTAAGGTACTTTTAGGCTTATCTAAATTATTGTGAATCAAAAAAAACATCACTTTTATTAGAGTTTTAGGCAGTCACAGCTTGTCATTCAATCCTGTCACGGCTGCAGTCGAACCCCAATCAGCGATGCGGATTTCCCACAGCCGCTAATTGGTCGCTCACCTACCGTGCGATTCCAAATTCCAATTTAAATTTGGAATATTTTAGATTCTGCGGTCCGATTTTTTTCATATTGATTTGAGGATTTAGTCTTTTTTAGGGTACCGAAGTCACGGGCTGGTTTGTCTTTGGACTGTCTTTGACAGGAAACTTTGGACTGACATGTCAATTTATCCATTGTCCATTACTAGTTCCTAGTTGCTTTACTTGCAGACATATTTGCAAAGTAACAATGCTGTTAAAATTATAAATTATATTATATTATGTATATAACAACAGTAAATAAAAGATTTTTTTGACAAGGTCGTTGGCGTGCATGGCCAGTGTTATGCCGCCGTCAAGTGCGTATAGTACCTAAGTGCTGGTTTTAAAAAGAATGTATGTGCCTTCTCCTCACTAAATTGCCAATTATATTAGTTGGTAATTAGGAATATCTACTATATTTAAAGAACAAATTGTTAAATGTGTTTTTTGTACACTTATACAGTATATACACGTATGAATTCAAATAAGTTTAAATTTTAATAATTATTTTGACATACATAATATGAAACCTACTTTCAAATGAGATTAAGTGTCTCTTTTGTAAGTGAATCAAACAAATTACAATACCAAGCCATATAAATTCTTAGCACAAGTTTAATAAAATTTGGCCTACAAAGGAACACTTCTTCAGAATTGTGGCGAGATAATTAATTCAGAACCGCACAGAATAATACTGTCGCGGGGGGAATCCTGCCAGGGCAAATCAATATTTTCTTGATTAGTGAAAATTTTAGGGCGAGTTTTAAATTATAGACTGATTATTAACTGGGCAATTTTTCTAATTAGTGTTTATCTGTAAAACTATATTATTAGATCATTATAATAATAATATTATAAAAAAATATAGAATGAATAAAATCTAACGTTTTTGTATTAATATTACTTCGTTAGCTATGTTATATATTTTATTTCATAATAATAGGATATTATGCGGATAAAATTGTTTTAGTAAAGTTATACTTAGAAAAAATAACATTTGTTTTTTTTTATTGCCTACATGTTTTTATCCCAGGCACAACGAAATAAAACAATATAGTTCTAAAAAAATTACACTATTTAGTTTTCAGTGCAATTTCATCGCTATTAAATTTAGCAATTTTAAAATTTCCTAAAACAACTGCTAAAAATACGAGTATCGCATGAAACAAATTTGAGCAGAAATGAGCAGAGCCATAAATATGGTGTCGTTTGGCACACTCGCGCTCACGAGATCCACAAGACAGGTAAGACGTTCCACTTGCAACAAATAGCTACTTTACCCCAAGTTTGCGCATCTAAGGTAAGTGCCTTCGCTGGCACAATATCCAGGTCGTCACTCGCCTGCCATTTCATTTTTCACATTATTCCCGCAAACGGGGCCGGATTTAGGACACTTTATTGAGAGGGTCAATGTTCACATGAGATCGGACGAACATAAATTCCGTTCAAGATTACTTCAACCATTCTTGAAAACGATTTATCTGTGAGTGTACTAGTTTTGCACTTGAATAACTTCTACAACTAGGTACCTACTTTTAGGAGTTAAGTATGAAGAAAAGTAAGGACGAATTAACATTATACTTACTTCGTTCTACCAAGATTCAAAATGGTCTTTTAGTGCAACTAAAAATACATCGCAGTAATAAACTCACCAGTACACAATTTAGGGTCGATAGCGTAAACGTGCTCGGTTGATGAACTTTTGGCATTTAAAAAAGCTTCAGACGAAATCTTGCCCCTGGAATTGCCGTAAATGAAATCCACCTCTGACACATTCATAACGGGTATTTTGTTGAGCTCCGTGTTGCGTACACAAAACGTGAAATTCGTGCATTTATTCATGACTGCAGGCTGGCCACTCGGCAGCGTTTTGTTTCAATAAAAAATAAGACGAGGCTTCGAGGTGTATAACCATCAACAATGTATTAAATAAAACAAACAGCATGTCTGTACTTACCTAGTAATATACAATTATGAACTTTATCACAATCCAAGTTTACAAACGTACTAACATCTCTTATAGAGATATTCTACTTTTTCACTCGTGTCTTAGAAATAACTTAATTATAGTGATTCAGAAATATGGAAAGGCAACGGAATATAATGTGAATTGACAATTGTATGTACTTTAATGACACTACTCCATAAATAAAAAGTCATTAGAATCAATCGAAAAATGTTAACTTCGCAATCGACTATTGGATGACTGATAATTCAATGAATCGACCCCAAGTCGCTAGTTGCCAGTTAGGATATAAAAATTAATACGCCAATGTTAGGCTAAATTAAAATTCTTTGAATAGCTACACAATCATATAAAGTACCTAATAAAGTATGCAAATTTTTCCGCTCAGATTTATCTCTCTTGTAAGCAAAAACATGGTTTCGTGTGTACAAATCTTTATCTGTATTCTGTAGACACGTTTGTTTTGTTTGACAGTGGTAGTCTTTTGGGTTAGATGTTTACTCATTAAATACCTATCAGTTTACGATATCGAGTTTGTCATTGTTTTGTGTTCAATAGGTGTGAATCTAAAAAATACATTGGAATATATTTAAAAGTCTTCCTCTCGTGGTTTTTATGTCTATCTATTGCTCTTTTGTTAGTTTATTTATTTTAAATAGGTCTAAACCGTTGCGTCATGATTTGATTGAGTTACGCTTTGGCTTTCGAAAACTTTTATAGTCCACGGCATTGTTAACTATTGCACTCGAAAATAACTCTCGCAGATTGAACTACCAAAATATCCGAATCGGATTTTATTTTTTTATTCCGTCATCAAACAAACAGTGCACCAGCTGGGGAAACTGAAACGAATTACAATTAAGGGTGCTGAATGAATCCGATAAAACTCCGTCCGCCGCAGAATTGCTACCAAAAACTGGTCCGGAAGGACTGTAAAAATGGTGGATACGTTATTTGCGGTTTTGACCAAGGTTTTATGGCAGGTACCTACACATTATTTAATAATAATAATATGATAATATTCAACGCCTTCTGGTCCCAAACTAAGCAAAGGTTGTACGATGGAAACTAGATGGCTGATAGAATACATACATACATATATATTTTTTGTAAATACATATTTATAATACATAGAAACACCCAGACACAGAACAAACATCTATGTTTACAACACACAAATGTTTGTTCTCGGTGGGGATCGAACCCACGACCCACAGCACGGAAAGCAGAGCCACTACCGACTGAGCCATGACGCCTGTCATATAAAAGTACCTAGTATTTTTTATTTAACTGAATGAGAGTTGCATGTGAGTAAATTTTCCAGCGACAGGGTATTTTTCATCCTTATCTACAAAAGGCGATCATGGCTAGAACTACTAGAGCCTAGAACCGTTGTAGATGAAATAAGCCTGACAATGTTTGTAGCTACCAATCTCTCAATTCCAGCTTTTTCCCCCAGGGGCAAAGGACAGTCGCTGTAGAGAACAGAAAACTAATCAAAATGTTTGGGTTGGGAAGAACAAACTATCGCGTGTTGCGTGACTATTCCTAAACATTTTTGACGTTTTCAATTATCTTCTTCTTCTAGTTTTAAGGCTTCTATCAGTCATTTTGACAGACAATTCTGCAGGTGTGAAGTAGGTAGGGATATCTATATTAGAAATAGCTTTTAGTCGAGCCATTCAATTTGTTTTCAAGAGAAAATGGTTGAATTTTCCAATGAACTTACTTGTTAAATGTCAACTTGGCTAGGAAGGCGTTATGCAATACTAACTTTGGTATCCTTTTCACAATGTTTTTCATAAATATTCAAACCAAAATAACCGACGCGAACCCACGTCTTCATGTTGGATATAAGAGTTGCTACTTCTAATCTTGAGAAGATAAGCGATAAAGTAAAACAAATAGGTTCACATTACAACCAGTAATTCGTTTCCGCTATAATAAAAGATCCCCCCATCAACAGTCCAGTCCAAAGATCCATTTGCGTCGTCGGAAGATAATCGCGTCGTTTTTAGAGATCAGCAGCTGACGAATTAACCTTTGATAAGATAAAGATAGATAAGATAATTATCAAGATAAGATAGATTAATTAATCTAAGACAAATTTTAAATTTTCAGTTTTTAATATTCAGTTTTCAATTTTATATTTCCAATTCTCTTCCTATTAGTTTCTCTTCGTTGGTATATACCATATCTTACGACCCCGTGCCAGTCTTATTCAATTTTCTGTCGCTATTTCAGCTACTACCTACTCCAATTATTGAATAATTGACAGAGCAGTATAATCTGATGAAAAGATCTTGAAGGTTTTCTTGAATCAGGTTTGCTACCAGCTCATAATAATTTGAATATCTGAAGAATAGTTGAGCGACTGGCAGAACCCTACCACGCGCGCTTGAAAAGCTCTTGACAGATTTTTCCTTGCAAATTGAAGGAATTTAAAGAAGCAGTTGGAATTTTAAACGGGGTTAGATTGGTATTGACTGAGGCTATGTTCAAATGGATTCGAATAATTGGTTTGATATTGCAGATTGCAAGCGTGGAAGGATCTCATTTGCACGGAAATGTAACGGTATATTTGGCAAAACAATGAATATAAAATGGAATGCTTCTAATCTGAGTTCTAATCAGAAAAACCAAATGAGGAAACAACTGTTTTCAGATGATTTACTTACGGTACATGACGCGCTCAACGATATACAAAATATTTAAAAAAACAGTATTATTAGTGATTTTGTTGGGATGTTGCCATTGGCTGGCCATAATTGTAATTTTTATGATGTTCTAAAAATCCCAATGATATTAACTCCCTTAGTCATTGAAAAAACATCCATTGCATCCCGCTATAATCACAAAAAACATACTTCGTAAAAACATCAAGTAAATTATGAAGCTTTAGTGGAAATGTGAAGAAAACAAACCGGGAGCAAAGCGGCCACACATCAACATCTTTTTATTTGAGTTTCTCATTTATTTAGATGTTTTTCCACACTGTGTTAGCACAGAAATAAATAACTTGTCCTATTAAACAAACCTTGTGTTATGAAAGCTTTTTGTACAGTGTTAAAACTTTTCTAAGTGATGATAGAACTTTTCTCGCACGTAAAACGTTTTTAACACTAAGAGCTATGATAATCTCTAAAACATTGTATTTGTTTAAATTTTTGATGCTTGCATAATATATTTTGCGAGTGTTTCTTAAGATAATAATAATGTTTCGTGCTGTGTAGATGCTCCAGCTTGCTTTCTTTGATAAAAGTAGTTTTAAAATTAGAATAGAGTAGAAATACCTAGCTTTTTGCACAGTGCACTCTGCGTTGCACTAAATACACCAAAAAGTTCTGTGCTTAAGTTGCATAGTGGGTACTTATCACGTCTCATTAAGGCTAAGCTACTAAAGACTGAGGGATCATAAAGTAAGTTTATGATAAGGCTAAGTATCTGAGTGAACGAGTTTATAAGTCCTTCTGCAGCCTTTTTCATGGCTTAAAATTGCTAAATCAATGTCTCTAGCTAATTTGGTATTACATAATCTCACAAATAGAAAAAAAATAGTGGTAATGATGACATTTCCGATCCGCGATCGAAAAGACACATAATCAAAGATGTAAAACAAAAATATGTTTGTCCAAGATGTGAGCATAGAAAACATAACATACAATCTTTATCGCAAACGCCTTATAAGGTGTAGATTACCAGTGGGTATCACCAGTCCATTCGTACTAACACAGAGTTTCCGCTAAAATCAGAACTACATTTCAAAGTAGTCCAAAACACTAACCTACATTGCAGAAACAATGATTCCATGACCGCGGTTTTTCCATAATTAGGGCGCTCGACGCAGCTGAGACCGTACCAATCATGCGCTAATTGCAGACGAATAAGAAACCTTTTTATAGTTATTGTTGTTTTAGTGAGTAGATTTTAAAAAACGTGGAAATATTTGAGACTCGTTTGGCCACTGTGGTTCGGTATATTTACATTTTACGGTTACGAGTATTAATGGGCGTTTGTACATGAGTTGATTTCGACACACGTGTCGGCAGTATATTATTGATGAGGTTGTTAAAAGACTTGTGATCTACGGGACTAACGTAAATGATCAGAATGGTTCGACGAGTTCAGTTTTGTTATGTAGCTTGTATGAAAAAAATTAAAAATCTCGTGAACACTGAAAAATCTTAATGAAATATATATAGCCAATTTAGCTTAGATAGAAAACCACTGGCTAGAACACAAACTCCCAATTTCAGACATTTCAACCAAATAAGCAGTTTTTTACGCTCCTTGATTCATAACCTTACTTCAAATCCACGTAGGCAACTTCTAAAAGCGTTTGGTTTAACTAACATCAAAACTTTCCAACTTAGACCATCGAACGCCGTCAAAACTAAACGATTTAGTTATCTCTGAGCTTGGCAACTGACCCGAAGAGTGGAAAATCGATGGTGGCAGGCACCTTATAAATACCCGTGGCAATACGCCAATGGCAACTCAGGAAATCCGCGTTTGGAACTATGTCGTTAGTAAGTACAGTTACCTATATACGCACTGAATCGTTTTGCCTCAGAATTAACTCTACGAGCACTGAGTATAGAGATAAACTAAGTTTTATTTTTCGCTAAAACAACTAATTTTCAAGTAAAGCGTCACGACATTCACAAGTGACAATCCCCTACGCAGGGGACTCACGCAGGGGAAAACTGGAATGAGCCGACCAAAACAAATTATTATTATTACAGCATGCAAAAGTTTGCCAAACCAAAAATCTTATATTATCAAAAAACATCCTAATCACCATTTCAAGCAAAAACCAGGCATTTTTACTAGGTCATATTTGTTATCTAGTAGAGAGACCTACGCATCGATTTCCAGTTCGTATCTTTCACTTAAAAAAGTCGACTAAAAAAATGAAACAAAATTTGTTCTACTGTGTTTGCTCTACGCAAAAGCAGCAAAATGCCACTGGTATCAACACAGCTTTGAATTTGCAAACGAGGAGCGATAGTCGATAATCGGACACCTAACCAGTGTGCCAAATTGTGATGTATGTGTGGATGCTCTCAAATCATAACACCTCGTTTTAAAGCATTGATGTCAGTTAACTATGAAAGTAAGGTAGTTAAGTAAATTAAGAATTTAAATTTATATTTTGCAGTTCATTTGAACATTTGACTCGTTACGAGGGGAAATCCAATTGCAAAAGCTTACACATATAAATCGTACTGTTCACAAAATAAATACAATATACAGCATGTATCTACAATGGCGACAAAAAATTGACACATGGGTAGAGCTACTTATTAGTTTTCATAAAAAAATAATTAAAGTACAGTTAGCTGCACTAGTAAGAATGTGTACAATTCGTAATTGACACAGTGTCCAGTGATAATATATTTAAGTTTATCAGTTTAGTTTAGTATGACATGAGCCTGTCAAAAAATACTTTGTAATCATTTTATTAAGAAGTCCATAAAAAGAAGAAGAAGCTATTACGTTCACACTCTAGCTTGAAACAAAGAAATCAAATTAAATGAGATCAATGGAGCTGCCAGTCACAAAATTAAATCATGTGGTTATCAAAATATACTATGTGATTCAATAACTTTCCATCACAAAAATCATTGGTGTGAACAGAAAAAGTAATTTGTTTTTCAACTTTTGAATAGCGCCAAAAATATCTTGTTTGAATGCTATCGTATTTGTAGCTTGTGTGTGTGCAATTGGTATTTCACTGCTACAGAAAGGAAATGAAATCGCAAGAGTAAAGATTCGCGTATTCCTCTGTTACGTGACGAATCGAGCCCGATAAGGCTAAGATTGACGGGTTTCCGGATGGGTGGGCATGTTCTAGACGTAAGAACTGATCTCGCGGTCGAACTTCAATCATATAGATTAGGTCAGTTATAGCTACTAATATACATCGAGTCAAACTCATATCAGGCGCTATTTCTTGCACTACTATGTAATTTACGTCACGTCATTCTCTTACGACTGTTGAATGACAACTTACTAGTTGGACCTACCTCGCTTTCTGATCATATAGTCGTGTGTTTGAATGATGTTTATTAACTCAATGAGTAATTTACATAAGAGTGACAGGAACGTAGCTTAAGCAACAATTCTGCGTATTAAAAATCACACAAATTCTATTTTTCTACTATTTTTTGTACGTACATAGGTGTCTCATCTGTTTTTACATGTATCTGTCCCTGACATGTAATCGCTATTTCATTTCAGCTATGAATAGTTACTTTTTAAAGCCATCAAATGGACGAAAAGCAGGGCAGTATTTTTATTTGGAGAGCATAAAAAATTTGGTGTAAAAAGTTACTCACAGTATAAAAATGAAAAATGCGCAAATATACAATAAAAAGCCGAGAAAATATTATTATAAGTAGTAGCCTAAAATGAAAGAAAAATGAATGTTAGGGAAACTTTTGACCCACTTCAGCAATTTATTTCTTCCCGACACTGAAAAAACAACATTGTCGGTAGTTCCAAAACTATTGCAAATGACGAACGACCTCCGCACACTTTGTTCGATGTTACAGAAAAGTGCGCATCATCCGCAATCTTTTATGCGTTTGTAGGACCCTCGAGGGAGAAAAAGGATCCAACAAACATTTTCCATCTTTGTCGTGGCAGATGGGGCCTTCACCAACACATGTACAAGTAAGTACTTATGTTGAGATGTCTTGTCTCAAGAGGCTTTCTAGTTCCGCTCGGACTGGTCACACATCCAATGAAATAAGACGAGTGTTCCGGTTTCTGGGTATGGTCGTTGGTGCACAGTTCGTTTGTCAATTCTTTTCTACAAACTCACTTCAGCGTTTTCTTGCCAAGCTGTTGAGTCATTAGGCTTTATTGTTTGCTTTCAAGAAAACGAGATGAAATCAAATACACTATTTTGATATAATTTTTTAATTAATAATTTATTTATTGTGTATGCGGCTTTATAAATGATTCCGTGAATGTCATTTGTATGCCAACGAAAATAAATTTTAAGCTTATATCCATTTCATTTTGTAGAGCTTCAGCGATAAAAATGGTATTAATGTATGTACACGTATTTTCGATGTACATTATTATCAATATGCTCTTAATCACATGATCAAAGAGCGAATACCACATTCAGAGAGAACATAAAGCTGATTCCATACCCGGCGCAGTAATGGAATTCATTCCTAAATTATCTGCTCGTTTGCCCATGTGGTTCCTCGACCTAATAAGGGCACTCGGGCAGGTAAATAAATAACTGAACTTCACTGACCCTTCAATGGCAGAACTATTCAGAAACACGTGCGCCCTGATTTTTGGGAGGGCTACGGTGATTTGTTTTAGATTCTTTGCGTTATATTTGGAAAATTCTTTTAAATTTTTTTACGGATATTATAAATCTTTACATTTTGTGAATACCTACATACTAAGAATAAAAAAAACTTTTTTCACAAAAATAATAACGACTAATACAGATTTACAATTCTAGAAACGGTTGCAAACGATTTATAGATAGCTCAACTGGTCCAAATCAGTACCAACCGAAAGCGTGCCCAAGACACTGGCTGCATTGCCGCGCTGAATAGCAATGCTGATACGCTGGGCCAGATAATCATCGCCTCGGGTCACGCGTAATTTAATGCTCTTTGCTATAGGACTATTTATATATTCCATTCACAAGAATATGCATTGTCTGCAGATCATTTAACATAAAGGATAACGCCTTTAGTTTTCATGAGGCAGAAAATCGTTACACAAACGTTTATAAGAAAAGTTGTGGTAGTATCGTATGTTACGTGACTTTTTCATAGTTTTGTTTTGATGAACCAAGCAACCAATAAAAATAAGTAAGGCTATGCAAAGAAAAACTCTGCCATCTCTCTTATCCGACTGTGTGGATTCCGTTTTATTCTTCTACAAAATGTTATTTTAATTAAATTCTTTAGTAAAAAATTTAAAAGATTGTAAGACGAGCTGGTAGCCATTTTTTCACAATGAGATGCTCAAATTATAATTGGGTTCGTCGAAGTCGAAACTTTCCCCTTCTCCGAAGCTTGCAAAAACCAATCGGTAATCAAATATTGAGAATTCAGAGTACCTACCTAATGTTACACTGTCGAATTTAAAAACAAACTGCCTATCATATAAATACCTACTTACAGTAGAATCTATTTTCTTTTCAATTTGTGTTTTCTTATTGAAAAGCTAAAAATATTTTTTTGCCTACCATTTTGACCACAAATGCAATATTGAATAAAACGGTCAATAAACCATTTTTTATCGTGAGAGTACCTCGTTCTTGCTTGTAGTCCACCCTTTATAGAGTTTAATTTCCGTTGACACGTTCTATGTCGTGCTTCGGTCTCATACCGTAAAATATTTACGTAAAAAAAGTATTACACACAACATAGGTGGCGTAACTGTGATATATGGACAAAACGGGTGCGGAGTAACTTAGTAGGTTGCTAGTACCTTTACTTTTTATGCTCGGAACATGCCCGTGGTATATCTGCAATCCATAATAGAAGGGGTGAACGGAAGGGTGTTAAAGAAATATTACATGGACCGTGAAATATTATTATCCCATGGACCCCATATTCTTTAAGCGTGGAGAAAAATGCTCTACATTTACGTACAAGTATGTATTATACATAATCGGCATCAAGCTTTTCGTTTGCTTTATGGTTTTATGGTTTTATACCTCTCTTCACCAAAAACCACGGAAAAACCTCTCGCAACAATGAAAACCACCGCTTTCCGTCAAGGCCAATAATCTGCGCCTTTCGTCACTATCAGCACATCGTCGAATTGTAAGTATCAAGACTTTAAAGCTCATTAGCATCAGCACCATCAAACCACGCAGAACGCCTTGAGAACCACAAGTTTTCCTAACTTATTCCTCTTTATTTCCACACTTATGATAAAAAAACTATTTCATGCAATAAAGTCAAAATAGACGGTTACCTAATATATCTTCAAGTTATTCCCAGTAAGTGCAAAATCCTTAGGTGGTCGATGTCGTCAGCGTTGACACCGAAAAAGGGTCACAAAGTTCTTTTTGTCGTTACTTCGCAATCTACTTTTTCTAGCGTTGTGGGGTATAGAGTAGGGTGGTTTTATACAGGTTCACATAACATTCCCAAAAACTCAAAGTGCGTGCACTACCATCCATATTTTCTTTAGGGGGGAGCGCAGATGCCTATCATATCAGGCTTATTTAAGAATCTGAGGCTTTTTTAATTGGTTTATAATGTACCTACTTACTACTACATTTAAATTTAAATTGCTTAGTATACCGATATAGTATAATTATTACCAAACTTTTAATTTTTATGTCTAGACATCAAGACGGGACAGGTGTATTCATAATTTAATTTTACCTAACTAACATTTATAAATTCAGAGAAGATAACAAATTGAATCGAAAGATTATTGAGTGCTTCTTATCAGCTTTGAATGGAATTCATAGAACCTACCTTACGAGTCTTATAAAAGTATTTTAGCAAACACTAAGCGTAAATTCTAGTAAAATATAATTTGTAAAACCCAATTTGAGTCCACTCTCTTTTATTTCTATTCTACCACCTGAGACATTAGTGTTTGCTTAAATCAATGCATGTCTACATTTTTCTAAGCCACAAGCTGACCTCACAGACGTTGTCCTTTATAATATCGCATTGGACACAGACGTTGTCCTTTTTTTTTTTTTTTTTTTTTTTTTAACGTTGGGAAATCCTCATGGATACTCTTCTGCCGTAGCGAGCGACAGAAGAGTTATGTCGGACTCTTACCGACTAAAACCCAACGGGGGTCCGTCTTACACCTCTTGCCGGGGCTGTGGGCACGCTTTCGCACTCTTCCATGGCCCGACGGTGTTGCCTACAGACGTTGTCCTGTCTTAACTATTTGCAACATTGCAACAGGCATTCTGTCAATGTTATGTCAAACGCCATAAGATTACATTACAAAAGTTGAACTTTTTTAATTAGATATTTTTTTTAATGGTGGCTAAGTATTCTTAGGAATTAGCGAAATCGGTCCAGCCGTTACGTGATACCGTGATCAAAGGAAATAGAGATTCATTTGGATATATAGAGAAGAGCATTAGTTTGAAAATGAAATATATTGTTACAAGCTCACTGCATACTGCACAGACTTTCTACGTGGAAGCACCTTAGTACCGAAGGTTTTTAGTTACCTACCCTCTCTAACTTGCTAAGCTAAGCTCCCGCTATCGCTAGATGGATAAGTGCTACACTTAAAGTTTATCGTAAGCTGCTTGTAATAGCTTTTGTTGGAAGATTGTATATACTTAAGCAAACAAAGTTATGCACCACAACACTGCATAATAAGTGCTTTAAGTTCCTGAGTGCGTTCCGAGATTCTGAGCTTAAACTTTTGAGTTACGTCCAATTAAAACAGCTGGAAGAATTTATTATTTTTAATAAAAAAATAAACCTGTACGCTGGAGTTTTTAAAACTGCCCGAAGGCATACATCGCAGCTCAGCGGCTTATAACCTGGCGGGGTCTCCAGTTGACTTTAAAAAAATTTAAGTGTTCGAAAAAGTAAAACAAATATTAGGTGCAAATCATCTTTAGTTGGACTATAGGAAGGATTTTCAATTTCAAATCACACATTAGTCTTTGAGTGTAAACACGTGCACGTTGCACAGCCGTGGCGTATGGCGTCACGAACAAACCGAAAATGAGAAAATTTCAGTTTTTGTTGGTTTTCCTGGTCGCCAGTAATGGTGGGTATGTGAGTTAGGTTAGACAGTACAGACGTCAGACGTGATATTCTTTGTTCGAGCTTTGTATACAAACTAAGCAACGCTATGAGTGTTTAAATGAGGCGATATAACCACATGTCTGACTCCAAAGGTTTCAAAACAACGGTATAATAAAACGATTCGCCAATGTAAATAAGTGCTATAATCCTATACCAAAACAAGCATGAATCTTTCAGTATAATAAAAAAAACAAACGAGCATCACTACAAAAGAAAACAAGTAGCAAACAAGAACCCATTATTCGCACTTTTGCTCAATAGAGCTGACATTTTTCCGGCTTCGACCTTTCATTTATAAAATACCTGAGTTATATCTTCGGATGAAATGGGGAGAAAGTAAAAGATGAAATACGATTGCTTTGTAATAGAACAAAAATGTAAGTGATGAGAACCCAATCGCTGAAGTTGAAATTATTTTTCCGTCAGTGGATTTAATTGGTATCGTGCTTTATTTACCTTTTTGGATGACTATTACGAAAACAAACAATGGCTACCTTTTCCGGATATTAAACGAATTCGATTGTTGTTTTATAAAAATTCGTAGAGAATAATGTTATTTGTGTATTTTCTAAAGAGCACAGCAGCTATAAAAATGTTCCACGGATTTTCGTAGAGCTCACTACGGCGTAGCACCTTCGTAGCCAAATAAAATAACAAAACTTTTATAATGGAATTATGTTTTCTTTATCCAAATCAGGTGTATTTAGCGTGAGTAGTTGAGGGTAGATTGTAAATGGAATATAGCAGCTTCTAAGATGCTCGTGAGACTAACCGCTTTAACTTTACAAAGACAAATTTTTTATTTATAAACCCGATGTTCATTCTTTTATTCGTTCTCTTACTCACCCGTGTCTTTTTTTTTAATTTCTGACATCTGATACGATCAGTTTCAAGTAGAAAGACTGCTATTTTGTCTTTACGTTTCGAAGACTCCAAAATATTGTAGGTACATATAATAGATAGATACATATAATAAAATGTGACCCAACTATAGATTTTTCAAAGATGCATTTCTCAGAGCTTCTCTATAAAGTACTGAGTTGGTTCGTTTACCGACCTCCAGGTGACCGAGTCACATCTGTTCCATCCAATACGGCTTTAGTAACACCTAAGGAGTTGCCAGCAATGTCACGTACAAGATACGTGACACAAGAACTACACGCGGAACTAGGTATTATTTTACCTGGGGCCGTATGTTTGGCAACATTCGACTAATACCACTGGGGGAGATAATATTCACCTCTCGGACAAGATAATATATCCAAAAGCCATGGTATGTTACTATACTACAAAACCTAACCCACTCTTTCATTTGTCGTATTTACCAGTGGTGCATTGCATCTAACTCCCTAGGAAAATGTGACGTCATTTCTACTTTCTCATATTAGTTTTTACGCGCTTTGTTTGGAACGATCTGTGCCTTGATCACGAATAAAAGTTACAATCGCAAACGTTAACGCTAGCGTATCCGAGATACACTGCGCGGTGACACTACAACGGTTAGCAGTCGAACTGACATTGACGCGCAATATAACTCGAATACGTTAGCGCGGCGACTAGATTTGTTCGTGATAAAGGTACTGTTTACTTTGTCTATTGTCTACAAACGCGCGAATTCATGAATTCACATAAAATAAAAAAAATCTTAGACTAAAGAAACACTACATTTTATTATATTCTGTACTCAGTAGGGTCGTACCCTTTAATAAGAAAAGCAGAAAAAGACTATATCTGCCGCTTAAACTTCCGAGCACGCTTCTTTTAATTGGTTTTGACGCAGTGTTGTACTAGCTTTTATTTCTTGAAGCTTACCCCTTGAGGGTCTCTTGAAAATAACTATGTACCTACATAAGTTAAAACTTATCAACGTTCCAAATATTATTACGATGCGTTCGAGAGCAATAGGTAAGTAAATTAAAATACCTAGAAGTAGCAATTTTCGGGCAATCAACCACAATGCAATGGTTTGAAGGGTAAGGGCGCCGGTGTAATTACAGGCACATGAGACTTCAAGATCTTTACGTCTCAGAGTGATGGACGCAGTGCATTGCCTTACAGGGCACGTCCTCATTGGACTTGCTCTGTGAGGTAATGCATTGTTATAGGCAGAAGTTACCACTTAACATCAGGTGAGCTATCAGCTTGTTCCATTACTTTTATCATAAAAAAAATGCATGTAGGTAATCGTAGTTACAGAACTACGAGTTGTTTCAACACGGTTTTAAAAAAAAGTGTATTTTCAGGCAAGTTTTCTTACCAATTAATAACTTGATTTTAGTATTTCCTTTCATCTCATTTCTTGAACACTCAAGTTTTTTTCTTCAAACAAAGCTTTTCTTTTGTGTCTTTTGTGAGTCCATATTTGAGTTTCATGAATATTGAAGCAAGTAAGGATTTTATGTATTTTACTTGATATTACAATTTGAACAAGGAAAGTACTTCGTTGAACAGTGGAGTTTGGAAATCAGATTCAAGTTATTGCTTCTTTAACAGTAGAGTCGGATCGAATACATTCGAATACTAATAAATCTAGACAGATGTTTCTTAGTGTTCCGATTCCTTTTCGTAAAAAACAACATTATCTACGAGTTTTACATATTAACTCATGCTTTTATAAATGTTTAATATTCATTCATAAGTAAATGTTGGTTGAAATAATTAAGCTGGTTGAGATATTATTTTGTAAGAGATCGTACTAAAAAACTTTAAATAAACTAAACCGTGTGTATGCTTAGGTACCTATTGTTAGGCCTATTTGCGTGGATTAAATTCTCCTAGCTTGTGAGCCAACTCAAATAGTAATATGGTACCAAAACTTATCAATGTACACAAAATACAACATTCGTTTATTGATATACTAAAATAAGTTTTGAATGCATAGAGGCTTCCAAACAACGGGTTAATCCCATCTGGCCCACTAGTGAGTCCGTTCAATTATCATAGAGATATCTTAATAAAACTCACAGGGTAAATACTGATGAAACGAGGAAGTTTAGGTTTTAGGTACCACACCCTGTTTCCCCAGACATTTTATTAAAAAACAACCATTTTATCGCAGCGATATAACGACGTAACATTATTGAGGGTAGATGGCAAGACAGGACGAAGGAATGGGAATCATTTAACATGTCCTCTCTAGGGCCTATAATTGGATTCATTGCCGGCCAGGAGAAATATAGATGCCATTTGTTGTACCCCGACATATTGACGACAAGTTTCACGGGATATAAGCTATAAATAAACTGTATATATAGAAAATAGCTGATCTAGAAGATACGTATTGATTTTGTTACAATCGTACAGAATTTTAGTGACAGTAAAATAATTTTAGTGACAGTAGTATATTAAAAAGTCTCGAAAAAATGCGTCTTACGTTTAAAATCATCTACGTTTAGCAAAGATGAATGTGTAGTGATAATGGCGCACATTGAGTTGATTGATCCTGGTTTTTTAACCTTATTTTTTTATTATGCGCAATAAATTTTGTCCTGATGCATAGTTTTTATAAGATCAAATATTAATATCCCATCGCTACTACATTACTCCAACCGCTAAGATTAATCATATGCATGCACATGCGGCCGAAAATATGAATGAATGAATGAAAATACATTACGTACAATGGGCGGTCTTATCGCTAGGGAGCGATCTTCATGCTAAGACATTTCTCCATTTGCTCCATTTGACACATAAAATACGATCGCATGTTTGCATATAACGTCGAAACTCTTTATCCGCAATCAGAAATGCAGATAAAATAATACATGGTGTAGTTTTTTTGGCAGAGTATACTTTTGTATATGTATTTATTACTAGAGATAACTGTAGAGACTTATTTGAGGGCAACCACTCTCTTACAAAAGCCAAATAATCCCGATTCATGCTAAAACGAGTTCTCCCTTTGTCTATATAGTCTTATCTTGAAAACGGACTGGGTTTTAGTATGCGAACTAAAAAGCAAGTTTGCAATTTATGGTAACTATACTCTGGTGAGAATATTTTGAATTCACTTTCACTGATACGGGTGAAGTAAATGTCACTTGAAAATTTAAATCAAGTTGGAGGGTACTTTAAAAATATTACTCTTGACGATAACTGGCGATTTATGGGACGTCTTTGTACGTTGCTTTTTAACCATATTAGTTTTTGGTAGTTTAAGTTATCATAATATCTACTGCTACGCTATTAGATTACTTCTGGTTTTTAAAAAACTCAAATGAAGTTTCAATAACCACGTTAATATGTACAGTCAGTAACTTAGATTAATTAACATTTAGGATAGTCCAACTATGTCCTAAGAGATTTTTACTATTTGTTTTGAACCTTTTGCAAGAGTTTAGGTACCTTCAAATCAACTGCTAAGTTCCGTAAGTTTATATGAGTTAATGGCCAAAGGTAGTAGAGTTTTTAGACCGCTTAACAACGTGGTTTCATACAGACGAGACGTTTAACTTACATCATTTTGCGACTGCATGAATTTCAAGTTTTTAAAATCAATTTGTTAATCGACTCATTTTGTTGACTGTACATTTATATTTAGTAACTATTTTATTATTTTTTAAAGCCATTGAATATTCTCTTTAATCAATGTTAAATAGAATCAATTCACCATTATTGTGGTAAAGCTTGGAGTATTTTGCCTCCTATTATTTCCCGAACTTCACCGTTTCATTTCAAAGTTTGTGGTTGAATCATTTCACAAAACTCTACAATACAATTTTGGACATCGCAATACAATTACAAAGACAGATGGATTAATGTAATTGTTCAAGTTTGGAAACTTTCTTTGAGAATATTTTGTCGTTTAGTTAAATTAAGTTTTAACATAAAGAAATTTATTTGTCTTAGTATAGTATTTATACTATTTTTAATAATCATAATATATTATAAAACAAATATGAATGGCAGTATTTTACATGAAACTTGCGTGTGTAGTGTACACTATATAGATAGATCTATATATCCAATCTAAGAATATTGAAACCTCATCTTCAATGTACATTAAATATACAATGTATAGTAGCTACACAAGCAAGTTTTCAGGCATTTACAAGTTTTTAGACTATTTACCTAGTGAAACATCCATTTGCTTACTCCATCATTTCATTTTCTCATTAAAAAAAATTGTTCTTATGCTGTGCCTTGTGCTATTTTTAATATTACAGATTTTTTGAATGCCACAGATACTTAAAAAACCGAGTTTTAAACTCAATTCATTAGGCATCTATCCGAACAATATTAAACTTCAGAAAGAAAATTACAAAACTAGATAGAAAATATAGCTTTATATCTTTGTAACGAATCCACAAAAGCAGTATTAAAAGTGTCTACGCACCATTATCGGAAATGGAATAACTGACCCTAGGAGGGTTTAATCTTAGCTGAGGCAAGTAGGAGAGAGGAGCCAGTACATGAGTCATTGAACTCAGAGGGCAGACAACTGAAAAATAATAAAGCCGGAGAGTATTTATTCTAACTCTCAAAATACGTGAGAGCAAAATTATTATCATTTTGAAAATAACTAATTATAAAACTAACTTTTCTAAAACGAATATGGTAACTATCTTTCTTTATTCAGGTATGTATTATACTAGGTATAATATACTATACTCATATTATACGTAGGGCTAAGAGTACTTACATCTAAATATATAAAACTCTTTTGAAGCTGACTGATAATCAACACACAGCCTAAACCATAAGTCCTAGAGGTATGAAATTTGGAGGGTAGTATCCTTATATAGTGTAGAGGTGCACTAAGAAAGGAATTTTGAAAAGTCACACTCTAAAGGGTCTTAAACGCGAGCAACGCCACGGGCGACGGCTAGTACTCTATAAGTGGATGTTACATTAAAGTTTTCGCTTTAGATGACTGCAACGTGCGAGCTCGAAGATAATATTTTTAGGTCAGTTTGAACCAAATCTAAATTCTTTTGGATTTAAATATTTAAGTCCTGGTTTTTGATAAGTTTAAAGTAGAGACAGTATTTTATCTGACGAATAGCTTTATTTGGAGTTGATCGAACCCAGCCCAAAACAAGGGTGCTTGACAACCCTGGGGGTAATCGTTTACTGAACTGTTTTCATACTAAATCATAGGTATTCTTTGACATTAGCACGTTTCAGCGCGTTGTTTGCCGTGAAAAGCTTCTTGTTTTCGTATATCTGTAGCCACGTCACTCGACATTATGCTGGGCAGCGAAAGCAGTTCAGAGCTTGCGATATAGGTTGAAGGCAGATGTGCGTTCTCTCGCATTTTACCATCACTATCAATCATACTGTCAAGACATTTTTTTTACCAGACAGCCGAAGTTAGTCGAGTGGCATCCCTATAACCCGAAACATAATCTTGTTTATTCGCATCCAGTTTAATGAGATCGCGAGCTACAAGATGCTGCGTCATGATGTCGACTAACTTGGCTTGCTTTCTTGGGAAAAAGTGCGATCGGCTTACAAATAGACTAATGGTCTATCTTATAAAAAGTTAGAGTAGACATTATGTCTTGTTTAACATACGTAATCAGGACATAATGTCTGCTCTAACTTTTTATAAGATAGGGGGTAAATATACGGTCATCATTGTTTATCCTACTTATTTGGACAAACAAATAACTATAAGTACTTACGTCATGCCTAGCATGGCGCATCAACGTTCTACATGGTCAATTTTTCTTTTTTATATTGTAAAGTGATATACTCTGTGGCACTGAGACTATCTGCAAGTGCGCGCACGTCGATTCACAATTTTATAATTAATTAAATAAATAAATAAATATTCTTGGACATTACACACAACGCCCTCTAGTCCCAAACTAAGCAGAGCTTAGTAATTATTTATATTTCATGTAAAACGAACAGTAAACTACCAAAATCAAAAGACGTATTTTGAAGAGGACCCCATCATCAACACTACTTGAGTTTTAATAATAAGTAAAGGGCAGGATGTCGGCAGTTATTAACTAAACTGATTCATTGAATTATGGAATTATGACATAACTTTGGGTTACATGTGTCATTATCATACACACACATTTTGATGAGTATTTTCAAAAAAGTAGAATACAACTCGGCTAACATCCGTTTTTAATATTGATAGATAAATAGATTGTTATTAATTCGGCTATTCAATTTGTTTTTTGCTACCAAATCAATAGCTTATTAGATAAGTACGTTCATAAACTAGTGAAGCGTTACGGAATCCTTTGATTTTTCCCGCATTTTTCGATAGCATCTTCATATGATGTTATCGTGAAAGTATCATCAAAGCTTAATTAACTCACACTCCGATACACAAAATTAATGAGGGACTAGATGGTTGTTAACTCAAAAAATTCGTAAAAAAGCGTAGGTATATTAGTCTGTTCTGAGCCTTTATCCTTTTTTTTATTTACTTTAAGGGCCTTTATCCTCTAAAAAAACTGTCATTTTTCATTTCTCAGTAAAAAAACTCCTCTGCCATTTAGGTATGATAATAGTTTGCAACGGTTTGAATACTCAACTGTTTCATTTGTATTTTGTAAACAGTGTAAATACAGTATTAGACGTTGTTTTCTATTTAAAATTTTGGAAGTCAATTATTTGTATATTTCAAATTAACTTTGGACTATCTAAGCACGGGCTTAGTCTACGATTGCTAGAAATCAGAAAATAATCAAAATGTAAAAAAAATACATTCAACCGGACCCATTCTCCATTCTCGTCATGCTGTTTGTATTTAACCCGTTCCATTGGTTCATTAGCCTCATCAACATTCATTTAGCACAATCTTCTAGCGTCCTCACACTTTACGACCAAAACCTGCCTTATCAGGTAGTTCGCTAGTACCTTTGTAACTAATTAGCAACAGGGACAAGACGATGCCCATTCCAGAAACTTTGCGTTGAATTGAACGGATGAATATTCATAGCGGAGTACGGTAGACCATCTCCAGCTTGCCGCAGCTTAAACAAAACAGCTAGAACAGCCCTGCCACAGTACCAATGTTACCAACTTCGAGTAAAAATTAACATAATATTTTACATATCTAAAAGTCTTCCTATGGTATGTGGTAACGCCATCTTTAGCATAGTGAAATTACTATTCGCATCAAATACCTACCCTCCCCCCTCCGCCTCCTTTCCTAAGACGTACACACTAGCGCCATCGACGAAGGAAGGAAGAACCGCATGACAAGCCAAGCTTGACATCTGACGTCTCATGACGTCACAGTCCACGCAACTCTTTCGCCGCGCACGCATCGCATTTTAAACCGCTGTGATTTTATCCGCTTTTACCGCAAATATATGGTGTCGTGGAGGACAAAAACTGTGCTGTGAAGTTTCTCGTGTTCGTGGAACCCAGTGCAGCCGCCCTGGGCAGCAGAAGAAGATTTCCTGAGCTCAAAGGTCAGTGTACGTTTTCTCCTACATCCCAGTCCTTCCGCTAAAACGCGACCCCATAATCTTCGAGCCGGATGAATTGCCATCCTGTGGTCTTATACCGCCGCCCTTATTAGAATATCTAAGTTATTGATCTAATAAGTGTATCTCCCGCTGTCCATAAGAAATACATTGCGTATTTCAAGTGATTTTGTCCCGCATGCGACATTACGTCGTAGTTTTTATCTCTCAAAATCATTTAAATCCCGCAACATTCTATATTATTTAGGTGTTTTCCATATTGTAAATGGTGTTTACTAATATAAATTGATAAATTATTTGCTAAAATAATTCGCTAATATTTCATCATAAAAAGATATTTACGTCTTTTAACGCTTCTACCCGCAAGTGGCCGGTCGGAATAGGTAGCCATTACGGTTTCTTGGTTCATTGTACGATCAGCTGAGGGCCTCGCTATCTCGTCATTGCGCTATAACCCGATCGAGTTAACTAGGTTAACGTTCCGCTTATTCTGTAGCTTGTCATAGGATTTTGTATTCGGCCGCGTAATATCTTGTTATTGCAATAAGTTACGTAGGTATTTAAAATGACTACAAAGTCAAAGAATAAAGTTGTTGAGGATGCATTTTCCGACACCAACAGCTCAGATTCCCAGCTGTTAATATTACAAGCTAAAAGGGAAGCTATCTTCGAAGTAATTCAGAGTATTTATGATTCATCATCGCATATTACCGCTGGGTCACAAGAAACATTTTTCGATCAAAGTGCTAATATAGTCACTTTGCGCAGTGATTATATGAAGTTATTAGACGATTACAACTCGCGACTTTTAGTTGTTAATCCCGCTGCAAAACCAGAATACAAAAGTCTGGTCGCATTCGAACAATTGTATAGCCGCATCAAAAGATTGCTAGTTCAATACTCGCCGTTATCACCAAGTGATAATGTTGTACCGGTTTCACTCAGTAAAGCTAAGCCTAGGTTACCTCCCATCGATTTGGTTGGTTTTGCAGGAGACATTAGGAAATGGCCGCTATTTTATGCCTGTTTTAAGTCTACTATCCATGATAATCCAACTCTCACCGATGCTGAAAAATTATATTATTTAATGGGTAAGTTGTCAGGTAAGGCTGAGAACCTATGTGCAGGCATTACTCCGTGCGCAGAGAATTATGAACTAATATTGGAAACGCTAATTGATAAATTTGAAGATAAACGCATGGTAGCATCAGCTTATCTAAATCAGATGTTCGACTTCAAACCGCTAGGTACTGCGTCAGCCGCTAACTTTGACCTATTTAATGAGCAATTTATTAGCTCTGTCCGCGCTCTGAATAATTTAAAGATAGAAAAATTAGGTGATTTGATTCTAGTTTACATCGCTTTAAAGAAATTAGATTCAGGCACTGTCCGCGCTTTCGAGATAAGTGTAGGGTCCAGTATACCTACATTTGATGACCTTGAGTTATTTATTAAAAATCGAGCAAAGGTTTTTGAACGCACGACGTCGGCCGCCGCTGTTTCTACAGGTCCCGTCGCTAGGAAGGTTACTCCTACAAATAAGGTCGATCACACACGCTCGAAAGAAAGCACTAATGCTAAGTCACCGCCTAAATATCACGCTTATGTAAACACCGTTGATTCCGCTTCTAAATGTTTGTGTCAAAACGTAACGCATCAGCATTTGTTTAAATGTCCTGATTTCCATAAATTAACCCCCGAAGAACGTTTCAAAGTCGTCAAGGAGGGAAACGCATGCATAAATTGTCTTAGCACAAAACATCGAGTTTCGTACTGCAAATCGGATACGAACTGCCGATCTTGTAAATCTCGCCATCATAGTCTGTTGCACTTTATGTCGGGAATCGAACCCGCACATCAAGCCGCTGTAGCTGCACCGCCGCCGTCTAACGCAGCCACACCGTGCACCGCGGTCGAAACCGACCCGCGCTCTGAGCGCGCGGACGTCGCATTGTGCGCGACATCCATCGCCGCTTCAGTGCAGCCCTCGCTGTCTAAGTCGATTCAAAACGAGCAATGTACCGTGTTACTTGCAACCGCGCAAGTCGTAGTATATGATAGTGCAGGTAACAAGCATTTATTGCGCGCATTGTTAGATTCTGGTTCGCAAAGTCATTTTATAACAAGAGAGGCGTGTGAGATGCTAAATATTCAGGTTCATAACATCGGACGTACCATTATTAAAGGGTTCGGTGGATCTGAGAAGACAATACACTCCAGTTCAATTAATTTGGAATTTTATTCGCGCTTTAATATTTCGCCGTTGGTAGTAGATCAAATTACTGATTTATTACCTAGTGCTGTGGTAGATACGCCTGTCCTATCACACTTGCACCGCTTACCGCTCGCAGACGAATCTTACGGAACGCCGAACAAAATAGATATTTTAATAGGCGCGCCATTGTTCGTCCACCTTTTATTGCCTAACGAGACTCAAGCATCTGACGTCTCGCAGGCCCCGCAAGCCTTACGTACGGTATTGGGATACATAGTCATGGGTTCCGTACCTGCAATATTTTCCCGCCAGGCTTTAACATGCTGCCTAGTACAGGAGCATGGTTTAGATAATCTTATTAAAAGATTTTGGGAGCTCGAAGAGCCTCCCTCCGCACCGCCCACTCTTCGTCCCGCTGACAATGAGTGTGAACATTTTTATAAATGTACTACAACCCGCGATCCCACAAGTGGTAGATACACTGTAGGCCTACCATTTAGTGAGGATGTATACTCGTTAGGTGAATCCTACGAAACCGCGCGCAGGCGTTATTTATGCCTCGAAAAAAAGCTAGAAGCTTCTCCTAGCTTGAGAACCGCTTATGATGGCGTGATCAAGGAATATTTGGAGAAAGATTATATTTCACCCGCACCTCCAAATATGTCTGATGACTCATTGCCCATCTATGTAATCCCGCACCACGGAGTCATTAGTGAGGACAAGACGTCGACACGTCTTCGCATTGTTCTAGACGCCAGCTGTAAGACTAGCACCGGAATTTCGCTAAATAATATATTACATCACGGACCTAACTTGCAAGGTGATCTTTTTCAGATTCTTTTGAATTTCCGCCTTTTTGCCGTCGCTATGACAGCAGATTGCCGCCAACAATTTTTACAGATTGCCGTTCGCGAAATTGACCGCCGCTATCAATGTATATTGTATAGGTTCAAACCGCAAGATCCACTGACGCTTTATAACTTCAAACGAGTTTGTTTTGGTTTAGCTTCGTCTGTGTACCATGCAATGCGCACGGTCAGACAGCTGATCGAGGATGACGGCTCCAAATACCCTCTCGCTAGTGAAATCGCTTCTTCTTCTATTTACATGGATGATGTTGTATTTTCTGTGGAGAACGAGGAGAAGGGTGTCGTCGCTTCCAAACAGCTGATCGAGTTATTCAAAGGCGCACAATGGGAACTGGTCAAGTGGAACAGTAATTCGCACGCTGTCTTAGATAATATTCCCGCTTCGCACAAACTTCCGACCGAGGTTGAGTTTGATAAATCAACGCAACATAAAATTCTAGGTTTGTATTGGTCGACAGATTCTGACGTCTTCTACTACAAAATCGCTGCTCCCACTGATGAGAAGTGCACAAAGCGCTCCATCTTATCTACCATTGCCCGACTGTGGGATGTTATGGGTTTTGTAGCGCCCGCAGTTCTATTCGCTAAGTTGTTAATAAAACAATTGTGGCATTTAAATCTAGATTGGGATGATACGCCCCCGCCCCACATTATTAATTTGTGGAGACAGTTCTGTATTGAACTACCTATGCTCAACGAGCTACGCATACCGCGTCATCTCGGTGTGTGCGCTGACTGCGTTGTAACCCTGCTGGGTTTCTCTGACGCCAGCGAGCATGCTTACGGTGGCGTAGTATACCTACACGTCAGTTCAGACGAAGGTAATACTATTCGATTAGTTTGCGCTAAGTCAAAGGTCGCGCCAACTAAACCGCTCACAATCGCTCGATTGGAACTTTGTGGGATTGTTTTGCTCACAAAGCTTTTGCGCATTGTATTAAATAATTATGCTCATCGCTTCCCAATCAAAACATACGCTTTCACCGAATCTAAAGTCGCCCTTTATTGGGTCAAAAGTTCGCCTCACAGGTGGCAGGCCTTTGTTGCTAATCGCGTGGTTCAGGCAACTGAGAATATATCGGCCGACCACTTCTACCATGTCTCGGGTACCGAGAACCCAGCCGACTGTCTGTCTCGTGGTATTACACCACAGAAGTTAGTCTCGCACCCTCTGTGGTTGCATGGGCCTTCTTGGGCCACACTGGACCCTTCCCAGTGGCCTCTTCGAGATCTCGATGGCCAGCCTATCGAGAACATGCCGGAACAAAAGGTTTTGTCTCATGCTGTATGTACGCCTGTGACGGAATGTGCAGTCTACGATCTTGCATTGCGCTTATCATCGTGGTCTAAACTACTGCGCATTCTCGTATACGTTTTTACGTTCGCTAAATTAATACCCCGCCGTGTTACTATTGCAGTAACAGCTGATCAACTTCAGCTCGCAGAAAATAAATTACTACTCGCCCTGCAGAAAAAATATTTTGCAGAAGAATTTGATAACATACGCAATAATAAAGTAGGTACTCGTACTTTCAATAGGTTGAGGCCTTTCATAGATGATAACGGACTGATCCGAGTAGGCGGTCGTCTCGTTAACTCCGGTTTGGATTACGCGCAGATTCACCCGGTCATCTTACCGCGCAGTGACCACATCGTCAACTTGCTAATAGATTATTATCATTTGAAATACCTACACGCTGGACCTGAGCTTTTAATGTCGCTTCTTCGACAAAGGTTCTGGATCCTATCCGCGCGCAACATTGTGAGACAACGAGTCCACATGTGCAATACTTGTTTCCGACTTAACCCGCGTCCGACTTACCCGCTCATGGCAAACTTACCTGAATGTCGCACCCGCCAAACAGTCAAGGCTTTTACGCATACAGGATGCGATTACGCCGGTCCTATCGCATACACTCCGGTTCGCCGTCGTGGAGTGCACAGCGAGAAGGCCTACTTGTGCCTATTTACATGCCTAACGACGAGAGCTGTGCACATCGAAGTTGCTACTGACCTCAGCACTCCCAGCTTTTTAGCTGCGCTCAAACGCTTTCTTGCGCGTCGCGGTCCGGTACAAGTAATGTACTCGGATAACGCGACTAATTTTAAAGGTGCCGCCGCTTATCTACGCCATTTATATAAATTTTTGAACGATGAATATCATCCAAAGCTGGAACTTGAGATAGCTGAGAGTCGTTTTAGTTGGTCTTTTATAACCCCAAAATCTCCGCATAAAGGTGGAGCTTGGGAAAGTATGGTTAAGGTTGTAAAAACGCATCTGTACCGAGTAATCGGTCAACAGATCCTTTCTTATGAGGAACTCTGTACTGTCCTCACTCAAGTTGAGTGTTTGCTTAATTCGCGTCCGCTAACAGTACTGAGTTCTGATCCCGCAGAGCCTTCAGCTCTAACGCCTAGTCATTTTTTGCATACTGCGCCGTTATGCTCAATTCCCGCGCCTGAAGTAGGTTCTGAAAATCTCAGCCTACTTCAAAGGCATTCGCTATTGGACAAGTTAGTTCAGTCTTTTTGGCAGCGGTGGAGGTTGGAATATCTACATGGATTACAGGTTAGACAGAAGTGGAATACGCTTTCCGCGCCTATCACTCCAGGAGTGGTTGTGGTCGTAATAGAAGATAATGTACCGAGTTTAGCCTGGCCATTAGCGATTGTAGAAAAGGTACATCCTTCCAAGGATGGAGTAGTTCGTACTTGTACAGTCAGATCCGCGAGTGGAACAAATCTACTTCGTCCGACCGTTCGCTTATGCCCAATACCGCGTCAATAGTTTAGTACTTATATAGACTTAATCTTAGTTTGTAAGCATCTAATTTTTCAATTTAGTAACACCGCTGTTTCATTAGTTTATCCGCACTTATGAGCTCTGCTCTGCCTTAGGGTCATAGAGTTTCATGAGTATTTATATTACTCGCTTATAATTTGTTATGAGATATTGGGCTTCGTCCTAGTCTCCCCCGCTGTGAGATATTAGATTTTTAATCTAGTCTTTTTATCCGCTGTGAGATATTAGTTTTTCTAGTCTCATTTTACGGTTGCTTTTTAATGGTGACCCATCAAGGGCGGGCGGAAATGGTAACGCCATCTTTAGCATAGTGAAATTACTATTCGCATCAAATACCTACCCTCCCCCCTCCGCCTCCTTTCCTAAGACGTACACACTAGCGCCATCGACGAAGGAAGGAAGAACCGCATGACAAGCCAAGCTTGACATCTGACGTCTCATGACGTCACAGTCCACGCAACTCTTTCGCCGCGCACGCATCGCATTTTAAACCGCTGTGATTTTATCCGCTTTTACCGCAAATATATGGTGTCGTGGAGGACAAAAACTGTGCTGTGAAGTTTCTCGTGTTCGTGGAACCCAGTGCAGCCGCCCTGGGCAGCAGAAGAAGATTTCCTGAGCTCAAAGGTCAGTGTACGTTTTCTCCTACATCCCAGTCCTTCCGCTAAAACGCGACCCCAGTATGAGTTTTGCGTATTGGACTCAATAGGTTAGGTTGCAAATACGTACGAAGAAACGACACCAATATTTTCTTATAAACAAAATTTGGTGCCCTAAGTCTACTTATCGACTACAATCGACTAACAGAATCTAAGGATTTTCTTTTAATAAATCTAGTAAAGAAAACATCGGGATATTATTGGGTGCCATAAGAGTCACGAAACGGCGGCGAAACTTACACATTTCTAACATTTTAACCAAATCCCAATTATATTTTACAATATTTTAGTAATAGGAGGTTTTAAGGAAAATAATTGAAACCATAGTAACATTATAAACTGAATAATGAGCATGTTTTGACAAAATAATAATTATGGTGCTATGGTAATATATCTACCGACATTCGCTAGTTTATTAAACCAGCCATTAGTAATTTCACAAACTATTTCCCAGCGTAAATAGGACCGTGGATTTACCTACCAAGGACCACTTTAATCGCATCAGAGTTTCATCTTAAACGGATCGTAAACACTATAATTTAATTGTTGTCCTGGAAAATTATACGTCAAAGTTGGAAAAGGGACGAATCCAATTAGGGAAGAGAAATTATGGAACTTTTCTGGCTGGAACTTAGAAATGTCTGCCTACTTAGTAATTGCTGAACTGTTCAAAACAAGGTGCTTTGATGGTATTGATATGTGATTGAAAACCCACGCAAGTTAAGTTTGTGCTCAACTAATTAAGCTGTGAACCAATTTGTCTAGGATTATAGATTATTCAAGGCAAAATCAAAAAATCTGGTCTTAATAAACGGATATTAAAGGGTCTATTAATTTTCTTAAAATCAGATTTTTTTAAATATACCTAGGCAGTAGAAACTTTTCAATTTTGTATCAAATAACTGGCCTATAGAAACCGGTGATTAAAGTAATAAGAAATAAACAAGCGCGAAAATGCTCGTGAAATAAAAGCAATTTGAAAAATAAAATAATCCTTACAATAATGATGCTTCTGGATAAAAATATTGTTGAATATTTATTATGTTTTTTTTCTGTTGGCGCCATTATCATTAGAGATAAGAGCCGGGAGGGTACAAAGGGGCGCAATCACAAAGGCCTACGAAATAATGACGTAAATTTTTGGCATAATTTTAATTAAAGGCTAATTTGCAACATTCGCTAACCGGAAAATTGCTTGTCGTAGGTAACAATTTAAGTAAAAAGAGACAGCCAATTACGAGAATGTAAAACGAAAGGTGCGAGCGATATAATGTTATATTATAATGAAAAGATTGAAATCTTTTATGTTCGTTTCGTCCTCTAATTAATTTTAATGTAACATTAATAATTTCCTTTTCTCTTGTTGAACAAAAATGTAATCTCCAGCTTTTTACCCTTTTTATCTCTAGTTAAGAGACTTTATTTACGCTAATTAAAACAGAAAAAACCATCTGATAAAATTTTCGAGGTGCATTAATTTTGGGGGATGGAGACTGTCTGTGAAAACACGTTTACATTAAATTCTCGTCTGGTTTTTAAAATGCTATACAAAGTTGAGTCTGACCACACTAAGTCTGCAGCATTGCTTTCAAATGTCTTCGTTATATCCTACTGTGAAAATTTGTGTGCAAATTACAGATTATTTTAAATTCAGTGTTTTATGTTATGTTCTAAAATAACGTGACACGCTCTATTGGAAACACATCACATTGTAAGTCCACTCACTTTCACTAATCCACAACCCTTTCACTGTGCGGACACAAATGGTTGGATTATTTTTTATCGCAGTATAAAACCTGAGCCAAGCTTCGTATCAACGTACTATGACAAATTCAGATATTTTCATAATAAAGTGTAAATATATACACACACATCAATACCAATATATATAAAACTCTTTTGAAGCTGACAGAGAATCAACGCACAGCGTAAACTATAAGTCCTAGAGGTATGAAATTTGGAGGGTAGGTTCCTTATATAGTGTAGGGGCGCACTAAGAAAAGAATTTTGAAAAGTCACACTCTAACGCGAGCAACGCCGCGGGAGACGGCTAGTAGGTACATAATAATTGAATGTTAGGAAATTGTAAAAGTCACGAATGTGGCCGGTTTTTTGTGGCATCCCAATTTAATTAAATTTCAATCCTATTGTTCCTAGATTATATTCAGAATATTTTAAATTGAACGATCCTAAATAATATTTTTACAACTAGCTATTCGTAACTATTATTAGTTTTATATAGTTTTTTGATACCTATTAATTTTTTTTCACTATGAAGCATAGGTAAGGTAAGTAACCGTATATTTTCCTTTTATTCTAAATCGAACGAGTTGATTCTGAACAATATTTTTACAGCTCGCTATTCTCTATTCATCGTAACTATTAATTGTTTTAACTGTTTTTTTACTATCTATTCATTTTTTTCCCTATCAAGCATATGTAACTGTATATTTGGCTTTTTAGGTCTGTCAGCTTTGAGTTCATATAATTTATTAGGGTTGAGTTTATAGGTTTTTAGGTTTACTAAGTACGCTCTCAAAGTTATGGTTACTTTGCATTTATCTGCAAAAGGTCTAGTTTATTTAGTTCTTCGTTTACCTGTAACCCTCACGATAGTTTCGAAGGAACTGGCAGAGATTTTATCTTGTTATCTAGGGGTGTGCTTTGGGTTATTTGTTCTACGCGGGCTATAGAGCTAATCGACGTAAAGGGTCAACCCTAACAGCTCAACCGATTTATTGGGTTAGGCCTGTTTACGCACTCAACTGAACTAGAAGCGGGTGTTTATGAAGTAAATAAAGTGAAAAACTAAAAATGGGTCGTATTAACTTTTAGATTAAGTTAATATTGAAATGATTCAGCAAAAGTATGGTATGTACTGTATTGTGTGTACTCTATTATTTTGAGTGAATGAAATCAAAAGCTAGCATTCATGGTTGCTAAGATACTCTAGTTTTTTAGGTGACCCAGAATTTTGATCTCATGTGTATTTCATGCATGTATTCAGCAACTGTCAAATTATTTGTTAAAACCCCTCTTTACATAACTTTACGTTGTATAAACCAACCCTAACCTTACTAGTAAGGGTATGTTCACACTGCGGTTCGTTTTACAGGTGCGTTTTATCAGAATACATTATTGTTTGATAATCGAGCATGAAGTTGTATGGACGAGTTCACGCATATGCCAGCAATCCGGATTTAGTAAAAAGTATTGAAATATAGATAACTAGCTGATACCCGCGACTTTGTACGCGTGTGAAACTTTCCACCAAAATATTTGTCAATCAGCATACGATGAACCTCGTAGCCAATGGCAGCTTTGGTTTAGACACTGTAGACTTCAAGCTTTGTCTAAGAATCCACGTCTTTGATTTCAATAAAATATAGCCTATTTTTCAATCCGGAAAAAGTGCTTCCGAATGGTATATGTTTCAGTAAATTGGTTCAGTAGTTAAGGCGTAATCCGAAACAAACAAACAAATAGACAAACTCGATTTTCGGAATCAAAATTATTTATTTAGTAGATCTGCATATTTAGTTTATCCATACCACTAATTTTAGTTTTTGGCTTTTTTACAGTTTTATAATATGTACTAGCCGTCTCCCGCGGCGTTGCTCGCGTTCTAGACCCTTTAGAGTTTGACTTTTCAAAATTCCTTTCTTAGTGCACCCCTACACTATATAAGGATACTACCCTCCAAATTTCATACCTATAGGACTTATGGTTTAGGCTGTGCGTTGTTTCTCTGTCAGCTTCAAAAGCGTTTTATATATATTGATGATGATTGATGATGATATTGATAAATATAAGGTAAGCTCTGTATACGGACCCTTTGTGTGAACGTACTCTAATATCTACCTACTTTATTTCAACAAGTATATAAACACAATTTCATGAAACATAAAACTAAGAAGTAACATTTAAATTTATTAAACAAAAGGAAATATTTAGCAAGCGAAAGTTTCGTCTGTTATTAGCTGTTCAAATAAAACGACGAAGAACACGTAAAACGTATTTATTTACAAATTTAAATTAGTATTTACAGAGTTTACTAATTAGTTTACATTGATCTCGCCTTAAATTAGAGTCTTATAGACGATGGGTTTACGTTGTGCTAGTATTGAATAAACCTATTCAAAATCTATTTACAATATTTATAACATTTTTACTTTTGAATAACTTTTGAAATTATAATGAACATAGTTTTCGCTAAAAACGGTAAGTTCTTTCTTTCTTTAAAAAATCCCGTTTTTAATGAAAATATGTTTACCTTATTCTAGGTTGAGCCGCAAAATGCTGCCAAATTATAAAGTTTATTATGATAAAAGCTCTACTGATTAGTAAAGGACATCATACTTAGCCAGGTAATACATCTGTCAGTAGAATAATAATACAAATAAACGCAAGGGAATCTATTGTTCTTCATGATTTCATACCGACACCACACGAGCACACAATCTAATCCGTGGACAGCTAATATCTTACGCTTAGTACTAGACGTGTTCACGTGTCGGCGCCGACAAAGATGTTTTTGTTCAAGCCACATGTTGGTTGATATCGTGTGGCCAGTGTGGAAACGCCTTTTACCACATGTAGAGCAATTTTGGCGCTACCGTAGAGCTTTTGAGGCGTTCACGTCGTTACGAAGTTAAAGAGATACGCTTTGTTATTAATGAGAAGAGCATCGGCAAAATTGAGTTTTACGAGCTGAGAATACGTTTCAGATTTAATCGAAAGATACATTTTTGATACTGGTCTTATTCACTAGACTAAGGATTTATACACCAGGAAATGTACCTAAATACGTAGAATTAGATTTCACCTCTTAAACAAAATTCTAATTTATTTTCATGAGCGCAACTTTACCACATAAATGTTCATCATTTTCACGCAAACATTGAAAAAACATTTTCAGTACCATTCGATTTCTGGTCATCTAGTCCCGAATCGTCTGATGTTGTAGTTGTCCCAAAAAAGGATATGTTTGAACATAGAGTGCAATGAAAAGGTACTGTGGATGGTGTTGCCTAACATTATAAATACGTCAGTCAGTGTTTCCCTATGGTGATAAGTGGCGGTGATGAGTGAGAGAGTTAGAAAAGAGGGGATGAGACGCATGGCGTGGCTCTGCATTGCCGCTGGCCGCTCGCCACTGACGACGTGGACGACCACAGACGCTGAATCTGAAAAAAAACTAACTTTACTTACTCTGCGTTAAGAATTCCAACCAAGACATTTGACACGAAACCGAAATCGACAAGTGACTAAAATATTTTTTTTATATTAGTAAATCCTTTTAAATTTTGAAAACATTTCATTTGTTTCATGTTACAGAACAGAGGGTTATAGCTGATTCGTACCTTCCATTGATATGCTAATTTCAAATAGAGAAATATTTTACGTAAATATCGAGTTCGAATCATCTGTTCGATTTCGTGGTAGGAGCCCAGAGCCCCCAGTCTGTGCATTTGTTTTGACTTTCGACTCGATCATAGCACACGCAAACGCATTCGCAAAGCAAGAAATTTTGTATGAAACCCGGATAAGCGCCTCAAGCGGAGCTTTGGGAATTGTGCAATTCCCAACAAAATTTATCGCTTTGCGAATGCGTTTGCGTGTGCTTTACTCGAGACGAAAATCAAAACAAATGCACAGACTCGGGGCTCAGAAACCTTTGCTTGTAGAGAAAACCAAAATAAACTAAGGAATACCTAATGTACCTACTGATACAACTGTAACACAGTGAATAATAGTGTCTACTTTCGTTTTTAGTTGTTTTTCTTCTTTTCTTGGTGTGCAATAAAGAATATATCTATCTATCTATCTATCTATCTATCTACTTATTTTGACTGTGATAAGATGAATAGGGGAAAATAATAAAACAAATGCGAACTGGCCTCATTATCGTCTTTTGTTTTTTTGTAAAAAGTAACTTGAGAAATTCAAGGACATCGTCAAGTCAAACTCAAGTCAAGAAATGTGACTGTTCTTTTGATCAACAATAAATAAACAAAATATTTCTTAGGAATCAAAGACTGTTTAAACAAAACGATTGACGTCGTTACCGTATTGCGTACTTCAGTTTTTGTAAAAAATATCCAATATTTTAGTAAGGGAGCCTACAGATGGTGTATAAAATTTATAAGTTTAGAGAATACAAGATTTTTCAACGGACTTTAAAATGTAGATAAAGTTTAGGTAATACCTACGGTTGTCATAAATACAAACTTCCTCTGAACAACGAATTGCAGTGTGCTCAAACAAAAGCTAAAATAAAAGAAAAAACTCAATACAAAAGCTATAAAATACGAAGCTACATTTCGTTTCACAAAATGAAATAGATTTAAAAATGATTGCGTCGTTTCCTGTTTTCATGTCGTTCACGTAAATTGTTAACCTCTTGGATTTTTACGGTCAACACTTTTGGGATTTAATTCAATAAAAAAGATGAATGGGGTGAACACGAATACAAAATGGACTATAAGAGCCTGGAGTTGATAAATCACACGATTAGATCTAGCTTGGACAGATTTGTTTTAGTAGCAAAAAGATTACAGAATAAACCTGGCTTTTTTTGAACAAAGTATAAGGAAAGGAATTTTATTTTATTATTAAAACAGATGAAAATGGAATTAAAATGGCTGTTTATACAGTATGTTTTTGTAAATATATATCCCTTTTATTTAAATTAGTGAAGTAAACAGTGAGTTGGACACTTTGATTCAGTCCTCGAGAAGAGGGTGAAGACAAATTACTGTTACAAGACCGTAGACAGAGATGTAGTGTTGAGTGGTTTTATGAAAGTGGATGGAAAAACATACCCGGCTTGAACTAAAGTATAAGTTTTACAGACTTATCGTAAGTTATTCAGCGAGTTTTGCACTCATAGGAGCTTTAACTTCGAAGCCGTTGGAATTTGCAAACTGATACGGGGATATTTGCTCCAAATAAAGTTTAGTTTGAAAAACTGGTTTGCTTTTGAATTTTATACGATGGGCTTCTGTGGTATTACAAGTAAATTGGCAATGGTTACAGCTCAGTTGGTAACAGCTCTGCTTTCCGTTCTGTGGGTCGTGGGTTCCCCCACTGAGAACTAACATTTGTGTGTAGTAAGTATAGATGTTTGCTCTATGGCTGATGGGTGTTACTATGTATTTATCCAAAAAAAGTGTTGATAAGTATTCGATCAGCAATCTAGTTCCCATAGTAATACAAGCTTTGCTTAGTTTGGTGTAAGTACTAGAGGGAGTCGTGTGAAATGTCTATGGCTACTTATTTATTTTAATTGGTTTATTTTATTCATTAAGTTTAGATTAAAAAAATATATAAAATGGAAAAAACAGGTTATTAACTATTAGGTAAGAATACATGCAATAGAATCATTAAACTGTGGCGAAACAAATTAAATAAATAAATATAAATATTCACGGACACTTAACACAACGCCTTCTAGTCCCAAACTAAGCAAAGCTTGTACGATGGAAACTAGATGGCTGATAGAATACATACATACTTTTTTTTTTGTAAATACATACTTATAATACATAGAAACACCCAGAAATTCTGCAACAAACTCGTATAATGGCTTATAGCCAAAACGCTTGACTTAAAAGAGGACATACCAACAGAATAGAACTGAACCAAATACCTTCAAGCATGCAAATATTGTGCCACTGGAGTAATATTACCATACGTTCCGGTAAACCAGGACATGTCAATCTTTATCCTATTCTTTTTTGATAACATCTTGACGTCTCTACAAAACACGTTTTCGAAACACGGCAGTTTTATTCAACTTTTTTATTTAATGAAATATTATGGGGGGGTTCTGTTAACCTAGTAAAGTTTAGTCAAAATGAAGTGGTGTGTTTAATATTTGCTCTTTCTATACATATTTTGTCAAACTACTTATCCTAGCATTAGTCCAGCGTGGTTATAATTGAATGGGTGACCGTAAGAAGTTTTTTTGAGCGCCTGAGTGCTTTTACCTTTAGTAAGTATGTTATTTGCTACCTAATCCAGGCTAAATAAGTTATCAAGTCCTACTGTAGTACTTCGAGCTATCTATCACTCCTGCCTTTCCATATATAGGGAGTATAGATAAAATCTCCCTTGACACCCAGTTTTAACATTAAAAAAAGTTGTAAACAAAACTCTTAAAATAAAGCTGCAAGTACTACATTTGCATTCTATTTGAGTCCCGGTCAGTAAGTCTCTTATGGTCACCCTACTAGATGTTCAAATTAGAGTGGGATTTCGCGGTACAAATCTCTTTAATTGTCGCTTCAGTAAAACAATTCCTGTACAACTGTGTTTCCGAATCCCAAAGGTCTTGCTCACTGTTCATTTAACCTGTAATAAGTGCATAGTGCACTTTGGACCGTATTTTCTAGACTTATAGCAATTTGATTTGCTGAACTGTTTCTGTTTGACACGGTGCAATAGTTTTTATTCTGGCGTGGTAAGGTTCATTTTAGGACCATTATTGATGGGACGACAAATAAAACCGTACATAGAAAGTTTTTCATCTGATTTCATCAATCGAAAATTAATTTTTAAACTGGGGATTTTGCAATGTTTCCTAAACGTTTTACCAAAGTAAGCAGTCAACAATTTTAGATTTTTCTTTTTTTTTTGTACTTACCCAAAACTTTCTAGGTACTAAGTAAATAAAGTCTAATGACTCAAATAATATAATTTTTTTAAGTTGGCTACAAAGGAATAAAAATGTAATATTTCACTTTTTCGTTGACACAAAGGCTTCTTATATGTTGTACCTATGGACGAAGCAATTAGTGTCAAAATCTAGTCTTACGAGTGCAGTGTGCAACCAACTGACTAGCCAGTGTCATAATTATGCTTGTATTTTAGGAGCTTTGAGTCAAAGTAGATTAAAGGACTCCTCACAATGATATCAACGCAAACTTGATTTTCTTTGAAGAGTTTACTCTGTTCGTAAATTATAATGCAAACCTATTAAAATCTCAAACCACGCGCACTATTTACAAAACGCAGCACGAGAGTTGAAATACCCTGGTTTTCTCAGCCACAGTTATTAAAGTAATGCCTGCATTTATAAATGTAACAGTACAATAATATTATTCGTAGTAAGTAGGTAAGTGAGTGAGTCTGTGCTGGTGACCAACTTTCATAGCGAGACTCTAACCTTCACTGCACTCTCCTCGCTTGGAGTGGAATGTGACCATCACAACTCTTTACTATATTTTTTCTTTGCGTTTCCAAAGCTGGAACTCACAGTTCTCCAAAACACACAAAAAAATACCGCGCAAAACATTGCAATTCGGTCAACCATCCAACCACACAGAATACTAACTTATCAATACAACACATCCGATTGGTACTAATTTGGATCAGTTGAGCTCAACTATTTCATGTGTATTTTGTAAATACTGTATTTACAATACAATAAACTTACCAGAACTGCTCGGCGCACATGTATAGTTCCCGGAGTCTCGCGGCGAAGCTCGTGCGATCAGCAATCGACTGGTGCGCGTGCGCTGCTCGGTCTCAACGCTGATGCCGCCGCGCTGTGCGTAGTTCACCACATTTGTACCCCGGTACCAGTAGATGAAGCTGTTGAAAAAGCTATTTTTTTACTTAGAGAAACACCTAAAAAAACATACTGCGTAATCTAAAAGTTTGGCACGCTATAAAGAATATTTATTTACACCTGCAATATTTTAAAAGCATACGCTTGTAGGTGCGGAAAATCTTGGTGCTCAAAATTTGGGTGTGGAAAGTGGAATACCTCAATGTAGCTGACAAGCCGATAGGGGTTGTAATGAAAACATGACACGCAACATAGGTAGAAGATGCCTTATACGGATTTCCATCAGCCCAAACCAAAATAGTGTGCACGAGCTTTGAATATTTTATCGACAAACTGAAATGAACGAAACACTGATACAAATCTCAAATTGTGAATGGATGTGGATCGAATATATTCTCTGAATACAAAAGACCAAATTTGAGTTCGTACTATTGAATTACCAGTAAGTACCTACTGAAGAACGAAATTGAATCAAAGCGAATCTGTATTTTGAATTAAAAATATTTGCTTGAAATATTTATGATAAAAATAAGAGGTGGCTTTGACGAGTTAAATAGATTTAAATTCTAAAGTAGAAACGATGCGACCAAAGATTAAAGGATAGCCACCTGGGAACACGACTGAGCAACTCAAGTCGTAACCAGATGAAGTCAGCTAGTATTTTATTTATTTTATCTCATTCGCCAGTGAAGTGTAAGCTGTAAGCTGAGTGGTAGTTGGTAAAAATAAAATAATTTTTAATAGGGTTTTCTCTGTTCCTATGTAAATAAATCACATAAACATCTATCTAATCTTTATCAATAATACAATTTTTGCTTTCAGTTATTTTACAATAATTCAAAATAATAAAGTGTTTTTTCACTTTAACTGTAGGTTACAATATTAAAAGTACAAAAGTCCGGAAGATACTGCTATTATTATAACAAAGGCTCGCGTCAGAAAAGTAAACGCGGAGACATAACAGACAAAGACCCTATAAAAATCAAACGAATATGCCTATACGGTTTATATAAACAGTACAGTATTACATGTTCCCGCGGGTCAGCATTTTATACATTCAGACGTGCTGTCGTGACCAACTTACTCTCCAGTTGATAACTATCACTCAGGTCGACAGCACGTCTGCGATCATAACTATACATACTTTAACTATACTTACATTTACCTAACAAATAAAGAACTTAGAACATTTTAACTTTCTACTACTTACAAACAATTCAACTTATAAGATTGTAGGATACAGACCCTACAATGCCTGAATGTTAAATACCTACCTCTGGACTTGCTACTGTGTATAGAGACAATGCTTTTTAAGAAATACCTCAAGTATATTTACCTTGGTGGATCAGGTGCATGCCGAGCGATGCATGTGAGGTTGATGTCGGATCCAGCTCTAACGAATAGCTCCGGTCCGGACAGGATCTCTGCTTTAGACACTGTAAGAAAATTACCAGGTAAAGCAAGCTTGTATGAGTTAGTGGCCAACTCTGTTGACGGAGTTTTTAGACAGCCTTAAGGCCTTCGTCACGGCTTAACGACTGCTAGAGCCGGGACCGACAGTTTAACGTGCCTTCCGAAGCACGGAAGCGCTCAGATATAAATGCTACTAACGGTCACCCATCCAAATAATGACCGCGCAGAACGGTGCTTAACTTAGATAGTGTTTACAGTCTCACAAAACAAAATTGACTGCAAACCGGTGATAACCGCTTTCAAAAAAAGTCTATCTATAGATCTTTAAGACAGTTTCAAATAAAATGACTGCTAAATTCAGGAACACTAGCTAAATTTGTGTTCAAATAAAAAGTGCCTACGTAATAGTTTTTTAGGATATTTTTTTACTGAACAAAAGTGGGGCTACGAGTAAATTAAATTGTAATTAGAAGAAAATAAAACCACAAAAAAACGGTGCTGTCGTCGTTGTAAGTAATTTAGTTTATTAAGTAAGTAAAGGTACCTCTAAACTTTGTGAGCTCTATTACTTAAATGCTCTCAGTAGCCTAACCTAAAAGCCTACCCTGTATAAATTATCCAAGCTCTATAAAATAAGTGCCCGGGAACTAATAAAACCGACGGCCAATTCATGATACAGCAAATAAAGAAATTAGGCAGACAGTAAAATTACAGGTAAACTAGGGGTTTCAATAGCGCAATTTGCTCCGCGCTAAACGGCTGAACTAAGAAAGTATTATACTCGTACCGTTTAACTCAAGTTGTGAGGGTATTATTAAAGTTGTTATCGGCCAGTGTGAAGTATATTGCGTCGGCAGGTGCTCCCTATTGTTTTACCTAGTCTTCTATAGTATTATGCTAGCCGGTTGTAGCAATCGCGAGGTACAGAGTAGCACTGGTTTTCTTAGAAATACTGAGTTGTTCGTAAAAATAACAATCGTTCAAGATGGTATTGATAGCCTACCAAGATCTTTCTTTTTGTTGATTTAGGTCCAATTACGCAATGATCTGAACTACTTTGGTACTAACTTCTTGTTTTAGATTCTAAAAACAAGAATTTCAGAAACTATTCTGGCCAATTTACTACCAGTATTTCTAAAACAAAATAAACTTAGGTACGCTACTGTATTTTTTGTATGTCAAAGCCATATGCTTAGCTTTGTAACGCATAATGCACATAAGAGTTTTCTATCAAACGTATACGTTATAATGATAGAGTACCGTTTCAATGTTTTTTTAACATAATTATTTTCTACTCCTAAAATAACACGTGTGGTCACACGCTTACCTAACTAACCTATTTTATAGTTTTACTAAAAATCGAAAGCTTTTTAAATAATATACCCAGAGTGCTTTCTTTGACGTATTCAATTACGAAAATGCTTATAAAAGTCAAAGTACATTTACGTAGTTTTTTGTTTGGAGAACCTTTTTTTTTTTTTTTTTTTTTTACGATGGGAAAATGCTTTACGCATCCCCTGCAACCCGAGGAGAGCCGGAGGGGTATGTCGGACTCCTCACTCACTAACTAATGCTAATGAGACATTAGTTAGTGGCATCCTACCGACTAAAAACCCATCGATCTTCCCTCAATCACCTCAGCGCTAGTGCGTCATCAAACCACTCGTCATCAGACGACACGTTTAACTCCGCACCAGTACTTGACAAGGTCACGGGGTCCCGGTTGGATTCGACCGCGGCCCTGTCAGTGATAGTCCGCCTTGGGCAGACCCTTCTGTGATCCCTATTAGGGGGAAGGAGATGTCCAGCCATGACATCTCTCGGCGTACTGGGACTCCTCGCACCCAAATTAAGGCTTTCATGGGAGAGAAGTTGGCGGTTGAACTCTCGCCGCCTTCTTCCAGCCCTTCGTCGGCGGAGCGGATCTGCTTGAGGATCATCCTCCCTGACACGTTCCGCTGTCTCTTTCAGCAAGATCACTTCCTCACAAAAGGAGACCATGGCTTCCCAGGCTCTTTCTCTGCTGAGCATGGTTTTAACCACACTTGCAAGACAAAGGTCCTGTCCCACTTCTGCCTCCAGCGACTGGCGCTGTGGTGCCCAGGCACTGCATACTCGTAGGGTATGCTGTGCCGTATCCTCGAGAGCACCGCAATGCTGGCATGCCATGCTAACTTCTCTTCTTGCGACTCGATGCAGGTACCGGCCGAAACATCCGTGCCCAGACAGCACCTGCACCAATCTAAAAGTGAGAACACCGTGCTCACGGGTTGCCCACTCTCTCAACACGGGGCTTATAGCATCAATGGTCCACCGACCATATGGTGCGGACTGCAGCTCTTCAATCCATTGGCTCATGGCCACTTCCCTTGCTAGCTCCCTTGCATGGAGTATCTCTTGAGGAGCCAAGCGGCATCCTTCTGCCTGCTTCTCTTCCTTGTGCCAGTATACATCGGCTAATACTTTGGCTTCCTTTTCCCATGGCATAAATCCTGCTATAACACACGCAGCTCCATGCGACACTATGCGGTATCCCCGCATAGCTCTGATCGCCATAATCCTCTGCGGCTTCCGCAAGAGAGCTCGATTACTAGCGGTCAGAGCATCCACCCACACAGGAGCACCATATAGAGCCATGGAGCGGATGACTCCTGCAAATAAATAGCGGCAAGACGCCTTAGGTCCACCCAAATTAGGAAGAAGCCGCGCAAGGGCTCCCGCCGTCCCTTGTATCTTTGGAGTTAGCAGTCTGAAGTGCTCGGAAAATTTCCAAGTACTATCCAGCACCAGCCCCAAGTACTTTAATGTGGTCGAAATTTTGACCTGCACATTGTCCACCAGAACATAGGCCCTAGCCGGTGGCCTACCACCTCTGCCGTGGAATGAAATTGCCTCAGTTTTCGCCACAGCCACTTGTAGTCCCAGTGACCGGATGCGCCCGACCAGCATAGTAGAACCCACTGAGGCCAGATGTGCAACCTCTATGTAACTATTTCCCCGAGCAATGAAAAGAGTATCATCTGCATAGCAGATAATGCTCGTTCGGGGAAGTAGGGTTCCTCGAAGCACCCAGTTATAGCCGATGTTCCACAACAATGGGCCTTGTTTGGAGAACCTGAACAATAGGTTCAATATCACTCTAATCTAATTTATTAGGCTACATTTTTTTATTATTTAACGTTCTTTTTAAGGCCAAAACACACAGAGGATGGGTGCGAAAATTTGTATGGAAATCACTCGACCCGTGTGCACACGTTCTGTGTGTTATCGTACATGTAAACTTAACGGAACACACACGCGCCCGACCCGCCCCCTCTGTATGTGTTGTATTAAAATTTAGATTATTGTTTATTAAATACATAGGTATTGAAGATACGCCAAACCAATTGAGATTGAGCGATGAATATTCAAATTGAATGTTTGGATTGCGTTCGGTAATAAAGACTGCTTCAATCCAATCTGAATATCGTAGTACATTTTTTTAGATATGTTTTTTGTGTGTGAATATTCTTCTGCCAAAGTTCCAACGAGAAAAATACACTCTAAGGATTAAAAGTTGGTACTTTATGCGATGTTTATCGCTGCCACTCTGGGTAGCGAATACTGCGTAAGTTTGAACTGAATCTTTGTCCCAAAAGTATTTTCTTTGATAGATCAATACTGAAGAAAAGTCACGATCAATCAATTATTATATTCACTTAGTTTGAACTGTTTATTGAAGTTTATTATTAATCATTTATAAAAATTGCAGAAACATTATGTCGCGTGCAAGAACTCAATCACTTCTTCAAAAGCTGCAATACCGTCTTTATAATGATTTGTTTATTTATCTTCCTTTTACTTTTACTTTCAGAATTCTTCAGAAGAAACAAAACCATCATGTAATAATATTCTACACCAGTCATAAAAATGTGTGTACACATTCTCAGCACACTCACCCTTACAGCAACTCAACTAACAAGCATTGCTAGTGGCAGCGATCTCTTTGCACTTCCCACAAAGGTATCTTTTGCTTACGATGTTTGATGAGGGCACCGTATAGCTTTCAACTAGGATACTTTATAATGGGGGAACGAGAGGAAAGTATTCTGTGCTTACCAACAACAGTGAGACGAAACGAAAGACTGATTTTCGGTTCCGTGGAAACTTGGCACTCATACGCGCCAGAGTCTCTCGGCTGGGCCGGAGCGACCCGAAGCGTCCACTCATCAGTGTTATCCGTATGCAGTGCAGCAAACCTCGCGTCGCTGCTGTATGTGTGCACTCCTACGGTTAGGATGTGGAGGTCACGCTTGCGAATCCACGACACCTGGGAACAATAAACGGGGCTTTATGAGGTGTGACACTGTAGGTCTTTAGTCTAAGCACAGGTGTGATTTTTTGTACTACGTGATATGTATTCTAGGTAGGTAGCTACGTATTTGCAACCAAAACTGTATATAAGTATTTTATTAGCAATCTATTTAGTTTTCAGATTAGAAGCTTTGCTTCGTTTGGGACTACAGGGCGTTGTCTGAAATGTCCAAGTATATTTATTTATCTTCCACACTACTCTAAAGTTGTAGCTACAATTTATAGCTTCTAAAAAGTAGATTTTGTTGTTACTAATGTTTTGTTGCTCACAACAAACGCTGACGCCCTAACAACCTTTTTCTTTATATCATGGCATGTAGTGTGTGCTTTAGCTTTATTGAGCCAATTTTAAGAGATTTTGTCAGGAGCTTGGTAGAGTCGTCATGGTTTCATAAAATGTTTTTTACCAATCTATATAATCGATCTATACAGGGTGTTACCAGACCACTTCCGAAAACTTGGAGGTTCCAATCAGACCATGATACTGAAAACATTGAGCGAAAAAAATCGCGAAAAAAAAAATTGACTTGACTATCTCTTTTTAATTTTTTTTCTTAGTTACATACACACAGTACAACATAATAATACATATCTACCTAATTATCTCATTTAAAAAAGCAAAAAAACAAATAAAATAAATAAAGCAGCAATGTACACGCAGCACGCAGATTACGTCTACTACAGCATGAACAGCTGAGAGTTCATCGCGGGTCATTCAAGTACGCGACGTGCGAGCGACCTACGTTAGTAGGCACTTACGACACAGAATAAATAATAATACTACGCCTCGACCTTACCTACGTGAATGCGTACATTGCGGGCTGGCGAAATAAATACAAATCTTTAAACATTGTTTTCTCCGGCTATAATTATTTTTCAGGATAACTGATTTTTTTTTTGGTTGGGTTTTGGTGTGCTGTAGCTCCCCCTTTCGTTTTCGGAAGTGGTCTGGTAACACCCTGTATATCGATCTATATCTATAACCGATCTATATAATTTAGGACTTCTTAACTCTGTCACAGCGTCTACAAAAATTTAGAATCAGAAATCTGTAGTGGTATCTATGTGGTGATACTTTGCTGTAAATAAAAATACAAAACTATTTCGCAGTCGACCTCTTCAGGTTGATAATGATGTTTTAGTCTATACAATGCACACGCAAGCTTCCTTTCCCCCGTATTAACTATTCAACCAATATTACCTCGACATAGGCAAGTATAACGGCCGATTACTAACGTAGCTATTGTTCGTCTATCATCTGAATAATTAGGACATCCTGTAGTATCTAGAGCGAAGCCATTGTATTTGTGAAGTAGGCGCACGGTTCGGGACAATGACGGGACATAATGTGGAATAAAATATTGATTAGACCGAGTATTCTGGAATAACGCTGTTTGATGCATTTGGGTGCATTTGATATCATTGTGAGCTGTTAGCGTATTATACCTACTTCTACCAAAACTTTGAGATAAATTCTGATAATAAATAATTAAAAATTTTAATCACAAAGAAAATTACTACTAATACAGTATTTACAATATTCACAATATTTACAAAATACACATGAAGCAGTTGAGCCATCTACAAACCGTTGCAAACGATTTATAGATAGCTCAACTGGTCCAAATCAGTACCAATCGGTATTAAATAATATCGGTAATAAATAATTTGGTTTTCAAATTATTGGAAACTACATTGACTACATTAACTACATTAAGTATGTCACCTTCTCGTACTCTTTAAAACCTTTAGTGTAATTTTCCTTTTTTCGTCATTAACAGAATTCACATGAAAGTTGAAAATGTTTTAAAAAACATAAGCAACTTTTTTATTTCTTTGCGCATTGGTCTCGTTAAAAACGGCTTCAGCGCAAAGCTTATTACAAGTTTTTCAAACAACTTAGTAAAAGTTGCAAGTTATAATAATTAATTGCAAATGCTTCAGTGAATCATAATAGCCAGTTTTTCAATCAAAGAGGTTAGGTCTCACGCCGATGACGTCACAACCCTGTTTTATTTCTTTTTTATTTTATCAAAAAGGATTTACGTTCCTGGTCCTAAGTGTAATCGGTCTAATCCTGACATTCCTTAAGTTTCTACCCTAAAAGCCAGAAAAGGTATTACAATTAATTCTCTGCTTTATTTCCAAGTGCAAGACGAATGATGAGATTTCACGTCTGGCTAGACAAGCTACATTCAAAGCACTCTTATTTATTCTCGTCTACCTCTAATCCCGCTGAGTGAACAGTGCAAACATAGCCTCGGTACACAATGAATCGTATTTTTTTAAACACCATGAATGGTTTCGCTGATGTTTTCCCGTCTGCAAGGGCCACGAAAGCAACAGAACTTTTTTAATTTACTCAAAAATATGAATATAATTTTTCCTAAGTTTTTTTTTTTTTACTACCGCCTGCATGTTCGTATAAATAATACAATACGGCGAAGACAGACGTTTGTTATTTTTATCGTTAGAATATTAATGTTAATGAGGCTTTGTTTATAGAACGAATAATATGGTCAAGAAGACAATATCCTATAAAAATAATGAAAGAAAAGCTTGTTGAAGGAATGATATGATAATAACATTTAAATACAGCGGAGAGCATAAATTCCGGATATTCTATAAAAACATGAGTTTCGTGGAAACCATGAATGCGAGCTTAGTGAAATAAATTGCGTTTGGTAGATATTTTCATTAACCTGCTTACTTATAATCATTGCCTTACTGATTATTAGTGTCTCTTACTAACAGGTAATGTCAATAACATTGCAGAGTTAGATTTTAATCAATTGTTTAACTATTCAGCGTTTATAAGAATAGTCTTAATTGTTTAATTACATTATTAGCTTGGTGAATTTCACTAAACTCGCATTTATAGTTTCCAAGATATTCCAGCTTTTATAGATAACCTGGAATTTGTGCTCTCGAGTTAACCGTTACTTGCGTTATTTGGATAAGATACCTGTATCTGAGTATAAGAAAAATATACTTTAGAATGAGCTACCAAACGGGTGCGAAGAGTCAGTCAGTATACCAAAGCTTTTCATAGACACACCACTAACCAAACCACTATATAAAGTAGGCGCAATCAGATATATTTTATTTGTAAAAGAGTATAACGTTTGATTATTCCTAAGCTTTCCTTAGCCTTGAGCCTTTTTGTAAAGAGACTTGATACAGGATACCTAAGCTTGCCGTCTTTAAAGTTGAAAGTGCTTCAACTGGTTTTGCCTTGGAAATAAAATAAATCCTGTCTTTGAAGATAACCCAATCCTACTGTAGCTATATCGATGACAATAACAATCTAGAAGCAAAGCATATTTGTTCATTAAACAACCCTTTGGAAAATAGAAATAGAGCGTACTACGTATTTACAAACTCATTGTTCATCCTATTTGGTCGTTGTTACTCATTTATTGACGTTGGGTTTTCACCTTGCATGACGTAGATAACTATGGGAGAGACTCAAGTGAGTCCTAGTTATAACAAAATCTAGTAGGAAAACATTGAGATTTTGTTGGTATCATTTTGACTGCCAGTTTTTTTATTTAACCTATCGTGTACCCTAATCAAAGTCTCCCCCAAAAACTTACAAGCATCCAAGTTTTTGGAATTTTTTCACCAATCACTTGGGCGTCAAGATCATCTCGGCCGACACGCGCTACGCCTCCTATCATTCGGCATCGGCACCCAGGAGTTATGTTTCCGCACATCACGGGTGGCATCCGGCTAACGTGGCCCACCCACTCCTATTTTACGGTACTTACTATAAAATATTTCAGATAGAGACGTTTTATGATGAGCAGGGCAAAACTTTCACCTAAGTACCGATTAAATCTAGCTTAAATCATAATTCCTCGTTGAGTGCTTGGAATCCAATTTATAATTGTTTATAATTTAGTCACCCAACAAAGAATGACCTTTTGAAGATTCATCTTATGTTTTGTATTGGTTAGTTCAATAAAAAAACCCACTCTAATACAATAAATCGTGGTAAAACACAGACATAAAAAACTGTTCAGTCAATTAAATGGTGCTACCAACTTGCTTCTTGAAATTACTTGTATGGCGACTTGAAAGGGCAATTCCGCTACAATTTTCCTGCTGGTTTATCAACATCGTACGGTTTGTGAAGACCGCCGCACATTACATACAGTACAATGTTGACATAATTTGCCCTTTGGGAAATTCACATTTTGTATTCTTTCTCCAAATCAGATTTATTCGTATGTCTAATGTATTACATGGTTTTAGGTAGGTACTTGTATTTTGTTCTAAATTCTTTCTATTTTTTATAACGGAGCAACGTGTGAAGTTCTAGAGGTATTCCGAAAGGCTTCATAAATCAATCATCATCATTATATATAAAACGCTTTTGAAGCTGACTGATAATCAACGCACAGCCTAAACCATATTAATAAGTCGTATATTATTATAGGTATGAAATTTGGAAGGTATATATTTGGAATATATTTAAATTTGGAAGGTATATATTATTATATCCTTATATAATGTAGGGGTGCACTAAGAAAGGAATTTTGAAAAGTCACACTCTAAAGGGTCTATTTAGAACGCGAGCAACGCCGCGGGCGACGGCTAGTAATTAAATAAAACTTCATAAATTCTTAAATCCTTATACGGAAAGTATGTTTTGACAAACAAGTATTTATTTTCAAGAATACGAACGGTACAAACCAAAGTATGGGTATTATAATAGTTTAGTGACGGGGAAGAGTCATACAGCATTTTAGCGAAATAAAATAAATTTTGTGGTTCCTGGCTTTGTTCCAGAATGTAGGTTGTCGCGAGTCTCGACCCAATTCTCTCTGCTTTATTCGACGTCGCCTCACACGACATTTCCTTTCGTACTTATCAAAGTTTGTTCGAGGAATCAAATCCTCACATGCATGTTGCTCTGGTCTGAGCTACCACAATCGGATTTAGCTAGTGTTTGAATGTGAATTCGTTTATTTCGTTCACCGTTTAAGAGCACTAGCAATGCCGGTGTTCCCCAACAATAAAGGAGAAGTAAATACATAAGACTGCTAATCTAAATAAGAAGACTACCACAATCAATTAAATAATTGCTGCCTGTGATACTCCTTGCTTTATTACTTGCTAGATACAGAATCATGTCAGCAATCTCCTCCGGTTGGGTGAGGGTCTTCAAAGCTGTTTGCTGCACTGCAAAGTCCCAATTTATACGTACACCAGCATTTTCCAATATGTCAGTTTCCACAGGGCCAGGGCTCACTACATTAACCCTGACTCCTTTCACAGCGAGTTCCATTGCAGCTATTTTAGAGAAATGATCCACACCAGCCTTAGATACGCAGTAAGATATGTATCCAGAAAAAGCCTTCATAGTTGAAGACGCAGCTACACTTGAAATATTCACAATATTACCTTTTGTTTTGGTGAGGTACGGCACAGCTAGGTTAGTGAGAATGACGACCGAACGAAGGTTAGTGTTGACCATTTGATCATAGACTTCCAAAAGGTTTTCATCTCCTATGGCTGCTGTTTTTATCAGTCCGGCGTTATTGACGAGGACATCTAGCTTCCCATATTTTTCTATCGTTTTCTTGACGATCGTTTTGATTTCGTCGTCCTTGGCAACGTCGGCTTTGATGATGAGAGGAGTTTTGCCAACTTTGCTGATCTGCGACGCAACGTTGTTCAGCTTGGTTGTGTTTCTACCGACGATGGCGACGTCAGCACCTTCCTTGGCAAAGTGGAGTGCGGTGGCGGCACCGATTCCGGAACTGCCGCCGGTTACTATAACAACCTTGTTTGCGAAACTCATTTTTGAATAATGAATGCAAACTATTACAACACTGTTTTATACGTTCTGTATGGTAAGTTATCATTGATAACCAATAACACTAGTAGATAAGTATCTACTTAGAGATACAACGATGCAGGGTCAAGCCGTTTATCTATATACTAGCTGTAGCGCCCGCGGCTTTGCTCGCGTGGTACTCGGTAATAAAGCAACATACAAACTATGCTTCCCGTTGACTTTATAGCGAGATCTTATGTAGGTACCTTCTACCTACTTCTTTAAATGTGGCTTCAGAGGCTGGTATTTTTTACCTACGCTTTCTTTTTTACCTACCTACACCTTTCGTATTTAGTTTTTTGTATTTTTAGGACATGCTAAGCTTGAAACAAACCGATTTTGATATTTATAACTCCAAGGAATACGATTTTGCATCCAAAAGTTTTGGCACAGTTTGATCCACTTAGGGGCTTTATTTCTTAAAATCCCGTCATAGTGGGTGCTTGTGTCATCCATCCATACTTACAATCTTTCGCGTTTATCATATTAGTAGGAAGTAGGAAGTAGGATAGATTCCACTGATTGACTGTAAAGTACCTATGTTGCTTACCTATTAAATATTATCAGTAGGTACTTCAAACACAAGTACTAGACTGGGTACTGATAAAAAACGAATGTGAATATAATATTTCGCAATGTTAAGAAATAAAATCTTGGCTAACATTATATTATTTTATTATAACTATATAAAGCTAAACTACCACTGACTGACTGACTCACTCACTCATTGACATGCCAGGAGTGACAGAAGGAGTGGAGACACACTAGAATGATGTACTACAAAAATGTGTACAAACAACGAGCGAGTAGACAAAAATTATAGCGGTTCTTGAAATCCAAGATGGCGCCGGTGTTGATTTGCACGTTCGCAAACTATGACAGATAGAGGGCGTCCGAGCGGTTCATCCGACTGATAATTGGCTTTGATTGGGGGAATTCGTGAAAAAAAAACAAAATGGCGGCCGCGCAATTTTGATTAGAATTTTTATACTTTTTGGGGTGGACTTTGTCGAATTTATTTGTTCTACGAAAGTTTTTTTCCTTGTATTGTCTACTATTCATAAAAATTATGACTTTTCAAAAATTCAAGATGGCGGAGGCTGTGCCGGCCGTTTTGTAAAAGTTATGGTTTTTGCTCAATTTTCGAATCCATTTTTAGAGTAGATGGCAACATTCTAGGGGGTTGAGTTGTAAGAGTGATACAATCATCTGCATCAACTGGTTACAAAAATCAAAGACAATCATGTGAATCAACTATACGTGGTATAGCTTGTATGATTAAAAAAATAACCTTTTCAACCTTTTCAACTTTACAAACTATTATGATTGATAATAGATACATATATAATCATGTCTAATAGTCTAAGTCCGAAGCCTCATAAGGCTCGTGTTTATAGGATAGGCACTGAGAGGTTATAATATCAAAACTACCTAAGCAAGCGTGAAAAGTTTTACTACAAGCAACAAGTAGGAGTTACTAATAGTGCCATCACCAAATAATTAATAATAATTAAACCTTTGGTCTGGTCTGTAAGCAGTTTTCACTTCATAATTAATAAATAACTTGGTTAATCTATAACTTTGTGTTTGATCAAAGTTTGTCTATTATGAAACTGGTTGGATACAGCGAACAGCTTTTAACGACCGTAATTCTTCTCGGTCGTAAAAGCAAAACAATAAATATTCTATAAAACAAAAAAGCATAGGTAAGTGGTTCTTGGTGCTATCGTTGCTTACCGATATTTGCAACTGATAATTACTCGAATATTTATCATGATTCAGATAACGAAAGTACGTACCTATATTGCGCCATATTATTTTATTTACAGTATTGTTACGTAACCTTTTTTTTTTTTTTTTGTTTTTAACCAACCTAACATAACATACCTAATGAATTCTGCTTTCAACTTTGAGACTTCTGATCTGATTTCAGCACAAACGAGCTTATCGCGGCATCTATGAATAAGGGGACATGGGCTATTCCTGTTAATTGCTGCGACCTAATTTGCAGTAATTACGTGTGTGGAATTTTAGAGGTTTTACGTATTTTTTATGTGTAAATATATCAAAACTAACAGTCGCCTGCGGCTTTGCTCGCGTGGTAGCAGCATACGCATTATTTAGTTAAAATCTTTGATCACAGTTTGTTGGATCTTTGCTCAATTTAAAGGGGTAGATAATTTATGTTTGCCATCCGCTTTTCACGACTACCCTCGTTGTGGATCGCGGGCTATGCGCCGCCGCCCTTCTGCGCGCGGGCATCATCATAAGTTGGCTTGTGCGACTACCTAAGCTCGGTCGCGTCTCTTCAATTTTGAGATACTATTCCGTGGATAGACAAGTTTGAACTCATTTTGAACTGCCGTGCAGTTATTATCATTGTGAGACGTTCTCGCAGTGCTGTGCCCATTTAGATAGTGTTTTTTTGGAATATTCTTGGACTCGCTGGACTCCACCCACATTGCCACCAGGATTGCCGCGTGCTAAGCCTCGTGAAGGAGCGTTGTGTGGAAGTTTAAGGTAGGTGACAGACTAGATTATCTACCTTATTACGAGCAAGATCCATTTTCCAAATTTCACTACGATTGGTTCAGTATTTTTATTTATTTTGATTTATTCTATGGTCCTTCAAAAAACAATTACCAGCCTTTACAGTTACACCCCACACAGTTTACACACCACAGGAAAGACAAGATCAAAACGTATATACGGAGCTGATTAAAGCCGCGAGTTTCCTCACGATGTTTTACCTCACCGTTTGAGAGCACTGGCATTGCGCACATTAATTTTCCGAATAGAAAATCTATTGGTGTAAGCAGTATTTGAAATCTATACATCATAACAATCAGACGCTTAAAATAGTAACTAACAATGACAACTTGATGATAAATTACAAAAATCACCACATAGTACTTTATGATTAAACTATTACCTACGTAAGGTTCTGAATTAAAATGAAAAGAATAAAAATACAACAAACGGAAGGCAAGTAAATGATTTAATACGGTTAAAAGGAACAGAACTTGTGGATGTATTAAGAATTTATTGGCGTTCGAACCGGAAATCAAACCAAAATCCACGAACGTAACCCAAACGACGTGTTTCAATCGGCAGCGTAATGGAATTCCTTCGTGTTTATAACCTTTGTTGCATTTTCCAATGGATCGAACCGACCAATAGTGGTAGCTTTTTGAAGAAACTACGTTCCAACTGAAAACACTAAGCCTTTGAGCTTTCATAAAGGCTTCAAAATGAAATGTTAAAAATCACAAAAAAAAAAAAACTCGTTCTTTATCTTATAAAACCTTCAACTACTGGCAAGGCAATCATAAATACGGCTTGCATAAGAGTTATGTTATGTTATCAGTTATGTTACAGTTAATCAGCTTTTAGTTCAATCGATGTTTCAAGTAAATTATGTTAAATCTAGCCCATAAAACCTCCTAATTTGTATGGTAATAGAAAACCAAATTAGATACAATTTTGCCAACAACAAAGTCATTATTTTGAAGCAGCAACCATAAAATTTAGGGAACGACTATGAAGAGCCTATTTGTTAGCTACACGCAATACCACAAAATGTTAGAAAAGCCAACATGTTTTACTATTTTATAAATAGAATATGTTATTATCTTTGTGTAAATTACAGCGATAATAATATCGTTGTGTTATAATAACATGATTATCAAAATTAAATTAATTTATTCAGAGCCGGGGGCTATTGAAAAATACATTAATTAATGAATATATTTAGGTATATCGTTCACTAAAGTCTATAAAAACTGAATTTAAATAATTACAAAGCTGCTGTTATAAAACAGTGTAGAGTTTTTACTTTCCAGTTTCAGTGACATCAAGGTTGTCTGAAACACTTCATTGCAAGGTTGTCTGCTTCTGCTTTTTGTAATAAAACTCTTGAAATTTTTTGTTACTTATTCGTAACCAACATTATAAAATATTTATCTTTTACCGTTTGGTAAGAAATCTACAATGACGTCATTGTGGTCAATACACAGACAATAATTTGTGGGTCAATATCAAAAATGTCTTTTGTCAAAATTGTGTTCTTCTGATACAAATTGTCGCAAAATTATTTCGTTCATTTTCTCGTAATAAAAGATAATTTCAATCTCGCATCCAAAACTCAAAAAAATATTTGCATCATAATAGAAATATAGACACACGCTTGGATTTGTTTAAAGTTTTCTCGGTCTGGAAGACATACTTTCAGTAATAAGACCACACACAGTCGCACTATCGTTTTTCTGTTTGTTTCTTGTAAAAATATATGTGGTGTGCAATGTACCATTTTATATTTGTATAACATTAGCCAACTTGGTCATTATGACTTACCACGCCCAGTAGTAAATGAAGCATCTGCAAACTATTTTCCAAATTTATAGCGTACACTGAACCTATGAATCAAATTTATGGCCCATGATAACGGTTTTGGGTGGCTCGGATGAGTAGATGAAACCAATTAGTGGAAACGGCGGTTTAGGGGTAGTTATAACTAGTTATTGTGTAAGTTTACTTCCTAATTAGCAATATCTGTTGCCACAAAACTGGCATCTGAAGAAATAGTTTTAGACAGATGCGTTTCCGCACTAAACTTAGATCCGTATGAGCACACTTCCGGCTCAAGTATAGATTTTTTTGATAGTTTTTATATGAAAATCTCTACTAAAATCTATGCTTGAGTCTTGGTTGGTTATGAGAATAATTATGAGCCCTAGACGGCTTGCATGATGGGGTTGTTTTTATTGGGTTGGACCGACGCGCTTGATATTTCTGTATTTGATAAACAGACTTTTTTTTTACAAAAACCTTTTTTGAATAATCTTTGATCTGAAAAAAATAAAGAAAGATTTTTTAAAAAGTATGTTTTCATATAAGCTGTTTTAATGTCTGGATATTTGTAATCAATACGCGGTTTAGGTACTTATCTGTATTAGGCCACTTTATCTACTTTTATAGTATATAGATTTAATCACACTATGTAAAGTTTTAAGAATGTACGCTGTATTTTTAAAACGACGCATTTTTTAACGATGGACAGGACTTTTTGGTTTAATTTTTTTTTTACTATTTTGGGAGAACAACTACAAAAACTGTTATCGTTTGAATTTAAGGTGGTTAGGAACTTGTTTAAACTCAACTATTCTGTCAAAAGTTACTTTATACTAATCGTAACTTTACCAATACCTGCGGTATCATATTGGTTGCGGTTTGTTGGTGATCAATACAGCAAATAACTTTGTTAGTTTATTATTCTAACGCTTGTAACAACCAATGAGAATTCACCTAGCCATTTTCTACATCGGACGTTTCATCATCAATTTTGGTACCTACGTTACTTACTAACAATGCGATAGTGGTTGACTGTTAACAGCTGAAATGTCAGCAGCTGTACCAACTGCATTTACCTACAAAGATTAATATTGTGAAGTAAATAAAAAGTAAATGCAAGCTTTTCTTATTTTACAAAAGCACACAGGTTTATGTTTCGTCTCTATGTTTTTTCTCGTAGAAAAAGACTAAAGAAATATATCTTCTAAGTTTGCACGGTACCGAGCTATTACATACTAACACCTGTGCACTTTTACGGTTAGCATGAGCGCCCTAGACAGCGTTACTTTTTACCGAAGAAAAGACAAATTATATTCTGTTCCATTCTTTTGTCTTGGATGAGACCGAATTAGTTTTAGTAAATTTTTCTTTCAATAGATAAATCGTTGTCTTTGGTGCCTGCTGGCTTGAGAGCTTTCAAAGACATTCAAGTTTTTATAGATGATCTGGAGTTTTTGCTCTCAAATTAGAATAACATGTCAATTTTAGTTTTAGTATACAAAACTTAAGGTTCAAACTCAAACCTACGCATGAAAACTTACATACTCTACATAATTTGAGAACTAAACTAAGCCTTACGAGAAGTATGGAGTAGGTATGTTAGCAATTCACTGAGGAATTATCTCAAAGCTTTGAATGGATTATGTTCTTGACTATGAATTTAACTGCTTAAGCGACATCTACTTATAGATAGGTACATGAGGTAAATGAACGTTTTCAAACTTTATAGAGGAGAAATTAATATTAGCAAAGTTATGAGCTCATCTCAAGTTTCTAAAATGTTTACTAGATTTTAATAGAGCTGAGAATACAGAGTGTGAAAAAAATCGTCTCATAATCTTAAGCAGTAGTAAAGTACACACTCGCATCTGTTTGTATCTACTATGAATCTAAGGCTGAGCGCAAACGGGCCTGACCACCGCCACCAGTAGCCTACGATATGTGCATCGTTTTCTTTTTCATGCGTTTTGTAGACTCACAGCAGGCGTGTGACCGGTGGTGGCCGCACTCGCTACAATATGTGAAACTATAAAAAGTGGCTGTTGCAGGCCACCGGTAGTCGTAGTCGGTGGCCCGTTTGGGCTTATCCTTAGCGCTATCATACACTATTTATGATGGCAATGTATTTTTTTGTTATTATTTTCTCGGTAAGTAAAAATACCTACATAATCTTGATCACGGAAAGTCGATGGATGGAGATGGTAAAAAATCGTTTTTTCTGGAAGAGATAGAGAAAGTAATATCCAGCAGTGTGGACTTCGCAGGCTCATATGATGATGATGATGATACCTCATCCTTCAACAAATCAGTTATGAAGTTCTTATTTATTTTTGCGAAGTAATCTTTTTACACCTTGTAATAACAGCAATCTAAGTCGAATTAATCTAAATTATTTAAATGAATTCTGGATCTTGGTAATCATATAGCAGGTATTGTGGTTTCATATTTCACGCATCAGGGATTCTAAAATTAATTAGTTGGATTAATAGGGTAGGCTTTTATCGCTAACAAAGACAAACAAGGCTGCATCAAGGCACTTTTACTTAAAAATTATTATTGAAAGTTAGTCTAATCTCATAAGTTGCGATTTGGCTCAAAAAAATCAGTCAAATCTGAAAATCGGTTATCTCAAAAAAAGATGTAAAAATTTTTTTGAATACGTCATATAGTACCAGGTTACGACACCTGCACGATATCGGATCGACGGAGAGAAAATCTCAAACATTTTAGAACTAGACGCTTTACCATGACTGTGTCGACGACGATACCGATATTTTTGTTCGTGCAACCGATATGTCGGTATCGTGACAGGTTCGCCCATTCTTGGGAGTTCTGACATGAAATAATCGAGAAAACGAATCGAGTTACGATTACGAAAACATAAAACTCAGAATCTATGCGTCAAACGAAAACGATGCAGGAAATCGAATCGCAATAAAATGTTATGACGTCTGCCCTGAGGTTGTATGTCCGGAGTCCGGACATTCAAGTTGGCTTGACAAGTACTATAACAAGCTATTTCAATTGTATTTAAAAAACTGCACGTTTTTTGTTTTATATAACTACGAGATTCTGTGATAGAATTGTCTGAGTAGCATTGAAAAACATGTCTACCTAAAATTGGGATTACTGAAAATGTACTCTTACCCGTAGCACTACCAGTAGTGTCACGGGAAAGTAAAATTTCCCGTAGCACTACCAGTAGTGTCACGGAAAAGTAAAATTTCCCTTCACTTTACTGGTAGTGCCAAGCAGTAGTGCCTAAGAAAATAAAGTTAATTTTTGAGCGCAGTCTTTGATGCCGGCTTAAATCCGATATCGCAAACAAAATATACTTTTTTCAGTTTCAGGAAAACTGAATGTTAAACGAAAAAGATGTGTTGGTGTTCATGTGCAAGTTTAAAATCACAGCCCGAGTTTCCTGCAGTAAAACATTCCGAAGAAGTTTACAATGAAACGCGAATGGCCCGTCTTTACCCGCACTCCGCCGAGACAAACGCAACTTTACGACCAGTTACGTAAAAATATTCATGTATTCCGCTTATGTAACTCTGTAGTAAGTCTTTTGTATATTTTTACAGATATTTGGAGAGGAAATACTGCACAGCGCTGAAGTGAGTGTGAACTGAAGTCAAATATGTGAATTCATTGACGATGATAATAAAGATGGTGTCACAAAAACCACAATTTTGTTGCATAATTTTAATTTATTTGCAACTCATCATCAAAAATAGCAATTCAGAATACTGCAATGCATCCGCATGCAAAGCGCCATGAAAAATATTAACCAGCTTCATCAACATCCGTTGTGTTCACCAAAATAAATATGTCAGTTTTCACACAGCCCGACACGGTTCTCTACTTAGCCTCACTAAGCCCTTTTTTCCATAACTTTATCAATTATTCTAGAAATAATAACATAGATTGACTAGCCATGTTACCGGTGCGAGTTACAAACGTGAATTATTCATACATTTGGCATGAGGAACCGTATCCGAGAACATACTGTGTAATTTTATGAGATTAGTATGTAAATTGCGAGTTAATTCAGAAATAAGCTGAGCACAGCGCGGGTTTGTGCATTATCATTGTTTAATCAAGCGTGTGTTGTTTAGAACGAGATTCGTTTGCGTTTCTAATCTGAAAACGAAATTATTTGTACATAGCGTTTGGCATTGTAATGGAATGTGGCGGTGCTTGGATTGTAAGCAAACATTTGCTTATAATTAAATTCAACATTTTGGAAACAGCGCAGCACGATCGTTATCTAAACGTAAATGTAAATTAATACGTAGAACTACAACTAGTAGGTATAGACTTGTGCTCTAGAAGCGTGGTATGGAAACGTCAATAGTTTTTCTCTTCTATGTCTGTGATGTAACTTACAAAGTTATACTATTACGTGCTATTACGTACAGTATTACTTGGCATGACTCTACAGTTTTAGACAAGTTTTCTTTTCTGTTAAGGATTTTATCCCTCAGGGTCGCTCAAGTGTACATAACCAGAGTTTACGCAAACTTCAGTCTGGTTCGAGCCAACTTATTTAGGGCGCAGTGCGTTAGGCCAAAACTCAGTTTAAGTCTTAGGACATACATAATACTAACCTAATATTTTTACGCATTGCGTAGGTTAGTTTCTAGGGTATTCAATTATTTGTGTGTAAATGGCTCCAGCACTTAGCGTCTACTACAGTACTAAGGAAATCCCAACAGATTAATTTTTTTTTTTTCTCTAATTAATCTGCAATCGGCTACTTAGCCATAATCAGATTCGTTCTTGATGTTGGATGTTCTGGTGAGGCTCCAGCGAGCGACACCATTTGGTGTTAAGAACCGTCTACGTTCTCTGGTCCAGGTCCAGTATTTGCCATCTCTTGAGGCGTTTTACATTGTCTTGTGTGTTGAGAAGGTTTCTAGCCAGTTCATTTTTGTGATGTTCGAGTCTCTCTTTGTATTTCATGTTGTATCTGGCAACTTCCTCCTTAACAGTTGGCATTTCCAGGTGTTCATGTATTTCAGTATTTCTTACAAACCAGTGTGCGCTTGAGATTGTTCTTAGAGCAATATTTTGAAATCTTTGGAGAATTTCCACGTTAGAATTGCTAGCTGAGCCCCACAATTCGATTCCATAGGTCCAGATGGGTTTTATGATTGCCTTGTAGACAAGTAGTTTGTTGCTTAAGGATAACTGAGATTGGCGGCCCAGTAGCCAGGATAGCCCCTTGTACTGTATAGTGGCTTCAGTTTTTTTTGCTTTGACATGGTTAGACCAAGTTAGTCTTCTATCGAGGTGTAGGCCCAGGTATTTTACAGTATTTTGGCTTGGAAGCGGTTTATTTTCCATGTATATGGGTGGACACTCGCCTTTTCTGAGTGTGTACGTTACCTGCGTAGATTTAGTTATGCTAGGTTTAATTCTCCATTTTTTTAGCCACACGTCTACTTTGTTTATTTGTTCTTGTAGTTTTAGTGAAGCCACATGTGGGTCCTTGTCGCTTGCCAGACACGCCGTGTCATCTGCGTATGTTGCGGTTACAACATCTTCTGTTTCAGGCAGGTCTGCTGTATATATAGAGTAGAGTACCGGACCAAGCACCGATCCTTGTGGAACTGAGGCAGTGATGTAATGAAGGTTTGAGAGATCATCTTCATATTTCACTTGGAATCTTCTGTTGTCTAAATAAGATTTTAGGATCATGTAGAATGAGTTTGGTAAGAGGGTTTTTAGTTTAAATAGCAGTCCTTTGTGCCATACTTTGTCGAATGCTTGTTGAATATCTAGAAACACTGCTGAGCAGTACTCTTTTTTTTCAAGTGACTGTCTGATTTTGTGAACCGATTAATAAATTAGTAACTATCATTCAATTATCTAGAATACTAGGTATAAACCTAGTAGGTGCGAGCGTGTATCACAGCCAACGACAGTTTATAATAAACCTTGCGTTCTGAAAAGGGAACAATAACTTGTTCGTAATGGATTAATCCTTGTAATAATAGAATGATCTCATTAATTAGATACATTACAAAATTAATAAAAATAATGTAAATAATAACCCGCCGCGAGATATGAATCTCCTATCCATATAATACTCACAGATCATAATAATAAGTAAGTTAGGCACTAATAGTTGCACCAATTCAATAGGTAAAAGGTAAAAAAGAAAAAGTTAAAACGAAAAAGTAGGTAAGCACTTTTGAATCTAGATTTAACGGCAAATTGAAAAGTAAAACTTTTACTCAACAAAACCGAAGCTACAATTTCAGTTATAAAAAGAGACCTTTATTTAACTTGTGACTGTAAAAACTTATCGAAAGATAAACTTTTGCGTTCGAAGCAAAAATATAGGCAACTTAAATAGCTGGAATTCACGTTCATTGATACCTAAGTAGTTACTGCAGTGGTTTACTTAATGTATTTCTGTAATACGTTTTATTTTAAAATAGGAATTCGAAAAAGAGATTGGGCAAAAGTTGGCTAAGTTCCTTTAGTTATTATATACCAAGAAAGGGGGCCAATCGTTGTCTCATAAAAACGATTTTATGAACTGTTTTCATACTAAATCATAGGTATTCTCTGACTAAATAGTGACATTAGCGCGTTTCAGCGCGTTTTTGCCGTCATAAGCTTTATGATTTCGTATATCTGTAGTCATTTCACTTGACATTATGCTGGGCAGCGAAAGCAGTTCAGAGCTTACGATATGGGGGCAGATGTCATAGCACTTTTTCAAAAGAACTCATTCAGACTGGTATTCTTTGCGGAAACGTCATCAAAATCGGACCTTTGTAGAAAAAAAAATACGTAACACTTTTATATTGAAAAACTTATAAGTCATTTTGATCTTGCTCTATCATTGTATTATGGGAAATAGTAAGTTATTAGAGAAAAAATATGCTATAGGTACATTTCCGATTTGCACTTGACTAGTTTATTTTTCTTATATTAGGTAAGTATAGCTACGCTTTGTTATTATTTTTACCAAAGTTAATTAAACAGAAAATGTATCAATAAAAATGTATTACAAAGGTGCACTCTGACTGTTGTAGTAAAACTCAGGCTAAAACTCAAGTTACCGTACTTATTTCTTGTCGTTACAAGGCAATGCATCACCAATTTATACATTTTTGTCTATAAATACAGCCCAATGATCTAAAAACAAACAGACATATATAGCCTCCTTCCAAAGTTGTAATTTTCTTTGTAACTTATTTCAAAATCTCATTACTTATCATATGTACCTAATAAGTTTTTATGAAAAACTCAGGAGTAATTGCTTACGTCTGCCTGAAGCCCTAATTCAAACGTCTCCAGAAGATTTATTATGTAGGTACCTACCAACGCTAGAGTTCACAATTTCATTAAAATATGTTAGAGTGATAAATAAGTACGTAAAATAAAATTAAGTATTTTTCTTTGTTGAATTTTTATTATTTACATTAGTGATTATGTTGAAGTTACACTCAAATTAATCTCAGCAAAACCTTTGTTTTACATAAAATACATTTTGGGGTTCGTTAAGATTTGGAGTTCACCAAAACCTTCGTAAAAAACCGGTAAAAAAAAAAAAAGAGTATTATGTATTATGTACTTTTTGATTATATTAATTAATTTATTTTATATTAATAATTGAGATTATTTTTATGTACGCCCCGTCCGTGTTTTGTGTATTAGATCCTGTCCATCCAAAGGTTGCCTGGAAGAGATTGATTCAAGCAATAAGGCCGCCCATTGTACCTACCTCCTAAAACTTAATCGTATTACCAATTATGGTATTTTTTTTGTTATTTTCTTTACTTGTGGTGTACAATAAAGAATATTCTATCTATCTATCTATCTATAACAGAAAAAGTGATGGAACAAAGATATTATGGTCCACCACGTGCAACGATTATAAATTTTACTACAGAATATTCAGTTTGTTTTGCAGTCTTACCGGCAAGATACCCATTACCTTATGACATTTTGTCAAAATATAATGATTTAAGTATTATAGAAATTCTGTACATTTCGAAAATTTTAATTAAAGTCTAGCCGTTCAGTAATGTTGAAATACGTACAATTTTTAGATTTTTATTTAGAACTTTTTCTAGGAATGTCAGACTACGAAATTATACTACTAAAGTTTTAGAGCATGCGTTTACATGATACTCCAAACACTAGAAAATATTCTGAGATATTTAGTTTATATCAAAAACAAAACGAGTCCACTAGACCGCTTTATAACTCAACGTCTCTGGAACACATCATAGATACGAATACAAGTTTTTGCCGAGAAGAGAAGGCAATTTTTCATTAAAATAAATGGTTTTTCCTTATCTGGACGTGTCGCGCAGAACCTAGAATAAGTTTTATCATGAGTTAGGTCCGATAGCGGTCCTAGGTCGTTTCTACATCATAAAATACTTATCTTGTGAAAATAAGCGCTGATATAAATTAATATCACTTTAGTGAAAGTTACAAAATGTACTATAGTTGAAATTAGTGAGGAAACCCGCAGGCGTGAGGCTTAGTCAGCTCCGCACGTATTGACCTTGTCTTTCCTGTGGATATGGCTGACTAGGCTGAGAGGATGGTATAGGTGCTGGGCAAGCCTACTCAATCTAAACATTGTCCCAGGTACTACAGTGTCCCGTTAAGTGTATATAATAGGTTGCCTCGCTGTATGAATCATCCTATCCTACTAAGTATGGATGGATGGATGTTTGTTACTCTTTCACGTAAAAACTACTGATCCGATTTGGATCGAAAAATTAACGGGATCCAACGGGACGCGAACGGAGTCGCAGGCGGCATCTAGTCTTCTATAAATGTAAAGGCTTATTATTATTATAGTTGAAATACTAGTATGTTGCTCCCGTATTCAGCAAGCAGTTAGAGATAAGCACGTAGATAACTCGCCAATCATAAAATCAAAGCTACTTAAAATTTGTATTGTCTAAGCATCTTTCTAGATGAAACTAAGTGGGTTACACGATAAACTATTTACCACGCTATATGCATAGGTTCAAAGAGTTGGTATATCATGCTCTCAATAAATCCTTTTGACAAATATTGAACAGCAGCCGACGAGACTCTACGCAACAAATTAACAACGGGTAATCTCAGATTTTGATTAGAATTTTAACTGCAAAGTAATGTCGTTTTTAAGTGATTGCCGTTAGGTCGCTTATTGCATGGGTGGTTGTGGTTCGTGAAATGCGAGGGGCAATAGGGTGTCGCTTACCTCTTGATCAGTCGTGACACTCGAAGCTCGAGCTGGTGATACTGCTAAATGTAAAGGTACTTGACTATCAGCTGTGCGGTACGGATATCCTCGAAAGGTTTTAGTATATGAACAACCCTTTTATTTTGCTTAGTTATACTTTTGTTTTTGTACTAGGATGAAACATAACACCTTGGCACTATGTTTCAGTTGGTTTGGTAGCGTATAGTTTTCTACCAAACTCAATATTAAAATTTAGAAAAAGAATTGTGACTTACCGCTCGGTCAGCCAAGTTTTTCACACGGCAGTGCAGATAGGCTGGTTGTCCAACTGCCGCAGTGTACTCTCGTTTCGTATTGTTATCGAAATAGGGCTGTCCCACGCTCTCGGTGACAGCGGTGATGTTACCCGGATCAAGTGTGGTGGTGATGACATCTTCGTGAATATCGGCACTTCCGCCTCCGGCTGATATTCCTGAAATACAAACAAAAATCTTGATTATGTGAAAGGGTTTCGTCTTCTTTCAAATTACTGGCAAATTGACACTTGAAATTGTAAGAAAAGATTTGGTAGAGTCATAAGATTTTTTCCTAAGTTCTCTGAGACAATCACTTATTGTTATTGACAAAGGTCCTTTCAAAATATAAAATGAGTACCTTTTTCTAGGCACTTAGGACACAAGTTTCAAATACCCCATTTCAATAAAGGTACCTAATTAATCATTTTTTGGAAAATGCTTTCACCTATATTGTTTTTGTAAAGCCCCTACCAATACGTGTTGTTTGTATAACAAGTTAATAATTTTACACCTCAAATGTCATTAGATTCCTCAACTTTCCCTCATTTTGATTAATCGGTTACTATCCAATGTAGTTAAGAGTTTTCACCTTACATAATAGTTATGTACGAGTATATGATTTTACCTGACTATACGGTGTCTTGACTCAAGACTATAACTAACTATAGACTATAGACAACTATAATATCTATTACTAGCCGTCTCCCGCGGCGTTGCTCGCGTTCTACCCTATAGAGTGTGACGTTTCAAAATTCCTTTCTTAGTGCACCCCTACACTATATAGGTAAGGATACTACCCTCCAAATTTGACACCTCTAGGACTTATAGTTTAGGCTGTGCGTTGATTCTAAGTCAGCTTCAAAAGAGTTTTATATATTTAGAAGATGTGCTTAAGTCTAGGCACTGAGAACGTCTAAACATCTGTCTATTAAAAAGACGAAGCCATTTTGAAATTTATAAATTGAGTTGAGCGCGGTTAAGCAAACTCTGTGATTGGAATAAATTGGTTTGTGACAAAATATTTTGACTCCGATTTCTAAGAAAATTTTAGTTTTGGTGGTCTGATCCATTTTGGCTAAGAGGATTTGATTTTTTTAGATGGTTCGCGTAAAGCTGACTAGAATAAACTTTTCATGGAAACGTTTATTCAATGCAACCTAACAATGTAATGTTTTTAAGTATAACTTCTTAGCGGCCAAGTCTAGTGCGTTTGCAGCCCAACTGAATCATTTAATTAAGCTATCCATAGTTTGATTATCATGTCCTAGGATATTACCGTTCCTTTAACCTCAAAACTTAATAGCAAGTAACTCTGCCGTGTGAGCCAATGTAAGGAAGTAGTCTACCTGAGTAAATGGAATGCACTTTGCTAGATCCTAATTATAGCTACCTACCTACCTATCTAATCTAGTAACTACCTACCTAATGTAAGGCTATCGACGCTAAGACTCACGTTGCATTATTCATATAAACCTTGTGGATTCCTTAGTGCTATAGTACAAAATAAGTCATTATGTATTTTTAAAACAATAAATAAATTAAAAAAAAAAAAAAAGTCTCATACAAAACAGCATCTATCTATCTATCTATTCAGCCTGTATGCACCCACTGCTGGGTATATGCCACCTCTTAAGTACGCCAGTCTCTCTTAACAAAACTAGTCAACTTAGTCAAATCAGCATGTTTTACGAAAAGATGTTGTAACGTGAACTGCTTTGAGATGAAAATGAAATATAGTTTGTAAAGGCAAAGATAACGAAGTTAGTTCAACAGTCAAAGCAAAATAACTCAAAGATGAAGTCACTCCTCCGCGATGCGAACTGCGAGGCACTGTAAATTATCTACTCAATTTATAAACAGACAGTTTTTGCGAAAGAGGAATATTTTTCTTATTTTATGCATCAATGCTATTACGGCTACTGCGTTTTGTAACAGCGTGCGTTTATTTATAATTTAGTTTCATCATGTTTTATCATCATCAATATATATAAAACTCTTTTGAAGCTGACATAGAATCAACGCACAGCCTAAACTATAAGTCCTAGAGGTATGAAATTTGGAGGGTAGGTTCCTTATATAGTGTAGGGGCGCACTAAGAAAGGAATTTTGAAAAGTCACACTCTAACGCGAGCAACGCCGCGGGAGACGGCTAGTTAAGCAATAAAATTGTTATGAAGTTGTTTCAACCCTAACAATTGCTAAAATCAACATTTGGTAACATCAAATCTTGGTAGAAAACGTATACGCGTTTATGTTACCTTATGTATCATTGTTTCCGTCCTTTTCAAAATACCCATGTATCTAAATTATTTGTGTACTGTATAATTTTTCCACTTAATCTCTTTTATCAAAAGTCATATTCAAAACTTATAACTTCAAATAATTTTATGAGTGAACTCAGATTACCAAATCACAGATCATCTAATACAGATACCAAAACTATTTTGAGCGAGTGAACTATGAAATTGGTCTATGACTGTGACAGAATGGGCCGGACAGACAACACAAAAGCGTTGAAAACCAAAATGAAGCGTTTCAACTTTTCGGATGTAAATTCAAAGGTTATTCGTATAAAATGTAAAGTCGTACCCAAATAGCCGAAAGCGCGTGACATACAATTGATAGTGAAGGTTATGAGGCTCGGTCGAAACCGGGGAAAGTTTATTGACAATTTACTGTATACTTTTGCCCGAGGGTTTTCAGGAAAGTGCTCCCTTCCCACTTTAACTTTGGTACAGTGCTACAGTTTAACTTTACATATAAAATAATTTTGACTTTGTGATACAAAATAGAGTAGACCCTGTAGATGGAGCGACGGCGTATAAGCGGCTGCTAATATATGCTTAGTACCGCATATAAACACATCCCGGCATGAAATTATTCGTTGTGGTAAAATATGAATAGATGGCGCACTCTAACCTATTTCCGTATCAAGGAGAGTTTTAAACTTAGCTTATAAGTTTAGGGCACCACGCTATGGGACTATTTTAGTTATACGACAGTCTTGGACGTGTAGAATTCCAAAAGAATACCATCATCCACCGAGTAAAAATAACAAACCACCCCCCCCCCCCCAATTTGAAAACCACTGGTGGAGGAAAGATTTTTCAAGATTTCGACACATTTAGCGGCTGAACAGAAAAAAAACATGCAGTTACTTTATATTGGTAGATAATCGTATCTTCATTATTTTGCGTATTAGTTACAGCTTTTATTACAAGCGATAAGTAAATAGTAACACTATTAGGTACTTTGGTCCGTGCTTATAAAGGTACACTCGTTTTATACTACCTACTTACATCAGAATAATGATCAATATGATCATATTGATCAGCTTTTATGATATAATACGGCAAATGTCTCCGCATTACCCTGATTCATATCCCTAAGAAGTTTTACGACACTTTTATGTGATCAGACAATTTTATTTTACGATCCGGCTTTATGTCATCGGAATATCTAAACTGCGAAGGCTTGTCGTGCGAAACGACATCAAAACAAAATGCCTAAACAGAGATCTTAGACGAGTGTCACTTTTAAAAATTAGAGGAAAAACAAATTGTCTGTCGAAATGACGGACACAGGCCATTATTAAAGAGAAGAAGAAGAAGAAGCCAAAGAGCAAGAAGTTGATGTTAAGTTGGCTACGTGTAAATCAAGATTAAAGCAGAAATTATTTGACATTTTATAGAGCAGTTTAAAAAAAATATTATTTGTGTTAACGCCCGCACATTATAGTAGAGTGGAAAGCCTCTTTTTTGTTAATATTTTTTTCACAGGCTAGGTACGACCTAAAAGTCTTCTGTAGAAAATATTGCACATTTTCAACGTGAATATTTTCTACGTGAGGTAAACAAAGTTATGCCACAAAGCTGCACAGTGTATCCCTCGTTTGTTCATTAATAAGTAACTCTACCACTCAGATGCAGCGAACATTAGTGCGCGAATTCACAAAATTCAAATTTTAATATTAAAACCTGATTAAAACCGCATCTTTTGATCTGTTCTTTGTTCTGTGTTCTGTGTTCTCCGTTATACTAAGTAGTAAAATTTATTATAATCCTATTACTATTATAAACACGAAAGTTTGTAAGTATGGATGGATGTTTGTTACTCTTTCACGTAAAAACATTCTGATCCGATTTGGATGAAACTTGGAATATAAATTGTCCGTGACATGGATTAACACATAGGCTACTTTTTATCCCGAAAAATTAACGGGATCCAACGGGACGCGAAAGAAGTCGCCGGCGGCACCTAGTTAAAAATAATTTTAATTGAATTTTAAAACTATAGCCAGAGCTTGCTCTGTATTTGCGTTTGGATATTATGCACCCCCAAGTTTTTTTACTTAAACTTTAACACGGTGTGAGATTGCCATTCTCTAAAAGCACATTCAACAGGGTGGGTAAATCTGCATCTATACTTACTGTTTACAGTATAGTTACAATAAGCAGTTCTACCCGCCACTGTACAATGCCACTTTTAGGCAAAATTTGTCAGGTTTTTGCGCTTGTATGACTGTCTTTACATTCTGAAAGCTATGTTGCTAATAATAACAGTCTTGTAGCGAGTTTCGAAGTATAATATTATTTCTCGTAGTAAAGAATTCTTTGCAAATTCTTTCGTCAAAACATACCTTCGGCATCGACATACGCCTACTCAAAGAGCCCGTAGGCGTTCACGTTCAACAGGACTCGTCCATCATCCTGACGGCTGCCAATAACAGTTACCTCTTCTTTTATCATGGAAAATTAATAAAAAATCCACCCAATTTGTATCTGTTCGACGTTTTGAAGATTAAATTCATCTGTCAATCTCTGAAATGTTCTTCAGATGAAAAAAGTGAGTATTTAATCGTGTGTTGACAGATAATTAATAATCTAACCACATACCTACTCACACATACATCATAATAATATATATACGACAAAACTAGCTTCCGCCCGCGACTTCGTTCACGTCTCGTTGGATGCTGTTAATTTTCGGGATAAAAAGTAGCCTATGTGTTAATCCAGGTCACGGACCATACGGATGTATGGATGTATCACAAACTTTCGCGTTTAAAATATTAAGTAGAATTATAAACCTCTTTTTTGTTTCGCCGTTGTCGGGTAAAAGTACCTACTTGTATGTGAATAATAATTCAAGAGCCTGATATTTTATTTTATTAAGATAAATAAATACGCAAGTTACGAACAATAATACCTAAATGTTATTTTTTGGGCTGTTTCGGGTTCACATAACATTTTGACCTGAAATCGTATTTACAGAGGTAATATTTTATGTAACTTCACTTAATTAATTTAAAATAGGAAATCATTAGCATAAGCCTAACTGTAAATGGGTTAATCGCCTTGAGCTACACAATAGAGTCCCTATTGCCACTTTGAAATGCCCTTTTTACGCTTTTCAGTAGAGAGTTTGTCTTCAAAGTGGTCGATTATCAAAGGGTAATGTGTAACTAAAACATGTGTTTGCTTCTTCGTCTGTAATGAGCACATTTGTTCTGTTTCTTTTTCAGAACGCCAATGCAAAGTCCATTATATATATCGTTGGTTATTCACGTTTTTTATGGTATTGTCAATTTCTTTAAGTAACATGAGTAATTAAGTTAAGTACCCACTAAGTAATTCTTCGGGCCTACATTAATGTAAGTGTCGTGGTTAATGGCGTGTGAAGTGTGAAAACGCCTATCGATGGACTCTTTGGTCGAGCCGAATCTAGCCAAATGTAATTTTCATCCTATGATAAGCAAGCTTGTATCCTGAGATAAAGTGAGATGAAAGTTGCACCATTTCTTGCCACTTTACAGATCTAAAAAGAGTGTGCAGTGAATGTTTCTAAATTATGAAGGCGTGGTTCAACTTAAAAAAAATACTGCTTTTAAAAGATCAAGAACCATTCTTAACAAATGTTAAGTATCTTTTAAAGACGATAAACCCCACTAATTACGTCACGGCAATTAGAAAGTACTCCCGACTCGTATTTTGGCCTTAATGTGCGACATTAAGGAACGCTTGGTAAGGGCGCGTTTGATTAGAGCTTCATTAACGCAAATCCGGTACCTCGCACCTTACAAAACGTTCAGGATATCTTTGATCGCACGCTTTAATCGGTTTACACTAGATAGAGCTCTTTTTTTGCGATTAGCTGAGACTGTGACACTGCGGCATAATAAAACACACATCGTGGGAAAGCTAATGTATTAGTACAGTCAGCATCATTAGTCAAAGAAAGATGACGTGCCAAAGTTTAAAAAAAAATCTTTTTTGACTAAAAATAAGATGTAGTACTAAGATAAAAAATAATAATTTTGAAATCCTAAAAACGTGAGCTTTTGATGGTGACTAGACACTTTTACACCGTATCTGCGCCAATACAGATATTTTTGTACGACTGATTTGTCGGTATCGGTGTCGTTGTCGGTCAGTGTGCAAACGCTTAACAAGTCTCTGAAAAGAGTAAAAAGTCTTTACTACTGAGAAATCGGCTGGGGCATATTAGATTTATTTTCTGACTAATAGGTTATATCCTTAGGTATTTTTCTTCTTGAATTTCTATGAAAATACTACGTGACCTGAATGTAAAGTTACCTTAACTTGAGAGTTTGTGTCAAAATGTATTGATTTTGGAATTTGTAATTATAGCCTAAAAAAATACTTCAGTTGTAGTAGGTAAGTAGGTATATCTACATAGACGTCAAATACTGGTATCATAAAACTGATTCATTCCTACCACATTTGTAAGCAATAAGCCTAAATGTAGCTCGCCTCTGCCTCTCGCCTCCGCGAAGTAAAAAGTTCCTATAGGAAATGGAAAAACCAAATCACAGGAAGGTGTTAGTATGATGAAGGAGGCTGGGGAGGGACGTCGATCAACGTTGATCTTTTATTGTAGAGAGGGTTGCAAAATTGTAAAAAAGGTTTATCAGCCCTTAAATGTTGGGGCTGAGGTGTTTTTGTTCTCGTACATAAAATGAAGCTTTTTATCACATGATTGTTTGTCTGGAAAATCACTTTTCAAATATGCTTCGGTGGTTCTTAAAATGGTACAGCGGGGTAACTCTTTTAACAAACTCTAGTAAAATTATAATTGGAATGGTTGGACTTTTAGTAAATCGCAAAAATATTTTGTATTGGATTTAGAGAATTAACGTTCAGGTATTAACGCGGTGCATTGAAAATGATTTATAACCAAACAAACAACAGTTAGGGAGCGAGCTTTTCCGTATTTACTCAAAAAAATAATTTCAGACACAAAGCACACATTAAGCATTCAGGTTTACTATGTATCGGTTACCAAAAGGTGGGGGTCACGTATTCAATTAAAACACACCTATACAAATATTTAATGTTTGATCAAAACTGGCACCCGCTGAAAAGGTTGTTGGTGTAACTAATTGGAGTTTCTCGACCGGTGTGTTTTATGGTACAAAATCATTTCTAGCAATAATAATTGGTACAAATGAAAATGTCACGTAATTATTTAATCCAAAAATAGGTATCCAAATAATCGAAGCGTTCCGGTTTTCTAAAACTGGGACAAAAGACACAAATAAAATTAATAGGTACAATTTTTAATTGTGTAAGGATTTTTGGTAATAATCTATAGAGCTCGGTAATCAGTTGCAATATCTATTTTGGTATTCCTGTGGTCTAAAGTAATTTTATCCAAGAAAAAAAAATTGAACTATCTACATATATTTTTTTTTCTACATCTTTTGCTTACGAGTACTTAAAAACTAAAGTCAGGTCCACAAGGAATTAGAATCGACTGTCAGTTTCTCGCGGCCAAAAACGTTCCGTTCAAACATTCCATTTGTGTGTTTGGTGCACAGATGTTTGGTGTACCTACGTACAATAGTATTTTCATTCATTCATTCATTCATTCCATTGGGAAACACTGCGATCGGATTTGCTCGTACATTTAGAGAACAATTGGAAGTGAACTCAAGGCAAGCACTTCTGAACCGCGAGCAGGATAACTGGATAAGCTCGCGGTTAGTTCTCAAGTTTCGAGAGCTCTATCTAATTCCGTTTAAGACTTAAAGCGCCAAATTGCACGTTAACGAACCAGGAAACAGGCGCTTTTGTGTTCTGATAACTTATTTTGAGATTTAAATGGTACTTGATCAAGATAAAATCGCTTGTGAATTCATAGAAAATATAAACGTAAGGGGACCCGTCCTCTCTCTTTCCAGTAGGTATACCTTGTATATACATATACCTATGTTATCATCAATATATATAAAACTCTTTTGAAGCTGACAGAGAATCAACGCACAGCCTACACCATAAGTCCTAGAGGTATGAAATTTGGAGTGTAGTATCCTTATATAGTGTAGAGGTGCACTAAGAAGGGAATTTTGAAACGTCACACTCTAAAGGGTAGACGCGAGCAACGCCGCGGGCGACGGCTAGTCAATATATATAAAACTCTTTTGAAGCTGACAGAGAATCAACGCACAGCCTACACCATAAGTCCTAGAGGTATGAAATTTGGAGTGTAGTATCCTTATATAGTGTAGGGGTGCACTAAGAAAGGAATTATGAAACGTCACACTCTAAAGGGTAGAACGCGAGCAACGCCGTGGGCGACGGCTAGTCAATATATATAAAACTCTTTTGAAGCTGACAGAGAATCAACGCACAGCCTACACCATAAGTCCTAGAGGTATGAAATTTGGAGTGTAGTATCCTTATATAGTGTAGGGGTGCACTAAGAAAGGAATTTTGAAAAGTCACACTCTAAAGGGTCTTGAACGCGAGCAACGCCGCGGGCGACGGCTAGTATGTATATACAAGGTAAAGGAATATAGTATGAAGTTTGGGACTGGGACTGTTCATTCCAGAAATGTTGTATTAAACCATAAAGTTCTATCACTAGTTAATTGTTAGAAATACACTCACCTGAAACTAACACGGGTGATTTTTCACACTTCAAATAAAGTTCAACTTCAAGTATGTTTATCTACGATAAAAACCACAAAAGAGGCTCGCTTTTATCAAAGGTTTTTTGTAGTAGTAAAATAATCTGTAAGTAATCCGCAAAAAATAATTTTAGCACAGCGACCAAATTACAAGCTTACTTGACTTAACTTAACTTTGCGCAAAGAGATACAAAACTAGTCATACTAGCATTCAAGTTTAGAGCTACTAAACCATGTCGGGACCTACACCTCATTAACCGTAACTTGTAGGTACATATACAAAGGTCCTAAAACTATATTTAGACAGAATAAACAGAGTTTAGCACAGACCCTTGTTCTGTGTCTGCAGTAAATCATATCGCTTGACGTAATTAGGACTGCGTTTGTACCCCGTGGATTTAATAATATTTTAATCAGAGATGTACTCAGGAACACACCCATATTTCTTGTCCCGTCTCTTCTATTAATCTCAGAAGAGCCTCTGTTTAAAAAAATACAGGGATATGATGGATAGATTGTGTCTCATCTTTCACATAAGCTATCCATCTTGTTTTTATGGTCTTTCTTCGGTGGGCTCGATGGGAATAACCCTTTGTTCCTATACTAAATCCCAGGGGGGCAATCGTAGTCTCATGAAAACCTACCAGGTTTAAGCCTAGCAGGTTTTTTTAAACGTTTTTCATACGAAATCATAGGTATTCTGTGACTAAATAGTGACATAAGCGCTTTTCAGCTTCAAAAGCTTCTTGTTTTCGTATATCTGTAGCCACGTCACATGACATTATGCTAGGCAGGGAAAGCAGTTCAGAGCTTACGATATGTGGGCAAAACATGTTCTCGTTACATTCTTCTTTCATAATGAAATGCAAATACAAGTTTCGTTATGTTATTGCATTTTGTGAAAACGTAAAAGATTTACCGAACTTTGTCAGTGGGTTGTTCTATGACCGGTACCATCACAACACTATGCTTATTTTTTAATATTTTCTTTAAAATCCGTCCCTGTGTTTCAGATTTATTTACCAGCTTAATTTACTTGTACACTTGGAATTATAATATAAAAACTTCAGTACTACATTTGAAAGCGGTTTATACCTCGACTGTAGAGTTTAAAATTAAATCTGAGCATATATGCGCTTGGTTTTGCTATTTTGTCGACCTAATGTTTCGTATTATTTATATTTATACAGGATGTAGTTAAAGCGAATTTGTTACCTATTTTTCCAGATCGCCAGTCGCCCCTTGTAAGCTCGTCCATACCTGGCTGAATTACTGATAAAGCAAAGTAATTCTAGGAGGCTTAAATATTTTTATTTTCTCTAAAACCATTTTTTTTAAACTCTTCTTAATATAACAATAGATAAATACCTATACGTTCTGCATTTTTCTTACAATATTTCTATGAAAGTGACTCGCTAGCCTCGTCGGCCTATCGTCGAAACTGCCAGCGGGCTTTCCCATTCGTTATTTGGAATAACAACCACAGTAAAAAGGTCTGTCGGCTTGGGGATCATGCCTGACTAGGGTTAATAAGCTGGCATAGATATGCAAAAAAGGTTATTTGTACAAATATAAAATATCACAAAGCAAAATAAAAATGAGAAAAATAACACTCGTTGTTTGATATTCCGTATCATCATCATCATCATTTCAGCCCGTTTGCACCCACTGCTGTGTATAGGCCTCCTCTTTATTACGCCATTCTTTTCGGTCCCTTGCGAGTCTTGTCCAGTGATTCCCAGCCAGTTCTACTATGTCATTTGAGCATCGGGCATTATTCCGTATAATAAAAAAAAATTGTTTATACGATTTCCTCATTATTTTTGAAGATAAAAGTGCATTGAGGTGTTAGTATTTTGAAAAGTTCGTACTAACTATTTTTTCATCGAAATACAAAGCTTACTGCGGTTAAAATAATTATTTTAATAAATCATTGAAATTAAATGATGTCAACTCAACTTATTATAATGCAAAATTCTTATCTACACAGCAAAATGAGGAGCAACATTACCATATCATTTTATTTTATGACGCAATTTCATATCTCCGACTCCCTTGACAAAGATATCATTTACTTAAAAAACCGGTTAAAATTATTATATTATTGCCTTGTAAACGTAAAGCTTTTTGACACATTTTAGGCACTAAACATAATATTTTAGCAATCACATGGACTAATAAACATAGTGTTTTAACAACACCTTTTCGTTTTTAAGGATCTTGCTTACCATGAGATCGGTTGAATGTGCTTGAATTTTTTTCTGTTAAATATTTTGCACAGTTCTAATATAAGCCGGCAATCGGCTATCATTGTTAATTCAGTTCAAAAACACAATGGCCTTTCCTCGGGCGTATTTATTCACATTCACCGATATTTACAATGCAATAAAAGCTAACCACAATAAAAATATGTTGTTTCCGCAATAATGGACGCCGTAAAAGGCATTTTATCGCCTTTGATGAACGCAGTAGCTCCGGACTAATTTTGATTTGTTTGCTGTGTAAATAGGAATTAGGTTCGCTTTGTTAATGGAAGTATCGGGGCAATAAACACGAGGTGGTATCATGGTGTGGGAGTATCATTCGTTATTTGATTAATACCAAGTGAGTATACTGCTTCCTATTTGCGGTCGTGTTTACCGAAAAGGTTAAGCTTTGGTCTCTCGTGACGCACAACGCAGCGGTATGCGACATGCGGCGCCAGACACATAATTGTATGAAAAACGTCTAGTATGGTCTCTTGTTACGTCGCAGTCTGCGCCAGCGGCGAAGAGCAAACGCGATACTCTGCGTTGAGCCGCATACAGCAGCGTTGTGCGTTATTTTCGCCGAAACGCTGCTTTTTATTTCGTATCAAACAGCGCTCGGTTTTACGTAGACTATTTTCAGTAAGTAATTACTGTTACCACATCTACCTTTGATAAGAATAATTCGGTTCAGTTGATCTACCAACATTAAACCCAATTAATTTCAACCCAAAAGTCTTGTGACCTAGGACTCAATTACTTGTGTGACTACAATTTGTTCAAGACATGTCTCAGAAAACATAAAAGCCAGTTTGTTCCTATTTATTCGCACGGAAAGGGTAGCTTTCAGAGCAAAGAGCGAGAATTGTTTTGCTTCGCTTTGATTTCCTTCTGTTTACCTGCAAAGTCGAAGGACAAATATTTGTGCTCCGGTCAAAGCTTGCTTTGCTCGCAAACTATAACAAATCATCGATGCCAGCGGTTCCATTTTAATCCAACGAAACATTATAAACGGAGAATATTAATTGGTGAGAAGCACTGTATTGTTATTTTAATGGTAGAAAGCTCCGGGCTGCGCGCGGCTGCTCCCATTGTGCCCCTAACCCTACAATCGCAAACTGAATTCTAAATTAAGAAAGGATAGCTACTGTGAAGTATTTTGCGATACGATTGTGTTGTAACTGTATATCAACTTACCTTAAGGCTGTGAAGTAAATCACACAATGTTTGATGTACACTGCCGTCGAAACGTGGTTATTAATGACTCCACTTTGCCCGCAACACCACATAAGACGCGCCTCGATCGAGAAAAAAGCGAGCGAGACGCGTAAACGAGTTCGTAATGGACTCGTTTTTGTGGCATTAAATACTATGCTCTTCCAGACTGGGTCAAAACTTTTTGCTAGCACACATTCACACAGGAAAACTGTTAGACAACGCTCTTAGCATTAAGTCGTCCTAGCACTACTTGTTTGTATGAAATTTTCAAATAAATAATTCACTGTTTCACAATAACGCTTCTCTAGTATTTCAATAAATACATTCGATAGTGCTTGAATGAAACTCATGTAATAATAACATAGTAACTTCAGCGCGGCTTGCATTGCAATACATTGTAGCACAGATTTCTGACGCATCGAAATCTATCGCTCAAATCCAAAGGCTCACATTGTTGGGCATTGGTTTCCTCATTTATGCCGGTAGGTACTCGTTTTGTACCTACGTATCTGTGATATCTGTTTTCTTGACAAGATAACCACTGACAGCCGTGAAGCAATAAATGTACATTTTCTGGGACACTGACGACCTATTGCGGGTATTGAGGTAACCAGCATTATTTTATGAGAAGGTACTTTGTTATAATACTGCTTCAGTTTGAGGTTTCGGGGTAGGGTCTTGGAAGCAGTTGCAAATTAACGTCTTGAAAATTAGGCTAGCTTGCTTCAGCGTGGGCAAGCTCGGAAACATAATTTGTAAATGTTATACAAGATAATACCTACTGCAAATTTTAAGTATAAATACATGTAAATGTTTTTTTGCTACGAGAAACTGTATTTTTACAAAAACTAATTGTCAGTGTATCAATTTAGTAAAAAAACTTCTGCAAGGGCTCAAAATTTAAACGATTTACACACATTAAAATGTATAACTTATACTTGTGCGAATAAGTATCATTATTGTGATTTACCTCCACTCTGCACTATCACTTCATCTTTAACATGTTCGCTACGTGTTTACCTTTCACAACATCCAAGTTAATAGCATAATAAGGTTTTATAGCGCATTAACAAAAATGAACTGTTATGGGAGTACGCATTGTTTTCTATTCGCTCTCGATCGTTTGTTCTGTGTTGTTCTACTCTTGCTCAATGGCTACCAAAGTGCCCTCTCAATTTTCTTTACCGATTTGAATTAACTCTAGTACCACTTATTGGGCAATAGAACTAGTGTATTCAACTTCAAACGATGCTGTAAAATACTGATATCATAAAAGTTTGTTTTTCCGCGAGATAAGTTTATATTTTTCACAGATGAAAACTATTTGTTTGTATCTAAACTTATTTTTGGAATCAGACCAACAATAGTCATTTGCACGTCGAATGGAGCATACGAGCATCATAACTTTAGTGTTTGCATCTATTCAGTAGATGCGTTACCCTGTCTCATGTGCACGAGTGGTTAGGTAACTGTCAGTGTCAAGCTCCTGACCTGTCAATGTCACCCGTACGTGAGGGCGGGGGACGAGGGGGTCGAGGAGAAGGCTGATGGAGACGGTCACGGACGGAAGAACTGGGAAACCAGCTCGGTGTATCATTGAGTCAGGGATATAAAATACAGTATTTTACAATAACGAATGAGAAAATATTTTTAAACCAAACAAAAAGACCAACATCGAAGACGGAGCAAAGATTTGAAGCGGCTCGTCTAAAGCGTACCTATCAGTCATATTATTATGTAGATGCGACGAAAGAGTTTCTATAGAAGGTAAAGTACGATGATCGATCACATTCCCAAGGGGAAATTGAGTCGACTGTACACCTTTCTATCGGTAGATTTTGAGAAATACACGCGAAGGTAATTTATTTTTAGTCCTACTTACTTAGCTACTAGGTATATTGTTTTAATCTGAATAAATTGAAATTGAAATAGTAGCTTTCATTCGACTACAGAAACCGAAATTGTTAAATTCAAGTTTCATTTGAATTGGTCCAGCTACTACGACGTACCTACCCGCAAACGTTCAAAAATCTAAACGTTTGATGCATTTTTATTTGTAACCTAACTACCTTCCTACTCAAATTAAAATCAATAAATTCTCAAAAATTTGCAGTTACGGTACTATAATATGCAATCCGGCAAACATTCCAATATGACCACGTAAAAAATAAGGCTAAACATTGAAGTGGTGCTACAAATCGCTGCTTTGTTTGCACATTCTATAGATAGCTCGATTCCAATTTTATCGCTTACTTCCTGAATTGGTTTACTCTACCGTATTGTATGAATAAAGTAAAGAGCTTTTTTGTTTATACCTTTTTAGCAGATGTTATTAAACGTTCAACTAACATAAGAAGTTCAATTTCCAGCTTCGCTACAAAAACGTGTTTTTGATGCTCTTTGTGCTTGAATCACAAAAGAGATAAGTTGTGCAACCACAAGTTCCGTTTTCCAGACGTTAGCAATCTCACAATAAATCTTTATGGCGCTTTGCTGCCTTCTGGCTGTTACTTTATAGCCTAATATTATCGTGGCAAAACACTCGCACATTAATAAGAAGATCACAAACGAAACAAATCATCATTACGTTGTGGAGAGGCTCGGAGCCGTCAAAGGCCGGCCAGCTAAAGGCTGGAGTACACGCAATACATTTCACATTACATGACTCGAGCTTCCTCACGATTTGTAGACGAAATACACTACTGTGAGAGCCATTTCGCAATGTCTCTCACATAGATTTGGCGGTGTATATGTGGACAGTGCCTTACTTCGTCCCTTGCACCACCAGACATCCATTTACTGTTATTACTATTACTGTCACCGCATCCCATTACACGAACGAGATCCGCAGACGAATGGTATTTTATTTGTGGAAGCTTTTTGTGGAGGCAAAGGGAAAGCTTACGAAGATCTAACGAATTGATTCTTGGGTGCAAAACTTTTATTTGTAACACGCACATACTGTGTGAATGTGTGTGTTATTTCTGAGAAGATGGATTGGCTATATAGCTGTTTGGTTGCTATCTCGTAAAACTATCAAATGTTTTAGGGGTACCTACTTTTTATTTAGAACTTCTTCTTCTTCTTTTAAACCTATATGGCCTGTGTCCGTCATTTCGAAAGACAATTTTACCAGTGTCAAGTAATAAATTTGAAATAATATACGTCAAGTCAAACCAGGCTTCGTCGAGTCGGCTGTCGTTTGTTTCGAGGAGAAAATGATGGATTTTCTCTTCAAAACCTGGACCGAATTTTCACATTCAGAGAAACCACTTTATATTTAGAACTTTAGAACTAGCTGGCCCGACAGACGTTGTCCGTCAATGTTATGCCAAACGCCATTAAAAAAGATTATTATTGTCAAAAACGCTAAGGTTACATTAGAAAAAATGTAATATCGTGGAGGTATTCATTTTCCGCCCAATTTTCTTCATTTTTTCTTTCATAAGAACTTTCTCCTAATAATAGCAAACACAGCAAAAAAATAATTAGCAAAATCGGTTCAGCCGTTCACGCGTGATGCCGTGACCAAGGGAAATAGAGTGTTCATTTTTATATATCTCGTACCTAGAAGAAAGAAATAGGGAATAACGCTACCGATATTTTTATTATAAGTAAGTCTTTTAAGTATGTATTCACAAAAAAAGTATATCAATATTTTATCAGCAATCTAGTTCCCATAGTACAAGGTCTACTTAGTTTGGGACTAGAAAGCGTTTTGTGAAATGTTCAAAGATATTTTTTTTTAATACCTTCTACATAATAATATACATTATTATATATTACGGTAGGTACTATCTATTATCATTTATCACTGTACTGCCTGCACTAACATAAAAGATCAAGTATCCATATAATTTATTTTTGGAAACTTTTAATTGGCCTTTAGTGTACTTTATTATGTCTATCTTCCTATTGTATAAATACCTAGCTGTTAGTTTTCCAAAAATTATTAAAAGAAAATAAAATAAAATAAAATTACCTTTTTATAAGAGTTCCAATATGGTAATTCCAAAAATCTAGCACTGACAGAATAATCCTTCAGTTCGAAAGTAAGAAAGTAGCAGGGATTGGCACCGGCATACGGCTTGCAAATTTTTCACTCTGTTTGTTTTACGAAGAACCTGCCAAGTCACTTTGTGTATCTAGTTGAAAGTTCTTCTTTATTTGCAACGTCAAATTATACTTTTCTTCGCCTCTATAGTGCCTCTACTTTCTAGAGTTAGCATAACTTTGTCCGAAGTCATAAAAATGCGAGTTTGACGCAGATATTTTGTTATTTTACACTTTGATTTTATTTACACTTTTAAGATGATACAGTTTTACATTACTATTACTATTACTACTAGCCCATGCTGTCCCATTGTTAGGCAAAGGAACGTGAAGACTGGTGGAAGTGAAGGGAGGCTCCACTTCCACCAGTCTCCACGTTCTTGAGCTCTGATTTGCCAGTCCTTATCATAGGCGTCCAGCTCGTCCCGCCACCTCATACGCGGTATCGCGCGACGCCGCCGCCGCTGCCTCGCTGTGTCAGGACACCACTCGGTGGTTATTTTGGCCCACAGGTCGTCAGGAATGCGGAAGACGTGACCGGCCCAATCCCAATTTAGTCTGGTGGCTTTTTCTCCTACGTCGGCTTTTTTAATTTTGAAGCGCAGAATGGTATTTACGACGCGACCTGTTCGATTTATACCCAGTTTTTTTACATATTATAGGCAAAAGTTTGACCACAAAGATATTAGGTAATAATTATAACGCTTCCTAACCGGATTAAAAAGTAAAGCATTGAATATGTTTTTCAGTCTTTTTATAAAATAAAAATTTCTATTTCAAAATACTCGGAGGGGAATGATAACTAAAGTTGATATAAGTACGGTGCAAATTATAAGTCCCTGCATAATATTGAGCAAACTACGTAGGCAGAGCCAACGAATGTTGAACCTAAACTATCAAACCTGTATAAATTAGAATTTAGTTTAAGTAAGTAGTAGTAGTTTCAACTGGTAAACAGTCACGATCACAAATTTCCAAGGCTTTTGACCTTTGGCGACTTGAGAATTTTAAATAAATATAAACAAGCAGTAATCCTTTCTTATGAAATGAAAAAAAAATAGAGAGAACATTATTGTCTCAATCTGCTAATTCCACCACAAAAAAAAGAACAGCTAACAACTCAAATAAAAAAAAACATAGCCTCAGGACTCCATGCAAAATATTAATCAGAATTATACGGAAAAAAATATTTACATTACCAAACAAACGTAGCAACGAAAGAATAACAAGATAAAATATTAACCACAACTCTTTTGTGCCTAACTTGATGGGTACGGGAGGTAGGAAATTACTTATTGCCCGTAAAGCGACCGCTTTTCAGACGTGACCTCGCACGTACCCCACTTGACCCTTTGAGGTAAAATAAAATGGCTTTGGGTCGCCCGCTACCCCGTGACTTGCTACATGATGGTAAAAGAATAAGTCAATTTCCTCTGGTTGTCTGTATGACCTGTTTACTTCGTAACAATAATAAAAATACATTTGTAGGTACGTAGTACAGTCAACTTCATTACATGATGAGACAAAGTGTTTGTACCTACTACATATACCTACCATCTTATGCTGTCAACAGTTTACGATAAAGATTATTCTCTTTAGTAGTTTGAACCTAAGTTCAGTGCAGACGTAAATTGAATAAGCACCAAATATATGGGTTAAATAGGTACCTCTCTTTTGTCAGCAGTAACAATGTATTACAAAACGAATTTACAGTCTGAATTAAGGGTTAAAGATGATGAATAATTTATGATGTTATTTAACCTAGTCATAGTTTCGTCCCTAGTGAAGCGTCCTCACAGACCCTTCACTCTAAGGCAACCATGCACTTGGCGGCCAAATCGGCGACTAACGTGACTAGCGCGACTATTATAGTGCATACTGTGGCTTCCTATATAATTACCCATTGTAATTTTGAGACATCTTTTTAAAATCCTAAATAAATAAATTAGAAGTCGATTAGGAAGTTTACATTTCCCGTTCCACAAAATTCAATGTTCTAAAAAGCTACTTTTATAAAGGCACTGAGTTGTTTGAATCCATATTTTGATTCAAAAATAATAAAATAACTCATTAGCCCTTTAAAATATTTTAGAGTTTTTCTAGTCTCGGGTACCGGTAGCTTCCGCAGCTTGTCCCACTGGGACGAAATAATTTAACTTTACAATTTTTTATAGAAACACGGGCTGGTCGCCGCATTCGCGCCGTTGTGCCATGGTCGCCTGGTGCGCGTGGTACTAATATTACTAGGGTCACGTGATGGTTACATACAGCAGAGCCACTGGGTTAGACAGCTCCACTGGATTAGTACAATTAATATCTTACACGTTCTACGTAAAGTACTCAATGATACGAAGTACATAGGTGCCCTGGAGGTAATCTGTATGTAGTTTTGCATGATAATAATTATATTAATATTAATTTCTTGATTTTCAGATATAAATTCATCAAATATTAAAGCAAGTATCATTCTATTGGGTAATCAGAAGCAAATATAATACATAAGTAGATACATAAGATTTATTTCAGTATAGATAAAGGTAAATTATTTGAAAAAACATCTTGGTATTTGTTATTTCTTAAGATAATCACCAAAAAAGAATTTGCCTGAACTAGTTCAAGAAATCACATTGCCAAGAATCTTGTGCCAAGAAATATGACTTGCGGACTGCAATTTTAATTTTAATTTTTCACATGAATAGCTTTGAACACAATGAATATGTTATTTGACTTACTAGGCGATGTGCCACGGTTTCGCTTGTGATATTACTTTATGGTCGGCTTGCATAACTATCGCTAACCACTTGACTTGTCAAGTCTTACAAATATTATTATAGATTTTAAATACAATTATGTTATGTACTTGCGACAAACGTTGATTGAGCACACGACACATCACTTTTTAGTATATGTTTGACAGACCTGTCATACACAACAATACAACAATACAATACAAGCGCCACTTTACGCCTGTCATGTGTTACGTGATAGGAAATTACCACGCAGCCCCGAACAGCCTTTGTGTTTTCAATTCATGACTACTACTGGCTTCGTGTGACGATATTTTCCGCCATCATTATTACGGTTCTTAATAAAAAGTAGCATTAAATACGCTCAAAAATCAAGTCTACCTTTCAAAAGTGATCATAAAATGCAGGCAATTTCAATGCCATTTCCCACCGCGCGCGAATACCTCAACAATAGATTCCACGCCCATAGATGCCGCATCAAAATCTCGTTTACATAATCAGCGTTCTTTTGGAAACCTAGCGTGTCGTTTGGACACTTCGAATATTGAACGCATTTTTTTCCATAATTTTATTTATTCAGTATTTTACTAAGCAATATCAATAATCAAAACTCAAGACCTCAAAACCTTGTGGTTTCCTTAGTGCTATAGTACAAAATAAGTTATAATGTATTTTTAAAACAATAAATAAAAAAATAAAATAAAAAATGGAAATCGTATTACTGTATTCCGTTTGAGAGTTTTAGAGCAGTCAATTTATTTACAGCACATGAGACGTAGAAGAGGACATGCCTTGTGAAGTAATGCCTCACAGGGCACGTCTTCATCATATTTGAGAAAAGCTTGGATTGGTAGTATAGATGGGGGAGATTTCTACGTCCAAACATTATATTTACGCACGGGTTTTTTTTTTGTAAATGCTACAGTTTTTCAATCTAATGAATCGCATTATTGAATCGCAAACTAATTACTAGCATGACTGCTTCGTATATTGATTCTCGAGTTACGAGAGACCTCACCAATCCCTGAATTATACGGGTTATGGCAGCTTTTCATTGATCGAACCGTATGGAGTAACATTTCCTGCCCGTTACGCAAATCAACTATGTTACGTTACGAGGCAGTAAATCAGGGATCTGTGTTTGATGCAATCGTTTCTGCAATGGGAATGTTGTGATGGCGCTCGTAATAAGGCTCTGGCCGTATTTGTAAGCAGTCACAATGGACATGTCAGTGAAAACTCTATCTATAGCAACACTGGCATGAAAGAGATTAGATTAGATTATTTAGATTCGATTAGATTAGATTATAGAGATTATTTAGATTCAGGTATGACTATAAAATAGCTAGGTACAAATGTACTTTAGGTAGAGGTCGCGTCAAGTAAAAAGAACGCTAGACGGAGGGGGAGGGGGTGTGATGGCGCGAGTGTTTTGTATGCGCAAACACATCCCCTCCACTGTTTTCCAGCGTTCTTTTTAAATGACGCGACCTCTACCTTAGGATGCTAGTTGCATCCACCGTAACTAGACTTACACTTTGATTTGATTCCTTTGGATTTTACGCCTCCAGGTACATGCCATGTATTTGATGACAACCGCAAAAGAAGGTAGCATACACGAGATATGGTCGAAGCCTAATGGTTCCATTATGCTACGAGCCAGAGTAAATCTCGTCAACTGGAAACTTGGCACAATATTTTTAGGGCAAATTATATTTTTACGATGCTATTTTCTGATTTATTCCTATTGACTCGGTCTTCCGAAATATCAGTGTACTTATTGTATTAGAAGACGTATCTTACTGTTAGAAGACTTTACCGAAATTATATTTCACTTCCGGTAACAACACAGAAATGGTAGGTTGGTAAAAAAATATCTCAATACATTTAGTTTCCCCTAGATAAAAATTGGTACCTATAGACCGACTTATATTTTGGTTAAACTTAACCCCTGTTGTTAATAAACTCGGCACAAGCGTAATATACACCGTCTTTAAGTCTTTTGCATTGACAAGCAAATTTAAATTCGATCGAAAGAGACAAAATAAGGTCTAACTATTCCAAGCTTACATCGAGATTATTAATAACAGAGAATAATCGGTACAGAGCGGGTCAACCGTGATATTGAACAGATTCAACTAAATTGAAATAAACTGTACATATAAATCTGCAAAATATTGGTTCATTGCATTCTAGTTACCAATAATTATAAAAAAACATTACTCATGCAAAAACTTTCATGTTTCTGATTAGTTTGAACTAGAAAACAATTAAGATAAGGTAAGTCAGGATTCTAAAACTTTTGATGAACTGTACTGCAAATAAAAAAAGTTAAAGCAGTTAAAGTAAGAATAACGATTTGCTGGATTAATGGAGGTTGTAAAGATTCAAAACAATCAAAGGCCAGAAGATCATTTTGAAACGAAGATTGAGGGTCATGTAAGGGGTCATCATTTCTGACCCTTTCAACCTTTTCGTGGCAATTTGTTACGTTTATGTCTTAGAAAATAATATTTTATTTTACTTCACATAAATTGTGAAGAATGACGGCTATGGAAAATGTTTTTTTTATTTGATTAATGATATTGCAAATACGATTAAATAAATGAGTTCTCTCGAAACTTCTCTCAATTTTGAGTGATTTTTTGGAAAGACTATTTACAATGGCAGGACAGGATGAGTTCACATAAATACCAGTAAATATGAGTTGGTACCTACTGTTGCGTCATTAATTAATATTTAAGTATATAGGTTCTGGGCTATTGTCATAGAGAAAGTGCTATGAAGAGGACTCATCCCCAAACAAAACAAAGCACTTGTCATGTCACTTCAACCGACTCGCATACCAACTATTTTAGTTCCCATTCGGACCAACAATGTCCCATACACGTCGAATCGTAAAACAGTATTGTCACGTAAAGACAATGCCACGTACGGTGTTTTAACACTCGCCGATTTCGACACCGACACGACACGATACAATACAAATAAATAAATAAATAAATATTCACGGACACTTAACACAACGCCTTCTAGTCCCAAACTAAGCAAAGCTTGTACGATGGAAACTAGATGGCTGATAGAATACATACATACATTTTTTTTTGTAAATACATACTTATAATACATAGAAACACCCAGACATAGAACAAACATCTATACAACATACAAATGTTTGTTCTCGGTGGGGATCGAACCCACGACCCACAGCACGGAAGGCAGAGCTACTACCGACTGAGCCATGACGCATGACATATTATTAAAATATTGGTTTCAACGGTGGCGGTGGCTGTGGTGATGTGAAAGGGTTCAGAGCCTGCAAAAAGAGTCTGAGTTTTGTTTTGTTGATCGAAACGCATATCGAGAAGCGACTTGCGAGATATTTTGTATGAAAACCCGATAAACGGCTCTAGCGGGAGATTTGAAAACTATTTTTCTCCATACAAAAACTGCGAGTTTCTCGATTCTCGCTTGTCGCAAATCAACATAGCAAAACTCAGACTACAGGCTCAATACTCCTTGCAGACTACTGACTTTTCATCGTCTGATAGTTTCGTCGAGATGTATGCGCACGCAAATTAAAATGAATAAATATCGACACAGAATATAAAACAAGTGTGGCCCAGTATTTATTGTATCAGTCCAGTTTACATTAGTAGCCCAACCGGCCGATAGAACGTCAGTAATCTGAGATAGCTCTAAATAAATGCTCTCCGATATTGTGTGTAGGTGTCGTATCGGTATCGCTGTTTTGATATTGCCAAAAACAGCCATACGACCCTGATATTGACAGATGGTGTCTGACACCGACATCACGTAGCACCAATCGTATTGAATCTATATCGATTGAGAACTTTCAAGACATAAATACTTGAGTACGAGGAATATAAGCGCAACTGTTATTTTTTTCTCTAAAAGTTTTACCATATATTATGAACTAGCCGTCGCCCGCGGCGTTGCTCGCGTTCTAGACCCTTTAGAGTGCGACTTTTCAAAATTCCTTTCTTAGTGCACCCCTACACTATATAAGGATACTACCGTCCAAATTTCATACCTCTAAGACTTATAGTTTAGGCTGTGCGTTGATTCTATGTCAGCTTCAAAAGAGTTTTATATATATTGATGATTGATGATGATTTGTATAAAGATCTTATTTAACTTTATAGATTGGTGTTTCTTGCGTTTTACATGCAAAGATAATGTAGCAGAGATAAAGTATTAGACTTGCCTGGATAACTTGTGCTAGATAAAAATGTACTTTATATAATTTATATATTTTATATATTTATCGCTGTTTTTGAATACTTTGACACAAAAGTAACGAAAAATTACTACAACGACGTGCGTTGAATTTATTAACGCTTCTAGGATACATTTCCAACCAACAATTACAATTTTACAAAACACTCTTGCAAAGAAAAAGCGTGTTACAATAAAGCATTACTTTCCAAAAGTTGTTACAAAGAGCAATTTGTAAAACGTGAAATCAAAGTCCAATTTGTCACAAAACATTTTGTTCTGAAGTTAACAGATTCTGTGGTAAAGTATAATTTGAAGCAATGTTTTGAGTAAAACCAGGACTTTTGAGATTGCGAAGATTGTCATTTTCATGGCTAACACGACTCTATTTATTCTGTTGTAGAGTTGATAATCCGGTCACCACTATCTTAAACGCACTGTCGTTTTAAGTGCGAATCATTTTTTTGGAGAAAAGTGAATCTTAATCTTATACAAACTTCATAAACATTTGTGATTTGAAAGTCGATGAAACGAAAAAGCGACAGTTCGACCCCCACAAAACGCAAAACACTTCGATAGCGCGTTTTAGGATCCGTCCAAATTTAGCAGCGCCATCTCGTTCTGATTTAGGCAACATGAGCATAGAACCTTTTCTAACTAAATAAGTAATTTTGGTTTTTGAAGGTTTCACTTCTACCACGTGTGAATTGCGCACATGTTTTTTTTTCTTATTTAAATTTTACATTTCATAGTTAAAATGTAGCATGTTTTTACAGTCTTGTAGTAATCTCATTATGGCTCAGATTGTTAACAACATCACAGTGCTACGTGCGTAATACTATGAAACCCAATTTTATTACCCAAAATATACTCTTTATATTTTTACGATATCCTTATTTCGTTCATCATTCATTGAGCTAACGGATCTCTTTCATTCAATACATTCAAATATAATCAAGAATAACTACATCATTAGATATTAATCGTACTCCAAATCGTACAAGTGTATTAGGTAGACAAGATCGGAATCTTATCAGCGATACTTATGGAGATGGAGACGTTTTTCGGAATGTTATTTATTTGTCTGTTTTGGTATTGCTTCTGTAAGAGGGTGAGAATTCGGTAATAATGAAGATCGTCAAAGATTCAATGACGATTCCTTTTGAAACATCGTAATAATGTTTGGTATAAGACCGTTTTGTGTGGCTTAATATCCTTGTGAAGTAACTAAGTTTGTTTATAAGTGTATATAAATAATAAGTATTAAGTCATAATCTTGTTACTCTTTTTTGAAATTTTGTATTGAAAATCTGCTCAATAACCTTTAGCAACTTATGTTGAGATTCAGCATTTGAGTGACTTTCCCATCTTTAGATTAATAGTATGAAATTTTTAGCTTACCTAAACATCAATCACAATGAAAAAAGGTCAAAGAAGAAAACAGAATAAATGGACCACATTCAATCTTATTATTACAGCATAAATATTATTTAGCTGCTCTCATAAAAAATATAGTAGTGCAAATATTGGAGAAAACGGTAAATCCATTTATTAAAGAAATCGTCACTTCAAAGGCGAACATAATTGACTTGGTTTAGTTCAGCTCCGGCATAATTTTAAAGATAGGACGTGTCTGCGGCGTTTTTGTTTAGTTTCTTTCAATATATTTAGGTCGAATTTGTGTAGATTTTACAACATCTGGAAAACTAAACATGTCGAGAAAATTTTATTTTCTTTTGAAAATAGAGTTCTTTTTCACATAGAATTTTTTTATATTATAAATTTAGTAATTAAATAAATAACCATGTACATAATATATTTTAATACTTTATTAATGTACTTGGAATAAACTATATTTTAAATAAATTCGTAAAAAATAGCGCACTTTGTTTTTTAGATAAAATATAAAGTAGGTACTTGTTTCATCTCACAAAACAAACACTTTGTATTTAAATATTAAAAACTTCAATTTTAAAATACGTAGAGTACTCTTATTACCTCTCTTATTTGAACAGAGAATTCTAGCTCCAAATAAAGAGCTCCGAGCTACAAATAGGACGTCCGCCTCAGCAAATAACATGTCCATTCGGATCTGTATTTTGACCGTTTGTTCCACAAAGTAATTTTGAACTGTGACTTCTTTGTTTGAGCATAGAATAATTAATAGTTACAGAAAGCTCACTAGTTATACCAGTTCAAAATGATGTTTTTGAACACATTCCTACACTAGCAGGCATGGCGCTGGGTGCTATAATAGAGCTTCTTGTGAAATAGCTTGCCCGGAGAAGCACTATAACGTACCTATTTCTGTCACCAAGCAATGATGCCCGCATTATTGTGTTCTGGTTTGAAGGGTATGGATGGATGTGCGTGCAATTATAGACACATGAGCCTTAACATCTTTACTTTTCAGAGTGATGGACGCAGTGCAATGCTTCACAGAGCACGTTCTCAGTGAACGTGCTTAGTGAGACAATAGTTGAAGTTACCACTTGCAGCGTTCGTGGCCTGCCTTGGCGAAGCTGTCAATGTTGTACCTTCCTTCATACATATTTCGATCAAATTAAAATGTAAAAGACAAAACATGGTGTAACTCTCCAAGCTTACATTAAGTTGAAAGTAGACTTTTAGGCGGTTTGTTAGATTGGTGGCTCAAACGCATTTTTCTTCGGTAGGTTTTTTCCCTAATCTCATTTTGCCTCGATAGTGTTTTGTCATGACCATCTTTTATGAACGTGATTTGTTCCATGGGCAATTTGCTTTGTAGTATGGTGACTTACTTCAGTTTAACCTGGTAGCACGTTATGTTTGCCCAAAAGCTTAAGCAGTAGTTATTTGATCTGTGGTTAACAGTCAAGTTCCTAACTCACACCAACCCCTGAGCAAATATTGTTTTGCGAACACCACATATTTATGTCTATGTCCACAGCGAATGTTCCTTTGTTTACCGAAGCTGTTTATCATGGGACGCCTACTGGGAGTTTTTTTTTTTAACAGAGGGTAACTCTCTTTAAAAAATATATCATTGCAATTTTTTGGGAGGCCGTAGAAGTCACAGAAACTGCCGTTATGTAACTATTATTGCACCCTAACAAAATCTTGTTTTTTTTTATTTAGAGAAATACTCTGTGATATGTTGCTAAGGAAAATAAAAGGTAAGTACTTTCGTTTGTATTAAGCTAAGCTTAAGCTTTTATAGAGGTTTAATTTTTATATTGTACCGGTTTTTGCGGTAGGTATAGGGTATTATATGATCTGTGGTATAAGTAATCCTCATAATTTCATTTCATATATTTTTATACGAATACAGATAGAAATAAACTAACGACGAACAATGGAAAACATTTACTGAAGTGGGATTTTACTTATTTTTCGAGTTCAATCAATCGGATAAATTATAGTACATACATAAACTATACTTGAGTGAATTCTGATCATGTCGCTTGAATTCTTAGGCTTGAAATAAAAGGTGATTTATAAAACATTCAATAAGTTGTTTTGAATTTATGTAGATGGTAAATAGTGGACTAAGAACCAGTATTTATATAAATAAGTTGGAGTTACTGGGTTTGGGGATGTCGGAATTTGTAGATCCAGTTTCATTGCTATCAAGTGTAATTACGACGAATTTACTACACCTTGTGCGAAGTATGGTAATAATAATGAATGAGCTGTGTAATTAAAGTATACCTACCTACAGTTGAGAGCAAATAAATAGGCAACAATTGGGTTCACGAGAAAGGTCTTGACGCAGAAGTTTGAGACAAACTTCCAACTAAATCTAAATTAGTTTTAGAACTAAAATCAAATTCCTCGAAAGTCGCCAGAGAACCTTTTACGAGTCAGTGAATAATAAACAGACACTCCATAATAAGTATTTCCAAAAAAATATACACATTTTATTAGCCATTTAACCTTGTTCCACAGCTAAGTTTTCAATTTCAGTTAGTTTTCTTTGAATTTTTCTTTTGTAAAATACACTAGAGGTGTTAATTAAAAATAAGCGATAAGTACTTGTTCTCGAACAAAAAACCCTCTTTTCATATTGGCCGCTGCGGGAATGCATGATATCGAAAAGAGACTTAACTTTGCAACTTGTTCCAATTCCTCCAGTGTCTGTTTACTTTAGTGAGCAAAAGCCTCATGCCATCTCATTTCGATGTGGCAAAAAGAAGAAGAAGAAATGCTCGGTTTCTTCTTCTTCTTTTATTTATGGCCTCTGTTCGTCATTTCGACAGAAAATTATGACAGTGTCAAGTGAAATATTTGAAATTAGTCAAGTCAAGTTATTCGTCCAGTCGGCTACAATATTACTTGACACTGGCAAAATTGTCTGTCGAAAGGACGGACAGAAGCCATATAGGTAGAAAAGAAGAAAAAAGGACACGAGTTTTGTCATTTTTTCAAACGACACATAGCACTTTTATTTTAATAGTTTTTCTTCTGTTATTGTGAGTATTGTTGTTTAATTTTGGTGGAATTTTAACCAATAATACTTAGGTCGTAACATAAAGTGTGAGCCATTGGAATAAATGTGTGTAAAGTGGTTTTTCTGAATGTGAAAATTCGTGTTAGGTTTTGAAGAGAAAATCCACCATTTTCTTTTCAAAAAAAACGACAGCCGACTTGACAAATGACTTGACTTGACTTATTTATTACAATTTTAACACTTGACATTGGCAAAATTGTCTGTCGAAATGACGGACACACGCCATTACTGAAAAGAAGAAGAAAGAAGAAAAAAAGCCGTAATAAAATGACAGAAGATTATGAAATGACATTAGCTCACCAATGATACCGTATCACGTGTCGCGACGGTGTCGTGTTGCATGGCAATGTCAAAATCCCCATTGTCATCACATCATCACCCCAAAGAATTTTACCTGCACAAAGGCCTCCTAATTTCCAAGACGATCGATCTTGAGCCTTTTCGTTTACCGACATTTACGAGTCCGCGACCTTCACAATGTCGTCGGACCAATGGGTAGGTATTTATCGCGTTTACTTTGTAGTTCTCGAAGATTCGGCCAACACTTTTGGGTGTTACTATGTGAAGTATTTTAACTACTTAGAATATCCATGAATACGGTTGCGTGAACTTATCACTGCATATAAGTCGAATTTGGTAAATTCATCTCAAAAAAATAATTTTCTGCACCTCATGTATCAGTTTTACTTACTGAAAATAAAAAAAAACGTGTTCTGGGTTTTAAATATTTATGGAGCCAAGGACCTATAGTCCTTTGCTTAGTTTTAGGCGAGAGGGCACAGTGTGAAATGTCCATGAATATTTATTTATTAAAATATTCTGTAGAACTAAAACTGTTGATTTAAATAGCACTCAAAATAGCACAGTCCATCGCATAAATTAAAATAAAATGATAATCAACTCACCCGATTGGCAGAGCAAACACACCAATGCCGACAGCCACATCATATTGTCTTTTTCACATCATTAGCGAAAACGCACCTTAATGACACACCACCTCATTAGTACTGTTAGAATTCAAATGTCATTCTCAGTTTCACTTCGTTAGAATTCAATTGTTATTCAGTCACTTCACTGGCGGTTTTCTCACTTCGTGGTTTTGTCACTGTAATAAAGAGAAAATGTTGAAAAACATGGTCGACAGTAAACAAGATTGTATAATTTCTGTGAAGTGTTTTGAATGAAAATATATTTAGGAGAGATAAAGCTTTGACGGTGGGTTGCTAGACTTTGGTAGGCCTATCCCCAGCAGTGGGCACATACAGGCTAAATAGATAGATAGAATTCCTCGTTGAGATTATACGCCTTTGAAACTAAGTGATTGACGTTTATATACCTATTACCGTTGAAAAAATAATGACTGTGTTGTAAATCGAATTGTAAATTCATATTTATTAGTATATAAGTATTTCTGTTTTTATATAAGTACTCTAAACACATATTTGTAACACGTCCACTACACACTGTCCCACACACTACGCATTTATTTCCAAGTGGCGGTGGGAACGCGTACAAAACTAGCGGCAAACACTAACAAGTTTAGGAATCTCGAGCAAATATTATTCAACTCGTTATATCACAACGAAATACAAATAATAGCGCCAAGAAGAAAGCAGAATATCTCGGCAACTTCCAGCTTCCACTTTTAGTTAAATACAACTTTACCAGCAGATGTAGGGAAGCAACTCGTGTTCAATAATAGCTTAACACCCTTATACAAGTGTTCAAGACGCTTTGTGCATATGTAACCAGTGGCCCGATCACCAAGTGTTTGGGTATGCATTGGCACTAACCAAATCATTGAAAACTGAATTAAGGGATAAAACTTGCCTTGTTTAATAACTTATTAAGTTTGAAACATTGTTCACTAATATTAAAAAAAGTGTCAAAGTTTTTTATTTCCAATACCTTTTGTGCTCAGACTACAGAGCTTAAAAGTACCTTCAGAGTATTGTTACAGAGCATCTAAGGTAGCATATCTACTAGAAATGTGTGTGGCAGATTTATGCGGTGTGCAAGGAAAAAAATCACCAGTGCGAATAGCATCACTTCACGTGACAACATGATGATAAATGCACACACACACAGCTAAATGTTCCGGTAATTATGCACATGCATTTTAAGTGTGAAGTTATTATGAACACCAGAGTTGCTCAGCCACTTCTGATGCTGTATTTTATTTTGTTAGTACTTTCAGTGGAGATTCAGTCTACTGAGAGAAAAACTTGTTATTCGTCGTGCCAATTACATTACTTAGTATTAAGAAAATAAATGATCAAGTTGCGGGAAGTTGCGCCCAGTTTTCGATTTTCAATTCAATGCGGACTGCTTTCAATGTCCATGATAATACACTTGAAAGCAAAAATTCCGGGTCATCTATAAAATCTTGAATATCTTGGAAACTATAAATGTTTCTAGGAATTATGCAAGCTGGTAACGCAATAAAAAAATTGTTTGTAGTTAAGGAGTAGGTAATATACGGTCTATCAAACGTTTATTTTAATAAGCTAATCATGGTTTCCACAATATTTAAGTAATCAATAGATGATCTGGAATTTTTGCTTTCGACTGTATTAAAAGTTTTACTTCAACATAGAACAGTCCGCGACAATACTTGAGTAAACAATAAGTACTGATTATAACCTCTTTAAAAGCATTTTTGCGAAAATATCCTCTAGCACTTTGCTATTTTATTACTACTTTCAAACTTGTTATTACTTGGAGAGTCTATTAAGTGATAAATATTTTTATTACTTTCCGCCCTGTCTTCTATAATTTTGTAAACGACCTTCATTAACATAAGATCAGCTTTATATTTACTTTGACAGCTCTATGACTATACATATATCTACATGCTATTTACTGTCTCATTTAAAATTGCTTTTGTCTGTTTAAATACGCTTCTTCTTCTTCCGTCCGTCATTTCGACAGATAATTTTGCCAGTGTCAAGTGACAAGTGAAACATTTGAAATAATAATATGAGTAAAGTCAAGTCATCGACGCGAATATTAAAAAAAAAAAAAAAAAAGTCAAGTCATGCGTTTAGTCGACTGTCGCTTGTTTCAAAGACAAAATGGTGGCATTATGCTTAAGATACTCCCTGTGGTTATTGGTCACTATCAAAATAAAATAAGAACTATTACTTTTGACAGAAGTTGAGAGGCAATTATAAGTACCCCGCTTAACGTTCAAATACTGGAGCATCACTTTTAAACACCACTTTATATTGCTCTGCCTCTTTATTCCCTTACCCATTAGTAAGATACGAGTATGTACATAATATTAATGCAAGTAGCGTTTCAGAAAATCTTCAAGATAACATGTAAGTTCCTTTAGATACAAAAGGCGACGGGGTGTGAAAACAATCTATCATAACATTGACATCAACGCCACACGTCTTTGAACCTTATGAAGATCACAAGTAAACATCAAAGTCCTTGGTCAAAGTTACGCCCGAATGGGCATTCTCTAACAGTTTGATCAATCTGACTGAGCGCACTAACACCCGTAACCTATACGTATAGTACCTATTATATGATCTGTGCCTATACATTATATAGAATACGTCATGTAGAGTCAGCAGCTAAAGTAAGAAGCGCTCGTGACGTAGCTTGCTTAGTCAATCTTCATCGATTATCTAAGTTAAGCATCTTTCTGCGCGGTCACTACTTGGATGGGTGACTGTTTGTGGCATTTACATCTGAGCATTTCCGTGCTTCGGAGGGCACGTTGAACTGTCGGTCCCCGCTCTAGCAGCCGTTAAGCCATGACGGAAGCCTAAAGGCGGCCTAAAAACTCCGTCAACAGAGTTGGCCACTAACTCATACGAGCTTGCTTGCTAGTAGCTAAGTTGAACAATATAACAGGCGTCACAGAATATTCGGTAATGGCTCTGCTTTCAGTGCTGTGGGTCGTGGTTTCGATCCCCTCTGAGAATAAACATTTTTGTGCGGCAAACATAGATGTTGGTTTTTTGTCTTGGTGTTCATTTACAAAAAATATATAAGTATTCTATCAGCAATCTAGTTCCTATAGTACAAGCTTTACATAGTTTGCGATTGTATAGGGCGTTATGTAAAATGTCCAAGAATAATAATTGTTAGCTATGTTTTCAACAATGTTTTAGAAGTTTTTGGCTATTCGACTTATGTTACTAACTGTACCTACATCATGTATGTGTGTGGTACAATCAACGTGGCCGTTAGATGTAAACAGGCTGCCTTGTAACTAAACAACTTAACTAATTTCAGCCTGTGTTTGAGTTGGTTTCTGTTGTTTAAGAGGATTGCTAGTCATGGTAGAACTTGGCTCTTTATCTATTTATTCATCCTATAATTCATCTATTTATATTTAGTTAGAAAATGCTAGGAACCACACTCTACTTTGGACCGAGCAAAAACCCAATTATATTGTGTAAACACCACGAAATGAAAACATTATACGTGAATGTGTGTATCCTTTAAACTTTTATGCTCTGTGCTTCATTATCCGTCGTTGACCGCAACATGTTGTTGTTTGAAACTCTCAAATTTCCTCATACTAGCGCACACTACAAGCCAAGCTCTGAACAAACGGAGGGTACTTAATGTGTTTTGCCACGGTCGACAAAATCCCCTCGACAATGTTAGGTAGGCCTGGCCACGAGAGCTGAGTTGCTAAGTCATCTAGCTAACGACGTTGTTACAAGGTTTAGCAAAAACCAACGCACAAACTTGTACCCAAACTAATTTACGCAAAAGCCAGCCACTGTCGGCACATTATCTTTAAACTATGGCCCGCTGCAAAAAGATCCCTTCTCTAGCACAAAGGCACAAAATTTATTCTGCGCATGAATCCGCTCGGAGGAGCCTCACAAAGAGCCATGAATTGTGATATTCACCTCAAAAAAAGACATTAAAATATTCGTAGAGGCTCGCAAGTTGGCAAGTCTTTTCATCAAGGGTGTCGGATGTAAAGCCGTTCCATACGCGTTTGTGCAATCACCTTTTGAAAGGAAATCTGTATCGTCAGCGACCTGAAACCGTAATCCCTCGCATATTATAAGGAAACTTTTTCTCTTACGCCATCGTAAAATATTGGAAAAGTTCAAACCCTTTGTCGCAAAGTATCGAGAGCTCGGGGCGTATTTACGAATGGATAGTAACGAGGACACAAAATATCATAAGAGAGCAATACTCGTAAGAAAACACGACTGTTTTAATTTAACATGATAAGAAAAACGAGGCATGATATTATGAGGAGCCCGTGTAATTGGCCTATTTTGGGCGTAATATCTCCATGAAGTAGACTCTTTATCTCGCATAAAAGACACCGGGTGGTGTATGTTATAATCTTCGTAGAGCTAAGATGTCTTGTGGAATTTGCTTGAAAATTTGCGTGATGGACGGCGACTGTAAAAATGTTAATAGACCATAATATTGTCTATGAAACTGAGATGAATCTGGGTGGACGGAGGCCCGTCCTCGATAAAAAAATAATCTTCGGTCGTCCGTTGCTCTATCGACGTAGTGGGAGGCAGTAAAATTTTTACGCTTCGGGTAAAGCGTTTGTGCAATCAGAGCGGATTGTGCCGGGAATCTAAGCTAAGCCACGTTAAGCGCCGTAGGCACCGAAAAAACATTTCAACCCGCCTGAATCCGATTACCAATTTTTTTTTAAAACGCTTCTCCTATTTTAGTTATTGGCGTAGGCGACGTATTTTGGTTTAATTGGTGGCACCCAGCTTAGAGCTACTGTAAATTCAAAATCAATCGACAAAAGATTCTAAATAACATTCTTCTATACCTACCTGTCTATAAATAGGTACGTAGTATCAGTAGAGTATCCGCTAGTAAGTGGCCTCAGAAGTATAGAGCGCGTATTTTAATACTTTTTAAGATTCAAATAAATTCAGCACTCTGTAGCTGAGATTTGACTAACATAGTAATACATTGTACCGTTTACCGCATTGGAGTTTTAATTTTCATCAAACTATTATTCATCTCTCTACCCTGGTAGCTACTATCGAAATCCTTTTGCAAGTCCTTGTAGGCAACTCTTCGTATCAATCAGGGCACTTAGAAGGGTCGTCATTCCCGAAGCAATCAGTAAACTAAATTATAACTGGAGGGATAAGCGTGCGATTCGATACGAGTGTTTTGACCAATCACAGGTCTTCAATTCAACTCTGATAAGTTTGAAAATTCACGTTTGAAACTACTCTAGAATTCAGAACGATTTTGATTCAAGTCGAAACTGATAAAAGAACAAAAAAAACTCTGTTGATTTTTTTTGTTATACAAAGCTGATGAAACACACGATGTAACCAAAAATTACTAAAGAAGGTAATCTTTCTCCGTATTTACATACAGGTTCGTGCCACTCTAGAAATATCTCCTACCATCGCTGAGTAAAAAATTTAAAACGGAGAAAAATTTAGAACCCAGAAAAATTAAAACAAAAATCAGTCGATTTTTTTTTATTATACTCACATTGGGTCTTACTAAAATTTACACAGAATGACTAAAATCTAGTAAAAATATCATTGGGATTTATGTTGAGATGTAATTTTTTTCTTATTTTTTTTTTATTCTTATATTAAAAGTCACAAAATAGTAGTCTTTGAATAACATCCATTTGCAAAGATCCTGTCACAGTGTTTGAGGTTTTGTGAGCGTGATGTATGAATGTGTGTACAATAATTTCTTTTAATAATTTGTACGTAATTTTTGTGATGTTTATTTTTTCGTGACTTTTTTTATCGTCTTCTATCTATTGACGTATTATTATATTTTTAATTTTTGTGTAATTTTTTTATAAATAGTAATAGGTTATCCGTTTTAATTAAAGTAAAAAAAAAAACGAATAAATTCCAAAGATATTTTCAGTAAACTTTAGCACAGATCATAGAATACTACACTTTAGTAAGAAAATTATCCCTCTGTACTAATAGAATCCAACAGCTATCGCATAGTGATGGATGTAATTTTAAGGTTTTGCGAGCATTAGGTATCGGTGCCTCATGAATTATTAAAACATTGGGAATTGGAGATGGAAAATGCCATTTCGCGGGAATTTTACCATTAGGTACTGATCAAATTCAAACGACCTATTTCTAATTTCATATTGAGTGAATTATAAAATGGATGGTAAAATATAAAGTCAAAGAGAACTATTTAGAATAGAATAACTTAATATATTATGAAGAATAAAGAAAAATGAGTAAAGTAGGTACATATTTTGTCAATGTACCCAATGTTTAGACGTGCCTCTACCAATCCTTTATCGGTTCAAGATCTTTATTAATTTTCTTTATGATTACAAACTATTACGAGAACTAAAATATTAAATATTTTTTAGGTATATAAAAATGATTCGTATTGGTTTTGAACACCAAGTTACTGTATCGAGGATAACAGAGCATTTTTGTTTTGTTACTTAATATTTTTTGGTGCCACTTCTACATTCGACTGTACATTGATGGTGTATTTTACTATATAAGTGATGCAAAACGCAGATAGCCGCCCTGATTCTAAATGGTAACATCTCCCTATTGCGATGCCTCACAGAGCACGTTCTCAAAGGACGTACTCTGTTCGCTATCGCACTGGGTTCATCACTCTGAGACGTATATATGTTGAATCTCATAAAATAGTAAATTATAAAAATTCATGAATAAATAAATTGATGTTTCACTGAAAAATCGTTGCAATAAGCCTAGATAATTAAACTGAAATTGCCGTCTCCGTAACAGGGCTTAACTATAAATAGCAGGCAACCCCATTACAAGCTTTCACACTTGGCCAGCCCTGCCACAGATTTAGTACTATTACGCTTCCACTAAATAGATAGGTACTTATGATCCCTTCCGGCACATGAGATAGGATGTACGCATTTCAAAATTCACCCGCGCGGCTGAACAGGGAATAGCATTGTTAGTTTTTCAAAATTCGAATTAAAGCCTATAATACTGTCTATGGCCTTAATCTTATTGGCCAGTAAGGGTTGTAAGAGCTCACTGGCCAATAAGAATGATCGATAAGTCTGATGCCGTCTCTTTTCGTTGACGCGAAAGTGAGTGATAAGTATACCTACTTTATAAAGACGTAGAACCACCATAAATTGACTTGACTTATATTATTTCAAAAATTTCACTTGGCACTGGTAAAATTGTCTGTCGAAATAACGGACAGAGGCCATATTATATACATAGAAGAAGAAGAAGAAGAAGAACCACTATAACATTAGTAAAGCTATGTTTACAAGGTTTTGTATCACTTTTAGTGCTACTTTTGTGTGAAAAGTAGGTAAGTTTTAAATGAGTTTGTTGCTGATTTTTGAATCAGGGGTACCTACTAAATAAAGTGAAAAAATTTTTGAAGTCAATGAGAGTTTTCTATATGCAACGTTATTTTTATTGGAAGTAAATAAAAACGAAGCAACAGCATTTATAACCAAAAAAACTGAAAAATACATAGAACCTGTGATGAAGCAAGTTTCACGCGATTATCACGATTATTTCTTTTTACCATCACCATTGGTAAAAAAAAATAGGGAAAAGTAAATAAGTAAACTTAAAAGTATAATATAAAACGTATCTTTTTGTTACGATTTGTTTCGAATGCACTCATTCAGAAAAATATATTATGTCTGATTTCGTACATTAAAACAATCTATTATAACTAACTTTATGTAAGTAATTATATAGCCTTACCCAGTAGAAAGCTTAATCTTAATTCATCCGAGGGTAAAATATCACAACACAACTCTGGAAGCAACTAATCGAACCAATAAATCTCAATAACAGTCGTAATCAAACTTGTTTACTGTTTCATTACACGAACTCACTTTTTTTTATCAAACTCTTTTCACGCACCGCAACAAAACTTTTTGGTTATTAATTTTTTATTTCTTTCGAACCGCGTTCGAGTTTTGAAATTTGAAATTCGCGCATGGCTGGGCTCGTTCGGGAACAACACGAGCGCAGAGCGGACTGGAGGGATCTGAGCCTCCGCACGCAACGCGCATGTGCCTGCAACCTCTTATAATTTGATATCTCACATCACCGCTCTTGTGACATTCCGTGGTAAAACCTAGTCGTAAATTATTCAATTTTATTTACTTATCCGTGCGTTTATATTGCTGTGGGATTTTTAAGTGCGTGGGAGAGCGTGAAAAATTACGCCGTCGCGCGTTGTCGTACAGAATTCCAATGTCAAGGCAATACGGCGATAAAATTGACAGTTGCATTTGAACATGTTTGATTATTTCAGCGGCTAAAAAGCTTTGGATTCTGTCTGTAGCTAAAACTAGTCTTTTTACATTGAAGATGATTTATACAGCGTCAGGCGGCAACCTATGCCTACACTTAACGGGCCACTGTAGTGCCTGGGACAGTGTTTAGATGGTGTAGGCTTGCCCAGCACCTATACCATCGTCTCAGCCTAGTCAGCCATATCCACAGGAAAGACATCGTCAATACGTGCGGAGCTGACTAAGCCAAGGGTTTCCTCACGATGTTTTCCTTCACCGTTAAGCTCGTGTTAATGCGCATATAAATTTTCCGAAACGAAAAATCCATTGAGTAGGAACCTTATAAAAACTACTTAGAACTAAGCTACACAGAAGCTGTCGGTATATGTTAAAAACCTTTAAACCTCTACAGAAACAGATGAAACTTTATTGCAACAAAAATACGAGGTAAAGTCTGGACAGAAGGCATAAACAGGAAGGCTTCTGTAAAATCCTACATTTATGAGCACTTTAATCGTACTAAATATATGAGCTAGTTTTATAGTAGGTATGCATTTGCCTTACGTCCTTTTTATAATATAGTGATCTTTTGTAAACGTACTTATTTGTTTCTGAACTGTCAATTTGTAAAGTTTTCTATGGAAATGTAATGGCAGAACGCAATTACGAAACTTTATGCCCACCACAATTTCATTTTGCATGCATTAAGGCCAACAGAGGATAATAAAGTCAAGAGTTGCCGAGTAGCTCCATTTATTTTCGTAAATGGAGCTTAGACTCGCATATAATAGAACAAGTATTTATTTTAGCTTGTACTTTTTATAGCAGATCAAAAGCTCACCGTATAGCCTATAGTCTAAGTAATGGTCATTAAGGGCTCTTTAGCTGAAGTGGCTCATAAGACATTATAAAGACTAGACCTAATGCTCAAGATATTCTTATAATACGAACTAGACTTGCAGCTACTTAAGTATGGAAGTATTTATTCACAAAGAAAATTACAACTAATACAGTATATACAAAATACACATGAAACAAACCTTCTGAGCTATCTACAAACCGTTGCAAACGATTTATAGATAGCCCAACTAGTCCAAATCAGTACCAATCGGAAGCGTGCCCAAGACACTGACAAGACCTAATTAAAAAATTACTGTTATACTGCAGAAAAAAACCTTTTACTCAAACCCCTTCTTCAAAAAAAAAAAGATCCAGAAAAAAACGTCTACCAAGGTCAATTTAAACCGTCGATAGTCCAATAACTCCCAAAGGCGAGACTAGAAAAACTATTCCACTGTAGATACTTTATTGGGAACGTTATCCAAATGTATTGGAGTAAGTGCGGGCAAAGAGATTGTCGCACTGTAAGCCGACTACAAATAGAAGGGGGAACTGTAAAATGATACCAATAGACGCGTTATGTAGTGATCTTATCTTGTACTAGTAAGAAGATTTACTAAATGACATAAGAAGAAAAAAAACCATCATATACACCACACCTGTATTGCTGGAAAGAGATAAATACACACAGCGACAGCTGTAGTGACGTACAATGCGATTTTGTTTGGTGCGCGACAAAGATAAAAGCCAGGCGATTACCTTACTTTTAGCTGGTCTTTTAAAGATCGCTGGCAACGCATTTACACTATAAAATATCTTAGGGAAGCGGTGCGATCGGTTTTGGCAGTGAGCCACTGTACTACGGTATTGAAACTAAAACCATTCGACAGTTTTGATGGCGCATCATTTACAGGACAATTGAATAATCTGGCGTAATAATTAAAAATTATTCTTTTTTTACTTAAAGTACCATCAAGCAATAAAGAAAATCAAAAAGATTAATAAAGTTTTGGGTTTGAACCCCCCTCTGCTCGACTCATAACTTTTGCGATGTTCAACTTTTTTTATGAGCACAGATAATATAATACTGCTTATGCTTTGATAACTTTGAAACGTCTTATAAAATAGGCGAATCTAAGCACCGACGTAACCTATAACTTGCTTGCTGCTTTGCGCGACGTATACGCAGACCACAACGTCGCCGTCTATAAATGATATATTCCAGAAATCCCCACTGCTACGATGTAGCATGTCTACGACGTAGCAGTGGACATATCTGGATTTTTTTCCATGTATAGACTACATACATAGCTACACAAAAACCAGCTAAACCCAGCGTGTAAACTTTCTTGAAACACCCCGTTAAGTACAATAATTATTTTGAACTTCACAAAAGTGTGAACTAAAGGGTGTGATTCAAAGTTTTAATTGTTCTCTATCAAATCGATCAGAATTGCCTTGGACTTTTGATGGCAGCTATCAGTGGTAATGTGTTACTTGCCACGAACATATGGACTGACTAGCAAATGGCTAGAAGACGTCAGAAGTTGATCATTTTCACAGAATTCCTAATTATATTTTTTACTAGCTGATACCCGCGAACTTCGTACGCGTGCGAAACTTTCCACCAAAATGTCTGTCAACCAGCTTACGATGAACCTCGTAGCCAATGGCTGCTTTTGGTTTAAAGAGTTCAAGCTGTATCTAAGAATCCACGTCTATGATTTCAATGAAATATAGCCTATGTTTCAATCCAGAAAAAGGGCTTCTAAATGGTATAAAGTTTCATTGAAATTGGTCCAGTAGTTTATGCGAGATCCGCGAACAAATAAACAGACAAACTCGATTTTCGAGATCGGAATCGTTTATGTAGTTACTAGATCTGCATATATTTAGTTTATCCATATCTTTAATTTTAGGTTTTAGCTTTTTACAGTTTTATAATAGTACAGATTTTAGTGCTTGGTATTTTTGAGATCAAGTTTTTGCTTTTTACATAGTTGAAAAAAAAAATGAAACGTTGCTGGATTTTTTTTAAACTTTGTCTCATCATCATTTTCGTATGTGAGTACTTTTACAGTTTTTTTTATATTACGACTAAGTATTTTACAAATAAAATCACTATTAATATGCCATAATGAACGTTAACGGTGTAAAAAGGCTTCTCAAATTGAAAAAAATTCACAACCATATTACTCTTCATTCTGTTATCTCTGTTCATTTTATGACTGATTCTAACTAATAAGTACTAATAACTTATTTCTATTCTATATACATTTACGACGCAATCTAAAACAATTTATTAATATTATGGGCTGCTATCGACACCTTTCGTCTAAATCGCCACGTTTCATTCCACTTTATGAAGCAATCGCCGAATTGTACATAATGACCGGCGTTTAAAATAATTGACTGTCTTTATCAGTAAATTGCCACACGCAACATCGTTTTTCCAACATTTTTTCTAAATCAAACCTAAAATTACCGAACGCATTAGGCGACACGGAGTCTCATAACATACTGACAAAATACGAGATTCATAAATTTTTGATAATTTTCTAAGAAAATCTGTACTTATGATTGATCCACGACTGAATTAGTTTTTTGTGCGAATACGCCCTAGATCGTCGCAACTAGCCTAACCCCATTTAAATTTTGCCTGCATTATGGTTTGTCAAAACTCAGAATCGCTCTATAACAGAATTTTTTTAATAAAGAGATATGGCACAGTACATTTAGCTATCAAAAATGAGATGAGTGGATTGAGTAGGTAGCTAGGTATGCTGGCAAGTGTTTGTGTGCTCCAGCAGCAAACGGGCAATGTATATTTTATAAATATTGTGTTTGTTCAAATAATTATGTTCAGTGCCAAGCCACTTTACTTAAGTTCTGGTGTATAAGGAACTTCCGTAACAGGGATTAGCATGATCCACTACAAAGCTGATAGGTAGCGCTATTAAATAAATCTTTTCCTGCGCTGCTTGAGCTTGGTATTTATCGTTTGAGCCACTCACTGGAGCGTCTATATTAATTCTTAAATAAGCAATCATAATCGCTTTGATCACATTGTCAGTTTGCTGAGACGACTTGAAATGTATTTATGTTAGGGCTTATTTGCCTATATAAAGAATGTATAATAAGAAATTTTGTAGTCCGAAATCATAATTTATCTTAGAACTTTTCTTTTGAATGAGGTTCGTGTTTTAAAAACACGATTATTTTTTAAATATTTGTTTTCACACTTTTCATCTCAAGAACAACACACTATTTTTTGTTGTGTTTTTGTTTTGTCAAGAAACCTAGAAATATTTATTCAGCAAACCGTTGCAAACAATTTATAGATAGCGGGTGTATTTTGTATATATTGTGAATATTGTAAATAATGTATTGGTTGTAATTTTCTTTGTGAATAAATAGATTGTTATTCAGCTAAGACTTTTAATTTTTACTTGCTTAATGAATATGTGATTAGTTATGTAAAACTGTTTTGGCAGGTAAAAACGTTGCGCTTTGTACTCTATGTTCATGACAAAACTATATCATTATCATCATCAGGCTCCACGGTCGGCGATATGGCATACTCCTTCTTGAAAACTAAAGCCACAGAAAGGTTGATGTTCACTTTTGTATTCAGATGAACTACTGTATTATAAGTGAACGGCCAAAGCCACTCCGCCAGTGCATCAAGGGGCTTATGTACTTACGCCTGCCTCGAATGGCTCATCTGCGCTTTACGACTTCTTAGTGGACGCAGTCTGCATTCACAAATATAGGTCAAATTCACGATAAACCATATAGAGGTGTCAAGGAAACTAAGCAAATATTTACGATCATGTATAAATCACAGAGTTAGAAAATGCAAAATAACTCCAAGATACTGTAGCAAAATGTTGAAATATTGCTAAGATTCAATAACAAACTTCAAGTTTGTTTTGTTCCTGGCTAATTGAAATAACAATACCTTTTGTTCCAAAGCAATCAGTCGCAATGAATTATTTAAAACAATCTGGTCCATTCGTTTATTTAAACTCTTAATAATCCTGCTTTTAATTTACAGCCTAATTATCATAATTACTTTTAACAACTCCGGGGAAAAAACACTTCATTTCGGGCGCTTGCTCCAAAATGAGGTCTTCGGTGGATCTTTTTCAGCATGTTTCTATGCAAATGAAAGTATTAGGTTTTTTCGGTCTTTCATTTCACATTCCTTATTCAAAAAAATCCGCATATTTTTGGATGGGTGTGCTCTCCCGGATGTGTGTAGGAGTGCTGGTTTTTGTTATTCCTACGGTTGGACAAATTGTCTATTTGATACGCTTTCTTTTGTCTGGCAAAGCGGACATCCAGGAGGTGGCTTCGATGTAAGTTTTTCAAAACATCCGGTAAGAGATGAAGCTTAGTAGTAGCTGTATAGGAAGGTTATTTTAATTTTATTACGTAACTTGTTGTTGAACCCCCCGCCGTGTCGACACGTGAGGTAAAACGGTACAGTAATCCTAAATTGTTTCTGAGAAAAAATACCTGTTTGTAAATATTTTTCCGTTGGGTTTTATAGACTCAATTTCGACTGAGTTTGGAGAAGTTTTATAAAACTTCGGAAAATTAAGCCGCTATTTAATTACCCCAAATTCTGAAGGATCAAATACTTAGTAGATTAATTTAGATGTAGGTAATTATTATGAGTTTTATGCTGAATTTATTTCCCATATTTTGGTGTCATCTACGAGGAAATAAAACTCAAGTGCAACTCAAACGCTTCCGTGAATTTAGATATTCTAATCAAAATCTAAATTATATCGTCTTTTTGGATGATGTAATGTTTTCAGTTTTGTTTTCACAATAAATTAATTTAAGTATTCATAGATATAGAGGAAAAAAAACGTTGTTGAAATGCTCATTTTTGCTCTTGATTTAAACCCGGAGAACCATTTCCCGAACTTTAATCCTTTTATAATTTTCCAGCTCGAATTTGATACTCACAGAAATGTTGGCTTCGTTCAAACTTCTGGATATGCGCTTACGTAGAAACACGCTCGATAAGCTACTAGATCAGTTTACTAGCGAAGAGTTTCGTTACAGTTCCAAGCCTTTACAAGCTATCCTAGGCAAAGCCGTAAGGACTTCCCGGCTGCTGTTCGCTGGCTTATTGTTCAGTTGTAGTATGGATATTCTAGGTAAGTATGAGATGAGCTTAAGAAAATGAGTTGAAGTTTTAGGTGAGCATATTTTCAGCGCGAAAGCGTTAGCGTCATGACTCCGAAATATACTAGTCCTGTAAAATAGAGATGCTTTAAAAACTCGTTTAATAACTAGTTCCACTTTAAAAAATTATGATCTTTATATAGTATTAAGTATTCACTTGTTTGTGCGCTTGTGTTTTTTCTGTATATTTTTTTTAACTCTTTCATCTCGTTTTATTTAGTGACAAGGTGAAGAAAAACCGCTATAATTTCTTTTGTAACAGTCACAACATCATTAATCTTCTATTATCTTACAGTTCACGTAGTTGTAGTTCCAGGATTGGAAGGGTTCAAAACGCTACCCCTGAAGATGGATCTAATATTTATCGACGTAAATGATCTAAGATATTTTAAGTATATTTTTGCTTATCAGATCCTTTACAAACCTTGCATGGTGTCTATATTTGTTGTGATGCTTTCACTTTGCTTGGCGTCAATGTCCTTTATAGGTATGTTTTACTTTTACATTTATAATAAATCATAACATCTATTTTAGTATAGAATTACCAAATGATGTAAAAAGAAAGTCAACACGTGGTCAACACCATGATAATTCTGAGAAATGGTAAAAAAACTATAGAACCCAAGTGTCATGTTAGACGTTAGTGTTTCCTTGGAAGCAAATATTTATTTGACTGATCAAACTAAATCAAAATCTAATAAAAGAGATTTCGTTTGAACGTCAAACGTTGGAAGTAGTGTAATCGATTTCATGTTAGAAAGGTCAACCGCAAAAGATTACCGACGTCGTAAGCTATATTTTCATTAAATTAGATTGGATGACAAAGCCTACACAAAACAGTAGGCTGGTACACTTTATGAAATTACATACACCTACGTTAAAGGGACCACGATAAATCTCCATACCAGAAATTGAATCGTAACTCAGCCGCGTAGACATAGAATTTCCATAAACTTGAACGAATACCAAAATTTGTAGCAACATACAAAAAGCTCTTGCTCGCAAAAGGAACAAATAGAAATGGAAAATATAGCAACATCTACCCGTCATTTTTCCGACGATTTATTTACTTTCCAGTCAGCCAATTGGACGTTTTAATTTATAACTTTGAAAATATCAAAGAGCTCGTTAGAGCAACTAGGAGTGAAAGGCGCTGCGATGAAAATGAAGCTTTCAGACAAATATTCAAACGTTGTGTCCTTCATCATTCTGCTATTAAAAGGTAATTTGATTAATAATAAAATAATTGTAACCAAATACACGGAGTTTTTAAACAAAGCAAATATTCCTCTTAATTTGTAAGCGGAACTCTGATTGACTTCATAAAGTTGTGTTAACGAAGCAGTAAATATTAATTATCGTTGTCACACCAAAATTGCTTCCTTTCCAGATTTATAAATACTCATCAAGCTACGTTTAGCTGGCAGCTTGCCTTGTCTTTGATTTTGAACACGGGTATTATTGGGACTACTGCGCTGCAATTCCTTTCCGTAAGTCCTTTAGCCAGCTTAGTGTTTCATCGTCCTACTAGATTATCCCAGAAAACTTCAGAGGGTTAAAAAAAGCAGCAAATTGTTCGCACACACTTGTTTCCAACAAAAGTTTTTAATATTGATGAATACTTTAATGTTTCCAAGATTTTACACACTGTATATCCATCTCTGCCAGGGTATTCCAACATTTCCAACACATCTATTTTGACGCATTGCCATCTCGTTAAGCTGAAAGGGAGAGTGGTCGATGACAATAAAATCTGGTGCGATGACGCAGAGCTAGTGCTCTAGCTGAATTTGAGGAAACCACAATTAATACTCGTAGCTTTAGATCATTCTCAAGAAAAACCAAGAGCAACACCAACATCGACACAATAGAATAGGACGTATTATGTCAGACTCGCTCATTTGTGGGAAAAGTAAAAAAAAAAACTTAAAATGCCCGCTTTATTACCGTTACTAAGTTACTTACTGTTTACCTCATCATCTCAGCCCCATATCACCCACTGCTGGGTATAGGCCTTCTTCATGTTATGCCAGCCTCGTCTGTCCTGTGCGTGCCGCAACCAGGTGTTTCCTGCGACCTTTACGTCGTCGACCCATCGCGCTTTCAGACGACCCAGATTCCTTCGGCCTGATTTTGGCCACCATTCCGTCAAGACTTTACTCCACCGGCCATCACCACGTCTAGCCAGGTGTCCTGCCCAACTCCACTTGAGGTTTACCTGTTTACCTCACGAACTGTATTTCTTTATTACATTCTATATATTTTTTTACAGATTGAATCACCTCTAGAGAATATAACTGAAGTTTTATGGGTATTTGTGTACATGGCTATAATGATAGGAATGCTTTTTATAGACTGTTATTTCGGGAACTCAATCACTGTAAAGGTAAAACTCAACGCTTTTCAACGTAGTACATATATTACTTTCAAGAGCATCATAAGTGTAATCACAAAGAGAACTTCTACTTCTAGGTAACCGTGCTACATCGTCGACCACGTCATTGCTTAACATCAGGTTAGATTGTGGTCAAACGGTTGCCTATATTATTGTATTTAAAAAAAAAAAAAACATATTATCCGTAATTACAATGCTGGTAGTGTATAGAAGAGTTACAATGCGTGATAACAAAGTCTCGATTACGAACGTTGCTGCAGTACCACGCACTGTAACTCTACTTTTGTACTCTACTTAACTCATTGCTACATTTTTATGCAGGTGTAATTCGACTCTAAGAGAAAACTATTAGTTATTAAAATGCCAAATTCATTTGCAGAGGAAGGCAGTGGGCTATTTTAAAAAAGTTTTAGCGTTTTTTTTACTTTTTCAGCGAATGTTTTGTAATTTTTCAGTGTACTTATCTCTCCTCGGTTGTTTATGCAAGCCCGTGGGTGGATTTAAATATGGGTACGAAGAAAGACTTGATTCTATTCATCGCGTGGACCCAGCAGCCAGTGGTCATCACAGCTTCTAAACTTATACCAATTTCTTTGGAAACATTTACCAAGGTAATTATCACAAATTATATTACTCACTTTAACTTTTCTCATAAACCTCTTCAGAAACATCTAAGGGGATTTTAAGACATCCTTAAGAATCTTCACAGTCGTTCGCTAATCCTTGGTTATAGACATCAATGACAAAACTCATTAGAGTTAGACCAGACCCCACAATCTTACAATCTTACCTTGTCGATGAAAGCGTTGAGTAGGTACACCGTGTTTTGTCTCTTTGGATCATCTTTCGATCGAACTTTAATCCGATTGAACAAAACAAAACACGGTGTAACTATTCCAAGCCTACATCAAGTTTATTTAAAACAGGATGTAAAATTGGATTGCTACTGAGCATCTAATACCGAGTACTATTCAATTTAACTTTTGCCATAACTTAACTGCAAAACATTTTTTTATATATTTATACAACAGTTCTGTGTCTCGTAGCATCTCGCAGTATTATGATTACTACGAAATGTTTGTACGAATAAGTAATTGTCTGTTCACGAGCACTCTTAACGAGCAAAGTATGCAGATGCCCTGTAATAAATTAGTTGGCCTGTCCACTTGATTTTTTAATACAAATGCTCTAGGGAAGAAATGGAGGAAAAACGTACCTTAACGTAATTAATATCTGAGATCAAAATTGTTTTTGTTATACATACATACGTAAGTCGATTTGGTGTGTATGTTGTGTACAGATTTCGGAAATCAGTTTTCATTAATATTACCTTGAGTCTGTTCTTGAGCTGACTAAACATTTTGCAGATATGAATAAAGTAATTATATATTTTTTTATTAAGTATTCTTAAGTAGGTAGGCTTTCCATAATTTTGTGAAAATGTAAAATCTCTTTAGTAAAATCACAAACTTAGCTTTAGGAAACTTGATTCAAATAGCGAGTTTCATTAATTCGATTTACTAATTCATGATATTTATTCGAGAAGTTTCCAATATAAGTAAATTTATTAACAAATTGAATATTCAGAAACTTAAGCCAATCAGAATCTCCCTGGAAAGTATTATAAGTTAATTTTAGTAAGTTTGTTAATAGAAAACTGTTTCGTGCTGTTTTTATAGTGCCTGTCTAGATTGGTCGGATACTCAGGGTTATTGAACTTAATTCAAAAAATATAAATTCATTTATACTAAGCAAGGGAAGTAGACTGCTGATAGAATAAACATAAAATAAGGAATAGTTTTATTGTGTTTTTTATTTTGTAAATACATAGTCACTAATATAATACATAGTAACAGCCAGCCAAATAGTGCCTTAACTTTGTAACAAATTAGGCTAGAAAGCTCTTTAGTAAGCAATTAAGTATTACGATCCCCGTAACCTTCGACAGCCAAAATGTCTGCGAAATTCTCAAATATGAAAAAGTATAGAAGATATCTCACGTCCCGTCGACCTACCCAAAGATACAGCACCCATAAATTATTCATCAACAGCTCCGGGCCAAGACCTACGGGAATTACTAGATTCCTGTTTAATCTCAATTAAATCGAGGTCGAAACGTTGGTAGGTTAGTTATTACATAAGTGACCTACCTACGTAACAGCAATGAATAATAAATCATCAGCTGATGAGTTTAAATAAAACCATAACCACAAGCGCGAAACTAAAACAGCTTTTCCATGCAATCGTCTAGTATACGAGTAAGTAATGTATAGGTAATTAGGTACCTATTATGCGTTTGTATAGACTAAATGCATGTAAAAGAAAACTGTGGCTGACGTAGGCGACCGGTGGCTGTGTTTAATGTTCGATATTCACAGTAAAATATTCGTGGGCAAACCAAGCATTGTATAATAAAATTCTGTATTTCGAGAATTTGTTAGCGAATTTTCGTTTCGTGTTTTAAACAGTTAATTTCATTGAACACAGTTCTAACCAAGGGTAATTGCAATAATAAATTATAACTGTATTATTTTAACCTTTACTGTTTTTTTTTTCAGGTTTTGAACTGGACTTACAAGGGGTTCGCAGTATTGAATCAAATGAAATAACTCTATTAATATCTCATTGAAATCGTGATGTTTTAAATATAATATAATAATCACGTTAAAAATTTATTAATTTCAAATAATTCAGTTTCTGTTACTGTACCTATCTACTTACGTTCTACATCTTATTACGTTTTACGTGTATATTGTATGGAGCAGCGTAAAAAAAGGATAAAATCAAATGTTTTAGGGACCCCTACCTAATAGTTTTATTCTTATCCTCTGGACATAGACAGATAGATCAAATTGGCACTGAAAAACAAATCTTTTATAAAAGCACTTTTAGAAGTACACTGCCAGTCCTCAGTCAAAGCGAAGCCCGCCAGATGTAGAAATGTCTGCAAAGCGTTAATTTGCCCACAGATCCGAACTGCCTGGCACGTAGGCACAGACAGAAGAAAAAAACTACAGAAAATGCAATTAGTTCGCTGAAAGACACTTTACATGCTCTTTAATAATGCAGCAAGTGACCTTTTACCACAGAATACTTTGGTAGTGTTTTTTTTTAATTATCACTTGCTATCACAGAATGTACCAACCTATGTTCATGATGCATCCAACGACATAATTCGCATTAAAAATATCTTCTTCTTCTTCTCTTCAATAATGGCCTGTGTCCGTCATTTCGACAGACAATTTTGCCAATGTCAAGTGTTAAAATTGTAATAAATAAGTCAAGTCAAGTCATTTGTCAAGTCGGCTGTCGTTTGTTTTGAAAAGAAAATTATGGATTTTCTCTTCAAAACCTAACACGAATTTTCACATTCAGAAAAACCACTTTACACACATTTATTCCAATGGCTCACACTTTATGTTACGACCTAAGTATTATTGGTTAAAATTCCACCAAAATTAAACAACAATCCTCACAATAACACAAGAAAAACTATTAAAATAAAAGTGCTATGTGTCGTTTCAAAAAATGTCATATCAATAAGATACGATAAAGCTTTGACAGATAAAATAAACCGTCAGGTGCGTTTAAAAAAAAAAGATGTACTATTATTGCAAAAGTAAAATAAACGTAGTTCACATTAGCTAGAATAAGATCACTTACAGCGAACTTATTTATAGCGAACTAAACTAGTTAGAAGTTACTGTAACTACCATAAGTTTCCAGTGATCTAGTGATTGTCTGATCAGAGTAGTAACTTTAGGCTGTAGACGCACTTGGCGGCCAGAGATCGTTGGTTTTCCCTTCAAAATATTGATCTCCACCGATAAGCGACCAAACGTCAGGTCATGGGCCGCTACCGGGTGACTCTACCGCGGTCATACGTCACACGACCAGAACTGTCAAAATCAACACTTACAAGGCAAAAAAAAAAGATCTCTGCCCGTCTCAACTTAGCCGCTCTAGTGCGTTTGCTGCCTAATACCGCGTTCACACTATGCCCATGCCGCTGCCGTCATTATTGCCGCGGCCTTATTGCCACAGCAACATCGCCTTTATTCTCATTAGAGATTGTCATTTATTCTCATTCTCACAGAGGCATTATCGTATTCACACTATGCTCGTGCCCACTTCCCTGCCCAAGTCCCTGTCAACTGCGGCATAGTGTGAACGCAACATTAATTATGACGATCTGTTCCAATACAAAACAATACTCCATGATATTGAATATCGTAGGTTATGTCTGTACATAATTAACCCTTGAATAAATAAGGCTTATTCTTTTGCTAACAGTATTTTCCGAACGAAGAAAGGGATGTGAATTGAATACTGAATGGATCTGGGGTCGATCAAGTAATGGAGTAAACTTACGATTACCATTCACGCTCGTATGCTGGCAAATTCTCAAGCATAGATTGAGGTAACAGTTTATACTTTTCTTCTTCTTTTATTTATGGCCTCTGTCCGTCATTTTGACAGACAATTTTTCCAAGTGAGATTAACAAAGTTTTTTTGTCAAGGCACTGTCTGTACGTGTACGTACGTTGCGAAATTGCAAGATGGCGCGTAGCATTGCAACAGTTGTGAAACAGAAGCTGATTTTACATACAACTACATGCGCAAATACTGTGTTCATTGTGACAAAGAGGCGTGCTTCAAAAATCGATGGTTGTACTGACTTCAACGCTAAAACTGACCACATCTCTACATCATTGGTTTTGCCATTGTCTTCACAAATCATATTTCGTTTCATTTCACTACAAAGGTAGTGAAATGAAATATGATTCTGCAATATTTTTGTCAGGTTCATACTCTTAGTTTGTTCCTAACAGAGCTATAATCTGGTTAGTTTTGACTCTATGAACTAGCTGAATGGATCTAAGAGTTCAGCTGTGAACTAGTTTTGAAATGGGCTATTCATTTTTAAGTAGGCAAATTACAAAGACGATGAAGTAAGATTAACTTGAATAGCTGTGCAAAATTTTTACTAAATGGACACTGGAGTATTGGCGTTTTGTCTGTTTTAATAAGCGAAGTCACCAGGGTTTTCCGCGTAATATGTTGGTATTTGGAACTGATTCTTTATACCATTCTCTGACTACAATCTCATGATAGTAAGTGACGATGAAGATGACGATGAAGCCAGACGGTCTAGAAGACTATTAGATACTCTTGCCTTGAAGAGATGCAGATCCTGGAAATTAGAGATAACAAGTGATATATTTTTATTATAAATTAACCCTATATTTTTTACTCTTTCAAGCGACGTTTCACAGAAGCATAGTCTGAAACTCATGTTTGTTTTGGGTGTACTAATCATTTAGAACCTATATAATAATCCAATAAGATGACGCCGTGAAAATCGAATACGCACTCGGCCAGACGTCCACCGCACCAAAAAAGCCCATATAAAAATTACCTCAAATAAATAGAGATTTGGCAGCAATAATGAAAGCTATGATATCAAATTAACAATTACACAAACGAGCATCCCGTGGACAGATAGTTGGAACATCAGAATAATCGCTGGTGTCGAATTATGAGGAATAAGCGATTCGGCCATTACTAGGGTTGCCATATTTATTGTACAAGTTCAGGATAGTAACAACACAGTAATATTTGAATTGGTACGATTTTATTTATTAAAACTCTTTGCAAATGCAAAACTCTCAAAAAAACACTTTTTTGCACGTAAAAACTCACCACATACACTTTTTTCCAAAGATCCAATAGATTAAGATTACATAGGTACCTATGTAGTTCTAATCATGGTGAATGACTTCTTTGCAGTAGTTAGTAAGTAGGTACCATTAGTAATTTTAGGTAGGTATACTCACTGTGACTTATTATTCTTAACTGTCAAAAAGCGCATTAATCAAAGGGATACATTGAAATCAAGACACATTTCTCGCAACGTACTGCTTATGATTAGTGGACGTATTCGAATGACTTGACAGTCGAAAATACATCTTGTCTCACGAAACTCGGGACTCATGGCAACACCAAAGAGTGACAAATGTTTGCTGCAATCAAACGCGCTGCGGCCGCACGCAATTAATCAACGAATATAACCGTTCGCGTAATACCGTTGTACAGGAGTTCAATTTATAGGGTTTGATGGACCTATCTATCTTTTATAGCGATCACCTATCATTATCGCCCGCCCTTGATGGATCGGCGCGCGTGGATACCGTTGAAGGTAGGCCCAAACTTATCCTCACAAAGAACGTCCACCGAGTACGTGCTCTGTATGGCGCTGCGTCCATCACTCTGATAAGGTATTTTTTATTTTTTATTTAATCTATTATGTCCTACTGCAGGGCAAAGGTCCCCCCAAAAAATTTCCACTGCTCCCAGTCGCTAGCGTTGTTAGTCCACTTTCTTATGTGAACGTCGAGATCGTTCCGCCAACGTCCTCTCGGCCGGGCCGGTCGTCGCCTCTCGTTCTCAGGCAGCCAAGGTGCGACGAAGGTTTATGTGTCTTTAATTTCTTCACTATACTCTTCGAACCTTGACCTATTACGTACCTTAAAACCTTTTATTTAGTTACTAACCTATTCATTTCCTAATTATAGAACGGCTAGTAACTGTATAATACCTACTATAACAATTTGTCGAGCCTGTAATAGATTGATTTACCAATCCGTCGTTCTAGCGTGCATGATAACGTATCGTATTAGCTTCACGTAGAGGATCTCATCAAGCTTCGTATTTACTTATTTGCTTAATTTTATTGACAGTTTCCGCCCTCGACTTCGTTGGTGTACGTGAAAGCTTCATGCTTCGTACGCGTGGAGATTATTAACATGAATTTTAAGGCACTTTCTGCCTTTAAATGCTTAAAGCCATTTGTGCTGTGTTCTTTTCCGTGTCCAATATGTTCTATGTTTTGTCTAAATTGATCTAGTCGTAACGGCGTGGTTATCGTCACAATTTTTACCGAATAATTCTATAATATTAAATTACTACTAGTCCAATCATAATTTCTACCTTTTTCTGAATCCCGTAAACCTGCAAAAGATAGGAAAGCAATCCCGCAATTTCACCAACATTTATTTAGATATCTTACTCTGAAAATAGCTGTGAAAATGCATCTCAAAACGCGCTTAGCTAAGCTCGCTGTAGAGAATTGGCACAGCCCGATCGGTGCATTCAATCGAAAGACCACGTAATGCATTATTTTAACCAAGATCACAAAATTCGGTCTCTAAAGCAACTTCGCACAAATAAAACTATTCAAAATCATTGTAGTAATGTAAAAACCTATTAAATAGATTGCGGAATAAATGCTCTAGAAAGTGTTAACGTTAGCAAAACAAAATATTTCCAACAAAGAAAATCACCAGCATTTTTCTTTCAATACGCAATTTTGCCGCTTGTAAATTTACAAATCGCGTGTGATTGTAATAAGGCAGTAACTACACAGTCTTGATAAGGCCTCCTGACCTCCCATTATGTCAACCGGAGCTTATCAGATGAGAGCGGACTAATCACGAGCTTAAGGCGGAGACACACGGAACGGTGCTACATTTTAGCTCTGCAATTTACTGCTATTAAATATCCTCTGCTATTTGATGCAACAATGAAACCATTACAGATTAGTGTTGGCCCCGAAGAGCTGATGATCTTGGAAATGGCTCCACGGATTTCTCGAAACAGCTAGAATCAGATTTTTAACCAGATAAACCGTACTAAAATTGTAATTTCAGTTTCGGAAGGTACGTGACGACACACAATGGTGAGACAAACATAATATAGGAAATAAATGAAACACAAACCGGGGTTACAATACAATTAGACCATTTAGTTAGACCAATAAGGCATGCCCGATTACAAAAGTGCTACGTTTTTTGCTACGTTACATGCTACGTATCTTGCTACAGTTCATACTCAAGTGCTACGCTATGACTCTATATTACGCTTCATGCTACGCCCTTTGCTACGGTTCACACTATGTCACATACTAATGTAATTCTTGTTACCCTACACTACATGCTACGTTCACATTATGGGCTACTAATCTATGGAAGCTAAGCCAGTTCCGCACCGTGTGTTGCTCCTGTCAGCAGTTTACGACCGAAGTTAGTTAACTATCGTGAACACGTAATAATTATGATTAAAAATTAGTTTCTTGACCCGTTAAACCATTTTTGCATATTTCATTTTACACAAGCGTTTTAGTAATGGCCATGCAATAAACACTTAAATTAACTGTTATACTTTAACTTGGAAAGTAATTTCTTTACTTTATTTTTAGACTTAGCAAATGAACACTTACCTTTTATGGGATTTTTAAAGTTATCACCCAATAAAGTGCGACTTTACAATGCACTTTAGAAATTTACCGATAGATAACCGGAGAGCGAGACAATTCCCTTGATACAAAAGTTAGAGTGTGAATTGCAACTTTATAAATAAGTGCTTAGCTATCAATATCGTTCGATCCCTTTGTACAAGGGCGTTGACCCCATGTACTGGAATTTCTACGCGTAGAAAACTTGAGTCAGTAACCCCGGCCTTTGTACTAGCTTTATTCTTTTTTTGGGTAGTTCAATACAAGGGATTTAAATTAGGTCCAACACAAAAAGAGCGCACAGCCAAAAACTAAAGTTTTTAAGGAAGCTCGTAACTCGCGCGAACGAAGCCAGATTCCCGATGCCCAATAAATAGATCTACGTACAAAGTTTTACTTTATTCCATCCACTAAGCCCCCATTTCTATTCGCTGGTGGAATACGCAACTTTAGAACTGCTCTCGAAGTGAGATCACGGTGCCATCACCGTCAGAAGAATACTTAAATTCTGAACCCGAAACAATCCTCTCGGGAATTCCTGTTCAATTTCACTAAACGACTGTGACGTACCTTCAGTTGGAAAGTTCGGCTACTGCTGGTGGTGGACCGTTTGTCCTACGGAGTGAACGATTTTATAGCTTCACCAGCTTTTGTCTGCGACTGTCACGTAGAAATGTTTGGCTTGGTCATAGCCAGTTGAAACCACGTCAGAGTTGGTATAAGCTGGTCAATCTTATTCCATCTAAAACCAATGTCCTTGCACGTCTCAAATAGAAGCATGGTGAAATAAAATGTTACTGAATTAAAAAAAACATAATAAATAAAGTGAGAAACTTCCAGAACCTATCTATAATTTAGCCTAGCTATAGTAGCTATATAATAGTATAGCTATATAATATAGTACTGTATAATATAGGTATTACTTTTACGTGGTGCAATGAAATTTTTCCAATTTAGTTTTTTGATAAGACTGGCTCAAAATCTATATTTTATAGCCACACTTTGCAATCAACATAAGACAAGCCTTTCTATTTCAGAATAGCACCCAAAACGACCGTTGAACCACCGCTGAACTTTTGACATCTCTTCCATCTTCAGCCATTGTATAAATATTTCATCCGGGTATAGGTAAGACTGACGTTGATACATCCCTCTTTCTAGTTGGCAAGCTCAAAATAAGCTTCCATATTTCGAAAACGGCTTTGGATATAAGTTACTTCAGGGTTAATTCTCTAGTACAAATATAATTGCAATTTTGTGGATAACAGTTACAAAATGGCAGACCTCGTGATTTTTATGACCACAAAATCCTAATAATATTTTTGTGTGACTTTATAAAGAGAACTATAGTACTGTTTTGCGAGCACACACAAAGTTGATCATACTGAGTACCTACATAAAAGTTAAGTTTTAACATGTCATGCAATTTTTCCATAGCATTGATGACAAATCATCACCAATATGCTCTTTTAGAAAAATTTAATCGCGAAAATTTTTGATTCTATAAGGTTCTTCTACCATCGATCTACTGTACCTACTCAAAAAAAATTAAGTAGCTACCTATACTTAGATCTCGGTTCTATAGACATGCAAAATAAATAATTTCAATTTATCAGTAGCATAGATAAATCAAATGAAAATAGGTCCCATAAATCAAGAAAACATTCTTAAGCCATCTCCACTTCCCTCAATCTTAACTTAACAATGTCATCGACCTATAGGTGAGTAGCCTGTGGTCGTTCAACGCCTTCGAGTTCGTGGTCGCCATTCGAGAACACTCCCCAGCGGCTATTTGCTATATGATATTGCCCTTGCCAATGTCTATCAAGCTCCGTGAATATTGATAGGTATTTGATGGAGATGTGGCAACATGTGACCGTAGAGACCACCTCTCAAGTCTTTTGTCTAAAGTCAATCACCGTTAAGAATAGTGCCATCTTGTTTTGCTAAGGTACTGACAATTAGTGTTAGGGGTCAGTAACCTTTAATATAAGTTAGACCGACCATTAAGTTATACCATGAAAATAAAATAAATATCTGAATTTCACAAATTGTGTTAGTGGATGCGTAAATAAAGTCTAAAATTGGTTGACCCGGAAAGTACAAACATAGATAAAATGATATTGTTACAACACAAAAATAACACAATGACTCTACCAAGCGTTTGAAAATTGTTTACCTTACGTACCTACCTTATCATTATTTCATCAGCTGCTTGTTTAATGTAATAAAAAAAATATTCATTGTTGTCCTTGTCAAACCAAACGACAGAAAATATACAAGGCTATAGGTACTTTTCTGTTATGTATTTTACTGTGTACATTAAAGAAAGCACGGTAGACTCTAATCTTTTGCTACTGCGTAGTAATATTATGCATACAGATACACGGGACAGGTAAATAGGTGCCTACGTACATTAATCGACCTGCCCTTCGACTTTTATTATTTTTTAGCATTACATTGCTTTCTCTGGACTATTTCAACGAGTTTTATTAGAGCGTCGGATAAATGCAGTTTCAATGTGTTTGAAAATCAGTTTATTCAGTATAGAGAATGTAACTAGCTGTGTTTTCAGCGTATTTGTGACGGGTGTACGCCGCAAATTGAATTGTCGGCAGCTAAGGCTTTTGCACACTAACCGATATCGACATTACTCGTACCACGATTCTGATATTTCAATGGCTCAAACAAAAATATCGATGTCCAGTGGCGGATCCAGGATTTCGGATTGGGAGCGACTTAACGCAAGATTTGGGTTTGGAAAAAGTATTCTCCCTGGCAGATTTGGGGGAAGGCTTTCACCCCTTAGTCCCCCTCTAGATCCGCTAGTGTCAGTGTTGGAACTGACACAATCAATGCGTAAATGAGTACGTATGAGTCAGTGGCCATCTCCGGTGACGGAGTATTAAATGTAGGAGATACGCTCTCTGCCAATATCGTGTAGGTGTTGTGTTGGCTGTGTGAAAACTGCCAGAGGGCTGAAGAGGAGGGTGGGGTAGGAAGCCATGTGTCCAGTCCGCATGCTTTCGACAGCCAGCTTTTCATTTCTATATTAATTTGTGGAGTAACAACGGTAGCTTGGGAACAATATTACACTGGTCACAAGAACATTTTGTAATTAGATTTTTAATATTATAAGCCTCTGCATTAGCGCATTTGAGGGAGTTTATTTTCAGCTGGAGTTCCTTTGAAATTCTGGAGAATTTTTCGTCTCTGCAATTTATGTATTCAGGTGCAAAATACTAAAACGTCACAGGGGATTTTTGGACAAAAACTCTAGAAATCCCATGCGAGTTCCCCCTACGAAGTGGGAATTTATGAGATAAATCAGCCTTTTTTTCAACAGTGAAATTGAGCCAGATGGGAAAATAATCCCAACGAGCCCATCACTATACAAATAAGTGGGCTAAGTGGGCCATTTCTTGTTCCAACACTTATTCTCATAACTTCCTTATCATTGACATCATCAATGTACTAGGTTTTACTAAAGTTTCTAAACCTATACCGGGACGCTGTAGAGTCTTCATAACGTATGCTCAGTAGAATGCATCCCATTTGCAGTAAAATGGAGATTTTCCCTTAGAAAAGTGTACGCTGGTATCATTATGAATATGGCTATCGATAAATATCCGATAAAAGTAGGAAGCGAAGCGAATGTTGGTTCAATTGGTTAAGAACAAGCTTGTTCAAGTCGAATTTCACTTTTAGAGAAGTTTAAAAGTTGAACGAGAATCCATTTGCTCGGAATTCGACTTTAGACTTTTACTTCAGGCTTTCTTTTAACTTTATGATACATACTTACATACACTTAAAATATACAATAGATTATCTTCAGTATTTATAAGATGCTAAGTACCTCTTAGCATCTAATAAAAAAATAAATAGGGCATACACACCAATGTATGGGGTAAATAAGCTTGCTTTATGTTCAAACTTACCTATGTCTAATAGACTTCTATACTAGGGGTCTTACTTATGACGCCCTCTCAAGCGTCTCTCAAGAGTTGAGAGACGTATAAGCAAATGATTAAGAAAATTCTCATTTATCTCTCCTCTCTACTCGTCTCAACGTTGAGATGCGACTAAGTAAATGTTAAAACAAAACACCGCGGCGACCTGGGTAAGAGCGTAGGTGCTCACAGCTCTTGAGCTACACGTTACTGCACAATAAATACCTATAATTTAGGCACATTAAAATAAAATGTCGTTTAGATAAAGGTAATTTTCACCCGTGACACTGTTTCCATTCCACAAAAGTTATCACTTGATATCTGATGTCGTCCGCCGCAGATTATTTGACCCTTCGACCCTTTGAACCAAATGATAAGGTTCAGTCAGTTTCCACTCTGTAACTATTTCACTCGGTCGATCGTTTTTAGTCACATTACGAAATTCCCTTTTCATACCATACCATCCATACCACTAGCTTTTTTTCGGGAAACTCACATGCGGAAATAGTCTGACTGTACTAAAGAACAATACAATACAATTAGGTATTCTAATACTAAACTGAACACCTTTTCAGTTAGAAAACCTTTTTTGCGTACGGCTACACCAAAATCTTAAATGAAAATATTCTGAAACAAAGAAGAGGAACCGAATTATACACAACACACACACACTGATATTTTTCTTCTTCCGGAATATTCTAGAATAGTGTGCAATTATAATATTGTTATAGCTGATATTTCCTTTCAGCGTTCGCGTGAAAGGCACTTCACGCCGGCACTTTATTCCCGGTTAATGTGTTTGCAAATGGATCTACAGCGAGGAGATTAGGTGCGGAAGCGGGATATAATATCATAAGCGATTATGGTTATCGCATTCTGTGCAGATTTTCTTTAGCTCTGTGGAAAAATAATTGCTCTATAACTACATGTTAAAATACAAAATATGTTTGGTATACAGATCCAGGGGGGCTAGGGGGCTCAAGCCAGATCACCCCTCCCCCCTAAATGCTCTACCCAAGGAAAGACTAGAATTTGTCAGGGAAAACCCTAAATAGCTAGGTAAGCGCCTCCGGCCTCCAAACCAAAATCCGGGTCCACCACTGGGCATAGTGGGCATTAGCCATTCTACTTCTACCAACAGCTTTTCTTACTGTAGTGACTGCCGACGCAAGGTCTATTCTATTCTATCATACCAACCTTTTAAAGTCTACTGCTGGACATAGACATCCATGTAGATTTCTATAAAGATCGGACCTGGGCTTTCTCCATCCATCGACTTCCTAACGATTCTAACAATGTCGTCGGTCCATCGACTCGAGTGCGACTACTTGTATTAACATTTAGGGATTATGTAGTCTTACATAACCACCAGAACTTGTAGTTTTAAAGGTAGGTATTAATTTTGTCATGAATTTGGACGCAAATAAGTAGGGCTTTGTTGGGTAACTTGCGCCTAAATGACAAAATTGGTACCGAAGCACTATTTTCCCTTTGTGATAAGGAATTCCAGAAATTTCTAAAGGGTACAGTGAGAGGCTTATGTTGGTAGCTTCGTAGTATCATGAACAAGGTTCCGCGGGCATTCAACCAGTTCTTGCATAATTATACGTCTATTTAGATTCTGCCCTTTAGTTTCATAATTACGATGTTTGGTGTAAGCTGCTGGTAGAAAGTTGTAAGCTAAGAATCGAAAAGGAAATGACGGACTTTAGAAAAGACTGCAATGAACTGTTAAGGCTTATGATGATAGTGCTTAACCTGGATATCATGGATTAAATACAGGCTGTGATAAGACCACTTCCGAAAACTTCAAAGTGTCAAAAGCACTCGTCAATGAGAACATACTATTGCTAAAGAAACCACAATGTGAGCACAAAAAAAATTTGATCTTCCATACAAAAAAATATACATTAAGATACTGAAATACCTACGTTTTACTAAATAAAACAAAACCACAGATTCTCATTCATCGTTTTTAGCTCGAATGTCATCCAAAAGTTATTCAGGCGAGTCCACAGGGACCCTAATTATGTTGTCGCGTGTAACAGAAAGTTAGTCGAGCAAAACCCCAAAAAGAAGTTTTAACTCTCCCACTAACTGTGTCTAGAACATAAAATGAATTACGTAGGTATCCTATGTTAACGTTCACGTTCAAGAAATAACCCAAACAGTGAGATTTTTAACTATGGAGCTTCTGTTTTATAAGTAAAGTGTTTTTGAACGTACCTATCCCGTTATATCGGAATGCCGTTCTTGTAAAAATTACACAGCTAAGTGTTCTACGAGTTGATATTTTTTACGGTAAGTTCACACTCGACACGGTTTAATAGCTCTAGGCGAAAGTGAGGGAAATATCGAATTCTATCCTATATTTTTCGCTGCGCAAATAACCCTTTCACTTCTTCTCCATTCAATATCAGAGCTAATAAACCGTGTCGGGGCCTGTACCTACATTTTAACCTTGCTTGATAAATCAACCTGAACCCTAAACTATTACCAACTTATACTTAGCTTTAAGATTTATTTTACCCAGTTTTTGCTACAATTCCAAGAAACAAGCGTACGCACTATTTTCCAATATTTCTATAAAACCCCGCAGTAATTCCGCATCTAGAAAATCCCTGTAGCTTACTTTTTCTTCCTTTGAACAATAAAATACCGATTCGAGTTAATACAGGGGGGTGAGCGCGAATAAATCGGACAATCGTTACCATAACGTATTCGAGTCACACTGCGCGCTGGCTGAAGCTCTACAGTCGAACGATAAAACGTCACCGCGCAGAGTAACTCAAATACGCTGCTGGTATGATACGATTATGGTTGTCAGAATGTTTCGAGGTGAGTCCAGTCTATGTGGAATCTATTGGCCTTAGGATGACAGCGATCCGACAGGCGCGAGTCGAGTGGTCGCTGGAATACCAGAATCCAATCGTTTGGTGCATGTGACAGTTTGAAAAATACCTCTATTCGTTAATCCTTTTCACGCGCACTCCTATCCTTCTTTTTCTACCATTAGACAAATAAAAAAAAAACTAAGAATAAACTTTCATAATATTATTTGTAAGATTATCAATTTTGCGATCAACTAATGAAAATACATTGAAGAAAAGGGTCCATTATGATGTAATTTTTCAAAGTGCGAATTCAATTCTCATAAATTTGAGAATTATGAAATCGCAATCAATTGATTACTCAATATAAATTTACAAGGTGTCCCCGAACTAGTATTCTGAGACGGAACAACATACAAATAAAAATAAATTAAATAAAATACTCGCCTACACCACATGTTTTTATCATTATAGTCATTAGTATCTATATTTTTTGTTTTCGGTGGGGACCGAACCCACAAACCAAAGTGCTGTACCGACTGAGTTGTGACGCTTGTCATAACATTCTGGTTTCATTGCAGTCCGTGCAAGTGGACAGCATTTGCGTGATTAGCCTTTGTAACATTATTTATTATTCCGTGCCTGAAACGGACATGGCTGAAATAGTAATTTATAAATACACAACAGTTTGGAAACAGAATAGCGTAAAAGTAAAATAATCCTACAAAGATTCGTAACCTACGAATTACGAATCTTCGTAGGATTATTTTACTTTTACTTTTGTAAGAAAACTTCAGGGGGTAAAACTACTCCTCAACTAGAAACTTACTTATTAACTTTTTAGAACTTCTTTTATGAAACAGATAGAGCACGATACAAAAAATTACCAAGTTTAGTAGCATTGCATCACTATAGAACAAATGTTTTTATTTACTGTTGATTTTATAGAAAAAGTTGTTTATAATTATACTCACGGGTACCTACTTATAGTCCCCAAAGTTTTTAGCAACATCCTGTAAGTATATCGCACAAGATCGCCTGCAGTCTAAGGCGTATAATTCCTGAACATAGATAATTTCCTATTAACTACTAGATACCACTAGAATGAATTCACACATGAAACGCTCTATTTCAAACTTTGCTAACTTTGCAAGCGCGGTTTTAAACTAAGAGCCCATTTACACGTACCACAATCTCACCACATTGGTGTGGTAAAAAGTGTTAGTCCAGTCCACTTAGTTGGAGGAGTTAAACGAGTTTTTGAGGACTTTTTGGAGGTTAAAAAAGATCAAGGGTAACTCTGGTAATCTCAACATCAAGGTTATCTCTATATCTGGCTAGAACACTAGTTTTGGTCTCGGCGTACAAAGTCAAAGATCAAGATGTGGGTGCTACACGGAAAAAATCGGAATGAGTAACGTTTATTAAATAGTGCGTAAGTGCCTTTAGCGAAAATATGATGTTCTAACTAAAGCGTACACTTATGTTATAGCCGGAGCTTAACCGTACGGCAAGTTGGCAGCAGACGCCTGGCACATTTACCAGCGTTCTCCTTGAAATACTAACTCAAATGTAGCATTTATGAAAATGTTCCAAATGAAAATGTTATAAAGAATCAAACGACGTATTTTTAAAAGGTACTTGTACGTTTTTCGTCGTTTGATTCTTCGTAAGAGCTACCATCATCACATCAATAGAAGTTCACTATTGGACATGGAAAATGGGCATTGAGCATGACCACTTTTTTTATTAATTTTTTGGATTTTATTCTGTTTCTTTAACCTTCGTGTTGTTAAAAACGTCGTCTTTACCAAGAGTCGGAACTTATTTTCTCGATCGATATCTGAAATGTCAAAGTGGTTTATGGCAATTTTTACCGATCTAGTGGTCGAATACTCAAACGCCACTCAATTTAAGTCACGCTTAAATTATTGCCATCTCTTACAAATGAGTAATGTCAAACAGAGGCAGAACAATTTTAAATGGTGCTCAAATTTGAATGACGTTTGAGTATTTCAGCCTTAATCTCACAAAAAAACTAACAGCTTCTTTTTTTGTAAAAAGTCCTTTCTTACTTTTATTTCTAACCAAAATCGTCTAATCAAAGCATGCTCCAAGCTCCTGTATTTACAAAACCACCCTATAACGTAACACTACTAGTATTATTTATTCTGTACTTGTACCTACTCGAGCCGGACACCCGTGGGACATATCGATGCCAGCAGTCTTGCTTATTTGCCAATCGTGTTCCTTCAGGAGCAACACCAACGAGCTGCGGGAATAACATCAATAATAGTTGATCTCAACAACAACAGAAGGAGGAAAATCGCCTGTGGTGTTTGAATGGAAAACCTGTCTACAGAATAATAATATGATATTTCTTAGAACCACATCAGGAGAGCGACTTCTTGGGTTAATGGTGTTATTTTTTATTAAGATATCTCAAGAACAGGCGTTTTTACAGTGCCCGACACGGACACGTCATTGCAACAGTGGTTTGAACAAATTCTTATGGTTTGACTCCACTAAAGTACTCTATGATAAAAATGTGGGCCCAGAGCTTTATGCTCAGTTTGACAGAGATTTAACTCTACCAGGGATGACGGCAAAATGACGTGGAAAACTCGATTTACCACTGAGCATAAAGGCGCAATAGGAACGAAATTTTTCAAAGTTTTTATGGGGCCCATTCGGGGTATTAGGACCAGGCCCAACTTACTCAAAATATCGATAACGACGATCTAAAATCTGGTACTAAATGTATGACATAAACTCTCCGATTATAATAGTGTAGATGTCGTGTCGTTAGCAGTATGAAAACCGCTTCCGTGGACAATATTTTCTCGGAATCCCTTCCGCAGAACGGCTTTTTATTTTTCAGAATGTTAGTTTCTTGTGGTTTCGCTTTAATAATTAACATTACTGTATCTACTATGATTAGGTACCTACTGAGGTACTATTTTTATTTTCAGATAAAGCATACTAAAATGCCTAAAATTCTTATCGAGATTTTTATAAGATTTCAAACAAAAATATTGTGATTGCTCGCCCGTTGTTACTACTGCTAGCAAACAGTGCCAGCCTGTAGTAGCAACGGGCGAACAATCACGATCTTAGTAATCGAATAATCCACGAGGCCGAGGCGATTCAGTCTTCCCTCAGGTTCTGTGTCCACAACTATCCAGTCTGCAATACCGCCTCCCACGCGAACCAAAACCCCATCAAACTCAGCCATATCACAATGCAGTAAGACTCAACATAACTCAGGGTTTAGCTTGTGACACCGACTGTATATCGCCTTCGACTTACCGGAAATTGTAACGGAGCACAATTGAAACTCCTATATATTGGAACTGCCGAAGCTTGTAATCGTGTTTCAGTGTCTTTTTTGTTCGTGGCGGCTTAAGCCATTTTATGACATGTTTTGTATCTTTAGAGGTTTTTTCTTAGATCTTTGTGTTGTTGAAGAGTGCTGAAACGAGAATTTATCAACCAGAGTTACAGAATAAAGTACTTCGTACCAGCGTCGAATGCCTACGTTACAAGCCAAGATAATATTTTCGTTGTGTTCCGTAGAGTGCTGCTTATTTGACGTAGATAAGAGAGTACGCTACGCAATGAGCTACGCGCGTAGCTAAGCTCGTAGCAGTTTGCTACGCCTTATCGCAAGACAAAAAAAATATAATTTATAAAAACAGTACCTACAAAGAAATTTAAATGTGTTTTACACCTTAAAAATACACACACTCTCAGAAAGATATCCTCGGTTCATTTAAATATTTGAGCAAAATTCAACACAGCTTTGCTCTCGAATAATCACTTACATTACAAATGCATATGAAGTAAAACTTTATACGCAAGAGATATATCGCACGAACAGATTAGGGTAACGAGATTTCCTTACCCCAATCCCCGTATGTGTATTTATATTCATCGAAACGTGGCAATCTCTAGGGATTAGCTGGTAAATAGGTAACAATGGCGCTTGTATAAATAAATTAGCAGTTTACCACGAACTAGTAAAACAATTGGTCGGCTGTTTTGTGCCAATTTAGGATAGGTTTTACGCAACGAGTGCTATTACTTCAGTTTATTATGATAAACTTGTTGGTAAGTAAGAAATTGCAAAAAAAAATAGATAACGTCTTAGAATAGATTCGCATGTTCTGACGTAATATTGTTAAATTAAGTTTAGTACTTTTTTGTTTCTACGTTAGTTTTTGTTTTTTGTACTTCGTCTTTTTTTGAAAATAAAGATTTTTTTTTAATTTAACCAACCATCCGTTACATTTCAAATCGGTTTATAAATATCTGAGTTCTGAGGTAATAAACATAAAAAAAATACAACTGAATTGATAACCTCTTCCTTTTTTTGAAGTCTGTTACAGCCGTGCAGTTGTTCGGTAGAGTACTTACGACCCATTTATTGGAACTGTGAGTTATGACATGTGACAACCACAGCTGGACTGGAGTCGGCTGGCTTTTGGCCCAACGCCTCCTTGAATATGAAAAACCACACTTATCACCGCAGTCTAATAGGTGTACTACACAGTACACTACGTGCTTGAGGGTGTGTGTGTGTGTGTGCGTAGTAAGTATTGCGTAAAACGAGATTTTATTGTCCACGAAAAAATTAGCTGTGTGGGTCAGTATCAAGTTTTTACCTACACCTAAAATGATAATTTTTGTATTTAGCATTTTTTTTTAACTATTCACAAACATATTCTTGTCATCAATAGGATCTTACCTGCACTCCACCAATCACATCTTGTAGTATCCGCACCTACATTGAATAAGATTGCCAGAACTTGTGCTATGTACAAATTATAAAAACAGACCTAAAAATGAAAACTTTCTTTTAAATTTTTGAATATGTATTCGCACCGCAGGCCTGACTTGTCGCCTCCGAATTAGGAGGCTCTATAGGTACTTGTAGGCGGCTTCCTTCAGCTCCAGTCATGAATATTAATTGTGAGATATCGTCTCGGACATTCCGTCTTCAGCAATACGAGAATAATTTGCGAATTCTATTCAAAAAGCCGCCAGGTTAGTCCTTCTAAGTTGGTAAGGAAAAACCTCACAGCTTACGCTTCTTTGTACGCAAAGAAATACCTCACAGTTTAAGAAGTACTTCGCTTCTTTGTGTCATGAATATCAGAAACTACTACGGTTACACAAAAATTACAGACTGTACTACAAGTGGTTTAAATCAAAATTATACCAGCATTTTCTTTGTCTGCACGTGTGCAGGTTGTAAAATATAAGAAAAACATTCCGAATAAAAAAGCTGTAGGTAAATACTCAGAGATACATTAAACACATCCAGTTACATGATGTAAAGAATTAATTAACGTAATTGCTTAATGCAAAAGACCTGTTCAATGTTCAATTCAATATGCTTACTGAATTGCTGACCCATTTTTACAAAGATTTTCCGTCTCACAAAATAACATGATTAAATTTTCCTAAAAACATTCTGGGAAATATCGCGACATGTTTCCCGGCTGCTTTTATCTACGTAATTTAATTAAAAAAATATCGGTAGCGTTTCTCTACGAGTGGAGGGTTCGGTTATTACAGGGGGATTCCTTGTAATTCCACCGTGGAAGCATAGACTGAAATCTCCGTTGGTAACGCAATTCGTCCGAATAACGTTTCTAACGAGCATTCGAAACGTTTTGGCGCAGACTTATTCTTTTTAGTTCTGAAATTATAAAGTTACAATTGCAATATCATTGCAGTTCAACCACTGTACGGTTAAAAAACAGGATAGTAAATTAATCTTAATTGTGTAGCTAAAGTGGAATTTCTGGAGTATCGCAATAATTTGAAATAGGTACTTTTAAATACCTACGCCTAAACGCCGCTTATATTAGGAAAATCTAAATCAGTTTTAATTTAAAAAACTTACTTCAGCTTTATTGCGCATAAGATAAAAATTGCAATTGGCAAACTTAATACCACAGAGCATTTTTTACCAGCTTACCTTAGTGTATTTTTTTATGTTTTTGCAATGCACCTAGTCATTACACGTATCATTCAAAATTCCTTCGACAAAGGACCAGAGACGAGACATTCTGACCTGTCTCGTCTCAGCCTGAAACATCTCTACAGTCTCTACAGGCCTCAGCCTGAAACATCTCTACAGTCTTGAGTATATTCATTCTTTACTCTAAGAATCAGGCTGCAGACCGTTTCCGAGTGCTCACGACCAATTGCGTCTGTCTTTTTATAGCACGGTGCTATTATTCGAAGGATTCCTTTTAAAAGATTTCTGCTTATTCAGGAAGGCTACGAATTGTAAGGATGTGGAATTGTTTGTAGGTAATTTTGGTGAGGTGCGCCGTTCTCTACCTTGTCTTACTTTATTTATGTTAGGTTGTAAATTGTAGGTAGGAGAAGCGCTCGTGGCGTAGCTGGCTTAGTCAATCTTCACCGACTATTTGGATAGGTGACCGCTAGTGGCATTTACATCTGAGCGCTTCCGTGCTTCGGAAGGTAGGTACGTTAAACGGTCCCGGCTCTAGCAGTCGTTTAGCCACGACAGAGGCCCTAAGGCGGCCTAAAAACTGCGTCACCAGAGTTGGCCACTAACTCATACCAACGTAAGTACGTTCGTATAAGTAGGTAAATCACGAAAAAGAGTGTTTGCGTTTAACTAAATACTAACTTATACGAACTAGGCGCTTACTTATAATTCTCAAAAGTCTTTCAACTTCTCCCACAAATTAATTGCCGTTAAAATTGTACCCTCTCATTTTGTTTAGATCGTGGTAGGGAAAAACTAAAGCCGTGTTTAAACAGCGGTTAAGTTGAAAGGCGGTTATAAGTAAGGCTGTTAGTAGTTTAAAAAATACTTGATCTACTCGTTTAACTGTAAAATACATAAGCAAATATTTTTTTTTACATTTATAAGTGCGGGTGTAGGCATTTTTTGCAAGTTGAAAAGCTTTGTCGGTTACAAGTTTTCATAAGTTACTCGAATTTGTACCGGCATTTGCTGAAGTTATAATTAAGGGCATAAAAAACATTTTCGTTTAACGTCTACTTGACGTTAAAATCCGATAAATATAATAACCACCTTAATTAAAAACTCTACTTTTTTATTTTTTCTGCTTAATTGTGTAATTGATACTTTAGTTAAATAAAAATCGGTTTACACAAAAGATTTTCTTTTTTGATTGCTCTAACAAAAATACTGAAAGTACGAGCTTTAATTAAAGTTTTTGTATCTATAGATCAAAATAATGGCATAGTTACTTCCCTAGAAATAAAAAACCCGAGGTGTTTAATTATCTAAAAGAGAAATACAAAAAAAGGACAAGCTTATTGGGATATTGGTAAGACACAATCCGTAGAAATTCCTCTTAGTTTCCTCTTCATGTTTTGGTATTTTATTAGAAATCCAATTAAAATACCTACAATAAATTGCCAACCTGAACTACGGTACCAATTTTGGAAGGTAACTGGCATAGTTAAAGTACTTATAGTAACTACTACTTCGCAACTGGTGCGGCTTATGCGTGTTACGGGAGACCCTCCTATTTAGAGATCACTTCAACCAACTCAGGCTGAACCGTCCGTAAACAGCTTTACATACCAGCCCAAATCGAACTGCAATTCTACACAGGCACAGATAGCATCAGAACTTAATATTCACAATTTTAAAGTTGTTTAATCATATTGCTTTTCCTCATAATACTACTTGTTATACTTAGACCTCAAACTCACTAACGGTTAACCGCGGGGGCGGCTAACCGCGGGGGCGGCTAACCGCGCGTTTCCAGTTTAATATGCAACCGCTGCGTACAATCACAAGCGGTTGACAAGCGGTTGCATATTAAACTGGAAACGCGCGGTTAGCCGCCCCCGCGGTTAACCGCTAGTGCGTTTGAGGCCTTAGACTTTTTTTGCACATTTGAAAAAGGAGAATGAAATATTCATAAAGTATGAAGTATGATGCTGACTGTACTTTACGTTCACTAATTAAAAGTTAGGCAATCTGTAAGCTACATTGTTTGTATGATACAAACATTGATGATTGCCAGACAGACTATACTGATGTAGGTACCTACCTATCGATTGTAACACAATGCACACAGCAGTTTCTCCATCATTCATAGTTTGTTCATTTCATTAGTAACAACCTCTTTTAAATAACGAGAACATTCTGTACGTAAATTGAAAAGAAAGTATTTTACTGAACCTAAAAATAACCTTTTTATGACACATCAAAGACAATCGCTTTGCGAGCGATCAGCAAAACATAAAAAGACAAATTTATCAAACGCCGCTGGAGCAAAATTATTTTCCCACTTCGCTCAAATCCGAGTTAATCTGCGTAACCGAACGAGGGAAAATTTTGGGAGCGAATTTTGTGGGGCATCCAATGAACTAGGAGCGGTCGTATCGAGCGAGGCCTACATACTGTGGATTTGCGGGTCGATGATCACAATCTGCATCAATAAAGCCGCACTTTTTACTTTTACCCATCCGTGAAGTGTGAAACTCCGGTTTGCACACGCGATTCAATTCCCCATCTACCAGAACCCGCCAGTAAAAGTTAGTAATAAAGCTCTACAAAGCTGTGGTTCGCGTTATCTTCCAGTTTTATTTTCGAAAAACCTGTGTCACGATTTACCGAAATAAAACATTCTCCACATGGTTGAACAGATAATAAAAGCGGCGATTTGTCCGTTTCCTCGATTTTCCAAGTTGTTTACTTATATCTATGGCCGTACGTGCCTTTTTCTCGATGTTTTTAAGGCTAGTTACAACGTAAAGCAATTCCGAAAGATTTAAGATTTAGCGGACAATCGTGTTCGTTTACAAAAAAGGAAATATAAACATTCGTAGCACGTGTGGAGTCATGAGCGAGCAATAAAATAGCCTTGTGTACGAGTACGTAGCTCTTTTTACAAACCAATACCTGTGTCACACTTCCCTAAAAGTATATATCAGCGAAACAATACAGGATATGAGTAATAGTCCCGTGGGGTTCCTGACATAGCTAGGCAAATCCCGGGGAGGCGCGCGGGTTACGCTCGCTCAAGTGGTTTGATTGTCGTGTCATTCTACCCTTTCTAGATGCTTTGTTTTCTAACTATACATATCAAACACTCAGAGAAAAGGATTTTAGACTTAGTAAAATAAATGAGGCAAGTGTATTAAAAAAGAAAATAAATAGAACGGCTGAAGAATATAAAACCACGACCATGAAACATTGAGAAAACGTGTTTGAGAAAATATACCTACCTAGCTGCTAAATACTTAGTAAGTATGTATTGTATATTGTCTATGTATGCTTTGTACTAATATTCTGCGTCAGAGAGCATTCTATTGGAAAAATAATGAGAACATAATCTACTACAATTCAAATACCAAGGCTGTCGAGTCGAAAGAAACCTTCCAACTAGTCAAACCATGGACTATGATAAAACCAGTTGCTAACCTCAGGCCTAACGAGTCTTAAATGCATGACAGTCTAGGCTGATTTTGTTTGACTAAAAAAAGTTATCACCGGTTTTAAATAATAAATTATTCACCAATTAACCGGCCTTTAAGTACCATGATTTAAAAGTAAATTAGGTTCCTCAGAAGTAACCACAACGTAACGAAAAACCACAAACAAAATTCTGGAACCGTAATCCACAATTTCTTTCGGCACATTTCCAGTTTTTCCTAATGTGCCATTGAAGCTTTGAAAAATAGAAACGTTTTCGTTGGAGCACAACATCGCTTTTTTTCCTCATTCTGTTAATTTACGGGATTATTCATTACTCTATGTCCTGTGCCTCTGTCCGAATTTAAGCCCAGTAAAGTCTAAAAGCAAAGTGCTGATTAAAACTTAGGTAAACCGTTATGTTATCCCTAGAGACAGATAAATAATTTAGTTTAAAAAATAAGTCTATAAAAATGCTTCCTTAGCTCGAAAAAAAATCGGCCTCAAACATACATTTTTTGCCCTGCTAAATCAAAACCTATCAAATATATAGGCTTGAGTCTCAATTCGATCTTGAGTATTGTTTCATCATACCAGCTTTGAAGTTAAATGATTTCAGTACAACTTTTGAGCCGAAGCAACTTAAACACAAATTGTTCTCACAAATTATTTTGTAACTAACTCTACCAGTGCATGCATCTACCGTCCATCAAAAATAAACCAGTGCAGAGATAGAAAGCCCTCCCTCCGGCAAGGTAGGACAAAGAGAAAAATTTAACGAGTACTGCGGATTAGAAGAACCGAAAACCGGAATCTTGGCAGAAACCTATGTCCAACAGTGGGCTGTTAAAGAGGTTGATGATGATAATGAAATGCAGTATTTACAAAAAAAATATACCTTGAAAATTACCCTGAAATAGCTACACAAGTGTATTATTACTTGTAGTTCTAATACCACTCAATCTACAAATTACAGCTTCCTCAACTCATACCTCCGGGAAACACTAAAGATAGCAATGCGAGATGAATCCGCAATATGCAGTCGAATTTGCATACATAGCATTGCCGCCGGTTATGAACGTTATGTAATACGATTGGAACATGGAATAGTAAAATGGTGTAATAGATACGCCCTTTTTCATCTGTGTAACATGACATTAGGGGGGCATCACGCAGAGAAGTGCAGTCTAACTGACCCATAGTGATGAGTTCCTTCTCAACGATTGACACATGAGATATTATTATTTTTCCTAACAAGTCACACTTGGGTAGAAGTCGTTGGGCTTTAGCTCTAGAGCCGAAGAGTTTTTAAATACCTAAGTAGATGCTCCTAATGTACCTAAGTAGGAGTTAGAGCCAGTGGAAACCTATAACATCTCACCGTATTAATTCATAGCCTTTCTAAGAAACCTGTATAGTATATGTCTGCCGTTCCTAATTTTCGTGTAGTTTTGACATGTCAAAGTTATAATTTTTGAGGTTTCGAGTTTCAGTTCTTGGTAGAACTCATCCATTATTAAATGATTGAAGCGTACAAGACGCGTTGTATTGCTTAGAATTCGCACGGTGCTTGTGTTAGCGGTAATGTATGCAGAAATGGAGATTTTATCGTCCAAGCTTCAAATGATGTCATGGAAATGAAAAAAATAGGTAAGTACGCATAAATTCTTGGGGAATCGTTTTCAGCACGCTTACGTACCAATAATTTGGTTATTTTTTAATTTAAAAGTAGGTACCTAAGCTAAGTAAAAGTTGCCTGTTACTAGTATTAAGTGATGTAGAAAAATGTGTGAATGAATAACACTGCGTGATTTAGAAAATGCATCCACTCCAATAGATTGCAGTGGTTAAATATTTACGAAGTTCTCTCATAAAAACGCTCTAAATTATTCATCTCAATCTCTTAATCAATTCTGGCCATGTGTGACCATCATCCGACCCTCGATTGAGAGTGCCTAATCTAACTGGAAGAGAGCTCCAAAACACACATCGCATAGAAGTGCTTTCAAGAAATGCATGTTTCCACGAAATTGTGAACATTCACTTTGATTGTTTCCAAGTTTCGGAGAAGTTCTCTCGCTCTTGGACCCAACCCAAGTTCATTATGTGGCATCTGTCACACTACCTGCAGTCGGAGCATGTAAATTGTAGCTCATTATGCTTATTGGAATGGGTGCCATCCTGTTCTGTTCTTGTGCAATTGGTAATACGGCGGTTCGTTGAGTTTTCGGAAGGGAATACAATTGTGTTGCACTCCTGAAGTGAAAACTAGAGTCTGGTATCTCCAGGGCGAGTGTAATGTGAAGATTCCATCAAAGTACGTAATACATTGTCACATCATGGGACATGACCCTTTGGACAAGAACATGCTTGGTGAAGTAATCCAAATTTACAGTCGGATGGGGTTATTCTGTTACTTTTGTTAGCCACCAAAGAATAGGTATGTTTACCCCGGCCAATTACAGACACGACTTAATCGTCTGCAAAATACGCAAAGGCTGATGAGTGTCTGTTCACATGCTGCAAAGTTAAACAATAAAGCATTGATTTTTCATTGAAAGTAGTCAAAAATTTTATGGGTATAGATACTGTAAGTACCTAACCTACTTATTCACGCCTAAAGTTGAGTTTTTATAAGCAAACAAGCCTGAATATTGTCTCGATACACTCACCGTCACAGATTTGCTTATCCTAATTTTCCTAATAATAATAGGCCAATCTAAACGTGGCACTCTGACAATGTAAGTTACAAATTAATTTAACTTTCCAAGTTGTAAACTTGTTACTTACCTACGTAGGTATGTACGTACCTTTAGGATGGTAACCAAGGAAGGTAACCAATAGGTATACACTTCTATCAAACATTGGTTAATCTTGCGAATAGTTGGAGGAGCTTATAGGTACTAACTTTGAATGGATATAGCGCAAATTACCTATAACTAAATCGAAAGGACAGAATAATTTCAGACCTATTTGATTGAAACCTCCTTGGAAGGCTAGAACACTCCTTGAGCCAATGGAACGACATTGAGAAAATGGTTAGAGGAGACCATGCTCGGTCCGTCTTGTTGATGGATGAAAAAAGACCAATTATCTATTTTTCTGGAAAACTATAGGAACTTTGCGCTCAAATTAGGTACATGTAGATACTCTATGAAAATCATTACATAAACAGGGTAAGTATATTCATAAAGGTTTAAATATTCCGAGTTCCTAACGTACACAAACTTAGGTGCACAAACTATGCTTTTTTTTCGGTGGTAAGTGGTAACCTACAAAAGTTAAAATAGGTAGATATGTAAAAAAAACAGATCCAGACTACCCTTCAAAAATTGGTAGGTAGAGACCGGTAGGCTAATGTAGAGCAACTCTGTGGATTTAACAGTGGGCGTTTAGGTAATTTCTAGAGAGATGAAGCAGTAGTAGGTACGTAATATTAAAATCACTCATTCGTAAAATCAAATTTCCGTGACAACAGGCGTCCCTCTATAAAAAGGAAGTTTTTTACGAGGGTTCCGAAGGTAACAAATTAAACGACCGAACATTAAACCAAAATCACTGTTTTATTGTCTGAGAAATGTGATGCATGATAAACGGAGTCTTTCATTTTGACACTAAATAGTAGGTACGAATACCTAGGTACCTGACTACCCTATCTATAATGAACTAGCCGTCGCCCGCGGCGTTGCTCGTGTTCTAGACCCTTTAGGGTGCGACCTTTCAAAATTCGTTTCTTAGTGCACCCCTACACTATATAAGGATACAGGATACTACCCTCCAAATTTCATACCTCTAGGACTTATGGTTTAGGCTGTGCGTTGATTCTCTGTCAGCTTCAAAAGAGTTTTTTATATATTGATGATGATGATACAAGGATTACCTACCTAATATTATTATGACCTTAGTCTACTTATTCAGCGGGTGTCGCATTTCGTCGTTTCAGAGGACGGATATCCGACACGATGCCGAGAAATCGCGTCCCACGTCGCGCGTCGTATTTGTGTTTAGTATGTATGTGTGTATGTATGTATATAAATAAAAGTTAGAACTCTAGGGACTGGGAAGTTAATGTTTCGGATTTTGGTTATGCTGAGGGTACGTAGCGCTAGTTAGAGGCCCTTTGCCCCCACAAGCTTCTTCTTCTTCTCTTCAATAATGGCCTGTGTCCGTCATTTCGACAGACAATTTTGCCAATGTCAAGTGTTAAAATTGTAATAAATAAGTCAAGTCAAGTCATTTGTCAAGTCGGCTGTCGTTTGTTTTGAAGAGAAAATGGTGGATTTTCTCTTCAAAACCTAACACGAATTTTCACATTTAGAAAAACCACTTTACACACATTTATTCCAATGGCTCACACTTTATGTTACGACCTAAGTATTATTGGTTAAAATTCCACCAAAATTAAACAATAATACTCACAATAACACAAGAAAAACTATTAAAATAAAAGTGCTATGTGTCGTTTCAAAAAATGTCAAAACTCGTCCAGCCCCCACAAGCATAAAAGTAAGACATTGTTAACAGTGACAAAACTGACAGATAGCTAGACGTGACATAAATAAAAAAAGGATGCCGCCCAGGGTTGCCAATTGTTTATTGGATACAAAACCTGTTTAATTTGGTAATATAATGTATTCTTTTGAATCGTGGCCCTTCATGTCATAATGAAGTCCTGGAAAATTGGAAATGCACCAACTTATACCAAACTTTATTTTAAAGGATTTCTCTGTAAGTTTTGATTTGAATATAAGCTGATAAAGTGGTTTGAGTAGTTAAAGTATGTGTTTTGATTAATAAAAGCTTAAAAAGTGGTTAGAGAATGTTCATACGCCACACATTATTTCAAACAAAAACTCGGTTTTTTACATGCATATCTTAATATTATGATAATTAGTATTTTGGTTTATTTTTAGCGGAATGGCGGAATTTTTTTTTTTTTACTGGCAATCTGCGCGATCGAGTTCAGTCAGTGCAGTGGCGTGCTAAATTTTTGGATAAAATCAGATAAAATAAAAAACCAACTAATTACAACAATGTTCACACGTTTACCTAAAAAGGCAGCCAAATCAATTATAGGTACCCATTATATACATAGGTCCTAAATAAGTTCAACGTATAATTATTTTGTGTGTGCTGTGCATCTTTGTGTTCCTTATTATTTTGTCTGGAGATTCTTTGGTGCAAGCCACAATGGAGGGCAAGAAGATATCGTTTGGTTTTCTAAAAACCAAGAAGCTGGAGAAGTTCCCGGTGCAGGAAAAGAAAGATTTCATTGAATGTGTTGAGGAACAGTCAATAAAAGTCATTGGGTAAGCAGTATGACTCTTGATTATCCTCTTGCTCTAATTAGATTTGTGTAGGTATTTGTACTATAGAAGAATTATACCCAACTCAATCGAAGTTTTATCAACCTGACCCCATCACTCTACAACAACCTCAATATTTTTTTAACTTTCAGAGGTGAAGAGGTCAATGAAATTGTCCCTCTAGTCATCCCGATGAAACCCAACACGCTGGTAACAACGGAAAGACTAAGAGAAATTGCTGAGAGAGTGGAAAGCTCCCTTGAAGAACCAGTTGCAGTAGAAACACCACCAAAGGTTCAAGAAACTGTTCCCGAGAATGAAACTTTGGATCAAATGGCGGTCCGAGAGCTTCTGGAAGATTCTAAGAAAGCAGTTAAATTGGATACTTCACAACTGACCTTGTTATTGCCAGCAAAATCTGTAACAAGTGGTGAGAAGGAGGTAAATTCATTTATTTTATGTATAACTAGTGACACGTCCTGGCTTCGCATGGGTATTTAACGAAAACAGCTTAGGTAAGGAATTTTTAGGTCATTATTTTACACCTTGGGTTAGTGACATTTGAGTTTTAGTAAGGATCCCTAATTTTTTTGAAAATATCATACATATAGCCTATTTCACCTGGGGATAGTGTAGCGTCATCAAAGAATTTTTAAAATCGGGCTAGTTGTTTTGAGGCCTATTCAATGCAAACAAACAAATGATTAAATCTTCTTCTTCTTCTTATAGATCTGTACAACAAACATATTCTAAATTCCACTCTATACCCATTGTAAAATTAAGTAGAAAAAAATCTATAGTCTCTTTACCACTTCTATTAGATGGATTAGATGGATGGTTTCTTGCAGCAAGTTTATCTTTGAAAGTCTAAACAAGTAAAATATCTTTTTTCAGTCTACCCTAGATGACTATGATTCGGTACCAGTTCAAGAGTTTGGGCTGGCTATGCTGCGAGGTATGGGATGGACAAAGACTAATGAAAAGTAGGTGCCTACTTTATTACACTATCTAAAATTTATCATCACCAAACAAACTGATGGAAAAGCCTTCTCCATAGATTTCTAGAATAAAATACTCCAAGGAATATCTATCAACCATCTTCACAATGTTCTGTTTGAAATCTACGCTTGAGTTGAAACTATGTTAAATTTGAGTAGAACAGTTAGCATTCAAGCTTAATATTGTAGATCTTGCATTTAAAGCATACTTTTGATTTGATATTGTATAGATTGATACCAAAAAACAGGCAATGTAACCCCCTAGGAGGAATAGAAGTACATAGAAATGTTTGGAAGATTATTAAAAAATTAATATTCTAAATATAATTTCAGGTCGACATTCAAACCACCTCAGTTACGTCCAAAAGGTCTAGGCCTAGGCGCTGACAAGGTAGTCAAAGACAAACAGAAAGTCACTAAGAACAGCAAAGATGAGGAATTAACTATTATCAAGAATGCGTATGTCAAGATTACAACAGGAAGATACAGTGGTTATTATGGCAAGGTAAGTTTTTTTTAATTACTGGCAAGCTTGTGTTTTTTCTAACCATGATGTACCTGTTGACCGATGCATTTAAAAACTCTGAGCAATTCAATGAAATATGATAAAGATACATAGTTATGATAGCTCTGCATTCCATGCTTGCTGAGGGTCGTGTGTTCGATCCCCACTGAGAACAAACTAGAGGGTGTTGTGTGCAATCTCCATAAATATTAATTAATGATTTGAACTGGTTTTTCAGGTGTTGAGCCTGGACGAAGACAATGGAAGAGTGATGGTAGATATCACTGTCAAGAAAGAAACAGTCAGCCTCAGTGAATTTATGATGCATCCTGTCTCTAAATCTGAGTTTGATAAGGAATCTAAAGTTATAAGTAAGCTTTATTCACTATAATACTTCTAAGTAGTTCTGTAGGTACTTTCATCATCATAATCAATCTTTTTTGAAGATTTCTAGGAAAAACGATTCTAAACTTTCTTCAACTATACCAAGTTTCTTGAACTACTTATTAACCAGCACACTCTATCATACACTTATAGTACACTACTGCAGTGGCCCGCAACAGAGGCAATGAGGGGAGTCCCTCATTGCCTAGTTGTGGCCAAGGCATGTATAGTACTTTTCTCAAATAATGCGCGAATATTAAAACTAAGTACCTAGGCAAAACTTTTTAGTTTAAAATACAATTACTCACAATTACTTTTCAAAACCACTAACGAACAACGAAGTTACAGTGTTCGTTTGTTTTTTTTTTTTTTCAATAATCAGCTTTCTGTTTGAAATCCTGTTCGAAATTTGAATAAAACCTTTGATAAGTTACCTCCTTGGTTGCCATGTTATGGAGTAAAAAATCGTTCCATTTTTAAGTTACACGACAGATATGAGTTTTGTATGTAATTTATTTGGCCGCTAAGCACGCCAACAATGGATTTCCATACATTTTTATCTGGCCGCTGCTCGCATGTATTTGGCCAGTACTGCATTTTCGATTTATCTCGAAGAAGGTTGTCAAAATAATGCTCTAATTTCCAAGCATGTTTGAGAAAAATCTCTTTTTAGTTGCTTACTACGATACAGTTTGATAGCAAAATGATTGTCCAAGTACTTCTAAAAACAGTTTTGTTGGTTTACAGATGCAATCTTTGAGGAGTTGTCATTGGTCACAAATCCAGTTATGTTTGTAAAGAGCCATTCAAATTCGTGGAGGGGTCTATGATACCTACTTGGACAATCATACTTAAAAATATTGTAGTTTTTGCTGTATGTATGATACCTATTTGATTTTGTGTTACTTGAACTTTTTATTCACAAAATTGTAACGTATTTTTCTTTTGTAGATGCAAGCTCGTTTGAACAATACAAGAAAGAAGAAAGACGGAAGAAAGAAGGACAGGCAACATCAAAAAACTGTGATGGAAATCCTAAGCGTGATCGAGAAGGTAACAATAGTAAAGATAACAAAGAAAAAGAAAACGAAAAACAAAATATTAGAGAAAATAATCGCGACAGATCGAATAGAGAAAGGCATAGAGATTCTAGTACTGAAAACTACAGAAAGGACAATAGAGAAAGTAGCCAGGAATCTGCAAGTGATTCTGATTCGGGAAGAAAATACAAAGAGGAACGTAAGCAATACAGGAGTATGGAACCTTTTAACACAAAGAAACATAGTAAGAGAGATAAAGCCCATGATTCTAGTTCAGAATCAGATAGAGGCAAGAAAAATACGGAACAGAGAAAACATGATTCTGATCTCAGAGAAAAGAGAAGCGAACGCAGACAGGATTCAGAATCTGATAGAAACAAGAATGTTGATAAAGAAAGATACAGTTCTGATTCCGAATCGGATGACAGAAAAAACAAGGAACGAAAGAGGCGTGATTCAACAGATAGAAGAAGTAAAAGAAGCGATACGCCGGAAGGGAAACGGGATATTGATAAAAAGAGGAAGGGAAAGAAAAAAAAGCGAGATAGAGATCGTTCGCCGAATCACAGGAAGCATAGAAAATAAGCTTTAAACATTACAGTAATATTAATTAAATATGGATTATTGATCTCCATAAAATAAATCATAAATAGGTTTTATAACGTCGTTTGAATTAAAAAACACTCAATAGATTTGCACCACAAACATTTTTTTCGGAAACTCCAGTTGGTATATAATGTACTTAGGTACATTACATAGGTAAAAAAAAAAGTTTCAAGCACGTGGAAAAAAAAAAGTTTCTAGCACGTGGCACTAAGTACCTTGGACGAACGTAGAACGAATACCTAGGTAGGTACCTAATTTTAATTCTGTTCATGCAAACATTTTGTAGAATACACACGCATTAAAATATCTTGCAAAAGTAGGCTCTATTTTCAAGTGTTCAAATAGTGTGTTTGGGTACCTTACCTACTCTATGACTCTAGGAGGACAGAAAAAAATACGCTCTTCTAGGAGGTATGTAATGTGATGTGTACGCTTCGTAAGTCAACTTAGTATTATTAGCAGCGCCATCTGTTTCAAACGTACGGAAACCCAGATACATGATGGTTCACCGATTAGAAGTCTTTCAGGAAAAGCCGAAAACTCCTTCAGGACTATAATGTCGGACACAAAAGGATTATAGATGGCGCTCTCATAAAGATGGTAAGAAAGAACTACTTCCCTCATCTCAATTATGTATTTGTAAAAATACATCTATTCTGAAATTTTTATACAAAGGTACCTAGGTACCTACCTATCTACATAGTGATGTTTTTTATTATTATTATTATTAATTCCTTATTTCAGACTACACAGGTCCATACAAGATTAAAATTAAATTAAACTAAAACTGAAATTACACAATTAGGTGACTCATTTGGCTCGTCTAGACACTACAAAAAATAAACAACAAAATAAATGAGATCAAAGAAAAATAATTACATAGGTAGGTATAACTAACTTAATCCAGTGAATGAAAATTGGACAGTCAACCTTGACCGCAATTAATTTCAAAATTTTAGAGGATAGTGGTGTGGCCCGTAACAAACAGACTGACGGACTTACAGTATCTTGCTTTCTATGTATGGTAGATCACACTTTTTAGGCACGGAACTCCAAAATCCATTGAAATCTGTTTAGCCGACTCATCACGGTGAATCTAATTTCCTTTTGATTTGTACGGGTCAAGTCCGGCATTGAGCTGAGAAATAGGTCAACACGGTTCTCGTTATATCGCTTCCACAAGCATGATAAGGACCCAACCTTTGATTTTACCAATACTTTTGGCTCGTATTCTGATAAGAAGTCGTTACTCAAGCCACAAATAGTATAAATTTATACTCAAGCATAGATTTGAGTAGAGATTCTCATACAAAAATCAATGCTTGAGGCAAATGTGTTAGCCCTATGTACCGAAAAAGATTAGCAATTACCAAGAAAAAGATAGCAAAGTAATCATCTTTTTCGGTAAGTATACATACAGCCTATGTAATGTACCTACCTAGGTAGGTTAGATAGATGATTTTTGAAAAACGAACCTTAGAGGTTGCATTAAAAATCAGACGCGAACCACATCACAGACGTTCACTAGTCAAATATAAGCGGAAAGGATTACTCAAGCGGAAGAAAATTCTTTCTTCATTGTCAGAATAAAATGAGTTGGAAATGTTACAGAGGTAACCTTTATAGAGGCTTTTGTCAGAGAAATGGGAGCGAATAATCATACCTTGTCGTAATTTTGGCAATGTTACGGTACGTTAGTTATTAGGTACGGATTGTGGCTGACAGGAGCAAGAAATGAAAAGCTGAATCTGTGTCTACTTTACTATGTTGAAATATGACTTTTTAAGAAGCTGTAGTGTATGTGAAGCCCATACATACCTACCTACTTAGGTAGGTAGGTAGGTAGTAGGTACCTACTTAGGTAGGTAGAGAGATGTATTAGAGACATGTACGATAGGTACCTACATGTCTCTATACACACCTACCATTTTCATATTTTCTGTCTATTTCATTGGGGACCTAGAGTACCTACCTGCCTACCTAGGTACAACGTTACCTACACCACTTTCAACTAATAAAAAAAAATATCACTATCATTCGATAAAAAAATGGAGGTGATCGAATATTTTTATTAGGTACCTACCTATACATTGTCATGATAATTTTCAAAACAATATTGAGCTAATATTGATACCTATAAGACAGTCCTAAGCCTGATAAAGTATGAAGGAAAGTGCATTGTTCAAAATTCATTCATCCCCTCATCATGGATAGATATCAATCATTCACTCATGCGTATAAATAAATTTATATAGGTAAGCGAATTTATCGAATATTTATTCAGATGAAATCAACCATTAAAAATATCGATATTTTTTTTCATTTCATCATTAACTAATTAAAAAAATCAACCGTTATTGACACCTCTAGTACGTACCTACCTACCTACCTATACATACACGGTAGGTACCTTACGTGATCTGTCAAAATTTGTGCCTAGCTGGTCAAACTCGTAGCACCTCGTAGCAGTATTGTAGCCTAAGGTTGTAGCATTCTCCAGTAGCGAATAGTATATTGGCCCCAGTAAAAAATATTTTTGCTAGTACTAGGTAGGTACTTGTACTAATATTCTGTGGTGTAGGTAGGTAGGTATGTACTGAATTCCCATAACGGTTGTCTAGGTACCTAGTACTTACCTAGAGACTTATAGAGAGCTACACTATGCTATGCCTATGCAGAGACTTGAATCACTGCGCGTATAATAATAGAGGCTAGGGTTAGGTACAGTTACCCACACAATCACTAGAACCTACCTTCTTACACTAGGTAGGTAGTACCTAACTGGTTTTATCCTCGTTAAACAGCTTCTCATCTCACGTAGCACCTTGGAAATTCTTTTGTCATCAAACAATACAAATCGTGCTACTTTTGTGTTAGTTTAGTTACCTACTACTTACCTATCTTTAGCTCTATCTAGGTACCTACCTATATTGGATATTCGTCGCCGTAGTAGGTAGGTATACCTAGACCTACCTACCTAGGTACCTAGTGGGTAGGTAGGTACTACCTAAAGTAAATAAAACAAAAACGTTTTAAGAATACCATTTTATTTGAAGATTTTTCAGTAGAATCTCACCGGAAGAGGGTTTACAGGCAGGATATCACAACATTTATTTCGAAAGATTTAAATTCCACATTTATTATATCTAGGTCTAAGTACTATTAATGATAATAGGTAGAGGTATAATTCTTGAAGTACCTAGGTAGGTACTTACCAGAATTACTACACTGAAACAGTTTACAACATGGGATACGAAATAAATTTATAGATAGGCTAGTACCTACCTACACCTACCTCTTACCTGGGTAGGTAGTAGGTACCTACCTACCTAGGTAGGTAAATGGCTACAAAAACTTGAGCGTTGAATGAAACTTCATTGTGCTATCAGCAGGCAGATCATAAGAATACAGGGTGTTACCAGACCAGTTCCGAAAACTTGGAGGTTCCAATCAGACCATGATACTGAAAACATTAAGCGAAAAAATCGCGAAAAAAAAAATTGACTTGACTATCTCTTTTTAATTTTTTTTCTAGTTACATACACACAGTACAACATAATAAGACATATCTACCTAATTATCTCATTTAAAAAAACAAAAAAACAAATAAAATAAATAAAGCAGCAATGTACACGCAGCACGCAGATTACGTCTACTACAGCATGAACAGCTGAGAGTTCATCGCGGGTCATTCAAGTACGCGACGTGCGAGCGACCTACGTTAGTACCTACCTACGTTAGTAGGCACTTACGACACATAATAAATAATAGTACTACGCCTCGACCTTACCTACGTGAATGCGTACATTGCGGGCTGGCGAAATAAATACAAATCTTTAAACATTGTTTTCTCCGGCTATAATTATTTTTCAGGATAACTGATTTTTTTTTGGTTGAGTTTTGGTGTGCTGTAGCTCCCCCTTTCGTTTTCGGAAGTGGTCTGGTAACACCCTGTATAACTAATATAGGTAGGGTACCTACGACCTCCCTAATTGGTTTTCATCCTCCTTTTGACTGAGCCTTTGACCTACCTATCTACCTAATCTTAGGACTAAGTATGAGAGTACTGTAGAGGTCGCTGACAGTCTCTCCTTGTGTGGTAGGTAAATAGGTACTTACTAAAGGTAGGTAGGCATACCTACCTACCTACTTACTTATTGAAGAAAATATTTTTTTACTTCATAAGTACCTATCTAGGTAGGTAGGTACTCGATAAACTAAGTAAAAAAACTATTATAGATAGGTATAAAAAGCATAGGTAAAAACGTGAAAAAGATTTTAGACAATCTTAGATTTAGGTAGGTACCTAGGTACATAGACATTCATAAAACATAACGTTATTGTGTAGAAGTCAGGTAGATAAAATATAGTTTTATCAAATTAAGAATTTACGTACATACATCGTAGATAGGTACTACCTACTTACATATTTTTATAGGTACCTAATACAGAAGAATACAGTCATACTACTACTTGACCTACAAAACGCATTTTCCGCTTGCAATTTCAGGCGACAAAATTTAACCACGTTAGTTGTTGCTGCTGATTGATTGTATCGACCGCTACTCAAAAAATATTTTGTATCAGTTCTGTATCAAAGGTATAATTTCATTTTTCTGCGGTTTTAGTGTCAAAATTAGGTGGTATTTTTGAGAGATACAAAATTATGTATCATCGTTTTATTGAAGTGAAAATGCAAGAGGACCATGCAAAACTTATTGCTATTGTACATCTTATTTTCTATAAGCGTCATCACACCGATCACATAACACCATATTACGTAGGTAAGGTAAAATACAGATCAGAGTACCTACTTATCCAAGAGATTTTACTTTATATCAGATTTTGACAAAAGTTCATAAATGCGTTTATAGAGGTACAAATTCTGCAAATCAGTCGTTTGTCTAGCTTAGATTACCTATAACTTAGTTGTTTACCATTTAGCTTGTTTAGGTACTCTGATCATTAGACAATAGGGATACAATATCTAGCTAGGAAGACACAATAGAGGATAGACAGTTTCTACGTGTATTTTTTGTTCCTTTTTAAATATCAATATTTAAAGTAGGTTTGTTTGTACCTCAGAATATTGAAATGTTTGTACATTCATAACCTAGTTGCTTTGAAATGTCAGCGTTTAGTTCCATGATTTTAATTATATGTGTACCGAAATACCTTCTAAGTAAGTAAACACGTATTTCTGAAAAAAAAACGATTTAGTACGTAGGTAGAAATTTTGTTAAAACTTTAGTTAAATATTTGTATTTACGAGTATTTGGTAGAATTCTTTGGAGTGATCCAACTTCATTACAAATTAAAGTTGTCCATCTGCTAAATAAACCTACAAATCGTGAAGACCCTTGTCTGCATTAAACACTTGTCACTGTCCCCTAAAAATATATTTCTACAACATCGAAGCCACAGTTAAACTACTGCAGAGTAGGTTTGACCAAGAAATTAGCTGTCACTTAGTCCTGGAATGTGCGTGGGCGTAGAAAAGCAACGCTAGGTCGTTCTAATCAACACTGGTCTTAGTTGCATCATGTTTCGTGGCAGTCGAGATCCTCATTCCTTTAGTCTGCCGCTTATATTAGAATGACAGATGATAAAATTGAAGGTGTGTGTGATCGGTTAACGCTTGGCGAAAGGGTTATTGCGAGCGTGGGTCCTAGCTGCAGCAGCCGCGGTGTGAGTACAGTTGCAGAATGCATCGAACATGCGTAGAACAAATCCGCGAGCTCGCCCAAACCGCCTCTTCATATTACCTGCAACAACAGTAAGGGTTTCTGATAAAAAAATTGTATCGATTTGTAGAAATCTTTCAGAAAACTCGCAAATTTTTTGGCTTTTTCTTTTCTTCATCTTTAACGGTTGAAGCTTATTATTTCTTCAGATTACTCAAAAACTGGTCCATCTTTATTCTGCGCCATCTTGTCAAATTAAAACCTCTACAATGATTGTATAGGTTCTAACTGATTCAAATATCGTAAAATACTCAAACTCACGTCCCCTAAAACCTTTCTGTGAGGTGACGCATAGCGTGCCAGTTACCATACGCCCCATGCTAAAACACTGATTATGAATTAGGTACCTGTAACTCTCCCCTTTCTCTTTTACATTCCATCGCCTGGGGTGCTTTATGGGCCGCAATATCGATTCTTACACGAAGGGTGGTGCCAGATTTAAAGGTTAGGGAAGATAGTTAACCATCTAAGTTTGGATTTGCATAATTTATAAAGTTTCCAGACTGAAAGAAGCTATATCATCCCCTTGGGGTGAGTACTGAGGGTATTGAACTTGACCGCTTTTACTTAGGGTCAAGATCTACCAGTAGATAAAATTAATTGCAATTACTTAATTTTTTGAAACTCTGTTTCGGCTTTCAAATTTAAATTTTTCGTATTCTAGCATACTATTCGTGGTCCAATCCAACTTGTCTGGGTAGTTGGTTATTATGCACGTATGCATTTATAATATTTTTGGTAAATTATTTCGGTTCTGTAACTACCTATTTAATTTACTTACTTACGTAGGTACCTAAATGTTCTTGTTATCATGAGCTCGTGACGTCCGCTTGTTTGAATAGCGCTTACTACCTGCAACTCTCCAAGATAAAATCCGACATTCTTAGCTTCTGTATACCGGTAAATACAATATTGTCCGTAAGTAGGTGCCTTGTTTACAACCTATTTGATTGTTTCTAACATTAGCAACTAGGTTTAAATTCATTAGGTATCTAGGTACTACCGCTACCTAAGATTTTTCCGTTGGTAGAGTCATAATAATAGACTAATAGGAGCAGGGTCGATAGTTACAACAATTATTGCAAACTCAGTCATTATGTAGCAGAATCGCCGTTGTGCGACGAACTGTTAATTTAATGACTGCTATACAATGGAACTGTTAACAACGTGTTGGCTTTCCTCGGTTCGCAGAACAAGTGAAAAACAATTAGCAAGGATAATAAGAAAAGTCTCAAATTAAAAAGCCATTATACAAACAAAATTGCTATTGTTAGTTAGGCTTAGTTGGAGAACTAAAGAAGACTAGTAGGTAAGTGTTTATGAGCACACTCACGTCCCAACCTCAGGCCCTTGAGTTCTTACTTACGTAGATTAAAACCAAGCTAGCTAGACTCTTCAATAATACAATCAGGTCTTCGACAGAAAGGTCTTTGGCTATGTGGCGAATTGTACGGCATACGGAGGCTACGAACTCAACTTTATTCAATTGTAAGAACCTAACACATCCTCTTCAGACAAATTTTTATTTCCCAATTTTATGCTAACAAAAAAAAGATTTCTAAACTAAAATCAACCCGTACCTAAGTTAAGCATATTCCTTCCGTTTCCAAAATCTAATCCAGTGTGACGTTTGAAGGACGGGTCCCTTCGCATCCCAGTTAACCTTTCGACCGAAGGAAAACCACTTTCACTCAAGACGTTTTCCCTTCTCGAGTGACGCTGACGAGTGGAAACTTTGGACCTACGTCTCTATCAAAATTACCTAGCTTAGCAATAGTTTTTTTTAGATTGTTTAGCGCTCCCAAAAGTTACTTTGATTTTTGACTGTTGTTAATGTATAAGGTAGGTATAATAATTTATTTTAGAAGGCTATTTTGGCTTATCTAAGATTAGCGTAAGCTTTTCGCAACAATTTTATTTACCTTGTTTTAGGCGCTCGTGCATCCACTTTCTTCGTAAGAAGTGACAAATGTCCTAGGTAAGTTTCTAGGTCGTCTTTTAACTCGTGTCGTGATCGAAATACCTACCCAAAAATATTATGTGGTTGTGTTTATACTTCGGTAAGTTACAATTTCAAACCGATGTTTCTTAGATTCGGGTATTATTCAGCCAAAGTTTGCCATCCAATTTTAAGCTAATATTGACTCAAGAATTTCGTTACAAACTTGGAAGCTTTATTTACTTACCAAGATCTCTTTATATAAAGATTTTTTTTTACTTTGAGATAGAGAGTTCCAACTTTCTCTACCGTTCTTATGTGAAGCATACAAGTTTAATCAGATAGGTACAAATACAAACCATCCAACTAGACAAAAATACTCTTTCTACATTAGTATAAAGCCCATTAAGTAGGTACTTTTGAAACATTAAAAATGGCAACTTTGTTGTATACCTACGTATATTGTAAAAGTTACTCTAGGAATCTTGTCAATTATCTATCTATACTGTTATTGTTCTAATAAACAAAAAAAAACAATTTATATTTGGTTGTAAATTGAATAAAAATTCAATTTACTCTAATCTCCCCGTAAATCGTAAAGCAATTTAGCCGTAAAACGGTATAAAGTCTTCGATTTGGTAACTTAATTAACCAACCAACTTTATAACTTCTGACCAGCAAACTTTGTTATGAGATAATAAATTCTGTGGTTGGTGGGGTACCTAATCGAAGTTTTTAATTGTGGTAGTTAGGCCTTTTAAGCTTAAGGATTTAGAAAAAGTATTTGGTTTAATTATTGATTATTCCAAGACTTCTGAAGCTATTAATATTACGATTACGCATTCAAAGTCGTATGAAACAGCCTGTAAGTCAAATAAAACGCTCATAGTACCCCTACGAGACCATGAGCCCTGTTTATATCGTCGTAATAACGCACTGCCTAGCAGAACGGCTTGAGTAATTGGGTGCCTCAAGGCAGTACCATAGGACTTATTTATATTAAAATGAATATTGTATAAGCACAGTTCAGTTGCTCCATCTTTATAATCCCTACAGGTTTCTCGTCAAGCATCTTGCTTTACAACGTTAAATATTCAAACTCTGAGCTATCTAACATAACAAGCATTCTATCACGTTAAAACCTTACTCAGAGTGTTATTGGTCTCCTGTTATTAGTGCTTATACGTTTGCTGCCGGATTAAATAAAATGCCATGCCTATACCCACTAACTACAATTTACGAGGACTTAGCGTGCTTAAGTCCTAAAGTAGGCTCTTCCAACGTTGCCACTTATACTAATGAGTTTGCAACCAACGTACTAGAATTATCACTGAATCTACTTGATAACCTAGATTTCCTTATCAAATCTACATCAAAAAAGCTCCCAGCAACGAACGACATCAGGAAAAGCATGAACGAAGTTCTAAACAGGCTATATTTGTTGACCTAATTCCGGAATATTCTTGCTACTTGACGTAATAGCATCAAAGCTTTGAGATTGATAATGAAAGTGTGATATTTTCAAAAAGCACTTTAAAGACAGAATAGGCATTGTTTGCAAGCAAACTTTGAGGTACTCACCGGAGCCTGGATCCTGAGATTCCTGAAACAATACAATGAAACAATTATTGTAAGCAAATGATAATAAACCAATAATACTTATATCAGCTTTAAAAGCTTGCAATTTAAAATCACTAGTGAATGTCTTATTCAATGAGAGTTACTATTCTGCAATGAGCCTAAAATTGTAGTCTGAAGGATTTCTTAGATTTTTAGCAATTAATTTGCATTGCTGTATTAGGTACCTACCTGTCTAATGTATACTCGTGGACCGTCAATTTGCAACAAACTCGAATTACTACAAACATAGCTATTCATACATTTCAAAATTCTAAACTTCCTAGTAACCTACGAGCTTAAAACAAGCCGTTGTAAATTGCAATAGAGGAAAATGCAGTGCTGATTTAAAAATAGGAACGCGTGCGTTTGATGAATGGTTGCAGTTTAGTCACGCGAACGAACTATACTATAGGTACCTAAGTAGGTACCTGCTATGTAATGTAGGTAAAGAGGACCTAGATTCTTTAAAGGTGCTTGTGTAAGAGAAACAAATTAGAGCAAAGGCCAAGGAGCCATTAATAAATCATGATGTTCAATAAATAATAGAGAACATTCTGTAAGACTCGGCGACAGGCCTTGAGTTATCGGAATTCCATTATTTTGATCGCGCCACTGGTTTTCCACATATTGAGCAGTTTATCCATTCGACTTGGCGTTACATTTTCTTACTCTGACGAAAACATTTTGCCGACTCGAAGACTGCAACTTTATTTTAGCCATTTGCATAAATTAATCTGTCGTCAACAACAAAGTTGATATACTTACCTAGTACAATAAGACTACAATCAATGATTTTCTTATGGTCCTGCCAAAAACTGGACTGTAGGTAATGAACACTCCAATCGATCAAAAACTCATCTGTTACTCTCAAAGTTTATCAGATAAAACGTAAGCCAATGGACAATATAATCTCAAACAGTTTTACCAAAACACCCTCATTGTTTGTGGATCAACAATCGATAAGAATCGAGGAGATAGCGATGCAATGTTGACCTAATTGATACAAGTTAACCCAGCTAATGGGATTGGGATTAAACTTTAGCGTGAGATAGGCAAGGAGCCTTTCTTGGGTTTGAAATTGATAATTGGAGAACCTTCGTATTAGCTGCGGTTGTGCTGTGTGAGGCCTTAGCTTATTGATCAAATAATTTATTGTGGGAAACTATAAAATGCTGAAAACCTGTCTCTAACAGGGAAATGAAGAGCATGCTTTCGAAACTGAACGTGTTCTAAAGAGTCAGATAATGATAGCGTTGCTATTGAAGAAGCCGTCGCAATCTACAGCATCTACTCTCCTTGCAACACTTACCGCCCTATCATATCCGATCAGTCCTTACGGAGATAAATATACAGTGATACTTACGAATTTACTTCTGTCTTTCTCTTTTTGTTTTAACTCAGCCTGTTTTTTTGCTTGCTGTATGAGTTCGTCGACAAATTCTGTGGCCTGTCGGAGTTTCTCCGGGTCGCTCTTGTAAGCTGCGACTCGTTCAGCCAGAGCAGAAGCATCACTGTCTTGCCTCATTTTGTGAAAGTTTTCAGGACTATCCACAGGTGTGTTCAATCACAATCAATCACTGACTCACTGTTTAGGCGTTGGCTCCGATTTTATGTTTTGAGGTGCATAATGTAAGGGGTGCGTTATTAGAGGGTGGTGTCAGTCATTATTTTATGGGGATGTTCCGGCGACGACGAAGAGCGTGCGTCGGCTTTGGGAGAGGTTTGTAGACTGACGGCAGCAGCGTTGGCGGCTGTGGGTGGGTGGCTGGCCGGGCCGACAGCATGACGGTCGATCATGCGCCCAGACGACGATGCACGGCCGGTAAATTATCGCTCGCTTATCGTCTGAATTCTACAGCTGATATATCTAACTAGGTACTACGTACCAATAAATACCGTGCTTAAACTAACCCAAGTCTCCATTCTCTCCTTCGCATATTACACCGTACCTAAGCTATTTTTACTTTTCAGTTATCATAAATGTTTTTATAATCATCAGATAGATAGATAACACTTTATTGTACACAAGAACAATGTTTTAGAGACTAACTATCATCAGTATCATTATCAGCCTGCAAAAGTCCTCTACTGAACATAAGCTTTAGGTACATCATAAGTTTCTAGAAAGAACGGTTTTGAGCCTTGTCCGTCTAATGTAACTATTGTCAGTCCATCTTTGGGTGGAGGACCATCCTACACTTCGTCTTTTGGTTCGTGGTTACCATTCGAGAACCTTTTTCACCAGAGGTTACATCAGTTCACAACTCGTTGCTATATTTATTTTCAGCAGGTAGGTAGGTAGGTACCTAACCTCTACCTAATTCGTGTAGATATCTTTATTACCTACCATCACACTTAGTCACTTAGCAAGAAGGTGCTAACATCAATAACGAGCTATTATAAAACCCAGAGGTACCTAACTAACTTATCTAAATGCCAAGGGAGTCTACGTGACCACAATTCGTTAGTTCTCAATTAGGCCTCACCGGTAATTGTAATGGCCAGCAGAACACTCACATTGCGATTATTAGTGTGCTTGAATATAAATATGTAAGCCATTTAGGTAAACTGAAGGTGGCCGAGGCATAGTAGGTACGAGTACTATTAGGTAGCTGCAATTGATATATTGTATCAACTAGTAGCTTTACGACAGGGGGTTAGGTAATTTACATTGAAATCGTCGTCGACGCGAGATTTGAATTGCGGCTTGTAGGTACCTACCTTAGTTAGGTAGTAGATACTCCTACTAGATAATATGCAAAAAAAAACAAAACGAATGTGAACTTAAGTACCTATACCTAGGTATTGCTAAATTTACATTCGTTACTTTTTGTATCGCAACTTTTGTAACCACGCCACGCGAGTGATACAAATGTGCCCGAGAGTGGAAGAGATTTTACTCAGAGTGTAAACTTATCCACTCCCAAAAGGGATTAAAAAAAAAACTCTTTGTAGAAAAATCTAATTCTCATAATGTATTCCATCAAGAAAGTTCCTATGATGGAGGGCACGTAGGCGGTCCTGGACGCGTCTCACAAACTGGTGGTGGAGGGCTTTCTGGTGGGCTCGGAGCAGGCTTGTCGGGAATGCACTCGTAGTAGCAATGCCCGTCCCACCACCAAGGCAGGCCTGGTGTAGGGGCGCAAAGGAAACAGACCTGCAAAGTGGTCATTGATTTTTCAATAAAAAAAATATTCGAAACGCTTTACCTAAATATTATCGGGCTGGACATTGAATTTTTTGATTATTTTCGTTTTCTGAAGAATAAATTGAACACAATAAGCTAGCGCCTTGGTTTACCATCGTAGCAAATTATTCAGCTAGCTCATCATAAAATAACAGGAAACTTTGTGAGAAAAATAAAATAATCATCAGCCTAAATAAGTCCACTGCTGGACCGGACTTGACCCCCCCTTATGTAAATTTCCACGAAAAGAGACATTTTTAGCTTTCTCCTTTCTCAATCTCGGTTTATAGGGGAGGGCTGTCTTAGGTACGTTTTGCCTCGCGGCGCGCGGTACCTACCTACCTACGTAGGCACAGATCATTTATATGTTGGTAAAGAATAGGCACATACAGAGTCAGGTTTAATTCCTCTTCCTGGTTGAGCGATTTGAGTGGGGTCTCTGATCAGGGCTGGCCCTTCAGCAATAGGAGCTATAACTGGTGGTTCCACAGAATTCATTGCGCTACGCCTGAAGTAGTGCTGGTTTGAGTATTTGTATTCCGGCCCTCGGGGTATATCCGGAGGGGGTATAGTCCTGGGGGATATTTGAGGAGGGAATCGCCCGTGCAATGTGTGCGGTCGACCGAGTAAAAACTCTCGAACCATTTTGAGACCAACGGATACGTCTCTGAAATCAAATCTCCATCTTTTCATATTTTAAAATGTAACAACCGCCAAAGCTTCTAATAAAACAAGAAGTGTTTTCTGGTGTTTTTTTGTAAAATCAAAGTTGACTGCCAAAAGCACGCCAAAAGTGACAGCCCTAGGTTGACAGATTATGGAGCACCGTATGGAGTATTGTCTGCAATTTGTCTGTGAGTATTGTAGGTACAACAGAAACTTACAAAAAGTTTCTAGGTAGGTACTTACCTATCTTCAACCTACCTATGTCATAATAATAGGCCACGCAATGTATGTGTACATACATTTTGTCTTGAAGTTTCTTTTTGGAACTCATCCCGTAAAATGGAGCGTGTAAAGTGCGTTCCGAAACTGTTCTCTCCACAAACTTTATATTTACATTGGACAAGAAACTATACTACATTTTCACGAGATTCAACAATTTAATTTGTAGCTTGAAAGTGATTGCTTTAGTTTAATACTATTTGTATTTAATATCAAGCTCGCGCCACATTTTAGAATGTTTTTTGTATGTATGTAGGTACATAGTGAAATGTGATTGGATTATTGTTTAATTTTGTCTCAGTTTATGAACGTAATAAACGTCAAAATTCCCGCGATTTCGATTTCGAGGTTTTGCAAAAGTTGAGTTGTCAAACTTATCTTTGTTCAATTTGTTTTGTCGAGATGAGTGTTTTAATTCTATTTTAACTTATTGTTTTGTTGATTATAACTGCTGTTGATGTACTCAATTGTGGGTTTTGTGTTATAAACATGAAAACTAGTAAGTCGCCGAAGAGTGCAGAGGTGACTCCTTCGAAAAAAACACTAAAGCAAGCTAGGCTTCCATTCAAGTTAATAAGTGAAGTATTACCGCCTCCCATCACTCCTCCAAGTAGGAAAAGAAAGCTTTCAGCCTCTCACGTTGAGCCTGTTCCTAAACTTGGTAAGATAACAAAGAATAATGATGTTGCTGCACTTGTAGAAGTTGTGATTAGTGATGATGATAGCAAGGATGGAGAAACAGCTGATAATCCAGCAAAAATTCCAAACCCGTACGTCAACATCGTCGATGCGGCTATCAAGAAAAAGCAGAAGTCTAAAAATCCTAAGAGAAGGAGAAATAGCAGGAGGAAATTAGACATAACAGAAAACTCTGAAAATGCCGCCGCTGATGGCGATAATTGTGAAATGGAGGTCGATGAACCTAACACTAACCAAGACGATGTTAAAACAGATTCTCACAAAGAGGATGAGAAACCTGAAAATGTAATTGAGACTGAAATTGTACATAAATCTGTAGATATCATAGTTTTAGAAGATTCTAATAGTTCCTTAGATGTTAAACTGTCTGAAAAATCAAAAACCCAAGATAAGAGTGATGTTAAAACTATCGAGAAAGATACTAATCACTCAGACGATGAAAAGACCTTAGAAGTATTACCTAACCCAACAGAAAATCTAGAATCGCCAGGTAAAAACACAGAAATGGTAACAGAAGAAATAAAATCTCCTTTTACACCGAAGAGAAGTGCTCGTAACATAGCAAAAGCTGAGGAGAATAACAATAAAGGTTCTAGTTCTAAGCTGAATGAGTCTGTGACCTCAGATCCAACAACCCCTAAGAGTAGCTCTTCGGGGACAAAGCTAGATGGATGCCTCAATGAGTCGACAGCTACACTAACACCTAAACAGGTATGACAGATTTATTTTTTTGTCATTATTACCATTCACTGCTTTTTCTAGATTTTTGGGGAAACCATTTGGCCTTTGATGTTCTGCTTGCAGTTTACAACAATCTTAAAATACTTATTCTAAATAATTCTTAATGATTATGATGATAATGTAGATCAGCTTTCGCTCCTAGTGGACGTTTTTGATAACCATTTTTGAGCTCCAAATTACTGGACTAATTAGAAAGAGGCAAATCCAGTGAGTCGAAAACTCATTGTCTAAAAGAAGGTATTGAGTAGGTACTAATTTTTTTTAAAATAAATAAATGAATATACTTATCATTTACAGCTCCAAAAAAAACTAGAATCGGCCAAGAAAAAAGAGAAACTCGAAAAAGAGAAACAAGAAAGGGAGCGTAAGAGACAAGAGGAGAAGGAAGAGCGGGCCAAACAGAGACAAGAAAAAGAAGATTCAAAAAAGCGAGAGCGGGAGGAAAAAGAAGAAGCTAAAAAAAGAGAGAAAGAGGAGAAAGAAGAAGTGAAAAGGAAAGAGAGAGAGGAGAAAGATAAACAAAGAGAGTTAGAAAAAAGTATGTACCACTTGTTTATTTCATTTCTTCTATTAGCCTACGGCTTTTACTATTTGCATTTTAGTATATCAGTCCCACAAAAATATCAACCTAATTAAACTACATTATATTAAGCCGTGTTTTCACAGTCAGACTTGGCTTGGACCAAGTGAACTCCGATGTCTACTCAAACACTACTTGTATTGTGTAAACACGCAATCTGAGCTCACTCGGACGCCGCCGGCGGCATCGTGTTCACACAATTACGAGTAGCGTCGTCTCTTTCTATTAAGGCTACTACACACATGCCGGCGGCAATGCCGCCGGGTTCATGCCGAGCGGCTATGCCGCCGTAGTGTAGTTTATGTAGTATGCCGCCGGGAGCCCGGCGGCTTGGCCGGCGGCTTGCCCGGCGGCCCTGCCGCCGCCAGCGTGTGTGTAGGCTGTGTAGCCTTTAAGTGTTATATTTTCAGAACAAAAAGAGGAAAAAGAAGAATTGAAGCGCAAAGACAGAGAAGAAAAAGAGGAACAGAGGAAGAAGGAGAAAGAGGCGAGAGAGGAGGAGAAACGTAAGAGACAGGAAGCTTTGGATTTGGAGAAATTGGTCAGTACTTTAAAGAAATTTACTTTAATAGTGTTAAATTGTAGAGTGCAAGTTAAAGTAGAACTGACAACTGCTGGGGAACATAGACTCTCACTGCTGAGAAGACTCGTCTTTCTTTTTCTATATTACGCCATTTTTCCGTTTTTTATTATTACGATGGCGTGATTAGATTAGGCGGCAGTGGGCATTAGCCTAATCTAAACACAATAATGCCTCTGTCCCAGCTCGTGGCCATGTTCATGCCCTTGCTTCCTAATAAGAATAAAGGCGATGTTGTTGTGGCAATAATGCCGGCAGCGGCATGAGCTGAGTGTAAACGCTACATTATAACCAACAGGAACAAGAAGCGAAAAAAAAGAAAGCAGCCGAAGCATTTGCCAACTTTTTCGTACCGAAACAGAAGGAAAAGGACCAAACAGTAGGAGCTGTCAATAACTGCATGCTATCAAATTTCACCATCAGATCAGACATGAGATTAGCTCCGGCCACTAGGGTTCAGCTTTCAAATGAAAAAGCTAAAACTCTTGAGAAGTTATTGAAAGAACAAAGTGTTGGTGAGAGTAAACTGTATGTGAAGAATCTGAAGAATACTAAACCAATGTCCAGTTGGAAAACGTGGCCATTGAGCGATCTGAAAGATGATGACGTTATTTTAGTTGGTAAGTGAATTTGTAACATATCATTTTGGTGGGTTCAGAATAGGTTTACAATAGCCTCTGGGCATGGTAGAGATCCCCCAAATCCTTTGGTGCTTCCTAGGGTATTCAAAATCGGGATTTTCGGGACTTTTCTTCCATGCAACCAGGATGTCCCACGGCATTTTCGGAATTCGGAGCACCAGAAAGACTTGATTTTTGAACTACTGTCTGTTACATAATTAAAATACTTACCTACTGTAAAATTTAAAATAATATAGTAAGGCTCATTATAAGGTTTGGTTTTATGTCAGTTATCTTAGAAAATTTGAAAACCAGGATTTGTCAAGGCAAACTTTGTCAAGCTCTCAAACTGAAATCGTGATCTGCCACTCAATATAGCCATAAAACTCATAAGCCTTTAAACATTTTCAGAAGACGATCTCCCTGCATCAGACGGGACTGGTGAGATCATCACGTGTGATCTAGCCTCGCGCGAGAAGCTTCGTCCGAAACTGTTCAGTTTTCACGAGAATCGTCGCCCGCCTTACTGGGGAACTTGGAGGAAGAAAAGTGAATTTGTGAAGCCGAGGAAGCCGTTTGGACAGGATGAGGTATGAAACAAGATAGCAGTGGTTTTTTAGTCTTAAGAGATTTTGTTTCTCTTATTATTGAACAAAATTATAAATTTGTTACAAAGGGTGGACTTAATGCTGAAAGCTTTGTTTGCCAGTCTCTATCTAACACTTTCTTTGACAATAAATCTTCATCGTCAGAAATCTATGGGGAGTGTTTATAGATTTCCCATAGATTCCTCATACCCAGAACTATTTATAACTTTAAGATATTAGCAAGGATCAATATCTTAATTTTTTTCAAATTCCAGAAGCAATTAGATTACGAAGTGGATAGCGACGATGAGTGGGAAGAAGAAGCGGAGGGGGAAAGTCTTGACGGAAGCGCTGCGGGCAGCGACGACGAACAAGACCCCAATGACGACTACGAAGTGGATAACGAAGTGTTTGTGCCGCACGGGTACCTTAGTGACGAGGTAATTTAATTATTAAATTAAGAATTATTCGAGTTCTCGAATGATCAATCATCAATATATACATATATATAAAACTCTTTTGAAGCTGACAGAGAATCAATTAGAGGGTAGTAGGTGATAGGGCGGTAAACCTCAAGTGGAGTTGGGCAGGACATCTGGCTAGACGTGGTGATGGCCGGTGGAGTAAAGCCTTGACGGAATGGTGGCCGAAATCAGGCCGAAGGAATCTGGGTCGTCCGAAAGCGCGATGGGTCGACGACATCGTAAAGGTAGCAGGAAACATCTGGGTGCGGCACGCACAAGACAGAGGAGGCTGGCATAACATGAAGGAGGCCTATACCCAGCAGTGGGTGATACCGGGCTGAGATGATGATGATGATGATCCTTATATAGTGTAGGGTGCACTAAGGAATTTTGAAAAGTCGCACCCTAAAGGTTCTATAACGCGAGCAACGCCGCGGGCGACGGCTAGTCTTTATATAAGGCCCATAAGCCGATACAGAAATGGTTACTCAAGCTAGTATTATAATGTCAATCTGTGCTCAAGCATAGATTTGAGTAGAGATTTTGATACAACAATCTATGCTTGAGTCCGGATCAGTGCTTGAGCAGTAAATCAGCTTCCGGACCTCACAAGTGGGGCACATACATGCTAACTGCGAATTGAATTGCATTTTATTTACAGGAAGCGACAATGGACGAGGATGACGTTCTATCACTCTCACCGGAAACACAAAAAGCTCGGCTGAAACATCTCGAAGACGAATTCGAGTCTGAAATGAAGAAGCCCACAGAAAAACTCAAACCGCGCTTATACGGGTTACTCTGGGAAGGCGCCGATGGCGGTAAACCGGCAAATTGCGTCGATAACATTTGGAGTTACTTCGGAAAGCTATCCATGATCATGAATGATGCTACTTCAATACTCCAGCCTTCAAAAGAACCCGAAGAGACAGAAAAAAAGAAAGTTAAAAAGAAAAAATCGGTCAAAGAAGGTGAAGAACAAAACCCTAAGACGGATAAAAAGAAAAAACTAGAGGAACCGAAACCTGCTAAATCTGAGAGTAAGAAAATTGTGGGGATGCAGGATACAAAGAAAAACCAACCGGGAATCAACATGTTCTTAAAAAAAATACAGTCTTAGGATTTAAATTATTGATAATTTAAAAAAGCTTAGTATAATTAAATAAGTACTTTTATCATCAGAAGTTCTGAATTAATAGCGTACGACTGATTTTTTTTATTTCTATTGACATAAAACAGCCTCTATTTGATTCATTCTGTAATTCAGATAGTATTTTAACTTATATTAGATTTTGTAAATAATGTTTCAAATTAATAAAAAAATACATAAACATAGTTTGTAATCATCATAACTTTTTATCCAATAAAGCAAATTATTATCTCCTATTGAAAATGACTCATTTTTAGAGTATTCAGATTCAACACTTGTTAGGGGGGGTATAGTATTATTACTAGAGGATCTGTGCTAAGAAAGCACCATCTGTCGACCGTATAACGCAATGCAAGTGTCACACGTTCTTTTAGTACTGCTACTAGACCCTAGATGGGGTTAAACCGAATCAAGTTCGTTTTCTTTGCCTACTTAGATATGCAGCAACTCATAATAGTACAAACTATCGAGAATGGCATCTTCTTCCATTCTTCTCTTCCATAATGGCCTGTGTCCGTCATTTCGACAAACAATTTTGCCAATGTCAAGTGTTAAAATTGTAATAAATAAGTCAAGTCAAGTAATTTGTCAAGTCGGCTGTCGTTTGTTTTGAAAAGAAAATCAATGGCATCTTCGATCGAGCCGCACCCAATCACTAGTGAGTGTCAGTTTGAGTGTCAGTGTCATGTCATCCAACAACTGTCAATCACAATTATACACAATCGATAAAAAAAAAACAGTGGGACTCCGTGAGTGACGAATTTAGTCGAGGTTTTTTGCAGTTTTTTGTGATATTTTCCAAAATAACTTCAGTCTACTTATGTACCTACTTAGTTCAAAAGCATAAAATTGATGGTTACTTGCTATGACGTGATACTGTGAGAACTAGAGAGAAGAAAGTTTGTAGGTAAGAAGGTATCCTATCTGTAGATTTTCTGAGTTTCCTGTCGCTAAATACTAGGTAGGTGTACCTGCCGACTACTCATACCGTGACTAACAATGCTTTGTCAATAAATGCCTGTAGGTAGGTATATCAACAATACCAACACTGTACATAACACCAAGCCTCGTACTAGTCTCGCCATCATCTATCCAGGATTTTTGTAGGTACAAACTGGTTTTCTTCAGTTTTGCCTATCTTCCTGAAATCTTTATGATCCTACGATTTTTATACTGTAATTAATTTAATTTTGTTTATTTCCTGTAGTTCTAAAACTGCAAACAAATGTATCTTCATGGGACAGTGAAGTGATAATCTGCCACAATGAGTAAGATGTCAAAGAATAAACTCAATTTGACCCTGCCACCGGGGTCAATTGACACAGCACCGGCTACCACCCCCTCCAACATGACTCCACAGTTGAAGTCTGCTACTTCTACTGAGTAAGTAACTATCTACATTTACTATCAGCCTGAAAAACTCCCTAACCCATATGTTTCCCTAGGGTTTCATAATGACTTAGACACCAATTTGTCTGAAAAAGAGTTTGCTCAAATTATTTTTATTTTTGTCAAGCAAAAGAAAGGAATGAAATTTGATTTGTCTTTTGTTGATAAAAACATTGTCTAAGGCACATTAACCATGTGCATTAACCATGTGTACTGTACATTAACCATGTGGGATATTAGGTTTCTTCGATAGATATCCATAAACAAAAAAAACCATCTGCAGAATTTCATTGATAAGAAATTAGATGATGTTTGACTAGTGGTAAAGCACACAGTTCAAGTAATCTATGGTACTTAGTATTTACATAATGACACCAGCCGGTTTTTCTTGACTTGTCTTACAAGAAACTATATATCATAATATATATTAAAATTAGTAAATTTCAAAGATTTTTGCATTGAATTTTAATTACTGGTTGATATCCAAGAACTGCCATTTCAATTGTCAATTTCCTTGAATAGCAGGAGGCAAGGTCTAGCCGGGAAGTCCAAGACCAGCATAGAAGCTCTCACAGAGAGATTGGAGCAGATTGAAATGGATGACACCCAGAGGCGAAGGATCGAAGTGTTTCTCTGCCAGAAAGAAAAAATTGGCGAGCTCAGTGATGATGATTTTGAAAAGCTGGGAGAGCTAGGTTTGTATTTTATTAGTTTTTTATCTACCTACATTCTACAGAAGATGGACAGTAACTGACACAAACTAAGCGAAGCCTACGTCTAATGTGAGCCATGTAGGTCATTGTAAGTAGACAGAGACATTCATTGTGGGGTGGAATAATAGTAATAAATGTTCTTGGACATCACACACAATGCCCTCTAGTCCCAAACTAAGCAAAGCTTGTACTATGGGAACTAGATTGCTGATAGAACACTTATATATGATTATTTTGTAAATACATACTATAGTAACACCCAGACATAATTTCCTCAGCAGAATTTCGCCAGAGTGCATTTTGTAGTACCATCATTTTCCATTCTAATAAGTGACGCTAGTAGTAGGTATAGTAGGTAATTTAGCCGCGACTAACAGGCGAAAACTCGCGTCATAATTTCATATTTTTTACAGGGCAAGGCAACGGTGGCGTTGTAATGAAAGTACGCCACAAGTCTACCGGTCTAATCATGGCTCGCAAGCTTATCCATCTCGAAGTGAAGCCGGCAATCAAGAAGCAAATCATCAGGGAACTGAAGGTAACTCAGAATCTTTGTCAGTTGACAGCTCAGTTGGTACAGAGGGGCGATCACAAACAAATCTGACAGTGGCCGCGTTACGTAAACCTAACGTATTTAAATCATATTGCGCGTCAACGACAGCTCAACTGCCGAACGCCAGCGTTACGATACTTTTACGATTGCAACGTTTATTCGTAATCAAGGCACAGCACTGCGGTTTGACCGTCCAGTGTACTTATAGAGTTAAAAAACTTTAGACGTATTGGTTACAACTTGAGAATTACCCAAATCACATAGAAGTGAAAGAGGTCACACTTGTAGTCAGGCCGTTGCTTTGTGTTTTACAAGATATCAAAAAATTGGGACATTCTCACACATTGAATGTTGTTGAAGTCGTAATTAGTATGAGGGAGTACATTCTGTTTCAAACCTTATTTCAACAAGTATATGACTGCAGTTAGAAATCCTGTGTAGTAATGACAGATTGACATTAATCAGTAATACATGTGGGTACCTGGAGAAGATACTATTAACAACTACCTCACTCATATCTTCAGTTCTGAATGGTTCTGATATACCAAGTAAGTTCATTACATCCGAGAGAACAGATGTGTTAATCACATCTTCGTAACAGGTCCTCCATGAATGCAACTTCACACACATAGTGGGGTTTTACGGAGCGTTCTACAGTGATGGAGAGATTTCCATCTGCATGGAGTACATGGACGGGGGATCTCTTGACTTGATATTGAAGAAAGCTGGCAGGATTCCTGAAATCATTTTAGGTATTTTTTAAAGATCCAATTTTATTCAATAAACATACAATAATAAAAAATACTCAGAGAGTTGACGGATATAGAAATCCCAAAATCTTTCTGAAATAGTTTTTTGTTTTTTAGGAACGATAACCTCAGCCGTCCTCAAAGGTCTAAGCTACTTACGCGACAAGCACGCCATAATGCATCGTGACGTGAAACCATCCAATATTCTCGTCAACAGCAATGGGGAGATCAAGATTTGTGATTTTGGTGTCTCTGGACAACTGATTGACTCTATGGCCAACTCTTTTGTGGGGACTAGGAGTTATATGTCGGTAAGTTATAGTTTGGGATAAACTAGCTCCAACTCATTCAATAAAAAAAAATGTAATCATACGAAACATAATGACAGTTCAAAGTGATTAGTGAGATTTTATTAAATAAAAGCTTTTTGACCTTGACCATGCGGCATCCAGGGGGTTATTCAGAGCACATCTTAAAACAAATTTATCATTCCAGCCCGAGCGCCTTCAAGGGACCCACTATTCAGTCCAATCGGATATCTGGTCACTCGGTCTTTCGCTCGTCGAAATGGCAATTGGAATGTACCCCATTCCACCACCTGATGCCAAAACCCTGGCTGCTATATTCGGTGGACAGAATGAAGATCATTCACCTGGTCAGGTTAGTATATTTTTTTCTACTTTTTTGGTGATAAACAGTGGTAGTGAAGTGCTTGCTGAACTGAAAACTACTGGGGTAAAAAGATTGGAATGGCGATCACGAACCTCAGTAGTACGATGACCTGTGACTCGATAAACCAGCAATATTGTTAAGATCGTGGAAAGTTTGTGGATATAAAATCGTTATTTCTGGAAATCGATTATTTTTCTTTATGACCCATAATATGCCGATTCAAAGTGTTCCATAAAACTATTGAATCGTTTTTGATTTTGATTGAATTCTTAAAACAGGCACCAAATTCCCCCCGTCCGATGGCAATATTTGAACTTCTCGACTACATTGTGAACGAACCACCGCCAAAGCTACCTTCGGGGATATTCACCGACGATTTCAAGGATTTCGTGGATCGCTGTCTGAAGAAGAACCCGGACGAACGCGCCGATTTGAAAACTTTAATGGTATGATACAAAAATGCAAACATTTCATAATATGTACTTAATAAAATAATTTATTCACAAAGAAAATTACGACTTACAAAAATTTAAGTACTAATTTAGAATGTTCACAAAAACTAGTATTGAAAAAAAAAATACGGTTAGATAAATTCCTAGATGTCCAAAGTAATTGGGAGTGTCTGAGGAGTCGTTGGTGTTATGTGCTATTTCTATTCTCCCAGAAATTATGCATATTTTATTTATAGAAGGCGCAATGTCTACAAAATGTTTTATTTTCCAGAACCACGATTGGATACGCAAAGCGGACATCGACAAGGCGGACATAGCGGGCTGGGTGTGCAAGACAATGGACTTGATGCCTTCCACTCCTAATTCTAACGTGTCTCCTTTTTCTTCATAAGCTGCAAGAAGTGCATACTTTCATCAGCGAAAAAGGGTACGTACAATTACATACATAGTGTTATATCTAAGGCTTTATAAAAATTAGCACCTTTTTGTCGTATATTTGCGTACAAATAATTTTGCACCCTAGTGTCTATAAAGATGAGCGTTGAAAAATATATAAAAACTCAAACATAAACCATTTTTTACAAAACTGATAATAAAACATCTAGATAACTCTTTAATAAAAATATGATGTCAGTCAAATAATTGTTTGCTTGAAGCAAAGCATTGCTTAGGCGTCTAATCGAAACATTTCTCAAGAAAGTGGATTCTTTAAAATTGTATTACTTTTCAAATTGTAATTCCATTTCGATTGGCGCCCAACGTGGGACTATTCAAAAACCAGTGTTTCGTTCGGAGTATTATTAGTTACACTTATTTGACGCAATTAATGAAGGCTTTAAATAATATGCTATATTCTGACAGATGTAACAACTCAGTCGGTATAGTTCTGCCTTCCGCGTTAAGAACAAACATTTACAAGAAACATCTAGGTCTCATAGTACAAGCTTAGTGTGTGTGAAATGTCCATGAATATTTATTTATTGCAGGTCAAAACATTTCCCAAGAGAGAGCGGGCGACACAATAAGCGAGGACGCGTGTGGGGAGGAATAACGTCGCGACGCTCACCGTAAGCAGTATGTCAACTCTAGTACCATTGTCCACAACTATCGATTCCGGCGTGACGTCCTTACTATACTTTATTCAGTCTAAAAACAAAATGGCGGATTGCTCGTCAGTCTTGATATAAACAAAATGGCGGATTGCTCGTCAATCTTGCTATAAACCAAATGGCGGATTGCTCGTCAATCTAGCTATAAACAAAATGGCGGATTGCTCGTCAGTCTTGCTATAAACAAAATGGCGGATTGCTCGTCAATCTGTCTAAAAACAAGATGATGGATTGCTCGTCACTCATGCTAAAAACAAATGGCCGATTGCTCGTAATTTGTTCAAAAATGTCGCAGATAATGTGCGACCAAAAGCCAGTCTGTCTTTTTTATATGCGCCCTCTGTAGAAATAAAAAAGTCAGATTGCGCGTGGTCTCAGATGATATTATATGACGAACGAATATTATCTCGGTCAGTCTCTTTTATTTGAGCTAATCTATACTAATTTATAATCTGACAAAGATGTGATAAATTAGGCATATTATAATCACAAGATAATTATACAATATTTACGAGATACTATCGTGCCATTATCACGAAAATATTGACATGATCGTCATATTATCCTGGCATATAAAGGCGGTTTTGAAATCCGTGATAATATCACGATACAATCCAACAGGTTATGAAAGTGCAAGAGAGTGCAAAGGTTATTTTGATATGTTTGTACAAAAAGGACGGTCACGCCTCAAACAGTTTAAACTCATCACTTGTGACAGCAAACTAGAACTCTTAGGGACATGTCGAGTATCGAGAACGAATCAAAATTGAAATGTTTTCATTTATAGAATTGGCTAAAGGTTAAGGTATTAGGGGTATGCGCATTGCATTATGATACACAGCGGAATCGATTAAAAACTTTTACGATTAGTCGTCGATTAATTCTCTAGTCAAAGTTGAGTAGGTCGATAGACTACACAATTTTGACAGAAGTTAAGGACGATAGTAAAGCATTCCTAAGCCTTTCCTGTTACTATTCCTGCGATATTAACACGAGAAAAGTCTTCAGCGCGTGTATCGTAATGATACGGTGTCCGAATAGATAGGGGTATACTAAAACATAGTGCATTCGTGGAACGAACTAATCGAATAATTAATCGAATGAAACAACTTAATCGATAAATGGTCAAGTAGAGTTGATTTCACTAGTCGCAAGTCGAAAAAAAATGTTAGTAGTGTTTTGACATATTTTTCTTTGCTGAAAGTGCGTAATTCATGTCAGCTGGTACTCGTTACTTAGTTTAAATACGTCATTGACGCGTATATCGATAGTTGGAATACTCAAACGATTGCCTTCCTCAGCTGTCGTGTGAGCGTTCCAAATATCATCGTCATGTAAAATAGAAATGCATTTTTAGATCTAAAAATCGATAAAAACTAAAAAATATAATCGTAGGTACGTTTTTGTATTGACGTGATGCACTTACTACGTTTTGGTTTATTTGTGTGAATCGCTTGGTTTTAGTAGTTGTGTTTCCCCGTCCTATTCCTTGCACATTTGTATGTAGATAGTTGACACTGTCTCAACATGTCATATTTCGATTCGCTGTTGTCTAAGTAACTTCTATTACCTTCCACGTAAAGTCCTATTTGGGATATCAGATATTTAGACAATTATATTGAGCGATATAATTTTTTTTATGAACAAACTTTACATTATCGTATGAGTTTAATGCATGCATGTTAGTCCGGCGCTTTCAATCATTAACGTCTTAAAGTATTATGAGTCTTATACGTACTCGATAAATGTCATTTTTCCCTACCGCTTTGTATTCGCTATTGTTCCCGCTAGCTTTTAGTTTAAAACAATTATTTTGTTTATGAAAAGTGAGTTTGCGAAGTGTTTTACCTTTGTCATTCGCGGCATTTATTATTTTGTATAACAAAAGGTGCTTATATGCACTAAAAAAAAAATAGTAGATGAGATCGTAGCTAGGTATTATTTGAAATTGTATTCTTTATTTTAATTAAGTTATTGTGATAGTTTGTGAAAATTATGAATATTTTATTTATGGGTTAAAAAAACATCTTAGAATTTTAAGAATAATCATCAGTTTCTTTGTGAGATCATTTACAGTTTTGTATGTATTTTATATATTTTATTAATAATTATATTTTCGTACATTTATTTAATATACTTTTAGTTTAGGTACTTATTACAAGACACGAAAATATTAGAAATAGCCAAAATATGTGCAATTTATTTTCATGTTTAAAATTATTTAAGTAGGAAGTTGTAATCACTATTTAATTCTATACAGGGTGTAGAAAGATTACTCCTGAAAACATACATTTGTATCGTATGCGTAGCTTTTGCGAGAAGATCGTTATTATCTTAGAAAACCGTCTATGGTACTGATTATGAAATAACACCAATTATTTTATTATTACAAGAGATTATTTACTTAATTTTTCGATGTCTTTTTCTAAATTCATTAATTTCGGCGCACTTTTTATATGATATTAAAAATTGACTGAACTTTTACAATGCGGCAGTGCGTGAATATTCTCAACTTATCAAAGAAAAACCCAAGTAATTCTATGTTTCCAAAACACACCTATTTCTACTTATAAAATATACAGGGTGTTACCAGACCACTTCCGAAAACTTGGAGGTTCCAATCAGACCATGATACTGAAAACATAAAGCGAAAAAAATCGCGAAAAAAAAAATTGACTCGACTATCTCTTTTAAATTTTTTTTCTAGTTACATACACACAGTACAACATAATAAGACATATCTACCTAATTATCTCATTTAAAAAAGCAAAAAAACAAATAAAATTAATAAAGCAGCAATGTACACGCAGCACGCAGATTACGTCTACTACAGCATGAACAGCTGAGAGTTAATCGCGGGTCATTCAAGTACGCGACGTGCGAGCGACCTACGTTAGTAGGCACTTACGACACAGAATAAATAATAGTACTACGCCTCGACCTTACCTACGTGAATGCGTACATTGCGGGCTGGCGAAATAAATACAAATCTTTAAACATTGTTTTCTCCGGCTATAATTATTTTTCAGGATAACTGATTTTTTTTTGGATGGGTTTTGGTGTGCTGTAGCTCCCCCTTTCGTTTTCGGAAGTGGTCTGGTAACACCCTGTATGTATATTAGGAAATAATTTGTAGAATATAGGATTGTAAATGTTTGCTAACTGAATTGTAAACGAGAAAAAACTAAAAACTGCGAAGAAAACTATGTTTTTCTCCCTCCAACCTTACGGAATTCATGATCATTGCCGCCATGTAAACATTTTTTCATCGTACTATACATGTGAAATTACAGGCATAAGCTTTGTCGTTAGTTGTAGTTAGGTACTTATGTACAAAATAAATGTTTAATTAAAATCCACCTCCTCTTTTAATATACAGAGTCTGATAAGACCACTCCTGAAAAATCCAATACCTACCTAATTTAATTTACCTGTGGTAGGTATACAAACATTCGGGCCTTAGTATCTATGCTGTTTATTCTAAATAACTCTTATTATGTATTTTAGTTAATTTTCAATAGGCTTAAAAATGATGTTGTCAAATTTCTCAAATAGCGTACTAACTAAGATATTTATGAGTTAACGCCAATAAACACTGACATTGGCAAATTCATGGCAGCCCTAGCCACCGAACAGCCACAACAAAAGAAGAAGACATCTATGTACAATTCAATGACAGCTGTAATTTTAGTGCTGGCAAATTTAATTTTAGTTTAGAAAATGCAACAATAGAATAGTGATCAATCGATGTATGTATTTCTTCTTTTCGGGTAAAAGATTAATAAGTAGTTATTTTTAATTTCCAAGAATAATCAATAAAAATATTTCCCAAAAAATTGCCAAACTATACCGCGCTGTCAACACTCCAAAGTCTCATCTCAGCTGTGCACTCTTCGTAAAGGCCGTCAAGTCAGGATAATATACATAATTCAATGGCTTCTAAGTACGATTCATAAATCAAAAAGCCTTGAAAAGCAGAGGTCGGTTTCCACTAGCCCTCAATTATACTGAGGTTTTGTCCGTGATTATGGAATGAAAAACTTAATTACAATTTCGTAATTAACAAGTTGAATGGAGGCGAGAGTCGAAGTGCTGCCTATTTATGACTCAAACTAGGTATTTGATTTATAATTTCACTCAATATACATTTTGTTTATTGTAATTAAATAGCTATGTTACTGAACAAGAATAATATATTAAAAGTGAAGTGTTATCTAAGGGAAGCGTTAGTGTTACAAGTGAAGTGTTATGCAGTGTTTCTCTGTGCAACAGACGGCAACATTATGATCAAAAATGCTTATGAAATAATTTTGACACACGAGTTTACCACGCCTATTCAGGTTACAGACATGTAAAAATTAAAACTGGATAAGTGGTCTTAGTGAATTAGTGTTAGTATCTGTTGTGAAGTGTTAGTGATCTAAGTGAAGTGAGTGAGCAGTTTGACCTACTGAGCGTCGGCCAAGATATTTCGTGTATCTGAAACAAGCTGATCATTCCATCTTTAATCACAAGCGAAAAAGGTAAGTGCTATTTCATTTTCATGTTGTTTTTATGTTGGTACTGTATGAATGTTTTCATAATTTTATTTTCAAACTATACACTGAAGTACTGGTAACATTAAAAGCGCTAAACCACCAAGAATGGGCTATCGTTACAAGAAACTACCACAAAGTAGTCCCAAGCTTAAAATTATCAACAGTATAACTCGCTCCACTACGAATATACTTGGTGTAAGGGTTGATCCACACTTCACACGACATTCTCGTGCGATATTCTTCACGTATCATGAAGTATTTTTCTCATTGAAAACTTTGTTACACTAAACTCTGATAATACTAAACTTGTTTTGTTCTCACGTAATTCACAGGTAGGTATACGCATTCCTATGATTCAAAATACCGATAAAAACTAATAAGTGGTAGAAACTGCGAAGACTATTCGAATCGTCTCAACTTTCATGCTTCCCGTGTCGTTCTCACCTCGAGTTTTTGTCGTGTATGTGTAAATCTCTCTTAATAAAATATGCAGTACCTACGAGTAGTGGGTTCACATCTACTGTCACAGCTACCCATTCGCACATTGTCCTAGCATGCCATCCTCTCGGGCACATTAAAATGAAATATTCAGAGTTGAATTGCAAAGAGGTAGAGCAGGGTCGTATTTAGGAGGAGTTTATTGAGGCTTATTAACCCCCGGGTCTTGGACAAAGTGAAATTAAACAAGAATTGTCGAAAGGTGGTAGAATGGTACAGTGTTAAGTTATTTCTTTGGCCACTAAAGCAAGCTCGTATGAGTTAGTGGTTAACTCTGGAGATGGAGTTTTTAGGCCGCCTTAAGGCCTCCGTTGTGGGTTAACGACAGCTTGAGCCGGACCGACAGTTTAACGTGCCCTCCGAAGCACGAAAGCGTTCAGATGTAAATGCCACTAGGGGCACCCAGACCGGACAGAACGTCGCTTAATTAGATGTTCAGTGAAGATTGATTAAGCAAGCTACCCCACGACCGCTTCGGCATAAAACTTGTGTTGATGCTGATGGGTTCTTCAATTAAATTCTTTTTAGTTATTAAATATGTATAATTATTTGTTGCTCGGTTTTTATTACAAAACAAAATTTTGAGTCAATCGACGTGTGCGCACTTTATCTCTCCGTAGCACAGATTATATTCACAATTTTTTGCTTGATTCCTTCGGAGCGCCATGCCAGGCATGGCGTCAAAATATTGGCGAAAAGTATTTGTTTGTCTAAACAATCTCCACCCCACCGAAAAGTGAAATGACTTCGAATTAATCAGGAAGGTCCATTAAGGGACAGAGTCTGTGAATGGCTCTTCGTAAGATTCCTTTGTGGGTCTGTACATCCACCACTCTGCAGCAACCATCGGATCCCACAAAACTTGTTGTAGTTCTGCCTAGCAGCCACTTCATAGGGGGGCTGCAATCGTCCTTAATCAGCACCAGTTGGTTGGGCTTGATGTTTGCCTGTTGGCTCTGCCATTTAGTTCGGTGTTGGAGCTCGCAGATATATTCACGGCTCCATCGGCTCCATACATGTTGTCTGGCTTGTTCAATACGGGCGTATCTGTGAAGTCGATTTGGATTGATATCTTGTAGATCTGGGGCAGGTAGTGATGTAAGCGGTCTTCCTATTAGAAAGTGCCCAGGGGTTAAAGGGGAAAAATCGTTGGGATCAGAGGACAAGGGACTGAGCGGTCTTGAATTTAAAATAGCTTCTACTTGAGAAATTGATAGATGAAACTTTTACAATAGCTGTAGATAATAAAACTTGATTTGAAATACAAGTTGATAATGAAATCGGACTAGAAACCAGCTGCTTACTGTCAGCGTTAGGTTTGTCGAAATGTAAAAGAGAATTATGCTTGTGGTTGCATAATTTGCAAGACATGGCTTTGCATTGTGGGGCTAAATGTCCGCTACGGAGACAGTTAATACAGAATCTATTCTTTACAATCAAATGGAATCTGTCTGCCGGTGACATCGCCAAAAACTGTTTACAATAGTAGATAAGATGCTCACCATCACAAACTACACATTTGGTGGGAGCTTTTTGACCTTCTGAAGATGTAGCAACGAACGATTTTTGTTGTTTATTCATACGCTTGTATTGCTGCAGCTGCGGCTGTTGCTGCGATTGCTGCTGCTCGGAATCTAGCCTGCTAACGGCATTTGTGGCTGTTGCCTCGAGAACATCTGCTCTCATACGCAAAAATGTGTAAAACGTTTCTAATGTAGGTACCTCAGATGAAGTGCCCTTGTATTCCTCCCATTTCATACATGTTTTACCATTTAATTTTGTTGAAAATAAATAAATGATCAGAGTGTCCCAGTTTTCAGTTTTTTCACCTAAAGTGTTTAAAGCGCGCAGATGTTTTGCAATGTGGTCAGCTGTGAATCGCAGAGAACTTTCCTCACCAATATTGGGTGCATCGAACAACGATTTAAGGTGAGTACACACCAGCTTACGCTTATCATTAAAACGATCACACAGTAACTTCCAAGCTACTTCATAATTACGGCTTGATATTTCCAGTGAAGAGATCACAGCAGCAGCAGAACCAGTAAGTGCACTTTTCAAATATTGATACTTATTTATGCTTGCAATAGAATCATTATTATGAATCATCGAAGAAAATGTATCGTGAAATTCTAACCACTTTGATATGTCACCATCAAAATTAGGTATTTTAATTTGAGGTAGCTTAATGTGTTTGGTTTGTACAGTTGCACTTGAACTAGAACTTTGCGCATCAGATTCAATAATACTTTGACCTTTCTCTATGATTTCCTGAGCTTCTGCCATAGACTTATAAAACCTATTCTCACTAGAATCTCTTTCTATTTGATTTTCTGAACTTTCTTGCTTAACCTCAATGCTAGTTTGAATAAGATCATACTCCTCAAAAAGAATTTCTAATTTTTTCAACCGGGTTTTAGTTTCATGACATTTTAGCTTATTTATGTTAGGTAATGACTTTAGATCATCCAAATATTTTTCAAAAGTAGTAAGTCTTCCTTTAATAGAAGATCTCTTAGCTTTAAGATCCTTTAAATCATCTGTGGCTGTCATTGTAATGAAGACAAAAAATCAAGTTTATAAATACCTTTACTCCAAGCAAACCTTGAAACAGCTGTTAGGTCGAGCGATAGCGTTGTATGAATGTAGGTATGGGTCCAAGATCATTGACCGGAGCACAGTAATTGGCTTTAGGCACTGATTGCACTTTTTGTACTCGACTGATAAACCTGGAATTGTTATGAATTGTGATTAATCTCACTGTATAATATGTGTATTACTGTTAGGGAACTTTGCTTTAGATAGTGCACTAAAACGCAGCAGGACAAAATGCAAATTGTGTTGCAAATTACTACCACCTGTGGCAAGCAGGTGCAAAAGAAATGAGAAATTATACTAAGTTTAGTGCGTTGCATAGAAATAGCATAGAAATAGCATACAATGGTTTAGGGCAATGCAGAAATGGGTAACTTTGTGATGCACTGATTGAGAAGGAAAAATAACCAAAAGGAAAAATAACCAAAAAGATGAAAAATAAAAATATGCTTTGTACCTAAATGCAAAATGTTTAGCACCAGGAATGTTTGTAATAAAATATGTAAGCTTGTCTTAGCTGGAGAAACAGTGCAAAGCACGGACTTGCTGGGGAACTGCGAAATAAAATAAAAAGATGCGAAACTCGAGCACGCTAGACGAAAGGAAAAAGATATTAGGGAAAGGGAATCAGATGAGGAGCGGGCCAACCTTTCGTTCAGAAGCCACCTTCACAATCACACACTGCAAATAATTCCTTTCTTCTTTCCAAATAATCCAAGATTCGCCGTTGCCGTTTCTTTCAAAGTTCGCCAAGTTCCACACGGCATACAAGTCACAAGATGTCTGCCGACACGTTGCGTGGTCGTCGTCCTCGTCGATTGCAGATTCGTGTTTTTATGTCACGGTCGCCAAATTGTTGATGCTGATGGGTTCTTCAATTAAATTCTTTTTAGTTATTAAATATGTATAATTATTTGTTGCTCGGTTTTTATTACAAAACAAAATTTTGAGTCAATCGACGTGTGCGCACTTTATCTCTCCGTAGCACAGATTATATTCACAATTTTTTGCTTGATTCCTTCGGAGCGCCATGCCAGGCATGGCGTCAAAATATTGGCGAAAAGTATTTGTTTGTCTAAACAACTTGTATAAAACGTGGTAACCAATTCTTTTTATAATCAACAACAATATTTTTCTATAGCTACGCAGTCTGAATATAGACGTGTGCGCTCAGTAAAAGACGCATTAAAATGAATATCCAACTACACAGCCGTACAGACGGATGTGCGTTTATGTTCTTTAGAAAACCGGGCATCAAACTAAGCAAGAACTAAGCCTAAGATGGGCGCGCTAGGATCCCCAACTTAGAAATCCTAGCAATGCTCCTGTATAAGGGGACTTCTTGCTCTCTCATTATAAATGTGCGTAAATATTGTGCCAGCGGAGCCTTTTGTCGGTCCTCATTAAGAAGCCATTACGACTCTGAATAATCCCGCGACTTTCCAAAACTCCGGGACTTTTTTATGGTAATACGAAGCGGTAGTAATTAGGAAACTATGTTGAAAAGCAGCTGACCTGAAAGGTTACTTTTTTTGCTGGATATTTATTATCATTTATTTTGTCCTCGGATTTCTCAAAGCATTAATTTGTCTGCAGTCGCGTTTCGTCTGCTTTCTGTTGGATCTGTCACATAGTTATGTGTATAGTATGTATAGGTGTAGTATTAATTATGATCTGTGGTTATTCACGTTGGTATTTTCTAATGAATTTCCTGGTTACGGGAATATGTATTCTAGTAGTAATTGGTATTGTGCAACTAACAGGTAATCACAAGCTAACCGCATATAGCTTGTTCACTAACTATTCTTGTGTTTACTACTTAATAACAGATTGATAATATTTTGTTGCGTTCAAAATACATTTGTTGGGGATATAATAAGGGTGTGTTTTGTTTTAAATTTAGGTTATTTTGCACGTATGGTTTATTTAGTCGGACGGGTAGGTATTTGTTAAAATTTCCCATCATGTGTCCATGTGTTCCATCATTACACATAAAAAATTGGTTTACATAGTCAAATTTTGTTATTGTGGACGGGTATATGGTAGGTAAATACATTATGTGTTTATGCATACAAAATTGGTGAACGACGGCAAAGTAGCTACGTACCTACAGATGATAGAAGTACGGAATAAAGTAGGTAGGCAATGTAAAGAAATAGCAATAAAACCTTTCTAGTTCCCATATTGTGCTAAAGGTGCTCACAAAAGCCTTGTTCAGTCAGCGGAAAGGGGCTAATGAAAACCACTTAGTTGAAGATTGCACGCTACGACTCCTACGAGTAACTCTTAGATCATTAAAACTGTTACAACTAGTCGTGTCTGTTACACGAGTTATGAAGCTGGATCTCTTATTTAATTTAAAAGTAAGGGGATAGTTATGCATGCTCTGCCTTTTCTGAATAGGGGTGGTGGTATGTAGGGCACCTAGTGAATGTGGTGATGTCACACCCTTGGACCTAATACCTGACCAGAGTACGTGCAAGCATTGTGGTGTAAAACTTCTTCAGTGTGAGGTAATTTTATTTCCTACCATCACGTTTTGCAGACTTTTTGTGAATTAGTGTTATATACTTTCATTAGTTTTTTTTTTCGTCTTTGTTATCTTATCACTAAAGCTACCAGGGCTCCGCCTAATATGTAGTAGCAATGATACATCTGATTGTAAAATCATCTGAAAGTATTTTCATTCATTTATTCATTTATTGTAGGTAAGGTCAAAAAAGATAATGTGAGTAGTTTGTTTTCTGGATACCTGCCTAAGAAATTTTTCTACATGAAATAAGGTATGAGTAGCATAAAGTAAAGGAAATGTTACAGAAACCTGTTACTACTTTTAAAACTGAAATTATTTGAGTCCGTCTGTCCTTGAGAGAACTCCCGGTTTCACGGTAAGTGCCAAACTTCTCACAGTTCATGGACTTTGCGACCATTGGCGAACTTTGACAGCGTCTCTACGCCTCACTTTATTAGTATGTATGGTACTGCTGTAGTAGTGCACTTAACTACTATTATACCTATATTTTTTGTATGTAGGTAAAACCCTCGCAAAAGCGTATTGAATTAGTCCAGCAGAAGTTCTTCACTGGTCTTTTTGTTAGACACAGAAGAGTCTACTAATTTCTAATCGAAGTAGTCTCCTACTGGGTAAAATAATGTTAAGTAAATAAAAGTTTCTCGGTTGTTCTTTGTAAGCTACAACTTTACTCAAGTGTTTTGATAGATTTTCATTGAGGAGTAGAAAATCTACAATTGATTTCAAGTATTTTTAAGCAATTAGCATGCGACCCTTATTGTAGGAATTCATCTCACATTTCCACGAACAACTTGCTCGTATGCGACGGATAATCTGATACGACCCATTCTAGTGGAATTACATTAGGCTAGCTTTGTTCTGCTAGATTGATAGATCTAGTTTCACTGTAATTTGCAGTCAGTCAAAGGATCTCGGGCTCTGAAGGCTCTACGAATCTACCACCCGGTACGATAGCAACTGAAGTCTTTGCTAAACCAGCCTCTGTGTATCGATCAGGTTTTGCACAGCATAACTAATATTAACTACGTGTGTCGGTCATTTCGAAAAAAAAAGTATTTACGACGTTTGGTCGTACTATGACTTCGGCTGTTTTTGGAAGATTCACAGATTTAAATGCGTGACAAAATCATCAAGTATAAAAAATATGAAAATAGAAAAAAATGGGCTGGGTCGAATATGGTACCTAGTATTTTTCTCTATTTTTCTCTCCAACCTCTGACAACTGTGACATTCAGACCAAAGTCTGAAGGTTCATTAGTTAATATTTACAGCTTACATCTCTTTGTTGTTCTAAGCCTTTCAATTTAATTCATCAGTAAGTTCTGAATGGATGCCAATTTGATACGCACAAAGACCTGTCGATCTTTCGACTTTGAACATTTAATTTTATGTTTACCTAACTAAATAATAATAGAAATATTTGAGCAGTAATGGTAGGTATTCTTATATAGTCATTCTTGACAGAATCATGTATTGATCTAATTTATTCATCGTTTGGAGTGGTCACTATTTAGATAGGTGACTTGTTACATTGTCGCTGGAGACTACAGTTTCATAGTTAAGCCTTGGTCTCGCGATCGTAACGCACAACGCTACGTTGTGCAGCACAACGCAGAGTACCGCGTTTGCTCCTCGCCGCTGACGCAGACTGCGACGTAACAAAGGACCATCCTAGACGTTTTCCATTCAATTATGTGTCCGGCGCTGCATGCTGCATACCGCTGCGGTGTGCGTTACGATCGCAAGACTAATGGTCTATCTTATAAAAAGTTAGAGTAGACTTTATGTCTCGTTTAAAATACGTAATCAGGACATTATGTCTACTCTAACTTTTTATAAGATAGGAGGTAAGGCTTTAGATAGCAAGTTAGAAGCAATACTTTCAAAGTTGAAAAACGACTCCGTGATAACTTCGCTTGATCTCTTCGCGAGGATTTATCTGTATTCATTAGCAACAGTGACATCAATTAGGCATTGTTATAGTATTCTTATATAGCGTACTAGATGGCGCTACATATTTACTGACAAATACTATAACTGGCTCAAAAGGCCTATGCTCTTTGGCACGTCAGCTTGATACTAAAATCATACGGTCTATTTTATAGGCTTGGAGAACGAAGAAGTAGGTCAATCAATATGCTATAAATCAGATGCGATGATTACAATAACAATGTACTCGCATGCGATATCAACTTTTCCCATTCTCCAACATGTTTATGTTGAAGGATCTCTTCCTCCAATAACATGGATCAGTACATACGGATAGTGTATTTTCTAAGAACAATGAAGCGTAAGTACAATCAAGCGAAAATAGTAGCGACTTTTCTATTACAAATGTAGTAAATAAATACTCTTAAAATAAAGAAAGGGACTCGAAGTCCCAGGAGACCTTTGCCCAGCAATGGGACTATTTAAGTATAAGATCTTTTTCTGTACTTATGAGAAGTAAAAGATGAAGGTGGAGAAACAATAGTATTTTACTAAAAAAACTTTTGTATTTAAAAACAGTTTTTTTTCGATGTAGGTAGAAATCACGTCTTCGAGTACCTAGGTATTTTATTTTATTTTTCCAATTTTGGCAAAACTTACGGCTAATGAGAGTATAGGTTTTGTAAACGTTGGTTATTTAAAGGCTAAGTACAAGTTTCCACATGTAGCGAGAAATATTTTTGAGTAAAACAAAACAGAAAAACACATATAACAACTATAGGTACCTAGTCCTCTATTTAAATTAGCTCAGTCATACGTCGTAGACGTTACCAAGATGCTATTGGCGCAATTGGATAGGTTCGCTTAGTTTTATAGTTTTCGTTAGATAAACGTATGAGATGGTTTCATTTGGAAAAGTGAGTAAGGTTCAAACGGACTCGACGCCCCACCTTCCTACGAGCACCTACGAGTAGGCAAGTACCTAAAAGTTCCTAACTTATTTAACTTATAACCTCCTTGGTTTTCCCGAACTTTCGGAAAAGCGGGACGTTCGTTTAGAACTTTCATATCGGGTGGATTGTTTATTTGACCGTGGATTTCCATTTCTTACGATTCTAATATTCTCTTTTTCTTCATTTACTTTTCTAACATTATTTATACTGATGCCTTATGAATTTTCAACGTGGTATGCTTAATTTAATCTTCGGCCAAGTTTAGAATGAAAGTTGTCGTACTTGTCAACTAAAACGACTAAAACAGTAATATATAAAGCCTTCGTTTATTTAGCATAGTATTTTCCACATATATTTTGCTATTACACACACCAAAAAAGTCTAAGCAACACCTATAAATTTTGAATATTTTTTATTTTATGGATTTATTTAAAATTCTTTCTTTACTTTTTAAATTAAATGATATTTCTGTGTTATATTTGCATATTAAACTCAATAAATTTCTTTAAAAAAATGTTTTTTTACAAATAAAAGTTTGCTGTGAATCTGGGTACAAATTTGTAATGGTAAAAATAAACAAAAATATGACTTTCGCGTTAAATTTTAACCTTCTTCTGGGCATTTAAATTAAATCTAATACAGCGTGCTTCCTCCTCCGTTGTTTAAAACTTGTCGGTAACGATTCTGCATAGAGTAAATTAGGTTATTGATATCCTCATAGGGTTATTGGTCCCAGTGGAACTTGAGCAGGTTTTTTAGCTGTTGTTCCATTAAAGCCCCATCCAGACCTTTCAGGACCCTTCTCTGGAGTATATCCCACACATGCTCAATGGGATTCAAGTCAGGCGATTGAGCTGGCCATCACAAAACGTGTACATTTTCGACCTGTAGCCATTCTTGAGTCCGTTTCGCTGTGTACGGACGAGCACTGTCGTGCATCAATGTAATCTCCGATCCCAATGTTTGTGAAAATGGACGCACATAGGGAGCTAGCACACGTTCCACATGATTCTCAGCATTCAGGTTGCCATTTGTAAAAACGAGATCGGTTTTGCGGTTCTTAGCTATTCCAGCCCAAACCATTACTATCGACCTTCTGTATGGGTGGACTTCCTGGACACATCTTAGACGTTCAGCGTTTCCTGGGCAACGATATACCCTCATTCTTCCAGTATCCGGTTTGAAACCGAATCGAGATTCATCGCAGAATAAAATTTTGTCTCATCCTTGTTGCGGCCATAGCACGCGTGGTCTAAACCATTGAATAGGACGAGCTCGATTTCCATGACGGATCTGTGGGCATCTGATTGGACGACGTGCACGTAGACCATACTCTCGCAGTCTGTTTTGCATAGTTTGGGGACAAACAGCGGGACCATCAGCATTTTATGGCCTTGATGCGACCTCTTAGGCAGTCCGCTTTGGTTCACGTCTACATGTTACCTGGATGTATCGGTCTTGACGACGAGTGGTACTACGCCCTCGGCCTGGGTGCTGTTCAGACAGATCACCTGTGTCAGAATAACGCCTCCAGAGTCGGCCAATTACGCTTCGATGAACACCGAAATGCCGGGCAACATAGGCTTGACTGTTTTCAATTTCTACCATCCCTACAACCCTTTGCATCTTTTCCGTGGTAAGATGACGACGCCCCATGACACAGTAAAACCTCCAGAACTGTTATTCGCGACTCACAACCAATCATTACTGCGGTTACAAGTTTTTTTCGTTTAATGAGAAATAAGACCACATCTTTGAAATGCCGTTAAAATGGACAAAATAATGTTTTTATTGTTTAAAAACATAATTTACTGAAAAAAACTGCCAGTATTAATTTGTTTATCAAAGATGTTGACTATCTAAAGAAGGTTTGATATTCTATGAAAGTTTAAAACGAAGTAAAAAAAAATTATACTAAAAAAGTAGTGTGTTGCTTAGACTTTTTTGATGTGTGTATTTTCGACTGACGCGTCTCGCTGCCGTCGCTCGTGTCATCCACGGTCTTCCATTTTCAAAACGCTAACCAATAGCCAGTGAACCAATACTCTTTACAACTCACAGAGGTTGGTTCTACGCTGCATTGCTAACATACTTTAGTATTTACTGCACAAAGTTACTCTCTCGTATAAGAGCTCAAGAGTATTTTTTATATTGATTTTGGTAATCGGATCAAGAGTAAAGAAAGCGATGCCTTCAAATGATATAACTACTTAGTTTCGTAAGAATTCCGGTACTTCACTTTTATCTTTGAGAAAAGGCCCTTTGTAAAAGTTTGTATCCTTCAGAACAAGGACATGAAAAACGTTTAAGTATAGGGGAGATTGCGTTTGATCGCGCTATTCCGTATATTTGATTAAATTTATTCACTTGGGGATCCAGAAACCCAATAGGTGAAAGTAGGTGCTTGAGTTCAAAGTGGCTGTAAATTGGAAACTGTCTTTCGGCAATATACATTTACAACTATATCCCAGCTGTTTCGAATACAGGTGCTCGCATACAGTTCTGAGAATGTAATATCAATGAAAAAGATCGTTTTGTTTTGAGCTTCCAGTTTCAGAAATATAAGTTTTCTTTTTGTAGGAAATGTTACTTTTAGAGAAACATCTAAATATTTATTTTTCTATATCCGTTTTTGGTTTTGCGTGTGCATTATTTGTGAGTAGAAGCGCCGACACACCATGCATATTTACCTGACATATTTCACCGCCAGCTATGGTTGCCAGATACATTATTTTATCTGGTTTTTTGATAAATACAGCCCTCTGTATCTAGTACTAGGTACTTTAATTTCCACTAGTAAGATAAAAAAATGACATGTATTGGTCACCTTTTCAAAAAGGTGCGCGGTAAAAATAATGCAAAAAGCGAATGCTAATTTTGTGCTCGTTCAGTTTAATAAGGAGCGCTCGTCTATTAGAAATGATAAACCGGTTTTTATCTTCCTCTGTGAAACTGCTTTACTTTGAGAAGCTGTGAGAAACAGCAGGGGGCAGCCCTACTTCCCGGTTCCGACAATATTGCACTCGACGGGACGTTCATAAGATGGGTTTATGAAAAAATACTACCAAGTTTTTAGTAGCAAATCAGGAAAGTTGAAATTAAGACGGTTAATACAAATATTTTACGTTCTTTTACGATAGAGATTTTTACCTTATCAGTGACCGTCGTCGTGGATGTGCTCAGTGAGGCAATGATCGTTATAGGCAGTCCACTTAACATCAGGTGGGCCATCGGCTTGTTACATCAATTAGTTTTATAAGAAAAATAAAAGAACCTAATTTAGATGTAGGTATGTAATAATTTTAAAATAAAATTTTGTATTGAAAGTCGAACACGTTACAGAGCAACTACTCTAGCACTTTTCTTTTCTTTAGTGCAGTTGTATTTAAGAGTTTAAAAAAAAATATAACCAATTTTAGAAATTTACAAAAATATTACCCATTTTCAAAATACAAATCTTTATTTGGCTTAAAAAAACGTAACGACAACAAAACCATGTACAAGTTATTACGTGCAAATTTTGATCCCCTGTTTCCTCTAGCGACGTCAAAAGAGCTCTACCATGAAACAATATTTTCTCTGCTGGAATTATTCAAGCGGATATCCCTGATCCCATAACTAATCAGACAATAGAACGGCAGACACGGCTTAGATTAATGTGTGTTTGTCACGCAAACATCTGTTTCTGCGGAAATCAAATCAATATTGCCCCTGAATTTATTGTACTAGAAAATTAACATTTACGTCTTGATTAGAGTCAGTAGAGGGACAAAAATAGAAGAAGTACCAGAAGCTAGCTAGAACTATACCCAATATTCCTGCCTATGTTGAGCAAGGCTCAGCTCATATATTGCTGCCGGGTATAGGTCGGAAATCATCGGAATCATTGCAATAATGGCTCTTAACATTGTTCAGTTAGAAGATAAAATAGCACGCACTCCGCTTTGGCGCTTACGTTTGCTGCAAGGTCGAAAATATCGAAAAATTGCAGTTTTTTTGTTAAAATCACGCTAGTTCAAAATTAAAAAAAAAACTAATACACCTTCTGAAGAATACTTGCTCTACATGTTTGCTAATGAAACATGCCAAGCGCCTATGTCTTTACGAAGTTACAACGCATTTTATGTAGGTAGGTTAAAACAGCTTCCACTGAGATTTATTTTTCATGAACATTTATAAGTTTTTCAAAACACTTTTGTAGATAAAATATGAAGACCAAATCAATATAACAAAACTCAAGACTACGAGCTCAGGTTAAAAAAAAGTACCACTATGGTTATTAATAAAGAGCGTAATTTTTCAGTTTTATCTTACTTCATACGGCGTACTTGGTACTATGTACGTAATCTGCACCTTACTAGAATACCAAACACATACTAAATAGTAGGTGACAAATCATGACAGGCGTCATGGCTCAGTCGGTAGTAGCTCTGCCTTCCGTGCTGTGGGTCGTGGGTTCGATCCCCACTGAGAACAAACATTTGTGTGTTGTAAACATAGATGTTTGTTCTGTGTCTGGGTGTTTCTATGCATTATAAGTATGTATTTACAAAAAAAAAAAAATGTATGTGTGTATTCTATCAGCCATCTAGTTCCCATAGTACAAGCTTTGCTTAGTTTGGGACTAGAAGGTGTTAAGTGTCCGTGAATATTTATTTTATTTTATTTATTTTTACTTTTGAATTTAGAGTACAAACCCGCGATAAAAGGCAGCTGAATAAAATATACGCTTCCGCAAATTCAGAGAATTAACCTCTGTTCAGCAGACGGTACAATTTTACGCCGGAGAGTAATTGCGTTGTCATTGTTTTAAATAAAGTGTAGAGTTACCTGCAATTTTTCCCTAGAGACTGGATTTTTACTTCTTTTAGATAGAGTGTATCCTCGGCTGCATTTTAAAAAAGGTAGGTAGTGTTTTTTTAAATGTACAAAAAAATTTAATGGACTTATTTGTAATTCGAACAGCTCAAAATTCTTCTCGCCAATAATATAAATAAATAAATAAAAGAAATATTCACGGACACTTAACACAACGCCTTGTAGTCCCAAACTAAGCAAAGCTTGTACAATGTAACTAGATGGCTGATAGAATACATACATACATTTTTTTTTGTAAATACATACTTATAATACATAGAAACACCCAGACACAGAACAAACATCTATGTTTTACAGCACACAAATGTTTGTTCTCGGTGGGGATCGAACCCACGACCCACAGCACGGAAGGCAGAGCTACTACCGACTGAGCCATGACGCCTGTCATGATTTGTCACCTACTATTTAGTATGTGTTTGGTATTCTAGTAAGGTGCAGATTACGTACATAGTACCAAGTACGCCGTATGAAGTAAGATAAAACTGAAAAATTACGCTCTTTGATCACAGAGAAGATATTCTGGTAGGATGTGATCCTCTTACGAAAGAGGTTTAATTTTTAAACACCCACGTAGGTGTCGTGGTCTTATTTTGTTAAAAATAATATAAAAAAATGTGAAAATATCCTTCTATCTAAGTTCAACGTGGAAATATCTTTCTAAGTTCTTTTCACGTAAATTCTTCCTATTATTTATTTTCTGGTAAAAACCCACAAAAACTCGAATATAATTCCGAGAAAATCTCAATTAGAGAGTTCTAAAAAAATTACGTAAAGCGCTTACCCGAGAGGTGGGTGACGGATGTAGGCCACGGTCGTTCCAACGTTATATACCTGAACTTACATACCCTCGAAGGATATAGAATATTATCATCATCATCATCATCATTTCAGCCCGTTTGCACCCACTGCTGAGTATAGGCCTCCTCTTTATTACGCCATTCTTTTCGGTCCCTTGCGAGTCTTGTCCAGTGATTCCCAGCCAGTTCTAACTATGTCATTTGACCATCGGGCGGGTGGTCTGCCACTTGGTCTACGGGCATCTCTTGGCCACCATTCTGTGACCGCCTTCGTCCATCTCTCGTCTTCCCTTCTTGCCAGGTGTCCAATATATAGAATATGATCGAGAATAATAAATAAATAAATATTCATGGATATTTCACAAAATAACACGGATTCTCATGAATAGTATAACAAATCTCGTTCGGCCAATATTGCAATGGGTGCGTGATTAGTTGCTCCTTCCTTATTGTAACCCATAAAATTCTAAACACACCCTGTATGGTTCGTATTTTACGTGCTCATGAAATAGGGACGTTTCTAATACTATACCTAACCTATACTTATAATACCGTGTGTAAAAAGACCACTATACCGAAAACTTCCGAGGGGTTAAAGTCATCAATAACAACATCGAAAATGAAAAAAAATCAACTGTTTTTTTATGAAAGCAAGCAAGCCACCTGATTTTAAGTGGTAACCACAGCCTTTAATAGTACATTGTCGCACTGAGCACTTCCTATCTGAAGACGTACCCTGTGATGCATTGACTGCGCTCATCATTCTCAGAAACCAGAGCACAGCAATGCGAGCATCACACCTTGGGAACAGAAATAATGTACAGTGGTAATACTTCCCTGGACGAGCTCTATCACAAGTAGCTCTACTACTATTCCTTATTATTTGGACTGTGTATCTAACAGCTGATGTTTTCTCGCGCTGCCCTGACGGTTTCATAAAAAACGTCTTTCATATCGATGGGTATTTTGACTTACCGAAGTTTTCTGAAGTGGTCTTGTCACAACCTGTATACGTGACCTACTAAAGGCCCACGTATAAGTTGTTCTATTCGACCAGTAATATCCTGGCTTTCCTTAAGGACGCAAAGATTGTATGTTTACGATGTAAACTGCGACAATACGTGCAAAATGGGGCTCTTAAAGGTTTTTAGTTGTTATTTTGGTATCCTTCAATACCAGCCAAATACTAAAGGCTTGTATGCCTTAAGGAAGCTCAGGTGCAAGTGCAGGCATATGAGATGAGATCTTTGACTCAGAGTGATGAACACAGGGCGCGTCTGTCACTGTCTGTGCAATTGTGAAGTTGGGTGTTTTGTGGGGCAATGGAGCTTTTTCGAACAAAATTGTATGTGTGCGTACAACCTAATTGTACATAGCCTATCTTTCGAATCAACCATAGAGGTCATCGATGTCTATTTACACTTCCAGAATGATGTAAATAGAAATACGGAATCCATTCCACTTGCATTTTATTTCGCTGGAAGTTCTTTTATTAGGGTCATGGCTATTAAATGGTGTAATCTTTCCAAGCGGACACACCCATTGTGTGTAATTAAATATTAAAGCTACGGTCAAGCTGTTGCCAACGCATGAGATTTTTTATGGTGTGTTTGGCTTCATGGCTATGTTTTGATTTTTAATTGAATTAAATTGTCAAATGTTTTGAAGAATAATAAAATAGTAAATAATATTTATAGTTATATTCAAGGCTAGTACCTAACTCTGGCTGAATTCTGGATGTTTGAAAGTATATTTGGATGACAATACGAGTGGTACGTAATTTGAACGCACTAAACTTCGTTTTGCTAATCTCTGATATCTATCTAGGCCTCTGAAGTGTTTTCGGTCAAATCAGGAGATTGCGAGATTCTTGTGAAATCTTGAAGTAAAAATTCAGAAAGGAAATCGGCACGCACGTTTATTTTTTATAAAACGATTACACGATCACAATTTTTTGGCCGCGTCGGACTGAACGTCGCTTAAACTAGGACAAAGCGTGGTTAATGGGTGTCAATGGCGAATAAAACAAATGTCTGTTATTTATGTTTATTTAGCTTCCCATTGCGGCTCAGTAGCATGATGGTTTATTTGTTTACAAGGGCCAGTTGTAGATAGTCATCGATTTAGTTAAAAAACAACTAATCTATAACTTATTTGGGAAGCTCTGTTGTTGTTGAAACATTGATGGAATCGGATGGAGTTTAATTCTCTAGTGGTTATCAATTCTGGAAGTTACATCCTGTGTAATGTTACCTCAGCTTGCTAAATTCTGAAGATAATAATGATGTGCAAACCGGTCGCTAACGAATCCACCTTTATGTGCTTCAGGCTACTTAGTTTGCAGTTCTCGTACTGGCTGTACTGGGAAATCCGTTTGACCTGTAGGTTTTAGAAGCTGGTTTGGTTTAGCTAAAATGTTGTTAGAACAGTTCGAGCAGGTTGTATAACAAGGTACAGTCGGTGACAAAATTAAATTATTTTTAATATTTTTTTTTTACAGTGCTGGTCTTTGAAGTTTCCTTCACTGTATATATCAGCAGCTGTACCAGGGGGACAAGTAGGTATTTTAATGATGAACAACGATGTTTTTTCTGTGTCTGGGTGAATCAAAGTATATGTACCTTTTGCTATAAAATACTTATAGTTATAGTTACATATAATGTAGATTTTTTCTGATCCGGTTTAACCTTTGTTCAGGCTTAAAAATATCCGGCAATATAAAAAAATTACGTCACGAGATTTTGGGCGGCTAAAAAGACCCTCCCCAGTTCATTTGTCAAGAAAGCTTGATTACAACTTACGACTTTCTGCAATCTTGGGATACTTTCGAGTCATTTCTCATTATTCAGCAATTTTGTCAGACAAATTCGTAATCAAATTAAAAATTCATCCTGATTTCGCTTCGAGTTTGAGTGAAATTCTACAATTTCGGAATCAATGCGAAGGTTTCTTTCGCCGAATTAAAAATACCGTCAGCGGTAATATTTTTAGGCTAAACGAGCATTAAATATTCCGTAAACTTATTAAACTGTGCGCGAATTTCTAACTTTTTAATTTATTTGCGGTACTTTTGTTTTTTAGCTGTTTGTGGTTGACTTTTACCCTTCCTTTTAACCTTTTTGTTGATTATTTTAAGATAAATGCGAACGACACCTTTTTCATCCTAACATATTACATTTTCCTTTTCTTTTGGCTTTGCAGACTTTTTAAAACTTTGCTTTTGGTTTTGTGCCATCGATCATACTAAATACTTTAATATACAAGCCAAACTGTGCGTCCTAAGCATGGTTTAGAACCATAATATAAATAAACTAGCCGTCGCCCGCGGCGTTGCTCGCGTTCTACCCTTTAGAGTGTGACGTCTCAAAATTCCTTTCTTAATGCACTCCTACACTATAGGTATAAGGTAACTACCCTCCAAATTTCATACCTCTAGGACTTATAGTTTAGGCTGTGCGTTGATTCTCTGTCAGCTTCAAAAGAGTTTTATATAATATATTGATCTATCACAAGATAAACAATGCTTAAACTGTTGCCGTATTTTACTATAGATAATGACTATGATAGACATTTTAATTCTCCTCGTAACGTATAAATAAATAAATAAAAATAAATATTCACGGACACTTAACACAACGCCTTCTAGTCCCAAACTAAGCAAAGCTTGTACGATGGAAACTAGATGGCTGATAGAATACATACATACATTTTTTTTTTGTAAATACATACTTATATTACATAGAAACACCCAGACACAGAACACTTATAATAATAATACTTATAATGTAAGTATAGGGGATAGTGTTTCCAATTTAGAACAGTACAACCTTCCATTTCCTGTTGTCCAAATCCAGTGGTTGAACCGGCTGGCATCGTGACAATTTATCCCGTGGTCGGGTGGGACTTGCGATTCTGCTAAAGGCCAAACATTAATATTATTTTATAATGCCTAAATTGTGGTGACCGTGATATGACGATAGTAAATGTTTCTCTTGACTATATTCCAGAAATTTCAATGAAGCTAAGATAAAGTCACTACCAGAAACTATTTTCAAGCATAGTCAAATGAAAGTAAGAACTAAATATTCATATCAAATAATTCGGTTTACTAAATGGGCGTTAAATTAGGCTGCCGCTACTTTAAAACCCAACATTTTAGGCAAATTGTTGCGGTGAAAAAAATTTATGTTCAATTTAATGTTGCTATCCTTTTGGGGGAAATAAAAATAATTATTTTATTTTGTTACAGCTCAAGAGTAATAGCTACGATCTACGTAGCGATCATCTACGACTCTTCGTAGCAATTAGCTACGAATGCTATGAAATGGTCTACGACGACGGCACTTTAGCTTATCATTTAAAAATTAGTTAAAATAACACAATACTTAGGTAAATTTAAATGTGTTTTATGTTTACCTAAAGTAAGAATTATGAATTATTGGGGTTACTACTTACTTGTTTATTTTGTTTTTTGAACTTTAGAATTGATGCTTATTTGTATACAGTGAGTATAAAAATAAATAATAATAAATGAATTGAGTATGGTTGCTGTTAAAAAAAAATAGTGTTTGAATTTTTTTCAGTAAGTAAATTCATGTTATCTAGAATAGCAAACCAAACACGGCTCCTTATTTGTATGTAAAAATCGTCTATTTGCCGTTTATTATCCTGTAATTACATAATAACGTTTCCTTTTATGGATGCTGGACAGGTTTGCACCATTATCCCCGGGGAAATTTGATTATCAGGCTTGGGCTTCGAACCTACTTGCCCGCATGTGTTCTCTTTTTTCAATGATAGTTGTCATGCGCAAGACTATAGTAAAAACAATGCTTATCAGCTGAATAAGCTCAAAAGTGTCCTCCTCATAAGAATAATGCATATCAGTTGAATACGCTAAACACCTGATAAAAAAATAATTGCCATTCGTACGGTCATAAGTATAGCCAGCCATTAATAAAAATTAGCCCTTTAATTTTTCACATTGCCCATTTAGAACGTGCGTGTTTTTTCATGAGTTACACATCGTACCAAAACCACATGAAATATAACAAAACCCAGACTAAAATATATTAAGTCGAAAGCATGCAGATTTTTTTTGTATTTCGAGTTTTGGGAGATAAATAAAAGTTATTGCTTATTCTCCTGATATATCTCGTTACTCAAAATCGTCGTAATGTCTCAGAGGTAAGAAGCACTTTCTTGTTTGCTACATACATAGTTTCATAGTTTACGTCATTAGAGCTTGTCATTGGCGCATGGCGTGACCATGACCAACGTGGGTCAGAGGGATTAAGAAAGCGTGCATATAAATAGGGTCGAAGTGATACGGATGACCCGGATTGGGCTGTTATTTCACCCTTACACAAATAGAATCTAAGGTGCAGGGACCTGTGAAATTGACGCCCCGTTTCGGGAAACCCAATTAATGCTGGACAAATATTAATGATTTGATACCGAGCAATGGTTAAAGTTCGCATGGAAAGCCTACGAAATTTCTGAATGGACATGCTGAAAAAAAGCTGATAAAACCCCTAATATGTATCTTTATCTGTATGTACTTATGTTATCTTTAGCATGCTAGAACTACTTTCCTCAGAATGTACTTGCATGTCATGTCTTTTCAAGTTCTGAGGGTCTGTGAATGTAGGTAGTGTAAATATCACCGTATGTATACTATCATCTTTTTTTCTAAAGAGTGTCTAAAAGTCCGTTTTGTTTTGAAGAACTTTCTTTGGTCGCTAGACGCCCTGCCGGACAACGTCTGAAGTCACCTTGCAGCTGTATTATTTTACGACAAAAACTTCAACGTATGAATAAGCTTGGCAAAAATTGTTTCAGGCTAGACACATAAATCATGCAAATATACAGTCGAGAACAAAAATTCTGGATCATCTGTAAAAACTTGAATATCGTGAAAACCATGAATGGTAGCTTAGTAAAGTTAATTGTGTTTAAAAGACAGTTTCACACACAATTTATTCAGACTGCTTAATTAATAGTAATAATTGTTTATAAGCTTGCATAATTTCACTAACCTTGCATTCATGGTTTACAAGTTTTTATAGATGACCAGGAATTTTTACTCTCGACTGTAGTTAATATTTGTTCTAACTAAACAGGGTATGAAATCAGGTTTGTATAACGGGATTATTTGATAAGTTTGACCTCAAGCATAATAATTTATAGTTGTGTACTCGTTAAGTCCTTTATAACGTTAGGGCCCCAAGATAAATCATCGAATATAAAATATTAAGTTTTTCAAAGATGAAATAAAATATTTTACAAAACTGGCATTTAAATTGAACAAGAGTTAAATAACACAATTTTTGAGTTCTAGAAACATTCTCGGTAAGTAAGGCGGATAATGATATGAGTGGTCACCGTCACCTAAGCGCAGCTGTTTCAGCTTTCATTTCGTTGAAACAATTGCTAGTGAAGCCAGGATCCATTCGCGAGGTCTGTAATATTTGTAGCTTTTTGTGACAATTGCACCCACATTCGAGGCTTTGCGTAAATTCAATGGCATTATTCAGGCAATGCCCGGCATTCCCCATACAATTCGTGGTCAGCGAGCAGCTATAGACCCATTTTAACGTTGTCACAGTTACAGTTTACGCCAACAAACAGAAGCATCACTATAAATTACTGCCTCTCTAACTTATCCAAACATCGAAAAGTATCATGAATTTTTTTCCCCAAAAACGTCTCACCTTTTAATGATTTCCTTTTTTCATTTCCCCGAAAACACGATTCCCATCTTTTAAAAAATCTTGTCAGTGATAGTGGTATGACGTCGACGTCGGGAAATACCTAACAGAATATTGAATTGGTAATCTGAGCTAATCTCTTACCTGAGAAAGTTCTTTAGCAGAGTTTTGTAGTTGCATTAAATGCTAAATATTGCTATTTCTTACCAATGGGTAATGTCGAGAGTGACGACTAATTTAAATCACGTGTTTAGCTTATTCAGCTTTTGTGTGATAAGTGTATTTACTGGCTTATGTATTCCGTGCCATATCGCTGCTCCATGCTAATAATAGCAGCATACCACTGAGCCAGCATTGAATTTTCGGTAACTGTTCAGCGCGGTTGGGATTTTAGTCTACTTACGAGCTTACCATTCATATGTGCTACTTATGGGCTTTGATTTACGACTTACTTTACTATACTTTTTCTATAGCATCCAAGTAGGTACATACATGCATACGTACTCATCGATTTTTGACAAGTTTTTGTTGTTTACTCTCTTTGTGGAGAATGTGAAAATTGAAAATATTGTTACAGAAAGTTATATCAATCTTTACAAGGATGTTTTGTACCTCATGTTTCCACGTTTGATGTGGTTTCAACAAGTCTCTTTTTTGCCTATCTTAGAATATTCACACTGTGTGTCGGTGTAACAAAAAAAAGAAGTAAAAGTTGGAACATAAAATGTAAAATGAAAAGGCTTTCTGTTACAAAAAATATTTTAATTTATTTATTAAAATTCATAAAATTGTTTTACGTTCCTATCAACGTCCATCAGTAGTCGATCTCATCCCAAAGGCTCCGATTTACCTCGGTTATTATAATATCCGGTCGCGAGACGCCACGTCCGGCAGCGGTGACGCTATTTCCGGGTGTCAAGTCCCGCCGTCAGCACTTCCGGTGGCGTCACAGTCGCGTCTGAGTACAAACATTGCTTATTATTATAGTATAAAGGATTATTTCAAAGCATGCTATCAAAAGTGTACCTATATTATCATCTAGAGATAACTTATTCGTGCAAAGTGAGCAAGCCTTCTTTTTTACGAGAAAAGGTAAGCGGATCTTCGGACAAGCGGATAGCCCACCCGATATTATGCGATAACCTGTATAACAAGGCATCACACTCACTCATTTGTTTGTACCTAATTGCACTAGCACCTTTCAAAGCGGAGCTTACAAACGAATGTTTTCTGGACAGACAAAAAAGTGAACATCTTTCGCCTATTGAACAATAAGAGTGTAAATAGAAAAAGGTTAAAAATACAGTCATCTATAATGTTAAATCTATAGTCTACTAGAGACTAGATTCGGTTCTAAGAAAGTTAGTTTGGTTTTAGTTACAAAGATCCAAGTTAAATATCCAATGGGAATACTACACCACTACGTTTTTATTTCATCAAATTCAAAACTGGCCCGGCTTTGTTTATATTTGCAAAGTTTTTGCCGCAGGAAACCCGGTGAGGTATTACTTTTAGTTTAGCCTTTCGATCAGAGTCCAAATCAAATACTCGTATCGAGGGAACTTCTGTTACGGAAATAATACAATCAAAAATCTCGTTTTATTGTTACAAAAAAAATTTAGAATGTTTCATATTTCTTTAAATTATAGAAGCTTTCTATACCAAGTTCTAAAATCTAGAAAACCAACTTCAATTTGACTACCTTACGGCTACATCATCAGCTGATGATGACGATCATGATATCCGTTCATTGGGATGGTTCTATTGATCGTTAACACCGCTGAAAACTCATAAGAAATAAGAACCTGCTCCTTCTTTGAAGTCGATTAGAAATAAGGATAATACGATACTAAATAATTATTTTTTTTCGGTTCAAGATATTTATTTCTCTAAGACAAGGGTGACATAGGTGTAAAAATTAGTAAGCGTTCATATACGAGTGTCGGAAATATTCATGAATATTTCACACAACGCCATCTAGTCCTTGAAATTTCCACATTATCAAATTGTGTCTGGTCATCTGTCATTAATAATAAATCCTTTGTATCACTGATAGTGTCAGTAATCAGTTGCTGATTGGTTGCTGACATGATAGGTAGGCCCCGCTAGTTAAGTGGGCTTAGGTACTTAGGACTGTACCTAATTATCTCGACCGATCGATCGATTCGCTATGTAGGCTACCTACTGCGGCATTCGCACCCAAACCACACCCGACGCATCTAGCGAAGTACCAACTAATTGGACAGGTTTATCGCAACCGTGCTACATCGATAGTGTGCGATAATTCCACACCATTCTATCCGACCAACAATACTGTGCGTACCACTTAAATGTAGGTATGTACAAAATTGAAATTTATTGATTAAAACATGCAACACTCAGATTATACCGACTAGTGGGTGAACATCATCATCTCCTAGCCCTTTTCCCACTTTATGTGGGGTCGCCACAACATGTGTTTTTCTTCTTCTTCTTCTTCTTCTCTTCAATAATGGCCTGTGTCCGTCATTTCGACAGACAATTTTGCCAATGTCAAGTGTTAAAATTGTAATAAATAGATCAATCTAATTGTCAAAATTTTGGTTGTACCTCCCTCTGTACACTGACCATATTCTTATCCGCACTCCCCTCTTGTTTAAGACACTAGCATTAGCGAACTCGACACTGGCAGAATTGTGACAACTAGCCACAAAAGCCACAAACCAAGAAGTTGAAGTTGAAGTCAAGTCAAGTCAGTTGTCAAGTCGGCTGTCGTTTGTTTTGAAAAGAAAATGGTGGATTTTCTCTTCAAAACCTAACACGAATTTTCACATTCAGAAAAACCACTTTACACACATTTATTTCAATGGCTCACACTTTATGTTACGACCTAAGTATTATTGGTTAAAATTCCACCAAAATTAAACAACAATACTCACAATAACACAAGAAAAACTATTAAAATAAAAGTGCTATGTGTCGTTTCAAAAAATGTCAAAACTCGTGTCCCGTTTTTCTTCTTCTTCTCTTCAGTAATGGCCTGTGTCCGTCATTTCGACAGACAATTTTGCCAATGTCAAGTGTTAAAATTGTAATAAATAAGTCAAGTCAAGTCATTTGTCAAGTCGGCTGTCGTTTGTTTTGAAAAGAAAATGGTGGATTTTCTCTTCAAAACCTAACATGAATTTTCACATTCAGAAAAACCACTTTACACACATTTATTCCAATGGCTCACACTTTATGTTACGACCTAAGTATTATTGGTTAAAATTCCACCAAAATTAAACAACAATACTCACAATAACACAAGAAAAACTATTAAAATAAAAGTGCTATGTGTCGTTTCAAAAAATGACAAAACTCGTGTCCCCAAGTTACCAAGTTACAAGTTAAGTAAATTTTCACGCAATCCATCCATCTTTGGCCTACCTCTACTCTTATACCCATCTACATTCATATCCAATACTCTTCTTGTTACATGGCATTCATCTCTTCGCATAACATGACCATACCATGCTAACCTGCTGCTTATCATCTTTTCATTGACTGGCGCCACTTTCAAACTTCCTTTGATATGTGGGTGAACAACAGACTGATTATTTTGTCGCACCATGACCATCAAAACTCTTGCCAACAGTTACCTATCGCTCTGGAGAATTCGTCGAGTCGTTTTCTTTTTTTGATCTAGAAAATAAAACTAGTGCTATGAGCGACTAGAGACGGCAGTGATAGATCACGTCTCGCCAATTTGCCTGAGAACTGAGACGTGCGGTTCAGCATGTTACCATCTTGTGACGTTATTATCTGTGGCATTCTTACTGTTAATACGGCCTCATTTTATTTAAGCTCTATGGTTGTCTGGCTCTACTTTTTCGCATGAAATCAATTTCGTCGCTCAGCAACCAAAACGGCAAAAACAGTCGACTTTAATAATGGCTCTCTTAGTAATAGCACCTTTCATATAAATTTCAAGTCGTCAAAAAAAACTCGTATGAGTTAGTGGCCAACTCTGGTGACGGAGTTTTTAGGCCGCCTTAAGGCCTCCGTCGTGGCTTAACGACTACTAGAGCCAGGATTGACAGTTTAACGTGTTCTCCGAAGCACGGAAGCGCCAGCGAAGATGTAAATGCCACTAACGGTCACCCATCCAAATAGTGACCGCGCAGAACGTCGCTTAACTAAGATAATCTGTGAAGATTGCGACGTTATGGAGTAATAATAAACTCATAGTAAAAAAATACCCTGTTTGAGAGAGAGCTCGACTTCGTATAAATTTCTCTCTTTAGAATTCTCTATAAAAAGAGAAATCTCAAGTCAGCTTTTATAACATCTGTTGCATGTTTTCAGAATTTTACATTACCGGAAGCATGTTAGCGAAGGAAATTGAATAGCAAGCTTTACTTGAGAAAAGTTGCAATAAGTCGTGTACGGGTATTTGCCATGTTTCTTTTCCACGTCTTGAAATATCAATCACTTATATTGTTGCCTTAACAAAATATCAATATATTTTTTTTTAAAAAATAAGTTCCTATACCTGGAGAAAGTTTGCATTCAATAACGAGTCACTTTGAAATATCACCCGAAAAAGTATTTTTAATAAAAAAAAGTAACGATGACATTCTATTTATTACAATAACTACATTTTAAGTTTAGAATGGGTACAAAACCACTGAAATAATAAAAAAAAACAGCTTTTTTCTTAAAACATTGTCTGCTTCAGAGTTCTGTATAACAACTGAATATCACGATTTCCACGTAACATATTCAAGGTAATAAATATACGTCTTTACTGCCGTCTTGTACCTAGCTTCCACACTCAGAGATGTACCTAAGTTAGAAGACAACTGTTAAGGGTATATTCAACTTAGTTTCAAAACTGAGCTACTTAAAAAAGCTGCTAAATCTGTGGGCATCTTACAGTTTTTTTTAAGTCTGCTCTAAAATGACAAACGAGACATCGCTTATTTTAAGTATTACTTATAATCGGTCTTATTCCAGAGCGAAGACTAAAGAAAGTTAAGGTTTAAGAGTACGTCAACGTAAAGGTTTATGTCAAGGTAAACCATGACTTTCTTTAGTCTTCGTTCTGTAATAAGACCGAATATGTTTAAGATAGATTGAGACACGAAGACACAAAGAGAAATTACATAAGTACAGGTAATAACATAAATCAGACAGTACAAGTGTGTTACTAAGTTTAACACGTTCCCTGCCAACTACGAAAATATACGTAGTAGCGTATCTAGGATCCAGAGCCAGCTACGAGTTTATTCGTAGATGTTTAGTTGAGGCTACCTACACAATTAAAAGCGTTGGCAGTGTAAACAGGACGGGAATCGATTAGTTGGCATTGGAAATAAACCTTTCAAAATAAAATGAGAACTCTACCATATTTTTTTTTTCATGGCAACAAAAAATTACTTATATACTCGGGATGATGATTTTGTATGGATGGCAATAGGTATAGATTTTTTTACTACGAATATATTCGTATGGCAGGGAACGAGTTAAGTGACATCTCTGAGTGAGGCAGTAAGTGGTTAATATTATTAATCCTATATTGAAACACGCTGCTGAGACTCCTATCGTATCTCATTTCATTTGATAATAATAACACCAAACACGTGTTAGGCGGCTTACACGCGACGCCGCATACCGCGAAACCGTGCGTAGAAAGATTCTACAAAACCAGATCGAGTCTAAAAATTACGACTTTTGTAACCAAACGGTAAAAATGTTAATGCATCACGAAACTTCCCAATTTATAAAAGGGTAGATGATCTATCTATCCACAAAAAAACATAATTATGAAAGCGGTACTTTATCAGCAGTTTTTAATAATGCAATTACACAGAATGCTGCTATAACCAGATTAACTAGATTATTTTTTCTATGGAGACCTTGTTTAGACACGGCCACACAGGTTAGACATTCAACATAACCATGATAACGGTATTACAATATAAAGAATTGTTGAATAGGGAGCACAATGTAACCCACTTGCGTATCAAGGGGGGTGGTTGTCGGTACCGTGTGTTAGCCGCCTAATGGAACAAAAGAGCTACTAATACGTGCCCACAATATTATTATTAGACATCGTATTATATTTCAATATTCGTACATTTCGTACTAATCAAAAGCCGTGTCTGCGGGTAACATGCCAACACGCGCGACGCTCATCTCGATATTGGAAAATTCCGTAAGAAATTATCTGTGCGGTGAACGTTCACTTATGTCATATCTATTCCGCGAGGCAACCACAGACTCTTTTTTACACACAAGCCACAAATCTAGAAGTTGAAGTTGAAGTTTACTCTTTTTTATGGTAATCCCAAGTAGCTTTTCAGTATGTGGGTGTTAGTCTTCTTCCTGCGTTTCAAATCAAACTAGATTCAAGTAGAACTTTGTTATTTTTAGTTTACCAAATACTTTGTTTACTTACTAATTAAGTAGAAAAATAATAGTACTGTCGAGTTAAATTGGCTTACAATCACCCGGTTAATAAGACGGATTAAATCGGTTATGGTTATTTTACTCTAACTTTCCTTTGTTGATACAATAAAATTAGTAGTATAATATTATTTTCAACAACAACAATTTCAACAAGTTAAGCCTCACCATGAAAACCGCAATAGCATTTTCAAAAGTTCTATCGAGTTAATTTTCTCGAATTTAAATATTTAAGACATTCTATACATATTAATGCTTTCAAATTAGTTTCTAAGAAGTGTTTTATAATTCTGAATGAACGTTAATAAGCAGGCTCAATTCTGAGGCAGCTTTGTTTAAGCCACGATTACACACAGCGATCCGGCCCACCAGTGGGCCGGCTGGTGGGCTTGATGGGAATAACCCAATACTCGCTGCGAATGCCTACTCGCCGCGAGAATTCGCTTGTGCCTATACTTAATAGCCCTTCCGCTGAGCGCACCGCTCCATACTAGACACGTCTGTGCGCACCAACAGACTGTCGAAATTGTAGTGTAGAACTCGTTGTGTGTGCCCGCAGCTTTACCGGATGGAATTTCTACGCTAAGGTAAAACAGAGTTTTTAACATGTTTTATATTTCTCTTCTCTTATAATCTCTCTTTTATAATCTCGACTAACTCCCATCAGCGAGGATTTCATTTTCCCGAAATTAATTTTCACGTATTATATTTTCATAACAGTACAAAATACATGGAATAACCCTTAGATATTACAAGGTTCCGTAAACAGTACACACTCCATATTGTCATCTCCAGTGTCCTGTACAAATATTAACTTTATACTCCTGTCGTTTGTATATTATTTTGTAAGCAGGAGATTGACTTTAAACCTTACCAATAAACCCAGCGTAAGCAGGACTTCAGAGATAATCATTGGTTTGGCTTTTTGCATTGACAGTTTCAACAGAACGAAAGAAATAAAGATACAAAGCATGGTTTAACTATTTATTAGTAGCCACTACCTATTATACAGTGGGCGTCCGCGCGTCGTATTAAAACGTAGTATCCAGTGAAACCTGCCTTTATTAGTAAAACAATTTAGCAAAATGGCAGCCAAAGTGGCTTTTATGAAACAACAAAATCGCATGTTAACTAGATTTTATCAGAGAAATATCCTTTAAGTTTTTAATAACACGTTTTTTGCTAGATAGCTGTTCGTGCGTATTGGAGCTGCTAAAATGAAACGTTTGCTAAAACCGAAACATGCTAGTTCATCACCATCATCATTATCAACTTATATCAGTTCACTGCTGGACGTAGGTCTCTCCCAAAACGCGCCACTGAGCCCGGTCTTCGGCTCTTCTCATCCAGTGTTCGCCAGCTACATTTCTCAGATCGTCGCCCCACCTAGCCGGAGGGCGTCCTACACTACGCTTGCCTAAACGCGGTCCCCACTCAAGTATTCGTATGCTCCAACGATTGTCGGTTTTACGGCAAACATGGCCGGCCCACTGCCACTTTAATACACATGCTAGTTGGTAATATTCATTTGAACAGTCTGCAATTAATAAAATTGCTTTGGTCGGTACTCTATTTGCCACTCGAAAATATAGGCCTATTTTTTACTTTTTAACTTCAACGCTCGGGCAATTATTTTAAAAGGCGAGGCCGTTGGCTTCATCAATTAATTAAGGTGTATGGCGTGCACTGAAGCTCTATTTCTGTTATAAAGCTTCACATTTTTTATTTATTCCTAAACGGTATCTACGGAGTGAGTTTAGAGTCTTTGTAAAAATGTGGTAAAATAAAAAATATTTTGTAAAGCTCGTAGTACTAAGCTATGCAATCCTTAGAGCAAATATCTTCATAATAACCTAAAACAAACACAAATGCAAATAGAAATAAAAAAAATATTCGTAGCCCGGTGCTACGAAAACCGTAGAGCAGCTACGTCGTAGACGCGAGCACGCGGAGAAAAAGAGTTCAACGCTCTTTATCCATTTCATTATTTTTCTTTTATGAAAAAATACATTCAAATAAATTGTTTGTAAAGCCGTCTTTGAAGAGAGGCTCAAGTAACTTTGAATACTTTGATTATTGAATTGAACATTAAATCAAAATATTTTTCGTTTCATGTCAAAGGGTCAAAATATAAGGTAAATCACATGAAAAGGTAAATTAAACTTTGTAAAAATATTACGCAACCATTGCGTCTTGCTATCTTCAACTTACATAGAGAGATAAAAAGTAAACACGCCTTTTACATCTATTTTAGAGGATTTATATTACGTCATAGCCAACTTTATGTCTATGTTTATATTTATGGAACGCTGTAAGGTTCATTATTTAGGGCCGTATTCGCATTTACTGCTTAAGTATTAATCCGGCATCAATTTTTTGATAAGCATGCAAGCTCGTATGAGTTAGTGGCCAACTCTGGTGAGGGAGTTTTTAGGTCGCCTTAAGGCCTCCGTCATGGCTTAGCGACTGCTAGAGCCGAGACCGACAGTTTGACGTGCCCTCCGAAGCACGGAAGCGCTAAGTTGTAAATGCCACTACCGGTCACCCATCCAAATAATGATCGCGCAAATTTTTTTGATAGTGTTTAATGAGAGTTTTTACTTAAATCACTTTTAAGTCTGAGTTTTTAATATACGATCAAAATCCGATCAAAATCTCAAATTATTACAAAGTTTAACTTCATAAGATGATATAGGTATCAGTTACAATATGGCAACTCATAGAAATAGTATTGATTAAAATTACTTTTAGAATTGCTTTTAGAATTGAACCTGCACATTTTGCACGTTACTCGGTTAGTCACTCACTGTGCCAATCGTCACGTAACAGCCTTGAAGTCCTTCTAACGTTTCCAATCCCCCGTTTTACGACCGACCGCCTTGCCACCAAGTATAACGATATTTTTTTTTTTTTTTTTTTGCTTTATTTACCACATTAGTCGCATTGACTATGTTGTCACTAAGTTATTATAAGTTAAAACCAGCCTCTAATAACTACATGCCTCAGTTTTTGGCGATTTGGGTAATGCTTACAAAATGTGCTTTGATTTGGGTTATTCCCGGCCCACCGGCTGGCACACTAGTGGGGCCGATGGGAAAAAAATCCCAATGAGCCCAATATGCAAATTGAACCTTTCAATTGAATAAGATTACATTTATTCACAAAGAAAATACAGTATTATATTATATTATATTATATTATATTATATTATATTATATTATATTATATTATATTATATTATATTATATTATATTATATTATATTATATTATATTATATTATATTATATTATATTATATTATATTATATTATATTATATTATATTATATTATATTATATTATATTATATTATATTATATTATATTATATTATATTATATTATATTATATTATATTATATTATATTATATTATATTATATTATATTATATACTAATACAGTATTTACAATATTTACAAAATACACATGGAACAGTTGAGCCATCTACAAATCGTTGCAAACGATTTATAGATAGCTCAACTGGTCCAAATCAGTACCAATCGGAAGCGTGCCCAAGACACTGGCTGCATTGCCGAGCTGAATAGCAATGCTGATACGCTGGCCTAGATAATCACCAGCAATTGAATTCATTATTTTTTATTTCAGACGGACAAAATACACATTCGGATTTCCATTATGCTTGGCGGTAAGACGGCGGGTCTGGCGCACTTCGTCATGAAGTGTGAACTCGAACACATTTTATATGCCGTAAAACTTGAGTTGTTAAGACGAATTTTACTACCAAGATCTAGTGACTTCGTAGTTTCATATTAAAGTGCTCATGTACGTGTTATACCACTCTAATTTATAGTTTGCGATGTTTGAGAAATCGTTCAGCTGGTTTTACGTGGCTTTTATAGTTATTAGATAGATAGCTAGATAGATAGATATTAAAAGTAGACTATAATACAACTTGGACTTGCTCTGTGAGGTAATGCATTGTTATAGGCAGAAGTTACCACTTAACATTAGGTGAGCTATCAGCTTGTTCCATTACTTTTGTCATAAAAAAAAACGAGCTTGTACATTTTGGGTCAGTTAACATAATCGTTACTGAATAAAAAAACTATAGGAATGTATGGGAATAATCACACAACATTGTTTAGGTACATTTCCATAAATTATGATTTATCTAGATGTTCTAGCAATTGAAAAATGCCAACTTTGCTAGCACCAACACCTGATAGTATCTATCAATCGAGGTCTGAGATTAGGTGAAAAATTCTTTATTATTTATGCCATAGTTGGCAGACGAGCACGCGGGCCACCTGATGTAAAGTGTTCACCGCCGCCCATGGACACCTGCAACACCAGAGGTGATGCTAGTGCGCTGCCGGCCTTCTTACTTACCTTCTTACTTGCCTTCTTACTTACCTTCTTACTTGCCTTTTTACTTCTTGAATTGTAGTATGTATTACATCATACAGCGTTCCACAGCTCTTTGGTCTTGTATAAATAATTTAAAAGACCTAGATCACACATAAATAATATACAATTTTTTTGGAAACTAACTGCACTTAGTAAGCTATATTAAACTTTTGTACACATAAACTGTTTTTCACCATAGACTGTGTCCAAGGAAAGTTTTAACGATAAAAGCACCTGGAGCTGGGATGGGTCGCTAGTTACGGTAGTTACCCATGAAAGGTGAACCAAACTATCGTAAAGTTAGATTTATGCAACGCACACGCGCTACAACACACATTGTAACATTATTGGGACATAGTACAACTGTTACAGTATTTTATGTGTAGTTTGTGTGTTTTAGTAGGGTGACACCACATTTATAGCTTAGAATGTCTCCTGACATTGTTTGATTTTACCTACTGGGTATAGGTGTCATCTTAACAGTATTACTCTTCGCAGTCTAGTGCTAGCCTCCTCCTATCCTTGTCTGTGGTTTTTGCTACATATCTGTCTATATCATTATAGGTCGACCTTCCGTAGGCCAGAATGGTTGTAAGAACTGCATAGGTCTTGCAACCATTCTCGCCGCAAAATACATAATTCTTTATTAAAAAATCACCGTTTACAATTTTACATGTACCTATTTACTACAACTACCTATGTAATCCACGTACCTATGTCACATATTTCGTGACCTACGTACAATAAAGTATTTTCATTCATTCATTCATTCATTCATTCGTGGGAGAACAAAAGACGAAGAAGAGAAAAAAGACATAAGAGAGGTACGGTTTCCGTTTTTTTAAGTGCTTATTAATACTATTGAAACGCTACGCAGACAAAGACAGTTCTACTCGTAAGTACAGATCATGTAATACTATACTATCTATCTATCTATTCAGCCTGTATGCACCCACTGCTGGGTATAGGCCTCCTCTTTAGTACGCCAGTCTCTCCGGTCCTGCGCGAGTCTTCTCCACTGCTGCCCAACTACAGCGACAATATCATCGGACCATCGGGCGGGTGGTCTGCCTCGTGGTCTTTGAGCGTCCCTTGGCCACCATTCCGTAATCGCTGTCGTCCATCTTCCATCATTCCTTCTGGCCACGTGTCCTGCCCATCTCCACTTCAAGCTTGTGATCCGCATACCTACGTCTACAACTTTGGTCCGGCGTCGTATCTCCACGTTGGGTATGTGATCGAGTAGTGAGATACCGAGCATGGCGCGCTCCATTGCTCTTTGTGCTACTTTTATCTTATGCATGTATTCAAGTGTGAGCGGCCATGTTTCGGATCCGTATGTTAATATAGGCAGGACACATTGGTTGTATGCCTTGGTCTTCAGGCTCTGTGGAATTTTTGATTTGAAGATGTCCTCCAACTTCCCAAAGGCAGCCCATCCCAGCTGGATTCGTCTAGCGATCTCCTTTACTTGAGAATATCGGCCAAAAGATAAACAATGCCCAAGGTATATGTACTCGTCCACCACCTCGATATGGTGGTTATCCATAGTGATGTTGGGACTGGAGGTGGGACGGTTTACCATGATCTTAGTTTTCGACATGTTCATCTTAAGGCCGATTTGCAATGAAGCTTTGTGCAGGTCGTTAAGCATTATTTGGAGATCAGCAACGTTCTCAGCTATGATCATCAGGTCATCGGCGAATCTCAAGTGTGATATGTACCGACCGTTTATCTTGAGACCCATCTCATTCCAGTCAAGTGTCTTCATTGCGTCTTCCAGAACACTTGTGAAAAGCTTCGGTGAGATGGTGTCACCCTGTCGTACACCACGTTTTATTGGTATCGGTCCAGAGAGCGTGTGCATATTCACTTGCAATGTCGCATTCCGATACAGCTCCCGGAGGATATCCACATATCTCTTATCAATATTGCAACGATGCAGAGAATGAAAAACGGCCCAGTGCTCGTGTGTTTGAGAAATCGTTCCAGAATTGCCCAGGGTTTCTTTCTTTTTTTTTTTTTAGGTTTCTTTCTCAGAACAGAGAATTGCCCAGGGCCCAATGCCAGTGCCATACTATACTAGTCGTAAGTAAACATTTTCAGGGACAATCACGGTTATGAACATAAATCTTCTAAATATATAAAACTCTTTTGAAGCTGACTTAGAATCAACGCACAGCCTAAACTATAAGTCCTAGAGGTATGAAATTTGAAGGGTAGTATCCTTATATAGTGCAGGGGTGCATTTAGAAAGGAATTTTGAAAAGTCACACTCTAAACTGGTCTAGAACGCTAGTTATAAATAAAACACTAAAACTTTCTTTTAGAGTCGAACAATATCGTCGAGCTAGTGTCTAGTTTTAGTTAAATGTACACTGAAATACAAAACTAGATTCTAAATGAACTGGTATATAAAAGTGAAAAATTGTGCGCTTAGAACGTTTCACGTAGCCGAGTGTATTTTATGAGCAAGCTGCTCATCTGCAACATGCCTCGGATTGCCGGAAAACTTACCTTTAAGTATTGAAAACTTAATTTTTTTTTTAAAATACGTGTTAATTTATATAATACGTGTTATTAATCACCTTTCAAGACATGAACCTAAATACCCTACTTGAGATTCAAAAGAACTTTGGTATAAAATTGATTGACAATCGATTAAAAGAATTTCCCTTTATTTTCTTAGGCACTACCGCTTTGCACTACTAGTAGAGTTAAGGCAAATTTAATTTACCCGTGATACTATTTATAGTGCTACGGGTAAAAGTACATTTCCAGTGACACTACACTGTTTCCACATTCAAAAATACTTTCTCTAATTTTTTTGAGTTAATTTTTTTAGTTTTGTTTAGGTATTGTTCAATGGTATATAGCCGGACAAAGTACGCCAAATATCCGGCTAAATTTAAAAGTATGCCCACCCTAATCCATGGTCATTTGTCCTCGTAATTGTAGACGCTTGGCTCATTTCTACGGAACGACAGACAGCCTGTTTAAAAGGACCCTCTTTTTATCTACACCGATTCTTTACTCGCGCAAAAAATGTAAAATAAATAGGCGTAATTTGTAAGAAGGCTTTGAAAGTATGATTGATTGCTGGTGCGATTCTGAGCTTTAACACTCTGGCTATAATGTTTACATCATCTTGGAAAGACATTTTGTCACGTAGAAAAAATCATAAGCAGAAATATGATTTTAAATAATTATGAACTTCTTACATTTAATACTATAAAATTCATCAAAACCAATTTACCAAAACACGATTTTTCGTTTCCGAGTTGTTTCGGAGTAAAAGAACTCCAAGCCAATTTATTTAAAAGCTTTTTAACTTCTAAACAAATCTATCAAACAAACACTCTAATATGGCATTTTTGAAATGAATGCCTCTCTATTGTCAAGTACATAAGGTTTAATATCGGGGCTTTTTGCGGTGTTTTATTTCTTTTCGAATTGCCCTTTTTGAGGAAGATGAAGAGCCCATTACGCATTTTCGCTCCTTTGTCATGATGACGTCACTCTAAAATTTGTAAGTGACACCAGTGGAGCTTCGTTATAAACAACTTGAGTAAACACACCAAGTATTTTTGGAGATAATAAACTTCCACTGTCTCTTTTAAGTGCCCTGAGCATAGATTTTTCAAGTTGTGTAATGTAACATACTTACCTATATCATAATACATATACTCAGACAATGTCTGTGCAAATGGCTGCAAATGATCAAAACAAATATCTTTTCTCACATTCATTTATCACAATTACGACAAAGACACTGGGCAGTACTACGAGTACATCTAATCTGTGATGATGGTATGGTTACGTATCAAAAGTTTTGAATTTTTTACTAAATATTTTTCACATTAAAATTATTTCATGCCAGCGAGTGAGAACCTCACTAGGGAATAACAATCATAGAAACTAGTGCTTGGGGTGCTGAGCCTGTCTCTTTTTATACTTTGTAAATGTTTATCTACATAGAAAATAAAGAAAACATTTTTAAGCTATTATCAGAGACATCCCTTCAGAACAGCTCACAATGTTCACACACACACACTTTTAAACACCTTCTATCCCAACTTCACACCCTTTATCGAGTCCACTCATTTGCATAGTGGGCTCGATGGGATTTTTTTCCCATCCGGCCCACGAGTGGGCCGGCCGGTGGGCTCGATGGGAATAAGCCTCTTTACCCCACATATCCGCCATCACTCATAATCACAAAAAAATCGAAAAATATTGTATGAAAAAAAACTTATGAAAAAATATAAAATTACATACACTTTTTAAAATGGGTTCCAATCGATTCTCTCACAAACCAATCAATCTGTGACTGGTTGCGACAGTTTCCCAGTAAGGCTGGATTGAGTTTGACTCGTTGGAAACCCATCGGTTTTTACAGCGAAGTAGGATAAACATAAAAACTGCGAGCCTCAAATATATGGTACAGTCATTTCAGATTACTGTCAATAACAAGTCAATAAAGTAAAAAGCCTGGAGTCCTAACCCAATAATAATCTTGAGCTGCCAAACTATGACGTGACCCGGTTTTAGTTGTGCAAATTGTATGATTGTTGTTTAAAAACGCCATGTGTTGTGGATTGTATAGGCACAGAGGGAGATTTTCATAGCATTTTACCGGCGCTTCATATGAATTACGTCAAACGCGGGTTCTTAAGTTCATTATTTTCAGTGTACCTATAGGTTAGGTACTAAACTAGTTTCTACTCTAATTGCCACGACATCAGCCCACGTGTGATATTTAAATTTAATTGTCCTTCGAGTTGATAATGCTGACATAGGCTAAGAGGATGGTATAGGCCCTGGACTAGCTAATCATGATTCATCTAAAACACATCCGGGTACTACAATATTCGTTCATAGTGGTGTAAGAAGCTTCCAACGATATAATTATATTATCTGATAAGATGGAAAGGCATGTTGCTAGTGAAAACTACATTATATAGGTACAAATTATCAAGGTATATTTGAATGTTCGTGAATTTTAAATCAATTACACTCGCGAGCTCGAAAACGACCACCAACTTACACTGCCAACGACAAGACACCTACACGATATCGTCGAAGAGCTACTCTTACTAAACTTTCACACATTGTAAGCGCCAGCAACAATAATTTAGATTGAGCCACTCACATCCTACAACCTCAACACTGCTGTACTGCTACACAGTACCTACTGGCTCAACAAAAGCTTTGGTCTGTTTACAATAAAGTTGAGCATTTGTTATAACTAGCGGTATACCACAGAGAAGATGGCGGGACGATCTCTATAGTCATAAAACTGGCCCCCTGTTGCCAAAGATTGAGATGTGTGGAAAAATAAATAATTAAAATAAAAAAAAGAGGAGGCTTTTGCACTGCAGGGGGATAAATGCGAAAGTTTGTAAGGATGCATTACGCCAAAACTACAGATCCGATTTGGTTGAAACTTAAAATATAATAATGGTCCGTGACCTGAGGGCCTAGTACGAGTTTTGGTGTGTAAATCTGGTGTAAAACGTCTGACGCCCAGCACACCGACACACGACATGCGAGTAGAAGCTTGGTGTAGACCAAGCTTCTCAAAGAATCCGCTCAGTGTCTCCATACAAATCAGCTCACACTGGTGTGCTGGGCGTCAGACGTTTCACACCCACACTATACACTGAAAACTCGTACTAGAGCCTCAGAATGAACACACAGGCTACTTTTTATCCCGGAAAATCAACAGGATTCAAAATATCGGTATCGTGTAGGTGTTGTGTCGGGACTGTCGGGTCGTGTGTAAAGGCACTTTACTAGCCGCACAGCCAGTTCCCCACATGTTGCGGGATAGCTTTTACGATCCAGCCGACCGCAGTCGTTTTATCATACAAATGACTCGGATAAAACCGAAATTCCGAATGCATTACTTATTTTCGCTAATTAGAGCGCTGTAATTAGTATTGCAGTGCTGCGACAGTTGAAATGTTCCAGTGGTCTACTGAGAAATTGGTGGTTGATTGTGACGAGCGTAATATTACGGTAGTTGTGAAGTATGCGTTGAAAAATACCGTTTTCGAAAAATAGAGAAACTTGAAACTTCATGAAAACTCTAGACAAAGATTATCCATGATATTCCACTGTGATACTTGCAAACCAAAATTTTAAACTAAATGAAATCTTTCTGTTTGTACGTTGTTTGAAAAATATACGATTGTTCCTTTTGAATTAATTTACTTTTGACTGTAGCGGCAGTAAGCTGCCGGCACCGTCCGTTTAGGAATATCTTATGAAATTTCCAGCTTGGTTCAGCAGACTTTAGTGCAGACAGAGCACTAAAGTCTGCTGAAGCCGGGACTTGTCAGCTGAACGCATAAATTCTAGTGAAAATTGCCAACTTAATCTATGTTATCACATGGTGATTAAAATACCCTTTCTTCGTCCATTTAGTAAGAACCGTGTGGTACGAAACTGGTTTCAAAAATCATTATAAGAAAAAAAAACTAACTTCTTTATATTTTTACTCGTATTTATGAGAACTTGTGATAGTAACTTTGGTAAAAAAAAAAAAAAAGTATCTACTACACCTTTTCATAGCCAATCAAATCAAAGCTTTTAACTAACAGTCACCCATCTATTTGTTATGTTACCAAACTCAAATGACACGGCAAGCTGCGCCATATTTTTTAGTTTATTCAGTTCCAATAACGTACGAAAAAAGATCCCATAAATAGAAATAGCCCGATCAGTGGCTGCCGTCCGCGTCGCAGTCCCAAGCGACCGGTCACGTTACGACATTATTTCACTCTGCAACAGCGGGCTATTACAAAAGCAAGGAGATATTATAAATTCAGTTAGAATATTCCCCTCTTTGTAAAGACGCTTCTCGTTATTAATGTACCTTCTGTAACACCTTTTGCCGTAACCTTTATCTCACTTTTTTCATTAACATTTCGCATTTAGCATAAAAACTTTTGCCACGGCTGGTAAAGCATTTGGTTTTCACCTTTTTCGGAATTTAAAAAGTTGTTTTTGATGAAAATTCTTTTGGACTTTGAGAGTTATGTTTCAAGTTCAGAAAGGGCTAAGGTAGAAAAGGAACGTAATTGAATTGAATTTATTTTTTCATGATTTTTATCGTACTGAAATAGTTGCTGTTTTGCAAAGTTGACTCATAAAGCAGGCAAGCGAGTAGTTCCAAATACCATTATACAATCTAAATAACTTTTTCTATTACAGTTCGCTCCATGTATGTACCCACTATCCACAATTCTCCAGTGAACCGAAAAACGGTAAATAGGATATTTTTGAACAAGCTCCAAAATTACGAAAACTCGGAATTGGAAAGTTATTTTAACTTTGGAAAAAATATTAATTCATCGTGCAGTTTTGTTTTGCATGAACTATCATGCAACGCAAATAATATTTACAAAGAGCATTGAAATACAAACTAACTACAGCTACATTTTATATTCTGTGGTAAAAGGTTAACTGAAATACTATATTACGAAACCATGGCACCCAAATTATACTAATCTCGCCCAATTCATATAGTAAGCGAATAGATTGACCCGAGCGCTCTAAGCCGTTAATTTGGCCCGTAGAGCCAATATACGCGTCCAAAGGTAACCCCTGCGAGTAGAACTACATTGCGCGGTAACAACAACCAGACTGCGAAGCGCTACTGCGCTGCCCCGCAATGTAACTATACCCTCTACTTAACCCTCACTGTGCTATGGCAGTGTAAATGGTTCCGTAAACAAACAGAATCAGTTTAATTTGGCCAGGGTAAGAAATAGCTTTATCCCAGACGTCAATATCTTGAGGGTGAAATGCTTTGGTTCAAGGATTTCTGTCTGTAATTTAGGAAGATTGGCTGTGTACGTTATGTAGAAGTAGGGTAGACTAATCTTTGGTTTCCGGTTTTGCACGTGCTGGGAACTTGCTGACATCGCTTTGTGATTCTCTCTGATGCCTACACACTGAGGTTTCAGAAACTGATGCAATCTAATTAAACTTACTACTACGTGATGCCAATTTTAATGAAGATTGCTGAGTCGTTGGATGCAAGCTCAATATGCTGTTGCTCTGATGAATCTATATCTAGCAGTGGATGATACGGCTGAAATGAAGTTGTGGTAAGAAGAGTTTGTATCTTTAGCGGTGTCGTTTGTACACTACCAGTGTAAGGGTTAAAAGATGTGATATTGTATAAATAAATAAGTATTCTTTTCGTTTCACACACTCTCTAGTCCCAAACTAAGAAAAGCTTATACTATGGGAACTAGATTGCTGGTGGAATGCTTATATAAATGTTATTTTGTAAATACATACTTATGGTAACACCCAGGCATAGAACAAACATCAATGTTTGCCACACACAAATTTTTGTTCTTTGTGGTAGTCGAACCCATGACCCACAACGCGGAAGGCAGAACTAACACCGACTGAGTTGTGACGCCTGTCCAAATTGTAATCACAAGATTCACAAGTCCATGTCTTTTTAACCGACTTCAAAAACGTTGGTACTTTTTATTTTATATTCCAAGTTGTAAAAAACAATGACCGATTTTGGTGTCTATTCAGCTTTATATTATGTATAAACTGTCAAGCGTGGTATTAACAGAACGCAGTATTATTCTCATAGCTCATCGTTAAGCCAACATTAGGACAGTCCGGTTAGAACAAAGATACTCGAGTACGAACATAAATTACATTTCTGAGACCATTCATATTACAAATTCTGGGACGCATAGTTCTAGCGGGTGCTCGGTTTATGATAAAAGGTTTATTTTGCATTTTGGTTCATATTATCAGGTTGGTTTTATTTAGCAGCGGTGACTTGTATAATTTGTATATTCTCAAAATGTGGTTTTATGAAGAGTTAAATGAATGAGTACATTTCATATTCATTTTTATTTCTTTTAATTATCTCAAAGTGTAATTTAGTACAAAATAAATCCTTATTATCCATGACAAAATACCCCCGTAGTTAGAAGAGTGGAGCCAATTTTTGTAGGAAAATCATTGGAAGGAATTTTTAATGGCACAAAAACAAACCGGCTATTATTTTTTGCTCTAGATGCAAAATACTGATGACGCTTCCCAAAAACAATTTGCTGACTGCTATAAAATCACTTAAAACGTAACATTGCCAGTTTTTATTCGTTTAGGTTTTATCAGCACAAAGAAGACAAAAAAACAGAATCCATGATACTCAATTAGCCCCATTTTAGGAGCCAACGGGCATTTACACTTACCGATACCTACACGAGAGTTCAGATATTCGAAAAAAAATAACGGTGTCGGTGCCGACACGATGTGAAAGCGTCTAGTACTCAATGTATGAGATATCGTGGTGTCGTGTAGTGTTAAAACAGTCAGAAGTGAGGTCATACATGAAATTGGACTGCTGATTCAAAATTCGTACTCGAAGCAGGAAAACAGTAGAACGAGACACTTCATAATTTATTCGCGCACCGTAATGGAAGGCATTTCGGTATTAATCGTAGACATTAGCATAGAACCCGGTGTCCTTCGGGAATACCTGATCATGTACTGCAGAATTCAACTGAGTCTGTGAAATGAGGTAAATTGAAACTATCATTGTTTTCCAATAATATAAGTTGCTTTTCTTAGCGTTAAATAAAATACATGGCTATATTTTTGCTAACTTGACGAACATCGAGGTTTCGAGATAAGATCGGTGCGTCTATTTACTTGTACTAATATTTTGTGGTATACCGATGTTTGTTACTATAAATTTCTAATCGTTTCCGCGTGATTATTTTGGTGGGCATAGCAGGACCACAGGCAGGAAGTGACACGGTGGCTGCTTTACAAAAATTCTAATTCAACATTTATTGTGCTTGTATTTTTAACAGACTTTGTTTAATCCTAGTAAAATACTTTCATTACTCTTCATAAAATGGCTGCTCGTGTGCAATGCAGATGCGCCTCGCCATAGTTTAATTTCACAGTAGCTAGTTAGTTGCATTAGGAATTAGATCATCTCCGTAGCGCCATATCAAACGGACCAATCTCAGCGGAGTTGAGCTTTGCTTTTTTCGAAATGTAAAGGCGAGTAAAACGAAAAACGGATTAGGTAAAATCCTCGAAAATTATGTTCTTTTTCAAAAATCCGCTAAAAGAGCTACCTTATTTTTTAAACTAAAGTATCATGGAAATCTGTAGTAAAATAATGCATGGCGATCAATAGTTTTGCAGTGGTTAGTCACAAAGAAAAATTAGCTTTTTTTGGTCTTTCGTTACTTTTTTGACCCGTATTCCAGTTTACTGTTCAAGCACTAATCCCGACTCAAGCATAGATTATTGTATGAAAATTTGTGCTGATATCTATGCTTGAGTAACGATTTCTTTATCAGCATACGGGCTTTAGTATTAACATTGTTTTTACTGTTTTTACTCCCCGTATAGAACAAAACAAGCTCATCAGAATACACTTGAAATAAACACTTGTCCGGGTCCCGAAAGTGCCCGCCATTGTCCCAATCTAAAGTTAGGTGACATCCGCAACTTATATGTGCTGGAATAGGTTTCGGTTTAAGCTAAAAGCGATAGCTTTAGAAGTAAACGGAAAGGCTTGAAAGTTTCGATCCGATCCGACGTGAATCCTTCCTTACAAGTTTCGTTGGGTGCTATACATAGCTGGTATCACCATAGTATTTTATTTTATTGATTAACAAAATCCATAGGTCTTAGGAACTAAAATGGGCAATTTATAGAATACCTACTTCTTTTAAAAAAATATATCGTTATCAAAAATATGAACTTGACGCTACATGAAAGATCATTGGCTCGACGATATAAATATTATTTAAATTGTTTCTAAATGTATTTTTAATAAAATCATTTAAAATTTTTCCGCTTTGGAACTATTGCAAAGCTACACCACGCTAATCAACTTAGGTGATTCTATTACTTCATACCAATTCCCAGAGTTACTCAGACTCCCGTCCCTTGCGACGTTCCTCGGATGAAATATGAACGGTGGTCGGACGTGCTTCCCGAATCACCCCGAATATTGGGTCTCAGCAGACCGCCTACATTACTATCATGTGCATTATTTATGTGGGCAAGCTCTAACGCATAGCATTTGTATTCACTTTTGTGACAATATCTCAAAAGTTATGGAGCGATTGGGATTCCAACCCGCAAACGTTGGCTATATAATGAGAATTAGATTAGGTCGATGTGCCATCAAGCATCACATCATTTTGTACCAACTTGGTGTTTTTTTTTATCGATTGATATTATAACACTGTAGAAAAAATATGTAAAATACTATAAAACTTCACTGCAGTTGAGCACAGAAGACTTCGGAGCTTCAGGTTATGATAGGAACAGTAATAAATACATGAATGTTATCTACAGCGGCTGGATCGAACAGCGCCCCGAGTCTGTGCATTTGCTTTGACTTTCGACTCGATTAGAGCACACGCAAACGCATTTGCAAAGCAAGAAATTTTGTATGAAAACCGGATAAGCGCGTCTAGCAGGAGATTTGGAAATTGTGCAATTCCCAACAAAATTTCCTTTGCGAACGCGTTTGCGTGTGCTATACTCGAGTCGAAAGTCAAAACAAATGTATTGATAGCCAACTCATCTAAAAACTTTTACAAAGTTAACTGAGAACAAGGTGTTGGTTAATACCGACTCCACCTGACCAAGCTTAGAATCTCTTGGCTTATCTGTTTTTGGGTTCTTTTATTTCCTGTAACATTATGTAGATGAGGTGGTTCTCGACACAGTACCACCAGGTAACGAGATCCTTAGATAATACTTCAAACGAAGTATCATAATAAAATTATACGCAAAAAACCTATTTCATAAAAGCCTTGGTACCTAATATTCATCTAATATTCCTTTCAATGGGGTAAAGGAGGAATGATATTCACATTTCAAAGTAGGTACAGATACCGAGAAAATTGAATGAGCATGACATGTGAAACCTAAATTCTACGAAAAATAATTGGAAGAATTCGTATATAACAGTAAAATATTATGTTTGATACTTATTTAGACCAAATAACTCGTGCATATCATTTCCACGTACTCGGGTAATACTGACATGTATTTATTTGGTGATGAAACACCAGTTCATGAGTAAATCTTTATTTAGGAACCTTCCAAGTTGAATATCTTCGACTCTGTTTATCAAACACAATTTATTTGACTAAACTAGTAATGGTTTCCACGATGTTCAAGTTTTTATAGATGACCCGAAGGGCAATCGCTGTCTCATAAAAACTGTGGTTTTCTGAACTGTTTTCATACTAAATCATAGGTATTCTGTGACATTAGCGCGTTTCAGCGCGTTTTTTGCCGTCAAAGAAAAGTAGCCATGTCAATTGACATTATGCTGGGCAGCGAAAGCAGTTCAGAGCTTGCGATATGGGGGCCGAAATTTTTGCTCTCGACTGTATTTTTATGTCCATATGTCCTACCACACTCAACATACTACGGGTTAGCTGAGAGTTTTGTTAATTCAACAAGGAAAAGTCCGAAACTGAGAATTTGTTGACACACTTAACCCCAAGCCCCTATTATAAAAGGTTTATGTTGGCTTGAGAAAGTTTCCATTTTGCCTGAAATTCAGCGTAGCTTAACAGAATATTTTTACAGGACGGTAATTTTGTATTAAATGATTTTCAATACACTTTTTCATAGCAGAGAGTCCAAAAGGTAAAATTAGTTTACTTTTTTTACGGAGGTCAATATCAGACCACAAAAAAATAAGTAGGTACCATGTTACTGATGTAACCAATAAAATAAATGTAAGCTTGGAATCATCTTTATCAGCCTGTCAAAAGAGATATAATAAGTCCACTACTATATTTTGTCTCTTTTGATCGAACATGATACTGGTTATCAGACTATATACAATTTTGCGAGGAAAATGTCTACCAATCAACATACGAATATTCTTATTCCAAAAATACCTACGTATACATTTTCTTGCTTCGACGAAGTACGACATTTGATCTAATGAGTGGTACATGTTAGAGCACTGAGTGATCGAGCACACTAATTCGAATTACTGCCTCGAATCATCTTGTTTACTGTTGCCTGACGAGCGTGTCAATTTACGTCAAGTATCGAAGTGATGGCTAGAGTTGCCTTCTTAGTACCTACTACGTTTAAAACGTGTTCGTGCCCATTGCTGTACTATTTAGATTTCAGGACGAAGAAGTTAAAGCCGTCAATTCATCCACTGATCTCCGTGGATCTATTTGGTGAGGGGTGTCTTAAGCTTCCATTTTCAGTTGGCAAAAACCCGTTGGCCCTCTATTTATCCGCAGTGGTCAGTGTAAGTAAAATATACTATATTTATGTTATTTTATTGGTTTCAAATATTACGTAAAAAGACGGCACAAAAGCCGGTTGATATTACACGCGAACTCTATTGACGTCACGATTATCGGCTGCAACAGATTTTCGGCGTAGTGAACCATGAACCAGATAAAACTCGAGTTCCGTCAAGTGATTCCAGATTAAAACGGTTGTGTGAACACAGCTGTTCTTTTTAAAGCCAACGATGTTGAAAGTTAGAGATTATTTTTCATATTAATTTGAAGGCGGAATTTCGAAAAGCTTCATTTTCCTGATCGATGACATCAATGACAGCTATGGTGCTGTGTATTTTTCCAAGGTTTATAACACTTTCATTTTTTTATGAAACCTAGAGCGCTGGCAATATAGAACCTTCAGCATAAAATCTTTCTAGTACGTTAGTCTAATTCCCTGAAATATATTTTTATTTTTGTTTGAAAACGGATCTTGAGATCTGATGACAAAACATTCTGTGATCAGCTTCTACTTTATTCTGATCATAGTATTAGATGCCAGAACTTCGGGCACCATTAGGAATTTATTAGCGTAATAGACATTCATTTGTTTTTGAAGTTATATTTCTAATGTGACTTCCAACACGGTTTTTATAGCCGTATAGACTGCAGGCTTGATTTTCACACATACATGTCTACTACATGTATATAAAATAATCACAGCAGGTTGGTATCCGTTTTCAAAAAGGAAAAAAAACTGAATCGATTGACTGAATATTTTTCAACTTCAATATTCCTTTGATAAAAACATCGCAAATTCAACTGAAAACGTTCGCATATGAATGAAAAATCCCAAGTATTTTGTGTAAAATTAATGAAGTTGTTACGCACAAACGGCCGAACCACCTTCAAACGGCGTACTGTGATTTCTTAACTAACATTGCTTATTATATAAAAAAATAAACATAACATAATGTTTATTTTTTATCACGGAACATGGAAACGACATTTTTAATATCAATGATCTAGAGGTATGAAATTTGGAGGGTAGTATCCTTATATAGTGTAGGGTGCACTAAGAATGGAATTTTGAAACGTCACACTCTAAAGGGTAGAACGCGAGCAACGCCGCGGGCGGCGGCTAGTAAGATATAAATAAGAGAAATAAGTTCAGAAAATACAAAAAAATTTGATAAAAAAAAGTTATGCTTGCTTACTTTTATAATGCCCTTGCCATCCTGAATGAGTTTTTAGAAATATAAAATCCTAAACGCTTTGATACCACAAAACCCAGATATAATAATATTTAAATTTTTATTTTGTAACTAACTAATTTATGTCTGCCTACATTACGTAAGTAATAGGCATTACTTAAAAAAATACTACACAAAAACCCATATTCAACAACGCCGTACGATTTATGGGTACAAGTGCTTTCACAGCCAATTATGACTGGGCAGTGGTCAAACTACCAGCCAGAGCCAGTCACGGTGATACCGGCGTGATAAACGACGTGTCCCATACAGCTCGCCGTGACTGATGGACCGCACTTCTTGTACGCATCTACCCCTTTGTCCCTCCTACGAGTCTAGTATCTGAAATGAACTTTATTTTTAGTAGGTTAAGGCTGAGTATAGTTTGGATACAAAAAAGTTTTCTCTGGGAAACAAGAGTTTGTAATGGATTTAGTGAAACATTTGGAGTTTCGAGACCTTGACGGGCTCAAAATATATAAACTTTTTACTCTCAATTATAATTTGAAGTCTGAAGGCCACTTTGACAAAAAATGGTGCTTGTGGTATTGTTCAATTAGATGACAGGGTTTCAGTCTATACGTTGTATAAGTTAATAAAGCAGTAAAATGTGGTAGTTTTCTTAGCACAATCATTCTCATTGTTCAAAGTAATTAGGAACAACTGTTATGATTGTGAAGTGCGAGATCTGGACTAAAATAAAAATCTAGGTATAAAAATCTTGCGAAAATATTTTCACAGACTTTCAACGGCCTAAGATATCACCAGACATAAATCATAATAATTCATTTCACATTCAAACTGCGAACTATTCAAGTTGTAAAAGTCAAGGGGCAAAAGAAAAAAGTGACAAACAAGTAAACATTATGAATGTGTTGAAACAAATACAATAGCTTTACTTACGTTATCTCTGTTTGCAAAAAATATCACATGCATCACACACAAGTCATAAACATTTTATAAAAGCCTCTATGACTAACTATTTTAAATGATCTAGAGATTCTATCCATACTGGCCATTGTTAGAACAACGCATAGTAAATCTTTAACCACATTAATGTAATTCGTTGCTCAAAGCTGTCTTATTATGTTTGAATCTATTTACTTATGTGTTAGTAAAAAATGCGAGGAAAGTATAATATTATGACAATATCAAAAGTTATTTTGTGTGAGAAAATGATGCTATTTGCAAAGTAAGTATTTCTACGTTTTTATGTTGCTTTTTTTTTGTTTCTTACACAGTATTGGTCAAAAGTAGTGATACCTATGTAGGTGTGTAAAAATATTTTAATACAGGTAGACAGAATAGAGATAGAATAGAATAGAATAGAGGTAGTAGGCTTGAATAACAGTGAAAATAAAGTTTATGATTTTATGTAAAAATCAGTAAAAGCTTACGAGTAGTTTTTAGCATAAAGCCTTTTTGAACTCCCATATTTTTATCTGCCTTTTGTACGTCGTTCCAATTTGCTATCCGAAAATGTTATGCAAAATGACTGGTAATATAAAATCCATCGATAAATTTATCGATACTACAGACACAAAGTTTGGTTGGAACTAGCGCTAATTTATTGGGATATAAACTTTTTATGAAGGATATTTTCGAAGCATCCAAACAAAGTTAGGAGTATAACTTTTTCGTAACTACTGCAGAACTACTGAAGAGTATTTTGTTTGATTGGGTTTCCTAGTTATTGGGGTCTTTCTCAAGACCTTTGTGAAACTTGAGACTGCGTGTATCGTCACGTCACACTTTTCTGGCTTTATTCACAAAGAAAATTCCAACTAATACAGTATTTACAATATTTACAAAATACGCATGAAACAATTGAGCTATCAACAAACAATTGCAAACGATTTATGGTTAGATCCACGGTGTATGTACCAAAAAAATATTACTAACTAGCCGTCGCCCGCGGCGTTGCTCGCGTTCTAGACCCTTTAGGGTGCGACTTTTCAAAATTCCTTTCTTAGTGCGTCTCTACACTATATAAGGATACTACCCTCTAAATTTCATACCTCTAGGACTTATGGTTTAGGCTGTGCGTTGATTCTCTGTCAGCTTCAAAAGAGTTTTATATATATTCATGTATATCTATGTATTATAAGTATGTATTTACAAAAAAAAAATGTATGTATGTATTCTATCAGCCATCTAGTTTCCATCGTACAAGCTTTGCTTAGTTTGGGACTAGAAGGCGTTGTGTTAAGTGTCCGTGAATATTTATTTATTTATTTATTGTTTTAATTAAAACAGTTACAAACCAATTAAATTATCTAATTAATTTAAATACCAGCCCAATACATAACCATTTCTTAGATAAGTATACAAAATAATAAACATAGTTTCAGCAATAATAAAAAGTCTTTTGAAGTATACAAAGAATATTAGGGTTGTGTGCCAATGCAATACAAGCAGAGATTCTGTTCAACGTCAGGTGAGCCATCTGCGTCTCCGTAATTGTTTTGCGCATGCAATATTTTTCTAGTAATTCAATAAAGTCCGATTAAGTGCTAAGAACTGCGTAGGCAGTTTGTGCGTTTGTACACTGCCCGACACCGACACCGGCACGATACTGATATGTCAGTGACTCGAACAAAAATGTCGTGCAAGCCAACACGGTTAGAAAGTCTCTAGTTCTAGTACTCAATGTATAGAATTAGACCTCTAACGATATCGTTTAAGTGTATTGTCGTTGGCCAGTGTGCAAATACATAGCCATCTTGTATAGTTTAGTAGGTACCTATATACCTACGGTTTGTAGATAGCTCAACTGTCTCATGTGTATTTTGTAAATATTGTAAATATAGTTTAGTATAATCTGTGACCATAGATACATCCACAGATAGATACAACATTGTATACACGCAATGTCGTAACGATATTTTTTTTGCAATCGTTGTAAGAATTGTGTTGATTAGTGTACAACTATCATGTCATTAAAACTAAAACATATGGAGTTATGAAATATCGTTGACCTATTCATAAAAGTAAGTGCAAAGTCGTAGGTATGCAATAAAATATGAGCCAAAATATAACTGATTTATCGCAAACTTCTAAAGCTGGCCTTATGGGAATGTGGCCAAACTCGGCCAAACACTGACGGCTATACTTATGAACGCTAAATAAAAAATAAATAACAGATTAAAATTGGGCTAGTTTTGGATCCTAAGTGGTCGTACGCTTAATTTGGGATTAGAAGGCGTTGTGTGAAATGTTCATGAATATTTATTTAATTAATCTACTTGGCTGAATAAGTTGGTGGTAATAAGCAACGTTCATAAGTAAGGCCGTGAGTTATTATGGACAGAGACAAAGATAATCATGGCATAGGGCCAACTAGCTGAATAGGCAACCGTGAAGCTTCGTGCTCTATCTGGTTAAACCATCTCGGGTACAGGGTGAATCAGATCGCACTTAACCTCAAGTGGAAGGGACCACTACAAGTTTCACTTTCGTATATTTAGGTTAGGCTACTAGTATAGTATTATATGATCGTGGTTAGGTTAAATGGACGATAGTGAGGTTCGAATTTGGTAAGGGTCAAATTCCGATGGAGTCTTAATTTTTTTTCTCTGGTAATCTATGACATACGTCATAAACTAGCCGTCGCCTGCGGCTTTGCTTGCGTGGTAGCAGCATACAAACAGTTTTGAATTTTTTTAAAAATCTTGAATCTCGTGTCGAGTCACTTTATTTGATGAATCTCTATGTACCATGTTTCAAGGGTCTTCGGGTGTGACTTTTCAAAATTGCTTTCTTAGTGCACCCCTACACTAAATGCTAAATGCTGTCTGCTAAAGCTAAGTAGAAATCTAAGTATAAGGAGAATTGGTCTATGCCTATCAGTGACTTCTTCAGAATAACAGTGATAGTGATTTATTTCATTTCAACAGAACAAACGTTTTCTTTCCGAAATCTCAAACGTCTCTTAAACAAACAAAAAGTTTATTGCACAGACAATGTTTACACGTTACGCAGCGCCGTAGCTCTACGACGTGCTACGCGGCTACGGAATTGGCTACGAAACAAGCTACGCGGAATTTTACTTTATTTCTAAAATACTTGAAGAAGCGATTTGTTTGGGAGGTAACACTTTGTGTCAGTTTGTACGTTTCACGTTTATTTTGAAAAATATTTACACAAATTAGTTTATTACTTGAAACAGGGTCAGGGACGTGTATAGAATATAGTACATACTGTGTTTTGGTAGGCACGAGTTAGGCTTACTAATTTTTACTTAGCTGGTATGGTTTACCACCGACCGGAAAACAGAAGGAGTGTTATAAGTTTGACGGCGTTTTGTATCTATCTGTAGGTATGTGCCCTCGTTATAAAAGTTACAAAATTAACTACTTTTCGGATCTTTATAATAAAAAAAAAATATAAATAATAAAATATTCTTCGATATTTCACACAACGCCCTCTAGTCCCAAACTAAGCAACCTGAGATTGTTTTTTACTACATAATATATATATATATATATATATATATATGTATACTCGTGGTCTGACTTAAAAAACTATGAGGTAGGCACCTAGCGCTCCTAGTTTTTGCTGAAGAGTTTTGAGATTGCATCACACCCCGAACTAAAAGAAGCAAAAGAATTCACATTTGCCGATGAAAGCGAGCCATCTCCATGCAGAGGCATTATCATAAAAGGTCCATATTTCTCACTTCATTGTGTCCACTGTAAATCTTACATCCAGTAGTTTATATTACATTTTTAAGTCACTGTTTTGTGTGTATTTAAAAGTGCTCAGATTTGTTGATCTACTATCAGTACAGCTCTGAATTCAGCTGTAAGTTATGTGTTATGTTTGTTTTGTGTTTAGTTGTATCTACTATAATACACAACTTGGCGTAGGTTGGCGCTAGATGGCGTAGTTTGGCGCTAGATGGCGCTGTATGACGCAACCATTGTAATCAACAAATTTACTTAATTTAGTTAAGTGATAATTAAATTAAGTATTTCTTTCCTATTTATATGTAAATTGCACAGACGTGTTCATCATCATCATTTTGCATCATTGTATGCAATACTGTATTGTACTACGTCATTGACAGTAGTTCAAAGGGTTTGCCGCTCACACGTAAAGTAGGTCACGTGACGGATGAACGGTTTCACACCGATTTGTCTGCGTCGTTGAGTGACAAGAGTTTAATGTAACCGTACCTTTTGTTCGGTGTGTGAGTGTAATGGTGTGTTCATTTGAGTTGATGCACTGCTAATGCATTTACTTCGTTTGTTTTCCTTTTACGGCGAATTCAAAACTGAAACATCGTTAGTTTATATGACGTCAAATTTTTTGAGAAAAACCAACTAAAGGGAAAACTTTGTACATAAAGTATTGGAAGTCTAATTTCTAAAAATTGAAGAACGGAAGAAATACTTAAAAATAAAAATAAACATTGAGATCTATTTTCAAAGGAAGAACCAAAACATAAATCCCCACAATACCTACTACTTCGACAGACGGTGATTTGTATCGATACTGTGAATTACACTGCGGGGCTAGTGTCAACGTAGCAAAACCTCATACTCACAACGTTTAAGGCAGTCGCGCAGTGTATAACAATGTCGGTAATGAACGAACCTTCGGTAGCATTTTGGAGTAGAGCCTCTTTAAGTTGCTTCACTCTAGCTTCTGCATAGTTATAATGCGACCAAATTAAAAATGCATCTGTTGTGAACACCGTAAAGTGAATAGATCCATTAAAATTAGCCGCACTAGCACCTGAGTCGAATTTGCAAAGTAGCGACTAACTTTTGTCCGTCGCACCGTAGTTTAGCCATGATAAATTATTCATAGGATACCGTTCTTTATGTACTCAAACTATGTATATCGAACGTTCAAAGGAAAACAAGCTGTATTGTTTATTACATAAGGTCTAAAGTTTGTTTTGTGATACCAGTTTGTACTATACATGACGCGGATGTAAGTAGAGTAAAATATCAGGGTTGTGTGAGGGTAGCCGCAAATCGCTCATAAACCCTGGGCACTTTATGGGATCATAGGAAACAATGTGACAGACCCTCGTATTTTTACAAAAAATGAACGTTTTATATGTATTCATCATCATCAGCAGTTTGAAGACTGCTGGAGACCTTGGTCTCTCTAAATAAGATTTGAAAAAATGTAAACTACAAAAAAGTTCTCGGATAGATATGGAAAGTACAAAAAAAAACAGCCAAAATTTCTCGGGACCAAAGAGACTAAATTTCAGTATAAAAAAATTGGTTTACTCTACTGACTCTATATCTGGTTGGTCCAAGTTAAGAGGCCGTTCAACACTTCGTCTTTCAGTCACTGTTGCCATTTAAGAACCTCTCTTATGAAGTTCTCAGTTCTACGAGTTAAATGGCCAGCCCATTGCCACAATAAATGAATATCAAAATGGTATCTGTTTGTATTGTCAGAATCAACAATGTTGAACTGTGGGCTTCAAAATTTCAGTGCGAATTGTAAATAGTTTTGTCACGTTTCGTTGTTTTGACTACAAATAGAGATATTACAAATGATTGAATAAACTGATGAATTAAATTATAGTTTGCAATATTTAGCTAATGGAATTTAATATGTACCTACTTCTTTATGTTGGGTTATTCAAATAAAAATTCAAATAAATTCATTTTGATCTACATAAACATTTAAGAATTTAATATTATATTACATTTTAAATTAAATAACATTTGTGTTTTCTATTTTGAAGATGGAGAAAAATACTCTCTCATTTTTTTAATCTTGAACGAATTATTGATTCGTCCAAGGATTAAGTTGATAGTATATCAATAAAAATCCGTTGCTTTTAGTACCAAAACTTGGATTTATAAAAATGTACTAAATACAGTCCTTGACGTCCAACTTATATAACACTAGTATCCGAAACAATAATTTTCTGACAGATTTGCGTAGCTATATTCATACGAGCTATTTATAGATAGGCTCCGTCTGTTCACATGGTTTATTTCGGTACCGCATTAACTGTCAAAACGAGTGACAGGCGCTCTACCGATAACGGGGCAAACTATTACACAACATATTGATCCAGCGGTTATCTTGACAAGTTTATAGTCCTATACATAGTAGGTAACGAAATCAGTATTTTAATTGTATATCGCAAACTCGGAGAAAAAAAAATAGTATTTTATTTTGATATTACAAGCTGTGTGATAATTATTATGACGACTATGGAGCGTGGAGAGTTTCGGGTTCAAATCCAATTTACTCGGTATCCATTTGTAAAAAACAAGCAGAATTTACCTTATGCGAAGCGGTTTTCTCTATCTCATAGGATATCCACCGATAAATGCCATATGAAATGATGGCTCTGCGTCTTACGCTCTGAACATAGGAACTTTACTTACACTGACACCCATACTTCAAATCAAAACACATCCATGTGACCATTACTAAAATAGATAAGTTGAGGAAAATAATGAGTATCTGCTTAAAATAACGGTGGTCAGGGCCAAACTAGAAGCTCATAATATGCAGATCTTGCTCCGAACTTCGTCTTTTACCCTCAACAAGCTCCTAAAGTACAGTCAACAGTTTCTGTATGTTTGAGGTTTCTAGATAACATGGTACAGTCAAGGTCATTAGAAGGTTCTGTAATAATAATAAATTCGTTATTTATTCCCAACGAGACCACCAGCGGCCGGCCCATTAATGGGCCGGATGGAAAAAAAAAATCCCATCAAGCCCACTCATTTACATAGTGGGCTCGATGGGAATTTTTTTCCCATCCGGCCCACCAGTTGGCTGGTACAATTTTCAGTTTGAGATCTTTATTAATTCCCTTAATCACTAACGAGGGCTAAACTAAATAATTTCATTCGTTTAAAAAAACAAATTCGGTACACACGTCTATATTATCAATAGTACCTACATAATTGAATAAAAGAGTTATGATAATCGTGGAAGTTTATTGTTCGATTGTGTGGATGTGTAAATACCTTATTTGCATTTTTGTTTTATAACCATTCAAATGTGAGTTATTATAAACGCATTTCCGGAATTGATTTAAATATAATTTAATACCAGGTGAATCTTTTAGAGTGAAAAAGTCGCACTCTAAAGGGTCTAGAACGCGAGCAATGCCGCGGGCGACAGCTAGTATTGTATGAAAATGCATACAGTACCGAAATCCTGCAAATATTTCTACCACACTAACTTGATTTCCGACCTCTCCATCATGCAGACGGGTGGTTGTTAGTTTTTGAAATTATTATACTGCACTGGCATCCAAAAATGGAACTTTTGACAGGTATTCAAAACAGCCATAGTGCATTTGACATGACAATGTAGAATTCATGGATGTCATGAATTGCACGTGAAACTCGTCGAACGATTTTAATAGTCCCTTCAGGATTGTATACGACTCTGTTTTCGAAAATATATTTCAATAAAATCTCACTGACCACTTGACCACTGACCATCCTTGGATTCTCATAGATATGGACTCTATCGCGGTTATGTATTATTTCCATTATAATATAATTATTTCAAGTTTTTCACTCTACTTCGGATATAAAAGGAATTATTAAGAAACTACCAGAAACATCTTCAAAAAACTATGTGACATAGATGCATGCCACAAAAATATTTGTTCTCAATAGGGATCGAACCCACGACATACAGCACGAAAGGCAAAGCTTATACCGAGTGAACTGTGTCGTAAAAAAATGTCCGTAATTTTTTATGACACTGTTCTGTCAAAAATGACTTCTTACAACAAAGTGCAGTAGGTGTACTAACTCATACGTCAGATGTGCACAGCGTGGCGCATTCACGTTGCAATATTAAAGTGTTATCCATCACGCTGGTAAATCCGCTTAGAGTTAGTCTAGGTTACCATCAGATTTCGGTCCACCGCTAAATAATCTAAGGCCCGTATGCCGATACAGAAATCCTTACATAAGCATAGACTCAGATCATATAATACTATAGCATAGATTTGTATACTATGTAGATTTATATATCAATATAATATAAAACTCTTTTGAAGCTGACAGAGAATCAACGCACAGCCTAAACCATAAGTCCTAGAGGTATGAAATTTGAAAGGTAGTATCCTTATATAGTGTAGGGATGCACTAAGAAAGGAATTTTGAAAAGTCGCACTCTAAAGGGTCTAGAACGCGAGCAATGCCGCGGGCGACAGCTAGTAGCATAGATTTGAGTAGAGATTTTCATACAAAAACCTATACTCGAGTCCGGATCAGTGCTTGAGCAGGATATCAACGTGCGGGCCTATGCGGGATCTAGGGCGTTACTTATTTGGCACAAGCTTGGCAGACATTATTGAGTGTTAGCTTTTTGAAAATATTTTACTGTTGGAACTGGCATCATCATCATTCAAAGTATTCGTTTCAGCGGCAAAAAGTGCGTTTTATTAAATAAATAAATAAAATATTCATGGATATTTCACACCAAGGCCTCTAGTCCCAAACAAAGCAAAGCTTGTACTATGGGAACTGGATTGCTGATAAAATACTTGTATATACGCTAAAACTCGGCCTAAAAACTCTGTCGCCAGAATTGGCTACTAACTCTTCAAAGTTACTTTACCTATAGGGTGGTTCTTCTATTTGTTAGCGCTTGCATAGGTTTTTAGGGTTTAGCTGTAAACAAATGCAAAGTACTAATACTAATACTGCAAAGTAAGAACAACATCAAAACAGAATTGCGGCAAACTTATGATTAAAAAACTCAGTTAAACCCAGACATGTTTCGCTCCAATAAATGAAACGAAAGGCTTCAATTAAAGAAGGCGACCAAGTGGAAGTAAAACCTACAGGTAAATTGGTTCGTTAGCGGCAAAAATAATTAATAGCTACAGATGAAAAAGAAAATTGCTAACTTAAATTGACTTTTCAATTCCTTTTACTTACAGAGGCACTTGAGCGGGTTAATGAGGTGAGCCTTGATCGGTTTATTTATTTATTTATTAAAAATATACAAACTTGCAGATCTTCTTCTTCTTCTTCTCTTCAGTAATGGACTGTGTCCGTCATTTCGACAGACAATTTGCCAATGTCAAGTGTTAAAATTGTAATGAATAAGTCAAGTCAAGTCATTTGTCAAGTCGGCTGTCGTTTGTTTTGAAAAGAAAATGGTGGATTTTCTCTTCAAAACCTAACACGAATTTTCACATTGAGAAAAACCACTTTCTTCTCTTCAATAATGGCCTGTGTCCGTCATTTCGACAGACAATTTTGCCAATAAAACGATCGCCGATATTGTCAGTAACAATGCAATGCAAATGCCAGTAACATTTTTATGACATTAATGTCATAGGCATAGGATGATGGCACAGTCGTTAATATACAAAGAAGTTACTAACAAAATTTGTAATACATTACCGAACTGCGAATAGTTATACGTTGATTTCAACAGAATTTTGTTGTTAGAAAATTAAACAAAATATAAGTAATCAAATCCTTTGTAAGACGCACAGTTCCACAGTACACACTCGTTCTAAAATTACATAATAAGCAATTTAATTCTAGAATTTAATGCTTGCGTCTAAACAAGGCCTTTATATAAACAAAGGGCTTTATGCTTGTAACATTATCCACGAAATATGTTGAGAACGCCTAAGGGAATTCTATTGTAAGGATGGGCCCCATCAAGATGACGTGTATTCAAAACTTCCACTCAATTTTCAATGAAACACATCACGTTCTCACAATAAATGTCATGTTCCGTGACTGCCGCAGAGATGGGTAAAGAGGTACTGATTCTGATCGTTTTACTTCAATTTGAATCTGTAAAATTTAATGTATTGCTATCACAGGATAATAAAGTATTGAATTTTGAAAACGGCTGTCATTTTGAATAAACTGACTAAGAAAATCGTCATTAATTCACTGTTAATTATACTATAATCCCCATTATTATACTACAACTCCCAGTTTAGTGGAGGGCCGTCCTATATACACTGCGCTTTTCGGTACTAAAATGCTAGCAAAACGAATGAACAAAATCAGTTAAGTGCTAAATAAACGACACTAACATACAAAAAAGAAAACTCATGTGTGCCATTAGATAACTATTTATATTCTATTTAAAGGACCAAAGTGCTACAGATGCCCGAATGCCGGTATGTAGCTATTATCTCAAGTAATAGTACAAATTGTTAAAAAGTATGAAAATTTCCAATCGATCGATGCTGTAGAGAAGTTTCATTGTAAGAGTTTTTTTAAATATGATGTTAAGTAGTATGTTAAGAGTAAGAGGTAGGTATTTATTCTTTATATAAAATGGCGAGTAACCTGCGGAATAAGCACTTAAGTATACTTTTTTAAGGTAGGTCACCGTTGAGCAAAGAATGGGTCTTCTTCTATTTATTCTAGGGGTTCTGCTGATTTAATTCGATTTAGAAAAGTTGATCCAGATTCTATACACAAAATAATTATTCTACGACCTAACCATATTTGTTATTCTAACCTTTGTTTTCCCGCATACTCGAAACTCGACTGTGTCAAGAGTCAACATCTGAAAGCTGACCACCTACCACTTACGACGTACTGAACGAGGAGTCGAGAACACGCTTTGATAGCGTGTGCATGACACGTGGTCAACGGTCACTTAAACCACGATTTATCACGTGGTTACCGTTGCATGCAATCGTCTTCAGACGGCACATTTCTTTATATCTTTATATTTTTGTGTTTCTTTATATTATTTATGTTTTCTTGTCTATAACTTCTTTCACTGTTCTAATCTCAGCGTTTTACATATACGCTTAAAAAACATTTTTGTTTGAAACGTTAGTCTGAAAGCGCTTTTAAACAAATTATATTCGTACCGATAAGGTAAATGACCCCCTCTACAGACATTTTATATTTTTATAGCTCGCCGTGTGAAATCGACTTCACTTTTTCAAGCCCTTTGAGAGCACGTATGTGGCATATTTTGCTAAAAATGTGCGGGCTAAGTTTTTTGCTGGAAAATTCGTTAAATGTGAAAAATTTTACACGATGAAAACGTACCTACTATACCCTACATACCTACTATACTGCTTCAGTTTCTGATGAGGTGTCTGTAGCAAGTTTTGTGAATGTTAAAAGTGCATTAAACCGGATTTACCGAGAGAGGTGCTTTTAAGACCTTTTAGATCTACCTATCATACCCAATAATTTTTTATTAAAAGATACCTACCTACATTTTGACCAATCAGACATTTACGACATGAACAGTAACTTACAAGTGCTAACTACCAAGGTTTTTTTTAAGTTTTTGAACGGATCGAAATACAAAATTATCAGAATAAGAAAAAAATAAATTATAATACAAAAAGAATAAGATTCGCCGCAATACCTACACAAAAATAATCTAAAATGTTTCAATCTAGTTTATCTAAACAAAATGAAAAACTTTCACTTATACTTCTAAATAACTCCCTTATATGAATCTGGATTTATTCACCGTCTGAAAAGTAAATATAAGATTGAACAATGTGGTTCTAATTAGTGAAATGTAAGACGAAGTATAAAATAACTCGACTTGCGCTTCTCGATACAACGTAGCTTATCAATGTTTTACTAAGTTCGTGTCTGTGCATGGTCTTACGCTACCTATGATGTGCTTCAGCACCACATCTGTCATTTACCACCGAAGGCGAGGTACTGACTGAGTCGGAGGAGGTTTTGGTGGCACAATGTTAATATCTTTTCAGGGTCTGTGCTTTGTAGTACCTAATACTCTGAGTTTTCCATAATCACGATATATCATCGTGGATCAGGCCTTCACTAAGGGTTGGTTGTAAGTACATATTCTTATATGTTTGTTTTTTTTTATCTAACTATTTAATAACGTAGCCAAGTAAAACAGTGTTCATTTCGTTTAATTTACTTCGTTTTAGTAACACGGTTTTTTATCGCTAAGATGTTGAAACATTTCGTATAGTAATAGCATTAACGTAATGCTGAAGTAATCACTGGTATGTAGCTACAAATTTTCCCTAAGAAACTTCGACGTATCAGTACATGGATTACGAGGCAGCTTGCATTATCTAGTAGTTTAACTCCTTTGAACTGGAACCAGTTTGATTACTTAGTTAATACCTAAAACCTCATTGTTCTTAGTACATGTACTTACAGTGAAACTAAATTCTAGCGGAATATTTGGACTCGTTATGATGTCATAAGTTAACTCACGATACAAAATCACTAACTTTTTATGCATTTGTTTTTCAAAAACCTTTTTTCTATTTGGGTAAACTCTACCAAAGAAAAAGTCCAAAAATACCAACCAATCAAGTGGAATTAAAACTCGTTTTCCGGATACACTCGCGACGGGTAGATAGGGTGTATCTCATCTTGTAATACGTCCGTCTGCAGAAGCCGAAAAGTAAATTAGATTCCGGAGAATGGCCCAACCGCAGTCTGCGCGCTGATTAAAACTAGCGACAAGGGAAGATTCACAACATTACTTCGAAAGAAGGTTCTTGGGTATCCTCTTGATGAATGAAAATACAGATAGGAATTGAAAATTGTATTGGAATAAAAGATCTACTTATTTTTTCCAGCCAATTTATCAATGGCCGATTTACACACTTATAAATAAGAGGCGAGTTAGCTGTAGTCTTACCTGTGCGCAGAATGCAGCGTTGCGTCTCGGTCTAATTGTCTCTCTCGTCACTATACTTATAAAAGTGCAAATGTATCTTCTGGAAAAAACAACCGGGTTTGCAGAACCTACGGCACAAGGTTTATATCTTAGTGTGGGTTCTACATACCATAATCTATGTACAATGTCGAGCATTTGTTATAATTTAGACTTTTTGTACTCCTTTTCTGAAATAAATAATTTATTATTAATGTTGTCTAAGATGTAGGTATGTATGTAGTCATGACTATATTTAACTAGCCGTCGCCCGCGGCGTTGCTCGCGTTCCAGACCCTTTAGGGTGCGACTTTTCAAAATTCCTTTCTTAGTGCACCCCTACACTATATAAAGATACTACCTAATTTTGAGGCCTATAATATAGTCAACCTATGTTTTTTTTACTCTTAACATGTTGGAGTGTGGGAGCAGATGCTGCGGTAGCAGAAATTTTTTTTCGTTATGTTTTTGAGTCCTATAATATAGTCAACCTATGTTTTTTTTTACTCTTAACATGTTGGAATGTGGGGGCAGATGCTGCGGCAGCCGAAAATTTTTTTCGTTATGTTTTTGAGGCCTATAATATAGTCAACCTATGTTTTTTTTTACTCTTAACATGTTGGAGTGTGAGGGCAGATGCTGCGGTAGCCGAAAATTTTTTTCGTTATGTTTTTGAGGCCTATAATATAGTCAACCTATGTTTTTTTTTTACTCTTAACATGTTGCAGTGTGGGAGCAGATGCTGCGGTAGCCGAAAATTTTTTTCGTTATTTTTTGAGGCCTATAATATAGTCAACCTATGTTTTGTTTTTACTCTTAACATGTTGGAGTGTGGGAGCAGATGCTGCGGTAGCCGAAAATTTTTTTCGTTATGTTTTTGAGGCCTATAATATAGTCAACCTATGTTTTTTTTTTTACTCTTAACATGTTGGAGTGTGAGGGCAGATGCTGCGGCAGCAGAATTTTTTTTTCGTTATGTTTTTGAGGCCTATAATATAGTCAACCTATGTTTTTTTTTTACTCTTAACATGTTGCAGTTTGGGAGCAGATGCTGCGGTAGCCGAAAATTTTTTTCGTTATGTTTTTGAGGCCTATAATATAGTCAACCTATGTTTTGTTTTTACTCTTAACATGTTGGAGTGTGGGGGCAGATGCTGCGGTAGCTGAAAATTTTTTTCGTTATGTTTTTGAGGCCTATAATATAGTCAACCTATGTTTTTTTTTTACTCTTAACATGTTGGAGTGTGGGAGCAGATGCTGCGGTAGCCGAAATTATTTTTCCTTATGTTTTTGAGGCCTATAATATAGTCAACCTATGTTTCTTTTTTTACTCTTAACATGTTGGAGTGTGAGGGCAGATGCTGCGGTAGCCGAATATTTTTTTCGTTATGTTTTTGAGGCCTACAATATAGTCAACCTATGTTTTTTTTTTACTCTTAACATGTTGGAGTGTGAGGGCAGATGCTGCAGTAGCTGAAAATTTTTTTCGTTATGTTTTTGAGGCCTATAATATAGTCAACCTATGTTTTGTTTTTACTCTTAACATGTTGGAGTGTGGGGGCAGATGCTGCGGTAGCTGAAAATTTTTTTCGTTATGTTTTTGAGGCCTATAATATAGTCAACCTATGTTTTTCTTTTACTCTTAACATGTTGGAGTGTGGAAGCAGATGCTGCGGTAGCCGAAATTATTTTTCCTTATGTTTTTGAGGCCTATAATATAGTCAACCTATGTTTCTTTTTTTACTCTTAACATGTTGGAGTGTGAGGGCAGATGCTGCGGTAGCCGAATATTTTTTTCGTTATGTTTTTGAGGCCTATAATATAGTCAACCTATGTTTTTTTTTTTACTCTTAACATGTTGGAGTGTGAGGGCAGATGCTGCGGTAGCAGATTTTTTTTTTCGTTATGTTTTTGAGGCCTATAATATAGTCAACCTATGTTTTTTTTTTACTCTTAACATGTTGCAGTGTGGGAGCAGATGCTGCGGTAGCCGAAAATTTTTTTCGTTATGTTTTTGAGGCCTATAATATAGTCAACCTATGTTTTGTTTTTACTCTTAACATGTTGGAGTGTGGGGGCAGATGCTGCGGTAGCTGAAAATTTTTTTCGTTATGTTTTTGATGCCTATAATATAGTCAACCTATGTTTTTTTTTTACTCTTAACATGTTGGAGTGTGGGGGCAGATGCTGCGGTAGCTGAAAATTTTTTTCGTCTTGTGTTTGAGGCCTATAATATAGTCAACCTGTGTTTTTTTTTACTCTTAACATGTTGGAGTGTGGGAGCAGATGCTGCGACAGCCGAAAATTTTTTTCGTTATGTTTTTGAGGCCTATAATATAGTTAACCTATGTTTTTTTTTACTCTTAACATGTTGGAGTGTGGGAGCAGATGCTGCGGTAGCAGAAATTTTTTTTCGTTATGTTTTTGAGTCCTATGATATTATAGTCAACTTATGTTTTTTTGCGGTAGCTGGAATTTTTTTAGGTTGTGTTTGTGAAGCCTTTGCTGTCAAATTATTAGTGTTTTTGTATATTTAAACGTGTTGGATTGTGGCAGCAGGACCTAGTGCTTTTTTTGCTAACCGGTTAATTTTTTTGTAATATTTTAGAGCCCAATGCAGGCAAATGCCCTTAAATACGTTGGAATATGGTAGTGTTATTGCTAGGACCTTAAAGAAATGTTATAAAACGGGTTGGTCACTAAAAACACTTTGAAATGATACCCTACCATTCTTTTATTCTGAAGGTCTGCCTACTTTTAGACCTTGCCCTTGGGACCTTAAGATGCACTTTTTTGTATTTTACCTGGTTGAACCGTCTTAAGCCATGTTTAATTAAATAAAAGCGTTGGTTATAATTTTTCATCAATTGAAAGAATTCTGTACCTTCAGTTCAAAAAAATTAAATATCCTGAAACACGTGTCCAGTAAATCTATTTGAGGAATCTATGTACCAATTTTCAAGGGTCTATAATGTACGGTATATAAAAGAAACGCATTATTTGGTTTAAATCTTTGACCCTAGTTTTGGACCCTTTAGGGTGCGATTTTTCAAAATTCCTTTCTTAGTGCACCTCTACACTATAAAAGGATAGTACCCTCCAAATTTCATACCTCTAAGACTTATAATTTAGGCTGTGCGATGATTATCTCTCAGCTTCAAAAGAGTGTTATATACATTGAGTTTTGAAAATTTTTAGAAATCCTGAAACACGTGTCGGGTCATTTTATTTGAGGAATCTTTGTACCAATTTTCAAGGATCTTCTATGTACGGTATATAAAAGAAACGCTTTATTTGATTTAAATCTTTGACCCTAATTTTGGACCCTTTAGGGTACGACTTTTCAAAATTCCTTTCGTAGTGCACCTCTTCACTATATAAGGATGATACCCTCTAAATTTCATACCTCTAGGACTTATAGTTTAGGCTGTGCGTTGATTATCTGTCAGCTTCAAAAGAGTGTTATATACATTGAGTTTTGAAAATTTTTTGAAATCCTGAAACACATGTCGGGTCATTTTATTTGAGGAATCTATGTACCAATTTTCAAGGATCTTCTATGTACGGTATATAAAAGAAACGCTTTATTTGATTTAAATCTTTGACCCTAATTTTGGACCCTTTAGGGAACGACTTTTCAAAATTCCTTTCGTAGTGCACCTCTACACTATATAAGGATGATACCCTCTAAATTTCATACTTCTAGGACTTATAGTTTAGGCTGTGCGTTGATTATCTGTCAGCTTCAAAAGAGTGTTATATACATTGAGTTTTGAAAATTTTTAGAAATCCTGAAACACGTGTCGGGTCATTTTATTTGAGGAATCTATGTACCAATTTTCAAGGATCTTCTATTTACGGTATATAAAAGAAACGCATTATTTGATTTAAATTTTTGACCCTAATTTTGGACCCTTTAGAGTGCGACTTTTCAAAATTCCTTTCTTAGTGCGCCCCTACACTATATAAGGAACCTACCCTCCAAATTTCATACCTCTAGGACTTGTAGTTTAGGCTGTGCGTTGATTCTATGTCAGCTTCAAAAGAGTTTTATATATATTGATAATGTTCTGGTTTAAACAATATTTTAGTAGCAAGTAGGTAAATTGTTAAAATATACTAGGCAGACTAAGCAAATAATATCTACAATGGCTCATCATTCCTAAAGGAGTAATTTTCTAAAAGATTATGATTAGCTTTTGATCAAAGAGAATTGCCAGAATTTCCGCGAACTCCGAATTTTATGAAATATCAATAAAATTAATAACCCGTAAGCTTCTAAGATTATAAATTACTTTAATTGCCTCAATTCAAACGATCCTAAATAAATATTTTGAGGCGGAAAGTTGGTCCTTTGATTAAACTAAGTTTGGATAGATAGAAGACGACAAAGAGATGTACCTACTGAATCCGCACTCTATTGAGCCTTAGTTTTGTTTCTTCAAATTATAACAAAGGGAAAGTTAAATGGCAATATAAATTGATCACTTCAGACGGGACTTAATTACATCCCTAAAGGAGGTTTTGTTCTCCATCCGTAGTACGAAGGAAAATAAATACACCCAAAAACATTGGTTTAGGTAAAGTAACTAGCTTAACCCTTGCATTGAAAAGATTAATAAACCATTCCTGGAAATCATAAACCTTTTAAAGGTTACTGGGTTCAGTATACCACAGAATATTACAGGTAAACCATTTAAATAAGACCAGGCTCTAAGAAGTTTACAGAGTGATATTATTTGAAAAAAATTGTCAAATTTTGTTTGACAAGCATTACTGAATAGTCAAAAACGCACCTACTGAATCATGAATGAATGACTGAATGAATGAATGAGTTTTTATTTCATCATGCTGCCCGCTCTCCGCACGATCCCTCACCCTTGTTTTGCAGTGAGTGAACTGACTTATGTGGTTCCACCTATACAGTTACAAGGTAACAAATTCGTACTGAGTAAAACACACTTTTCATTGAATACTTACTATAAAGCAGTCATTTTGTAGGAAGTACTCAATGTACATTTCTTCTTCTCTTCAGTATTGGCCTGTGTCCGTCATTTCGACAGACAATTTTGCCAATGTCTTCTTCTTCTTCTCTTCAGTAATGGCCTGTGTCCGTCATTTCGACAGACAATTTTGCCAATGTCAAGTGTTAAAATTGTAATAAATAAGTCAAGTCAAGTCATTTAAAAGTTTATTACTGACATTTGCATGCCACTGATTGGTTTCTGACAACCGAAATGACGGACAGAGGCCATAAATAAAAGAAGAAGAACATCGGTGATCGTATAATTCTTGTATTTTGTTTTGGGATGTTATACAAATCTTTGTAAAAACCATTCGTTCCACAGATCGCCATGATCGATTTCTGGATTTTTTAAAAGGCTAAATGCTCGTCTGTGACAGGACCGACGATGATGATGATGACACTCAGTGGTTCATTTACGTAGCGTTAAAGACCCAAATAAATTAAGGTAGGCATTTTTAAAGCTCAAAAGTATTTTTAAGCCGCACCCGTAAAAACAATTTATAAAGGTCCTTTTACACGGGAAGGGTAATACGCATTGCGCTACAAACAAGGGACCCATCATTTCAATACGAAAAACATAAAAATGTTGGCACTTTCGAAACGTCATGTTCACTCTTTTATGTTTATCGTCCATTGCAGATTGGCAAATAGCCCTTCAAAGTTTTCGATGATCAAGCCTTTAATATAACTAAATTGTGCTCACATCCCCATCTGAGCACTATTAAACCGTTCCTTTTTTAGAGCCAACACCAAGCCTATTATATAAAATGTCGTTGGGTTAAGGATAATGACTACGGGTTACAAGGGACGGATTAAAGAACGATTATTTTTTGCTCACAGCGTTGATTCGGTGCTCAGTCGAGCTTAATTAATGGGGTTTGAGATTTAGGGGAGAGGATATTCTGAATTAGGTACATTTATCCGTTTTGCTACCTTTTGATAACATTCTTCTGAGCTCCGAGTCTATGCATTTGTTTTGACTTTCGACTCGAGTATAGCACACGCAAAAGCATTCGCAAAGCGAGAAATTTTGTTGGGAATCGCACAATTCCCAAATCTCCCGCTAGAGGCGCTTATCCGGATTTCATACAAAATTTCTCGCTATGCCCAGCAGTGGGTAAAGTCGGGCTGTGGATGATGATGACACAAGGAATTTATAAAAAACGTAAAACTAACGATGGTACCTAAAGTACAATGGTTGGTCTTCTCGATTTCTCCATGTAACCAGAAGACATAAAAACCGAAAAATATAAAAACCCTCCAGAAAAACCCTTTTATTTTATAAAAATTGGGTTCCGAAATATTTTTTACTTGTAACACATAACATATAATACTATACTAGCCTGTAACAATCGTATAAAGGAACTACTTCCAAGATTCGCGATTATAATGTCATCTTGAACCTCTGGAAGTGGAACACAGAGGGCAATAATCCGTGGGCATACAAACGACGTCATAAAAGTCTGTTTAGTTTACCAGAGTTGTAGTAAAAGGCTGTATATAAGGCAAGAAAAAATATGGTATAAAAGGAAAAGTCAGACAAAACAAGAAATGCATGTTAAAATTTATTATTTTTTCTACAATCATTATATTATAGTTATATAAAGCTACATTACCACTCACTGACTGACTGACTCATTGACATGCCCTGAGAGACAGAAGGAGTGGAGCTACACCACAATGATGTTCTACGAAAATGTGTATCAACACCAAACGAGTAGAGGAAAATTATAGCGGTTCTCGAAATCCAAGATGGCGCCGGTGTTGATTTGCGCGTTCGCAAACTATGACAGATAGAGGGCGTCCGAGCGTGTCATCCGACTGATTGTAGGTTGGGATTTGGGGAATTGGTAAAAAAAAAAAAAAAAAACAAGATGGCGGCCGCGCAATTTTGATTGGAATTTTTCGACTTTTTAGGGTCGTCTTTGGCGGATTACTTTGTTTTACGAAACTCGCAAGTTGGCAACACCGAGTACGGGGGTGGGTAGCTTATATCCTTGAGATTTCAGAAAAATTATGACATTTTAAAAATCCAAGATGGCGGAGGCTGTGGCGGCCATTTTGTAAAAGTCATGGTTTTTACACTTTTTTCCAATCCATTTTTAGGGTAGATGGCAACATTTTAGGGGGTCGAGTTGTACCGAGCGGTTGTGTGATTCGATGAGGAGTGTTGCTTGGTTTAGAAATTTTCCCCATTTTTCGGGTAATTTCCGAGATTTTCCCCAAAAACATGAAAAGTAGAAATAATGACATTTTGAATAGAGACTTGGGCTGTATAGGAGCGTTGGCCTCCCCCGAATGACATTTGACCATTTTCGTAACTTTTGGTTGGCAACCCCGAGAGACTTGCAACATTTTAGTTTTTGGGACTTTTTGACTTTGGCGGATTAATTTGTTCTACGAAACTCAAAAGCTGGCCACACCGATTATGCAGAACGATAGCCTATATCCTTGAGATTTCAGAAAAATTATGACTTTTCAAAAATCCAAGATGGCGGACGGCGTGGTAGCCATTTTGTAAAAAAGTTGCGATTTTGGAAACAATCACGATTTTCAAACCGAAATATCGGGTAGTTAGCAACCCCCTACCTGGATGAATTGTATGGACCGGTTGTGCAGTTGGTAGAGGAGTGTTGCCTGGTTGAAAAATTTTCCCCATTTTTAGGGTAGTTTCCCCGCTATCTCTCGGGAACGTGAAAAGTAGAAATAACGACATTTTGAATCGAAATTTCCACTAGCTGGCAAGATTGGGCCCACCCAAATGACATTTGATCATTTTCGTTCCCCGCAGCGGGCAACCCCGCATGCTATAGGAGTTTGAATTTTTCAGTCAGACCCGACTTTGGCGACTTACTTTGTTCTACCAAGTTTAAGGTATGACTACCGTTCTTTCACTGACAGGTAGCTTGTATCCTGTATATTTCAGAAAAATTATGACATTTCAGAAATTCAAAATGGCCGCCGTGTCATTTCCGGTTTTCGAAACTTTAACCGATTGACTTCGTTTCAACGGGGTATCCGAAGGATATTGAGGGGTTTGAATGGAATTTTACACTTTTTTAAATTTTCAATGCGTTTTTATTGCAATTAGGGGTGGGCATTCCAAGATGGCGGCCATGTAGATTTTTTTTGCGAAACTTTAACCGATTGACTTCGTTCCAACGGGGTATCCGAATGAGATTGAGGGGTTTATAGGAGTAAGTAGGGTTTTTAGGGGCTTTTGATAAAAATACGGCATAAAAAAAAAGACGCGAGCTGCTCGCAGCTCGCGCGCAACGCAACCACTAGTTAATATATATAAAACTCTTTTGAAGCTGACTGATAATCAACGCACAGCCTTAACTATAAGTCCTAGAGGTATCAAATTTGGAGCGTAGTATCCTTATATAGTGTAGGGGTGCACTAAGAAAGGGATTTTGAAAAGTCGCACTCTAAAGGGTGTAAAAGTAGGATCAAAGTTTTTAACCAAATAATGCGTATGCACGCGAGCAAAGCCGCGAGCGACGGCTAGTTTACAATAAACGTTATTATTGTTATTGTTTATTTTTAGTTATAAAACTTCATCTAAAGCTTTGGTCTCGCGATCGTAACGTACAACGCTGCGGTATGCGGCTCAACGCAGCGTACCGCGTTTGCTCTTCGACGCTGACGCAGACTGCAATGCGATGGAACAAGAGATCATAGACGTTTTCCTTACGATTATGTGTCCGGCGCCGCATGTCGCATACCGCAGCGTTGTGCGTTACAATCGCGGAAACGCTGCTTTAGTGTACAATTGATTTGGCCTCTAGTTGATTTTTTTTTTGTTCGAAAGATTCAATAAATTCGTCGTCATAAAACTCAATGAAAAATTTGAACGCCTAGACAAGGTAGTCACAGCTACTATTAGTTCATGCTATTTTGCATGTGCTTTCCCGCCTTTATTCTTCCACTGCATATTACGCGCGTTTGTGTGTATTTTTTACACATTTTTCTATGGTTCATACCGACTCAGATGCCCTATGCCCTAAATTTTTTACTCTCCCTTCCAGGTTTCGCATATTGCATCTTGAGCACAATCGTTATAACCACATGCGCGCTTATTGGAAATACTTCTTTTAAAGTGCCTCTGGCTTGTTGTTTGTTCTTACCTTGGAAGTTGAAAAGAATGGAAAAATATTGCAATATAAAAACGGCTGAACTTTATTTCATCATCATGCTTGTGTAGAAGTCCGCTGCTGGATATGCCTCCTCCATAGACTCCTAAATCAAAAGAATGAACAAGAAAAGAAAGAATGAAATCAAAATTTGTAAACAATACACTCAACATACTTACTTATACTGACTTTTGCTTTGGGCGTTCTTCATTTATTTACTTTCCGCGATCTAGTTTTTCTAGATCTGTTACAGATAGAAAATAGAAAAATCTTAATATACGAGTATTAGGTAAATTAGTTTTGCCAATACTAAGATCACCCGTGAACAGTAAATACCATTACATTCTACACTTTAGCATTAGGTAATTCATCAGTTTGCCTTTACATGTCCTCTCGTAGCACTAAGTAAATAATAGTACTTCGTAATGAACCAGCAATGCTTATCGTTCAAAGCACTAAGTTCAACATAACTCTTGTCGTTAAACACAGGCCTAATCAGAGTCTATTGTTCCCAAAGCTAGTTCAACTTTGATAGCCGCTAAAAACCTAACATTGTAACAGCGTTTTGGGTCATAGTTTTACGTACGCATATTTACGTTGTTACAATGTTGCGGTTGTTAATCTAATATGTGGTTTGAGGTCCAACTTATTGAATTAAGTTAGTAAACTGAAGACTAGACTGAATTGTATTTTGGGGCTTTTATTTTAAGGTGGACCATGGGAAGAAAAAAGAGCCCCTAGTAGCGCTTAGCGAATGCGTTTACGTGTGCAATAATCGAGTCGAAAGTCAAAACAAATGCACAGACCTCAGTTGAGACAGACAACAATATATTTCACAGTAGGTACTTGCTTAGGATTGAAATAACGTGACAAACTGACCCATCAAAACTCCAACGACGAACCACAATGGTCACTAACCGTTGCTGGTTATGTATGAAAGTTTTTTCACGTCATGCTCTGTTTGCGACGAGTAAAGCCAGTAACAACAATTCGTGAACAATCAAAGGGACGGAGCTCGGTGCTTGACATGCCAAATAACTTTATTTTCACCCCAGTTTTTATACGAAAACGTGACGGGAATCCGTTCGTGATTGTGATGCTCGCTCTAGTGTTTAGTGAAAACGTGCTCGGCTTACTTTTTAATGTAGTAAGCCAGTCAGTATAAACTAACGGAAAGACGTGAACTATTTGTAGGTACAGTTGATTATTTAGATTTGTTTGAGTTTGTTATGATCAAATATTTTATTCTATGTACTTATTTTCTTAGATTCTCATTGTGATGCTCATTTTTTTTCTACAATTATTTATTAAAGTGTTTACGTTTACCTTCACTGTAATAACTAAATTGCCAAGCGAAAATTGAAAAAACTCATTTAAAAAAAAAAAAAGTTGTGAAAAAAGTGTATCTAAAAATTTCAACCAACCGATGAGATGGTTATGTAAACTTCCAAATACAACTTGTAGGGTTGATTATTTTTCCATGCTTGATGTTGGAATGTAGCACAGAACTAGGAATGTGGCTATTGTAGTACTAGGTATATCTATTCTGTGGTAAGTTGTTTAGGCATGAGACTAAATGCATCTCAGTCAATATTTAGAAAGCACTTTACTGGTGTTTATGCGTTCTATAAAGCGTGCAACTCTAGAGCCTTGAGATGCGACGTTTAATCTTAGATAGAGAATAGAAAATCCATTAAACGTTCCTATTTATTATTGTAGTGACAACATTAATTCCTTTCTAAAAATAACCAATATGCTGCTCATAGTGATTATGCGTTTATTTTTGACTAGCTTAACTGTTTTGATTTTTTCAAAGTTTTCCTACATATTTCATCAAGATACCAACTTATTTTCAGTCTGATTCATTTATGACAATTGATAATACAAACCGAGTAGCGAATATTTTTTTATTCTCCAGTCAATTCGGCAATTATTACTTACCCACTGAAAAATAAAATACCCTTACACCGTATACATTCTAAAATAATTTCCCGTTGCCAAATCGAGTAGATAAGATACGTGGGTACATACACGCAGGCACACATGTGGAAACATCACGGTCGCGCGTCGAAGCCTTATTTCCTGTCTGCTTCGGCTGAGTGCTTGATCGAATTTGTGATTGTTTTTGCTGTTATTTGCTGAGTGTTGCCCACTCTTGTAACAATACTTATGCGAGTAAAATGAATATAAAAATAAATATAACACTGTATTACTTCACTAGCATTAGGATTAGGCCAGTATGGAAACTAGATGACTGATAAAGTACTTTTTTTCAGACACACGAAACTAAATATTTTTAGCTCTCTGGGAATTAAACTATACAGCGCAGAATATAAAAATATGTACCTACTGAGCTGTAAGGTTAATGAACTTTAACCTCACGAAGTGTCCACGAGTAGTCTTGTTCCAACAGCAAACTAAGGTACCCACCCTAATAGATCAACATAGTAAATCGTCATGATGTTTAAACAAGGCTTATCGTTGTAGCGACAGATGCATTAAGCCAATTGGTACTATCTGCCGATTGAACTGCGCCCGGTTTCAGTCAACATCAATTAGGTGATTAACAACCTTCCCTGTTTCCGGTTCCGGGACGTACGGTCGCGGAAATAAAACTTTGAACTGTCTGGAAAAATTGTCTTGATATTTTAAATGTTTTGTATTTACATGTTCACGTTTTATAGCATTAAAACTGGTATTAAATGATAAGTAAATAAAATGATCTATGTTGATATTAAGACGCAGAGTGTTGGATCTTTGCTCAATTTAAAGGGTAGATCATTTATGTTTGCCATCCGCTTTTTACGACTACCCTCGTTGTGGATCGCGGGCTATGCGCCGCCGTCCTTTTGCGCGCGCGCATCATCAGTTGGCTTGTGCGACTACCTAAGCTCGGTCGCGTCTCTTCGTTTTTGAGAAACTATCCGTGAATAGACAAGTTTGAACTCATTTTGAACTGCCGTGCAGTTATTATTATTGTGATACGTTCTCGCAGTGCTGTGCCCATTTAGATGGTGTTTTTTTGGAACATTCTTGGACTCGCTGGACTTCACCCACATCACCAGGATTGCCGTGCTAAGCCTCGTGAAGGAGCGTTGAGTGGAAGTGTAAAGTAGGTGACGGACTAGATTATCTACCTTATTACAAGCAAGATCCATTTTCCAAACTTCACTACGATTGGTTCGTAGAAACATGAGACGTAGATCACGTCCTCGTGGACTAGCTCTGTGAGATATTGCAATAGTTGGCGAGTTTCAGACAATAGTTGCAGAGGTACCCGATCTACAGATCTGTAGGTATTGGTGGTCTCTTCTAAGACAACTCATTGTGCCCGGCTTCTTAGATTTTTCTAACTCATTCCATTAACATTAACACTTCGCAGATTTCTTTTTCTTATTAAATTAAATGCAATTTTCCTTTACAGTACCGTATGGTTTGCAGCTCTAGTACAAAACCCAGAGTAATGCTCGTTCCGTCTAATGACCAATTAGGGTAATAGAGTGCTCGAAACTTATGTATCGAATGTGCTAATGTTTTAACTCACTGAGGTCAATGGAATTAGCCTTACTTTTATCTGAAAATATATAAAGTTGTTGTGCAACTGACTGCAAAAACACAACGAACACACGAATCTAAGAAGTTTTAGATTAGATTAGATTAGAAAATTCTTTATTGCACTTTAAAAATCGTACAGAGGCGAGTTTAATGCTATTTAGCATTATCTACCAACTAACCTGGGCGTAGTGTGGAGATGATGGTAGTGCTTCTAATGGAAAACTTTAAAAGAAAAAACAACGCCTTTAAAACTACATTAACCTACAAAACATACTATATAAGCTGGATAAAATATACTACCTAATACACATACATACATACCTAACCTAAAAAACAATACATAATAGACTAGAATGCATATATACCTACTATATTATACTTAAAATTATATACATATATTGCTCAATTTTTTTGAGAGATCTGTATTGATAGATTAGTTTTTTATGTCATTCAAATGTAAAATTGTAAAATTAAATTGTTAACACCGCACCTATTTCTACCGCCAAGTACTTATATAGTAGTGTATGCATAGCTGTGCTCTGGTGCGAAGCGTATGGGACCTTCAAACCAGAGTTTTTAAAGAAAGCAGGAAACTCAGGGTTTATTTTTTTATAGTCAATGTTAAAATTCAGTTTCAAAGATAACTTGAAGAAGTGTACAGAAACAGTTTATAGTGTTTTACATGTGTAGAACTTTTTGATGTACAAGTTCCTGACAGTGTGTTATGAAAAAGATACACAATCCTAACTAATATTATAAATGAAAAGGTAACTCTGTCTGTCTGTCGCGCTTTCACGCCAAAAATACTGAACGGATTGAAATGAAATTTGGTACGCTGGCAGTTTTACCCTATGCTACCCAAAGACACTATTCCACGCGAACGAAGTCGCGGGCACAGCTAGTATATCGTATATAATAAGTAGAGTGTGAGATTTCTGCTCCGTGGTAAGATCCCGGTTTTACCCTACTAATGAATATATCCATAGCATAGGCGTATGTTTGGAAGGATGCCAACACTTCGCCACAAACCTAATTTACTTTGAATGACACTAACATGACCAACAATGGAGAGCGATTTGAATTACAATGAGTTTGTGTGATACGTGTCTTCCTAAACTCGTAATGAAACGGGTGAGGAGTTTCAGTGAGACCCAAACTATTCAGATTTTCAACTATTTTGTTCAGATATCTAAGGAAACATACACACTAAAAAACAGAGCGGACATAGAGAATACAACGTAAAGGCGCCTATCAAAAAATCTAAATAGAAATAGCAAGTACTGATTTATACGTCTAGGTAACCTAACAAGACCAGTGGATTCTAGCTACCAAATTGATCCCGACTCAGCTTATTTCTGCCTAAAGGACAGGTGATTCCTACCATGATAAACATCGCTATGTTTTTCAGGCAGAGCCAAAAATAGCACTTTTCCATTTCTAATAAATAACTATGTAGGTAAGTAACTTGTTAGGTTCTCAGATTAATCTCGAGACTTCCCTCTAAGTCTTCAATTTCGTCTGAGAGCTTTTGATTGCTCGACTCAAGCATTTTCGAAGCGATTACTATCTGGGTAATTCAGCGCAGCGTAACGTAATCCGAGTAGTAACTATGTTCGTAAACGGTAGTTTCCTGAAGCTACAGTTTCTAGAAAAAGGAAAACGTCTTAAGTCGTACATACATGACTATTATTAATTATTTTAAATCAAATAGGTAGGTACCTACAGTGGATTGACTGGTTTTTTGACTTGTTGATGTTTAGTAGGTATATGTATTCTGTTCGTCATTTCTATCTTCAATTTTTAAATACCGACCTTTTTTAATTTCCGATTTGAACGATTTTGATTTCATGTTTTTTTTTTTTTTATTATTATTAAGCGCTTATGATATTTAATAGTCATGAAATCAAAATTAAATGCTTGCTTCAGAAAATAATTATTTGTGTTACTGTCACAATGTGACTTACGAGTAGTAGTCACATTTGGCCATAATTAAAGAAGAAGAAGAACTCTAAGTCAAACTGTAGCTGTCAATCTTTAGTCTTGAAAATAGCGTTGACCTCAATATTGCGGTCAGTCTTTTTGGGCTTCATAAGCCCTAAGAAACCGAGGCTTTAGAAGCGACCATCCTTTGATTGGAGAGCAATACCGTTTTCCCATTATTCGATACATTAGCTTTATTGGCCCAGTGTTTACTTTGCGAGACCGTAGATCGTTACTTGTGTATTCTGGAAACCGAACGATTTTATTTGAGCCCGGATGAGACCTTTTCAAATCGATCTTCTATCTATGAAGTAAGCTAAGTTTAGACTATTTTTATTTTTATTTTAATACTGTTGGTAGTGTGACTTGTTGGGAAAAAGGCGTTAGAGCAGTAGCAGTCACGAAAATGCAAAATAAAGTATTGTATGTTTACGTAGTTTACTTTGACGTAAACACCTGTAAATACGCTAAACAATATTAAAAAAGACGCACTTTTCGAAGTAAAATGTCCAATAACTAATGTTTCCCACTGCTTTATAATTACATTGTTACATTTTTTTTAAACTGCATTGTAAGTGTAATGTTACAATTAATGTCAATGTCCGGTTTGAAGGGCAAGGGCGCCAGTGTAATAACAGGCACATGAGACTTCAAGATCTTTACGTCTCAGAGTGATGGACGCAGTGCATTGCCTTACAGGGCACGTCCTCATTGGACTTGCTCTGTGAGGTAATGCATTGTTATAGGCAGACGTTACCACTTAACATCAGGTGAGCTATCAGATTGTTCCATTACTTTTATCATAAAAAAAATACAAACATTATGTCATTGCAAGTTAAAAAAAATATAAGACCTGGGCTCCATCTAATCTGCCCCAGACCAGGCATTGATCTACAGTGTAATTGCGGTTGAGCTGTTGAGGCGCACGTTGAACGCAATGCTCTTAAATGTTATTTAGTTCAATATTCCGGCTAAGTATGTTAATTAATACCTCACGTTTTAACTATCTACCGGAAATATCCAATAACAATAACAATAGCTGGCGATAATCCTTTATCACGAATTCAGTTGATGCGGCAATATTTTGTATGATTATTTTGCGATAACCTTTCACCTGTTGTGTGCATTAAAATGATGAGTATTCTCTATTGGGTGTAGGTATAATAACCAAATTTTAAATAATGAAATCCAATGCTTTCCAATTAATACCTGGTTTTGGAAAAGGCGAAAAATCTATCTAAGTATTCTATTGATTGTACCAATTGCATTATACATAGGTATAAGAAAATAAATAGATACGTATAATAATAGAATAGATACGTAAGTATACAAAATTGTAAAACTTATTATACTAAGCAAAGATTATCCTAGGTAGGTGGTAGCGTATCTTACCTACCTAGACGAATAATCTTTTCTTAGAACAGGGAGAATTACGAATGAGCTAAATTTCAAAGACGTTCTTACGGGATACCTAGAAATCGTATTTACATATAGAACGACGAACTCGTAAGTGCCTCGTACTGGAAAGCGTGGTAATCATAAGTCGTGGATAATCCGTGGCAGATGTCATGTCAGATCTGTCGGATGAACGGCGAAAGATGAGAGCTTTAGCATCATATTTTTTGGAGGTTGGGGGGTTAAATACTTTAGCTAGATGGTCTAGTAATTTTTGTGTGAATAGAAATTCTGACGGATCAGAGCACTAGAAAATACAAAAGTAATTTTACAGTTGAGATCACGAAAGTATTTTTTTTATATATACTCTGCTGGAAGATTATAAATAAGTTATTAAAAAGCTACTAAATAAGATACATAATAGATAACTTAGTGCGCTCTACCAGTATATTAAACCCTTGTTAAACAAAAACTTAAAAATATTTTAGTTGCGTCATTATACAAAGGTCAGAGATGGATGAAAAAAATTAATTAGTATCTCCTCAGCAAAAAATAAAAGAGTAATATTATAATTGCAAAGGATGCTGGGATTAAACAGTTGGTGGATTTGTGTAAACAACAAAATCCAGCGTTTGAAACTTGGAAAGAACTACAACAGCGACTAAACGTCACGTTCACATCCGCCCACAGAGGCTGTTCTGTGGCCTTTATGCTAATTGAGCAAAGTTGAACAAAGGCTAAAGTTGACCCCTGTTTGTGCTGGGACGCGATTAGCCTATTTTATACCGTTTTGGGAATGAGCTAGGTGAGTAATTAAAGTTTGGGGGATTGTGTGTGATGCCTGGCTAGTGTGTAATTACTTAACACCCAGTGATTTTTTGGGTAAGTTCATATAAATAATAAACAAAATTAATTTAATTATTAATTGACTTAAATTAATTTTGTCTTATATAATAGATTTATATTTATTTTTTACGATAGTTATGGATTATGGACATTTGCAAGTTTTTATACCTCTTGTATTTATTACCTAGCTTAAACTTAAAATGAAAAACTGTAACAACTATTAACTGTAACAATTTATGCTGTGAGTAAATGTCCAGAAAATACCTATACCTTCACAACAAAAAAAAAATACAACCGAATTGAGAACCTCCTCCTTTTTTGAAGTTGGTTAAAAAGAAAAAGTACAGTGTCAAGGAAAAGTTCAGACGTCTAAGCTATTACAGACTGTCACCGCCTGTACTGGAAGTGGACGGCGGAAGCCGTTTAATTTCCTTTGGGAATTAAAGTACTTCTATTCCTTTAATTCAGTTTTTCATTATTACCGTCCTAGGCAATAAAGATATTTCAAACGAATTTATTCGGCGATTCAGTAAAATTAAATGGGTTATACTTAACACCATTTTAATTGTACAGTTAAATATAGCTATTAATAATGTGGATATCGGCTTTTTAAAACTTTTTTTAGGAATGATTACACTGAAAAAATAAAGAAGAGTTTATTTGTTAGACTACGTTTTTAGACCGCCTTAAGGCCTCTGTCGGCCTACAGCCGGGACCTACAGTTCAACGTGTTCTCGGAAGCACGGAAGCGCTCAGATATAAATGCCACCCATCCAAATAGTGACCGCGGAGAGCGTCGCTTAACTTAGACACAGATCATACTTAGGTAACCGGTGAAGATTGGCAAAGCAAGCGTAGCCACGAGCGTTTCACGTTGACATGGTGTGTAAGCGTTTAGTACAAATGTCTGAGATTAGATTCACACAATATCGTGTTTTGACGGTGGCAGTATGAAAACGGCCATAGCAGTTGAAGCTGTGAACTCAAACACTGCTTGGCCCGGCGACTAAACAATCCCTGTAGGCTGAGTAAACTTGCCTGTTCTGGGAGATTAGGCAGCATACGTATTGTAGAGCTCTCCAAATAAACTGAGTGAAACGGTTAGTAAGACTCTTATGACTCAAAGAGTAATAATACTTAGACAAAGAGACCGTGCACATATTCTTAAAAGTTTCCTCGAAAAATCCTACTCTCTCGACTTTGAAATAGTGCTTTGGAAGTTATATTAAAATTTGTTAAAATTACTACCAAAGCACAATTTCGAGGTCAAGTTTTTCATTCACATTATTGACTTACTAAGGGTTCTTGTACTTCAATGGGGAAAACACATCGAGCGAAGTTGACATTCACTCTTTAGCATGTAATCAAAAAAGTCACGTGACCACTTCCTTACATTTTCTAATTCTCTGTGCATAATATTAGAATGTCAACTAGAGGGAGTGCACTTTACTAGTGAAATTGGCTATTTTCATTTTTGTCTCATTTCTTCCTATTGCCTTTTTTCAGTCATGGAGTCAAGAGTATCTAAAGCGTGGTGGGTATAAACGTGAGTGTAAATGTGATACCTACCAAAATTTTGTAAAAGTGACAGGGAAGAGAAACCTTTTATATCCAGTCTTAAAATTACTAAACGACAAAAGATGATGAGGAACTAGATCGTGAACCTTTTCAGTGTGGTCATAACTTGATCAAAAGAAAACATCGCTAGGAGTAAACCGCTTTACCCCAGCGTGCACCTAAATCATTTCTGCTCACAGATTTGGCTCTGATTCATGAGCACTAGATTCGGTGGACACATCACATTCCTTTAAAGCAGATTGCAAAATCCCAGTGTCTTCTGTAAGATAAGACGTAGAAGATTACTAAGAAGATTAACATTAGGTAGGCTATCGGCTGGTTTCATCATCTAGTAAAAAATATAGAGCCACACAATAAGTATATGGTAAGTTTTTCACATTAGTCATAAGATAAATATCTTATGGTAAATGGCAGTGTCTATATGTTTCTCTAATTCCTCCATATTTATTAATATTGAAATGGAGATTATTCTTTTAATTAGAGACTTCACTGTAAGTATCCCAGGCATATATCTATGTATAAATAAGTTTGCAAAAAACAAAACATGTATCAATGCTGAAACGCTGTAAGTTTAACCATAATAATGATTGCTTTTCTAACCAAAAACAGATTTCTAGACAGTGCTTTACCCCATGTATCCGAATCTTTCTCATTGTTCCGTAAAAATCAAATTTTAATTAATTTAAATGTTATCAGTCGATCGGGTGGTCTCGTATCAAGGGTCGGTAAGGCCGTCCGTCTGGTGCTTCTGTGAACGAAGCCTTAGATAATCTCTGAGAGGTGAGAGTGGACTGCCTTAATGGACGGATTGGGACTATCGGGCCGTGCAGGTTTATTAGCACCTCTGACAAGAGAAAACAATGACGTATAAATGTATGCCTTATGCCTATTTATTTAGAGAGATTTTTGCTTTATATCAGGGTAATTGAGTAAAACTAGCTACCTTTGGCACAGTAAACAGTATATTTTGTAATATGTTTTAGTACCTTATTGAGAGCAAGAAATATGCACAAAAAAGTACAATCAAGTTGAATAATTCTGATATTGTATTTTTTACAGTCTTGTGATTTTTGTAGTTTTACATGGAGGGTTCAAGAAAGCTTGCTCTTGGATACAATAAAAGGTAAAACTTAAACCTGACTACTGAAAAATAAGTCTAAAATGTATGAAGCAAGAAAAACTCATTTGAAATTGTTATGAACATAGTTATGTTCAGAGGATAGCCGTATTAGTACCCTAACAAAACAAACATTGTAACGTTAGGAACCCGCTTTGCTTCGCCGTAGTCCGGCTATCAACCCACTGATTTCTGTGTTTACCGTTACTTACATTTTTGATGGTCAATGCGAGCAACAAAATACTTTATTTATCTACTCAGTAGTAATATAGTACTGGTTGTTTACGTAGGTACTTATTTAAATTCATTCGTAGCCTGTTCCATAATGCTGCCTTGTGACTGCCAAGTGAAGGCGTCTGCTGCCGACGACTCATGTGGTTTTTGAGTGACGTACCCTAACCACGTGACCACGTCAAATGTATCCACATCTGAAAGATTGTAATTTGCATGCAAAGTAAGCATCAGTGTGTTGACAATTTCTCGCATTATTTTTTAAGGTACATTAACATTTTAGACTATTTAGACTCCAAACTTACATGAACCTATCATAAATAAACATAAATACTAAGGTACCTAATACTACTTAGGTTAAGTTCTTTTGCATTCAAAAAAACTTGAATATAGTGGAATCTCTTGCTAGTTTAATTACAGGCACATGAGACTTCAAATCTTTACGTCTCAGAGTGATGGACGCAGTGCATTGCCTTACAGGGCACGTCCTCATTAGACTTGCTCTGTGAGGTAATGCATTGTCATAGGCAGAATTTACCACTTAACATCAGGTGAGCTATAAGCTTGTTCCATTACTTTTATCATTAAAAAAAAAAGTTTAATGAAATGAATTCGTGCATCGTATCCAAAATATTCAAAGTATTCTAGCATTCGTATCCAAAGTATAAGTATAGTCAAACTTTTGTAGATGACCTGTAACTTTTGCTCTCGAGTGTACTTCACTGTAAACGAACGCAAAAAAATACTTCCTTATTTAATTTTGATATTACGAAGCGTTTTTAACAATGTAGTAAAAACATTGTATTTTTGTGCACAATTATTATTATTATCATTTATTTTACGAGGAAGCATTTGCAACGTTGTATTTTTAATTCCGATATTGCTTGTTTACTCTCCCGGAGTTAGGTTTAATGGTTACAGCGACTAATAACCATAACAGCAGCGTCGTTGGAAATGTCGTTAGAGCTTTGTTTTATTAGAGCCTTTATCGTGTCTGCACCTGTGATAGTAATATCAAAGTAAATAAATTGTAACTTAATATATGTAACTAATTAGGAATTAATAATTTTATTCACAATGAAAATTACAACTAATACACATAGGTATAGATTTATTCACAAAGAAAATTACAACTAATACAGTATTTACAATATTCACAATATTTACAAAATACACATGAAGCAGTTGAGCCATCTACAAACCGTTGCAAACGATTTATAGATAGCTCAACTGGTCCAAATAAGTACCAATCGGAAGCGTGCCCAAGACACTGTATGGCCGCGCTGAATAGCAATGCTAATTAGGTACTTTATTTTATTGCGTACTATAGATTTATTGTTTTATTAAACCTATTATTTGTCACTCATGTCTTTAAAAATATTAATTACAGTCGCTCTTTAAATGATAAGATCACAGTTGGATTCGTCCCTACGCCCAGCCCTGACCTGACACACATTTATTTAGCCAAAATTCAGCAATTATTGATTGCGTTGAAGCTAAACTAGCTTTATAAAACATTTTTAAAACAATGTAGATAAAGAAATACTAAAAGTTCTAAGCAACAATACAAAAACATACACAATCAATAATATAATTAAATATATATAATTAAATATTAAATATATGTATATAAAACTCTTTTGAAGCTGACTTAGAATCAACGCACAGCCTAAACTATAAGTCCTAGAGGTATGAAATTTGGAGGGTAGTATCCTTATATAGTGTAGGGGTGCACTAAGAAAGGAATTTTGAAAAGTCACACTCTAAAGGGTAGAACGCGAGCATCGCCGCGGGCGACGGCTAGTTATATTATATAATTATATTATAATTGCCTTACAGGGCACGTCCTCATTGGACTTGCTCTGTGAGGTAATGCATTGATAACAATGCATTACCTCACAGAGCAAGTCCAATGCAAGTGCAAGTGGTTGCAGGTGAGCTATCAGCTTGTTCCATTACTTTTATCATAAAAAAAAATAAAAAAAAAACTTTATTGTGTAGATAGTCTCACGAGTTTTTGTCCCAGGTTATTATGTTTACTTCCAAAATGAGGCAGCGTTTAGAAGTAGGTCAGGAGGAGGTTTGCATTGCATACCTAATACCGCCGATGAGGACCGAAAAATTGCATTTTCATGTAAATAGCTCTATTACGTACGAGGTTTGTAGGTAATGGGCAGTTTAGGTAATTGATTGGTTTATACTGACTGGCGTTTTTACATTGGCCGGTAGCGATATCTACACGACACCGATACGATTTCGTTGTCTGACTAGCGACATGGCCACCAATGCTTTATTATAATGACTATGGGAAAAATTCTAAATGGCTATCAATTTGACATTTTATATTCATTAATATAGAGATAGAGAGATAGAGAAATATTTATTCGGCACACAACACAGTAAAATAATTACACAGTAAGAAAACAATACAAAATTAATTAGAAAATAAAATAAAATAAAAAATAGAACAGATTAGCACAGAATACGTAATATTAACTCTAGGTACTAGGTAGTTATATTATGTTTGTGGGTGCTGACCAAAATATAATTTTGTATACACACTACGATGGACTAGAATATAACCATAGCTAATTGAAATGGTCTGGGCCTCTACTGTGAATAATGATTACCGAAGATTCGGTAGTGACGTTTGTGCTACACTGCGCAGTAACGCTGTGACTTTGAAAGAGCCTGCGGACCATCGCTCGAGGCGACCGCGCAGTATAACACAAACGTCACTACCGAATATTCGTTAATAAATTTTCGGAGTAGAGGCCCTGAAAGCGTCTAGTATAACTTAGCTTTCCGCTGGTATCGCGTGTAGGACGGTGATGTCGTGCCGGCAGTAGTGTGAAAAAAGCTATTGTAAGTATTAATTCGATTTCGTACTATTAAGGCGTGTACTATTTTACTTTAATGTGTCGTGGACTTTCTTAATCGCAAGACCACATACATAATTATAAGGACGTAATAGCCAGAAAAAAACCATTAACGTTGGTTTACCTACACTCGACATGAAGCTAGGAGAAGCTACTACGCAGGTTTTATCATTACCAATAATATGAATTTCAAAAATCAATGTACGTAGACATTTGTGCCTCTTGGGGTCGAGACTCTAGGTCCGTGGGGTACCGAGGCCCTCCGGGTTTTCAAAATTCTTTCAAGGCGTCTAGTCGAAGCGACGCGTGACCCGAGGGCTGGTGATTATCTAGGCCAGCGTATCAGCATTGCTATTCAGCGCGGCAATGCAGCCAGTGTCTTGGGCACGCTTCCGATTGGTACTGATTTGGACCAGTTGAGCTATCTATAAATCGTTTGCAACGGTTTGTAGATGGCTCAACTGTTTCATGTGTATTTTGTAAATATTGTGAATATTGTAAATACTGTATTAGTTGTAATTTTCTTTGTGAATAAATGTTTACTTGCTACTAAAAAATAAATGTACGTAGTATTAAATAACAATTTTGTCGATTTAGCGTATTTTATTCACGTTACGTATTCAACAAAGAGTCCGACGTAGAGATACATTTTTGCGTATTCAAAGTATTCACTGGAAACCGTTTAAATTAGTAGTTTTTAGTAGTAGTAGAGCTCTTTGTGAGAGCTCGTCCGGGGAAGTACTACCACCGTACCTATTTCTGCCACCAAGCAGCGATGCTCGCATTGCTGTGTTCCGGTTTGAAGGGTAAGGGCGCCGATGTAATTACAGGCATATGAGACTTCAAGATCTTTACGTCACAGAGTGATGGACGAAGTGCATTGCCTTACAGGGTACGTCCTCATTGGACTTGCTCTGTGAGGTAATGCATTGTTATAGGCAGAAGTTACTACTTAACATCAGGTGAGCTATCAGCTTGTTCCATTACTACTATCATAAAAAAAAAAAACATTCGCAGGAAATAACATGGAATATTACAAAAGAGAATCAATATTTGGCGTAACTTCGCATATTCAATGCATTCAGATTCACCGCGGGCACTGACGGGTTTGTATTGCGATATTAGCATAACTGAATCTCGATTCTCCTAGTAAAAAACAGTTAAAATAACGTCTTGATCATGCCTAGATTTTTATAAACGACAGAAGAGAGCATTTGGAGACATCGTACCATTTTATGATATTTGTAAACAACAAAGCTCTTTGTTCGGAAACAATGCTGAAATAAAATTGTTTTACTTTTGCATTCCATCAAACTCGTCAACATGAAGAAGTAAAATGTGACTCAAGTTGCGGTGCGGGCGGTGCGGCACGTGCCCGGCACGTTGCTCTGCACGTGACCGATCCCGACACGAGCACGACACTGCCGTCGTCATTGGCTCGAACAAAAATATCGGTGTGAGTGGCGGCACGATATGTAAGCGTCTGTTATGAATATTAATAGTAGCTCTCCGCCGATATCGTGTACCTAGGTGTCGTGTAGGTGTCGTTTGATAAATTCTATGACTTCTATGGCGTTATATACTTGGCTAAACATATAAAAAATATCATGAGACCCAGAGTGATTGCAACGGCCATGGATTAGCAGTCATTTAACTTCTTATCAGTTGCTAAATCAAATAAAAAACGGCCAATTTTTAGGCACACAACATTTTTGAAATTAATTCATAATCATGTTACTTAAAAGTGGCTTATGGTTGACATTATCGGCACTGTGGTAACATTTTCGTAGGTTCGATTCGAACCCAACCGCTACAGCGCCAATGCATTCAAATTACTCCACCGAATTGCTATACTAAATCTGACTTAACAAAATTGCCGCACCGCACTGTGTGCCGCCAGCTTAATAAAGCAGCAAGTACACTGTTCGGATCGTATCTCGCTTTTATTGCACTAGTTAAGAATTTATGATGCTTTCAAGAAAATGGCTTCGATTTAGGCGTGCCCTAAGGCATGAGGTATTAAGTTAGACAACGTGGAACTGATACTCCATCCAGTTACAACAAAAATTTGTTGCAAATCGTCTTGAATATAAATTATTTGGTTTGTATTAAAGAGATTTCTCGAACTTTAGTGGTAATCAATAAAAATAAACGAAAATTAACTAAGAAATTTAAACTAATACAGTGTTTTCAATATTTACAATAAACACATAAAACAGTTGAGCTATCTACAAACCGTTGCAAACGATTTATAGATAACTCAACTTGTCTTATAATAAATTAGTAATAAACATTTATTATGAAGGTCGAATATTAAAACCACGTAAAAATAGGTAAGTATGCGTTTAGATTATATTTTTTTTCTGTCTACATAACCAGTGTTTTTTTATCCTAAATGCTAGGTACCTAAGTACCTTGTATCGTTGTTTTAAGTAGCACATGAAGATGAAGAAGTTATGGACCCCCAGACATAATACCTAGACTATTCTAGACACTAGGAAGTATTTTCAAACCCATTTTACCTGCCTTATCCCCGGGGGTCCTGCTATTGTGTCACGATAAGTGGGTGCTATACTCGCCAGTAAATTTCACATTTGCAGTGAATTTTTGAATTTGTGTGAAGTAATAAAACTTCACCGTTGAATATTGTTTTGAATCCCGCTGTCCTACCGCTAAGTTAAGCAATTTTTACAACTTATCCCAAATCTTTGAAAAATTAAATATTTGAGTTGTAGTTGAAGATTTTAACTTATCGAGTTCACTGTATATTTCAATAATACTGTAAAAATTACATCAAATCTTTTGATTTATATAACCATAAAACTTGGCGGTAATGCGGTTTGAGTTTATTTTATGGAAGAACGAAGAACACATTACAAATAATATTTATACTTTGAAATAAACCATGAAATATAGCGCATTCATTCATTGTTATAAAGTACATAAACTGCTGGGAACTCCGCGACTTCCGCATGGCGTTAGGAGCTGAATGTTGGACATTCGTTTATATAAGTGCATCTCTATTTCATAAATAAAAGATCATTTAGGTTGAGCATTAATTTTGTTGTCAATCTATCCGTACTATTAACACATTAAAATGTATGGTGATTTAATTTTCATAAAGAAGTTGGGGGTCCCTTTCAGGTCCCGATTTGCATACATTTAGTTAATTTTTAAATTAATTTTGTTATTTATAACTTTTGTTGGTTTTATCATAATCTATGATGCAGTAGCAGACACAAAAACGCAAAATATAGTAATTATTTTGACGTAAACCTCTGTAAATACGATAAACAACATTGAACAGTACCTACTCAATTTTTATATAAAATTTTCTATGCTAAAATAATTACATTATTTAGTGTACAATAGAGTTTCTATGTTTCCTTAAGATGGTTTGTGCATTTGAACAAGACGATTTCAGAATGTAATGGTTTTTTGATGTGACATTAAAAGCCGCTGTCAAGCAAACGTCAAAGAAATAATTTACGTCTTTTTTCGCCATGGTTTCCTTATTCTGAGAAACGGTTATTTATAGGATATACAGAAGTAATAGTATTTACAGATGGGTTGGCACTTCGTGTAGTCCCTTAAGTTAACTTATCGTGACGTAAAAGTATCGTCATAAACTAACAATATGCAAAATGAAAAAGTCTGTGTAAATGAGGTTGAATTTTTTCCTCGCTTATTACCAAGAACGTCTTTACTAAAAACAATTTTGCGTTGTCTAAGCCCACTCAGAAATTATCTCACGGAATAGGTATAAAGTAAACTCAATTAAGCTTTGGCCGTAAAATGTCTTGGAACGAACCAAGCTCCCTTGTTTGATCTTTCCTTAGCTTCTTGTGGTTACTGACAAAGTAAATACAGTGTTATACATAGTTTTTAAAAGTTACGTAGTTATTTTTACGTATCTTTTACGCTTTGCGAATGCGTTTGCGTATCCAATTCCATGTTCGAGTCGAAAGTCAAAACAAATGCACAGACTCGGGGCTCTGAGGAAAAGGATATCTAATGGCAACCACGAAGAGGAAGATACAATAGACAGACGTTGTCAGGCAGACTCCCACCCAATGGACCGATAACATTGTTATAATCGCGGAAAAACGTTGAAAGAAGAAGGCCCAGAGTTATTTCTGTGAAAGTTTGTGGGACCCTATTTCATGTAGATTTCCCATGGGAGACTATATTATATTCATCTCTCACTCGTGATTATGTTGAACTTTCTTTGGCTCTGAAGTTGTGATAAACCAACAAATTAATTCTATGTGGTATATTGGTAGTAACTAGATACCTATGTCATACTATTATCTATTTTTATACATCACTTCTACATACTACTTAATAGTACCAACGAGTCGAGGAAAAAACAGATGCACTTCAGAAAAATTATGCAAATGACGAATGATTTATGAATTGCTTTGTTTTCCTCGACATTATTTTCATAATTTGCGCATTTCTGGTCTCACTCAGCAAATTAAATTATTCTGCTTTTTGTATACTAACAAAGTGCATAAAGACATAAAATAGCGGTACAATGTTTCTGTTTGAGGAAGTTGCCTTAAATATTATTTTTTTGTGACTGTATTGTACTAATATTCTGTGACTGTACTTAGCTTCTTTTTCTTCTTCTTCCTCTTTACATAAGGCCTCTGTCCGTCATTTCGACAGACAATTTTGCCAGTGTGAAGTGAAATTTTTAAAATAATATAAGTCAAGTCATTCGTCACGTCGGCTGTCGTTAGTTTTGAAAAGAAAATGGTGGATTTTCTCTTTAAAACCTTAATGAATTTTCACATTCAGAGAAACAACTTTACACACATTTATTCCAATGGCTCACACTTTATGTTACGACCTACGTATTATTTGTTAAAGTTCCACCAAAATTAAACAACAATACTCACAATAACACAAAAACTATTAAAATAAAAGTGCTATATAAGTTGTTTCAAAAAATTTCAAAACTCAATCACTGTTCTCTGTAGGGCCGTTTACCGATTTTGTCAGAAATCGTGTCATTTGACATTGCAAAATGACATGTTTTTTTGTCAAAAAGGGGTGGCCGAGAGTGTTTATCATTATTCCAAGGAGAGTAGTCTTTCCATAGTCTTTCATACTGCCAGCGATGACACCTACACAAATATCGTCGGAGATTCTAATCTCATACATTCAGCACTAGACGCTTTCACACTGTATAAATATCTAATCAACCCTAGTTTGTGTGTGTAGGTACCTACATAGTCCTATACTTTTTTATATTTTTTTATTTATATAACGTGAACAGACATTTTCTCAGTTACTCACTTTATTAGTTAGTTTACTTCGACGCGTGTCACTTTTTACTTTGGAGTAAAGTTACTCGATATTGACAAAATTTGCCTTTTACTTATGTATGTAAAGTTATCAAACAAATATTTACGTAGATAGCAAATAAAACCGGCATACGTTCGTATTCTTAGCAATAAACCTGAATCTCATCTCATGTGATACTAAAACAGCTATAAAACTGCATTGAAACTATGCGGGATATGCACAAGCAGGTAATATTTAATAAACCTACACAGGGGGCTTATTCTCAGAATCGTTCGACAAAAATGCATTTTTTTTAACACATTCCAAAATTCCAGGCATCTCGTGTAACGTACGTTGTCACGTGGTTTCTTTGGATGCTAAGTCAATATTTGAGTTACCTTTGGCCTCATGGTTTTACTTTGGCCTCAAGTGGAAGTTATAAAAAAGACTGCCTAGTGTGATTTGTTCAATAGCGCATCTAAACCTATTCGCTTTTCTTAGTCACGTGACGACTGTTACTGTCAGACGCGTGAAACTTCATCGGATTTTGACTGAGATATGACGTCAACACTCCAAGTGACATTTATCGACTGTTTTCAAGCATAAAGCCCCAGCCCGTAAAACCTGGTTTATTTGTTTATCTAGGCACGCCTGGATGCTTTTAGGACACGCTCAAACATATACCTAAATCTAGGCTAGGTACAGTCAGCAGAAGTTAGATAGCTTTTTAGGAGAATACCAAGAGTTAAATTATAGTTTTGAACCCGTGTTTTGAACTCATCATAACACAATAACCTTTGGGGCAACTGGTGACTAGTTTGCTGAAATCCGAGGCGCGGGTTTTTATCATAGAATAAAACGTTCTTGTACGTCAATTCTGTTGTTGCATTTTTCTAAACTTACCTAATTTGACAGCATTATAAAAGTTTGCCGTCTCTTTCTCATAAACCGAAATAACAAAGACAGCTAACATTTTAGCGCTGTCAAATTAGGTTTTTTTTAGAAAAAATGCAGCACAATAGAATGAAAAGTGATGACACCTGCTATACATTATTATATGCCTATACGAACTATTAATAGGTATGAGTGAGTATATATTTCTTAGTACATTCTGGCGGACATTTACCAATTACATTATTATAAATGACAAAATGAAGTCTCTTCAATTTACATTAATTTAGGACCTTTTTTTTTAATATTATTAGCTGATGGAGCTAGCAGATGGCCCACCTGATGTTAAGTGGTAACTATCACCTATAGCAAAACAGTGCCTCGTAGTCATGCACGATAGAAACGTGCCCTACGATGCACTGCCCCGCGTCCATCAACTTGAGGCAAACAGGTGTTAAGCCTCATGTGCCTGTAATTTCATAAACAAGTTTGTTCACAATAGGTTTCGTTTCTATGCGTTTACTAGAGTTATTATTTATTGTATGGTATACCTACGGTTACCTACACTGTGCATCGTAAAACCCAGCCGGTGATAAGTGCAGTGCAAAATTTATGTTTTCATTTTGACAATGCAGTAACTTTTCTGATATTTTATAATGTATGTTGATAACTTTTCGTTTCAATTTGTTGTACTTAGTTTGAAACTTATTGCTGTTTTTAAATATTTAATTTTGCACGTTTTTCACGATCAAAGGTTTTTGTCAAACAGCTAAATATAAATTATATTATGTCTTTCAGTTACAAACACTTTAACATTTTTATCTATTACTAGCCGTCTCCCGCGGCGTTGCTCGCGTTCTAGACCCTTTAGAGTGTGACTTTTCAAAATTCCTTTCTTAGTGCACCCCTACACTATATAAGGATACTACCCTCCAAATTTCATACCTCTAGGTAGGACTTATAGTTTAGGCTGTGCGTTGATTCTCTGTCAGCTTCAAAAGAGTTTTATATATATTGATTGATGATGATGATTTTAATTTATAATATTTTTTTGCTGAAATAACAATCGAAATTAAAAGTACTAACACCGGCTCGGTTTAATAGCGCTGACCATAAATGCGCAAAAGTCGAATTTTACATTTCCATTTCTCCTCCACTTTCGCCGAACGCTATAAAACCGTGACGTTACCTGTGCGTACCGTAGACTTACGTAATTAGTGTGAGCCTTTCACACAACACCAACTTCATTTTACAACGCCTGTATACGTCCTCTACGAAAAGCTAATTTACCTTATTTTTTTGTACACGGAGCCTCCAAACCAGTAAATTTTAGGGAACAGCGAAGCTTTTGTAATAAATAACCCGAGTTTTGGTCCAACTCAATTAACTTCACTTGTTTAACGGCGAATTGCTTTTAAAAATATAGAAAGTTTTAGAAAATGCGCCTCCTAATTGCTTTCTCTGTGCTGGAAAATTTGGGCAGACCTTAAAGAGTCTGAGAACGTCACAACGGCTTTAAAAATGCTGGGGCAATTTAGAAACCACGAAAGCAACTATCTAGTAAAAAACTTTTTTGAAGCTGACTGACAATCAATGCACAGCCTAAACTATAAGTCGGTATGAAATTTGAAGGGTAGTATGTATATTATTATACCTTATATGTATAGTGGGGTGCACTAAGAAATGAATTTTGAAAACTCACATTATAAAGAGTCGCGAGCAACGCCGCGGGCAACGGCTAGTATCCAATAAAAACCACATCTAAGTTTTAGTAATAGGTTCTTTCCTCACTTTCCAACGACATGGAAACATCAGGTGAGATTGTGGTCAAACGGTTGCCTATATTTTATAAAAAAAAAATTAAAAAAAATCACAATATAAGGTGGAGAAGGCACAATATATCGTAATTGTTGGAAATTATGTGGTTTATGTCTAAATTTCTACGACTTGATATGAAAATTACTTTGGATCCTTTTTAATGAGGCTGTACGTACGCCACTCCATTCTAGGCACTCCTGAAAACCAGCGCTAAGGAGCCACCGTGCACCTTTAGCATTGCTGAGCGAGTGCCTTTTTTACGCATCTATCTATAATTTAATGTTTATTTAATTGTGTCTTTGTATGTGTTTTTGCGTAAAATAAATAATTTATATTCTATTCTATTCTTAACTATGGTTGAAAAGTGTGTAAACAGCTATCTAATATTCGGTCGTCGTTTTGAGAAAACTGCGACTTTAATAAAATTAGTTGTCCATCAAGTTCGTTGATTTAGAAGTTTTTTTATTAGCCCTATTTTCTTTTTACCCAATCAGCCGACGTTAATTTGTTTTAAGATCCTTTGAAATTTTAGTCAACCAACACTTTTAGAGTTTTTGTACATAATATAAAAAAACAAAGGTCGAAGTTTTGTATGTGATAATAATAACCAACATTATGTATATTGAAAAGTTGTACTTACGCTTGACTCCACATTAGCATTTCACGTCACAAACTGTTTTATCAAATTCGGTCCACCTGTTGCGACTTCAAATATCTAACGTTTGTAGTCAAGATAACTATTACCTACCTAAGTAGGTAAGCACGTTACGATTTTTTTTTTATTTTAGTTATACGACGTATATGAATATGGCTTCCCAGAAAACCTTACCAGAAATTCGTTTCTTCCTAATGTATTCAAAATACTTCAATAAAAAGATAGCAACGTTATTTATTAAGGCTCTTACAAGGTAAGTATAGCAGAGTTTACCCGTTCCTTATCAGTTTTTGCCTCGCTAAGCTTTCGCGAGGTAAAATATTAAGGTTCTTTGCAAGGAGTTGGTTTCACAAGTACTTCTTTACCTCCTTTAAAACTTCGTCTATAGTACTCATAAAACAAGTTCACGCAGTTCATAATGAAACTAAATTAGGCTCTGTTCTGTTATTTAAGTTTGTTTCGAAACAAAAGTTTAATCATTAAATACCCATTTTGCAAGCTATCCGTGACCATAGGGCGTTTTCACACTGTCTTCGACGCCGACACAACACCTACACGATAACGTCGAAGACCCAAAAATGGTGGCAATTCCATTAGCACACTAAAATATATCCCTCTCATTATCTTAAACTTCAACTTCTTGGTTTATGGCTTGTGCAACTTGTTGTTACAATTTATTCTGCTGACAATCTGACTGACAATATTAGAATTAAATTTTTCGGTTCTGCGGACACTTTTATGTCAAAAATAATCGAAGTAAATGGTGCTGACTTATTTGGCGTATATCATTGAAAAAAATATTACCTATTTTAGGATTGATTTTCTGCCATGAATGTTTATGCTTATTTGAACTTTAGTATAAACATAATTAAAAACTTTTGTATTTTAAACAATTATATACAATTATAGTTTTAGTTAGTAGGTGGCAAACAATAGAATCGATACCAATTATCATACATACATACAAGGTGCTTAGTCAGCTCTGCACGTATTGACGAAGTCTTTCCTGTGAGTATGGCTGACTACACTGAGAGGATGGTATAGGTGCTGGTCAAGCCTACTCGATCTAAACATTGTCCCAGGCACTACAGTGTCCCGTTAAGTGTAGGCATAGGTTGCCTCTTGACGCTGTATAAATCATCTTCAGTAGGTGTAAAGGCTTAAGTGGTAAGTATTGATTTATTTGTTCCAACTGACAAGTTGGCATCGTGTACAAATGCCGGTATCGGGTAGTGTTAAAAGTGTGGTTATAAATGGTGTTAATATTTAGGTTGGGTTAGGTTTGTTTGTGTTTTATTGGGAAGAGAAAATGGCTTCCACTGTGGTGGTTCCGAAATTAATTATCTCTGAAGTGTGTGCTAACAATTCGCCAAAAGTTTCTTGTACACAATTAAAATTAATTTCTAAAGTCAATTTGGAGACTGTGTTCATGGCCTAAAACGCCACGGTAAGTGTACTTACGTACTATTTTTCAATATTGTACACGGTAAATATTAAAAGGAGAAGTCCACTGATATGATGAACTTTATACTAAAAAGATTTTTAGTTTTCCAAATAAATTTTTCATCTCTCCATTCATCAGAACCCTAAAGAATTTTCGTCAAAATGATAAGCTTAAACTAGAGTATTTTTATGCGGATCCCACAATAATCCTCTTACGAGACCTCACATGCAAAACATATTATCCAACGGTGAATTTGCTATGGCAGGCATTTTTTGAAGATTAATTTCGCGGTGTGATATCACTTTATCATGTTTTACAGAATGAAAAATTTATGATAATAAAATATTATTTATGGTAAGGTTCCTTCTGGTAAGATCGGCGTAAGTGGAAGTCCGGATGCCAAGTAATTCTGCGATATTTTTATATGATAATTGCTTAGTTACGTGATTTATCCGGACTTCCACTTACGCCGATCTTACCAGAAGGCACTATAGATACTTAAGATATCGTTTTTGTGTCAATGTTTGGTAATAAATTACACTACCTGCAACTAAATTACAAATAAAATATTTACTACCTATGCTAGTATATCGGTCGGTGACTGTGGCGGTGGTGGTAGTAGGTAGGCTTAGTTTACTAACGTAGTTTCTAATACATTTCACGGATGCTTAGGGGTCATTTTAAATCGATAGTTCTAAATCCCACCTAAAATAACCATAAAAAACTATTAGTGGATTGTATTCGAACATAATGCGAGACACGTAACAACAAAGCAATGATGATAGCATCATCATCATCATCATCAATATATATATAAAACTCTTTTGAAGCTGACAGAGAATCAACGCACCTAAACTATAAGTCCTAGAGGTATGAAATTTGGAGGGTAGTATCCTTATATAGTGTAGGGGTGCATTAAGAAAGGAATTTTGGAACGTCACACTCTAAAGGGTAGAACGCGAGCAACGCCGCGGGCGACGGCTAGTAGCTTTATAGAATTGTTATTTGTAAAAAGCTCGTCCAGATTCGACGAATAACAAAATCTCACACAGAATCAATAAATCTAGATACCTATAGCTTTCAATATAGTCTTTGTTTTATCAACACAATAAAGAGTTTATGAATGGAATCGAAAGGAATATCTATTGTATTCTATTTGTTTTTCATTATGGTTTTTCTGTTTGCTCGATTGAGTGCCAAATATTGAAACTACGGTTTTATTTGCATCAGTTTAAATGAACCGAACTTTCAATACCTTTATTTTAACGATATTTTGAAAAAAAAAAGTGTTTTTTTTGTTATTTTCGATGTAACAGAGTTTATTTTCACAATTTAGAGTTTTTAGGTCAGACCAATCATATTTCTAGGTGCGAGCAAATCGTAAAGTGATAGAAAAACAAAAAAAAGTAGCTTAGAGATAGTTCTGTGATTAAGTAAAATCAGTGGAATCCAACTTCAATTACCTGCAACCACCTAGTAGCTACGTAAAACAATCCAATTTTATGTTGCTAAGTATACTTACCATTTACCAACCACGTTGATAAACTTTAACAGCTCATAAACGATATTTGTTGAGTGTTCAGCCCCGGCTTGAGTTATAAAAGCAGAGCCTATCTTGAATCCCTTATGTGAACATGAAGCCTTTTATGGACTTGGCGAGGGAAGACCATCCAATTTCTTGTTATCATGATCACGGACGCAAACTCCAGAGGTAGGGAAGGTAGGGTTCAGGGTTTGTAGGACATTGGAAATTTGAACAGGTGACGTGGGAATAGCTAGGTCACTTCGCGTTTGAGTCAATTTTGATTTGACAGAAAAAAGTCCGAAAAGAAGAAGCAGGTCTAAATTTGGATGTGAATAGTACTCAGTGGGAAGTAAGTACGTAGTATCGTAGCATAAACGTAAGTACAGAATGTAGATCACAAATAAATCTGACAGTCGTTGCTTACGTGAAGCGTATTCGAATCGTATTGCGCGTCAACGCTAGACCGACTGAAAAACGCTGTAGTGTTACTGCGCAGTGTACCTATCTCAAACACGCTACTGTTCCGATATGTTTACGATTTTCACATTTATTCGTGATCAAGGCACGTAAGCATCGACATCAATGCACGTAGGTATAAAGATTGCGCGACAAAACGACTAAATTTTTATTTTACAAATCTACCACCAAAAGAAACCAGCTGCGGAGGTATTTATTAAACTGTGACATTATTACAGGATACAACTTTACATTTCGTATGCAGAAACTAAAGTAGACGCTTTACGAACGATACCAACAAAAGGTTTGCAATAAACGTTGATATTTATGCTCTTTCTGTACTATGCAAACTATTTTGTTTACTGTACAGTGAACATACTTACTTGCCGTAGGATATTGCGGACCTTTGAGATGAACTTCGGGATAATAATAAAAGATAATATTATTTAAACTGCAGGATACTCTTTGCTAGAATAATGTTTTCTATGATTTCAATTTCAACAGATAAGATAACACTAGGCAATAATTTTGCAAAAATATTCCAAAGTATCAATACCTATAAAGTAGCTGTGTCGAAAGCGTGAATCTGGTTTCATTGACATGCTGGTATGACATTGCTAATCATCATCATCATCAGTTCATAACAAGTTCACTCTGAAGTTGTAGTACGAAATACGCGTAATTTCCGGCCCAGTTTTTCGCTGTTCCGTTTTAGCTGCAGCATTGATTTCGCAGATCCAACATTTCAGTGATCGGCTTGGACATTTCAAGAAGTATTTATATACTGAACATCAACTAACTTGCGTAGGTAATTAATTTTAGTTCGATCGATTGTTGTCACACAGAGCTCTTTCTTACGTTTGAATGATTTGCATACAAATAGGCAGAAAATAGTAACCGAAAACGCAAAACGAAGATAAGGGAAGGCTGGACAGTATTTGAGCGGTGCGGCGCTGTTGCATGTCAAAATACAACAATTACGATCTAGCCAAACTACAGGCTAAGTAATTGAACACTTACTCAAGTTTATAGTATGAATTATTCTAAGAACGTAGCTAAAAAATTTGTAGAGAGTATTTTGACGCTTGATACCGCACAGCGCCGCTCAAATGCGGTCTTCCTTGACTCGAAAGCCTTCTAGTTCGAAACGGGTCACGTGTTCGAAAGACGACATGTGGAACCAATCTAGTCGATTATTCGCGCCAAATGAGCCGCGAAATATCGGGGAAACCTTTCATACCTAATTACCGATGTTATTATAGTGTGGGCGGCATCTTAACTAACTATATTTGATTCGCCCGCAACTCCGTCTGTTTTTCTTCGCCTTCATTACGTACAGAAAACAGTTTTTTTCACATAAATAGCCTAAAATGTGAAATAAAATAAAAACAAATGTAAATAGCACTTGCAGATAACGTAGCTGTCTACCTATCAGTAAAAAAAACTTTCAGAATCAGTTTAGTAGGTCGAAAGTAACGGAATAATTTATTACTACAGATTTCTAGATCTAGGGTTCAAACGGGTAAGTACTTAGACGGCCGAGAAGCCTATAGGGGACGCACCAATTTGTCTTTGCCTCGCGTCGATCTACGTAAAATCCATAACATAGTCTATTAGGTACTTCAACAGGATAATTTTAAGCTACCTCTGGCCACTGCACGTTTAAATTAAGCTACCTATGACTATGGTTTACCTTTAAGTGGCCGAAGTACCTACGAGTATGAATCTTAGACAGAATATTCCTCTTTTCTAATTTTGCACTAAGGAAAATCACTAACATTTTTATAACATTCCAAAAGTTATTAATTGAACGGGATTGGAACTCCCGACCTACTAAATGTGTTAAGAACATCTAGGGTGCAAAATTGAAGGAGAAAAAAACCAGCCAAGTTTCCGAGATTCTTCTACTTGGTTGGAAATAAAAACCATTATAGCTCGTGTGGCGAAGTGTAGATTACAAAGTTTCAGCCAAATGTGTGTGAAGTTGGAAACTTTAGTACAATGCCGATTATTATAATTTGGTGCTTATATGTGTTTGGAGCTTTTTAGCAAAATACCAGGAAATTCATGATGTTCGTAGTCATTGCTGCGTTCTAGTTTTGAAATTACAAGTCCCACCGCTAACTCTTCGACTTTAAAAATAGCAGGTCTTGTTTCAGGAATTGCTATAGTTTTACCGTAATTTTTTTCCATTTTCGTAGTTTTTTTTTTGCTGTAAATACTAAGTATCGAAGCATTCTATCCTATCCTACATAGTAAATGCATTTTTTTTGTAAAAATACTTAGCACGGAGTAGGTGTCAATTATGGAATATCACAGATATAAACGATTTTTACCTAACATCCAAAAATAACACTTGCGTTGCATTCAAAAATAACACTATACTCCAAACCTCCTCGGAGCCATTACTTTTTCGATGACAGTAATCATGTAGGTGCAAGAGGGTTGGGGTGAAAAAGAATATTTTCTTCTCCCCTACATAATTATTGGCATTTTAGGAAAAAAAATGTCCAAATTACGGGCTAAAAGTGTAGGGGAGATGTGCGAATACTTGCACAGTGCGTATTTACTAAAAGGGGCATGTGTTTGTGTGGACGTAAGTGTTTTTTTTGTGCTATAATTTTATCTCTAGGGGTTATTTTTGCGAGCGAGTGCAGAGCAAGTCCTCTAACAATGCCATCAAATTCAATTGAAACATTTTGTATGCAAAAACAGTTAGTAGAAACGAATTAAGGAAAACTTGTTTTAATTTTACAAGTTGTGCAAAGACTAGCAAATTTTATTCGTAAAAGAGTAGTGTGGAGATTTGTCGGCCGCGGAGCGTTTGACAGGGTAGGCACAGATCATATAATACTATACTAGTATAAGCAACGCACCGATAGTGCTCCTAGTGTTGCCGGTGTTTCTAGGCGATGGTGACCGTTTACCATCAGGGCCCTATGCCTGTCTACTACTTACATAAAAAAGTGCCTGAGCAATAAATCAGCATATACCTTAGAATAGGCTAATACCGCGTGCACACTATACCCATGCCGCTGCCGTTGTGTATAGAGGCATCAATGCCGCGGACTTATTGCCACATCAACATCGCCTTTATTCTAAAGCGGCATTCATGCCGGCAGTGGCATGGGCATAGTGTGCACGCGGTATAAAGTAGGAACGGAAATGTAACCAGCGGATATCGTAATATCATGAGATGGCTAAATAGGCACGGCTAAAGTCGATGTCGATAGAATATCTTTAGCTGATATATACATAACTTATAACTGTCACTATAAGCTGTAGCCTAAAGGGCTGACACGCATTGATAAAGCGAATTTACGAACAATATTGCTCACAAACTAGGATCAGATAAAATAGTGATGTAGAGTACGACGCTACTGAGAAAGATTTATCGACAGTACCAGCGATAGCGATACTAATTTAAATTCTTTGATAATTTTTGTTAAAATCATTGAAAATGTTTATTGGTTAAAAATCCTGGGTAATTTATTTGGTTATTTTATTTTAAATTAAAATGTACAAAAATGTAAGTGTAAGTATTGTTTACATTGTATAAGCACACTAACATGTATAATGATGTATATTTTATTCGGTGGTAAAATAATCGGACCCTTATCTGATCTAATCTATTCGATATACTCAGATAGACGATTCTCACTATCAATAAATTCATGGAACAAGAAGGGAAAAATAGGTGGATATAACAATACAGTAAAAGAGAGAGAGAGAGAGAGAGAGAGAGAGAGTGTTACATTTCCATATCAGATTTCAGACCAACGGTATTTACATAATATCCCATTAAAAATAAAGTTTTCTACCTAGAGCCATTGAAATGAATTTATACTTGCAAATCCATTATTCGATAAGGGACATTTAAGGGCCCTTCCAGCACACTTTGGTCGTTGTTCGGGCTTCTATTACCCAATACATTAGCTTTATTGATCGTTTGAGGCAAACTCGTTTATTTCTGGGACCTCCTAATAATAGAACTCTTCAGACGCAAGATATGTACTTATAATGTTACTCCGTTTATGTAAATGCATTCTGATAAGCGTTAGAAAAAAAGCACAATGTCGACTCATGCGATTATATGAACAAACATCCGATAACATAGTCTGACCACCTTGAGTCTGCATAAAATAAATGGCCAGTCCCAAAACGATTTGTACCTACATGGACGGTGTTATCTTACCTCAGTACGATGTTCGGTTGTCATATTACCGCGTGCACACTATGCCCATGCCGCTGCCGGCATTCATGCCGCGATTAATTCCGGAGTTATTGCCACAGCAACATCGCCTTTATTCTTATACCGCGTTCACACATGCCCATGCCGCTGCCAGCATGAATACCGCGGACTTATCGCCACAGCAACATCGCCAAGTTCATGCCCTAGCTCCTTAGTGAGAATAAAGGCGATGTTGCTGTGGCAATAAGTCCGCGGCATTCATGCCGGCAGTGGCATGGGCATAGTGTGCACGCGGTACACCGTTTTTGTGGTTTTCATAGTAGTATGTAGATGATGCTTCCAAGATAAAGATTTCAAATTTTGCCAGACTGCATAGTCTCTACATTTTTCGAGATTTATTACCATTCTAAGTAAATACTTTTAATTCTACCTATTTAATCATAGATACTGTTATTTGTTCTATGCTATAGTAGATAAATAGATACCTACTTAGTGCTTTTTGTTCTTCTTCAATTCGATTAGCTAAGTATAATATAATTTCCAATGACGAGCAATTTCGGGGAATCCACAAATTGATGGAACTTAATGAAATTACACTCAACGGTCACATTTGGCGCACCCTCAAATGGAATTTCCTGAGCCACGAGTGACCTTTTGATATTAGACCTTCCACTGCCTAACATAAGATTTTAATTAGGTCAGAAAGTCACATGGGAACATTCTCAAGAATCTTTGGAGCTATGATGTTGTCAGCAACCAGAAAATATATGCAAATGCTAGTTTTGCATCGAGACTATATTTTTAATGCCTTGATACGATACTTTTTTGTTTGTCTTATCTGCTTTTTGTGTGAGGTTTAGTTTTAAAAACGTTACAATTTTAAATAAAACATGCAAAATATCAAAGTAGTTGTAAAAAAAAGCAAAGGCAATAAAACAGCATTAAAAATAGGAACTCGTTTATTTACATTTATATGTATTTACATTTAAAAAGTGCTCAGTAGATACTAACGAAATGGCAACTTGAGCAAACGTTTTGTTTTAAACATCTTATTTTCTAGAATTATTATTATGCTTTTTTGTCTTAGCTTGTAAATTAATCTATTTTTCAAGAAGTGACAAATCTCATTCAAAATTGGCTTATACTGAAAAGGAAGGTAAGTCAAAATTACCATAAATTAAGAAATAATTACCGCAGTTACTAACTTATTCCTAATCATTAGGGCCGATTTACGGCTATTATCTAAAAATAGCAATCATTGGCAAATAAATACCTTGCAAATTTCTTACAAGAAACTCATCATAGTCCAATGAGTTTCTTTTGATCCGTGTGTCACATCATAGCCTAAACTAGCAACTTATAGTGTAAAAAAAGTCAAAAAATTAATCTAAGAAAGAATAAAATTAGTACCTAAGCCAGCAAAAAATATTGTGTGCTTTACTATTGATCTACTATAGGTATTTGAATTAAACTAAGCCTCAAAGTTTGTGAAACAACCTAAAATTCGTTGCTAACTTAAAATAATTTGGAATGCGTGGTCACTTAAAAATAACAACCTTTTTTCTATAGAAAAAAGCACAACCAAAACTTACTAGAAGTAGAGTTAATTTCAGCACTTGAGCATACCTACTAAAAATTACTTAAAATTTACGTTCGCTAAAAAAGTGATGATCGAAATGGAAAAGATTAGTGATAAGATATCGAGAAAACTAGTAGTTCTTTGGGGATTTATTAACCAAATCATTGTACTTACACAAAATAATTTCATAGTTTTCATCATGCCTTAATTTACGATTATCTTAATAAAATTGTTGTGAAAAGTTGTGACCGTCCATTAAAGGTAATATCACAATTTGAAGCCCTGCATAGAGTTTTGAATCTTCCTAATCACTAGCATCATTTTTTACGATAAGCTCGTAATATTTGGGTTGGAATGTCAACAGATGCTATAAATTCAAGTCATCTTCAGATTCACTCTCACTGTAATCTTTTAAAGCCCTAGATATTTCATCTTCAACCTCTAAAGCGCTCTGCTGTTTATCATCTGCGGCCAGTTTATTGTAAGTACCTAAGTTTGAGCCGTAGAAACCCGCACAGCAATATCTTTTAAAAATACAGGATGTTAAAAAGTACAGACCTATGAAACAGATTACGAATAAAATAACCGAAAGTGCGACATTGAGTCTGTAGTGCCAATTAACATCGCCAATTTGCGACAGGACAGAGTTCGGGTAGCAGTAGAATTTTGGTTCGATGTCCGTTAAATTGAAGAGTTGTGCATCGTCCAGGCATGTTAGACATTGATTGTTATGGGGGCCGGCGCACGTGCCGCAAGTATAATGGCACGGGAGACAAGTGAGGGGAGCCTTGACTGCTGGTTCCAAATCTAGTGCCTCTATAGCCGTAGGTTTGCCACCGTCTTGTCTTTTCGAAACAGCACTCTCGGGGAAATGAGTGAGATTGCGTCTCCGCGAGCTGCGTTGAGCGGTGATTTCGCTGGCATATGTCCCACCCGGACAGTGATTGTAGCACTGACCGTTGTACAAATGCAAGCCTTTCGCGCATTCTATCAAAAAAAGAACACGTTTGTTTAATTTAAATGTGGAAAAGGTATCAAGCCTTCACCACCAGCACCTTCCAGCGTCCATGCAGCTTGCGATCTCTTGCAGGCGGTATGTTGAGCCGCATCCAAGTACGATGATATTTCACAGGAATGGATAGTTTGGAAAATAAAGGATATGTACAGAATCTTGTCACTGATCTCAAATAATTTTGTTCAAAAACTTTTATACAGAAATACAAGAAAACAGACTGTCACACAGACACATGCAAATAAACGTGCACAAAATTAGATGAAATCAGACATATACAAAACTATTGAAAGAATGAGAGTATAAAATTGATAGAAAGAAAGAAATGACTCGTGCTTTGTGCTTCTACTATTAAATAATACAGTGAAGTTAATGAAGCGTGGAAAGCAATGTTAGATAATATAAAGCAAGCACGTTTAGCAAAGCAAGCATGCAATAAAAACAAATTACAATAAACTAAAACATAAAACAGTGTGTTTCCTTAAACGTAATGCAATTAACATGTGAACATTTAATTTTAATAAAATCAGAGACAAGACTCGTGAACGACTACGTCAAAATGAAATCATTTGTGAATTTTGTAATAAAAGGTTTTTTTATTGTTATTTCCGTTCACATTAGATTCAATATATACACATTATGCAACATTTACATTACATGGAGCAGAGTCACTAAACTCATTAGCTTGTAAAACTTTAAAAATCAACCATAGAATGAAGTTCAATAAAATATACCAATAATGAGCCGCTGAATTAATGGGCTTTGATAGTACCTAACCATATAAAGTTGGCAATTTCAGTCTAGTGGAAACAATATTGTTGTTCTAATAAACTAAAATTAAACAAATCATATTATGAAAAGATATTACAGAAACCATACCGAATCTTATATTTTTTTAAATAATACCCACGTTTTTTTTTTAAACTATAAAACATTTCGTGTAATCAACTATCTTGCAGTTACATTTTACAATTACAATAGTTACCTACCAGTCGATGAAAAATTATCGATCAGTCGTTTTTCAATTTACACCTTGTGAGCAATTTGTACAAATACTATCGATATAATTATTTACAACTTTTAATCGTTAGGTATAGTATACACTATTTATGGATTGGCAATCTCCTCTATGATCACAACCACAATATGAATTACGTTTTAGTACATTATCTACATTAACATGGAACTACTATGTATATTTTGGCTTTAGAGTTCAAAATTGAGAAATTAAATTAAATTTCACAATGTACCTTGCGAAACAGTAACGTAGTATAAAATATCTGGGCTCCGTGGACAATGAAAACGGGATAAGTACGAATTTTAATTCATACTAAAGATGAACAAAAACTAAAATAGAGAATATTGGGGTCGAAGCCAAAATACACAAATTATTTTAGGTAACATCTTACAAACAATCGAACTTATTTTAACGGATATGTATGATTTTTATAAACGACATTAATTATGACGATATTTATTATATGGAAGTTATAAATATTAACCGTTAAGCTGTCGCTCGCTATACTTATACTGCTTTCTTCTACTAAGTCTAAAAAAGTTAGTAGAATTACTTTCAGTATTACACTTGTTTTCGATAGGTATTTTTTTATTTCAAAGGTTAGTTTAGTTTAGTTAGTATAGTATTATATAATCTGTGGTTTAGCGAACGACATTCTCTATTAGAAGCACCAAAATAAATAACAGGGTATAATGATGATTAAGTAAAACGCCTTACTTTCACCGAATGAAAAGGCATTCGGTTTCAATTAATATGATGTATAATTTGATTACTTAAACTAAAACTGTAAATAAATAATTCACAGTTCTAACCTTAAAATAAATAAAAGAGCATTGATAAAAATACCCTAGAAAAAAAAACTTTGGCAAAGGATATTTTTATCAGTGCTGATTTTATTGCAAGTTAATCTGTTCTCTAAATGCGTAAAAGTTTTGGTATAATTTATGAGGCATATAAGAAACCTCTTATGTATAATAACCTCAATTTAACTAAAACTGTTTAATGAATTATATAATGAATTCAGGAAAAGTAACTAGTGATAGGATATGATTAACTTATCAAACTTTTAACAAATATAAAATAAGTAACATGTTGATGTGAGCTCAAAAAACGTTCGCAACACTGATTTTAAGATGACATGTTTGTTTACACTAGTTTTTATATCAAATTTTCACTCCCCAAACCCATTCGCATTATACGTCTCAATTACTCATGAATATGGACGTCTTTGTTTCATAGTAACATACGAGTGAAGCAGCGTTTCGGCGATCGTAACGCACAAGGCTGCGGTGTGCAGCTCAACGCAGAGTACCGCGTTTACTCCTCGCCGCTGACGCAGACTGCGACGTAACAAAAGACCATACTAGACGTTTTCCATACAATTATGTGTCCGGCGCTGCATGCTGCATACCGCTGCGTTGTGTGTTACGATCACGAGACCAAAGCTTGACTTTGTATCGTAATTGCACTTGTTATCAATAAATAATCATTTATTTTTTATTATCTCGTACATTTTAAAATGATATACAAAAATGGACAGTAAATTCGTGATGTGTTAAGTTTTAACTGCCTCAGATATCACAGAGAAAATAAGGGAGGACTAGTTATCGTCTCTTTAATTACGATTTTATTCGTGAGTCGAAATAAACAGGTAAGTACTTTAAGTAAAAATCTAGTAAATGAATGATCAATTTAGCTACCTACTTACGTAAATTTATGTACCTTTATAGGTACTTTAGTTACTCGTAAGCCATATTTTTAGCAGCACGGGTTTACATTAAGTTACAATATTTACTGAATACAATGTTTCTAAATATTAATTATGATTTTTTACATTTTATTATGCTTAACACAAAGTGTTGTATTTAATTTGAGCTTTGATCTTTTTAAGCAAAACATTTATATATATATATATCACTAAATTCTGCCACGTTGACAGCTTAAAATAAACTTACAAACTTGTACTTAGATAATTAATTAAAATCACATGCCATAGCGTTTGGTACTAATGTACCAGCGCGCTGTAAGGTTTACATTAGTAATTTAGGTAGAACTACCTAGAATACTTTGAATGTAATGCAACAGTTCGGTGTAAAATATTTCCCATTGAAAGTTCTCAAATAAAGAGGTGCATTATTCAGCCCAAATGGCAATCGGTAAAATTCATAGACACCACAGCGGCCTGCGAGGTCTTTTCTCACCAATGATCTTCTTTAATACTATCAAAATCTGACAAATTACAATCAAAATGCAATTTACTGACCGGTAAAATATTAACTTTGATTGCAATTTTTCCCGCACGTTCTTTTGAGACACAATGAAATATAATAATGATCATACAATGGTTTTGAACTGTACATTACACCTAAATATCCATGGTCAGTACACGCTATGTTTTAAGCATGGAGCTCTTTCGGGCCTTGGTATACTTTTAGCAGTTAGTGCACATGTACTTATTCTAGAGGGCGGTCTGCTTTGGTAGAAAGCTTCGGCCGTTAGTAACATTAGTAATAGGCACAAACCTAAGCAGACGAGCGGAGAGGCGAACTTGGCGCATCCTGTAGAGCTGGTGTAAGGGCCAGCGTTTCCGGGGTCAACATCTGGGGGACTTTCTTCGCGAATCTACAAAAAAAGTGGACAAGGTTAAAGAAGAACAACATTTTTATTGGTGTAAGTACATACATATTTCAGTTTCAAAAATTTTAGGATAAATTAGACTAACTTTGATGTTCAAATTACGGATAGAAAATTTATATACAAGCGATTAGCAAATATTGTGTGAAACGTTTATTTATATTACAAGATTTTGTAAATTTGAAATTGGGGAAACACTATTAGCTAATTAGATACCACATCAACAATCTAAATGTTAAATTTTAGTGACATCAACACTAAACATTTTTGTTTCATACCACAGAAGTAGTTGCTATCTTCGCCATTTGCAGCAAAGTTGAAATATCTATGCAACGAGACATTCTTCGTATTATTTGCAATTTTGTAATAAAACCTACTTATAGAAACTTGAAAACCTTTTTGGAACCAAACTGATGAAGTACCATTTGTAGCGTAAATGTAAGTAATACTAAAAAATTCATGAACTGTGGGGAGTAAATAACAAGAATAAATGTCGTCGGCTCAATGACAAGGGTGTATGTCTTAGAATAAAGAAAACGAGTGAGGGTGGTATCAGTAACCAATACAGGTGCTTAAAAACTTTTATTCTAAATTTAGAACATTTAGACATACGAGGGTAACTAAAACACGTTAAATTTGTTACATAAGAAGTGTTTTTATTTTTTATTTGACAGGCGTCATGGCTCAGTCGGTAGTAGCTCTGCCTTCCGTGCTGTGGGTCGCGGGTTCGATCCCCATCGAGAACAAACATTTTGTGTGTTGTAAAAACATAGATGTTTGTTCTCTGTCTGGGTGTTTCCATGTAATGTATATATTGTATCCATGTATGTATTTACAAAAAAAATGTATTTGTATGTATTCTATCAGCCATCTAGTTTCCATCGTACAAGCTTTGCTTAGTTTGGGACTAGAAGGCGTTGTGTTAAGTGTCCGTGAATATTTATTTTTATTTATTTAATTTAATGACTTTTCGTATTGATACGATTCACACCTAATCTTAGTCTACTATTCATCACCTTAATAATTATCAACTTAGCTAACGTGGTAGTTGGGTTGATTGAAATAGTTCTGTGATGATTGCTAGAATGTTTGACACCATTTTATGAACTTGTAATAGTAAGCGAGCAGTGAGCACCAAAACAAAACAAGTTCCGTTTATATTCTGTAACACACGTGCCGGGATCATTACTCGCTTGTATCACGTACACCGCAATATGAGACTGTCACACGCGGTAATCTAACGCATTATTCATCTATATTGGCGAGGCTTTGTACGGATTTATGCTAAGGTTTATGATGCAGGTGTTAAGACCATCAGACGTCAGTAGATTAGAAATTTCATTTAAATTTAAAGTATTCAAATATAATATTTGTCTAAGTATTTAATATATTTTAAAAACCAGTTATAACGATCTCAGATAGTAAAATTTCTGGCCAAAAATGTTTAGTAAATGATTATATTACGTAAATACCTACTATTAATTTGGACTAAGTAAATAGTTAAGTACACTTTAGTCAAATAAGCCCAGTAATTTAGAAGATAATGTCTTCGCTCTGAGAAATATACACAATAATTGAGTTAGTCTCATGGGTTTGTAATTTCATTATAAATCTGTCTTAGTTCAATTTGCTTTGAAGCTAATTATAAATGAACGCTGGATTGAACACGCTCAGTTTGTCATAAACTCAGTTATATTAACCACAAATTGTTTTGTCAAGTCATCTTAGTACGTACTAGAGATCAAAAGAAAACAGCCCTATCGGCTAATTAATAACTGGCAGTACCTAACCAACCATTTAGGTTGTTTGAATAATGTAGGTACCATCAATAAAATACAGCCAACGTTATGTCGAATAACCATAAACAAATAACTACAGTAGCTGTAGCGTAAATTATTTACTAAATCATAGTGGGAAAGTATGGGAAAACTTAACAAATAAATTTTCTACAAAATATAGCAAAGAATAAGGATGTAAGGGAAAACAGAACGGACACAGAACTTACCGCATGAGAGTCGTGCCACACGAGCGCTAGATCGTCGTCGATAGCATTGTGTCGGACTTCTTCGATCGATTCCGTTTCAGTTGGTGACTTCCATGCAGTGCTTCCTACGCCTTCGTTTGTCCCCAGTGAGTTAGTTTCCGGCGAGGCATCGTGCTCTTGCGGGGGAGTCTCTGTCCCATAGAATATCAACTGCCACTGCGTCAACGGCCCAGCTGCATAAACAAAGTGATATATGATACACACTGCATTCCATTTCAGACTTTTTGCGAATACTACACACGGAAAATAAAAACCGTAGCAAACAAAAAGTTATGCAAAGCGTAAAATCTACAAACGCAGTGCAGTCGACATTAAATTCTAAACGACATTAATCCGGTTTACTGCAGATACACAAAACAATTTGCAAAGCGAACTTTTCGGACCAATGTAAAACACACGGGAAAAAAAGAACTGAATATGTAAACTGGTTCACTGATAGCCAAATCTAAAACGTTTTCTACTAAATAAATCCGCTACGAAACAAAATAGTAACAATGCAAACACGACATGCATGGAACGGCGGGATCCGGAACAAAGGTAATCGACGTGCAGGCTCTAACAAGGCACCAAATAAAACGCTGCGAACGAAGGACACAACATGCACAGCCGTAGTACCGTGGGCTTGGAGCGGCGCCGGGTATATTCGCTGGATTTTCGGATACTGCTCGAATAGATTGGACATCTTCCTGCCACGGGCATCCGTCGCCAGCGGATCCGCTAAGTCTCCGCGCAAATTGAGGCTCAAATCCGTCGAGACTGTCGTCATCCGAGCGGACGTACTCTCGAGCGGAGAGCGCGTCGCCGGCCGACTCTGCTTTGACTTTTGCGAATTCCTATTCGGATTCTTTGAATTTTTATTCTTTTTCCTTTTGACGAGTCCAACGGTGTAGGTGGGCACGATGGGAATGGGCTTGCCTCTGTTGTTTTTTCGTCCGGCCTGAAGTACGACAGGGCGCGTCGCATTGCCGCGATTCCGTAATATTGGATTCCGGAACGGTATCGGATCGTTTTTAGCTGCCGGTGTGCTAGTTCCGTACAATGTTATAGACCAGTCCTGCAACGTCGCTCGGCCTACGTGCCAAAATCATGGTTTTACAATAAAATTGGTTAACTGGAAATGTTTACATTAAGATTGTGAATTTACTGATTCAAAATGTCATGCATGAAAATTGAGATGGCAAAATTGAGGGAGCCCCAAACATTTCGGTTAAACTTCAAGCTTGTTAATAACATATACCTAGTCCCATTATATTTCATTAAGGCGCGTGTTCACTCACCCATATATCTTCCTTCGTTGGAGACCTCTAATTGCCATACGCCAAGAGGTGATTCCCCCCACATGTGCACCGACATGAAAGGCCAGGAGTTGAACCCAGCTCGAGAGGAATCATGTGCCCTGTCGGAAAAATACCTGTATAATTACTGTGTTTTTCGATATAACATTTAGTCAACTGGACAAAAAAATTATGTAAACATAATTTACCGATACCTTTCACTGTTGCGAATAAAATAAAATAAATGTTTTTTTTTAATTAATTTATTTCGGCCCACTGCTGGGCAAATGTCTCCCCCAAATTATATATTTTTATAAATTCATTATTAATTGTTACTAAATAAAAGTTTTTAATTATTTGGGTTGGTACTTTTTGTTTTAACAAATTAAACAGACAGCTGAATATAAACTGACTAACTAGTTGACATATTTATATAGTTAAAATAAAACGCCAGTATTTCAGTATTACGTAACTGCCTAGAGTCTGCCTGTAATTAGACTGATTGTCCTTTGTCTGAACATTTCCATTACAACGTTGACTGGGTACTTCATACCAATCAATTTAAGATTGGTACCCGCGAAGGTGAATAAAATTTAGTCCTGTATCCAAATAGTTTGTCTCAAGAGCGTATCTAGTTAGTCGCTTCTTGTGTTCTAATAAAGTTAGGGAGAGCATATAAATAGGTCTGTCGGCGATGCAACTCCGGTAATTATACAAAGGTATAAATTCAGTGCTGACTACTGTAATAGTGAATTATTGCGATTATTTGTTGGGAAACTTTAGTTGTTGAGTTATTTGCATCTCTAGAGAATTTGCATATTTGCATCTCTGTGTCTCTGTTTTTCGGGGACTACAAAGACTTATTATATACAAAAACTTTAAAATCCAAAATGATTACCACTGTAGTCAGTAACTGAATGTTTCATCTAGAAATTAACCTGTACTGAGAATGTTTCATAGATTTCAGCTGAATTAATATATTTAGTATCCCAGCATGGAAAATACGAAACCACGCGATACATTATGATACTCTAAAGCCTTTTAGTGTTGCGTTAGCATGTTAAACCTTGAAGTAGGTAGAGAATTTCATATCATAATGTGTATTATGGCTTCTATATTATTATTTTGATCAACTACCTACTAACCTTGCTTCTAATTTACAGGGATATTGAGGGTACGATTTGAAGGGCTTCTGTTAGAGATTAAATTTAGAGAATTTTATATTTATAGTACAATGAAATTACTTAGCTATTTACATAAAAAATTACTTGGTACTACTTTAAAACACTGCTAAACAATTTTCAATAAAAATGCTTACTTATGTAAGAAATATAAGTTAAAAAAATTTTAAAGGTTATTTTTTTGAAGTAAAATAAGGGTCCATACAAACCTGGGCGCGAGTAGCGTGACGCGCGTTCCGGCAGGTGACGTCAGCGCAATACGCAAGTCTCCGCGTCTCGCCGCTGAAAGAGACACGCGCGCTTGCACGTGCTCTATGTAATTGACTCCAGGGCACGCATTTACATCCAGCTGAAATAACGCTTTGTGTAAATAATCACACTGTCGAGTTACATACACACTCTACTGAAATAATTCCCAAAGGCAATGCCATATTGTAATATTGCCTGAAGTATTTTTTTTTGTAGGAAAACATATGTCGGAACAAATAAGATGAATCAAAGACGCATTATCACAAATCAAAGGTGCATTACCTCACAGCACACATTTACTAAAAACTAGCCTTTTGAGTGACACATTGCAACTTAGCACGATTACGTCTCATATAGTGATGGACACGATAAGACAAATACCTATACTCTGCATTTGTGTGGAATGACAAGACATTAAAATTTTGCATATATAGGACTAAAAGAAATATCAGTAATACCTGTAGCGTGACAGTTGAGCGAGGCGGGACAGCTCGCTGCGGCCGAGGCGCTGCCAGCTCGCATCTCCTCTGCGGCGGTACACTTCGCCACGACCGCGCCAGTCGGACCATCCCTGCCGCATCCAGTAGTCCGTAGCCGAAAGAGTGAGAAACGTTACGTCCGACGCCGTTCACGTGCCACTCGCCTCCAATGCTGAGGCGTTCGGGGCGCGCGGTTCGGACCACTAGTGTGAACAGAACCTTATTTATTTTACGCTAAATTGAACATTGTCGGGTGGATAGTTTTTAATCGGTTGTGAATAAAGCCAATGACGAATTGAACTTTAAATTTTCTAAGTCATAATAGTTTTGTTAAAAATAGGTGCGAAAGTAATAGATACCCTAATTGCCCCCTCATTATCTATGTTTTGATACAATAATAATTTGACACATCACACTCTCAATGATAGTTTACCTACTGATTCACTGAATTTTGAATTACAATCAAATCAAAAGTAGTAAAAAAAATTCTGTTCTGTAATGGTGAAACCTTACCAATATGCTGCATATCCCTCCAGGTGAGAGCTCTGTTCGCCTGCAGCGCCAACGCACAGATGCCAGCCGCGAGCGGCGCAGACGCAGAAGTCCCAGTGTGACCCGCTGTGCATGAGTGGTGGAGATCTGTTGTTATTACCTGTTGAAAATAAAATATAATTTTATCATTATCACAGGCATCAGCGAGTCGTTAGTGGATCACGTGACGCTTGAAAGGGAGTGGTGATTCTTTATTTTTACTTACATAGAGCAGTTTTATTACTTAACATGATACTTTTTGCTTATCAACATGATTACTTAGTACCAACTTATTAGTAAAACTCAGCAATCGCGTACACACACACTCTCAAACCATTTTAATAATAATTATTTAATGGTTAAATTAATTTATAGAGGTTTCATTAAAATATCAGCAGTGTTTACCCGATAAAAGCTTTTAATGTTTATGTAACCGGTTTATAACCCATTTTACTAATACAGTGCGTGTTTATTTAAAAAACGGTGCCCGTCACTTGAATACCGACATACTCAAGACTTGCAATTTACGTTAAACATTTTTTTATACCTAAATGACGCTGTTGGTTTTTATAATATTATAAATAATAAATGGACTTCTTGTAATCGAAATCTAACAACTTTTATAAATTCCGATTTTCTCTCAGATAATTTTCTAGATCAATGTTTGATTTCATAAACCGAAAAAGGTTCTTATCAGTCGCTCAACTTTCAAATTAGCTGTCAAAGTCAAGTTAAACACGTGGGCTAATGGCACTGACAAAATTAAATAAGCTCAAGATTTTGCTCTACAAAAGCTAGTAAAAAAGTTGAAGTTCGCCTTCTGCTCATTTACACAGGTTTTTATGTTATTTTACGTAAAATACCGTATAAGTAAAACTACCGTATTTGATTTTGCGACGAATATTTTGCCGAAAAGCTTGCATAAAGCCAAAACTGCGAACACGCTACATCAATACCTAATTGACTATTAAAATGAATAGGCTTATCAGCTTATTTCATTCAGCATTTTAAATCCTACAATTTCAGCCATCAGAAACATTTTGTTTGACCCAAAAGTTGGAAACCTACACTTTCGTAACATGAGTAACGAGAACAAGACTATAAGCTAAATATTGATTCTTTTGGAGTAAGAAAGAGAAACGGTAAATTAATATTTACAAAACAGTTTTTTTTAATTACTTATCATTCATTCTGTAAATATTTCATGATTTTTTTCGAAAAAAAAAGTTTGCCCTAGTTGAGAATCAAACCCATCATCTACAGAGGAGAAGGTAAAGGACGACTGAGCAGTGAGGTCAGTGAGTTCGCACCTAAGTGGAACCCTTGCGCTAAGTTGCCCAAAAGCGGGTTAGTTTTGGGACGAAAAGGATATTATTTGGGGTCACTTTAAAGTTAATTTGTATGGAAAGTTGGCTTTGTGGTTACCGGGTCGAATAACAAACAATGTACACCGCAAATGGCCTTCCTGAAGTACTTACATTCGACATGATAAAAATACTATACTAATAACTGTTTCAAGAATCACAACATTCACAAGTTTCACAACGCGATTTGGTTTCGTTTACTTCATTTAATTTTAAACCACAGTGGAAAACGCTAAAATGACAGGCGAATAGGAATAAAGGGGTATCATTCTATTTAATACTAGCTGTCGCCTGCAGCTTTGCTCGCGTGGTAGCAGCATACGCATTATTTGATTCAAATCTTTGATCCTAATTTTAAACCCCTTAGGGTGCGACTTTTCAAAGCTTTCCTTTCTTAGTGCACCCCTACACTGTATAAGGATACTACTCTTCAAATTTCAGAGCTGTAGGACTTATAGTTTAGGCTGTGCGATTGTTAGTCAGCTTCAAAAGAGTTATAGCTATATAAAAAAAAAAAATATTAGAAGAAGATACATAAAATAAGTTATTTTTGTTCCTTACCTGCTTTTCGTTAATCGCTCCGCTACTATAAGTAGCTGCTAGTGTAGAGCTGCACATTTCTGAGTACCACGGGACTTCTCCTCGTTCAGTTGCTGAAGAGATCGACAGCGTCCATATCGAGTTGGTGTAGCCATCGCAGTTACAGTTGTCCTGCTCTCGTCCTCCGTTTCCTGATGCCCAGACGAATATGGACCCTTTGCCGTTGCGACCCTGGGTACAAAATCTATTGTCAGTCACATTTTTACGAAGGTATATTGTGTATTGTGTGCAAGTGTCTAGCTGAAGCAACGTGGAAAAAATCGTTCGAGAAAAAATAGAGTCTTCAGTCGAAGGCATAAATGACTCTCTTGGAAGAAATTAGCTGATATTTTGATAACCTCAATCGTATTTCTCTATGACCAGGTGCAAGACTGGTTTTGTTAACGTAGAAGCGCTGAATAAGTAAACTGAGATTAAAATAAGCTTTGTCACTCTTTGACATTATCCGAGAAATGTATTAAGGGTAGCAATTAATTATTTAAACAGCTGATCAAGTTATACAGCGATTATAAGTATGACGGCTACTATCAGACGATGTTTCGCATCCCAATATATTATGGTTGGCTCTATACTTTCGACCTATTTTACGCAATCAGGCCCTCATTAACTCGCACTTCACTATGAAGTAGTTGAACTAAGTAGGTAATTAGTTAGCGGGCGGTGTCAATTGCTCTCTAAATAGCTGCTGGTGATTCTGGCGTTCATACTTGACCGGACATACCACTGGCATCATTACGATTTTACTCAACTTAGCCCATAAATCTCTCTCTCTTTCTCTTCCCGACTATTGGTTACACATGGTGGTGGGGTCAGCCTTCCTCATATTCTTCCTCCACTTCGCCCTATCCATGACGCCGTCATCGGAAACGTTGCATTCCTTCATGTCGCGGCTTAACACCGCTGTCCAGGTGGTTTTTGGTCTCCCTCTAGGTCTTTTGCCGGAGACGGACAGTTCCAGTACTCGGTTTCCAACGTAATCGGGTGATCTTCTTTTCACATGTCCATATTCAATTCCATATTAATATTCATGTCATCTTAGCCTATAAATAATGTAGTTTAAAAAAATATTGAGATTGTGAAACGTAGATGTGCCTACTGCCCTTACATCCAAGTCAAAATTCTACAGTCGCCATAATATAACCCGTAGAAAGAGACTATAAAACTCTCTCTCTCTCTCTCTTTCTCTCTTAAGCACTTATTATTTTCATCTGATGGTGAGGTCTGCTTTCCTCGTTCTTTCTTTCCACTTCGCTCTATCCGACTATAAAACATGACATGTGTTAGATTGGCGACGGACTCGTGGTCACACCGATTAGCTATCATGGCATTCCTAAACGATATTAATTAATTTTCTATTCTCTTACGGGTATGGAACGTTTACTTGGATATAAAGTCTAATGCTAGAGACCTATTAACCTAGTACAAGTTATTTTTGTAAGCAGCAGGTACTTTAGATGACATTCAATCTCAAATTTTTCAATATTCTGAGCATTTGATCTATGATTTGGTTTAATCTCCGAAATAAAAATATCCTGTTTCCTCAACAAATAAGGTAACTGATACTGTAAATGAAACATGAAAACATTTTTAGCACAGTCGAGATTCCATTACCGTCAAGAAAAAAAACAAAATATGGAGTCTGAGCACACTCAAGATGCATTAAATATACAGACATACAATCTACTTTTCAGTCTACGTTCAATCTCTTCTGTGAACATAAAACGACCAAAGAACAAGCCTTAGTTAGTGTCCCATTTCCCGATCCCTAACTCACTCTCTTTTTGAAGGGATAAATCATGGTTTTAGTCTCTTTCACACTCTTTTTTTTTTTTTAAATAAATCTTTTTTTTAATGGTCTTCTGACGAGTGTAAACGCCTCTTTCTCCCCGTGTACATTCTGCCTAAGTTGACATCGGAATCTACGGAGAGCTGTTAAAAAGGCTCTCACGCATAAACAAGAGTCCTTAGAGGCGGTCCCGAGTTGAAAAGGGAACAAACCCGTGTAAATTTTACGCTCAGCAAACACTTGACCATATAGTGTAGGAAATAAAGAGAGTAATTGCGTGATTATAAATGGTTAGGGTTGTGTCACTCGAAGAGAACGGTCAATGTGATATGAGCTTTATTTGGCTTGAGCACAGGCTTGAGTTCACTAGAGTTCACTTTATACATAAATGGATGATATTAAGTGGTTGCTTTACCTATACAAAACATATTTTTCTAGTACTGAAATGAGAACTATGTACCTATATTGGAATGCTTTATAACATAGGTAGACTTTTTTTTGAAACAATAAAAAAATTACCCCTAGAGGCTTAATTTCAATAAATTTTTAGTAGTAAGTAGAAGGTTTACAAGAAGAACTAAAACTTAGAAGAGAAGTTTGAAAAATTTCGAAGGAAAGATTGCGTAAAAGGACGTGGGGCTTAGTAACAAAAAAATAGAGGCTAAAAAACAAAAGCAGATGATGATGATGATGTGTGTTTTGTGAAAATGCAGAGTAAAGCCTCTGCTGGTAACTATTACTTATTCCACGGTGGATTGCCGCGTCGCGTCGCTGGCTACGTACGTACCCTTTACTAACTTTGTTACACAATCGACACGATTTACACACCATCTAAACTGAACCTTATAACCTGTTAAATAAGCGTCAATATCACGCAGGTACGGTGACAAATTAAAGTTGCGAGTTCACAGCTGTTGCGAATTTTCATTAAAACCTACGTAGCGTGACGACGACGGGTGAAAATTTTATGAATAAAATTCTATTCATTCGCACGAACACGGCTTAGAGCTCGGTTATAATTTGTTTTTGATGGGAAAGTTGACGTGACTAAAGCCATGAAACATTTGAGAGGATCTACAAGTAGCTACCTACGTCGCACGGCACCTTTTTCAAGTGAATAGCTACTTAGTTACGTTTTTAGGTCAACAAGTTTCTAGCAAAACAGAATTACCTAGTTTGAGGGAAAGTTTATTACGGGCAACACAGTTTTAGTTTTCCTCTCTTTTTTACCATTTTTAAAATAGTTGAATGTTGTATTTTCCACCCAACATCTTTCTTGCTTCTAGTATGACAGTTTGACTTTAATTGCTGGGTAAAGTCTTCTGTCTGCTGCTTCGTTCTTGTGCTTTATTGAAACTAAAATTACTCAAAAATGTACCTTATTAACCCCCTCAATGAAGGCTCTTGTTGCTAGCTCGCCAGGTCCGTCCACAGTCTTCCCATCATCATCCGGGCCCCACGACGCGCTGTAGATATCCACATGCTGAGGGTTGAGGCTCAGTGATCTAGCTTCCACTGCGTCTGTGACGTCTCCGTCCAGCATTCTTACACCTAAAACAACACAATACATTTTATTATATGTATTATCTACCTGATGTCTGTTGTTAGGTGGTAACCACTAATTACAACAGTGATCTACCACTAATGCTTCACAGAGCACGTCCGTTCTGTGAGGCATCACACTGCGTCCATTATTCTCATGTGTATAACGTGGTGCCTGTAACTTACACGGCTCTATCTTCCTTCCTTCAAGTTCAAATGGACTTTCACTCTATCAGAATGAATTTCACAATAGACAATTCAAGGTCTAAACTTTTTGTTGACCCAACTAAGAGAAGACAGACAATAAAAGAACCAAGCGACGAACAAACGAGGGGAATAAACTGTAGAGATTTTCTGAACAAGAAAAAGCACTGATGAAAATCCGCCAAGCTAAGTCGCTAAGACAATCTATTATCCCGAAGAAAATGTTCAGCCAAGTGAACTAAGCACACACCCGAGTTATTATGGAGATGCGAACCGCAGAATACTTTTCCTAGGGATATTATTTATTTTCTGTTTGGGGTTCAATTACTTACGAAACGGAAGCATTTGGGATTATCATCAAAGTAACAAAATAAAACGCTGAAGTCTAGCATGCTTGAACGTTAATTCCTGCAATGTTTTATGGGTGTGGGTGAGGTGGTTTTGTTATGTGACAGTTTCACGCGATCAAAATATCTGAAGACAAACATACAATGAGCAACAAAGTGATTATCAACATTATTTGCGGTCAAAAAACACGCCATCCTTAGATTATGAAAGCAACAACAGAGGCAATACAAGTGAAAAGTATATTATGATATCGCGCTATACGTTGACAACTTTGTACACGACGAAGGTCATCGGTCCAGATTTATATGTGCAGGCAAATGATATCAAATTCATATACGGAACTTGCAAATTGTACATAGGACCCGACACGATTTAATAACTCTGACATTAAACGGAGGGAAAGTGAGAGGATTCTTTGCACAGCCAAAAAGATATGAAATTCGACTTCCTCTCAAGATTTCTTTTAAAATATACTTTTTTCATACGAGCTATCCTCCATAAATTACGTATGCTTCATAAGAAGCACGAGATTTTCACCAAAGCCTCTTCAATATTCTAACAAAATGCTCCATCGTACCTAATTGTATGGCAAGAGAAGCCTACCACACATGCCGCCGAAAACTTAAACGTCGTCTGATATTAGACAAGTTACAGAAACCTCGCTGTTCGGAACCTTGCCGTGCACAAACTTTGAAACCATAGTTACAGGCTTCGTATCAAACTGCATCGAAGTTTCAGGGTAAAATAAAAGTGGCATAAGTTTGTTTTATACCTTTCTAGCCGTCGCTCGCGGCGTTGCTCGGTTATAGACCCTTTAAAGTGTGACTTTTCAAAATTCCTTTCTTGGTGCACCCCTACCTACACTATATGAGGATACTACCCTCCAAATTTCATACCTCTAGACCTTATAATTTAGGTTGTGCGTTGATTGTCAGTCAGCTTCAAAAGAGTTTAATATATATATTTAATAAAAATTAAAAAAAAGAATATGCTGTGACCTCATCGAGATTGGATGCAATCTGTAAGAGTTATTAATTATATACGGATTCTTATAGTCCGACGCCTATAAGAGTTATTAAATGTATGACACGCTGGCTGTGTGAAAGCCGCCAAGTTTGTGAAACTGTAGAGTTCTAAATTATATTTTGTCGTTCAAAGGATATTAACGAACACTAACTCTGCTCAGTCAAGCTCAGTTGATAGTTCATACAAACTTTTAGTCAAGCTTCTAAGTTGAGTGTAAGTTGGAAATGTTTAGTCTTTGAACTAGGATGGTACTCGTAACTAATTGCCTGCGATACTTAAACGTCACTTAATGAAGTTGAAACACGTGTACAAAGATTGAGGAACATTGTCAGCGTACGGGAGCCGACAGTAAAATATCAACGCCTATCTGATACAAGGATAAGCCCTGTGGCTTATCATAAAATATATGCTAAAGTTGTACTTGCAATAGTACTACCGATTAGTATTTTGAAAAGATCATTATTGTGCATAGAAGTCCACTACTGGACACAGGCATTGGGTATCCCATTATAATTTTCAACAAGACCTAATTTGGGTCTTCTTCTTCTTTACCCTATATGGCCTGTGTCCGTCATTTTGACAGACAATTTTGCCAGTGTCAAGTGGTGTTCTTTTTCCGTCTATCCAATGACTTTCCGCAAACTTGACAACGCCGTCAGTCTGTCACGAGGGTCCACCATTTTCTTTTCAAAACAAACGACAGCCGACTTGACAAATGACTTGACTTGACTTATATTATTACAATTATATCACTTGACATTGGCAAAATTGTTTGTCGAAATGACGGACAGAGGTCACTAATGAAGAGAAGAAGAAGAAGAAGATCGTCCAATGCTCGCCTTCCGATTCATGGTCAACATTCGAGAATTGATTCATTCGATTTGGTTAACATTTTTGTAGTTCAAAAATTTTAGCATTTAAAAGCAAAACATGAGATGCTTATACCGATTTGTGTAGGAATTGTTTTTCTGTGTGAGTGTGGCTTTGTGAATACGTCTAAGAAATCGTACAAAGACTTTCTGTCATGATCAGACAAGTGAGCACAAAATAAGATAAATAATTAGATGCCTCAACAAAAAGCAAATTTTGGTAGATAAAAAGAATATTGTGGGTATTCCCTTATAAAGTTTTTATTTATTGTTTAGCATCCTACGAGGAGATTGCTTCCCTTCTTGGGAAAAATAACGCCTGGTATAAACATTATGTTTCAATTTCATAAAATTACCATGTACGTAATCTCGTCATGTCTCATTTTCTCTCGTAACAACAAAAACAATGGAATATGACAAAGAAAACGAATGACTGCTAATTTCTTTGTTAGATTGCTGACATAAAATAAATGTACGTGAAATACATTTGAATATACCACGATAAAAAGTTACGATTAGATATAAAAGTACGTAGACAATAAAAAGGGGCATTTTTGTTACGTATTTTATTTCTAAGTGCGGTTAGTGACTTAAACTAAGTGGTTATGTCAAATTACTCATTTGATTGTAAAGAAATATCTTCCTCTTGTATACAAAGTATGTCGGTAACTAAAATAGCTACGCTACACAGTACACAGTGCTACGAAGTGCTACACGCTCTACGGCACATCTACGGATGGTGTGCTACGAAAAAAATTAAAGAATTCGTCGTATCGTAGAAATACTACGAAAAATAAATGTGTTCTATCGATTTGAAAGGCGACTGCTGGCAAAACCCCGAAATTTTCAGGTCTGCCAGTTGAGCACAACGTTTATAATAGCTGTTGAAGACGACATGCAGTCAGTAAAAGTTTGTTTGAGTATTTCTTTGTTGCGGCGCGAGCATTCAACGCTGTTGATAGTGTTGATACTGTTATTTTTAAAAGAATGTTTTGGAGCGGAATTCTTTTGTTTTTTACACGTGAATATATTAAATTTTCAGCTGCACAGTGCATGTAGCAGATTTTTTAGATATTTTTCTTTACATTACTTTTGCTTTGAACATACATTTCTCTAGGTCTGTTTTTTGTATTTATTTCTTTTGTCACAGACTTTTGACTCAACCCAGCATCGTCCTAGTTCAAGTCAATCATGATAAATGACTGAGAATCATAGAAGTAGTGGGAACCACGCATATAAGCGCGTATTATAGCCATTCTTTAAAGTGCATGAACAAATAAAAATATCTCAATGTGACACCAATTACGGCTCCGTTCTTCCCCGATTTGGTTTAGGTACGATCTATTTTATCCAAAGCTATTTTTTATTAAAAGTACTGGCAAGCACAAAATTTGTTCGGCTTTAAGCAGACGGTCGCTTTCGTGAGAATTCTACTTTTTATAATAAAAAATAAACATACCTCCGACGCTAGCACCAAAAGCGACACCAACAGCGCACAGAGAGTTGTTTGCCGTTGCGGCAACCTCACCGGCACACCTCGTGCCGTGCCGGTTCGAGTCGATCATGTCGTACCGCGGCTGAGGGTCGCTGTCATGGGAGTTCACGTCGTATGACGCCATCGGATCCTGTTGAGAAAAATTTCATTATTTTGTGTTGGCAACTTTCCTAACGGGGTGGTATAATATCAGTCTTGGGTTTTGTAAAAGTATTTTATCTTGTCCCAGAGGTTTTGTTTGTGACATCAAAAACACTACTGCTTATTTAGTACTAGCTATATAAATAATCTGTGGTACTAGCTATTTTGGCCTAATTATTGTTATAATTGGTAACATAGTACCTACAAGTAAATAACAGTCTAATTGAAGATTAGAGTTTATTTACCCTTTCACTGTAGTGATTACCAAAGTACCAGGACATCAGGATCTTTATGTAACAGTTTCTGATAGAAATAATCTTACTAATATTATAAATGTGAAAGTTAAGATGTTTGGATGTTTGTGTTTTAATCACGCTGCAACTACTGGATCAATTTAAATAAAACTTAAAACATATACTTATGGTTCATAACCTGGATTAACACATAAGCTACTTTTTGTCTCGGAAAGTCAACATGAACAAACGGGCCGCGGACGAAGTCGCGCGCGAAATCTAGTAAATAATTTATTCTGGATTAATTTTCTAACCTCAATAGCTAATTTTACTACAGCTACTATCTAAAATAATCTAAATAGGTCGCGCAGAACTACTTTATCCTTATTCCCTCGTAAACGGTTTCTAATGAATACTTCCTAAAGATCCAGTTAAGCCTTAAGCACTCGATTATGATGTAAATTGTCAACGAAGCTCACACGCTCATTATCTGCAATCTCATCTTCATGAGCTCAAGGCGTTTAGAGACCCTTAATAGCGTATCGAAGTACCCTCAGAGGTGTAAAACAAACTAGCTCCCAGTAGAGGTATGAACCTAGAAACTCAATTACGTTATTAGGTACGTGCAAATACGAAAAAAAGCCTTAGTAGAAACTATCATCTATCAATAGCATAGCAACGCGTTTTATGAAAAAGAATATCATGCCGGCCTAAAAGGGTTACTAGCATCAAATAGTCTAAAAAACATCACTTTTTGTACATTGACGTTCAACCACTATAAAAAAGATGAATGACCTATGCTACGAGTTGCATCGTCAAGTGAAGCTACAATAGTAAACAGTGCGTCTCGTTAAATTTACAAAAGTTATTCTCTAGCGGGTTTACAATGTCAATTTGGTAGTAGAGATCCGACTTTACGTAAACCTAATATATTCGAATCATATTGCGCTTTAACGCTGGAATGACAAACATTGTAGTGTCACTGCGCAGTGTATCCAGTACGAGACATTTAGGATTGTTTCATAATATATTTTATTTGTGATCAAGGCACTGTTCAAGGCTTTAGTTGCAAAATGAGACACCCAATAAAATATTACTCTAAGGTCACATCGATGTTTAATAACATTGAACACGGTGTTAGGCTGATCCGCAGCCTCCACCAGCCTTGAGATAATGCTAACCATGAATACATTACCAGGGATGATTGATACCCGTGGTTTTTAATCCGGGATAAGGGTTCTTATGAAAATGTAATTACCGTGCCACACTAAGCTAGATTTATTCAGCCTAAATGTAATGATCTTTTTCAAGTAAAATAAGCCGTTAAAAAGCCTTTGGACTTGGAGTACAAGGATCCTTTTTGTTATGATGAATGTACCTTTATCTTTCTTTAAGGCCCCCATAATGGATTTTGATTACTACTGCAAGTACAAACCAATCTTAGGGGATGTCTACCGTACATCGAGATCTTTTTTTTGGTTGGTTAGTGTCATATATATTACTTACCATCATTTACCTTACATATCGCATTCGCTTGCTTACTACCTCAACCCGAGCCAAAAACGGAAACATACCTAAATAGCCCATCGTCTTAGAGTATCTATGTCAAAATCACCGAAGTATTGACTGATGGCGTTCTCCGTTTATTTGTAATACGCTACAGCGCAGCGGCGGCGGCACGGTGTAATATCGCTTGCGTGATTTGAATGGGTATTTCCTCAATCCGAGCCAAAAACCAAAGCTTAACTAGCCAAAACTACGCTCCGCAATATAAATCGGCGAGGAGCGACCCAATTACCCTTTTTCTGAACGCCAACAGTGAAATTAAAGCCGAGGCGAGATGAATCGCGTAATTTCAAACGCGACTCTTTTGTTCGCGCACAGATGTCACTACGAGCCCTTTTTACTCGGTTTTCCGATTACATCGGGGTTTTTTATACTATTTTTATGTTTCTTTTTTACACCTTCAGAAGTTTCAGAACAAAAACTGGAAGTGAAATTGTTTTATTTTCGTTTTATGCATTAATTGACTAAATTTAAAATTTGAATAAAGCTTAGATGACTTTTATTTCTCAAAGGTGAAAAAAGTAACAGAGTAAGTAAATAGTAAAAAACAACTATTTTTTCGTGGCCTATCAACATAACAACACATCGAACTAATATTATTATTTCACTAACCTTTTTAATCTCTGTTCGGATTACACTGAGCTTTCTTTACACGCACACAATTTAATATTGAAACTTCGAATTCAAAAAGATTACCCGCATTCTTGAAAAGTAAGTCCAGCCCGTTTGAGGGATTTCTAAGGATTTTAGGGATAAATTTTCCCCATCTGTTTTATCATTTTTCAATTCAGTGAGTATCAGGAGCTTTCACACTTTTGGTGCTTTTACTGTAATAAAAAATGTGGCAGGTGTTTCACACTTTTTACGTCAGTCTTCGCATACCTAACCATAAAATTGCTTTTAATAAAACCGACACCTAATACTTATATACTTATAAGAGCGGAATACGATTTTCTATATTCTGTAATATTTTATCAAGGAAAAAAGTTACTCTATAACATTTTTGGACCGGATCCCACTAGGGCAATCAGTTATACGCGAAACAAAGAAACTGACAATATTTAACTGGCAAGGTTCACTGGATTTGTCTTACATTTCTTTAAAAAGTTATATTTCTGCTGCTACTATTACGCCAAAAAGTGTTTCCTGATTTTTTCTTATTGGTTTAGTCAAAACTTTTTCAATGAACATTTTAGTGATAAATACAAGTGTCTACACACTTGCATTTTTTATTTCCAACTTGTGTACGATTTACTAAGCAAGCTAGAAGAAATACTTATAAGTAAACTCACATAATTTGCGGTTAGATCAGGGTGATCCGTCTCTAATCCATCGTCCAGGATCGTGACGACCACTCCTCTGCCGGTGATGCCTTCCCGCCACGCCGGGATCACGTTCATGTCTAGTCCACCACCGCGGTTCTACAGAAAAGAAAATTCAAAATGATCCTTGCTTGTATAGAAATAAGATACACTTTAATTTTGGTGGGAAAAGTAGTGGGAGCAGTTTAGAGAGTATCTATCTACATACCTACGTTGAGACTGAGGTACCCTTCCTACCATCAACATGTTTTATAAGTTTCCATTTTCCTACAAGGTACAACTCAGGACATTTAATTTTATCCATTGATACAGATGGTTCGTAAGTTTTTTATTTATATTTTCAAATATTCTTCTTTTATCACGTGGTGTTGGGCTGAATCCATTACTTTAATGTATTAATTCAATCCCGTATGACTCGGTCGGTATCCACATATGAGTTTTTAATCTATTAGTAAATGTTACCAAAAAGCTTGGTTAAAATACTTGCAATGGTTGCAGAATAAAATGAAAATGTCAGTCGCACGCAGCATCGGTGCCGGTGGAAAAATTGCTGATGGATTGCTCCGAAAAATTTATTTCAAATTTAGATATGAATCACAAAATTCATTTCACGGTACAGTCATATCAATAAGTTAATTGGAGCAACACTTTTTTTATATACAATATAGGCAACCGTTTGACCACAATCTCTAAAATCTAAAAACATAACAGATAATAATTTTCAATGATCACCAGAAACTTTTGGTGAACCGAAAATTTTTGAAGTAGACCCAAATTACTCTTATTACACTGAAGTCCGAAAAGTTTGAATTACAAAAACTTATGAAATCAAAGGTAAAGCCCAAAGAAAATGTATTCCTTGTCTAAAAGATGTTTAATAAAAAAATATGCTACTATGTGAGTAATATACATTTTCCGAATTGCTACATAAAACCACTCATTCTTCCGAAAATATGATCTTTTTAATCGGCCTGTGAATCTTACCAAAACGTGTTTAGGAGTCAGTAGACATGATTTTTATATTATTTTGGTAATCAAAACTTTTTTATAAGACAGACAGTCTGTTTTATGTTTGTCACGAAAAATTATCGAATTTACAAGAATCCGTGAAACATCCTGTATAAATAGGATGGTTTTATAAAGTACAGGAAATAAAATTAAACTTCTTAGATTCACAGAAATCGGCAAAGGAAAACAAACGAAGCGAAATGAGTGCTAACACTCAGTAACTTTATCGCTTCACGGCAATTTATAATGAAGTTGGAGAGGTCCTTTGCAACGGTTCATCATGATAATGGTTTTGGTTCTTGTTTTAAAACAACAATTTGTTTTTGAAAACAAAACTTTGACAGATGGTAGCCATCTCCAGAATTTTCTTGGAAAAGGTAGGTCGCAGTACAGGCTATGTTATTTTAACTTGTTATCCTTATCGATAACGATAACAACGCCATGGAAATATCTACTAAACTCAAATGAGCTAAAAACGTTTGAAAATTGCGCGATTGACCTCAAGTAACCTAAAAATCTGTATAAGCAGAGTCATTTAAAGGCAGGAAACCTCCGTTGGACTTAAAGTCTTCGACGATGATTTCTAGAGACTTCAAAGCACGGAAATGCTGATAAAAGTATTACCAATTAGAAAATATTACATGAAAAAATAGGAAATACTTACTAGATACCACATGTGAGGCCATTTGGGATCGTTCAGTTGGAATTTGGAGTCAGCAGAACGCGGCCTCCCCTTCACTCGCTGTGATTGGTACTCTCGTTTGGAACCGGTGTCTCGCTTCGTCGCTGATGATGGCGACTGCGTGTCTGACGGTCTGGTTTCGGCTATTGGATATAACAAGGATCAAGATATTTGCGAGTTTTATAAGAAACTCTTCTTATTAGTAGTTGAGTTTTCCATTATGTACCTAAATTAGCTAGCATTTTTGCCATCTTTTTCAGTTTTTTTTATACAATATAACCGTTTGACCACAATTTCACCTGATGTTAAGCAATGATGTGGTCGATGATGTAGCACGGTTACCTAGATGTACTAGTATAGTATTATAATGATCTGTGCTAGAAGTAACCTAGAAGTTACCTTTTTTATAACTAAGGCCACCATAAAAAGACAGGGATACAAAGAACGCCTAGTAGCTAAAATGTTTGCGCCTGAATATCATTATATAAGTATTCTTGGACATTACACACAACGCCCTCTAGTCCCAAACTAAGCAAAGCTTGTATCATGGGAACTAGATTGCTGATAAAAGTAAAAGTAAGCTGTCTGTTCAATTACTCTGTAGAAGATTTATGTGACTTTCTTTTCGCATGCCGTCAATCTAATTTTCATGATACGTAACTCCAAAAAATACCGAGGGCATCAAAGATATATTATTTATTTTTTTGCAGTTATACTACTGAATAAAGAAATAATTTGACATTGAAATTGGGTATCTTTGATGGACTTATCTGAAAAAAAAGTCGCCACTGTTACACCGTAGCGTCGTAGCACGCTACGGTGTAGCAGTGGCGACGTAGGCAGTGCTACATCGAAAATGAGATCCCCACTAAAAATCCTCTCTGATGGGATTTCTTAGTAGGAATTTCTAAACTATAATGTTTTGAAAATAATCACTACATGTGACAGTAGTACATACCAGTAGAAGAAACCTCTATAGGAATGAAATCTCTTTTCCGCCTTGACAGCGCCTTCTGTTGCTTCGCCCAGCGCACCCTTGTGTCTCGTTGCAACCTCCCATGATGCTCATGCGATGGCGCTGTCGATCGCTTCGACACCGAGCTGTGGTGGAAGTGGTAGTGGTTGTCGAAAATCTGCGGAAGAAAAACATTTGGTTAATATATAAAGTAGTTTTATAATAGTATAAAGTAGTAAAAAATAATGTAGAGCCCAACAGCTCTAGATTTCATTTTTTTTTTATTGTACCTATACATAAAAATGTGATTATGCTATGAATAAAATTCATAGCAATAACAGCTGTTTCTCAAGTGAAGTTTTTCGAGTAACTGGCTGCGCCCACTTGGGCCCAGCTAATATAATTTGGTGACCTTGCCATTCCACCATGACCTGTATCCTGTCGCAAATTAATTAAAAACTATGGAGTTCGAGTAAAGTAAATAGTATTCATTTAATTCAAATACAATATATCCCTCTGTTTGAAACAAACAAATTAAGCAGTCAATTGTGTAATTTATAATCCAATTTCAATTAGCAGTTTAAATTAATATAATTAGCTAAAACCGCACCGATCGCTATGACAGACCGAATTAAACTTTGACCACGTTTCAAACAATGAATTTTTATTATGTTTAGAACTTTCCCGGAAAAGTTAGACAGTTAATTTAGCATGTGGTAGATACAGAAATTAGGTTGTAAAAATAACCTGCAGGTTGTAGGAGTCTGTTGTGAAACTACGTAGTAGATTTGCAGTGTCACTATTTATATTTATGTTTATTTTGTAAATTACTTTATAAATAGTTACGTCAATGATAATGACCGATAGCAGGTAAAAAGTGTGGACCTTAGAATATAGACCTCAGATATTTTAGAAATTATTGATATTCCGTAACCAAACTACAGTAACTTCAGTTGAGAAAATATTCATTAGAAACAGGTTTCAGGTCAGTTAGGTCCTAACGCGCCCCGGGCGGAACAAGCCTCCATTTGTGAAGTCAAGCGAGGAACGGGATGAAATGCAGCCTGACCCAACTACCTAATGCGGTCAACTGCTACAAGGCTTATCCATTACACTGGCGGTAACAACTTTGCACACAGGCAAAGGCGAACCGTAGACGTGTGTAATTGGTTTAGGACATTGATCTCCATAATATACCCTGTTATTAGTAAATAAATATTCATGAACATTTCACACAACGCCAACAAAGCTCGTACTATGGGAACTAGATTGCTGATAGAATACTTACTTATATACCTTTTTTTTAAAGACACAGACAGCTACTTATAATACATGTCATACCCAGACATAGAACAAACATAAAAAAACATAAAATATACTTTAGTGTTATCAGAGTATAGAAAGTTTTTAGTCGACGAGAAAAGAGAAACAAAATGTGCAAATTCTTTTGCGGACTCTTCAAAATTAATAAAAACAAATTAGGTACTTTGGGTAAGAACTTGATGTTGTTACTCTGCGAAAACATTGTTTTTGTTCATTGAAACAGCTGATTAGGTAAATACCTAACCCTGAACTTTCGGGTCCGCTCTGTAAGTAAAAACTTCAAGGTTCTTTTCACCCTTTCATCGCACTAGGTTTTTTATGACAAAAAATAATGGAATATACGACCCTACACTTTGCTCGTATAACTATAAACGATAGAAAAAATCCTTGTTTTTATTTAAAAAATAATGAAACATACCTATCTTAAAATAGCTTGAAACCAAATGTAAAATAAGAGATCTTTTTTTTCAACAGAAACAAGGTTAGATACCTGTTTGCTGTGCTCAAAAGAGTTTGTAAGCAATTTAGATGAATAATGAAACTCAAACAGCACCTTTACGATTTTCCAACGCAGATAAAAATACGAACATACGTCTTGTAGTACCAATGATATAAAAAATCTTTGGGGGGTACGCATAAACTAGAGTTTTTTTTTTAGTTTGATAGTAATCTTTATTACAACGCGACATGGTATCTAATGGATTGATAATTTACTAAAATGTGATAGTACTTTGAAACTGCTGCCTAAAATATCTGCGTAAATTATAGCACTAGATAACAGACCGTTCAATATGTATCCTATGACTCTTTAAAGTTTAGAAATTAGATTAAACTAGATGGAAGATATATTTTTCAGATGATTTTTCAGATGATCTTGACGAATGTTTATTTAGAGATACGAACCTAAATGTGCACAATACACAATCTAGCTTTACAATCTCAAACCAAACAACAAGTCACGACATTATAGTGGGCCAACTGCATCATGGATCACACTTTGTGTGGAACGAATGAGGACGTCGTGGCCGGCCAAGAAAGCTTTTCCGTGACGAACGTGACGTTTATGAGGAGAAATGGTTTCACATCGGGCATTGCATACTGGCCGGTACCGTAGTGACTCCTTATCACATTAAAAAAATACAACCGAATTGAAAATCTCCTCCTTTTCTTGTAGGTGGTAAATAAAAATAATTACAATAACGATACAATTATTTTATTTTTATTTGAACAATATAAATAAATAAAAAATAAATATTCACGGACACTTAACACAACGCCTTCTAGTCCCAAACTAAGCAAAGCTTGTACGATGGAAACTAGATGGCTGATAGAATACATACATACATATTTTTTTTCCAAATACATACATAGAAACACCCACATATAGGTAACCGTTTGACCACAATCTCACCTGATGTTAAGCGATGATGTGGTCGACGATGTAAGTCTAAAACAGTGATAAATTGAATATTGGGCATGACTCTTAGTAGGTATAGTAAAATATCAACTTACCAAACTTCAATCACTAGGCAAAATCAATTTTCAATCACTCCTACACCTAGCTCGAGGCTACGCGCTGGTTAGGTAAATGTGAATTTTAATTTATGGACTAAGTCAGGGTGTGAATAATAGAATGATATTATTATACCTATTTTAGACATTACTCTGTGAGCGTAGAAGTACCTAATATGAGAACGAATTATTTATGAAGTCTATCTTTTGTAATTACGGAAAATATCTAGTTCATTCAGTAAAACGAAAAAGTTTCAGTACTAATGCCTATTGATTAATACATTTCTAATGTTACCGCTTACAATTAGGTGAGCTATCTGCTTGTTCCACAACTTATCTTATAAAAAATAATGCGTCCAATGGCCACACTTTAATTAATATACCGCTCGCCTATTTTAGAATCAATAGTAGTTGCACGACTAAAGTTCCTACTAATAACACAAGGGCGGAAGCTTAAAAAAGTCAGTAAAACTATGTGTGTGTAAAATATTTTTGTCTTCCAATCTCTTTATTTTTATACAGCACCCCTTGTTTTATATCTTAAAGTCCTTTCCGTCCAAGGTTGTCTGGAAGAGATCGCTGCATAGCGATAAGACCGCCCATTGTACAATTAATTTAAGTTTTGTTTTTTATTTTACTGTAATTCCTAGGTTAAGGTGTGCAATAAAGTATTTTCTATATTCTATCTTCTATTCAGTCATTTAAATTGCTTATTTTCTATGAAACATTTTAAGTATCGTTGCTTTCGCATTTGGTTAAAAGGCGGGGTAAAAGCCAGCGCAGCGCTTTCAGAAGTAAGCCCTTAGGGCAGATCGTGACCTACGCTTAGCCTACAACCGGCACGTACTCGCAAGAATATTCTAAAGTGCACTCAAGTAAAATGTTAGTGTTATTTCTTTGCAAAGGCTTTGGAGTGGGAGTTTTAGTCAATTGTAGCTTTCATATTTTCTAGCGTTATTTTAACGTAAGCACGTTAGTTTAAACGGTGATATACTTAACTAGAGTTGCGTCACTGTTTATGTCAGATTAACCTAAAGAAATTACCACTAATACAATATTTATAATATTTACAACATACTAATGAAACAGTTGAGCTATCTACAAACCGTTGCAAACGATTTATAGATCCCTAAGTTATGTTACTAGTTTATATGATCTGTGGCTTTTAATATCACCAAAATCTTTTTTTTTTTTTATAAACCAGAAATATTCCTATTTGGAATAGAAAATTATATTTTATTCCCTATCAATCAAATAGAAAAAAAAGCAATTCAATGCTAGTGATCTGTAATATCGAGTAATATCACTCTGGGGGAGTTATTGAAAGCATTCCTTATCCGCGCAATAAAACTATCGTGCCGTATTTTCCTTTAGATCTGCGGGATATTTACTGTATGCTTTGGCATGGGATGGGAGAAGCACGATCGTAATCGTATCGTTACACTGCCCGGTGACGTCTCATCGTTCTGCAGTAGATCTATCGTTGACGCGTAGTGTATCTTGAAAATGTTTGATTTACGTAACGCGATTATCAGATTCGCCCTACACTCGACGTTTTCATGTTACTTTACTTTTTGATTGCAATCAGCTACAAACTTCAGCAGTCAGTTAGTCACATTTCAATTTCGTATGTCACAATTTTATAATGTTAATGGCGATGTTTTCTATTATTTTTTATTCTATGACGAAATATGTAAGTATACAGAAGTTTACTTATAATATACAAAAATAAGTGTAACTTACCTACTTACTGCACATTTTACTAATACCATAAACGACCCTCATTTATGTGCCTGTTATATTTTTTAGGTACATCAGTTTTATTGTATTGGTCGAAACGCTGTGTACATCTACGCATATCTGGCGTCTTGTTACCATAGCAACCAGCCTCCACGAACCTCCCTCCTAATATAATAGTAATAGTCCCCTCCGCACTCAAACTTCTGAAAACACCCTCACAAAAGCAGTGGCAGGTAAATGCGAAACGTGTCGTACTGTTTTTTCACCGTTTTCAGATACCATTAGAACAATGTTTTTAAGAAAAAAACTTTTTGAAAGCTTTCGTAATGTTTGTTTATTTAACAGATATTTTGTTCAGGGATTTTGTTAGGAACAGCAATGTTTGTTTCTAAGTTTCACGATGAGAAAAATATCGTTAGTCGTTCGCATTTTACAATCATTTAGGGTTCTAGGCCTTGCTTGAAACCAACACCAACCTAAAAAAAGTTTTTAAAAACCATGTACCGTTGATTTCAAAAGAAATTCTAAAGATCTTTGAAAAGAAAGCAATTCCCATAATTCTGTGAACGTGTTTCACAGTGAACTAAACTTCTTTTTGTAGAAAGCTAAAAGTGTGTTCATCCAACAGCTGTACAAAAACTCCGGGGCGATTACGCACAGTGGTTTCAAATAGAAGTTCTTTCAAAATCTTGGTATTAAGATAACTGTAGTGAGCCTTAAGAGGGCCTACATTTTCCGGGTTATATCTCGCGAGTCGAAAGCTTACGTATTCCTTAACGAGGTGTCTCAGCTTCGGGGAATGGTTTACCCGAAGTATTCAACGAATTTGTTTGTGAAACCACGCTATTACCTGAGCTTTTCGCCTTTTCGCGTAAATTAAGTTCATATTTTCAAGCGTAATCATAGATTACCTAAACTAGAAAGAATGGTAAAAATAATAACCAGTAAAGTAAAAAAAAACGTACGGAAACATTATATTTACATTATTGAAGAGCTTTATACTTACTTTGTAAAAAACTACTATGTGAGGCTTACGTACTTACTTTACACTTGAAACTTACAATTGAATTCAAATATCTGAAATCTAATTTTCACTCAAAGTTTTTGATGAGATTTTAAATTGCGCCAGGACGAAGACATTATTATTTATTCTGTGCAGACTACCAATCCAGCTGAAATGCTTGTATTCTGTGCTACTTGTAGGTGCTTAACATGTCACCTACAGAGGGTAAATCCTGAATTCGAATGGAAAGCAAGACGGTTCCAATTCTCGATACATTTCCACCTATAGAATAAATTCTGTGACCTCTAGAAAATAGCACGAACCATTTTCAATTCACCAAAACGTCGCAAAGTAGGTATCTTAATACGACACCTTCACCCGACGGAGGTGTTGACAGACGGACTTCTTCGAAACTTCTTTTGGACCTCAAATTACAGTAAACTTCAGTAAAGTAAGCAAGAATGATGGAACTGTGGGGAACACTGAGATGGTACTACCAAGAAGTCAGCTGAAGAGGGCGTTTGCAAACATGCGGTCCATCTAATTGCGAATTGAAACGCTGTACTACACTAAACTTGTCGAAAGCATACAGTTTGCGGGTGCAATAAAGCATATTCAGATTATTCAGCCCGTGAAGTCCGTCTGTTGCCACCCTAGAACGACTGAAACATTTTCAATACGCTGCTCGCAGAATCAATTTCTCGTGCTATTTTTATTGTGAAACACTGCATTTTACACTAAAAGATGTTCGATTATTTACTCTCTTTGAAATTCCAAGACGTGTATTGATGTGAAAACACGATAAGTATTTATTTGTTTGTATTTTTATATGCAGTAGAATATTTAAGGATGTCAACTTGGCTAGGTTCTCAAACGATAGAAGAAAGCAGTTGGTATTCTATCAGAGGTTTGGAAGCTGCAACCTATCACGTATGGAATACAAACTAGACAGAGCAATAAATGGGCCAGTTCTAAATAAAATTATTTCCAATTGGGCAAATGGAACTCTCTGCAAAGCCTGAAATCAATCTCAGCGATGACAAAAGCTACGCACGTAATATTCGAATCTAATATGAGCTTTGGTACCTACTTTTACTGCGTTTTGTAAATAGTTTGACTGTCCGGAAGTTCGTATCGCCTTGTTCGGAACTTCTTTTGAAATTAACCAGCTTAGAAATTATTAGCTTAGATTATTGAAAGTTAGTTTTGAACTCTTTTTGAGCCTCGACTGCGACTTACTGTAAAAATGCATATATGAATATAAACCGTATCGCAACAATAAAAATCAATAGAATTTGCCAAACTAAAGCTACTAATACACTGCGTGGCTAAGAAAGCTCGACTGCGTTCTGCGTAGCGTTACAGCAAGCGACATCGCGCAGTGTAACTTGTTACATTTATTCTTGCTGACTTCTTCAGACCCCTCTGTGCAACTGGTGCTATAAATGAATACATTTACAAATCTGCCAGCAAATAACTTTCTGGAGAATCGCTCCATAAAAACAATATTTGCATTAACCTTTCCATACAGGTGTCCCATAAAACACCAAAGCAAATAAACCCACATTTCCTGCTTGTCTCACACACAAAAACATTAAACCAGAGGCTCTTCGATCTTCATTTACTCTTGCGTAAGTTGTCGTTGTTTCCACATCTCGAGGGATCCACTTAGATTTCCAACAAGGAAATTGTTAGTCTATTTATCTATTTATTTGACTGTTTTGTAACAGTTGAATAACTAAGAAGCGCGATGAGGCGAGATGTGCCTTCTATGCCCAACGCGCGACAAATGTTTGCAGGAACTGTAATAACTGCAGGCTTTTGATGGACTATTATACTGGTCATTGAGGGCGAGGAGTATCATCATCATCATCATCTTTACAGATAGACGCACACTCCTATTGTCCAGAGCGAAAAATTACCTTGTACCTTGTACCCAACAGATCTCTAGAAACTTTTAGGTTAGACCCAGTAAAATTGGTATCTTTTCAACCAAAGATTTTTTAATTATTGTTTCTCCCCAGTAAGTGATAAAGCTTTTATTTCACAACTACAGTTCTCTCAGGTTTACAACATACGAATTCCATTTGATGCCGATCAGGTCCACAGCAAGAGTTGATTTCACAGGAATTCATTGGGAACAAGATCCGTGCAAACGCAATGTACTGAAAACGTGCGCTATTGTCGACGGCGAGGCTTTTACGGCACCTCCACCCGTCGGACCCCTTTAGCTGATAGAGGGTGTTAGAAGCTGTGGCGATACGGCTAATTCTATTAGAAACGTAATGTGATTAAACAATTCATACAATAAAAAAAGATGTTAATTTTGGCATAAGCGCTTGTGTAGCAAAGAAGTTTACAACGATACCCTTCTAAATAATAGATCCCTTGCTGCAAGATTTAGGATGCAAAAGTTTCATCAAAGTAATATTCAGTTTCTTTTTAAACTTGGTTTAATATTATACTTTGTAAAACTACATTTTATACAGCGTTTTACCCCAGGCGTCGTTATAGTGGCTTCCGTGTTATACCCCATCACAAAGCAGACTTTGTGGCGCCTTAGTGCGCACATATTTTTTCTATTAATTAGATTATCTTATTTAGTAGTTCTATGTTTACATAATAGTAGACACTAGCCTTTTGTCAAACTTATAGCATTACTTAGCATCAAAAATAAACTCTCTTGACTTCTACGTCAAGGTTTGCTACTGACGGTATCTAGTAGGGCGTTAGCACTTATCATAGGTGTCGGATGGGTGTCAGTGGCTCGAATAAAAATATGAAAGCGGTGTGAAAGCGTCTGGTGATTAAATTGAGATTAGTTCTGCATTGTGCAAGTAAAGTGTCGTGTCCGCAGTAGTGTGAAAATATTCATTGCTCTATTAGCAGTTTTTATTTCAATTTAACTTGCTAGAAAACTTTGTAAAAACACATAGCTTTTTATACCAACTGTACCAACTCCCGGCATTTTCCTTTACAAAAGAAACTCACAGATGCATAACAATTGGAAGTTCTGTGCAAACACAAACGCTGACAGCACGACATCTCCTTTTAATATTCGCACACAATACATCTCTTTATTTGCATTTGAATATATCACTAGCTAAACACTATTCGCGTAATGTACGGCAAACGATGTACATTTAAGATTTCATTCATACATTTAAGATTTCATTCTCCTGCTTGTTATTTTTTTGTCGTTTTGCTTTTCAGGTATATTTCGGCCTTTAATTGTGTAAATTTACTTAACATCTAAGAAGACCTTCACGCCATGGTGAATGTGGCATTGTATTTTATCATACCTTGACCCTGTAAACAGTTTTTAATTTCGTCTCATTTTATTTTGAGTGATATTTGTAAGTTTATTAAATAAAACTCGATACGAACTCGATTTTGCATTTGAATTTGTCCCAGTCAAAAAGGCTCTATATTCAGAAGCCACAGCATGTTCAGTCCACAGAAAGACACTAAATACTCTAAATACGCATACATATTAGCTTACAACTGTGAATTGCTCTGGTGAGACTTGAGACTAGGACGGTAATTGCTTTGTGACCGACGAACGGAACCGTCACATTGAAATAGCAAACATAAGTTCAGTTACCTTGTACTTGAACCGTTTCATGTTTCAACAACTATTTAAAACGGAGCATTCGTACGACCTACGAGTCTCTTAGGAAGAGCTCTATCACTCTATGTGAAAGAGTTCAATCAAAAAAGTATCTAAGCATTTCTATGTCTAAGATAAGATAAGATAAGATAAGATAAGATAAACATTTATTTGGCACACAACACAGGTACAACACAGTAAAATAATAATTAGGTACACAATAAGAAAACAATAATAAAAGAATAAAAATAAAATAAAAAATTGAACAGATCATATAACAGTTAATATTATGCACAGAATACATAATATTAACTGTTATATGTTAGTGGGTGCTGACCAGTGCTGATATGCACCAAAAGGGTCCTGCCTCAGCTTAATGCAGCTCTGCAGAAGCAAAGCGGCGCTGGTTTTCAGTCAGAACCTGAGAGTGGATGACATCACAGCTACAGCTGCTCTGATTTAATGCAAATTAGCACACATCCTTCGATTGGTAAATGCTCGAAGCACACATCGGTAAATTTTGATTTGAAAGGTGCCAAAGTAAGGTCAGCCAGCACATTATGTAACTCCTTTACTCTACAGTTCAGAAGATAGACACACACTCGGTCGTACCACTCGTGGGACGAATGGGAAGATTTCAAAATAACTTCCCGTTCGTCCTATCAACGACACTGGTTTGTTATATAGTTAGTCTCCCCGAACTTTTATCCCATTTTCATAAAATACAGGAAGATAGCGCTGCGTAAAGCTTGGTTACTGTCGTTTATGTATGTGCATAAATAATGGATGGATAGAGATACGTTTAGGTATTCACGATACCGAAGATAAGATGATCCAGGTCTTCAATGTTTCAAGCTTTCTTACGAGGATTTGTGTTTCTGAAGATTTCGTGGTTTGTATATTTGATAACAGTTTATGAGGAAAGTAGCATGAAATAATATAGATGTGCGAAGAGACCTTGTCTACCTTATTTTATAAAGCCTACGTATAAAATCACACGGCTGAAGCACAAAATAGATGGTAGTACCTAAAACCTTTTTTTTTTGTTAACGGGGGGAAATCTGCTCACATACACCTTTGCCGCATTTGAGGGATGCGGCAAGCGTACGCAGACCTTTCGTCAAAACCACTACTTAGTGGCCACCAACAGACACGATTCAATACATATTTTATTAGACAGGTAGCCATTTGCTTTTACAGACAATAAGAAGCTCTCGTTGGACAATAATTATAAGCTGATGAGTAGCCGTCTGTAGGAAGCAAGACATTGAAATATTCTACAAAGAAAGTTTGCAAATGTGACGTATTTTACAAAACTTAGTTCTCAAAGAGCTTAGAACACAGTGAACTCACAAATCCAGCGATTCAAAGTAAATACACACATTTAGTGATGCTGCTTCCATGAATCGGTTCCTGAATAAATTTAAGTATATCCATGCATTCAAAATGTATTCCAGTTTTCATACATTCACGAGATTATGGTTCTTGCAAATTGTCGGTATAATTGAGTTTATAGTCACGGATTTGTTTCTACAATAATTTTAATCATAAGTTTCGGGCTTTTTCTCTACAGATTTTTGTTCTTTCAAGGTCACCGTGTTCTTTCGTTAGAGGAGTAGGTTTGGCGACAAGTATCTGGCGGAATGCCAAAGTATGGAGTTATATTGTGCCTTCCTAATGCAATGTTTTGTCTTCCGTCTCACCACCATCTAGCTAGATCTTTATACTTATATCCTCAACACGCAGCTAAAAGTTATTGAGCGCAAAACTAAAGCACAATTTTATGCTTCAGAAAAATGTTCAGAAATATAACCATATTAATTTGTTGTAAAAAACCCACTGAAATGGCAGCTTTTTCACACACCTGTCTATCCGCGTGTCCATTAGTTTGGCACGTGTCCTGCCAAACCAGGAGCTTCCACAAGGTTTTTTTAGGTGACATCTGTTATGATGATGGGCACCACCGTAAAATCACATATCTCAGCTGTCAACAAGTCACTAGCTCGTGTTGAAGGCTCTTAATTGATACAGACGTGTCATATTCCTGAGGATACAAAATAGTTTTTTTAGCTGCACTGGTGCGTTTGCAGCCAACATAATTGTGACTACTACAAAATGTGAGTACGTACTAAATGTAATGCGTGGACGTGCCTTTGACAACCTTGTTTAGACATGTATGTGGAATTCCCTGACACTATTCGTCACTATCTAAACAAAACGAGATAGATCTTGAATGGTGAATGGTGATTAACTTTTGACAGAAATTGAGAAGGGTTTGTAAGTAAGCCCCCAAGAGGTCTGAGAGGATTACAAAACCTGGAGATTACATAATTATAGCAGTCTGGTGGCAATATTCTTTGGCAAAGCTTTGATATTGGATAGGCTGGTCCCAATAACTAACTGAACGTTTAGGTTCATATTTGCTCAAGTTCGGGTAAGACATCAAAGATGGGAAACCCCTTTTGTGTTATAAAAACTAACGATAGAATATCGTTTTCAATAGCATATAGGGCAATTCTCAATGTTCCGCAGCTGTAACAATAGTATCATCCTATCCTAACTACATTTTACTACTAATAAAAATGTTTTTGTGTTTCAATAACGCTGCAGTCCGATTTGGCTGGCTTTTTGTCACGGAAAATAAACAGGATCAAACGGGACGCAGACGAAGCCGTGGGCGAAAGCTAGAATAAGGGATCAGTGACCTTTTAATAATAAATAATAAAAACTATTACCATGATATCTGTTTTGCTCTTTGTTAAATGTTCTAATCATCGTATAAACAGCTGTATGTAGGTACCTATGTGTTTTTGTCAGCAAAATATTTGTTCCGGGTATACAAATACAAAGTGTACCTATATTTGTACATACTAGTACTTGTATAGTTGGAGTATAGTTTCTAATTGCTTCAACACGATATTCCAAAGGCCAAACGGTTCAACATTTTCCTGTAAATTTTAAGTTGAATTTTTCGCATTCAGATCTCTCTCTCGGGTGCTGTAAAATAAGAATTTGGTATCGAAGTATCAAACGAGGTATCAAATGCAGTTCGTAGTGATCGGAAACAGTTCCACACGTTACTTTCCGTTTGGGAATACTTTTGTTTTGAGACGTGTATTGGCTCTGAAGAGACTGAAAGATCAATTTTGTGTAGCAGTGTAAGCCAAACTAATACTGCAAAAAATACTTGCAAGTTGAATAGAACAGCCAATACTTTTATTTTTTTCATTTTATAAAATGCTTTTTCTTCAAAACCAAAGAGATAGAGTTTCTTTATTTGCTTGAAATAGGTACATAACAGGTGATAATCAAAATATTAACTAGATCCATTATTTTGCAATTTTAAGATGCATGCAAAAACTGGCTAACTTGGTGACTTTGCGCTTTGTTATTATTTTTGTATTGGAAGAACTTTTGTCCTTGATAGAAGAAACTCTGTAAATTAAAGCAATAAATTGTGGCGGTGCTCCTACGACCGGTGCCAACAGATTCGCGCAAAGATTGTATTTTAATTTTATCTTGCGGAAAACAATTTCAACGATGCAGTTGCTGAAATTTATGAACTCATTAAAATTTGCCGTTCGGAAAACCAACAAATTAAATAAAGTTAATCTTCTCAAACGGAAAGAATGCAATTTTGTTTACTTTGACATAAACAACCTATTGTTATGGTCATACTTATGAACGCTGAATAACAGCTGAATACTGATATAATTATTAGTTAGTACTGTATTTGTTACACGTTGACCATTCATTCCAGATATGGAAATACTCTATATATGTGATTAAAGGAACATAAGTTAATAAGTAGGTATGACCCACAGAATAGATACATGTAGGTATTGCATGTACCCATCCACTAGTCTATTTTTACCGTTTGACATTACTTGAGACATTGCACGAGAAGCGATTTGTAGTTTCTAAAGAAAGCAGACGAACGGTTTCGGGAAATGATTCCCTAATCTCTACCATCATTAAGTTTACCCAGCACTGCACTTAGGACCATTAACGACCCGCAAACATTATGACCCAGCTCGGCTACCTAATGACCACGAAGGCTGCTATAAAATATGATGCTGTATCCAGCCGTGAGGGTTGCCAGACGCATATCAAAAAAGGTCGGTTTAAAGAAAATGTATTATGATATGACAAACCAAATCACTTTTCTATAAAATATGTAATTTTGCCACATAACTACAATTTTCGAAATAATTCCTAAACAAGGTCTATGTTTTTGACAGGAATGCTTTTCGCAAAAAAATTGCGTGTGAAAACCCATAAGTATGTTTTTTACAAGGTAATATGGAAATAAGAAAGAACAGTGCTTTTATTTTCGAACGTAACTTACCTATCTCCGTTGCAATAAAATACATCGAATACAGGAGAGCAAAATCCGGATAATATCCAATAAAAACCGGACGTCAACCTTAGCATATGCGAGAGAATATGCACATTCAACAGACTACAAAGCACAAAATGCAAGCTGTTATCGGCGCCACCACAGAAGAATTTTCCAGTAATAATACTGAAGTTTCGCTTCGCCGACACGTAACGAAACTGTAGGTATGGCACGCGCTCAAACAATATTGAATTTTGAAGTTAGCGGGTGAGAACTCAAATTGAATTAGATAAAACTTCTACGGGTCCCTGTATCTTCTATTTTTAGTCAAATCGATGCAAAAAATTTATTTGAATCGAAACACAGTACAAAGTTTATTTTCCACAAAAATCTGTTAAAAGTAACAGAGGTTTAGCATCATTGTCCGGTAGCTGGATAATAAATGGACAGTTTTGCGCGGACCGCCATTCTGAATTTAAATTCTGAATTTAGTTATTTTGCTGTGTTGCCAGCATTAAAAATTCAGAATAAGCTGGGTAGACTATTCATTGTTGGTAATTGATTAGTTGGCTTGCTTGGCAATGGGTTGAACAACAGTTTCATAATAGGAACGTTTACAAATGAATCATTTATTTTTGTATATGTCCTAGAGGTATGAAATTTGGAGGGTAGTATCCTTATATAGTGTAGGGGTGCACTAAGAAAGGAATTTTGAAACGTCACACTCTAAAGGGAAGAAAGCGAGCAACGCCGCGGGCGACGGCTAGTTTAGGTATATAACCATAAGAAAATACACAGTAGAAGTATTCTAAACTCTATCACAGATCATATAATAGGTAGGTACTGCTCTATGGTTTTGCTATGAAAGCTCTACGACTGATACGTGTTTTGTATGAAGCAGGAGGTTTACTTGGGCGATAAGTAGGTACGTATCGATACATTTAGCTGTCCGCATACATACTATTTGGTAATCTACATCGGGGACAGGCCAGTATGGGTTCAGGCCAGACTAACCCTCGATAATTACTTATTTGAAATCGATTAATATCGACGTAATTAAGTCGAAGCTTCTGCATTTATGTGAATGATTACTCTCAAGCTAAATATCACACACGGCAATAGTTTTTCTACAAAATATGCAAACTTTGTTAGTATTTAATATGATATTGAAATTGAATATTCGCGTTACCTTTACCTAAAGCCTTAAACTTAGTTTCAGAGATGCGGTTAAAACATGGTGTGAAAATGCAATTTCTCACGAAGCCGTTTAATAGGTTTAGTAGCCACCCTGGCCTTCGTCCAACGCCTAAGGCAATTCGAACTTTACAAATACACGACGTACGATGTGTTCGTCTACTGAGACAACTTTATCAAGCAAACGTGGAGTTTTAACTTGGTATTTGCACAATCTCCAAATGTTTCCTCTTTTTTTCTTCTCTGGTTATGAATTCAATAGTGAAACTTCTCTACGGCTTTTTTCTTTTTTTTCGTTTATCTGTCCATATATTTGTACGTACCGTAGTCGCGACACGACTGCCAGCAGATTTATAAATGTTCTGTCTACTATTTGTTTTTTTTAACAAATTCAATTCTTTGGTGGTGACATCAACTTCAGATATTGTCACGTAAAGCGTGGTCCGACAAGCGCTTGTGTACAAACGTTGACTTATTTTATTTCATAGGCAGGCACATCCTAATGATTTTTAACTTTTCTTCCTCGTATATCACTTCAAAAACTCGTAACTTGCAAATTCGATTTGATTTAGAATTCGTGTTCTGTAAAAATTCAATAAATAAAAGCACTGTTTCCGATTTTTCGTTTTAAAAGTTCTTGAACGCAATACCAAAACGTAAAAACGAACGAGGGAAAATATAGTCACATTCATTTTTATCTACTCATCTTTAAACGTTACCTAAATCTCACTTTATTCTGATAAGATTCTTATCCACCTCGATATATCAAATCGACTACATGATAAACGATGCTTGAAAATGCTTGCTCATACGACTTGAGATACGCAAATTATAATGTTATTTGGGTCACATTTCAGCGAGTTTTTCCAAACATGCCTCATGCTTGAATATTTTAGTAGGTCAGTGCCTCTATAAGAACTAATTTTGATTTTACGCCTAAAAAACTTTTTTAAATAAATTAGTTGGCTATCCCCAAAGTTTCAGCGTTCAAACTATTTAGAAGTCATAAAAATACTATTTCCATTATTTTTCTTTATAAATCTTCGAAGCACCCAGCAAAGCATAATAATCTAAAAACTTTTATATTAATTAATTGTCGCCGACTCAGTAACAAAACAGAAACATGAATAACTATCGGAACGAATTCGATGTTAATTTTAATTATCATAAAGTACTAACTGATGCGAAGTTTTTACTGTTCTTGAAATTTTTGATATTGCCGGTGGGCTCGTAGGTACTCCATTGGACTCCTTCTTCTTCTATTTCTCTTGTAAAATATGACGTCATCTACTATCTCATACTTCTTGCACGCTCTTTTTAGGATATGACGTTTGTATGTCGAATTCTTCCTAATCATCACCATCAGCCTGACTTGACTTACTGCTACCCAGCAGTAGGCCTTTCTTAACTCCTGCCATTCCAAGCGGTCTTGGGCTGCCCCTCATCTGCGGCCCACGACGCTGATAATTTCTGATAGTTATATTATATACTCTGCGAAAGTTTTTTTTGTAGAAGTTGGAAAGGCGTTATAACTTTGTCATGCCGAAGCGGTTTCGCCTCAGCTTTTTCTAGTGCTTAGCGCAAGCAGCTGGCGACATTCCAAGCATATATCGATCGGATTTCGTTCTTCTCACGACTGCAATGAATCTTTGGTGACGCAATTTGATAATGTTGCTAACATTCAAAAACATTCAAAACACACTAGAGATATTTACCTATAGGTACCTAGTGGGTTACCCTCGACAACAGTTCCAATCCGGATCCATAGATTTTGACAGAAGTCGTGTCATTTTTCAGTACAAAATGACGCGAAATCTGTCAAAATCCGGATCAAGGTCAAGAGTAGCCCTACTGTTATTAGTAAATGATGCGTAAGATCCAAAAAGTATTGTATGACTGACAACTATAGTAAGTATACTTACCTACTTAGCAACTTGTAATTTTTTTTCCATAGTTATAGTAATAAAATAAAATATGATTAGATCCACATCATGAACGATTAACTTGGATGAATGTGTGTTTATTCGTCTAAAACGGTTAGTGAATCAAAATTCACGTAAGATCAATCAAAGTTCATGAACTCACCAATTAGTTTTCGATATAACGTTACTTTAATTGGCTGTAAACAAACTTGACGATAGGAACGAAAATTGGCAATTCAGTGGGAAATAAAACTTGATTATCTTAGACGTTTCAAACACCCTAAAGTTATATTGAGTTTGGAACTGCTCAGAGTCTCTACGTCACACTCAGAGACACGTTAAAAGATAATCAATACTTCGTATATTGACATCTGTTACCAATGAGTACTTACCTAATACGTAAGTTAATCTAAGGACGAACAGCGACATCGCAAATTTCCAGTAATTCTCATGTTAGTTCACTTTCATGATGTTATTTAGTGCAGGAATTTAGGTATAAACCGAAAAGCCCCCGTCAGTCAGCTCTCCCTAATAAACATCGGGGTCTATCCAAGGGACCACGATTTGTTAGGAAAAACTCTAAATAGCTCTTTAAATCCACGGTCAAGGCCCTCCCCCCCAAACAGATATCCTGAACACATCGCTGTATCGAAGGAAGGGAATGCGGTCACAATGCCCCCCCGCAAAAGATTGACGCAACATGCCATAACGTACAAAAGGTCCTTTTCAATAACAAATCTATCTTCGATGACAAAACCCTAAAAAGGTAGGACGTGATTGTTTATAGGGAATTAATAAAGGATTTTCTTTTCACATGTGTCCAAAAAAGGTACGTAAGCCTTTATTTGAAAACTTTTTTTCTATGAAACGTGGCGTGTCCAACGAGTTACATCCAATAGAGGCATACTGCAGCTGTAGCTGACAAACACTGGATGAAAAGAGCCACGAGTGGCACAGTGATGCCTCTTGGGAGAGACGTACGTCCAGCAGTCGACTGATATAAGTTGATGATGATGATAAGTCACACTGAAACACTGCGTGAGACCGGGAGATTAGAAGATTTCTTGAAAAAAAGTTGCATCGAGCGTATGTTGGATAAAATATATCGTAGGTATTTGGATGACATTAAAACAAAAGTATGTTTTCTGCCGCTATTAGGAGTCAAGTTTGAATAAAAAAATTATAAACCGTCTTCAGTTATCTTTTTATAGGAACGCTACGAATCTGAAGGTTTATTATTTACGCGAAAGAGCAAAACAAACCTATCAAAAACCACGTCAACCGAGAAAATGGGTCACTAATTTCATTGTATCCAATTGAAATACAATTCACTGTATTAATAAATATTAATTTCTTGTTTACATTTTACCATTCCGACATTGACTTGCCCTACAAAGTTGCCAGACATACAACTTTTGAAATACAAACACTCGTTACAAATCTGTGATTGAAATGAGTGGGTACTAACTTCTCCGTAGCTCGGGTTAATCAACTTATATGCGGGTTCGATTCCCGCAGCGAGATATTTTTTGCATTCATAATAATTTTATTCTGTTTTGATACATTTAACTGGCAAAGAGTGAAGGTGAATAAATAAATAAACATTCACCTTAAATATTAAATACTCATAACAATATTTCAGCTCACATCAAGATTTACTAGAAAAAACTTAACCATCGAGGGGTAATGTAGGTAAACAACAATTTACTTAGTACATTTTGAAATTCAAACCCTTTTTACATTCTACATTCTGTCAACGTTCTTAATTTAATTTAGTACTCAGGTATCTACTGATTGATTTTTTCAATTACACGATTTACACGCGATCACACAAGGTAATCCGCGGAACCCGCAGTTAAACAAATTACAGTTTAATACAACGGATTAGAGTTTACATTCCTTCAATCAAGTTCCGGGTGACAAAGTAAGCTGAGAGTAGTGACCCGGAAGCTTTAAATTACATCAAAATAAATGAATGTTTTTATTTGGCACAGAAATATATTTCCGTTCGTATTCATTCGTCGGATCACGGGTTTTATTATGTTCTTATTTTTCTCTATTAATTGCTTTGAGTTTGAGTTTAATAATCTAGGACTTACAGACTACAATATGTTTTCCATCCAAGTCTATGTTTGATTTACCTGAAACAAATAAAAATCTATTAGAAATAGCATAACTAACTAATCTAACTATACGTATAATTTTTTTTATAAAAGACCCGCATGCTTTTTTACTGCTCAAGCACTGATCCGGACTCAGGCATAGATTAAGGTATAAAAATCTGTAAGTACTCAAATCTATGCTTGAATAACGGAGTCTGTATCGGCACACGGGTCTAACAGTAAAACAGTATAAGCCCGAATAATAGGAAGGTATAGATCCATACAACATTTTGTATGAAATTTGAAACATTTTGTTTCAAAGAGAAGCATAAATCAAGGAGCGAATGAAAAAAATATTTCATTCAGTAAATGGCTCTTCGTGTTTATTCCAAGCGTTCATTTTAAAATAAATACGTCTTCGTCCATTAGGTAAATTGATATAAAGTCTACAGGGTACATTTCTACAAACAAAACAATTTGCAATACTTGGACTAAAATTACTTGCGTTCCGTAACTAGTAAAATGATACATAATAGTAATTAATAAAAGTATGGCCACGAAACTATAACATCTACAATCTACATAGGTACTGCTCGTTGGACTTTTTTCTTGACGTATTACATGATATTTTTACATGTTTATGAGCTGACTAAGCCACGGGTTTCCTCACGATGTTTTTCTTCATCGTTAAGCTCGTGTTAATGCGCATATAAATTTTCCTAACGAAAAATCCATTGATGCACGGCCGGGATTCGAACCCACGACCTGCGGATCGAAAGTCGAGGTGCAATCTATGTGGTATAGATATATTATTATAAAAAAAATGGATAAAGTTTGAAAATAATAGGTACGCAAACTGTTTATTGTAATTTTGTTTACTCGCATTTTGCTCTCAGCCATAAATACAAACGTAGATTCGATTCCAGATTCCTATGATTTGCTAGGATTTTATATTTTCGCATTTGCCAAGTAAATATTTGGCAAGGACATTGTAATCCGAACTATTTTCATGAGATTTTTTTATGTTTAACTACGTTTACTGCGGCTATTTTACAAATAAAAACAGTCAGTAGTTACACGAAATGTTCGGATAAAAACAAGTTTTTAGTAACTTAACTTGTTAGTCTATTTCCATTTACGAACGGTATTTTCAAGAAAAGAGAGTGACAAAAATACAGTTATTTCGTTAATTTTTTTTCCTATTCAATTGTAAGAACACTGCTGTAAAGCTATCATTCATGTGCAAAATTTTCAGTCATGGATACTGAAAACGTGTATCCTTTTATGTCTCAAACACACTTAGTAGGTATAGCTACCTACTGTTGGGCGTTACGTTCATCTGCCAAGTCAACCGCGGAGGCGTAACACAAGAACCGAGCTCGTACATCAAAGGTTAAGATTCATTTAGGGCTGTCTCAAGAACACTGGTTTAATGACTGTGTCTCTACTTTCTGATTTAAGTACATGAGTTAACATTGTTTAATCTTTTTTAAGCTGAAACTTAGTGTAGTAGAAAAGTGTGAAGTCAAGACTCATAATAAAACCATTCTCGTCAGTGTAAATGCACCCTAAGATGTCACACAGATTATCAGCAAAGTATTTAGGTGCACCGTACCTATCTGAAGAATTATTTATTTATATACCTACTACAAAAAGTTAAAACAAACATTTACCTATTATACCACTCTGTAGAGAACTTCAAATACTTTTGATAACAACATCTCAGCCACGACTGAAATGAATGCTTAGAATCAGGGCTTCTACTCTGAATAATAAGTAACAAAGATTTGGTAGTAACGTTAGTGTTACACTATGAGGCCTCGTACGATGATGCGGGCTCTTGCAAAATGACAGCGTCACTGCACAGTGTAACACAAATGTTACTACCGAATCGAGAGTAGAGGCCTACGATCTATTCCCAAACACGATAAATCTACAAAATCGTAAATAAACCCGGCATCCGTACAGCCATTCTCAAGTTGTTCCTCTAATGACAACGAGCTATCCGATGCGCGCCACTGGATGGGAGATTCAAATGAAATAACATCGCTAGGATTCCTTGCCGTCCTCTTAACGGCACAGAAGGGTTAATAGTAGCTACGGATATGTTCCACAGTAGAGAGTCGTAGGTCAATCAATTAAGATTCAAGAAGTATTATCAAAAAACGCGAATAGCAATATCACTGGAGCTTCTACGCTGTTTTAAACTTTTAAGAAGAGTAAATCAATAATATTATTATATTCAGTAAACACATTTAGCCTATATAAAAACTTGTAATTATTCACGACACTCAATCACGGCTTTCGAATAGAAGTTACAGGAGAAGGATCTTTCCTACTCAGAATCATTATTGAATTTAAAGTTAAGCCAAGCCTAAAGTCAAGGAGATTAAGCTCATTTTGCATTAGAAGAATAATGAAGTGACATACGGAGCTGGATTCCCGAGTTCCCTCAGGGTTTCTTTCTTCCTGCTCGCCTTGAAGCTGGCCTAGTTTATCCCGTAATTAAATGGGAATATTTTCAAAGGGTCGTGTGGGCATGTCATTGTGCTCTATAGTAATATAATTTGTATTTTCAAATTACAGTACGCTGGGGTAAAGTCAGCGACAAAAAAATAAGTCTTCACTTAAACCTCTTTTATAAAACTGGTGCAGAGCTCCATCTGGATACATTTTAACATCTTGAAACGTAGCGTACCTGTCTACTTGTAATAAAAATGTTGACTTGATTATACATCTTATCCTTAATTTTTTTTTCTTTTTGTCCATGCTAAGGTCGCTTGGGAGAAATCGCTTTCAACGATAAGGCGGCCCGTTGTACTTTATCGTACGTATAAGTTAGTTTATAAAACATTGACCTAGTCACTAGAACACACTAGATCTTTATTTGTAGGTACACTAGAATCTAGTGTAGGTACAATAAAGTGTAATCTATCTATGTTATTGTCGCTGACTGTACTACGGTGCTACAATTAACCCGACACTTTTTTTTTTTTTTTTTTACGATGGGAAAATGCTTTACGCATCCCCTGCAACCCGAGGAGAGTCGGAGGGGTATGTCGGACTCCTCACTCACTAACTAATGCTAATGAGACATTAGTTAGTGGCGTCCTACCGACTAAAAACCCATCGATCTTCCCTCAATCACCTCAGCGCTAGTGCGTCGTCAAACCACTCGTCATCAGACGACACGTTTAACTCCGCACCAGTACTTGACAAGGTCACGGGGTCCCGGTTGGATTCGACCGCGGCCCTGTCAGTGATAGTCCGCCTTAGGCAGACTCTTCTGTGATCCCTATTAGGGGGAAGGAGATGTCCAGCCATGACATCTCTCGGCGTACTGGGACTCCTCGCACCCAAATTAAGGCTTTCATGGGAGAGAAGTTGGCGGTTGAACTCTCGCCGCCTTCTTCCAGCCCTTCGCCGGCGGAGCGGATCTGCTTGAGGATCATCCTCCCTGACACGTTCCGCTGTCTCTTTCAGCAAGATCACTTCCTCACAAAAGGAGACCATGGCTTCCCAGGCTCTTTCTCTGCTGAGCATGGTTTTAACCACACTTGCAAGACAAAGGTCCTGTCCCACTTCTGCCTCCAGCGACTGGCGCTGTGGTGCCCAGGCACTGCATACTTGTAGGGTATGTTGTGCCGTATCCTCGAGAGCACCGCAATGCTGGCATGCCATGCTAACTTCTCTTCTTGCGACTCGATGCAGGTACCGGCCGAAACATCCGTGCCCAGACAGCACCTGCACCAATCTAAATGTAAGAACACTGTGCTCACGAGTTGCCCACTCTCTCAACACGGGGCTTATAGCATCAATTGTCCACCGACCATATGGTGCGGACTGCAGCTCTTCAATCCATTGGCTCATGGCCACTTCCCTCGCTAGCTCCCTTGCATGGAGTATCTCTTGAGGAGCCAAGCGGCATCCTTCTGCCTGCTTCTCTTCCTTGTGCCAGTATACATCGGCTAATACTTTCGCTTCCTTTTCCCATGGCATAAATCCTGCTATAACACACGCAGCTCCATGCGACACTGTGCGGTATCCCCGCATAGCTCTGATCGCCATAATCCTCTGCGGCTTCCGCAAGAGAGCTCGATTACTAGCGGTCAGAGCATCCACCCACACAGGAGCACCATATAGAGCCATGGAGCGGATGACTCCTGCAAATAAATAGCGGCAAGACGCCTTAGGTCCACCCAAATTAGGAAGAAGCCGCGCGAGGGCTCCCGCCGTCCCTTGTATCTTTGGAGTTAGCAGTCTGAAGTGCTCGGAAAATTTCCAAGTACTATCCAGCACCAGCCCCAAGTATTTTAATGTGGTCGAAATTTTGACCTGCACATTGTCCACCAGAACATAGGCCCTAGCCGGTGGCCTACCACCTCTGCCGTGGAATGAAATTGCCTCAGTTTTCGCCACAGCCACTTGTAGTCCCAGTGACCGGATGCGCCCGACCAGCATAGTAGAACCCACTGAGGCCAGATGTGCGACCTCTATGTAACTATTTCCCCGAGCAATGAAAAGAGTATCATCTGCATAGCAGATAATGCTCGTTCGGGGGAGTAGGGTTCCTCGAAGCACCCAGTTATAGCCGATGTTCCACAACAATGGGCCCATCACTGACCCCTGTGGAACACCGGCCATCATGCGCCTAGCACAAACTGTTCCTCCATCATCAAGGTACAGTACGTCGCGCCCCCTCAGATAATCTCCAACCAGATTTCGGAGATATAGGGGCACAGCGTGGTATCGCAGCGCCTCATCTATGCACTCGTAGGGGAGGCTGTTAAAGGCATTGGCAATATCTAGTGACACCGCCAATACGCGCTCTCCCCGAGCGACTGCCTCTTGCGCAATACTCTTTAGGCGTAGTAACGCATGGATTGTAGAGCGCCCGGACCTAAACCCAAACTGCTCCTCTGCCAAATCTGGACCCACAGAGGTCAGATGCTCGATTATACGGGCAGCTACGACTCGCTCCAGGAGCTTGCCCATTTCATCAAGCAAGACAATTGGCCTGTATCCGGAAGGAGATTCCGGGGGACGCCCCTCTTTTCTGAGGAGGCAGAGGCGACCATCTTTCCAAACTTTTGGAAACCGACCTATTTCGAGACAAGACTCAAAAAGTGCTATGCATCGGGCACCTAGATGCTTTGACGCAGCTGTCAACACTCGGCCTGGTACACCATCTGGCCCTGGTGCCGTTTTTTTCCCCCGAAGACGAAGGACCGCAGCTCCGAACTCACCCTCTGTGATCGGAGGAATTTCCTGAGTAGGCAGATCAACTGGATCAGGAACAGCCATGTAAGGAGGGATATGTGACGGGCGGGCAGGGAACAAACCACAGACAACATCCTTGAGAAGTTGAGGCTGGAAGGACTCAGTAGGAAGCGACTGGTTAGAAAGCTTCTTCCGTACCATGCGGTATGGACGACCCCATGGGTCCCTATCGAGGTCGTTAATAAACTCCTTCCAGGACTCAGATCTGGCCTGGGCAATGGCTACTTGCAGGGCTTGCTTTGCCTGCCGGTATACAGCATAGAGGCCAGAAGCCTCATCGGCGGTGTGAGATCGCCTTCGTCTGCATCGCGTATATTCGCGACGAGAGGCCATGCATGAAGATCGAAGGATTGCGATCTCGTCAGACCACCAATACACTTGCTTTCGTTCAGGCCTTTTTCCCGCGCGAGGCATACCAAAATCACATACTGCCGTCAGTGACTCGCGGAGCTGTAGGGCCCTTGCGTCCACCCCAATAGACGTTGCTGGCTCTGGATTCCAGCTCTGTACGATAGCAGCTTCTTCCACCAGCTTTCTGTCGAGGTGCCCAATCGACCAGCGCGGGAAAGCTGTTGGATTGCTAGCTGCTGTTCTTACTCCTCCATTAAGTCCACGGGGGGAAGCGACCTCAAACCTTATATATAAGTGGTCCGAAAGTGTCTCCTCATTTTCGAGAACTCTCCAATTTTGTACGCGTGCGGCGATACCAGGGGTAGCAAAGGAGAGGTCAACTATCGATCCGGTCTGCCGTCTTACAAAAGTGTTACTGGAGCCCTGGTTTAGGAGAACAAGACCAGCAGACATTGCCCAGTCCATCACTGCTTCACCGCGTACATTAGTTGCAGGACAGCCCCAAGCCATTGAATGGGCATTAAAGTCGCCCAAAACCACGACCTGAAACGGGGACATCCTCCTGACGGCACCGCCAAGATGTTGAAGGCAAGCCTCTAGTTCCGCTAAGCTCCTGTTAGGGGAGAAGTACACACCAATAAGCGCGAATTCCCCCCATGACACAGCAACATAGCCCGGTCCCCTCTCTTTAATTGAGAGAGTAGGGGACCGGGCAGTGTTAGGTGCAAAGATAGCCACTGAGCCGTTTGTGTCTCCTGCCCAATTTGGACTATCGGGCACAGTATACGGGTCGGCAGCAACAGCAATATTTATGGACCACTGCGCCATCATCTGAGTAAGCAAGCTTTGAGCGGCGGCGCAGTGGTTCAAATTCGTCTGAAGGAGGTTGTAATGTCGGGAACTAGACATACTAGTCCGACATCACAACCCCCTCCATCGCTGGAGTAGGTTGAGACCTAGGAGCCGACCTACCCTTGACAGTAGGAGGATCACACCTCCTTCCTCCCATCCTATGGCATGCTGGGCGTCGCATGTCGACGCAAACAGCACAGCGTGGTTCCGACACTTTACAGTCTGCCGCCTTGTGTCCTTGCTGCCCGCAACGGAAACATAGCTCACCACGATCCTTATCAGAGGGGCACAGCTGTCGGGTGTGCCCTATTGCCATACAACGGAAGCACCGCATTGGGCGCGACTGTAACCCAGAAACTCGAGCAGAGCTCCAACCCACGAGTAGTCTACCATTGTCACTCAGTATTACTTTGGCGGCTACAGCAGGGCATTGCACGAGTGCAACACCTGTGCCTCCTGGCCCCGTCTTGATGTCCCCGACTTTGATGCTGTCAAAGGGACAGCCCGCTTTTTCAGCAATGGACTCAGCAACATTTTGCTTACCGATAGAATCATCTAGTCCAGTAATGCGCAGATCCACGCACTTAACAGGACGGACTACTCGGGCGACATCGGCAAGGGTTGACCGCAGCTTCTCTGCAAGCAGGTCTGCCTTCGGACCACTCGAAGCTCCGGGGAGCTCCATCAGCCTGGCTCCAGTTGCTGTTACTCTCGTTCTGACCCCTTCAATACCCAGCTCCCCGAGGTCTATAGAGGCTTTGGCCATGGTCATAACATCCGCATATGTGGTCCCTTTTTCTACAGCCTCCGGCGAAAGAGTTATGACCACTGCCGCTGAGCGCGGAAGCCCGATATTTGGCTTATTGCGCTTTTTTCTCTTATTACGCTCTTTGCGCTTCGCAGTTTTGAGATCAACTGCTGCCGGCTTTTTTGGTGGCTGACCACTGACCGAGGGTCCAGCAGAAGTCTCTGCCTTCTGCTTGCGGCCTCTCTTTGTTACAGTCGCCCATCCCTCCCCGTCAGGAACGGAAGTTTGGCTAGTGCTAACGTTAGTAGCCATTGGCCTAACTGGGTTCGCCGAAGGGGTTGTAGTCCTTGCTGAAGGTGTCGGCGGGGTTGTTAGTCTTCTTTTGTCAGCCGCCAGAAGTGGCCGCAACGTTTTCGCCGGTAGAAGGCGGTCATCAAGACCCGCTATGCGGGCATTCACCATTTCTCCTACAGAAACTGTGACCCGGCGTATAACTTCCTCCATGTCTATGCCCTGCGAAGTACTCTGAGAGGGCGGGGGAGGGGCAGCAGCGGCTTTCTCTCTCGTGTTCCGCTCCTCATAATCACGGCGCAGAGCAATAAGCTCGATTCGAAGGTTGGCTACCTCCCGACTTAGCCGTTCATTGTCCGCCCTGAGGCGTTTTGTTTCATCATCGGCAGTTCGAAACTTCAGAGTATCGATGATGTCCCGCATTGTAACAAGCGACTGATTTATAGCGCTTTTTACTGTTGTCTTCATATTTTTAGACTTGCGAGACTGGTCCTGGATAATTTCCACTTCTTCCAAGGCACGTTTCCATAAGTCATCCGCAGCTAACTCATCCTCACTGAGGTGGGAATAAGTTTTCCTCACGGTCTTGGGTTTTGCCACTTGCGGCTGAGCCGCCTCTTCGTCGCGTTCAAGCTGGTACGTTCTCGATCCAGGTTTTAAAAAGTCATCCTTGGTCGTAGACCCCGAGCAGATACTCGCCATAGGGGTACGCATTTTTCGTCCTCGACGCACAGCGGCCAACTTAGGTTGCACTGCAGCAGACCCTTCACTGTCTGAAGCACTATTGACAGAGATGACTCGCTTCCGTCCCGCCAATACGATAGCTCTACTCACAGAATGGTCTGAGTCAGACGCTGATGGGGCTATCAGAGTTTGATGCGAGCCTCCATCTTCTTTTCTCAAACGACTCCTATCTCGTCCTTCTTTCTTTCGTCCTTCCATATTTTCCTTTACTCCTACACAATCAATCTCCAAAAGAGAGAAGCGGTTGGCGCCCCCCCCAGAATACGAGGGGCTGCGTGCCGTAGCACGAGGGGATTCTCCGACCGTTGGGCCGGTACCCCCCTGGGGTAGTTTTTTCCAATTCGCTTGTTCCATGTTTTTCGGTTTGGTCTTTTTTTACGGGGTGAGGTCCCCTCGTGTTTGACGCCCTAGCGGCCGGGTTCCCCCCGACCATACATCCCCTCGGCAGGCGCCAGACCAACTGCCATACGGCTATTTTGGGATTTGGTAACCACAAAGTAGGCAACCACCACCTACTGGCAGGCTTTACAGCCTGCCTCCTCCTCCGGCAGAGTAGGAACTCCTTTCCTCTGCCTGGCTCCATATCCACTGCTCCTTCCGCTTAACGGAGGGAAGCGTGGAGGAGCCGAAAACCCAGTTCCCCCCCAGTGTTTTGTCCGCGCCAGCATGCCAATAAGCCCCTAGGGACTTATCAGCACGCCGGGACCCCCTATCCGCAACCCGGGGACGCGCCACGTCGGAGTTCACCTCTCCGCCCACTAGGACACCCCAGCAGGTCCGTGGAAATTAACCCGACACTACCCAAAAGCCTTGGTTATTTCAAGGAGTTAGGCTGATTACTGATTAGGGTCAGGTTAGCGCGGGGAATGCACAACACATTTGCTACTGATTCAACTATACCTACCCTCGAAATCATAAACAATGTGAAAGCTCCCCTAGAGGTGGATTCAGGCGCTGTGCTAGACGAATGCTGGTTGAGACGGTAGCAAAAAGCAATGGGACAAAGAAAAATAACTTCACTCGTAGTACCATTAATAGACAAAGTAACGGCACCACAAAAAACACCCTGTTCAAAGTGTTCACTACGTGTAACTACTAAAAAAAAAAAAAAAAGGTGTAACTATGGCCCGAATGCTGATTTATTGCTCAAGCACTGATTCGGATTCAAGCATAGATTTTTGTATGAAAATAACTTAAATCTATGCTTGAGTAAAGATTTCTGTATCGGCATACGGGCGTCGAGTTCCAAATGATTCTTCTAGCTAGTAGCTTCTAGCAACCAATCTGAGTTCCATTGCAACCAAAAAGTAATAGCGAAATCGAAATAATGTGAGAACGAGAATTAATTAAGCTTAATTTGAAAATGTTTTTGGAAGGAGTGTACAAGAGGTACACAAATCTTAATTAAATTCCCAGATTTACAAGTTTACTACACTTTAACGAGAGATGTGTGGTTTATTAACGAACTCTTGGTAACTTGGAAGACTTGTAAACTTCTTTCCTGAACTACCTACTAAGTTCCTGAGGGTTTTTCCTCACGATGTTCGTGAGACTGACACTGACAATTGTTTACTGTATTGTTTGTTTATCGGATCACACTTGGTGTACGATTTACATGTACTATCATGTAGTTTAGCTACGACAAACCCCGCTCTCAATTGTCGGTGTGGAATCGAATGTCACCGCTTCTACTTATTCAAAACAGTCATGACGGTCATAAAAAATCAAAATCATCAACTTTATGTACTTCATACATAGTCTTCTGCTACTATATCACCCGACATGATAGTGGGAACAAGCGATTTATCGGTTATCTCAATCTTCTATATCTAAATATATAAAATTCTTTTGAAGCTAACTGACAATCAACGCACAGCCTAAATTATAAGTCCTAGAGGTATGAAATTGGGAGGGTAGTATCCTTATATCGTGTAGGGGTGCACTAAGAAAGGAATTTTGAAAAGTCGCACCCTAAGAGGTTAAAATTACGATCAAAGGTTTTAACCAAATAATGGGTATGCTGCTACCACGTGAGCAGAGCCACGGGCGACAGCTAGTCATCAATATTTTTTGGCTGCTATAAGATACTTCTGCAGGTACCAAACTTCTTTGACCAACTGTACGAGACTATCAAACTCCAGACCGACTAGTTCAGAGTTCAGTTTGCAATCTCGAAGCGATCAGCGTCTCCGGAACCAAATGAAGGACTCGCTAACTTGGTCTGGAATGTCGAAATGAGATGGGCTAAGTTAAATAGGTGGCTATTGAGCAACATGGCGTATTGCGAGTAATCGCCTCGTGTTTCGTGGCTTTGATACAGGCCCGTAGTGATAAAACTTAGCAAGAAGGTATGAAGTCAAATTGTCATATGCAATGACTTGACTTCTTGGTTTGTGGCTTTTGTGGCTAGTGGTCACAATTCTGCCAGTGTCGAGTTCGCTAATGCTAGTGTCTTAAACAGGAGGGGAGTGCGGATAGGAATATGGTCAGTGTACAGAGGGAGGTACAACCAAAATTTTGACAATTAGATTGATCTAAGACAAGAGACAGTACAACGCTAATATTAGTAGTTAATAATATTTGAGCTTCAGTAAATAATTTATTTTGGTTTCAAAAATAATAATAAACCACTTTCATAATTTAATCTTATTAATATGGATAATCATATGCAATGATCTTTTATGTATACGAATGACGTGACAATTGAAAATTATCAGAAAAACTGACACATAGGTACATCATGAAAACTTCAGCAAACGATCACAATTCACACACAAGATGTTTGAATTTTTTTTTCACGGAATAGACAAAATAGATGTACGTTTAAAAATGTTACATACATACGGTCTTATTCCAGAACTAAGATTAAAGAGAGTCAACATTTAAACGTACGTCAACGTAAAGGTTTATGTCAAGGTAAACCATTTAGTCTTCGTTCTGTAATAAGACCGATACAGTTTTGTTTTCTACAGCCTAGAGAGAACTTTATAATATGATAACCTTAGTAGTTCATTACCACGAAAGTATAATTCAAAAAGGAGGCCCTATAATTTTTACCTGCACCTTTTAACCTAAAGCAGTCTCTGAATGCTGTGATACACATCCATACAAATTCCTTTCCTAATTAACATTTACGCACATTCCTGACTTAATTAATGTAAGTCGAATACGGCCACAGAAACGTTTCAATTTGCAAGAAGCGCGCGTTTAGAAGCGTTATGGCGCTTTACAGAAGCATTATAAAGTTCTTTACGTTTGTTGGCTCCTTCGTAAATGAGGGGAAATGGCGCTTCTGGAAAACCACGACGTCGTATGTTTGAATTTGTAGAAGCAGTCTTTATAATTTTAATTGAGACTTTATAATCACAAAAGCGTGTAACCACCTAATTCTCATAACTAAATAAAACTAAATTTTGTTCATTTATTGGCGACCATCTTTTGGTACGAATTTATTTGGTTAGGTTATTTTACGAATGAAAGTTGACGACTCCTTAGTGACTGGTTTTAGCTATAATCTGTTTCTGTCTTACTTACTTCTTTGGCGTTCTTCGTATAATTGATTCATTTCTAGCTTTTATAGTCTCTAGGTTTAGATATTGGCATTAGTTTCACTACAAAATTTGAAACACCTAAGAGACACTTTAAAAAATCTCATTCCTGACCGTGTGTATGACGGCAATATCATCTAGTATCTTATTAAAACTTAGATTGTATTAGCTTCAGTATCGGTTCTCACACGCCACAAAATTGGATTGCATTTCCTTTACTTTAGAATAGAGCCTTTTCATGGTTTTAGTTTCATCACTTTACAAGTCTTATCGAAGAAAAAGTTGTCGCAGTTAATTTTCATGCTCAAGTAATATGGACGCTGAAACCGACGGCATGCTACTTTATTATGAGTGTATCACTACAAAAACGATCTACAATCTCCAACAAAGATGATCACCGGACACTAGTGGACAACCAACAGATACAGAGTCTATCGATTAGTCTAGCAAGATTAATTTTTGTCTCTTGGGATCACAAATACAAATACACAAGACAAAGCAATATCTTTATTACAAAGATCTTCCAGGAATACTGGTACGGCTTATAAGATTTATCTTTCAGATAAGCTATGACGACAGAAATTAACAGAGGTGTTAAGCGTAATCAGGCAAGTTGGATGACACAATGCAAATGAGATAACACAGAATACATATAGCCAGCCAGAGAGATCATTAGCAGTGCGATAAACACCGCGGGGAAAGCTCCACGCTCCACACGTGTTGACCATATATCTTTTTTAAAGCTGGTGAATAAGATTCGGTTTGATATCATAACCATCCTCTCAGCCTAGTCGGTAGGTATAGGTGCTGGGCAATCCTACTCCATCTAAAATCATGTTCCAAGCACTGCAGCGTTCCTTTCATAGGGGTATGGGTAAAAAGTGGCACCTAACGTTGTATAATTTAGATTTATAGATGTTCAGTTGGTTGTAGTTCCGCCTTCTGGGTTGTGGGCTCGATCCTCATCGAGATCCGTAGTACTTATCGTCTCTTTTTTTTTTTTATGTCCTAACTGGCAGACGAGCAGGCGGGCCACCTGATGGAAAGTAGTCACCGCCGCCCATGGACACCTGCAACACCAGAGGTGATGCTAGTGCGCTGCCGGCCTTTTAAGAGCTCTTTACAACTTTAAGACGATAGGTACTATGTATATACATGTGCAGGTACACGTTCTTTAAAATGTCCATCTAATATAGTCTGACTTTACACTGGTTGGTTCCCATAATAACAAATCCTAGTCTATTTGAAGTTAGATGGTCGTGTGAAAAATGTCGACCATTGGTACTGAATTATTACCTAGTGTGACACCAAAGCGCAAGTCAGTACAGTAATATCCTGCGGACAAGTTAAGTCTAGATATGGGTCTGCAGCTGTTCGCAACTGAACTAGGTCACAGTCTAGCAAAACGTTGCATAATTAATAGTTCTATCTACGCCTATGCAATATCTTAAACCAGGGATAGCTTGAGATCAGAGCCAATCGCTTATAGCTTCAACAGTGGATTAGGCATAAAAAGCTTCAAATTGTAGCAGCAACGTAATATTTTTTCAATGATATTTTTTACTAGATTTTATTAAGAGAAATACCCATTTGTTTAGGGTCATGTAAAAATATTTTATCAAGCACCCGTACAATTCACGGCGAATTTAGTTCAATAAAAAGCTGGAAAAAAAGTAAATCCAAACTAATGATTCCAACAATTCAACATAAAAATTTCTTGGTTCAATAAAAAAATAAACCTATTGATGAACTTTTTAAATATAGACACACATTTTTAGAATTTTTTGGTAAGACCTAAAAAGTTACATGTTTGTAGGATATTCCAAAAGCGAGACAGAAAATTGAAGGCTTCAGAAACAACGGTTTCTGCCTCCCATAGTCCCAGAGGACGATTTATTTGCTACCCGTCATAAACACCGTCAACTTCGGAACGCGGAAGTTTTCAAATCAGTCTTGCGTGTGACACTTTTACGAGATTCCCGTAGATATGTCTATTCCATTTTGTATTAGGACTCTTATGAAATGCTCATTTGTACATTTTTATCTCCCTCTTCAAACATTCATTCGGAGAAATTATGTTGGAAATTTTTCGGCAAAATATCTAAAAACACGAACAAAACTGTGTTTTTCGAGAGTATTTATTGGAAATTGTTAGGGTCTTCAGAGTAACCAACTCCATGTTATACGGTAATAACAAATTCAGTGAAAAATTGCCGTTTCTAACGCAGCCTACTCGATTTTTCCTGAACCGGTTGATGACTAAAAGATACGTGTTCAGCGATTGTCTGAACTGGGTCAAACTGGAGCTTTCGCCGGCGCATACTTAATTCTATTGCACATTGTCTGTTCCTCTTTAAATCAAAAAAAGGCGTCTGTTTACTTCTGAACTATGAGTAGAAGCTAATGGTTTTGCTTCGTCTCGTCTACAGTATTTTGTGTATTTCGTCGATGCCATGTGCCATACAAATCTTTGAGGATTGAAATACTTAAGGATTCTATACGGCTCGTGCATATACCGACATAATAACTTCATGTAACAAAGACATTGTTATCTAAGCAGAACAAGAACCAAAACTCAATCAACGTCACGATATAAGCCTGTAGCGTTTATCAAACCTAAGCCTAAGCGACCGAGGGTTAGTAATAGTTAGGATTTCGTATTGAGTCGATTAGAGAAAAATGTTGACGATTCGATTACTCATATCTCATAAGTATAATGCATAATAACGCTTGAATCGATTTTGTATTAGTCGATAGACTAACTTTAAATTGAGTTGAGCATAGTTGACGTCATCCAGGTACCGTGCCAATAATTACTTTGAGAGTTTCATAGAGAGCATTATCAAGTGTAGGTATATGTTTTTCTAGCTACTAAAATTGCCTAACCTTTTAGCAACAAACCCACACGCAATCAGGCTACATCTTAAGACAGTTCTCAGAGATTTTGACAATAATAATGCGCTACGAAAGTAGTTTTTAATAATATTAATCGTTATTTCATATTGATTAAAAACGTTTAAAATTATTATGAAGTACTAAATATACATTTTAGGATAATCGCTGAACTGACATCATGATAAATGTTTGTCTTGCAAAGTGGCGACGCTGTCACGCTCTCCCGAATTCATAAACATTTAGATGTGGATGAAAATAATCTAAATTGCCTTTTTAAGCAGGTTTGAACGAGAAACAGTTTACTGAAGCGAATTTGGTATATCTACTCATAGCTTTTCAAATGACACGTTTTAGTAGACATGCAAAAACTTAAAAGGCTTAGCTTTTTAAAGCTAAGTGGATAGAAGTTTAGATTAGATTAGATTAGAAAATTCTTTATTGCACTTTAATAATCGTACAGAGGCAAACTAGCTTGAAGTAGAAAAATAAATAATTTCTATTTCTAAAACTATTACAGAGATTTTATCAGCTTTACATAAAATTGTAGATAAATATTTTTTATTGAAATTCTAAATTCATCTGGTATTCATAAGTACAAAATAAACTGCCAGTGTTTTGGGCACGCTTCCGAATGGTACTGATTTGGACCAGTTGAGCTATCTATGAATCGTTTGCAACGGTTTTTAGATAGCTCAACTGTTTCATGTGTATTTTGTAAATATTGTGAATATTGTAAATACTGTTATTAGTTGTAATTTTCTTTGTGAATAAAATAAACAATTGGAACTCGCCAGTGAATAAATATTTCATAGTCTACTTATTTGAGTAGACGATATTCTAGTTAGGTTTGTTATGTTTGTCTATTGGATTAAAACGTAGATTATTCTAAGACTTAGGATAATTCATTAAATTACCAATTCGTAACTCGATTCGAGAGTCTATTACCATCGATTTACAAATGTTACAAAAGGATTCGACGTTTCGAGTTGAAAGTTATATTATTTCCTTAATCAAATCGGAGTTCTAAAGAACTCTCCTGCTACGCACAAAAGAGTCAAACTTCTCCGAGTAAGCTTAAGTTATTTCTCCCTACTTTGGAGATCGCTTTTAACTTCTTTATTGATTTAAAAAGATATTTTGGTTTTTGGGTTCGGATTGATTGGTTGATCAATTATGATCAGTTATTGATTTGGTTCTACCTACTACTTTGCTAATTTACAGATTTTTCCAAAAAAATAAGTGTGTTAGCAAAGCCACGAATCATTATAATATTATACGCAAAGCTGAGATAGGGAATGTTATAGTCCCGTTTGAATATACTTCTTCTTCTTCTCTTCAATAATGGCCTGTGTCCGTCATTTCGACAGACAATTTTGCCAATGTCAAGTGTTAAAATTGTAATAAATAAGTCAAGTCAAGTCTAAATTGGTTAAGCAATAAATAATTCATCACTCAAATGTCACCGAAACGGAAAACCGAACAATTTAAAAAGCAATTTGAGTGTATCGTTCTCCGCCGCCGCCGCCGGCTCATTTCACTTAGTTCACTATCAAGGAATTGTGGTCCGCGCCGCTAAACTTTTCCAATAGCACCCCGCCAAGAAATTTTCAATTATCAACTTTATCCACAAATCGGGATAAGGCGGGCATAAAGTTTCATAGAATCTTTTATCGAGTAAAATTACTCAAATGAACTCAAAGGTACGCTTCAGTCCCATTGTACGTAATCCCGCAAAGGATTTGTTCTTCTTTTAATCCTATTTCCTCCCGTCCTCGGGGACACAGATTCCTTTTATTTCCATCGACTATTATGTAGGCAAATGGGATTGTCTCCAAACCTTGGAACACAGTAATCCTAAGTAATACGTCACTGAGTAAGTAACGTTTCGTTTGTCGTCCCCTATATACTTTCACATTGATCAAAGGAGACGTGAAAGTTAAGAGGGCCTTGTTAGGAATGTCTATATTAAGGGCACAAATTATTTTCTTGGCGAATGAACACATTTACAATGTAATGTGCTAAATTGTAAACCGTGGAAGCGTGAAGCCGATGAAAACATACGCGTGAAGAATATTAACAAACGAACGAGTACTAAATGAATTATTTCAGTAAAATACTACGCATTTCTCCAGAGCATCTCGAAAACTAGATCTTATAGAGAGATGCTCCCGATACTGCGTAACCAATTAATTTAGATAAAGAAATTAGTTTATTTTCTATAGCTACGAAAAGTTTCGAGATTGCTTGTTTTACTTTTCCACGAATACCGAAATCTCAAGGTACCTACTTACGTAATTTATGTCATGGGGCATTTACTTCGTGAGGTATCCTTAATTGGAAGACTAATCCCATGCCGGAGGGCGCGACCCCTATTTACGTGCCCGACAAAAATGCACCTACAAAGAAAATATGTATAGGTATAATAGGTATTCCGACCGAAGAACGAAGATAAATAAATCAGAACTTTGAGTTATGTTAAGTGTTTTATCAACGTCCGCAGTAATTATATACACACAGTAGATATATATAGTATAGTTTTCAATCCTCGGTAGTTGTGGAGTTGGATATTGCTTCACCTCCAGCCTCCAGATTTTTATTTTCATTATTTTCTGGTAGTCAAAATGATATTGTAATTTTTTTTCAGTGTTTATTTTGTTTCAGTTTCTACGGATTTGCTAAGTATTTATTGCCGACCGCGTAATGTATACCAACCAGAAATAAAGGGCAATAAACTGTGAACCAGGATAAAAATTACCCGAACTGAAATATTGATGACGCGAATTTCACGTCGAGAGCGCGCAGAATATTGTTTTGAAAATGAGACGCAAACTCGGTCGAATTCGTAATAAAACTTTCATGTCTACATCCCTCCCTACATCCCATATTGTCTTTTTTGCGTGAGTTCCCCAATTGCAATGAAATAAACGATTGAGTTTCATAGAACAGGTTTTCGACACAGCCCGTCTCGCTAGAGAATATAAAATATGAAAACATTCTAGAAACGGTAAAGTTACTTGAGCATAAACTGTTCTTCGATCACGAGTAAATGTGACTATCGTAAACGTATCGTAACGCGTGATAATCGTGAACGTATCGTAATGGAACCGTATCTGAGATACACTGCACAGTGTCTTGTTTGGCAGTCCAGCTAGCGCACGGCGTTGATTCGTAATACATAATTATGATTCAAATACGTTACGTTTACCTATTTAACTTGGTGACTACCCTTCAGATCTGTTTTTTGTTTCCTAATGTAATCGAGTCCCACTAGTCGTGTTGCAGCGCCACGACGTTTACGTTTACGTTACGATACGTTTACGAATGTCATTATTCGTGCTGAGGCATTGCTGAGGTCTCATGAACAGTAATTTCCGTACATTTGGCTTAGGTATTCTTTTCTATTTTCTAGTCGCTGCAGAATGTCAACTTGGCTCTATAGCCAAGGTGAATACGAAAAATTTTGGAGTGAGTTGCTAATAAATTTCACCCTCGATCCAATAATAAAGTTACGTCTGTAATTATCGTAACTGCCAAAGGCAACGGCTGGCTAATTAAAATAATAATTAGACACGAAATGAAAAGAAAGCAATTGAACAGCCAATAATCCAATTACGACAAACGCTAAACATTTTCGACGTGACCTTTTCGAGAGTAATTTATTTGGATTGTAACAGAAATTGAGAATAGCAACGACGTCGTTATTCATCAGCTTGTTCTCTCCGTGCTTACCATCAGTCAACGATTCAAAATACTATTTATTTCCTATTGGGTAAAAAACCAAACTGTGCCTGCTAACCACATCTGCCCTTCAAGCTAAGTTGAAATTCTACCAACGCTAGACAGTAAAAAATATAAAAAAATGATGATGGTCATGTGACTTACCGTTTGCTTATGTAATTTCCATACATTTTGGTTAGATTCCTATTCTTTAGCGATTGTAGAATCTAACAAGAGGAGCTGATCCACTTATAATAAAATCCTTCAGCACACAATGGCTGTAACATCCAATCTTACTGCAAAGTAATCTACGTCAGCCCCGCCGTCCTCAGGCTAAGGTAAACCATTAAATCATGAAGGGGCTTATTTTTTCCCATTAATAATGAAAGGGCAATAAAATTCATAGTCAGCGCCGTGTAAAATATTTGGAAACCAATAACGCTTAAATTGTCAGATCCTTCGTTGATCTAAGGTCCAAGGAACGTTTATTTTGTCGTGGTAAGGAGCTCCGGAACAATATTAGGCTGCACACGCACTTGGCGGCCAAGTCGCAGCGGCCACATCGTCTTCCTATAAACACCAGTTCCGCCGCTGAGAGGCTAAAGATCAGGTTACCGGTCGTTAAACTATTATTTTGATTGTAATTTGTCAGATTTGTTTTGTAAATGTAGACAAACGGAGACAGGCGACCAAGGGGCCTACTCCACTGGGACCAGAACTGTTGGAAGTCGCCACGACCATTAATGTGCCCGCCTGAGGTTTGGCTGCAGTGGCTAGAATAGATAATACTCTGGCTGCTGAGCCGCGACTTGGCCGCAACGTCCGCTACGACTTTGGCCGTCGTAGTGCGTTTACAGCCTAAGGTCTACGTAGCGTTTATTTTGTCGTAGCAAGCTCCGAAACAGTATTAGAGCTATAAAGAATGGTATGGGGAAGAAACGAGGGTGCTCGGCTTAATGAAAAATTTTGCCCCTTACACATAAAAATTGCACACCTCCTTGGATACGGTTTACGCAGAGCAAAAATAATTGTCTATTTTGGACGAGCTTCCCTAAATGTTGGCGTGTTGTTTTATCGTTATTGCTTTTTAGACATAGGTAGGTATAAATATAGAAGCACAGCTATGTACCTACCGCTGTTTAGAAAATAACGCAATATCATTTATTTGTTTTTTCAGACCACTTATATTCTACCTACTAATATGTTTAACTTTTGTCTAGGAATTATCAACTAGAGTTTTCTAGTAGGAATTCCATTATGTAGATACTAATGAAGAATACAATGTATCTATTTTTCTAAGGATTGCATTAGCCAACTATTTGTTGTTATGATAACTAGTTTCTTTGTTTAGAAAACTTTCATTCGCTTTATATTTAATCATAATTATAATTAATCATGCTAATTGATACTCTCACTCGGGCGTTCCTTTGATGATATTCATGGGTAAGTGTCTACACAATAAATTGCATGTCACAAACACATTTAGAGTCGCTTACGAATTTCTTTTTAAATTTATTTTTATTAGTTTTAGGTACATTCTCTAGTGAAATAAATAAACACTCCAAATATTATAGTTTTGGTAATCTGAGATAAAAATCCCGAAAAACACCAAGCAGCCCGAGTAGCGTCTAAGATTTTAAATTTATTTGCCTATAATTGAACACAAATAAATTAAAAATATTGCGATCATAAAAACGCATGACCCAAATAAAGTTGTCGTCCAAAATCATATTTAGCAGATTAAAATAATCAAAATGCCAAGATGCCGGTCAACGCACTGCTGCTATATTTGTACCAGTACTAGAGTTTTCAGATGACATTTCAAAGAGTCGGATTTGGTCGGATTTCGCATAACGTTTTGAATATGGAGCGACGAAATTGTGCTTAGATATGAGCATGAAGTACCTAATGGTTGTGCTGGTGCTCTGGTACTGGCTCGAGCTTTTGATTGATTTATCGATCATCAGACTCAAAAGTTTGTGTTAGTTCGATTTTGCATTGGCGCACGGCGGCGTTCTGAAATTGGACGTAGGCGTTAAATTATGGCAGACACTGGTGCGTGAATTTGATAGATTGATTTATGTGATAGTCAAACACATTTAGAAGACTAGGTAGGTGACGACAAAGCGACAGTTAAGATCAGTCTATTTGTGACTTTCCAACAGGGTCTAGTAGTAGGTACCGTTGCAAGTTTATGACATACTAGCCGTCGCCCGCGGCGTTGCTCGCGTTTTACCCTTTAAAGTGTTACGTTTCAAAATTCCTTTCTTAGTGCACCCTACACTATATAAGGATACTACCCTCCAAATTTCATACCTCTAGGACTTATAGTTTAGGCTGTGCGTTGATTCTCTGTCAGCTTCAAAAGAGTTTTATATATATTGATTGATGATGATTTTATGATAGGTTAGGTACATACTAATTTAAATATCCTTGATTGAATGGACCACACTACATCTACCGTAAGGATCCGAAATACAATTTTACTCCCACAGTACTGCAAATTTGTTTGTAAACAACCCAAATTCTCTTCTCTACACAAAACGCCGGTAGCGAATCAACGCCCATCCCTACAGACGCTTGTGTATCATATACATCAGCTGGACATCTTTCACCAAAGTATAAAGTAACTGCACTTAAATATGTTTACACACAGTATATTTCAGTGCTTGATGAAGTTCTCAGCTTTTCGTAAACAGAGAGTTTGGCACCACTTTCTGGTTTTATTGGATCGTAAATTACGGTAAAAATAAACTTACGGAAAATCCTTTGCATAACTTTGCATGTAGGTTAGGTACCTACAAAGAGTGGATGTGAAACTTTTTGATAAATACAAAAAACATTATCACAAAGGGACAATTTACGCACTCACATAAATTACACTTGCGAGTTGGTAGAGTTACACAGCGAATAGTAGCGTCACAGTGCTCTGAACTCGAGTTGTGGTTGCTTCGCAGTGTAACTCTATACGCTACGTAACTCGTACTGGAGTGTAAATGAGCTTAAGTTAACAAATCATTCACGACATCCAAGCTATTATACAAGTCGTAAGTATCGAAGCTATCATTGTAAGTCTACAATCGTGACTGCACTTGTGCATTATTCAACGCACAATAAGCCTGTACTTTGTCTTCTAGCAATAAAATATATCCTACCTCAATTTTATTTTTATCTCCAGGAGAAAAGTGAGAGTCAAAATTGAGTAGAAGGTATGAACGTATGAACCGTAACTAAACAGTTTATACTCACAATGCCTTTATAGAAGAGAGGGGTGATTGATCACTACGCTACGTAAACTTAACGTAACCAAATCGAACTGAGGGGTGATCACTACGTTACGTATGTTACGTTAGTTACGGTACGTTCTTATCATTATTACGCGTCAACGTTAGCTCGACTCCTAAACGTGTAGCGTCACCGCGTAGTGTATCTCGGATACGCTAGCGTTACGATACGTTTACGGTTGTCACATTTATTCGTGATCACTGAACACAAAAAAATTATGGAAAATAAGGGTTTATGTAACACCAATCAAGTGCGACGCCAATAAAAAAAAATTAAAAAAAAAAAACTGCAATCATTATAGGTAGTGGTTACCACTTATCATCAGGTGAGCCATCGGCTTATTCCACCATTTAGTGGTTGTGTAAAAAACACTTGGAGTACCGTAAGTCAAAATATGAATAGTTTTACCCAATCCGTGAGCCCAAAGCAGCGAGTCATATTTTAACGTACCTGAAACCAAAACAGATAGATACTTATTTGGTCAAAATTTATTGTTGATAAGTTCGTTGGGTGTTCCTCTTAACGTTCATCATCAATATAATCAACGGCTCCACACCCACAGGTGGACCTCTGTTTGTGCTATAGAAATAAACTTTAACATAGTTATGAACCTGAATCTTAATCCTGGTCACAAGCATCACATTTTGTTAAAGTCTTGCCAAAGTGTTATGCTAAATTATTCTCTATCTATACTGCATAGAGCTTTTTTTCGTTTAACATGATTTAGAACATGATGAATAAAATACATAAATAAATAAACATGGTAATTTTTTACAACGCCATCTAGTTTAGCCGAGTAAAAGAGATAATCTATAACCTACCAAACATTACTCTGGTTCAACGCTTGGGTTCTCAAGAGAACCTTTTATGGAACCAACTGGTTAGTCAGCTTCTAGATCCGATATTCTTGTATCCGTATGTCCACAATTAGCCATAAACTTGAAATGACCAGCTATTTATAGCGCTCATAGAGTTAGCAGCATATTCTGACATACTACTTACGAAGATAATTTTAATTTAGCCAAGTTGACTTTCTTCAATCGCTAGAGAATAGGAAATTGACCAAAGCGGACGAGAATCACTTTTCTAAATGTCATGTGACTTTATTAATAGCTCAATCAATAGGTACATTTTTGACGGAGTAGGTATGTTTACCTGGCAACAATCATACTAATTTATAAATGTGAATGTAAGTTTGTTTGTTACGCTTTCACGCAAAAACTACTTAACCGATCATCATGAAACTTTGTACACATATTCTTGGAGGTATTAGAAGTAACATGGGATACTTTTTATCCCGGAAAATTAACGGGATCCAATGGGACGCGAACGAAGTCCCGGGCGGAATCTAGTAATAAATATCACAAGTTTCGCATCGGCCGGAACGTAACTTTAAATGCAACAAACCGCTGATTGCAACACTAAATCAAGTTACAGTTGGCAACATTAAACGGAAACTTCCAATCTTGAACTCCAGAAGAATTGATTGGAAATTTTATTTAGATCGCTCTCAACTTACAGAGTTTCCTTTTATTTCTTTGATTCCTTTCAGATATAAAATATTGAAGAGGAATAAAGTTGCTGAACAATATTGAATTATTAGTTTGAATTTAATTTGTAAGTATGATTTGCGTTATTATTCATTTTAATCGATTCGAGCAGTTGGAAAATAGCATAGTTTTCTGTGTTTCCCCGTTTTCATAAAGTTACAATAAATTAAAAGCCTTACAAAATTACCATTACTACGATATACAAATTAGATGAATCTTTAGATAATAACAACTAACTCGTTACTTTCCATGCTACGGTTGCCTGGAAGAAATCGCTTTCAGCGATAAGGCCGCCCATTTGTACTGCACAAAGTTAGTTTTAAGATTTGTACGTAACTTACCCTTGTGTACAATAAAGTATTATCTATCTATCTATCTAACTAAGTAGGTAATGAAGATTCTTCGCAGAGTTACGAAGTCGTACAAACTTTAAACTATAACAACTCAAAAGTAAAAGCAATTAGAACTCGTATTACGAGTCCAAATTACTGTTGCACGTATAATGTGCGAAAAGTTAGTTTTTCAACTTTAAACTGGTATCGTAATTACAAACACTTGCGTTCCAGTGCAGTGCTTTTAACTTTGTTCTTTTAAACAGGAAATATTACGTACGTATACTTACGTTACTGGACGTAGGATTTTTAAACGAATATGTACCTACCGTTACTTGAAACTAGCTTCTTTTTTCAAGATACCAAATAATGCATTTCAGATTTCATTTAAATCAATCTAGCCGTTACATTTAGATACATAACATAAGACTCCAAAATGTACATTAAAAGATGGTAGTTAGCAATCCAAAAAAAATCCCAATTCGATGACTAACTTCGGGCTCTTTCTTTTTAAGAAATGCCGCGAAAAGCTTTCAAATTAAAAATCTGGTCGAGCTGTGACGGGTCGCTAACGGCCCTTGAGCAAAGAGCCCTTGTGAACTATTCTTTGAAAGAAAGTTTAGGCCTGTACTCAGCTTTGCTTAGATGTAAGAACTCAAACAAATCATAGAGGACGTGATTTGAAAGTTATGAGGTACATTTTCGTCACTTCAAAGAATTTCAAGGTTACTCCATCTAGCTTGAGAGCAATCGTGACGAGAATAACTAATAGAAAACTTAGTTCGGGACTACTTTGTAGAATTGGGCCTACTTAGTAACTGGTGAGCTTAGGATCTGGTAGCATCTAAGACTTTTATAACCCTTACGCAATAATAATAGGCCTTTACATCTATTGAAGATGGTTTATACAGCGTCAGGAGGCAACCTATGCCTACACTTAACGGGACACTGTAGTGCCTGGGACAATGTTTACGCAATAGCGGTGTGAAGGCTGTTTTTGCGAACACCTTCCAATAGCTGTTCTACAAAAACCAAGGCTGATAAAGCCTGCCGCAGTTCACAAGCCTATAGCCTCCTAGTCTCAGCTGGTTAGAAGCATAGCTCTTATTGAGCCAGTATCACGTCGTTTCATCGTTGGCGCCATGCCGACACGGTTAATCTCCGTGCAGAGTGGAAATCCCTGCATGGCAGCTCTGTGTAAACGTTCCCCGAAGTCTAGGGTAAATTGGGCTTTAAGCTTCATGCTTAAGGGCTTAAAATCCGATGCCTGCCGCTAGACCCCAATGCAAATAAATAAGTACCTATTCTACGTAGATGGATTTTGCAGCAACGCGAGTTTGCAAACGTAGCCTAGCCGTCAAGCGTGTCAAGACTTTGTGACCAACGCGATCAAAATTAGACACGAGTGTGACTTTGAGGGATGTTTCGATTGGTCATCGTCATGATTCCCAAATGCTAATTTCATGCGATGAACACTTTATCACAATGTTTGGGTATCTATATCAAAGCATTTTCTTTTCGATGAGACCAAGTGGCTCTCAGATCACGCACAATGAAAGCTTTTCAGGTACCACTTTAGTTACACGTTACATTACAAAGGGTTTTTGGAAGCCTAAAAAAGAGGTCCATTATCTACGAAAGCTGAAAAGAGATGATGATAAAAAGGTGGGTTTGAAATCGAATTCTCAAGAAAAGAGGTACCTCTCATATTTATCGTTGCTTTTAAGTTGGTCTATGTATGTTCGTTATAATAAATTCATCAGGAGTAAACAAAAGCAACCAGACCGTGTCATCACACGGAGACCTATTTATTGTTTGATTTAACACATCACCATGCAGCTCAAATGGATAACCGGCTTAATTCCGTCCAAAACAGTTTAATCCAAGCCGAGTAATACAGTAAGCTTCGAATTAGACATAATACAGAAATAACAAAGGGAAAATTCCGGAGTTACTACTCGTCGTTTGTTTTCATTTAGGATTCGCTCAATTCTACTCCGGGAACACGAATAGCTACTCTCACAATTTGCCACAACTCCTGGTATCGCCTTAGTTTAAAAGTTGCGAAGTTCGCTGCCTTTGACGACCGTGATAAAGTAGAAGTCGTGACCCGAAAATCATGTTAAAGAGGATAATTGTTGATGCAGATTGTTATCTATATACCCATCTGCTAATCTTTTTCTTCTCTAAATGCCTATATAAAACTCTTTTGAAGCTGACTGACATTCAACACACAGCCTAAACTATAAGTCGTAGAGGTATGAAATTTGGAGGATAGTATCCTTATATAGTGAAAGAAAGGAATTTAGAAAATTCGCACCCTAGAGGGTCTAAAATTAGTATCAAAGATTTTAACCAAATAAGGCGTATACTGCTACTACGCGAGCAAAGCCGCGGGCGACAGCTAGTAACATAGTTAAATGTCGTTTAAGTAAGGCAGTTTTTTTTTCTCAAAATACGGACGAAATCCCTCCCTGCCGACATTTTTTTAGTAACGGCTGTAATATGACAGTAACCGTTTTGCTGAAAATCGAAGGTTTACCTCTTTAAATATTTACATTACCAGTTTTATAGCTGAAACTTTACCTATAGATAATAAACAGCGGTACTAAGAAATCTTTTAAGAAATTTTCCCTGAAACTTGTTTTGAAAGCGGGGTTCCCCCGATTCTAGTTGTTAAGAACTTTGTAAGTCTAGCCTTTATCCGATTAGCTCTCCAGCGCGTTTCAGGCGGTCTCCGAACAATACTTTCTAAGGGGATTAATAACCGGATCACACTGTTAAACTCTTGCTTATCTACGTTTTGTACTAAGGGTCTGGTTTAACTTACAGCGACACCGGTACGGGCATGCTATTTCACACAGCTACCAACGAAGACATCATCATCATCATCATTTCCCTGCCCTTATCCCACGCTAGGTGGGGTCGGCACAACATGTTTTCTTCTTCCACTCACTCCTATCATTCGTCAATTCTGAATCTACTCCTCTCACATTCATATCCTCTTTCACACAATCCAACCACTTCTTCTTCGGCCTTCCTCTACTTGCACACCCCCCAGCCACACTCATATTCATAACTCTTTTCGTAATATGACTTTCATCCCTCCTCATTACGTGTCCATACCATGCTAATCTACCACTCCTTACCTTTTCAATAACAGGCGCCACTTTCACACTTCCCCTGATATACTCATTCCTTATTTTATCCAACCTCGTCACCCCACACATCCATCTTAACATTCGCATTTCAGTAGCATGCACTCTCCTTTCATCCGTCTTCTTCGTTGCCCAACACTCTGATCCATACATCGCGACAGGTCTGATAACCGTCTTGTAAATTTTCCCCTTAAGTTTAAGGGGCATTCGCGGGTCACATATCGTCCCTGAGACCTGTCGCCACTTCATCCATCCCGCATTCATCCTATTCTTAACGTCTCGGTCAATGTTTCCGTCGTTTTGGAGAAGCGAGCCAAGGTACTTGAAGTCGGAGCAAACTGTACCAACACGATATCGTGGGGAGTTACACGGTATCGGTGACCGCAACGATTTTCTTTTTTGAGCAACTATTATGACATCTGCGTATCTATGGGTGTCGTCTTAGTGGGTAAACGCCCGTTCGTGTGCTTAAATTAGAATACTAAGTTGCACTTTTTCATTAAAAAGTGTCAAAAAGTCACGGTTCCGACTTCAACAAACTTGGTGCATACAAACCTGATTTTTTTGTCGACGAATGGTGTCGTCAGATAATTGCCAACAGCGGGCTATAACTGGCGAAAGCAGAAGGCGCTCCGCCATGCAAAGTTTGGTTTTTTGGCAACAAACGCAAGGGCATCACTTAGGTACGGACCTTGGCTTGGGCAGTTGCCAGCGGTGAGGTCGGAGCAACCCAACTACGCGGAGTGGTAACAGGAAAATCGCGCCTTCTGAAGCACGAAATGCTTAGTTGAAAATGCTTCTACCACTAGCGCTCTTGCTGCGAAGCCTAATGGTCATCATATTTTTTACAATCTTACTACTGGCTAAAATATAAAACTGTAATAAGGGATGCTTAGTGTTTTTAAAGAGATTCTTCATTTTGCTAGTGCTGTAGACTGAAGTTTTTTAAGTACTTTTATACCATTGAGCTTCGATGACTGAGTACTGAGTAAGACAAAGACGTATTTTGAGTACTCCTAACTTCGCATAGGTCTGACAAAACCCGACCAACCTATGGTCTGTTTAAACGCTCGCCATCAGTGCAACCAAACCCTTGAACCATGTACCTAAGTTGGAGCTTGATCGCCGTTAAGTTAACAAAAACAAGATTAAGTTCCTAACTCAGTGCTCCCAGTCCGGATTAAGTTTGGTTGCTTTAGCTAGTTTTGGTTGTAAAACCCAAAAAGTCAAGACTGTTGGTAATTTTAAAGTTAGTAGGTAGAGTCTGTTTCTGTACTAAAAATATTATAAGTGACTCTATCATATATATTTTTTTCACATACAAAGTCCCAGCCAAATACCAACTCTTGCGCTTGCAGCTTTAAAAGTGATGAAAGATGGAAATAGGTAGGTATATAGAAACCCAGACCACTAATACCAAAAATGTTCTTTGTGCCAGGTGTGTCAGATGGAGAGAGACAACTAGGTAGGCGTTCTTGTGTCCTGTAGTTACCAAAATAGTCTTGACTTAGCATGCCTCACTCAGTTACAGCCTATAATATTCTAGAGTAACATCGAATAATATTAGAAAGCGTCAGGGATTTACGGATTTGTCTTAAGTGACGACAAGCGACACGGATTTGACGTTCTAGTAAACACACTTCTATAGAGATCAATACAAAGCAAGCAAATCCGTGTACGCTCCAATCCGATGCCAAACTGTGTCTATGATCTCAGTCTACTACGAAAAACGAAGATTTGCCAACGAAATTTGAGTTACACAGCGCGGCGGCCTTGTACTTTGTGCGCAGTTTTTTACAGAGTGGCTGCGTTGCTATGCGATGTAAATCAAAATGAGAAAACAAACCTATTTTGATCATTTTGCGCAAGAAAATTCTATACGTATGGAATCGACGATTGCATGAAACATTACGTGGTTTTTCTTCAATAATGGAAAAGATCGTAGACAATGCAAACGATTTTCCGATTCTATGAACGAATTAACCGAACGACTACTTCCGTACAACAGCCAAGTGACATGTTTTACAAGCTCCCCACGCCCCACATGCCATGTGGAGGAGCCTTCACTACCGCAACAGTATTGCACGGAATAACCGACCTTATTTGAGAGCCTTTATGTTAGTTTTTATTCTTTAGGAAATACAGATTTCTGTTGTAGAAATCGTCAAATGACATTGGATAGGATAAGATTCTGGATGGTATTCGGGGTAAGTCAAATAATGTTAAAGCTTTACTTAAGTTTGTTATCAATTATTCTACGAAACCAATATTATAAATCATTCACTCTACCAGCGGTCAGACCGCAAAGCATCAAAAATTTTGGTCGTATAATTTGAACAATCTCAGCGTCACCTGAATTATTTCAAACTGACATAGGTATATAACTGGTTTTAACGAAAATAATGAAGTCATTGCAGATTTTGCTAATATTGTTAAAAATGCAACCAAAACTCCATAACCATGGTGCCTCCAAAGTTCTCTCGTTAAAAACTCCATCGCAGTAAAAGAAAGCACAAACAAAAATTATTTTGATTTATAAACACCATAACCCTCAATGAATCAAAAAGCCAAAACAAACGAGCGCGACACCCGTCACAAAGTTCCGTAAGCTGCCGACACTAACCCTTATTTGTCATCTCCGTATGACCCCAATATCCCTAGTATCCCCTATTGCATTATTTGGCCCACGTTCCTTAGTACTTAGTATTTGTTCGAACGAATGATGATGTGCACAATTTACATTACTAACTATGAGTTAGTAATGTAAATTGTGCACATCATCATCATCATCTCCAGACCATCTCCGACGAAATTCTAGCAGATCCAATAAGGCTAGAAAGCTCAATCCCTGCCCGCAAACGCCACTGAAATCAGAGTATATTAAAGTTATTACTTCTAATGCGACTTCCAACAAGGCTGCGTTAACGTTTCTATTCCCCCGAATAGAAAGAGACAGAGACTAGCGAGAGTGATCACATACGGAGACCCCTACAAAACGCAAAACACTTCGATAGCGCGTTCTAGGATCCGACCAAACTTATCAGCGCCATCTAGTTCTGATTTAGGCAACATGAGCATAGAACCTTTTCTAACTAAATAAGTAGGTACTGCATATTGGTTAAGTACATAATAGTACATTATGGTACAAGTGTGTAACATTGGTGCTTACCGCCGAGGTGCCATTGAGACCCGAGCCGTAGGCGAGGGTCTTAAGAGAGCCGAGGACGGTAATCATCAATACACACGTGTATCATACGACGTTTTTCAACACACTTGTGAATAAAATAACAATGAAATAACTATAATTTCAACAGTGAAAACGAGTTGTGAAAAATGTTTCGCTATGGCGGGAATAACTAATCAGTTTTCCTATGCGCGCGCATTGCGATCGGCCACAGACTAAAGAGATGAGGTTTTTTTTTTAATTTTCCGCGCTTACGGTTTGCGCCTATTCTGCCACGTACAAAATGGGGAATTTAAAGTTTTTTTTTATTACAGAGAAAACAAAAGTTATATTTGAGTGAAAGTTTTATTTATTAAACACGTACGAGTTAAAATTATCTATTTAAATAAGAAGTTGCATGAAATGAGCAAGCAATAGGAACATTCATTTATTTGTTCTATTGAACACGATCTTTTTTTTGAATAAAAACTTTTTTAGTAACAAAGCTACTCAACCAATAAATTTTTAAAAAAAAATCTATAACTCACTTGTGAGTTATAGCAATGAAAAAGTCACAGTTTGATTATGGGTATCATTATGTGCCTAATTGCGGTGACCATAGAGCCACTTTATGAGCAAGTGTGTTGAAAAAATAAATACTAAATTAATTTCACATTAAACATAGAGCGAGAGTGAATGCGTGGCACTCGAAGTATAACTTCTTCCGCGCGGAGGGACTCCACGCACTGGTTTTTTTTTAGTTAAAATCTTAGGTATTCGCATGGAAATTGCAAGTTACGAGTAGTGTTCTAAGCACCTTGCAATAATACCACTGGCGCACTAACTAAAAGACCAAGCACCAAATTAACTATATATATTTTGTAGCTCCTGAAACCCTACAGCGATTCATAAACATCTAGGGCTGCAAGAGCACAGTCGTCATTGCTGTGACGTCATAACCATACGAACCAAAACCCAACTCCATAAAAGTTATTGAGTTTGAAACATTGAGGTTCTATAGGCATTAATTGCACCAGCCTAGTGGTTAACGGTCTAGGCTCATATAAAACACGGCAGCCCAACTATCGAGAAAATTGAAAAGCTTTTCAAACATTTCCACGTTCAAAAAGTCACGTTTTTAATCAATGGGAAAGCGAAATAGTGTAATTCGGAATCAAAACCCTATTGAAATTCTTTTTCTAAAATGTAGGAAAATCTAAACTATAGTTGCTTCTCTACTTATATATATATACGTTCCTACTTTTCTCTACAAAAGATTTCAATCAAAATACTAAGTTTTATTCCTGACTGTTGGTTACATGTCCATGTAAAATTTAAAATTCAGTGATAATAATACAATTTTTTTTATTACTTTGTTTGAAGGCACTTTTATGTGCAAAAAGTATCTTATGATAAAAGTAATGGAACAAGTTGATAGCTCACTTGATGTTAAGTAGTAACTTCTACCTATAAAAATGCATTACCTCACAAGTAAGTAAGTAAGTTAAGTATTGGTCTATGAAAGAAATGATTTCTCATTTAGTTAGGTAAGTAATTATTGTAGTATGAAGTAGAACAGGTACCTCTGTCACTTCGTATTACTGGTAATACGAAGCTATTTCTACGTTTGTTTTGTTCTGGGAAATGATTAGTCAAAATCCTCAAGAGGTAGCTCTTACAAACATGACGTCTACCAACACGTCCCAAACATAAACTAAACTAAGACAGGTAGGCAAACTTTACAGACCCAGTACTCTCAACTCTAAGATTATTATTTTCGTCTCTAGAGTCTAGGGACACTATGAGTCTATACGACTTTAGGGTTAAAACTATCTATCTGACGACAAATCCTGCGCTAACCCGCTTTAAAATATACGAATTATACTTAGGTAGTGCTAATGTAATATTACACTAGGCTTCCGTTTTTGGAACACTGGAACCTGAAAATATACTACTATAATTTTCATGCTCGAAAAAAGACTAAGAATTAATAATTTTTATTTACGACACTAGGTAGGTACATACTAGAACCAGAAACAAATACAGACTAATTAAATACTAACTATACTAGAAACTATGTACTACATAATAAGTTAACTAGGCATAAAGGTAAACTAGTGTGTCGTAAAAACGTACCCTGGCTCAGCATATGTTGGATGACTGGCAACCAACGCTGGTCTTCCACCAGAGCCGTACGGTGAAATATAAAAGGAGTGCTATGACCAGATTTGCATAGCAATAAAACACATTGACTGACGGGCACCACGCTATTTCCTATCAACCACCAGCCGCGCCGAGTTTGTTCTGGATATGACATTTTGCATACCTATTAGACCTCTGTCCACTGCATCATAAATAACATAGTCAGCTTTTTCCATACGGTTTATTCGGTTTTTCGACGGGTTCTTGGTTTCCTAAAATAGACGCCTTGTTTTAGGGTTTCAGAGAATTTGACGTTTTTCGTCATGGCCGATTGTCTGTCGTTAGGTATCCCCATCCTTCCTACTGTACCGCTAATGGCGACAATGGGAAAAGTTCAAAACGTACGTAAAAACATTTTCTCCCTAGACCTATTTTACTTTTAACAATGACAATTTAGTTCCATAGTAGTTTTACTACTCCTCAAGTTTAAATCGTTGGTCCAATTGGCTCCATTATTTATTTAGAATTGCTTCAATCCTCACCAACTATATTTACTGTTCTCTAACCCTTGATAAATTAGTACCAACATTCTCGTTAGCAACACTAATTTAACATTGTGTGGTCCAGTAATTAATGGCCAACGCAGACGCAGAGAAACTCGAAGATGGCTGGATCACTCTCGTGATGCTGAAACTAAAAACTTATTTCTAAAATCACTTGCTATACCTACACACACATAACGCGTGAATATCTAGTAGGAGCAATAGAACAGATCTGACGCGCAGGCGCTTATATGTATATCATTTCATCGTTTGTTGTAAGTTACTCAGCTATGTTTAGCTTTTCGCTGTGAATCAGGTATCCGATATAATGGGGTTATTATGCAATAACCTGTAGGACAATAATTGGAACGAATTGAGCTCATTAGTGTGTATCCCAGCTAAGCGATGCACCCAATTGACCGGCAAGGGAATCGACCCACGCGCAGCTCTACGCATTTTCACCATTTTACGCGGGTTTGTTACATTAGATATTTTGGTATGACATAAAAAATACTCTTCAACAGGTACTACATAGTACAGTTTTTTAATTATAAAATTGTAAAAAAGTCAAAGAGTCATAAAATTAAGGAAATAGATAAATTAAATAAGCAGATCTACTAAATAAACGATTCTGATACCGAAAATCCAGTTTGTCTGTTTATCTGTTTGTTCGCGAATCACGCCTAAACTACTGGACAAATTTCAATGAAACTTATACTATTCAGAAGCCCTGTTTCCGGATTTAAACATAGGCTATATTTTATTGAAATCAAAGACGTGGATTCTTAGATACAGCTTGAACTCTCTAAACCAAAAGCAGCCATTTGCTACGAGGTTCATCGTAAACTGGTTGACAGATATTTTGGTGGAAAGTTTCTCACGCGTACTAAGTTGCGGATATCAGCTAGTTAGTAGATAAATTTGTACTTTATATTGCTGATAAAAGCCGCTTTATAACCTTTCGGGATATAGTAAAAACCCTTTCAGTGCTTATTTATTGACCGCAGCGTGGTGAGGAAGGAAGCCACCGGTGGCCGTGGTCGGTGGACCGTTTGCTCTTACACAGGGTCTCCACCATGATGTGATGACTTATTAACTGATAGCGGGGACCATTATACCTAGGTATAGCTCATGCTCTCTGAAGCATGAAACTGCTTAGAGGAAACCTCCATGCGCCCAATAAAGGCCCAATACCACAGAAATGTAGGGATCTATTTACTTATATAAAGAAAATACGAGAATAGGTTAATTTATTTTTCCACGATATCAGAGATTCGTAATGAATGTTGCTTAGTTGAAAAGAGCCTCCACGTTCATATTATTGTTATTTCCTATCTCTTAATCAGGATATCGATCAGTTCTTACAAATCATGAGGAATAAAGTAAGCAATCAGTGTATTTTTATGAGCACGCAATTGTGAGATTTGCGAGTAAATACACAAAATACCTAAGTAGGTACCTATATTCTATAATATTTTATATTATAGTCTATAAAATGTTATAAGGAAAATATTATACTAGTGTAGGCACCAATCATGTACCTACCAATCGTAGTTTCCGCTAAGTGAGTTAAAACTAAATTGCTGCTAAATAAAATACAACATTACCTACCTACTTTTTTGCTCTGCGCGATCAGTTATTGGATGGGTGACCGTTAGTGGCATTTACATCTGAGCGCGTCCGTGCTTCGGAGTGCACGTTAAACTGTCGGTCCTAGCTTCGGCCTAAAAACTTCGCCACCAGTGTTGGCCACCAACTCATACGAACGTACGTACTTTTTTGACAAACGATAAACAAGTATATAAACACGATAAACAGTATTTTTTACTACTTTTAATTAACTTTCACATTTCTATTTTTTAATTTATTAGGTATTGTTATTTTAAATTTACGTAACTAAGTGTTACCTATAAGATCGTATGGTTTAAAATAAATGAATATGAATAACAAGACAAGTATTCTACAGTTATATACAGTCATGTGAATGTGCAAAGGCCACTAGAGTTATTCACACCCCGCTGTAGAGGATAAGGAAGGATAAATAATATCAATTTCCCGGGGAATTACACCATTCTGGTTTCGATGTGATAAAAAAACAAAAGAACCGAGCTTAGTTACAGAGTGGTCACAGAATGGCAATGTTGCTGCAGTAGCGACACTTATTGGCACTAAAAGAGATGGACAACTCACCGCGACACTACGGGCTTCTATACAAAGTCACATAATAGATATAGACGAAGCTACGGAAGACAGTGTTGCCCTGATACGTCGTCGCTTGCTGTTGCCTGTAGTATAATACTACGAATTACTGGTCTAAAGAATACTCTTGCTGTGGTTTCAGGGCAGGAAACGCGCCAATATCAGCGGGAGCCAAGGGTACAATTTCCTGTGGAAAACAATCAAAAGACGTTTTTGGCCAGCAATTGGGTCAAGAATGGCCTTATGTACGTAATCGTTTAATTCTGCACCGTATTTACGAGACGCGACGGTGTTGTTTTCATTGCAATTTGAAGTTAAGATAGCGTGCGTTCTTATCTGGGTAATTCTCCCCTTTACAGTTGTGAAGACAAGTCTAATGCGACCTGACGTCAATTGTTCCATTGTACTTGAAGTTTATGCGCCATTCACACCATCCAAGTTTTTTGTGTAAATATCATTGATAGATCGTATCGAAAAAAACAATTAGGTGCCAATTATGAGTTCAAAACTTTTGCATACGATCGATTAACTGTTTCTTGAGTACTTGTACTTACTATAGGCATTTTTAGACAGCCAATCAGTTGCAAGCCTTGTCTTGCACCACAGCAACAAGCAATTCTTGCTTACCACGTTTGCTCGTGTTTTGAACAAAACCCTAATAATAAAGCCTATTATTTCCTTTTTTTACATTATGAATCCTATAATTTAAATACTTAATCTATAACAAAAAGAAATTAGGTATAGGTAGGTAGGTACATAAGATATTCTTTTGAAATTCATAGTTAAAGCCCCTTGCGGGTATAGGGTATAACAAAACCTTAATACGTCCAACTTACTATTCTCTCATAAAAACATCTTGAGAAATCCTCGAGTCTACTCAACGGGATCATCGTTACAATGACTATAATATAAACCAGTCCACTGGTTGGGCATACGACATCAGAAAGAACGGTTTCAGAGTTTTAAGTTAACTCTACATGTGGAACACCAGATCAAAACAGACAGACAAAAAGGGTATATCGCACAGCATAAGCCTATACCTGGGAGCTTAATGAAAGCTGGAGGTATTACCCACTCAACGAACTGATATCCTTTAGGTATATGCGCAGTTGAGCTTGAGCACACGTCGGTTTTAAGCGCCTTTGTGTGACCATCAATGATCTTGATGAGTGACAGGCGTCATGGCTCAGTCGGTAGTAGCTCTGCCTTCCGTGCTGTGGGTCGTGGGTTCGATCCCCACTGAGAACAAACATTTGTGTGTTGTAAACATAGATGTTTGTTCTGTGTCTGGGTGTTTCTATGTATTATAAGTATGTATTTACAAAAAAAAAATGTATGTGTGTATTCTATCAGCCATCTAGTTCCCATAGTACAAGCTTTGCTTAGTTTGGGACTAGAAGGCGTTGTGTTAAGTGTCCGTGAATATTTATTATTATTTATTTATTTATCTTCTACGGTGACAAAGATTAAAAATCACACTTTACACCCAAGACAAGTTTACTTTGAATATAATATTGGTTTCACGACGACTTCTGTTATTTTAGAATTCATTTTTAAAAGTAAACAGTAAGTAGCACTTTATAAAATAAAAAATGTTCAATTTTCAGCACCGAATATAAAAATAGCACCCATTTCCTTCCACCTAGAGCACCAGTAAATTTTGAGTAAACAATGACTAAATCTTTTCACTTGTGGTAAAATAGTAATGTCAAGTAGAAAGAAACCTAATGATCACTGAAATTAGAATCCTTTTTGGCTACAATTTTGTGTCATTGGTAGGTAATACGCATATAGTCATTCCTTTGCCCAACCACTTGCTAGCGTCTCAATATTTAAGCTGATGCTAAGAAATTTCAATATCTCTAGTCACTATGTACTCATATTTACTGAATGCAAGCTTAAAAGGACCACAATAGAAAATCCTTCACAATACCATCCGCCCTCATATACAAACACCCGATACTCCTCAAATACAAAAGAACGGGCTTTTGTAAGGAAACATAGCCACCCTACAGAGGAGTTAGGTGGACCAAAGTGCACTCTGCGCGATTTAACGATCAGGCTATCGTTCCAGGACAGAATACAGATGGTACAGTAGGTTCGCTTTCATGCTAGTAAGTGCGGTAAGCCGTGACAATGGTCTCCGCCTGGGCACGAAGTCTGAAAAATAGTTTTAGTTTCACCCGTTAGTCGAAAATTTTGAACTACATACAAAAACTGCGAGTCACTCTTCGCGAATTAACCAAATAAAGAAATCATCACAGACATGCAAATAGATACATACATATCATTAAAATCCAGAGAAAAGAAGAAGTACATAATTCACAGGATCTCGGGTTTTTACTTGTTAGCTTGGAAACGTGGAGTAATACTCGTAAGTAATTTACAGTGTGTTAATTGAGCATCTGCATATTTGCCGTGATATTTTTCCATAGTGACGTTCGCGTATGTGATAATTTACGCCAATTGATAGCTCAAACAACTGTGAGCTAAATACAGGTGTGAACTGCCGCAAAATAGCATCATATTATGCTAGACCACGTTCTAAAACCAAAACTAAAATCTAGCACTATTTCTACGTTATATTCAGCACTTATTTATTGATTTGTGGTTATTGCAGTTTCACAGTATACCTACTAATCGCCTGCTATTTATAAGTATAGAGACCCCTCTGTACTTATAAACAAAGCGCCAACTTTTATTTCATCTCATTTTTACCCCAAGTAATGTAGCATTCATCTTTTGCGCACCAAGCTTAAAATCTATTGGTGCACAAAAGTGGAATAGGGTAGGTGCGGAAGTTCTTGGTGTGCAAAAGTGGAATGCTTCCAAATAATGTAGCTTAGCCTTTATAAAATAAAAAAATCGTCTCAAATAAACTTTATAGTGTATTATTAAAACATGTCCTTGATCATAATTTACAAAAAAAGCACGACAAATTAAATTCCTGCATGTTCTGGTTATAAATAAATATAACGATAAATGATACAAATTAAAACGATCAACGATCTCTATACAATACAACAAAAAACCGGTTATTTAGGTAATTTAACATTTTATACAGGACGTGTTCAAATATATTGCTACTCTGTCTCAAGTTTTAACTTTAGAAGAAGAATACAAGATTTGACTTTGTTTTCGACTTCAAAAAAAAATGGTTTCTAAACACATTTTTTTTGTTTTCCTTGGATTATCATTTCCCTACCCTTATCCACGCTAATTGGGGTAGGTACAACATGTTTCCAGCTTCCTCTCACTCCCGTCAACTCAGAATCTTCTCCTCTCACATTCATTATGATCATCTTTTATAATGCCACTTTTTTCCTTCGGCCTTCTTCTACTTCTAAAGGTAAAACTAAACTTTATTATGAGAACAAACCGGATGAGTTCACAAAACTGTAACAAAATAATCACGCTTCATTGAATATGCCATAAAAAGTAGCTCGTGGTTGTTCAAAAGTCAACAGCCTGTATAAAAACACCGATTCGCAATGGCACAGAATAATAAATTGTTATAGAAATGAGCCTCGATTTCTCAAGGCCGCGTCACACGGAACTAGTGGTAGGGCGAGTAACAAGTCAAGTGACATTCAAGTGTAGAGCACCTTCACTTACACTTAAGTTCACCATTGCATGTTGATGGTTCATTTAGTCATTGGTTAAACGACATAGGTAAGTAGTTCGGTAGCGGATAATGTAACTATTCTGCTCACAGTGGATATAATGCTCTAAAAATTTTAGTTTTCGGCTATATTTTTTCTTTATGCCTAAAAAACTGAATTCAGAATCGATTTCATTGATCCAAAATACAGACAAAGGAAGTTTACCTAACGTTAACTTTTCCTAAATAACTTTAAATTCACGGGTTTATTTGTAAACAATTTTGTGAATTTAATTGGATAAGTATGCTTTATATTTGTATAAGTTTGTTCTGGTCCAAATTGAACAAATTGCAAAGCCGTACCGTAATAGGTATTAAATGTCGCGTTAAACAGCGTTGTTGGACGGTTAATGTGTTGGTGAACACTTGAACAATGACTTTATTCGTAAAGTTCACTAGAAGGGCAACTACTTACCGAGACGATCAGGAAGGCGTTCTTTGTTTATTCTCTTACCTGGGAAGAAACAGAATGTGGTTAGCATTTAAAAGTAATTCCGACAATGGGTTGCAAGTAATGAAACCTACTGAAAAGTTCCAGATAAAAAACTGAGCATGTTAATAGATTCATGATTGTACTGAAAGGTAATATGTCAAGAAATGGAGAACTGTTTCCGGTAAATAAGATTAACTGAACACTTTTATTGCTGATTGTACGAAAAATGCTAATTCCAGTAACAGAAACAGTCTTTCAGTGATAGTCGCGGTATCTCAAAAGTGCCTTTTTGTGATTGTTTTGAAGCATTCCACTTTTGCTCACCAAAAAGTTGCCCACCAAGAACTTTCGCACCTACGCTATTCCACTATTGCGCACAAATCGATTTTAAGCTTGGTGCGCAGGAAAAATACGCAAGTTGGACTCGCACTTGGCCGTTTTACAAAACAAATCATAACATTTTTGAAGTAGGTATTTTGATTGGAAGTTCGCCGGACACCAAAAGCAATTTTACAGTCGGTTACCCTTATCAAAAAACCGTGTAGCGTGATGAGAATCAAAATGAGATATCGAAAAACAATTTCGCGAAACAATGGAAACTTTACTTTTGAAATTTTTACTCTCAATGATATATTTCTAGGGATATTTTTAAAATTTACTATCTGGACTGATCAACCTACAACGCTCAACTTAGGTACCTCACTTAATAACAAATATCTCACTTTCATAAGCTTTGACATTTTCTTATTGTAACCTGCAAAAAGAGTTGTAATTGATGCAATTGTATAATGCCAATCAAAATGTTTTTTATGGTACAACTAGCCGTCGCCCGCGGCGTTGCTCGCGTTCTACCCTTTAGAGTGTGACGTTTCAAAATTCCTTTCTTAGTGCACCCCTACACTATATAAGGATACTACCCTCCAAATTTCATACCTCTAGGACTTATAGTTTAGGCTGTGCGTTGATTCTCAGTCAGCTTCAAAAGAGTTTTATATATTTAGATAGACGATAATAATTCAAATACCTACCTGGTTATTGTAACACTGAATAAATCACCATGCCGTAGCCGCTCTTTATCCGCATGCAACCACACGCCACTCATTAGCACGGAATGACAATAGCAAAAAGAGAGCGTGTTTATATGAGGTTGAAGCTTTAGAGAAGTTAATGAAAAAACTTTTTCTATAGACTTCATTGAGCTCAAAGCTCTCAAAGACGGTCTGACCAAAAAAAATCAATAGATTGTAGACAAATTTTCAAATTCAATTCTAAGTAGCCTTAGAAATACTTAGAAATAGCAGCTACGAATTAAAAATGTTAGTAAAATATTGTTTTAATTTTTTTGAATTCAAAAAACAGCTTGAATCATCATCATTCACAATCATAAGGTGTACCTAAGTCTGCGGTATTACGGCACGCTTAAAGTCCTGACCTTACTTTAGTGTCTAGTAGACATGCTTTAAGTAAAAATATTAGAACCTAACCTACGAGTATTTTTTATTAAATAATCGACATCCTTAGTAAAGCCTCCGTCAGTATAATAAATCCACTTGTCGCCGTAACCTCTTACTGTAAATAATTTTCCCACGTTATTGTAGAAATTAATTCCCGAGCAACCACAAGACTCTGGACTTGACACGTTACTAGTCGGAGTCTTCATTTTAAGCTGTGGTTTCTTGCTAAAGAGTAAACGTACTGTCACAAAACGGTGTTATAGGCCCCGACACGGTTTAATAGCTCTCGGTGAATTTGGAGGGGAATATCCAAGCACCTATATCTCTTTCGCTACGCAAAGCTACGCCAAGAATTGTATCGTCAGGCATCACTAAGAAACTTTAGTCAAGCAGATCTTCATCCATACGTCTCAAGTAACACACTAATATTATTATTACGGTAGCGAGCAATAGAGTTACCTATACCTAGTTACACTAACAGTACTCGGAAATGACAACTCGGCAGAGCTGTCGTTTAACTACTTGGCGTATAGGTGTGTAAACCGGTCATTGCGGTCGGTGCTCTAAAAGTTGGTGAGTTTAGCTGAATACCTCTCTGAAAGAGGCGGCGCGCGGCAGCTTTATTTTACCAAATTACATTTCCAACTAAAAAAAAAACAATTTACATTCTAAAATAGTTTATAGACAACTACTTGAAGGTATTCCACTTATTTTATCTATTTGGTTGATAGTTGATACTATCGCTACCAAACTATAAAGATAAAACACACATGCCGAAACATGATCTGGCGCATGGCGCTTGTTGTGGCAATTCAAACTACTCGTAGTAATTTGTATGAGCACAATCACATCATAAACACCATACACGACGATAAGCGTCCTGTTTCATTGCATCGCGTCGCGTTTCAAATGTCGTCGTCGGCATTTGTTTACAAACATAAGCACGCGCTCCTCGTTTACAATACAAGACACTAATTGTCCTCATGAGTTTTAAGAAGACCTAGCTATTTGTAGCCCTGACCTCTCGTAACATCGATTTTCCATTCATCATCATCATCCACAGCCCGACTTCACCCACTGCTGGGTATAGGCCTCTCTTTGTCTGTGCCACACCTCACGGTCCTGTGCTGATCTCATCCATGTCCTGCCCGCGATGATTTTCCATTACATAACCCAAAATGATAAGACGGTGTTTTTTATTTTCAGGTGACAAGTACAAGCAGAAACGAAGATTGGCACTTCATCATCATCATCAACCTATTAAGCCCGATCTTCGGCTTTTCAGATTGGCGCTTGTAGAATCCAAATCAAGAACAAACAAAAAGATTAAGACGACGTAACGAGCGTTACGTGAACGTTACGCTACGTAACGTGAACGTCACGTTACGCTGAAAAGAGTTTTCCAACTTTTAAAACCAAAGCAAAAGCAAAACCTGACTAAAACACAAGGCAATAAAATATTCAAACAAAAAGCTGTTCTATCTTCTTTGTCTAAATTATTAAGTTCGTAAAACCCCAAAAAAGATTTTTGAATTTTCATCTTTTTTTAGAAACACTTTTTAAGTGTTTCTAAAAAAAGATGAAAATTTGACGCAGAACGCTCGATAAGGTAAATATTTCTGGTCTGGGTGTTACTATGTATTATAAGTATGTATTTACAAAAAAAAGAAATGTATAATGTGTATTCTATCACCCATCTAGTTTCCATAGTACAAGCTTTGCTTAGTTTGGGACTAGAAGGCGTTGTGTTAAATGTCGGTGAATATTTATTATTTATTTTTATTATATAAAGGTGCGTGTTACACTGTCAATACTGGATTGTGGTGATCATGCTATCGTGATGACGGATTTTAAAACCCATACAGATAATTTCTTGATAATTTTTTGCGTATCAGCATTGCTATTCAGCGCGGCAATGCAGCCAGTGTCTTGGGCACGCTTCCGATTGGTACTGATTTGGACCAGTTGAGCTATCTATAAATCGTTTGCAACGGTTTGTAGATAACTGTTTCATGTGTATTTTGTAAATATTGTGAATATTGTAAATACCCTATTTCTTGATAATAATATCGTGATATCGCATATCACGTAATATTATTGACAGTGTGACATGCTTGGACATACCCCACAAACGCAAACGAATCCCGAGCGGACAAACTCTAAATATTGGAATAGCTAAAGCAGAAACTTAAAATTCTAGCACAGCGTACAATAAAATACCTAGGATTAGAACTAAGTCTGATTGGTGCGAGGGATTTATTGAAACTAAATACCGATTCTGGATTTATGGCTGGTGTTGGGGTTAATTTAAAATAAATATTGAAAGACTTGAAAATTCTTGTTTCATACTTTTTTTGAAAATTCCGCTACTGCGAATGCGCTTGCGTGTACTTATAGCACACGCAAGCGCATTCGCAAAGCGAGAAATTTTGTATGAAAACTGGATAAGCGCCTCTAGCGGGAGATTTGGGAATTGTACAATTCCTAACTAAATTTCTCGCTTTGCGAATGCGTTTGCGTGTGCTATACTCGAGTCGAAAGTCAAAACAAATGCACAGACTCGGGGCTCTGGGTTTTTATTTTTAGCGAGAGCACAACTAGTCGTTTCACGTTATATAACCCACCTCTATGATTGCTATTAATACCTGCATCAAATAATAACATACCTTCCTAATCTTATTTTCCATTTCCTTTTAGACTTCTGAATCGGGTAGGATGATCCCTTCGCAATAGGCGGATAATACTCACTGAAATCAGTAATTTGATAGAACTTCCGAAAATACTGATAAATAAATTCTTCCGAACGAAAGCAACACGGTGGCAATAATACTGGCAAAATAAACTAATCAATCTCTTTTGTAAATGTTTTGTTTCTAAATATACTTTGACGGTTATGACGGCCGTAATATAACGAGAGCGCGGTTATACTTATACCCAAAAGTTTTTGTTACACCGTGTCTTCTCTACATGCAAAAAAGTGCGGAAGTTCTTGGTGAACAACTTTTTGGTGCGGACAGTGGAATGCCCCAAAATATTTAAGAATTTTTTTTTTTTTTAATTCAGAGCTTACTGCATCCCTGCTATATTAAGGCCATTGTATAACGGAGACAGATTTATGAAAATGCATAAACGAAAATGGTGTTTTCAGCAGTTGAATGTTATATTGGTGGAAATTGAATTTTTCGATTAATATGCAAATGCGATTATCCATAAATGCAATGGTTATCAGCGGTAGGCATTATAGAAATATAGGTAGAATATACCTTCACACCTTATCTAAAAAGATCTTGAGTTTTATTTTGTTTGTATCAATCAACAATAAGCGCCCCTAGCGGACTAAATGGGAACCAATGGCCTCGTGCGTAGAACCACGTAGAACTAACCGAACATCATTAGAATCACCTCATGCCTTTAAAGATCTGCCACTTTCATGTTTCAACGAAACATAAGTCAGTTTGTCATTGTACGACTAATCTTAGGAGCTCCACTAAATCCAGCCCTACTTGTATAGGATCGCTTTTTTACAGTAGGTATAGGCATTTACGATAGCAATAATAACTGCCACTATCTGTTATTGCTAGAACGGCACAGGCATCCGTGTGAAAGGGTCAATGCGGGTTAGCAATAAATTTGCTTCGTTCCAACGTTCATCGGTTTCTACCATATCCGATACCACACAATTCGGCTGTGAAGAAGAACCCGTGTTCTCCGAAGCCGAATTGTGGGGTTACCTTCAGGAGTAGACTGAAAACCAGCCCTGCGTATGCGTACCTACCTACTATGTTGCCCAGATCAGTGCTGAGTCTACTTCTTTTGTCATTTTTTATGTACCCATCTAATGTAAAATATGTTGACCCTATTGTTTGGCAATAAACTTTTTTTGTATTGTATTGTTAATTCTAAAAGTTACTTCCAATTTTCACTAATACTTATCGGAAAAATATTCTACTAGGTTGATAGTAGGTAGGTACATTAGGATACTCTGTGAGTTGTTTCACCGTTTTTTATAAGCTCCCATCAATGCGGAAAGTGCGGAATTCCTCAAAGAGTTACTTCCGCTATGAGAGACCATTACATTCTGGTCGTAAACTCTCATCTAAACTCTCACTTTCAATTTTAGTGTTCCGTTCTAGTTTTGGAAAAGCGGAAGAATTCACAGATATTTTAGAAAATCAAGATATTCTCTTTGTATTAATAGTACAATCCTCTTAGGCTGACTAGGCTGAGAGGATGGTATAGGTGCTGGGCAAGCCTACTGCATCTAAACATTGTCCCAGGCACTACCGGTGTCCCGTTAAGTGTAGGCACAGGTTGCCTCCTGACGCTGTATAAATCATCTTCAATAGATGTAAAGGTCTAAGATGATGATTAATAGTAATAGTTTTAATCATCCTTCGTAGCCGAATCGCATAAGTTCGAATCCGAGGTCTGATATAGTAGCGTGAAGCACGCCAAGTTCTGTGATGCCCCCGGAAAGGATAGGCAGCTGAAAGAAATTCTCTTTATTTATCACCCAAGATGGAAAGTATAGTTGCTGAGAGTACCAAAGAAAGTATTGTGAATGAATCCACTTTTATTTATTTTGTACGATTTATTGATGTAGGATAACCAGGTCATACAACACACAAATCAGGTCAACTAAAAAACTATCCAGCAATTTCCTTAGCGTTCCACATGACTAACTAAACTATATTCACCAGTTTTTACAATGATCTTCGATGTTATATGTCCTTTTATAGAAATACCCTTCTATAATACCTACGTAATTTACATGTCTACTGAATATTTAATACTTCACCTAATTGGGAGAACAAAGTTTTCTCGTCAACACCGAACACCGAAGTTCATTAATTTTACGAAAATATCGGATGTCTGTCGCGAATGGGGTTACGAGGAAAACAGATAACTGATATTCTTCTGGACTTTTGCTTCATGATTCGAACCAATTATACTTAGTTAATAACTTTTGTTTGTGACACAAATTATAGCATTGTTAAGCCACTCTTGACTGTATTGCAACTTTCAACGATTTTGTTAAGCTGGAATAGCACAAATTGTGTTTTTTTTTATGTAAAAGCGTCAGGACAAAATAGAATAAGAGCTAAGAAGACGAAGATGAGAAAGCCGACTAATACTAACGTAGCTTCAGCTAAGTCTCGCGCGTCAGCGGAATTATAAGGACGAAAGAATTTTTAATAACCGGACCCTCTTCTTGAGGAAGAATCAATTTGTTAAATAAAATTGTTTGCCGTAATCCGGAGCCCGTCGAGTTTACCAATTACTCCTTTCCCCCCCAATAACTCTGTTTCGTTATTTTTGATCCGGGATTCTGTTTCTCTTTTGTTACAGTCCATTGTTTTCATTTAAAATCTTTGAGGGAATTGATGCCATGAATAACAGTCGTATTTTCATTATCTGAGGGCTTTTGTATTTTGTTGGCACTTTCAGCTGTCTGTTTCGGCTGTTGGCAGTCGTAAAGTCATGGTATAGGCCTTTTGGAGAGTCGATCTCTGGTTTGTACGCCTTATTTTACTTTACAACATGACCTTTTCAGAGAATCAAACTCAAAACTTCTTGCGTTGCAGCTTAGACACCCACTACGCCTCAGAGGATTTAGGAGTTGATCTTGGATAAAGTATTGCATTGACAAATTAAGATTTCAAATGCCTTTTTACATCTTGGCTTTCTGTAGGTAAAAATAAAATACAACCACGTACCTAAAGTATCTTTTAACTCAGATTTTATAAAAAAATTGTTAGTTAAATTAAAAAGTTAGTACAATGGTAAATGAGGTCTCTTTTTATCTCATGGCACAAAAGCTCAACAATAAATGAAAAACAGAGCGTGAATTTTATAAATTAAACACATGAACCTTTTGTACTACGTGGTGTATCATAAGCTGTACCACTTCAATGTAATTACAAGTTAAACTGAATTTTAACGTGGTCAGTTTAAAGTACATAATGATTTAATATGAAAGAATTTAGAGTATTAAAAAACTGAGGCCAGTCTATTCTGGTGACTTTATCATCATCACGAAGAGGTTTAATGCTGGAACAGACCTCTAATAGATCCTGTTACTTCCTTTAAACTTCACAATATTTATTATTATTTATTAGTTTATAGACGAGCAGCTTTCGCTGTTATGTCTACGTCACACAGTGTTGAAATGTCTTTTATTTTAGTCACTTTTTTTAAGCACTGTTTTATTTATTCGTAGCCAGTTGTCGAGTTTATTTTTGAAGGCATTTATGGAGTTAGCAGTAACAACGTCCTCAGGCAGCATGTTCCACGTACATCTGTAATCTTGCAGCACTGGTCTTTCGATTCATTCGAATGGAACTTTTTATATAGGTAGGTATACCTGTTTCTAAAACGAAAATTAAATATATCTAGTGTCGATATGGTTCTATAGTTTAAAAAATAAACTATCGATTCGTAGGTACTTTTTATTGATCAAATAGGTATGACGTCACGTAAAGGTTATGTGTGATATTTTCACAATAACTTAAAATTTACATAGAGATGGCTGAGCGGCGCTAGAGCCCTACATTGATCGGTAGGCGTCCATGTTTGCTATGGTTCTATGTAATTAATCCAAACATGAAACGAAAACAAACATGTATCTGACTATATACATACGGTATACTGCTACGCTACTGTATTGCGGAGGTACGGTACAGTCGCACAGAAAAGTCAATATTTCGCCGAGAAACCCACCGAAACGATTTTCAAATATAAAGCTGCCGGTGTAACAAACAACCCAAGGCTAGGTAGTGTGACATGGAGGGTACAATCTTTTTGTAGTCTAAAGGTGCAATAACAAAGGAATTCCGTAAATTTAACCCCAAAAGCAGCGCTGAGCGGTTCAAGTTTGTAAGTAAATAGCAGACGAAGCCGCGGCATCCCAACAGTACAAAGATAAACGTGAAATGTAGGAACGAATAATGTAAAACGTGAGATTTTACAGCCACAGCAGGAATTCTGTCTAACTATAAAAGATTCAGGGAAGAAACCGAATCCAAGTTGAATTTACAGAGAAATTCCCTACACAATTTCTAAAACCTAAAGAATAAGGATGGAGGATGTAGGAAAATATCTAGATTAGATAAAAGAAACTCGTTTTGGAGAACTTTTTCTTATTTTCCATTCCCATTTCGTCTGTCACTACAATCTAGATTTCTTCACAGCAAAAGTGCTACTCTATCTCATCGCCTTCAAGGTCAAAAATTTAAGAGTTCACAATGAAATAGAGTATCAATCTATTCTAAAAAACCTCTGCAATTTTAAAAGAATAACAAAAAATCTTGTTACAGTCGGGAAGTCGACCAATATCGTGCAAAATTCCGTATGGAGAAAACGGTTCGATAGAGGCCAATTGTGTCGTCTCATTTTGACACCCCACACGTTCAAATCACCCCATGATTCTACCTACGAGTAGGTATAACCCACATCTAAATCTACGTGCTCGCTACACCACACACTTGCGAAATTTAAGATCGATCCCCCTTTGAAAGGAAAAACGGGTGGATGTATTATTCTTTTTCAAATTGTGTGGGTTTCAATGAAGCATAATTTTATGAGTAACATTTCTAAATACTATCGATTGTCGTTGGCTGAAAGGCATCAACTCGAATAACGCGCATACCTGGGCCTCTACTCCGAAAATTAACTAACGAATATTCGGTAGTGACGTTTGTGTTATACTGCGCGGTCGCCTCGAGCGATGGTGCAGGCTCTTTCAAAGTCACAGCGTTACTGCGCAGTGTAGCACAAACGTCACTACCGAATCTTCGGTAATCATTATTCACAGTAGAGGCCCTGAGCCTCTTGATAGTCCGTTGTTTCTAAAGAGCCATCGGCTTGTTCCATCATTTAGTTGTGAAATAATAATTTAGAAGTTTAAAAAACTGGAAAAACTGACTTCAATTTTATACGCCTTCATCATCAAATGATGATGATGATGATGGCAGCTCATTGGAACTGTTCTATTGATCGTAAACACCACAGAAAAGAAAAATACGCAATGTCGTGTGCGTGGATGACGTTTATTTTCCAGTTATTCTTATTTAACTGCCAAACTACTGAAAAAAAATAACAACCGAATTGAGAACCTCCTCCTTTTTTGAAGTGGGTTAAAAAAGAAACAAACGAATATGTTTAGGTGCATTATATCTTTTCCGTCTCGCCTCCTAACTCACAAGTCTGTGAAAATCCAATTTTGCCAAAAATGCGGCAGGGGCTTTGGGGAAACTGTGGGGTCACACCGCGTGTATCGACGACATCATTAATTTAATTGATACCGAGGGGTGCGATAGGTTATCGATTCGGTATATAGGTACATATATTAATCTAAACATGGCTTCAGAGCATGACCAATAAGCTTATAATTTTTTATGTTTTACATTTATAACATTGCGATTTGCGATGCTTTACCTAATTATAATTAGTTTGTTAGTTTCTTATCTAACGATTTATTATCGTTTTTATTTTTTTTACTAAATTCAGGCCATTATTTACTTGTGTTTGTGACCTTACCTACCTACAAAAGTATTTTTATATCCCTTTGCCAATTCGCACAACGACAGATTCGTACGTCAGATGAATGACGTACTATTTGGCAGACCTGTACCTCTATCACGAACAAATTTGACAGTCGCCGCGTTAACGTATTCAAGTTATATTGCGCGTCAATGCGAGCTCGACTTCCAACCGTTGTAGTGTCACCGCGCAGTGTATCTCGGATACGCTAGCGTTACGATACGTTTGCGATTGTCACATTTATTCGTGATCAAGGCACAGCACGTTTTTCTCTCGACTGTACCTCACATGCTGTACAATACAAACATATTACCTAGTTACCTATTGTTTTGGATGTAACGTTTACAAACACAGTTGCAGTAATGCAAATGCGTGAAGACACATGCTGCTGCTAGCTTGTCTTACTGTAGTTCTACTTCTACTACGTGTATTTCGCAATTACAAATAGCCAATCATCATTTTAAAATAACTACCACTTTTTTAAAGTACAATCAGACCAGTAAAAAATTAATACATAATACCACGGATCATATATAGTAACTAACGATATCAGGACAGGCCCGAAAAAAAAATTCGGTGTAACCAAACAACAGGCGAAGTTGACATTAATTTTAAAATCGGTAGAGAAAAAGAAAATAATATGCGACCAGGAGGATTTTTGTTTAGGTTTTAGGTTTTACTAACGATTGCTAGACCAAAAACACGATGCTCTTCTCACGATGTTTTCCGTTATCGTTTAAAATAAGTGCTTCTATTGACTGCAAGGTTTTTCAAATAACGTTCTATCGTTATCTGCGTCCCAAACGTTACATTGTGCACACGAGTTAATCTCGTGTGTTCACCTATCGTAAAATTATAAATGGTTTCATGACACCCGCGGACGTAATGACACCCATTTCGAAATTGAACTCACGAATATTAAATTAAACAAACCATAAACATGACTATTAGACTTGAACAGGGTTACCACGCAAACGGTGAAAGCAAGCTAAACGCCTAAGCTTTTTGTAGATCTGTGAATTTGGGTTATTCCCATCGAGCCCAACGGCCAACCCATTCATTTGCATATTGAGCTATGTGCTTTAGATTGATGCTTTTACTAGGATAATCTTGCGTTGCCATCTTGTTTGAATAGACAACTCTTAATTCTAATCTATGAATGGATTTTTCACCCACTTGCATTGTTTTCGATGCAGCTAAAATCAAGTTTGGTTGACAGTATTGACCATACAATGTTAAGTTAGTAGTAAGCTGAATGAGGACTCCTTTAGATAATATAGAGATTTGCAATTGCAATATTAGGTTAAATTCGTTCAGAATACCTACAACGAATGAAGATTTGAAGTTTTCCTAGCTTATTCAAATGAACGCTTAGAACACAAGTTCCGACGTGCTTAAGATACAGTTTCACTAAGTTAGGAACAAAGTTCAACGGGAAGCTGATCATTCAACGAAACTTGGGCCGTCTGTTAGTCGGAACTAATTAGTCTAGTGGATTGTGGTAGCCCTACCAAAACTAGTCAAGAGGTCACTTTCATTTTGTAAAAAAAAAAAACAATTTTGGTCTTCTTCATTCCCCGGCTTCCCCAGTCCATGACTAGGTAGCTAGGTAGACATTTGAAATAGAAATAGAAATTATTTATTTTACGCAAAAACACAAAGATACAACTAAATAAGCATTAAATTAAAGAGAATGATGCGTAAAAAGGGTACTCGCTCAGCAAATGCTAAAGGTGCACGGTGGCTCCTTTAGCGCTGGTTTTCAGGAGTGCCTATTTGGATTCGTGGTCGACGTTTGAAAACTTTGGCAGTCCCGTGACTGTCAAAGAGAGTATTTATTTTGGTTAATGACGTCACGTTCTAAACCCAACAGTTAAAAGTAGTTAAAATCTCTAAACGCACGAACAGCTATGTACTGCAGCTACTATACTATACTGTTCAGCGAGTTGTATACCACTGTCTGACAATTGCCACTTCAACTTACTTTCCTGTGTAAGAGTGAACAGAAACCAATCGAGAAAACTCAGGGACAGACAGCATCAATTCATCAGGATCAGAGTTAATTAGAGTCGAGTGGATTGTGGCATCCCTACAATGAAAGTATACACAGTACCACAGATCATATAATACACAGTACACAGGCATTGTTGTAGGGCGCGAGGTTGGAGCGTGCGGTTCGCATCCGGACGCACACAATAGTCTTTTCGATAATCACGATGCGATCCGCACGCGCGTTCATTACACATCCTGGTAACTATGTTGCTCTGGTACCTGTGATAATTCCAATCTGTTTGGCAGCGTCCGTTTCAATTGGATTTCGCTGGTGCCAGTCTGTTTCGCGAGTAGATTGGAAAATCTAATCACGATTTGAGGCACGTGATGGCTTCATCTGTTTTCATTTTTATAAACAAATGTGCTTGGCCTGATCTACGATACAAAAAATAAGTCAGTACGTTGTTTTTTTTTTATCCGACTATTTACCAAAATGGCCGGATTTATTTGGAGTGTGTGTTGTTTTTATTTAAGACAAGTGGAACTTGTATCTAGTAAAATACAAAACGATGGAAACCAAACGTAATCTTAAAGATAGAAATAACTACAAGACAAAACTCCTATAAAATGAGGAACAACGCCGATAACTCAAACCGGCACTATCATAAAACACCTGAGTTCGACGCGTGTGAGTAATATGAGACGGAAACTTTAAATTTGTGCTGAGACGATGCGGCAGTGGTTCAGCCAAGCGTGTGTTACTTCAAACCCGCACTTGTATACGTTTTAAAATGAGCTTTATAGCGATGGCTTTAGATGGTTAAGTTTCAGTAAAAACATGTTGGTTCAAGTAGTAATTAGTTGTTTTTGTCACATATTGGCAAATAAACTTCTGTCACCTAAACTTGATTCACTACCTACGACTTTTCTGTTTCAAATTTTAAAGCTATGAATGCTTTCGTTGCCGTACTTATATACCTACAGTAAAAGTTTCAATCTGCTCCGTGTGATCTAATTCTTGTCTATTGTATCGCAAACTTTGCACTAACTTTCAAGCCTTTGATAAAACTTCTTTGTGATTCCAAATCTGCATAGACACTAAAAACATTTCTAGCATCGCCGGTCATTGACCGTATGACACTAGACAAACCATCGCAAGTGTAACTATAGAGTCAGTCACAGTCTGTGATTGCCAGTACGTAGGCAAATTTGATTTAAATGAGTTTGAAAAATTTTGTGTTGCAACTCTTGTCCAGATAGTGTTTGGTTTTGCTTTTAATCACCTAGAGGTGAAGACATACATTAATATCTACTGCATGACACCCAAATAATACCATGAAGCATTTTTATTTACATAACAATAATAACATCATAATTATATTCCAGCAGATCTTTACGCCTAATTCAAAATGAGCTAATATTTCAAACCAAATCAATTTCCCCAACCTTGCAACACTATTGGCGGAACAAGCGTTTCCAACCAGTGAGTCAGCACTAATCCGAACTAATTGTCCAATAAGCGGGCTAAATGTTCTCAGACAATGACACTAAAATAGATACGCATCGTGCATTGTAATTCAAGGCGGACCTAGTTGGCAAGACATCAAACCTGCATTTAATAGAGGTAAGACGTAAGACTGATGAAGATCGACCAAAAATTGATAGTCTCCCAAAAATTATAGCATTCAGCATTAATTCGACGGTAGAAAAAAAAGTAAGTACATTTTTCAATAAGTTAGTGTCATAAAAAGCCGGATAATTTTTAAAAATAAATCAAAAAAGCCGGATTACTGCTCTACGCTCCGTGGCGCAAAGCGTCTGTTTACAATATACAAGTACCAACCTACAAAACTGAATTTCGAGGTGCGAATGTAATGTGAACACTGATGTTGAAAGATGTCTTCTGTAAGTGCTGCATTTATGCTTGTCTGATCATTTTATTCCAAGAATTTTAGGAGCAATACTCCAGTAAAGAGAAACGTAATTACTAAGAGATTTAACCTCATTAAAAAACACCTACACAAAACTGCGACTTATTTTTACTGTCAATACTACTTCCGACTAGATTTATTTAAAATTGAATCTTCTGCTCGAGATATAAAGGTTAATATCAGGAGAGAAAATAATTGTGTTTTACGCTTGGTTGTAAAATCATGAAAAGTACGAATTCTGATTCAAACCACGGACGCGTCACTGAAGCCCAATTTATTTCCACCTTTACCCAGGAGCTTACAGGATTCAACTAAATTGTGTTCCGTGCTATTTTATCCTTCGTTTTTGTTCCAAAAAATATAATAAGCAAGCAAGCTCGTATGAGTTAGTGGCCAACTTTGTTGACGGAGTTTTTAGGCCGCCTCAAGGCCTCCGTCATGGCTTAACAACTGCCAAATCCGCGACCGACAGTTTAACGTGCCCTCTGTAGCACGGAAGCGCTCAGATGTAAATGCCACTAACGGTCACCCATCCAAATAGTGACCGCGCAGAATGGTGCTTAACTTAGATAATCGGTGAAGATTGACTAAGCAAGCTACGCCTCGAGCGCTTCAAAAATATAATTTGCAGAGCTATGCTGGATACTGTCGCGATACCCGGGGCTCAATTTTAAATCGCTTTGCGAAGCGTAACTGCACTTTGGGGCTGTGTCAATCAATCAACCGATTGGAACAGGCCCTGGTGGGTTGTGTCAAAGGAAAGCTTAGGTACTTTTTCCCCAGTTCACATCGTCCATCGATTGTCTGGCTGTGTGGAGGCATTATAGAATATGTGCTGTGGAGACTAACGTAAATGTTTTGACACACTCGAAGTTCTGGGATCAAACACATTAAATACTTATTGATGCTATGACTTGGCGTAGAAGAGCCGTGTTCACCATAGACTTACCCTTAAGACCTTTTATCCTAAACTAGCCGTCGCCCGCGGCGTTGCTCGCGTTCTACCCTTTAGGATGCGACTTTTCAAAATTCCTTTCTTAGTGCACCCTTACACAAGGATACTACCCTCCAAATTTCATACCTTTAGGACTTACGTATGGTTTAAGCTGTGCGTTGATTCTAAGTCAGCTTCAAAAGAATTTTATATATTATTATATTGATATTGATGATGATGTAAAACGTCAGATTACGAAATCAACGGTTTTGTTAGTTCTGGTAAACACAAACCAAAGTTGATTAATTGCTTTCAAGATTAGTTCTATTTTGCGTACCCGTGTCATTGACAGCAGCTACTTACCTACGCAATGTTAAGAAACAGATAAAGATAATTACTAGAAATGAAAATATATGTATATATAAAATAGTTACCAAACCACAGTGTCAGTCGATCATCATTCGTTTCGTGACTAATTATAGTGACCCTTCGAAACGAATACAGCCAAAACTATAAAAATTGAATTAACCAACTGATAAGAAACCGATTGAAGTGTAATGGACGTTTGAGGTTTTGAAGATAAAACTGAATAATGTATTTTGTTGATAGACTTGTCTTTAATGTTAAGATAGATAGAGCATTAGGGAGGGCCTACTTTTTTACCGATCCCTTTTTTTATTATACACTGTAAAGCCAAAGCCATGGATCCTATAATGTTATGAGTCTTTATTTTCTAGAATTGACATTATGTCATGATCACGTTATCAAGGAATAATGAATCAGAGTGTCAAGTCAATTTCTGATAGAGCCTTAAAAAAATTTAGAGTTGACATTATGTCATGATAACGTGTCATAATTTTACTATAATTAATAATTTAATGGATTCGTGTTTTCACATTTTTTGAAACAACACATAGCATTTTTATTTTAATAGTTTTTCTTGTGTTATTGTGAGTACTATTGTTTAATTTTGGTGAAATTTTAACTAATAATATTTAGGTCGTAACATAAAGTGTGAGCCATTGGAATAAATGTGTGTAAAGTTGTTTTTCTGAATGTGAAAAATCGTTTCAGGTTACAAACGACAGCCGACTTGACGTAGATTTGACTTGACTTATATTATTTAAAACAACTCACTTGACACTGGCAAAATTGTCTGTCGAAATGACGGACACAGGCCATATAGGTTTTAATAGAAGAATAATTTAATTTATTGCTCAAAAATTATAAATTTGATACTGAAAGCATTGTATGATTATAAAAAATAATTAGCTTTTTACATGTTCATCGTTAGTCATCTTTAAAAAGAACATAAATCGCAAGCATAGATACGAAAATATGGTTAAAATAGCACGAGCCAGCTTCAAAGAGTTAAAAGTGCCTGGACTCGAAATTCCATTTTTCCCCAATTTTGTTACACTGGCATTTTTACTTTATATGGCTTGTCAGTTTCTGTTCTACCACTTTGACCTAGAATGTAAACCATTTTGATCGGTGGCGTCAGTGGCGTGCCCAAAATATTTTGTCACGTGCCATCAATAGCACGCGTGCCATTAATTTGCCAGCCCTGCTACCAGGACATAGTACAGTCCAGAGCAAAAATTCCGGGTCATCTATAAAAACTGGAATATCGTGGACAGCATGAACGCTAGCTTTTATATTCAAGTTTCTATAGATGACCCGGAATTTTTGCTCTTGAGTATAGTTTAGCCTTACTATCATCACAGTTTAGTCGGCCTTATTCACAAAAACGCCACGTGTTTGTATATACCTAATACTTCCCAGTTTACGGCGTAGCATGTCATTTCACAGTCAATCTATTGAATAGGCCATCGACTTAGCGAGGAAGTGTATTGCTCAATTCACGTTTTGGTACAAGATTTTTCCTGTTTACATTGATATAAGTCAACGAGATCTTTCTTGGAAAAGGTACTTTTTTTATTTTACATTTTCTGCTGAACCAAAAACATTATTTTGATGGAAGTAATCAAGGTCTTTGGTACGACGAAATTCTTTAGAAAATCTGATATCAGAATCAGATATGAAAAAACAGTCATGGCTGTCAGTCAAATCATACGCTAAAATTACACTGCCTGACCTAATTGGACACCATAACTGTGTTTTCTGGAAAAAATTCTACAGCTATTGCGTGAAAAATAACTAGTATGTACAGTACAATCCTAAGTATCAGCGTGAGTTGAGGATAACATGACTAACCGTTTAAGTTACCTGGGTATTACACTTTTCGATGTAAAAGAAACCATTTTCTTTTTGCTCGCATTCGAACACATAATCGGGTTCTCTTTCAAAGCGATCGCTGGACTTTATCAAAAGTCGTTCTCGTCGCAAAAACTTCAGCACTTGGGCGGAATGCTCCAAGTTTTATTTATTGCCCAACTTGCCAGACGATTCGCAATTATTGCTTGCTTTTTTATTTCAAAACTCAGACTAGTACAGAATCACCTAGCACTCACTATGTAGATCTATCACCTTTAGATACAACTAGGTGCCGCCCGTGACTTCGTTCGCGTCCCGTTGGATCCCGTTGATTTTTCGGGATAAAAAGTAGCCTATGTGTTAATCCAGGTCACGGACAATATATATTCCAAGTTTCATCCCAAGCGGATCAGTAGTTTTTACGTGAAAGAGTAACAAACATCCATCCATCCATCCATACTTACAAACTTTCGCGTTTATAATATTAAATAGGATAGGAAGTAGGATATAGTCATGTCATATCTAAAGGTGACCCCATAAATGACCTCGGTGAATCAAGTCTACTAAAAGTGTATACTTAGTGCACCCGGGTGAATTACCCCAGGTGAATTAAGTATACCGCCCGTTTTTGTTCTTTTCAACATGGCTCGGCAGTCGGCACATGATTTTTGCTATAACACCCGTCATTCAGTGTTACCTATCACAAATTAAATAATGACAGTCAAATTCTCAAATTTATGCATGCAACAATAAAGATGCATTTATGCAATACCTCGATAGTTGTCAAATCGATAGCGCTCGCGTATTTTTTTAATTTATGTATTAAAAAGGAACACCAACAGTGTAGTATACAGAAACATTCCCAAACATTATAGCGCGTGCACACTATGCCCGGCATGAATGCTGCGATTAATTCCGGAATTATTGCCACAGCAACATCGCCTTTATTCTCACCAAAGAGCTAGGGCATGAACTTGGCGATGTTGCTGTGGCAATAATTCCGGAGCGGTATTATGCAAGTGGTTCAGTACTGGTACACACACCAATGACAGGTGAACACAACAATCAATTCAAGTTGTGAAACTTAATTTTTTTTTTTTAGCAAATAATGCAGATCAAACAACCGTCACGATACACAATTGTGTCTCTCTCAAAGAACAACGAAGTGTCTTACAAACAATGGACCAAATTAAATTAATTCGCGCAGACTTCGCTTTTTCTTATGATCGTTGACTAATTAAAAAGAGCGGTTCTATTAACTTGAGACAGTAATGTTAGACCTTAAATATTTGCTCTTTTTTGCTTACTTGCCTCTCTGAATTTTATTGGAGTGCCTAATTAGGGTACAAAAATAATTTCTTTTTTACTTTGCTGTAGGTTGTTTGCTTTTGTTTTTTATTTATTATTTGACGCTCCGCACGAGAAATTAAGTTTTGTAGTGCTATAGACATATTTTACTCGTACTTGTAATTCATTTAATTTCGTATTAATACAAAAAAAGTATGTTACTTTGCTTTCAAAGCTTTGTAAGCTTTTTGTACGCAAAACATTTGGTCCTTCAAGTTCTTTAAGATCTTCAAAGATTAATTTGTTTGCTTTCATAACTGTGGCATCTAAAAAACCATAACTGTTAGTCGTATTTCACCAATTATAATGGCTTTATGCAGTTTTAAAGAACAAAAATCAGCTCGCATGTGGGCATATTGCCAGATTACTCTCAGACAAAAAGAACCGGGTTTGTACCTTCCGTACCTTGGTAAACAAACAAATCATACGTTTCGATTCCGGAATACGCAACGCAATAAACCCGGCTATTTGTGGTCGCAACAAATCGCTGTTTAACTCTTTCAAACTGTTTACTACACCTATAAAAGAAGTGAACCCCCAAGTCTATTCTTGGCGTAACCCAGAAGCTGTATTTAAGGCTCATTATCGTACAACTGCTTTCGCTCGAGTTAATGTCTCGAGGATATTTCTAGGGGAGTTTCATTACTATAATGAACCAAGAAGTTATAAACAAACATAAGCATTAATTTGATTTGAGCCCTCATTTGAGAGCGTTTTTAATTTGATAGTTTTTTTGTTTCAAAGAAAAAAAGAAGAATATTGTGTAAAAAAAAAAAAGACGATAATAAAGTGTTAAAACGATGGACATTGTAATGTTGGAATTTCTTTGTAAAACCTAAATAACGATAGAACGATAAACAAAGAACTATAAAGCTAATTTATTATTTAGGTGAGTTAAAACAAAACCTATTAGCACAAACACAATGTGCCATTATTGTGGCCGCACTTAGCACTTTCATTATTTACACCTTGATGACAAAAAAAAACAAAAATACGAGTAGATCTGAGGGAAAAATAATCATCATAACTCAGCAGGACAGTCATCACGAGTATTCCGATCGATAAAGGTGCATGTCTATTTATCTGTATGTAAGCTTCGAGACAGTGCCAATAATGAATTGAATGAAGCAATTTGAAACCAGTCCAAACATTAGCATCTATAATAACTACCTACTAACATCAGTGACAAATTGCGTTAAATCTTTGTTGGTGGGCATCAACTCCGCATTCAGATTGTTGCCAAGTAGGTGGCGTGTTGCAGTTCAAGAAACTCATTTTGTAAATTAGCACCGAAACGCTACCTAGATCTGAAGATATGGTGGCGTTCCGAGCGTCACAAGTATCAAACGAACTGTATTGATTGTGTTTCGTGCGTATTGTGCGTAAGTCAGTAAGGTAGCTGTTCGAGCGACGGCGGTTGCTGAATTTCAACAGGCGAGCAAGTCTTTAGTAAACATGACAAAATCAGTTTAGCTATTTATGATTATTTCAACCTATATTCTTTTTTATTTATCTACCCTCGGATCACTGTATGACAGAAGTTCTATTCTAGGCACACCCACGCATCTCAGTACTGACAAATCATTATTGTTGGCAGATATTGGCACATCATATTTATTGTACCTAGCTTTTTACCAGCTAGGTACTTTGTGAAATTCGGGGGGGAAGTTAAAAGCGAAAAGAAAGCCCGGTAGTTTTTCATTAGGTACCTACCTATTTATATTTCTTGTCTTATTTTCAGTTTTCTATAAGAGATTCTGTCTCTTTTGTACTATTACATTTTCATAGAATAATTTCGTATGAATCTGAATCATCTTGAACAGAATTTATTGACAAAGCATTATTTACTTTATTAATTGAGTTCTCGAAATTGTTCATACTTACCTTCTTAATTAAATTCTGAGAATTGTTTAAAGTTATTCAGCGTTTGGAACAAAATACAAAAGGCAGTACAATAATTAAATTAAGTCAGAACGTAAACAGGTCTTTGCATTCTATGCAAGATTATTTAACAGCGTTATAGAAAACTAGCCTTACCCGCGGCGTTGCTCGCGTTTTACCCTTTAGAGTGTGACGTTTCAAAATTCCTTTCTTAGTGCACCCCTACACTATATAAGGATACTAACCTCCAAATGCCATACCTCTAGGACTTATAGTTTAGGCTGTGGGTTGATTCTAAGTCAGCCTCCAAAGAGTTTTATATATATTGATTTTCCACAAATGGCTAACTTCTTCAATTCCTCATGCCTCACAGAGTTCGTCCTCAATAGACTCTGTAAGGTAATGCATCGTTACACGCAGAGGTGTAATAGTGTATACAATCTGCTTGATCCATTCCATCTATCATTCTCATAAGGCAGCATCTACCAGCAAAAATTACTAAGCGATCTCTTATAACAACTTTTATAATTAATCAGACTCAGGTGTCTCTAGAAATAGATCATTTAGGTTAAGCATTTTCCAAGACACTTTATAACTAACCTACTTATTTTCTTGCAAAAAATACCGGTGTGTTTTTTACAAAAAACGAACAGTACTATATTAACACGATTGAAGTGGGTAGACGACATCAAAGTCACGGGCCGCAGATGGGCGAAACCTGGATGGTAGAAGACACAAGTTAGAAGCTAAAGTAGAAGTGCAGGGTTAGGACAACACAGACACGAGGATAATAATCATATATCAGTCGGTCTGCCTTCAACCACGGATTTTATCTGTCCACGCTTTTCAAAGTAAAAAACGAATGGGAGGCTTTTCGTTGAGCGGTTTCCGGACTCGACCAATTAGACTCCCAGCTTTACAAACCGTCAGAATCACCGCTTTTAAATAGGAAATGCAAATGGTAGCGGAAAAACTAAAAAATATAAAAAAGTTGGTATCTAGATTGAATAGGCAGGTAGGTATTCCTAGGTACGCTATGCAACTGCCCGCATTCTCGCACCAGTAATCTCTTTGTAAACCTACATTGTGTTCGGGACGTGTCGATATAGGTAACAGATAAAATAATATGTAGTAGGTACCATTTGGAACTTTCACTACTGCTGTGTACTTATCTGTATACTGTGTAATTGTTTGTTTACCCTAATAAATAAAACAAAAATACTGTGCACTGGGTAAATAAGGTCACGATTTGGATGGGTGACTATCGTCTAGCTTTGACACCTAGGCAAGTAACCTAGCTATAATAACATTACATACCTATACGTTTAAAAATACCAGGATCAGAATACTTTTAGGTAGTAAGTATCTATCTAAATGTCTAACTTAACGGTAGATAGGTAGAGGTGTGTAGAGTAGAGGTATCGAACGTGATGTGTGCTCGACAAGGAACACCTCGATTTACTAGTCATGTTTATGTAAATCAACTCAACAAGACGCAGATTTGGAGTGACATGACAAGGCTTTTATCATGCATTGGTGGAAAAAAACTGGATAGATTTTGATAGAAGCATCGGAACGAAACTTTCAATCAATTTTGTGCATTGGAATATGTACATACTCTCAATTATTTTTGATTTGATACGTTGTATTCGGCAGTGAGATTATAATTGCAAACCGTTGAAAAAAACGATTTTGCTCTGAATATAGGAATTCGGGCAACCATAACTGTTTTCACACTACGGCACGACACTACTTCTACTTATGCGATATCGGCGGGGAGTTAATCTCATACATTTAGTACTAGATGCTTTCTACTACATCATCGTCAGTGATGTTCATGTTCGAGCCGCTGACATGTCAGTGGATGTAGTATCGTTATCGGCCGGTGTGCAAGAGGGTGTCTGTGTTCATTTGCACAACTCGTGCCATCAAAGTAATATTTGAAAATATGAAAAAGCAATGTTTTTGGAATTCTGTTACAATGTTACAAATACCTAGTTACATTGTAACAACTAGGTAGCTAGCTAGTGCTTACCGGAATGATCTTAGAACTTCTCGAACACGTTGAAAACTTCAGGATATCTTTGTACGGTTTGTACTCAGGTACTTACTAACGATTTCGTTTTTGAAAAGCCGCATAATCAGAAACAGTGGATTACCTGCAATTAACAAAAGTATAAATTAGAACCTTTTAATTAAAAGTTGTTGCGCCTAATTAATTGTAATTTATACTTTATAACCGGAGGGATTCTCTTACAATAAAATCTAGTCAAAATATCTTTGTTATTTTGTTGATGATATTATTACTACATTTTGTTGGGAGAATCAAACTCAAGTGATTGGGTTCATGTGGACTTTTCCTGTTGGAATAAGACAAGTAATTTTCAATGGCAATTAAATATTTTATATGATCTAACCCCATCGATATTAAGTACCTACCAAATCAATTTCTAACTATAACCAGCATAGCTGACTCTACCAACTCTACCAAAACCAGGTGACTGTGCTTCTGAGATGCGGAAGGTTCGATTACCGCAGACAAAATGTTTGCAAAAACTGTAAACACCTATGTATAATACGCATCTTAGTCCCTCTATGCATTAGATAGAGCAAACGGTATTTACGCTGATCTGGGTCGATAGTAAAATGATGCTAGTTTGTTTGTATCAGGTCGATTAGTTTCCAAGCCTGCTTTTATATTATTTTTCTATACATTTATTTTACTCACACTACAACGGATTCTAATGTAGGTCTTAAACTTACTACATAAGTGATTATTCTATTGTAATACCTACGTACCTACTTGATTTAGAATTACGTACGTTTAGAACGAAATCACGTAACCATATTATTGACAATTGGATAATAAGTTGTAACAATTTTCCTTCTCAAATGCCATCATATCTAAATGACCCGTAACGGACGGGTCATTCAATGTAATAGTAATGTACAGTGTGCATTAGGTACAAATTAAACGAAGAGACTGCAAAAGTTATAAAAACTGAGTAGAAGCCTCAATGTGACAAATAAAACAACCTGTATAAGTGAAAGAAAATATGAATGACCCGCAAAATAACACGCACGTGTTATATTTTTTTATGGTATATATAACATAATTATATATACCATAAAAAAATATAACATCAGAAGTGGGATTGACATCCATGAATTTTCTGATGCCTTTCTTTTTGTTTTCATGTTGAAACAAACTAACGAGACGAGACGACGTGACATCAACTTTGATAATACTGCTGTGTTTGGCTTCTGGATGACCCATCTGCAACCTGTCAATCGTCACACAATGGAGAAAATTGGACCAGTATCTCCGATCTGGAAACTACCCTCAAATCGAAGAAACATCGGCACTGATGATCCATCATTCGTCCGCTGAGAAAGTATCTGATTCTATGTTTTGGCGCCTGATGATCGACATCACAGCGTTGAATGTGGTTAGATATGGTTAATACATTATGAAGTAAGGTATAATATTCTTGAATTATTATCTGCCCATGTAGTGTAAAATAGAAAGCCATTTTGAACTTGGCTTGGCTTTAGGGTCAAAGATCTGTTTGATGTTGTAATTTATTAATTGGATTATTTTTTTTTATTGGATAAATGAAAAAGTTTTTACGATATTCCGCTGATAATTTCGCTGGTCGACTTTTGTTCTGATGTTAGCCTGGATGTCACTGGCAGCGAGTGACAGGGCTAACATGTCAAGTTCATAAGTCATAAAATGATATACTTTTGCTGGTCGACTTTTGTTCTGATGTTAGCCTGGATGTCGCTGGCAGCAGGTGACAGGGCTAACATGTCAAGTTCATAAGTCTTAATATACTGCTGGTCGGTCTCTGCCCTGATACTTCACTGAAAGTCATGCTGCAGCAGGTGATGGTGATTGTATCTTAAGGCCAGAGATCTCAAAAGAGAAATATACTGTTGGTCAAGTAAATTGTGTGTGTACTTCGAGAGCGAAGTACTGGTCAGTCTGGCCGTGATGAATTATTTTCGAATGAGGAATGATCCAATTAATAAAATAGATAAGTATGTGATTATAACGGAATTAACATAATCGCTGTAAGAGTATCAAGAAAACAAACAGCAAAAAAAAAAAAAAAACAAAAAAAAAATCTTTGTTGGTCAGTAGTTGTATATAATAAGGTAGATAATACTGTATCGCCTCCTAAGTGTTACTGTATTACCTTTGTTAATTTTGAGTCAGTATGGGCCGAGCATTTGTTTATAGTAATATAGAACTTATGAAGATGATTGTAAAAAAAAAGATCACCTAGGTAGTCGCGAAAAGAAATTACCCCACCGAGACGTTTCTTGCTTGTTCTTTTACTCGAGATGGGTCGGATAGGGTTGGAACAAGCGTAAACTTAAAATAAGATTTGAAATGATTCTGATCTTTTCCTATAATATATGTCTGTAAAGCCACGACGATTTCTGTATGTAAAGAATACAAAATTTTTTTTTTAGGTACTTCGGGACGCAGTACTTGTCAGTATGGCCGTGATAGAATAGGATATATTACATAAAGTTAATATCGTGAAGTATATAACAAATTAAGAACAGTTAGATTTATAGCAAACCACTATGACAACACTGTAGCTAAGCCTTTGTATTTTTACATTATTGCAACACAAAGTTGGTCTGTACGACGTTCACGTTGGTTGCGAATACAATTAGTATTTTACATTCCATCAAAATGTATAAAAACCTATTGATTCAGATGTATAATGATTAATGTGCTATCTAAATAGATTATATAATTTATCATGAATATTCCAACGTATATCAGTATCTAGATATGTATATTTGATTGTTTACATCTGATTATAAGATCGGTATTGTATAGAACTAGCAGTACTTTATAATCGTAATTGATATTGCTAAAATCATATACCAGTTTATTATAAATATCAAAATTCAGAGTATCCCCCAAGTTATATATTTATATGACATTAAGTAGAAATTGTTAGATTGTCTACTGACTTCCGCTATTTGTTTACGTTTTACGATGAAATGTAACCAACTTCACTTTACTTTGGCATAACGACCGGCACGGTGTGAACAGTAGAGTCTGTCGAGATTATTCGACGAGGACAGTCTTGTGTTGGATTTGGTACGGGTAACATGGAAGTCTAGTGTCGGTTTGATATCATTCAAGGAGGCTATGTGCCAACAAGTTATAAAGGTATGATGTTAGTTTCTGTACCTATTTATGTTAAGTAGGTAGACTATATTGTGATAGTTATAACCGTGGCTTATTCTAAGAAATATTGTGTTAGCGACTGAGAAATAAACTACTAAGTATGAAAAGGATTTCTACATCTTTACTTTATAAAACATACCCACTTTACATCCTGACAAACCGGCTATTATTTTAATCAATAAATAGCTTATTGACGAGTCTTAGATGATTTCTAGTAAGAGTAGTCTATAAATGACTCTATTTCTTTCTATTTAAATATAATAGAACCCCTTATTTTATATATGTTATATTATATACAACAAAAAAATATAACACACGCATCTCCGCATTCTTCGTAACCAACCGAACATCAATAAAAAACTGAGTCATAAAAATGATCGCAAGGTGGCCTCGAACACAGCACAAAAGGAGTAAAAATACACGGGCAATCTCGTTGAGGACGCCATTCATCATAGGTGGTTTTGTGTACTGCCGCCGACACGACACCGGCACGATATCGGCAAAGACCTAATACATTAAGCAGCTTGGCAGCCAAAGATCGTCGTTTTCCCTGACAGCCGTGACTTGACCACCATGTTTTTTCACTCATAGGCCCGTATGCTGATTCACTGTTCCAGACTCAAGTAGATTTTTGTATGAAAATCTCTACTCAAATCTATGTTTGAGTAACTATTTCTTCATCAACAGACGGGCCATAGAACACTGAACGATTTTACACCGTATCGACGCCAATATTTTGTTCAGACAGTATCGTGTAGGTATCGGTATCGGTCAGCATGCACGCTCATGGTTATTACGCTACGTAAAGATACTCCTAATATGCGACACGGAGTGAGTGAATTGATAGCACAAGCAAGCACAGACACTCCACTCACGACTATTGTACTCGTAATGCCGGTAAATGTGTGGGTATATCTTGTGCTTAGGATGATTCTTTACTGTCATAGAACTCGAGATATGTTTGCGAATGTTTTAGAAGCGAAGCCTGCGTGCTTATATTGTGTACCTCAGAACACAAAAGTGTGTGTAACAAAAGGATTGGATTTTTTTGTGTTGGCAAATCGTGTTTTTATTCTTTAGTTAATCCTTTTTGAAAAGCAAAACATTTTATAAACTAGAGCATTAGAAAAACATGTTAGGTAATACCTTCTTTGTACCACTTCTTTGTTTATTATCAAGTTATGTGAGATGCACAAAAGGCTACCCTATCATCATAATAATTATAAGCCTGTGGAAGTCCACAGTCATATATAGACCTCCCTAATTCTCCCATAGATTTCCTGAAAGAGAATTTTCTACATCCACCAGTTTCCCACGATCTAAATCGTTTGTCAATTGAGATGGGTGCGATGCAAGAATTACCCACTAGATTAAGATTTTTTTATTTTCTACACACGAATTAAGTGTAAATAATCTGTGCACCAGGTGTAGTGTAGTTCCAGAATAATTAGCCCGATCGTTACGCAAATCAAGACCCCAAAAGAAACATTAAAGTTTTATGCCTGCTACAATATTTACGTAGATTGCTACGAGGAGCAATTACATAGCAAGCAGGTTGCCTGATGCCGCTGACTTCAGCGCTGATTATTAGGCATATTTTTTTTTAATTCTTGTCCCTAAATTGTTCCAAAATTGAGGTCTAGAAATGGGACCAGACCAACATTCCTAATATTCCCAGAGAAGCACTCGATGCGTGAGTTCTATTTTATTGAACACTTTATTGCACAAAATTATAAATTTGTTACAAAGGGTGGACGCATTGTCTGCCAGCCAATTCTATAAGCCCTGCTTTCCACGTAAATACTTATGGCAGTAAGAATTTCCTCATTATGCAGGACAAGCTTCATTAATATGCAAATCAAAAAAAGAAAAGCACTTACTGAAGCCGTGCTCGTAACCTACATCACCTTTCTGCCTCGCTTATTTCGAAGGGCCGCGATGTGGAGTAATTTACATTAGGTTCTTGTACTAATATTACTTCTGTGCAATAGAAAATGTCTACTTACTTTTGTTATGTATGCTTTTGCTTAGCCATGGCAAACTGGACTGATAGTGGAAGATACTTATTTCTACTCCTAGTTATATTGATAGTCTCACACGTGGTGACGTCACTGCCTCTACGTAGGTACCATACGTAATATAAAATGGTGACGTTTATCATTTTATTTTGTAGAGAGCCCAAACGCATTGAGACACTCTGGGACCATCGTGAGGGAAGTATCCAATCTTGCGTTTGATGCTTATGCCTTGGTCAGCTCGTCAGTTCATATTTTGACCAATTAATTTATGACAGCGAATACTGAAAATAGTGGTCGCGTAGTGCGTTAGAGCTCTTACTAAGAGGTAAAAGATTTAAGATTTTTGGAAAGCGAATGCGTAAGAAAAACGAACTTTTTTTATTAGCAAGAATAATAAAATCTTTAAACACGCTTGTTTCGTAACAGTTTCTGTACGAACCGGACATTCCCACGATTCATTCACTTTGACATTGCACCGAGTGCTTCTACAGAACATAATATTTACATTCGGCGCGTGTGCAATCCACAGATTCCACATATGGTCATATTTGTTGGAAAGGTGAACAATAAAATGGCAGATACGAGCTACGCGTATTGTCTCGTCTTTCTAGGCCTCCCCTTGTCATTGTGGGTACAAGTGGTATAAATCTTCAATAACCGATATTGCTGTGTCACGACGTTGGTATGAGAGATGGTTAACAGTTTCTTACTTTACCGATATATGATAGGTAGGTAGGTACAGTAATAAAATCACCTTAATTCAAAATTGACTAACAATGTCACCGAGAATTTCCTTTAAAAAAAAGGTACAACAGAATTGCGAACTTCCTCCTTTTTTGAAGTCGGTTAAAAATACTCTTTACACTGTAGGTATATTACATCAATTCTGGTTTCCCAAATGTCACTTATTTATATCTGGATATATAACTAAGTATGACGTATTAATTAAATAATGACTGTCTGCATGTACAAGTCGTCCATTTTGGGATAAAAAATTGGTAGATTTATTAGTTCACTCTACAAACTAACATAAGAAAATAACACTGAGCTTCCGGCCCGCATGAAAAATGTCATATCACAGGTGACACGAATTTTGCGTTTGCCCCAAATATTTCCCACCTGTGCGACTTGCCAATGTGTTCGGGGATTATCATATTCATGTGTCACAACGGAGCGACTGCTAAATCTTCGTTATTGGGAAGACGGTGGTAGAAATTCAAACTAGGACAGAAAGTAAGTTTACCTACGTCAATAATATTAGTCTGTGCTTTCGTTAGTTTGAAGGCCTGCCTGCGTCAGGTAGTGAGCGAGATTTTGATTTTCTTAGACACCGTAGTCTCTATGTTTGCAAATGAGGAATCCAAAGTTCACTTAGTATTAAAATGTTCTTCGATGAAAAGGGCCCAGTCGCTAACTTACTCTTTAAGTTAGCTCATTAAGTTAGACGAACACGAAAAGCAACATGAAGCTTGACAGCGTATGATTAGATAGAAGAGGATGATGTTAACATGCAAAAACTCCACGTCCGTCTTCCGGCCACCGCTTTTGAGGAACCAGAAAGACTCCTCCATTCAAGACAATAACTTAATATTTACTCTCATCTTTTTATTTTTTATACCATACTTATCTGCGCCGGCGGCGGCGGCGGCTCGGTGTCTCGAAACGCGATTGAGATGAAGCGAGTTCAGGTTTTGTATTTTTAAATTCCAATATAAAACTGGCTTCGGAGCGGACCAGCGCCAGCGGACAGGTAAACGTTTGTTTTTGCTATCGGACGGCTGATTCACTCATTTTTAACCAACAACACAGCACACACACATGCTTATTATTATTAATAACTAGTAGTTCGCCCCGAACTGAGATCTCGTGATGGTCGGAGGTTAATAAAACCCAAACCATTTTTTTGACCAATGGTTGTAATAAACATTGCAAGTCGCTTCGAAATCGCCGTCCAGCTATGTACCAGTCTTACTTGTACTACAAAATCATTGAAACTCCATGAAATGGTAGTTCACGTTATACTGGGTTTGCCAATTTTATAACTTTTACAACTCAAAAACTATTAGACTTAGAATCAAAATAAAAACGGTTTCAGAATGTTTAAACCCTATCATATGACACCCCACTTGATATTATTGTACGACTTTTTTTTTTACTCCCTTTGGACCCTCATAACTTCAAGACCCCTGAACCCATTTACTTCATTTAACAAACCAGTAAAACTTAAAAGTACTATCCGTATACCTACCAAATTCTGTGAAGATCGGACAAGCCGTTCAAAAGATCTCGTCGAACAAACATACAAACATACAAAGCATTTTTGCCCAAGTTGTCACTAAGATCTTCGTTCGCTTCGCTCACTCGATTAAAAAGTAATATGAGCGCAGGGAAGGTTGAACATTTAAATGGGTCTGTGTGGGTCAATGAAGGTGAAATTGTTGGGCTGGATTGGTAGTTTAAACTATTGTTACTTAAATTTAAAAGCTGACCCGCAATGATCACGATGATAAGAGCCAAGTTCGGTCAAGATTTGGAACAAAGCGGTTACAAAAGAAAGCTTTACAAAGCTCGTTCTCCGCAGAACACAAAAGAGTCCTAAATCCAATAGGCGATTGCAAACTGGCTGATACCGACATCTACTCACATGGTATGTTGTAGGTGTCGTATATCGTGTCGTTAGCAGTAAACAGTCAGTGTGCAATCATCTTAGCTCATACTCAACTAATTTACATAGCGTCATCAACAAGAAAGGAGGTAAATTGGGGCGCTTGCTTACGAAAATTTACCAGCAGAAAAAAGTATTACCAAACAAGGGTCACCGTAAATAACGGAGCCCGGGTGGGAAATATAGACGGTACTTGGACGAAAATAGAGCGCTGATTAACAAATTAAAATTTACATATATTTTACGTTGAAACTTTTTCCGTCCATTGGGGATTCGAGATAGGATTACTTGATTGCTCTCTCGTCTCGTCGTCTTCATGCCAGATCCAATGAAAGCTTTTTAAAAGGATCGAACGGGCAGTTAAAAAACTAGTGGATTCATCTTAGTGATCGACCTGCCATTACCTACGTGCTGGGTTTAAAAAATAAAACTGCATTTTTGTAATAAAATCGAAAATATCACTTTGTGTGAATCTAGGTATAGTTTTTCACGACTATTGCCTTTAGTCATAACATCAAGACGCATTTTGAAAATAATATTGTATGGCTTGCCGTATGAAGGTAGCTATGGTATGTTTTCTTAGGCAACTCGCAAGGTAGAAAGCTCTTGAAAGCGAGTGAAAGAGCCACGTTACTGGCTTGGCGTCCTTTGACATGAGAGCACTTCGTTAGCTCACCGCGATACGTAACTGTGTTATGATCCTGCACGTCTCAGGTCTGAGACGGTCAAGCGAGGGTTCGCTCTGATTTGAGTGTTCCGGCCTTTGAGCGAATGTTACTCAAACGACGTGAATGAGGAGGTACAGGCAGGAGCAACACTGTAGAGATGTGCAAAAACTTGCGCGGCATTCAGATTTGCGTTTTGAGTGGAAGTATACAGTTCAACTTCAAGTGTTGAGACCGACTGAATGGTGATGGTAATGAGACTTGGTAATCTTCGAAAATAGGTTTTAGCAGTTTCACTTTTCACGATACAGCGTTTCATGGCCTTCATTTACAAAATGCTTTGTCCGCAAGTTAAACAGCTTGATCTAGAGATCACAAAACATACACTTGTTTTTAAAAAACCCTACAAAACTTCACTGTTTCAACTGAAGATTGGGCATTAGCTATGTTTGCAGTCGTAAAGCTTACGTAGAACCCTAAACGGGCAAGAACGTACGAGGATGCATATCGTCTGAAGTACTCTCCAGCGAGCAACGTTACCAAATCGGACTCTCTGCAACAAGCGTAACTTGCAAAATCTCGCTCGACTGAATTTTATTTTTCATTTATTTTCACAATGGAAATTCAGCATTCGTGGAATAAGATAATCTCGATTGTAAGCGGGATCGATCGTCGAGTCATGTTAGTTAGCAAAACTTTGTACCTACGTAACACAGAATAATATAGAAGAAAGCGTAACGTTGCTTTTGTCAAAAATACAACCGAATTGAAAACCTCCTTTTTAAGGTGAAATTTTCCCGTGCCAACAAATACATAACGAATAAAATGATACTTTCTATATGCTTTGTACAGATCCTTGATCCCATACATTATTTACGACTAGGTTTAGTTTGCACACGTCTGCATAACTCAGCTTCGTAACCATACATGCCTAGGCTGCCATAAACCATCTTTGATTAATAGCTGTCCTATCGTTATAGGATCTAATCTGAATAATAGCCGTCTCGTGCGTTTAATAACCTATCCTTTGCATGACGGACGTCATTAGACGTCCTCTGTTCTGAGTGGTTTCAGTTTCTTAATCCAAACTTGAAGTTGCACCGATGGATGCCTCCGTCAAGATGATCCTGAAAAATTGAGGACCTAGCCAAAGTCATTAGCTTCTAAGACTGGGGCTACATGATCCGGAATTCTGGACGCTCAATGTAGTCCTAGCATAATACTTAACAGTATAAATAAGAGTACTTTATCATGTCGGAATGTAAACACCCTTTTTAGGGGGGGGGGGAAGATTTGTAAAACAAACTTATCTTGGAATTTTGATTAAACCCAGCCACGCAGTTTTGCTGGGACGTGTATAGCCGCTCAAAGGTTCTAACCGCAGTAAGAACCATTCATATAGAGACTGATTAAGTTATAGATTTGACCCCACCAGTGTACAAGAGGCTAGCAAGCGTAACTAAGCGAAACTAGCAAAACTCAATTACCTAAGACATTGCCAAGTTTACTTCACTATCAAAGGAACAAACTTAGTTTGCAAACATCCAACCATCATCATTATCAGCCATAGGTGGACCTTAATATTTTTAGGAAGAACGAAAAATATTGATGTCAAATAATCATTATCATCAAGAAATCTTAAGAAAGCCACTGGATAGAAACATTTTTGGTTTCTTATTGGTTTTCAAGATGATCCAGGTACCTTCTCTAATGAAAGACATCCTGTGACTTCTGAATCAGACAGGTAGATGGGCGTTTGCACACTGACCGATACCTATCGACATGACAGTAACTCTATCAAAAATATCGAGGCACAAATATGGTGTGAATCAGTGAAATACGCTTTGAACTATGTTGGCGCCGCCGACACGGAAATTTTTAAATTGTAATAATCGTATGAGATTCAGATCTCTACCGATATCCTGCATATTATTATATCGTATTCGTATTGTATCGTATCGGGGACAGTGAAAACAGTCAATCTCGTTAGTATATGAACCAAGCACAATACTTAATTGTACAATTTAATCCATAGCTGCAAATTCATTACTGCGATAACCGACATTAGATGAGCCCTTTGGAATCTTAATCACGATTCTAAATAGTAATGGCTACGTGATTTATAATAGTGGTACAGTCGGCGACATTAGTATTCTTGTAAACAAAAGTTGCTGAAGGTCTGTTTACATTATGGCCGATTTACACACTCATACAGTGGTGAGTTAGGAAGGAGTTACACTACGCGTCAATTACGTCTTGACAGCGGATCGTTGAGTTGTCGCTGTCGTCGTCATAATTAATTAATTAATTAATTAAAAGTTAAAATGTATTACATTGTAATTTCGTAGTATGGCCTTTATAAAATATTAGACATGAGTCATTGAATTCTTTGAATCAGCTATTCAATTAGGCTCAACGAAGGCTTTTAAAACATGGTAAAACATGGTAATTCTAAGTAGTTCGAATTAATTAGATATTATGTAGGCAGACAGGTATAGTTAGGTAGGTACTTCAAACAAACATAATATAGAAAATGTCGTTGACCATTTTAAAGCATTCCGCTTTTGCGCACCAAGGACTTCAGCATATACGTTATTCCACTTATGCGCGCGCAAAAGTGGAATAGTTTTAAATATATAAAACTAATCCACTTTTGCGCCCAAAGATAAAGTTGCGTCTAGTGATGGAGTAATGAACTGTTTTTAATAATTTGTCAGTCTTCCTTAATAAAAACAAATAGATTTGCTAGAAAAAACGGTTATGAAGTGACTGAATTCAAAAAATCAGCTTCTAGGAATCAGAACAAACAGAAAAGCTAGGTTAATTTCAAATAAGATCTTGTTGACGTAAAGCGAAACTTTTTAGCGCAGTTCCCGGCGTTTTGAGAATTTTACATTTTACAGTTCGTCCGCATCTCGTGAATAATTCCGGCTCTTTCTAGCCGAAAGCCAGTAGACACGGCTTAAACAAAATGTTTCCTTGTAAAACCTGAAAGTCTCAAAAGCCGGGAATAGTAAGTGTCTAAAACCGAAATTCCTTCTTTTTGTTGGCCGAGAGCCTTCTGCACTCACCAGTACCACGATAACGCTGTCAAGCAATAATCAGACAATTACAAGTGTTCCAACCCGTCAACAAACTTTTTCATGATGAAAATTGTAGCCACTTTGTAGGTACAGGTGAGTTCATTATTTATCAGCCTCAGGAACAAGTAGAATATAATATTAATGTTTTGCCGTAGAACCGACAATCGTTGGAGCATACGAATACTTGAGTGGAGACCGCGTTTAGGCAAGCGCGCGACGCCCTCCGGCTAGGTGTGGTGACGATCTGAGACATGTAGCTGGCAAACACTGGATGAGAAGAGCCGAAGACCGGGCTTAGTGGCGCGTCTTGGGAGATACCTACGTCCAGCAGTGGACCGATATAGGTTGTTGATGATGATGATGATGATGATGATTTTGACGCTGTATCTTCGCCCTCGCTAAATACTGGCCTAACATGGCTACCTTGAACCACAGAACACAAAAATAAACTTTATGCTTTCTGTGCCTCGACCGATCTGTATCGGACATTATTGTACGAGGAGTGGACAAGGGCCATTTGTACATGCATCTGACATCTTCGAAGGCCTTAAGTGCCTTCTAGAAATGCCCCCAAATGTCGTTATGCATAGTTTTTTTAGAATTTCTTACACTACGAGGAGTACTGACGATTTTATTTCATCATTGCTACTACTTGGTTAAAAGGTAAAAAAATTCTACGTAAAGAACACGGCATAGTTAACAGTGATGAATCGGTTTTACTAATGTGACTTCATCGATGAAAAAAATTCTGAAATAATGATCACACGACATTGCATAGCTCAAAGATGTCTTTCTTAGTCAATTTCACCAATTTCAACGAAACTTATACTATTCGGAAGCCCTTTTTCCGGATTGAAACAGGCTATATTTTATTGAGATCAAAGACGTGGATTCTTAGATACAGCTTGAACTCTAAACCAAAAGCAGCCATTTGCTACGAGGTTCATTGTACGAGTATGCTGGTGACAGATATTTTTGTGGAAAGTTTCGCACGCGTACGAAGTCGCGGGTATCAGTATAATAATATTATTTGACCGGGTAGAGGTGCAACTCTAGTAGGGTATTCGGCTGAGCTAAATGCATTCATATCTGGCGCCAGCAGTCCTTGTAACATCTCTTTGTCCAACGGATTGCCTGTTATACTACAGACAGTGCTCTGTGATCCAATTTCGCTTCTGTGTCTACAAACAACGATGTTGTGTGTTCGTATAATGTTCTTTGCCAATCTACGGTTTAGGAATCTATCTATGGTCTAGACTAGAATAAGAATAAGAATCATCTATTGTAAAACTGTGTAAAAAGAGATCTCAAAAATTGCAGGTTCCAACAGTTTATCCATGCTGGACGTACAATATTTTTGCTTACTTACTAGGTCTACTTTATGAGATGCATTTTCCTTATTACTTACACAGTAGGTATTTTCAGTGAAAATCTGACTTTTGTATCATTTACGCTTTTGTAACTGACTGTACCTACCCAGTCTACCTACTAACCAATTATACAACCAAATCACGGTTGCATAATCGGCAATTCAATTCCTTGATCCCATCCTACTTCCAAAACTATGCAAACTATCCGAGCAACCCCAATATTAGGAATACGTGAGCATTGTTATAAAAGTCCCATATTAATAACCTGAATAAGCGACCATTAACTTGATGAATAGCCATATCGCGTTTCGACAATGTATTTGATTGAGCCGTTAATACAGCTTTTGACCTAAATAAGCACGACTGCGCCTCTGGATATAAATTTTAATGCAAAATAAGCTTAATTTCTTGGATATTAAGATTTCATAAAGAAACAAATCAATAAGTATTTTATACAAAGGTTACCTGATAGTGTAAATTGAGCTTAAATGCCCCCAGCTGTCTACAAAATAGAAAAAGTACTGCAGGCTTTAGAAAAGAGCCAACATTCAAACTACGCACAGGACACGACTGCCGGATTATTGAAAATTGTATTAGCAACAGAACGCTTTGAAAAAAACTCGTTTTCTCATTTCCATACTGATATAGAACAGTGAACATGGAAAGGAAAAGTGCTTCTAGGCAACGCTAGTGACTATTACCTCGCATAGATTAAAGACTTTTCAAATATTTTTAAATAAATTAAGCTAGACATCTGTAGTGATTAGACTTAGCACTTAAAATACCAACGATGAATACAAAGCTAAGACAACAGCTAAAGTGACTCAGTATTAAGATAATCTCCACGCAAATTGAAACTACAAATCTGTATTAAACTTAGTAGGGATAGATAAACTACGAGTAATCATACAAAAACTTGTGCTATGAGTCAATTTAATTAAGTAAAGTAGGTACAAATACAGACAGTAAAATCAAATACAAAAATAAACAAATAAAAAGAGACAGAAAGAGGCAACAGGAAAGGAATAAAAGGAAGCAGATTGTTTCAAATGGATTTATTATGGACGGCAAGCGACCTACCGCTGACTAGCCTTGAGAACACAAGTAACCTTGAGGTATCTGGCATCTGGTCAGGTGAAACGCTATGGTTCAAATTATTAAACGAATAGGGAACAAAGGTTCGCGAATGGCGACCATGAACTGGGAAGGGAGCGTATGGCCCCCCATCCAATTTAGCGGGAGACATGTGGACGGAGATGGCTCAAAACCGTTATTTTTTTATTTATGGAGGCCAGCAGTGGACTTCGACAGGCTGATAAGATGATGATGAAATGGCTAGACCTAAACTAGGTCCGGGAAGCATTGTTCATATATTTGAGTGAGCTGATAAGCTATACAAGTGCTAAGAAATAAAATTTGGAATATCAAAAATCAGATTTCAAAAAAGCGAGCGAAATTGTTGTACATTCTTGCTGTTTGAAAGTAATTTAATCATGCAAAATGCGCGTTTATACATATAATTTTAATTACAAAAGTTGTTGGCATGCAAAGGGAGAACAAACGGGTTTAGCAGTGTACCCTGGGGAAGACCTGACAGCCAATTCTCTTAATAAAATTTCATAGAATTTTTGTTGGGATGTCATAATAAGTAACGAAATTGAATATCATTTTGTAACTTTTAAGACAACTCAAACAAAAACCCAAAAATACTTTTACAAGCATCTAATCATCAATCAATATAGGTATATAAAACTCTTTTGAAGCTGTAAGTCCTAGAGGTATGAAATTTGGAGGGTAGTATCCTTATATAGTGTAGGGGTGCAGTAAGAAAGGAAATTTGAAAAGTCCCACTCTTAAGGGTCTAGAACGCGAGCAACGCCGCGGGCGACGGCTAGTAAGAGAATATAAAAAAACACCTTTGCTTAGAAAGCTTGTTGTTTTAATTTAGTTTAAGCGCATTTTAAACTAAAACAAAATGCATCTCAAAAAATAAAACGGAGACGGGTTCTCTACTAGATTATGAAAAGGAATGCAGAGGATCAAGTACCTTGAAACTGCATAATCCTCTTTTATGCTGAAGCTAGTTAGGTAATGCAGACTTGTTTTTAGATTAGAAATTTTATATTAAAACTGAGCGTGCTCAACTAATTTGAGTCTTATGTATTTGCCCATCTCATTTACTCACTACAGTGGTTTTTGCTCACGTTTTTAGGGGTCTGGTTGCTAACCGCACAAAATGAACTCCGCAGAACAAACAAACTGGACTAGCTTATTGACTGAACCCTATAAAATTGTGATACCATTCTGCCAGGGTTGGCAAAACAAACTCAAAGCGTTATTAGAATATATGAATACGTAACCGAATCAATGTTTTCGACTACATCACGTACTAACCCATTGTAAATAGGTGGGTTTTTCATGTTTGCGGTAAATTGTGTTCTGTGAAAATAAATTGACTTGTTTAAAATAACAGGCATTTACATCAAAATTAGCTGATTTATTCAGAGGCCACTTTTTACCCATGTACGGGACGCTGTAGAGCTTAAAGAGCATATATTTTAGTTGAACGTATTTACTTCTAGATTTTCATTAGTACGTTCTAGGGACGTGCTACGGCTCTATGGCTCTACAGTGGTAGAGCAAACCGTCACGAAATTAAACCAAAAACAATGTTATTGTAAACTAGCTGATACGAGCGACTTCGTACGCGTGCGAAACTTTCCACCAAAATATCTGACAACCAACATACGATGAACCTCGTGCCAAAGGCGGCTTTTGGTTTAGGGAGGTCAAGCTGTATCTAAGAATCCACGTCTTTTATTTCAATTTGGTTTAGGCGTGATCCGCAAACTAACAAACAGACAAACAAACAGATCAACAGACAAACAGACAAACTCGATTTTCGGAATCAGAATCGTTTATTTAGTAGATCAGCATATTTAGTTTATCCATATCTTTAATTTTAGTTTTCGGCTTTTTTACAGTTTTATAATAGTATAGAAACCTTCATGCAAAAGCAACATTTTTATTCTGACGACATCGTCAAACGGTGACAAAACTCATTCGATAATATTGTAGCAAACGCGTTGGTAACCCTACATGTAGGTAATAATTTTCTCCACTGCGACCTTCATTAGGACAACGGCAGGTACAAGTTTTTTTCAACTCGGTCGGACGTCGGTCCACGTTATTATTATCGGCTTGTAATCTCACCTTTACTCATGCTAACAATACGACTAGGTTTATTACCCATTTTATCTAGAGCCACTACGAATTAGCTTGTGATAAAAAATAATGACTAGTCGGAGTTCACGATATCATAAATATCACCATCATCATCATCAATATATATAAAACTCTTTTGAATCTGACAGAGAATCAACGCACAGCCTAAACTATAAGTATGAAATTTGGAGGGTAGTATCCTTATATAGTGTAGGGGTGCACTAAGAAAGGAATTTTGAAACGTCACACTCTAAAGGGTAGAACGCGAGCAACGCCGCGGGCGACGGCTAGTAATTATATAAAACTCTTTTGAAGCTGACAGAGAATCAACGCACAGAACAAACTATAAGTTCTAGAGGTATGACATTTGGAGGGTAGTATCCTTATACATATAGTGTAAGGGTGCACTAAGAAACGAATTTTGAAACGTCACACTCTAAAGGGTAGAACGCGAGCAACGCCGCGGGCGACGGCTAGTTATACATATACATAATTTATAGTTAGTTAATTAATAGTATACCTAGTATACTGTAAATATTATAGTTACTTAATAATTTGAGTTGAATTTTTAAGATGAGTTCTATATAGCTCCGATACATTTCAGAAATAGGTAGCTATGTTCGACAACGACATACTACGTTCACTCACATCGATTATACTGCCTTCACCTACGTCATCATTACTATGAAATAACTGAAATGGTAGGTACCTAATATTTATTGTAATAATAACGTATTGTATCAAAAGCCCACCTCTTTTCACGTAATATCATCATAATATTCCATTACATTACATTACGTGACACGTACAGTACCTACATTATTTTGATATTGAACTTTGTATACATAGTCCTTTGAAAGAAAATGTCTCGAAGTTCAAACGAGCTAGACATGTAAAGAAAAAGCAAATTAGGCGTCTTATAAAGTTGGAAAAAAACCTTTAGATGTGAATCATTCGCCCAGAAAGGACGCGACTTGAGAAAATGAACACTTGAGTGAAATGTAAGTTCGTATGACTTACTGTAAATATCACTAACGGTCACCCATCCAAACAGATACCGCACAGAACGGCGCTTTACTTAGATAATCATCGGTAAAGATTGCCTAAGCAAGCTACGCCACGAGCCCTTCAAATGTGAGTGGAAGGAAATAAAATACTTTAGTTAGGTAGTTAAAAAGCTTTTCATACATACACGACCCCGCAAGTCGAAGGTACGTGTATAACCTAAGTACTTGTAACCTAAGTGAGGCATAGGTATACTAGCTAGGTAGTTATATAATCGAATAACCATATTATCATTATCAATCTTATTTACCTAAGTAGGTACTTCAATGAATGTAGGTAGGTACAATAGATTTTGATTTTCTCGTTACTTTGGAATGTTATTTATTCGTAGAAATCTTCTCAGCAAGAATTCAGATCTTAATTTTGTGACCAAATATTCACTGATTAATCTGGTGTATTCAAGATATTTGTACTTATAATAAAATATTCAAACAAGATCATAATAGAAAAGATTTATGATCGAGTTGTCCAGAATTTCCATCTCAACGCTCTTGGGATACCCGGTTATTGAAAATACTAGTTAATGTCTATTTGTAGTGTACCATTGAGAAGTCCGATATTTCATTTTTACTAGATTACCTACAGTCATCGGTATGATTTTAAAGCGAGTGCAATGGACCTCGTCTATTGCGCGTCCATTCAAGCCTGAACAGCTATTATGTGAAATCAATTCAATAACATCTCGCATTGTACTGCGTTTGCTTACGATCTAACATGTAAACTAGTGTCTGTTCTATGTTTTCAAATGGACTCGTCTATTTTATCTTTATTTATAAAATAGACGTCGATATAAGAAGGAATGGTAAAGGCTCCGAGCCCATCCTAAACGAATTGAACGACATGGTAAATACGATACATCCTGAGCCATTTGATTTAAGCACGCGAATACTGCCGAAAAGAACATGAAAAAGCCATATCGGACCCCTTTTGGTTCGAATTTTCGGTAAGATTGCCAGGAAACTTTCCATTTTCGTCCCAAATCCCGGGCCGAATGAAAACTCGTTTGCATAATATAAAGACAAGCCTAGTATCGAGACTAAACGCAAATAAATGGTTCCCTCAAGTTAAGACGACAATTTATCGGGTCAGCGGAGCCAAGATAAATTTGAGACCGAACCTTTTCGAATGCACAATCTGTCGTTCACTCTTTTGATGTATGATCCCTTGGGTAATTCGAAAAATTATGATCAGTCGACCGAAGTTCAGTATATTCCAATCAGGTCAAGTCCGACTAGTTTCCTGTTAGCACTGTTTACATAGCGTAGAAAAATAGCAAGCTAAATTACAGTTTGAACTGTAAATACAAACCATTTACTGGTTATCTCGTAGTTTTATGTCTTGACGCTCCAGAATTTATTTATGTTTCAGTGTGGGCTTTAGTATTCCAAGATTGTTTTGGCTCGCAGACAAAGTTGTGGTCTAGACAAACATTGAATTCGAAATCAGAATTATAATTTGGTCTTTAGCTCGACGTACCTACCACCAGTTCGACAGTTTGAATGACCGACATCTTTCTTGAAAGAATCTATAAACCAAAATCTCGTCAGTTATCAACATGGTATAGTATTCTGGTGAAGGAAATGAATGACTTTATCATGGTTCAGTAGGGGACGCAGTGAAGTCGGTCAGTGCTTATCCACCAGAGCTAAGCTAAACTCGTTTGTTTTCATATTAAACGATTACTATTGGTGGATGTCATACATATCCTTAGCAACGTAGCTTAGCTTAGCTCTGGAGAAAAAGCACCCTTAAGGTACCTACCAAATATCGTAGCCCACCTAATTTAGTGCAAGTTCATGATTGCTAATCTCCCCTTGAGAACGTAGATTACACTATGTTCTCTCATTACTATTTACTACCCATAAAATATTATCATTGTTTTATTACGATCGTAACAAATAAATTATAAGGTACCCTTAGTCCCCGAAGAAGTTGTGAATAAGTACTTTTTTCTATCTCATAAAAGTTGTTTTTCCACAAAGGACTGGTTGACTCGATTCACTGGTATTTTTTGAGTAGGTATGCCTTACTTATCAGCAACATATCAGTTTTGTTTTAAAGCTTTAGTAGGTATAAATTAAACTACTATTTTTTTAAGAACATAAAGAGAGGGTGAGGCAAGAACTTTCTACGTATAAATGTAGGCTTAGATCTAAGAAAGCATTTATTTTTACTCATGGTAAAAAAAATATCCTTGGACATGTCACACAACGTCAGCTATTCCCAAACTAAGCACAGCTTGTACTATGGGAACTAGATTGCTGATAGAATACTTATACACGGTGTAACATAATTACCCTATAAGTCCGAAAGGGGGGTAATTTTTAGGTCATGGCGAACAGTGTTTGTTCTACGACTTTTGAGATTTTCGAAGTTTTTCAATCATGAAATGAGCTCGTAACTTACATTTTTATACAATTTTTTTGTAAAACCTACAACTACATGATGATGATTTGATGTGTATAGACAATGAACCAAAAAGATTTACCTACCAATGACCGAACCTATCGGCAATAAATATCAATTCAATTTCCAAAAGGTTTCCAAAAGGAAGGGTCCCAATTCAGGGACCCCTCCGCTGGGCATTAGATTTTAACGCCATTAATCTAAATTGAAGAACCGAACTATCTGACAGACTCTGTTTATCTGTTTTGCACCCGTGTCAATGTTGTTTATAGTCAGATCAGTACAGTAGTAGAAGAACACAAATGGATACAATACAATACGGGTGACTATGCAAAGTATGTAGTTATCTTTGAAGGTAAATAGAAAGAGAGGAGATTATTACGAGCCAAAATAATGGAAAAGATCTGTTGTGATAAATGAACATCAAGGTGCTTCCTGATCCTTATGGAAAAAGGTGGATAGTAACACATCAATAGAAATTTCACATAAAAAGTGTTCAGTAGCCTATTCGAGCCTAAAGCCTTCCAAAGCTACTTATATTCAGAGTACTTACGTATTTCAGAGGTCCGAAGGAGCTGCTACGTTTGTTCGTACCCCGTAACAAACAGAAACCTCCTTTGCATGGACAAGTCATTTCTCAGAGTTAATGCAATCGGTTTAGCTGACGCCGGCAACTGTTTGCAGCTCGAGATAATGCGTGGACACACAGAGATGCTCGTGCTGTCCTTGGTAAAGAATCTACTGCCATAGGGCTGCCACGTTCTGATGCAAAAAGTAGGTAAGTATAGCTCACGACAGAAATTTTCTGATGTTTGACCACGGTCAGTGGACGTCGCTACATAAAGTTAACGCTTCCTAAGATACTACTGCGATGCTCTATCGCTAGTATTATGTTCAAAATGATAGCTTACGATACATAGTAAGCCGAAGGCACCTAATCTTCTAAATAAATAAAACTCTTTTGAAGCTGACTTAGAATCAACGCACAGCCTAAACTATAAGTCCTAGTGGTAGGAAATTTAGAGGGTAGTATCCTTATATAGTGTAGGGGTGCACTAAGAAAGGAATTTTGAAACGTCACACTCTAAAGGGTAGAACGCGAGCAACGCTGCGGGCGACGGCTAGTTCTATAAATAAAATCTAAAAAATACGATGGGGATTATGTTGGCATGTCATTAGTCTTACAAAATGGCAGATAAGTGAAGAAAGGTAATATTTAGAGGTAGAGATAAAATTATTACGTTAGACAAAGGTGTATGTTCTTTTTCTACGTCACAGGTTGGAAGTCCATTGCTAATTTTTACGTAGGAAGTACCTACCTACCTAGATAAGGTTATCATACCACCATACCATAGCTATCGCTTTTTTTTAAGATTTTTCCCCATTCAATTACATCCGTAACTGAATTCGATCAAGCATAATTATGAATTAATAATCCAATATACTAGACTAGACCATCAGAGCTTCCAGACTGTTAAGTGTTAGCAGCTAGATCTAAGCTTATACTCAACGCAACACACAAAGATGGCTCGCCCCTTAGGGCTGTCAGAGACTGCTTATGACAGAACTAATTAGTGAAATCTGCCGGCATAAATTCAGTGGGATTTCACTTTTCAAGCTGTTTATCACAAGTATTTGAGACACGAAAATGCCTTGATCTGATTCAACGTTTTGAATGTATCAAGCTCTTACCACGAAACCGAAACTGGACATGATTTTTAAAAATACTAGTTAAAGCCGTGAAAACCTGGATATCGAAGGACTTGAACTTACTTCGAAGCAAAGGCAATTGTATGTGACGAAGGATTGTAAAAATAACCACGTCAGAGTATTCGTGGAAATTCTTTTGTTTTCAGAAATAATTCTGCCTGACAACCACTTTTCAAAATGACAAATAGGTTTTTTCCCTGAGAAACTAACATGCTGATTAATATTCCACAAATAGATAAATTTCTATTTTCCCCGAGATAGAGTATATGGATATTGAATCAGGTAGAGCGTTCCCAGAATGCTGGAAACTTATGGAAACACCTGGAAAATCAACTCGAAATTGGTCTGAAGTTTTGTGAAGCGACAAATTTTTTGTACCTAAACATAGACTACCTAGGTAGTACCTACCCAACATGTAAAACAATATCAAACAAAGACTCGAAGGATTCAATTAGAGATCTTCACAAGCCCCTTGGATATAGAATACTGAGAGTCTGGTAGACGTATTAGGTAATGACACAAAAACTGGGGCAAATCCACGAGGCAGCCCTACCAGAGGGCGTTTAAGCCAACGACGATTGCCCCTCACAAAGGCTCAGCCCCTCCCGTTCAACTGCAGAATGGATTCGTAAGAAAACGAAATCTCATTCCGAAGCGCGCTCATTGTTTGAGAATCTTTCACAATTGCTTTTTCGATTCGACAATCCTCATCTACGGTTGGCATTATTGGCGATGTGTCATCAGCTGCGCTATTTTATCGCGAACCGTTGCTCTAATGAGTTTTAGATGGGAATGCAGAATCGGATTGGCTTCGATCAGTAATGAACGGAACCAGTGGGTTATGGTTTTTAATATTATAGTAGGACTTTTAGCTACGTGAAGACTTACAAGAGAATATATTGGCAAACATTTTTTTGCCCTACCTACGTGGGGTTCCAATATAGCTGTAATGTGTGTTACTGGAGTTTCAGTATTTGCTATAGAATATCGTTGGTTTTATACAGAACAGAGACCTTCTACAACCTCAGGGAAAAAGCCATACCTACTGCAAAAGTGTTTAGTTTTCAGAAGTTTTATTTTTACAGGGTGCAGTATTTAAATAAAAATACATAAAAAGTAGGTAAAGAGTAAGAAACTTGGTTAAAAACAATTAAATTACCTAGGTAGGTTAAATGTCGACAAGGAGGTCAACCGACGAATCCAAGTCGGATGAGCAGCATTTCGGGAATTACGACATATTTTCTCGTCACAGATACCGGAAAGCCTCAAGACAAGACGAAAGTCTATAAATTAGTGCAATTAATGCACTATAAATTAGTACCATATATTGGTCTTATTATGGAAGTTGAGCAACGGGCTATAGAGAGAAAGAGCTCCGTTGGGAGGTCCAATGCGCGATAGAATTCGAAATGAAGAAATCCGTAGTAGAACAAAGGTCACCGACATAGCTCTAAGAATTAGCAAGTTGAAGTGGCACAGCTCGTAGAAATGACAGCTGGGGAATAAAGGTTCCCCAATGGCGACCACGAATTTGAGAAGCGAAAAGTAGGTCGGCCCCAGCCCGTGGACCGTCGACATTGTCAAGATCACGGGAAGTCGGTGTAAGAGGAAGACCTAAAATCGCTTCTTCTGGAATTCCATGGGAGAGGCCATGTTCAGCTGTGGACTTCTACAGGCTGATATGATGATGAGGAAATGTCAGCAGTTATTTTAAAATATTGGTTTTATATTAATTAACACATCATAAAATACACAACACGTCATTGCGGTTTTACCTTGAAACGGTATCAACCGGAAAACAGCTTGTGCCTATAATTTCACATTACCACGTAGGTACGTAACTACCTAGGTACCTATTATGATACCACTTCACATTTTAAATGCATGAAATATGCATAAGGTACCTAGGTACCTACCTACCTAAGCACGTGGTATCTTAGGTATATCATAAAACATTTCAATAATTGTAAGAGTCTCATCAAAGATTAAACATAGAGTCACTCATTGCTCTAGAATATATTATGGGCTTCTAAAGCACTCATATTTGGGATTGTGTGGACGAAACATCGTACGCTTCACCTAACCTTTAGTAGGTCAATTGTAGAAGAGTAATAGATTTCATATTAACAAATCAGGTGATATTGGTAGATACCAGTAGGTAGGTGGTATGGTAGGCAAACTGGTACCGAGAAAGCTTGAAAGTTATCCGCCATCGCATCTCCCTTCGCGATATTTGCATTGCATTGTATTCAGTGTCAATGTCTCGGTACCGTCTATGCCTTTCTAGCTAGCTACTTAGCACTTAAACTACCTTAATTTGAGCGACGACAATCGTAATGTAAACTTATACTTACGACATAATATTCCTAGGCGAAACGTACGAAATAAAATTGTTTTTTTTTTATATACTTTTTAATGAGTCAACATCTCCAGAAGGCCTTAGCAAGCTGCTTCCAACGCATCGCTTGATCACCCAAGCACAGCAGTGTAACAAAGAAAACCGAATACAATGGTTTATTTACTATTTTGACAACATCTTTATTGTAAATCGGGCGTAATGTTATGACGTCATTAGCATGGCGTCATGACCTTATCAAAGGACTTCATTGTAATCCACGTATTACCTACAGTTGATAGCAATCGTTGCAAAACGACCCCGTCAAGGTGTCAAACCTGCGACAAATGCGTTACCTACGAAATTGAAACCAGCTACTAGTTTCATCATAAAAAAATCAGAAATAACCTGCTCTTTAAATGCTCTACCTACACCTAACTTAGCTAAGTTCAGTAGCTCTACTCCGATAAAAATACAGCCAGCATAATCAATTACATGGTAATTATTTCCTTTGCAATAATGACTGCAAATCTTCTGAAATGCATTGATGTGTGAACAAAAGCGTGACAAGTAGGTATGTATAGGTACCTAATATTTTCTAATCCTACATTATTTACCGGTGTTGGAGACGCCTCTGTGTCGTCCCATCACGTTAACGGACGACAGTTGACGTCACTGTTTGATAGTCCATCCACTCAACCAGGGTGGAATCAAAAGGTATTCTTCTCGACGCCAGCGGCGAACTGTGACGTTCGCTTGTCTACGACACGACATCTACATGATATCGTCGGAGAGTAATCTCATACATAGATCTCTGCCAACGATATATTTGTTCGAGCAACTTTGTCGGTATCGTGTCCGGTGGGCACACTCCCATCGTGATATTGTAGAGAATTGCAAGTCAGGCCCTTTCATCTGATGAACCCCAGAGGCCTCGGTAGGTACCTAGTGTACCTACTAGCATGACTGTTGTCTCTATGAACGACGGCCATGATTGCATGTCTGGTGCACTCTCGAAAGCCTATTTGGAAGCTTTTGTTGCGAACGCTTTGAATGTTTTTGCTTGGCAGGCTTCCGCTTGTCTATACCTACCACCCTATACTACCAAGAGCACAGCAGCGCAGACCAATTCAGTTATGTATCTTACATATACCACAGATCATATAATACTGCCTATACTGTACAATAATACTTATCAAAGGGGGTCGGGGTTCTAGATAGTGTAGACTAGAATCCCGCGATTTCAGAGTGATACAATATTGGACCATCATTATCACCATCAGTGTCATTTACATAATATTTAAAAAAAAAACATTTTGTCCCCATGAAATTACCTTACCTATCTACCGACTCAATCGCGCAGTAAATATACAACATAATGTATCCTTGGACATTACACACAACGCCCTATAATCCCAAACTAAGCAGAGTTTGTATTATATGGGAACTAGTAAACTGTGGATTGATAAAGGTACCTCACGGTTCCATAATCATTAGATTTGGAAAGCCCTACTCATCAATTAATTAGAAACCCATTAGGTACCTTCTTACCATTCCCCATCAATTTGTGCCATGCCAATCCTTGGTAATGATTTATTCGTCAAAGTTATTTGTTATAGTACCTACCTACCTCAGAAAGTAAATGATGACTGTGGGTATTCTGGCCTAAATATAGAATTTCCACAAATAGACCGAAAGCCGTATTTATAAGCGAATGAAATCCCTGTGTCACTCGACTAAATAATGTCTGCTCATCTAAATTTCCTGTTTATTTTTGTCCCCCTGCGGCTGTCGCCTGTGCTATCCCAATATGGATGTGGGCTTTACATTTTAAGAATCAATTAACTTAACATTGAATTATTTCTCGAAGCTTTGATATCGTCACAGAAACGTTACAGGAAAGCAAAATACGCAATGCCGTGTATGGCGTGGTTTGTAAAAACCAATTTCAAAGCATAATGTGGTCGAAACTAGATAGACAATGTTCAAGGAACATTGGTAAGCCTGTGAAATGATGAAAGTGACCCTGTGAAAATTAAATAGGTTCCTACCATAGGTACCCAACCCACCACACACATACATACAAAGGTAGGCATAGTTTAGGCATAGGTAATAAAAGCAACGCAGCAAATAAGCATGTGAAATTATTTCTCCTCACGCACGTAAAGAAGCCATTTACAAAAGTTATTTTACCCTCAGTCGGATAATGACTCGATATGGTAATTGTAGTTTCTGTACGTGGAATATTCTAATTTTGTCGGACTTTAGTCTGGGTTTCTTATGAAATGGCGACCGCAATGACGGAAATTCAAAAATAAGAAGTTGTTTTCCGGTCAAATTCGTTGCTTCCGATTTCCGGTGCGTGACGCGTTTTGATTCCGTTCGCCGCCGCCGCGCCGCCGCGCCGGCCGGACACAGATGTTACTAGAATCTACATTTTATATAATATATTTTAGCATAGTTTTGGATCACTTTGTCAGTCATCGATGTATCCGTATGCCCGTTTTTTCAGAAGCGGCATTGAAAAAGCGTGAAAACCAGCCCGTTCAGGATTTCGAAACAATTACCGTTTAGTGTTGCCAACGGTGGTTTTCTCAATTACCTCAAAAAATTTGACGATCAAATTTAAGAGAGAAAGAGAGAGAAGAAACTGTTCATAAAAAAATAATGATTAGGTCTTAGTTGGTAGGTAAGTTAAAATATAAGTTTGAAATTTGAATGTACGACGTACCTACTACTATTTTTCGTTTTAAAACGAATAATTTGTCTACAGATGGCGGATAGTAAAACTTTTTACAACGCACTAAAGTCAATTACAACCACAGATGTGCATTATGTATAATAATAACCATATAATAGTAACAGATACAATGCCTAAGCACTAAAGTACTACAATTACCTTGGCACCTAACTAAGTAGTAGGTAATGTAGGTATAGGTAATGAGAAAATAAGAGGTACTTACCTACTACTTAACTAACCTATGCATCTTGATTATATTAAATTTTGTACCTAGGTAGGTAGGTTTGTACCTTTTCAAAACTTTATAATTTTGCAACAGAACAGCAACAGGAGTGGGCGCCACTAAATAGAACGTTTCCTGAAATCTGTTGTTACAACACAAGTTTGCAACGTCTTGAAATAAACTAACTAATTTTATCTCGGTGCAGTAGGTAAACGATGCCTCACTTCACGTTGCGTGATCACGCGATTTGTTTGTTTTAATATCTACCTACAGATTATCAAAAGCGTATTACCTTTCGACATCTGGTAATCTGGTTTACTGTAAGCTGTAAGTTTACCACATCAATTTGCCTCATTATTTTCTACTTTTGATTCTGCATTCTGCTTTGTGTTTATTGTCAGTAGGTACCTACTTAATAATAACAGTCCAATCCATGATAATAGATCTACTAACAGACTACATTGTAAGTTGTAAGTCTTACAATACATAGTAGGTAAAAGTAAATGATAGGTCTGTGGTTTTGAAATAACTACCTATACCTTCTATTCAATATAGGTAATGATCAATTCCTACCTATAACGACCCTACTACATCGGGGACCTCAGATGGCAACCCTACTTTATACCCTTTTTAAAGATCTCATAGGGTTTTATTGTATTAGGAAAGGGTTTCCATCTATTATTTATTATATCTACCTACTTTTTCTCGTAACTCCTGCTTTCTTTATGAATCATAACATGTTATTATCAAAATTACTGGGTATATTCCTTTCGACACATGTATACAATACAAGACTTTTTATTTATTTATTTAAGACTAGTGCTAGTACCTAGTACGAGTAGTATTTACATAAGTTAGTGAAGATGGAAAGTTACATTAATACTTAGTAGTACATTTCATATTTACCTAACCTACAATACCTACCTACTCGTATGAAATCAAGATTGTTCGTCATAAATAGAGTTGTTTGAGGTGTACGTTCCTTTTCCATAGTGAATCATGTGGGCTCGTAGGGTCGATATCACATAAACAGCTGAAATGAATGGCAGCTAATGACCTATTAATAGTAATTAATAGTTCTTTTTATGTGAAGATCATAATGATTTATTTCAACCATTACGGAGTAGTAGCATACCTCGGCCATAAAGTTCTAAACATAGGAATTTGGTGCAGGAATACCCACCCAAAAAGAAATTAATAGTAAACCTATATTATCTACCTACCTGATAACTTGCCTTGTTTCGCAAAGGAATGTAGGTGTATATAATTAATCTAATCTGCACGTCATCCTTTTTTGAACTATCGGTGATCCCACCACCGAAAGAGTCTCTATCGTCGTCATCTACTGGTATAGATTCCATTAATCCTGAAAAAGACAGGATGCCAAAACCCTTTTCAGTGTGAAACCAAAAGTGTAAGTGCCTATTTCTATACCTAGGTATATATTATTATCCATTATGGTTCAGGTAAGTAGGTTTTATGACACGACTTACCAGATTTTTGTGACGTACCTAGTTTAAAATAAAAATGGTTTTTATGTGTGTACTAAAAGTGAAACCAGTGTAATTCTCCAACAAAGACTTAACTCGGCCAATGTCAGCTTTAGTGCTAATTCTTGTTAAACAATGGTGTTGGTCATTGATTTTGAATTCGTAATTATCTGTATCAATCAGTGGAGGTCAGGACAACGGCAATTACCGTTCTGACCATCCGCCGTCTAACAGCCTATCCGGTTTAGTTTCATTGACATTCATAGCTACACCCTTTGTTTGCACAATTTATATTCAGCATGATTCAACTGTCTACGGTAATAAAGATTTCATAATGCATACGTGCCTAGCATCAAAGTAAAGTACATAAAAGTACCTCAGCGGACCTCAGTGACTCAACATGAACTCACAATCAAGCGAACCCTTTGGAAATTCTCACAATCAAGTGATTTTAAGTTGAGAAATAACAAAATGGTTTGCATAAGATTTTATTTATTTTACACCTACAAACTTAGGCTTGATTCCGCACCATGGCATTTGCAATAAATCCACTGACTACCCATTTATCACATGTTGACGGCGAAGGAGGAAAAACGGGATGTTTTAGAACCAATAATATTAAATGGACGCTCTGTATGTTAGCTTTGATAATACACGAAAAATGTACAGAATGGCTATTTATAATGCTTTGTTTGATGATGGAGTCGCTTATAAACAGTTAGGTACCTTTTTGGGTACAATACAACCTAGTTTAACCACGGCTATACGTTTTAGTTAACTGTAATGCCTTTACGTATTTAAACGAGTATTTGTGGTACAAAGGAGGTACTCCTATTCATTAGAAGATGTATGTATGTCTATTTCTTACAACAAGCAGATAGAAGAATCACTTACCTCTCCAAGATTGATGAACCCATGGTCCAAGGCTACAGCATCCGCCGCCTCCTTCCCTCCAGGCACGTGGACTGCCCAGGTGGGAGTATAATGCGCGAACACAGCCTCCAACAGGGAAAGAAAACACACCACAGCCGCCGTCGACGCCAGAACACCTCGCGCCATCGCACACATTCACTCACCGATTAGTACTTGTCAGCATTTCACACACATGAACCTAAATAACTATACCACTTTCAGTAATATTAATTGGATAATAAGATGATGTTTCGATCACGGGTTAGGAATCTGAAAGATCAAAAGAAGCTTTAGCTTACGAATCCATAAGCGCACGGAATCTTATAGGATTGCTTTATCATTTCGACTAATTTCTCAAAAGACTCATTACGTTTGCAGAGCAACTGATGGACAGAGTCATGGTATTAATCGGTGCCAGTCCAGACTGTAGGCAGTAAGTATTTTAGTCTGCAATCGCGCTGGGAAAGGTTCATTTAGGGTATATCTATACCATCTGTCAATCAATACTAGACTTATCAATGTGGATGATATGTGATTACTGAATTCGAAATAGATTTACCATTTATGTTGATTATCAAATACTCCCTGAAGTTAAACAAATCGAACAACTTCACTGTTTAATTGATTCACATTCTTGTTTCATTATGATTCAATACAGGAATCTAAGCACTGACAACGTAAGAAACAGTAAGAACCAATCCAAACAATCGGAAATTGGTTTCCGGCAAATTAAAACTTTGCCAAGCGCATGCCAGTGTTACCAACATAATAATTGGGTCAAGTATACAATGAAGGACAACGTCGGAAGAACTTGAGAGGCCGCCAGAGGGTCTGTTAGACAGCTCTTTATCATCGTATCACTGGACTATCATTAATCATAATGCCTTTCATCGATATACAACCTTTTTCGGGTATTGTTATGACTGACGCCTGCCCTACTTTCAGGATAAACAAGACATACATCATTTCTTCACTCCCGATATGAGGTTTGTGATTTTTCTGAAAATCCAAGGCAAAAAAATTTAAGCTCTGTCAGTTTCATATATTCTATCATTGCGTCCTTAGTGAATCACAAGACTGTGGTCTTTAATGCTACCATAGCCAGATGGTTAAACTGACAGTACACAATGTTATCTGGGATTTCTTTATCAAACACTCGCCGATTCCTATTATTTATTGATCGTAATCATAACAAAGGATATTCTGAATAATGAATCATCCTGATTCTTATCTTTATGTGTTATTGGTTCCTTCCATTTCACGACGCGTGTATTGCCTAAAGGTTTACAACCTTTCTTTATTCTAGTCTTTCATGTAACAGCCTAATGATCACTCTAAGTAAAGCTCGAATTCAAATAATAACCAGGGAAGCTTTCCCATAACAAACAAATGTACGTTACGCTATAGACATAAATAATCATATTAGGTTATGGACATTGAGAAAAGTAGTTAGTTGGTAACTACTTTTTTAGCTTTTTTCTTGCTTACTTAGTGCCTAGTGTTGAAAAATTGTCTGTAACTGTACCTACCTACCTACTCAGCTCAGATATGATTAGGATAAGTAATAGGGCTTTCGTTATCAGGGCTACGTAAATCTGTAATAATTATTGACAAAGTTAATGATGTTCTAAAGTTAATGGTATAAATTAAACTGTAAGAATTATTTTCTCGTCGGTTACACTAAGATAACCTCATTGTCAGTAGCACTGTAGATAATATTGTTGTGTCTTCTACTTCTCCACACTGTTGAGATGATATCATAAAATGATAGTGTTTACAGTTGATAAATATGCGTTTTCTTATTTTGCGATTATTATTTTGTTCAACAATTATGCATTATTGATACAATATAGGTGACTATAGTATACACGTCTATGTTATCAGAAATGTGATGATTTGAATGAAATGACCAACATTCCAAGAAGAGTTTGTATTAGAAATCCCAAATTGGCACTTTGTCTGAAATTCTACAGCTTGCGTTGTTATGTGTACAAACAATGACAGTTGATAACTCATTTGTACTGTCGTCGCCAAATTTTAATTTTAGTTTTAGCTTGTAAATAAAAGTAGGCCAGTCACAATCACGCGCTCACCTAGCTCCGTGAGTTTGTTATTTACAGTTAGGGTCAACAATTATTTTATCAAGCAATCGCTTGCCAATCTTGCCATACCCGCTCATTAGTTACCTATTCATTTGAAAATATTTAAGTATTTATACCGCTAAATAAGTTTTTAACAGAACTCAAGTTTGTAATCTTATCTATGTCCATCAGTCTGCAGTGTAAACATTCGTCTTTGTGAGTAATCGGGCGAACAATTCGCGTGCAGCCCACGTCCAAAAGCGGATGCTTCATCGATGGAATCCGATGGGAAGGACCAAGATTCCGTGGCACTTAGACAATAGTGGCCGGTGAGAGTCGGCGCCGCTGCGACGAGCGTTCACCTCTCGCATCCCGTCTCCTGTTATCACTTTTTTTTAAGATACGGGTTTCTGTGACAGGTTCCTCACGTTTTGTGTTTTGAGCTATCGGCACTGCGTTTCACTGTAATGCACTACAGTCATAGTAGGGCACGGCACAACTGTCAAATGGCGCGTGAATAATAGTACACCCGGGAGTGAGACACGGACACAGGCGCACACTCGCGCACGTGATGCTGACTGACTTGACTGGTATACGTACCGACTGGACTGAGTCGCTCCGCTCGCCCGCTCACTCAGCCAGCGCGCTCTCTCGCCACCGCCTCTACCGCTCGCTCTGAGATCAACTCGAAACTGTGAAAGCCGGCCTTGCTAACTTTGTAGGATTTACCCAAAAATGGGGACTTTTTATAGGTGGCTACACTAACAACGCAACTCTTTTATTATCAGTCACCAGCTACAGAACCATAAAACCATAAAGGCACGGTCGTGAGTTCGAATACCACGTAGGTGTGCAGGTAGGTAGGTAGGTAGGTACCTTTATGTATGATGCACCATGCAAATGCGTACCTACAATGCAACTTTTTTGACATCATTTGCTAATAACTAGGTACCTAATTTGTACTAAGTACTAGTCGTCATGGTAGTCGTACCTACCTACCTAGTCGCCCAAAGTACCTTCCTACCTACCCATCGTCATGTCGTCACTCATACCATCGGGCCATGGAATAAGAATAAGAATCATTTACCTATATATTGTAAAACTGTGTAAAAAAGAGATCTTTGGTTGGTTTTTCAATTTTATTAGGTACCTAGGTAGGTTAGGTATAATATAATAATATCTAAATGCGTTTCTACGCATGATCTATGCATAATTAGGTACTTCAGACAGTTCAGACTACCGTAGGTAGGTACCTACCTACTTAACCTACCTTACTTTACTAATTTATGGAACAGCGGAATTCAATTCAAACCTTCATCACACTTCGATAGTCGTAGAGCGTCTTACCCTCTTATGAGTAGGCTGTATTCCGCCGGCGCGGCGGCGGCGGCGCCTTCCATCCAGTGATTTCCAGCTCGTTCTAGAACGATGTCATTTGACCATTGGGCGGCCCAATGGTCAAATGACATCGTTCTGGGCGGGTGGTCTGCCTTTCGGTCTACGAGCATCCCTTGGCCACTATTCTGTGACCGACTGCCTTCGTTCCGCTAGGACATAATAAAATTTTCTGTTCTGTGGCCTTCGTCCATCTCCCATCGTCCCTTCTTGTCAAGTGTCGGTGCTCCTGCCCATCATTCAGCTTGGCGATTCGCATTTCTCGTACGTAACCTACCTACCCACTTCCACAACCTTTGTGCAGATTTAGAGAAAAGATATAAAAAAACGTTAGTACCTACCTAACTGTCCCTTACTTCAGTTTCAAATGATTTGGGTAATGCGATAGTTGGTAAAAGGATGTCCAAAGTTAAACTTTATTACTACTATCACTTCCCGATAAATAAATAAATAAGAAAGGGTGCTGTGCTGTGCTGATCGGTCGGTCGCGGTCAGTTTTCCAACCCAAACATACGTAGAACGGAACGTAATTTCAACTAAAAGTTTTCAAACTATAGCAATAGATGGCGCTAGTAGTACTTGTTTCGACTCTGTTTTATCAACATTCTCGACCAATCAGCTGTTGATAAGTGTCCTTTTTTGTGACATTTGTGACGTCATTATTTCCACGTTGGAAGTTAGCTGAACTGAAATGTCATGTTTTTCTAAATTCTCAATTTGTGTATGTTTTGGAAATGAAATTATGGAGAATAATTAGCAAATTAATAACAAGTGCATAAAGGAGACCAACAAACACAGGTGGTATCAAAATTGTGGTGTTATTTAAGATGACCTCTGCGGGGATCACTAGATCAAAATGACTAATCTTGATGCTGACATGAACAGGATATTGGAATATCTGAAGAATGACCAAGACAATGGAATAGGTCAGAAGATGAGCAAGATGGAGAGCTTCCAACAGGACGGTTTATTGGTGGGTATACCTACCTCCCATCTACGACATTTCGTCACTGAGTCTTGTGATAAGAATCGCGCCCGCTGCTCGCATTTGGATATATGGATCGGTATGCGCGAGGTGTAGACGAGCGGTGAAGTAATAATGAGCGGCGGTGATCGCCACGACCGGCGAACGGTGCTCGTTCAACAGCTTTCGTGAACTCACGCTCCCACTTTTACCGTTACCTTCACGTTCATTTCGTTTCGTGATCCGCTGTAGTTCACTCGTACCTGCTATTTGCATCTGCTGCACTTTCCCGCGTCGTAATTAGTCCGCTATTGATATAATTAGGTCGAGGGTTTTCCCTTGCGGGGGTGTTATTGTGAGTTAGCTCAGTGCGTCATTGATACGGCGCGGCATTCGCGCGCCGGGTCGGTTCGTGTCAACAACTCGTTTTGCCAGCTAGGCACCATGCGGTCGCTGCTTATGCCATATGCCTTATAATATATCATAAAATTCCACCGGTCAAGCAGACTCTTGATTCAGTGAGGGTTGGTCGTGATTTAAATACTTGTGTTTGTGATATTTTCTGATTGGAAGTGATGGGACTGTGTTGATTATCTATCTAATTGCAAAAATATCAAGATGGATAAAAAGCTAGATCTTCTGTCCCTATTTGAGGTAACATATGCATGGAGTTTTTATTATATTAACATAGATTAATAATTATCCAATATTGTATGAAAACATACTGTTTGATACATGGAAGAAAATTATTTTAACAGGAAGGTAGGTAGGTAGGTACTTATGTTATGATATGAGTGTTCAACATGTAAAAGTTTACACAAGCCTCACTCAATTACAATATTTTTACATTATGATGGTCAGTGGCCAAAAAATACTTTAAATTTTTTCCCTTTCTATTTTAGCCAGTTTCATTTGTTAGACTGCAGAAAATATACTTTTACACTGAAATTCTGAATGTAATGTAAAACTGAGCATAGGTCTTGATTCTAGTGCATGGATAAAGCCTAGTTTTACATTCCCATTCTAAAGTCTAGAAAGTGATTGTATTTATAAAGTACCACTTCTCAAAATCAACTGAAGTCACTTTCACTATTTGTGCATGCAAAGTTTTACTGAAACCTTTCACTACACTTATTCACCAAACAATAAAGACATTATAAAAAAATTATATCAATCTGTGTACTAGTCCTACACTTTTTTTTTTGTTTTGTTTTTAAATTTTTTTTTTACCTATTGTGTTCCACTGCTGGGCAAAGGTCTCCCCCAAAGTCTTCCACTGGTCCTGGTCGTTGGCGTTGTATAAGTATACTAATAAGTCCTACACCTACTCCAGAAAATCCAGATGGGCACAAAAAACCAGTTTTATTACAAACTTTCTCTTATTACTGAAATGAAAGTAAGTTATCCACATAACAGCACTGGAGACTAGGGGGGTAGGAATGAGAGCATTTTTTTCCTATTGGCCTTAGTCAGTTTCATTTTTGTTTATATATCCGAAAACATTTTTTTTTGATAACTGAGACTGTTATTTTACTTTTGGCAGACATAATTATGTATTTGTAATCTTCGATGAAGCCACTGGCTCCTGTAACACAGTTTTTATAACTAGCTCAGGAGAGTATGGATTCAAAATGTTTGTGTTTGAACATTATTAGGTATTTGCTGTCGCCCGCGGCTTTGCTCGCGTAGTAGCGGCATACGCATTATTTGGTTAAAATCTTTGATTCTCTTGAGACCGTTTAGGGTGCAACTTTTCAAAATTCCTTTCTTAGTGCACCCCTACACTATACAATAAGGATAATACCCTCAAAATTTCATACCTCTAGGACTTATATATGTAGTTTAGGCTGTGCATTGATTGTCAGTCAGCTTCCAAAGAGTTTTATATATTTACATGTAAATAGAAACATTTTTACTTTACTGACTTAAAACTTACAATACTGACTGCACATACTTTAACATGAATACTTGGCTTCTAGGTACACTTTTCGTCACCATTAACCTTCTATAGTGTTCAATGTGTACATAGGCATCATACATAGGTCACCTTTATATAGAGCATTTATCATATCAATGCAAATAGTAAATTTTCATTGTGTGAAGTGACTTTGATGTAACTAACTAAATAAATATTATTGCATTTTACAACACAATAATTTTACAGCATTTTCTGTTTTAGATCAGTCGACAACAAAGATCAACTAGACTGGTACCTACATCAATGCATGTCTAGTCTATGTGCTATTATAAATATGAAATTGTTTATTTTAATTCAATTAGGTAGTTTTTCAAATGTTTTTAAGTTATTCACTTTGCTTATTGAATATCTGACTGATGAAAGAATTGCAAATATTTCTTGTTCAATCAGTGAGTTGTAGATCTACAAGGTATGGAAATGAAGAATGAATTACTTGGTAGAATTTGAAGTGATTTTGAATATTTTTTTTACCTTACTTTGTCACAATAGTTTTTGTTTAGAAGAAAGCAGAAAGTTTAGAACTAAAACACTACCTCTAACTATATTTTGTTTACGTTAAAGCATAATGTAGCTTACAATACAAACCTAAGGGCTATTTTATGCTACATAACCTTCATTGTAATTAATTATTTATACTCTTAATTTCTGTCATTAAACTAATTAAGAGTAGGTAAGTATCTATGTCATTCTATAATTAGGTAGGTACTTAATGTATATTGGAGCTGGTTATGTAACTGTATTAGGGTTTACTAATGAGTTTGGGCACCTAACTGGTTTTCTTCCAATTTTTAACTTAACTTACCGCTTGAACTAGTTACAGAAATCATTTATTTAAAACTGAGTCAATATGATCATATTACAGAGAACAATGTGACTGAGAGAGTTATAAAACCTGTGTTGCAGCCACAAGGCCTCCTCCAACACAAAAAAACGTATTTGACATAATATCCAAAGTTTTTTTTTTTTTGAAAATGTATTTAAATCCACTTTTGAAGAATTAGAAATCACCGTACTTACTATGTTATGACCACCTGTTACTTATTCAGTTTGCGGTTTGACTGAAGCAATAGGACTGATAAAAAATCATCTACAAAACGCAATGCCATGAATATGGAGCAGCAAATTTTTCGCGGTCTCCCTGTAACTTGCATGGTCAATAATCCATGGTAGTTCAATTGTTCATACATTGTTCGTATTGATCATACTCCGATGTTTTTGGGAGTGGTCTTATTGCATCCCCGATATTATGACAAAATTATCCTCATTTTATTGAATGAAACGCCTCTACTTATTTGATAATACATATTACCAAATCTCACTGGTACAATTATTTCTAGTCTGACACATGGTCGGCGCCGGACGATCTCCTCGAGAATATATTCTCGCTGGAGCAGGGGTCATTGGACTTCCTCGGCGATGCCATCCCTGACTTCAACTTGTGCCAAGAGCAGGATCTGTCACCGAGCGAGAATCTTAGCAGCTCAAGCTCTGACAGCGGAGTATCTACTGACCAAGCCGAGTTGTAAGTAGCCCCATTTTTTCTCTTAAGTAGATTATTAGTAGAAAAAACGGGAACGAAGTCCTTCAGACCATGATTCGATCGAAAATGTCAGGTAAAGAAAGTTTGATAGTAATACCTAATAGAACCCTGAAATGTCCTACGAAAATAGGGTTATAGCCAGTTCGTACCTTCCATGGTTATGCTAATTTCAAATTTTCTTCCCAATTCGTACCTTAAGTAGTACTGTTGTGTTATTCTGTGGTAGCGGTCAAAAATGGCCTAACAGAGAACAAAATAAACTTCAGCACGAACATAAAAGAAAGGTGTTCGTGGAATTGGTATATTTTGCTTACATTTCACAATAAATACATTGCCTTTTGCTAGTATTGCTACCTAGTTAATTCTCATTACCTACATTCATAAGCAAGTACATGTTCCAATTGTTTTGATGATTAGGTAAACATTAAATAACCTAGTCGTATATAATCTACGTAATCTAGAATATTCGCCTCATTTTCAAAAACCAGTTATCTGCCACAGCCATGTGCTACATGCGTATCTGAAAACTAACCTAAGTGCACTATCCCGAAACCGGTAACAAGATATTGTGAGATTTTTAGCATATTTTCCCATAAAAAAATATTCTATTCGTTAACCTTTTCACTGCCAAGGAACTGAGAATACAGAATACAACATAGTTACTTACTAAAGTAGCACCATTAAATAATTTGAATATTCTAAGTGGCCAGACAGGTTTTGTTATGGGCTTTAGATAGTAAACTCAAGGTTTTTGTAAGATTATTCAATCTTATCGTCGTAATACGGTATCGAAGAATAACAAAATTGTAAAACGATGTACGGAAAAAATATCTACAGGTTTTTCATTGACCTTAATCTTAATCGTTTTCTATCTGTCGATAATTAGCTTCCGAGTCTGTAAGTTTAACAATTTTAATATTTAATCACTTTCAGGTTAAAGCTAATATTTTTTCTTATCAAAGTGTTTTGAGTACCGAGACCGACCAAGACTAATTTATTTCTAGAGAAAATATTTACCTTTAGTTCGTTTAGTTTCGAGACGTAATTTGTGCGTTGTTTTTCTTGATAATGAGTGTGTTTTCATTGCCTTCTAATAGAGATTACAAACTCATAGGTTTCTTTTGTAAAATCTATGCTAGTTCAGACAATATGTTTGGAAAGGCAGTAATCTTGTTTGGCAGTGAATTGCATCAGCAATCTGCAATGATTCAGACTCTGTAAGACAGCCAATCGTACTCAAACCACGTGGCTTTTGATGTGGAACTTAGCATAAAACACGACCCTCGTCATCTTCCATAGACATAGTGATTATTTTAACCTATTGTACGTAAACAAAACACAGATGGGCGATTTCTGAGATCGAAGGTTTTTGTCTTTTGTCTAAAATATTAGCAAAGCCACAGGATCATTATAAACTAGGCAAAACTATACTTGGATTGAAAGTTGATGAGTTATTGTGTAAAGAAATTGCGCAAGGCGATCGAGTTTTGAACTGCTAGGAATACAAACGGATATTGTTGGCATGTCTTTCTATTCCTTTAAATCGTAACTCGCTTGGAACAATGAGTCACGAACAAACGTCGAGGAGTTGATGCAATATGTCTTGTTCTATGACCGATTTATTCACTGAAGTGCTATTGACACTGTGTTTCATTTAATATTCGTCGCGGAATCTCGCAACTCGATAAGAATAGTTAAAATGTTTGATTCAATATTGTTTTTTCCGCGCTACTGAGCGTGAGGAAATTTAAAGTGTTAATGATTATCCTTGTATTATTATTAATATTATAATTGTTAAAACGCTGACAAGCGTCAAACAACTTTTCGCTCGCACATTTCAAGATTTTTGAAGATATAAAATCACTGAAATTAATTGATTATGATAAATCACGAACAACTATGTTGTGTGCAATAACATTGCACAGGGTTCAGCATAAATATAATTTTGATCTAAACAAGTTTTCCGATAGCCTAATTATATTGAAATTGTTGCACAGTGATTACTGCAAGGTCCACGTCCACAAGATCCACGTGGAAGCTTACGCAAGAGCTAATCTGGTCTGAGTCAGTCTGTTTCGAAGTGCTTCTTACAAAAACCTCTAGCAGAAGTCAAGAGCGCAATCATGAAGTCGTCATTATTGTCTGTCTATTTGTTTAGCAGGCGTGAAGTATTTTAATGGACATAGCTGTTTATATGGATTAGGAAAACACGTTTTCCGGGCGCTTGGGTCACCACGTGAGCTCAACTCATGAGAAAATAAACGTTGTTTTCGTGTGAATAAGAGCTAGATTAGCATTACGTGTGCAATTTCAAATTGCGCACGTGATGTCGTTGAGTTTAATTTTTAAAACACGCTTTCTGTCCGTTTAACTAAGCAGAAATAAAAGTAACTTTGAACGGAAAATAAAAACTAGCTGTCCCCCGACAACTCTAGGTTCTTATTTTTGGTTTTTCCCTGTTCACTTCGAAGTAAATTTTATGCTAGACAAATAGCAAGTATTAGCAAGGTAAGAATAGTTACTACATTTTCTCTTGCAACCGTATTTGAATCCGCGAAGGAAGGATCACGCTCAGGCTCACGGCCAGCTAGCAGTGCTCCTCGGAAAATGATTATCTTGAACTTCGTTCCATTGGACTTGACATAAAATGGTTTATTCTAATAAATGCGACCTTCTTTACCACGTCATACCATATCGTTCTGTGGTCACAGTTATACGTATAAAATCGAAACTGTGAAAATGCATTAGAGAGCCATAAGTAAAAGGAGTTACAGTTGGCGGATCTTGGCAATTGTGATTATTTGTGATGCGAGTTGTGATAAACACAATTTTTTGACCATCTTCACCATTGCCAAAACCCGTACTATCCTACTAATATTATAAACGCGAAAGTTTGTAAGTATGGACAGATGGATGGATGGATGCATGTTTGTTACTCTTTCACGTAAAAACTACTGATCCGATTTGGATGAAACTTGGAGTATATATTGTCCGTGACCTGGATTAACACATAGGCTACTTTTTATCCCGAAAAATCAACGGGATCCAACGGGACGCTAACGAAGTCGCGGGCGGCACCTAGTACACCATACAATGAAGCCCAATAAATTCGTGCACGCAAACTGGTCAATACTGGTCATTCTGCGCTTACCCTTTCGATAACCTTTCACTGTCACAAAGGACAACTTCTTTACTTGCCGACTTGTCTTTCTCAGGGTTGAGGAAGTTACTGTGATGCTATATGGAATCATATCCGCATTTATTTATGTTATATACTTTTTAGTTAAATTCTTGAGGTATTTTACCAAGCAAGGTATTTAACGCGAAAACTTACTGAGCGTAACTCAAAAACTCGAATATTTAAACTAAGAGAAAGCAGTTAAACTGCTAACTAATTAGACTATTTAAATGGAAAAATTCTAAAGATTCGCTTTTCTTTTTCCTTCATTTTAAAATGAATACCTGCACCATACAATACACTAAGAAATGTTTATCATAAGCGCACGCGCAAGTGTGCTGTCGTCGTAAACAAGTTCATGTTTAACTAGTACCATATCTCTTCTTATCTTTCTTTGCTAGATACGACTCTTATGATTACAATTTGCACAAAAACGGAGATCAAACAGAGGACATAAAAAAGACTCTGGGTAAGCTGGACGATTGAAGAACTTATTGTAATGATTAAAGTTTTGGTCTCGCGATCGTAACGCACAACGCTGCGGTATGCGACATGCGGCGCCGGGCACATAATCGTATGGAAAATGTCTAGTTATGTTCTCTTGTTCCGTCGCAGTCTGCGTCAGCGGCGAAGAGCAAACACGGTACTCAGCATTGAGCCGCATACCGCAGCGTTGTGTTTTATGATACTCGTATAATGAATACACTGACGTTTTGCTCTACCAAAAATTTTGTAGGATAGATACAAGCGCAACTGAGGATTTATTTCTTGCTAAAACATTTTCTGAAGCAACATACTTAGCCTGGAAGTACCAGATGCTCTCTTGCATATTATGTTATCACTTTGCTAATCGTGACCGGACACCGTCATGTTTTTTGTAAAACCCACAGGACCGGTAAATCCTATCCTAGTATGAAGTCTTATTGTAGCCAAGGCTCAAGTTGTAGGGTTTTCCCGGCTGTTCTATGTTTGAAATACCCAAAATCCCAGTTACGCAGTATGCGACATGCCACGATATTAATAAAAACCGAATGATAAATATGCGACGGACGTCACGTAGACTTGTGTTTAACTAACGGTATTTGAGGCACAGACAACTGTATGGTAAACCCAACCTAAATACTTCGCGTAATGAATGCAACGAAGACTATGATTGTATGCGATAAAAACATTACGATATCGATGTAACTTCATGGCTTTATGCCATAATTGAAAAGCCAGTCGCGGACAGAACAGACTAGGGAATATTTCACCGAATTTAGGTCATAATTTTCGTGTAAAATAATAATATAATACTACTAAGTAATAATACTGCTAAGGGTGAGATTATCACCCTTAGCAGTATTATTACTTAGTATGAGACTTTGCTATAAATCGCAAAAGATGCATAACGTGTACCAAACCTCGGATGTTCTAATAACTCCGATTTTCACAAGTTACGTAGAATCTGCTAATTCTCTAAATTAATGGTACTTACTAATAAGACGTGATTCTACAAGTATTTTCCATGTATTCTTTATTATCGAGGAGACGAACAGTCCCCTTCGCGCATAAAGTTTACCGTTAGAGCAAGTGATGAACGTTGGTCAACGTACTCTACGCACATATATATCTAACAGCGAAAACTGCTACAAAAAGTCGCAACAAAACGTGAATCATTAATTTATTCTAAGTCACCTGCTGAGGTCACGCCCACATAATGTAAGCAGGTAAAATTCTCTGCGGAATGTTTCTTTTGTCTCATAATATAGACCCCAAAAAAACAAAACAAAGGTCGGATTAAAGCTATAGAAGGAACCAGCAGAAGTCTTACTCGTCGTTTCTTTTCAGTGACTTCGAGCAGCAGCTATCTCCTTTCCTCATCCAAAATTCTTGTGACGATGACGTCAGCACCTCGGAAACCAGCCCTGTACATGTTCAATCCAGCCCCGTCCATAATCAGACGCAGGAGAACGATGCGTCAAACAGCTCCAATGACGTCATCGAAGAGGCTTTCGATATGCTCGACTTTGAGCAAAACGTGGTTCCCGGATTTATCAATAATACTAAAACATTCCAAAGTCCAGGTAAGTGTTTAGATGCTCTTTTCTATAATTAAACGCAATGAGCATTTCCCTGCTAAAGTGTCTTAAAATTTCATGGTTAAAATAAACCACATCAAATGAAAGTTAATTTTAGACGTGGTTTTTAATTAGATGGGAAGCGTCTTGTGTTTTAGTTTGAGGGGATATTTTTTCTATCGAAAGTATTCGTATGTGTAGATATTTGTTGGTAACATACATTCGATTATCTCTATCACGAATACTTTCGACTGCTATCGATTTTTGTAGCACATTTGACTGAACATCGATTATATCTTAACAGTTACATGAATTACCCTACTTCATTATCTGATAGACTTTGACTAACAGGACATTCTGTTCAGTCTGATGTGTCGTAAGTCTGATATAACGTTGCATCGCCTTATCTTTGTATCTAAATCGGATATCCTATTAATTTTGAAACTGTCGGCGATGCAACCTTTGATTGTCCCGTGATTACTATAGTGTGTTTATGTTGGGAGTTTTTTATTGATTTAACCGTTTTATGTTTTTATGGGGTACCGCTTTGGAACAAATTTATAAATATCTCTTTTGTACCAAGTCTCTAGCACTATAGATACTGTAGTTTATTATCAGAAACGTATAATATATGTGTGCGGTATTTTCTGATCTGTAAGAAAAATTACTCCAAGTTTCAAAGAAGTTGTACTTACTCGTAACATTAACACTTACCCTTTCTTTTAGAGCTTGCTTTTGGTTCGTCGTAACTTTCTTGGAATTAAGCCAATCCTCTCTCCTTTCGAATCGGTTTTAAGTTTCGGCTACTTTTTTCCTTTTACTTTTTAACTTACTAAGTGTAACTGATTGAGTCATTTCAAAACTCAGCTAAAATCAACTACAAAATTTCTTCTGGAGGAATTCAGTCTATGAGATCTCACATGTGTAGCCGCTATACCTTAAATATGTTAGATGTTGGCGCATTTATGAGTGTACTTTCGGTCCCACTTTTCGAAACAGCTATGGCTCTTTTTACACTAGTGTATGACAGCAGATAGTAATTCTATTGTAAGCTATGACAGGGCTGACATAGTCGCTAAACGACTCAAAGTCTAAATAAGTACTAATTAAAAGAATTAAAAAAAAAACAATTCTTATCTTGATTGATGCTCTAGGTACATTTTATCTATCAGTTTTAACGCCCAACTTTGACAGTACAACTTTGTAGGTTATAAAAGTACAATCGCATAAGATAACCTCGCTGCCACTATTTATGTAACCGTTTTAATCAAGTTACAGTTGTGAAATCCAGCCCAAATAATTTTAGTATTTGACCTTCGTAATTTATATGAGACTTATTCACACTTGATCAAATACTTGTCCGCTTCTACATACATAACGGCAGCTATATAGTTGAATACCACATAGTATTGGGTGGGGGCATACAATACAACCTATTCATTATATTCTACTTCGACTTATTTTCTTTTTCTTGACCGTAATATCTAAATGCCAATGCTCGCTCACCGGTTTTCTGCTTATAATGCATGCCTTATTTATTTTGCACCTTTTTATTTTACTTGGGTTGACCATATACTAAATATACTGTGCGGGTTCTACGTCTCGTTCAGCCCTGTATATATTTTATCCATACGTTGACAATGTTGTCTTGATGCAAAAATAGATGTAGTATGGACTTGTATTAACAAAGGTAGTTTGTGGTCTGTCATAATTCTCTGTAAACGACTCTTGGACTGTATAGTGTAAACCCGTGTTGGGTATTTTACCTTAAAAAAAATAAGTATATTTACCCTGGTGTAACTGAAAGCTATGTTTCCTCCAGGTAAAGGCAATAGGAAACGTCGCCTATCCCAGACGCCCCATATCGTCGTCCATCCTAAAGTTCAAAAGGCTGCAGTCAAACCGACAACACCGAAACCCCAACTGGTCGTGAAAGCCCAGCCCCAACGGCCCGTCAAAGTATCCAATATACAAGTACTGAGTGCTCAAACCAAGGTGTATTCAAAACCGGTTGAGACGGTCGCCCCTCAGAGAAGGGTTATTCGAGTCGCGCCCATGGCTGGGAACCCTCGGTCGATTCTCCTCCCCGTTACAATAAAAGACATGAAAGACTTGAAATCTATTAAAATTATAAATGCAGCGGATCTGAAGCATGGGTCGAGCATTAAATTGGCGGCGGCGAATCTACTGTCGCAGAGCAAGGCGCATGCTTACAGGGATGACAGGAACGACTATGATTATGATCATGGGGGAAATAATTGCGGTGAGTTTCCTTAGAGCTGTGTACTTTAGTAAGATGTACTTGTTGGCTAAAACTTTACCCAGTTTGCATCTAAACTTGAGTACATACAAGTTGATCAAGGGTTATAGTTTTCAATGAAAATTTACCAAGAGAACGCTGGAGTTTCGCTCGATTCAGTCTTGAACATTGTATTGCCATTATATCATACGAGCTTACTCTATAAAAAACAAGTGTTTTCTCAAGAACACGCCAATTTCGAAGGGTCAAAAAACCCAACCAAGTTGATTTCGATCCCGTTGATCGAGCACGTTGATATAAAAATAACAAAAGTACAGTCAGCAACATAAGTAGATTGACAAATTATGTTTCAAAAATTTAGGAAAATGCTGTAGTAAAATGTTATACATTTCCAGTAGGTTAGTGAAGATCTTACGAGAACAAAATGAAGTAGGTTGTCAAAAGTTTCCAAAACATTTGAACACTCTTGTCCATCAACTTTCAACTGACTGTACATATTCAAATCACAACATTATGCCTACCCGTGTCGAATAGTCTCAACCGCCGCGATTTGGTTGATTGGAGGCAAGTGGCCGAACAGTGTCATAACTGGTTATGAGCTATTGACAAATGTGGGCATTGTACCCATCTAAATAAATAGCTAGAGTAATCAAAAAGTCTTTATTTAGACACATTTCAATTGAATGTCTATATAGAAGTATTTTATTTATAATGAGGCTAAAAATAAAAAATAAATACTAAATATAATAATACTTAAATAAATAAATATTCTTGGACATATCTCACAACGCTTTCTAGTCCCAAACTAAGCAAAGCTTGTACTATGGAAACTAGATTGCTGGTAGAATACTTATATACATTTTTTTGTTGTAAATATAATACATACATATATTATATGATACATTATACATACATAGTAACACCTAGACACAGAACAAACATCTATGTTTTAAACATAAGACCTTAAGACATTGAATTCAAATTCAATTGAATAGAAGTTGAATTTCCTTGTATCGGTCAATGAGAAGGAAAATGTAGTGACATGATATTAATTAAATAACTGTTTTATTTTTTTTATCTATGAGGAAAATGTGCATAAAATGATAAAATAGTTGTTATTGTTTTTAACAAAAACCATCATTACGTAACTGTACTCAACTGTAAAAAAATAAATCCCTATAGCAACAGTTTGTCCCTATATTTTTTCTGTTTATAACACGTCAGTCTCAGGCACTTCAGTAGGGCTATTTTATATAGATTTTGAAGGAAACCGGCTTTCCGAATGAAGATTTCCGAATGAAGCCCTGTAGATCTCTTTGTATTTATAACTTCGCACTCGCTCAAAACTCTTTGAAGATCTAAGGTAATCATAGAAACGTTCAAATTATGCCGTTAAGAGGTTGCAAATCTCATTTCCAATGTTATTTATTCATTTGATTTTCTTTCTAGATGATTCTGGAAGCGGCAGTGACGACGACGACGACCACAAAGTTCACGACGGTCGCAACGGCTACCCTCGTCTCGTTCTAACATCAGAAGAACGCCGTTTGCTTGCAAAGGAGGGCATCACCTTACCCACCTCCTACCCTCTGACGAAACACGAGGAGAGAGAATTGAAGAGAATTCGTCGCAAGATCAGGAATAAAATCTCTGCTCAGGATTCCAGGAAGCGAAAGAAGGAATATGTGGATGGACTTGAGGATAGGTGAGTCTCTTTCATATATTTATGAGTTTTCTAGAATCTTGAGTCAGGGTTTAGTTTCTGAAAATTAAGGATCGAAAATGACAATTTTGTTTAGAGAAAAATGGTTCTCGATTGACCCGCTAGGGGCTTATCCTAAGTTTCTTGTAACTAGAATAAAAAATGATTTCTAGTTTGATAATATTTTATTATCCTTTGGGGTCTTATAGTAATTTTCGAGAAGATAGCGAACGGTGTTGCCCGCACACTCATACTCCTACTTCTCTTTCATATCTAAAACTGTTAAATCAAATTACTATTATATATATATGAAATATCCACACAACACTCCCCAGACTACTAGATTCCTCACAGAATACGTATTTTTTTTTCCTGTAAATGCTTATAATAATACATAGTAACACCCATATAGAACAACTATTTATTAAACTAAGAAGTAACTATTTAACTGGGTATTTTGCTTGTTCCACTAACTCATAGGTAAGTATTTGTTTCTACAATGAAAGATATCTCGCGCAGGATAGAAAGTGCCTTGACTTCGCTTGACAAGGCAACTAGGCTATCTTACTCGGTTGTATAATTGAGACAACCGTCATAATATTACAAGTTCATTGCTTGCTAAGAGCCATGCTTGTAGGAAAGTAGTCAATATTGTATTACAAATAAATAAACAAATAAATATTCACGGACATTTAACACAACACCTTCTAGTCCCAAACTAAGCAAACCTTGTACTATGGGAACTAGATGGCTGATAGAATACACATATACATTTTTTTTTTGTAAATACATACCTACTTATAATACATAGTAACACCCAGACACAGAACAAACATATTATTATGTTTGCTACACACAAATGTTTGTTCTCGGTGGGGATCGAACCCACGACCCACAGCACGGAAGGCAGAGCAACTACCGACTGAGCCATGACGCCTGTCATGACAAGAATGTATTTACGAGAAAAAAGTATTATCAGATATCTAGTTTCCATATTGCAATTTTTTTATGACAGGTACGATGATTAAGGTGCTTTTACACCAGACCAGCTAAGCTACGTTATTAAGGACGTGTTTGAAATCCACCAATTGGGATCGTTTGTTTTATTGGTGGATGTCAAACACATCCTTAGCTTAGCTCTGGTGCACCTTTAAGCAAAAAGCACCCTTAAGTTGTGATTTATTGATTATCTATAATTTGAACCGGGTTTACGTTTACTATTAGGGTTTCTTTCACAACTTAATTCGGATCAAAACGATATTATGTTTTTTCTAAAGTTTCAAAAACTTATACCTACCTAAATGCCACGCACACGAATTTAACTGAAAGTTGAAAGTCAATGCGGGCGAGATATACGTAGCAAACCACAGAAGACATAATAGTGGTAGAACTCACCTTTAGCCAATTCTTATCGTATCTCAATGTAGGTTAGTTACTAGTTTTTATGTAGTTTTTTATATCACTATCAATCAGGGACTAGTAGTAAGTTCCAGGCAACTACCTACTGGTCAGTGGTGGTTATCAAAGTTAGAATAAGTATTGTTTAGCTTAAAACTATGAACTAAGCTTGGAACCAAATCATTTGTTAATTTATTTTCATACAAAAGATGGAACGAATTGATTTAGTGGCGATTGAAAATTGTTTCTGTTCATTTTTGCTTATCTGTATGTTCGTAGCGAAAACTGAGACTTAATTGTTTTAATTTTGTACTATAAATAAACACGTAGGAGTAATCGTTTTTGGCTCAAGGCAACGTATTAGGTACCTACCTTACTTGTGCTAATTTTAACAAATTTTGCTTATTTGCACATTATTAGTTTTGCGTCGAGCGAGTCTACAGCATTTTTGTTAAACTGATTGCGGCCAGATCATTAATTTGCCCGACTACCGAAGGGCATTGTTTATCACGCGCACAACTATAATTTATCTATTTATTGCTGTAATTTATTTTTATATCGCGATAATAAATTCGATAATTTTGTTTGTCTATTTATGATGATGATGAATGCTCGATTGTCGCCATACGCTCTGTTATGTATGAAGATTGTTTCTAAAATTAAAACGACTTCACTAAATCCACTACCATAGAGTAATTTCTTCATCTGTTGGCTCAAACAATCCTATCCATCAAACATGCGATTTCTATTGATAGCTATAGGCAAATAATTAATTAAATTAATTTAATTTCAGAGTCAAACAATGTTCCGTGGAAAACCAGACTCTAATCAGAAGGATAAAAATGCTGCAGTCACAGAACCAAAGTCTAACTGCGCAATTGAGGAGATTACAGGTAAACACAATACCTTACTGCGATATGTAGCGAACTGGAAGCGCTCGTGGCGTAGCTTGCTTCGACAATCTTCACTGATTATGTAAGTTAAGCGACATTCTGCACGGTCACTATTTGGATGGGTCGGTTTACATCTGAGCGTTTCCGTGCTTCGGAGTGCACGGGAGGAGGCCTTAAGGCGGCCTAAAAACTCCCTCACCAGAATTGGCCACTAACTCACACAAGCTTGCTTTTTACTGCGATTAACAAGAGCTACGTGAAGGTTGAGGCAGCGGCGATGGGCTTGCCTGACACATGAATCTGCCAAGTAATTGCACGTGTAACTGACTACAGCGGGCTCAAAGGGTTTAGTTATAAGTTATTTTCGATAGGCAGTGTTTTAAAAAATAAAACATACCCCAGGGACAAAGTACTATGGTAGATAGGGCACGTAGTGCTCGGTGGACGTGCTCAGTAAGATGATGCAATTCTATATGCAATGGTAATTGCTCAACAGGTGCACCATCTGCTTGCTACATTATTTTGAACCCTAAAAACAGACAACAGGTCACCTGCGTGGTCTGCCACAGAATTCTCGTACAGAATTGTTTCTTTATTAACCAATCTAGGTCTCATAGTACAAGCTTTGCATAGTCCATGAATATTTGTATTTTGTTTCCAGAGCGTGCTATCAGGCGTGACAAACGGCGCCAGCAGTAAATCAACGCAGCCGGCGACATGTCTCCTGGTGCTGTTGCTGTCGGTGGCGCTGGTCGCGTTGCCGTCGATGCGTGATGAAGTGATGCCGCGACACGAGGCGCGCTCGCCCCAAGGCCCCGCGCCGCTATCGCCCAGCGCACGCGCACTACTGTCCACTAGTATGTATCTAGCTTATAAATACAAAAAATTAATATAAATGTACGTACCATTTATACCTATACTCTTAAGCCTTAAGAGTCCAATATGAAGACCAATTTAGCTTTAGAAGACCAATATGAATATACCCCTTAGCTAACTAAAATGATTGCTGAATCTATTGTCATCTCTTTTCGTTGTCATGCAAGTGACAACGATAAGAGTATTTTTTAAAGCCGCTCTAAGGATTCGAGTTTTCAAATTTTTTGAAACAACACAGCATTTTTATTTTAATAGTTTTTCTTGTGTTATTGTGAGTATTATTGTTTAATTTTGGTGGAATTTTAACCAATAATACTTAGGTCGTAACATAAAGTGTGAGCCATTGGAATAAATGTGTGTAAAGCGGATTTTCTGAATTTGAAAAATCGTTTTAGGTTTTGAAGGGAAACTCCACTATTTTCTCTTCAAAACAAACGACAGCCGACTTGACGGAGACTTAAAAACACAAGAAAAACTATTAAAATAAAAGTTCTAAGTTGCTACCAAAAATGACAGAATTTGAATCCAGTTATCAACTCATTTTTAAACTCTATTGACATTTACGTAAGACATGTCATATTACAGACACAATATAGGCCACTGTCCCATCCAGTTAGGAGAACGTGTGAAGAAATAATGAAAATGCCTTATAGAAAATATTCCTTCTTCAACAGAAATGGCGTTAGACGAGGTCGTAATAGACGATGGTGAGTTCAACATGGAAGAATTGATCACATTCAACCGACCGCACTCCGACCACGATTACCAGGTCGTCAAGAACCTAGACCTGAAGCCACTCGCCAGTGGTTACGTCGACCTACCCATAGACGAGGATTGGCCACCCAACTTGAAAAAACGCATGAAAAAACACGAATTTGACTATGGGGAGGGACGAGACTACATCGCCCCCATAGTCAAAGACGACAGCTACGCAAACTTCAACACGAAATACAAAATGGACACCGATAATGCATTCGACGAAAAATCCTTCTTGACCAACACTCTGATCTCCACGGGTAGAAAGTTAGGAGAACTGCTCGATATATTCCCCCCGATACCCGTCAATAGCGAGGATTTAGTCATAGAGGAGATCTCAGATTACGATACCAGAAACTCTACGGAAGTAAAAAGCTTCGTTGTCAATAACGTTGAATGAGTTCTAGTTTTATTTTTCTCAGTTAGATCACTTTCGTACAGATTTATTTTGGTATAATTTATCAGAGAACTTTTTAATTTTATTGTGTTGCCTTTTCTATCAAGTGCTGATAATAACAAACACATCTTGCCTTACCTTTTTTGACGTTTTGAGAGTGAAATGTTGAGTAGGTACCTCTGAAGTATATGATAAACACAGCATTTTGTAGAAAAGGTCCTATGTGAAACTATTCCTTTTGTGTTAGTTTTTAAGAAAAAGTTTATTTTGTCCGAATGTCTTTATATGTAGTTGATTGAATCCCCTAAGATGGGATTTAGTTTAATTTCGTAGTTTGTTAGTTTATACTACGCTAGTGAAAACTCGTTGGATGATTTTATTTAGGGTAAGTATTATTTAGATGTATGAAGTTAGGCACACGGAGTGAAAGATGTTTTATTTTATTTGAGCAATCATAATATATTATTTAATTTGAGACATTGATATTTACATTTTATTTTATACTTTTTACGTGCGTGGTACTTTTAGGCATTTTGTGTATCTTGGTGCAATTATCACGAAGTTTATACTGTTTTCAGTTTTAGTTTTAAGTCTGTTATGAAATTATTTTTCAATAAGTACTACTTATTTTGACTATGAAGCATTGTAACACTAGAACCAACATGCAACTGGTACGAATAAAGTTATTATGTAAAATGGTTTTTCATTTAACATATTTTAGATAAATATAAATATCAGTTCTATTAAAGGAACAGTAATCAGGACACTCTTTCATTACTAAAATCTAAGAGACAGTGAAGTTTAAGAGTCAAACCTCTGCCACTAACTTATGTAGGTCTGCCTACCAGGTAATGTTTGCTTATTTTTTGTAGTTGAGTTAGAATTCTAATAAAAGTTATTTGATGGTTAAAATCTCGAGTACCTAAGTGTGGTACACTGGACACTACTTTCTTAGGCCTAAAATAGTAAATTATAAAAAAAGAATAAAACGAATGTCTTATAATAAGCTTTATTTAATTACGAGTTAACAAATTTTGAATAGGGTTGTGACCTTAACTGAATACATGTCAATTGCGTATGCAAACTTTACCATACATCTTACTGAAAAAATAAACACTGAGAACTGTTCTATGAATATTAATATTTATTTATACTTACAATAAGAATTCATTTTCCAAGCATCATCATGTATTATAAATATAATACATAAAGTTAATAATTATACTTTTGCTCAAAACTTCCCCGTGCGTCCACAAGCCGGCTGACTGAACATGACTTACTTAGTAAGCGAAGATTTAAAATTAAATTTAACTACAAAGTACACAAGAGCCCATACAGTGACCTTCCCGGCTCCTGGGCCCTCACTTACCCCCCCACTATCTTTGATGGAGCATACTAATAAATAAAGTTATGATAGATTTTACAAGTCACAAAATAAACGCAACTAAACATAGTGCCACGTTGCAGTGACAACTTGTACGTCACTATTATGAGAACTTTGCACTAACAATCCGTGATTACTCTCCTGCTATGATCAATTGTAAATATGTTCAATTTATAAAACAACGCACGAAACATTTTTAGACTATCAACACGCTAGCGTTATTTTTATACAATAATTTAGGTACAATACTTTAAACACACGCAAAGTTCGAGCAGTCCATTGCAACAGATCACACAATTTGACTCGATTTCCAATATCCAATCTAATTCGATTATTCTATCTAGCAAATAGAAAGTAACAATTAGGTACACTGTGGTATTCATTTGTATCTGATAAGAACTATTACATTCGAATAAACTGCAATGATTGTACATTAGTTAACGATCCATTTAACGAGAAGAATACTTCAATTTCTCACAATAATAAATTATCAAAAACCACCAATGACCGGATTTAATAAAACCCTCATTTACATTATGAGTTATCGACAATATTTGCATTAACTATACCTTTTCTAAAAATATGAAAACGACAACAAGATGTTTTGTTATACACAATGTTAAACGTTACTTAGTCGAAATGGATAACTCCTAATGTGGGAATACAATTTTGTGATGACTAACATTTCCGTGACTAATCCAAAATACCTTACAAAAATGTTATTATCATGGCGGAATGCTGACTACGCAATAGGTACTCTTACACCGATTATTTACACAATATTTTAATTACAAATGTAGTGTATTGTTGCAAATAACACGACTGTACGAGTTGCTAGCACAGCGTTCCGCTCATGACAATAACACAAAACCTACGCCTACACAAATCACGCTTTTCGAATCTTTGCCGCTTCCAGCCGAAGCAAAAATATACAAATGTGTTTTCTTAAGCTGTACAATTTATACACCATCAACTTAGCGACCGCTCGGATGGCCACGACTACGACACGACTCGTCTATTTACTCTTTAGGGTTTTCATGGCCACACGTGTGCAGTAGTTTTGGACGCACGCTCACCGATGACATTTACTCAGTCTATTCGCAATGCAACTCCTATCGTCTCGTTACTTTGAACCCGATAACCAACCCGGCAGTTCAATGCTGCCAAAGTCTCAATTGTGAACATCATGGGCGACTTCAGCTGCAAAAAACCACCTCCAGACTACAGTATATTCAAAATGATATACAACAACCGTAAGACTAACTAAGAAAGGCGAATTGTAACCATACAATTGACAATGAGTCCGGAGCCACGTGTTTTGTACACAATGTGAAATGTTTCATTCAGTCTTGTAGGAATATTAAAAGCCAGTTCACTCGGGATTCGGTAGGATAGGTACCGATTGAAACAAATTACATTTGAATATACTGCTGTAATGTTATGAATTTTATACATAATAATATTATTGCACTTCTAAAGTTACATTCATGTTTCACTTGAAAACAAATAGTACATTTGTCACAAATTAAAATAATTTAAATGATTTTTTTTCTGAAATCGCCATTATCTTGTTCATTTAATTTAAACTAATCTACGGGCATAAATAAAGATAATGCGACGTTACTATAGGAACGGAGCCAATTAAATAATTATCATACTCGCACGAACTGAACTTAGGTTTAGAAATGACTAAATAAAGTTAAATCTTAGCAATAACACGCTCGCGAGGCGCGGCAACCGTTGCGGGCTCTAATGAAACACTACGTTTCACTTTCAGTAATAAATAAACAACATTGATTCATTGAATGATCCATGTAAACTTTTTAAAATCTTCAGGAATCTGATTCGCATTAATAATAACCTCTCGAATGTACATGAATATTAAACCAGTTATCACAACCTGCTTTAGAAATAAATAAAATCCTGTAAAGCCGCATCGGCCGGCGCGCCTGCGATGTTCGACCACACAACTTATTATAAAGTCACGATATTCCCTATGCTATGGTAATTCATTACATAAGTAACAAAATCAAATTACACTCGCTGAAATAACTCTTGAGATGACGTAAAAAAATATTTAACTGCTTCGTTTATAAGTAAGCTTTACACAACTACCGGATAAGTATCTATAAACATCTGTCTCATAAATGTTCAACAAACCGAGAGATTTCTTCAAGTGTATGCCTTGGAATGGACATCATTCGTTTGATTGGAAATAGATGAGGTGAAAATATCTCCGTTCTTTTCTCAAAAATATAGAATTTACAGTAAAGGATGAGAAATGAAAAATAATTCACTACGGACGGGAACACAAAATGAAAAGCTAGTCCACCGCGCGCGCACTGGTTGAATTAGCGACATTATCCTAGATTTTCTAACGCCCACGTCTCATGAAATCAATGATCGATAAAATTTGAAACATCTACTCTAGTAGACACAATAGATTAATCAGTGCAACAATTACGACATTTGTAACTAATCGACGATTTCAAAGGAAACGCAATTAAGGCGCATCGTCACGTTTCGAATAAAACTTCCGTTCTAACCCCGCACACAAGATGAAAATTCAACTAATTATTCTATAAAATGTACAATCGGAAGCCAGAAAATTGCTTACTGTTGACGAATACTATAATTCTTCATAAACACCAATAGTAATCACAACATAATTAGAGTAATGCGTGAACAATAATAAATGACTATACGAATTAACAGGTCATAAAGTAACAATGAGTTTCACGCGAAAATGTTTCCGAATTCAGACCTTATTCGAATTCCATTAGAGTCGAAAACATCACGGTGAAATTATTGATAGTATCTGGCAGCATTTTCTAATAGTTCTAGGTATGTAACCCATGTTGAATCTTATATCCTAAATCCTTTAAACAAGGTCGAAAATAGGTTGAATCTTCAACTAGTCGGGTCGGACAGAGCATTAGCTAAGTTTACGTATAACTGAAACCCAGTTGCTTATAAATTACAAAAGGTTGGAAACTGAGAGAGATTTTTGCACAATAAAACCCTGTTGAACAAACTTTGTCATGAAAAAACTATCTACAACACTTTCATTATCGAACATGCTTTCAAACATTACTTATTTATACAATCAAAATGTTACCTAGCTCTCTTTTACAATATTCTTGCCATATTGCTTATTATTACAGTCGAATTCAATAATACAATTACCTAGTCTAGTAGCAACTGGGTATGCAGTATAGAATAACTGCTCCCGAAAACCTTTAAAAGTGACACTGGCTCAATGCTATACTGATACGTTATGAAATTCATGAATACTGCCGAGTAGGACGAATCTGAAGATCGGATGGATGTTTATGAATTTATCCCTTATAATAACGCAATGTAATTCAATGTTTGGAAATAATTTAAGTTAAAACTGTCTCATTTCTGCAGTTTTTTCAGTGTAAACTTATGTGTATATTCAACACCATGTAAATAGAGTGATAACTTGGGTTTATTGGTTTAAGTTTCGCGAAACAAACTATCTATGTTGCAGTGATATCTTTGTCTTTGAGGATAAATCGAGACAGTAAATGATAAAATGTTGCTAAAGACTAGCGTTACGTTTGGCGCTACATATTATTATGTTTATGCGACTCCTTAGACTGATTTCGGAGGTTCAGTCGTTGCTGTTTTCTGAAGCTTTTAGCAGAGACGGTTTATGGGATGTTTATGTTAACCCATCGCAACAGGCATGGTTTATACCCGGTATGGTTTGCGTAGTGTTTTACCCAATACAGTTTTCAAGGGTTTCAGGCCATTTCTCTTACGTTAACGGTATCTTTTATATACACTATTCAGGGTGTTTTGTGTCAACAATTTTCGGGATATTTTACCTTTAGTTTTCGGGATATTTTATCTTCGGTTTTCGGGAAATTTTATTTAGGGTTTCTCGACCTTTTAACTATGGTTTTCGGGATATTTTACCTTTTATTTTCGGGATATTTTAGCTACAGTTTCTGAGATATTTTACTTACTGTTTTTGGGATATTTTATATACAGTTTTTGGGATATTTTAGTTTCCGGGAGCATTTATCCGTATGTTAGCGTGTGAATGCGGTGCGTGCGCGGTGCGTTTTTGCGCGTCACTTGCCGGCGCGGGCGGCGCACTTCTTCTTTTTGCGCTTGAAGAAGCAACAGCATCTGGAATACACGGATTGCCTGTATGAAGATTTGATGGGTCTGCTGAGGGCTTCGTTGTTGGTAGAAAGAGAAGAGATAGGAAAGAATAATCTAGGAATACAAACCTACTGTTACAATTTTTAGCTAACTTTAGTGATTTTAAGCCGTTTTAATTCATGTAAACTAATCAATAGATAAGTAGATCAAACGGATCTTAGTGGCTCTGAAAAACATCTGTCTCTGGTCGCAGGTTTTTTCTTATGTTATCAATCCAATGCCAAACATTTGCCTTCCGTATAGATTTTCAGAAATAAAGATTTTGGGCCTTTTTCTATTTTTTATGGCATGACCACTATTTTCACATGATTACAGGTGAAATAGCCTTTTATGGGCTAGATATTCACTATAATAATTTATTCTAAGTTATTATTAGTACAAGCAACAGCCACAAAACTGAAACTCAAAAACTCAATGATATAAAGAAGCTATAAAAAAGCCTACACAATTACACATTGACTAATATAACGTATAAGCCTAATCTAGCACCACATCTACAAGGTGCAGCATTTTTACCCGACAACGCGAAACAAAAAGAAGTTACATGTTCAGTATTATTAAACAAGATACGTTTATTTGCATCAAATTATCAGAGCACTATAATTACTCTATAAGAGGACGGAAGGATTTAAGCTACTATATTACTATTTTAATTCTAGCCTGCACTCTGCACAGTAAATGCATGTAATTGATTCGACTTCTGCGTCACTACATTACTTTATTGCTATCTCTACCAATATTAAGTAACAGTTAGTAGCCGCCAACCCGCATTGTGATTCACAATATAAAAATCTATATCTACAGTTAGTTACAAACCCCCAAAGCCCTTGTTAGTAACTGCTAGCCCGTACTGAGAACTGTTAGAAAATAATTAACCATACAGTTGAAACACTGGCTTGATGTCATCCAAAAAGATATTTTTACCCATCTACGCTTAGCAAATATGAGAATTCTACGTTCAGTTGTGTAAGGATTCAATGCCTGCACACAGTAAATGTGTGTTCTTTGAACTCTTTTTCCCATCACTACTTTAGTTTTTACTGACTTTAGTTCGTTAGCTACAAGCCCCAAAGCTTTTTTTTAGTAGCCGCCAACCCGCAAAATGTTTATCTCTATTATCTAATTAGCTAGAAGCCCCAAAGCCCTATTAGTGTTTGGTTAGTAGCCATCAGCCCGCAATGCGAAACGCAAAAAGAAAATAAAATAAAGGAGCCATACAGTTGGAACACTGACTTGGTGTCGTCCACGACATCGATTTCGTGGTGCGGTGCGGTTATTGGCGTGTTGCTGTGTCCAGCTGTTGGGTCGTCGGCGCCTAGCTCGCCGTTTGTTGAGCTTACCACCTGGAATACCACATTCAACTATAAATACTAAATCTACAGAGAAAGCAGAAAGGCCAAAACATCCCGAGGACGGATGCGGGTTGGACACATGCTTAATGTGTGCGTATTACGTTTACTTACTAAAAAAAATTACGTCAAGTATATTTTGGTATGGAAACTGAACAGCGCCCCTAGCGGGTAGTTTAGAAACCAGATAGAAACCAGAGATTCTCCATACAAAATTACAGTTTACGTGACTTTGCAGTAAACGTCAAACGTACACACTCGGCTGGAGATTTGCATACAAGTTCCTGCGCCCGCCATGCCCTCTGTGTTGGTCGTAATAGTACATTTGTAATACGAGGGTCGTAGAATTGGTTATTGCAAACGAGTTGACGATTGGTAGGTAGGAAGCACTATCCTAGTGCTTACTAAGGTCACGCGAATCAGCGGTAACCGTATACATTTTACAATGTTACGTTTAGCAAGTTTTTGAGCAACCACTTGATGTTATAGCGCTATTGAAAATTTCTTGCATCAACTTCTGCATGTTTTTTGCTAGTTTTAATCTCGCTTAGGTTATTTTGTACTTTTATACCTTGCAATACTAATAGTGTTTTCGCGGATACGTAGTTTTAAATCAAGATACAAGATGTTTATTTGCATAAATAAGTGTTACAATTTGGTCTTATCTGTAGGAGACACTTTAAAACTTAATTAATACACGTGCTTCACAGAGTGTGTTCACAGAGCAATAAGGGCCACTATCCACTAAAGCATTGCTAAACGCTGGAGGTCAGCACGTGTATTAATCAATTCGATGTTTCAATGATTCAATATTTACAAGCAAAGGCAGCATTTAAAATTTATGCTACACATTTGTGACTCGATTACGTGTTTTACTGATTAACAATCAGTAAAACACGTAATCGAACACCAAATATACATAACTACCTAAGGTATAGAACTATCAAAATATTAATATTAACCTCACATTGAATTTACAACATCAAATCTAGCACACAATTACGATCTATTGTAATACTCAAACGTCACCTCCAAAATATTAAAATCTACGGGCCGTATACCGATACAGAGATCGTTACTCAAGCATAGATATGAGTAGAGATTTTCATATAAAAATCTATGATTGAGTGCGGATCAGTGCTTGAACTTGATGAAGCAGTAAATCAGCATACGGGCATACGAGTGTGTACTGTTTTTTATTAGTCTGATAATGATAGATGCGGTGAAATAAATGAAGCTTGAAAAACTCAAAAGTCTAGGAACACTAAGTCAAATGTAAGTAATAGATGAATATTGGCGATGTTTATTTAAAGCTTGTACTGAATAAAGCTGTGTTTACAGAGCAATAAGGGCCACTATCCACAAAAGCATTGCTAGACACTGGAGGTCAGCACGTGTATTAGTAATGTCAGGTAAAAGTTGTGTACGTTTCTACGGTTATCAAAATTCGTGGTAACCTCCACTATAATGGTTGCCTTTTTCTACGTTTTACTGTGTACAGTCCGCGAAAATAAACATTGTTTTTCTTGCATTTTGATCGAGGAATCCGCATATCTGCAAAATCTATGTATATGCAAAGTTCAGAGAAAAATAACACTGAATAACTTTGTCGTTGACTGTACGAGCAGCAATATTGCTGTACGATTGTGGAAGTAACACTTTAGTGGGCAGGAGGCCTAAAGCGTCATGCAAACGACCACACATTGCCACATAATCATCAAAACTGACCGTGGAACTAGATCCGGGAAATTTCACATACCGAAAATGCTTATTCTTCAATAGCTAAAAAATAAATACACCAATATACATTCACATTACTGAACTGCCGAGATAATAAATAAAAATATCGGATAGAAATATAAAAGACATGCAAATTGCAGAAGAATAACAAATTCAAAAAACGACGTACATAGTGAAAAACTTGAGTTCAGAGATAACTCTAGAAGCTTCGTAGTTCAATTGATATTCGTGAATATCCTTGGAAATAAGTGACTAATCTGTTTTGTAACATTCCGAGTAATTTCCTAATAAATAGTATAGATTGGATACTTGCATGTCTTGCACGTTGCGAGTTTCTTCCAGAGTCTGTCATTTTGTTAAGAGTCCATCTTTGAACCTCGTCATTTTCGTGAGTATTTAGCAATATTTTGCATGCCCTTACCTGAACAGAAGAATATCTATCGACCCGAGTGACGTACCCCGTACTGATGATGCAGCGTTAAAACTTCTTTCATAACTCGTTGGAAGTTTGAGAGTAGAGTATTTAGCAATATTTTTGCATGCCCTCACCTGAACTATCAGCCGAAGTGAGTTTACATAACTCTTGGAAGTTTGAGATTTGCTGGCATAATTTGACATTTTCAATTGGAAAACTTTTGTTGCTTTGTGCTTTTAGCAATATTTTAGCATGCCCTCACCTGAACAGAGCCATGTCTATCAGCCGGAGTAAGATGGCCCGTAGTGATAGGCGTAGCTTTGCCGCTGTGAGGCCAGTTGCTTGCGTTAGTGGCGCCCCCTGCGCCAAACTCTTTGGCAGCTAGTGCCGCCATCTGCAAGGAGAGGCGCTAAACATGCGGAAGTTTTGTCATGTCGGTACTTTTTAGGGAAACCTTAAAGTTAGCCTGCTGTTACATTAGCCTAGAGATTCTAGCTACTAAACATAAATAGGTATCTTATTAATTGTTTAAATTATACTTTGAAATCTGACTAGAAAGCCACGAAATAGATAGAATACCATTTTACAATATACACTGCAAAACTAACTAATCGATCCTATGGGTTTATTGGTCTGTACTCGAAAATAACGAAGGTAGCGAAGCTCCACTAAGTTGAGTTTAACCTGCATTTCAATACGCTCAGTTTTGATAATTATGCGGTAAAGGTTTTTATAGATTCATCTTAATTTTATGGAGTTATAGAAAGTATAGCAGCGCTATTGGATCACACACAAGATATCAGTTAGCACTGCTTTTAGGATAGAAGGAATTATATGAACGAGCCAGGAAATAGTGATCATAATGTACACATTAGATAAGACACAAATAATTGAAAATCTCCACACAAAAACATTAGTCACTAGCAAAACTAAAAGCGAAGCTTGTAAACATAAATTATGTTAGTAGCTTTTCAATGATACTTGTATAAAATATGACTATTTTTGTAAATGCTTATGTACCTCGTTTTATGTACAAACAATGTAGGGTTGAACGTATTCCAGAAACAAAAAAACCATCGCTGATTTTATCTCAAAAAAAAACTTGATCCTTTACGAATAAACTCGACGTAAGCTGACACAGTTTTGTCTCTTTCGATCATATTGTAAACTGTTTGTCAATGAGAAAGACGAAACACGGTTACGCTGGGTTTATTCGCGGCCAAGCCGGGGTATAACTTATTTATTTAAGAGCTCAAGTTTTGGTAGCTCACAAGTTTATTTCTAGAAAACGTGTGAATGTTTGGACTAGCCTTGAATATTATTTTGATAAAACACAGTATGGAAAGATTGGAGGCGATCGGCAAGGGTCAGCAACTATGAAAACTATTCAACAAATGACCAAACCTCTCCGGATATAAGCGCTGCCTCATCGTCCTCAACCAAACCAATCATATAATCACACAAATCATCCTGTAGCGACAAAAAAGCTGTGTGAGTAACACCGCAATCACATTATCTCTTCCGCGTCAATGTAAATTAGCATTTATTCACTAAATTCGTAAAGATCACTTTGGAACGTACAAGTAAAATATACGCGTGGCTAAAGCCTAGAATAATGAAGGAACTAGGATGGTTCCTAGCGTGGTAATCCTTCTTACAAAATGGTAGGTCAAATATTATGCTAATAAGCTGATGTTTGAGTGGTGTCAGTTCAATTTCGAGCTTAGTGCAAAAGAATGTGATCAACGGCTTCTGTGGTCCACCTCGCAACTAACTGATTGAGACTTTAGAGTGTACGAGTTCGATTCTCGCTGGGGATTTTTTGTTTTTGCATGATTTAATGTTTTGGTACCATGGTACTTGTACTGAAACCCACTAGGTACACACGGCGACTGATCTACCTAGACTGTTTAGGCTTTACAACGGGTTATGATTATGTTGGAAGTCTTCTGTACCGTGTGTACACAAAGGAACTCTAGTGTCGTAGACTATGTTGGGAATAATAGATCTGTTAATTCATTGATTGTCACGAAAAAAGAATGCAATTGCGGTTTCACCGAATTACTAAAGACACGATAGACAGAGCTGAAAGTATATTTTGTTTTTGTTTTTTCAAACGGACTGAAGATTTGGCATGGTATAATTATTCGTATATAATAGTTAGAACCCCTGATTACGTATCTCGCGTCCAGCGTGCAATCATTGCTGACAAAAAGCCATCTTTGTTCTAAAATTGCCATTTACTTGACTGTAATGATAACGGTTGTCGCAGGCCTAAAATGTTTAATACTATTAGCCAACTAATAAGTTTTACAAAGATATTTTATTTTAGTAGGTAATTACGTTTATTTCTTGTTTGTTTCAATTAATTTCTTCCAAGATGCGTAATCATAGGACGAAACTTTCATTTCGCGAAGTAGAGTAAGTTTCAAAATTAAATACTTACTCTACTCACTTATTGATAAGAAAGTATTTGTTAAATGTTTAATACCTTGTGGAAAGGCTGGTGTAGATCCCGGTTTGGCGATACCACGATTTCGTGGCCGGTCTGAATCGATCCTACAGGCGTCGACTGAAAAAAAAAATACAAATTATTATCTAGCTGTTTCTTTACCCTATATTTTTATAGCGTCTAATGAAATCTAGCTAATGATAAAATTGAATGGAAAATAAATTTAGGATTTTTTTGTACTAGTCATGTTTTGAGCTTGGTTTTCTCTAGTGAAATACTGAGTTTCGAACAGTAGCCTATATTGGTATGCTAAATGATATCATTATTGCTGTCAAATTAGTTTAAAAGAACAAATAAAAGTCATTGCCACAGATTTCTTGGTAAGTACAAGACCTTTAAGAATGTTTATGGGGTAGCCAGAGACAGTAACTACTATTACATTCAACGCAATGTACGTGCTTATGCTATAAGCGCTCTTATCAACTTAGAAATAGAAATGCGAGCTTACCACACAACTTGAACACTTTCAAAATCTCACTGACCTTATCCGACTTAGTTCTAACCACATTCGAGGGAGGTGCGTTTCGGAGTATTCTCATCACATGAATGTTCTTAGGCTGACGGCGTAAGCGTTTAGTATGCGGCATGCAACATTTAAAGTGGAACTTTACTTAAACTCAGAACTGTTCGACAAAATATCATCTACGGGAATCACTCTGGTAAAAATATAGCTGTGTCACGGACGTACCTGTATATTTTATCCAAGAGGAACGCAAATTCATTTTGTTTTGCTATTGAAGTTATTTTACCTCAATAAGAACGCTGACCGATATAGTTAAAGGCACAGAGTAATTTAAAAATACTGATAGAGGTGAAATAACTTCATTTGGTTCATAATTTTCGATACTTTTTTGCACTTCGATTTAATTATCATTTTTGACGACAACTTACAACATTTGTGGTACTAACTAAGAATGTCATGTCACAGTATGAAAAAGAATTTGTATTTGTATTTTGTCGAACGTTTCCCATACTTTTAAGAACCATACACTCTTTTACATCTCAATCTAAAATCCGAAGGTAATTATGACACTATTTGGTTGGATACAATCATGATATTTAGATTGAAATGCTTGTAAGCTGATAAACCAAATATAAAACGAGGTTGAATGCAATAGATGAAATATCTCAAATCTTCTTATCAATATATTATCTAGATTTAAAAAGAAAAAAATTCTCAGAACAAGCTCTACACAAAAACACAAATATAAACAGACATGTTTTATTAACCAAACTCAATAAATATTACCATTAGCATATTCTAAAAGTAAGATTTGGGCAATTGAAGCGGAGAACCACAAATTGAAAAAATAGGAAAATAAAAATGATAATTATGTCAAAAAATAAAGGAATATTAAACATACTTCGAATAGTTCGAATATAAAGTATTTCATACAATTTGTGCTATTAATATACAAACAGTGCAGTCTTTATAGCTGGAATTTAAAGCCTACTTTTACTAAGAGTGATTTCGATTAGCATCACTACAAAATCTTTAGAAAGGGCTTTCTATAATTAAAAGAGCATTATTTCTAAGTTTTAATAAAATAGGAGTAGGTTCTAGTTATGTAGATATAGAAATATCAATTAAGAGTACTTTCGAAAACTTAAGAATATCTAATTTTCTAGCAGTGGGTTAAGTTGCAAGTGTTGCAACTAAACTTTTATATCAATTCGACAAGAAATATGTCTACCTACATCTCATAAGATTTGTGTGACATAGCAATATCATATAAAAAGCAAATAATTTTTAGATTATTTCAACGAAATTTCATTTTTACAGGCATAGATATAAAAGATAAAGATATTTAGGATATAATAGAGCGACCCTACATTTGAAATCGGCAGCGATACTACATAAAAAGAATATCAATTTATTTTATAGCATCTATCATATGACAGAGAAGTATATAAGAAAAAGTATAGTAAAGTCGCTCTAGAAGTGTATTAAGAATAAGTAAATTTTAAATAATATCACCTATTTTTTTATCTATTAATCTTTTTCTTGTATAAATCGCGTTATATACATCGAAATAACATTAGATAAATGCAAACAACATAAAATATAAAACTGTAGGGAAGTTTCGAGATTTCTAAAATCAAATTGGCAGACTAAAGCATTTACAGAGCTTGGATATAATTTGTGCAGAGTGTTAGATTATCGAACCACATCCGTGATAGCTTTTATAACTACCCCTTTACTTAGAAACGGCCCTCAACTTCTGTCAAAAATCACCATTTGAAAATAGTGCCATCAACTAGCCTCTCCGTTTCTTTTGACAGCGACAGAATGAATCTTAAGCCGTGTTTAAAGTGCTTATGTTGAGAGGCGCTTCTAAGTAAAGTGAGAGGGTGTACGTACAGTGTACACCAAGAAATTAACAAGCGGTTTACAATAACTCAATAAGACCGTCTAAAATGATCCTTTAGACTCGCAAAAGTTAATCAATCTGTTAGCATATTGGTGAACACTAGTATTTTGGAGTAAAAGCAAACAACGGCACAATAAGCATACATTTATTTTCAGTTTTAAAGCATGCCCAAAACACATATTTAGGTCAGGCATTTCGTAAAGACGCGTTATGTGACTTTTATGTTGTTGACATAAGAAACAAAATGCAATGATTCACGCGTCTTCGTGAAATGTATGAACCAAATGAATCGTTAGCGATACATCATGCATTTTCAGAGATGAGGTTACGTCGTCATAAGGAAAAGAAACTAACATGAATTTTGCACGATACGCACACGATTTTAAACCCGATTCCCGTGCAACATGTGCGATATTCAAGCGACATAGTTATTTAGAATATTCTTGCCGGTGCAGTAGAACTCGACAAAGAAAACCCTCAGCACATAAAGCTCGATTTTAAGCCCAGTTCCCGTTGCAACAAGTGCGATATTCAAGCGACCGAGTTATTTACAATAGTCTTGCCGTTGCAGTTGAGCTCGAAAAAGAAAACACTGAGCACATGAAGCCCGATTTTAAGCCCAATTCCCGTTGCAACAAGTGCGATATTCAAGCGACAGAGTTATTTACCATAGTCTTGCCGGTCCAGTCGAATTCGCCGTCGTCGACGTAGCCGCGCCGCTCAAAGAGATCTCTGAACATGCGCCGCAGTTGATCGTAATCCGGAGTCTCGAAGAAGTCCAGCCGACGGACGTAGCGGAGGTACGTCGCTAATTCCTCCGGGTGGCCTTCGCATAGCACCTGAAAATTAGAAAAATATTGTAGATACTCACAAACAATGTTTAACACGGTGTTTTAAGAAGCGGGACCCTCATTGTACTAAAATCACACACTGAAAATCTCGTTTTGTATGAAACGCACTTCAAATTTTGACTTCCATTTCATACGTTGCTCGATTTTCGCAGGTGCGAGTCTAGTTTGAGAGTTTAGCCAGGCTGGATTGGACTCCTAATAATTTAGATCTGCTCTGCATTCTGTGATGTGATTGTAAGTAATAATTTAGGAACTTATATTAATAGTTTTAATAGGTACCTCTATTGGTGTCGCTCGCTTAGTGTCGCCAATTTTTTGGTATCTCTCTTTCAATGTGTCAGCTTTTAAGCCCTGCCAGGGCAAGGAACCGCGTAAAAAATACATGAACATATGCCCGAGAGCTTCCAGGTCGTCGCGTCTAGATTGTTCTGAAACCGCAAAATAAAAATGTATCATTTCTTCTCTTACTTCCTCCATCTTTTTGATTTTATTCGATTCAAACAATTGAAAAATCTTGTAATCTCGAATCTTAGAAGCTTTGTAACAGATAAAAAAAAAACACAAGATGTTCGGACAAATGTCGTCGAACGACAATCATTTTTGAAGTTGCTCTAGCAAATGGACTCTATGTAAAGTAATGTACACATTTCTATCTTAAATATTACTATTTAAATACTTAAATATTATTAAAATTTTTACGTCAGAGGTGTTCCGTGACCCTAATAACTTATAGGGAAAATCATTTGCGTATTTGTGTGTAGGCAACCTAACACGTTCTTTCAGCGAAACCTTACTTAAGACATGTTCTAGACAAGCTAGTACTAGTTATTACGTATCGATTGTACTCGCGTCGAAATATTTTATTCAGCTCGTGTTCCTGTGAAGTCTGCGAACTTTACTTGGGGTTAAATGAAGAACTAACATGAAACGACAGAGGGTGACATTCGTGCCCCAAACGACCAACTTACCGATAGAACGTTTAGAACATATTTTGTTTTACTTTTAAAACTGTGCTGAGAGGTGATCACAAACAAATCTGACAGTCACTGTTATGTAAACCTAACGTATTCGAAACATATTGTGCGCCAACGCCAGCTCGACTGCGAAACATTATATCGTCACCGCGCAGTGTATCTCGGATACATTAAATAAGTTCGTACGTTCTAGTAGCCAACCCCGGTAACGGAGATATTAGGCCGCCTTAGAGCGCTTGTAGACGTCCGTTTTTTTCACCGGATAACGGACCGTCAAAAACGGCTATCCTATAATTGTTCGCCGGACCGATGTCCGGCGCGTGTACACACTTTCATTATAAATCATACACCACCGCAAATCCGGCAAAAAACACGGTCCGTTGTTCGATGAAAAAAACGGACGTCTACAAACGCTCTTAAGGCTTTCGTAGTGGCATAACGACTGCTAGAGCCGGGACAGACAGCTTAGCGTTTACGATTGTCACATTTATTCGTGATCAAAAGGCACTGAAGTACAATAATGGTTCGAAATAGGTTAGATTTCTACACAGTCTGAATGGAGTAGTAAATTCAAAAGACGTCAGCGCAGTTTGAAATATTGGCCCGTGCAATAAATTAAAAGCCAGACGGTTTGGCTCCATAAACGAGCCGGGCGAGCCTATTCGCGACTAATTGACCTAACCTAGTAATATCGTGATCTGCAATATTGTTGTAATTGCAATATGACTTTTGAATCGTCCATTTTACTATCATTCAACTACTATGAAGTGGGTAGATATCAATTATAATTTTCACAATTATCACATATTATGAAAAATGCTATCAGTCAGATATATTAGCAGATCATGATTATAGCTATTAGTCCAAATGTTGTAGGAATCAAGCCCACAAAAAAAATTCAAGTAAATCAGGAATTTACGTAGGTTTTTTTTTTAAATTAAAAATATAGGATTTCAATAGATCATTGATAGTAATTAGCATTTAGTATATTTCGTACAAACTTGCAGTTTGCAGGACATTTGCCTGTTCTTACGTAACTGTAAGTTGTTTTTTTTTTAACTCCATACGGGATATATTAAAATAAATAAATATACTAAAGATAAGATAAGATATATACAGATAAGACTCACCTTTCCCTAAATGTGTGTTTATTGACATGTATCTCGCAGTCCCAGTGAGCGACTTGTGCTCCCGATATGGGATATGTTTGTTTGTCTCTAAGTCTATATATTCTTTGGCCAAACCAAAATCTGAAACAAACCAAACATCATTTTGAAAGTTCAATAAGTATTTTATTTGATAAATAAATCCCAAGGATTATTCTGAAGCGTTTTGTATCCCAGTGAGTCAAAGTGCTTTTTTCTCAGCTAAGAAAAGCAACACTTTAGCCAAGTTAAAATAAAACAATCACTAGAGAATGGTGTCGATTCTATTTTTGCATTTTTAAACTAACTTTATTAGACAGCGCTAAAATTATAGTTATTATATTAAGTCTTTATCTCTTCAGTTTATAAGAAGGAACAGCAAAATTTTTAATAATTATATTAGTTTGGAAAAATGCAACACGAGAATCGACACCAATAACGGAAAAAAAATATAGATTCAGTCACGTGACTTATGGTTTCAAAATTTAATTTCCATACATTCTCAAACGATTGTGTTTTAACTTGGTTAGACGGGGGGCAAGAAACGGCTTGCTTCCAAGTGTTTTTAACTCTAATCATTTGTCCAATCTTGGTATGTTAATATTTAAATCATAAATTGTGACATGCATTATCTTAGAATGGACTTGTGTTGCTTGCTCATCAAGTGGACACAGCCTTGAAAACTCATGTTTCCTACATATTTGCTTCTAGAATTACTCTTAGCATATAAAACAAATAATTTCACTGGCAATAGATTGTCAAACTGATAACATAAACTGTATTCTATTTGATTCGAAAGATAAAGTATTAATCATACGAGGATACTGATTAGGCACTAACTGCCACACTCACAGTCGTCATTTAAACTATTACTAAAAATAAGCAGTGTCCGCCCGAATACTGAAACGCTATTTGGGATTTACTGAATGCTCAAATTATCGCCATCACGAATGAACAATCTCAGAGGCCGAGCAATTTGAAGTGTTGTTTAAATTTAAGTGATATTTCAGATCTCAATAGACTATTTCTTGATTATCTTTTACGTACGTCTCTGAGTGTGACACTAAAAGCTATAACTAATTCAGAAAACAAAACACAACGTCATAAACCGTAATACATTTCAACCACAGACCTCGTTGACTGTGTATTGTGTTACTACTTCTATCCTGTTACCTAATGTTAGTAGGCGAATCGCACAAAGCATAGACGCTACTACATTGTATCAAACTAGCCTAGGTCTTTCGCCATGCCTAGCGTCTGTTTAGATATTATATTTATATGGATTCGAGGACTTGCTACGTCCAACGCCTACACAGAGCACTAACTGTAATAAATCTATTTATCAACATGTTGACATTTTTAATACCCATTTAGATACAATAATTTTTAACTTCAGGATATTTTATTTCTAAGGAAGTTTTTTATTTAAGACAGTACTTAAGTGTTTTGGTCTAAATTGAACCTACTAGCGCCCAACAGAGTACATGTACTCGCCATAAAACTAATCTACTGCCTAAGCTAAAACATAAATTATGTAGGTACATATTCGCAATAAATAAATCTGAATCTAATCGATAATAAAAAAATATTAACAAATCAGTTTGCAAAAACTTTTGGATAAGTACGTAGGTTAGGTACCGAATGGGGTTTACCGAAGTTTTACTGCTGTAATCTTCATCTATGGACTATGACTAATTACATGTCAAATTATCAACTATCATATCGCTTAGTTTTCGGGAGTTTTTAGTATTTATTAAAAATATACCGCGCGAAGCGAGATCTACTTAGCTTACTAAAATAAACCATTGCATATCCTGCTATGTAATACTTATTTCTATTTTGTATTCACACGCAAAATGTAGGATGCAGTGCATTGCATCCCTTATGCAACGCTTAGCGTTGTGGAACGGTAATAGGCAACAGTGCCAACTTTGTCATTACTTGTTTCAAAATTTAGGTATACAAGTAATCTAGTTCCCACCCGCGGCTTAGTCAGCTCCGCACGTATTGACGATGTCTTTCCTGTGGATATGGCTGACTAGGCTGAGAGGATGGTATAGGTGCTGGGCAAACTCCATCTAACTAAACATTGTCCCCGGCACTATGTCCCGTTAAGTGTAGCCATAGGCATCCTGACGCTGTATAAACATCTTCAATAGATATAAAGGCCTATTATTATACTTCTCACAATACAAGGTTGCTTAGTTTGGGAATAGAAGGCGTTGTGTGAAATGACCAAGAATATTTATTGATTTGCCGTAGGTAAACCAAAGTATTGAAGTACTCACCAATGATGTGAATGATTTTTTCCCTTTTAGTTGCAGTTCTACCTATTAAAAAATTCTCTGGTTTAACATCACGGTATATTAGATGCCGCGTGTGGACATACTCGATGCGGTGTAACTGAAATAAGAAAAACCAATATTAGCTTCTATACTATTATGAAACTGTAAAAAAGCCAAAAACTAAAATTAAAGATATGGATAAACTAAATATATGCAAATCTACTAAATAAACGATTCGATTCCGTAAATCGAGTTTGTCTGTGAATCAACTATGCTTGAGTATCGATTTAGTTTGAGAATTAAAGGTCTATTTTTTCTTTGTTAGTCTACATCTTCATCATCGTAATTACTGTGTTCTAGATTCTAACCCAACCTTCACCTACATTTTGAAATCAATACCAGACATATAAAATTTCGTAGCATTTGCTTACGACCCAGATTAATATAACAGGTGTCAAGCCAATGTGTAAACACGCAAGCCGGATTTGAAATTTCTTAATATTTCCGTTAAAAAACCCATCTATTAGTAGATCAGCGTGCCAAGAACAATAACAATGCTTGCTTATTTTGTGACATTGAACTGTAGAAAAGCAGTGTCTCAACTTTATAGATAATTGAAATAACTCTATTCACACTCCCTGTATTTACAACATAATTCATTGGCTCAATGTGGGCGCTCTTGGTTTACATTTATGTCAGAGCATTTTATGTGATAGATGTGGCAATCTGCGCTGTGTATTGTATAGCTATGTTAGGCTTTAGACATTGATTTGTACAACTGTTTTATTTTACTACGCTTGATAGCGTCGATTCGTTGCATTAATGACGTCACAGCGACCTACAACTCCTCGCAGTTTAAACTGGAGTTTGTTAGATCTATTGCATTGACGTTCAATGTTTACAGCTGTTCTGAGTAGGGTATAAACAATCGATGAGTGTTGAAACGTCACAATAGGAACTTAACTTGTTTATTAGATTTTTTCCTGTTCGTTGAAAAACTTTAATAGAAGAGAACCACGCCCAATTTTACAATCGTGTAAAGATTCTCGAGGTTTTTTATACAGATTTTATATTAGACTGTGTAGAATATACACAGTCTAATGACTCTGATGTAAAAAGGAATGTGAAGGGATAAAAACCCTACATAGACTACTTACATCTTAAATATTATGCGTCAAACGTTTGTGTCTGCCTAGTGCCAGCCAGTGTGCCTCGTATTATTGATATTGTGACAAACAGTAGTATAGTATTGTATGTATGGTCAATATTTACATAGGTAAGTATAATAGGTCCTTTTATGTATAAAACCATAACATTACTTTGAACACTCGTAAAGATAACTTTGATGATTTCAATAGTTACTGAGTTGACGCACTTAAAAGATATGTAAGTAGATCGTCAGGGTTTCACCACAACCGCAAAATCATTTGCCACTATTAGTTCGTAGAAGTTCACCAGCGAATATGGACCTTAAGATATAGAAGTAGGGCAGACGAGCTAAGTTGGCGACCGTTTTAGATTGTATTACGTATAAAATTGTAACTATCAAAAATCATATAAGTATTTAACTAACCACTTTCTAAAGTCGACCAGTAGCGATAAGGTGAATCATCCCTTCATCCGGTTCCCAGTGACTCACTCATCCCAAAGCGTGTTTACGTCAAAAGTCACAACAGAAGTAATAAGCAAGGTGTACGGCGCGCCTAAGTACGAACTAATACCAGGTATGAACCGCGTAGTTAAAGAAAAATGAAGTGAATACGAGCAGTAAGTAAACCTTGCTAGTTCTGACTCTGTAAACTTACCAACTGCATAGCGATCATTAACACAGTCTTTAGAGAGAAGCGCCGGCCGCAGAGGTCAAAGAGATCTTCCAGCGACGGGCCAAGGAGTTCCATGACCAGCGCATTGTATTTACCGCACGGGCCGAAGTAATACACCTCGGGGATGCCCTCTGCTGTCGACGGCGCTGCACAAGCCGGGAGAAAGGATAGGGGCGGGAGGGAGGGAAGGTAATAACAACCATTAGTACTCACAATGAACACGGACATTGCTCTCGCTCGCACCTGTAATACGCAACACCGTAGCCGATATTGTCGGTGCACGCGAGAGCATTGCTGTATTCAATTTCAGATTGGCAGACCTCGGCCGCGGTCAGACGGTAAAGTAAGGATGCGTTTTTCCTCGTTTACAAACTAAATCAAGGTGCTACATTTAGGGCGATGATTTAAACGGCACCGTCTGACCTCGACCTAACAACGACCATGACCACGGCGTGCGAACCCTCGCGCAACAAACGATTTGAATATCGGATACGGTGATGCAGAGGCAAACTACACGAGTATTGTGACGTCTTACTAGCTGCATAGCGATCATAAGGACCGTCTTGAGTCTGAACCTCCGGCCGCAATGCACGAAGAGATCTTCGAGAGAGGGCCCTAGCAACTCCATGACCATGGCGTTGTAGCGGCCGCCACACGTTCCCAAGTAGTAAACTTTCGGAACGCCCTCTGAGTAAACTGACATTGTAAATTATACAATAGATGATTTGTTTCAAGTTCAAGGCTTACTATGTGTACGAATTTAATCAATAGGCGGTTAAGGGTGCGTCCACGTACAAAACCAGTCTGCTAGCACGTACGTTCTTTCATATAAAACTCAACTAAGACGATGGGCTTTCATTATTTAAGTGAAATCAGATAGAAAACTTCGCACGAGAACGCACCCTTACTAAACAATAAGTAGAGTACGTGTAACTTCCCGTTAATTGTAGAGATTTCTCGAGCTTTGAATAGAAAAGCGAGCGTCACACACCACATGCTAACTTGAGAACATTGTAAGCGGCTTACACGACCCATTTCATGGTTCAATGAAACTCTTCAATATGTTATCGACATACAAAAATAACTATGATTGCATGTGACAATCCGAACTCATTACTGGCATGTGCCCGCGAGCTCTTATTAAACCCGACACTTGGGAGTTATGAAGACTATACAATTACGGATCATAAAACTAAGGCTACCGACGAAACGGTACTTATTTCCGTAACATCGCCGCATTCGCCACGTTTTGACCATGATTCATCACTTTAGTGTTTTAAATGAATTTGGGTCTTAATGTACAAGTTATAAGGCAAGGTTATTGGAAAAGGTAGTACTATCTGCGCGACAAAAACTACAAAACAGTAACTGCGTTGTATCGTAGTATTTAAAACTAGTGTATGTATTAAGGGTACTTATAGCTTACCGTGCGTTCCTAGTAACTTGTAAAATCTGTACTCTAGGTGCAATTGAGGAGCCTTGGACTTCATAGGCTCCATCTTTATTGCTACATGTTCATTGTTGTATAAATTTTTTCCTGCAAAAAAAGGAGAAAACATACCTTAGTTATTGATAAAAAATCAATTAAAACAATCCAATCAGTTCAAATCCATTAAAAGTTCAAAGTTCATTGTTCAAAAAACATTTTAAATTATTTTAAGGTGTCCTCGAAATGTCGACTTGACTGTTTACTTAGAGAAGGCTTATTTAGCAGAAAATAACCTAACCACCAATTATAGAAGGAGTTCAAACCGTAGCCAAATATAGTGTTAGAGCAATAACTGCTTGTAAATACATACTTAGATATATAATAGAGTGAAATGCTTACTTGTTTTTACTTTTACAAGGGTAATTGTTGGTAGTTAGTTTTGCTATCACCATTCAAAACATAGGAAAGCAAACGTCAGTTGATTTAATCGTCGATATCAGCCACTATTATCTTATCAGTGGCCAATACACGGCGAAGGATCAAATACATTTTTGGGTAACCGTATAAACAATGTCTGGGACCATAATTACCTATAACAATTTTATTACTCGTCAAATAACTTTGGTTGTGGCTTCTACTCCTGTCTCTATGACTAAACTGACAATGAGATATTACTATCGTATCGATCGACACATTTTCAAAGGTTTTAGGTATTAGAAAAAAAAACTGTATCGCTATAATTATTAGCCCTTAGCTGGCGCCACTTAGATCATACTCAGTAAATATTATAAGGCTCATCATAGCACAATGTAATCAGAGTAATTGGTATGCTGCTCAACGTATAGAATATTCTTAAACGTTGCATGACACTTGGCTGTTTATTCCGAGTTCGTCCGGGGAGAGATACGACCGTCCAGCCTATTTCTACATTTTCTACCGACAAATGTTTTTGTTCTTTTTTGTTTGCTTGAAATGAAACCCGTCCCTATAGAATAGTTCAAAGACGGAACGCGTGCAATTTTTATGGAGGAACTAGAGGACCTAATAAGCAAGAAATCAATAAATGACCAAAATAATATTATTATTAAGTTTTTGGCAGACTCGCACGAAATGAGAAAAAATCGCCACACTGCTCGGTTTTTTTTTTTCTACTATGGACATCCTAAGATGTGGGAATGTCTACCATGCTTGAGAACTATAGTCGTGAGCACCATTCATATTTTAACCGCCACATGCTATTTTGAAAGGAATACCAAGAACAGATTCTGAAAAATACCGATAACTAATTTGAATGTGGTCCCAGAGCACAGGTCTCGAATACTAATCGGCTGGCTGCCGTCAAATATCAGCGAAGTGTATATTATCAATGAAGCCGATCTACAAAAATCGTCACAGTTATTTGTTTGGTAGGTAGGTGTAATAATTTTATCTTATCGTAACAAAATTAATTAGACTAAAATAAAAGTAGCAATGTGTCATCATAACAGCACTTAATCTAAACATCGGTTTTGATAAAAACGCGCTAGCAGAATATTTCCATGAAATAATAATATCCATTGGCCTTCATAAATATATTTTTAAACAAGAAGTAACCTATGAAGCCCTTTCACTGGAAAAATAACCGTTGAGAACAAAGTTTCAAGTTTTCGCAATGTCGTTAATCAGAATATTGACAAGTTAACTTCGATAACTTATTTTAACTTGGTTTCTTCTTTCAGCCAATTAACTTAGATGGGGGGACATAATTAACTATCATCATTGCACTTACCATAAATCAAGACAGTGGATTTTGAATGTAGACTTTTATATGCGGTCAAGTGAAGATCCGCGAGTAATATCATTAAGAATATTAAATCGTTGTTTCCTTCAAGTACTAGACTAGGTACTCAGGAGTTATTATTCCTAATTGCGTTAATATTACGATCATAAATACATCATCACAGTAAAAAGCGAATGAGGAGGAAGCAATTAAAAGACCCACGCGCAGTTAATTTCTTGGGTAGACTTGGAAGGAATTTGTGGTATTCCTTTGCTTGCTTCTTTATAAAGGATGGCCAGAAGACTTCTTTGCACTTCCTTTATTAACTTGATTCAATCTATAACCCTACTAAATAAGAGTGTAAGCTTTCCTACACCATTTATCTTGTTGAAATTGAAACTGGTAGCATTATAGTTATTCCAAAATTGGTTCTGTTATAGTACCGCCTATGCTAGTATACTGTTTTACAATGAATAACGACACACAAGGTTAGGACATATCGATCACGCTAATACACGGCTGGCTCAAATGGAAAGTATGTAATGTATTAATCACTACACGCACGTGCCCGTAACGTTCTTTCAGTGACACGAGGTCGAATCCAATTCCCATCCGCAGCCATATAATCTCCAGGCTTATTAGAAACCTTATCGTTTAAACAATAAGGCACAATCGCGCCTGAAAAACGCAACGTGCATGCATCGCGATTGTAATAATTGCAATGATACGATTATTGTGTCTGTGTGAACGTTGCCTAAGCTCTTTGAAAATTTTTCCGAATATACTGGCACGGCGGCAAAAAAATGAGTCATGTGCTCAATTTTATGAGAAGCCTTTTGTTGCACGTCTGCTTTTACCTGTCGACTGGCTCTTGAACATTCTTCACTTTAAAATGTCTTGAGTCCGGAAGTAGCACTCAAAACAGATCCCCCATTCCACAACGTGAGGTTCGCCTGACCGACTAACCGGACCTACTTCCACACTTTTTACAACCCCTAGATTTGGCAGGCAAAGGATTTTGGAACTAGAGTGTGTCACTTTCAAGCTCGCTGGAGTTTTGTTACCATCCCGAAACAATGCATAATTTACAAAGCCTAAATAAAATATTATTCTCAAGACCAAGACAATACTTGTTTCGGTACAAAAGAGCTTGCGCAAGACAGGTATTTTTTGGAACTAATTATTTTGGTAAGATACATTTATAAACAGTGTGCTATCGTAAGCAGCGATCAAATCAAAATAATTGAAATAACCATGCCAAAAATAACCTAATGTGTTATTTCGTTCCAAATACGGAGCACCCAGGCAACTTCTTTGGCGCACTGCGTAAATATTAAAATCACTTTGAATTCTTTTATAATGCAAATCTCAAAGAATTTTCGACGACAATAATTTACTAAAGGCGAGGATGGCCGTATTTAGACCGTGCAAGTATCTTAGTCGTAACAAGGACACTACTCCAGGTGACCCAGTCCAATGTTGTGTGTGAATACTTGACTAAAATACTAGCGCAGTCCGAATTAGTCTTTATCCAGATGACATTATGAATAACGACTGTCTCGTTACAAGTTACATACAACTGCAAACCGCCAAGGACATCACATCTGCAGCGGCCTATACGAAGTGTACTGTTAAGTGAGACGTAGGTCGCTTACTCTACACTACTCAAGTTACTAGCTAAATATATTGAAAACCACTTGTATACAATGTCGTCGTCTGTACAACAGATAAAAATTGAGCGCAGAGATGTACGTAATTAATTATTTATCTGTCTGCCTGTACTCTGGTCATTTGAGTTATCAATGTTATCATGAAGAGATCTCGATGAAGTCCAGTGTACTTATCATTCAAATATATTTACTTAATTAATCAAACGTACCTACAGCGTCAGTTATAAAGTTCATAATCGGTCTTACTACGTTATAAGATTTATCTTGGATTTTTCGAGGGTTTAGACCCGGCCTAGCTAGGCTCGGCCTAAAGTTAGGCTCGAGATAAAACTATGTAAGAATTTCAACGAAGTTTAAGAAAAACCCTATCTATTGTGAAATTATTCATTCATTCACCCAAAACTGATCATTAATGAAGTCAAATAAAGAATTTAGTGGCAAAACAAGGGGTAGGTAGGTACCTACGGTTAATGATTATATGATTATCAATGTAAATGTCGAATATTGTCGAAAAAACAGTACGTAGTACATAATATAAAATAATTGAGAAAAAACAGTCACCAAATTGATTTTTACTACAGAAGTGAAGTTAGACACGAGTTAAACTTGGGGTGGGGTTGGTTTAGCGAAAGTCTATAGTTAGACCTCGGTGAAGGTGCTAAACCTGTTACGTAATATAAAAAACCGTAGTTAAATCCAAACCACGAGTTAGAGACAGGGTTTTTCTATAAATCCAAGATAAATCTGATAACGTAGTAAGACCGAATGTATTGAGCGTGGCACTCACTAGTACCTAATATCCATTTCAAAACTTGGCTACTGAAACTGAATAGGCTACTGAATTCGAGCCTATAGAGGGGCGATTAGCCCCAATAATTAATATGTTTAAGGCGAAGGAAATCAAGCACTACTTCATGGCTTGAAGGTGACAGTTCCGGTACTCAGGAATTTTAGAAGAGATACTACTTTTCAATCAGCTGCCATCTTAATAGTCACTACTTTCTGGATGTCTCCATCTATCATTTACTTGCCCGATACTCAAATACCCATCCACATTCATATCTTCACAGCACCCTCCCCTCAGTACTTACAAGTCTTACCGCGCTACCACTCCTGCTCAATGTATCAGTCACTGGCGCCACTTTCATACATCTAATATACAACAAAAGAGCGTACCTAATACTAATTCCGCGGATTTCTGAATGCGTATGCATATTCGAAAATGTAAACACAGTTGTAGAGTTTCAGTGATTTCAACATTTTCAACACAAATCATTCATTTCAAAAGAGTCTATTAGAAATAAACTCCAGATAAAATGTTTACGTCATACAAAGTTCAGAAATCGGACAAGTGTGTCTAATTCTCTTAAAATCCTGCCAACAGACATTCTTACTTTAATTTGTATTATTGACTTAGTATTTCCAATAGCCGAGCAAGGTCGCCCTAACGACTTGTATTGTTGGCCATTTGCTGTCAAGTTCATTAGCTGAGTTATTTACACAATACAAGACGCGGTTTCAAGACGTTTGTTATTGTGCTTCAAATACCAGTTTTATTGTTGAGTATTGTTGAATAATTAGTTAATTGTTACGCGATTTGAACTCGTCGTTATACGAAACTTGGACTTAGTGACGATTCGGACAAAATATACGGACAAAATTGTCCCAATTGTCACTTTTGATTTTAATCATTTTTGTTGTGACGATTCGGACAACATTAAAAATAGCTGCATTGTACAGTCAGGTAAACAATTTTTAAGCAAAATATGATAGGTAATAGCTTTTTATGCTATAAAATTAAGCACCAGGAGATCCCGCACTAAGTTTCCTCGAAACGGGATCCCGATCAGAAATCCGAGGTACCACGGTTACCTCAACACCCAGACTCAGGATCAGAACAGAACAAATATTTGCAGTGCTTGCCAACATGTATCATCACAGTACAGGAATCTCACCTTTTGATAGCCTAAATCACCAAGTGTGCTATCAGTGATCATCAAAACTAAGATCTATCAGTCTAAGCTAAGAGCCTATCAGTTTAAAAGCATTGGTGCGGTACCGCCCCGTCATACTTACGACATAATCAGCTATTGATTGATTGATACCACTGAAGTTATCCGATAAAATCAATGCAGTTCCGCAAACCTTGCATTGAATTGGAAACTGAACTTAAAGTACTTGACTTGTGTCATTGAATTTATTACGTTATGTAAGATTAGCTCAATGTATGATATTTATAATGTGCATTAGAAAATATGAACGAAGGTACGATTGAACAAACTCTATGGCACTGGGGGTACAGCACAGACTCACACGTTAGTTGGGGGTTCGATTAACGATGAGGAGTAATTTTTGTATGATCTGTGTAATGGGTGTTGAGTTTCAGACAGTTAGTTTCTTGAATCCATGCAATCTTGGAAATTCTAATGTGGTTGGGGGTCTGCTGGTGATCTAAGCGTAGCCAGAACTGATAAGTATGCGACTGTTATTTATTTATTTTTATTAGAACGCATATATTCCTTTCGCAAAGAAAAGTTTCAGTTTTTTATACTATAGATTTTCAATACTCAATACATTTATTGTTAACTAGTCGTCGCCCGCGGCGTTGCTCGCGTTCTAGACCCTTTAGGGTGTGACTTTTCAAAATTCCTTTCTTAGTGGACCCCTACACTATATGGATACTACCCTCCAAATTTCATACCTCTAGCACTTATAGTTTAGGCTGTGCGTTGATTCTCTGTCAGCTTCAAAAGAGTTTTATATAATATATTGATTTTATTACAAGTTATTATTTCCTGTATCTTTCTCATCATCAGCCGTTATGAATGGATGCCGCAGATATAACTAAATGGTGATTTATTCATAGAGTTAGGGGTTACCATGCAAATTGAAACGGTAGGAAGCGTTAGAGATAAGCCACGCGTGAAAGCCCTGCATGATAAGCTAAAATGCAACTAAATAGGTGTTCTGTGGCAGAAGGCTGATATTTAGTTCCTTCGCAGCAGTAATAAAATAGATGATGCGCCTAATAGCGCGTGCACACTATGCCCGGCATGAATGCCGCGATTAATTCCGGAATTATTGCAACAGCAACATCGCCTTTATTCTCACCAAAGAGCTAGGGCATGAACTTGGCGATGTTGCTGTGGCAATAATTCCGGAATTAATCGCGGCAATAATTCGGGCAGCGGCATGGGTATGTGTGAACGCGGTGTAGGAATAAAGGCGATGTTGCTGTGGCAATAATTCCGGAATTAATCGCGGCATTCATGCCGGCAGCGGCAATGGCATAGTGTGAACGAGGTATAATAGCTGTGTGTGAATGAACGAAACTTAACGTGAACTTAGGGCATCTCTCGAGGCCTTCCCCAGGCACCAAGAGATCTGCTCTTGGCACTGTTACCTTTGAGGATGTCTAAGATTACAATTAATTACAATTAAATTGGAACATGCCCAGTTCTTTTGACCAGCTTTTGAATGGGTGGGTGGAGTACGAAGTTAATGACGGTCTATGGAAGTTAGCTAGAATGTCAATTACGAGCTGAGTAAAATGACGTTGTTTCCTTGGCACACATAAGCTGGCAATGCAGTAAGGGTCAGATGTTTATGGGAAATTCATGAGGAACATCGTATGCTGGACGGGCAGTTTAGGTGTTTGCATCCCCTTTGGAATCATAATTAGATAGTTCTCGCAAATATATGCATAGCCCGTGATGTTTGCTAGGGGCACACCTAATAACACAAAATCTTCTTCCATTTACCGTCGTGCGTTGGGTGTTTCATAAGGCAAATACCACTGTCACTAGCAAGATTTTTATACGGTGGTCTACCACAACGATAACCTAGGATTTCTAAGTTTGGGGCACAGTTACTTTGTTGTAGTTTTTCGAAGTTTTCGCCGACGCGAGTAGAGCCTCACTACGAGACTTGAGAGACTATAGAACTCTTTGTATAGGCATTTTTTAAAAACATGTCAGTGTACGATAACGTTGTACTGTGTCGCTTCGTTATTAGGCGCCATTGTAACAGTGTGTATAGTCAGCGTACGATAAAATTTTGGTAAGGAAAGCTCGATTTTACACTCACCCTACCTAATTTAAGCAGAAATGTCCAAGTTTGTCCTACTTTTGTCAATGCGAGATGTGTTCATTATGCCTTTCAGCAATGGGTCCACTGAATTTGAACTGGCAGTTGAGACCGTAGCCTTTCTTTTTGGCTTAGACATTAGCCACGTGTACCTACATTTATATAAAGATAGTCCATTGACAATGAAAGTAAATTGCCTACTAACTCTAAGATCGAGCCTTCAAGACGCTACAAAATCGAGCGTTTTATAGTCTCGATATTTTTAACTGCGTGCTGGCTAGACAAACAAAAGTTGTTGCTCACTCACCCAGTCTAAGTTCACCGAAGTTCCCGCATCCTATCTTCTTGCCGACGCGGAAGTTGGGCCCGACCATAAGAACGCCAGAGGACGAGGTGACTGAGTGCCTCGACGTGTGCATCGCGCTGCTTCCGCCGACGCGCCCGCCAACCGCGCCGGTTGCGCTGCAATGAAAACACACCTTTATATTGGGGAAACAGAAGACAATTTTATAACGACGAGTACCTGCAGAAAATGTCGAGTGACCCTTCGAATCAACGCAGCATCGCAACCTTTGAATTTTATCAAACCCCGTAGTACTAAGTACTTATACTTCCGCGTAACTAGTTCTTTCATTAGGAACATAGTATATGTTTGGAAAAAGATACGTACGTAACATAACGATTTATAAAAAAATACATTTTGAAAATGGGCGATTATTTTCAAATTTACTGGCATAAATATTATTCAAATGTACAGAAGTTGTGATTCACATTGCCGCCGCCCGTTATTGGCATTGAGTTCGTGTCTAAAAGTGAAAGTAACAATGCACTCCGAACTGAAAGCACGGAGCATGATCATCTAGCTATGATGTGAACTGATAACTAGGTACGCTCTTGTGATGTTTCATGGGCAAGGCCGCTCATGTATGACCTCTATCTTTTTTATCATTTTATTGACCCTGACGCCTGGATAATATCCCAGATATCAAGGGCTTAATCTTAGAACCGCGCGTAATCCGTATTTAGGCTAGTAAGCTCTGATGAGGATACAACAAACAACCAAATGAAGATCGCGAAAATTGGTAGATGGAAAGGATGAAAAATCGTTCTGGGGAAAGGCGTATGCTTAGCAGTGGTCAGTCAGCTTAGGTATAAATACGCCACAAAATGTGATGGTTGGGTCTCCTTCCAGTTTAGACACGCGAGTGAGTAAGCGTCTCGCTTTGCTACACAAACCATCGGCATCTTGAAGGATAGTTATTGCCTATTATGTTCTTTCAATGACAGTTACTTGGGCTGGCCTGACTAATGCTACGTCGTCGTCACTGGTAGGTATAATATATGGGCAATATCCAGGTGTTTTAAATACCGAAAGCTTTAAATGATCAGATAACAGGAGCTGAAACATACCAAACGTTCCTACCAGCTGTATTATCATACCAATGCACAATGCTTCCATTTTGTGGGTTATTGATATTTTTGTCAATAAAAAGAATAAAAAGCGGGGCAGGAAAATATCTTCATCTTCATAATTATACTTTAATGGACGTAGACAATGACTTACAAAGCTCCCAGTAGAGCTTGAAAAGTCATTGTTTTCTTTTTAAAAGGCACAAGACAATATTCATAAAGAAATAATTCTCTGTGCAAAAATTACTAAAGAATGAACCAATTATTTTTTATGCAGGCTTTTAGATATATGGCGGTCATCTCGATTCATGAAGATAGAGGCCAAGACCTCATCCAAATGTATATAAAACCTGGATGCAATGTGATGTTGAATTTAAAGGCAGAACTTTGACATAGTCAGAAATACGAAGTCATTTATTCACTGGTACGAATGGTAATAACAGTACGCCTAAAAACTCGTTTGATCAAGTAGGCAATGATGAGATGTAGAGTACGAGGTTAGTGCCTGGTAGAAAGGATTTCTAGTTTTATTAGCCTGGCCCTGTTTTAGATTTGGATTGGACTATCCATTCTACTAACATAGGTTCTAAAATTACATAGCTGGAAAAGTTGCAGACTTCATCCATATTGATTTTAAAGTAAATCCACAACTTTCTAGTGCTTTCTTAGATGAATTGCATTTAATACCACAAGGTGGGTGTAAGTAGGTGTATATTTAAACGGTTGGTAGAATACCATTGACTTCTAAATATAGCGCAATGTTGGCCACTTAGTAACATTTTTGTGAGCACAATAATCGAGTTTCGAATCAGACTATGATTAAAATATGATTACTTATGTTCTAGCGCGTTTTCTATATTATTTGCTTTACAATGTAAGGGCGATATGAGCGAAAATCGATTCACTCGCTAAAATATGCGAAGGAATGCGATGTGGTGACAAAACATTCACATCACAATCGCGCGATGGTGTTGGTCTGTTAAAAGATGGAGACGATTGACTTACTATTTTCTATGCATTGCCGGTGTTTAAATAAATACAGGTCCAATCCTTCTTATGCATATTCATTATTACAAATTAGTTACAGGGTGCAAAGTTTACTTGTCAATTTCGTGAGACGGTGTCGAAGCAGCCCTGATTTTGTAAAAATACTGACACCTTATCAGTTTTTCACATCATTGAAATTATAATAATGACAACACAATACGTTGGTGGACAGAGATAAATGAATGATTGTGTATTATTGTTTTTATTAAGAGTCTCATTATCAGTATGATTGTGTCAGTTAAGATGTTTCCAGCATTGTGATTTATTAACTTGATAAAAATGAAATTAGATAGGTATAAAAATATTATAGGTACCTTATCCTTTTTATGACGTAGTTAGGTATTATTCTATTGTTAATTGGTGAATGATAGACCTATCATTGAAAGCTCAAAGACAAGCTAGATCTTATGGTTTAAAAAAATTGTAGCTTTTATAAATGACCCGGAATTTGTGCCCTCGAGCGTAGTTTCCGTTTTACAAATTCGATGTTTATTCCGTCGCGATACGGATAAATATTTCGGTCCATTATTTTATACGCGGTGCTATGAGGTCCCTTTTTATAAATTATTTTTTGAAAAACCTTGGTCAAGCACTTAATTTACAACTTACCTATTCCGGTCTGAACTTCTGGTTGGAAAAACGGAGTATTTTAGTTACCTTCATTTACTTTTTTATACTGCGCTTGTAGGAATATATCCTCTGTGGTTGCAGTCAAATGCAGTACCCGAAAGTACTACCTACTAGTAAGGTATAATGCTGTGAAACAATAATTCAAGAGTTCATTGATTTATGACGCACTTAATCTGTCATTGCCTTGCCCACAAGATAGTACAAGGGACAGATTTGTGTGCATTGAGAAATTATCAGAATACGTCATGAAACCAGGACATAAACACTGGGCCTTATGTTGAGATTATTCACCAGTTACCTAATCCTATTATTAATATTATTTATAAACTCGAAAGTTTGTAAGGATGTATGGATGTAAAGTTGTATGTATGGATGTATGTGACCTGGGTAAACACAGGCTACTTTTTATCTCGAAAAATCAACGGTATCCAACGGGGCGCGATGTCGCTGGCGAAAGTTATTATTTTATAAATTATCTAGGTAAGCTCTGGATTTTTCCCTCTTGTTATATTGATTTTTATCGAAGATTAGGTATAGTTTCGGTATGTTTTTAATGATTACATCATTTAGATAGGTAGGTACAGGTAGGTAGTTTAGTTTACACACTCAATTTTAACCGGTTCAGGTCTCTAATAGTCATTAAGTACCTACTTGCCAATTTTCTAGGTATATTTTACATTATAATGTACAAACTTGTATTTTTTTTTATTTCGTCAAAGAATTAAAATAATTTTATTAAATTTATTGTGGCACAGGAAAACACTAACATCCTGAGGTGACTAGGTGACCTACTTATTTGGTAAACTAAACAGACACTGGTAAATAACCACAGCAAAATTTATGAAGTTACACTAGGAGGTGAAATTTTGCACATTGTGGCGAAAAAGGTGTATTTTTAAACAAATCTTTGTTACTCTGATTTTGCCAGTATTTTTCAAGCTCACCATGGTCCACCTATTCTTATTACTTCTCGTCAGTTTTGTGAACACTGTTAGTGTTAAAGCAAATCGGATGGCTGGAATTGCGAACCCCACACATCATGCAAAAAGAGCCAATCATGCTAAACTGTGGTCTACTCGGGGATAACAGTCCACCCAACAAGTAATGTGCACAAGCCAATGTTTGCATGTAACCTTTGATTAAACATAAACACCTTTCAAGATTCTCAAAGGATTCTCAATCAGTGTGATAGGTACAAAGAGATCTGACAGGCTTTCTATGTCTTCTAGCTTTTCATATTCAGTGGTGGTGCTTTTTGAATTGGGGTAACCTAGTAACAGTTAAAAGTACCTATTAAAACTAGTAGGTATATTGATTGTGCTTAACAAACTTGTTGCATACATTTTTTATTTAAATGAATCATGCCCCAGACATTGATATGGTATAGTAGTAGCTTGTAATATGGCACTAAATTTAGTAGACATGTGTGAAGTCTTCAGAAACGTTGTTTACATTCACACTGTCACACAGCTGTGAGTTAAAAAGGTTATTGACCTTGATTAAAAAAAGTAAAAAAGTATTCTGAATAGATGTATTCAGAATACTTTTTCAGTAAAGTATGATTCTTAATACCTATCAATAGTCATGGGTCCTATGAGCATTATATTTGATTGAATAAATAAAAATTTGACTAAAACATGATAAAACCCAGATTGATAATGTTATAGATTGAGATCAGTCTCAATTAGAATTAATAGAATCCTGCTAAATATTAATTCGATTGAAAGAGACAACATGGTATTATTATTCCAAGCTTACATCGAGTTTACTAAAATCAGTGTCATTCAGTCTATGACTTTGACCTAGGTATCCTCAAGTGGGCTAGACAAATGTGGTCAATGCATGCATTTTGTGAAACTATTCACCATAAATTACCTAATGCCTATTATTGGAATAACACTAAACATTATTGATAATAGATATCTGCATAATCAGATAGCAAATAAAAATGTGAATATTATCAATGTATTTATCCAAAGTTACAAATGTAACTTACATATAAATAAATGTTTTTTGAGTTGGTATTAATAACCTATTTATTTTACATTCACTTGCTTACTAATTAAGTATGTATGAAATGAAGATGTTATTTCGTTCCCTTTGGTCTAACAGTTTCAACAGGAGTTTGTTTAAACCAAAAACCTACATCAAACCTTCTTAGATTATCTAGGTGATCAGAGATTACACTTATAATAGTATAACTGTGCATTTCCATCAAAAACATTTACAAAAATCCTTACAATGGATTTGTTTTTACAATCAAGAAAATCCTTACAAACAATCTGCACAAGATTCTGAAATGGCAAACATGCACGAGGGTTGGCGGTGGTGCATATACAAATTGATATCTTCAGAGTTGTGCAATTTGTGCATGTTTTATTATGAAAGTTTTTTGGTGGAAATGTACAGTTATGTCATGTAACAAGAAGAGTATTAGATATGAATGTTGATGGATATAAGAGTAGAGGTAGGCCAAAGAAAAGATGGATGGACTGCGTGAAAAATGATATGGGTAAGAAAGGAGTGACAACTGAGATGATGGCTTATAGAAGAGCATGGAAGAAAAACACATGTTGTGCCGACCCTACATAAAGTGGGAAAAGGGCAAGGAGATGATGTACAGTTATAAATCATGGAATAAAGAATTTATAATTGTATAGTAAAAAACACTAGACGTGTGTAAACAAGTATAATCTACAAAACATCAATGCACACCATGGGTTCTGAGTGTATCTTGAAAACTTCAAGGATACTACGAACATTGTTATTGCAAGGTTTTGTATTTGCTAGCCACAGCCAGATGGTGTTTGTTTTCATTGTAATTTACTCAAGAATTGAAGTCTAAAGATAAGAGTTAGGTTATGTTGTTTAGGTTGATTTATTTTTCAGACAAAAATGAACAGCTAAGAATGTTATGGGCAAACTTACTAAAACTAGATGTTTATAATGCAGTAGGCTAAGTAATAAATGGTTGGTGTCTTACGTTGAGGTTCTTTTATCGTCACTCTGACGTTCTTTGTCCTTGTTGCTTTCTCGTTTATTCATATTATAGGATGTGTGTGCAGGCCCTAAGCCCAGCACTCCCACTCACTCCCAGAGGCGGGCGTCTGCAGGGGCCGCGACACAGCCCATGTCACCACAGCATCAACGGTAACCACCACCCAAACTCCATGCCACAATCCATTAACTCACACCTTTTTGGAATATTGCTATTTTTTTATCGTTTTCACACTATTTACACTGCACTGCCACAATTTATCTCAAAATCATTTTCGGTCTGCAACACACAATTTTGATATGTTTCGGCGACACTTGACACTTATCAAATTGATAATTCCAGGTAATTAGTGGTTCACGCGAATCTACGGGGAAAATAGAGTGAGAATGAATAGAGGTCGCCGTGCCAATGTTATGCTCATTGAAGAGTAACAACAAGCAATGTGGGTGTTACAACTGCTAACTAAATTACCTAAATTGCCACGCACAGCCGATCGATCCTTTGGTGATTAGTGGTATTCTTGATTAACAAGCTAATTACAGTTTATTGCTTTCGAGACAAATGTATTGGAAAATGTAACAATTGACTGACAGTTCCTTGTGAAAAGTCAACCCCAATATTTTGTTGGTCGGCACGAATCGTTTTGAATTGCTTTTTTGTCGGAGGTCCTGTATACCTAGACAAACAGCACCTGGAGAGTGGAAACCGAACAATTAACAACACGGGACACGATTTACGGTAAGCTTTCTGTAGGATTAGTCACAAACGTCGCCGAAACATCAAATGGACATTTGTCCTGATAAAAAGTTTAGGTTTTGTAATGGCCACCAATGTTGCACATAGCACTTCTTTATTGTGAGCTGAGATAACTTAAAGTATTTTTTAATCAAAGGCAAATTAAAATTACCGTTTACCTAATTAGATTAGCAAATATCTTAAAATTTCTTACAAAATACTAAACTCAAAGAATAGTCACTGATTCGCCATTCGGCGCATGCGCAAACTTGCAGCAGTCGGTGTTGGCATATTAAAAAACGAATGAGTGTGAGTGTACAAAAAAAACACATTTTTACCACAATAATTGTAACAGTAACTACATGCTTTATTTACACTTCGTGTCATACAGCAAAATCCTCTCCCACGAAGACGTTAAAAAAGTTGTGTAAAAATGTTCTAAGATCTACTGTTAAGTCGTAGTCCGTCGTCGGCTCGACAAATTTTAGTTTTTGAACTTTTTTCTACTTTTCATTGGTAAAACTTGTTTGAATCAAAAGGTTTTTCATAATTTATCTTCAAAAATACTAAAATGTGCATGCAATAAATTTTTCGACGATCCGTTTTCTTTCTTTATAGTTTATTACTCTGTAGATAGTAAAAAAAAACCTCATGTCAGCGTCACAGATCATATATCAGTGTCATAGATAGACACTGATATATGATCTGTGACGCTGACAGCGCTGTTCAAAAATTGTTCTTTCGAGCAATAAATCAATAGAAAAAGTTAGCGTAGTGGCAAAATTTTTTCTTTTGACAGTTCCGTGTCAATGCACTTTTACCCGATTGGCTATTCTATTCGCTATGATATTAGCAACGAGCTCTTCGATTGGTTACAATTTTAGATACGAATATTTAAATTTGGAAGCGCGCCATTTTAGAATGTGAATTCTAGGTACACTAGGTACCTCCTTAATCCTAACCACCCCTCTTTCTTTCTAATTTTAGTTCAATTCAAAGTTCAGAACAACAAAGTTTTACCTTTTTTCTTATAATAGATGTCATACTAGAATAATCATTAGTAACACACCTCGTCTCAAAAGATATTATGAATCAATTATGGTACCTACAATGTTCATACTATACCATTATAGGTAAAGATTATTATATAACGGAGCAAATAAAACAGAATGGGTATTGAACTAAAACAGGAATGTGTAATAAATAAATACAGCAAGGCCTAGACAATACCTGGGAGTAACAGTTTTGTGTTATTTCAAATTATGAAATGAAAAATGAAAAAAATGAAATGAAATGAAATGTATTATGAAGTTAAGTTTTTAAGAATTCACATTAAATTGTTAGATAATACAAGAAGCAGGTGTTCATTATTATTACCCATTATGGGTCACTCTGATGGGTTAAAACATGACGTTGAAGAGTCCTTTTATCAGCATACTTTTTATCACATCTGTCACATGGATATGGTTTTTCTCGAGTATGTTTCAACAGATGACGTTTAAAAATACTTTTATGATCAAAAGTTTTATTACATTCAACGCAGACATAATTGGATGGTGTCTCTCCTGTATGCTTTTTCATGTGCGCTTGGAGATTACTACTTTGGGCGAATGTTTGAAAGCATCTGTCACATGCATAGGGCTTCTCGCCCGTGTGAGTTCTGATATGACGCGTTAGATGACTGCTTTCATAATACGCCTTACCGCATCTAGAACAAGCATACGGTTTTTCTCCAGTATGCATTTTTATATGCCTTTTTAGGCTACTCTCTTGGTTAAATCTCTTTGTGCATTTGTCACAGGCATACGGTTTTTCACCTGTATGCATTCTAATATGCCGTTGTAATGTCCCTTTCTGACTGAATGTTTTCGAGCATTTGTCACATGCGTATGGTTTATCCCCCGTGTGTATTCTCATGTGTAGCCGTAAAGTACCACGATGGTTAAATGATTTGTTACATCGGTCACACTCATGTGTTTTTTGTGGTGGATGTGTTAAGTGTTTTTGGGCAATGTGAATCTTTAAGCTGTACTTTGAGATAAATGCTTTGCCGCACTTATCGCAAATGCTCGGCTTATGTCCATGTTGTAAATTATGTTTTTGCAAATCGCATTTGGTACTGAAAGTTTTTACACATGTATTGCAGGTAAAGGGTTTTGTATCAGGGTGAGTTTTTATGTGTTTTTTTAGAGTTTCGTTGTGTTTGAATAGTTTACTGCAAATCTCACATGCATATTGAATTTTTTTAGGTGGCAACATATTTAATGTATGGCGTATCTTTCTCACTTTTGTACTTTGCCTTTGATTATGTTCTCTACATTTTGTTGATCGCTTCATTTGATTGAATGCTGATGAATATGAGGTATCTATGGTAATATCACCCTCAAATTCTGAAGAATAACGTTCTTTTTTGAGCATTTTTGATTTTGTCCTTTCACTAAATTCTTCTGGAATTTCAGCCACTGGATCAACTAGAAGCATAAAAATAATTGTTGATTTAAAATGGAAAACCTCTCTAATGAACTACAGAAAACAACAATAATAGATCATTTTGTTTGATATAGGTATTGTTAAATCTTGAGCATTGTTTTGGAATAGAAGCTTAGATTAGCTGCCAACAATTTCACAAAGTTAAATGTATTACTAACCTTCAGTTTGTCCTTCAACAAAGCTTCTCTCAAGGGTGATTACTTCTTCTTTGATGTAAACATTGGGGTTTTCATTCTTTATGTGTTTGGGCACGGACACACATTTTGTTTTGGACTTGGCCAAGGCATGAGCATTTTCTCCAGACATCTTGGTAATTTTCTCTTGGTAAAACTAAAAAGTACAAATGGCAGTTAACTTTATGCTTAATTAGGTAATTAAGTTTTTATTGATTGTTTGACAAGATAGGTAATTACCTGAATATCATTTTGTAGGATTTCTGTAAGGAGTGTTTCTGATTTGTTAGACATTTCTTTGAGTTTCCAGCATTTTCGCAACTGTGCAAAGCAAATATAACATACTGACACAGGTTTACCATCTTCAGTAATAAGCTAAAACAATTTTAAACTTATGAAACACTCACACAAACATATTAAGAAGTAGTTATATTTTCTACCCAAACTTTGCTTGAAATTCAGTTTTTAGGGTTCTTACTATTTATATAGGTAGGTTTAATAAAGTATGTAGCATCTAATATTATATTTTAAGTAAAATCACTGTGTATGTGAAATTAGTAGTTAAAATATTATAATAAATATACTGATTTTTGTATTATTTTGTTTACAAAATTAAATCTTGTGTGTTCATGCTGGTAGGTAGGTAGGTATGGTACTAAGTTTGAATCACTCTTTATTTCTGATTTTAACTACCTACTTCTGTGCATGTCCACCTACCTACAACCACTTACTTTGGTTTATATTGCTAAGCATGTAACTTTCAAATTTATGATAATCGTGAGTAGGAACAAGGAAGTAGTAGAGGTTGTCTGGAAGAGATCGTTCTTAGCGATAAGGCCGCCCATTGTTTTCAATAGCACATAGGTAAATTTTATCCTGTTTCTTCTTTGTGTATAGCTACAATTATTTATAGTTTATCTATCGATCTTATTACACACCTGAGTGTCCAAAAGTATCTCAAATATTGTTTGTAGTGGAGTGTCTGCAATGATGTGCATATTATTATTACGAGCAAGACACACTCTACACACAGCTAAAACGGTCATTTTGACTAAGAACTACTGAACATTCGCATTAAATAAATGACTGCTAATAGTGAAACTCAGAAAAATTAATAATTATGTAGGTACCAATACCAACAAAACAAGTAAACAAACAAACAAGAAGGTACTCTGTGAAACAAACGAAACGAAATCGGATGCCATCATATCATATCACAACCATGGAAAACACAGCCCTGAATGAAATGTACAACCGTGGAATGCACAGCCGTTGGATGCCAAAATACGCGGCACTCGGCAGCGTCTGGCGACTGCTGGCGAAGTGACGAATGCCGGACAGAACCGACATGCGACAAACATGCAATTTTTTTACTTACCTACCTACCATTGATCTTGAAAAAACGCATACGGGGCGGGGCGGGGTAAGTAAGTTGCTTTGCCGAACTTGGCTGACGAACTACCGTGCGTCTAGATAGATAATTAATAAAATTATATCTACTTATAGGTCCCTAGGTACCTAACATAGATGGGTACCTACCTACCAAAAAAAACGACACCTACCTAGGTAGGTACCTACATAAATAAATCTAGTCACTTTCTACTCATAGTCTTGGTATAGGTAAATGAAGAAAACTTTCAGTTTTAGGGAGTGGATAGGTACACCTTGCACTAAATACCTATCTAGGTACCTACTTCTGTGATAAGTAGGTAGGTGCCTAACTAAACTACTCAACTCACCCATCCCAATGCTAGTCATCGCATCGCACAAAATACCTATGTACCTAACCTTCCTACGCAGGTAGAGTCGATTGCACTAGGTACCGATAAAAATTAATTTCGACAAGTTCGCCAGCTGACATTCATTCTTTGCAAGGCCACTTGAGCCGAACAAGCTCCATCCAATCCATTCTATCAGTGGACGAGAGTCGTCTGTGCTCCTATGACGTGCTTTAAGCCGGGTTTATTTATCTAGTTTCGGATAAAGTTTATCTTTTCGCATTACGAGCCACGAGATTCCAGTGACTTGCTAAACCTGCCTATAATTTTAAGCGAATGTTATAGTTATTGCTGGCTCTACATTTGTGTTATTGCCACAGGTGAGTTCTTAGTACCTATAGTTACTTTAGTAACGTAGGTATCTACCTAGTTATCTACATGTCAATGCCGATAATATTTTGGAGTTGCACCATAATCATGATTATTTTTTGTCCTAGTGATGCATGCGAGTGAGTTGATAATTGCTATGATTTGCAAGGTTAGCGTGGTTCTATGCTGGGCATGCAAAGCACCTAATTTATTCTTTTTAACTGACCTAGGTACCTATACCTAATTAATAAAATAAAAATAGACAAGTAGGTACCTACCTAAATAATGATTGGCACTTATGAGAAATGGATAAATGATGGTACCTACCTAGTTTAGATACCTATATCGCACCAACACCATACTAATATTTACCTATAGTTTCGTAGGTACCTAATGTTGGAAGTACTTACCCATCTAGCACTTTAGGTTAGGTACTAATAAAGATTTGTCGTCAGCAGGAAGGAAACCGGCAATTCGATTCATACTTCGCTCAAATGTAGTACAGTAAACAGTCAATAGCGTGGCACTTGACCGATAAAATGAGATAAGATAACGTTCACAATGTTCACATGCTGTGTTAAACTATTGTTAAATCCATATACCGCTAGGAATCAATTTGATCGTTTAGTTTTAAGATAAACCTACGCTGAGCGTTACTAACTGACTCTATATATTGATATTAAATCATCTTTTAGAGCACAGCCTCGCACGGGGCTTTGTCTATTTAATCAAACGCCGGAACTTGTTTCACAATTTATTTGGAAAAATAGGAAAAGTACCGAGTCGGTAGCGTCGGCGTCGTGTGTAACAAATCAATGCCGACTGGAAAGTCGGAAGTGGCGCAATGTTGCCAACCTAAGGGTAGACCCTTAGTGTGACAACATCACAAAATATGTCCGTTCGGACACGCCACAATCGAAAGAGAATAACAACCCATTCACATAATACGCGATCTTCCATTACGCGCCGATTCGATGACCGCGTACTGCAACGACTCGGTAGCACTTGATAACCTAATATCAAACAACTCGATTTACAAAGCATTTGTTGGTAGAATGTTTGATTTAATATTATTTCATTTTATCGATGGAAGTTTTATAAGTGCACTCATGACTGGTTACTGTTCTGTAGAGATATCATATCTTACTAGGTACAAACGTGTACGCATTGCTCTATAATTACCTACCAACCTGTGCCTACTTATATTTATATTTCAAGTACAGGGTTATTTGCATTATCAAATAAGCACTAGACGCTGCTCTACCAAAGCGCTTGTGGCGTAGATTGCTTAGTCAATCTTTACCGATTATCTAAGTTGGGCGACGTTCTGCGCGGTCATTATTTAGATGAGTGACCGTTAGTGGCATTCACATGAGCGCTTCCGTGCTTCAAAGGGCACGTTAAACTGTCGGTCCGGCTCTAGCAGTCGTCAAGCCAGGACGGAGGCCTTAAGGTGGCATAAAAACTCCGTCACCAGAGTTGGCCACTAACTCATACGAGCTTGCTTGCGTACTGAGATAATGCGCCTATACAATATCGAATCAGATATAGGTACCAGTTACAACTGATACAACCATAATTCACAAAGTATCCTTTGATGTAGGAAAAATACGTGTGAGCAATAATATAAAACCGGTTTTCTGTTTAGGAAACAAGGCTGGTCGGTTGGTAGATTTTTTGTTTTTAAATACTTGATCAACGATTATTCTTGTTGCATAAATATTCACAGTCACAGCACGCTGTTTTAATACATAGATGTACCTACTTACATTTATTTCTAATATTCCAGGAAATCTTTCTTCCCTCTAAAATGGAGCAACTTTTGTCAAAAGAAGCCCAACAACAGTTGGTTGAGCTGCGACAGTGGATTAATAGTCAACCACATTTTCCTAAAAATATTGGTAAGAAACTCGATATTTTTATTGTGTTTTTATTTATGAGCATCACCAACTGAGCCCGCAGATTGAGCTACGCTAAAATAGACTCACTTTTCGCGAACAAACCAAAAGAAACTCAGACTCTAGTGAGGCCACTCGGTCAAAAACATTACATTCCCTACATGTTGTAGTGGCCTAAAGTAGATTAGACAGGGTTGTAAACAGCATCTACTTAGTAAAATGTTTCATTGATAAAAAAAAAACTTCGTAAATCGGTCAGTTAGTTGGATTATTATCGGATTCATAGCATAATAATAGTAAATTGAAACTTAATTTGCGTTCACTCTATGGAAGCAAAAAACATCCCCAAACCACAGAACGTATAGTAGTAAGTACTACCGACTATTTTGTCGACTTTGCTCTACGCTGTCGTAGCACTTTCGTAGCGGACTCTACGCTACCGTAATTTTGTTTACTACAAATTGTGCTATGTAGAGTGCAATTTTTCTCAATTTTACGGTTTGAATTTATCTTTATAGCACAGATTATACAGATATCAACCTCCTCAGTGATAAAAAAAAAGTCAAATGTCTATCTACATTAGGTAAAAAATTGCTAATACCGAGTAAACAAAAGATGATGTTTACGAACCATGACAAGATATCGACAGGGTTTTAGGTTATCTTTAGGATAACACAAATTGTACTAATAAGTGTATATTAGATCAATAAATAACTTAAACAAGATTATAAAAGAGTTCGCATCGTTAACAAATCTTGAAATTACTTGGGACGGAAATTGGAAACAGTAGACACCTGTTGTTATATACAGTGACCGCAGCTCTACTAATCAGCTGAGCCGCTAAGAGCGTAGGTTTGATTCCCGCTGCCCATTTATTATTTGCTAACGATATTAATACTCGTAGCGTAGCAGGTCTAGGTACTTCCGGAACAGGGTGTAACGAGACTAACCCCGAAAACTTCCAGGCTAAGGTATGTAAGGTAGGCTAGGTTTCCCTCACTAAGGCTCGTATCTATGCTGATTTACTGCTGATCCGGATTCAAGCATAAATTTTTGTCTGAAAATCTCTACTCAAATTTATGCTTGAGTAACGTATTCTATATCAGCATACGAGCCTAAGACCACTTCTACGGAATCAACTGAGTGAGCGGTCCCTAAAGTTTTTGGGAGTGGTACCCGGTATTGTTTATGCTAAGATCTCAAACTTTTTTCTAGGTGATAAACTGGTGATAAGATTCCTACATAGTAACTACTACAACCTAGAAAAGGCTAAGACGACCGCGGAGATGTTTTTCAATCTACGAGCGTCAGCGCCTGATATTCTGACGAACAGAGATCCCTTCTCTCCCAATGTTCAGCGGACATTGAAAATTGTGTGAGTTCTCTTTTCTTTATACTTCGTTATACATGAATATATTAGCTGCTACTTGTTGATTTATTTACAGCCTGTATACCTAGGGCCGAATACTCAAACGCGACTTATATTAAGTTCATGCTTATATTATTGCCATCTCTTACAAATGAGTAATGTCAAACAGAGGCAGAGCAATTTTAAGTGGTGTTTAAATTTGAGTGACGTTTCAGTATTCGGCCCAGGTGTGCTGAAATCTAAAACTGACGAACGTAGACATGCAACAGTTGGAGGTTTCACTAGACTAGATTTATATTTCTATTATTGGCACTATCTAATAATAGTAAGTAATTCATTTATTGGGGTACTCCCACGAATGCGAAATAGCATTAAACTCGCCTCTGTACGATTTTTTAAGTGCAATAAAAAAAAATCTAATCTAATCTAATGCGATGCCTTTACAAATTATTTACCTACCAACATTAATAGTCTGAATTCATTAGCCTTCTGACTCATAATTCGGTTTAAAAATGCACCTCGTTAGGTAAGTAACTGTAGCACGCAAATGAGTGTACATAAACGTAATAATTATATCAAGTGCCAAGGTATGCCAGTCATGACAATTAACTCATAATGCACAATAACCACACGATCGGTCACAATCTTGACATGACAATAAGCTGTACTAAACGGTGATATCCGGGTTCGTAGTAGACAGTTGAGTGATATTATTTTTTCAGTAGGTATTCAGTTTTAACTTGTTACGAACCATTTTTATACCCTAAAAATTTTTTTGTTCTCGACCGTAAATAAATAAATATTCGTAAACATTTCATACAGCGCCCTCTAGCTCCAAACTAAGCAAAGCTTGTAATATGGGAACTAGATTGCTGATAAAATATATAATAATATGTAATTTTTTTTGTAAACTCATAAGTACTCATAGTACATAGAACCACCCAGCATAAAACAAACACCAATGTTTGTCACATACAATTTTTTTGGAGATCAAACCCGCGACCCACTGCACGGAAGGCAGAGCTTGTACCAACTGAGCTGTGACGCCTGTCAAAAGCAATAAAATAACGCATAACGCATGCAATCAATATACGATATCAACGAGAAATTGATATACTTACCTACTGGCACGGCCTCGTCGGTTCCACACTGATTGATGCAAGTTGATTGTGATTGTGAAGCGTAGTACTCCTGAAAAACAGCGCTAAAGGAGCCACCGTGCACCTTAGCATTTGCTGAGCGGGTACCCTCTTTACGCATCTGATGTCTATTTTCAAGATCAGTCTTTTTACACTCTGTATCCTCTGAGCCTAGTTTGTCTTATTTTACGAAATACCCTGCTTAACGAGCATACAAAGATTTTTTCATTATAATCATTATTAACTTGTAGAAGTCCACAGTTTGACTACCTATCTACCTTTCTATAATACCGCGTTTACACTATGGCCATGCCGCTGCCGGCATTATTCCGCGGACTTATTGTCACGCACTTCCCTGCCCAAGTCCCTGCCGACTGCGGCATAGTGTGAACACGAAATAAAGGTCGATTTGGGGTCTTCTCCATCCATCGACTTGTGATCTTAGCAATATCGTCTGAAATATCAGTTTACATCGTTTTTTTTTCTCAGAAATCTAGCGCAATACCCAATAGCAGGAAACAAAAACCTGTGGATATGGCAACTCAACGATCCTGGTTTAGAAGTGTACGATTACTTAGAAGATGCCAAACTATTCTTCCTCAGTACCGACGCCTGGTTATTGAATAATGAGGTGTTGGAGGAAGAGGATATCGCGATTCTGGACGTGAAGGATATATCGATCAAGTTCTTGACGAAATTCAACGTGTCGATTGCTAAAAAGCTCTCTAAATATCAAGAGGTAGGCACATCCGATAAGTTATGTATGACTTTACTAGTTCCTTATGAGATAAACATAGAGGTTCCGATATTGTTTCTTTTTTTAAACTAGCCTAATTTGACAGACTAAAAATTGCCTTCCCTTTCTCATAAGCTTAATAACAATTTTAGCGCTTTAAAATTAAGTTAGTTTAGGAAAGTTCTCTAAAAGAATCAGCACCTTGTAAATTTTTAAATTATTTTTTTACATTTGGTTTTATAAACGTTCTATTGATTTCAGGATGCGATGCCGATCAGATTAAAAGCGGTCCACATAATAAACTCACCACCGATTATAGACAAGCTGTTTGGACTAATGAAACCATTTATGAATAAGGACATGACTGGCATGGTAAGTTCACACCAAAATCAAGTTCAAAACATTGTCAATTTTACTAATATCGTAAAAAAATTACGACAAAAACGCGTTAAAAACTGCATTGTAAGTGTATTGTAACAAACAAAGTTCCATCATGGCAAGTTTAAAAAAATTTGGGACCTAGGCTCCGTCCAATTTGCCCCAGACCCTTTACTATTAGGCAGCTAGTAGGTACCTCATCATCATCGTCATAAACGTCCCAACACGCGCCACTGAGCCCGGTCTTCATCTCATCTCATCCTAGTGTTTGTCAGCTACATGTTGCCCCACCTAGCCGGTAGGGTAGGACGCCAACCGGCTAGGTGGGCGCTACCCCACCGGTACAGCAACTACGCTTGTCTAAACGTAGTCTCCACTCATGTATTCGTTTGCTCAAACGATTGTCGGTTCTACGGCGGCGGTCGGCCCACTGCCATTTCAACTTCTTCTAATATAAACTATATCAACAGTTATTTGTCGTATAACCTCGTTTCGGATTCTATCCTTGTAAAAATCTCCTATTTCTAAGCGACTTCAAAAAAAAGAGGAGGTTCTCTATTCGTTTGTATTTTTTATGATCAATAGAACAGGCCCAATGAATGAATGTCATCATCGTCATTTGATGATGAATGCGTATAAAATTTAAGTCGGGTTTTCAAATTTTTCAACCTTTAAATTGTTAATATTAGATAGTACTTATTATACTAAGCATTTGCTATAACATAAATTCTCAGATACATTTCCACACGCCAAAATCGACCACTCTATACGATTACATCAGCAAAGAGGATCTACCCTCAGATTTTGGAGGAAGTCGGGGCACAATGGCAGAGTACATGGAAGAGACCACCAAAGTTTTGTTGAGCAAAAGGTATAGTACAAATTAGCCATTTTAGGGGAGAATTGTTTTTTCGTTTCATTTCATAGTAATAGTAATAGTTTATTAGGAACAATTGTACAATATGCATTAAGTACAAATTAAACGAAGAGACTGCAAACCTTATAGAACTAACGCTGAATTAGTGAAACCGTTTCCAAGTTATGAGGATATTCATTAGCTCTGAAAGCCATTTTTTAGCAGTTTCAGGCATAATTGCAGTTTGGAACATTTAATTCATCTCAGTTTTAAAGTTAGATGAACTGGAGTCCATACTCTAAGGTCTGATGATGACCAGCAATTATTAAAAGGATTTAAGACTTTCATGGTTGGGTGTTATTTATCGGAAACATCACAAAATTTCTGTTCGGGGCGAACTACTAGTATTATACAAGGTGGTCCAATAAAGTGTCTAGCAGAAGCCTGAGTAGTGAGTAGGTATTTAGCTGTGTCTGACTCTGAACAAAAAATCCAGCTTGCATATTCATATTTGACGTTACTATAGCTTTTGTTCGGGATGTCAGTTTTATGAAGATTATGAATAAATAGCTTTTCAAAAACAAAAAACCATGGAACATACATAGTGGTCTCTGTCAAGATGCTCTACCTTTAGGGCTTCCGATTGACACTATTTATTGGAACAGCCAGTGTACTGTATACTTGTATAGTATAGTTATAAACACAAACGGTCTTATTCCAGAACGGGGACTAAAGAAAGTCACGGTTTAAACGTCAAGGTTTATACAACCCGGCCGAATTAAGCGGTGTAGCGGGGAAGTATCGAGTTCCGAGCCAGGTGTCATGTTAATTCGGCCGGGTTGTATAAACCTTGACGTTTAAACCGTGACTTTCTTTAGTCCCCGTTCTGTAATAAGACCGAAATTGTTTTAATAATAGATGAGATAGTTTTACAAACAGTTCTTTTAGTAGGTAATAGATTTAATTTCGGTAGAAGGTGTACAAAAAACACGACTCGACGGGACCATTGCTCAAACGGGACCAATTCTTAAATATGCATGTTTCAAAATGATAGTGATACATCATAAAATTACGATTTTATAAAAGAAATTTTAAAGTGAGCGTTACTTAACATTTATTTATTTAATATAATTTATTTATTTATTTAATAACTAATAACATGCACTAGCTAATGTTAAATTTATTTTTATTTTCAGGGACTTCTTTTTGGATGACACAAACTGGAAGAGCATTAAAAAGGACAAAAATAGCTCAAACAAAACCGAAAAAATAGACAGTGGTTCCTTCCGAGCTCTTGCTATTGATTAGGATCTATTAGTAGAAAAATTGGCTGTTTCAAGTACCTACTTATTTCTACTTTATACACAATACATTGAATAAACTTACCTATCAGGCTTTTATGAGCAGTTCGGCAGAGATTTTACTCTGATAGAGATGACGTCACAATGGCGTCGAATACGAAACGAATTTTCGGTTGAGATATGACGTCATCTCTGTTAGATTAAAATCTCTGCCGCATAAGTCTCTACTGAGCATAAGTCCTCAGGATTCTAGACCCTTCATTTTTCATAATTTCATCAAAGGGTAAAAATCTTTTTTTAAATATTACTTAGGTACCTATTACATTATTAGTGTCGGTAGGTTCATAGTAAACATAATATTTTGTAGTAAACTTATTTTTGATACTAGGCGTTGATTGTTTATTATATTATATTTTTTACTGTTTAGACAATTTCTTATGAATGTTAAAACTTTGTAGGCTGTTCTTAAGATAAGTATTAAGTAAATTATAAAGTTACCTATCTACCACTACCTACTAAATATAATAAACTTAGCGGTTGCTTAAAACCATCACATAATAATAAGCAATATAATTGTAAATGCGAGTCGATTTTATTCATCTAGGTACTAGCTGTCGCCCGCGGCTTTGCTCGCGTGGTTAGCAGCATTATTTGGTTAAAATCTTTGATCCTAATTTTAGACGCTTTACGGTGCGGTTTTTCAAAATTCCTTTCCTAGTGCACCTCTACACTATATAAGGATACTACCCTCCAAATTTCATGCCTCTAGGACTTACAGTTTAGGCTGTGCGTTGATTGTCAGTCAGCTTCAAAGGAGTTTTATATTATTTAGAAAATAAGATAAACTGTGACAACTTATCCACGTGTGTGCTTTCTCTAAAATATTTGGTGTTAGGGAGGTAGGAAACGGGTTACATAGAAACTAGAAATAGTTGAATATGAGTAGGTTGTATTATATTATGTTTGCACTAGCCGTCGCCCGCGGCGTTTCTCGCGTTCTACCCTTTAGAGTGTGGCGTTTCAAAATTACTTTCTTAGTGCGCCCCTACACTATATAAGGATACTACCCTCCAAATTTCATACCTCTAGGACTTATAGTTTAGGCTGTGCGTTGATTCTCAGTCAGTTTCAAAAGAGTTTTATATATTTGCATAACATTCCATACGCGATGGCAAAAAAATCGCTAATTGTGTTCCTAATACCATGGACTAAATATAATACCTACCTATTTTTATGAAAATTCATGTATTTGCCAATTGTATTTAGTTGTGTTTAAGTCGTTTTATAAGTTCAAATGATCTGATTTTACAAAATAAAAACATGTTTATTTCTATACTTAATATGGTTTCTCATTCATCATATACTTATTTAGTTCTAAGAGAATCATAGGTAAAAAAATATTATAAAAAGTTGTGAAATTTGGCTCTAAATAAAGACTCGAGATAGATAGAACTGTGCCCCTAGTCTGTTTTTTTTATGTTGATTTGCGACAAGCCAGAATCGATAAATTCAGTTTTTTATGGAGAAAAATGGTTTGCTAATCTCCCGCTGGAGGCGCTTATCGGATTTTCATACAAAATATCTCGCAAGTTGCTTCTCCATATGCGTTTCGATCAAGAAAACAAAACTCAGACTACGGGCTCTGGAAGTTTTTTGAGGCGACCTTTGTCGAGCAACGGGACGAGATAGATCGACTAAAAAAGCTTCCATACTATTTTGGCGAAGAAGTGTTCATATATCTTAGATGCTTACATACCTACTGAGTTGATCTCACCTACTGAGCTCTACAATAACGATTATTGGCTAGGTGCTGTATTGTTGAAGGAATAATAAATAATTATCTAACTACTTATCTAAACCTGAGGCGTGTGCTCAGAATAAAATTATTGAAACAATAGACTAGCTATAATAAGTAAGCTCATACGCAGCGTTCGGCATTGCAGTCGGAAAAAAAATATATTTTCCTCTTAAAAAATAAATTATAAAAATTCTCTATCATTGGCATCTGCATGACAACAGATTTAGAAGTTATTTTAGCTAGACATGAATAAAACTATTCGACGTTTTCTATTCTTTAGCGACTGTAGAATTTTGAATTTGTTTTTACAATTTTGCAGAATTTTGAGTCGCGTCGTCTCAATGTGGAACAAAGAGTTTATAATTATCGTCTCAGCAGAGCGACGCAACGCAACGCACTAACGGGGCATCGCTCTTAGTCAAGAGAGAAAATTTGATAGCATCTATGATCAATAAAAAAAATCATAAAATTTATACAAACTCTCACCTTTTGAGTTGGAAATCTAGCAGAGTAACTTGCGCGCGACCAAAAACCAAAAAATTTTGAAATTGATGGTCACGAAATTGGTCTTTGAAAAGACCAATTTCGCGATGAAAATTTTAATCAAAATACTAATACTACCAATAAGTATTTTGTATTACTATTTGTACTATTATTTATTCTGTGTTTCAAAACATCAATAAAACTCGCGCTGTAATTTATTATATTCCTCTTGGTAAAAAATAAGAGCGAACTACCTGTTCTATAACCTTGAGGAATATAGGTATTATGACGCAGTGTCAAAAGCTCATGAAGAACCACTGTAGTCGATCATTTGGAGCCACAGAGTCAAGTCGATAGTGTTAATTAGTGGTTGCAAAATAAAAAATATTAATTGTGGATCGGGCAATTCAGGCATTCTCATTATTCGCTGTTGTAACATTATCACTGCAACGTAAGTAAATTTTTATTATCATATCTATTTGTCAGTTCTTGCTTTTTGTGTGTTAATTGGGTGGGTACATTTTGCTTACATTTATTTAATTATTTTGGTGTTTTTATATAATTGACCTACTCTTTTGGTAATTTATTTTTGAATCTGCCCTTGACCATTGACCATGTAGGTTTTATAATTACAAACTCATTATGTTAAGGTATCAAGATATCAAGATATAAGATAGTAGACCAGAGAGAGGTCTACTCTACATAACAAAGTAGGTCCAATGTGTAAAAAGGCAACCAGCGAAAACTAGCTTATTACACATGAACTAAATTTTTTTAACTAAACTAATCATTTTTTTTTAATTTGTTGAACTTAGGTTTATATCCTTATTCCTTAGGCACTTTGTTTTTAATTATCTTCCTACTATCTATGACCTACATATACTAATGTGGTCACTTTATTTAAAGCTTCTTCTGAATATGAATAATATTTGTACTTGCCTCGGATTACCTACTTATAATATTCTCAAGCAGGATCTTAGGTATCGTAGGTACCTACTCAGAGGTCTGAAGTCTGAAAAGATTCACCGTACCTATGCCGATTTAGCACTGATCCGGACTCAAGCATAGAATTTTGTTTGAAAATGTTTTGCTTGAGTAACGTTTTATTTGCAGTGAATATAAAATTTTCATATTAATATTTTTTTTATAGTAGTAAATTCGTATTCGCCTAAAATTGATTGAAAATTGAAGGTGAGTAAGCGGTTCAATAATACAAACTGGTCACTAGCCTTACCGTATCCAAGGTTCAAATTCATACTTTTAGGTACCGACACGTGAAATTGAGAATTATAATGTCTGTGCAATTATAATACCTAGAAACAGAGGCCTTATTCTCAGTTCGGCAGAAATTTTAATCTAATATGGATGACGTCAAATCTCGACAGAAAACTCGCTTCACCGAGTTTTCTGTTCGAGTTTTTAACATCATTTTGACGACAGAGTAAAATCTCTACCGAAGTAAGCATAAGACCCCTGATGGTTTTACATGGCATAATGATGATGATTATAATGATCATGATAATGATAATGATAATGGAGAGATGGCATGTTACGTATTTTATCAAAACTTGCAACTTAACATGCCACTGAACGTGTTTCTGAACAGCCTTCTTTACGACAAGAGGGCTATAGTAGTACAAGATACAAGATACAAGATGTTTATTTGCATAACCGCATTATTATACCGCTTACTTACGTTTACATTTTTATAATAAGCATATTATACCGCTTACTTACGTAGTAACCGTAAGTAAGCGGTATAATGGTTTTTAAACCCAGTCCATTTTAATATAATTTGATGGATTTTTCAGATGACTCGTGATACTGATAGCGATGTGGTAGCTATTAGAGAATGGATTTCGAAAGAGAGCTACTTGCCTCAAGACCTTGGTGAGTAGCATTGCCAATTTCGCAAACGCATGAATTAGAAATGAAATTCGTATTTTGGACTGTTTCTAATCAATTTGTTTGACTTATGTATACCTAATAGCAATGTTTATTACAAAATGTTCAGATGTAGTAGGAGGCATTGTCCCAGGCACTGCAGTGTCCTGTTAGGTGTAGGCATAGTTTGCCTCCTGACGCTGTATAAATCATCTTCAATAGATGTATCTAAAGGCCTAAGATTGATTGGAAAAGGTTCTGTTATGTTATTTTATTTTATTTCTGAATAAATTGAAGTTGATTGATTGATATTACAAAATGTAACATGCTTTGTAAATCACCGGGAGGTTTTTCAATAGTGATGATGACAGTAAAAACAATACTACTTGCCTACGTAAAAAAAGAAATAATAAGTTCTTTTTGAGACTCATCATCATTTAGATATCTAGGTAGGTACATTTTTTTTGCTGATTTGCTTCGTTCATTAAAATTTGACCTATCCGACATGGTTGACAAAAAATTGATTATTATTCATAACTTCCACAGATACATTTGTGATCCAAAAGTTCTTACACAGCTGCTATGGCAGCTTGGAGAAGACCAAGAAATGTATAGAAAAGTTTGCGTGTGGACGATACAATATGCCTGAAATTTACACTTCCAGAGACCCAACCTCAAAAAAACTGCAAACTGCATTTTCTATAGCGTAAGTAACCTACTTGACGTTACAGCCAAAACGCGCTAAATTAACTAGGCAGGTATGTTAAGTTAACCAAGAAGTTGAAGTCTCAGAAAAAGATATCAACAAAGTGATTCGAGTATGGTTTTTGTAGCCTAACCCTATTTTGACAATAACTATAACTTTCGGTTTTGGGAGTTGTATTTTGACACCCTGTAGTTTTTTGCTCGCTGATATTAATCTTTGTATGCTGCGAATCAAAACATAATGCATATTTGGTGGCATTTCAAGGTTTATCTAATAACCTACACTGTTTCATTTTGCTAGGTTTGACGAACATAAGTATTTAATAATAACTATACTTACCTACTTTATTTTATACGTGTAACCACCAGCAGATTGAAATCAGAGTTCACTTTAATATTTATGGTACCTACATAATTGTACCTATATTATGTGTGTAAATAAATAAATTGAAGACCCATAAAAAATAACTGACTGCTGTAAATTATTTGCGTATGAAACACGAACTTTGTAAGCAGGTACCTATGCTATTTTTTATATTTTAAACATGCTGAACACCATCTATCATTAAAACCAGTACCAAAACTGTAAAAAAGCCAAAAACTAAAATTAAAGATATGGATACTCTAAATATGAAGATCTACTAAATAAAGTTTCTGATTCCGAAAATCGAGTTTGTCTGTTTGTTTTTTCGCGGATCACGCCTAAGCTACTGGACCAATTTCAATGAATCTCATACCATTCAGAAGCCCTTTTTCCGGATTGAAACATAGGTTATATTTTGTTGAAATCAAAGACGTGGATTCTTAGATACAGCTTGAACTTTCTCAACCAAAAGCAGCCATTTGCTACCAGGTTCATCGTAAGCTGGTTGACACATATTTTGGTGGAAAGTTTCGCACGCGTACGAAGTCGCGGGTATCAGCTAGTTGTTTTTATAATTGCACTAGTGGCAAATGACCAGAAGGTCATAGTTGCACGGTTTACAAAATTGGACCGAATCAATGCACTAAGGTCATAATATTATCGAACAAAGTGACCTCACAGAACGAGTTTTTAAAATAAAAACGAAAAAAAAAGTTGTTTCGTGAGAGATTAGTCTCACACTCATGAAGTACACTATCATGATTTCGACTGACTACCTCCCTACTCTTTAAGTAGAGTATTTTCTTCATCCATCAGAAAGTCGATTATTTTCTCAATGTAGTTTTATGTAGACTAAACATGAAGCAGGTAGAGTACGTACTCTATATAATGTACAAACCCCTTATGTACCTAATTGATTATTTATTCTGTACTCCAGTGCAGAATATCTACTCAGTAGGTATGTATTATTTTTGTACATAAAGTAGGTAGGTGTTTACCTTTTTAAATTATTCTGTGCATATACCTTTAAGATATTATGCGCGTCAGATGACATCCTTATAATTTTAAATTTCAAGGATTATGAATTAATTAATCACTCTAATAAATACTTATGGTAAAATAAAAATATGAAGCACCTCTAGTCACAGTGGCTAATATAAACTGTATTTAAAAAATATAACCGAAAATTTATTGTACATTGAAACGGTAACAATTGGCCATTTGAACAGTTTTGGTATGATGTTAATGATGTTTGTATTGTTATATCTATCCACATGGTTCCTATTAGACATGGAAACATTTGGTCTGTACCTAAGGAGAGTCCATATTGGTAAATAGTAACCAAGCACTGAATCTGATCTCAAGCTTCAAGAAGATTTGTTTGACACAGTTTTGGATGAAAATATTTACTCAAATCTATTGCTTGAGTACTTAATTTTTTTTTATACGAGCCTTAGGGCCCACTAATGTTCTAAACAGAATCTGCCAAAAATCAAATAAAAGTAAGGTAATAGAGCTACATTTCGTGGCCACCATTTTGCTTCTACCTTCATAATGCGAACTGCCAAGGAGTGGAACTCTCTGCCATCATCAGTATTTCCTGAAAGATATAACTTAGGAATTTTCAAGAAAAGAATGGATAGGTGGATTGTGGCTAAGCGTGCTCGACCTTAGGCTGCAGCTACACTTACTATCAGGTGTGCTGGCAGCCAAATGCTTAGATATTAAGCTCATAAAAAAAGCCACGATAACTTGACTGCGCAGACTACTGGTACATACCATGCAATGTAACTGCCACTTAGGAGATCTAAATTCACCATCACCTGAATAGAAAAATCTTTGTGTTCAGTACAAAAGTTTGTAGTCCTTATCAACAAACTTACATTACATACGTATAATTTATTTAATTACTAAACAACATTGTTATATGAAATAAGGAAGTAACTGTTCACATAGTGTCACACGCACAATAATTTTGACAAACAATGTATTCATAATGATACCTCTAGAACCTCTAGTAACTATGTAGTAAATCAGAAGTAAACTGAGACAGTGTAGCAGAAAACCGGTTTAAACAAGATAATCATAAAAAAATAATTATGTACCCAACAGTAATCCAACCGCCCTAATTATTGGCCCTGACATTAAAACATAACCTCTGTGTAGTTAATCTAGGTATTTGTATAATTTTGTTCACACTAACAAGATTTACTTTGTTGTGGCTTGTGACCCACAACCAAGTAAACCACAACTTGTTGGTACCTAGTTTGCCTACCATAGTTCATGAAACTGTAAAAAATATTTGATGTGCATATATTTGTGAATATTTGGTAGGTTCCTCTGTTTAGAATCTAAAATAACCACGCTCGAAAATTGTTGTAGGCATCGGGATTTTATTATTACAAAAATGTTTTCTATAAGAAATGATCACTTATTTCGGTAGAAAAGCCGAAATTTTACATCCACTTTAGTATTACCAACTGTGTTTCAGATACATGGCATCATTCAAAGCAGAAGAAAACGAGATTCTTATTCACATGCTCGACGTCCCGACTTTAGAAAAATTTAATCATAATGATACCCTGAAAACTTTCTCAATTCAGGTTAGACATCCCTGCAATCAATGCCCTATTATAAAAATGCAGTGCCTTCCTCATAAATCTTTAGATGCACACCATAACATCAAAACATGAGTAGGTAATATTTTTAGTAAGAATATTATTTCCGTTTTTTTTTTTTTAGGCTGATCACTGGATTCGTGTGGAAAAATTCATGCCCGAAGCACACATAACGATTCTGGATATTAAGTACTACACCCTACGGCTGGCTTCGAAAGTCAATATTTTCTTCTTCCAGAAGTTCCTTATTTTCTTATTGGTAAGTCGAGAAATACAAAGTAGTCTATTTTAAAAATACCGTTACTTTGGTTCGGAAACCAGAACTTATAAAATGACGCACTCCCGAATTCATAAATAGAATGAACATGTCGCATTTGTCTAGTACAACGCCTGAATGCGCTTTTAGAGTAGCCTCTACATCGTTTATGAATCCGAGGGCTTGGTATGTGCGTACACCTGAATACATACACATACGTATGTATTAGTAGATTATATACAGGTACGTAGGTATATGTTTTATTTTTCGTTCCAGGAAGCGATGCCAATACGCCTAAAATGCGTGCACGTGATTAACTGCCCGTCCTACTATGAGAAATTGTATATGCTCATCAAAGGTGCGCTACCACAAGAGATTTGTGATATAGTAAGTTGTTTCGTTTGTGGTCCCAATAGGCACAATTTTTTTTTCCTTTTTTTGAAAAGATTTTATTTAGCTAGGTACGCTGAGTGCTGTTTTCTGTGCATCAGCACACTCCCAATGGTGATGGGATAAAGTTTCAAAAATGTTTTATGAAATTATGGCGGAAAAATATCAACTTTTCATTTAATTTTTTTTTCTATATTCCGCTCGTGGCGTAGCTTGCTCAGTCGATCTTCACCGATTATCTGAGATAAGCTACGTTCTGCGCGGTCCCTATTTGGCTGGGTGACCGCTAGTGGCATTTACATCTGAGCGATTTCGTGCTTCGGAGAGCACGCTAAACTGTCGGTCCCAGCTCTAGCAGTCGTTAAGCCACGGCGGAGGCTTTAAGGCGGCCTAAAAAGTCGGTTACTTGAGTTGGCCACTAACTCATAGGAATTTGCTTTGCTTATCCATACTTCAAGAAGTTATAACTAAATCATGATGGAAAATTATGTATTTTTCAGATTGTATTTCACAACAGTCACGAAGGCTTGCACGCGCACATCGACAAGAAGTATTTACCAGTGGAGTATGGCGGTGAAGCGCCCAGCATGATACAACAGCACAAAGACTGGGTTGTAGAAATTGAAAAACTCAGGTAATTACTAGTTACATTTCTCATACAGACTACTTTGAACTGAGTATGGTGTATTCGTAACTTCTACTTTGAACAATTTTTTCTCTATTTCTAACATAATGTGCTCGCACTTTGCTAGATCCTACTTAAAGCTACCTACCTACCTACCTAATGTAAGGCTATCGACGGTAAGACTCATGTAGCATTATCCCTATAAACCTTGTGGTTTCCTTAGTGCTATAGTACAAAATAAGTTGTGTTTTTAAAACGATAAATAAATTTAAAAATTAAATTAAGAACATGCGATAATTTTCAACTAGTCGCTCTACACTTACACACAGCCCAGTTGGTCAGACGCGTGGGTTCGATTCCCGCCGAGAATAAAATATTTGTGATGATGTAGATATTATGTTGTCTACGTCTTTTTCCTTTTCGGAACAATCACTTATCACTTTTATTCAAGTTGTGAACAATTTTTTTTTTCAGTAACTTCTACAGCAATGACAGCTTATGGAAAGCAGACATGACGAAAAGGATGAAGAAGAACGGTGAAGATGTAATGGAGGGTTCATTTAGAACACTATCTATAGATTAATAAGTACCACTAGTGATAGAAATTTACTTAAGGGGATGCACATAATACTAGGTGTTCCGGAACTAGTATGTTACCCTAAGGTTCGATTCTTGACACTAATGAGAACAACAAATGTTTTAAGACTTTGGCAAATTCAATAATTTACATAGAAAAAAAAATCTTGGACAAAAATTTTAATATTCTTATACACAACGCTCTCTAGTTCCAAACGCTTGTCCTATGGGATTTTTTTTATTATATTTTTTTTTATGTTAAAAGTAATGGAACAAGCTGATAGCTCACCTGATGTTAAGTAGTAACTTCTGCCTATAACAATGCATTACCTCACAGAGCAAGTCCAATGAGGACGTGCCCTGTAAGGCAATGCACTGCGTCCATCACTCTGAGACGTAAAAATCTTAAAGTCTCATGTGCCTGTAATTACACCAGCGTCCTTACCCTTCAAACTGGAACACAGCAATGCGAGCATCGCTGCTTGGCGATTGTATGAACTAGATTGTATGAATGTTCAAATAAATTAAATTAAATATGTATTGTGTATTCAAAGTAACAACTACGTCCACTTGAATGGCGTAAGTGTAATAGGTATCTGGCAGATTTAAATCGCACAGGATTGTAGGGTTCTCAAAGTCACGAATAAAAAGGGTGTACTTATGGAAATCTGAAAAAAGTGTTGGGTATTTTACTGTTTTCTGTTCTACTTTATGGTCTGAGTCGGCCCGTTCAGGCTTAACATACTAGTCCTGGGATACCCTCTATAATAATTATAAGAATATAAAGTGTGATAATTAATATAATAATATTTCCAGGTGGTATTGACCTAAGGGGGACTATACAAAGTTATTTTATGCATATATAAATGAACGCAATACGAAATTGTTGCTGTCTTTTGGTAGTGTTATCAGAGATTAATTATTAAATTAAGGTGTTATCATAGGTATTGGCAAATTTAAACATAAAATAAATAATTTATAAACTTTCAAACATTTTTAAGAAATTGATATAATAATAAATGAATAGAACGCAGTAAATAAAATAGCAGATTATTATTATGCAATAATATCTTTATTTTCATTTTAAAGTAAGTATAAATCACATTTATATATAACCTTAATCCTATACACATGATTTTGACCACTATTTGTACTCTATTAAAAATTAATACTTATGAATTAGAAGTATTAGGGTTAGTTGAAGCAGATCGTGAGTTAGTAGCAGCTTATAATGACGTCATAGGAAAAACCAAACTTATCAATAAACATAACATCTGCCTTCCGTGCTGTGGGTCGTGGGTTCGATCCCCACCAAGAACAAACATTTGTGTATTGTAAACATAGATGTTTGTTCTGTGTCTGGGTGTTTCTATGTATTATAAGTATGTATTTACAAAAAAAAATGTATTTATGTATTCTATCAGCCATCCAGTTTCCATCGTACAAGCTTTGCTTAGTTTGGGACTAGAAGGCGTTGTGTTAAGTGTCCGTGAATATTTATTTATTATTATTATTTATTATAAGATTATTATTAAAATATTCTAAACATAATATTATCACGAAACAGAAAGTATTAAACAATATCAAAACAGATGGGTAGATGATGTGTTTAAAACTTTGATTTAAGGTCCAACTAGTCGCTTACCTTTCCGTACAAACGTGGGAGGGTAACTACTCCACTGTTTGACGACCTTTCCGTACAAACGTGGGAGGGTAACTACTCCACTGTTTGACGACCTTTCCGTACAAACGTGGGAGGGTAACTACTCCACTGTTTGACGACCTTTCCGTACAAACGTGGGAGGGTAACTACTCCACTGTTTGACGACCTTTCCGTACAAACGTGGGAGGGTAACTACTCCACTGTTTGACGACCTTTCCGTACAAACGTGGGAGGGTAACTACTCCACTGTTTGACGACCTTTCCGTACAAACGTGGGAGGGTAACTACTCCACTGTTTGACGACCTTTCCGTACAAACGTGGGAGGGTAACTACTCCACTGTTTGACGACCTTTCCGTACAAACGTGGGAGGGTAACTACTCCACTGTTTGACGACCTTTCCGTACAAACGTGGGAGGGTAACTACTCCACTGTTTGACGACCTTTCCGTACAAACGTGGGAGGGTAACTACTCCACTGTTTGACGACCTTTCCGTACAAACGTGGGAGGGTAACTACTCCACTGTTTGACGACCTTTCCGTACAAACGGTTGGTCAACCCTCCCAGGTTGACCAACCAAAACTAAGGATTATTATCAATTTATCTCGTCATAATCTAAACCTTCGTATTGAAAGTTTAGAAGCTTGTATTTTTTAAATGAATACTTTTTTTACGGTTTGGGGTGTATACAGACATAGATTATGACGAAATAAATTGATATAATCCTTAGTTTTGGTTGGTTAACGTCAAACAGTGGAGTAGTTACCCTTCCACGTTTGTATTCAAAGGTGGGCGACTAGTTGGACCTTAAGGTGGAAGTTAGTCGAAAAAATTCCAAAAACTGACTGTCTATAACAGAACTGCTATTAACACACTGCACTGTATAAAAGATCTCTCCTAAATTGAGATACTTTATATACTATATATAACCCGAAACTTAGAGAACTTAATCCTAATTGTAGGTAACTCTTTAGACAATCATGATCATGAAGCAAGTTTTCATTTGGATGAAATATAGGGTACATTGACATAGGCTACTTTTTATTCCGGAAAATCAACGGGATCCAACGGGAGTCAAATAATGCAGAGCATATATTTTTTTATCTGGCAGAAAAAGTGAGCAAACTTGCAGTATGTTTATCAATCTTATGAATTCCCGATGAATGTTTTGATCATAGTTATATATTTGTTTACTAAAATTCCTACACGATCGATGACATAAAAAACAGCATAATATAAACTTAATCAAGAGCTAAAGTTCTGAATGTCCCGGGTAAGTCCCTCGCCTTGTCAGCGCGGTCATCTTTGCAGTTTGACGGCCTGGACGACTCGTCTACTGCCCAGCGTTTGTCGTTGGTTAGGAACCAATCTCTGAAAAAAAAAACATAAACTGTAAACCTAGCTGAAAGAGGAGAGTTGGTTTTGTTTACATAATAAGCTTCTTACTACCATCTACAATCAGTCAGCAAGATACATTAACAATTGATTTTCAAAATTCTAGTAAATGCAGTAATAATTATCATACTTAGTATAAAAATATAAAGATTTGCCTAAACATAGGTAGTCAAAAGCTCCTAAACATTATTGGAAATTCTTTATTAGTATTGCTTATATTTTTGTCTAATTCTGGTAACGTTCTTTCTCCTACATGAAAAACTAGGCTCTCATCAGCATCACTATGCACTGATAAGAACTCGTCAAGCTCAAATGTGTCTTGATGGTGTCTTTTCTCAAGATCGTAGACATAATATAGAATTTTTACTTGACTTTTAGTCGGTATTCTTCGTAGAGGTCAGGGCGCGTTGAAGTCTTTTGTACTATGTGGGGCTACGTAGCACGTAACAGGGTTTTGTGTTTCGATAAATTGTGTAAAGAATAAATTTATTTGCTTCGAACATTATTGTTTGAAATTGATGTCCATTCGATTCCTATATTCTAAGGCTACGCAGAACGAGAAGGTCTTTAGATAAAGCCCCTTAATAAATAATAAAAAATCAAGTCGCTTGCTTTTAATGGGAATAAAAGACACAAAAAAGTCTCCGATTAGTTGCTTATTATTTAAATATTATTATCTATTCCAAACCGGAAAGTTAGAAAGTTATAATTATTTAAATTTATGCTCTAAAAAGCATAACCGTTTACGCGCAGGAAGCATAGCTACTTAAATGCAAAACAGATTTTGAAACTACATACTCAAACTACTGCGAAATGTGAACATGTGGCAAATGTACGTGTCTCTGACAACCCCCATTTACAGATCCACAAGGTATCTTTAGCAAAGTCATCCTATTTCATTTTATTTTACTTTAGATTGAATATTGTGCCATAAGAGCTCGCAGTAGCGCTTATTCCTCTTATTTCGGTGTCTGAGCAGAAAAAGTACAATTTTTGTTACCTCTTAGCTTCCATTTTCTTGATCCACTCCCGTTTGATCTGGCCCAGGTCTCCAGCCTTGCCGCCGTAGTCATTAGGCAGAATTTCCAGAGGGATATCTTTGTATAGAGAGTCTGAGTTCGGCTCGTGGAATTTGATCTGAAAACATTTTTTTATTTCTTCTAATACCAACAAACCAAGAAGTCCATAGGATAATAGTAGGTACTTAGTTATGATAGGAAGATTTTGATCCATCTGGGTTAGGTCAGGTCAATTAGGTCAGGGGCCGTCTTATACTTTGCCTTTCGGTTCATGGTCGGATCAATTAAACTTGAAATAAGTAAAAGCTCTTTTGACTTCAAGCGACACTGCATGTGAAAACTTGTACAAAGTTTTGGATAAAACGAATGCAGAGAGAGATGAATGAAAATGTTTGTGACAACTCGTCACACATTTCTACATTTTTTTATATATAAACTCACTGAATGTAGTATTGCAATATCACAAAGCTTTTGATTTAAAATCCCATTTTGATCGAAACAAGTTTTTCGATCAAAAAATAGGCACCATAATTGATCGCATCAGAGCTTTTGCGTCGTTATTTTCTACATCATATTTTGCATAACAAAATTCAGTGAGGTTTATAAAAATTTAGAAATGCGCAAGCGAAAAGGTTGTTTGATATTACCCATCGCTAATGGCGTAACCAAGACCAAATGTCACATGTCATATTGAATTGTTTCTTTAAACGTATGCTAATTGAGGTGTCATGTGCCGTTTCACCTATAGCTCGCGGCATGCATTTCTACATTCGTATTTATGCTTCGCGGTTCATCGCAAACTTTTGTACTATATCTATACACATATGGAAATTAAAAACAGATCGAACCTACGTACTGCATTCCAGCCAACTAATTGTTTACCTCAATTACCTAAGTTAGTTATTAGTCTACTTACAAATTGCCGCAAAATCTGCGCTTCTTCTTGCGAAGAGTTTATCGTAGCGCAAAACAAATCAGATAATGCTGATGTGATTCATACTGAAAACACCTACTTTGAATATAATGTGTACTTTCTATGCTAGTACTTTCTGCCAAAGACATCAACCTACGAATTTGACAATATTTACAGCCAAAAGGACTTGAAGGAAGGGAAAAAATGCTTACCAATTTAGCGACTTCTGTTTTGAGGAACGGTTTGCATAGTGCGTGTAATTTGCCGATGTATGAGGGAGCGTTGATCACGTGGACTTGCTTCAACCGGATTGGCATGGCTTCCTGTAGGTAACCGGAAAAATTTAGTAGGTATTCATCAGTTTCAACTATTACATTATACAAGTGAAAACAAAATTACAACTAATACAGTATTTACAATATTTACAAAATAGACATGATACAGTTGAGTTATCTACAAACCGTTGCAAACAATTTATAGATAGCTCAACTGGTCCAAATGAGTTGGTACCAATGGGAAGAGTGGCTAAGACACTGGCTGCATTGCCGCGCTGAATAGCAATGCTGATACATTAAATAAGTATACTGCAGGTATTCTTATCTTGTTTTTACAACTTTTTAATCACCATATACGTACCTGTGTGTAAATCATGTATTTTCTCAGCACAGATAAATTGATTTTTGAGATGAACTTCAACGACACATTTGCTGAGTCAAAGATAGGTATTTCCCCTGCCGGTATATCTTCGTCTTCAGTAAGTCTTGTGTCGGCCAACATGAAGAAGGTTTTTACTGCGTCCACGAAGTTGAACAAGTCTAAATCGGGGTTGTTCAGGCGGTAGATGAACACTTTGTAGTTTTCTTTCGTCTTGTTTGGAAGAGGTAACATGTCGCTGAAAAACAATGGATAAATATAACTAAGCGAGTGCGCACATCCAAAGAATATGTTATACGTGGTTCCTACGTAAGAAGAAGCGGGACTCCCATTCTATCAAAATTACACACTGAAAATCTCGTTATGTATGAAACGTCATTCAAATTTTGACCCCCGTTTCATACATTGTTCGCTTTTCGAAAGCACGAGTCTAGTTCGAGAGTTTCGCCTGTCTGCGCACAGCAACGAGAAGACGTCTTGTCTTGGGCAGACGTAACGTCTGTCTATGAGTATGGCAAACAGTTTACTTTAGCTTTTGGTTAATAGAGACGCACCTCTATAATATTGCACTAATATTTGTTGATCCAACACATAGTTAGCAAACTACATGATGATCAAGCCTTGCAATCATAAAGTAGGTTTCAAAACCACTTAGAATTTTATCGATAGATCAATCTACATCACATAAACGCTAGATTTCAATAAAATTGCTACTACCTAATTAGCTAAGATCGTGCATGCAGGTCAAGTTCGTCAAGTACAAACCAGACTCGATATTCATCAATGAACTCAATAGTTTTATACAAACTCTGTTGTAATCTGTGGCCTGTAAGAGTATGATTTCAATAATTAATGAAGCCAGTCCGTACGAGGATTTTAGAGGTCAACTTGGTAGCAGTTATGATTTTGAGTCAGTTACCTTAAAAGTATAAGTTGAGAAATAATAGCATATTAGGAGATTCTATTGCCCCATCTTCATTGACCTTTAGGTAACCAACTGATGAATGTTCCTTTTGAATAAAACTTGATATTATATTATGTTTTCTATAAATTATAAACAGAAGACTTAGCACCTATCTTCTTAAGCTTTCTCTCGACGGATGATTTATGCATATGTTTGGAAATAACTATCTTTAAATGACTCATCATTAAAATACTAAATTAACCACGATGGGTTTTTTTTAATAGAGAGTGCGCTGGTAAGTAGTTAGTAGTAAAGTACTCGTAGTAAGTAGATACTTAGTAGATTGTCAAAATTTCAGTCAGGGAAACAAAATTTCATTTTGGTTACTTGAGTTTTTTTCATTAGTTACAGTCACCATATACCTAATTATTTTAACCAGTAGAGATTTCAATATAATATAGAGTTTAATCAATTTTACGATGATAATTGGTTTAGCCTCTATCACTAGTAGGTACTTACGTTACTTCAAAAATGCGTCTTATATCAGGTGCCCAAGGATCACGTTTGGTGAACAGCTCTGGAGCAGTCGATCTGACGGTGAAGAACAGGTCAATGGTGCGCTTGGTCCGCTCCATGCTGTAGTGGCAGCTAGACAAGAACCGCCGGAGAAGAAGATCATCTGGGAAAAAACATCAGAGTTGTAACTAACTCTATGTGGAAAAAGAACAAAATATCAGAAGGAAGTCCGTGGGTTTAAATTCATAGCTTTTGGGATGTTTCAAAAATATTAAAAACCTACTCCTGTAGAGTGATCTGGGAAATGTTCACTGCAAGTAGGTATACGCAATAGTCTCGCTTTGCGAATGCTTTTGCGTGTGCTATACACGAGTCAAAAGTCAAAACAAATGCAGAGACTCGGGGCTCAGGAGCGGAAGTTCTGGCTCCTCAGTAAGATAATCATCATGCGATATCAGCATTTCGCACGACACGAGGGTACATACTTATAGAAAAACCACAGAAAGAAAAGAAATCCAATCATCCTTGATACTTAGTTTTTCGTTGAAATTGAAACCTTCAGATTTTGGGGTAATCGATCCAAAAACATAAACTGCAGCCTGCAGGTCTTGTTTAACTTCTCACAAGTAGTTTTAACACCATGCATGTATGTTTTCTTACACATGCTTGGAAAATAAAGCATTATTTTGACAACCTTCTTTGAGGTAAATCGAAAATCCAGTACTGGCCAAATACATGCGAGCAGCGGCTGGCAATAAATGTATGAAAATCCATTGCTGGCGTGTTTAGCGGCCAAATAAACTACATACAAAACTCATATCTGTCGAGTAATTTAAAAATGGAACGATTTTTTACTCCATAACATGGCAACCAAGGAGGTAACTTATAAAAGGTTTTATTCAAATTTCGAACAGGCTTTCAAATAGAAAGCTGATTATTGAAAAAAAAACCAGTGAACACTGTAACTTTGTTGTTCGTTAATGGTTTTGAAAAGTAATTGTATTTTCAACTAAAAAGTTTTGCCTAGGTACTTAGTTTTAATTTCCGCGCATTATTTGAGAAAAGTACTATACAAGCCTTGGCCACAACTAGGCAATGAGGGCCTCACGTATTGTGTGCCTCGTCTTCGACTCGGCCCACATTTACACGTTCTTCCCTCATTGCCTCTGTTGTGGGCCGCTGCAGTAATGTACTAATGTAGTATCATGGTTGTATGTAATGTCATCAACGTGCGGGATGGATGTATTACTCGATGTATCACTTAATTCTCATGTCACCGATCTCCGATTGTAGTTAACCTTGACTGCATTAAAAAGTAAGTACCTACTTACGTGTAGTAAGAGTGTGTACACATTGTACACTACATATTACACCTATTTCGAAAGCATAATCCTGGTTAAATACCTTAGCTAAATGAAATTTTGAAACCAACTAACCGTCTTCTAATTTTATTCAAAGATTTAATTTTCTTAAAAACGACTCTTGTAGAGTCTAGCTAGACGCGCTCTATTTTCTAAGACTTTTTTTACGCGCTGATTTAAAACTCTGTAAAAAGAAAAGTAACCTTGCACGTTTGACAATCCTAATCTGTATAAAATCAGGCACTCTTGGTATTTAAAAAAAAAATGTAAAAACAAAAACATTTTATTTTAAAAACGGTTGCTATTTAACGGATTCAACCATCATAAGGCTTTACAATTTGATGATATCCTAAGAAGTTACTACTTAACATCAGGTTAGCTATCAGCTTGTTTCATTACTATTATAATAAAAATAAAAAAAATACGTAACTCTATGTATTTCAACTTTATGGCTTTCCAATAAGTTTATAGCCCGCACGCAACCAACTATATTAGTGTTTGAAATAATATTACAAAACGTTTTTCACTACCGTTGGCCAACCATCACTGGTTAAAAATTCGCCAGAAGTCTTTTGAGTTCAATGACTTTATGATAACTTAAGTCAGACTTTTACTTTCAATGTTGCCACAATTTGCAAATTAATACCAGTCTTCAGTGGTATTTTGTTCATGACCCTGATTGGAGACCCTGAGACGATACGATGTTCATTTATGTCTCTGTTTCTTCTTTTTGATTTTTCAAATCGGTTCAATGACGGATTTCTCAGGTAACAAATATAAAAAAAACCAGCGTGACATATAAATCCTACTGCTTCATGGCCTATAAATTGCCCTTTTACTTTTAATCCAATTTCTAAGGTGAATTTGAAACTGGTTTGCAATAATTGCAACTCTATGTACCAATTAAGCCTTAAGCTTGGTTCCTTTGGACCTAGAATGCATTTAGATGCCTACCTTGAGGGCAGGAACTGGTATATAGGAAAAAGTAGCAGGTACAGGTGGCAGCTAAAGTCAGTTTTTTTTGTATAAAGCCAAGTCTTCATTCCGCTGTACTCAATAATTTGAATAAATAAGTAGATACCTACATAAGTAGTAAGCGAAAATATTCTTTAGAAAGACGTAATGAAAATTCAGAAAAAACAAAATATTTAGATAGCATTGATAAAAGTAACGACTTAATCTACCGTTAACGAAAACCTTTTATGAGAAAACCAACTTTGGGGTTTGTAGTGCAATTCTTAAATTCTCGTTTTTATATAAAGAAATACGGTCATACTTGCAATCAGCTCTAAACTTAAACACTGCTTAAAAATTCTCCGTGATTTATATGTGTTTTAAATGTAAGTATTGGTTTATTAATCATAATTATGTGGCTGACTCTACTAAAGGAACTCTGATGAAAATTGTGAAACTCCGTTCTTTGGTGCAATGCAACGTGCTCCTCGTACAGGTTGTGATAGATATTGCAAAGATTTTGGTATTAGTATGTTGCCAAATAACGTAATCTAGACTTAAATTATTAAAATTGTTATGCACATAAATTTACATATCTGCAATAAGTGATTAGTTTTGAAATCTGTTAGAATTAGAACTGAAGTCTAGATTGCATACTTAGATTCAACTAAGTATGCTTACATTCGAAAAAATGCAATCTGTATTTAGGACCAGCCTTTCTCTTTGTTAAGCAAAAGTTTTGGACTCTCACAGACGTTCAGGGAACTATCAACGAGTATGATAATTGATAAATAAGACCGCCCATTGTACTATTAATATATGTTATTTTATTGTAGTCCCTAGGTTATGGTGTGCAATAAAGTATTTTCTATCTATCTTTGATCTAGTCTAGTAGAACTATAAGTGTATCTATTTACTAAGAAAGTAGTCAGTATAGACCATCAAGTCAGCATTTTCTTCATAAAAAACTTTTTTCACGTTGAGACGACATTTTGAAATAACCTTTCTAATGCAGCGAATAAGTGTCATTTCACTTTGATTGTTCATCTTTATTTTAGTTATTCGACTTACCAACTTCATGAGGCAAATGCGGCTGTCTGCAGAGCCAGTCCTTTATGGAAACCAGGTCATGGTTGAAGGAATCTTGGTCAGGCATATTGGCTGCAATAAAAAAAGAGCACTTATCAGTTAGGAGACGGAGATAACTTTGAAAAGCTTATGGTTACTGGCAAGGTGGAAGGTAAAAAGTCGAGAGGTCGAAGCTCAAGACGTTGGCGCAATCAGTGCCTCTATCTTGAACAAATCTGGCAGTAGCCGCGCCAGCGTATTCGAGCTATATTGCGCATCAATGATGCCATCTCGACTGCCAACCGTTGTAGTGTCACCGCGCAGTGTATCTCGGATACGCTAGCGTTACGATACGTTTGCGATTGCCACATTTATTCGTGATCGAACCACAGCTGCACCAAACTCAACACATCCGTCTGCGATGCCCTGCAAGTTGCCGGGAATTGACACAAATCGCTCACCATCATCAGAATTAAGACACTGGAAGTGTTTAGGACTTTGAGATATGAGGAAAACGTTTGAAGGTAGATCAGTTAAAATATATACAAATGTACTTCGTTTCATATCTAAAGGGTCAATTATGCATATTTAACAGTCATCAATGACTACTACAGACTCTTAATTGGGGTTATTTAGTAGTGTTTTATGTATAGAAGATTCTAAAACATACTGCTCTTAGTGCATAATGAAGAATTATTTAACATTCTTAGATCCTTTTCATCATTGCTGGTCACCTTGGAGTATAAAATCCAGTTCGTCAAATGTTAATAGGTACTTTGAGATGAACTGAATGTTTCAAACTGAAATTATGCCTGAGATTGTTTGGTTTTTCAATTTCAAAATTTGTGTTCAGAGGATTAAAATTCTCATAACTTCAGGTGGCCCGCCTGCTCATCTGCCAGTTATAACATTAAAAAAAAAAACTTGGAAACGCCTCTACCAATTTTTATTAAACATGGCCAAGAACAACTATTCTTACAGAAAATCGGAGAACTAGGTACTTTAAGAGCTACGAGGGCGCATAATACCCATTTTAATACCATTTTTGGTCGGGGATTACCTAAGAACACTAACGAATTTTTTTTTTAAAGTTTGTCCACTTTTGATACTGACTGTACCACTTAACATAAAAAGTCTATTGTGTACAGTCAACATTGTTTGCAAAGCTTGTCTGTTTGTCCGGAACTATTTGGGCACATGTTACGTTTTTGGAACGTTCTTGGAATACAAAGGTACAATACATTTACAAGTTTTGCATTTTAGTCGCGTTTTCCACATTGTTTTTCATACTAACGACTTCAACGCGCTCTTGTCAGCTTGAATCTTGTGCAAAAGTAACTCCTCATAAAGCAAGTACTGCTCAAACACTGATCCAGACTCAAATATAGATTTTCTATAAAATAAGAACTCTACTCAAATATATGCTTGAGTAACGATTTCTTTACATAGGGCCATAAAGTGAAAAAAATACTCGTACTTCTTTTATCTAACTAGTACCTGCTATATCGTATCTTTAAAAAAAAAAACATTCTTATAATCCCTAAAAAACATAGTTTTTAGTTTTTTTTTCCAAAGTACCTACCTATACTTACCTTGGCTTGCTTTTTTTAAACTCAATACCTTAGAGTAACTTTATTTATTCCATTTGGAACACATCACGCGCGTGGTATTCCCAAACCAATAAAAAAATTAATCTATTATCGTAACTATCCTAATACTTACGATTAGACCACAAACCGACGTCAGCAAAGACGCAGACTATCAAAAAAAACATCATTAGAGAACTCTTTACCAGGAAAAGTAAGTACCTACTTAAAATATATTGAGCGAGTAGATATAATTTAAATGTATGCGGTCATACATACCTACCTACTCATAATCATAAGTAGGTAAATAATGCTTATAGATACATTTTTATTAATATGACGTAAGTTAGCAGGTACCTCTGAGGTAATCATCTAAAAGGCCTGCTTTTATAGTCATTAAATTGATTGATAAGAAGATCTTGTAGAGTTAGCAAATGAAAAATTATATGAGCGCGTGTGGCACCTCAGGCGGCTATAGGCTACGGTAACCGCCGCCATCAGGCGGCTCGTACGCTTGTTGGCTACTTTGATGTATTAAAAAAAAAATTGCTAGTGCTAAAACGGAAACAAGCATGCTCCGAAACTACTTTTCTTCGTCTCATTGTGTATTATTATGAAATTTTGAAGTCACAGAAGAGAAAAGTTTCCTATTGTAGCTATAAGTCACAGTCGTGCGTGAATCTTTCAAAAGTTTACGCCTTGTTCTTTGGTTTAGACTCGTCGTATCAAGTTCAAAATTAGTTGCGTATTGCGTGATAAGCTTATACTACGTGAGGTCAAATGGGTGTCTTACTTACCTATCTATGGAATGCAGGTTTTGTGAGTAGGTGTAGATACACGAAGGAGCGATCATCAAACCAAAATGAGTACCCATCAAATGAATATACCTAAGTATGTGAGGTAGGATACTTATCTACTTGGTATTTTGGTAGAAAGTAGGTACCTATTTAAAAAGAAAATTGTAGAAAGTGTTTCTTTACATTGTGTATAGGTACTAGTGTTTTAAATTTCGCGCAGTCACAATTAAATGAAGATTAAATGAATGAATTAAAATACTTTATTGTAGGTACGTAGGTACACTTTACAAACTAATATGCGAGAGATTAAAACAGTATTTGTTACTTATGTACCTCCTAGCGTGAAAAGATGATAAAGTAGAACTCAGCGGCAGATAAAAGTAATAATCCGTGACAAAATATTGATAAAATTGAAAGCAATATTTTTCAACGTGCTGGTAATTGTTTTGTCACTTTTTTCAAAGAACTAAGATACCACAATCGTTAGTATTGCAATATGTATCGGTAATTTTAATTCATAATCGTGACAGTGAATTCAATGAGTATTGTTGTCTGCTCGCTTTAGGGTTTCCAAGCCCCACAAGTAACCCATAGTTTAGCATTGTTCAACACACAAACATGCTTATTTATGTATAGAATTATAAATCAGTCTTACAAAACGGTTTCACATGGATTGCAATAGGTACAATATGAAGCTTTGTAAGGCCTTGTTTGTTTATAAATTTTTGAGAATAGCACAGAATACCTACATAACATAGATATACAAATTGGAAATGTCGGAAGAATTACTGTAGAATTAAGTACCTATCTAAAATTATTTACACTTTGACTTCGGAACCCTTTTTTGTGCGTGGTACAATACACGCTTGATCAATAAATTATATCTTCCTTGGCATAAGTAAGTACCTATTTCAATTTTAGTCACGCACTTCTAGGACCTCATTGTTATTATAATTTCAGAAATTTACTTATTTCAAGAATAAAATATACAATTTTTTTTAAATCATGATGTTTTAGGTACGTTTTTTGAAGATTTTCTACATTTATTTAACATTTACCTACTGTTCTTTACGATAGATCTGTCATTTATCATCGACCTCCATCTCTGTAACCTCAACTTAACATTCAAGAGGTGATTTTCCAGAATTTGTAAACAAATCAGGTAGGTAGTTATTGAAAACCCTATTTATATATACATCATGACTTTATATTACGTCCAATCCAACTGATCCAACGTAGCTAAAGACCTACTACGAGAAGTAGCTGATTATATTAGCTGTCAGGACTTGTGATTCAAATAATTGCGCATAAGTTTTGTCGATAGTTTGAATCCGAAAAATTGTAGAATATTAAAATTGTTTACTGTTACAGCGATAAGCTGCATGACCGGGAGGTTTTGTGATGATTATGAAATGCCGTGTATTTCCAACCAAGGGAAGAAATATAAAGCTTAACTCATCAAAGCGGTTACATAAAAAGCAGCTTCTCGATACTCTTGCAAACACCCCTTTTTAACCTCCGTTTCAAACAACGAGTGGCAAAAGTTTAAGGCCGTTCTTTCTTTTTGATTCTCCGAGCTTCTTTTGTATGTTCTAATTTAATCGGGTTTCAGTTTCAAAACATAATAAGTATGCGAGTTTTCATTGTTATTAAAACGAGAAGAGGGATTTATTTTGTCTCTAGATATTAGTATGATTAGGTAAGTGAGAAATCTACGCTCACGCTAGCTGTAGGTATATCTATGCCGTATACGAGTATGCCAAATGGCTATTAGCGTATAGCAGGCGTGGAGTTCAATCATCGAACGGTAAAAAAATTGTAGTAGGTAACTCGTACGCACGCTGTATTGAGGTCAAGTCAAAAACCTGACCGGCATTATACAGATGTTCAACCTTCTTGCTGTACCTACCTACTTACAATGGTCTTGTTTGTTTTGTTTTTAAGGTGGTTGGTGTAGAGAGTGGAATAATGAATACATACAAGGCTACGAGTTATGTGGTAGAGAGTAAAATGGGAGGCTTTGTGTTGAGATACTGATAGACCGTATATTAAACGTAGAAAGTTTTTTTATGTAAATGATGACAGAAGCTAGGCCATCTGATGTTAAGTGGTTACCATCTCTGCCTGTAACTACCTTTTAGTAACCACAATATAAACCTTTTTGTGACTATGTAGGTACAATATGTACATACTCTTACTCTTATTTAAGGGTGGAATGCCAGCCTACCCCAACCAAAAAGAAAAATGAATGAGTAAAAAAAGTAGGATTTTAGTGTCTGAATAAAACTGATATTATTATGTAGTGTTTTAAATAAAATTTATCTCGGCAATACCTTTTAAACTGAAAGCAGGCTAAACCTCCTGTATACAGGGTGTTTAGTTTATTATCCTACTATCGGTTTACCTGAGAGATAGATAGGTACCTACGTTTATCTTTTGAGCTATAGACCTACCTATGTATGCCGAAAATATTAATTTTTTTAAATTAATTTTTTCTTCATTACATACGTTCGGTGCTTAATTTTTAAAACATAGTCTACTCACTTTTTATATTGGGCTCAAAACTGCAGAAAGGTTTTGATATTAAAACTTTGCTAAACGCGCGCTTGCGTTCGATAACCGCGGTGGACTGAATATACTACCTTCTACTCTACCCCATCTCAGTCAGTCGCGTGAGCTTATTGCAATCTTGCAATCCACATGCTACAAACGGCGACAATCTCCCAGATGCAAGAAATCATTGGTGTATGGTAAATGCCAATAAACCACTTAGTTAAATTGCTCGGTCGTGGGTCGTGGGTTCAAACACGGTCGTGCACCAATGGATTTTCTATTCGGAAAAAAATTTGTGCGCAATGTGAGTGCTCTTATACTGTGAAGGAAATTATCCTGGGGAAACCCACGGCTTAGGCATAGTCAGCTCCACGTATACAATACGTGGTCAATAATTGACCAGTCTTTTCTGTGAATAAGTTCGACTAGGCCGAGAGGATCAAAGAATTTGTGTAGGTAAATTCTTCCGAGGAGAGGATGGTAGGTAATTAATAGGGTTATAATGTGCTGGGCAAGCCTACTCCATCTAATACTATGTCTCAGGCACAGCAGCAGCCAAAGAATATGTAAATAATACTGCAGCAGCGTCCCGTTCATCGAGGCATCGGCATGGGTAAAAAAAGGGCCCGTTCTATTCTTTTTCATAAATAGCGGGCTTTAGAATCAAAATAATAGTAGATATTAGGACCGGAAGTCAGTTGTCTATGGCGGATTCGGATGGATGTAGTTTATTTTCGTCAATGCCAAGCAAACAAACGCTTGCTTGATGCAGTTTGGCCGTAAGTAAAAGAAGAAGAAAAAGATAAATAATTTGAGGTTATCTTTGTGTTTGTTTTGATTTGTGTTGTAAAGTTAATGTTGTATCGTAATTTGTATGATAAAATAAATGTACTTCGGTCTTAATTATAATAATGTTCACTGCACATTTACGATGTGTCTATCGTTCGTGCGATAAAATAATCGTCCGAACCCTACGGGGCCGAGGTAGCAGCTTTGTCCCCACAGGGCCTAACCCCGGGTTGGACAAGAGAATTCAAGCGTTTCAGAAGCAAGGCATTCAAATAACTGATAACGATGCTGAAGAGTATGTCGAACAATCTGCGAGTGATTTTTATAAGGTAGGTAAATTACACTGGTTCTCCTTCAATCCCAGATTCAAAGCCTGATAAATTGAACAGGATGATGGTCCATAGTTTTACTTGAAGTTTCAGATGACTAACCTTACCTCGTCTTTCAGGTTGGAGAGGTTTACAATGAGCATCTAAATGAGAGTCTTATGGGTAAATATGATGTCCGGCATCGGATTGTTAAAGACAAATACTTCAAAGAGAACCTGCCAAATCTGCTAACATGGAGTGAGAAGGAGCAGATTCGACATTTGAATTCGGAACACCCTGATGAGTGGACACTGGAAAAGCTTGCTGAGAGTTTTCCAGTCACCGTTCCAGTTCTAAAAGTACGTACCTAAATAACTAAAACACAATGAATTAACTGTTACTTATAAAGTCAGCGGATCTAAGACGACACGATACTGAAAGTAGGTAATGCCATGGACTCGGTAGTATACATAATAAATGAATGCATCTAGTTGTCTTTTGATTGGTAATTATTTGTATCAAACACTTAGGTACATAGATCTGTTTCAATAGCCTGCAGTTGGATCAACCGTATAATTTTTATAAATGCTTGTGTAACTTGCAATTTTCTTTGATAATAATCATATTATACCTACTACTTTCATGCAATATACTTACAAATCATGTTTCCTATATAAACATTATAATGTATTTGTTTTAGAAATTAATAAAATACCCATGGAAGTCTGCTACCGAAGAAAGAATTGCTCGACATGATGCAACAGTACTGAGAAACTGGAAGGAACTGAAAGAAGGAACACTGGACATACCCAAAGAAGTGCGGGATCATTTCTTGAAGTTTTCCAACAGAACTGTACCACCTTTGAAGCAAGAGTCCACCAAAATTGATCTAACACAAGTGGAGAAAATGGGAGAATTTGAGAGCATAGTCAAAAGATGTGCAGCTCAAGCAGAGGGTAAACAAACTACAAATAATAGGACAAAACACAATCCTGAATCGACTATCAAAATGGTGAATGTGAAGAATGATAAAAACAGAGTAACATTAGAAGAATTGACCACAAAGATCAAAAACCGTATAGATAAAGGAAAAGAGATTAGCATGCCTGATCAAATAATTGTGAACGCTGTCAGTGCAAAGCCCCATGCTGATGTTAAAATGAACACAGATTTAGAATTATATAATGAAGATAGTAAATCAAATGAAGTTGCAGAATATAAAGCAGGAAGTGACAACGAAAAGAGCATTATGGAATATCCAGAAAGAATTAGAATTCCAAAAAATGCCTATAAAAGAGGAGCTACCTACAAAGTTAACGATTGCTACTATGATCATGATGGAAAATTTCTGTATAGGGTTTTAGGTATGACTAATAATTAATCTGTAACAGTAAATAGTGTATGCATATGTGAATAAAACAGTTATTATAATATTAAGCTTTATATTTTTTATAAAAATCAATGCATTTATTACACCTTGGTCAAAATTAATGAACATGGTTTCTTATAAGTTCATGTCTTTCCCCCAGCTTGAATATTTATTGCTTTACATCACAATTCTAACATAAAAATATTTATAGCGTTTGTGGTTAAATAAACTATACATTTTTGTACGGAACTAAAATATGGCTTGAGTTTCACAACTGAACTAGAGTCTGCACAATAATTCATATTCAAAAATTTGTGGTAGGTCGGTTTTTAATTTAAATACAACATCTAAGCAAGCATAAGTAGGTACAATCATTTAAACAGATCAGACGCATTGGTCTGTCATTTTTGTTGACAAGCGGCAATCGAAGGGTTAATAAAAACCTTCTATAATGTAGTTATGTAGAAGGGTTTAAAAATACAGATTAGGCCATTGCTACCTACTATTTGTTGGATAATGTAGGTTCAACCCTCAAACTGCTGTCAGAAGTTCAGGATATCTATAACTCTTGCATGTTACATTTTACTACAGTAAACTGAGTATTTATTGGTCCTATTTTAGTTAGAAATGGTTACATAATAAAATAAATAGTAAATTGATAATTTTCGGTACCTACCATTCGATATTTCAGAAGCTATTTTACAACAAAACTCATACTTATGACAAAAAGTGCATTAGGTACTTTATAATAGGATTTCTAACATGTACAAAAAAAGTTACCTATAAAGCTATTCAAAAATATTAAATATTGGTGTTGATTTAGTTAACCTAAACTTGATTTATAAATCATTTTTTATCGTAACCCTTGACACTTTTATGAATACTTTTCGATTTGGCAGTCACATTATTTACTTTTAAAAGAAGTTTTCTGTGTCATCTAAACCTAGTTTAAGAGAGATCGCCTTCGATCATAAAGAAAAGTGATATTCGCGATACCGCAAAATTTACACATAGTAAAAATATTTTTAGCGTAAACTGTTTTTGAAAAATAATTTCACAAAAATAGTGTGACAATAAGTTTGATGTTGCATTGTAAACAATGCTATAAAGCGATGTTGATAGCAATCCGAGTAACTTTTACTATTAACGTAGGAAACATCGTTAGGAAACCCTTTGCTTAGTCAGCTCCGCACGTATTGACGATGTCTTTTCTGTGGATATGGCTGACTAGGCTGAGAGGATGGTATACTCCATCTAAACATACAGGCACTACAGTGTCCCGTTAAGTATAGGCATAAGGTTGCCTCCTGACTCTGTATAAATCATCTTCAATAGATGCAAAGGCCTATTATTAGGTAAATAATGTGACAAAACGCACCAGTTCATTCACACATTTTGTTTACGAATTCCGTGCAAAATTATTAAGAGTTCTACATATTCCAACACTTCATTAACAGTAGTCAATAGATATTTCACTGCAAAGTTGAATAGCTCATCATCTTATGTTACTTGTACAAAATATACGCATACTAGCACGCCTGTTGTGACTACTGTTTGGGTAATTCGGCCAACCCGAAATACATCTTATCTGGTTGTAATAAGACCAAATTACGCAAAAACATCTGCTCACAGTGCAGTGTTACCATTACATTCCGTGGATCCTATCCTACTCTATACAACAATCTATGTACATGCGTTTTTTCGAAAACTTACGTATCGAAATACCTATAATTAGCACCCATGTTATTTATAATGGATATGCCGAAATTATAATTGCTTATGAAGTGATTATGTTTTTTTGGGGCATTTATTAGGCCACATTTACATTATACACATTTTATTATCGCGACCTAAAATTATCATGTAATAAATAGAGAATACGCATTATGTATGATGATAATATAATATTTAAAAAGCTATCATAAACAGTTCCTGGGTAAAAAGCCATTTGAATGTTCAAGTTGAACCACAAACTGTGATTTTATTGCCATTCTAGTCTACACCGTTATTCATTTATCATACTCATTAGATATTAACATTCGTGCGTTTTTTTGCGTTTTCAACTTTAAATTCATCTGACATTAGCGTCGTATTTTGCATCTAAGTTACGCAATTCATAAAAATTTAACCGCAGAAGTAGTAGCTAAAGAAATTAGCATGGTCCATATAACCAGAAAGCTATTGTCAGTTTAGTTGGACGGGTTCAATGAATTAGCTTGTTCCAATATTGCAAACGAAAATGGACGGTTCCGTTTAAAGTTTGTTCTAAAAGAACTAAGGTTTATACGAATGAATGCTAATGCACAACAAAATTATTGCAGTTTCAGTCCACGGCTAGTCTTTCGTTTTCGCAAGTTACAATTTCCACTTGTCTATAATTTGAAAGCAGGTTTTTGAAATTTAAACATAACTCCGAGAAATAAATGTTGATACGTAATATTGTAGATCTGATTATGTCAAAAAATGGATCAAAACAAAAATTAGACTTGATCGAGTTCTAGTCCGTCAAAGGCATAAAAAGAAGTCTAGTTTTTCACTGAATTTCTTTTAGTCACGCAAAGGGTGGAGTTTCATCAATGATTCCCTGAATTTTGTCCTTTAGTCGACGACCAATCTCAGTCGTTTGAAGTAATGTCGACAGCAGACAGCCGTGGGCGATGGTGGTAAATCCTGAGGCCTTGCTTCGCCTCCGAGTTGATCTAAAGCGCGCGTGTATTCACGTTGTAACGCGATTAGGTCGATATTCTGCTCGCCTAGGGCCGCCATCGCTAGGAATAGAATGTCCCTGAAAAGAAAGTTGATAGAATAAAACATCTCTGAAAGACAATTCAAGATTTTATCACGTTGTTTAAACAGCGAAAGGTAGTAACGAATATTATTTTTTAATGAATGGAATTAGCCATTAAGGAAATAAAAGCCCTTACCTATAATATGAGTAGTATCGTTTGTTGTTCGATGTATTCTCTCGCCACACAGCCAGCTTTCTCAGTGCGTCCGTCAAATCGTTGCTCAGCAATCCATTGAGAACCGCTAACGCCACTCTGTAAAACACATGTAGATTACAGCGTATCTAGATTCGTTTATAAAGCATAATCTGATATTTATTTGTAGCCTGAATTAAAAACCACTAACATGTTGCTTAACGTATGATACGCATAGTTCACGCGACTAGATATATATAGGTCACGCGACCACTAATTATAGCGTTCAAATAAAAGCAATGACTAGATGATTTTTACGTGTGAGGTGGAGCGTCAGCCGCTTCAGTCAGTAAAAGCGCTTGAAGCGCTAACGAGCGCTGGTTCCGCTGTCGGCGCTGACGCCACGCGCGATGCAGCGCTGTACCAGACTCGGTGGCTTCGCCGTGCGCCCATTCCCAGCCACAGATCACTCGGCAACCTGAATTATGAAAGAACACTTGAAAAACGTATAAAAATTGCTTACTGATATTGAACCATGAGATCGAAGGTTTGAGATTGCAATCGCCTCGAGAGGCAGCGATTAAGATTGGGCAGGCAATTAAAGCTGCAAAAAGTCAAATCTATTCTTATCCAATCCCCCAGCGTCTGTTGTAAGATATAAGTCTTTTCGATTCCGCAAATCTTGAGCAAGTCACTTCTATTGCAGTTACCGCCGTAACAATATCGTTAATAACCAGAGAAGATTTTTACAATGACTATATTACTACTTGGCTTAGTCAGCTCCGCACGTATGGAGCTTGTCTTTCCTGTGGATATGGCTGACTAGGCTGAGAGGATGGTATAGGTACTGGGCAAGCCTACTCCATCTAAACATTGTCCCAGGCACTAGTTGCCTCCTGACGCTGTATAAATCATCTTCAATAGATGTAAGGGCCTATATATTATATTTCTACTTACCAGCTTTCTCTGTGTCAGGTATGACGTCCAAACTTCGATACCTGGCTTGGAAGTCACGACAGAGTAACTCTGGTAGATGATTCTCGATGTTAGCTCGTTCGAGGAACCACACGAGATTCCAATACACTATCGGATGGGATTCGACGAACTCTGATTCAGCTAGGCATACGTCGCCTTCTCTACCTGAAAAATGTATTTTTTTTCCAACATTCACGATATTAAAAAAAAACTGGATGCAATTTTCTCCGTTACCCCTGAACCGCTGCTCATCCGAGTTCGATTCGTCGTTTGACCTCTATCCAAATTGAACCTTCCTAGTTAGACCTACCTGGGCCCAGATTTACAAGACATGATATTATAAGCACTGAAACTTATAAGCTTACCTAAAATAGATTCGAATTCCTTTCTGAGAACTAATGGATTTAAATAAGGCACGCTCAATATTTCCGCTTTCGTTTCTTCCGTACGCATAATCTGAAAACAAAAAACAAAACAATTGAATCACACAATTCACTTTGGTAAGAGATCCGTTTTTTTTATATGTACAGTGGAGAGGGGCAATTCCGTCAAAGGGGTAATTAAGTCACATGGTTATAAATCCCGTTCAATGGTTTTACATAAATGTACAGTAGAGAATTTCACACGGAATTGCTGCGCTTCACTATATTTTTTCATTAAAAAGTGGTACTGTACCTGCACTGACAGTAGAGGCACAGTGTGACGCCCACAAGCAGTGCACCGCGTGTTGAGATTAGAATCGTCTGCAGCCCATCCGGCCATTATATCTTCGTCGTATAACAGACAAAGACATTGATGGCATTGTGAACACGACGATAAATGAACGGTCACGGAGGGACTGTCGTATTTTCCGGTATCCTGCCAATCAAATAATTAATTAAGACGCTGACAGCTGTTAAACAACTTCTCGCTCGCACATATCAACACTTCGGAAGATATATCACTGAAATTGAATATTAATTCTACAACTGACAGATAACTTAAAAAGGCACGTATTTGTGCTATAACACATGATATTGCTGCGATCACAAGAAAAACGTTTTTACATTAGGGGGTAAGTATATTCATATTATAACTGTTTCCATTTTTGTACCTAATCTATGTTATGTGCTGTCGGTTTTCCTATAAATAAATAAATAAATATTGGTCTTCTAAAGCTGACCTAATAGTAACTAAAATAATTGCTAAATCTGTTGTCATCTCTTTTCATTGTCATGCAAGTGACAATGATAGAGCATTTTTTGAAGCCGCGCTAAAATTCAACTGTCATTAAAAATATTGGACCGTTCTGCATCAAATGCACCACAAGTCTCGAGGAACTTTTTTTCCTCTCCTATATCAGTCTTGTATGAGTTTAAAATATAAGTGGGTAAGAAAGCTTACCGTCAACGGTGGGTATAGATTATCCGGCAGATGTGACACTAAGGTAGCGAGGGACCCTCGTTCCATAGAGCACGCTAAATCTGCATCGCTCGACGCACGCCTAAAGTGCATGCCTCCACTCCATTCTAAAATAAAATGCATTGATTTATAATAAATAAATAAATAAATAACTCATTATTTCGTATAGAGGACCATACAAGAAAATACAATAAAAATTATATATTAATGCTCACTACTTTTTACTTATGCCTTACGTTATTATCAGCATGTATCGTCCTCATAGTACAAGCTTTGGTTAGTTTGGAACTAGATGGCGTTGTGTGAATGAAATCATTCAAATGCGCAATATCGATAAATACGAGTTTTCAGACCTGAAAACGTGATTGATAAGACAAGTTGTTTTCGATTTCGTCAAGTTTATTCAGTGTATTACTGGTTGTGTCGAAGGTTGCGTCATGAGAGTTACCTACCTTTATCAGGTAAGGAAAAGCGCACTCGTGTGACAAGCCTGTATTGTAAGTGTTCAAAAGATCGACTTTTTAAATTCTTTTAACATAACTTTTATATTTGTGTGATATCCGCAAAAAACTTACCATCCGGATTAACCTCCGACGAGCCCTCAGAGTCTTCTTCAGTTATAAAGCTGCTAAATGCACTAGTAGCGTTATTGACAGCCGCTTTCACAGGAGTGGAGTTTGTTGAAATGACCTCCTTCATTTCGTCGAATTTCTTCGCCATACTCGTAGCAGCTGATTTGAGACTGCTGAGTCCGCTTTGTAGGAGTTCGTTGGATTTCTTACCGGCCATACTTGTTGGACTGAAAGAGACGCTAATAATGTAAATATGGAGTTCAAAATTTGTTTTAATTGATAGTCGGTAAAGCCCAAGTTATTAGGAAGTTACAAACATGCATCTTACAGTACATTCATGCTCTAAAATCTCAATGCAAATTAAAACAAGCAAATAAAACCGAATCAATGACGCTCGTTTCCTTCATTACTGTTTTTTTTTTAATTATAAATAATGTGTATGATATGCATGCTCACCTGAAGTAGTTCTCGATCATAGCTTTCCCGATTTGCATGTTTTCCTTTCGCAACGACAGTCGGGCTGGTGAATAGCGTCTAAGAAAACAAACGGGCTAGCGTACTGGCGTGTTTTGGTGCAGTTAATGAAACAATGCCAAAATGCATTAGAAAAACAATAAAAACAACTCAATGACAGCTTCAAGTTTGACGATTTCTGATATAGTGCCATCATCTTATCTTGAATAGATAAGATGATGGCACAGTGACAATAAAGGATCTAATAATGCCATTTCGCTTTCCCTTACTAAGTTGGTATCTTTTGTTTCATAATAAATGTGTAACGTGGCCTCTCGACTGATCAATTATAAATTGTATATTAGATAAGGTACATAATATTTTAAGCTATTAGATTAAGTTTCTTGTAAAACAGAGCGCGTGTCGCAGAGGCTGTGCGCCACGCCACTTCATTCTAGGCACTCCTGAAAACCAGCGCTAAAGGAGCCACCGTGCACTTTTAGCATTTGCTGAGCGAGTTCCCTTTTAACGCATCATTCTCTGTAATTTAATGCTTATTTAATTGTATCTTTGTATGTGGTTTTGCGTAAAATAAAAAATATTCTATTCTATCAGACGTTGGCCGCACTATAGTTAGTATAACCCGATGCAATAAAAATGTAGTTGAATCCAGCAAGTTATCTTTTAATCTTAGTAGGATAGGAACAATGAATAAAGTTGCTTGTTGAATTGTTCTATCTCGCTCAATCGTCCAGAAATCGTAGTCTTGCTTTACAAAGATTAGTTGCGAATATTGTACTTGAAGATACCAATGAGTGAAGGCAATAACTGAAAAATAAACAAGAAACACACAAAATTTTGTATATGCATGCTTGATCTGTTTTCTAAATCGTGTTTCATTGTGTTGTGAATAAACTAAAAACTATGATATTACTGAGTAACTTTTTTTAACGATAGCACACATGACCTAAGCATTAAAAAAATAATGAAGAAAAGATATTGATTGTTACTTTTTCATGATGAATGGGTTTAGCAAACATGCTATTTACAAGCCCCTTGGCAGTTATAATTTGATATTGAAATGTAACTCCAAACATGATAGCGACCACATAATAAAAAACAATGAATCTAAGCCATCTTTGTAAAAAGCTCAGAGATTTTGTTGGCAGCACTAAAATTATAGCTGTCTTTCTTTGTCGTTTCAATTTTAGTGCTGTCAAATAAGTTTTGAAACGAAAATGATACAAAAGAATCGGGAGCTTTTGTTTTGGTAAAATTAGGTTGCTTCTTGTACTTTTCTAAAAACAACACATCAACCCAAACTATTGAGAGCTCACTTTATATCGGTCTCTCAATTTCAACTCAAAAACTAAGACCAAAAAAGCACAAATTCTTACCCAAAGCTGATCTTCAGGGTATTCCCAAGGCTCACAAGACTCGAAGACACTGTCCCAGCCGGTACAGTCTCGCTTCTATGTAGTTTCCTGCCGAGAGGAAACTATCGAAGTGATCGTGTTTACAAGGGGGATAGCTAGCGGTACTGTTAGAGGGTGGTACTGTCATAGGCGATAAGGTACTTTGGACATCACACGAAAGTGAAGGGAGCGGTGATGGTCAATAATAAACTCTATGTAAGCTTAGAATAGTTACAATGTTTTGGCTCTTTCGAACGAATTCGAATCTTGTTAATACAAAAGACAAACTAGTAACTCTATTCCAAGCTTTTATAGAGTCTATTAATAACAGGGTGAGGGTTCTATAGTGGTTGAATGGAGAAAAGAAGTAGAATTTCTTTACTATCTAGATAAGTCTATGAGTCTACTAGGTATTAGGTAGTAGGTATTGTTGTATGCTAATTCTAAGAGGAAATTATGGTGATCGTCTATTTTTCTACATTTGGTTTTAAGTTTAAGACACCGACACGGTTGCATAGCTCTCGATTAAAGTGGAGGAGAATATCTATATAATTTCCTCCCAATTACAGGTCAGAGCTATTAAACCATGTCGGAACCTGTACTAGGGCATACATTTTTAAATCCAAAGACGAATCGACGGCAGCGATTGATCAACATTTCGAGATTAAGATATTTTCGAGATTTCGATGGATGGATGGTGATTTTAACTTATTTCAGGGATTTTTACTGTTTTTGAGGATGTTCTAATGTAACAAACAATACAGGAAGGTGTATACCCTTGATTAAGCGGCGGCTCATCATTGAATGAATTAGATCTTCTATGAAACAGTTTCGGAGAGACGCTGAGCTCGTGCTTCGGGGGCGGGGGTTCCTCGGGCGGCGGCGCTGGGGGCGTGGACTCCGTGGGCGGGGGCATGCATAACGCGCCTAAAGGATCGTCTGCTAGTACTGGCGTTCTGGGTGATAATCTGTAATAAATATTACATTATACTAGACTTCGCCCGCGTCTTCATTCGCGCCCCGTCGGATCCCGTTGATTTTCCGGGATAAAAAGTAGATGTTAATCCAGGTCAAGGACAATATGTATTCAGTTGAATCCAAATCGGATCAGTAGTTTAGCGTGAAAGAGTAACAAACATGCATACATCCTTATAAACGTTCGCGTTTATAATATAAGTAAGATAATTGTTTTACCCATATGATAATACTAATAAGACTAGTGTAAGCTTCATATAGTGCCAGTGTTTTGAATTGGCAAAGGATTTTTTTAGTCTAGATGCTGTGGAACTTTGACCCTTATTGTTTGGTCACGAAGTTAGGCATGTGAAGGTAAGAACTCATCTTATACCATTACAGATAACTTACTTGAGTGGAGATGTCTTGGCGTCCAACAAGTCAGTGGCCGCTGCCTCTTTCTCCGGTTCCTCGGGGAAACTTAGCGTTCGTGAACACCGTGACTTCGAATTTGGCGTACCTTTTGTAAAAATAAATTAGTTTTGCGCCCCTTCTCTAAATTGAGTTACGACTTGAATTAAAATAATAAAGTAGTATCTTACCATTTGAAAACGAAAGCCTCTGTAGGTTCTGCAATATTTGTGCATCACCCGCGAAGCTTTCCGATCTAGTGAGAATACGCAAATCCGAAGGACTATCCGGACTCACGTGGATTGTCTGAAAAAAAGCTTGGTTACAATGATTGGTTCTATCGAAAGCTTTTGACACGATTTTACAATTAAAAGTTACGTAGTGACATCATAGATCATGTGATTGAGATTACAAAACAGTATTTGATCAATATCAATGCATGATAGTAAATAAATAAATAAAAATTTGCAGGTAAAACATGCTACATTAGAATGGTATCTCATAGGGTATCACACTAGGTCCAATATTATTTTTTGTATCTTTTACTGTCAGAGGATTTTTATTATTACGATTAAATTAAAACTTATGGAATATCTGAGAGATATACCTGTCTTTTTTCAGCTATAGTAAGAGGAGCACTGGTCGCTGCGGCAGTCGCATCATCATTACCTAACGAATTACTTCTCGGCCGCGAACTTGTGCTCAAGTCCGGATTTGATGGCACACCTGAAAAGATTATTGATTACTATAAACTTTCTTAACCAGCAATAACATAACCGTTAGTGACAATTACATCTGAACGCTTCCGTGCTTCGGAGGGCACGTTAAACGTTAAGGCGGTCTTAAGGCGGCCTAAAAACTCCGTCACCAGTGTTAGCCACTAAGTCATACAAGCTTGCTTAATTATAACAAGTTTTGCGAGGACTCTTGTATTTTTTTTAATATTTTATCGTCACGAACACTGTTGGGAGTTCAAAGAGCTATACGGAGCCGGCTCGCTTACAGTAGCACCAAACCTGGTAAATTTTAACTGAAAATCATCTAAAAACTAGTTATAAAGTTACCGGATATAAGTATCCCGGCGGCGGCCGACATGGCGTGCGCTTGTGCGCGCTGTGGATGCGCTCGCACGATGTTACCGCGACGACATAACGCCTCGAACGCACTTGAACGGGCTTCTTGTTCACGACATCCTGAGAAACAAGGTTATTAATGCACAGAGTAGAAACTGCACTCTTTCGAGAGTATTATTATGACATGTATGACGTCTATTCTTGCATGTAATGTTAGAGATCCAAATTCTCCACCGGACATTACTTCTCACCACCGGTCATTCTCCATCGTGCTAAGGTCTAACAAAACGTGAGATTGGCGAAATTGCGGGCAACACTGCAAAGGCCATAGAGAAGAATTGAATTGAATAGAGATTAAAGAATGAAACGATCAATCTTCTGAACAAACCAATGCTTCAAGTTTGAAGATGCATTTGAATCCTACTAATATTTCAAACGCAAAAGTTTGTAATGGATGTTTGTTACTCTTTTACGCAAAAATTACTTATGCGATTTGGATGAAACTTGGAATATATATTGTTCGTGACCTGAATTAACACATAGGCTACTTTTTATCCCGGAAAATCAACGGGATTCAACGGGACACGAACGAAGTCGTGGACGGAATCTAGTACTCAAATATGATGGTTATATGTTTATTTACCCGAGTCGAGGCTAGTTCTGCTAATAGCTGGTTCACAATTCGCCATTCCAGCCAAACTTGCCAAATCACCTCCTTCTATCACGGCGGCGGCTGAACGCACGCGGGGCAAAGTTCCACTACCTGAAAAATTCATTTAGAATACAGAATATTTTTCTCACTGAAATGGAGTCCTAAAATATAAATGCAAAAAGTTGAACATTTATCAGAGACCATCAATCGAAAAGCGAATTGATATGAATGATTTATTTTTAACAATATTCTGCCACCGAGTAGTATAAAAGAGTAAAATAAACACTCCTAAACTATAGGATATTGCAAAATAAACTTACTGCCAGAAGGAATAGTGTTCAAAGTAGCTCCAGCCGCGCGACAGGCTCGCTGCGCTCCCGCTTTCCTGAACAATGCCGCGCCTACTACGGCGATACGGAGTTTGTTCCACAGAAGCTGAGCGCCACTAGAATACAAAAACAAAAGAATTTAATATTTTAAGTATGAATTAATGATAAGGCGTCACAGCTCAGTTGGTAATAGCTCTGCCTTCCGTGCTGTGGGTCGTGGGTTCGATCCCCACCAAGAAAAAACATTTGTGTGTGTAGCAAACATAGATCTTTGTTCTGTCTGGGTGTTACTATGTACTCTAAGTATGCATTTACAAAAAAATCATATAAGTATTCTATCAGCAATCTAGTTCCCATAGTACAAGCTCTGCTTAGTTTGGAACTAGATGGCGTTGTGTGGAATGTCCACGAATATTTATTTTAATTATAACTATAATTTATCAAAACTATAGTTTTTTGTGTTTACCTGGGCATATCCTGAGGCCAAGTGGCTTCTAAAACGCATCTATTGTAGTACCCATACGTCAGTGCATTAGGCTGTAAGCCAGCTCGCTTCATCAGAAATAGCAGTTGTACTGCTAAAACTGGCACCGAGTGTATTCCGCATAACTGCATCATTACCCTGTAGCAGACCTGTAACAAATATCAACTTTGTTAGCATAGACATAAGGGTTATATCTTCACTTGTTCGATTTTCTTGAAGTGTCTTTTGTATAAGAAATGCAGGATATTTCTTACCTCATCACAAGGCACTCGTAGTTTAGTAGCTCGTTCCAGTAACTCGTACGCGGATCTCAAAGTAGCGTGTTCTTTGCCTCGATTGAGTATCAATCGGCAAGGAAGCGATAGAAAGTAGAGGGAATAGCACGCTCCGAGTAGGCACTTCGCCCACGCTTCTGGAGACAAACTCGCTTTGCGGGCCAATCTGAAAAATTATTAAATATTTATGAACATGAACGATAGGGGTTAGAAACTCAAAGATGCTCTCAGTTGTCTCTGCTTATAGTAAACTAAACGAAGTTTTCATTTCTATATTCCTTGAGCATTTAATATTCTAACTCATAGTGCGATGAACTCTGCCGTATGTTTAGCGATTATACACTTTATATAGTGAAACATAGAGTACCGTATTGTATAAATACCTCCGCTTAGTGTTCGTTTTACGTATACTACAAACTTCACGTAAACTATATTTATGTATAGAGATCGAGCCACCTAGCGTGTACTTTACAAAACTGTTGATTCTCCATACAAGATTATAGTTTCCGTAACTTTCGTACACGCTAAGACCTCTAAGCAGCTTCATGCTTCCATTAGCATTTAAATCGCGCCGCGAACTCTCAACGATTTTAAACTTTATATAGAACATAATAAAACACAGAATGGTGTGAATACCTCTGTGCAGCAGCTATTTCGTGCTTCGTCCGCCTTGCCATAGGTTCGGCATCGGCTAAAGATTCAGCGGAAGCCAGCGCTGCGGCGGGTAATCTTTGAACTGCGCCGCATGTACCACGACCACCACAGGCTGCGATTAGATTCACGTCGAGTTCGAAAGTAGTGTACGTGTACGTTGCATCTGTTGAAATATAGATAAATCAGTGCCTTGATCACGAATAAATGTGTCAATCGTAACGCTAGCGTATCCGAGATACACTACAACGGTTGGCAGTCGAGCTGGCATTGACGCGCAATAAAACTCGAATACGTTAACTCGACGACGGTCAGATTTGTTCGTGATAGAGGTACAGTTCATTATATCAGCTTGAAAACTCAGTGCTATAAATAGAGCTCTACTAAATGGTCTGGGGCAAATTGGATGGAGACCTTGTCCCACTTTTTTTTTTAATTTGCAATGATGGAACTTTGTTTTTTTTTTAATATCTTTTATTTTGTAAGGACTTTGAGTCGCTTAGCGACTATGTCAGCCCTGTTTGTTTGTTTGTTATACACTTACAATGCAGTTTTTGAAATGCAACAATTTTATTATAAAGCAGCGGGAATCGTTAGTTACAGGCATTTTACTTCGAAAAATGCGTCTTTATCAATGTTGTTTATCGTAATTACGTTCAATATAAAATGAGCTTTGTCACTGTGAGTTAGATCTTACCGGGGTCAGGTGGATCTGGTGGCAACACAAAGACGGTTCTTTCCGAGGTGTTGCCAGTATTGACTCCTAGTAATTGTTCATCTCCGTGCGCTACCCTTTCTATGCATTCGTCGAAAAACGATAGTCCTTGGTCAACGTCGCAAACGAATGAGCGCTCTTCAATAAAACGCGTGAACATTTGTGTTCGCATCATTAGGCTGAAGAAGCGGTGATGTGTCTAAAAAAAAGTAAGTAAACTAATTAAAATAAGAAAAAAATATTAAGTTTAAAGACTTGAAAAAAACCGACTTCAATTTGATACAGCTTCATCATCAGATGTTGATGATGATGGTAGTTCATTGGGTTTGTTCTATTGATCATAAACACCAGTGAAAGGTCACAGGAAGTAAATTCCGCAATGACGTGTTTTTTCCAGTTATTCCTATTTAACTCCCAAACAACTAAACTGATTTTGATACAATTTTTATGAGACCAATCTGGAAATAAACCCATTCACATAAAAAAAAAAATCAAATCGGTTCATAAATGACTGTGAATTGCTGGGCCCAGTAGAAATAATATTCGTCAGCAGTCCATTTGGTCTACCGCCCTGACTGACCATAGATGAATAGTCGAATTAAATTCTTCTTTTTACAAGCGGTATTTCAAAGGTCGATGTGACGTCATACATACCTTGTCCCTCGATCGTAGAAATGCGTCCATATGAAACAATGCTTGGGGATCCGTAGTACCGACCGTTGGAGCTTTCGTTATAGGAATAAGGTAGCTTTTGTAACCCTGCAGTGTGATTGCCATGAAACGTAGAAACGCCTCTTGGATTTTCAACTCTAACGCGTACTGCAATAAAGAACCAAACTCTTTAGATAAGAAGTTTGTGGATTGGTAAATAAGCAAACTCGTATGAGTTAGTGGCCAACTGGTTACGGAGTTTTTAGGCCGCCTTAAGGCCTCCGTCGTGGTTTAACGACTGCTTGAGCCGAGACAGAAAGTTTAACGTGCCCTCCGAAGCACGGAAGCGCTCAAATGTAAATGGCACAAACGGTCACCCATCCAAATAGGGATCGCGCAGAACGTCGCTTAACTTTGATAATCAGTGAAGATTGACTAACCAAGCCTAGGCATGAGCGATTGCTAAGTAAGTAAGATAAATGATATGTACCTCTTTTTTCCTCTTTTGAAAATCTCTATCTAAACTAGTTGTTGTTTCGCCGTTGTATTTGCTTTCGTGTGTGTGATGTATTGGTGATGCTAAAACAAAAAGTTTTGTTTAGTTATTTGATTGAACTTATTAATTAGAATTAGAATATTATAGTACTCATACATGGCCTAATATTTCCATGAAGTTGATCTAAAGTCTGTCTTAGCGCCCTTGTTTGTCGTTTCGGTAGCAATTTCAGTGATATATGCCGTTGTGATTCGCAAATCTGTAAACAAAAACAAAAAGTAAACAAAACTAAACTCTATCACGAGTGTACAAGGCTGAAAGTTTATTACTCACTGTAATATTGTTTGTATCTAAATCTACACACGTAACGTCAGGTGGGGGTTCGTAAAGATCGAAAAACCTTGAGTCGACTCCTATTAGGTATGGCAAAGGTGCGTGAAGAACTTCTGCTAACCCTGCAAACAGAAACCGACCTTAGTATATTATGATACAGTTGACAATGGCATCAATATAATGTTTGTTGACTTACCTAATGGACACAGTGGTATGTAAGGGCATTGCCATTTGAAGGGGAACAGTAAACAAGAGACCGCTTCCGTAACTGCTGTTAATGTGTCAGGCCTGGAAAAGTGAACAAACCTAAAAGAGCTGTTTGGTAAGTAGGGATGACAGTGACTGAGTGTTTAAGCATTAAATTTTTTAAATCTTTCATGCTCCTTGGAACGAGAGTACAAGTATTTCTTATAATACAAGTAGTATTATAAGTACTTATACTACGAATGTAGGTATTGCGCCTGAAATCCTAGTTCATATCAAAAGTTATTAACATGTAATTTACAATTGGAAAGCTTTGAGGGAGCTTTGCCCAGCAGTGGGACGAGTGCTATACTAACCTACAGTGCAAGTACCGTTCTCGTCGATCGCTTATTTTGACATTTAGAATCGTCAAAATTCGTTAAAAATGGTTTTATCGACAGTAGCAAGTACGATACCTAACTTTGTCGATCAGTAGACAAATTCGTTAAATTTTAACGAATTTACCGATAACCCTAGCATGGAACTTTTGAATGACATTTGAAATCGTCTATTTTGTCGATTTACGCGATTGTTTTATCGACTTTGAAAATGGTCTCGGTAAAGGTCGGAGTGCTCAAATAAAATGGATTTTGGTCTTATAATGATTTTGAAAGAGGAGCAGAGGGCAGCCTAGTGATTATTAGACGTCGTTTGAGTGATGTCAATCCTCCTATGGAGCTTTCGGAAGAAAGTTTCACAACTTTATTCCGAATTCCCGGGTAAATGGCTCTTGCCCTCATACAGTGCATGGAAAATGATGTAAGGCGGACGCGATCTCACGGTTTACCCGTGCATATTGTTATAAGTATCCTGAGTAATTATTACCTAGATCTTGCTTGACAATATTGCTACTTACTTAGAGTACATAACCTATTTAGTATACCTACCTATCAAAGAGTGCTACCTATGTGTAACTCTCTACACAGCAAACACACACACACAACCAACACGCAGAATCAGTAGGTCTTGCCAGTAGTCAACTCACAGAGTACCTACTTAAAAAAATTACCAAAGCGAAATGTGGCTAAGTTGGTTAATGTAAACGCTTGACAACCGAAAACCGATTGATTTTGACAAGATGTTTGGTTTATTTCACTTCCTTTTTCCTTTCCTGAGTCTGTCGCAAATTACCCGGTAGTTTTCGATACCCGGAAATTACCCATTTGACGTCAAAATTACCCGAAATCGGGTAAAATACCTTAGCTGGCAATGGTGCATGTTTACTATGTCTTGATTCTGACAAACGAAAGTGATTGACAGTGACATTGACAGATAAACTAGTAAATCATGGCAGCAGTGAACGAATGATTTCGATAAACTCTGACGATCGTAAGGCATCGTTAAAATTTGTCGACAAGAGATCCGTACTCGCATGGAACGATTCGATACGTTTATCGACTTTAGCGATCGACAACTAAGCGATCGATAAGAACCGTACTTGCACTGCTAATTTGACAGCTGTAAAATTACAGCCATCTTTGTCATTTCAGTTTATGAGAAAGGGACGGCAACATTTTTAGTGCTGTCATAAATTAGTTTAGAAAAATGCAACAAGTGATATATACCAATATCTTGTTTTGTGGTTTTTTGTCTAAACTTTTTTTTACACATTATAGGCAAACTAAGATGTGAGCAATCTGCTATATAGACAAAGATCGTGCTAGACATAAAGCTAATATAATAGGACATGTAATCATAATGCGATTTAGACCTACGCTATAGGTACACCAAGCTCAATGATACACTTACCTAAGCGAGTGAATAAGTATCTTCTGCTCAGTGATAGCCAATGCAAGCAGTAACAAACAGTTGTCAGGTCCAAGGTTCAGCAGCAACTGCCTGAAACTGGCTCCACTTCTAACTAGCGGTTGATCATCGCCGCGTGTTACTATTACCCTGTCGTGCGGATTTGTTGGGGAGAGCTAACCTCGAACAAAAAACAAAAGTTGTCATAATCATTACTTATCTTAATTACAATGAATCCCTAATATTATAAATGTTAAAGTTTAACCCTATCATATAAAAAGTTAGATTAGACATTATGTCCTGATTACGTATGGTAAACGGAACATACTAGTATCGATTCGCTTGTTTCATTTTTCTAAACTAATAATTTGACAGCTCTAAAATTATAGCCGTCCTTGTCATTTCAGTTTATGAGAAAGGGACGGCAACATTTTGAGTGCTGTCAAATTAGGCCCTTACTTCAGAAGACAGAAAAAAGTGAAATGTAGTGAACAAAAAAGTGACAACAAGAAGTGAAAACCAAAAAAGACTTGACAAACGGACAAGCCTCCAGTGCCAGAAAAATAAAAAAAGTCAAATTAGGTTAGTTTAGAATATGCAATAAGCGAATAGATACCAATGTCTCCTGTAACTTTTTATACGATAGACCATAGATGTTTGGATATTTAGATATTTAGATGTTTGGATGTTTGTGTTTCGCGCTGCAACTACAAGTATTGTACAAGTATTGTACGCCCGGCATGGGTAAACTATTGAAACACTATCCGTAAGATCTCTTTGTAACACAGTTTTACAATAAATGATTCTTATTCTTATTCTACTAGTCCGATTTGGATGAAACTTGGCATATATATATAGTTCGTAACCTGGATTAACTCATAGGCTACTTTTTATCCCACAAAATAAACAGGATAAAACGGGACTCGGACCATGTCCCGGGCGGAAGCTAGTATTACAATAAACACCTAGAACACACCTACAGTATGACACTTTTTTTTATATAGTTCTAATATGCTTACCTGCAATAATATACTAGGCTCTGGAAAAGGTACTTCTTCTAATAAATGTGTGATGTACCTTTCAATGGGGACGTCCAGCGGTTCTTTACTCCATGACATTTCCTGAAAATTATAATAATTATTATGTTTTTATTTAAATATAACAACAAACTGTTCTTGCAAACTAACTCTTACCGCGAAACCAAAATAGAAATTGAAATGTCATTTTTAAAATCTAAGCCTGACTTAAATCTTTATCAACTAGGGGATAGCAAAGATGTTTCATGAATGAAGACTTCGAAATCTCAAAGTCGTAGAACAAACACTGTTCGCCATAACCTGTCAAACACCCCCTTTTCGAACTTATAGGGTAACTAGCCGTCGTCCGCGGCTTTGCTCGCGTTCTACCCTTTAGAGTGTGACGTTTCAAAATTCCTTTCTTAGTGCACCCCTACACTACATAAGGATACTACCCTAGAAATTTCATACCTATAGGACTTATGGTTTAGACTGTGTGTTGATTCTAAGTCAGCTTCAAAAGAGTTTTATATATATTGATCGATGATAATAATGTTACTCCGTGTATTTATCTGTATTTCACTTACAAGTATGTACAGCAACCACCGTTCAAAGGTATCACTGAAGGGCCATCTCGAAAGCAAACATATACTTTTGTTAGCGTGAAGCGAGTGTGTATTCTGTGTTTTATCTACCCTCCAACCTAACTGGTCCATTTGATATTCATTTAGTTTTGTGTGAGGGTACTTCTCGTAGAATGTCACTGCTGAACCGTAAACCTGGAATAAAATAAAATATGTAAAATTTATGACAAAAACACTTCTTCTTGCTTATATCCCACTAGGCGGGGTCGGCACAACATGTTCTTTTCTACCATTGTTAATAATGACAAAAACCCAGTCCATTGATATGCACTCGATATCAGATCACTGTAAACATTTGTTCGAAAATTCGTTGTGAATATCGAACCCATCTAACTTTACGTAGGGGAATGAGTCTATTATACAAAACCAAAGTGTGGTAGGGAAAAGGTTCATCAATAAAACCCTTCTTCTATCTAATAAATCAATACAATGTTTATTTAAAAGAAGGAAAATACATATCGATTTTATTTAATAAGTATAGTGTATATATCTACACAGAATAAGACACAGATCATTTCCGTCCTAGCATTAAAATTCAAAGTTCATTTTTGCCATACTGAAGTTAACTTTCAAACCCTATAGATTAGTTAGATTAAGAGCTACAAGATAATAAAATAACTAACCTTATCTGTAGCATCAGAAACTGTCAATACAAACGTAGAAAAGACGGGTTTGGGTGCCGCCGCACTGTTAGGCCATAGTTCCAACGTCGCTCCCATTGGTAAGCAGAATAGTGGCACTGATGACGGGTAGGGTAAACTACGCCGATCTATCGTTGGATACCTGCAAAATGAATACCACTTACAGTCAAATAAACGAGACTGGTTTGATGAGAAAGAGAGAAAGGGAAAAATAGATATCGATAGATGTTTGTTCTGTGTCTGGGTGTTACTATGTAATATCCTACCAATATTATAAACGCGAAAGTTTGTGAGTATGGATGGATCTTTGTTACTCTTTCACGTAAATATATGTATATTGTCCGTGACCTAGATTAACACGTAGGCTACTTTTTATCCCGAAAAATTTACGGGATCCAACGAGACGTGAACGAAGTCGCGGGCGGCAGCTTGTGTATCATAATAATGTATTTACAAAAAATATGTATATAAGTATTCAACCAGCAATCTAGTTCCCATAGTACAAGCTATGCTTAGTTTGGGAGTAGAGTGTTGTCTGATATGTCCAAGAATATTTATTTATTTAATAACTGCTAGCCAGCTGCCGAAATTATGGCTTTATTCAATGACTGCTATTGAAAATTATTTACCGCAGACTTCTCTTAGATTTTCTGGTACATATTGGAAAAGGCCTACTTATTATAACTAGTTCGGTTTTATTCCGATAACCGGATTGATCGGTACCGAAGCACTCAGTAGTCCGGTGTTACAGATTATTGGACTACTGATCCCAACTAGCATCAGTAGTCTGATCATTTAGTTCGATAATCGGTACCAAGCAATTGAGATCAAACTAGATTGCTATATTTATACCTACGAGGTTAATGACTAATGTTATGCAATACTGCTAACGGCACTTTGTGGTTTTGCGGTAGAACAGATACAATTCGCAGCATATTTATAACGTAGGACATTGCGTTAGGACTTAGAAAGCTTAAATGTTTTTATATTATTGCGTCCCCGACAATACTTTGAAAATATTTCGTCAGATCAGAATGTCAGAATTCATCTGTGTCAGTTAATTTTATCTATGACTAGCCGTCGCCCACGGCGTTGCTCGCGTTCTACCCTTTAGAGTGTGACGTTTCAAAATTCCTTTCTTAGTAAACCCCTACACTATATAAGGATACTACACTCCAAATTTCATACCTCTAGGACTTATAGTTTAGGCTGTGCGTTGATTCTCTGTCAGCTTCAAAAGAGTTTTATATATATTGATGATGATATACTAGCCGTCGCCCGCGACGTTGCTCGCGTTCTAGACCCTAGAGTGCGACTTTTCGAAATTCCTTTCTTAGTGCACCTCTACACTATATAAGGATACTACACTCCAAATTTCATACCTCTAGGGCTTATAGTTTAGGCTGTGCGTTGATTCTAAGTCAGCTTCAAAAGAGTTTTATATATATTGATTTAACTAAATAAGGATTATCGTAAATAAACAGGCCTTTGCATCTGATCTACTGATTTATAGTTAGAAGCCATTACTTACCCATGCCCCGATGAACGTGACGCTGCAGTGCTTGGGACATGATTTAATTAGATGTAATAGGCTAGCCCATATTTTACATACGTAACAAACAGTTCCCTAACAAGTAAAATAACAAATGTGGTAAAAAAATGTACTTCATTGCACCCATTCTGCTTAACAGAGGTGTAACAAAACATAACGGTTTTCATTGTTGGCGCTAATGACCTATGAATGTGTGATTCATGGTTTGAAAGTAACTCTAATTAGTTATGTAGAGCTTCTCATTTAGAAATAGCTCGTCAAATAGTTCCTTCCTAATCTAAATTGCGATTGAGGATTATGTTACAGTTTACAGTTTTTTTTTCATACCTACTTTTTTTACCTGGTTTGTAAATCAAACAAACTTTTGACATTGTTTTTGTTTTAAATAATGTTTTCCCTATTATACCTTTAATTTCTTTTTTGTTTTAAAAAAATATGTTGAATCATTCCAAATCCTGTTCATTTGTATGACCATAAGGAAATTGAAGTAAATAATAAACTTTTTAATACAAATCCGTTGTCACTGGGTTTTTTTATTAATCCTAATTTCAACTATTAAAGTAATGATACGGATATGGTGCCACGTACCACATGAATAGTCCTTGAAAGTTATAGATAGTGCCATAGTAAAGCTGGTTTTTCCTGTTATAAAACACTAACATCCACCCGCGACTTTGTTCGCGTCCCGTTGGATTCAGTTAATTTTCCGGGGTAAAAAGTAGCCTAGATGTGTTAATCCAGGTCACGGACAATATATATTCCAAGTTTCATCCAAATCGGATCCGTAGTTTTTGCGTGAAAGAGGAACAAACATACATACATACATCCATGTATTATATTCTCACAAACTTTCGTGTTTATAATATTAATAGGATAGGGTGTAAATATCTCAACTCCTAGAGTATACCTCGCACCTCAAGACGCAGTTAAAAATGATACAAATATCTATTGATTTGAATATTAGGTACTTACCTGAACAAAACTTCGGGCTTGTATGCAATGAGAGGTGGGCGGTTCATTGACTTCTTGTAGCAGAGAAACACGTCACTACCCATTAGACCTGTAATTATTAATATACATTTGAATAAAATGTATGCGTTTTTATCACTATCTTTATACGAATTTCGCCTGTTGAGATAAATTGTAACATAAAATAATTAGATAGCAAATCGTAATTTTCGATAAAAAAAGTAGTTATACAAACGTATTTTTTTGATTACATCGTTGCATTGCGATTTCGAGTTACAAACCAAAATTGTTTTAGCTTCATAAAATGTATATAAAAAAACTGTTAAAAGGATGCCCTAGCATTTTAAAATGCTAAATAAAGGAGAATAACAAAAGAGGTTTAGGTTGCCTTTCCTTCAAAGATAAGGACCAAAGCAACTAAGTATCACTTCATTTGTCACGTCAAGTGATACTATTAGTGGATCTTTTCATCGGGCACCTCTGCTGGAAACGCAGCCTTAAAGGTAAATTTATATCTGTTCAACAACAGGCAATTTTGTGGAAAGCAACATGTTGAAAGCAACAGTGTTGCCCGTTCTCGCAACAGAGCGTCGACCGTTCCACAAAATAAGGCTTGTTGAAAGATGTTGCTTGTGGACCCACAGCTCAAGGTGCATTTACGCTTATTCCACAATTTGTTGAAGCAACGGATTGTCGTACGCAACAGCTTTCAACATGTTGCTTTCCACAAAATTGCCTGTTGTTGAACAGATGTAAATTTACCTTTACACGAACAGCGCATCAGATACTCCTATAGTTTGATATAAATACTCACCCTTATTCAAGTTCTTGGTGATCATACAAAAAGCGTGCGGCGGAACTTCCCCTTTACTCGCCACGATCACACACACATCGACCACAACTAGGGCGTTGCACGGCGCGGTAGAATGCGCCCGTCTGTATGTGATGAACGTTTTGGCAGTAGAGTTGTTTACGTTCGCAACTCGATCTCCGAATGACTTGAGAACCATTTCAGCGTCAGCCATGAGACGTTCTTTTCCGTCGTACATAACACCTAAAGGGAATTATCATGTATTGTCAACGACTCGACCGAAAACTCGTTTCACCCACTGTTTAATCGAGTTATCGACGTCATTTTGACGTCATCCATATGGAATTGAAATCTCTGCCGGAGTGAGCATAAGGTCCCAGAATCATCTACAACCTCGTGGTATCATTATTTTTTTTTATAGCGACTTGTGTCTCTTTGTGACATTAATAAACCAAAATCTGGTAGTGACTTGTGACTCTTTCTAGTGATTTTAATAAACCAAAAAATCTGCACAGAGAGATCATCTGTGAGATTTGAGGTGATGTCATGTCTTACCAATGATAATTAACATAACTTTAATACATATTATTACTTTAGTGTGATAAATGTCAACGGAAATTCTAAACCGATTGGGTTTCAGATAGCAAATGATCAAAACATTGCTAGACAATATGGTCTGCATGATTTGCAATTAGCATCGATGTAAGGTATAGTATATTAGTGTTATTTATTGTTCTACGTTTATACGCTTGACTCGGGGGTCGGAATAGAACTATGCGTGATCGTTATGTAGATGTTTAAGTGTAACCGATTGACACTGTTTTCTTTTTTTTTTATTCATGCCTTATTGCTTAAAGGTCGAAGCGTCGTCGTCTGCCTAATACTTTTATCAACAATGCTTTCATATCATTCTGTACTTTATCAGATCCTTTATCGTACGATTCTTCTAATTGACATAGAAAACGGAAGGTTCCTCCACGAGGGCTAAAGGAGGTCAGATGGTACAATCAAATCAATACAATGAAGGTCTCTCTATGCTTTTTCTTGTTACTGGGTTTGATTTGCTTTTGAAATGAAGAATCTTTTGTCCCACATTGAAAATAATAGTTCATAAGTAGTATGTTTACTTAATTATAGATTAATAGTAATCCAGACAACACTGTTTAGAATAAATTTGAATATTGTCCCATAGCCGATATATTTAGTAAGACAAGGTAGTTAGATGCCTATATAATGCCTCATAATTACATAGAAGGCATCTTAAACCAGTAGCTAAATACATAAATCTTAAGTCAATAGCGATAAGGTTCATAATAGACAGCAGATAATGCGGTTTAAATATTTATAAATCTGTCAAGGCTCAACATTTTGCCTTGAATCGTAAGCCATCATGCATAGTAGGTAAATGGATCGAATACAAACTAACGGGGGTTTTCGTCTGAGGCGGCTTGGACGGTGGAATATAATTCGAAAGGTGCAAAAAGTAGTAGAATAAATGCATAAAAAACGCATTGTGATTGTCTCGAAAGCAATGTAACTTTGAAAACCGTTGTGGCGACTAACAGGATCAGACGAAAGTGATGAGAGTTCGATCGGGTCAATGTTTGAGCTGCTAACATTTGCTTCGGATCTGGGTTTTGTGGTACAGTCAACATCGATGATAAGAAAAAGTTAGCAATTTTGAAATTCTGAAAAAGTGATCTACTTCTGACTCTGTCTGTACTGCCATGATTTCTCATATCCACAAGAATGTAGTGGTTTAGGACCCTTGTGGGTCGCTTTATGATGGTACCGAACTACACTTTATTGCCTCGCCGTAGTTTCCTACTCCTCGCTGTTATCGCGTAATCTATTGTTATGACGTTTATAGTTCCATCAATGACTGTATTTGGGTTTTCTCGTGAATCGATGACGTCATGTCTTTATGTAACCGATAAGTAAGATAGCAGTTAACTGGTAAGTCTTTTGTTTCACCGCTGGTAGCATACTCAGTGGTAGACCTAAGATTTCGGTTTGGATGGGACGTGACCGAGCTATTAGGATTCCCTGACAAATCATGAGTCGTTTTAAGGATAGAAACGTTACCATTTAATCACGCAAATTAAAAACTTCCGCTGCTACGTTACTGAGCAACGAGAATTTTTAAGTGAAGGCCATATTTAAAGTAATGTTTTTAAATAACCTTGCTAAAGCTAAAAATGAACAAATAATTACACAAAATCAATAGAATAAGCATAATTAGGTACCGGTTGCGGGTACCTAAATGGAGAAGGCTCAAAATCATTCTTCCTGCTTTATGGAAATCGCAGTTTCCTGCAAATCTATCCAAGAGTGACCTCCTTCTGGCAAATATGATGAGGTACAAAAAAAAACAAACAATTACTACCTCTTCTATAGCAAGATAATTCAGAAACTTAGCCACGTATGTACATAATAAACCCATTCTACATTTCGTCCAAAATATTTCAGTCATAGCGTGATTGAACCACGTTCATACTTTCAAATTAGTAATTGCTTTTAAATACTGTAATATTGTGAAACTGTTTTAACTTAAGCCTTACCGATATCAACAAGAGGCGGTCGATCCTTCCCTCTCCGTATACAGAGGAAGCACTCCGGTGATCGCATCGAGCCATGGTTCAAATCTGCGGGTAGCCCGGTTGGTGTCAGCGCAATCAGCTCGTAGTCACTGTGCACCTTTTCTCCAAGACCGGGAAACACTATTCCTGGGGAATTTCAAAAGATAGAATTGTAAGAAAGTGTAAAAATAGAAAGTTAAATATATCCTTTGACAATAATCCTTGAGAATGACAAACTCTATGTAAAAGAATGTTACTCATTAATCTGTAATCCTATGCAATTCAAGTCCGTACCTAAACAAAAAGCTACGAGCACTTCTGGAATGCATTTAAAGAGGAATCACAAATTCTTGGGCAGGAAAGTTTCCAGTGCGTACTATCTTATCGTGATTCCCTATCGCTTTGACGTTTACCTTTTTACAAATAACACACCCACATTTACCAGTAAATGACCTTTAGTCGGAAATAGGAATGCATTGATTTTGTTATTGAAGCGCAAGCTTCTAACGATTGACATGAATATTATTTGAGGGAGAAATACCAAGTTTGGAACTTTGATAATTTGATATCGTGAAGAAACCAGTAAGTAATCTAACATAACAAACACGTATGTAATATAACGTGTAGAATAAAGACATAATATGTACCAACTTATGCCAGATACAAAATTAATATTCAGATGTGCACCTACCTGATCTTAGACATCCTATCCTAGCAAAGAAAAATATATGTCCTCAACGAGTGCATTGCAGCATACGAGTATGTTTATGTAATTAAACCTACTCGTAGTACTTATAACTCTGAATACGCAAATATTTGTCTTGTCACTATACAAGTATACACACAAGACGAGGATCAAGGTGCACAACACAAGGAGCGTATGGAAACGAACCCAACAAACGAGTACAATCAATACCATTATGCACAAGTACCTAACTCTTTAAATATTAAAGGTTACGGGGATCAAAATAATAGGTTATGGGTGTCCCCGATCTTCCGTAAAGTCCTAATTAAAAATTCGTACAAATCAATGTTTATTTTACAGTATAAAACCTCTTTTCAATTACGAAAAGCTTCCTTATACTATACAAGTTTAAAGTAGGTAGTTTTTACCATTTCTAGTAACAACATTGACCTTCCGATCAAACCCGGTGCCATTGTATTACTTACCGAGAGTTTCACCTTGATACTGGGTTCAAGACTTTGTGTCAATGCTCACAATTTATTTAAGTAGTTTTTATCGTTTATTTTCCAATTCGCGGCAGTTTAAAATAACAACTTACCGATATAGACTCGATTCAATGTGAATTCGGTCTTGACATTGCTAGTTGGGACACAGTAAATTGTCTCCCATTTAAATTACATCGTAACAACAGTAGGCATCTACCTAATAAAACACAATTTGTTAAAAGACAGACAAACACTTTACAATTACATCCTACACTCCTCGAAAATAACTATGAAGAATGTAGAATATTTTATACCTACGATTATATAAGTATCTAAGAAGATTCACCTGATCATTCTTGCATATATTTCAAACTAGCGTCTACTGGGGCTTTCTGTACCAAGATAACAATATATCTAATACACATAAACCCATGGTGCTAACTTGATTGGATATAGATAAGTGACCGAACGGACGTGGGTAGTTTCTCAAATGGGAACAGCGATTAGACTAACAGTTGGTGAACAGAGTAGAACGAATTGATTCTAAAGAGCTAAGGAACTCAATATGTATGTATGTATATACAGGGACATTTTGTATAGTTTAGAGGCAGTATAAAGTTCAGTAGGGCAGGATAGGGAGCCACGTACCTAATAATTCAGGACATGCAACCTCATATTCATAAGGTTATTTTACCTCGCTCACGTAATAACAAAACTAAAAGGTATAACGCAGATAAAACACCGGTTTTTGATAAACCAGAAGAAGGAATAGAAGACACAAACAAACAAGTTAGGAAGGTTGTATTATTATTTAGAACAACCAAATAACTATAGAATCAAATCTAACCAATAAAAAACTTAAAACGGAAGCCCTAAATAGGTATATTTTTATTTGTGCCCAAATCAGACAGGTCTGATTCAATTAAGATAAGAAATATACCTCGTGTGGTCTTGTTATGTCCAAGATTGAATCGTAAATATCATCGCTAGACCAGCAGTCTGATCGCCAAGTATAATGGTAATAGAAAAAAAACGTTCATTGCCATTTTTACAATATTTAATGAAATCTACAATGTTTTTAACTTGATAAGTAAAACCAGTCGCTAAGAACTATTTCCTATTTCGGTTTATATTATTTGGGTACCTAATGATAAGATTGTAAGAGTGACGACCAAAGTTATTGACTCCATTGACAGCTTCGCGGTCAGTCTGCTAGTTCAATTAGCCATTCCTAATAAAAGAATGAAAAGAATGCGCGTTGTTACATCACTCAATGTGTATTACCGCGTTCACACTATGCCCATGCCGCTGCCGGTCTTATGGCCACAGCAACATCGCCTTTATTCTCATTAGAGAGCAAGGGTATGAACTTGGGCCGGAAGCCGGGACAGAGGCATTATCGTGTTCACACTATACCCGTGCCCACTTCCCTGCCCAAGTCCCTGCCGACTGTGGCATAGTGTGAACGCAACGTAAGCAAGCAGCACAAACATATTTGTGCGTACAGTAATGAATCTAGATACATTGCTTAGTTCCTTACTGAGACGTCTGATGAACCATATAACAGAGTTGCGTTCTTTACACTGGTAAGTGGTGTATATATCATGTATGAATGGTAGCATTGTAGATAAACCTTCAATGATTTAAGAATGACTGGTTACTCAAACGGCATTGAACTCGTCTGTAAGTTCAACGATTATCAATTGTACGTGAGGTGAGTCATATAGGAGGTCAATTATTACCAGTTCTTTGTTATGTGATTAGCTAGATGATATTTTATTAACCACCACAAAAATTGTACCAACAATGCAATGGTACTAGGTATCGTCGAAGTAAAGTGATTTAGGTGGTATCGTCGTCAAAGGATTATTAGTTCTTTTTTTAAATTTAGCGCTCATATATCAGGAGCCGGCTTAGTTTAGGTCTGACAACATCCAAATGATTCTGTGATCTATGTTATTTGACCTATTTCAACATTGCAAAGTCGCATCGAAATCAGTGGCGCAGTACAAGCTGGTTTTGTACAACATCTGTACAAACCAGTCTTCTTTACAGTTATATAATCCTCCATCCTGTATGTACTTAGGTACACTGGCTGGACACCTGCCCGTATTTACATATCACTAGTTAGATGTTTACAAACTTTTACCTCAGTATCGATGATCATGGGTATTTGAATAACCAAGAGAAATGATATTAGATTTACAGGACTTATCACTGGGGATGCTGGAACATTGCTGTTATCAACCCAAAGTCCTTCTCTGTTACTTTAAAGAGTTGGGCTGGGTGGGGTGAGTTCAGCAGGGCGACAATGCACAATACACCCCAACGCGGGACATCATGCACATCTCATTACTCACGACTAATTAGAATTAGGACTTATTTTTGGATCTAAATGAAACGCCAAAACATGGGGATACTAATTCTAAAATCAAAATTCTTAGTAACCGGAATAAAGATCGTCGACATAGATACACGGGACGTACTATATTAAATTCCCGAAGCCTTTTATGGGGGCATTTCCACTAGGCCTAGCGGTAAGTGCTGACTAAACCAGTTTCGCTCATTAGGCAATAATCGGGACGCGATCTAGACCTCGCCGCTTGAACTTCTTGCGGCATCTGCTTCACTCAGAGACGTCATTATAGTATTATTTAAAATGAGTGATCGTTACTTATTGGTAGGAGATATCAATAAATTAAGCGTACGACTCCGAGTGCTGCTGTAACAGGCGTAATATTTACATTGTAAGATGTCAGCCAAGGCACAGATCATATAATACTATATTAAATAATTTTTGAAACACCTTGTATGTACCCAAACAATAAAGAGGACCACCTAGTTCTGTGTTGCATTTACATTTTATGATCAATGGTCATGTTCATCAAGAAAAAAATTATTTCCCCCTATTACTTTTTATTCAAGTACACACTACCAAGCACAGATTTTAAATAAAATTACCAGATTACCATCTTTCGGCCACCTACGCAGAGTACTCAGACAGATACACATTGTACAATCATCTGATATTGATTACCTACTGTAATTTGATTCGAAACCACATTGATCGGAGGAACAATTTCTCAATAGCTTCCTGGAATTCAAGCTAACACTATTTATAACTCGTTTTAGTTCTTTACTCTTATGTAGAGACTGTCTTGTCTGAAACTGAATATCCGAATAGTCATTTTGAGTGAAATATAACTTATTCATCCATTTACAGAGATCATTTTAATTATTCGGTCGATGCAAATCAAGACTTTTGATTTTTTTAAATGTTAAATACATTTTTGAGAAAGAACATTTTTTATTGAGACTTGTATTCAGAATATGGCTATGAATGGTTGTATTGAGTTCAAACTGACTCTTATTCATCTGGTTTAAAAGATGTTTCCTAGTAATTTTATTAAACACACATGTATTGAATGCCTTTTACTTTTATTTACATGTTTAGTTCAAAATACCTGTTTGCTTTTACAAATATAATAACACCTTTGAATAAATTATGTAAAATGAATGTGACTAAAATCGTAAAAAAAATATGCCATCTAGAGATAAAGAATTATCATGAAACATGGAAAATATTGATGTCTATAGTAATGTAAGTACTTCCAACAAGACTAGTACATATTAACATAAGGTAAGTTCTATGATTGTGCGCTTGAATTTGTTTCCGATCACACAATTAATCTTTTCGAAAAAAGCGCAAACCATTCTAGTTAAGTTGGCCATTATATTCGAAGAAACTCTATGGTAAGTAAGCAAACTGAGTTAGTAGCCAATTCTGGTGACGGAGTTTTTAAAAATGGTCCTTAAATCACATACTAATATTGAAAATTTGAATAGTCATACCGATATCAGTGATAGGCGCCTTCGTGCAGTATCCCTTGAGGTGACCAGAATCAGAATCGTCAAGCAATTCAGGTGTCTCAGGCAACCCGGCCACCACAAAATAATCGCCCACTCTTCTCTCGTCCATATTTGATTAACTGTTGATGTAGGAGATATCTACAACATGAAAAAATAAGAAGTACTTAGTAGTTACAATTTCAATCTGTTTTTGTAGGTAATCTCTATAACCTGACTTTTTTATCTCTCTAGTTTTTACATAAATGTACATCGATACAGTAAGATATATAATGATGGTAATCTAAAGAAAAAGAATGCAGTAAAGAAGTAAAGAAATCACAATGAAATACAAAATAAGAAACCCTTGAAGTGAACTTACAAGAGCTAAAAGTTACAGAACTTGTAAGCTGAGCGCTTATGTCGGAATTCAATCATCTTTGGCTTCTCCTACTGATTATCATAAAAAATTTATTGCACTGAGAAGATTCTATATTTACATTAGCGAAAAAGTAAAAATACAAAATTTGTTAGCGATTTTTATCGAGAGTTTTACAAAACGTCATTTTTTTACAGACCGAAGAATGACGGGGGCCGGGGGACGAAGGGGAACCAGCAGGGAACTGACTGAATGACTTTCATTTTAGTTCGTTCAAAAAAAATAGCAAATACATGGAATTACCATTCACTCAAATTGCTTGCTAAAAATACAATAAAGGTCAAACTTTACTAACACCGGAAGTCTTGTTAACGCATCACTAGCTTGCGTTAAATCTTAATTATTATCTATGGCAAACACCGCAGAGTTTAACATGGATTTATCCATCGAAGATAAAAATGTTCCAAAGAACTAGGTACTAAACCGTCGAAACAGGATAAGACTGCACCAACCTCACTTAGTGCTATACCAATGCAGTAGGGTTTTTAAATGAATGGTTATTTATTGGCCAGGGGCAAAGGGCCCAAATGAAGTAATAAGAACACAATACATATTAATATTATTATTTATTCATCATACATCTATTACCATGTCTTTTTGAGCAGTAGAAGATGGAGTGATTTCACTGTAGTATACAATATCCGTGTCCACATCCTTGCTGTCCTGAGCACTAGCCATAAGCATGCTGATTTGACCTTCTAACTCACAGATTTGCTTACAAGCTATAATCTCTTTTCTAATCATTTTTAGTAATTTATCGTGTATCCTTACTACATATCGATTGAACGAGTTGATGTCTTGCTCATAAACATCCAAAAACACATTAGCTGCATCTATAATTGTCCTTGTAAACCTGGTGTCTCCCATATATTTTCTGAAAAATGTCACCATATAAACAATTTCACTGTCCGATAAGTCTTCCATAGCAACATGAAGTACCTTCCTTCTAAGCATTTCCTGCATCAAGGCAACAGCTTTTTGAGGGTGGTGCTTTAGAGTGTATGGCTTCAGGACACATGACAAAGCTTTTGTGAACTCCATTTTTCTCAAATAGTATTCATGTGGTGAAACTTTTGGCATTTCTTTTGTGGCCCCCATCACTATTGTGTTTATTTGTTTACTGGAACGTATTTTTTGTCTGTGGAGGTTGTCCGGTGCAAACTTATAGAAACCCTTTTTCTTTCCCATCCTACGGGCAGGTGTTTCTCTCTTCCTTATTGATATAATTCCATCGATCATGCCCACTGCTAATATATCGTCTTTAGCCGATATTGCCATACTCAAGATAGCATTTGGATAGTCAATACTATGCACTGTTTTGAAAGTGCCTATATCATACATCTTCACATGCCTGTCTAATGAACCAGACATGAGCCTACTGTTGTTGCTAGCTAGACAGAGTGAGGTCACTGTTTTATGATGCGTGGAAATATTGGCTAGTAACTTCCCTGCCTGGAAAATATCCCAGACCTTGATTTCTGTGCCTCCTGCGCTGATGAATATTCCTCCTGATGGTAGAAAGAGTGTTGCTTCAACTGGACTTCCATGATTCACAGTTAGTACCGAGTCACTGGTTCTTGAGTCGTAAAGCTTGACCATGTGGTCGTAGCTTCCTGATGCAAACATGTTTGGGGATATGGGACTTGGTGCACCAGCTCTGATATAGTCAGCATGCTCAGAGTATGTTGTTGTTTTCCTCTCTGTAGCTATATCCCAAACACTGGTTGACTTATCATCGGAGAAGCTAAGAACTGAAACCTGATCTTTTGCAAAGTATGTTCTATGGACCTGAAAATATACAATGTAAATATTAATAGAGGCTACAAATATGTAAACACTAGCTGATACCGGCGACTTAGTACGCGGGCGAAACTTTCCACTAGGATATCTATCGCCAGCATACGATGTACCTCATAGCAAATGGCTGCTTTTGGTTTAGAAAGTTCAAGCTGTATCTAAGAATTCAAGTCTTTGATTTCAATAATATATAGCCTATGCTTTAATCCGGAAAAAAAGCTTCTGAATGGTATAACTTTCATTGAAATTGGTTCAGTAGTTAAAGCATGATTTGCGAACAAACAAACAGACAAAGTATAATAGATTAATGAAGTACTTAATATGAAAATACTAGTAATCAAACCTACTTACTGGTCCACTGTGACCGCGGAACACTCTCAATTCTTTCTTGGATGTGACATCAAAGAGTTTGACTGCCCCTTCTTCACTTCCTGCTACTATCAATTTGCCATCGGATCGGAAAGTGCCACCGAATGCTGATTGTGCAAACTTATTGATATTTTTTGCCACTATCTTTGTAATGGGATCATAAATCTGGAACAAAAAATCAAGAAAACTGTAAATAAGTAGTACAGGTTATAAAAACGTTAAAACAATTAATGGATGTGATACTTTGATAGGTAGGTTAGGTACTAACCTGAATTCTCGCAGAGCATGTTGCGGCAAAGTAATGTGGTTCTACTGGACTGAAGTCCAGATAATCAATAGCCCCGAACTCCTTTATTAAAACTGGCGACTGAAAATAAATAATCACAGGTTAGATGGGTACCTAGGTTACTACTCAGATGTCTTGATGTTAGGTAGGTACCTAGGTATTCATTTTTAGGTGGAAACTTATGCAGAATCTATTCAAAAACATTTGTGTTTTTCACATACCCCTAGGTTTCTCCAGTAAATAGCATCTTGTGTGAGAATCGAAGAAGGTTTTTTGTACACTGCAGTGTTGTTTCTTTTGTAAGGAAACGATGGCTGAGACATAGTGCAGTAGAATATTATCGGTGCTTTTAATTGGAATATAATAATATAACTTTGTTTCAATGTAAAGTACAATAGAGAAATAAATTAGCGCATTGCATTCTAGCTTCTCGCACGCAACGTGATTTTATTTGTTTACATTTCTTATTCTTTTGACATTGACATAACAGCTAGACGAAGACAGACTAAAAAATTTATGGAGAGGAAGAGTCGTCAATTTATACGTGTGACATGACATGTCATATATGTATGTTATATCACTCATGTAGTCGAAAACTGTGCTGTCAAAAAGTAGAGGTACTTACATTGCAGGCAGAGCGCAGCGGGAGCAATGTCAGAATTTTTTGCTCTATAATGATTTGTGACTACGTGCACTGCACTGCAGAGCAACGAAATTTTATTGCCTTTATGTTTCATTTCGATACGCTTACCTGCGCGCGCTTACGTAGAGTGGACTATGCAGTCGTTCTGTCCGACGACGACGTAGTCGACGTGGAGTTATAATAGACACTCTGTGGTCAGGCTGCTCTCACTCAAGTCTGTCTGTCTTGTCTTGTCTGCATGCAGTCAGTTATGTCATGTTACTACTTACTTCACTGTCAGAAATGTGCCGTAACAAAAACTACGAGTTTTCTAATTTCTGAACTTTTTTACAAATAAATTGATAAAATGTTCAAGTTACTTAGTCGACACGGACGCCGAAGTACTGTAGTGAACATATACAATGAAAAGTTTGAGGTTAGAAAAGCCAGAATATACTATGTTTGTTCATCTGCTGCACCTGTGAGATTTGCTTCCACCGGTGGCAGTGATGTTGGGAAGACAGCTACCTTGGTCGACCCTATACCTGAGCCCCCACCGCTGCCTGATCCATCTAACATTGTTGATTTAACTGGAGCCGTGCAGGCATTGGCTCGTAATGGAGAACCTACGTTCGCAAGCATCGGTCTCGGTGGCTGGAGCCCCGTTGGTATGGTACAACAATGTCTGGAGTACCTCCACATATCACTCGATGTTCCTTGGTGGGGTGCTATAGTTATTGGTACAGTGGTTGTGCGTCTTGCCATGTTCCCACTTGTGATTATATCTCAAAGAAATACAGCTGTTATGAATAACAATCTGCCTGAAATACAAGCCATACAGCTAAAAATGACCGAAGCAAGGCAAACAGGCAATCAGTTAGAAGCTGCTCGGTACGCACAAGAAATGATGCTTTTCATGAAAGAAAAGAAAGTTAACCCATTAAAAAACATGATTGTTCCCATAGCACAAGCACCTCTGTTTGTTTCCTTCTTTATGGGCTTGAGAGGAATGGCAAACTGCCCTGTGGAGAGCCTTTCCACTGGTGGTCTGTGGTGGTTTGTAGATTTGACTGTGCCTGACCAATTCTTCATACTGCCATTGATAACAAGTGCCACAATGTGGGCAACAATAGAGCTCGGGGTGGATGGAGGCCGCTTGGATGCTCAAAACATGCATGTTATGAGGTACTTTCTCCGTGCTATACCCATTGTGATGATTCCATTTACTATTAACTTTCCTGGAGCCATCCTTATGTATTGGACGTCAAGCAACTTTATTTCACTATTACAAGTGAGTATACTAAAGATTCCAGCAGTTAGAGAGTACTTCAAGATCCCCAAGCTAATAAAACATCAGCCAGATAACTTGCCGATGAAGAAAAAAGGCTTTGTTGAAGGTGCAAAAGACTCCTGGACTAATATTAAGATCTCCAAAGATTTGGCTGAAAGACAAAGGATAGATGAGCTGTTGTTTACGAAGGCTGGCAAAGGAGCTCTGCAGAAAACATACAAATTTGACCCCACAAAGTTAACAAACATGCAAGCAAAATCAAAATAGTCTTTGGATAGGTCTTATATTAGGCTGAGTAGATTCTATTGTGTAAAAATAAATGTTCTTAAAAATGACATACAATAATTTTAATTTAGCGTACAGAAGTTGATCACTTGTTTTTGAATGTAATTGTTTATGGTTTTATCATAAGATATTAATAGTTTGAAAAGGAAATTAAAAGTTGCTACATAGTTTTGAGTCATTATCATTTACTAATGATGTTGACTGCGTAGTTGGTGTAGGTAGATACCTAGCACCTAATACCTACTGTATATGACAGCACCTATATCTAGGTTTACACAAGGTTATTATGTGGGTACAAGTAGGTAGGTAGTAGTTATCTACTAGGTACGTAACTAAATATGCTTCGGATCTTTCCCGGAACTGAGGAGAGATTTCTCGAACAAAGACAGAGGATAGGAGATCGCAATTACAGATGTCGAGAGCTGTGTACGTGCTCTTATTTCATTAATGGTTAATGAGAATTAATTAGACAGGAGTAAACGCTGTAAAACATGCATTTTGTCGTAAAAACCCCAGCCAATTTCGTCGCAAGCCGGCTGGTTGGCGACGTTGGCGTATACCGATGTGTTTTATTTTACAAAAAAGTTTTTAGTAGGTAGTAGTCATGTAGGTAGGTACCCTCTTACAGGCAGTACTTGTGTGATATTTTTATTAAAGGCAGACCTGCCTACAGCATGTTAATTCGTACAAGATTTATCTAGGTACCCAGGTAGGTACACCTGGGTACCTAGATAAATCTTGTAGGCAAATAAGGGCAAATAAGAGGATTCTCAGTTCAGAGAGCCACTAAATTGATAAATTACAGCAAAAAGCTGCACTGCAATACAAAATATTATTGTTTGCTACTTTAGCTCAACAAACTCGAGTAAAAAACCAAAGCAATTTTCTCTCCGTGCTACTCGAACGTCCAATAACAAAAGACGTTTGTGCCGAAGATACCTATCCCGGTAGGTACATACTCCTTAGGTAGGTACTTACACGGGACATCGATTTATCAGCGCTGTAGAGTTTGAGTTTTTCCTGAAAGCTTTAGAAAACGCGTACTTTTCATTAAAACAAAGAGTAATTAAATCAAAGTTTGAGGAAAACACCCATTGTTTATTATGAGGTTGGTAGATAAGATCGCTATTATACTTACCTACCTTCTAAGGACGTCAAGTTGAATTATATTCAAAACAAGCCGTCGCCCGCGGCGTTGCTCGCGTCCTTTAGAGTGTGACTTTTCAAAATTCCTTTCTTAGTGCACCCCTGCACTATATAAGGATACTAGGTAACTACCCTCCAAATTTCATACCTCTAGGACTTATAGTTTAGGCTGTGCGTTGATTCTAAGTCAGCTTCAAAGGAGTATTATATATATTTAGAAGAAGAGATAGATGTTTGTACATAGGGACCTAGGTAGTGCTTTTATCACAATAATAGCGAACAAAATAGCTAGGTAGGTACCTACTATCTATATTTTATAGATGGGTATCTAGTTACCTGTCTTGTAAGTTTACTTACTCACGGACCATGAACATAAGACAAAATAAATGTAGGAAAACAGGAAACCACTTCAAAGAATGAAACCGTATTCATTGAAAATCCAAAAGTAGTCCGTTATTTTACCCAAAAGCAAAGTAATTACAATAGCCTGTGGAAAATTCCTCGCGGGAACTTTTCGTGGTTTTTTCACCCCACTGTTCCCGAACAAGAAGTTTGCCATTACTAGATTGCCTGGGCTCCCGTTAATTGCCTGAGAGCACTCCTGTCTTACAATTTTATTGCTATGTTGTGTATCGTGTTTGTTACTTTTTTTACGCGTTCCTTTATTACCATTTTATTCCAGAAATACCTACCTGTATCTAATACCAATTGAAAATTTTTGCTGCTCTAAATAAAAACGTTTTTGAAAATGAAATGTAGAGTGAGTAATACTTTCACTATATACTTACTTACCTAGGTGCTTATTTCTTTTCATAAGTTCCGGTATTCAAAACAAGAGTGTAGAAATATTTTGGAATGTTGGGTCTACGCCGTAGAGCCTCTACGAGCTTGTTATCACTGCTATTATTTATAGCCCGTTATTGCTTGGGGTATATTTTAAGGTATGGAATGTTCACATTGCTGCTAAGATTGAAATATCTACCTATCCTTTTATTTCTTCAATAAAAATTGGTCTGGAATTTTGTGTACTATGTACATTAAATTTACTTTATTTCTTTAGTGGCAGAATCCGTGCCACTTCATTGCACTACTTAGCGTCAAACTACATCAGAAGGCAAGACATCGCGTCGTGTACCTAGTTAAGGAGAGAAAGTAATATTTTTTTGAAAAGCAAGTAAGAGCTTTTTCGTTACAATATGCTTTTTCTTAAAAGCTATTTCAGTTATAACTAAAGCAAAACGGTATAAAAGTTACAAACGAAAACAGCTTATGAAGAAAAAAATAACGAAAACCCTCGCTTGACAGCATGCTTTTTAAAGGTTATTTATTTTCATGTCACTACGGACACGACAACGACGTCTTGTCGTCAGGTGTGCGCCAACGCTTTGTAGAGCTTTTTGTGAAAGAGCTCGTTGGAAGTACTACCACTATTTCTACCGACTAGCAGTAATGCTCGTATTGCTGAGTTTTGGTTTGAAAGGTTTGAGTGCCGGTGCATGAAAACCTCTTTAGTTTTTTTACGCATTACAATATGTTATTTTCAGATAATAACATTGGATCTTAATTTCACTGTCGAGTTCGAGTCTGAATGGCGCAGGTAATTACTCTGCCTGATTCAGCACAGCGCTACAACGATGAATGTGTTTCGTAATCAGGTTTTGCCATTTTCTTTTAAGATTGATCACTTTGGCTATGCATTTTAGGAGTTACAGCTTTGTGAGGATTTTCTCTAAATTTACGCCTATCGATAACAATAATTTAGAAAGTGATGCGGCCTCCTATCAGTCTACATGTAAAACGTCGATTAGACCGGGTTAGAAAAATGTACTTTTTAACGATGCCCGGCTGGCTACTTAGTTCTCAGGGGGTTCGGATAAAAGATAAATGCTCATAGACACTTTAAAATATATAATAACACGTTTAAATACAAGCTAGACAATAATAAAAGATAAAATACAACAAAAGGAAGACAAAATAAGTAAATGCGCGCGCGACAATCAAGCAACTCTCGTAGGGATGCGCGGGACGCGGGACGCCTTTGTTAGTTCCCGCGCGTGGGCCTTAGATGGCGCTAGACGTCGCGGAGATTTCAAAAGCCATAGAGTCAATAAAACAATACTTCCGTCGCAAGATCCTCCCACACATCCAGCATCCGGTTGAGACATTGACGGACTATATGCATGACGCGCTACAACTTTCTCAACTCATCAACGTTATTATCATCCTGAAAAAGACATGGACCTAGGCCTCCTAGAAACAATCATTTTGTCAATTTATCCATCCACCTAGTTTCCGCAGTCTTTTCAATGTTGTCACTGTCAGCCCATGGGTCTGGAGGCCGTTCTTCGTTTTGCTCTTTGTTTCATGGTTCTCAACAATAATATTTGTGTGTTGACAGTTTTACACTATCGATAACTCTCCTGTAGCGAATTAAGTAGATACCAGACTAATGTTAAGAGATTAGGGAAAACCCCTTTGGTTTTGAAAGATATACTTGCATAAACAATGCGCGTAGATATTATTCTCAGTGGTTTCTTAACCTCTGAAAATCAATAATCCTATCTAAGGATTGCTACAAAACCAGATTAGTAGGAACTATGCGATAGATAATCTTATTACAGTTTCTGGGCTCTGTAATTCACCCGGGAGGTTCCGGAGGTACCTAATTACAGAGTTTGTCTGTTTAATTTGATTAGATTTGTCAAGCATTATGCAGGCAGGTAGATTGTGTTACGTAAGCAGGCTGTTTTTTTTTAAATATGACCACTTTTTTCGTTTTCAGTTGCTTTGAGGTTGCTGGGAAATGTTGATATGCTGAGATGCACACAACACACAATACTATCTGTTCTACAAATCTATGTGGCCGTACAGCCTAACGTAGGTATTTTTTTTTTTATAATCATAATGTAGGTAGTAATGTAGGTCTTATACTGCTTAAACTATGATAATGGCTTTGTTTCATTTATTTTTATGACTCCCGCCAATAAAATGCCGCCTCAATACCAACCTACATCTTTCAGAAATCTTTTTACAAGAAATCGGAACCAAGAATGCACTATCGAAACGCTTGTGGACCGATCTTTTAAGTAGTTTCCAAGTAGACAGTTAAAGTTTCGAAGGTACACAGTTACGTACAAATTCTACCATAAAACACTGAAGATAACCTCGCGCCTCGTCCGGACAGCATTCGTTCCGGCTCTTTCGGAAGATTTATTTGGAAAATCTAGCGAACAAAGGAATATTCCAGCTCTACTAATATATCTACAGCGTCTGACATAAATAGGGCAAAAAGTTCTCGCCGTAGATGAGCGAAGAGAGGAGAAAAAAACTTTCTCTTCCTGTTGTTACGTGCACGACCGATGAAAATAGGCTCACAGTAAGTAAGTACCTATAGTCTCTAAAAACGCTAGACATCCATCTCGTTAGGTCCCTTACTACACATATCCAGAAAGTAGGTCTTACTAACGCAAGATCCTCTGAGGAGTTTTTGTTTAAGGGGGTACCTAGTAAGATGGATGTCTAAACCGATACGGATATCTCATCTATTTTGTAAAAAAAAACTACTTATCGTACTTATTTTCTTACATGTCCTACTCGTAGGTATATCATTTAAAGCGAAGAAATATAAAAACATAACATCCACTAATAAATCTCGCACATGCAGTGACTAAAGGATAATACAGTGTTAGTAAACATACAGGTGTTGATTATTTATGAGACAGACTGCCCTCGTATTTGCAGACGTGAGTAAAGAAAACACATTTTTATGTTGGTAAATAGGTACTCATTTAGAAATGTTTAAAATCTATACTATATATATTATATATAATATATCATCAATATATATAAAACTCTTTTGAAGCTGACAGAGTATATATTATATATATATATCTATAGCCTTGAGCTTAGACTGTCTCAGTGCTTAAGAATACCATTGCCAATAAAGTTAAATCATTGTTTTGTAAACTCATATTTCAATCTCAGAATATTGAGATTTCAATAGAATTTAGCTGTTGCTGATTGAAATCTAAGTTCATTGTCTATGGTTTACGTCGTAGGTACTACAACGTAGCACCTCTACGGCGTAGGCTGCTACAGTGAATATTATTTACGACATGACGTTTATGGTAAAATATACCCTACTGTCTTCATTTGAATGTTAGTAATCCTTTACGCAGTGTTAGCGACCGGACTCATATGTTATGTTGTGCAACTCTTGAAACATAATTTTGTAAAAAAGAACATGTTTATTCGCAGTAAAAAACTAAATGTATGTAATTTAACTTTTGTTTAAATATTAATAAAAACTTAAGTGTTGATAATCCTTAAATCAGTTACTAAATCCAGGCCTAATAGGTAAAATGTATTGATAACACTTCAGGTTCTACCAACACAACTGGTCATTTTCGCACTTTCTTGCTAGCAATATTGCAATTCTTTGGAACACGTATTAAATGTGTGATAATTTATGAGACAGTAGGTGCGAGACTACAAGATAAATTGTTTTGTACTCGAGACAATTAATTTGTTCTCTCTGCTCTGTTCGTTTGTTTTCTAGGTCACCTTGCTGAGGTTTGAAATGATTTTAACAACCCAAATCACTTAAAATAGAAATAAAATAACCAGAGCAGAAGATTTTAACTTTTAGTTAGGTAGTAGGTACATAGATTTGACTAATATTGTAAAAATACTACCTAACCACCCTTTTTGATTTCTACTACCATTTTACTTGGCGATAGCATGTTGTTCGTTATGTGGAACATAAAAAAGTTGCTACTTACTCACACATGGTTTTTTTAATGTACCTACAACTTATAGGCTGCCCCATAGGCAGACACCTTCAAATAATTTTATTTGTTTTCTACAAAGGTTTTTCAGCTATTATTTTTAAGCTCAAAAGCGTTTAACTTCAATGCTCCACGTTTAAACTTGAACCAGTTATCCAGCCAATATGGTTTTGTATAAGCCGATAGGATTCCGAATAGTTCAATAGATACCAGCTCTAAAGCTCGGAGCTCGTCTGCACCAAATTAAAGTCTTACTGGTGCCTGGTGCTCGAATAGGTGTAAAACTTTTGTTTTAGTTTGTTTGTTTGAAACTGGTTCTGTTATTGACACTGTTATACCTACTTAAAAGACAAAAATAGGTACGTATAAGTACCTACCCTACTTCAGAATACTCATCGATATCCACATAAAACCTATAGTTGGACCTATCATTTTCTATAATTATGAATAAACTTGATTCTGATTCTAAAATCCTCCGTTCATTGAAACTTCAGCGGCTAACCTATTTTGTGATGTCACTAGTTCGTCAGGTACGTCGTCTCAAGTTTAGGGATTTGTCCTAGAACACCTCAGTCCGGGGCCGGGCCCGTCGGGAGCCGTAACATTGAAATATGAGCGTTATTACACACTTTATAGGTGTTTTATTTCATTGTTCCTCTACAAACAGTTTTCTGCTTTTATTTATTGAGAAGGGTCAAAGTTCGGGATTTCTTTGCGCATTGATTTGTAAAGTCCAAGTCAAAATTAATACTTATTTACTTAATTACTTATTCAGTGAAATCATGAAGATTATTTATTTTAGAATCGTCTTGTTACTAAGTGGTTCTAAGTGACACTTAAAAAACTTACGCCTTGTTTCCAATCGTTAGACAAGGCAGTATTATAAGATCTGTGATAAGGCGATGATGTGAGCTGTATACCTAATAAACAGTACTTAAATCGTCTGCAAGAGACACAAAGGCCAGTGATGATGATGATATAATCAATTTGTTCATTATAAAATTAATTATAATTCATTTACTAGACTCTCAGTTTATTCTTTTTTCATATAGCTTGTTACGACCATAAAAATATCAGACCGTCCAATCTGTAGGCCGCGCCAATAACAATATGAGGCTATATCTGCTTATCGCACGCACAATGATTTGTTCCATACCCCAATAACGATGTGCCGAGATAGTATCGTGTAGGTTAGCCAATAACTCGTGTTGTGATCGTTTATCGTGTTAATAACCCGTTAAAGTGATCCCGTTAAAGATACCTGATGAAACTATTGTATATTTAGATAAATATAGGTATTCTTTATTTCACACCATGAAAAGAAGAATAGCAATAAAAAGAGAAATAAGTCCCCTTGAAAATGGACACTTTGTCATTTTCATAAGATTTGCTTTCCCGCAATGGCGATCGTCAATGTCGAGTTTGGGAAAAATATTCAAGTTATCCTACGAGTTTAATAAAAGTGAATAACTGCAATATTTTGCAAGGAAAGTCAGTAAGTTGAAGTCCGCGAAACAGTGAAGAATGCTTTTAGATAAACCTTTAGCACTCGTTTTTACAAAATCAAAGTGCTATCGTAACTTTAAGCACCACATTTTGTCCCTGGAAAGCAACTGTTGAATCCATCGTGATCACCGTTTTACCCCGTGTTATTTGAACTGATTAGAATGAAAAATGGTAATTGGCGAAGCCGGGTCTCGACACCTACGTAAACTAACTAGAATGTAAGAGAATGTTGTTACCAAAGAGATTACAACAGCCTCTAGTAAGGTAGTTATTTTAAATACGAAAGCCTCATTTTGGAAGTTATATCGTACAAACATCATGCCAAGGGTACTTCTTGTCCGTATAGACTGGCGTGACAGCTGACAAGTAAGTAATGTAAGCACGCCATACTGCCACGCTGGAATGCTAGAAAATTCCTTCAAGAGTTATACTTTTATTCAATTTTATTTAGGTATTCCATGGCTGGTTCGCATTAAAATATAAAATGCAGGTAGGTAAAAACTTCATTTTTAACTATTCATTTATTTACGTTTCTAATATATTTAGGTAGTAAGTTAAATTTTATTGTGTTTACTTCTACTAGTTGTTATTTGTATTATTTGTACCTACTTACAAGAAAACTTTCTTGGGGTTTTACTAAAAACTGTTGAGTAAAGTAGAAAAATGATCTCAAAAACATCTCAATTTAACGCTCCGTTCAGGAAGTACTGTGGAGTCAAATGTCTTTGTGCTTGACGAGTGAGCTCCTAATCTTCTCATGTCTTTAGGTCATTCTACATAGTACCGTACGCTTCAGTACTGCTCCGCTTTTACTTCAGTGCTGTAGAGTGCCTAACCTATACACTACGCGGTAAAGCGGCAACTCACCACAGTCGAATAGTCGTACGTAGGTAGATACTAACGTCTCATAGAATTTGGGCACTCAGATATTATGATATCTGAGTGAATAAATATAAGGTACATGTTCACAGATCCGAACGATACTGGTAACTTTCTAAACAAAACATTGTTTTCGGAAGCATGATACTGCAATATGCAATAACTGTAGTTTAACCCTTATGAACAAATATGCCAGAAAGTGTTCTTGAATACAAATTAGGCAAACGATGCAATTTCACGGAGTGACGTGACATTTCAACGGGTTACAACGTTTAGTGCCTTTAGCATCAGTAGACCTACAGTAGTCCTCTTCAGTCTACTGATTCTAAAGGCCGGTCTTTGAATATTGACTGGTTTATATGTATTTCACGTTTAAAAAATAAAATATAAATAATAATGTATTCAAAAGATCAAAAAATGAGCCTAACTTGAACTGGATGGTTCCGGGACTGGGTGGTCACTGGTCAAGATTCTGTCACTATGTATCTACTCTATCTATCGACTGTCACTGTTATCTTTGCAAAGAAATAAATCATACATTACCTATCGCTACGAAGGATTATAATTGCGTGCAACTCGTCCGACAGCATAATTTTCAAGTAGATACTAATATATTTTTTTTGAAAAATTGTTAAAAAAAGTTATGGTAATGTTTATGATAATAAAAATAATGCCAAAAACTGCTGCTAAAACTTAACTTCCGGAATTTTTCAATTGGAAATGATTATGCGAGTGTAAGCTTGTCTGTCTAGTTAGTATTCATGAGGCTAACTTCACCCCATCCATTGTCTTATTCACAGTTTGGTATTTTTCTGTAGTAGTAAGCACGAGTTTGTACGCTTTGTAATCATTTGAAAAGTTGAAGGAAAAAACAGCGTTACAAAGTTACATTTACTGCATTAAATTTAGTTTAACCGTGTGCTCCAGCATTTTTTATCCGTTTGAAGAACGATAAAACTATAACGAGTTGCCGAAGAAAATATTGACGAAACTTCGTTATTTACAGTTTGTAACTAAATCAAACTTTACCATTGCTTTTTATATAGATACTTACATTTAGTAACATCTTTCAATTTTCCTTCTTCTTCTTCTTCTATTCAATAATGGCCTGTGTCCGTCATTTCGACAGACAATTTTGCCAATGTCAAGTGTTAAAATTGTAATAAATAAGTCAAGTCAAGTCATTTGTCAAGTCGGCTGTCGTTTGTTTTGAAAAGAAAATGGTGGATTTTCTCTTCAAAACCTAACACGAATTTTCACATTCAGAAAAACCACTTTACACACATTTATTCCAATGGCTCACACTTTATGTTACGATATAAGTATTATTGGTTAAAATTCCACCAAAATTAAACAACAATACTCACAATAACACAAGAAAAACTATTAAAATAAAAGTGCTATGTGTCGTTTCAAAAAATGTCAAAACTTCTTTTAAACCTATATGGCCTGTGTCCGTCATTTCGACAGACAATTCTGCCAGTGTCAAGTGGTGCATTTTAAATAATATATGTCAGGTCAAGTCTACGTAAAAACTTGCATTTTTCAAAAATGACATCATACCTTCTACAGCGGGTCGGAAAACAAAAGAGGATTTTATATTAAAAAAAATTAAAACAAAAACAATATTTACAATATTTGCAAAATACACATGAAACACAAAGAGAATATGAAACAGTTTACCTAGTTATCTACAAACCGTTTCAAACTATTTAAAGATAGCTCAACTGGTCTAAACCAGTACCGATTGAAGCAAACTACCTATACCACCATAGCACCAATTTGAAGTTAAAAAAATGGATTTTTTTAACTTCAAATTGGTGCTAAAGCTTTTTCAACAGTTCTCACATTTCGTTTGCTTTCTATAAAGGAAATAACTATAGAAAAGATTTTCATAATGGGTTGTTTATTTTCTCCCACACAATGTAGCCTTTCTTCAGCGGTATTGAGGGGCATTGCAACGGAAGTATTAATTTATTTTCAAAGTGTTACAGTCAATAGAGCCCAAAGCGAAGAACCGCTTACTCTCGAGTAGACAACTTTTATATAAAAGCCATTGGGCTCTAACAAGCTTTCCGTTTCGACGACTGTTGTAAAAAAAGAAAACAAGAATTTAAAAAAAATATGATTTTTAAACTTATAAAATTCATATTGTTGTTTGTAAGAACTAAATACTTAGAAAATATAGTAATTAACTACTAAAATCATATTTTTTCACAAATGCTTATTCAGCAAACAAGGGAAACGTCAGAAGGCATAAAAAATAGGTCTCTTCAATAAGCCAAACCCAAACTAATCAAACAGTACTTTGATAAATTAAGGACCCAAAACTAAGCTAGTTAAACGTAAGCGTTATATAGATGTCTCTTAGTGTGATATATGGAAGGGAAAGGCACCTGTGCACCTCTACAAAAGCAGTTATCCGTCATATAATGATATATTACCTCATGCAAGGCGTGAAACAATTACTACAGAAAACTGAAGATATAGTTTTCCTCAAAGGCGTAAAGGTTGTGCCCCTTATTCAGTCGAGATACCTACTTGTTTTATTCGTCCAAAGCTAAACCAGAGTATGGTATTGAAATGCTATGCAACCATGCAGAGGTCTGACATTGCTACGAATAGATTGATCAAACAAATCAAGGTCAATTGAAGATTGCATTCAAGTGTTTTTGGAAATTTTAATGTGTTATTTTAAACATTTTGGTACGAGTATATACTTATGTACGGGTTGTATGGTCTAGTTTTTACACATTCTATACATTATACGATACCACGCCTGTGCTTCGCCATAATAAGCTTTTATTTATCTCAGACAATATTTCCGGACAGCGACGACGGATACTATTTAATTTAAGAAATATTAAATCTTTATTCGCTCTTTGTTATAAGAACTCGAGCTAATATTATAAAAAGAGAGCAAACGGAACCATGAAAAGGTTATTACGAATAAAATGTAAATAAGATGTGAACCATTTCATTAAGGAACATCTAAACTGTTCTATTAAACGCAGTGGACAAGAGACTCTTAACAAGCATGAAAGAAAAAAAAATAAAGGAAAACTTTACGGACGTACAATCATTTAGTGAATTCGCAATTTGCATACCGACAACGACCCAAGGAAAAACTTGGGACTAAAGTTGAATTTGCATAAAGCTAAAGGGGAATCGTTTTGTAATTGATCTTTTTAATTCTCTTTCAGGGTAGCTTCAGGTAAAATACTGTCATTCCAGCCTTTATTACAATGCTGCGTTGCATTTTATGCAGTGAAGGTACTCCATCGAATGTACCATGTGTTCCTACTTCAATCCTATAACTAGAATGGCTCGCCAGTACAATGAACTGGCAAAAACTAATACTAAACTTGACATATTTGTCCCTAAATTGAGCCAATTCAGTAAAAGCCTTAAGGACATCCTCTATCCTAACTTGAATTGCTCTCCAAATAAAGGTGTCTTCAACACCTGTTAGTTATTTATTTAGTTGTTATTTAGTTTAGTGTACCTATATGCATGCCTGCCACCCTATCATCCTATTTGTACCGTTTAGGCTGACTGGCATGTATACCTACTTAATATAAGTTTTCATCAGTGTTTTTTCGGTTGGTTGCATTTAGTTAATTTTTAGATTAATTTTGTTATTTATAACTTCTATTAGTTTTATTATTATATCTATTATGCAGCGGCAGTGAGCAGCAGTTACGAAAATGCATAATAAAGTAATTTTTTTCACGTAAACACCTGTAATATACGCTAAACAACATTGAAAAGGACGCATTTTCCGAAGTGAAATGTCTAATAACTAATAATTTATATTGTAATTGTATTGTTCACTACAAACAAAGTTCTTGCTTGCTTGCTTCTCATTGCGCTTTGCTCGTACATACATACATACCTAACTAGTTGTACGCACATGTTTTTACGTTTCAACCAAGCTCAAAACTGCTGGTACTTTTAGTATTTAGTTCTTAATTTTTTCTAATTTTGTTTCTGGTTGTAATATGTTTTGTGTGTTAAATAAATAAAAATAAAAAAAATACCATTACATTTGCATGTCAATGGCACCTCCAAATCATTTATGGTTCGTGGTATACACAATACTCTGTAGTGTGGTTGAGTGCTGATGTCAACTTTCAGTAACTTCTTATTACGTTTCTGTTGCTAAGTTCCAAAGAAAGGTACGAGAGTCGAGCATCTAACGTCGAGGTTAAAGCCACAGTCGACTGCTCCATAAAACTCAAACTTGCTGAAGGGAGATCTATGTACTGCGAGGTCTGGCACAATTAAACTTTGACTGAAAATAAAGAGCTTTTTCCTCAGATGACCAAATAGTCAATAATTCTAAACTTTTTTAAATGGTTTGTACTATCTACACTTGAAAGTCGTGGAACTAGCAAGCTGATGAATTATTATGACGAATGGAAAAAGTACTTATTCAGAAACACCATTGCAAATAAAAAAAAACTCATATTGGACGCAGACTTCAGACTTCAAGCAAGGCATATTCTGGATCTCAGTACTTGAGTAGGAACTCAAGATCATAAAAAGATGAGGGGTCTCATAACTCGAAGTAAACCACCTATAATCTTGCTTTGTCTGCTATTATCGGTGTCCCCTTTGTCCTGACTTTAAATTAAAGACTATTGGTCCTAACTTTTCCTGTTTCCTGTCTCGGAGCTGGTAACTAAAGTAAATGCTCGTAATTAATGCCCGAGCTACACGAAGATACTAAAGTTTAGGATAGTAAAATGTACTGGGAAAAGAATTTTTAGCATTTTTGTGTCCCAGTTTAAATGGTACAAATGCCGTCGTCGTCGGTCGGTGCGTTTACAGGCACTCTTACCTTTACGCTAAACCTAGTATTATACGATCTGTGGCTAAACATAATGTTCTTAGATTCTTTATTGTACACAAAAGAAACAAAATAATACAGACTGCTACTACTAAAGTTATGCACAAAGATGAGCTTAACCCTAAAAAATAAATGTTCACTGTTTAAAGTGATGAAAAGGGTCTAAACAATATTACTGTAACAGCATACTATGTACCTAAGTAAACAGAATAACACTCAGGCTCACGAAGAGAGAGAAATTATCATTCTTTCTATACCAAAATGGTTGCAGAATTCGAAAGATTCCAAAGATAGGACATGCCACATACTAATCTTTTTTTATACAAACCCAAACTTAAAAATTCTAGCAATGGCGATAAAGTAATTTGACGACGTGCATTTCGCATCCCGAAAAGCGCTGACGAGAGGGTAATTTGGGTAATTCCTCGACGAAAAGAGTGCGGCGGTGGTCAAAAGGAATCGAGTAGATGTGCTCACGTACTTGTAGTGGTCGTATTAATTAAATGCAAGCCTCTGAGTCCATTTTACGAGGCCCCACAGGGTGAAACTCGTTTCGTTTATCCGCTTCCACTCATAAGCAATTACTTTGTCCAAACGACTTTCAGAGGGAGCTTGGAATGCCTGAACGCGGAAAGAAATTAAGCTGCGCGGATTTTAGGGTTAACAACTTTAATAGAGGTTTTACTGTAGTGTCAGGTGCGAGGTAACTGCAGGTTTTATTCGAACAGACTGGCAGCTTTAGCATAATTAGCTTAAAGTGTGAAAGCCAATACCGTAAAATACACTGTGTCTACTTTACTAAAAAAAATATCTTTTGAAAGTGGGCGCGATCACAATTTTAATTTTTATCTGCTAGTAGCATTTTCATCTGAACTTCTATTTTGAGGACACGAAGCTAGATCTGGTGCTGGTGTATGGAGTAGCAGTCGTCAGGGCTGACCTAAGAATTCCTTCACCCGGAGTTAGTCACTAGTTCACACCAACTTACGACGATTTCATTTACTAGTAAAACAATCCAACTTTCATACGTAGCTCGACTGTTTCTCAACTCTTCTCTCCCACGTGGGCTAATCACGCAACGAGCTTATTTGTCCGTATGTACAGCAGTTGAAGTTTTCAACTAAGTTTAACGCGACGTCGTAAAGACGAACAACCCAGTTCGTTTGGCGATCATAGAGGATGATATCTACCAAAGCATGACGATTATACGTTATATTCATAGCAAACAGAATATTCACTCACTGCCCCACCTCACGATAAGATTATCTTACCGCGCCTAGAGTACATTTTAGGTGACAAAAACATTCTAGCACAAAAAGGTTATCATTATAAACTTCAATCAGTCCACTCCTGGACGTAGCTAGTGGGTCCCTCCCAAGAGTGCCATTGAGCCTGGTTTTCGGCTCTTCTCATCCAGTGTTGGCCAGCTAATACATTTCGAAGCTCTAAACATGTTATGCTTTAGGAGACAGTGGGCCTTCCTCCAGTTCGGGACTCTACAAACGGACCCGTATAGAAAGCTTTCACATTCGATTCATACGAAACTTTGAAGAGAGCTCGATTGCGAGCACGCTGAGTTGCCCCGAACGAGATGCACAAAGTTTTTGCGTACAGTTTTACTTTTACCTGCATTTTTGAAAACAAACATCCACACTGCGCAACCTACTCGGGACTGCATTTACATAGAAAGATCATCGTCAGCACATAAGCCGAACCTATTTCAGCTTACGTACAACGGCAGTGGTTGTTGACGTTGGTCACATTTTAGTGAAGAATAGTGGGCAAAGCAAGTGTGAAAAACTTCACGAATATTTGCGTAAGTTTTTTATAACTAAGACTGAGCTGATCTAGGTAGATGATAATTGAAATAAATACATGTGATTTTATGACATGATGAAAAAGCCCATCAATAATTCAGTTTTACTAACCTAATCCTAATTTACATCATGATAAACCGCTAGCAAAACTGCAAGTGACTATTACTTACCTTCTAAAGTCATTATGACTGTAAAAAATAGGATAAAGTCAGCGCACAATCATAATACTGGCGTACCTGCCTGCTTGCTACCTGAATGAACCCTACTAGGTATTGTTGAATAATTCGCAGTCTCATTAGCTGATCTCGTTTGAATAACCAACCGTAAATTCCGTTTCAATAGGCAATTACAAAACACTGAGCCGGATAAATTGACTTTATTAACAAGCTGTTCGTTGTTTTATTCCTCATTGGATTTGTTTTTCTCCTAATCGTGCCGTAAAAAGTTGTTTAAGTATCGTTTAACTTCTGTTTTACGTAGAACTATCAAGATCACGAAGCTCGAATGGTTTATTTTGATACGTTGCATAAAACTGCACTTTGCTTTATGGGAGTCAAATAGATCCGTTGAAGTTCTACTGTAAATAAAAACTAAAGTCAGAAGTAAGGTAAACGTGTGCAAGGTTGCAGAAAAAGAAATAGGCTCAGGTTTAGGATTTGCTCTTTTAGAACAGCATCCTAATAGGTACTTTAGTACGGGAACCCTCTATGTTAAGTGAATAACTCACTGAGCAGCCACTAAGAACGTGCCCTGTGAAGCATTACACTGCAACGTAAAGATGTTAAGTCTCATGTGTCTGTAATTGCACCGCCACCCATGACCCAGCCCTTCAATCCGAAACACAGACAACGTTGCAGAAAAAGCCGAAAAAGGTACGGTGGTATACTACCCCAGACGAGGTCTTTCACAAGAAGCTCTACTAATTAGTAATCATCGATAAAACATCTAGCAATCTATTGACCCGTTATAAGAAATATACCTTGACTCCACACCCTAGTCACAACCGTGCTACAAAGATTGGTACGTTAAAACAAACAATGTCTAGAGCTCAAATAATAACGACCTATGTTTGTTATCCACCAACGTGAAAGCGCCCCAAAATCCTTCAATCAACTGAAACGACTTTGCAGAGTAACGGTAGATCTTTTGCATTGCATTTCAGGTGCACCAGGTTGAAACTAACAGATCGGGAGAGCCTTTAGCACACGTTTTTAACGCTATCTAGTTTTTATACCCACAAAATTACACTAAACTTTCTACAGACAGCCACGAATCATGGATTAATTTTATCTTTGACGTCTCAATGCAGCTGTAACCCAATGTTTGTGTTGGATAAGTTACTTATCGTAAGTATAGCGATAACTTTATGCAAATAGGTATAATTATTCGTAAAGCCTTTGTATTGATTGGTCCAAATATGACACGTGCTGGTATATTAACACGTGCACCAAATTTTTTGTCGCTAAAGGGCTTGTAGAGTTAAATAATCCTATAAAAAACAATTTTTTACTTAAAATACAAACAAAACACTACCGGGTACCTATAAAACAAACCCGCTAGCAATGTTTCTTAAAAAGTAGAAACACTAATCTGTCTCCTTCACATACCTTGATAAATAATACAATACTACTCATAAACAGTTAGATAATCGAACTACTAGTAGGTAGAACTGGATAGAATAAACCCTCATGCTGACCCTACAGGCTATTTGGAAAATTGTCCGAGCCATGTGACGGGCACGTCAGCGATCATGCTCACAAATACTCACAATCAAATAGATTTATTCGTAAGCTTCGCCATAGAAGCAACAAAACAGCTGACTCAGTTTCTATATTTTACCAGCATGTACGTAGTACGTTACAGTTTACACGAGAAATTCTACGGAAACCATAGTGTTATACCATACCTACCACATACCTACCATGGTACAGTCAGCATAAAACCAAATCAATCATAAAACCCTTTTAATTTTTTTCCCATCCTCCTTCCTAATTGATGAGTTTTGACCCAAACCCCATTATTTTATTATCTACATCCAGTATACATCTCAGCATGTCAGATTAATATTCTGAGGTTAGCATCAACGGTAGTACCACTAAAAATCTGAAAAAACAAGCGAACACGTTGTCAATACTAAAAAATAGAGTAACAACATATTTTCCCGAAACAAAAGCACGAATAAAAACAGGGAAGTGCATCGATTGTATCTGCGAGTGATTTAGAAATGGTCGGTCCGAGAACAATGGCGAGCATTCGTCGACCACAGAGCTCCGATCGAATCATAAATAACGTGGATACCATCCTCTGAATATACGGACTCCATGCTGGACGGGAAAATGGGATATTTATTTGCGGCTAATACGGAGTGATTATCTAAGCACACCCTCACGCCAAGTTGGCATTCTCATCGCTACAGATGTGATCCTTCCCAGTAGCGCTACCAAACCAATTTGACTCCAAAATATGATTAAAATATGCAAGAAATTGCACAGAATAGAAAATCATCAAAAATATAAAATAAAATAAATATATTATTTAATATGTATACAAGTTATATTAATCACAAAAGAAGCTATTCATGATACTTATATTTTTGAAAATAGAAAGTCCCTATTTAATCTTTATTCATTACAAATCAAACAATGATAAATCTGTAGTAAGGAGAAAATGTAATAAAAACAATGCCTTTCTTTATTGCTTTTTTGGCAATAAGAAATATTACATTTGGGACCATTATTGCTTACCTATTTTATTTACTCTCTGTCTACATTTACAATATAGTTTTTGTACATAATGTGCCGTTTTTTCATTACTTTTTGAGTAAGTATTTTTATTAAAAATCTTATTTTGATGCTAGAAACTGAAAATTCGTCTGTTCAAAGTAATTGATCTAAATTAATGTTTAAAACTAATTATCAGGGTAGGTAGGTTGTACCTACTGTGATAATAATCTATGTAAAGTTATATTAATATTGTATCAAAAATACTCTCAATGGGTACTTTATTTGTACCTTTAACCAATTCCATGCAATATTTGTAGTTGGTGTCCTGTAAAATCCTAAAGAATGGTTTCTTTATGTAAAATTTCAGTTGCAATACTTCATCTGGACGCTGCACTTACCAATATTTATGTCGACTGAATCGTATTGATGTAAACGGTATTATTTTCAAAAATAAATTCTTGTTTCTACTATTACGGTCCTACCCAGCGTATTTTTTTTCTTCCAATCTCTTTATTTTTATACAGCACCCCTTGTATTTTACCTTGAAGTCCATTCCGTCCAAGGTTGTCTGGAAGAGATCGCTGACTAGCGATAAGACCGCCCATTGTACAATTAATTTAAGTTTTGTTTTTTCTTTTATTGTAATCCCTAGGTTAACGTGTGCAATAAAGTATTTTGTATCTTCTATCTATCTATCTAATTTTTTTTCATTTTCAATTAACCATAAAAATATACTTACTAGTTTGACTCAATTTATTATTTTACAAAATGTACCTAATAATTTGTTCTATCATAAAAGTCTGACCTTGTCACAGACAAAGAAATAAAAGCAAAGATCTCTCATAATTAATTATTTAGTTCTGCTTATTTTTCAAAACTTTCCAGACACTACCCAACGAAACTGAAATAAGTGAAAGTCACTTCCAAGTTCCAACTTCATAAGATCACCAAAATTGTCGAGTCTACTCAAATACAAAAATTACTTAATTAGACCTATATTTTGAAACTCAGCTCAACACAGGGTGTGACTTCTCCCGAAAACTTCAGGGGGTTAAACCACCCTGTATACAGCATGTATCTACAATGGCGACATTAAATTGACACACGGGTAGAACTACTTATTAGTAAGTATTCATAAAAAATAATTAATGTACAGTCAGCTGCACTAAAATGTGTACAATTCGTAATTTTCAATGTAAATAAATAAGTAAAATTATCAACTGTGTTCATAATTTTTTAGTTTTTATCCTGTAAATGTCTATTGCAATACTAGTTTAAAAGTTACGAATCGTACACATTTTAGTGCAGCTGACTGTACTTTAATTATTTTTTTATCAATACTAATAAGTAGCTCTACCCGTGTGTCAATTTAATGTCGCCATTGTAGATACATGCGACGCATGCTCGGGGCCAAATGGGGTTTTATTACGTTTTATGTCATCTCTTTTTGTCATAATGAGCTAATTAAAAGAATATTACTGTTGTTTGTTTCAGTTGTATAAATATAGCAATTTTAAATACAGACCAGTAATTTTATATTCGTTATAGGGGCTCGGTAATCTAGGTTTTTGATACGGCATTACTGAATTGCCCGATTTTTTATTTGGCGTAGGGTTGTGGGAAAAAACATGTCTTAAAAAATCAGCGATACATTGATTTTCTAGCACAAAATGTTGTTCGATTGCCTAAGGGCCTTCTTCGCCAAACTCTGAAGAGTGACTCAAGCTAAGTACTACCCGTGCTCAAGCAAAAACTTATCAACATTTTGCTTCTTGAGCACTGTTTCTGAATACGAGCTTAAGTGCCACCGAATCTACTTTAAGTCTGGAAGGATACCAGTTTCATCAGTTCCGGGACTTTCCTGGTCTGCAGCCACAAAGGTCAACAGAGGGATATCTTCAACTAAATTGCCAGGAATTAATATCCGGCCAGCTTGTTAATTAAGACAGACGGTTCTCAGATAGTGCCTTCTACCACGTCTATGTCACTTTAGATCTGCTTGCATTGCAAATGAGTGTTTATTGCACAGGGTTTAAGTTCAATATAGCGATTTTATAAGTATTAAAAAATTTAAAACTTGCTTGGTGTGACAGTAATTATGATTTTAAAAATGTAAAGTGATTTGTCGCATAAAGTCTTGGTAATGTTTTGGCTGAGACATTCGAGCGGGGTTGGTTTCTAGCCCTCACTAATAAATTTTAGAAGGGTTAATGTACAAGGACCCTGCTACAATCCTAACATTGTAAATTTTTGTCATATAAGTGACACTTCTGCATATAGAACTACTGTATTCCTGGGCGAGATATTCTGTCTCGCAAAACATTCGGATAGGTACCTGCCCTTACCAATTTAGCTTAATTTTCGAATAGAAACTTTACGAGCGAAATTTCTGCGCTAATAGGAACTTGCAGTGCAAAATCAGGCGATGTCGCATGAATGAACAGTACTCCAACTTCGATTTCTAGTTACTAAAGAAACAGTGACCAAATACGGCCCGAAAGTATGTCATGCTAGTAGGTAAGGACAAAGTGTGTGTCTTCTGTGGGTTTCTGTCAGTTATTTTAACTACATATTTTTTTCTCAAATAACCCTCGCCTCGACTCGACCTCGAAATCGTGCTTTGCTGGTTTGAGGACTACCAAACTATACTAAAGTACGATTTGAAGATCGAGTCGAACAAAAAACTGTCGCTTCTGACAGCAAGTAACATCATTTGACATTCAAAAATTACGGTTAGCAAATGGAATAGTATTCGAGTCATTATTGGGAAAAATATTCCAGTAAAAACGTCTCCTGTCTCGTATCCTTTCAAATTACTCTCTATGTCATATGAAAGTTGGAATAGTTCGCCAGAGCTCTCACTGAAAATACAATAAGCACCATGTCACCACAGCGCAATCCGAATGCCCGCCTTGCTCGCACACTGAATTTAAAACAACCTGTCTATTTTTCGACAAAATCTACCCGATGGACTGCGGGCAGATAGAAAGCTGGTTGAGCTGGATATACTTCTAAATCTGCGCTAGTAAAAATGGCTGCTTAATCCTATGATCGATGTTAAGAGACAATGACAGAGCATTTTTAAAGCCACGCTAAAATGACAGGCAAATATGAAACTGACTGATCTTTAAAATAAAACTCAGACTCTGACGTACAGTAAGAAGCAGCAGAGGACACGAGTTTTGACATTTTTAGAAACGACACATAGCACTTTTATTTTAATAGTTTTTCTTGTGTTATTGTGAGTATTGTTGTTTAATTTTGGTGGAATTTTAACCAATAATACTTAGGTCGTAACATAAAGTGTGAGCCATTGGAATAAATGTGTGTAAAGTGGTTTTTCTGAATGTGAAAATTCGTGTTAGGTTTTGAAGAGAAAATCCACCATTTTCTTTTCAAAACAAACGACAGCCGACTTGACAAATGACTTGACTTGACTTATTTATTACAATTTAAACACTTGACATTGGCAAAATTGTCTGTCGAAATGACGGACACAGGCCATTATTGAAGAGAAGAAGAAGAAGCAGCAGAGTATCCATGGTAACTTTATAAAAACACAAACGAGAGTTGAGGCGGTAACCATGAATTTACAAGCGTCACATGTTTGTAATGGTGAAGGCAATTGTCGTGGTAGAACGAAACCCTGAAAAAATATAATTCCACAAGTTTGTTTTGCTTAGGATTAACATGAAGCCTTTTTCCTCAGCCTCATTTAAGTAAACTTCACAAAAAAGCATGGCAAAAAATACAAATATCAGAAAGGTGAAACCGCACTAGAGCGGCGCGTCAAGAAAAATATTTTTGCTACTGTTTCCTATGAAATAAAACGAACTATAGCGGTACTGCAGTGAAGCGGCGCGGCGCGATGCAGTTGACTCTTGACTCCCGGGGAATATTTTGCCGCTCCGCTCTCGCCGCGCTAGTGCGGTTCATCTGCATACGTAGAGAAGTTTCCTGTTTATTGCGTGACTATGACTTGACTACTATGTACCCGATAGAAGGGAACTTGGTTTGGTTTTTGCTGGTGTTAAAACTATTGGTGGCGCGAGGTCACAACGGATTTACATTTTAATCGATTTTGTAAATTGCCAGCACTTTGCCAAATTGCTTACTAGTTGAGAACATTTTGGCTTCTGTCAGTTCATCTGTATTTTAAATTATTATGCACAGACATAATAACATTGAAGACGGTAGAATTTTACTTGACGGTTTGTACGAATTATTCAGTAGCGGTTTTCTTAAAAAAAATATTTACGAAGAACAGACGAAGAACCTACTAATCGCTAGAGGCTTTTTTCGCCTCAGAGTTTGTTATTGATGATCAAATATAGCAGAGTAAACTTAATAAAAGCACATCAAGTTTACAAAGAAAACTTCATTCAATTTTCATTAATGGAGAGGCAATAATATCAAGACTACACATCTCCTAAAGATTTGAAACAAAGGCCTCAGCCCGACTGAGATTCAAAGCTTTGATATCTTTAGCACAAGTTTCTTAAATTATGAAGTAGGATTATTATCAAGAAATATCCCAGCGGTAATAAAACCACCGCAGTGCCATCCCACCAATAAGAAGTTGATGTAATGTAACTCAAGCACGCAGCTGCAACTGCACCAATGAATAATTGTGAATGTTATATAGTTTTGGACTTGGTCACGTATTTGCTCTGTATTTTTGCAAAAAACTAGCCTAAAATGAAATTAAATTCCAGTGCTAAGGGTACGGCTCCCTGGGAAATTTTTATTAAATCTCTGATATGTGAAGTACGTTTGAGAATTTAGATTTGAAAGATTTGAATATAACTGCGCAGGGCCTGCGGGAGCTTTCCAATATGTTCATGAGCAATGCAATTCAGTTCGAGTCGAAATACTTGTAACTTCTGTTTGATCGTAACTCTACAATTGAACATTATTGAAAGTTGGGACCAACCTAACCCTAACTATTTTACTAAATGTTTTTTTTTGAAGTCTGTTGCAATTATTCCAAGTTTTCAAAAAGTTATGGTCAATTGGTCACCCTACATAAAAGCCTCCCGCAAGAAAAGGCCGGGCACAAATCAACAGAAACAGAATTTTAGGAGCATAAAGATGTTCCTTTGGTCAAAATAATTTTATCTCAAAAACAGCTGATGCTATCTTTTGTAATGTACCTACTGTATATGTTAACATCACTCTAAAAGCATTATGGAAAGCAAAGAGCGCTTCTCAGTCTGATATTGAGACAAACTAGCCAAAATATAATTATAGGTTCTTTGCTTTGAGGTAATAGGATCTAGAATTTTCTAGAATTGTAACATAAAAAAATGGCGCAAAAACTATAGGTACCTATGCATATACGAGATAATTTAACGGTGGAATTGCAGTTTTAATAGGGACTTGCATTTCTTCAGTTTGGCAGTACGCCAGCTTCTTATACTAAGTAGCGAGCAGCAGATGGCGAACCGGTATTACTTCTTATTCGTGGTATTCATGAGGTTTGATATTTTATTGAACGTTGGTTTCTCTCGTAGACATCTATATGTTTTAAGACAGACTTTGTAGCACAACGGACGAATGTGGGTTTGATTCCAGTACCAGAAGAAATATTTGCATGTGAAAAAACGTTTCTTATTTAAGTCTTATTGTTTCTATGTGTTTGTGACTTTCTAGTTCTGATAGATGCTCCAAGTTCTATGGGGTTTCAAGATAAAACTCTGATATGTCTGCTATAGCTATTTGGTAAAAATCGGTGCAGTGTAATCGTTACAAGCTGTGAAGATATTTACCAGCTTTGAACCGCAGTGGTGAAAGGATCTCAGACAGTTAATGAATGATCTTAAGTCTTTCAGAGTCGGAGGTTGTTATTTATAAAATTAACTGGTGTAACGCGGGACTAGAATAGGTAGGAAACTCACACTCGAGGTAGCCCGCGCATTTTAAAGTTACGCGCGAAGGCACTCTAAGCCCGTTGCTCGGATTGCGCAAACGGCGGCCAATCCACACGCGAGGCTGGCTAGACGCGGCGCGACGCCATGCGTGAGCCAATCATAGTGCTTGACGTAGGCAGCCGCGCCGGTCGGCACACGACTTCGTGTGGTGGCTTCAAGAACTTTCTTTCGGCAGTCGGTCCGGGGACCTCATGCATTGTACACGCACCTACATTGTGTCCTCTCGCGATCCGTCTGACGCCATTTTGTGATGTGCAAATCTCTACTACTATTCTGTTCTGTTTAATGTAAAATCTGTGACGCTCTACCTTCCTGTTATATTTACTATAGTTCTCGTGTTATCCGTGTTGTCCTTTCTTTTATATGATTATACTTTTACTTAAAACTTTAACGCTTGTTTGAGTGACCGTCCCCACGGCCCCCTACAATAGAAGAAGAATCTAGGCGTTAAACTGGTTATTTAATTTGCTCTTAAAGCTCAGACTAATTGTTTCTAACGAACAAAGCAATTACATCTTATATACTCTAGTTCAGACAGAAAGTACAAGATTATTTACTTATTCAGTAGCAGAAAAGCTTGAGAGTAAATTAAACAGTCTATGTAATTAGCGATTCTAAATAGTGAGGTAAAAACAAACTTTCTCTGACCCAAAACCCAAAACTTTATTGAACCTTTCTGATTCTAATAATAATGTAGAGTTAGAATGAATGATAGTTTTATAAATAAGAAAGAAGGTAGAGGCCGCAACTCATTGACCGTGTCTGGGTTATAATCAGTTTTTGTGTGTTTTACCAACGATTTGTTATTAGACAGTAAAAGTTTCAAATTACATTTTGAACAAAGTTTCAAATTACATTTTGAACAAAGTTCCATAATATATTCATTTGCTACTAGCTATTTGATTCTGTAATCAGCTTTTTAAAAAAAATATGGGATAAAGAATGTCGGGCGTCAGAGGCCGCACAAAAAACTGAACACCGAAGTGTGTTTGCCTGAAACCTCAAACGTGTCGTAGAAGTTCACAGAGGTCGCGACCGGAGCTGAAACTTGAGATTTTTCGGCTGCTTTATGTATTTTTTGGCAAGGAAACCGCGCTCTTGTGACCAATATGAATGTGATACGATTTGTCAGGTTTACGTGGTTATTTGTACGGGCGCAGGTGCGACTCGAGGAACCCCGTTCCATGGTATAATAATGACGGATTCGACTTAGTGAAGACTTAGCGAGGTGCGCCTTAGGCGTCGCTGGCGGCACTTAGCCCGACTCATTTGCGCGGATTAAGTTACTTTAGCGGATGTCGACGGATACAGATAGATAGTTGTTGTTTGCGTTTGCCGATCGTTTTACAAAACAAATGTAAGTAGACTAGACTGGAAAAGGTTACTTCCCATTTATTACGTAGCTCGTTTGGTATATAACCTCAAATTCATTAGTTTTTATAAATACTGCTACTTTATAGATAAGTATTATCAATCGGAAACAAGCCAGATTATCTAATGCCTTTTTAGCGAAAGGTAAGAAAGCTGAATAAGGAAAAGCGTTTCCTGTCTCGCACACGTCTAGAGATAAACTGAAAGATATTAATTGTCAAATTACAGAAAATAAATCTTAAACCTACGTTCTTAGGTCTGTTTTAGATTGACATAATTTGTCCCAAGTTGAACGGTTTTGGATAAGCGGTGAACGCTATGATATGGAACTTAGTAACCTGTAAATAAGTAAGGAGGTACCTAAGCTTAAGTGTTGTAAGTTATTAATGACGGCTATCACGACGCGGCTTAGCACTTTAAGTACGGTCGTTGTGACTCAAGAGGTACCAGATAAGAAATAAGTAAAGATAGAGATACTTTCAGACATCTCATAATGAAGGCAATTTTTGCTTACCTAAAGGCTTTCTTAAGCTGGAATTCTGAAACAATAAGAAAAAGTAAAAAAGAAAAATATTTATCAGCTTCAGAGATAAATACTAGAATGTATAAAAATTAGGTGCCTATAGGTTTAAATGATCTGTGGTATAGATAAGGGCCTATTACATAATATCTTACATTATTATTTTGACCATGGTCAAACTAAATAATAAAACAAGGCAGAATTACAATAACAAAATTATGGTAATGCTTGAATGAGACGTGTGTTTTTTTTAAATAAGTAGGTGTGTTATTTCTTAAAAATACTTGCATTAGCAAATAAATTCTTGAAGATTTTCGCGTTAATTTTCTTTACATAAAAAATTGAATATTCTCTTCCAATTTTGTCACATTCTCGCCAAATATTACAATTCGTTCAATTTCGTAGACCTTGTACGTCTATTCAATTGAATAATTTTTCCATTACTTACAGAAATTTTCGTGTAAAGTGGAAAATTACACTTTTACTAGACTTCATAAGATATTTACTTACGCGTTATTAACTAATATTAGGTCTTCGGTCATGAGCTTGTAGATAAGATGTGCTTTGTACACACTTACTACAAGGTTATGGTCATGATAGTAAGGTACTTATGAGCCAAACAGCCAAAAGAAAAAGAAGAAAGGGACTTATAAGTACCCTCCGAGTACCTACGCTTTTAATCTACTTAAGGGTTGTTTATTTTACTCAAAAATATGCAAAGCAGCTTTTTTTTTTACTGTTTCTGTGAATTGGAGTTTGAAGGTTGAGCGTGTTCAAAATAAATCCAATAAGTCGTAATAAATCTGAGAAAGATAATAAATAATAATAATAAATGTTCACGGACACCACACAACGCCTTCTAGTCCCAAAATAAGAAAGAAAGAAAGAAAGAAAAAATATTTATTTTGTTATTTTTTAAAATTTACATAGTGAGTGAAACTTAAAATTAATAAAATAACAAAAATGGCCACTACTCAACATGGTGCCAGGGCAGGATATGTGAATATCATGCCCAGGCGCTGGTTTTCAGTGGCCAAAATAAGCAAAGCTTGTACGATGGAAACTAGCTGGCTGATAGAATACATACATACATACATTTTTTTTGTGTAAATACATACTTATAATGCATAGAAACACCCAGACACAGAATAAACATCTATATTTACAACACACAAATGTTTGTTCTCGGTGGGGATCGAACCCACGACCCACAGCACGGAAGGCAGAGCTACTAACGACTGAGCCATGACGCCTGTCAAATTTGAAAACAAAAAAAAAAGATTAAAAACAAATCCAGATAGTTCGACTGCCTGATGTGTATTTTGTAAATATTTCAAATACAAATATTTGAAAGAATAGAAACATTATTCATAAAATTTTGGAAACAGATGGCGGTACAGGAGATCACGTAATCCATTAGTCAAAAAGCCCTACAATTAAAATCAAAGAGAGATTTAACTATTGTTTCAGAGTCCGTTGGGTAATGTTGCATAATTTTGGGCAAATTTGCATGTAAAACCGGTTGCCGCCAACAGACAGCCCTATAAAATAGTTACAGCTGACAATATCTAGCACCAGCGACATAGTTTGGCGACTGTTTGTTACTTGATTGTAGTTTTTTTTCTAAATTCACTGTACCTAGGTGTAAATGGCTTTTCACTGTAAAATACGAAAACAGAATATTAAAACCAAATAGGCACTGTGTTTGTATTCACTTTTATACCAAAAAATTTAGAGGATTGTAGATAATCGGTCAAGATACAAGTGGAGTTACTAGTTTCACGATGTCCATGTTTACTAAAATATCGGTAAATAACCGACAGCAACCTGCTTTATGCATAAAATGCACTCATGAATGCGTTATAGCGAATTAAATTCAGTCCTCGGTTGCATTTTCAACATAAAATTGGCGATATTAGCAATGCAGATTCAAGTCTTTGCTTCTTTGCTATTACTTTGGTGAATGACGACGGAATGCTTTCTTCGAACGGTCTTCTGTGTTCTGTGTTCAATGAAGTTTATTAATATTTTTTATGGATTCTTTTGTTCCTTTTATTAACTTTTGAGGTACGTACTGTCACAATATAAAATGAAAGCAGAGTAGCTTTTGTTAATTTTAGCGTTATTTCAGAAAGCAGTGCTCAAAAATGTTGATTCGTTTATGAGGGTCAGTCCCCGTTGTCGCCACCTTCTTTGCCCCCAGTGGTGACAATCATAACAGGATCATATCTAGAGCAAGACTCAAGCATACAGACAAAAATATTCTGACTTTTTATACTAAAAATTATTATAATTTTCAAACATTCGAACATTTGAAACTTTATATTTTATTTATTTGATATACTATACCCGTAGATATAGTAAATTATGTGCTCATATGGAACTGCAATTTTGGGATTGATTTCGAATTTTTATAAAACACCTATTTATAAATAGAAAAGCAATCATAATTTGCGAAACTTTGTTTAGCTATTTACTTTTACCAACCTAGTAACTACCTCAGAGAGCTCTGGCTGGATATTTTCAATTAAAAGTTGTTGGTCGATTGAATGGAGAATTCGCTTACGAACTGCAGACGTGACCTCCAACACGAACAGTACTTTGCAGATTCTGCAGGGGCCTGCGGCTGAATTATAATTAGCTGGCAACCCTACTGCCACAGTCTAATAGGAAATAGGAATCTCAACGAATGAAAAAAAAACAATGTACCTACCTAATAATATACACATTCTACAGAGCCTGGTGGGAAGCAGCTGGTGATCGTAAAAACTGGAGGGATATGGGGGAAACCTTTGCCCAGCAGTGGGAAAGTATGGGTTAACAAAAAAAACCTAGGTACATGCTGGTCAAGCGTAAAATGAAAATACAAATAAAAAATACGGTGTAGCTGCAGACTATTTTTTCATTTGATCTTTGAAATAAGATTTAAGGTTGGCTGATTAATTGATTAATACCACTCAAAAAATACCTTCTCTACATATTTTTGAACTTATACAGGGTGTTACCAGACCACTTCCGAAAACTTGGAGGTTCCAATCAGACCATGATACTGAAAACATTAAGCGAAAAAAATCGCGAAAAAAAACATTGACTTGACTATCTCTTTTTAATTTTTTTTCTAGTTACATACACACAGTACAACATAATAAGACATATCTACCTAATTATCTCATTTAAAAAAGCAAAAAAACAAATAAAATAAATAAAGCAGCAATGTACACGCAGCACGCAGATTACGTCTACTACAGCATGAACAGCTGAGAGTTCATCGCGGGTCATTCAAGTACGCGACGTCCGAGCGACCTACGTTAGTACCTACCTACTTTAGTAGGCACTTACGACACAGAAAAAATAATAGTACTACGCCTCGACCTTACCTACGTGAATGCGTACATTGCGGGCTGGCGAAATAAATACAAATCTTTAAACATTGTTTTCTCCGGCTATAATTATTTTTCAGGATAACTGATTTTTTTTTGGTTGGGTTTTGGTGTGCTGTAGCTCCCCCTTTCGTTTTCGGAAGTGGTCTGGTAACACCCTGTATAAAATGCTTTGTAAATTCGCTTCGCTTTAATTCACAAGGTTTATTTAATCAGTTTTATACTTTTAAAGCTTATATTTTCTAATCGTCTATCGCTTCAGGGTTAAGGCCCGTTCTCACCGTCCGTTCTACCCCGACTGGAATAAAATCGCTCTCTGAAGACGTCGAAATTCTGATTTGGTAGAGTGAACGGACGAGCTCTCTTATCACTGTGACCAGTGCAAAGAGCGAGTTATACCAAAAGACTATTGTTTTAAATGAATTCCCAACTTTGGTTCGAATCTTACGGATGAGTTGGGCTTACCTACCTGAAGCTAATTCCTGGACTAAAGTTCGCCGGTCGCAAATTTTTTGCGATAGATAACCCATTTACGACGGTTAAATATTTAAAATCTACCTTGTAAGATTCTGTATAAGGCTAAATCAAAAGATGCCTTGGAATCACCTAGTTTATTTTTACTGAATAAAGGTTTTTTCTTTGACTTTGATTGTGATTTATCTGTAATTGGGTAATATTTGCCAGCTACATTTTGCAGATCGTGGCCCAACCTAGCTGGAGGGCGATTTACTCTACGCTTGTCTAAACGTGGACTCCACTTGAGTATTAGTTTGCTCCAACGATTGTCGATTCTACGGCAAATATGGCCGGCCCACTGCCATTTCAGCTAATTCTCTAAGCTATGTGGACCACCGATTTTTTATAAAAAGCTTTATAAGAAGCTGACAAATCTAGACGGTGCTTTTGCTGACTGAATTTTTTATTTTTGCTGGCAACATTTATTGCTTATATTTTGTTTGAATGTTCTCTTGACCTTTGCTTGTTTTGTTTTGTGTTTATGTACCTAGCTACCTGCTATACTAATATTTTTATTAAAATGTATACCTATTTGTGACTACTCTAAGAACATAGTAAGATTTCGAAAGAAGAATAAATGAAATGAATGAATGAACGAATGAACAAAGCAAAAAATCAAGCCTTCATACTAACCACTGTTTGAAACTTTCAACAATTACTCTCTAAACGGTAAGGTTTGTATTCAAACAGCATTCAAGAGTAAAACTTTTCCTTTACTCAAAACCTTGCACGTCTAGTTCCAAAGATCCGGTTCTGAGCCCGCATACCAAAGAGAAACCAACCTAATAGTTTTTGAGTTATGCAACGGAAACATGGGATCATGTACTAATAGATGAACCGGGGAATTCCCGCTGTATTCAAATTCCGAATCACTAATAATAAAATGCCTTTTATACTTCTAAAGGTTCCAAACTTGAATGCATAAATAACACAGCCTGCATGCACGCACCTGTACCTCTATCACGAACAAATCTGACCGTCGTCGCCGCGTTGACGTAATTGACGTATTCGAGTTATATTGCGCGTCAAGCCAGCTCGACTGCCAACCATTGTAGTGTCACCGCGCAGTGTAGCTCGCATACCCTAACGTTACGATACGTTTGCGATTGTCACATTTATTCGCGATCAAGACACTGCACATTATTATAGAACGTTTGTAGGACGACTGAATGTGTCAGGTGACTTACAAAAAAAAACATACACGAAAGCTTGTTATGAATTGGACACGTCTTTGGCCTCTCGCGAAGCATCAACGGAATTAATAATTACTTGTTGTATCTAATTATTATTTAGCTACTCGTAGATTGAGTATTTAGTATTTGCATACAGAGCCACGCTACATTTTCACGCTTTTATTCCCTTGGGTTTCGAGGTGTATCTATGTAGGTTACATCAGGAAGATTAGATGATACTACAGAATACGCACAGATTTCCGTGTCACTGAGAAATTACGAAGTGTTCTCGAATAGTTAAAAGGGTTTATTTAGTTCTAGTTAGTATCAAATAAAAAAAATAGTGCTAAATTTAGTAAAAGAATTAACCTTTTAAAAGTACTGTATTTATTTGTAAACTACATAAACAAGCCACACGTTACACTAACACATGGAACTAGAACCAATAGTTAGGTAAGTATGAGATACTGTATTTTATCAAATATCAAAAGTAACTAGTACCACAAAATATTAGTACCTACAGTAAAATAAGCTCCGCTTTAACTGTGGAGCCAAATAAAAAATAATTCCTAGCGATGGGATTGGTCACATTTTATCGACGAAGCACTCGAACGAGCGTGTAATAGCTGGTTGATGCTAATCTAATAGCCCATTCAGGAAATTTTACTGGAACTCATCGCCTCACAAATATATCGGGGGAAATGGAGGAACGCCTTTACTATTGAACTTTAATCCATTGTTTGTACCCGAACGTTTACACGCATGCTATACTTTCAACCATAAAATATAGGTGGTTAGGTATGTTTCTGTAAGTAGGTAAAATATATCCTAGGCAGTAATTCCAAGATGCACTTTGCCGATAAAACCAGTTTTGTACATCTTTTTAAATTAAAAAATCACTGTAAATCTTATGGTCCTTTGGGCAAAGTAAGCATTGAGCGTATAATCGGCATCGTTGATGCAAAAGATAAACAAATTCGAGTTAGTCCCAGATGAGCAAACTCGATTAATCAGCCAATAAGCTTAGTGGGTTCTTTGATTATACCTAATCACGAAAGTACAACTCACCAAGAGGCTGTGTTAAGCACAAACTTCCTAGGTATGTGTTTGCAATCAATGCTAACACTAGCAATGATTGCAACTTATTGATATGTGTCTTCGAGTAAGACTTTCTCACAATGTTTTTCTTTGGCCAATATGTGACTACCTCAACGCTATAGCGTTGCTTTCAAGTGCAGGAAGAAATTTTTCCAAGGTCGGTAGAAGATGCAAACCTCCTTCTTTGGCAGGCGAGTGACGGATGGAGTTGGCAGGAAAAAGATCCCCGTAATTAACAGTTGGCTTTAGGTGCTCAACGTGCTACGTTTTACCAAATTTTTTTATCATTGATTTCAACTCTATTTACCAGTACTAACTCCCACTTCTGCAGTCTAAGCTCCGATCGATTTACTGGAACTGGAACCTAAAACAATATTGCTTGTAGAATTAATATTGCACTTCCATTCCCCGTCGGGTCGCGTCAGACCAGTTAATCTATCAGAACAGAACGGAAGGGTTCAACGTCGGTATTCTAAACATCGAACGATGTGAAATTTTCATTTACCATCGGACAGTGACGGACAGTTTTGATAGTGGTCTAAGGCCCCTATCACAATACTTCTATCTCGACTAATGTCCAATTTTATTCTCCGATCACCAGTAAGCACTATGAAACTATATTAAAGTAGTCATGCTTTTTATTGCCTCGAAAAACTTTTAAAACTTGCATTAGTTATATGAAAAGAGTAAATTCAATCTAAAATTTTAAATAAAAAATGTTGCGGCTTTGATATGATAGAAAACTCAAATCAATTTGAAAGTATTTGTTTTATTTAACAGTGATATTCTAAAGGCTCTGTCACAGTGATGTCTGAACCGGAAGCATACGTAATTCCATTTATTCCATCTGGACAGTTCCGGTTCCGATGCATGACTGCTGAAGCTACCACCGTGTTGTGAAACAATAGTTAGGAAACGAATCCGCGCAGGAAAACTTTTTAACAGTTGGAAAATTTATGATTCTATAGAGGTTCGCTCGGTCCCTGTATCAGGATAAATGTTGATTGGTTTCTCTAGTTCTACAACCTAACTAGGTACAGCAGTATTAGCCTCCACTGGTTTTTGTTTGTATTTGTCTATTAGTATTCTAGTTCTATCTTCTGTGCAGCTCTCAAATGTATTTGAGGATAACTTTACAAACGTCTTGTTTAATGTTTAGCTACGAGAATTTCACGATAAATCCAAAATAATGTAGAGAAAGTTTCAAACTAATCGATATATCAACTTGGTCCTAGCCTCAGTTGATTTTACAAAAAGCAAAATACAGCTTCATCGAGTGATATGCAGAATAGGGACAGGGATTACCACCCAATCGCTTGGCATGTCGTTTTTGGTGACAAGTTTATTCCGCTGTCAGTTTTTCGTTTATTGACATAGGATGTTGGATGTTGTGAACTCCGTCCAATTTTGTAGATCCCTCGTTATTGCAGTTGGTGAAACACGATAGAAATTAAAATTGAATGCTTATATTTTTTTGTACACATAGTTTAGTAGATAGTTACTTAGCTGTTTAAAAAATATCAGAATAAAATAATGAATTGAGTGACTACGTAGTTTTTATTTGGCTTAAAAAAAAAAAGTTCATATTCGTTATTATTTTTTTTAAAAAGTGTTACTGGCGCTAGTCCGGGTCTGAACCCTGGGGACTAGAGTCTCAATTAATAAAATCTCAATATACCTACCTAAGAAGGTACATACCTACTAAAACTTTTTCAAAACTGTTTTTAAAATAAACCTTAATCGGATAGGTACCGATAAAATTATAAGAATCTTGTAAGACAAAGCCGTGCTAAACGTCCAAACACAGAATGGGTTTCGCCGAGCGAGCTTTGCTAAAATGCATTTCCTTCGTAGGTAACCTATAAATTCTTTTCTCATTTTATCGAACGCCGGGTCATTTATTCGCCTTATATTGGACGAGGCCATTTGTAAGGTCGGGCGGAATCAGCGCTTAGTTCAACGGGTGCATTTTACACGTTAGTTAAGTTTACTTTGAAGCGAGCAAACTATTAATCTTGTTGCGTCTTTTTCAGAGCTGGATAGGGGCAGATACGATGTCGGTAGCTACGCACAGGACTAAACTAATACTAAAACAATAACGTGTAAGTTTAAACAATCTTTACTATTAAAAGCCATTAGCTTTAAAAAGTGATTTCCCTATGCTTGTCGCAAGCCAGTCGCAGTTTTTGTATGGAGAAGAATAGTTTGCAAATCTCCCGCTAGAGGCGCTTATCTGGTTTTCATACAAAATATCTTGCAAGTCGCTTCTCGATATGCGTTTTGATTAACAAAACAAAACTGAGACTACAGGCTCTGTAGGAATATAATATAATAAGAATAATTTGCAGCATGTGGTTATCCTTGGGGATACATTACACGTTCATAGCAACAGTCGCTACTCGTGTGTATATTAGTGGTTTGACTATAACCTGTCACAGAAAAATCTCATTACGGAAATGCTTTCAACTTCTACGAGTACGTAGGTAGGTATACAACTGACTGATTTCCTCAAAAGGCAATCATCAAAGCTAATAAGGTAAACATTATACAGCGACTTTTTGGCGAAACGTTACCCGAGAGGCCTATTCGAACACACAAAAAATACGAAAAAGTTTGACGGGCAGTGAACCCTTTAATTAACTTGACAGAGAGGTAATATGTATTACTGCGTGGTTTATTTTTAAAACGCTGCGCACAATCTTTCGAATGAATACTTCGCGTTTATTCTTCATTTTTTCCCATGTCATTTTAGCGCCGCTGTAAGAAATACTTTGTTGGTTAAGGTCACTTGCATGACAACGAAAAGAGATGACAAAAATTTTAGCTGCTATTTTAGCTATCGGAGCTTTCGGAGACTAATATGAATAAGACCATTATTTAAAAGTAATGACAAAAGACTTTTTAAATTCATTTTTATGCATATCTGCAAAGAGGTTGCTATGTGTAACTCTAGCGTCTCTACCCCTGTCAAAGTGTTTGGTAAATAAATAGTAGGTACATACCTAGCATACAACTAAAAAGATGTTCCATTTTCGAAAAGTCTATTGTATACGATGCCTGTCCTCTCTGCCAATTGATCTCTAATAATAAACACAATTCGAAGTCCATTAGGTAAGCCATGAATACTAATGCATTAACATCGGGCTAGCATCAATAGTAGGTAATACTGATAATACCATGTGATGGTAGTGCGACTGATTTTCTACTTAGTAATCCAATTAGTATGGCAACACCGAGGACTACTCAGAAATACCTCCTAATGCGACGTGTTTATATTTTGCAGATGATGATGAGCCAAACAAGTAAGATCAGCGATGCTTTCGCATTGACACCGACTTGACACTTAGATGATATTGTGGAGAGTTAATGTCAAACAATTAGTATTCGTACGATATTTTAGTTCGAGCAACTGATTTGACATCTCGTTCATTCATGTGGATGTCGTGGCAGTGTAAAAGTCCTGAGGGCCTGGTACGAGTTTTCAGTGTATAGTGTAGGTGTGAAACGGCTGACGCCTAGCACACCAGTGGGCGCTGATTTGTATGGAGACACTGAGCGGATTCTTTGAGAAGCTAGACATGCGAGTACGGGTTTGGTGTAGACCAAGTTTCTCAAAAAATCCGCTATGTCTCCATACAAATCAGCGCCCACTGGTGTGCTGGGCGTCAGACGTTTTACACCAGATTTAAACACCAAAACTCGTACTAGGCCCTCTGGTGCTATTTTCTAAAAAAAAAGATGCCCTAACTAAGTTGCATTCCACAACTACTATTGCTAAAGAAAAGAAAACGACGAAGTGACATTTCCAATCAAAATATTTCACGACCTTTCCACTATATTTTGGAAGTTTTCGTTGTTGAATAACAACTTGACTATAAGAGATGTAATATTAAAATAAAAAAAGTGTAGTGTTCACAAAGTAATAGATTTGTGTTATTCTATCCGACTTTTTACTTTTCACGGTAACCCTTCACGGGACAGGATAACCGGGATGACTTTCCGGTCTCTCTGGGATCGTAAAAGTCAACGCATGCATTTAATTTTGTGAGTTATGTATATTGGCTACGTACGTGTAGGCGAAATGTTCCGGGTATTTTTAGGCGGTTTTTAATTATGAAAAGGTAATTTCAACTACGCAGGAAATTCTGCTGTATTTTTTTATAAACCTTCTTACGGTTAATACGTAAGAAGGTTTCATTTGCGTAATTATTTTTGTTCATATGATTAAAAAGGAACGGAAGTCGTAAGAGCTTTAATTTGAATCCTAATGAAAATAAATAAGTGGAATGGTCCTGCTATTGCATATTTAGGAATATATTATGTTAGCGACAAGGGCTTATTAATTATTAAGCTACCTACACCACTTCGTATCACTTCCTCCATGTAAATAAAACACCTCTTTATTCATAATCTACTGTCATTTTAGCGCGGCTTTAAAAAATGATCCGTCATTATTTAGGAGCCATTTTAGTTAGCGTGGCTTTAAAACACCAATATTAATAAGACTAAACTAATTTCATAAATATCTACTTACAACTACAACAGCGAAGTAAAATCAACTTTCTACGTGAAAACTTGAAGCACAAGATGGTTTATTTAATTTTAGACGAGAATCTATCTTGAAGTTATGCATAATACTTTTAGCTCAAGTTTGCATAAATATGAAATACTTTATAGTCGACACTAGTTTGCTCGTTACGAACTTGTGTGGGAATTTTCTGTTATTTTGGTAATAAAACCTTGTTGAAAGTTGAAATTTAATTTGATAGAAAACCCCAGCTTCATCGGAAGATGTTTTTTTGCCTTTACCTTACGCTAGTGAGAGCTGATTTAAATATTATAAGCACCGTGTGAAAGTGACTTTATGCTTGGCTTGAAAAAGCTGAACCGTATCTTTGTCTATTCAGCATGAAGCACTAGATAAGTGTTTTCTCTTCGTAGAAATGTGAAAATCAGTAGCCTATGCTCGAAAGCTTTCGATAAATGTCACGTTTTCACAAATCACCCCAATTTCACAAGGTGCTAAGTAATAACGGCTGACTCAACTAGAAATCACAATTCACTCTTCAATTAATATTGCATTTTTGACTGTGAGGCGCTTAGGAGATCAATACAAAAATCACCCGCCTGCTGTATCAGTAATCGCATCAAATTGATGTGTTTTTATTCGAGGCATGACCTCATCTCTCCCAGTTTTATTACGCTTGTCGAACGCTTTTGATCATAAGACCCCTGAGCCAGCTCCCTTGCACATGTTTGAACCATGAACCAGTAACACCGAGTACGTAGGTAATCTGCTTTTGCAAGTTATCGCCGCCACCCCTGGCTCTTGGGCTGCTGAATTAATGATAGTTTCTAGTTGCTGTGGCTTTGAGTGCATGTCAGTCTAGTCTAGTGTCATACTGTACTAATTTAATCAATTTAAAAATATAAAAAACCCTTAGCAAAGTATAGTGTCTCTGTTATAAAAAGGATAGTTTTTCACTGTTAGAAATAAGCAATAACCGTTGATCGTAAAAGAGGACCAAACCTTCTTAGGCCTCTCTTTTATCCTCTTACATGCAATTCACTGACCCTTTCAAATAGGTAATTTTACAGGATAACAAAATATTTTTAATAACAAACCACATAATGAACAGTTTATCGTTACTTTTACGATTACTCAAGAGGCCATAAAGTTTTACAGCTCCTCCTCAAACGCCGTAAAAGCTCCGTAAGATTTACGCTCGTGCCTTTTTACTCAAACCCACTACTTAGATATTACAATCCACTTTAATATAGATGGTGTATTAACCTGAAAGCTGGTGGTTTATTTCTAACGGAATCTGCAGCAGAAGAAACCCTGGAGGACCAAACATACTGCTTCACAATAGTATCCGGTGGTCCAGTGGCAGAAACCCTGCCTTCCGACCCTCGGGGAAATGCAAGAGATCTTTCTTACAACAAGCGTAACTAACCATGCAACCAATAGGTAGATATGTACTTTATTTTCCTGATTGATTAGCAAAAGTAAAAGTTTCAATGTTTGGTTTTTCTGCGGTATCTTATTTTTTTTTTCGGGTTGTGGTCTGAGAACTAAAAGAAGTAGGGCTAAATAACGTTAGCAGCTCGCCGTAAGAAACTAACCATTTACTCTCGCTCCGTATAATGTCAGCTCGGCAAAAAAATAGGTCCTTACGCCAATTTGCATTTGAATACAGTTCTCTTACAGAACACGAGTGGTTTGGGCACGGTTTTACAGATCCCTGAAGCCTTGATTAACATAAAATGCTTGTGGAACCCTGCAAACCTCAATATAAGGGCTCAATGACTTGATGAATCGGATGCCTCCATAATTTTGGTAAACTATTTAGGTTTGGGAACTTCATTTCATATTTCGGCGTGAGGTTTATCACGGTCTGTTTTTATTCACACAAGCTATTCCTATAGAGACAACATTTTGTTACAATTTTAATTACTATGTAAACTGAGAATAACAATAAAATACACAGCTTTAAATTAAACAATCCAATATCCTCATCATGCCTCATCAAACACGAAAGTTGAAAGATCTTGTTCGAAACGCTCAAAGACAATTCATAACTTTTGATCACTTATTGATTAAACTTTAATTATGATTCAGCCTCCTTAGGCTAAACGTATTAAATGTCTTTCAATTAAGTTATTTATTTTTACAATAAGGAGGCGAATGAAGCTATAAAATGTTCGAGACGGGTTTGGGACGACTTTGGAGGTGGTCCAATTTGCACAATGGCCGATACCGACATGTCAGTTGCTCGAACAAAAATATGTCACGAAAGAGTACTAATGTCACACATCTAATGCTAATGTCCGTATGCTGATTCACTTCTCAAGCACTGATCCGGACTCAAGTATAGATTTTTGTATGAAAATCTATACTCAAATCTACCTATGCTTGAGTAACGATTTTTGTATTGGCATACGGACTATGATGTTAGCTCTCCGTCGTGTAGATGTAGTGTCCTTTCACCTCTGGAGGTGATCCTTTAGTACAAAAATCTTGTAGAGCTCCACCCGTGCCGCAATTTTGAAGAGAAAGTTAATTGAATTTTGGCTGCTTACAACATAATGTAAAATAATGTGATTATTTGTCTAATTTGTTTACTAATTTGTAATTATTATTTTGTTCATCTAACATAATTGGGTCTATGATCTAACTAATGTCTGGAATGTCTAATGCTATAGGTGTATGTGCTTAGATTAACTATTCAAGTATTTTATACATACCTATAAAAACTCCTTTGTACGTAAGTGACCCATATTACGTTTCTTTGTGTCTTTAATACAGTAGAGTGGCCACACGTGTTGGCTAAAAGAATTAATTTCAAATGTAGAACAAATGTTTGCTCGTTATCCCGAAAATTACCGAGGGTTAGCCATACGAGTTCTCAACTTTTTATGCTCATTACCCGATTTGGATTAGCATCTTCTCAAAATAAATGCACAACAAAAAATGCGCTCGTATTTATTTTTATGAAACATAATGTTTTCAATGATGAGATCCATACTCGTGATTTAAAAAAAATATCAACTGAAAATATCATTGCAATTTTTTTTGGGATGTCATAAAAGTCACTTTTGCGTGCTTTTGCAATAAAATCTCAATATTACTTGATTTTATAAAGATAATTAAGTACCCTTTTGAATTTCATCAGCTAGATCCGATCTATCAAGAAAATACAGTGCATGTAGCACTTTAAAAAAGTTACGATGAGACACTAGACTAAAACGCACGGACAACAAAGTTTTATCGAATAACTGAACCCCGAAAAACCTCAAGAATTTCAGGGATTTGTATTCTAATAGGCGAATATTCCTAGATATTTTTCTTCTTATAAAGTTGTAGCGTATAATTTGGTTTTGGCAAAGGAATAATAAACAAGTACTTGCCTACCTAGCAACCCACTTTAAAACTTGATGATTGAAAAAGTTTTTCCAGCTTCACAAAAAATAGTCATAAGAGTCATCTATCTATGTTATACCTCCTTGAAAATTAGAGCACCTTTTTTGGCATTTTCCTATGTATCGTTAAGTGATATTGTCAACAAATAATTAAAGAAAGAGGTAGATGAGAAATGTTGCAATAATTCAGTTCCTCATCATTCCGATGACATGCTGATGTAGAAGAGAGTTGGTTTATACATATAATCGGGCTTGGCTCGATGTGACCAATAGCACTCGATTGTGAACCTGAGTAGGTATAAATAAAAAAATAAATAAATAATAATAAAATAAATCAATATATATAAAACTCTTTTGAAGCTGACAGAGAATCAACGCACAGCCTAAAACATAAGTCCTAGAGGTATGAAATTTGGAGGGTAGTATCCTTATATAGTGTAGGGGTGCACTAAGAAAGGAATTATAAACGTCACACTCTAAAGGGTAGAACGTGAGCAACGCCGCGGGCGACTGCTAGTAAATAATATAGTAGGTAGGCTGATTCTGAGTATGAACAAAATAACGATGCTGTTTTGTGTAGAGGCCAGACAACGAACATAGCTCAGTTTAATTATTCAGTTGTAAAAAAAAAACAACTATTAGAATCAAGTTTGTAACTATAGCTTGCTAGTATTACACTAGGTAAGTAATACCTACTTCTTTAGTTTAATAAAACTGAATAAGCTTTCAAAGCTTTTTTGCTCACTTTGAGCGCGTAAAAATGTTTTATGAATTAGATTATCGTCATGAATAATTTTCTCAACAATCTATCAAATGCTACGGTAATATTTGCTCTTTGCCTTTAAAAGGCTTGCTAATAGACTCGTTTACATACTGTTTATTAGATCAATGACATCAAGTATGTTTTTTGCAGTTTTTTTTGTGATAAATCCGACGGTGGAAAAGGACAGTTAGGAAGACTTCCCTTGAAAATCTTCAGAATATAGTTTGCCGAAATAACAGAAGACGTGGCTTATTTGATCTTTTGGAAAAGTTGTAACGAACCACTCGGACGATATACTTATGCACCAGAATCATAGTATGATGAAAATTTATGGTCTCATCTATCGTATGAAAAACACTAGGATATTGACGTGTACATGTACTTCAAGATTTAGATCACGGTAATTAAAAACTGCCAGCAACAGACTGTGTAATTGGGAAAAACCATGTTTCGCATAATTTCGGTAAAAAAATGTCTGGCCGCGTTCCACGAAGTCAGAACAGTTTAGTGGTCAGATAAACAAAATAATTAAGTGGTTATGGTAATCCGGGGTGCCGGCTAGGGAGCTGGTATAGTAACCGATGAGGCCGAAGCCGAAAATTATCTGTTATTAGCCGTCGCCCGCGGCGTTGCTCGCGTTCTAGACCCTTTAGGGTGCGACTTTTCAAAATTCCTTTCTTAGTGCACCTCTACACTATATAAGGATACCACCCTCTCCCACCCGACCCCACCAATTTCATACCTCTAGGACTTATACTTTAGGCTGTGCGTTGATTCTCTGTCAGCTTCAAAAGAGTTTTATATATATTGATGATTGATGATTCCGTGGTTTTACACGCAAAAACAGAAATATTACATACTTCATACGTGTTGTTAAAACTAGCTCATAGGTTTTTTGTAATATTTATGTTTTTAGGTCTCTGTTACTAAGACCTGAAAATATCAACACTACTATACTATGATTTTTTATAGTGTTGCATCAGTATGACTATTGTTTTTGGTTTTATAAAAATCACATTTTATTGTATAAACTCAAAAGTCACTGGCCGAATTGTAGGCATTACATTGAAACACTAGCTTAGCTTTATGTAAATTTTGCACCCGCGGGGTTCGATGCGTCGCTACGAAATACAAGCAGCTAGCAACTCCGACGAGGGCTTAATTCTGTTTTAATTTCAACTTTAAACTGAGTTTAAACTTAAATTATGAATTGCCGTAGCTCGACTAATATGCACTGAGTTAGTACGCGAGTGGGTACGCGAGTAGTGGAGTTTGAATTGTAAAATCGTTTGAGATGATGGCTGGGCACAGACCATATAATACTATACTAGTAGTCTGGGCTACTAAGTATTAGGTATAAGTATGTATGTACTTACCAAAGTATTTTATCTGAAATCTAGTCTCCATAGTACAAGCATTGCTTAGTTTCAAAATTGAGGGCGTTGTGGGAAAGGTCCCATATTTATTTATTTATATTTATTACGGGTAAGTAGCTAAGCACTGACAACCAATTTACTCAATTGTCATTCCAGACACCAAAGAAGCTTTCATAGCTCGTTTTGCAAAACCGTTCTATGTGGGTTACATTATGAAAATTGCCTGCGTGTCTAAACAGTTATATGAAATGTTTTCTTCGCAAACAACGGGCCTTAAACACAATGTGTCTCCATCTCAATTTATTCGGGCTACCACCCTGAACTCAAAGGCTGCATTTACGTAGAAAGGAGGTTACATCTCTCTCTAGTTCAGTGACAGTTAGTGTTAGGTCCATGGGGCTCTAGATATATCGTCAACTCATCGAGTCCCACTCACCCTCTCCGAAACTCGATGTCTTGGGCCGTTGTTTATGAACAGGACACGTTAGTGGATATTTCTAATGAATTTTTCTTTTATACTTTTTTCTAACTAATTTAATAGAATTTTTTTATTTTGTTGTTTTTACAAAATAGGTACTTAAGTATTAATATTAGGGGGGGTGTGCAAGTAGAGGAAGGTCGAAGAAGAAGTGGTTGGATTGTGTGAAAGAGGATATGAATGTGAGAGGAGTAGATTCAGATTTGACGAATGATAGGAGTGAGTGGAAGAAGAAAACATGTTGTGCCGACCCCACCTAGCGTGGGATAAGGGCAGGGAAATGATGATGAGGTACTTAAGTATTAAAGAATTCAATCTTAAAATAAAAAATAATAATAACACATATTAGCAGCTCACAAATCCCATAGAATGTAATCTTGTGTGGTTTTCTGTTCTATACCGGTTTTTTTCAAACGATCTGTGGCTTCGTATCCTACGTGACCGCAGCCAGTCATTGTCATAGTTACAACTACCCTGTTAATTGGAAAACTAGAAGGCCTTTAATCCGTATTGGATGAGATAATGGACATCGTTTGTTTGTACGACACAAACAAGTCCAGATTGCTGCGGTTAATTTGATTGAAAGCCAATTTTAGATATGTATCATTCATATATAATTTAATTCAATGCCTGTCTGTTTGTATTCCGCCAGATTTTACCCAATTTTTTCACCGTTACCTACTCAATGTAAAGTTATAGTAAAATGGAGCAATATTTGGCTAAATGACTGATTTGTCCGGGTGCTTAAAGAAGTTCATCATGGCTTGCGATTAGGGGGCATGTAAACGAAATGTCACATATAAAAGCCCCGAATGATATAATATGTGGCAGTTTTTGAGTGGTAGTTTTTAGTTACAAGCAGTTGGAGTCGCATGTTAACCAAATGCATATTATATTTGAGGATGGAATTGATTTGGGTTTGAAACGACCTCTTTTTATCTGTTGCCCATGAGCCGCGATTTAAGAGAGTAATAAATTGGATTAGGCGAGGTTTATGATGCTTTGCGTGAAGAAAAAAATATAAATGAAAAATCTTTTTTATTGGACAACAATCCCTTAAACCAATTCCAGTTAAAGTCGGATTCGTTTGAAGTAAGGTTTCAGCATTCAAAGGCTATTTTGAGCTAGTTTAGCAAACTAGGTATTGTAAAGACCCTTGTGTTTGACGACCTCTGTGGCGCTGCGTATTGCTATTTGGCTGAGATTACAGTTGCTACTCGGGTGTTGTAAATTGTAATAACTCGTACCATTATTTTAAGTTTGTAGTATTTGATACACGTGACATGGAGAATCCTAGTTAGTAATGTGACATTGTTGTTGTGTTAAGTGTCCGTGAGTATTTATTTATTTATTGTGTTAATCGACTAAGTGTAGGTACGTCCCGCCATCGCTTGTGCAGTATGGTTGAGATTCCTGTGTCGCATTTTTTTTAAGTTTCCACTTTGATGGTTGCATTACGGGCCTGTCGAGATGCTGTTTCACTACCCTTTAGCACAGCTCATATAATACTATAATAAATACTAAGGGTAGGTACTAGTTATTTATTTCTAGACTTCAATACTAAATTGGAATTTAATACAAGATCACTATGGTCGATAATTATTTAGCGCATGTAACCTAATAAGTATGTCATTTAGCAATCGCTTTATATTGGACAATGTACGGTCGCTGGTCAGGTTATTTCATATTCAGCGCTAAACCAAAACATTTCCGTGAAGTGACAATTTCGCAGGAAATAATTGAACAGTTATGCTAATTAGTACAGGCTGAAGTGACGCCAAAGCGGTGTCCGCGTTGCTTTATGCAAATCCCGACCCTAGCCGATAAAGCCGATAGTAACATCCCTGTTACAGCCACTATCATAAGTAGCTTAGCAACCTGTGAACTATAAAAACGAAGCTGATATGAACTACTTAATTAACCGCTACTACATGTTTTTACATGATGATAGGACCGTTTATGGTATTGGATATGGTAAAGTTTCATGCTTTGCTCACTGATATGTCACCTAAAAGTCGCCGTAAATATGGAAGCTTTTAGTAAATGCGACCAAATCGTGGGACCACGAAATAGGTACCTAAACAGGTACCTACCGACAACCTTTACAAATGATGGCCACTGAGATGTATTGCATTGATCAGCAGTATAATAAGGATGACTTGAAACGTAAAAAACTGCTAGAACTTGAAGTTGACTTGAGATAAATACCTTAGTTGTTCAGCAACTTCTGATAGCCGATAGTAACACCCCTAGATCGACAGGGTTACGTGCTTAGGCTATAAGTTCAGATAATGCGTATCGAGCTTCTGTCCTAGGAAAACCTAGAAGATGTCGGTGGTTTTACACAAGACAATTTTGTTCAATTTTCTTCGCGTGGTACTCATAAAGCAGCATACAAACTAATTTTAGGCCATTTAGGGTGCGACTTTTCAAAATTCCTTTCTTAGTGCCCCCTACACTATATAAGGATACTATACCCTCCACATTTCATACTTCTAGGACTTATAGTTTAGGCTGTGCGTTGATTGTCAGTCAGCTTCAGAAGAGTTTTATATATTTAGATTTATTATTAAAATATCTTGGTTGTTTTGTGAAAATCTATATCCTTTATCTTCCTTACTCAACCACTCAGTGACAGGACCTCGTGTGCATGTGTTTGTTTCTTTTCTTCTCAGTGCATTATTGTGGAATCTCGTGCTACTCAAACAATGAGAGACGTCCTAATCCTACGGGAATGCTACCTGCTTGGACAAATATGCTCAGGTGTACCACTTGACATTTTCCCTGGGTCTTTAGGGCCGGCATTCATCATAGTCAAGATATATTTGGGAAACAACGAAGGGCCACATGCAGTTATCACATGTTTATTATCTCGTTAGTGTCTTTAACTAGTAAAATCAGAATCAACATTTTTATTCCTTGTAATAATCTAAAGTTGTGACTTTTTTGAACAAATGCGTTTTCACAAAACAAAACCTACTGACTTCCTAATATTTGTTTTTCGATTTTTCTTTCACACGTTCAATTTCATTCAACATTGATGTACAAAATATACGAATTGGTACAAAGGAGTCAAACGGTACTTTTTCCACTGCGTTCATATTTCGACCTGTTTCAACCAAATTCTGAGTACGTACACAGTATTGGACATATTGCACTATAACGAAGTAATTGTTACGCGTGCCTTTACCTACTGTACCGAAAAGAAATAGTAGTTCTTGCGTACAAAACTGAAACACACTGATTGGGTACGGCGTACTGTGCCGGGGTACTTTGTGAGGTCAAAAGGGATGTTTTATTGGAGAAAAATGTGTTTGATATAAGCGAATATTTGGAACTCTTTCGCATCTGTACTCTAGAAATTTTATTACTCTACATTGGTGCACCTGCGATTTTTCATGCAACGGAATGAAATGTCAGGGGTGCACCATACGTTACATTTTTATATTGCAAATTACGTAATAGCATTTTTTTTTCTGTTGACGCGTGATAAATTAAACAATTAGCAATTCTACACGTTGTCTTTGCACCTGGCGCAATCTTAATCTCGAAACATTTCGCACTCACGTTAGACGTAGAGATACAGCCTAGCATTTTCGTGGATGTTTGCGCGTCGTGTAAATCATATGAAATAAGCCATTAGCGTAATTTATAATATGGTAGGAACGCGTCGTGCATCGTAAAATGTAACGTACTTTCACAGCAGTTGGGGAAACCTAATGAAAAAATATGCCCGTTTTTATGAGGATTCTGTCGGGCCTAAAGAGCTTGATACGCCGTTTTCTGTAACTTTTTCACACATTTTGGATTGTTTGAGCTTCCTGAAGTCAATGGAGCAGATGGGACAGCACCATAAATTATAGTAAATGCGGATACTTTTTCGTCTACGTTACTTGTAATGTCGCGAAGAAGGTTCACTTTAAACTTATGATGGGGTCTATCCCGAAAAGCCCTTCGCAAATTATATATTTTTACTTTCTGCAAACACTCAGGTATGTTTTTATTAATCCAGTATTATGATTTCTGAACTGAACTCTTCCGAAATACTTACCTCGTTCATCTTCTTTCAAGGTTTTCTAAGTGTTTGTCATGTTCAGCTCTGGCTATAAAGTTGAAAGTTCAAAGTAAAATTCAAAGTTCTGTATGAGTAAAATTATGGTGAGATAATCAATATCTACTGCGTGCTCATGCGGACTTACTCGCCAAGCTTTTTACGACTAAACCAGTGAGTACATAAACTTTCAAATAAAAAAATGGGTTGATTCCAGTTCTAAAACAAAATAACCAGGATTCTGTCGAGCCTAGGAGAGTAGGCCTGATTATTTTACATAGGGCTACCCTTAGCGTTTTTTGAACAGGCTATATCCATTCTAATTACATACTTATAAGTCACCAGGCTATTTTTAGGCTCTATAATATTATACCCTCAAACCTATTAAATAGTTTGAGGGTATCTTTGCCAAGAAGTTAAAAATATTTTTCGAGTTTTTCTTCAGTGTTTGAGAATTATTTTACAATACCTTCTCTATTTTACTGTAGGTGATACAGGCGATAATATATCAAAAGTTGGCGGGGTCGGTACACGTCAGAAGTTTGCGATGCAATCCGAGAAGAATGTGAAATTAATAGTTGTTTGTTCAAAATCCACTTTGATTCCCATTATGCGGAAGAAGTCGTTGCGAACCTTGTTTTTGTGCTAAACTTATGAACTTGCTATCAGTGCAAGTTCATAAGAGAAGTTTTCTAGGTCATCGAGCCACGACTCCTCCACCATGCCTTTCAAGGGCCTTATTTTCAGCTCAGCAGAGATTTTAATCTAATAGAGAATTCCTTATTAGAATAAAATCTCTGCCCAAATAAACAAAAGGCACTCGAAAGGCATAGTGGAGGAGTCGTGGTTGCCATAACCTAAAAATACTGATTACTTTATAAAAACTTTCATTTTAATTTTTTTATTGTTTTATTTATAAATGTTGTCCTCATTCTGTCTATCATTTTATTTATGTGTAAAATAGTTCATACATGGAGGTACTATCAGTGCTTTTAGGTACGTATATTAGCTAGCAAAAGGAATCCATTAAATCAATATCTAGGTAGGTACCTACAAGTTACTGAAATAAAAAAATTAAAATACAAAACCTTTTAAAATATGGTGTAAAAACGTCATTTCTGCGTGGCTGTATTTTAATTAAACACATCAAAAGATAAAAGTCAATAATGGATGCGTTATTGGCAATTTATCTTATGAAAGGATGCTGCGGTATTCAGGCACGAGATTTAATAACTGAAAATGCTATACAAAAGCTGGACTTAATATTATGTGAGACAGCCAGCCGGCCTCATAGGGCTTTTACACACTAGCCGATACCTACACGATGCTAGTATCTCAGTGGCTCAAACAAATATTGGTGGTGGCGTCACCGATATAGTACTGACGACCGATATGTCGCCACGATACTACTGGTTTCTGGAGCCAGCGACACGTCGCATGGGATACGGGCTGAGCGGCGACATGACGATACGACATGACTACTGCTGCTTCAGTCGGCTACGCAATCAAACCAGAGCCTCGAGTCTGTGCATTTGTTTTGACTTTCGACTCGAGTGTAGCACACGCAAACGCATTCACAAAGTAAGACATTTTGTTGGGAATTATTGGGAATTACACAATTCACACATCTCCCGTTAGAGGCGCTCGGTTTTCATACAAAATTTCGCGCTTTGCGAATGCGTTTGCGTGTGCTACACTCGAGTCGAAATTCAAAACAAAAACACAGACTCGAGGCTCTGTACTAAATGTATGAGGGATAGTTTTGCATCAATATCATCTAGGCAAATTAGGAATACAAATATAATTATATTTGTACCGCGAAACTTTGTGGGCGAATCAGCGGTGCTGGGGTGCTGGGTAAATCGGATTTGTTTCTGCTTTAATTGGCGTACCAGACTGTGATTACTGTTTTGAAATGTTTTATTCATGCGACGTGTGATCGCAGAGATGGTCGCGAGTTCTTTTTATATAACTCCAGCGGCTCTGCAGAATTTATTGCATGTCACTGAAAATAAATAGTAACAGATCTATCACGCATTTTGGTATTATTTATATGAATAAGGCTACTAAGTAATGATATTCTGTTGCTTGCCTGTGGGACTTCTTCCGTAAAAAGCACTCTTTATCATGTCTTTAAAAATCTATGCCAATTCCGGTAAACATCCCTTTGGTGTTTTCAACCGACGACAGTTAATTACTCTCGTACAGTCCGTTGCATTCTGGTATATCCGTAAAGCAGCATTTATACAATGATAAGGTCATGGTAGAGTGACGACACATTCATTACTACTCAGATTACCAAAACAACCTGTGTCAATCGACTGCGGAGCGTTGTTGGTGGATCACAGCGCAGTGTAACTCTACCGCTACGAACTAATGAGTGTAAATCCTAATCCTACTAATATTATAAACGCGAAAGTTTGTGAGTATGGATGGATGGATGTTTGTTACTCTTTCACGCAAAAACTACTGATCCGATTTGAATGAAACTTGGAATATATATTGTCCGTGACTTGAATGAACACATAGGCTACTTTTTATCCCGGAAAATCATCGGGATCCAACGGGACGCGAACGAAGTCGCAGGCGGAAGCTTGTCGTTCATAAAATCCGCCAGTTCAAAACAAGAAGCTACAAACATTCCTGTTGCTGGAATCCTGGCACACACCACATTTGACGTTTATTCGATTCAAGTCGGCCGCGCTACAAAGTTTGTAAATGTCCACTGAATTAAGTTTTAGTTCTAAACCAGTTTGGACTCAGTGCGGTTGGAGCAATGCGGAATATTACGGTAATATGTGTGCGTGTTTCGGGTTGGTTCTTGCAAATGTGTTAATTATAGCATAACCGAACGCAGAATGTCGCAGAAGTCAGAAATAATTAGGTTCACAGTATTTTAGACATTGCGTTAATTTGTACTCATGATTTTTACTCTAGAAGGGCTAGAAGCACGTTTAAAATATCAGTCCTATTTATAAGGAATTAAAAATTATTCATTTTGGTGTACTGTACTATAAACCCTGTAAAATATAAGTTTGGAATAATTCCACCGCTTATCTCTGTCGATTGTATTTCATTCTGCTTTCCAATGCAAAAGACAAAAACACGGTCTAACTATTCCAAGCTTACACCGAGTATTCATAACAGAGTTTGACGAAATTGAAGACGCAAGATGTAAGTGCACGAGTTGCTAGTTTAATGTATAGTTAGCACAAAGTTGGTAATAGCTTAGAGCCTAGTTGTGGTCAGTGGCCTCTAGACGGCCAAATTACAACGATTCATCACATCCAGCTGGACTAGACAACTATGAATCACAAATTAATATTCATGTTCGGTACTCGTATTTCACAGCATCACGTCATTGTCGCGCGTTATTAAAACATGACTGAAAGCACCTCTGTTTACACGATAATTTAAAGGGTTATATTATAAGCCGGAATTTAAAAGCGCTTTATAAAGTGTCAATTTGTTTGCGTTGATTTTACAACATTTTGTATACAGTTTTGAACTTCGTATAAACATGAATCATACCGATCTGTGAGGGGTAAATAAATTGGGTAAACGTAATTTTTAAATCGATGTAAAAACTAAATATGTCTAAAATATAATAGGATTTTTACACGCACAAGGAGGCTAGTAGAAAATATTTAAGAGCATTTAGTCCCTCTAGTTACTTGTTTTTGTAAAATTTGAAAAATAATAATAAAAGACTCAACACAATGTCTTTTTTAATTAATTTTCTATAATTATTTAATATGCATTAAATGTACATAGAATACTTTCAGTGAGCAATGGGCAATTTTCATGAAAACATCAGAAAACCAGCAATAAATAAACAATATTGGGTTTTTTTAAACTAAGCACTTCATTTTACTTTTTCATAGCTGAAACATTAAGATCGAACAATAGAGCCAGGGTCTGATGAAGTGATGAATCGTCGTAATCTCAGCATCTCGACGGCCTGCATCCATCACACCGGTATTACCCCGCTGTTGTTTAGTAAACCGTTTTCAATTTATGATGGAGTGGACTAATAAAGAGTATGAAAATAAATGAAATATAACCTTTTCTTTTATCTATTGTAACGTTTTCAAAAGTTTATGATAAATTATGTTAGTGGCTATGAAGTTATGAGATCGTACATTGTGAATAATTGTTGTGAAATGCAATTTCTTAGATGGCATACAAAAACCAACTAAGAAATAGAGCTCATAGGCTCCTCTCTCATTTCATTGACTGTCATTTTTAACCACCTTCAAAAAGAAGGAGGTTCTCAATTTGGTTGTATTTTTTTAAATTTGCTTATGAGAAGAATATGTAATGCTACTAACGGATGCTAGTAAATTATAGAAACCAGGCATGAACAATACTGCATTTAGTCAGGCATTGTAAATTTCAATTATAATAGTAAAATACAGGTTTTTATTTCAAGTTTATAGAAAAATTTCAGCAGCGAAGTCAGTCACATTATTTACTTCATGTTTTAATAAAAGGAACCTTGCACTAGTGTCAGTAGTTTGTAGCATCAGTGAGTTGTCTAGACATTAATTCTCAACACACTTTATAGTTTAGCGAGTGGAAAATTTTCCGTCTGAAGCCGTGGCATAGAGTAAGTAGGTAATGCACAAATGGAAATGCAACTATTTTGTAAAAGACACGGATACTGGACACATTTAAAAACTTCGTTAAAAACTTGCACAACAACACTATGGTATTTTTATGACGTGTTTATTTAATAGCCATAGAGCTCTATAGAGACTAAACTGAACAGAGTCTAAGTCATAGTCATAGTCACAGTATTTATTCACCATTTTAACACAATATGGGACACTTGGCTTTGTTTATAACATACTTAACGACTGTGCATGGTTCTACCTTTATGGTGCCTTCTTTATCTTTATTTTAATCCAATAAGTTAAATCACAAGTATCTTGGTTCCTAGCATTTTAACAAGAGGCATTATTTTATAGTTTTTTCCATACTCTGTGAAGGTTTACTAACGTAGTACGGCAGACTACTGTAACGTACGGCTCTCGGAGGGGCCCTGCTGGATCGAATTATGGCTATTTGTTCTCGTAACGCGCTCAACGTACCTACTACAGGCTAAGGGGCGATGCACACAGAGCTACAGCTCGTGGACAGAACTGAATGAATATATTGTCAATATCACCTATTGTGAACATAATATAGGCTATTCCCATCGAGCCCACCGGCCGGTCCACCAGTGGGCCATTCCATCGAGCCCACTCATTTGCATAGTGGGCTCGTTGGGATTTTTTTTTCTATCTGGCCCACCAGTGTGCCCGTATCAAGCCAGCAAGGTCGTATGAGTTAGTTGCCAACTCTGTTGACGGAGTTTTTAGGCCGCCTTAAGACCTCTTTTAGTATGACCGTAACATGAGAGCACATTTTGTTCAGTGAGAAAGCTGTTGTAAAAAAAACCTCAACAGTAAAAACCTTTATCTCGTCACAGGCGGCGCCGTGTTAAGCCTTAATTACACAACCTTTGATTGGATCGGGTGAAACTATCCGAATCGAAGGACGTCCGCAACTAGCAATTGACCTTAAAACTTGAATCCCCGAAGAGGATCGATACCCTAGTTTACGAATTGAGTAGATACCTGCTTAATACCTCGCTTTACACCTTTGAATTTGCAATCGCAAAGTGTTCGTGGCGTAGCGTGCTTGCAAGGTGGAGTGACGATCTGAGAAATGTAGCTGGCAAACACTGGATGAGAAGAGCCGAAGGCCGGGCTCAGTGGCGCGGCTTGGGAGAGACTTACGTCCAGCAGTGGACTGATATAGGTTGATGATGATAGTCAATCTTCACCCATTATTATCTAAACGCGGTCACCATTTCTATGGATGACCGTGGCATTTACATCTGAGCGCTTCTATCTTTCTGTTTTGAAGGCCACGTTAAACTTTTGGTACCGGCTCTAGCAGTCGTTAAGTTACGACGGAGAATCAAAAACTTCGTTAGCAGTTGATTAAAACACAAATATCCAAACATCTAAACTCTGACATTTATAATACTAGTGGGATGGAATTTTTGTGTTGGAATCAGAACGTACGGAGCAAAAGGATTTGTTTCCTTTGTATTGATTTCTATGGTACTGCACTAGTCTTACGTTACACGGTCTGCTTACCTCTCACCACCTTATTAAGTAATGACAATATCTCAACCACCAGCCACCTAAATCCCGGGAAGTATTGTTCCGATATGAATGCAGTTTCGAACATGGACGTCGATTCGATTTACGTAACAGTGCGTGTAAATCGCTACCTGCTGCCTGCAAGCGATTATATTATATGGGCCGGACGCATTTGCTGACGAGAAGGCTGGCCAGGCCGATGCCTCAGATTAAATAGGTTGGAAAGATTACGTTTGTATCGTATCGTACTGAGACTGAGGCATTTTGTCCTATAGTTGAAACCACACAGAGCAACTAGTCGCGCGTAGCATACTGCGTAGCAATGCGTAGCATCGTAGCATGCCGCGTAGCAAAGCGTAGCACTGTAGCTATAACAAAGAGAGCCAATTCGAGTATCATTGATTGAATACACAAAGAAGTGCTTTTTACGTTTTTTTACATTATACATTGTTCTTTGTGACAATGTACACTAACAAAGCTAAACCGCCTTCGTGAAATAGAACAATTCTTTGGTGAACAATTCAAAACTGTCTAATTAATATTTTGGGAGATTTTAACTATTTAATCAGTAAAGTTTATGTACCTTTATGTAAGTATATGTAGGTCTTTATACATTCAATAATGAACAATTTATAAAATTTTGTGACTGCATTTTTAGGGATTTTAATAACTCAACTAGTTAATCGACTTATTTATTTATTTATTTATTTATTTTTTGGCACAAACAGTCATTGAGTTATAATAATCTTAAAGTAAGAGTAAATTTAGAGACAAAACAGTGCCCAAACCTTAATTCTAATTATAATAATTACTAATTTTCGGGCAAGGTACATGGGCAGCAGATGGCAGCCCTTACAGTGAGTAGGTAGTAATACTAAGAAATGACGCGGCACAAATCTATGCTATACCACCGCGAGGCCAAGTCGCGATGGAGCTCAGAGAAAAGTAATAATAAACTAAATTAAATTAAATTGCAAACATTTGGCTAAAATATCTGAACCCCACCGCCACTGAATCCCGCGGCAAAGTTGTGTACCCAGGTGTAGGTAGGTTAGGTAATTTAGGTGTTGTTCAAAACTAGTTCTATAGGTATTTAGGATAAAAAAAAAAAGGGTGACGTAACTTATTCTAATAGATAGCTAATTAGGAACCTACTTATTTCTAACATTATGAAAACAGAGGTATTTAGAGCAATAAGTGGCATTAATGAACAGTATCTAATCATTAGCCGATCCTTTGCTTCAGTAAGCAGGTACACAGGTAGGCACCTATACTTACCAAGGCAAAAGATACCGAAGGTGAAATTTAGATAATTATGTAGTTAAATAATAGTGTAGAAAAACCCGCTTAGGACAGAGTTCAACTGAGTCAATGCGTACACATGCATAATATGCACTATAAATATAATTTAAGTATAGGTACATCTTAGCAATGATTATGAATGTGAATGTAAGTTTGTTTGTTACGCTTTCACGCAAAAACTACCCAACCGATCATCATGAAACTTTGTACACATATTCGAGGAGGTGTTAGAAGTAACATAGGATACTTTTTGTCCCGGAAAATTAACGGGATCCAAAGGGACGCGAACGAAGTCGCGGGAGGAAGCTAGTATGATACACATATGTAATATAACGCCCTGACAAGTAAGATACATCAATGAGTAAATGAGAGTTGGTTACATTCAAAAGCTGTATGTAATTATCTATTAATAGTAAGTTGATTTCGATGAGTGGACAAAGTAGTGGTAAGTTCTAGGTAGGTATTAAGGCTAGTGATAGGATTTTAATTACTTCTTAGAACTGTAAATATTTTTTGTTTCATTTTAACCAGGGTGTTATCAAAGATGTCAATATCGTTAAATTTTTTGTTGTATGTGTTGGTACTACGGTATAGAAAACTATTACGAGTGTAATTCTTATTCAAATGCGGCAATGCAAATAGTTTTTGTTTTCGTGTTGATCGAACTGGTAACCTTACCTTAGAAACAAAGTTAATTTTGGATAAAAGATAATTTGAATCTATTTGGGAGTTAAGAAGCTTAAATAAAAATATTACATCGAATTGTGTACGGCGATTGTAAAGAGGTAGTAAATGGTGTCGGTTAAGAGACTCGTTCATCCATGAAGATACCTAGATCGCGTATTGTTTTGACACGGGAAAGAGTATGTTCGTTTAAAGCATAGCTGTGTGTGAGTGGTGCTTTTCTGCGAGTGTAAGTTATAACAGAGCACTTGTCACTTGTACGTAGGTTGGTATACAAATAATCTAATATTTCTAATCCAGCCCATAGGATACAAGCAGGTACTAACGTATGATATAAGTGGTACTATTCGGTTATAAGTATATAAATTAACATAGACTTAAACTGACTTAATATTAAAAGTAAATAGATAGGTAGGTAGGTACCTACTGCCCAGAACAAAATATTACGAACTGTATATGAAAATAAGAGATAGGTGGGTAGGTACTCACGTAATGTTTGTATCATAAATCAGGGAGGCAAGTACACAACCTCCCGTAAGGAAACGTAGGTTGATAGGTATATCTTAACGTAGTTACTTATTATAAAAAGCTATTTAGAGGTAATCAGGTCCGTGTTCAATTAAGTGCTACTTAATTTTATCAAGGTCAATCTCACTCGCGATAAGGATTGCTTTCGAGTCGTCACTTTTTCGTAAAAAGATTTTACAGTCATTTAACCAAATGTATTTATATCCGAGCTCCTTTCCGAGTTTACGAGCGCGGCCGTAGATCACTTTGTTTTGCGGAGCAAGGTGATCATTCACGAACACCGGCGATGAAGGTCCGTCGATGTCCAAGTCTGCTGTTGTGAGCCCACGGCGGGCGCGGACTGCGGTCAGGAACTCTGCTTTTCGCTTACGTTGAGTGAAGCGTACAATGATGTTAGGAGCACGGGATGTCGAGCTGGAAGTAGTCTGGCCTTCCTTGTTCAGGATTGGAGCCAAGAAGCGTCGCACACGGTGCACGTAGTCGACATCAGATGACGCAAGCGCGATGCCTATTTTTTGTGCTATGCGATCTAGTAAGCTGTGTAAGTTCTCCCCCTTGGCTAGTGGGATACCAGTTATTTCTAAGTTGTTGATCCGTCCCTGTTGTTCTCTTGCCAATAACTGTGTCGAGAGAGTAAACACCTCGTTTTTGGTCTCAGTCAGCTGTTTTTCCAGAAGAGATACACGAGAGGCGGTGTTATTATTATCACGGGCGAGGTTTGTCATGTCAGTCTTGAGTTGACATTGCTCGTGTTCAAGTTGCGTGGTTACTTGTTGGATATTACACACTTGCATATGAATGCTACTTATATCCTCGCGTAGTAAAGTGATGTTCTCGTTCTGCCTATTGAATAGGGCGTCAATGGTTGCACGTGTACTTTCTCGAAACTCAGATAAGGTGTCTGCTAGTTTTAATTGAAAAGAAGACAATGTATCCGAAAGCTCCAATTGAAGGCTATCAAAGTCTTGAGTCTTCCTTTTGAGGTTAAATGAGTGGGCGAGAAAACGAGAAGATTTCTTCATGTGATCTTCGTCATCGTCCAGCTTTGTGAGGTTAGGAGACGAGAAAGATCCAGATCCGGTTCCACAGTGTGGAGGAGTGCGCTGTATACTCATACTCTCACAACTATCAAAAACGATAAAAACAAGAACCACACGTCACTACTTCACTTTATTACGTGTCCGAAGCTTTCACTTTAGGTACTATCCCACAATGGTATAGGTATAAGTAGGTAGGCTTAGTGTTTGTTTACACACTATATACCGTATTCTCAACACCAAAAAGTTTAATATTGCTAAATAACTACACCGAGAAAAAAAAAATTATGAAATAAATTAGCAGCGCATGTCTGTCTTAGGGCGAGCCCGAGCGTTGACTTATGTTATTGACTGTACATTAAGACTATTACTTCCCACTCATCAAAAATGTCTCCCGCACCAGAATACATTCATGAGTCTTTTGCTCATTTTATTTTTGCTCTAGGCTCATATTAATAAACAAAGTGATATATCTAGTCTCGTCTTTATCGAGATGGAATGATTTCATCTCGCGCCTCGATGAACACCGGTATAGGAATTCGAAGCGCTATGTGTCACTCATTAGATGAAGATGCATCGGACGCTATTGTCCACAAATTCTAGCATACGAGTTGGCCTATAAATGCTCAGTAGGCTGATCAACGGGTCGGTTCTAAAGCCTGATTCTCTACTAAAAAATAACGATCAACTAAGATCTAATAACATTTGAGTTACATGGCGTGGTTGCCTAATAGTGTTATACATGGCTCCTTTTAGTGTGATTGTTTATCGCGCAGTGTAACTCAAAATGACAGAACTTTCGGCTATCGTTTTGTGTTGAAGCGATATTTCGCTTGATGGATTCATTGATTTTTATGTCGTACCTACTACTAAAAATGTGATATACATTTTGTTTCATTATTATTTCGGATATCTTAGTAAGGTATATCTTAGTTGAATGCTTAGTGCACGAGCTTACTTAAATGTGGATGAAATAAGTATATAGATAGATGCTTATTTTAATAACAAAAGCGTTGAAATTTCTTTATTCTTTGCGCATTCTAAAATATTACCATAAGAATAATATTATTCCAGCATACTTAACACAGCTTCCGCAAATAAAATACATTGAAAAGTTGCTAAGAAGTCTTCAGACAAGACGTGTTCATATTTTTGGCTTTGCTTAATAGTTGTGAAAAATTGTCTGCTCGGGGTAGTCAGAAAATCAATGGTTTTTACATCGTCAACCAGGAAACTTGTAAAGTTATCTCTACACCAGTGTTCTTCTTCTCTTCAGTAATGGCCTGTGTCCGTCATTTCGACAGACAATTTGCCAATGTCAAGTGTTAAAATTGTAATGAATAAGTCAAGTCAAGTCATTTGTCAAGTCGGCTGTCGTTTGTTTTGAAAAGAAAATGGTGGATTTTCTCTTCAAAACCTAACACGAATTTTCACATTCAGAAAAACAACTTTACACACATTTATTCCAATGGCTCACACTTTTTGTTACGACCTAAGTATTATTGGTTAAAATTCCACCAAAATTAAACAACAACACTCACAATAACACAAGAAAAACTATTAAAATAAAAGTGCTATGTGTCGTTTCAAAAAATGTCAAAACTCGTGTCCTACACCAGTGTTCGGCCTATCGTATCGTAGTTTGATTGAAAACAAACAGTAATCAATCAAACGATGTCAAATGTAACATTTACGTAACCTTCATCACACCTTCATATAGGTAGAAATACGTAGCCGGTATAAGATGTTACACTAAACACATTTATCAACGAAACTTAATTTTATAAATAAAATGAAAAAGTAATAAAAAATAGTTTATGAATTAATTTTGGCGTTACCATGTTTTGGTTTGCAGGGTTATTTCAATGTTGGATGAAGACCTCCTCCATCTTTTGCCAGTTTGTTTTGTTATGGACCATTTGTTTCTATTGGTTTCCGCAGCTGTTTAGAGATATCGCCATCTTGTTATCGCGGAAAAGTAACTTGTTTTTTAGTAGTCTGGTGATGTAGGAAAGTTGTAGAATTTAATCTCACCCGGTTTATATGTTTCACGATTCAAAAAATATGCAAAGTTTGATAATTTTGTTCAAAATAGTATGTGAGGAGTGAATGGTGTTTGATTGCGCTTAACACTTTTACATACGTATTGTGTCAGATTTTGAGGAGTTCTCAAGATTGCGCGTACCAAAACAGCAGAAACTTGCAACGATTTCTTAGGATACCAAAGCCAATACCTGAGTTCTGAAGTTACAACCAAATAAGCCGTACGAGCCAATAGGTGCGTGTTGAACAACCCCTGCAGTCTAAATAGAGACGTGTTTAGCGAGCGCCGTCGTTTACCGCTCGAGATTCGCTGATTTACCGTGTAGTTTGCAGTTTGGTGTTGCGATCCCAACACACTTAAAACGTAAAATGATTGTCTCAAGTCTATAAATAGCACAAAAGAATTTCAGCGTACGATTTCTTTGGGGCGCGTGTCATGTTTACCCTGTTAGACAGCAATAAGCTGAGTCGGGACCGATTTGGCTGCATACAGCGCGGAACGAGACTGGCTAGTACCCACTTATTATGTCAGGTTACCTATAGCTGTTGCTTAGCTATTACTATTTGTTTGTTTCTTGTACGTATCTATAAGTTTCCTATATTTTCTATGTCCGTTCTGTATGTTCTGTGTGTATGTCAAATAAACGATCTATCTATCTATCTATGTAAAGTGCGCTGTGGTCTTCGTAGCTTGCAATTTTTGGAAGCTTAAACTCTGCGATTACTGTGTTCCTGGCTAGCTATTAGGTACTAGAAGACTTTAAGTTTTAGTTTGATTGTTCTTATAAAACTTTAGTGTAGGTACCTTTTAAGATAAATAATAATAATAAATATTCACGGACACTTAACACAACGCCTTCTAGTCCCAAACTAAGCAAAGCTTGTACGATGGAAACTAGATGGCTGATAGAATACATACATACATTTTTTTTTGTAAATACATACTTATAATACATAGAAACACCCAGACACAGAACTAACATCTATGTTTACAACATACAAATGTTTGTTCTCGGTGGGGATCGAACCCACGACCCACAGCACGGAAGGCAGAGCTACTACCGACTGAGCCATGACGACTGTCAATAATAAATAAAGTTTGACTACTATGGAATATGGACTATGGAACTAACATTTATTTAAAATAAATAAAATTATTAGCAAAACTATCTAGCAACTAACAAAAATGTGATGCTACACGTAAAACACTCTAAGCACCATCACAAGCTTTAGTTTTCAGCAGGCGTCGTTTGTTCAGTGTGTTGGGACCCTTACCGAGTTCGCGGGTTTATTTGGTGCCGGAGTGTGATTATGTAAATGTCTATGCTTTGGTTAAGATCTTATCTTACACCTTGATACCCAGTGATAAATGATCTATGAGCTAGTCTAGTACGTAACTAACTTTGGTAACTAAGTTACCAGTACATATTGGCAACTTGCTCTTTAGCAGTATACCTACCTATGGGGTCATAAGGTCACAATAAGTAATACAGATTCTCACGAATCTACATCAGGCACCAGTCTCTCACAAAGTTAGTACCTAATCCTTATCTTGTACTTGTTTGTATAATTATGCTATGTGGGAGAAAAATAAATACATTATTATTATTAATAAATACATTATTATCATTAATAAATACCTTATTATTAATAATAAATACATTACTATTATTAATTAAGTTATTATTTAGCAGTAATTTGTACACAAGTTAATTTTACACCAATTTAAAAACCATCGAATCTGAATATGCCCCTAGATCCTCTTCATCATTATGCTGGTTATCATCAATTTTCACTTCGTAAAATCTGAACACTTTGTGAATAACCAAATGGTTTAGTCTGCAATAATTCCTGAGATACATCAAAACTGGTCTTCAGAGCTGATAATAATATCCTCCTAACTTTATATTGGCTGCACTAATTTCCACTAAACATACCAAGACTAGTTTGAGATAAATTGATGATCTATGTATCAATACCGAACTGAACTGCATGCACTGAACAAAGATTACATCTCAAAAGCCACAGTAGCTACTTAGAAAGTACTGAAGTCCTGGCGTAGTGCTGCTTCAGCTGCAACATAAGTTCTGAGAAGGATACGATTTCTAAAACAACGGCCTTCGTTCTTTTGTCGATGTAGCGGAGATGCAGAAATGGTGACTTAAAAAATATTTCCACCCATGTAGAATAATAACATCAGTAACTGTTATTTTAACTTGTTTGTTCATTTTTCGTAAGAGAATCTATAATTATTTTTGCTTGAGTTACGCCTGTATCTGAGTCTGAGTTTGAGAGTGACAAAATTAGGTAATTAGGAAAAAAGTTGTTAGTTTAAAAACCTTAGTTTAAAAACTCACTACGCTTTTAACGAACTTACTAGTTCTTTGAAGAGACGGTCACCATTTCGTAGAGAACAAGGGTATAAGGTGCTTTCTCGACTAACAAAGTTCAAAGTTTAATTTATTTGCTTTGTGTAAGTTTCGTGTCGGCATCGCTAAATCGCTTATGTAAGTTTACCGTGTAAGCCGGGCATAGTGGTGCTTATAAGTAGTTGCAATTAGCAACTGTTTTTGATATAAGTCCTCTGAAACTAAAAAAAAAACCTTTTATAGGTCTACGAGTATCCTTCTCGTGGATATCTCTTTTATTTGATGTTTTGCTATCAGAAGCCGCTTACCACAAGTTCGAGGTATTGATGTCCTTACGCCAGTGTTTCTAAAAAGGATCTTATAAAAAACAATTAAGTGTGTTTTTAGCACTTTAGGTAGTCTATGAAGGTTCGGGTTGTAATTCAGACGTAACTTAAGCGGATTTCCGTTAAATAGCGCACCTCTCTACGATTGATGCTGTAGTAAAACAAGTGCTTTGCGAGGAATATTTCACTCTAGGAACCGCTCTAGTTCTCAGAATTCTATGGGTAGTTTACTAAATGATGTGCGTAATTGAGCAGAGGTATTTTAGACTATAGGTAATACACTAAACTTGTGTGACAGTATAGTACTTAACTTTGACTAAAACATTGATTTACTAACCAACCAATGTTACTTTGAAATTGCTAAAACCGAAACAACAATAGTTTGCCAATTGCATAATACTAAGAGAAATCTGGTGACCAAAACCGGTTTGAAGTCCAACTTAAGTATGGTGCTCTGAAAACTAACTTTTAAAACGAGTTATCCTGGAAACTTGTGTACAAGATACTGGGCCTCTACTCCGATTATAAATTTACGAAGATTCGGTAGTTACATTTGTGTTACACTACGCGGCCGCTTTGTGCGATGACGCGGGCTCTTGTAAAGTGACAGTGCCCACTGTGCAATGTAAAGCACAGCGTTAAGACGAACCTTTGAATATCGATTTTCGTAGTAGCCGCTGGTGTATACGCAAAATCCAGTGAAGAGAATTATAAAGAGCGATAATAAAAACTCACAAACATTTTTATTTACATAAAAAATCATTGATCAACTCAATATAAGTCTTCTATCGACGGCATGAAACTATCAGACACGTGTGAGTTATCCACTTCTCGCTTTTTGTACATAGAAGTTATTTTAACCCTCTCAGTGGTAGTCGTAGTACCCGTTATTATTTCTTTCATTCGTTTACTCTTTTTGCTTATGTTTCTTTTAGAAGCAGAGATTATAGCGCTTCCGGATTCGCATGGAACTGATTTCTTTACACTGTAAACTTTACAGCTACTTCCGTCATTTCCGATCATTTCTTTGATTTTTATCGCGAAAACTTTTTTTTCTCTTGTGTATTTTGTAACTGTGGCCATTACACTTTTTCCCACGTTGATTTTTGTATCCCAATCGTTCGGTGCTGCGTTTCTTTTCCTCCTCTCGTTGTTGAGCACGTCGTAGTATAACTCTTGCACGTTGGGCTGGTAGCTTATTACGTGTGAATGAATTCTGTAAGCTTTGATAGCGCTTTCCATACACGTGGTACAGTTACGGCAAGATATATCTTTGAATGTTGATTGTAGTTCAGTGACTGCCTTTACTAGAGGCGGTCCGTTTATGTTTAGAAGGATCCTATGGGTCGACTGTTTTTGATTCATCGTCAATGAATTGTTTAGTTTGATCTCTGAGAAGCGGGCGCTGGATACACCTGAAAGGTTATTATTATGATGTGGTGAATGGAATATTAGGATCGGTGAACCGATAATAATTTGGTCATGTTAGTTTGATCAATTGCGGTTAGGAGACCGCATGTTATCACTTGGATAAACTGATAGGACGTGATTTGAAACATAAGACTGTAGTTGACATAAACTAATTAGGTGGACGAATAATTAATTTACTAGATGTCTTATACCTATGTATAGAGTGTATGCAATATGTCCCAAGTTGCTTCTGGAGTAGGTATGTACTTTACTTATCTACATACTTCTATATTACATACGTTGATATCTATGGAATTTCTCACAAAATTACAAAATGTTAAATATATCTAAAATGCAGCAATAAAGGCCCCATTACTTGAAGTCTTAACATTTCAGCGGAACATAAATCACTTCAGACTTTCAGACGCGGGTAAACCGTTTACGCAACAATTATTTTAATTTGCGGTACATCCAGCAAACATATTAAAAGGAGGTTGGTAATAAATCAAAGAGTTTTACCTAGTGCTTCCGGGAGTACAGCTAAAGCGCACAGCAGCAAGCGTAGGGAGCTCATTATCTCCATTGTCTTATCCAGCGTCTTAGAGGTGTGTTGCACTGCGAAGGTTTGGAACCCGACAGGTTGCACTAGACAATTTCACAGCGCTAACAAGCTTCGTTACAGCGTTTTACGCAATTTCGCCTCACTTCGTCGCGCCCTGTAAACGTTGGAGTGTGCTTTGAGTTGAAGATGAGTTTAGAGCGGGAACACGTTGCGCCAACGTCAGCATTATTACGAGCCAACTTTTAGTTTTATCGCTCAAAACTATTAAATTTAGTTTATTACCAAAAACTAACGGTTTTATCTGAATTTCTATAAAAAAAACTTGCAAGTATAAAATTAAGGTTTAAAACCGAAGTCTTAATATAGTTTGAACCAAGAAATAGCTCAATTTGGTGTGCAAAAGTGAGTAGATTCAACCTTAAATTGTTAATTTGTATGTTAATTTGGCTCTGTTCGTAAACGAGGCGTATGTTTCGAGAACAAACATCAGTCGGAGGCTTAAGCTGCTGTTGCCAAAGGCTCAAGCCTGTTTGCAATGTCATTATCGTTTGGAAACGTTTCTTTATACCAACGGTACCTAAATTGAAGTAATATTGCTTTGTTTTAGCATCCATTCTCTTGGAAAACATTATTGAAAACCAACCAACCTAACATAGATCTTCATCGTCTTATGTATCTCTCTGTCTTTAGTGAACTAAATTACTCGCTATTTTAGTTGCAATAACGTTACATCAACAATCATACTTGATATTCGTAAACTACATTGGAAAGGTTTTTCTACAAAGAACACTCTAAGCATAAAAAAACGAAGTGTAGTCCAATCTATCTATCTTCTTTTATCTTCTTAAATATATAAAACTCTTTTGAAGCTGACTGACAATCAACGCACAGCCTATCTATAAGTCCTAGAGGTATGCAATTTAGAGGGTAGTGTCCTTATATAGTGTAAGGGTGCACTAAGAAAGGAAGTCGCACCCTAAAGGATCTAAAATTAGGATCAAATATTTTAAGTAAATAACGCGTATCACGCGAGCAAAGCCGCGCGTGACAGCTAGTATAGGTATGTAATTAATTTTATAATTCTCTACCACACTGTTTCTTGTGTATATCTAACCTTTTTGTAGTAACTAACCTGTACATCACCAAATACATGTAGAGCAATGTACATTAGCTTTTAGCACCTTAAGCAAGCTATTAAGATGCGAGATGGTAGGCAAACCGAGCAGCAAATAGGAATACGTAACTGAAATATCACGTTAGCTATGCTGCGAGACTTTACTTAACGGTGCACTAGTTATACATGTAACCAGTATCAGGTATAGTATTATAGTATTCTTAGAAGTTTGACAGAAATCTACATTTTAGTTTTTGAAGCACAAATAGGTCGCAATTTTTTCTAATCACTTAAAAATTAAGACTGAAGGAAAATTTATGAGCTTGTCACAAATGTTTGTTGCTTTATCTTTTTCCCTGAAGTTTTTAAAAAAGAACATTTGCTCTATACACTACACGCTGTAGACATTTCCTCAAAAACCAAGCAAATATAAGAGACACGTTAATTCTTGCAGAACTTATAAGTTCCACACGAGTAAACTTACGTCCATCACAACAGCTAGAAAGGGTTTCCACACGATATATTTTTATTAACCGTGGAATATAAACACTTGTATCAACTATCATATTACACTGTCGTATGAAAACTCTTATCTCTACTACTTCTTCGTGTCTCTACCGTGCCTTGAAAACAGCAATAGCGGACGGACATCCTACCATAAAAGAAATATTTATGTTCAAAAACTCACACACCTTGGACACGGTTGCTTCTCACGAAGATAGTCGCAAAGAACAATGACACTTTCAAATGTGAGATCTCCCTTATATGGCTTGCATCGGCTTGGATAGTACGCGTATGCGTTGGTTATAGGCTGTTTACTAACTATACTACGGATACTACAGGCACAGCTAAGAAGTTATAGCACAACCACTGTGTAACTACTCACCATCAATATTCTCAGTTTTATTTCACGATGATGATGATTGATGGCGGTTCATTGGGATTGTTTATTGATCTTAAACACCACTGAAAAGTCACAGGAAAGCATAAAACGCAATGTCGTGTACGTGGATAATATGTTTTTTCCAGCTATTCTTATTTAAAAGCCAATATACTGTACTGATTGTGATAATTTTTTTATGGGACCAATCTGGAGGTACCTACTTAGATATAAAAGAAATTAAATAGATTTATAAATTTAAGGAGTTCTGAGGATGACTGAATTCTGAATGTTTGTTACATTAAAAAAAAAACAGCAATAAATTGAGATCCTCCTCCTCTTTTGAAGTTGGTTAAAAATACACACTTTGATTCGCAAATTGACTTAGATTATATTTTTTGTCCCTAACTTATAATGCTAAAATGATCCAGCTATTATAATTTTAGCTGCCCCGGATGTTCTACAATCGTATGTTTGCTTAACTCCGTCTTGATCCCAAGCTATTGTAATCGATTGTATGTTTATGGCGAATCGGTAAACGAATCGATTGACAGGGCCGGACTCAAGGGGCTAGAGTATTATTTGCTGAGTTAAAATTTACTTTACAACGTCGCTTAAATTTTTTATTTATTATTAATGAAAACAATAGCTTTTCATATCATTTATTCGACAGTATTTTTTATCATTTGCACTTATGCTATCTCTCACTCTACCGGATATCCGGACTTTCTGGTTGAACTTTTGACCGGTTTTGAGCACTATTATAGTGGCATTTCATAAAATAAATAATTCATTATACTGTTCTATACAATACCAACCGAGTAAAAAGAGACCCAAATTTGGTTCAAAATCGGGTCTATTTCTGTTCGATATCGTCGGAGTGTTTAAAAATTAACTATTTTCAAAAAAGTCGCATAACCGAAAAAAGCTATCAACACGAACAAAAAATTTGAAACGTACATCTAAAACGTAATAAAATTGGCGAAGGCTTTCTTTTCTCTTAAGATCTTTAGAAAGGTAAACAATCATTTACCCTCCCGTTGTAACCATGGTAACCACAGTCTGAGATAAACAATTATTTGGAATTCGACATCGCTTGATACCGAATTCCAAATAATTGTGTTGTTCTCTTGGAATTGACTACCACAAAGACACAGCACAAAGAAGACAAGAGCCTTGTTAAATAAACATGTTTTTTTAATTAACCTCAATTCAATTAATTTATGTAAGTAATTGTATTTGTAAAGTAAAGAATAATAGGAGTTTTGAAACGCAACTGTTATTTTTTAGACATGAAACCGCTATTCGTTATTTCTTAACCTTAAATTGAATGTTTATCATTTCCTTAAACTGAAAAGGAGCACAAACATATCAGAAGAAGACAAGAGTCGAGCAATATTTCATGCGCTTAAGGCAGGCGCTCATGTGCATGTAGCTTGAAATAAAATTATCATAAAATATTATGGAAAAGAGTAGTCGAGCATAAAAAGGCGAACTTCTTTTTTGTAACTTATCTCGTTATTCACAAAGATGTGGCTTTTATGAGGGAGTTGGACTTTAAGGTTATTTGTATGCGACGTATTACTCAGATTTGTTCTTGCCTCGTGCGACTAAGATAAAGGATAATTCTCTTAATAAAATCTAGGAAGAATATCATTACAATTTTGTTGGGACGATTTTGTGACTTTTATGACATCGAATAAAATCCCAATAATATTTTTACGAGATTTCTTTAGAGAATAACCCCTAAGGTTTTTACGGTGTAGATTTGTATCAGTGAAATTGATTACGTGTCTTCGTAAAGTCTGAAAGACGTGGTTTTATTGTTCGCGATGAAAAACGAATCCCAGTAGAGTTACTCTGACGTCACTGTGTAGTCAATGATCATTGTGCGTACATAAAGCATGGAGGGCCGGATGAGAGCAGGAACCTATGGAGTACCAACCGTCAATTAAAAATTTTACACAATGGTGTATTCGAAACAAGTTGTCTCCGTGCATAATGATTTGTCCTTAGAGAAGACCTCATTGTTATTAAGGCAAATCAAACAAAACCTAAATAAAGCTACAAGTATTTTTTTAACACGAATTGCTCTAACCTCTTTAATACATAACTACTCATCATCATCTCCTTGCCCTTGTCCCATTTTATGTGGGGTCGGCACAACATGTGTTTTTTTTCCATACTCTTCTACCAGCCGTCATTTGACAGGCGTCATGGCTCAGTCGGTAGTAGCTCTGCCTTCCGTGCTGTGAACAAACATTTGTGTGTTGTAAACATAGATGTTTGTTCTGTGTCTGGGTGTTTCTATGTATTATATGTATGTATTTACAAAAAAAAATGTATGTATGTATTCTATCAGCCATCTAGTTTCCATCGTACAAGCTTTGCTTAGTTTGGGAATAGAAGGCGTTGTGTTAAGTGTCCGTGAATATTTATATTTATTTATCTTAGTTGTAACTTCTTTCTTATCCATCTTTCACGCAATCCATCCATATTTTCTTTGGTCTACCTCTACTCCTACCTATCTACATTCATATCCTCTTCTTGTTACATGACATTCTTCGCTCCTAATACATTACTACTAGTATAGTATTATATGATCTGTGACATTACATACGTAGACTTAGATAGGTACCTATCTCAAGTTACCATAAAAAGCACTCTCAGTATAATTTATAAGTTTAAAAAACTGGAAAAACCGACTTTTATACGCCTTCACCATAAAATGATGATGATGATGGCAGTTCATTAGGACTGTTCTATTGATCGTAAACACCACAGAAAAGCAAAATACGCAATGTCGTGTACGTGGACGTACACGTCAACACGACAACACGTCGTGACGTGTTTTTTCCAGTTACTCTTATTTAACTGTCAAACTATAGAAAATAAATATAACCGATTGAGAACTTCCTCCTTTTTTGAAGTCGGTTAAAAATATGACGTTTGTTTTGAGTAGTAGGTAGTAGAGACACCCAGAATACCTGCCGTAGTTCAAAACAGCCATTCCCGCTCGCAGCGTCACAGCGATAAGCAAAATGAGTATAATCTCGCGGGGATAGCGTTAGTTTGGTTGGGGAATTCAATTAACTCCATGGTTAGTGCGTTGTTTGAACTTGCTTTTAGACGATGAACTTTTAATAAAGCGCACTTTGAAATATAATACCTACCAGCTAAGATAAGATAAGATAATATCTATAAATCGTTTGCAACGGTTTGTAAATAACTCAACTGTTTCATGTGTATTTTGTAAATATTGTAAATACTGTATTCGTTGTAATTTTATTTGTGAATAAAGTTCTATTTACGTAGTAATGTGAAGATAAAATAAGATAAGAGTTCAGAGTCTAAATCTTAGAAAGGCAGCAACAAATTGGTTTTGGACCGTTTCCTTCCGTGCTAGTTAAAAACTGTGTTACAGCAAGGTAGATAGATAGATAGAAAACTCTTTATTGTACACTACTTTTTTTTAAGGTGCTAGCAATGTGAAGGGTAATTATTTACTAAGTATTTCAGCGCCTAAATTACAATCTCTAATCTAAATAAGACATAGGTAGTACATATTTATAGATTAGCTTTGTGTTCAAAATTAACAACTTCTTTTTTAAAATTTTGCTAGTACTATGACTGAAATATTTTCTCTTATTTTCATAAGCTATTCCTTTCTATGGGAACTCATATTGATTTTTATAATTTGTAAGACGATAATACGACATAAAAATAATAGAGTCTGCTGAGGAGCAGCAATTTTTACGATCACCTGACGCCCGATCGCCGTCATCCCTGAAAATCTGGTCTAACATTTCTAATGAAACGAATATAAATCCAATGTTTTCTATATATGTATACAAAAAACTTTTACCTACTATTAGGGCAATGAATTTTCATCATCATCATCAATATATATAAAACTCTTTTGAAGCTGACTTAGAATCAACGCACAGCCTAAACTATAAGTCCTAGAGGTATGAAATTTGTAAGGTAGGATCCTTAAATAGTGTAGGGGCGCACTAAGAAAGGAATTTTGAAAAGTCGCACTCTAAAGGGTCTAGAACGCGAGCAACGCCGCGGGCCACGGCTAGTGTATTATACAGGTAGAATTTCGTTAGTCTTTTGTAACACAAAGTTGAGGGCACTCTACCATAATCAAAGAATATGTCCACCTTCCACCCACAGACTAAGTTTGAAATAAACAGTAACAGTTTGAGAAGCACTCGACTGTCGCGTCCCGTTGTCCATTTAGAAGTCCCTAAGAAATGGACGGTTCAGCTAGTAGTGATAAAAGGCAACTTTTATTTAAAAGGACTCAAATGTGCGAGCAACTCTGTTGTGTTTTCGCCTTAAGAGTAGGCATTTCCTTTGAATAGGTAGCTCTTTTTATTTTCGTAAGCACGCAGAGGAAATGGCCAGTTTCATTATGCTCAGCCTCTACGGTTTGCTTTTAGACATTTTGTGGTTTGGATTCCCACTTAGTTTTATTAGCGATTCGCTGGATTGATTTATCAGCTTGCAAAAGAGGCATAAAAGTTCTTCGAGGAAACAGAGGTATTTTTAAAAGTAATAAAAACTTAAAAGTTTTATTTGAGGATAGGTGATTCAGTTTTGACGACACTCTTTAGCTTTTGAGTATTCTAAATGTAAATTCGGTAACTTTAAATGGACTGGGTGCTTCTGAAACACTTTTACTTGAATTCTTCGGGCAAGTTTTGAATTTTGAATAGGACTGAACTTACTTTTTGAAGTCATGATTTGAAAAAGTTTTTATTTTCAAATTCAATTATGCGTATCCCCAAATTGGTTATTCTGGCAAATAGGAAAGCCAATTCGTTTTGGTAAGTGTTTGTAGAAAAGAGCGTTATTGATGGGCAAAATGCTGAATAACAGATATCTTCAGTTTTTATACGTATTTAGCACTTTTAATCCTATCAATATTTTTTGTACTATCTACACTATCTCTAAAAGCTTTAAAACAGAAAATGCAGACTCACCAAGATTACTCAAAGGTTTGGTTTCCGCTGCAAAAAGTAGCTAAAATATAAAAGCATTTTCGTAACGGATATAAAATAAACTCTAATAATGTCGGCGATACATATTCATTATACAAAATAGATAGTTTTGTATAATTTTAAGAACGTTTACTCTACATCGTCGATGTCCATGTGTCACAAGAATTCATTCGGGAATCCCGTGGGGCGAACACTCTAGCGGCACTTTTTCAGGACACGAAAAATGCATTTGTGATTCCGTCATAAGCGATTCTTACCGTTCCTGAACGAAAACGGCTTGAACGTGCCGCCTCTATTTATTTGCCGTTTAGTTTTGTGACGAATTTACTTTTTATTTCTTCTTTACTATGATGCTATGCTCAATTGCTCATACATACCTAATAATACCTATTATACTTAGTATATTTAGATGAAGAGTAATCTGTACTAATATTTTAATCAAATAAAAACTCAAGAATCCTCACCTTATGAATGTGCAAGAATTTTACTCCAGATCCATGTTTTAACCCTTACAAGTAGTTATAAGGGTTAAAACATGGATCTATACAATAAAATTCTTCCGAAGCTGCTTCTAACAATAGGATGCGATTAGTAATCGCAACCTTTCGCGACCAGCTTCGGATTAGTTCGTGACGGAAGGCAGGGTTAATGGGAGCAAACCGAAACTAACGACAACCATTCATCTCTCTGCTTAGCCCAGGAACAAGACGTTGAGCGCTACCATTCAAAATGATAGACGGGTGCTGTTCAGTCTTGGGTTTTTTCTCGAGAATCGAGGAATTGGAGATTTTTTTAAAAGTGGGTCTTACTCGTTCGCTATGGGCGTCATATAAAAATACTCAAAATCAATTGTAACATTTTTTTTAAATCAATTTTTTTCTTTTTCAATACAGAAGCTGTTTCGGCCCCTGATGGGATTCATTAACTTTGAGATGCGATTGAGTTGATTTTTTTCTCCATGCTTGTGAATTCTACCCTCAAATCATATCCTGTTATTGCAAAAAAAAAACAATTGCATAACCATAACAACATTACCGCGCATCTACGCCAATGCATTTACGATTTGGCGCAAGTAGTAATCTCCACTCCATGCATAAAACATCGTGCAAGCATGGTTATGTGTAGAATGAACTTGCTTAGATGAATTCCATATTTTTCAAATTATATTTTGTTTTTTTTCTATTAGAGGAGGACCTCTTCGCATCGTATTCCTCATGGCTGAGGGTGGTGTTTTTCCGTTGAATCGTTGTTAACGCCAACTTCATACCAATGACCTGCGGCTATCATCCGAGCGCAGGCCATGGTCTTCAGCTCGGTGGCGCCCTCTCAGCAGCCATCTTGCACACAGCAACCACCGCGCTAGACGCACGTCCCTACCAATCATTTTTTAATATTTTCCTACATTTAATTTTTTTTTAATCAAAGCTAATTAAACCCATGTACCTAACCTCTCGAGATATCATTTATGAACAATCGTCTTTTTTCGTACGATATCTCGCCAGCCCCTATTGCCTTTGGCCCTTTGGCCTAAGAGCACATCGTGAAATTTTGCGTCCATGGTTTTTTTTCTGTAAAAGAAAGAGGTAAGATTAGTTTGAAAAAGTTTTATAGAACTGCTTTTATGTTAGTTGATCTAAATCCAACTAAGTATTCTATTGTATCAGAATGCACGTCGTAATAATAACGCTCCATGCATTATTAACATTATTAATTTGAAACAACAAAGCTAATTATTACGCGTGTGGATCACAATGCCCTGATTAGATCGCGTTCACAAGTGGTAATCGTTCAGGGCTGACGCAGCATTTGGTTAAATAAAATAAGATACATCTAGCTGAAGCAATAGTGAAATCCAACAGTTGCGACCATAAGACGACTAGGACTCCGACTAGGGCTCGCATGCTGAAGGAATGCCTAAGTCTGAGTTGATTTTTTTACTGATGATATTATATGTTGCAAAACGTCACGTGGCTAAACAAGCTCGTATGAGTTAGTGGCCAACTCTGGTAACGGGGTTTTTAGGCCGACAGACCGCGCGTCCGAAGCACGGAAGCGCTGAGATTTAAATGTCACGTGGCTATTTTTCGTTGATGCGCGTCATGAACAGTTTTTTATATTTTTATTTTCAGTCTGAAAACACACGGTAAAAATATGTCATACGCAGCTTTTTTAGTCTATGAAACTCTAGGCATAGACATCGCTTTGAACAGCGTGGCGCGTTCATAATTGTGCCGCGTACAATATTTTCACTTGAATTATCAAAGTTCATATCGTGTGGCACGGCGCCAACAGCCATAACATAGACTGAAATTCTTCGTTATGATATTTAGTTTAATAATTCAATAATTTGCTCATAGTCATATCAAGGATAAGTAAAAATAAATGCGTTATTCTCTTACCTACTCAATCAGGAAAAAGTTTTGTTATCTGTGATTCAATCACGCCGCAATGGGCGTTTTCACACGGACATTGCACTTCACCGACATATTGCTTGAACAAAAATATCGTTATCGCCATCTAGCGGCTAGTGCTAAATGTATGAGTTTAGCTCTCCACGATATCGTGAAAACGTCCAAAGGCTAATTTACTTACATAATTTTTATTCTTTAAATAATTACTAAACGGTCCGTGCATATTTTATCCGAGTACCGCAAGTTACCCTGGAGGTTGAAACTTTTCAAAATAAGCTCCGTACATAATGATTATCTTCGTCTTGAGATATTCTTTTAAGAGTTTTATTTGATCATTTTCCTTAATATTTTCCTTATAATGTAAATTAATCATAATTAATGGTTTGTTTTAAAGATCTCGCTGTGACACCCCTAAATCATTTAGTAGAGCCATAAATCAACCTAGAAGAACAATAGGTAGGTGCTTACAGATAGCCCACACTAATAGTCTGGATGTCACTGTGACACGTCTAGAATTCACTGGCATACTAACAGGCTCCAACCATTGATTATTAATTCCTTACACCAGTTTGATTTATTTCACAGTAATAATCATCATTAGGTAGGTACTAAATACTAATAGTAATGTCACAGAGCTATTTCTTTTTGAAATCTGTGAAAAAGGCTGTATGTCAGGCGTGAACTAATAAAGAAAATGATGGTGATGAGTCATACGTAGATGGAAAATGCGAATAAAATTTAACTATAGTTTCCGGATATTTTTTTTTTCTTTGGTACAGATGGTACAGAGTCACTGGGCGACATTGAAGCGAAACTTACATGATATCGACATGTTGTGGCTCGAACAAAAACATCGGTGTCGCCACCAACACTATGAAAGCGTCGCGTCGTGTCGTGTCGTGTCGCGTCGCGTCGTGTCGTATCGTGTCGTGTCGGCAACAGTGTGAAAATAGCCATTATCGTTGCAGCCTTTGTATGCCTGGAAATAATTGCCTTATTATGATAACCAACATCTGTTCTGCTAAATATTATTGCGTGTTCTGCACCCAACGAGCATAAAGGGCGTAAAAGGAAAATTATTGCCTGCAAAAACATATAGGCCTCAGGCTGGTTGTGCTGGCCATTGAAGATGATCAAAAAATGAGATTGAAGCTATATTTTTACGTCTTATAAAATTATACAAACTTTGCGATCATCAATACTTAGTTCTACAAAAGTTTCTGCTTACTTTACAGTTAGTAAATATGTAATTCAATATTCTATGTACTGATAGAGTTTGTACTTTTGTGGTAATGTTTCAAAGTTTTGTTTCGAAGGTCTACTTCGTGTTTAAACATAAATCTTAAAACTTCATTAGTTCATTCGCTTTTCGTGGGTTTTCCCGACCGCTGATGTTTACGATTTAAAAGGTTTTCGACGTAAAATATTGCTGCTGTCGAGTTCGGTAAGGATTGCTTGAGTTGTTCAATTGCCGAAGTTTCGAGTTCGATAACTTTGCTTTACTTTTTGTTCGCAGATCGACGTATGCCTACGCACACATTATGCAACTGTTTGTGTTGTAAAGCACTCAAGAATGGAACCATTGGTTGGAAGTAAAACGACATTTAATTTTAAAACGGTAAAAATTATTTCACATTTGTAATAGGCATTGCATTTGTCGCCCATAAATGCGTTGCTTATCACAACCCCTTTGTTCCCTCAAAGTACCTCAAGTTCCCTTCTTCGCTTGTTTGAAGCTTTATTCATCTTCCACTAGCACTTTTATATTGAATGATAGCGCACGTAAAGTCTTTTCAACCGTAATATCAGTATACTACTGGTTTACAGAGTTCCTAGAATCAATATCACAGTACTCCGACTCTGCACTTGAGCTACCACTCAAAGCTCTTTGTATCATCCAGCTAGGCTTTCCGATAATGAAATTGCATTGATAACAAATGATCCGTAACGGATTCGAAATAACAATGCAATTTCGAATTGTACTAATTTTAGGCCAATCAACCTGAAATTTCGCAGTTTAGCGACATCAGATCAGCCAATGACAGCGTCGATTTCAATGATGACGGAATCGAATACTCGTTGCAAATGAAATGTGGCGAAATCAATGGTAATGACAAGTAATGAACACTGATGCCGTTACGAAAATTCAATTTGCGTAATAAGGATCCTGCTCACATGTAAATTCGCCGCTTCAAACGAAGCGGGCGTGACTCAATGCTACGTTTCGCGAGTGTCGACATTATCTGCTTATCAGCAATCTACGCTAAGGCGGCTCGAAATGATCACAGACGAAGAAGGTAAATAAATAAATAAATAAATAAATATTCAAGGACACTTAACACAACGCCTTCTAGTCCCAAACTAAGCAAAGCTTGTACGATGGAAACTAGATGGCTGATAGAATACATACATACATTTTTTTTTTTTTTGTAAATACATACTTATAATACATAGAAACACCCAGACACAGAACAAACATCTATGTTTTACAACACACAAATGTTTGTTCTCGGTGGGGATCGAACCCACGACCCACAGCACGGAAGGCAGAACTACTACCGACTGAGCCATGACGCCTGAGGTAGATTAGTAAAATGATGCAATGTTCAGCTAAAGGGACTTTTCAACAGCTATCCTATGTCATATTTCTTGTTCACCGAATCAGAAAAATGTATGGCCCTCAACCGACAAAACTTTCTGCATTATTCAAGATCTCTGAAAAGTACGTATACATCTCAAGTCTCAGCGTATTTTTGTTGCTCAAACTTCGTAAATTTCATCACAAGTTTGCTAAAAGAGTCATAAGGCAGGAGCTCACTAACTCACTATTGAAAGTGAAAAGTTGTAATGTATGTAAATTACAAGTCAAACTCAGTGTAGTGAGCTGTCTCAAAGTTTAGTTAGATTATGTTTCCCAAAATGGAATGGTTTCCAAGTTTAGATAACGCTATGATTTAGTTTTGGTAACTTTGTATTTAATTGGCATTGATACTAATTTGCTTTAGAAGATTTTAATCAAGAGATAATTTTACAACCGGATAGGTAAAATGATATTTTAATAAAATATCCTTAATAGTCTATAGTCACTATTGTCTTAGTTTTTGATATAAAGTATTGAAGAATTAAAAATACTTTTACTAACGATTCTAGGTACATAACATTTAGACAGAGACTAATAACATTTGAGATTCGATCAAGTACGCAAATCGCATACTCGACTAGTTTTCCGTAGGGAAAATGCTTTAATGCCCCTACTACAAGTTTGTGCCCCTACTACTGTTTATTAGCTAACGAGTGGCTGCCGAAGATACGCGTCCACAACTGGACTGGACTGATTTTGATAGAAGTTAAAAAAAACTGTTACTTTATAGCCTTATTTGTATTGGTTTTGTAAAGCTACGCTAGCTGCAAAATTTTGTGTCATTTCTCTTCGCTATCATGCAAATTACAATGAAAGAGCCACGCTAAAATAAATAATAAATAAAATAATAAATAAATATTCACGGACACTTAACACAACACCTTCTAATCCCAAACTAAGCAAAGCTTGTACGATGGAAACAAGATGGCTGATAGAATACATACATACATTTTTTTTTTGTAAATACATACTTATAATACATAAAATGTTTGTTCTCGGTTGGGATCGAACCCACGACCCACAGCACAGAATATAAAAAACATCAGAAGATTATGATTTTAAGGGTTAGTTTTTATACATAAAATACAATATAAGCTTTTATAAGCTTATATTAGAACAGTTTTCATGAAATGGTCTTCAAATAGCCTAAACTAGGATTATTAACGATTTAATTACCGGATTTTTGCTAGGCATGTTTTTGTACTAATTTATAGTGTTCAATAAACATTATTTGATTTGATTAAACGTGCCAGATTTCACATGTGAAGCCATTTTTTTAGTACTTACTTTGTAATATCTATTCAGTTGTAGCTAGGCACATTTCTCTGGAAACCAGTAGCAGAACAATTATTTTCTACTTCACCATCAACTGTGGTCTAAAGATTAAATTAGTCAGTTAGATATCACAGTTAGACCGCAAGTTAGTGTCGTGGTTATCCACTGGGATGGAGTTTGTCAATCCAGTTATAATCATCCTACTGGGATTTGACTACATTTCTCGTTGCCCCTTTGGCCTGATTGTAGCCGTCTATAAGACTATTACCAAAATTGCTTCTAGGTATTGTCGCAGAATACATATAATAGGCCTTTACATCTATTGAAGATGATTTATACAGCGTCAGGAGGCAACCTATGCCTACACTTAACGGGACACTGTAGTGCCTGCGGGACAATGTTTAGATGGAGTAGGCTTGCCCAGCACCTATACCATCCTCTCAGCCTAGTCAGCTATATCCACAGGAAAGACAAGGTCAATACGCGCGGAGCTGAGTAAGCCGCGGGTTTCCTCACGAAGTTTTCCTTCACCGTTTAAGCTCGTGTAGCTAGTAATTGTATTGAGTTAGTAAGTGATTTTTGATGATAAACTTATATATCAAGCCATTATCTAGCTCCCACATGTAGTGAGTGTGTGCTTTAATAACATGAATAAATTATATCTGGTCTTATTGTTGACATAATTTAGGTGCTGCAGACTTAATGTGGTCATACTCTAACTATATTTATACCAATGTTATTCTGTAATACTAACAAAACCGTCGAAGTTAAAAATTAAGAGCATACGCTCGCATCAATAAATACCAAGTCCATCACAATAAACAATGCTCGAAATATATTTCTTTACGAGACAATTAGCGCAACTGTCGATTTTTCGATGCATATAGTAATAAAATTATGTTGCAGCTACGGCTCTGGCAAAGAGTAAGTAACAGCTTATAACTGTTGTTTCACTCCTCAAATAATAATAAAAGTTTATATAAAAAAGTACATAATATATTATTTGCATCAAGATGATTTACTAATTCGCATTCCACTTTGGCGCACCAAAAAATGCGCTTTAAGAACTTCCGTACCTACACCATTCTACTTTTGTGCACCAAAGATAAAGTAGCGTCTAGTGATGGAGTATGGACTATTTTTAATAATTTAACCGATGTACCGAAAAGATCAGTAATGATATTCCATTGAATGAGGTCCAAACTTCAAAGGCCTTCCACCAAATAAGTAATATTATTATTGTCTTAGGTAGTAAACCGATCTTATGTACACCCGTAATGCAACGTTGTATTACAATGTTATATTAGTAAGGATGCAAATACATTTGTATGCTATGTTCTTACTCCAGTTATGTGGTTTTCGCAACAGTGGAAGACCATATTCACAAGTGAAGTCTATCATCAATCATCATCAATCATCACCAATCATCATCAATTATCATCAATCATCATCACTCATCATCAATCATCATCAATATATATAAAACTCTTTTGAAGCTGACAGAGAATCAACGCGCAGCCTAAACTATACGTCCTAGAGGTATGAAATTTGGAGGGTAGTATCCTTATATAGTGTAGAGGTGCACTAAGAAAGGAATTTTGAAACGTCACACTCTAAAGGGTAGAACGCGAGCAACGCCGCGGGTGACTGCTAGTTTATTATAATTCTGATCAACCTGTTATGGCCCGACAATACTATCCTTAGAAGAAATCGCTTTCAGTGTTATGGCTACCCGTTGAACTGTATCGTATTCTGTTGCTTCTTCAAACCTCTAGGATGGATGTATTCGTTATGCATCAAAGTAAGCATGTAGACCATATCAGTTTTTTATGAGAAAAAGTTCATTTTACCTCATCACATAGAGTCATTACATTTAGGAAGTGTCTTAGGAAGTGGTCATGTCCCTGTAACTGCACCAGCACCCATACTCATCTTATACATTTATTTATAAGATCTCAACATAAATGATTTAAAAAAAAACAGAACATACAAGCATCACTGCTTGGCAGTAGTAAAATCTTCCTCAGACGAGCTCTTTCACAAAACCCTGAGATTTATTGTTATAAGGTTAATTTACTGCCATTATTTGAAGTGAAATAAGCCTGGCATCGCTCGGAGCTCACGGGCGCAAACATTGTTACCTGCATCCAATTAGTTCCCCGGGCTAAATTGTAAATCCGTGTGTCGCGCGACGTTGACGCATCCAACATTTTCACTTTGTATGAAATCCACTCCAAGTTGAGTTGTATTTCACCCACGAAGGGCTTTTGAACAAAATAAATTAACAAGCTCTTTATTAGATCAGATTGAGTTTGTCTTTTGAGGATAAAGTTTGATCACAGTTTGATCGGAAGCACAATTTATAAGTTTGAACGGATTTTTTTTGTGGATACTTGAGATTTGACAGTAGAACGAACGTTAGCATAAAAAAACCATCGTAACACGTAAGATATTATGTTTTAAAAAAAATCTTTACCGAACTTGGCAGTCTAATAGGACTCAAATCATTTCCACTGTACAATCAAACCGTTTGAAGTCAAAATTTTAAAATTCTGCCACATGACTTACTGACTTAGCGTTGACTTAGCGTTGTCAAACTCTAGATACAAAAACAGGTAAGCTTTAATCATCCATGAAATCGTAGCATTCATGGTTTTACTGCTTCCTCACCTGAACAATAAAGACCTTTTAGATGTAAAGCGTAAATAGAGGTACTAGCCTATTCAGAGTGTATTAACATCTGATGGAGTAGTTTATAGCTAAACTTACGGTATAAAACAAGTGATTTAGAGTATTATGAGGCATTATTTCAGGTGACAGGGTAAGATTTGATACACTGTGGAAAATTTTGTAGAATATTTGACAAACAAATCGCAATTTGTAAAGTTATTTGGCTGTTTACTGGTTGATTTTATATTGATGTCAAAAACACTCAAAAAATTAAACCATTTGGAACTAATAACTCACATTAGGTTATGAACTAACTACAGTCAATGTTGAGAGGTTAAAAGAATGATATGTTCAATTTACTTCAGAGTATGGTTAAGAAATAAAAGTCGGTGTATGCCTTTACGTTAGGTCTGATAGGCATTGCAGTGTTTCACGTCACTAGGGGCATGTCCTCAACAGACGTGCTTTTTAAGAAATTGCTATAGGTAGAGGAAGCCGCTTCGCATCTGTGGGCTTTCTGCTTATTCTGCCACTTTTTTTCCAATAAATTAAATAAATATTAAGAACAATTGTTATTTAATGCTCTCTACTGCCTACTCCTTGAACCATGGCTACGAAAGATTGTAAAAGCTGTGGTCCTCCACCTTATGACTAATAAAGTTTTGATTATTAAGCACTTTAGCGTTTAATTGCCTGATAACGTTTGAACTAGTACTATTAAAGCTTTATGGGACAAGTTTAGAGATAGGGTTCACTGACTGGACTGTAGTAGTGAATAATCTTTTATTGAATAAGTTTTATTCAGTCTGCCTTCAACCAGTCATGGAGTCTCTGACCAGTCTCCGTGATCAGTCTGGGCTTCTTCGTCTTTTGTAAATAAAAAAAAAATGTTTGTACACCAATCTATTTTACAAAAAATTGCGATTCGTATATTTTGAAAATTAACCAAATCAAAATCAAGACTCAAAGCTTAAATACCACTACCGATTTTGATAGTGGAAACGCAACATATCAGCCTATCACGCATCAGCAACTAAATTACATAACTAACTGATAATTCACCGGTAACCGACAATAAGGCGCTCATTAATTAGATCCCAAAACCGGAGTGTTGCTCCCAACGGTCTTCAAGACACGAGAACGTAGTTAACTTTTCAGCACCAAAGTGTACATTACCTACAAGTCTCTTGACTTTTATCAATGTAAACCCATCAAATAAAAAAATAAAATAAAATACCATCGGTACAGATCACGAAAAAATCTGACAGTCGCCGCGTTGACGTATTCGAGTTAAATTGCGCGTCAATGCCAGCTCGACTGCCACAGGTTGTAATGTCACCGCGACCCGTATCTCAGGTACGCTAGCGGACACGAGTTTTGACATTTTTTGAAACGACACATAGCACTTTTATTTTAATAGTTTTTCTTGTGTTATTGTGAGTATTGTTGTTTAATTTTGGTGGAATTTTAACCAATAATACTTAGGTCGTAACATAAAGTGTGAGCCATTGGAATAAATGTGTGTAAAGTGGTTTTTCTGAATGTGAAAATTCGTGTCAGGTTTTGAAGAGAAAATCCACCATTTTCTTTTCAAAACAAACGACAGCCGACTTGACAAATGACTTGACTTATTTATTACAATTTTAACACTTGACATTGGCAAAATTGTCTGTCAAAATGACGGACGTACGCCATTACTGAAGAGAAGAAGAAGGTACGCTAGCGTTACGATAAGCTTGCGATTGTCACATTTATTCGTGATCAAGGCACTGATAGCCGGGATGAATGCAATTATAGCTGCGAAGCTATAAGTATTATGTGCGTAGACTTTTACCCAAAAGTATAATGCAGTTATGCTTTTGTTTTCATTCATAAAAAATATCCAACAGAAAGTTATGTATATACATCGACAGCAAAACAATTGAACTGACCTTTTGACATAAGAATGCGTTGACGCTACGTTAAATGCGCCATCGTTTAAAACTGGTTATTTATACTTAAGTTCACCTGTTCCGAAATAAACTATTTTTTATTATTTAAATAAAATAGTAGTAGTAACCACGTAAGTACTGTACAACAGTCGTAAATACTTCATTTTGAATTACTGGTTCTCATCATGTACACTGCTAATAAACGCTAATGAAGCAGGGTCCAAGTCTTTGCAGGGCCTTTTTAACTGATGTAAATTATGCGGTAAGTCGTGTAAAGGTGCTTTAATAAGAGAATTAACTTGTTGAGTCGTGTATTTTTAATGAGGCAAGATTTCAAATCTTTCGTTCTGTAATTCTTCTTGTAAAAACTTTTTATAAAAATGGTGAAACTTGCCAACAATTATAAGAAACAGAAAAATAACGACTGCAATCGCACAGCGGGCGACTGTTGCAGCAGGGATGCGATAGGTGGGGGTTCAAATACTATGCCGGATGTGTTTGTGTGATTGATTAAATATTTGTTCTGTGTTTGGATGATGAGTTTTCAGGGTACTTGTTAGTAACCACAAACATGGTAATCTCTTTACTAAGTAATTTAGTCAATTGACTAGCCGTCTCCCGCGGCGTTGCTCGCGTTCTACTCTTTAGAGTGTGACGTTTTAAAATTCCTTTCTTAGTGCACCCCTACACTATATAAGGATACTACCCTCCAAATTTCATACCTCTAGGACTTATAGTTTAGGCTGTGCGTTGATTCTCTGTCAGCTTCAAAAGAGTTTTATATATATTGATGATGATGATGATTGATAAAATAAGCTTATAGTATAGCCACGGATTATTGCATGAGCAATATGAGCAACATATCATTGAAAGGCAACTTAATTAGATAGAAATTGATTTCTAAGTTTAGGTCATCAGTTCGACTCGTATGCTAAATTACTGCTCAAGCACTTATCCGAACTCAAGTACTTTTGTATGAAAATCTCTACTCAAATCTACGCTTGAGTTACGATTTCTCTATTAGCATACGGGCATAACGCTTTAGGGGCATATAACGTTATTCTGAATAAAATCTTCTAAATAATAATCTTTTCATGAAGCAGCATGGCTTTATTCCAAAAGAATGTTCAACATTTATGACTGCTTAGTAAGAACTCTGCTGAACGAGGCTTTGTAACACGAAGAATCTTGGCCAACGACATGTGTGGCACAACGACATCCACAAAATTAAATAAATATGAGTACACACTTGGTGCATGAGTGTATCATTCATTAAAACAAGTAAGCTAATTAATTTTACATCTGTAATATTATGTATCTTCGTGAACAAGGTTCTGTTGCTGACACTGTCATGTAATTTTTTTAAGTACATGCAAACATCGTGTCTGAATCGGAGCGAGTAAAATGTAAGAAAGTAGAAATTATGCTGAATTCTATTGATGTCGTCTTGTTTTTCTAGGGAGTTGGATGGATATACTACATAATGAGATGTATGGAATACGTAGATAGATAGATAGAAAACTCTTTTTTATTGTACACTATTTTTACGAAAATTATAAAATAAACACAGAATTCATTATTCACGTACTTAGTAAAAACTAACTCTATGGTAGAATAATTAGCAGCTGCATTTGAACAAAAATTTTTAAAAAAGAAAAGCTTTTTATTGACTCTTCTAGCTACTCTCATAACTACTGCTGACAAGGATTACAATCCTAATTGATATAAAATTCAGTTCCGGTTATACAAAAACAATTTTAGACTCAAAAAGCACTGTGCATAAAGCTCAACCTTCATCGAATCCGACCGCAGGATATCCAATCTGTGTGGTTCGTTTGAAACAAGCCATCCGATCAATATGCATGATGTCTCTTTGTCAAAGAGATCATACTTCTTTGCATTCATTTTTGCTTTAGACGGAATGCTTGATGAATGCACTTTATTGTAAAATGATTTGATTTACTTTTTGGTTAGAGTGTGATTGTAATCCAATTTAGATTTGAATAGAACTAAAATATTACTGAAACGCATGAGTTTATTTGAATTAAAACTTATTATATCTAAGTGGTATTTGAATTGATACCTACTTATCTAATTATCTTGTAAGTTTTAAGGTAGATTTTCAACATTTAAGAAATAACATTATACTTTTTACCGGTAGAAGCGAATATTTCACGCAAATAAGTAGGTACATAATTTAATTAAACATTTCAATTTAAAAGCAGGCTTCTAAGAATTTTCTTGTGAACGATAACAAAGAGCATATTAAAATAAATTGAAATTAACGTTATGAACAATATACTACAGGGAGAATAAAGTAATTAATAAGTAAAAGAAAAAAGCAATTTATTCTATACCTAGTTAAAAATTACATGCATAATTTAGACTAGAAAAAAAATAATGCATAAAAGAATAAAACCATTATACAATACTATATAACTCAAACTAATTTTATGAACCTACTTAATTATTCTATTGTATTTAATGTACCTGGGGTCGCGTTTTAGCGGAAGGACTGGGATGTAGGAGAAAAACGTACACTGACCTTTGAGCTCAGGAAATCTTCTTCTGCTGCCCAGGGCGGCTGCACTGGGTTCCACGAACACGAGAAACTTCACAGCACAGTTTTTGTCCTTCACGACACCATATATTTGCGGTAAAAATGGATAAAATCACAGCGGGTTAAATTGCGATGCGTGCGCGGCGAAAGAGTTGCGTGGACTGTGACGTCATGAGACGTCAGATGTCAAGCTTGGCTTGTCATGCGGTTCTTCCTTCCTTCGTCGATGGCGCTAGTGTGTACGTCTTAGGAAAGGAGGCGGAGGGGGGAGGGTATTTATTTGATGCGAATAGTTATCTCACTATGCTAAAGATGGCGTTACCATTTCCGCCCGCCCTTGATGGGTCACCATTAAAAAGCAACCGTAAATTGAGACTAGAAAAACTAATATCTCACAGCGGATAAAGAGACTAGATTAAAAATCTAATATCTCACAGCGGGAGAGACTAGGACGAAGCCCAATATCTCATAACAAAATTATAAGCGAGTAATATAAATACTCATGAAACTCTATGACCCTAAGGCAGAGCAGAGCTCATAAGTGCGGATAAACTAATGAAACAGCGGTGTTACTAAATTGAAAAATTAGATGCTTACAAACTAAGATTAAGTCTATATAAGTACTAAACTATTGACGCGGTATTGGGCATAAGCGAACGGTCGGACGAAGTAGACTTGTTCCACTCGCGGATCTGACTGTACAAGTACGAACTACTCCATCCTTGGAAGGATGTACCTTTTCTACAATCGCTAATGGCCAGGCTAAACTCGGTACATTATGTTCTATTACGACCACAACCACTCCTGGAGTGATAGGCGCGGAAAGCGTATTCCACTTCTGTCTAACCTGTAATCCATGTAGATATTCCAACCTCCACCGCTGCCAAAAGGACTGAACTAACTTGTCCAATAGCGAATGCCTTTGAAGTAGGCTGAGATTTTCAGAACCTACTTCAGGCGCGGGAATTGAGCATAACGGCGCAGTATGCAAAAAATGACTAGGCGTTAGAGCTGAAAGCTCTGCGAGCTGAAGTTGATCAGCTGTTACTGCAATAGTAACACGGCGGGGTATTAATTTAGCGAACGTAAAAACGTATGTTTTGATTGGGAAGCGATGAGCATAATTATTTAATAGGTACAATGCGCAAAAGCTTTGTGAGCAAAACAATCCCACAAAGTTCCAATCGAGCGATTGTGAGCGGTTTAGTTGGCGCGACTTTTGACTTAGCGCAAACTAATCGAATAGTATTACCTTCGTCTGAACTGACGTGTAGGTATACTACGCCACCGTAAGCATGCTCGCTGGCGTCAGAGAAACCCAGCAGGGTTACAACGCAGTCAGCGCACACACCGAGATGACGCGGTATGCGTAGCTCGTTGAGCATAGGTAGTTCAATACAGAACTGTCTCCACAAATTAATAATGTGGGGCGGGGGCGTATCATCCCAATCTAGATTTAAATGCCACAATTGTTTTATTAACAACTTAGCGAATAGAACTGCGGGCGCTACAAAACCCATAACATCCCACAGTCGGGCAATGGTAGATAAGATGGAGCGCTTTGTGCACTTCTCATCAGCGGGAGCAGCGATTTTGTAGTAGAAGACGTCAGAATCTGTCGACCAATACAAACCTAGAATTTTATGTTGCGTTGATTTATCAAACTCAACCTCGGTCGGAAGTTTGTGCGAAGCGGGAATATTATCTAAGACAGCGTGCGAATTACTATTCCACTTGACCAGTTCCCATTGTGCGCCTTTGAATAACTCGATCAGCTGTTTGGAAGCGGCGACACCCTTCTCCTCGTTCTCCACAGAAAATACAACATCATCTATGTAAATAGAAGAAGAAGCGATTTCACTAGCGAGAGGGTATTTGGAGCCGTCATCCTCGATCAGCTGTCTGACCGTGCGCATTGCATGGTACACAGACGAAGCTAAACCAAAACAAACTCGTTTGAAGTTATAAAGCGTCAGTGGATCTTGCGGTTTGAACCTATACAATATACATTGATAGCGGCGGTCAATTTCGCGAACGGCAATCTGTAAAAATTGTTGGCGGCAATCTGCTGTCATAGCGACGGCAAAAAGGCGGAAATTCAAAAGAATCTGAAAAAGATCACCTTGCAAGTTAGGTCCGTGATGTAATATATTATTTAGCGAAATTCCGGTGCTAGTCTTACAGCTGGCGTCTAGAACAATGCGAAGACGTGTCGACGTCTTATCCTCACGAATGACTCCGTGGTGCGGGATTACATAGATGGGCAATGAGTCATCAGACATATTTGGAGGTGCGGGTGAAATATAATCTTTCTCCAAATATTCCTTGATCACGCCATCATAAGCGATTCTCAAGCTAGGAGAAGCTTCTAGCTTTTTTTCGAGGCATAAATAAGGCCTGCGCGCGGTTTCGTAGGATTTACCTAACGAGTATACATCCTCACTAAATGGTAGGCCCACAGTGTATCTACCACTTGTGGGATCGCGGGTTGTAGTACATTTATAAAAATGTTCACACTCATTGTCAGCGGGACGAAGAGTGGGCGGTGCGGAGGGAGGCTCTTCGAGCTCCCAAAATCTTTTAATAAGATTATCTAAACCATGCTCCTGTACTAGGCAGCATGTTAAAGCCTGGCGGGAAAATATTGCAGGTACGGAACCCATGACTATGTATCCCAATACCGTACGTAAGGCTTGCGGGGCCTGCGAGACGTCAGATGCTTGAGTCTCGTTGGGCAATAAAAGGTGGACGAACAATGGCGCGCCTATCAAAATATCTATTTTGTTCGGCGTTCCGTAAGATTCGTCTGCGAGCGGTAAGCGGTGCAAGTGTGATAGGACAGTCGTATCTACCACAGCACTAGGTAATAAATCAGTAATTTGATCTACTACCAACGGCGAAATATTAAATTTAATATTTTTATCAAAGCGCGAATAAAATTCCAAATTAATTGAACTGGAGTGTATTGTCTTCTCAGATCCACCGAACCCTTTAATAATGGTACGTCCGATGTTATGAACCTGAATGTTTAGCATCTCACACGCCTCTCTTGTTATAAAATGACTTTGCGAACCAGAATCTAACAATGCGCGCAATATATGCCTGTTACCTGCACTATCATATACTACGACTTGCGCGGTTGCAAGTAACACGGTACATTGCTCGTTTTGAATCGGCTTAGACAGCGAGGACTGCACTGAAGCGGCGATGGATGTCGCGCACAATGCGACGTCCGCGCGCTCAGAGCGCGGGTCGGTTTCGACCGCGGTGCACAGTGTGGCTGCGTTAGACGGCGGCGGTGCAGCTACAGCGGCTTGATGTGCGGGTTCGATTCCCGACATAAAGTGCAATAGACTATGATGGCGAGATTTACAAGATCGGCAGTTCGTATCTGATTTGCAGTACGAAACTCGATGTTTTGTGCTAAGACAATTTATACATGCGTTTCCCTCCTTGACGACTTTGAAACGTTCTTCGGGGGTTAATTTATGGAAATCAGGACATTTAAACAAATGCTGATGAGTTACGTTTTGACACAAACATTTAGAAGCGGAATCAACGGTGTTTACATAAGCGTGATATTTAGGCGGTGATTTAGCATTAGTGCTTTCTTTCGAGCGTGTGTGATCGACCTTATTTGTAGGAGTAACCTTCCTAGCGACGGGACCTGTAGAAACAGCGGCGGCCGACGTCGTGCGTTCAAAAACCTTTGCTCGATTTTTAATAAATAACTCAAGGTCATCAAATGTAGGTATACTCGACCCTACACTTATCTCGAAAGCGCGGACAGTGCTTGAATCTAATTTCTTTAAAGCGATGTAAACTAGAATCAAATCACCTAATTTTTCTATCTTTAAATTATTCAGAGCGCGGACAGAGCTAATAAATTGCTCATTAAATAGGTCAAAATTAGCGGCTGACGCAGTACCTAGCGGTTTGAAGTCGAACATCTGATTTAGATAAGCTGATGCTACCATGCGTTTATCTTCAAATTTATCAATTAGCGTTTGCAATATTAGTTCATAATTCTCTGCGCACGGAGTAATGCCTGCACATAGGTTCTCAGCCTTACCTGACAACTTACCCATTAAATAATATAATTTTTCAGCATCGGTGAGAGTTGGATTATCATGGATAGTAGACTTAAAACAGGCATAAAATAGCGGCCATTTCCTAATGTCTCCTGCAAAACCAACCAAATCGATGGGAGGTAACCTAGGCTTAGCTTTACTGAGTGAAACCGGTACAACATTATCACTTGATGATAACGGCGAGTATTGAACTAGCAATCTTTTGATGCGGCTATACAATTGTTCGAATGCGACCAGACTTTTGTATTCTGGTTTTGCAGCGGGATTAACAACTAAAAGTCGCGAGTTGTAATCGTCTAACAACTTCATATAATCACTGCGCAAAGTGTCTATATTAGCACTTTGATCGAAAAATGTTTCTTGTGACCTAGCGGTAGTATGCGATGATGAATCATAAATACTCTGAATTACTTCGAAGATAGCTTCCCTTTTAGCTTGTAATATTAACAGCTGGGAATCTGAGCTGTTGGTGTCGGAAAATGCATCCTCAACAACTTTATTCTTTGACTTTGTAGTCATTTTAAATACCTACGTAACTTATTGCAATAACAAGATATTACGCGGCCAAATACAAAATCCTATGACAAGCTACAGAATAAGCGGAACGTTAACCTAGTTAACTCGATCGGGTTATAGCGTAATGACGAGATAGCGAGGCCCTCAGCTGATCGTACAATGAACCAAGAAACCGTAATGGCTACCTATTCCGACCGGCAACTTGCGGGTAGAAGCGTAAAAAGACGTAAATATCTTTTTATGATGAAATATTAGCGAATTATTTTAGCAAATAATTTATCAATTTATATTAGTAAACACCATTTACAATATGAAAAACACCTAAATAATATAGAATGTTGCGGGATTTAAATGATTTTGAGAGATAAAAACTACGACGTAATGTCGCATGCGGGACAAAATCACTTGAAATACGCAATGTATTTCTTATGGACAGCGGGAAATACACTTATTAGATCAATAACTTAGATATTCTAATAAGGGCGGCGGTATAAGACCACAGGATGGCAATTCATCCGGCTCGAAGATTATGGGGTCGCGTTTTAGCGGAAGGACTGGGATGTAGGAGAAAAACGTACACTGACCTTTGAGCTCAGGAAATCTTCTTCTGCTGCCCAGGGCGGCTGCACTGGGTTCCACGAACACGAGAAACTTCACAGCACAGTTTTTGTCCTTCACGACACCATATATTTGCGGTAAAAATGGATAAAATCACAGCGGGTTAAATTGCGATGCGTGCGCGGCGAAAGAGTTGCGTGGACTGTGACGTCATGAGACGTCAGATGTCAAGCTTGGCTTGTCATGCGGTTCTTCCTTCCTTCGTCGATGGCGCTAGTGTGTACGTCTTAGGAAAGGAGGCGGAGGGGGGAGGGTAGGTATTTGATGCGAATAGTTATCTCACTATGCTAAAGATGGCGTTACCAGTACCTATCAGTTAACTTCGTCAGTATCTTTAGTAGTCGACATTCTAGTGTAGACCTCTCAAATTGCTCCCCATAGTTCTGTATATTTAGCTTCTCTCATTCAATCTAGTCGATTTTTCTGTTTGAATATAATCTAATTAAGCACTAGTTACTAACTGGACATGTATTCAAATTCTAATATTGTATCTGACGGTCTCTTAAATAATATGGAGACGCTTATTATAATTGAAATTGTCATAGAATCACTTTAACAGCCGTGATAAATGCAGATTTTAAAAATCTCTAATACTAAAACAAGACATCGAACGCACATCCATAAAAAATCTAGGTCTATAAAAAATATCATAGACGCATGAATATCCTCTATGAAATTGCTCCTATTCATACAATATTCGCAATATTTACAAAATAGACATGAAACAGTTGAGCTATCTACAAACCATTGCAGACGATTCATTTCCATTGAGTTAAATTAAATATCCATAGATCATCAAACAAACCTAATAAGGTTGATCGAAATGGGTTTATTAATTTTAGATTTAATAAAAGTTGAACAAAGATATTTCGTTTCGTAGGATGAATACATTTCATCAAAGGCACATTATTTTGTATGGGTGAATAAGCAATATTTACTCGTACGTATAATCATACAAGTAAACCTAGACTAACAGATAATCTAATAATAAAATAGGCTAAGTCCTTATTTTTTCAGATCTTCCAGAATTTGTAGAGATGATTGTTTTTATTGATGTATTAATGTATTTAACAGTTTTTACTGTATGTAAAGATTAAAGTAATTTTAGTGTAAGTTTTGCATGAGGTGAGCTTGAGGTGAGATGCCAAGTCACACAGCTGTTGGCTTGCTGGCTTGCTAGCTTGCTGAATCCTGATTAGTTTGAGTCTCTATTCCAACCTCCTGGCTTATGATCGATAAAATAGGAGCAACACAAAACTAAACTATTAATCCATCAGCTTTACAGTTGAACAAAATTCTACTCCACTCTCTAAACGAGATCCAAGCAATGATCATTTCAATGCTGGTTTGAAGCACCCACAGATAGTTTGAATAGGCGAGCTCAGTTCGAAATCGTTCGTAGGAAAACAGCATAAGCGTAAGGAAACCGAAGACTCGGCTTATGGTCCATTGAAGCGAATCTTCTATTGCTGATATTCCTCTAGGGTTAGCAGAATCATTCTGCGTTAACTTTGTATTTCAGAGACACAGAACATTACTAAATAATAATGACCAATTTTATTTATATGCATCTGGACGCAGTCTTTTCTTGATGGTTTTAGAACTAAGCAACTACTTTTTAAATGCTAACTGTAGTAATCTACACTGTTCTTCTTCTTCATCTCGTATCAATTCCTCAGCTTACCAATTGGATTATTTTCTGTTGCTACTGCTATACCTCTTGGATGCTACAAACAGGTCCTCTCGAGTGCATTTTGATATCATCATCAATCATCAATATATAAAACTCTTTTGAAGCTGACAGAGAATCAACGCACAGCCTAAACTATAAGTCCTAGAGGTATGAAATTTGGAGGGTAGTCCTTATAGGTATAGTACACTATACCTCTACAGAGGTGCACTTAAAACAAATTTTGAAAAGTCGCACCTTAAAGGGTCTACAACGCGAGCAACGCCGCGGGCGACGGCTAGTTTAATATAAAATACTTTGTAGTAATAAAAAGTTGCTGTAAACCAAAACATCTGTCTCTATTTTAACCAAAATGTTAAAAAAGTTAAAGGAACGACCCTTCTAGTTACGATAAAAACCCGAAACAAATGTCATCACGAATGCTTTAGTTGACAGTGCTCTTAAAAAACTTAAGAGTGTTGCAATACGGAAGAAGATTTAAATTTTACGATAGATTCTATTAGTTTTATGTTTTTATATGTGGACTTCGTTGGAATACCGATGTTATAGTTTCAAACTAGAGCATGCAAAATTGCAAACTAATAATCTTGAGGTCACGTTGGGCATTTCGTGGGTGGCGTAAAGTACATACTGGATAATTGTTATAGAACTAAAACATTAAATCGTGTTTATAAAAAAAAATAGGTACGATGACTTGTTTTATAAATCAGTAGCGAACACTACATAATTAAAATTAACTTCAATTAACACAGACATCTGAGTCAATTGATCATACACAGCTTATTCGGTAGTAACTATGTCGTAATTCCCACTGAAAACAAAAGAAAACCAGAGGGTAGTTAGTAAATAAAGCTAAGAAAAGTCACGTGACTAAAGAATAGAAGATGTGACAGAGTATCTATAGGCATATACCTACTCTGTCACATCTTCTATTCTTTAGTAGTATTTAGTCGCTAACTGTTCACAATGCTAGAATGCTAGAATGTTTGTATGGAAGTTTTACATACAAACATTCTAGCAGAATTTCACACTATACCTTAGAATTCAGCACTAACAAATTACTACCCCGTATTTACCTCCATCGTCAAACACTATCAATAAACACACTAACGAGCAAATTGAATCAATGAACACAATCCGTGGTGGAGTATTCGCTGTTTTCACACTACTACCGATACGATACCTACATGACATCAGCAGATATTAATAGACAGGCGTCACAGCTCAGTTGGCTTTGCTTTCCTTGCTGTTTGTCGTGGGTTCGATCTCCACGATAGAATACTTGTATTTTTTAAGCTTGTAGCATGGGGAATAGATCGCTGATAGAAAACTTATATTTTTTGTAAAGACATACCTTTAATACATAGTAACACCCATATACAGAATAAACATCTATGTTTGCCACACACACAAATGTTTGTTCTCAGTGGGATTCAAACCCACGACAAACAGCACGGAAGGCAGAGCTACTACTGACTGAGATATGACGTCTGTCAAAATGACACCAGTCTTAAATTTTATGATAGCTTTGTAAACATTTTATTGAAAATAAATTATTTTTGTTTATTATTTAAAATACCTACTGTTGGATTTATGCATTCTACATTAATTTTATTTACTTAGCTAATGTACCTTTTATTTATATTGAAATATATTTGAATACAGCAATTACATACAACGTCAATTTATTTAATTCTCTCCAAACACTATCAATCAATCAACGGTGTTATAGTAACGTGCACATCAAGTTTACAGCAATCACGTTTAATTGTTTGCGTAAGTACATGCGCATACCTACTCGTAAATAAGTCATAATATCAGCATCTATTAGATAGTACGTAGCTATCTATTAATAAGAATTTATTAGAATTAGAAGTTTTTTACTCAATTTATGAATTTGATAAACCTACAAGAGTACAAAGCAAATTGCTTTGCCCACAGTTTATTCTGACATTCAACAAACTTTATTCCATCGCGATACGGTTCACATTTATCTGAAAAAGTTGAATACGCGTTGAATTATGACAGCTAAAAAATTTTACAACTTTTCCTGCCCTTAGATTGTAAATCAAAAATAGCCAAAATCAATATATCAAGATGAAAATGTATGAAAACTTTTATTAAATGAACTCGCCCAATCACAACATAACAAATACACACCAAAGGACCTCCGTATACAAAATGGATTGGTACAATTTGCGTCGATTGGATTCACAACGGTCGGCATCATCGGATCAATGCGTTCTGTTAATGTTTTGGGGCGATTGTCCCTTTTTCAGAAAACGTTTTCATTCCATTCCGATCGTAACATTAGACATCGAATATTTCTCAAAATATTTGTGAATAGTCCAGATTAGACTGAAACATATAGGTATACTTGTATTGTCTGTAATTTATTAGTATCTCCAGACCACTCTCGACTGGAAAGGAGGAAAAAAGGAAATAAACTTTACAGACGTTTATGTTAGATGTGGAGGACTAAACCTAACCTAAATACTTACCTGGTTTCAAAATTGCAACGTAAAATTGTGGATTAGTGATCAACAAATTCATCATTTTTATCTTTTTCACTGCATTTATTTTTGTTGAGATTTGAGACGCAAAACGTAATATTAACAATAACAAATATTAAAAATCGGGTTCATCTCAAGCCGCCATCTCAATGAAGGATAGGTATGTTTAAAATTTTTGTAAATAGCAAAGTCCTTGGCATATGTGCCATACGTGCGAGTAAACGCCTATTTAGCAAGTCAGGCACGTAGCTTGGCTTCAGTTGCGGCAGGTAACTCGGATTTTCTTTTCGTTCTGCGACTTCGGCGTACAAAATGTTCAATAGTTTTATCCAGTGCAGCATTTATTAACATAGCTGCTACATTTGCAAACTGTTTCGTAGTTTGCTCAAGTTACTTTAGTAAAGCGACCTATAGTCGAACGAAAAACACAACGCTTTTTGAGTCTAACCAAACTATAAGCGTTTGATAGTTTTCTTTAAAAAAAATATCCTACTAATCCTTTTATATCCTTATTCAATCTATTTGTGTACAACAGGATTAGAACCTAATAAATATAGAGCACACACAGCACGGCAGTGCTATAAGTCAAAGTTTCTTGACCAACAGCGAAAAGACAAGATCTAATTAAAATAGGAAACTAGTACATCAGTAGTATAGAAAGAAATGTTTTGAACACACTAACAATTCGCTACTGAGCAAATTAATTAACTCGTGCTACGCCGCAGGAACAAGTTACGGTGTGAAAGAGCCCGCGGAAGTGGTGACACGGCTTTATTATTACACGATAGTTAATTTTAAGGGAAACCCAGAGGTTGGTAAGCCACATTTAAGGCTCGGTCTTCATGTAACCGAATATTGCATAACAAACAACATCTAATGGGTTAAAATCTAATAGTCTGTTGGTTTTACTATATTTATTTGAGGAAGTTTTTGTCTCACGTGTTTTCGCTAAAAAGAGATAGCAATGGAAAAAAAATCTGTTGAAAAATGGGGCTGTCCGAATTGTCGTTATAATAATTGTGCCTCACTAAAACTTATAGCAATTTGCAGTCATAAATGACAAATATAAGGTGCAATTTATTTCATCCCCAAACCCTGCACTCATCGGCCACAGGACTATTCGCATCATACAATGTATGAACACGTACATACACGTAGCTGTGACATAAAACGCTACGGACGTGGCGTATAAAGTCTGGTTGACTGGTCCTATTAAAACTGATGTGGTTGTAACAGAATTGTAACAAAAAGGGACATTTTCTGCAGGTATATTGTTTTAAGTGTATTTTTTATGTAATGGCACGGTGCAAATGGTAGTTTTATTGCTAAATCCAGGACATTTTTTTATTATTGTCATACTTATAAAATGTTTGTGAGGGTCGCCGGAAATTAGTGGATGGACAAGGATAAGAGATCATCCAAAATCTTATGAGGGTGACGTAGGTAGGTACTTAATAATTGATATTTGATTGTTAGACACTGGATAACTAAACAGGTTATATTATAATTGAGAGCTCGAGGTTTTTTAAAATTATGTACTTAGCTTAATTATGTACTTATGTAATTATGTATCTTATGAGGGTGACGTAGGTAGGTACTTACTAATTGATATTTGATTGTTAGACACTGGATAACTAAAAAGGTTATATTATACTTGAGAGCTCGAGGTTTTTTAAAATTATGTACTATCATTATTAAACCAGTATTCAATGGTGTAACATTTTTTCAGCTCTCGAGTAAAGAATCAGAAAATAGTTACTTTAAAATTTTTTTTTTATTTATCTTTATTTACATTTAAGTATAATGGATTTACAATTTTCACCCTGAGGACTAAAAAATAAAACAAAACGATGTGATACAACTATCGACACGTAAACCAAACCGGAGGGAAGTGCTATAAGTACATAGTAAAGGAAGGTAGTGTTTACACTGACATACTTTTATACGAATAATAAATGCGTCTCTCTAGTTGAAATCTCTATAGTAAATTAATAAGAGTCTTATACTGACTGACTGATTATTAATTTGTCAATAAACCAACCTAAACCATTTGTTGAACTACAAAAATTCAGAAAGTTTATAGAATTAGGGTGGATATCTGAAAATGCAGAGATGAAGATTGCTCAAAAAACCCTGAAAGTATGTTTCTTGAATTTGTTAAATACAAAGAATAAAATTCACCTTTTAAAATTAAAATAATCATGGAATAGATAAATATAATGGCACCTGTGTAAGGTAGCAGCTACTTCGTGGTGACTGAATTTGAGATACTGTAAGATTTTTTTTTTTTAATGGAACAAAACATACAACAGTAATGGAACAATCTGATAGCTCACCTGATGTTAAGTAGTAACTTCTGCCTATAACAATGCATTACCTCACAGAGCAAGTCCAATTAAACAATGTTTTCTATCATGTTTTTTTTTAATATCTATTATTCTATCATCAAGTAGGATTTTGCTTTGTGGATATCTCCTTACCTACATGTTGTTCGCGGCCGTAGGTTTTATTTTATTTCTACCTCCGCTCCGCCGTGGGAAATTCTAGTTTGCTGACAGATATTGAGTTACCAACAGAGTTTTGTCAAATAAAACTATCTACTTTTTGCTTTTTAGAGGTCCGTACGCGTAAATGTTGAACAATTTTAACTTTTTATAGTGACCGCATGAAATATAAAAAATCCGTTGATGAATTTTGATAATATAATTTATAAGTATAAAAACTAGAAAAATCGACTTCAATTTGATATGTCTTTATCATCAGATGATGATGAAAAACCTCCTTTTATGAATTCGCTTAAAAATACTTGTTTACTTTACAAGACTTAGGTGAAAGTACTAATTTTACTACATTAAATACTTGTAATAGTTATATAACTACCCGTAGTATGGCCACAGTTATGGGTTTGGTGAAAAGATTTCCTTGACACTACGTAAATTATAGAGCCTTATAATATTTTTCACTTCTATCCAATCTTTTACTTCAGCTTTTAACTTAATTTTTTTATCAGTTCTGGCATTAACTTAAGCCCGAATGCTGATAAAGAAATTACTCAAGGATAGATTCGGATAAAGATTTTCATACAAAGTTTTATGCCTTAATTCGGATCAGTGCTTGAGCGTAAATCAGCATACGGGCCTCAGAATTAAAAGTAAAGACTGAGTATTTCGTGTAACGGAACCCTTGACCAGTGTGTCCTACTCTCACTTACCGTAAGATACGTAAAGCAGTGACGCGTTATGCTTACGTCTCCCTTTTACTCGTATAATTCCTTGTCTTCAGGGAACGGCGAAGTTTGCTGTTTTGAAAGGGTTTTTTGTTTGTAGGTACTGTCAGGTGATATGTTATGATCTGATTGTGTTTAGCCAACTTTTATTGTAATATACCAGACATAACATTCCCAAAACTTATATGGAATGTTTCGGGCTCATGGGCCATAAGCCCATAAAATTACAATCATATTGACGTTGTTACTGGATGTTAGCTAGAGCTTGGATTATTACTTCAATATTGTCTAGTCTAGTAGCTCTTTGCAGCACGTTTATTGCAAATAATAAACGCAGTGGAAGAAATATTTCCAAGGCGACCTGGTGGCGACTTTGGAAACAATCTGCTTCAAAAAATGTGGAAAATAACTGCCAAGCAAACTTACTAAAGTTTATTTTAATACATAAAACTGTGACGTCATTCTAAAGTATTACAAAATGAATTATTACTGGTGCTACGTGTTTCCGTAGCGGCGTAGCATCGGCGTAGCAATGCTACGAAAATTAATGTAGAAAGGACTACGAAAATGTATTTATAATAGTTTTCTTTTTGATAGCTTACAGATTTTTACTGCAAATAAAAACACCAAATATGAATGTCTGTTACTGCTTGATTATGAACCACATTAAAATGGCTACGGTGTTAAACGGCAACGTTTGACAAACTCCGGACTTACTAACTAGCATGCTACTCGTAATTATGTCATAAAGATTTTAAACGTTTTTTTATGATTTATTGTACACAGTTTTTCAATATTATACACTACCGCAAATGTATTAAACATTTTACTTTTTGGTGCCAAATCTACCTGAATATTCCCAAAAAATAAGCTCAGGGAGCTACATGCAGTTGTAAATAAAGGATACTATAAAGTGGGCATCCCAATTTGCCGACAACCTCTGCAAATTGGATACAAAAGATCCGTCACAGACTCAACCCAATTTTATTTTGCATTTCTCACAAAGAGCGATTTCCACGATTCTGGTAGAAGATACAGAACGATAGGATATACTACTAAAAAGATTTAATAGTCTTTGATTTTATAAACACACTAGCCGTCGCCCGCGTCTTTGCTCGCGTCGTAGCAGCATACGCATTATTTGGTTAAAATCTTTGATTCTAATTTTAGACCCTTTAGGGTGCGACTTTTCAAAATTGATTTCTTAGTGCACCCCTACACTATATTAAGGATACTACAGATATACTGATATTATATAGTTTAGGCTGGAAGTTGATTGTCAGTCAGCTTCAAAAGAGTTTTATATATTTCGATTACCAGAGGTATTTAAACAAATATAATATTAAATGTATCAGAAAAGGTTTTATCAAAAGCTTAAAAAAAGATTTAACGCAAAAATTATTTCCTGGCAGTTATTTATTAAAAAAACTTACTCTGTAAATATTTCTTTTGGTGAGAACCAGTTCTAATTTCTAGTTGCGAGAAACTGGCACATAGAATCACCTAGAATAAAAAAAATCCCCAATATCTTATATACTAGGTGATTTTATGTGCCAGTTTATTCACAAAGAAAATTACAACTAATACAGTATTTAGACTATAGACGTCAGATAGACTCGCAGAAACAGTTCCCAATTCTCCTGCTAGAGGCGCTTATCCGGTTTTCATACAAAAATTTTCACTTTGCGAATCCGTTTCCGAATGCCAAAAATAGCAAGAAAACACAACACCGAGATAGACTCAGGGCTCTGGTCCAAATCAGTATATGAGACAATTCTAAATGATGTAAAAGATATTTGACTTTCGTATTCAAACATGGATAGAACAAAAAAAGAAAAAAGAAGTAATCAAAACACCATTAGTTATTCCTCAGAGAAGAGAAAAATAAATAGTCACGCGACCGACCAATGATTTGCCGAACGTCTGATCTAATTAATGATTGTTTTGTCACCACGATCGTATACTGCTGAAGTGTACTAATAGTAATGAAACTCAAACTTTTTTCAGGTTTAAGATTATTTATTTCTGTTAAAATTTAAATAAATTACTTAGTGAGAAACATGTTTTTTCTTAAGTATGTACTTTTGGTCTAAAGTGAGCACTCAGAAGAATAACACAATAGTATTTTTTTATTTTTTTTGTATGATAAAAGTAATGTAACAAGCTGATAGCTCACCTGAGGTTAAGTGGTAACTTCTGCCTATAACAATGCATTACCTCACAGAGCAAGTCCAATGAGGACGTGCCCTGTAAATCAATGCACTGCGTCCATCGTAAAGATCTTGAAGTCTCATGTGCCTGTAATTACACCGGCGCCCTTACCCTTCAAACCGGAACACAGCAATGCGAGCATCGCTGCTTGGCGGCAGAAATAGGTACGGTGGTAGTACTTCCCCGGACGAGCTCTCACAAAGAGCTCTACTACTATTATAAAAATATAGTTATCTAACATCGTCACTTCAAGATGATAACCTCTAAAGTTTGGTGATCTATAGAAGTGTAAGTATTCTTATATAAAGAGAGAGATAAGCGTTTTTTGAACAGTATTTATTAGAAACTATGTTAGAATTACCGCGCGTAAATTATTTATTTCAATGTTAAGTAGAATATCGCTCTAGAAACTTTCCTGTAATGTTATTTTTATCTGAACAAATTGAAATTAATCGCGTGCTTATAAATAGGTACTTGATAAACAAATTCAAAAACCCCGTACAGATTACTGATAATCTCATAGATTTATACTAAACGAATGTGAGCTGATACCTAAAACCCATAAATTCATATTACGATGATTATAAGCCAAAAGAGAAGAAGACTCGGATGCAGAGTTTCGGAAACTAAAGTACTCCCTACTAGTTCCTACTGCGGTACTGAGGTGCGGGTAAGAACAAAACATATTATGTTCTGTTCTTACCCGCACCTCCAAACTAAACCTAGACTTTACGGTGCTTTAGGATACATAGAATACTGTACAAAACTTTACATAGAGATCGACTAAACACATGACAATTATCCAGTTATTTATAATCAAACGCGTTATAAACAAAAAACTATCAAAAGGCTAGCGAATAGCCCGTTAGATACTTTCCTACGTTTACTCTATCACTAACCTACTCTGCAATCGAATTACAATTCTGCAAGTTAGATCACAAAGATGCCTATGCGATGCTATAGACCTTATTGCAACATCACAAAGGTTATATTCGCTCAATTTTTATCTAATTACGTTGGCTTGGTTAGGTAGGCGTGACGTTTACAAATGGAACGCAGATGGACACAGGGTTAGATCGCGAACGACATAATTGATGGGCCGATGTGGTCGGGGGCTTCCGTTGTATTGGCAGAGACACCATACCGCACATATTTATAACGGGGCTTCCACACGTGCTGCAAGCCCTTACAGTGGCCAAAACACAGTTCATCATCATCATCAACCTATATCAATCCACTGCTGAACGTAGGTCTCTCCCAGGACGCGCCACTGAGCCCGGTATTCGGCTCTTCTCATCCAGTGTTTGCCAGCTACATTTCTCAGATCGTCGCCCCACCTTGTGCCGGTTGCAAGACACAGTTGCAAAGTCAAAAAATCTGGTTTAGGTGTGGCTGTTGTAACGTGTGGAAACTCTAAAAGGGCCGTGAATATTTACAGACATTGTTTAAAACAAGGGAGCGATAATGAACGGCTGACCTTATACATTTTTACACAATGTTGTTATGGAATCTGTGAAAGAAAGTTGCTGGAAAACGGGTTGTATCGTTATTAATGATACACATGTAAAATGCACGATTCTAACTAGATAGCATTGCGCAAAGCAATTTGATTGGTTCCGACAAGAATAATCAGGTTTCTGGTAACGTATTTAGCGTCAGTGTTGCACCGAGCGTGAGTGGGCTTCATGGAAAGTTTTTTTCCATCTGGCCCACCAGTGTGCTCGATGGATTTTTTTTTTGCAACCGTAAATGTTATTTATATTAAATTCTATCACTAAGCAAATCCGTAAGTAAAAGCTAGTGAAACACATTATGAACATGTCTCTACTCATATTATTTACAAAAGCAGTCCAAACAAACCTACCAACATGGGTTTTAATAGTCCACAAAACGACGGAGTCAAGAGCAAATAAGCGCAATACACAGACAGTTTGGGTAATTCTAGTTGTTTCATGGCCGCTGTTGCTATTTCAACGTTTTAACCAAGCTTTTCTAATCAGCTATGGGCGACAAAATATGTTGCAACTTAAACTGGGTTTAACTTTGACACAGTGTAAACTTAACTTGACTAGTAACATTCGGTGAAAACTAAAAAAACATACTTTAGTTTTCGTCGAATGATTTTTTTAATTTGACGGCCTACTTCTCAGTTTAATTGAAAGCAAATAAACGAATTTCTGTTTACTGCTTTATAAATCAATGTCCCTAAGGTCACCTATGACAGAGATAATCACAATGAATGTTATACTATTTCAAGTTGTTACGATCAACTCAGAAAATTTATAATTATAATAAAACCTCTTTAATCCATAAATCCAAAAAAAAAACAAATATACAACTTTAAAAAACTAACTATACTATAAGGGCCCCTCTTTGGGTAAAGGCATCTTCCATTTTTTGCCATTCGTTCCGATTTTGTGCTGCCATGAACCAGCAAATTTACATGCCACGTTGGGAGTAACTATTTATACTTACCGTTTGGTTGAAAAAGATAATAGCGGCAGTGAAATAACGGAAGCATTTTTTAAGAGATTTCAGGCCTGACGCCTGAGGTAAGGCACAATTCAAATAATATAAACCAGCAGAACCCTGTACGCTGTAAATGCGTGGTTTTATGAGTAAAGTCAATCTAAATAGTCCCTAATAACTCCTATTAAAGTAACTACGAGGTGCATACATTTTGTATGGAGCTGCAGTCAAATTATGCTGAAGCAGACTAAATTCTAACTGGCTATTATGTACCTATCACACCACTTGGTTACTTTGTAGTTACGCATCAAAAAATCATTGTGCTTAATAATCTACGTTTTTTTCAGGAAGTCTTAGAATATTATTAGGAGATCATTTATCTTTTCTTTCTAAATATATGAAACTCTTTTGAAGCTGACTGACAATCAACGCACAGCCTAAACCATAAGTCCTAGAGGTATACAATTTGGAGGGTAGTATGCTTATATAGTGTAGGGGTGCACTAAGAAAAGAATTTTGAAAAGTCACACTCTAAAGGGTCTAGAACGCGAGCAACGCCGCGGGCGACGACTAGTGCAAAATAAATTCATAGCATCCAACCCGCACTTTTTTCCCGGTTAGTAGCTTGCTCGCAACGATACAAACGACGTCACGTGTCAGATTTTTTTGAAACTTCATTCTCGGCAAAGTTCAAAGGAAAGGATCCGGGGTCAGAGTAGCATAAATCAACAAGTAACCGATACCGGTTATCAAATAACAACAAACACGTTCGCTACAATCGCACAATACTTACGTGACGAAATCTCGAAGGGATTCCGCTGGGTTACTCCCATTTACCCCACGAAGTTTGTCCCTTTATCTGGGAGGATGGGAAAAATACAAGACATGTGGATTGTGGGCGTTTGTCCCACTACACTTCTTTGAAAGTTAGTTGGTTTTAGTTCTGCTATGCACACGTAGAGCACGTAAATAATTGTCATGATATTTTAATTGAGGAGAAAATGTCATACGCATTTTTCGATTGTGCCCAACGGTATGCGGCTTAACGCAGCGTGCCGCGTTTGCTCTTCGCCGCTAACGCAGACTGCGATGGATCAAGAGATCATAGACGTTTTCCATACGATTATGTGTTCGGCGCCGCATGTCGTATACCGCAGCGTTGTGCGTTACGATCGCGAGACCAAAGCTTTAGTGGGACAAACTTGATGGCGTGGATGGGAATACTATTCTGCAAAAGCCAATATTGTCGCGAGCGGCTCCGCTGACCCAAAGCGTCTATGTGAAATACACAAAAGAGTCACGTAGTGCTTGAAGTCAGGACCGGACGCAGGGTACACTGGAGCTTTCCTGGGGTTCTGAGAACGAATTGCATAGGTATTATCGGTTTTTTTTGTTGATTGTAAACAGTAACATCTGCATTTTGGTCAATAGTTTTGACACAGGGCCGTAAAGTCCACGAGGGGTTGTGCTTCGCCTAAACAAGCTCTAGGTGGCTAGGCAAAGCATTAGTGCTTCCAGAAGCTGTATTAACAAACATTTAGACAGATTCAATGACTTCTATATGCGTCGTGATGCAACCCATACTCATACTAGAAGGTCTATCTTGGACCAGTTTAAAACATGTACGCTAATGCTTTAGACTACAGTATTTCGATTCTATTTTTTAAGAGGCATATTACAACACGAAAATGAATATGCTCATCTTTGGCGTTCTTATTCAGAGAAACGGAAACTTTTTTACAATTTTTATTTATTGTGTATAGAATAATTATTGGTATAGTTCATTGCGGCCTCACTTTCGCAATTTTTTCTAATTTATCTATAAAATCCACTACTAAAATTCGCGAAGACACTTTTTCAAACTCATGGATTGAACTCACAGTACGAAGCAAACGAAATGAGTATAAAAATAGCAAGTTCACCTCTGGTGAAGCTCCACTTGGTCTACCACGCATGACCAGCCTTTATACCTTGTTTACGGTTTTAACCGTCCCCGGACTGAGTAGACGTTCTAAGCCTTTGTGACTGAGAACGCAGTGAACTGTTGTAACCAATATTACTGATATGACTGTTATGGAATCTCATACGTGCTCTGTAACAAGCTCAGTCACTGGAAAGGAAGGTAATAAGCGGTTTTCTTAAAAGTGGTGAGCGTTGGATAATAATTTTCTGATTCCATCTTTTTGTACTAAGTCCTTTTCTGAAAATAAAGTATTTATGCAGGTCTCGATAGGGCCTACACATTTGTGCCTCTTGGGGTCGAGACTCTAGGTCCGTGGGGTACCGAGGCCCTCCGGGTTTTCAAAATTCTTTCAGGGCGTCTAGTCGAAGCAACGCGTGACCCGAGGGCTGGTGATTATCTAGGCCAGCGTATCAGCATTGCTATTCAGCGCGGCAATGCAGCCAGTGTCTTGGGCACGCTTCCGATTGGTACTGATTTGGACCAGTTGAGCTATCTATAAATCGTTTGCAACGGTTTGTAGATGGCTCAACTGTTTCATGTGTCTTTTGTAAATATTGTGAATATTGTAAATACTGTATTAGTTGTAAATACTGTATTAGTTGTAATTTCTAAGTATTTATTATTATTATTATTATTTATAATGACTGTAGTATAGCGTTGGTACTAGCTGATCCAACTGACCCTACCATTGCTTGTTCGTAATTTTGGTCACAATTAAGTATATACTACATGTATACTATGCACATGAATAATTGGAGATTTTCTAAAATCCGTTCTGCAGCTCTGAAAACTACTTTCATAATGTACTTAGACAATACAAGCTAGAGTTTTTGCGATAGAACTAAAAAGCTTTGCTCATTTTATACACCTTGTCAAACCTCGGGTATTCTATTATCTACAGAAATAAGATTCTGCAGGTATCGAATATTGAACGTGTTCCATACAATAATACCAGTCCTGTGAAAGGACAGGAACCAAAACGCAGGGTAAAGCCCAATCAAACTACGTTAAACGTACTTGTGAGTGGTGGCTAAACATGCGAGCTCTATTAATTACTCTGAACACTACTTTGTGAATAATCAACGTTTAATTTTTTCAAGCTACATGTGCACTCGGTACCCAAAAAAAGCGTTGAGCTAAGAAGTTACATTTATTTTCCCTTTGACATTTTTAAAAAATCGAGAAAAGAAGCATGGCACTTGATTAAAACCTGTTTATTATTAATTAAAAAAACTCGTTATTTTCCACCACGACCACGTTTGACCCCTGCCCATTGTATCAAGGATATTATCCCCCTGACAAAAATGAATGTCGACACTCAATTCCGGGTTAATGGAACAGCTTAGGTGATGGTGTCCCTTTGTTCATTACTGGACGTACAGTCAACCAGTTTGAAGTGTAGGTCACTATAGAACCTTGTCAAACTAACTCAAGAAAAAAGAAATGAATGAGTAGGTGGATTATGGCTAAGCGTGCTCCGCCTTAGGCTTAGCTGCACGTACCATCAGGTGTGCATGCCAAAAACTTATAAAAAAAAAAAATCAATACCACGGTCAGAATGATAAAATCAAATTCATTTCATTACTAAAATAAGTTTGATTGGGCCTCTTCAAGTGGTATTTATAAGGGTATTTGATGATTGATTCTATTCGCGTCTTTGTTTCAACGTCACACGAGACACGACCAATTAAAAGCTTTCAAATTAGAAAACGAGCTCAACCCTATGGCTATAGTGTAATTTTTCTTTTCTCGATGATTGTACAAACAAGGCGTGCGGGATTCACGCATTTCAATTTGCATGATATGGCTAATTTAATTATTCTGAGTTCCCCCATGAGGCGAACATGGGAAAAATTTACGATGATTGTGCATAAATTTTGTAACTAAAAGTAATGATCTTGCGTCATCAATAACACCTAGGTACATACTGTGTACTTAACTGCTCTTAGTAAAACCGAGAAGGTACTCTTCGACGTAGGTACTATTAGAATAAATAATAGCACTGATGATTCTTAGAAAAACATGCTTCTAACCAATGTTTGTTAGAAATTTTATTTCGCGCAAAAAATAGTCTAGTAAAAAAGATCTTAATTTTTAATTAATTGTTGATAGATAAGATATCAAAACAAATTGGTTATAATTAGACAGTGAAACTGATATCTTTATCAAAATATTAAAATGAAGCCTATAGTTTAATAATAAACCAATTCAACCGCAGAGAAAATTATTGTGAATAATTATAAAATAAATTCATATGTTGAAAATAATGGTCATAATCTCATAAAATATAACGCGTTCGGTTTTGACCACCACGCTGCGTGTAATCATCATTATCAGTGAAACCAAATTAAATACTGATTTTACTTCGTCTCTTACCTACTGATGACTACTGCGTGATCTGTGCTACTGCAGAGAAAATAATTTTACCGGAAGAGTTGAGGCAAATCTGGTAGTATTATGACTGCTATTTTACTTATCTTTGTTTATGAACAAGCAAGCTCGTATGAGTTAGTAGCCAACTCTGTTGACGGAGTTTTAGGCCGCCTTAATGCCTCCGTCATGGCGTAACGACTACTAGAGCTGGGACCGACAGTTTAAAGTGCCTTCCGAAGCATGTTTATTGTTTCCATAAAATAAGTACCTAATATAAAAAAAATATTGATTTTAATAAAAATTCAGAGAATAACGATTGTTATTGACCGAAGCCAGCGTAAGGAGAAGAGCATTGACCCATGCACTACAGCAATTGTACCTATACTGGTCTAGAATTGTATTCTGATGTTTCAGGAAGCTTGGACAAACGGTTTCATAGAAACAAATAAAGGCTATTTTCTAGAACAAACGCCAGTCATTACGCTCCATGCAAGTTCCATTGTTACTTCAATAGACGAAGTCTGTGGTCCTGCATAATATCGCTTTCAAACTGGCATTCGTTTACGCTGGGAGAGTGGATGTGACATTTGTCTGCACCGGGTAGTAGTAATCTGCCATTTGTAAACGTCTCACTGCTCTTCCTCCTAAGGTCCAAGATTGATTGGAGCAGTCGGAGTGCCGGCTGTCTGACCTAAGTTACCCTCAGTGTATGGCAAATGTTTGAGAAGGTAAATTATAGCTATTGATCAATGCTGACTGCTGATGACGTAGTACTTTTGTGATCGTAATTATTTTTACCCTTCTTAGGAATCTCGGTTATTTATACGGGAGGTAGGATAATAAATGTATTGAATCGTGTAATCTACTAAGTACCTTCCTACTACCTAAGGTAAAGAGAGAACATTATGATCCACCTTCGAATAAGCCAAATGCGTTTATACAAAAACTAGCCGTCGCCCGCGGCGTTGCTCGCGTTCTACCCTTTAGAGTGTGACATTTCAAAATTCCTTTCTTAGTGCACCCCTACACTAATAAGGATACTACCCTCCAAATTTCATACCTCTAGGACTTATAGTTTAGGCTGTGCGTTGATTCTAAGTCAGCTTCAAAAGAGTTTTATATATATATTGATGATGATGATTGATGAGCTACGAGTATCTTTATTTCCTTCATTGAAATCAAAGCCCTAGTTTCAGAGTTACGACGGCATTGGCAAACATATAGACACAACATTATCAAACTAAAAACTCCCTTTCGTTTTCGGTCGGGGTTTAATAAAAAGTCCTATTTTCGTTTATTAATTTGAGATTATCCTGTGTCTGTAATAACATGCTCATGTTTACCACAAAACGACCAAAAACGTTCACTTAAACAACTCAATCCTTATTTAACTAAAATCATGTTAAACTGTTGATATATTGATGAACAATATAACAATATTGACGTTAAAATTAGCCAGCACTCATTAATAACTCATGCAATATCAAAGAGCAACTAAACACGACGCAAATCACATTGTTGCTAAAGCAACCACAGAAGCAAAATAGAACCAGAGCAACAGTTGCAAAACAGTGCAACATTTTAAAGCCACGTAAAGTTACTGTACAGTTTTATGCTCCTGGTACTTTCACAAAACATCAGCTCAATTCGTATTAGAACTCGCCCGACTGGATAAATAGTGTGGACTTAAGCGATCGTTTATTTCTGGCCCATTTTATTGTAGCCAATAAAAATAAAATGAAAGCACGCGACGGAGCTGTAAACCCAATGTTTACAATTAGTCGAAGCTCTCCCACTGAGCTTTGTAAAACTTTTTTCATTTACTCTTTTTAAATCTACGACGCAGAATGCTGTAGCGTTTCACGATATTTTGCATTAGCTGGGCCCGACTCTCTCGACTCGACTCTACTCGACTCGACTCGACACTGCAGATTTATTTTTAAGTTTAGAACCTGGCTTCTTTGAATGAAAACTGCAGGCTAGCCAACATGACAGAATCCAATGATATGGTAGTTAGAGTAATCGTTAAAAAAATCTATGAATTGGGAATGTAAACACGACTTCCAGATTAACAATTTTACTAACAGATTTATTATTGTACTCGAAAACATAAATAACGCTGCTTCATGTTGATTGTATAATATTATATTTCAATATTTTCCATTTAATTTGCGTATACAATAAACCCTGTAAAAACTTTAGCATTACTAATTGTGTATTCTTTCAATGAACTGAAGACTGCTGAATAATTCAATTACTTAAAGTTATAGCGATGACTGGTAAAGCTTAAGGTTTTAAGAAATACGTGTCATTGAAAAAGCATTTATAATGTAGCGGTGACGGTTATTTCGGGCAATGAGAGCAAGAATAGTCGGTGGTTTGAAAATAGTGCTATTCTTCTAGGCAAGTTGATATTGTACAGTGCCTAGAGAAACGTGCTGAGATTAAACATAATCACGTTACTTATTATATTCACAGTATATTTCAAGTAGTTTTTCTATAATTTTTTCCGAAAAAGAACGGTCTTTACTTTTATTTTTTGATGTCTGACGGTCACCACTTATTAGAAACCTCTGTATTTCTTTGCGACGTTGATGGATTGTTTGTCGTGGGCTTCTAGGCGTAAATTGTAAACTTACCGAAAATATTTACAAAGGTAGTCCAAAAACGTCTCATTTTTCGACATTGATCTATTATTGTTCGTCTCCTAAAGTTATTTTTGTTTGAGGACGCGATGTTAAATATGTTCTTTTGTTGTTTTTTTTTTATCTGATTCATCAAATAAATCTTAAAAACATTAGTAATTCAGAGAAAATACTATGTATCAATTATTACAGATTTAAACTGAATCGCGTGTTTGTAGACGTTCTGAAACTACGAAGGATTTGAACGAAGACGCCTACTATGCTTGGGTCCATCGATGCTACAGACTAGTTACGTGTGGTTGTGTATGTTGTAATTTTTCGTTCAATTTATTCAAAGATAAGTACTCTACATTGTCATACCCTTAAAAACATATTCAATTGCAAATCAATATTAAACGAATAACAATTTGGCTTTTATAAAGGCAATGCGATTTTGTTTGTCAATAAAAATCACAAATAGCATCGAAGCGATCATAAAAATGACATAATCGTCGCATAAAACGAAAGGGTGCCAATAAAAAGGGCCCTTTTAACGAAAGATATTATTTACTGTTGCAATATCAAGGGCATTCGGATATAAATCCGTAAGGCTGATTTTATTTGGATTTTCTTATAACTAATAAGTAGTTGATATGAACTGGAAGTCAGTGATGATTTCCTTTGTTTTTATGTTTTCGAACTGGCTCAAGAAACTGGTTCATAAAAGATAACTTCTGTGATTTTTCAAAGCGTGCTAATAAAAATTCATTATTTATTATTATTTTAAATAATAAACAAAAAGCAATTTTTTAACATTACCTAAAGATGATGTTCTAAAATGCGACAAAGCCACCCAAAGAATTCATTTTTTTTTAGCTTTTTTCTAGCTAACCATAGTAAATAGGTAACGAGTCCGTACGTAGGTAACGAGTTGGTATATTCAACTATCTATACCTTCATCATTTCTGAATACTGTATAGTGCGACAGCCAAATAATTATTAATTGCTAATATGTAGTAAGTACCAATTGATTCCCCTTTTCTACCCTACTACCCTTTTCAATTTCTATAGATCTATTATCCGCAGTCACATTTCATGCTGGGTTTATGGATGTGAATGGATTTATTTATCTTATCTTGTTTTTCCTCGTAGTTTTCCCAATCGAATAACATCGAGATAGCTGATACAGACGGTGTTTTAATTTAGATAAAATAGACGATTTTATATTGACAACCCACTAATATTATTAATGTCAATATTTAGATGTTTGAATGTTTGGATATTTGTGTTTCAATCACGCTACAACTGCTGGTCCAAATTGGATGAAACCTGATATATACATTATACATATTATAATTATAGAAACCCCACATGCTTTTTCTTCTTTAGTGTCAAGTTTACTATTCCATACGAAGTTTGTAGTTGCTTTACGACATTTTAAGTATGTAATTTCACCCTAAAAGCTGTAAATAAGTCATTAGTATTCAAGGAAATCGTAGCTATAACATTTTATGTTTCTTATAAACTTATCACACGTTACTTTCGCTACCATCAAATATAAAAGTTAACACGTTATGTACATTGTTTCTAAATTCATGGAACTTAACACTGGTGACATTTCTTTTAAATAGTGATCACGAATCGTAAGTCAAAGCATAGAACGTTACGGAACACAGTGAATAGAGAATACTTAAAATTGTTTTATTTCACATGCACAATGGATTCCTAACGTTGAATTTTTTATAGTCCATTACATAATACTACTTGTACCAAATATTCTGCGTATAAGAAAAAATATTAATTAAAATTAGTTCAATAAATCTACAAACAAAGTTCACCTTGGATAATAATAAATTACATTTAATTTTTACTTCATGGACAAGAGTCGTTCTATTGTAATCCATACAAAATTACCAAATGCCCATGTATTTGAATCAAAATTGCTGTTTGAATCCTAATTGTTGGTATCGACAATGCGATTCGGATTTGCAAAATTATTTGTAACAGCCAAATTCCATTAGCTTCAAATGGTTTTCGAAACATAACATAGCTATTTCGCCTGTATTGCCACTTGATCTCTTTATGGTAGGACCATCTCGCTTTCATCCCAGTATAAACACATTTTTATTCCGATCTCATGCAAATAAAATGTAAATTGGGCCCTTACGGCTTACGGTTTGGCAATTTAGGACAAATGTTTCCTATTGAATTTGGCTTGAGCCGTTTAATTGTTGACTATTGCTGCCTTCTATATTTTGTAATTTTTTATTTAACTTACTAACTAATGAACTTGTATTTAGCGAATACAATTCTAAGTTATTGAAAATCCAAAATTATTTCTGCAATAGCAATAAAACAGCAAAATAACCTTTAAAAGTCGGCTTAAGTTCGTTCATTATTAACTCACTCACTGGTCAAACTAAAACTACCTAATGACAAACCACAGATCATATAATACTAGGTCAAGCTCAGGGTAGCAATCAAGTTAACAAGTCTCTTGCTATCGTTATCGTGGTATTGACATGCAGACAATGACAGAGCATTTTACAGAGCCGCTATGAAATCACAAGAGATGAATGGAGTGGAATGAGTTTTGACATTTTTTGAAACAACACCTAGCACTTTTATTTTAATACTTTTTCTTGTAGTATTGTGAGTATTTTTGTTTAATTATGGTGGAATTATACTTAGTCGTAACATAAAGTATGAGCTATTGGAATAAATGTGTGTAAAGTGGTTTCTCTGAATGTGAAAATTCATTTTCAGGTTTTGTAGAGAAAATCCACCGTTTTCTCTTAAAACAAACGACAGCCAACTTGACGAATGACTTGACTTGACTTATATTATTTCAAATTTATCACTTGACACTGGCAAAATTGTGTGTCCAAATGACGGACAGAGGCCATTAATTAAGAGAAGAAGAAGAAATCACAAGACTGATGAATGAAATGCCACACAATCGAACGAATCCTCTGCTGAGCCTAAAATACCATTTAGAGGTACTTATTCATATCTTTATAGTACTTATTCATATCCTATGTTTGATTTTCCTGTCTATAGAGTTTCTGCGCAGCGTGTCTGATGTTTACGAGGTCGTATCTCTATTGTAGATGTCAATACGCTATGAACTTATGACAAATAGAAGTGTACATGTCATAGTTCCTCGGAGAGTGCTTACAGAGTCGGCTTGCCCCTCTCAGCTTTGATAGGAGCCAAAATATTAATACTCTGGTAAGTTGTTTGATTCAATTCTGAGCTTTAGAAGTATTGTAGGCTATCCTTTGACTCGATGGAGTAATGACTTACGCAGGACGACAGAGAGTCGAAGACCAGGCTTAATGGCTTGCCTTAGAAGATATATTCAGCGGCACTCAAAAATTAACAAATTTATAGTAATTAAACAAAAAAATTGTAGTGTCCAAATGATTTTATTAGTTTTGCGATTGCAAACAATATTTTCATGTTTTCTTTTGACATTTTTTTATTTTTTATTATACGTGATCCAAAATAACATTATTACTCTTGGGCTACAGCTAATTCTCCGTATTTTTAGATTTAAAAACATGGAACTGGTTTCTGGTTTCAAAACATTCAATCAGTTGAAGGCGTCGCCTCAATAGGATCCTGATTCTAAACAAACCGAGTGAATCCGGGACACGGTTTCTACAAATTATACTCAAGACGTACGTTATCCGACATTTTCTGTTTCATAAATCTCCATTTAGAGCCAGCGTGCCGGTGAATAGGCTCGTTAGTCATAAATAACCGAACTGTGGTCGTTATCCTTCATTCATCCGTTCATAAGGTGAGCAAAGCGCACTTTTTCTGAGAAACTTTAAAATTTTTGCTGGTAATTCAGACTTCATGGTTTAATGTTCATTGTAAGGGAGCGTATATACTGAAACTGTACCAAAACGTTTTATAAATTTTTACCAATAAGTGTTGAAGAAAAAATAAAAATATGGACGGTGTCTTGTATAAGAAAATATGTTATTGTTTGGATGTTGTTGCGGCGTTTGTAACGGAACGCTGCGGTAGGATATGTGCTGTTCAGTTTTCTTGACTTGGGAATCCAAGCTTCAGATTTGAGATTAGTTGTAGATTATGCGCCTTTGCCTATGTATAAAACTGGTTCAAGTAAATAAACATGTTTGCATTATAAATGTGCCAATATTTTATGCCATTACTTTACACTTCAAGAGTAAAATGAAGTAAAACGTAAAATAATCCACATTAAAAACATAAGCTAACGCAGAACCCAAAAGTGATAATCTTTGTTCTTCCAAGTTCATTCACCACACAACAGGTAAGAAGAGTATTAAATGCTAAGTACTTAGAAGTTACAGGCTTTGTGCCAACTTACTCGGTATCTTCCACAAGTCAGTAGGTACATTTGATAAATTAACCAATTTTAATTCGACTTATGCATGCTCAGTTTCTCTTATACGAGCTGTGCCAGCAAAGATAAAATAGCTGGTTCTCTGCATGTAATTTTTCTTGCCCAATACGCTAAAATGTACGTGATCCATTAGGAAAAAGCTTAACAACACTGAGTGTAAGGTGCAACGTAAAAAAGAAACAGTTGATGTTATATAATACATGATACAAGCTTTGCTTGAGAGTGTGAAATGTCCATGAATATATTTATTTATATCTATTTTTTAGTTCCTAAATTTTAATGGAAAAACAAAGGAATATCCGAACCAAAATTTTGAAAGAAAAGCCCACGACTCGTTTGTATTGTACTGAAGCAAATCAATATCCATAGCTATAATGATGAAAATATATAGTAAAGTAATAGTCAGTATCAGAAATTCATAATTGTTTTGAAATATCTGATTATTGGCTATGATCACATTCTAATATCACTTTAAAAAAAAATATGTAAGTGAAAACTTAGTCTTGTTATTTTATTATTTAACAATATGCTGCCAGAATAGTTAGTCAGAATTATGTTTTTTTTTTATTATACCGAAAGATATTGTTAATGAACAAACGGTTGGTTCCGATAACCTGTGTCGTAGCGTTGTTAAAACTTGCGGTAGAGTTTCATGTCAGTAATTAGCTTTACCAAATTTGGTTATATCGTTAATGCCACTCCTCCTAATTTCAACTTTTGCAGACTAATTTACGGTTAAAATTTTAAATCGAGTGATCCAACGTAGAAATACGTAGTTCATTTACCCATTCAAATTGTACATGTCGAGTTTTTTAGAAGGTAAAGGAGTGTTTAGAAGACCAAGCAGATCGATATGTTTTTGAAAAGTAACGCTCAAAAATTTTGTTGCAGTCATATATTTTTTAACAACAGAGAAGTAAATATATATCGTTTACTTTTAACTCTAAACTTTTTTATTCATATAAACTCAATAAGCCTTACCTAATGTGAAAAAATCTAGTTGATATTACTTAGTTACTTTTAATAGGTTCACCCTGTATAGCACGTATGCACCTAGGTATACTGTATACCTAGATATTTAATATGAAATAGCGCAGTTCTGCTAACTTTAAACTCGGCTCCAAATTGACATGATGAGGGACGGTAATTTCGTTAGGTGTTTGATAAATTAGAAAATTCCACTCGAAAAATGCTTATTTTCTCGTTTAGGTATTTGGGTCTTCATCCAATGGCTTTTTTCACATTGCCAACGAGACGACAACACCTCCACAATATCGTGACCTAATAACATACATTTAGTAAGTACCTACTAGACGCTTTCACACCGAGTCGCTGACAACGATAATTTTTATCGGAGCAATCGATTATCGTGTAGGTAAGTGTCATTGGTATCGTGTAGTGTGCAAACGCTCTTGATTAAACTAACTCAATCCTAAATTTTATGTTGATGAATATGCTTTTAGTGAAACTAAATAATATTATCTATGGAAGACTACTCCACATAGTCTGCATAAAAGTTTTTTGATAAAAACTTCTTTGAAAGCGTACTTATAATGGCGCATAATGTATCAAATTGAATATGTAACAAAATGGTTTAACAGCGTAGAACCAACATCAACAGAAGTAACAATTTGACTGGGTAAAGATAATGTTCTTCGAAGAATATTATTTTTTTGCAGATAAATTGTTGCAAAGTGGGTTGTTACAAATACAAAATGTAATATCGTAAAACGTACCAAGTACAATTTCATTGGATACAGAAACGAAACACAAACACCTTGGTTGAAGTGTCTCATTTAAAAATTCAATTAGACCCGACAGTAGTTTTGTAGGACTTAATTCTGCTGCGGCGTTTCCCGGGTGGCAGGAATAACATAAATTGTAGATTTATAACTCGCTTGGCAAGAGAAAACATTGTAAGGAAACTGGTATGACCTAGAACTATAAATTTTGAGACGTGTGACACGCGCTAATCCGCTTTGGCCCTGTAAAAGAAGGCGTAAGAAAGATCTGTATCCTTACCCTCTATCTTCCTTTCAGTTTTGATGGATGATTGAATGATTGGAGGATGGAAAACTCAAAGTGCCCAAAAGGATTACAAAAAGTGTAGATAGAGTTACTTTCATTTCTGAAGGTTACATGGTGTATGGTTTGTCATAATCGTATGCAGCTTATGCAGCGGCCAGTAACCTACTGGTTTTGGAGAGGCAATCGCTGTGCATATACTAAACTTGCTTGTAAAGCAAATATGCATAATTTCTGTGTTTGGTGTAAACTGGACTAAGTCGGGTAACGAACCACGTCGGATTTCATTGAGTGAATGAGCTTACACTGAATAAAAAATTAAGGAAATAGAAAAAGATTAAAAAATTATACATGTACAATGGCCACTATGGGCAGTGTTATCGCTACAACTAAATAAGTGAATAACAAAATACAAATAATCAAATTTTATTCATAATAAAAATTATGATTTTTAAATACTTAGATCCAGTTTTACATAATAATGAACTTTGGCTTGGTCTGCTCTTCCATTCCATTATAAAAACAGCAAAAATGTATGAGAGTTGGCACGTGACGTAATGTTCATTCGGAAACGTTATTTACATACATTTTGATTAGTTTACCATTCTCTAGCGATTGAAAAATGTGAACATGGCGAGAACCCAGCATATTTTTTTCAGGTCAATCACTAGCAAGGATTGTCATCTATGGCGGTAATGTGGCTTTCCTGCTGTATCCACCAATCGTTGTTTAACCAAGCTACTCATTTTCATGCAATCAGCATGTATGGACAGATCTAATTCGCCTTCAGCTGCATAAATCACAATACAGGGTGTCACTTCACTCTCTCACAAAAACAACACGTGTGAACATTAGCGCCACAAAGTGAGAAAAAAACAAGCTTTTTGAATTAAAACAATGAATTTTTAGTTTTAGTTTAGGTTTATTTTAGGTCAATAACTTCCTCCAATATTTGTAGCATTGCTAATATATTAGCACAGTGACTACGAGATTTTGGACAGCAGGCCTAAAAATGAAAGAAATGGAAATAGTCTGATGACCTTCTGTATTGCATTTTAATTCAGAGAACTATTTTACACCTTGTATGATCACACTACTGTGGTTTGTAATGCTACACGTAAATGACATTTCTGTCTACTGAGTATAGAGGTGCGTGTGGCTTGTTTGGAGAGTGTACTAAGAATTCTTATAATAAAGCTACAATTGATTTGCATAAAATTAAAATAATCAATACCGTGTCATACACTGACAAACCTGTGGCTTGTAATAAGCTACACCTAAACGGAGCTTCTGGTCATACGAATAGAAGCGGATATTGCTTATCAGTTTTTGTGGACAAACTAAGGATTATGCTAAAGCCGGGCAGGATACAGAATTGAATTAATCAACATCACATAAGCATATCCGGGGTTTACAATGTTACAAGCAAACGTCACTTCTATTATTATGGTTACAAAGAACGATTTGGCATGTTCTGTGGGAGGATTATCGAAAGATCCAAATGTTTAGTTTTATAGAGCGGAAATCTTTTACTGAGGACTGCGCTAGATATGCAAAGCCTTTAAAAGCCTCTCTTTAGTGACAAATTTCAAGGTTTTTGCCCCATTTTACTCTTAATCAATCTCTGCCCTTCTTCAGTTGGAACAGCAAAGTTAGTTATCATACTAATATGATTAATTAATATTAATTAATTAATATGATCCTTCGATAGCTCAGTTGGTAGAGCTGTGGACTGTATATCCATAGGTCGCTGGTTCATCCGGCTCGAAGGACCAAATGAACGATCTTCAGACAAGATACTATTTGGGATGGCGAGCAAATAATACAACATGTAGATGTTGAAGTTATATATTACTCAAGTGTGGGAACGATGCTTGACATAAGCGATTAACCACCATAATAATTCGCGAAACGCATCGATAGCGCGATCTAACTTTTCCTGTGGTGACATCTAGTTGTGAAATGTGAACTAAAATTACAATGTGCAAAATTATTATTATAAAATAATTTCCAACACAGTAAACAAAACAACTGATACAATAACCCAATATTCGTATCATGGAAATGAATAAAGTCATCTGGTACACGATAACATTCAATTACCTCAACCCCTCTTCCTCTAAAAGGTTGATGCGACTTCATTTTAGTACATATCGTAACCATTCACGTTTGTATCATTTTTTGAAAGCAAAACAAAACATCCTGCGGAAATAATGTAGTAAGAAACAATGATTCATATAAAAAAAAGTATTGGGTCAAAATATGTAGTTGCATACTTATATACGTGTACTAAAGACGCGAGTTCATAATAAAATTATAATGTATGAGTAGACATAATTATTCAAACTTAGACACCTCTAACGATGTAATAGAATTGTTTGGGTTTATCTAAACAATTTTGAACCAAAGTTATACACAATTAGTTTTTTACAATAATTTAAAAACTATCATATAGTTCTCCACAAAATAAACGATAAGACGGTCAGCGCAATGAACTTTATTTCCATAACCATAGCGGCTGTTTTCAAATGCAATTTGTAGTTGGCTCGACTTGCAAAGTGTGGATGCATGCGACGGTAAAATTGAATTAACAGCTGCGGCGCGAGGCGTTATGAAGAGCGACGCTGACTTATATTGTGACATTTTGTATGAAACATAGCTATGAACTGTAGGTATATGGTGAGCTGATGCATACTAACCAATTACGTAGACCTTCAGTCTGTTAAATAATAGGGGGGATGCCTAGCCACCTGTTAGGTCTTTATAAAATGGCTTGCAAGAAACTGCCTTTACACTGACACGCTTATTTTGTAGTTTAGTTGTCGATATACCAATTATTTAATACGTTTCAAATGACCCTTATTGAAAGACCACATTGCTTAGGTTATCTACTCTACCATTTTAGGGATATCAAACGGAAACATTTTAGTACTGATCTAATTAATAGGGCTTCGTTCAATCCATTTCCATCGTTATTATATTGATTTATTTTTATTTTATTGTTATTATTTTATTTTTATTTTTTATACTTTATTTAAATTTATATTTGGTTTTTTGTGTTCTGATACTTATTACCTATTTGCTATACTTTTGTACCTACTTGCGTCCTACCACTTACGCTCCTTCCTGTCTGGCTTACTTTCATTTCTCTCTATTGTATCTGTGTGTTTGTTTGTACCCAATGGGTTGAATAAATGTATTTCATTTCATTTCATTTATCTATGGTTCTTACAAGATTCTTAATAAGTATTGTGTATGCTCATTGCTAACGGCAATTGGGCTGATCCGAAATAGTCTGCCCACACAACATAGGTACCTAATTATTATAATGTTTGAACCACAATATTTTCCAAGTTTTAAATGCAATGAAGGTATGGTATAATATACCAATTTGTATAAGCTTAGGTACTTTCTTTATAATGTAAATTGATTTGTGTAGTATGTTTGTTCTTCTTTCACGCAAAAACTACTGATCTGATTTGGATAAAATTTGGAATATACCTGGATTATCACACAGGCTACTTTTTGTCCCGGAAAATCAACGGGATTCAACGGGACGCGAACGAGGTCGCGGGTAGAAGCTAGTTCCTTTATATTTTCATCTAATTTCATTTGATATAAGTATTTTTGGAGCTCCGTACGGAGATACGGTGACCAACTCACATGTCAAATTACTCGTATGGTAACACACCGCCCTTCGTCCGTCGCAATATCGGGAAAATATTGGTGTATAACGTTATTTATGGTGCACGAGGTGTATTGCATAACAAATACCATTATCGGTTCCATTTTGAAAGAATATTCTCGTATCTTCGCAATTTCTTTCAAGATTTTTCATAAGCGCATGAATATCGTTCGTTAGAACAGAATGGTAATAATCAAGAATGAAGGTAAACGAGTTTCATAAAGAGCTCACGTGGCTATAAGAAAAGATTACCTAGACCGTTTCACTCGCTGAGCTAATCTTTTCAAGGGAGAATCTCGACACGTAAGTCTGAGCAGAGATTTTTACGGTAACCTAAGGTTAAAAGATTGTTCGACTCAAGGGATGATTTTTGTGAGATTGTTAGCACTTTTTATTCTGAACTAGCCGTCGCCCGCGGCGTTGCTCGCGTTCTAAATAGATCCTTTAGAGTGAGACTTTTCTAAACTCCTTTCTTAGTGCACCCCTACACTACATAAGGATACTACCCTCCAAATTTCATACCTATAGGACTTATGGTTTAGGCTGTGCGTTGAATATCAGTCAGCTTTAAAAGAGTTTTATAAATATTGATTGATGATGATGAAAGTTTTTATCAAAGTAACGTTGAGAGAATAATGCAGAATGCTTTTTACAGTTTTTTTGAAGCAATATTTTCCAATCTGTAGCATTTTTCTTTGAAGAACATCACTTCAGAGGCTGAAACTATTTTAATTTAACATCCAGAGTTTCTGGAAAGCAGTGCTAGGTTTTAAATAATTCCTACAGACATATTTTACATAGTGGGCACGTTGGGAATTTTTTTTCCCATCGGCCCCACTAGTAAGTCAGCCGGTGGGCTCGATGGGAATAACCCATTTCTTGTATAGTCGCAACCGACTTGGTTGTCTAATGCGCATGTTACTTGTAAATCTTTCTTTTACATAGTTATATAAAATACACCTCAGTGCCTGCATACCGTACCTCTCTACTTGTTAGTTTTACCTTTGTTTGTCTAACAAAATACATTGTTTGAGGTGGCTGGTAACTATTGCAGTGAACTAGAAATATCACGGAAAAGGTCGCCACAGCCCCGACACAAACTACCGAGTTCCCTTTCCAGTGTTTATAAACTATACAAACAATTGAAAGTAGCTTTTATGAACAAAGAGCGTACTCCAGAGTGTAAAGCGTTTTCATTCATTCTTTGATTCATTCCGATAAACATAAACGGTGGATTTGCGTAATATAACTGTTGCTTACACATAATAAGAACAAAAATTTATTACAGAGGCCGTCGATTGCACATGAAAGCGACATATCACTTTCAGTGCCCAAATGTATTATATAGTGGGGCATACCTATTCATACACACAAGGATTATTTGAGACGTTCAGTTTTAGATTGGACAATATACAAAAAGATAGTATTAACAGTAAAATATTGCGTTAATTCCCGTTCATCCCACTGGGTCGTCTCACTAGTGGGTATATAAAAAGTAGTACTTACGTAAGTAAGCCAATTTTATCCAGAGCCCAAAGTTGCAGTGTAACATAGTTAGCGCATACAAATTGAAGCTGTTTTGTCCAACATTTTCACTTCATTGATTGCTATGTTTGATGTTTCAATTATACCCATGTGCCGTGGCGATACAGAAATATTTGCATGTTCAATACCTCAATTCTGTTTCCGCCAAACAATTTGTTTACTGCGACGAAACATTGCAATTTGTAAATTGAAAAACTCAAACTGATGTGCCGATACTGTGACAAATTGGCCATTATTTTTTTTATTTATGTAGCATCAAAGCTTATTTATGCTTGGTTTTTCAAGGTCTTAAAACCCTAGGATAGTTTCACCTCTGGTCAAAAACTGGCAGAGTATAAATGAATAGGCTTTTATAAAAATACAGAGCTCAACTTTGGCTCTCTAGACTTTTGGTTGTATAAACTAGTGCTAGCTACTTTTTTCTTTATTTCGAGTTTCAGAGTTGGAAACCAAAATCAACCTAAGCTAAATGATGTTATTTAGCTTCGAGTAGAGTTTTCATTTGAAAAGGAAGCGTCGGTTGTCAACAAGGGATTAGCGGTACGACAAAGTTTAGCAAATTGTGGTCACTGTCTGTTGAGTGGTAGAGATTTCAGGTACCGGACGGATTGTTAGAAATTCTAGTCATATTAATTTATTACACACGAGTATCATCGTATAACGAGTAGTTTCGTTCAAATTATTTTCTTTATGATCCTAAATAAAACTTACATATCATTACTGCCGTTGGAAGATAAAGTCATTATTTATGTAGGTTTATTTGAATAAAGACAGATGCACTTATGTAATGTCAGTAATGTGTAATAGATGACCTTCTCTTATCACATAAAAAGTAAATAATACAGCATGAAACAATAAATAAACATTATTTTAAAATCCATTTTGCTTTACGGGCTCAACGTCATTTGGTTAAATATTTTTTTATGTAATTACTGTCTCGTTGGAATTTATTATTGAAACGTAATTATCGTACATGTTAAATTTTTGACAAAGTAATAAAATGCTTTAGCTTTTTTTTAAAATGTTTTATGGCCTCTAAGCAAGTTAGTAAACAAAGAGCAAAATAGCAATCATAAAAAAAACGGACTGAAAATTACATTGCTTCGTTTTTGACAGTGGAATTTGGTAGGAACTTGTCCAGTATCCAAATAGTCCCAAGTCTAATACTATCAGCTCTAACAAATAAACTCTATGCGGTGTCGTGTTCTTAAAACTGCAGTTCTTGAAGTTTCTTCTGCTAACTCCTTAAGTTTTTCAAGAGTATTTGAAAAGTTCACATAGATGCTTTTTTGATATCCCTGGGTTAGAAGCGGGTTAGATTTGGACGTCAAGATGTTATCCTCTTTTATAGACTGTTTAGGAATAAACAAGGTTTCAAAGAGCTACATTTAATTTTGTGACATGTCTGCGATCGTGCGTGGCAGATTGCAAGCCTACCGCAGCTTCTCTGCTCTTTTCAATAAATTCATTCAATGTTTGGTAACAATTACGTAGAATAATTCTATTTTCGGTATTTTTCTTGTTTTTACAAAATAAGAAAAATACCGGGAAGCACTTCAAACAGCCAAAACAGCATACGTCAATCAAACGGTATGGTTCGAACGGTCAAAGGTAAATAAATAGGAGTTTTTTTTTCGGTTCTCGCAAATTGAACAATCAAATCAACAGTGGTTTTGAAAAGCTAGGTTTTGTCGGAATTCGTTACAAGGTAAATGAAACCATGTATATAGAAACACCACATTTTAGTTCGGAATAGTTTTTATTTTATGTTGAAGAATTTTATAGTAGTAACATTTTATGTTATTTTACCAAAATATAACGCAGTGTTTTTATTTTTATTTTTGTAGACTGAAGAGATACAGAGAAAAACCATAATTAAAAAAGCTAGATAAGCAAGTATACACTTATTTTTCACGCAGAATCGTAACGCTGGAATGCTTGCATGATGTCATTTTCAAATGTTTCCTATTTGGCTTTACGAAATCCTTATTATAAGTCGGCTGAGCGGCTGAACCCAACAATAACTTGGTGAAATGAAAACTGATGAAAACGTTAGCTTAGGCCAAGTTTAACACACAAAGCTTCACTCGAGCGTATATTTACAGACAAAATATCATTTTTGGGCATAAAGGATTTTCTGGTTACGTATTCCAACGGTGGATTTTGTTTTGGCAGTCCTTTGTCCGTGCTGAGAGAGTCGTTTTTATTATGAAAATCACGGAGTCGCTGCGTGCTTATAAGCCGTTTTAAACTTGAGTAGACTTACGTGGGTCTATTGCTCTATACCCTCAGCACTTTACTCCGGCGTCACTGATTTGGTAATAAGCACGTTGTCGTAAATGTCAAACAGGCAAGGAAAGCACAGATTTGATAATGAGCTCAGTAATACCAAGTTGATAATATAGGAAATTACGTGCCTCCTTAATCTGATTTAAAATTTTGATTGCACTCAGAACCATCAATTCATATAATCTTCCATATCTTTATCAATAACATTTAAATGTCAGGTATTTAAAAAAGTTTACATTTAGTAAATGACTTATTTTACACTGAAGTTTAAAAAAATGAAATAACTGTCATTTCAGTTTTCAGTGTAATAACTTTAAAACTGTATTGTTTAAAGTGTTCAATCGATTTACGTTCGTAATCGTATCTGGAAGGCCAGCCTGCCGCCGGCAATGTTGAGTTTAAACACGGCCCCTGCCGTGATTTCTTTGGTAAACCGCTCACGTAAAATTCTACCCAACACCTGCATATAACGTCCAGCCCAAGTGATAAGCAACATCATTTATAGTGTGTGAAAAGCTTTCACATATTTTGAGATAAAAGACGATTTTTTGTTAGAGGATCTGTGTGTTCTGTGTGGGTATCGTTGTCGCATAAAACCCTGTTTACTGAACTGTCTTCATACGAAATCATAGGTATTCTGTGACTAAATAATGACATTAGCGCGGTTAAGCGCGTTTTTTGCCGTCAAAAGCTTATTGTTTTCGTATATCTGTAGCCACGTCGCTTGACATTATGCGGCCGCGAAAGCAATTCAGAGTTTGCGCTGATGGTTATTCTATTTGAGATGTAAAGAACTTAACCTTTAATCATTCTCTTGGGTAAAGGAAGTTTTGTTAGATGATGTTTTGTCCATGGGATTTACATTTACGGCGATAGTTTTTGTATTTAGAACATAGATCTACAGTGGATTTTTTTGACGCACATTCTTTTATTCTTTGAGTTTCGTAACTTGTTACTTGTACCTTGTACCACTTGAATTTTAACTTGTATTACACATTTTATGGTAAGGCGGCGTGGTATGGTGGCCTCTATCCTCGATGCGATTTTCGTTTTTATGAACTAAGTAGAGGCATAGATTCCAAAAATACTTTGATTAGCAGCAAAATAAAGTGGCTTTTTAAATACATGAATATGATTATTTTGTGTGCTTCGGAGGGCACGTTAAACTGTCGGTTCCGGCTCTAGCAGTCGTTAAGCCATGACGGATGCCTTAAGGCGGCTTAAAAACTCCGTCACCAGAGTTGGCTACTAACTTTTGGCACATGAAAGCGAAAAAAAGCTCATTTATTTCAACTGCAAACATTACATAAAGGCAATGAAAATAATATCCTCAGAGTAGGGTGATTTTTGAACAAATTGGAGGGCTCTCCACCGTTTGTATGTGTCAAGAGCTACCGTCCTATTCTCAAGAGTTTGCTACTGCGACATCAACATTATTTTTTTGGGTCGAAAAAAGTATTATTCATTTTTTAAGCCAAAAAAATATGTCCATGTCCATTGTGTTACTAATGATTTGGGTGGGTTTTGTTAGAAATGCACTTAAGTATAACGTTTGCTTTCTAGGGAAACCAGTTTTTCCAAAACAAAAAAATGAAAAATCGGTTGGTAAATTGATTGATACCACTTAAGTAAGTTTGACAAAAAAAAAACTCGTTTGATCACGTCAGTCAGACCCTTGACTTCTAACTTTACTGGAATTGCATTGGCCGTATAGCTTATAGCCATAAGTTTTCGCGTTACATCGTAATAAGATCCATTTTGTTATTTGACCAAATTGAACTGGGAGGTTCTCTGTAATCTCATAATTATCATCATCTCAGCCCGATATCACCTACTGCTTGGTTAAACCAAAGGAAGGAAGCTTATAAGCTTCCTTCATGTTATGCCAGCCTCCTCTGTCCTGTGCGTTTCACAATTAACTTCCTACCTACATAGAGAAAACGATATCATTTATTCTGAATACTGAAAAACAAGAAACAAAAAGTATTTTCTTAGCTATCACCGAGCAACGATAAGTATTCATTAAAATAATTACCCACTTGTCTTACTTACTAAGTTTTATATACACAAATACAAAATTAAACGGTAAATTATATGAAAATAAACGATGAAAGATCGCTATTATTAATATGATGAAAAATAATTAATTGCAAATTAAAGCGTTTCATAAGAAACTCGCCTTTGTTATAAAGTTCAATCAAAGTTTTATTGACCCCACCCACTGTTTATAGTTATATTAGTTATTCGTTCTATAATAATAAATTACTGTCTGGTGAATTCGAAGCTGGTACTTACAAAATAACTACATATTGAGTGATGTATGACCAAGTTTACCACACACGTCGTAAATTACGACATCTGTGGTAAACTTGGTGGCTAAGGAGGTTCCAGTTTCAATTCCGGCAGCTTATTTGCACGATCTACTAAACATCATTGAGGCCATGACAATCTCTAACCCTGTTATTAATAAACTCGAGGAAGTTTGGAATAATTACACCGTATTTCAACATCTATCCTATCCCTTTGTATTGCTCCACTTTGGTCTTATTTCTTATTTTATATCTAGTTTTGGTTTAGATACCTACTTACTATGCATTATTGCATAATGTAATACTGACTGTATTAGGCCTACTACTTACTGTTTTTTTGTGACAGTGTAAACTAAGGCAGAAAACAGCAAAAAATTGTCATGATAACATTGTGGAATAAAGAATTTGTATTTGTATTTTGTCTCTTTGATCGAATATAAATCTGCTTGTCAATGCAAAAGACAACACACGGTGTAACTATTCTAAGCTTCGTAACCCGCTTCCAAGCGATGGTTGGTATAAAATTATTAGTTAAAATATAGACTTTAGTATGAAGGCATAAAGGCTATTAGTCCAACACTGAATGAAAAGTTCATGATCGACCCGCTGGCCCCTTGTTTGGCTGCCAAGAAGGTAAATGTAAAACCACTTCAAATAATTATAAGTATTCTTACCCAGCTAGAAATTAGGCGAGCAATGAAAACGATCGCATGGATTTTATTTTACTAGTTCAGTCAAAATTAAATGAATACCTTCGTCTCCAAGGAAGGCATTTAGTAGAAATCAAATCACATTCCCTAAAGGTTCCGACAACCAATTTAATTTTAAAGCCAGTTTGTCTATTTTTGGAAGCTTCCCTTCTCTGGCGAGATGAAGTTTTTAATACGCGGAAAATTGATTTTTAGAGCATTATTTTCATGACTGATTCTTAATAAGATACTTTTCCTCCATAAGTAGAGTTGTAGAGTGAATTTGGAGTGAATATTGTAGAGAGACCGAGCTGCAATAATAACCTACAGATCAAAAGTTTCTATAAAAATTTACGAGAACGGAACCGATTCATATTAAATGACACAATCAAAGAAGGTCTATCTATACCCAGTATTGGGTGAAGTTGGGCTGTGGATGGTGATGATGATGATCCAAGGATCTAAACATGTCGTGCCCAGTTCAAACTAACACATTCAAAAGTGCCATGGCAATCATTCGAAAGGGTGGCAAATTAGGTATTGCATTTAAATTGAAATACTGGCATGGCTAACTCAATTTCTGGGGGTTGGACGAGGGCGGGACGATTGATCGTTACAGACGGCCCATCCATGCGACAGGAAGCTGACTCTATGCAATTATCTTGTTATAACTAAGGGTTCTGGAAACACGTGGAGTTTTCTCTAAGTAATAATAAAAATTATTATAAATAGCATTTTGATAAAAAACCCGACAAGGATCTACGAGTTATTATTTAAAAAATATTGAAATCCCCATTTATGTTGGAATTGGAATTACTTATTTAGTTTAATAAAATTCAAATAAATGACATAGAAAATTAAAAGATCACCAAAGCAATTATGAGCAGCTCCAAAGAGCAATCGATGTTGTAAGTAACCAGTCGCCAACATGCAACTTCTATCAGTTATATTATGTAAATGGCATCGTTGATCGCTTCCTTGATCAAAGATTGAGATGCCATTTTATGGCATAAGATATTATGGTAGAGCTAACTAAACAAACAAATACAAATAAAGTTAGACTTTAATTTTGTTTGCTTGAAAGCAAATCCAACCAATTTCACCTTGTAATTTAACACCTCAATCCTGACTTAACGAAACGTAAAATTACTCAAGGGTTCAATTTTCGTAAGAATAATTACCACCCCTTCAAAGTTTCAAAACCGTTTTTAAATTATGGAATATCTGATTAGCTAATTTGCGAATATTGAAATTATTTTTTTTATTTTTACTTGTGTTTTTATTATTTACCTACTCGAAAGCTGCATACGACATTACTGAGCATTTAGTAAACGTACACCGCTTACATTTAGCCGAGAGTATTGTGAAACTAAAGACAGCAATAACAGAGAAGCTAAAACGAAATGCTATCGTTGGTTTCTATTGGATCAATTGAACATAATTTCGTGGTACTGTGTTTCGAAAGACTTTTTTCAATATTTATAGTATGTGCGAGTTTAAATACATCAAATAAGTTGAAAATTATTGAACCAATTCGCAACATCAAGAACGTAGCGTAGTATGTTTGAGTAAATTGTATAAAACCACTTTTTCTTTGATCGGTGACCTTTATAAATCAGAAGGAAAAAGCTCGGCAATGTATTTTTATGTCACGCCCCTGAATGGGTCTCTGGGCGTAAAATATGATCGGTTAAATCTGACACAAAGAATATACGATTCCTTCACTGTAACAATAAAACAAAATGTTTTTATCGATCAAAAATTGTCTGTCTCTATTATTTTCTCGGCGATATTTTCCAAGAAAAGGATAATCTCACGTTATCTTGCTCTGAAGCATTTTTGAGGTTTGTAAAAGATGTAAAATCTTTGAATTCAGGATTCTAACACAATATAAAGTTGTAATAAATAAATCCTCGTGCATAAACACTTCCAAATAAATTAATAAAGTATTGATTCACTCAAAAAATAAGCTTTTTGTGAACAAGGTATATAAATAGAGTCGTGATATTGTTCCTTGTTTTATGAACGCATCACGAGTTTACCTATGCACTTACTCAAAATGCTTATCTTTGACACCTTCTTAAAACCTTTCGCTATTCTTAAAGAATTGAAACTTTTAAATATACTAACGAGTAGCCGTAGGTGTAATCGTGAGGAACAAAGAAAAGATTATAAATATTTAATTAAAAAATGTATCAATCAGAAAGTTTAGTATCTTGTGCAAAAATTTCTAATAAGCTTATGCTTTTCCTTTGGCAATCTTCATAGCTATCTAACAAAGGGAATGAAGCAATATCAAGTCTAGAAAGAATTAGTTCACGTCCCAGGATTTTTTACACGAATTTCTTCGTAATTAATTTGCAGTATTCTGAGCACATATTGGCTGTAATACTGTCGACACCTACTACAATACTTACGTCAGTTGCTCAGACAAAAATATCGTTGTCGGTGCCGAATGCATCTTCCTAGTAACAAGCATTTGCTTTACGATTATATCGTGTCGCTGGTAGTGAGAAAACAGTAACTGGCTCAGACAGTGGTTTGTAGCATTTTCTTTACGATTATATCGTGTCGTTGGTAGTGTGAAAACAGTAATTCGCTTAGACAGTGGTTTGCTAAGTCTTGGCTCAAATACCGGGGCACTCCACACGGTAAAACAACTATTAATTAGAGGCTTGTTTCGTGCCAACGCCACTTTGACATTCATCGATTTATGTTCACACTAGTGGATTTGTGTTTGGTAAAAAAAATCTTGGCAATAGTCAGAATTATCCATAGTCAAAGTTTAGGCAGTACGGACTAACTAAACCGAAAACCAGGATGAAAAAAAAAACAATAATCAACATAGTAAGTCGTTATCTATCTTTTAAATATATGAAACTCTCTTGAAGCTGACTGACAATCAACGCACAGCCTAAACTATAAGTCCTAGATGTATGAATTTTAAAAATTCACGCTCTAAAGGGTCTAGAACGCAAAAAACGCCGCGGGCGACGGCTAGTGTTCTTATATAAATTGCAGGAAATTACAATAGCTAAAGATATAAATTCTAACTTATAATACTTCTGGTGGAAAATTGTGAGCACTTGGAGATGACAGTTTGGAGAAAAGAGTTCAAGTGAAAGTTGTGGTATCCTCACTTATGCTTGGTTCACACTATCTTACATTAACTTATCGTCGTCTGTCGAATTAATTATTACATTAACTTTTTGCCTAAACAACCGCATGTGGTTATACTAAAACAGATTTAAAACAATGAATAAGCAGTAAAAAATTAGATTGGGTCATTATCCATCGTCGTCGTAATCAAGTCATTACTACACCTAGGTGGCTGTCATAATTATGGCTAAAATATGGTCATATAACTATTATCGCGGTAGTGTGGCCGCAGCATTGGCGTGGGATGAGAATAGCTATAAGGATGAAGCTAATGGTTTTTTACGCTTGACTAAACCAATCTCACAGTAAACAATTAACAAAATCGGAAGCAATTGTATAACAAATAAAATAAATAATTACCCAAGTTTGAGACTTGACGATGCTGCAGTAACTTGATTAAAGAAACAGAAACAAACTGCAATTCATCTTCTTAAAATTAATTTGAACTTTATAAATCAATTTCGAGAGTTTTTAAGCTATCCGTCTTCGCGGATGATAAAGTGTGACCACGTTAAGTTTACAGCACTTACAAGTTGGCAGATTTTGAAAACCTATATATAAAACGTTAGTGAGGTAGAATGATACCATGTACAAAATAATGTTTTGAGGGTTGCCTATTTATTTCATTGCACTAGTAGCGTAGTCAAACTCTACGGTAGTCCTTTTATTATCATTAATCAAATGAAACAAAATATATATAAAAAAAACAAAATTACGGCTAATATTTTACAAAATACACCATTGAATTCCTTATTATGATTAATTTTACTAGGTACCCATTTCTGAATAACTCTGAAGCCTTTTGACTTTATTTAACTTAAGATAGCCATTTTGCTTGAACTTTACTTTGTTCAAAAGTGATAAAATTAAGAATAAAGTTTTAATAAAAGAGCTCCAGAAGAATTACGCTGTAATATCAGATTTATTGAAAACATAAGATTTATGCTACAGGCATTATTTTAAAATTAATTACAACGCAAAATTCTTGAATGTCAACGTCAAAAAAGTTTGGAAATGGCCGTGTGACTTATCGTTTAGAAATTAAAGACGTTAGGGCTTTTCAGGTCCCGATTTGCATAAGTTTAGTTAATTTTAGATTAATTTTGTTGGTTTTATCATAATCTATTATGCAGTCACGAAAACGTAAGATTTTGACTAAACTTTGTAATTAAACTTTTTAACTTGACTAAACTTGGTAATTATTTTGACGTAAACACCTGTAAATACTATAAACAACAATGAAAAAGTCGCATTTATCGAAGTAAAATGTCTAATAATTCCCGCTGCTTTATAATGAAATTGTTACATTTTTTAAAACTGCATTGTAAGTGTATCATAACAAACAAAGTTCTATCATGGCAAGTAAAAAAAAATGTGGGACCTGAGCTCCATCCAGTTTGACCTAGACCCTTTCTATTTTTATTATTTTTCTATTCTCTAGCGATCATTTTTACTTTTGTTCAAAGGCTACAAGGTAACTATGTCAGGAACTTTCCCCACAGAAAACTCGATGGCAAATATTTTGTGCCTATAACGGTAGTTTACTAGATGGCGCTGGCGACGGCTGCACCAAATTGAATTCAGGCAGCATTCGGTGTCATTTTTTACCGCGGCCTGTGCCCAATGCAACTAGCGAGCGCACGCGACAAACGAATTTTCTCTCTCATATATTCATTTGACAGTTTACGCCGTCATAAATATTATTTTTATAGCTTTCGCGTGCTGTACGCCCGGTTTTATTTGTGCTTAGGTTCTTGATAGCAAACAGTCGATACGAACGTTCGGTCAATTCCTAAAATTGTAGGTTTATGCTGCAAATTTTTTACACAATTTTGAAACTAGGTTTTTGATACCACATAATCCGTACTAAGTCGGTTTTGCTCCTTCCTATCTGACTTACTTTTTTCTCTTTGTTGTATCTGTATGTTTGTACTCAATGGATTGAATAAATGTGTTTCATTTTTTTTTTATTTCATGTCATTTAAGTAAGTAAACCAGCATTTTGTACAATGTGCAACTTATTTGTATGTATTTGTAAATACCAAGTACTTATTCCTCTTTAATTTCTAAAAAAATGTTGGAAAAATAAATGCCAACAGTCAATTTCATTTTATAAAAATACTTGCGACAAAGCTTAGGCAGAATTTAATCAGGATAGAAAGTTTATCGGGCCACAGCAAACAAAAGGAGTGGCGTTTCCAATACTCTCACGGATCTTCCAATAGGCGGTCTGGGTTTACAGTTTGTAGTTCAAACTAAATGCATTTTTCATGTTGTGAGAACAACTTTTGCCGTGGCTCATATAATGGTCCGATTCCGTCGCGTCCTCCTTTTATTTAGCAAAAAAAGATTCCATCAATGCTCGGTGTGCTGTAAGTTTCTTATAAAAAGTCACACGCAGTTTAGAACTCTATTTGGCTGGTAGTGAGTCGAATATCAATTAAATAAGTCATGAAGTACAAACATTGCACGACGTGGTTTCATTTTCGTAGCATGTCGCTACGCCGTAGCATCACGCGCGTAGCTCCTGCCTACGAGTTTTCCAACTTTATAATTATGTAGGTCTGCTTTTTCATAGCTTATATCACCTATTAAAATAAGTACGATTTTTGTGTATTGAAAATTTGTTTGCAAAGCCAGAATCTAGGTATCTAAAAGCTAATACTCAACCAGACTAGCAGTTCCAATAAGTAACTTTAAATTGAATAACCCAACGCAGTGCGGAAGTCTTTACTATAAAGCAGTTAAAACGCTAGTTAGCGCACGATCCAAGAACAAGTTCTTACTAATTTAGCAAATAAATGGACAATTTAGTCGCGAAACTTGCCGGAAGTTACACCGACTCATCCCGGGGGACGTGACGTCAGCTATCTAATGCTTGTACAATGTAGAAACTATTGCGGATGAGACGTATAGGTTCTTATTACTATTCCATACTAAAATACTTAGTGTACTAGAGTTTGCATTCCATAGTAGGCTTAGTAAGTATTTAATTATCTAATGAAGACTATTCTTAGTAATCTTCAAATATTTTTCACATAAAAATCACTTCGGCAAAATAACTCTATTATTAACAATTTCAAACAGTTTACAATCTCGCTAAAAAGAAAACACACTAAATTTTTAATCGTAATATCCAACCTCATTTTTATTTCAACGAATAAATCATTAGGAAACCACGAGTCGGTTTCATTGGAACGCAAATTGATTCTCCGAATATGGGCGCGGACGGAATGCGAATTGAAATTGAAGAATATCGAATCCATAAAAACAATTTCACTCCCGATCCCGGCGTGTTCCAGCTGGGACACTGACACACCAAGATACAACATTTTACTAAGTAGGTAATATCTTTATTTATTCTATGTATCTAGATGATCACATATCATCATAATAGTCAACTATCAGCATTGTTTCTTGTTTTTGATTTAATTTGATAAGATCTATCAGAATTTCAGTTATCCACTGAATACAGCCTTTTTTGTTATATTTCTAGCTGCCCAAACAATCTTTTGGTGTTTTTTTTATCTAAAAACAGGTAGTTCATCAGTCACTAAGAGAATAAGTGATTAAGTGTTCTTTTTTTTAAATTTTGTATTGATAAAAGCGAAATTGAAACAAGGATTTAAAAAATTATGAGTAGGTCTGCTGCAACAGACCCACCGTTGCATGTAAACCACATTCCTTGCATTGGACAAGCTTTTTTAACACCTGCTAAGAGCTAGAGGTGGCAAGGTGGAAGGAAAGAAGAGTTATTCTAGTTTCGGACTACCGGTATCTCGTCCCACTGGGACGAAACAATAACTTTAACTTTATTAATATTTCTATAACGGTTTCTTCAAAAAATTTGTTTCAATACAAACATGAAGTGAAATACTGTCAGCTACAGGTCGCGAGGACGAAGTACTATGGGTTAGAGTGATCAGGTTCGCTCAACACTGGATTCCTCCGCGAGTAATGCCATCCGTTCCTCAGAAGATAGATCCCGTTGGAAGAGTATTGTACAGAATAAGGTCATTGATAAAGGTCACGACCCTCAACTGTAAGGATATCAATGTAGGGTTAGGTGTGACGTCAGCTTATACAGTGTTCTTCGACACCATTTGCCGGAAACGCTACGAATGTGATACGTGACTCAGTGCGAGACGGGATTAGATCGATGTGGACCTGCTGAGTTGAACTTAGTTGCATTCAATGCGTGTCGGGGCAGGAAGTTCGATGGAACTACCACTTCAGAGTTTGCTACGGTTTGCATATTGAAGTTGGAATGTTACAAAAACATGTTTGATGGTTTGGGACAAATGTAGCGCAATAATATCGCTTTATCGAATTCGTGAATATGACGAATTTTTTTTGTTAGTTTTTTTTTCTAAATATTGTAATCTATTACATATTTTAAGAACGACTATTATTGGTGTAACATGTTATACCTAGTTGTATGATTTTTAGTAGTGCTGCAAATCAAGGACCACTTTAGTTTAGATTGTTCTTCGTATAACTAAAAATAAACCTACTTATAAGTTTCTACGACTATAAATATCGACCTAGCAATGCCGGCGCCGTCGTATTGTGACATGTTAATGTTACTAAACATAATATTTTTTGTGAGCATAATTGCCGTTGGAATATGGCACGTGTAGGTGAACCTTTCAAGTCATACATCATACACAATAGTTGAAATTATCGACTGTAAAATTACGGAAATTTACATTCGGAACTAGTAGCGACCGCAACCCTAAATAACTACTAACTATTTACTATTCTACGCTCGTGCTCTTTACTAAATATTAGCTATTCTGCTGTGTAGGCTCGTTAGGCATATTATTATAAGCCAGAGGTAGATAATTGTTAACCTCACACAATGATTTTGTATTATGTCAACAGCTATACGGTTCCAAATGTTTATTTTGTAGTTACTACGGAACTATCATCTGCGGTATTTCAGTCTAAATACATAATTATAGTAATTATAGTCCGGCAAAATTAGAATGTACCTAGCTAAAGGACTTTTGTGTTTGTGCGTCGGACACACTCGGTCTTATTACAGAACGAAGACTAAAGAAAGTCATGGTTTACCTTGACATAAACCTTTACGTTGACGTACGTTTAAACCATGACTTTCTTTAGTCTTCGTTCTGTAATAAGACCGATAGGGTCCAAAGTCACTGTTGCCAAAGTAGTGCGTTTTACCAAAACAGCGAAAAATTGTGCCTGGAAGATTGCTGTGCGCGTAGATTTGTTGTTTGTCGGGTCAGTTACTCTTCTAAATAAATACAAAATATCTAAAAGATGATTCAAATTAATTTGCGGTATCTTTAAAGTTGCAAGAAGCTTTCAGCACTTCTGTAATGGTTGAAACATTTTCAATTAATACTGAAACATTCAAAGCCTTGTACTAAGCGTAAATTTATTGGATAATGTGTCAAAGCCCCCAAAGAGGAATTCAATCACACTCTAAGTGAAGCAATTTGATTTTATACATTGATTGAGACATGTTTGAGCCAAGTATTTCAGAACTTACTATGGCATATTGTCAAATACGACTAAGTACAAGTTGAAATATTCTCACCTCCGTGAATATAAAAATATCTGCAAGAAAAGATTTATTTTATAGCTACAATCTATACCTGAAATAATAATAACTTATACCTCTAGCAAATACATTACGTATATTGTCATGTATGTATAGTTTGTGATAGTAGATACTTATATACAAAATAAAAGACTGATGACTTTTTAAAATGGCCTAATGAAGCATATTGATAGATTTGATATGTTATATTCGTAAGTTCATAATAAATAAGTTCAGAACTTTTTAAATCAGAGACAGTGGTAGGGGCCTCTGTCCTTTTAGCGGCTAACATAAGTTTAAACGCAAAATAATCACGTACAATTAACGCAGATACAGACCATGCAATTACAAGCGGGTTTAACAATAATTCTTGCTTAATTGTTGCGAGTCTCCGGTTTAGTGTCACTAATGAGCTCACCGGGTTTCTTGGCAAGCACATATCTTACAAACTAAAACAGAGCTTCGGCACGGCTCTGTTTACAGCCGCTAGTTTGAGTTATTGTTATGAGCCAGAAGATAATCTGAAACGTACATAAGTACTTTTTGAAACTTTGAATGCGATATTCTCTTGCCCAACAGTTGGTAAAGTCGTCATAGACAAACAAGAACCAAGGTAGTGGAAGGAATATTTTTATTGATTAGGTAAATGTTATGTATGGTTGGTTGTTAGGTTATGTAGTAAGTTTTGAAAGAAAATACTACATTTTACTGAAATTTTAAGCATTTTAAATGAATTTTTGTTAAAAAAGTTTACTCGTGTACTGCTTGTTATATCGTAGAGCAATAAAAATGCTGGACACATAATAATACAAGCTGTCGCCCGCGGCTATGCTCGCGTGGTAGCAGCATACGCATTATTTGGTTAAAATCTTTGATCCTAATTTTAGACCATTTAAGGTACGACTCTTAAAAATTCCTTTCTTAGTGCATCTCTACACTATATAAAGATACTACTCTCCAAATTTCATACCTCTAGGACCTATTATTTTACGCTGTGCGTTGATTTTCAGTCAGCATTAAACGAGTTTTATATATTTAGAAGATATATAAATAAGTTATGCGAGTGGTCATGCGTAGCGTGATACCAGTACACTTATTAAATTGTGAAGCCGGGAAGTGAAGCGAGTAAATAAATCTATAAGAGTATTTTCAGACGATCAGAAAAACAAGTGACACAGAAAACATTGAAGGTCAGAAAAACCATTACAAGGATGTTCCTATGTCACAGTTATTGAATATTCTTTCACCATGAGAGAACCGAAAAGGGAAAAGTTTGTGTCATGGGCGATTTGCTAAAGCCATTTGGCAAATATTTGAGCCAAAGTTAAAAGAGAGTGACTTTGTAACATGGTAAAGGCACTTTGCCGAGTGCGAATAAGTATTTTATTGAAGCTAAAGTTACACTCGTAATCTAGGCTAGTAGGCATCTTGTCTTTATCGTAGGTAGGCGTCATAGCTCAGTCGATAATAGCTCTGCCTCGTGATGTGGGTCGTGGGTTCGATTCATAAATGTTTGGATGTATATTTCGTTTACATATTATATCGGTAGCTAGAATTGGTTCGTTAACTGCCTAATAAAATCAATTAAATTACAAAGACAGCCAATAAAAAATGTTCTACCGAAATTGTTTGACAAATGAACTCCCGAAATGAAATAAGTTTTGGGTAATTGTTTATCAAGTTGAATATAAATCATTTTTCGTAGAACCTTTTTGGTGGAGACTAACTTTTTGATACAAAAAGATTTAAGGCTCAGTAGTTTTGTGTTACGAGGCTGGTTGAAAAATAATATACTGTAAAGGTTTATTTTATCTAAGGGTTTAGCTAAGTTTTTGTGTACTAACCCTTAACTCAAAGGAACACACCTTTTTTCGGTTGATAAGTAAAACCGCCGAAGCATAGAACCTACCTAAGTAAGTCCTAATATAAGTTTTTGAAAATTTACTCACTTTGTAATAACCCGAAGAAAAAAACACACACGCATTTAAAAATGAAAAAAATTACGTAATTAACTTTTCCAAGAATTTTGTCTAGATTTCTGCATTTTAGTATTTTTTTTCTGTTCTATTTTTATTTTGGTAAAAGCTAATATTTTATTAATGAGACATACTTACCTATTTTGTGTAACAGATATTTGATAAGATACTTTCCTTTATGTAGAGCTCCAAATTTTATAATTACCTACAAAATACCAAACGTTGCGAGCAAGTTTAAAACTCGCATGGTTTCGTTTCTAAATGCCGCATACAAGTAGATCACAGTAAAAGAACTTGGGGTAAAATGTAAATTAAAAAGCTTTGAAAAGGTTCTGCATTTGTGCTTCGTTTGCTTATGCAATGCTTTCAGTAGCAGGAAATGAATTGGCTTATCAGCACAGCGGCACACGATATGCAAGCAAAAGTTGGTAAAAATCTAGTATATGTGATATCAAATCAAAACAAGCACATAAAGAAACAGATTTTCATATCCGCATATGAAAACCTCTTTTCCTGAAAAAAATATAATTTAGGAAATTTCATGGTGGCGGATACCGAGCTCACAGCAATACATCATCGCTTGAACCGTTTATGTGATAATATTAAGCGTATACACACTGTACGTTTTCCGTAAAAGAGGCACCATTATTTTTCTCTTAAATCACATGCTATATTTACTTTTTCGATTTGCGAGGGGTCCACCACTCCAGAGAAGAGTACTACCCTATCTGGGAAACTTGAGATGGGGCGCGAGGAACCGTAAATTCACGGCAAGCGTACGATATGCGTGTCGCAGGCATTTGCATGAATAGTACAATTTGTATGCCTTACCTAAACTGCAGTTTATGATACCGGAAAAAGTGGAATGATAAGCTTTTATTTGGGGAACGGAAATTGAGGTGGTTCGAAGTCGGTGAGCGGAGGTTGCTGATCATTTCTTTCGTTTTATGTAAACTTCTATGACATGGACGTTTGTTGAATAAAATTGGGTAAAAAGAATATGAACACAGATTATGTTGTAGCAAACCTTCAGTGGTGATGGTTACAATGTAATATAGACACAACTTTAATATTATGCATACGCAGCATTAATAAACTGGTATGCCCCTAGAGTATTCGAACTCTATCGTAAAATTCTAGAATAAAATATGATGGAATCAAGAATATGCAAAGGAAAATGTGTAATATCTCGAGAGATCGCCATAATCCTATATTGCTCTGTATTATACCCGAAGAGTTCACGCGGGAATATTATGGGAGGTGTAAGCCGGGTTGGATGCAAAACGAGAGTCTCAAATGTTGAATATTTCACTTTCGGAGTTGAAATAAGACTGAATGATGCAATTAATTATATTAGGAAAAGTTAATCAAATAACTGAGGTTTCTGTTTTGGTTAGCGAAAAGCCAGACACTCAATTTTGACGCGGTCTGTTTTGAAAACAACCTCAATGCATTATTTATTAGACAATGAGTCTAATACTTTTTAAGTTTAGAACGAAAAACAAAACCTTGAGATTGAAACATAACGGTGGTTATATCAAATTTATAAAATAAAAATGGTAAAAGATCGAAGAAGATCTCGATCGATCGATAGAAGATCTCGTAGAGACCGTCCAGTAGTGGACCGATATAGGTTGATGATAAAAAACTTGTAAGAAAATAACTCAGCTTAAACATAGCCTTAGTTCACTTTAAATAAATAGACATACATATAACAGTCACATAACATAGTCCCCCACAAGGATTCCCTGTGTTGTTACTCTGAGGTTTACTCGTTCGGATGTAAGTTTCAAGCATGTAGAGTAAACAGACATTAGCAACAACTCTTACCGTACATCAGACGGATATTACGGACTAGAGCGTTCGGTGAAAAATAACGCAATCCAAAGCGAGCTTCGCAGCGCTTCACAGCGCTTTACATGCGATGAAAAAGCACCACAACAAGATGCACTTTGAGGTCTGCTACTGAATGTTTACAGACGATGCTTATTGCGGCTGACATCGCTACCCATTTCCGTGTCATTCCAGATTTTCGTCCTAACGTTCCAATATTGAGAAACCAGCATTTGGCAAGCTTTGAAAGCCCAAATTTACCAACACTTCCCATTTACTTCTGTAATATTGCGCGGGATATTTTTGCAATATAACACAGATTTTTTTTTTCACGTTTTAAATTAAAAGCACGATTGATTTGTTCGTTTTTGCAATAGCACGGGTGTGTATGTAAATACAATTAAAATTAATTGATCAAATGATTTCCCAATTTTTTTGCTAGGACAAACCATACAATGTAGAGCTATCGCTGGTTTTGTTATTTATTTAAGTTTTATTAAAATACCAGTGAAAAGTTAAACTAAGGCTGTGTGCTTACGAGTACTTGGCCTCTGAAGAAACTTTACTAAACTAAAAGCAATGGAAAATCAATACTTCATTGTAGGGAACTGTTTTAACTGCCCGCATCTTAACTACCAATAGTCGTGGTTAGTAAGACGCCATGAAACTAAAACAATAAACGGAGAAGGTACATTAGACTTGCGACTAGGACAATGCGTCAACGTGTGAACTGCGAATGTTACGAGACTTCTTAGTAAACATCTTATCAGGCATTGAATTTTTTCATCATAAAATAAGAATACGCTCCGGACTAAGTAGCTAGGCATACCTTAAAAGATTACCTAGCTTTGAAACTCTTCCAAATATCTGGTGGAAGGACATCTACAACCAGAAAACCAGTTTCGACATGATTTAACACCTCTAAATTGCAGTGGCTTCATGGCCATTTATCGTCTTATTAGTTCCTTGATCCGAACTTACGCTGCACTACAAGTTAGGAGTGGAAACTTTCTGTTCTATAGACATTATTCAGCTTTTATTAGCAGTGTATTTAATATTTGTGTGCACACGGAATTAGCGAACTTATCCAAAGCACACTAATTTGCACCGTATAACTTTAGCAGAAGATGTTTTTTGTTTTGTGTTCTCTCTTGGATCACGCTCACGTAAACTGCAGTTGTTTTAAGAGCCTGCAAATTATTGAGAGAATAACTTGCAGGATTCTCGGATGAAATCTAACTTGTCTGTGTACATAGGTTATTCCATGTAGCTACGAGTATGTAGGTATTATAAACAGACTGTAAAATGCATCTAGAGGTAATAATAAAATATGAAATACCAAAACGTGGACTATCATTTGTCGTATTTGTTGTGTTGTGTGGATGTCCTGGAGGCCCAAAATCTTTCTTTCTGGAGCTTTCACATGGTTATAAAGAAAATTTAGTTCCAGTAGTAGACTTTTACGGGCTGATAATAATACGAGGGTCATGGTCTATTAACAGGATCATCAATCAAACATCTTCTAAACATATAAAACTCTTTTGAAGCTGATTTAGAATCAACGCACAGCCTAAACTATAAGTTCTAGAGGTATGAAATTTGGAGGGTAGTATCCTTATATACTGTAGGGGTGCACTAAGAAAGGAATTTTGAAAAGTCGCACTCTAAAAGGTCTAAAACTATGTCTATGAAATAAATGAAAAACATTTTTTTTTTCAATAAACATTTAATAACCAAACACTGTCTCAGACACATCGTCGCCGTTTCAAAGATGTTATTATGAAACGCTTGCCTTTCAACGATAAAATAATAAATATGACTCGTAACTGTCACACCAATATTTTATGGTCACGAACGCTGAATACACAGGATATAACTTTTACTGCAAGTTGATAGGTATTGCTGGAATCATCGATAAAGCAGTATAGTTATTTGAAATAGCTCATAAAAACATTCGATTAAAATTTGGCTATTGATATTCATTAAAAATACATGTCACTATTATAGGCATCCACCATTTTTATACAGGCCAACAACTGAGAGAGGAAAAATCGTTTCCATGCGTACTAAGTATTAAAAAAGTAGCTAATTTTATTATACCTACTTACTGAGATTAAAATATTGACGTATGGAACCGTCTTGGATATACAAATAAACCATAAAATATAGAGCTAATAGCGCAGGTAAGTACGCTAGGAAAAGGCAGCAGATGGCAGAGAGATCGCACCCCCATAAACACTATCAAGCACATAATTTCAGTTGATTTATTCCACGAATAATATTTTCTTTGTCATTTCTTATATGGAAATGATAAATAATTCATCATCCGGGCCTTACTTAGTCTAAGTACACCATATTTCATGGCCCTTCTGTGGATGCGACGTAAAATACAGCGGAGGTAATCCTATCCATGTGTGATTTATTTGGCAAGAGGGTCACTGGGAAATTTCATAAGCAGTATATCATCGTTCATATGCAGAACTATTAAAAACTAGTTATTGTTATGTATTGATAGGGATTTATGTATGATGAGGGTCGCTAATACGTTTGTACGCTCTTTGCCTGCCAAAGCGTATTCAGGAACCGTTTCACAATTTCATTTACTACATCTACGTGTTATATAATAATAAGTCAGAACTGTGATGAACCAGCTAAGATTAACATTCTACAGTCGCGAGAAGTATATTTCCATATTTTTTATCAGAACAAAAGTAACAAGACTATACGTTTTTTTCGTTTCCTATTTGTTGTAATTATGTATTTTCTAACAGAACGTCACCTTGGATAGAAAGAGGTAGGAAATATCTCATTTCGTTCATTTGTCGCAGAAATCTCTTATACACATTTATCTGTGGAATCTCATACAAGTCAAATTGCCTGTACCTACCCAATTTTGTGTGTCACCAAAAATGTGATCATTACTTCCATAACGTGAGATTCTAATGAGACTTGACGGTAGGGGAAATAAATTAGCTATCAAGGGTAAATTGAATCGTTCGCTGCCTGATTGTTGCTTTTGCCTTGGGGAGCGAGTTTTGGTTAAGTCATCATCATCATCATCATCAACCTATATCGGTCCACTGCTGGACGTAGGTCTCTCCCAAGATGCGCCACTGAGCCCGGACTTCGGCTCTTCTCATCCAGTTTTTGCCAGCTACATGTCTCAGATCGTCACCCCACCTAGCCGGAGGGCGTCCTACACTACGCTTGCCTAAGGTTGCTTGGTTAAGTAGCTACGTAAAATGTGTACTAAGAAACTTCTCTGAAACTGAAAGTTCACAAACTGTAGCAGTTTAAAGATTGAAAATATCATTTTTCACCAAAGACGTTCAACTTACTACTCTATACTAGAGTTACTGAATGTAGCATCCCGTTTAGGAAAGCACTAGAGCCTTTACATTACTTTAGTTAGGTTTTAAAAGAGATACCTAGCGTGAGATGGGTGAGAGACCAACCTAAAAATTCCAAACTAACCAAAAAAACTATATTATTAGTTTCGTTTACGATTTAGAAGCATGAAAACTAGATATTATTTTTTGAAAGAATATTTATTATGGTTTGCTGTTCTGTAATAGAAAAAAGAGCACGGTTTAAAATTATTGAAGGTAGTCTTTTTATACCCTGTATACGTTTGTTAATTTTACCTGTGGAAATACTTGAGTGAGTGAGTTGTATATTATTCGATACGCTTTTAAAAATCGTTACCATCCGGCTTCTCAGGTATTATGGACTCTTCAGGTCTCCATTATAGCGTGAAAACTCTTCAACAAGTTTAGGAAATACGAGAAGGCTAATAAAAATCGAGCGCATAAGTAAACAAATTTAAGTAAACCCAAAACTGGGGTTCCTAAACCCATTTATGGATCTTTGAGCCTTTAACGAAAAAAGTTTCATAATAATTTCGCTCTAAGTAAAAAAGTAAACAAACTGAGTAAAGAAGGCAATCAAAAGTTGAGTAAACAACTTTTTGACGCTTACGTGGAGAGCGGCTTCTTTGCCATCAATACGAGTTTCTAGCGCTCTTTTATAAAGGTTCATCATCATTGATGTTCGCAGACTTGTTGCTCCATGGTGTTTTATGACTAGGGTGTTTTATGCACTCATGTTGAGGGCACAAAAAAATATTTTTACGATGTTATGTTAAATCTTGGGTGTCTTCAAGCCCTGGAGATGTACACGCGCTTACCTAAATAAGTTACCACGTTTAGGTGAGAAAATAAATAAATTTAATAAAATATTCTTGGGCATATTATGGCAACGCTCTCTAGTCCCAAACTAGCAAAGTTTGTACTATGGGAACTAGATTGCTGATAGAATACTTATATACATTTTTTTTACTTATGATACATATAAGTAACACCCAGACACAGAACAAACATCTATGTTTGCCACACACAAATGTTTGTTCTCGGTGGGGATCGAACCCACGACCCACAGCACGGAAGGCAGAGCTACTACCGACTGAGCCATGACGCCTGTCAAATGTGTTGTATGTATGTTATATGTATTTTTTGTTTCAATAAAACCGCATGTTTACAGTGTTTCAAAGTGATTCACATGAATTTGGCACTTTGGTTTATCACCAGAAGTTTCTGCGTGGTTTTTAAGTGCATTCTGGACGCATTATCAGCATCTACTAGCAGATGTGGTATTCTAACTCAGATCTACAGGACAACAATCTTGAGCATACTCTATACATATTGGTTTTTTATATCATCTGTTGTTGTGGTTTTCGCATTTTATCCCAAAACACTATAACTATGGATTTTTTATTTAATAACCTATTCCATCCCACTGCTGGACAAAGGCTCCTCTTTCCTCCAGTCGTCATAGTCCCTCGCCAATTAGGTCAGTCATTTCAAGACATCTAGGAATGGAAAGACATCTAAACACAACGAACTTACTACGAAGAAACCTTTCAATAAAAAATATTGGCATATTAATAGAGACTTAAGTCCAACGATACCAGGAATTCAGAAGCAATTAACAGGAAAAAAATCTTCAAGGGGTGAGAAAATAGCCTGTTCCTACTTTAATAGGCAATCGTGACAGAAATAAATTTAAATTTTCATGACTGCCGACTGCTCGGTAATGTTAAACGATGTCGGACCAGGCTTTAACAGTAGGTATAACATTACTGGTCTTAATTGAAATAAAGATTTGTTCAATAAGAAAAATTACCGCGCGTATATAAGCATTCGGCAGGGATTAAAATCTGTTTCCTTAAAACCTGTAATTAATAATTTTATATCAGTGGTGTGTATATACAATACTAGCCGTCACCTGCGGCGTTGCTCGCGTTCTACCGTTTAGAGTGTGACGTTTCAAAATTCCTTTCTTAGTGCACCCCTACACTATATAAGGATACTACCCTCCAAATTTCATACCTCTAGGACTTAGGTATAGTTTAGGCTGTGCGTTGATTTTCAGTCAGCTTCAAAAGAGTTTTATATATTTAGATATAGTGCCTTCTGGTAAGATCGGCGTAATAGAAAGTTCGGATGCCAAGCAATTCTCCGATATTTTTATATGATAATTGCTTAGTTACGTGATTTATCCGGACTTAATATTAGGTCGATCTTACCAGAAGGCACCTTATACAAATTATCTAATATAGATACAAACTCCATTATATAATTAAACACATTTCAAACAAGTATAGGTTCTCTCATTATTCCATCACACCTGTTAATATTCGCTGTTCGCTTCGCATCGTTGCTCGTGTAAAGAGCTGATACGGAACGTAATGACTTTAATATTTTATTGATTTTGCGAAAAACATGGTAAAACGTAACATGTTCCTGCTTATAGCCTTTAGCCAATTAGACTTAATAGACGCAAATATTATTTATTATTAATATTTAGTTTATTATTTATCATGGGTAGAAACCATAGTGAGAAGTATTTTTCATCAATATATTCAGTGTATTGTAATTAAATGTGATAAAATACAATATTTTTGTAAAAATAGAAGGAATGAATACTGAATTGTCCCAGAAAATTGCTATCTACATCTCGTTATTTTATTTTAATTTTAGTTTTGGTTTAGATATTTACTTTTGCCGCCAAGCAGCGATGCTCGCATTGCTGTGTTCCGGTTTGAAGGGTAAGGGCGCCGGTGTAATTACAGGCACATGAGACTTCAAGATCTTTACGTCTCAGAGTGATGGACGCAGTGCATTGCCTTACAGGGCACGTCCTCATGAAATACCGACTGTATTGCGCCTGCTACTTACCGATTCTCTGAGTGGTACTAACTAAGAATGTTATGAAATAAAGAATTTGTATTTGTATCTAGCTGTATGTGTATGTGTGTGTAATTTTCTAGGCCTTTGTATAATATGGGCGAATGATTCGTACACTGAAACTATATAAAACTCGAGTGGGCTCATTACGACAACTAAAAGCTCGAAGCGATTCGAGAGGCCACGTATAAAAGAGATGCGATATAAAAACGTAGCGGTGTTATTTGTCTGTATCTTACTCTCTCGTAAACACGAAGCGACTTAGTCCGTGCCGGAGAGTTTGGTAAAGGTGGAAATACCCAAAAAAAAATTGTACCTACGAGTAATGTAATAAGCGAGACCCTTGTTTAAGGTTCACCTGATGTTGAACAATTGCTCTGTGAAGTATTGAACTGCGTTCAAGTTTAAAACGTATTTTAACAAAGAAAATTACAACTAATACAGTATTTACAATATTTACAATATTTACAAAATACACATGGAACAGTTGAGCTATCTACAAACCGTTGCAAACGATTTATAGATAGCTCAACTGGTCCAAATCAGTATTTTAACTAAAATATTATATAGGTACCTACCATCGCTTGCAATCTTATATACAAAATGTATAATAATGAAATTATCAATCTTCCTCTGATTTGTCTACTGATTTGGACCAGTTGAGCTATCTATAAGGTTTGTAGATAGCTCAACTGTTTCATGTGTATTTTTTTTATGTTGTGAATATTAAATACTGTAGGTATTAGTTGTAAAAATAAAACAAATATGAATTTATAAAAAAAAAACTTCCTCTTGTCATGTTTTTATACTATCATTTGAGAAATGAAAATAAATAACTAAGTCACATAATCGTTTGACAACTAATACGAGTTATTTTCATTTTATATAGTAAATTTACGAAATATACGAAATATTTCACAAACAAACTTGTAATGCATTATGCACTGCATAACAATTTTTCCAGATAAAATGTAGCCTTGTTTAAATTGAATGAATACTAACTAGATTCCTTGTATGCTTACACTGTGATTTAATCTAGTACCGGATACAAATTATCATACAAATAGCTATTTGTTCCGATACCAGCTCGTGTTGGGACTTGAAACGGAGCAGCTTGTAAGAAATAGGTAACCTAAGCATGAAAGCCTTTTTCTTTTATGCATAAAAGTGTAGGTTTTTATCTTATTTTTATGAATTTTGGTTTTTGACGTTAATTTAATAAAATTGTCCTTCATATCTCTTGGTAGTCAGAGGCACGTCATAATAATAATGAGGAATAAATTAAGGTTGATAATTATGTAGTGCTGAATGGTGAATAGATCGATAGGTACATAGAAATTCTTTATCGTACGCAAGATTAAACAAAACTCTCATAATTCTAAAGTGAAATTCAATGGGCGGCTTTATCGCTATGATCGATATCTCTTTCAGGCAGTGAGTTGTGACTCTGTTTGGTCAATTCTGTGACTCTAGCTTCCGACATGATTCCAACATAAAGTTTTTGACACTTTGTAATGACTCAAATTGATCCTAAAGTCCAGCTTGATTATTTTTGAAGTATACAAACAAGCCTAAATGGACCTTTCTGAATCCTATTTTTTATTTATTTTTAACACGTTTCGTCTTTCTGCTGGTCAATAATATCTTCTAAAAATATTTTTAGTTCAAGAATCACACTTCTATTTCAATCTTACTCTATGGCCGCAATAAAAATAAGGCTCCACCTCACATTACTTGAGCAATGAAGAATGGCATTGGAGGCCACACTCTACCACTTACGGCCCAATAAACCGGCATGCACTGTAATTGCCGCTATAATAATATTATGGGCATTTCGTTTTTAAACGAATATCATGATTTTAGATTGTGGGTATAATTATATTTAGCTCTCTTGTTTCGATGAAGTTAGGCTATATTATATATTTCGCTATGTTTATAACTTAGTGACGTCATAACTTGTATCACCACATTGACGTAGTGTCACCAAAATGCTATGAAAATCTTCCCGCGCGCACGCAACTCCATGAAACCTATGAAACTATTTCCCGATTTCGGGATAGTATTTTTTGTAAAATTTTACTTACTTGTGGGTGGGTGACAAAATAGTGACTGTTCAATGTTATTAGAACTACCTACAGGAAAGCTTTTTGATATAAATATAATGTAACATAAAGATTTTTTTATCATTCAGTTATTATTGACGCACCTTAGTACAGTTACTAAGCTATTAAGTTACCGAGGCTACAGATCATAGGTTGATCAATCTGCCGACCAGTCTACCGACTGGTCTACCCACCAGCCTACCAACCAGTCTGCCGACTAGTCGAGCAACCAGTCTACCGACCAGTCGAGCAACCAGTCTGCCGACTAGTCTAGCAACCAGTCTGCCGAATAGTCGAGCAACCAGTCTGCCGACTAGTCGAGCAACCAGTCTGCCGACTAGTCAAGCATCCAGTCTGCCAACCAGTTGACCAACCAGTTGACCGACCAGTCTAGCAACCAGTTGATCGACCAGTCTAGCAACCAGTTGACCAACCAGTTGACCGATTAGTCTAGCAACCAATCGGGCAACTAGTCGACCGACCAGTTGACCAATCAGTCGACTAACCAGTTGACCGACCAGTCGACCAACCAGTTGACCGACCAGTCGACTAACCAGTTGACCAACCTGTTGACCGACCAGTTGGCCGACCAGTTGACCGACCAGTCTAGAAACCAGTCGACCAACCAGTTCACCGATTAGTCTAGCAACTAGTCGACCAACCAGTTGACCGACCAGTTGACTGACTAGTCTAGCAACCAATCGGACAACTAATCAACCGACCAGTTGACAGACCAGGTAGGTCGGTCGACTAGTTGCCCGATTGGTTGCTAGACTAATCGGTCAACTGGTTGGTCGACTGGTCGGTCAACTGGTTGGTCGACTGATCGGTCAACTGGTCGATCGACTAGTTGCCTTATTGGTTGCTAGACTAATCGGTCAACTGGTTGGTCGACTGGTCGGTTAACTGGTTGGTCAACTGGTCGGTCGACTAGTTGTCCGATTGGTTGCTAGACTGGTCAGTCAACTGGTCGGTCAACCGGTTGGTCGACTAGTTGCTAGACTAATCGGTGAACTGGTTGGTCGACTGGTCTGTCAACTGGTTGGTCGACTGGTCTGTCAACTGGTTGGTCGACTGGTTGGTCAACCGGTCGGTCGACTAGTTGTCAGATTGGTTGCTAGACTAATCGGTCGACTGGTTGCTAGACTGGTCGGTCAATTGGTCGGTCAGCTAGTCGCTCGACTAGTCGGTAAACTGGTTGGTCAACTGGTCGGTCGATTAGTTGCCCGATTGGTTGCTAGACTGATTGGTCGACTGGTCGGTCAACTGGTTGGTCAACTGGTCGCTCGACTAGTCGGTCAACTGGTTGGTCAACTGGTCGGTCAACTAGTTGCCCGATTGGTTGCTAGACTGGTTGGTCAACTGGTCGGTCAACTGGTTGGTCAACTGGTTGGTCAACTGGTCGGTCGACTAGTTGCCCGATTGGTTGCTAGACTGGTTGGTCGACTGGTCAGTCAACTGGTTGGTCGACTGGTTGGCCAACTGGTTGGTCGACTAGTCGGTCAACTGGTTGCTAGACTGGTCGGTCAACTGGTCGGTCAACTGGTCGTCACTGGTTGGTCATCTGGTTGGTCGAGTGGTTGGTCGAGTGGTCGGTCAACTGGTTGGTCAACTGGTGGCTAGACTGGTCGGTCAACTGGTTGGTCAACTGGTCGCTCGACTAGTCGGTTAACTGGTTGGTCGACTAGTTGCCCGATTGTTTGCTAGACTGGTTGGTCAACTGGTCGGTCAACTGGTCGCTCGACTAGTCGGTCAACTGGTTGCCCGATTGGTTGCTAGACTGGTTGGTCAACTGGTCGGTCAACTGGTCGCTCAACTGGTTGGTCAACTGGTCGGTCGACTAGTTGCCCGATTGGTTGCTAGACTGGTTGGTCGACTGGTCGGTCAAACGGTCGGTCAACTGGTCGCTCGACTAGTCGGTCAACTGGTCGGTCGACTAGTTGCCCGATTGGTTGCTAGACTGGTTGGTCGACTGGTCGGTCAAACGGTCGGTCAACTGGTCGCTCGACTAGTCGGTCAACTGGTTGGTCAACTGGTTGGTCGACTAGTTGCCCGATTGGTTGCTAGACTGGTTGGTCAACTGGTTGCTAGACTGGTCGGTCAACTGGTCGGTCAACTATTCGCTCGACTAGTCGGTCAACTGGTTGGTCAACTGGTCGGTCGACTAGTTGCCCGATTGGTTGCTAGACTGGTTGGTCGACCGGTCGGTCAACTGGTCGCTCGACTAGTTGGTCAACTGGTTGGTCAACTGGTTGGTCGACTAGTTGCCCGATTGGTTGCTAGACTGATTGGTCGACCGGTCGGTCAACTGGTCGCTCGACTAGTCGGTCAACTGGTTGGTCAACTGGTTGGTCGACTAGTTGCCCGATTGGTTGCTAGACTGGTTGGTCAACTGGTTGCTAGACTGGTCGGTCAACTGGTCGGTCAACTATTCGCTCGACTAGTCGGTCAACTGGTTGGTCAACTGGTCGGTCGACTAGTTGCCCGATTGGTTGCTAGACTGGTTGGTCGACCGGTCGGTCAAACGGTCGGTCAACTGGTCGCTCGACTAGTTGGTCAACTGGTTGGTCAACTGGTTGGTCGACTAGTTGCCCGATTGGTTGCTAGACTGGTTGGTCAACTGGTTGCTAGACTGGTCGGTCAACTGGTCGGTCAACTATTCGCTCGACTAGTCGGTCAACTGGTTGGTCAACTGGTCGGTCGACTAGTTGCCCGATTGGTTGCTAGACTGGTTGGTCGACCGGTCGGTCAACTGGTCGGTCAACTGGTCGTCAACTGGTCGGTCAACTGGTCGTCAACTGGTTGCTAGACTGGTCGGTCAACTGGTTGGGCAACTGGTCGCTTGACTAGTCGGTCAACTGGTTGGTCAACTGGTCGGTCGACTAGTTGCCCGATTGGTTGCTAGACTGATTGGTCGACCGGTCGGTCAACTAGTCGCTCGACTAGTCGGTCAACTGGTCGGTCAACTGGTTGCTTAACTGGTCGGTCAACTAGTCGGTCAACTGATCGGTCAACTGGTCGCTCGACTGGTCGGTCTACTAGTTGCCCGATTAGTTGCTAGACTGGTTGGTCAACTGGTTGGTCGACTGGTTGGTCGACTGGTTGGTCGACTGGTTGCTAGACTGGTTGCTAGACTGGTCGGTCAACTGGTCGGTCAACTGGTTGGTCAACTGGTTGGTCAACTGGTTGCTAGACTGGTTGGTCAACTGGTTGGTCGACTGGTTGGTCGACTAGTTGTTAGACTGGTCGGTCAATTGGTCGGTCAGCTAGTCGCTCGACTAGTCGGTCAACTGGTTGGTCAACTGGTCGGTCGACTAGTCGGTCAACTGGTTGGTCAACTGGTCGGTCGACTAGTTGCCCGATTGGTTGCTAGACTGATTGGTCGACTGGTCGGTCCACTAGTCGCTCGACTAGTCGGTCAACTGGTCGGTTAACTGGTTGGTTAACTGGTCGGTCGAGTGGTTGCTAGACTGGTCGGTCAACTGGTCGGTCAACTGGTCGGTCAACTGATCGGTCAACTGGTCGCTCGACTAGTCGGTCGACTGGTTGGTCAACTGGTCAGTCGACTAGTTGCCCGATTGGTTGCTAGACTGGTTGGTCAACTGGTCGGTCAACTGGTCGTCAACTGGTTGCTAGACTGGTCGGTCAACTGGTTGGGCAACTGGTCGCTTGACTAGTCGGTCAACTGGTTGGTCAACTGGTCGGTCGACTAGTTGCCCGATTGGTTGCTAGACTGATTGGTCGACCGGTCGGTCAACTAGTCGCTCGACTAGTCGGTCAACTGGTCAGTCAACTGGGTGCTTAACTGGTCGGTCAACTAGTCGGTCAACTGATCGGTCAACTGGTCGCTCGACTGGTCGGTCGACTAGTTGCCCGATTAGTTGCTAGACTGGTTGGTCAACTGGTTGGTCGACTGGTTGGTCGACTGGTTGGTCGACTGGTTGCTAGACTGGTTGCTAGACTGGTCGGTCAACTGGTCGGTCAACTGGTTGGTCAACTGGTTGGTCAACTGGTTGCTAGACTGGTTGGTCAACTGGTTGGTCGACTGGTTGGTCGACTAGTTGTTAGACTGGTCGGTCAATTGGTCGGTCAGCTAGTCGCTCGACTAGTCGGTCAACTGGTTGGTCAACTGGTCGGTCGACTAGTTGCCCGATTGGTTGCTAGACTGGTTGGTCAACTGGTTGGTCGACTGGTTGGTCGACTGGTTGGTCAACTGGTTGCTAGACTGGTTGGTCAACTGGTTGGTGGACTGGTTGGTCGACTAGTTGCTAGACTGGTCGGTCAATTGGTCGGTCAGCTAGTCGCTCGACTAGTCGGTCAACTGGTCGGTCAACTAGTCGCTCGACTAGTCGGTCAACTGGTTGGTCAACTGGTCGGTCGGCTAGTTGCCCGATTGGTTGCTAGACTGATTGGTCGACTGGTCGGTCCACTAGTCGCTCGACTAGTCGGTGAACTGGTCGGTCAACTGGTTGGTTAACTGGTCGGTCGAGTGGTTGCTAGACTGGTCGGTCAACTGGTCGGTCAACTGATCGGTCAACTGGTCGCTCGACTAGTCGGTTGACTGGTTGGTCAACTGGTCAGTCGACTAGTTGCCCGATTGGTTGCTAGACTGGTTGGTCAACTGGTCGGTCAACTGGTCGCTCGACTAGTCGGTCAACTGGTTGCCCGATTGGTTGCTAGACTGGTTGGTCGACTGGTTGGTCAAACGGTCGGTCAACTGGTCGCTCGACTAGTCGGTCAACTGGTTGGTCAACTGGTCGCTCGACTAGTTGCCCGATTGGTTGCTAGACTGGTTGGTCAACTGGTTGCTAGACTGGTCGGTCAACTGGTCGGTCAACTAGTCGCTCGACTAGTCGGTCAACTGGTTGGTCAACTGGTCGGTCGACTAGTTGCCCGATTGGTTGCTAGACTGATTGGTCGACTGGTCGGTCAACTAGTCGCTCGACTAGTCGGTCAACTGGTCGGTCAATTGGTTGGTTAACTGGTCGGTCGAGTGGTTGCTAGACTGGTCGGTCAACTGATCGGTCAACTGGTCGCTCGACTAGTCGGTCGACTGGTTGGTCAACTGGTCAGTCGACTAGTTGCCCGATTGGTTGCTAGACTGGTTGGTCAACTGGTTGGTCGACTGGTTGGTCGACTGGTTGCTAGACTGGTCGATCAACTGGTCGGTCAACTGGTTGGTCAACTGGTTGGTCAACCGGTTGCTAGACTGGTTGGTCAACTGGTTGGTCGACTGGTTGGTCGACTAGTTGCTAGACTGGTCGGTCAAGTGGTCGGTCAACTGGTTGGTCGACTGGTCGGTCAACTGGTCGGTCGACTAGTTGCCCGATTGGTTGCTAGACTAATCGGTCAACTGGTTGGTCGACTGGTCGGTCAACTGGTTGGTCAACTAGTTGCTAGACTGGTCGGTCAACTGGTCGAGCAACCAGTCTACCGACTTGTCGAGCAACCAGTCTACCGACCAGTCGAGCAACCAGTCTGCCGACTAGTCGAGCAACCAGTCTACCAACCAACAAACTTAGTACTAGCTAAGCCTCCCGTAAACAATTAAAAGCAAAATTATAAATTAAAAGCCAATTGTCGATTCAGCCGTGGCGATATCATTTTTTTTTTTTTTTAAATTATATTTTGGTAAATTACCAAGTCTTGTCAATTCAGTCCAGTCAGTTCTCATTTTGAATAACTATTCTAAGGTAGAGCCGTTTGGCTCTGGCGTGAAGTGCCTAATCGATGGACACGAGTAAATCCCGGAGTTTGCAGCTGAACTATCCAGTATCCAATAAGCAGAGACGTGGACATTTTAAACCGTAATTTGTCTCCCTCACGTACGTACTCGCATAAAACGCGTAATGAATCCCCCACCGATGCATTTTAATGGCTGTTTTCTGACTCTGAGGGTTGCAATCTAATTGGAATTCATTGCTTGATCTCTACGCCATAATTACAAACCTGTGTAAAAAGATTGGTAAATTGAATGACCTACCGATCGGTTTCATTCATTGGGTATGGAAGTTACTGCAATTGATATAGTGTCAGATGCAACAGTAAGTTTTCCAATTAAAGAAAGAAATAATTAATTAATAAACTTACATAGACTACGATGTCTGATTTTTGACGATTTCGTCTGCCTATCTCGTTGCCGGACGTCTGACGTTTCTGTAGCAGCATCTACTACTGCAATATACTATTTTACTACAATCATTGGAACAATAGGCCCTGCAAACTACGAGCACCAGTATGTAACGTATGTAGGCTACATGCAATTTCCACCAGCTTTTGTCTGTTGACGATTAAACTGATACTATAGAGCCAGCGAAGTTTCCAGAACTCTGATTTTCATTCTTCTCAATTTCATACTCTTTCGTAAATTTTTAATTGGAAATGAATTTTCTTTTAAACTAACTTGACTGGTGTTGGTGGTGATGGACGACGGTTTGATTGTTTATATTTTTACATTAATTTGAGCATATTTTATAGGTCCAAGTATCAACTAGACCTAACAAAACAACCAGAAATTTTCAAATTAATGTAAAATTAAAAATTGCAGATTTTAAACGCACTATAAAATAAATAAAAACTGGTGCTACGAAAACAGTAATCACAAACCACACAAATAAGTATTTCAAATTATTGTCCAACCAAGTGATTTGTTTCGTATAATGTGCTCATAAAATAAAATTGGAATGGTTAAATTAAACTTTCCAACAGATAGTGTCATTGTTTTTTTTTTCATTCGAATCTTAAATTGTGAACGTACCAACGTATTTAATTTTCAGTGTTACTAGACTGAAAATAGTTACATTATTTGTTCATACTGTGCAGTTATTTCTTTTATTTTTTATATTTCGTTCGAATTTTAAACTGTGAAATTGTGCCATAGACAATAAACAGTTAAAGACTATAGAGCGACGCGATGACATAAAATCTCGCGGCAAAATGGCAGAAGACATTCTCTTTACTTGCGAGTTTGCATAATGAAATACTTGTGGAAATAATATAACTCGACTAGCCGGAGTTAAGTAGGTAATTCGTATTTCGCTTAGTTTCATTTTAGAAACAACGTTGACAAACTTTGTAAGTGAAAATTGGAGCCTTGATTGGACTGGGTTATAAGTTGAGATCTAAGCATAGTTGGCAAGCCACGTAATACAAAGTTTTTTACATTCTGCTCTGCTTAGTGTTTCAGGTCAAAACAACCAACAGGGGAATAATTTATTGTGAAAAACGAGCAGTTACCTGTGAAGGTCTAAGTGTAAAAGAAAGTTAAAACGAATTGTGAAACCAGTTATAACAAACCAGTTGTATACTTACAGAATAATAATAAAGTTCAGCAAACCAAACGTGAAAACAATTTCACACGATGTATGTTGATTTAGATAGTATCGTATACAATGAAGTTTATGTAGGTACTTAAAAATTTCTCTGCACAAAGTGAGTATACAAAGGAGTTCATGTACAAGAAAATAATTGTGTATTCCGGCGACAATCCGCGTGTGAATATCTGCCAATTTGCGCGGTAAAAACGGTCTGTTCCGGCTGTTCTCAGTTTTACGGCATTCCGAGCAAGCCTTATAATCCCCATAGTGGAGCCGAAGCCGCGTCCAGTGACGTCAGCCAGCGATTAACTTGATTTATACGCAGTAACTCTTCAGAATTAGCGGACTGATGGTAGGCCTAAATTATGGTGTAAAGTTACCCTAGAGCCTGCGCCTGGAATGATCATTATAGTGATGTTTGTGGTATTGGAAATGTGGTATCGCAAAATACACTTTGCTCTTTAATATTTAACGAGTTGGGTAAATGGATTTATGGGTGTCATTTAATAACGTACACTTGAAAGGATTTTGAAATCAGTAAAAGCATTTACGGTATGTAGATAAGGTTTCATATAATTTTCGGTCTTACTTATAATTGCCTCACAACTGAAAGCTTTGAGTTGTCACTATCTCTTACTATAACAATATAAGCAAAGTGACATAGCTTTAGTTGTTTTTTTTTCTTAGTTGGTCCTAAGATCTTCGTTTGCTTCGCTCACTCGATCAAGTATTCTACAGAGCCCGTAGTCTGTGCATTTGTTTTACTTTCGACTCGATTATAGCACACGCAAACGCATTCGGAAAGCGAGAAATTTTGTTGGGAATTGCATAATTCCAAAATCTTCCGCTAGAGGCGCTTATCCGGGTTTCATACAAAATTGCTCGCTTTGCGAATGCGTTTGCGTGTGCTATAATCGAGTCGAAAGTAAAACAAATGCACAGACTACGGGCTCTGGCTATTTTCCTATGAATGGCAGACATTCTTTAGCTTTTTGACTGACGTAAGTTTTATTAAAATACCTTTACCTTTCCCGTTATGGTTGCAAACAAAACCAACCCAGGACTGCTGTTGAGTTTTATTGTTACCGTAGGTAGGATCTACACTCGGGGGCGAAAATTTCAGGTCATGTATAAAAATTTGAATGTATTTGAAATCATTAATACTAGCTTAGTGCAATTATTCAAGCTAATCATGCAATTAAACAAATACTTTTACCAAGGAGTCTTTAATGACTGTCTATCAAACACAATTTTATTCACTAAGCTAGCATTTCACAGGCTTCATAGTTCAGTTGGTTGTAGCTCTGCCTTCCGTGCTGTGGGTCGTGGGTTCGATCCCCACCGAGAACAAACATTGTGCATGGCAAACAAAGATGTTTGTTCTGTGTCTGGGTGTTAGTATGTATTTTATGTATGTATTTACAAAAAAAGTATATATAATGTATAGTAAGTTAAAAGTATTCTATCAGCAATATAGTTCTCATAGTACAAGCTGTGCTTAGTTTGGGACTAGAAGGCATTGTGTTAAATGTCCATGTATATTTATTTATTTATTCATGGTTTCCACAATATTCAAGTTTTTATAAATGACCCGGAATTTTCGCTCTCGACTGTATATTGTTATAACGTATCCACCTATTCAATACGTAGGTAATGCTCTTGTTTAATAATTGCTTTACTGCTCTTAGGAGTTTTGAGTGTTCTGTGTAATTTTAGAAGGGAAATGTTTCATTTAATTGAAGAGCAAACGAGAAACAATTACCGAATTATTTACTGTACTCCGTATTCGATGTATATTGTTTCAATGGTAAATTAACCGGCGAATTCTTATTAGCTTTCTATTCAGCTTATTTATTTATAGATAACAAAAGGAATGGTAGATCATATAGAATCAGTTTTGATCGAGTGTTTATTTTATGGATTTATATGAACACAACAAAATATAGCATTTCCACATAGAATAACAGCTAAAGAGTTTTTTTTTTCATAAATGTGTCACGTATTTTAGCTAATGCTGTGGGTAGAATAATGTCAAGTCACCGTAGAGTGGTCCATGATGCGACGAAAAGTTTCATTGCTCACCACGAAAATCCATTTCCAAGTTAAACAGATATATTTTCAAGGTTTTAGGGTTCCAAAGCTAAAGAACAGATTTGGGATGACTTTTTTATTTAACTACAAATCTAAGGGCGGCTTGAACTACAAATTGATAAATGTGTTCAGTTCAGCGACTAATTTTATTTAAATCTGACATCTGACATATTTATGTGCCTTGACAACTCTGGGCCATACTTATAAAAGCTGAATAGACAAATAGTTAATTAAAATCTAGCTCTGTTTGACGTTACGTCATGTTACTTAGAGACAGCAATAATTTAAACATCTAACAATATATTTTACAATGTTTTTTGATACAGATCTTGAGTTAACTTATATCACAGAAGTAACAGACAGCATGACCCAAATAACAAAAGTAGGTTTTTGTAAAAAAATATGTAATTGAAACGATTTTCATAAGAAAAAAATATTGTTCCATGAGTCCATGAGCAAAAATATTTTTCTTTACACACCGATTTTATGAATATTTTTATAAAAAGATCCATCGACATAATTTATACGGTTTCAGCAGAAAATGTACAAGTACGGAACCCTACATAAAACAGCTGCTGGTTCAACTCGCACTTGATAACCGTTTTTGCTCATTAGATCTCGCAGATACTCGAGTTTTTGCTCCATAATTTAAGAGATTATCGTAAAAGTTTATTTTGAAACTTTGCTTTTAATTATTGGATTTGGAAAATCGTTGAAAGAAGTTCTCATTGTTATGATGAACATGGTGGTCATAGGAACAATGTAGACTAAGGATTCTTCAAAAGCGGTTGCCGTCATTTTAGAAATATTAGACATTGAGCATGCTAGAATGTAAAGAATGAATCCTACTACTTCTAAAATTGTTGCAAAGAGTTTCAATATTAAAAAAGTCAAGTTAGTTTCATTCATATATTTAAGGCGGGCTCAGTGGCGCGTCTTGGGAGAGACCTACGTCCAGCAGTGGACCGATATAGGTTGATGATGATGATGATAAAGCGAGTGAAAGAGGACAAAATATGAGGAAAATTTTATGATCAGATGTTTTCTCTAATTTTTGTCCTACCCTTACGATGCATGTGCCGTGAAGTTTATCCATAATGTTTTTTATTAATACTAAACTCAATTATATTTTAGAACTTCGACGTAAACGTACAAAGCTTAGAAATGTTCTCATAAAGAACCAACATTTTATTTTTTCACAGAACCTCTTCAGTAACGACTTTTGATCATTATTCATCTCAAATATGGGCGTGAAAACGTGACAATAGTATCAAGTTGCATAATAAGTTTTATAGCAGAAAACATCACTTTTACAAAAAAACATTCCGCGAAAAGGGAATTTCATATTTTTTTCGTATCAAACGTTTTTGATTAATAATCCTGGCTCTGGAAGACAGCAGTATTTTTCTCACCATAAGTTACAATTCATTCGTATACGCTAGCGTGGATACGCCAACAAAATTAATCACTTTGTACTATGACTTCTCCCAAAAACTTGGACGATAATGTGAATAAAAACTGGGTTTCATAAAAAAAAAATTTATTAGTCATCATCTCTTTGCTCTTTTCCCATTTTATATGGGGTCAGCACAACATGTTTTTTCTTCCATGCTCTTCTATCAGCCGTCATCTCAGTTGTCACTCCTTTCTTCCAATAGATACTCTTCTTGCAACATGGCATTCATCTCTCTGCAAAACATGACCATACCATGCTAACCTGCTGCTCATCATCTTTTCATTCACTGGCGCCACTTTCAAAGGCAGTAGTAATTATTACATCCAGTATTTATGTCAAATTTCGAATTTATATAGGAATAACTACATCAAATAAGCTTAGACTTTCTTGGAATACCCTAACAGTTATATTGTTATTTTAGCTAGGTAAACTCGAGAGCTTCGTTTGTTTGTAGAAGTTTATTTATGTATGTAACAGTAATAATAAAATACTGTGTTCAACCTCAACGAAAGCCTTCGGCGTTCTAAGAATTTCATCTACAGATTTTACCTTACTATTTCATCTAAATTAGTGACGAGATATTTAGTCAAGCTTCGTGTCCCTGCCCAATTAGCGTAAACCTACAGCGATGATATATCAGTTGTTATGCCTCTATAAACCACTAATATGATACAGACTTCTTTTGAATATCGATAAAGATCGAAAACCTTTAGCTTTTAGTGACAAAAAGTATGATTGGTATTACTGGACTGATCGAATATTTACCAAAGTATGTTTTGCTTACAAAGCGCTTTGCTTCCACCTTTGAACTGCCAAGGAGTGGAACGTTCTACCATCATGGTCAGTATTTCTCTAACAATATAATCTAAGAACGTTCACGAAAAGAGTGAACAGGTGGATTATAACCAAGCGTGCTCTACCATAGGCTGCAGATACACTTACCATCAAGCGTGCTGGCAGCCATAGGCCTGGCAGTCTATAGAAATGTATAAAATTCGGCATATCCATACTATGTATGCTCAACAAAATTTTCCGCGCTGTGCATTCGTCGCTCACTCCTCAGTAATGAAGGAAGCGAGACTATCAAAATAGATTGTTACACTCTGTTTTTCGCACCCAAGATTACTCGAAGCTGCGACAGACTTGCAAATTTTGCAACTTAACTAACTTACAGAAGTTTAATTTACCTATTCAATCTTGTTGGAGCTCTGGCAACTGGCAACTGGCAACCATCTTATATTGTCATCGAGTAAGATATTATAATTAGGCACCAAATGTTATGATGTTCCCTTATATGAGTGCCTATATGGAGCAACACAGGTTGTATACCTACGGACTAACGCAGTTTGCAATTCAGCAATAACGTAAAAAATCCGCTCGATGTCTCCATACAAATCAGCGCACATGGTGTGCTGGGCGTCAGACGTTATTTACACACCAAAACTCGTACTAGGCCCTCAGTGAGTAGAAAGAAGAAGCAAATAAAAGAAGTAAAGGGTATTTGTACAGGGATGCCTTTTCGTTTCTCATTTCGCGATTCAAAATAAGAACATAAGTTTAAATAAGAATCAACTCAACGTTCCCACTAAAACCTTTTCTCTTCCATCGCATTCCTTGTTGCTATTTTACACAAAAGAATAACAATTCTAAGGCTTTATGCAAACATACAAGTACAACACATTTAGCATATTTACGACGTAGCGTGTATTGTTAGCGTTTCCACTGAGTTTCCATTACTGTACGGGAATCGTCGTTTTCACAATAACTCGCTTTCCTAACAAAACAATGCAAGATGTGAATGTTCGCACTCGTAAGACTTTTGCAAAGACGCTACGATACGATGCTTAAAACTCATCAGAGGGCCTAGTACGAGTTTTGGTGTGTAAATCTGGTGTGAAACGTCTGACGCCCAGCACACCAGTGGGCGCTCATTTGTATGGAGACACTGAGCGGATTTTTTGAGAAGCTTGGTCTACACTAAGCCCGTACTCGCATGCCGAGCTTCTCAAAGAATCCGCTCAGTGTCTCCATACAAATCAGCGCCCACTGGTGTGCTGGGCGTCAGACGTTTCACACCCACACCATACACTGAAAACTCGTACTAGGCCCTCTGTGCTCAAATCTCTAAAAATAGTATGTACCAAACTCCACTGTGTAGTGTATGCGTGTAAACCGGAGTGCGTAGGCCCGTGCTACAGTAAGTATAGTAACACGGGCCTAGTTTTTGGAATTGTCTCGGTGAAAATCGTATCGGAAGGTTTATTAAAAGGGCTTAAATCAGTAGAATATATGTAAATTGAAATGGCACCGACTTCCTGTAGATTATCATGACAAACGAGCTACACGCGTACGATGACGCGCCAGTATCACTGTCTATTTGCATAATTTGTGCTAATATTATGACGATCCTCGCAGTGATAACAACGTTTTTAAAACTTGTATCTAATTTTCATAGTTATTGATGTACTGAGTAGTAACAAAAAATGTTTTCATTTGTGTCTTTTCATAGACATTGATATTTTCATATTGCATTGATGAAATAAGAAAGAAAAATCAAGGTAAAAGTCATATTAAACATACCATCCCTTTTTGCTTTGCCGCAGTCAAAGTAAGTTAGAAATTTGGTAGTATGCTTTTATTAACAGAAACACAGTGAAATTTATGAAGTAGACGGTCTCTTTGTTGGAAAAGTTTTGAAAATGCGAAATGTATTACAGACAGACAAATAATAATAAAGGCATACCTACTTTATCCATTACATTATGGATGATGTAACCTACAAGTTGGCAGATTTAAAAAATATTACAAAGTCTTCATTCTATATTCAATAAAAAATATTTTAAGAGTCTTAAATATGAGTCCCCTTCAGCTAGTCGTTCGAACCGAGCGTAGGCTGAATACTCCGGTGGAGAATACCGGCAAAATTCACAATATACTTTTTATTCCGTACGTGCGATACATGATAGGTTTGTTATTGAAACATAATCTCATTTCCTTTTCGAGTGGAAATATATTTTGGTTGGGCCAATCCGGCAGCGGATACACCGCGGTGAATACTGAGCACTTGTAGTGATTTTTGACACTGCTTCGCCCTAGTTTTGCTCTTTTCAAGTGTTGCACGCTGAACATTTTCATTCTTTCCAGCTTTTGTAAGCGAACTCTACCTACTCTACCTAAATTTATTGGCAAGCATTACAATGTTAGGAAAATAACTCTGTACGAATTCACTATGAAATTCAAAACCAAACACACCCGTTTTCTTTGTTTTAGAATAAGTAACCTAGTACATTGTGGACCGGTTCTTCTAGTAAAATATTTTCTTTTATGTTGTATTCCCAAAAAGGCCAAGCGAAATATCCAAAAACACTTTGCATACCGGCGAGTGGCATAAATAAGACCTGTACCGTGCATAATTTGCAAGGCTGCGATTCAAACAGGGCTTGAATCCATTCGGGTTTGACCTCTTTGAATCAATGATGAATCCAATTTGGTTCAACCTTTACACGCAGCCTCATTTGGTCGCAGGTAGATACAGATTTCACGTAAAACATGAAACGGCGGTCAGTTGCCTGCCTAAATGGAGCTGGATTTTTTTGCGGCATTTCCCAGTCTATTTAGAGATAGGTACGCGGGCGTGCGAGTTTCGCAAAATGTATAGTAAGTGTATTTACTAGTAGGAATACGATATTTACAAAAAAAACCATTGGCGACTGACCTGTGTGAAAGTACTTTGCAACATAATTATGGGCAATTATACTCACGATGCAATAAGATAGGAAAAAATTATGTTGGTCAGTATACTTTTAAATTCTGTATTTTCAAAGTATTTACAACACTAAAACTCTTAGAGCAAATGAAATCGCATGCAAATGTTAGTACGTAGTAAGTACACTACCACATCACTTAGTTCAATTTATAGGGAGTCATTTTCAAAGACTATTACAGTTAGACAATTAGCATATGCTTTCCGGAGCTATTCCGGAGTAGTTGGGTTCCGGGGGACTGCTTATGCCGCTTAATGACAGTGCAATCACATAGTGACTTCCTTCTAGAGTAAATATGTTTAGAAAGATATTACTCGATGGTCACCTTGGGTAGTTCTATTAGCCCTTGTAATTTTACGGTACCTACTAAGTTCAGTCATTTTGATAACTTTTGTATTAGTAGAATGTCAACTTCGATAGGGAGCTGACTTCATTGCAATCTTTCTCATCGATTATAGTGATTCAAGTATCCAGCAAGCATTTTCTTCTTTCAACATCCAGTAACAACTTTTACAGACAATACGCCTTCCCAAAACAATTCCTCCGTGTTTATCCTCCATTTTGTCAACGACATCAAATCACCGAAGAGGAAAATTAAGGGAAAGCTGACGCTCGGTCAGAGTACGATTTGGTTTAGTGTTGTAATGAGTCACCTCATAAATATAAGTAGAAATAACAATAAAATAAAACGTTTCCGGTTTTCATAAAGCGCCGGCGAGTCGTTGGCTTTTACGCGAGGGTCAGACATTACCGTAATGTAATTATATACGTACCTACGTACATTAACCTATTAATAGGATACAAGGAACCAAGAGCCTTCTATGCTTATAAGCTTTTGACTTTACCAAAGTACCTACCTAATTGCTCGGTAATTGGATTTTGAAATGTTATGTTACTACCCAGAGAATATACTTACTTACAGACTAATTAGGCCTCTTAAATTATTATAACAACCATATCTACAGTCAAAAAGGTGAAACAGGGGTGAAATTAATGGCCTTTATGTATAAATTGCTTGATTACAGAATATTTTAGTGAGTGTGTGCTTTTGAAAATGATGAGTGAGCATAACTGATAAATATTATCGATACATTAGATTGTATACAAGAATAGTACATTACTGCAGCGGCCCCCAACAGAGGCAATGAGGGAAGAACGTGTAAATGTGGGCCGAGTCGAAGACACATACATGATTCCATCATTGCCTAGTTGTGGCCTAGGCTTGTATAGTACTTTTCTCAAATAATGCGCGGAAATTAAAACTAAGTACCTAGGAAAAACTTTTTAGTTGAAAATACAATTACTTTTCAAAACCAATAGCGAACAACGAAGTTACAGTGTTCTTGTTTTTCAGTGTTTTTTTTTTTCAATAATCAGCTTTCTATTTGAAAGCCTGTTCGAAATTTGAATAAAACCTTTGATAAGTTACCTCCTTGGTTGCCATGTTATGGAGTAAAAAATCGTTCCATTTTTTAAATTACACGACAGATATGAGTTTTGTATGTAATTAATTTGGCCGCAAAACACGCCAGCAATGGATTTTCATACATATTCATCTGGCTGCTGCTCGCATGTATTTGGCCAGTACTGCATTTTCGATTTATCTCGAAAAAGGTTGTCAAAATAATGCTTTAATTTCCCAGCATGTTTGAGAAAAAAAAATTCTAGCTACCTATATTAAAAATTACCCACAGCCGAATCACATTTCACAGGCCCTTTTCTTTTTTAAGTATATGTGAAATGTGATCTGCGTAATGAAAGTGTGGTATGCAAATCCTCTTTGTAACCAAGTTAGGAAAGTTCGATAAACGTAGTCGCGGCGACTCGTAGCGTTTCTCTTACACATTCAACGAGCGACGGTTGTAATTACTATTTACTTAGTAGCTGCTAGAAGATGGAAGGAGTATTGAAATGTAACTTTGAGTTTAGAAATAGCTTTTGAAGATCAAAATAATCTCTGCGAAGTGCGACTCTACATCGCACACTTTGATACTACTTATAAAATAAGTTGCGTTTTAGTGACCGTCTGGAAGAAGACCCTTTAAGTATGTAATAAATAGTAATAAAATGGATATATCACACATTGATGACTTGATTGAAATTCTGAGATATTAGAGATTTTTGTAATTAATTCTAAATATTAAAGTTTTGAGAAATCAGATATTTCTGTGACTGAACACTATGGCGGTTCCAATAAATTTCCTTCTTCTAAGAAAAGTACAAATATGTAAGCATTTTTACAGCACATTTTCTTTCCAGGTAAGTACTGAAGTACTGTGACTTCAAAGAAACCTAATTTATTCTTTTTAGTCGGCATTCAGTGGGTCTAACTAGCTTTGCCGACTTTAGACCATGAATGGTATAGTAGGTACCGTTTCATTTCTGAGAAACTTTTAAGTAATTAGAAGCTGAGGCAATGAAGTTTTTTATAGAACGGCAAAACTGAAATTCACATAAAAAAAGCATGAAAGCAAGATTACAAATTCTGCTCGTTTTTTAATGAAAGTAAGTAATGAAACAAGCAAATGGCGCAGCGGTAGTCTTGGCTTATAACAATGCATTGCCTTACCGGTATGTCCACTAAGAACGAGAAGTGCGAGGCATCACGCCAAAAAAAATATTGCATCAGTTGTCAAATTAATTTATTGCAAAGTATTGCAAAAATTAGTTCTTGCTATGAATGTTATGTATGGTTTCTACATACCTACCTACGCACTCGCTGTTGCGGACAAGAAACAAACAATACCGCTTGTCTCAAGTACTCATTGATAAAATACTTTGTAACATTGAAATGTATCTTTTGAAGAGGGATATCTATGACAGTACTTACTAGTTATATTCCTTACTAGAGAGTACAAACAAAGCGCTTTATCGACCGGCAGGGCAATATGATCAGGCAACAACAGAACCAAGTAACTAGACCTCTTAGCGTACTTTAATTTCTTCCTTCATTCATACAATTTGCGGGATAAACGAGGGTCAGGTTGCATTTGCCACTACAACTGCCTAGGGCGTTTTAATACTGGGTGATCGGTATCTTGGAAGTATTAATAAATAATGTGGGTTTGCTTGTTCAATAAACAATACTGTACAGTTCTTTAAAATTGCTTCTTTAATACAAATTCAATTACTCCAAAGGATGGTTTCAGTGTAGAAAGAATATTAGTTTAGAGTTCAAGAGATTTGTACTTCCTATTTTTCCTCCGATGAAGTAGAAAGATGTGCATGAGTGAGCTAGCAATAAATTATTATTTTAGGTTTTTATCTTATCAGTTTGTTTGTTATGATGCCACAGAGAGACACAGAACACAGCATCCAATAACTATCTCAAATACCAAGACTAGTGGACTACGCGTTCACCGTGGTTCAAAGGCGTGGTTTATTTATGATGAATCTTTGATGTAAACATCTCAGTAGGTTTAAGAAGTGTTTCTAAAGTAAATCCCTAAAATCCTCCTGCTTCTTGCATTGGTTGATGAAGATAACAGCTTTGGCGCTTAAGTCGGGGAAGGTGTCGTGCTTGGCGTGGCTTAGACCAAGACCGTGAAGAGTCGCGTGGCCCACTTCCGCCGGAAGTGAGCAAACTGGTGTTATTAGCACTACCTGTAATAAAGTTTAACAATGCTTTACTGCTACCAGTTGGAGACGTACCTTAAAAGTAGGTATTACTCTAATATAATTACAGTAGGTACATTTAACAATTGTGGTGCGTTGGCGAATTTAAAACGTTAAACAAGCTGAATGTCAGGGAATCTTCTAAGCGAGCTTAATTACAATAGAAAGGTACCATTTTTACTTATGACAAAATCCAACTTTTTCAACAATCTGCAAATTACCCTAATTTTGTGCCCCGTTTCAAGTTTAATACAGCCCTTTCCAAATAGAAATCATTGAAGGAAATATTTTAACATTCCTCAAGCGCAACAACTCAGAAAGAAATTAAATAGAAACGAGTCTTTTCCAAATTATAAAAGTTACAGACCCGTCTTCCGATATCCTTTGTAAAAAACTTTAGGCAACATCTTTCTAAAACTTCAGAATAAGTGTAGAAAAGGTATGTGAAGTTCCGCTTGCGCGCTGCTACCACGGGATCGTGCTCTTGGAATACTAAGCAGGAGCGCTCCTCAACGTACTCCTGGCCCTTGCGCACTAAACTCACCAGCCTTTTTGGACCTGTGTCACAGAATATAAATATGCAACGTATCTGAGTTTGCAAAATTTTCTTTAGCTTAGCACGCTTTGACTTCATTAAAACTAATAATGTAAAGTTAACAAAAATGAACTAGGTACGAGTCTGTTTAACATAGTGAAGTCGCGAGATAATCTTGAAAGATCTCTGTTTAGAGATAAAAATAAAAGCAAAAGTTCATGAAAAAACAATAGGAAAATTTAAAACAATGGTGTAAATACTTACTCATTGAAAAATAATCAAAAACAAACGGAATGACACCATCATTCCATGGACAAGGCCAATTCAACGGCAAGTCGATATCTGTAACTAAAATAAATAAACTTCAGTGTAATTACGATCGGAGCGCCCCAAATGTTTTTGCAAATTGTTTTACGCGAACCATTGTTCGAATCGCAAGATTGTGAAATAATTATGTTTAAATTGCAAAGTAAAACAGATAAATTTATGATCCAATTTCCGTAGCTACGATATTTGGACTTTATGTTTAAACTCAACATCGGAATCGCGAATTTTATCGATCTTATTTTATTTTTACAATAAAATGGAACGTTCTATCGTTCGCACACTCGTTTTAACAGCCTATATTATTTGAAACGAATGTTTATGTAAATACACGCATAAATAAATGCATTGTGCTACAATCAAACACAAAATAAGTTTTTGTTCAATAAATCAATGAGAAGACATAATCACTTTGCAACCGAAAGTGATTTTTCTCTTCTCAGTGATTTTATCAATCTATGCGAATCTTTGGAAAACAACCTGCCCTTTATACTGATCAAACCGATGATAGCTTATGTTATATGAAATGAAATGTATTGTAATAACAACAGACAATATTACATTTTCAATATTGTAAATCGGTTAACATATAATACAGTGATGTAGGCTTAGGTAAGTAGGTACCCTTCATTATTAATTATAGAGATAGGCACACAAAATATTAAACGTTATGAACAAAGTCAAAGCTGTTGTTACGCTTCCTTTGAGCGTTTGTAAATATGTACATAGTACAATTAAAATTCAGCGGAGTGATTTTCTAACTCCTACCATGAGAATCTGATAAATATCAATCATGAAAAATTACTAAATCCATTGATAGCGGTCGAAAAGTTATGGTAACAACTTACGCGATTGCTGGCAATAGTATCAATAAGCTCATCATGATATTATTATCAAAAAACTCATGCTATCGGATTTAAACAATAATAATTGTCAGTCGCGCTAACTGTTTGGTGGTATCTTTAGAGTGCGAGGTCAAACTCACATTATCTATCTTCTTCTTCTTCTAAATATATAAAACTCTTTTGAAGCTGACTGACAATCAACGCACAGCCTAAACTATAGGTCCTAGAGGTATGAAATTTGGAGGGTAGTATCCTTATAGTGTAGAGGTGCACTAAGAAAGGAATTTTGAAAAGTCGCACTCATAAGGGACTAAAATTAGGATCAAAGATAATGCGAGCAAAGCCGCGAGCGACAGTCAGTATTCTAATAAGAAGTGTGTTTGCGTTCTTTACGTTTTACGTCATGTACTATCAGCAAAATTGCCTCCTTATACAACTCTATATGGCGCATATTACACAACTCTATATCGCGTCGTATTTATATATTTTTTTTATTAGCTTTTTGCGGCTATGATATCACTGCAGTCTAGTTCTAGTCGCATTTATATAGCCAGTAGAGTATTCAGAGAACACACACTCAAGAAACTCGATGGCTCATACGAAAAGAAAATATATTTAAAGCAATTATTAATATCACTAAGTATGTATGTATAGCGAGATAAATAAAGTTCGGGTATTGTATATTTTATTGTATAATGTATATTTTAATGTAGGAGATGACTCCACAATTAAAAAAAATCAAATCAACTTTGAGGGAACAATGAGCTAGCAAGAGACCTGACAGGCGCTTTGACTCAATTTTTTTTAATTAATTTATAAGATTGTGTATCAGTTTTATAAGTACCTTCCAGTAGTGTACTTAATGGCTTATACGGCACGCGTTGGTTGATACTGTATGTAGGTACAGTAAGCCAGCTGTAGATGTAGCACTGTCTTTTACTATGGCATAGACCTTATTGTTGGCTGTTCCACAGAGCTAATGAATAATTATTTCTTGTACCGAAAGAGTTTCTTGCTAAGACTAAAAAGTACAAGTACAATATATACTAGTAAAATACATAGGTATAATGTGTAAATTTTATTTTACTAAGATGTGAATATTTATTCACAAAGAAAATTACAACTAATACAGTATTTACAATATTCACAATATTTACGAAATACATATGAAACAGTTGAGCTATCTACAAACCGTTGCAATCGGTTTATAGATAGCTCAACTGATTCAAATGTGTAAATTAATAATATATATAAATAATAATAATAAATATTCACGGACACTTAACACAACGCCTTCTGGTCCCAAATTAAGCAAAGCTTGTACTATGGAAACTAGATGGCTGATAGTATACATACCATACATTTTTTTTTTGTAAATACATACTTATAATACATAGAAACACCCAGACAGAGAACAAACATCTATGTTTTTACAACACACAAATATTTGTTCTCGGTGGGGATCGAACCCACGACCCACAGCACGGAAGGCAGAGCTACTACCGACTGAGCCATGACGCCTGAATTGATGTTTAAAACTAGATTATATTTGATGATGATGATGACTATCGCTAAAAGCTACAGTTTATCATTTATGTGAGTGAGTGCTCCAAAGTCTCTCAATCTCGTAAGAACTTACACTATAACATTTCCCTAACAGAGAGCAGTAAAGCTCTCTTCTCGTACATCAAACTAGTGTTTTACAACTTTCGACAAAGAAGTTCTCGAAATTCGATTAAAGGGTACCGCAGGACTTTTGCTCCCAAGTTATTTGAGAAAAGTGGTAGCTATTTCGAAGTTGTACAAACTTGCCTTTGCCGCTGTAATAAAAGCGACGGGTTTCAGTAGAGCTAGTGTAAGATCATGTAAATTGCACGCTAGCTTCTAATTACCAGTGAATAATCGACTGAAAACTCAGTAGATTATATTTATATTGCACACGTTTATCGTCAGAACCAACACCAGCTAAATCATTTTTTCGAGTAAGAAAGCTAGTGGTTTTTCTCGGTGACGCAGCTTATAAACCTTACGGAATACTGAGCAAAAGCCTCATTTATATATGACACGGACACAATTTTCGCAGATTCAATAGCTACCTAGAGTGATGAGAATAGAGCTCTTTTTTGTATAATGGTTTTATTTAATTCTAAAAATGTGTAAAATCACTTTTACTGTTGTTTATATGCACTGAAATTGTAAGAAAAACAACAATTGTTTTTAAATGTACCCAGTTTGGAGTCACTTTGGCTGAATCCGACAAAAGGTTTACCCAACGAAATCCCTTTTTGTTCTCAAATGTAAGTAGCAGAAAGATGCGATTATATCGTCGTTGGTTTAACGAATTGCAGTTTACAAAGCTTTCAAACATTGTTAGCATCTGGAGGAGGAAGTTAACAAAAGTCATTTATCTACCTCAGGCTGGTATTGATTCCAAACTTGAATTCAAAATACCGTTTCAGTTACAAATGCGGAGTTTATTTTTTCAAATATAACAAAAAAAAATATCTTGTATTCCCTCACATTTTTACATGTCTAAGTTTAAAAAGAAAAATACAACTGGTATGTAGGTATTTCTAACTATTTGTAAAATAAGCTAACTATACCTAGAAATAGTTTGAAAACAATACGCCCTTTAGAAGGTAATTTCGTCTTGCGTTTTGATTCAATCCACGTCGGAGAAATAACAGTAAGAAGTAATATCACGATGATTAGGGTGCCACTCGACGCGAAAGTGCAGTGGGCGGGTAGCCCGCTCCGGGTTTTTTTGTTAGTTCACAATTTAACACAAATAGGTACAAATAGAACGCAAATAACGTTTAAATAATATTAAATTAAAAAGAAAGTAAAGTTTTGTCACTTAGGCCGGAATACTGGAACGTCACTCAAATTTAAGCACCACTTAAAATTGCTCCGCCTCTGATTGACATTACTCATTTGTAAGAGATGGCAATAATTTAAGCGTGAACTTAATTTAAGTGGCGTTTGAGTATTCGGCCATTAGTCTAAAAAAACCTTGATAGGTACTTTAGAAAATCTTCACCAGAACATACAAACACATAGTGCAATGTGATGCGTACCGTTGTAAAATTATTGGCACTGAACAAACAAGATAGATAGATAGAAAACTCTTTACTGCACACCACATAAAATTCTGGTCCAGATTATGAATTATGAACTCTGTGTTTAATCTATAATTTCTTTATCATAACTTTGTGTTTAATCTATAATTTCTTTATCATAACTTTGTGTTTAATCTATAATTTCTTTATCATAAAGAAATTATAGATTAAACACAGAGTTCATAATTCATAATCTGGACCAGACACTTGGCTGGAAATTGATTGTCACTACTTTCAGAATTTCGCCCCTACCCTCCGTTTGGATAATGTTCGAACTGTCTCACATATTTTGGTCACAATGCCTCAGTGGCGCGGTGCCCCGCTTTCACTAAACTCTATTGTTAGGAAAATTCTACAGCTTAATCTTCTCCGAATTTTATGTAGGTGAGTTCTTATCTGTGATCTTTATGCTCGCAAATTCATAGAATAATCTCATTTGAATGAGTGGGAAGATAATTAATTTTAAAAGCAAGGCTTTTGTTATCAACATAGATTCGTGAATCCTGCATGTACCTACAATGTTTTTTATTTTATTGTATTTTATATAATAGGGTAAACAAGGCTTAAAACCAAAAACAAAAAAAAAACATAGCTACACACACATGTCTGAAGGAAATAATAAATAGTTAACTAATATTCAAATTAATGATATGGGTACCAATTTACTGAGTCAATATCACACAGGTATGCTTGTATAATTAATTACTGTTATTACTGTCATTATTAGTTTAATCATTGTCAGGTCATTGAACTTTGGTTCACCACAAGTCCGTTGCCCAATGTTGTCATAGACAGCTAATAATAATAATTGTGAAGTCGTGTTATACATACCTATGTAGAAGCATTAGGTAATTATAAAGTCCTCATTCTGATGTCAAACGAAACAATTTTTTTTATTCAACAAAATTATGGCAGCCTGACTATACTATCGAGTAACAATACATTAGCCTAAACAAAGTTGAAACTTAATTCCAAACAGTTTTAAGACTGAAATCTTATCCCTTCAAGCCAGTGCAATTACGTGGACAGAAGACCTTCCTAGCTTGCCAGGCACGTATCAAGGAGAAGACTTACAAGATTAAAAGATACAACAGTTGTGATGAGGTTATTTGCTATTTCAAATACTTCTTAGACGACTGCAAAAGAAAGTCGTTTGCTCTCGGGCTTTCTAACCTCAATGACTTCTTCTTCTTTTATTTATGGCTTCTGTCGATCAATTCCATAGACAATTTTGCCAGTGTCATGTCAAGTGAATTGTGTTTGAAATAATATCAGACAAGTCAGCTGTGAAGTGAAGATTAATGTGTTCTGGGTTAGGGCTACTCTTGACCACCGCCGTTCCAAATTGGATCCGAATTTTGACAGATTTCGTGTCATTTTTTACTGAAAAATGACACGACTTCTGTCAAAATCTATGGATCCGGATTGGAATTGTGTTCGAGAGTAACCCACCTATTCTGGTGTTATGGGATGGTTAATCTGTGGAGTCAATACACCAATACCATCTTATTGTGTCATTGATCTCATTTGAAAAAGTTCTACTCTACAGTGCTCTAGTAAAAATTTACTACATCGGTTTTATTTCGTCAGTTTCCGTCGACCACTAGTCTTCGTACCTGCCTCCCCATTAGGACATCCTCTTGCATCGTTTGGAGTGCACTCGATGCCTGACAAACTCGAATTTTTATGCGATCCTGACTACAACAAGGGCTCTTGTGCCTTGTGTTCCGTTTCTCAATGGATTCTCGTGTTTTCGGCAATGTTATACGTTTGTTTGAATTTGTAAGCTCATTAAGGAAAACATTGGTGTAATGATTGAAAGCCCTTGTACTTTTTACTTTTGATAAGCCATCAAATATTCGATTTTATTTTCTCTTTCAAACGTTGCTATGATAAAAGTGGGTTATTCCCATCGACCCCACCGGTTGGGCCATGTGGGCCAGATGGGAAAAATCCCAACGAGCCTACTATGCAAATGAGTGGGCTTAATTAATGATCCTGATTAGTGATGTTTACCTTCTGTGACCTTTAGGTTCTTAGACTGTTGTTTTAACATCGTTTTTCCTTGAAACTTCCATTGTACTTAGTTGCGATATAAATTGACCTACTGGCCAATGATCAGAGAGATAGTCACGAACCAAGCTAGCGTTTGCTGGTAAACTTAACGAATTTAAGTCATATCGCGCGTCAACACCAGCTCGACTGACGAAAGTTGCAATGTCACCTCGCAGTGTATTTCGGATACGCTACCCCCTTTACGATGATTGTCGCATTCATTTGTGCTGAATCCTTTGAAACTAAAACTACTAACTAGTCGTAACTATATAAAAGTATCGTAAGCTCTGTGGCACTTACCCACCTACGAGTAATAATGTAGATATTAAGTATGATATTAATCTTAAATTAATTCCCCTTTGTTCTCCCATTTGACTACGATCCAAAAGCCATAATGAACAGAAATTGTCTTCCTAAGCAAGCAATTTCGTATCTAAGTATTTCACTTCATAATGCAGATGTTTGTAATTAACATAGTGTAGTTTGCTTTGTTAATAACTCTGACGTTAGTATCGCTACTTGCTTCTTACGTCATCGTTATCTATCTATACGTCCTATCTATACTATTATAAAACTGTTAACAAGCCAAAAACTAAAATTAAAGATATGGATAAACGAAATATTGCACATCTACTAAATAAACGATTCTGATTCCAAAAATCGAGTTTGTCTGTTTGTTTGTTCGCGGATCACGCTTTAACTACTGGACCAATTTCAATGAAACTTGTAGTACCTAATCAGAAGCCCTTTTTCCGGATTGAAACATAGGCTATATTTTATTGAAATCAAAGACGTGGATTCTTAGTTACAGCTTGAGCTCTCTAAACCAAAAGCAGCCTTTGGCACGAGGTTCATCGTATACTGATTGACAGATATTTTGGTGGAAAGTTTCGCACGCGTACGAAGTCGCTGGTATCAGTTAGTCAGTAAATAACTGCCTGGATACTTCTATGTATAAACTCAGCCAATCTCAATGGATAAAGAAAGGCTTTTAATAGGGATCACATACTTAGTGGGGATTTCTGGAACAAAAATCCAGAAATCCTCACTGCTACGTTGTAGACATGCTACGTCGAAGCAGTAGAGATTTCTGAAGAAAAAAACTGAAATCCTTACTGGCAGAGATTTCTTAGTGGGGATTTCTGGAATATATTATCTATATAACTGCTATGAGTATCATACATTTAAATTTGTAGCCATCCTAGGTTTTTATCACCTTGTTTTTGGGAATGGTTTGTTCACTCACACCTTGTTTCACCTTTTCTTGAATAGATTCTGAGTAAAGTAATTGCTGGTAATAACTCTATCAGCCAAGCGTACTTATATTCTTTCATCAAAGCATTTGAAGTTAATGAAAATATATCTTGATACTTTTATGTTTTCCCATCCTCAAGCATCAAGTCATGTAGGAAATTAAATTCACGAGTTGCTTATAAGGGCTTCTGCTAGCATAATTGGCATTTTCTATAACCATACGAGAGCTAAACCTTATTATCTTCAAAGAACATTTATAAGAAGGTAATTTTAATATGATGAAGGAAATGCTCTCTCGAGCAGAGGAACGTTGGATAATGCCATAAGCTATGCTTAGTGCTCCTAACTGGGTATAGTACGCGTCATGTAAAAAGAACGCTGGAAACAGTGGAGAGGGGGTGTTTGCGCATGGGAATATAATGCCTCATGCCACCAAATAGACCCCAAAATCGCTTACTTCGCAGCTTCACCGCCAGAATACTTTTTACATGACGCGACCTATACGCTTGCGAGTTGACGAATAACTAACTAAGCTGACGTTGGCAGACGTTGACTTAGTTAGGGCTTCGCTTTGTACGCACTGTCGCAGCGCATAGGTCTTTCTTGAAGTCCTAGTGTTAAGTCAATAAATCCCCATTGACCATTGATGAGGTCAGTGGCCGTATAACAGAAGTTTTACATATGCAGTGAACTTTGCTAGAGTCTGACCACGCTACGTCTGCAATTGAGTAAATGGATACATACACCGAAAGGTAAATGGGTAACCCAAAAAACTGTAGTGGATATACGATTTTCAACTTTATTCACAGACGGCACTTCCATTGAACTAAAGGTTTCCAAATTCTACCATATTATTTCAAAAGTATAAAAATAATTATCTAACAAAAACGGTAGGTAATTCAGTTATAAGAAAGAGAACAAGATAATGTACCTAATGAGCGTGGTCTATAGATAAATAAATAAATAAATAAATATTCACGGACACTTAACACAACGCCTTCTAGTCCCAAACTAAGCAAAGCTTGTACGATGGAAACTAGATGGTTGATAGAATACATACATACATTTTTTTTTTGTAAATACATACTTATAATACATAGAAACACCCAGACACAGAACAAACATCTATGTTTACACACAAGTTTGTTCTCGGTGGGGATCGAACCCACGACCCACAGCACGGAAGGCAGAGCTACTACCGACTGAGCCATGACGCCTGTCACATAAGATAACTAACTAAACTTATTTTTATTCTACCTAATACTTCATACTGTGAAAATGAAATGTATTTATTCGCAAGAATTGTGGTGTACCTACAAGGTCTTACAGTATAATGTTTATTATCCATCATTACATGAGTCTCGCTGGGGTACTTATCTATTAAAGTTTATTTAGCCTGAAGGCTATTTCAGTCTAGTAGTAAGTAATTTTATATTATTAATACAGTATTTACAAAATACACATGAAACAGTTGAACTATCTACAAACAGTAGTAGTAGAGCTCTTTGTGAGAGCTCGTTCGGGGAAGTACTACCACCGCACCTATTTCTGCCGCCAAGCAGTGATGCTCGCATTGCTGTGTTCCGGTTTGAAAGGAGAGGGCGCCGGTGTAATTACAGGCACATGAGACTTCTAGATCTTTACGTCTCAGAGTGATGGACGCAATGCATTGCCTTAAAGGGAACGTCCTCATTGGACTTGCTCTGTGAGGTAATGCATTGTTATAGGCAGAAGTTACTACCTAACATCAGTTGAGCTATCAGCTGGTTCCATTACTTATATCATATAAAAAAAAAACCGTTGCAAACAATTTATAGATAGCTCAGTCCAAATCTGATAAATCTTTTTAGCGCTAAGCTATGTAAATTGATTTCAGGTAAGTAGGTTGCTCAGCTGCGCTATTATTGCGAACCGCACTATACCCAGTAAAACAACAGCTTGCAGTTACGGCATAAAGGTGCGCTTCCAAAACCTGTATAAGTGAATACCCTAGTCTTAAGTGTATAGTATACTTAGGGACTAGCTGAGTCAAAACATACTTATGGGTACTAAAATACCGGAGTACACGACGGAATATGCATTTAAGCATGCTCTTTCTCCTCTTTGGCAAGTCACTGGATCCTATTTAGTGACCAAATTGCCTAAGTGCGCTATTAATCATATCCATAACTAGCTTTCGTCCGTGACTTTGTCCGCGTCCTGTTTGATCCGGGTTCAAAAGTAGCCCAAGTGTTATAGGTTACGAACATAAGTATTAGAACATGTATTATAGGTAAGTATTATAATTATATGTAAGCAGGTATATTACAAGTTTCATCCAAATTGGGATTTGGTTGTTTCAAAGTTGAAAACATCTAAACTTTGACATTTATAGTATTAGTAGGATTTGTATTCTGTGATTCTAGTCTAGTGTTTTCATGAGAGCGCACCCTAACGCATTATTAGTATAGAATGCTCACGCTTTAGCAAAGTTCTTCTTTGTAAAGAAGTTGTTCTATAATAATTTAATCCATCTTCGTTCAGTGAGTTTGAAATTTATAAGTAGTAAGCAAACGGAGTTTTAATAGTTTTTGTAAGAAGAAACTACGTGTAACATAAGTTTAATGAAAAACACTGTGTGTATAAATACAACACAAACATTTTTGATGCGGTAAATTTTTACAAAAATTATAATATACCTATTTGGAATCATATACCTACGTCTGAAAATATATACAGTAGGATTCGTCTATTCTGAACACACTCTTTACACTAAAATTGTGCTCAAACATAGACAAAATAGGCTATAATTCACAGAAACGTTTGAAAGACAGCCTGTTTGCAAAACCACATTTTTTATACCATTCACCGGCATATTAAAACCGCGGGCTAAATTAAAACGTGAAACTCGTCCAGTCACGCCCTTGTAAAGTGAAAAAGATAAATGATGGCGGAATGCTCGTTTCGCGTATCTCAAAAATAAATTAACCACGAGCCTGCCTCACTCACAGAATAACATTGGTAGAAGGAAACTTAGACTCGACAGAAACATGCTTTTTCGAGTTACGCCATGTTGATGTGAGGGTATGTTATCAGCTCTTAGGTCCGCATTCGCATTTACTGCACAAGCACTAATCCAGACTAAAGCATAGATTTTTGTATGAAAATCTCTGGGAAAATGAAAATCTCTCTTTGTATGAAAGCGTGAGGGTGCAAACACAAAACTGCGAAATTGTAGACAACGGAAAGCGCCAGAAATGTATGGCAATGGCCACGTGATTTATCGAAATGTAATTTTCAAACATTTTAATAAGTTTTCCTTGTTTCTATCAATTTTAGAGTTTCTTCCAGCATAGAGAAAAAACTTGCGAACGCAATAAAAACAAGTGTGTTGTGTACGCCTTTGTTATAGATACCGCGTTTGCTAAACATACCCGTATGTGTCCATACAGAGAGGTAAGCTAATGCTGTTGATCGCTAGTTTAAAATCACAAGCAAAAATCCTCGCAAATGAGTCCCAACGGCTTCAAATGAAATCGATAGGGTTGTAATTTTTACCTAAAAAGTGATTTGTCATTTCCAAGTAACACTGTAGGTTTCACCCTGTGGTAAAACTTTGGCAGCTGAATCAAGTCACCGCTGATTTATGAGATTTTCTTTTGTTGTTTTCTATTTTCGCAACAATAACAAATGACTTCACATCATGCCGCCCTGTAATACTGGTGACCAGATTACTCAATTACTTGGTATTTGAGTCATATTTTTGGGATTATTCCCAAAATTCCCTTCGAGTCACACAAGGGAATTTCTGGAAATATTATAAAAAATACTTCTATAAAATATTTGTAAGGATGAAAAGTGAGTGTACCTACTCGTAATTATTACTGGCGATAAATGAAGTTCCAGTGGACTGAAATATACGTGACTATAATGAGCTAACGAAAAGAATTACAAATCCACACATGGATTACAAATCTACTCGTACACGCAATGATCTTCTATGTAATATAAAAAGATCATTGTGTACCCGTGTCCTCTAGAGCGGTTACAAGTGTAAAGATTATTAATGCATGTATACATGACGTTTTCATAAATGTCAACTGTCACCGGCGTGACAGTAGTAACTGAATGATAACCTAAAAATAGGGACACGAGTTTTGACATTTTTTGAAACGACACATAGCACTTTTATTTTAATAGTTTTTCTTGTGTTATTGTGAGTATTGTTGTTTAATTTTGGTGGAATTTTAACCAATAATACTTAGGTCGTAGCATAAGGTGTGAGCCATTGGAATAAATGTGTGTAAAGTGGTTTTTATGAATGTGAAAATTCGTGTTAGGTTTTGAAGAGAAAATCCACCATTTTCTTTTCAAAACAAACGACAGCCGACTTGACAAATGACTTGACTTGACTTATTTATTACAATTTTAACACTTGACATTGGCAAAATTGTCTGTCGAAATGACGGACACAGGCCATTATTGAAGAGAAGAAGATATTGTAAAAGGCATAATTGGAGAAAAATGTATTTATTATTCCGAATAGAAAGATTGTTTTAAATGAAGACTGAAGTTTAATTTACGAAGTAAGAATGTGACGTGCCGGAAGACTGGACGTTACACAAGCTTACAAGTTATATATCAAAACGTCATGGTCAAAAAAGCTATTACAAATGTGAAAATTGACCCTGAAATGCCAAATAGGTTTAGCAAGAGCAACTTTGCTTCATAACTCCAAACAAAGAGTGACACAAAGCAGGCACAGCTACGAGTCATTTATCACTTGCATCTGTGCCACAGAAAAACTATCATCTCGTCACTAACTCAATGATATTGCGATATTTCTTACCCTCGCGTGACGTTTGCCGTTTCACTTGTGAATTACCCGTGACTTTCCTTATTGTGTGAATAAAGTCTGTCATAATGTTGCCACCAGGTTTAACCAATTTGTTAGGGAATGACTGACAAACATAATTATAACACAGTAGTTTCCGCCCGCGGTGATTTCGCGGGTAAACTCAAGTTTAATTCGAATTGGTCGGAAGTTACGACGCGATTCAGCCACAGACATTATATGATATATGTGATATTATAGTAGAAATAAAAAGAAAAAAGCAGCATAGGATAGGAAAGTTAACTAACAGCAGCCTGATTGTCTATCTTTTGATACCATCAGAATCTGTCAGAATCTCATAAATTGCAATCAAAATTAAAGATAAAGATAGATAGATAAAGGTAAATTTATTTTCCTAGGTATAACGGTATAATTAATTGCAATTTATTGGCAATTTCAGTTTTTGTCTTAGACAAAAAATAAAAACTGAGCAAATTGCTTTCGTCAAAAATGGTTCTCCATTTGACGAAAGTTACACCAATTTTAGAATTAAAAATCTTTGTAGTACGCAAATAATTTCATTCCGCCAAACCAATCGGGATCAGTTTTCATTTTAATTAAAAGTTTAACTTTATTTTGTAACGGGAAACAATTGGTTGGTTATTTTTGCTGTCAACACCAGAAAAGCTTTTCAAATTCGAAATATGAAAGTGAATAGGTATCCGTATTTTAGTCATTTTCTGTAATTCGATCATTCAGATATTTTGTAAGTAACAACGAATGATTATTACGGGTTATTTGTGAAGATTTATTTTGTAAAAAAGTTCTCTAAAGTCTAATCAAAATAAGCTCTTTGCAAAAATACGCAACGAGGATTTTGCTGTGGAAATACTTAACTGAGCGCTAGTTCCACACAAGTTATAAAGTTTCATCTACTGTGAAACAGCAAAAAAGATAGAACAAATCTAGTTTTTTAACCGACCCCGTGTAATAAGACTAACAGTGTCCCAATACTTTACGAAACGAGCCAAATCAGAAGGGTTGTGTTACTCTTAAATAAAATATGAGGTCAATAGCGTCACATGCATTATTGGTCAAGGGTTCCGCCCAATGACTTTTGCATAAATAAATGACTGGCCACAGACCCTTTTCAACCCCAGTCGAAACAAATAGAACAATTATCCATCCCTTTTGCGGGCGGCAGAGGCGTACTTAGGGTCAAAGCAACTTAGATTCAAATCAGTTTTTATATCCTGAAATTCAAGTTGCTGAAACCCTTGCGTGGTCGTCTAATGGATTTTAAAAAAGTCAAATCCTACCCTAATTTAAGTCTTTTTCGAGATCAGAATGAAAAAGTTTACGTTTTAAAAAAAATAACCACTAGTTTTGTCAAACACACAGCAGTCTGTAAATAAAACCAGCGTGAAAACTTCCAACATGATACTGTATAATCATTTTGAATAGTTGCGAAGGTATTTTTTTCATTTGTTAAAAACTATTTAACTTATATTTAGCTATTATAAGTATACTATAATTTTCTCGTAGCTTGCATAACGTAACTTTAATTCATTATGAACTGGTTTCAGCGCGAGAGTTTTATATTTTTATTGCGGTAGCACGCGGTGCTAGTAAGTACTATGCTAATACGGACTTCACTACCTTGAAGTCCACCGTAAATTCCGTCAAACGTCATCCGTCAATAAACGTGCAAAGTAGGTTGTTTTCAAAAGTGCTTCGGCATTTTCATACTTGTTTTTGACGGACAGAATGTCACGGGCAAAAAAAAAACAAGTTCTATTCGAAATTCAAAAACTGCACCGTTGAGACCCAGCCCTGCTGTTGTTTCATTATTGATGCAAAAAGGTAAGTTTGTCCATCGGCGAAACGCGTTTACGCCAAATCGATTCCAGCTATCCCCGATCGAACCAAATCAATCTGAAGTAAATTAAAATTTTAATCATAAAACGTGTCATTGGTGTCGATTCTTTTGTGGCATTTTTTTAAACTAACCTAATTTAACAGCACTAAAATGTGGCTGTTCCTTTCTCATAAACCGAAACGACAAAGACGGCTATAATTTTAGAGCTGTCAAATTAAGTTATCTTAGAAAAATGCAACAATATAATCGATACCATTGAGTACGTAAGACAGTAGCAGGTAGGAATTAGAGTAAGCTTGAAATAATTAGTAATTTAAAAGTCCTTTATGAAACAAACCCTATCTTATAATTCTGGCAACTGAAAAACTATTTTATTGGTAGTTTTATTGATAGTTTATAATAAAAGTCTAAGAGCCAGTGAACTCCAGACCCTCGTTATTTTATAAAAGCTGAAAGTTTGTCAGTATTACCGATACATTTCATTATGATTGATTGAACAGACAGATTGAATTTAATGAACGATTTATATACAAAATTTGAAATAGAAAAAAAAACACTGAACACTCCTGTATAAATATTTTAAAACTCAGTATGTACTTGAAATAGTCAATGTTTTATTTCTAACAGCATTAGTAGTTCAATTCAATGAATAAAAAAGTAATTTGTTAAAACTTGTCTAATCTAGGTATAGTCAATAAATCAGAAATGTCCAAATCCCTACAAAGGCTAAAAATCTCAAAGCCAATTTAAAGCGTAAACAAATTATAAAGTTAAACTCCTATCAAAATTTTATTATTCATTTTTTTTTTTTTTTTTTATACAATATAGGCAACCGTTTGACCACAATCTCACCTGATGTTAAGCAATGACGTGGTCGATTTAAAGCTAGTAAAACTTTTATTCATATTTTTTTCTGTAAATGTTTGAAACTTTGCCATAATTATCTACAAGCTTATGTTCCAAAGATTCGTACTTACTCATTTCCTTGTAGAAGATTTTCGATATGTTCAAAGTTTAATCTTATTCTATTTCGAAAGGCCAATTCATACATTTACAAGGTACCTAACGGTAGAAATACGTTGCAAGGCAGCTTAAGAATTGTATCTTATCTTATAATTTTCTTATCTTTTATCTTATCTTACAGTATTTATAAGTATGTAAATCGGATAGGTATGTCTATTAGTTATTTTCACGTAAGTTTATTAGTTCTTACCACTTTATTTAATTAAGTAAGCAAGTAAAGTGGCATATTTTTTCAAAAGAGGTCTTGTAGTTTATACTAGAATTGTTATAAAAAAAATTACAAACTTTAAACTAAATTTTGCTGTCAACAGCATTTAGTCAGGATGCTGAGAGTGTTAAATACATGTAAATCCTCTGCCAAAAGTCCCCGAAGCGAGTATTAGTATTGAGTACAGTCAGCAGAACAAGTATAACCTCTATGTCGTTTTACTATTAAGAATATGTAAAACCACAAATAATATAATCCTCTAGGTAAAAGTTTACGTTAAAGTTTAGTACGTTTTGTATTCTCTTGCGACTGTTCAATATCAACTTGTCTAGAGGGGTCAACTTGTGGACCGATTTTTATCGCAGTGTAAATAAATCTTATAGTGTAACTTGCGCGTAGATTCGCTCGACTCCGAGTAATTTTTTTTATCTAAAATGTAAGACTAATCAAAAATTACCAGAAAATTATCAGTCTTCTTTAAGCTTACGTCGAAATCAGACTTGTTATTGGCTGACTGTACAGTGTACAAACATACCACTTGTATATTCCACGAAGAGCATAAAGATAAAATCTCAGCTTTGTTCTCGGCTCAAATAATGTACTTAGGACTTGGATAGATGTAAACAATCCGTGATTTGAATAAGTCCCAAAACTATCACAACTTCAAATTGTGGAGTTTGTAACGCAGTACTAGAAACGTATAGAAAAGACAGTGTATCTGATATTCAATAAAAAGATGCAAAGATTAGGTCGATGGTGATTGTATTCGCGCGCTAGTAGCTTTCCTCTCGTGGTGATTGAAATGATGAAGACTGGATTCTCCGGATGATACTGGATGACAATTTTTGAATAAAAAGTACAGAGTTACAGAGAATAACAGATGTGATTGCGGTTAGCGTAGAGGTCAAATTGTGTCTTGTTGACAGTAAGATGTCAAAATACATATATTTGAAATTTGAATGTAACGTTTTGCGTCACGGTGCTTGTCAACGTCATTCGAAGCCGCAACAGTCATTGGAATAAATGTGTGTAATGTGGATTTTCTGAATGTGAAAATTCGTGTTAGGTTTTGAGGAGAAAATCCACCATTTTCTTTTCAAAACAAACGACAGCCGACTTGACAAATGACTTGACTTGACTTATTTATTACAATTTTAACACTTGACATTGGCAAAATTGTCTGTCGAAATGACGGACACAGGCCATTACTGAAGAGAAGAAGCGCCAAAAAACACTGACATTGGCAAATTCGTGGCAGCCCTAGCCACCGAACAGCCATAGCAACAAAAGAAGAAGAAGAGAAGAAGAAGATGATGATGAAGATGACTAACTTAATTTTCCTTAGATACTACGGTGCTAAGCAACGCTAGACTGTAATTTCTTTGTTACTCCGATCCGATAATTAGGTAGGTATTTCCCGCTACGAGCGGAAAGGAATCCTCTGAATTAATTCTTCCATTGTTTTTTGCTGAGTTTTATTTCCTTCCGGACAAAGACAGTTGTAATGTACTATTACTACTATTACTTGGTGCGTGAAATGATTATCAGAGTCGAACAATTTCAAACGTTTTCTAAATTCCTATAACTACGGTGAGGTACATCCAGATATTTAAAATTTCAATTTATTTTCGTTCTCTTTGTCAGTAGTTAAGTAACTCATGTAAGTAAAATAACTAACATCAGGTGAGATTGTAGTCAAACGGTTTCCTATATTGTATAAAAAAAAAACAGTAATTAGTAACTTGCGCCTAGACTTACTGAGTGTAATAAATGTACCTACAACATGTATTGCATACTAGACCCAAAAAAAACACTTCAAAAGTGATGGTTGTTTTCAGTAAATGCGTAAACTAGAACTTGAATGCGTACTGACTTGCCTTGCCGCAACAGTACATACAGTATTGATATCCACCCAATTAGGGTATTTTCAATTTCATAATGAACATAATATTTCAAAGTTTCTTTGAAAATAATTATCCTTGCTTGGTTCAACCAGTATTCAATATCCAACGTTTTGTCCTATTAAATAAGACCTTTATTCAACACATCAAGGCCCTTTGGGAAGCTATGAGAGAACAGAGCCTATATTTTGCGCGACAAATTAATTAACATTTAAATTGTTTTGTCCTAAAATTTGCATCACAAAAGAGTCGCGTTATGCTATACCTACGTTACCATGAAGTTGACAGGACTATAAATAAGCCAAGACGAGGGTTTAACACTTGCACGGAATATTATCTTGTTGATTTATTTTTCTCATTTCAAAGATACTGATGACTTATGTTAAGCTTTAAGAGAAGGTACAGCTCTGTGAAAAATTACTCTGCGTAGTTGTACGTTGTACACAACTGTACGTATACACTCTCGTAGCTGCTACGCCGTAGCGATTTCGTAGCGGGAAGAAAACAGGGTCCCCTAATAGAATATGTTTTGCCAAAGATTCACTACAAAATTACTTACGAAAAAACACTCTACTCATCATACGAGTGCGTGAGTGAATAGTTTGTACTCAAATATTTAGCCACAACAGTTTTTTGTACAACAGACCGACAGATGCAACTAGTTCAGGTAAATAGTAGGTGCAAGATTATTAATAAGGTTGCGGGTTCCATTTCTGAAAAGGGGTCGCATGATCTGCGTCTGCAAGCTGTGGTTTCATTCATCACGTTACCTTACGACACAAAGAGTTCTTGTGTATGTAATTGTTGCTTTTACATACAATATTTCATAACTGGCGGGACAGCGGCTTTTACTGGATTTGTTTTTTATTCACAAAGCAAATTAGGTACAACTAATACAGTATTTACAAAATACACAACAAACCTACTATTTCTGCCGCCAAGCAGTGATGCTCGCATTGCTGTGTTCAGGTTTGAAGGGTAAGGGCGCCGGTGTAATTACAGGCACATGAGACTTCAAGATCTTTACGTCTCAGAGTGATGGACGCAGTGCATTGCCTTACAGGGCACGTCCTCATTGGACTTGCTCTGTGAGGTAATGCATTGTTATAGGCAGAAGTTACTACTTAACATCAGGTGAGCTATCAGCTTGTTCCATTACATATATCATAAAAAAAACCGTGCAAACGATTTATAGATAGCTCAACTGGTCCAAATCAGTACCAATCGGAAGCGTGCCCAAGACACGCTGGCCCAGATAATCACCAGCCCTCGGGTCACGCGTCGTGTTTTTTATTGGTAGTAAATATTAGCAACCATTTTTGTATTCGAATGAACTCTACTTACGTGTGAGGTAGTCACTTTACTTTATCTATCGTAATCAAGTGAGCTAGTAGGTACTTCTAGAAGCCACCAGAATAGTAGATTGAATTTCTCAGACTGAACATTTTATTCCCAGTAGGTGTCTGACACTGTTCAATGTTGGAAACAGGCTTTCCAGTTGCACGATTCTGTACTAACACGTAAGTAATTACTAGAGTCGGGTATTTCAATTAACTGATTTGCACGTGCTTTCTTGTTTAACTTATTTATAAGTAGTTTCAATGCATTAAGGGGTAAAATACATTTGATAGTTTATTAAAATTCAAATTATTTAGTAGGTTCAAATTTAGTCCAGATTCAACACTTTTTTGCACACAATGATTTTTGTTTGAAACGGTAGAAGAATATTAGTGTCAAAGATCCCTTTATTGAATATGCTTGAGTCTATTTTACTTTGAAAGAAAACTCCTCTTCAATTATAAATCATTTGTTTATTTATTTATCACTAAATATTTACATTTTCTTTTAGTAGGTACGTCAGACTGACTTCTAGTATAGTTACTAATTTAAAGTATTTAATGCAACATGTACAACATTTTTCCTAAAACTAAATAACGCTTATGATAACATAACAAGACTAAAGACTTTTTACAAAATAATAAAAAATATTAACCAATAAAATCAAATCATGGAAAAAGAATAAATGTTATGGACAAATCAATAATAAAAAATGCACAATATTTTTAAACATAAAAAAATCTCATACAACATATGCATGCATGCATGATTATCTTTAATTGATTACTTAACTATCTTATATTATAGTATTTACATTTACTGTTTAATCTTTTTACATAAATTTGTATGATATGCTTTATCAACGTTAAGATTAAATATGGCGTATTCAACAGTTTTCTATTTAAACCTTAGGCCAACTCATTAGTTAGATTTCATATTTACAATCTAGTAAAAGAAATAGTAACTCACGCTCGTCTCTTACCTCGGAGTTGCCATGCAACATTTGTTTTATTTACTGATTTTGTCACACTTAAATATATTTTTAAAAATAATAAATGTAAACTAACACATACGAATATACAAAGACACTGGGAAATTAAATTCTAAATGTAATCTCATTAGATTGATTGATAAAATTAATTAGCTGGATGCATTACATTGCATATGTTTAGCTGGGGATTAAATCAATCACTGACGCTCGACGTGTGACATAATGTTGCACTAATGTACGGATGCAACAGAGGTAACTGCTGTCCAACCTTGGTATCATGATTTTTGAACATACAACAAATCTATTAACAATTTGTTGTTGTGAATGTTTATTCAAAAGCAAACAATAGGACCTGAGAGATTACTATTTACAAACTACAAACGAGATTCATTTTGTCGATGCCAAAGCTATTATTGTGCGGTTTCATGACACAACAACTTTGAAATTGACACTCTTTTTGTTACTATATCAAAACAACTTATCACCTTGCACTGTGAGATAAAATTTTAAAGTTCATATCTAAAAATATTGAAGAAAAAGTGCTAAGTAAAATGTTTTTTGCGTATGGCAACATCGAAAGTAGCGCTAGAGTGGGGAGAGGCAAGGCTTGATGGGCGCTGGAGCCCGTGGATTCCGCAGTTGGCAGCCAGTTGTTGTCGAGGACAGACTGCTCGATCACGTTTTGCATGGCGTCTGTGATGGAGACAAAATATAATTTTGATTATTTTAGCACAATTTACAACAAAATTGCGTACCTATATGTACCGAAGCATAATTTTTTAGAATACTACTTATTTATTCGTTACTAACCTTGGCCATACGTTGAAACGTCTGGCGTATAAAACTTTTGCTCAGCTGGTTGCAAAGGGACCACAAACCCTGTTGAAAGAGAATCTCATCAGACTCAGTTGTGTGTCTAGGTATTAAAGCAGGCTATAAGTGCTTTAGGCTAAGTTCAATTGAACGTGAAACTTTGGTATTAGAATAATGTTTACAAACAGCTTAGGATTTAAACAGAAACGATTAGGCACATACATCAAACACTCGGGGCGAACAAAGTGGGATAGTTAATTTAGAAGCACCACTAAGGCTGCAGCTACACTTACCATCAGGTGTGCTGGCAGACAAATTCTTAGCTCATTTTAAAAAAAAGAAAAAAAAACAAGATTTTATTTAGTGTAACCATGGACTGTGTAACTTACGTGGTGGAGGCTCTGTGGTGGTAGGCGCCGGCGTCGTAGTTGTTGTCGTGGTTGTTGTAGTTGTAGTCGTCGTCGTTGTAGAAGTTGTAGTTATTTTAATTTCTATTTAAACAAAGAACAAGATTGTTTAATGTTATCAATTATTGGAAATTCAAATGTTTGAAACTTATTAAATTGTGCAATTTGAGCAACGCGAAGTGATCACTGTGTATCATATGTCACAGTTCGGTTATTTCGTGAGAAAAGTTTCTAGAAAAAAATAAAAACTGGTGAAGATTAATCAACTGGATACACTCAAACCTCTCATCCAAGACTAGTGAGAAAACCTATTCTCTATTAGTCACACGAGCAACATGAACACAAAGGAAATTAGACCCATTTATCCAACATCTCTCAAGGGTCAGCTCAGCGCACACTCCGTAGCCTGTTTTCACACTGCCACCGACACGACATCTACACGATATTGGAGAGCTAATCTCATACACTTAGTACTGAACGCTTTCACACCGTGTCGGCGGCGACATCGATATTTTTGTTCGAGAAACTGACCTGCTTATGTAGTTTAGATGTCGATCTCGGCTAATATGCAAGCCCATTCCGCCCGTTTCGGTCATAATGTTTGTATCTTGCTTATAAGCACAATGTGTAGTGTAGCAATGTTATGACCGTGTTTACTCCGTTATAGCTCACAATGGCTATTAGTTCCTAGTTTGAGGTCAACTGGAGTGAATTACAGATTCGACTGTTTGTGGAATCACTCTCTGATAGCGCGTGCACACTATGCCCATGCCACTGCCGGCATGAATGCCGCGATTAATTCCGGAATTATTGCCACAGCAACATCGCCTTTATTCTTACACCGCGTTCACACATGCCCATGCCGCTGCCGGAATTATTGCCGCGATTAATTCGGGAATTATTGCCAAAGCAACACCGCCGAGTTCATGCCCTAGCTCCTTGGTGAGAATAAAGGCGATGTTGCTGTGGCAATAAGTCCGCGGCATGAATGCGGGCAGCGGCAATGGCATAGTGTGAACGCGGTATGATACACATCTGCTAACTTTTATACGT